>OX371290.1:4595918-7290918 GCA_947310995.1 Yponomeuta cagnagella
GCTACAAATACAGGCTCGGCCTAGTGTGGGGACCACAGTTACATCAAAATTGTTAACAGCCAATTACTAGTATTAAGCTCGCCTTTGTACAAACACCTCTTGTGCAATAAAGTATTTTTGAATTGAATCATGAAAGTTCCTCTTTTGTTACGTAAACAGTATTTTTGTAAACTTTATTTTATGCAACTTGATTTTAATAAACCTATTCTGTTCTATTCTACCAAATCACAATATATGTGCAAATAAATTCGATACTTTTCGGCTAAATCAAGCGGGAGCCTGTCTCAAAGAGAAAAAATGTGTAGAGTTAATGAAAGTGTCAGTATCAAAATCCGATGTAGTCAAAATAATATACTAGATTATTGCATTAAAACATTTTGTATCACCAACTTTCGTCACGCCTCATCGACCCCACCAGAGACCCCAGGGCTGGTTCTTACCTCGGGCAGAGGGTAAGCCTTGCCATCCAACGAGGTAACGTTACCAGCATGCTGGGGACACTTCCCAGAGGCAGCGAGGATTTGGATGTTGTATTTTATATCTAGGTACCTTGTTTAATAATTTTATTGTAGGTTAGGTTAGTTATATTTAGGTAAACTATAGGCGATTATGGCAAAGCCCCTCATAGTTGTGAGAGCCACGGCGGAGGAGACCTGTATCCTGCAGCGGGCGTCGAGTGGCTGATGATGATGATGAAACTATAGGTTAGTTTATATATTTATTGTTTACTACATGAACCCGTGAACTTCTTATCACCTACATCAATCTTTCTTTTTCTTCTCGCCGTTTAAACCTTACCCGTACTTCCACAAATATAAAAAAAGAAAAATTTGCCAAATCGGCACGGTATCAACGGTTGGGCTCTTGAGCGTTAAGCACGTATTATTTCTCGCTTCCGTCAAATATTCATAAGTCTGATCAATCCTCTATTAACCAGTGCAAAAAGTGAACGTATAGAAAGCTTAAGACACGAGCTTCAAAGTGTGATAACTCAATTAAAAATCCAACAACAATCGCGGCTTAAATAGCGATGCAAAGTTGAAAAAATTTAATTACGCTAGCCGAGTTTAGAGGGTGAGTCATCGATAACCGTCTTCGCCGCGCGCAAGTTGTCGCTACGTCAGCGTCACCGCACCGAACCGATCCGCTCCGGGCGTCTACTCCCGATCTACGCTACGTGCCGCAAAAGGTCGGACGTCGACTTAAGATTGTTATTGTAAGTGCGAAGAGGAGCTTCAAATAAGAATGAATGACCAGGGTAAGCGCAAGCAATTAAAATGTCACAAATGTAAAAAAAAGTGGATGAGGTGGATACTCTAACCTGCTCCATTTGTAAGATAAAGTACGACTTCAACTGTGCTAAAAAACCTGAGAAAGTTTTTAGGATAATGGACGTGGAGAAAAAACGAGCATGGAAGTGTCAAACATGTACTTCTGTCACTGTCACAGAACACGCTAGTCCACGCGATAGTTCATGCTTTGTGACCAAACGACCAGGTCAAGACCAGAAGGGAAAAAGCCTATTAAAGAAATACCCAGAGCGAGATCATTATCAATAGAGTCAACCAAGGAGGACTCATTAAACTCAACTAATTCGGAAATGAACTACCGTAGTCTGGATTTGTCCACGGTTCCGGACATGGGGTTAATTCAAGAGCTTTGAGATGAAATAAACATACTTAAAATAAGCCTAGAAAGCGCTAAACTAGAAATAGATATTCTAGTTTTAGAAAACGGAGTCCTTCAGGGAAAAATTGCCAAACAACAAGAACAACTAAATACTTTGAAAGAAATATGTTCCAGTCCGATGTTATTGAAAAAACAAAACAAAACCCGTCAAGTTATTTCGGATTCATTTCCGAATACACCTAAAACGGCCGTGGCCAAATCAAAAACTAAAGTAAAAGAGACAGTAAATCTGAAAAATTACGCTGAAACACAAGTAAGCAACAATGAACTGATGGAAGTACCGCCTCCTGATATGATTACATCCCTGGGAAATGACACCAAAGATAGCAAAGCGCTTCCTAAATGTGATGCTGAAACGCAAGTCAACGAGAATAACTGGGAAAAGGTTGAAAATACGAATAAACTAAATTTAAGGTACAACAAAATTTTTAACATTATTATTAACATTAACATTCAACAGACAGAATGTAAATTCTTTACGTTGAAATAAATTATTGATTTCTGATAACAACGAGTCCGTTAACGATGTACTTACTAATAAATATGTACTCGAAAACACCAATGCAGCAAAAACACACAACATTACATTACCTTGATGCACTTAGTAACCTTAGTCCACAAATCAGTAGTGTCTGTTCAGGAAGATTTTAAATGAACAAGAAATAGTGTCAAAAAACAGCAGTAATTCGCAAAGACTATTTTTTTTCTTGAGGGCTGAATCAAAAACCATTTCGAGATTAACATCTAAGTAACCATATTTTCTATATTTAAGATAAATATTAAGGAAGATGAGCGTTATTTTTGGCAAAAAACAATAACCTTCATTTGACCTTCTGATGACGTCACATTTTAAAATAAACATAACATATGGCAACACTACGTTACTTAAAAAAAGGACTTGCTGTCATAACTGTCATATGCATATCATTTCCTTGTCTGTGAAAAAAACGTCTGTGACAGCAATTCACAGAAACAAAGTGTGACAGTTTGCGCGACGTTTCGGCGTGTGCACTCGAAAAATATGACGTCACCCTTTCAAATATTTCAAATAAATAATTTATAATAATAAACTTAACAAATCGCTGAAAAAATGAAATTAGTCTCTAGAAATTACTTCTGCTTTAAGAAAAAAATATAAAATAAGATCAAAATAAAAAATATACTGCCCGAATTGTTACACTTTCGTTCTATTAAAAAATTAGACTTGAGCCCCTTGGATACCTATAATCCTATAGTCGACTCTCAGTTTCGTTCCGCATATTCAACACATCATCAGCAGAGCGGCCTGGGATTCATTAAACGCTCAGCGAAGGATTTCAGAACTGCTGCCGCCAGAATTGCTATTTTTAATGCCCTAATCCGTAGCATATTAGAAAAAAGAGCAGTTATCTGGAATTCTCTTTATGCCACCCAGTCCACACACATAGAAGGAATCGATCCAACGATCTTTCACAAGTCATCTCTCTTTTGTGACTCCGGGAATTAGTCATAGATCCTCATACGACGCTAGACTGAACCACTTCAACATGTCGCATCTGTGAAAGCGTTGACAGATGCGATATTTAATATCCCTACGCAACGAAATCAATGGCCGTGCTATATGTGAAGATTTTACGAAGATTGACTTGAAACGTATTGGTTTTAAAGTTCCGAAACCTAACTCCCGACTGAAACAGTCAGCCATTTTTTTCTTGCCCACCTGCAGAACTAACGCAGGCATGCGCACCATTGATTAAGATGCCTCGAACTTATAATGAGTGCTGGAGCAAATTAAATTTGGATATTTTTCATGACAGCCTTGGCACATTTAAGTAGGTATAAATTAATCAAAAAATGAAATAAAAATGTTCTAGTAGTAAATATTTACAAACAATAAAAAGGACTGGTAGGAATTGGAACAGCAAACCTATGACTGAAATCGCTACATAAGCAAAAAAAATACACAAGAGATATACGATATACCTATTACATTGTCAAATATCTCTGATCATCTAAATGATCATATATTTGATCCAATATAATTGACTATTTGAGTCATATCTGTGTATTACACTATCAAAGTTCTTTGATCCTATTTTACGTCATATGTCGTTGCAATGGAGAACGCGTCGGTGGTGTGCGCTACTATTGCGGCGCCATGACAGGTGATGTGATAACAAGTATTCGTGAGATGAGGGTTACCAGATCTCAGAAAATTTGATTTGCCAAAAGACATCGTCATTTTTAGTATAGCTTGTTTATTGTTATTTCAGCAAGATTATGCAAGTATATAGGTAATTAGAAAAAGAACTACATTACATTATTTTAAACATATTAACGAACAAGAAATTAAAAACTCTTTTTTTTTATATTAAATAACTGGCAACATCTGCTTCTATGACCGTATTGGATCCAATCTGTCAGCAAATGTCAAAAATCTATGATCAAGGAGAAAATGAATCATATGTCTATATTACATTATCCAATATCATTGACTCATAGATCTATGATCCAAGATAAATGATAGTGTAATACCCCCCTAACATGTGAATATTTTTATTGTAAACCAGATCACATGACATAAAAATTTTCAGATACAATTTTTTTATTGCTGATAGCTGATAGATTATTGCTGATAGCAACTTCTTCCAGTCTACCCTACGACGGAAAGTTGCGAAAAAGTTGAAGGAAATGAAAGACGGGTAGTCGGTGGAAATATTAATTTTAATATACCTGCATCTAATACATAAAAATCTTCTTTGTTATCGAACTCCTCTGCAACGGCTTCACCGATTTCTATGATTTTTTGTGTATATTAGGTAGGTCTGACAATAGGTCACAGGCTAAATTAATATGGCAAAACAACATTTGCCGGTTCAGCTAGTACTTAGGTACCTATATGTAAATATCTCGTGTCACAGTGTTGATTATCGAACTCCTCCGAAACGGCTTCACCAATTTTTATGATTCTTTTTGTGTTTATTTGGTAGGTCTGAAAATACGTAGGCTGATTAATATGGCAAAACAAAACGTCGTCTTTTCAATTCACTTTCATACAAAATGTACTGAAGGGGCGGGACGAAGCCCACGCAGAAGAGACGTGAACTCTATACAACGGTCGCGTCCTTTCCGTGCCCTCGCCCCACGTCCCTTCTGTGTGGCCAGGGCCTAAGGATTTCTTCCTTTCTATGTTTTGGTGGAACTATGCGAATGCCAAACAAGGTCTAGGTGGTTGACTTGGTTTATTATTCGACGTATAATACCCAGTCGACAATGTTCAATGAGGGCTTTTCAGAGCATCATTAAAAACAAAATACAGTACCGTAAGTTACCGATAGATGGCGCTGACGTCACATGATATGTCAAAATTGACATGACATCACTGTACCTTCTCTGTGATTTCTGTTACGTTGCTTGCTTGTTTCGTTGAAGAAAGGTGTTAAGATTATCACAGATTAATAACGATGAAAACATATAAAACGTATGATGACATTTGTTGTCCTTGCAGCGCCATCTAGTTTTTTTTATGAAACTTATCTGACAGCTGTCATTGAAAAGCCCTCATTACATTAGCTGTGGCTTATTCGCATTTGCGCTCCGTGCAGTAAACGCTCCTGCCGTCGTCCGTGCATATGCAGTCATTGCAGCTCATTTTAAACCGATGTCCAGGGTAGCAACGAAAGTCCGGGTCATATTCCGGCGCTGTGAAAAATATTAACTAATACAAAAAGTTATACAAATACACGAACTGGACGGGAAAGTCACGAGGCTCTAGCGAGACAAGTGGAAGTAACATCAGGTTTTCCACGGAAATACCTATGTAAAACTCGTAAGAAAGGAATTTCAATCTTCTGTATCACTTGTATTGATATCTTTCTAAAAATGGTATTTCTTTTGCAACTTCGGGCAACTTCCATTGTTACAACTTCATAATCGCGAAAAAATATATCAGCTGGTACAATTATTTTAGATTCATCTGGTAATTTTGATGTGTATTTTTCCGGGATAAAAAATAGCCTACGTGCTAATCCAGACTACAATCTATCTCTGTGCAAAATTTCATCCGGATCCGTTCAGCCGTTTTTGCGTGAAAGAGTAACAAACATCCATCCGTACATACAAGTAAGGATTGTTCATATTAACGTGTAGAACCCGTCCTTTTTATGAAGTCGGTAGGATTTTATTACACTCTGTATCACTGTTTCATTTAACATACATAACATAGCTTATATTGTGCCATTAGGAAGTGGCCTTAAAATATTTTTTTTATCTTAATTAATAATAAAAGAACCTCACGAAAAAGCTATAAATCTACCCCAGCGACGCAATAACCTGGAACACTGTGCAATCGTTAATATCAACTGGCCGTAATGAACGCGAACTAGAATAATTTATTTAAGAAAAAAATACTAAACTTAAGTTTCGTAAACTTTTTAAACCCACTTTAAAAATACCCGATAAATTTAAAAAAAATATTTTTATTTGGTGGAGGATTATGAGAATTCTATCACAAAACTCAAATCTCATTGTTATTGATGCTCAGGACCGCCTTCCAAGCAGTTTGCCCATTGTCCTTTTGATTGAGTGAACTAGCGTATAGAAGCGGAGCCTGAATGGGGGTTGATCTGATTTCAATAACGTCGAGCGAGAGTAAAGAGACGGGTCCGTACCTTGTCTCTTCCTGACGACGCCGTCTACGCGGCGGCAGTCGAGGCGGCTGCAGGAGATTTTGGACCCCGTTGAGTCGCACTGGCACTGGTTGCAGTCCATCCTGAACGTCGTGTTCGGCACGCAATAACTCATCGGCTTCTCCTGAATACACCACGTGTATTGGCGATATTACCCGGTTCAATCCATGGAAGTAATGTCATTAAAAGACATTGAAGAATGGACATTGAACGACTTTGCCTATTTACACGGTTCAATCAAATTGAAGCAATGCCATTGATCATTGGATATTGAGCGACTTTACCTATTTACACGGTTCAATCACATTGAAGCAATGCAATTGAACATAAAAGAATGCACCTGATCGCTTAATCTCCGTGTTTACACTTTTCAATCGCATTGAATGATTGTCTGCGGCAATCGCATTGCGAGCGTTCGCCGAGATTTAGCTTTCAATGTAATTGCGTAATGGCATTGCAATGTAAATACATTTCAATGTAAATAGGCGTTTCAATGCCATTGAAGCAATGAAATTGCAAGCAATATTGCACCGAAATTGAACCGTGTAAGGCACGAGACACACAGATGGTACGTGGGGCGAGGGCGCGGTAAGACGTATAGAGTCACAGACCAAGAGCGACCGCAGAGCAAGGACTGTGGTCTGTGACTCTATACATATTACCGCGCCCTCGCCCTACGTTCCATCTGTGTCTCTCGCGCCTGATTAGCTTCACGTCTCAAAGCGACTGAAGCAATGAAACTGAAAGCAATATTGCACCGAAATTGAACCGTCTAATATCGCCATTATACACCATGAATTCCGGATGGCTTGAGAGCAACAGCAAAATTAAAATTGAAATAAAAAATAACCAACAACCCGACTGCTGAGCATTAGCTACTAAGCAGGTGGGACCAACCTAACGAGTTACATTGCTGAATTTGGTCCCGTCAGCTTATTCGTTAATGCTCAGCAGTCGGGTTGTTAATTATTTTTTATTTCAGTTTTAGTTTTTGTCTTTTTAGTGATTTTTTATGCTGATTTATATATAGGCTTACTGATGTTTTACATACATTACAATTGATTGGCGTTGTTAAATAAAATTAAGATCCGAATATAATAAATTAAGTATAACAGCGCCATCTAGTGATTCATGGTTGTATTAAAATGTTATTTAACAGCGATTTTGATTTTTTGTTACTTTTCTGCTCCATTAATCCTAATTTAATAATTCCTATGATACTCGCGCAGGGATGACAATTGAGTGAGACCTTATCTGACCTCAAAATCTGATCATTGATTAAAGAGTTATGAGGAAATATACAATCGGACATACTTACACACATACATACAAACGAGCTAAACACGTTACCCTCCTTTTGGGCTCCGCCGCAGTCGGGTAATGAACGTGCTTTCAGGCTACTGTTACATCGAGCATGCTGTTTCGCTAGCACAAAATAAAATTTTTAGTGATTGTCATAAAATGAGTGAACTTTTGACGAATGCGGGGTTTAATGGGGTGTGATGCATTATTATTAAATTACGGACATTTCAAATACTTTCTCGTTTTGTTATCATCATCATAAGCAGCCTATATAAGTATACTTCCCACTGTAGGGCAAAGGCCTTCACTTCTTCCTCGTTTTGTTACAAGTTGTTTTTAATAAACAAAAGTTAATAATTTTTCTGAAACTACTTCTATTTATTAAAAACTATGTATAGTAAAATAAAAGTATATATTTAAAACAACCGTAATTTAATTATGCATCAAGCCCTCAGACAACATTTATTAAAAATTACCCTTAGTATAAAAATATTAATAAATATCTATCGAATACACTAGTCTGTTTTTTTATTTTTCCAAATCTCGACACAAATCTAATCTGTGAGAACCATTAGTAGTCTGCGTATTATAAACGTAGTGATTATATTCTCTGTGTCTGCCAGAGCGGTGCGTGCGCGCCGGGGGCCACGCAGGCGCAGGTAGACGGAGTTGCGGTGCTAATTGTTCCCGAACTTTTCGCAACAAGATTTCTAAGCCTAATTTTTTTTTTTCAAAATTAATAGTCTAAGTAGATTATTACGTAGGGCGTTCAAAGTATTCTCGGTATCTGAACTTTTTTGTTAGTAATGAGGGTAGTTTTTGTCTATGGTTCTCTTATGACATTATCCAAGGTGACAACTTAAAATTTTCGGCGGTTTATCATAATAGGTACGTTTTTTCACAATCTTGCTTCGAGTGCAACAAAATGGCGGACGCGAAAATGTCGACCTTACTGCTCCACGACAACGCGCCCGTTCATTCAGCGCGTGTGGCCAACGCTGCTATTCAGGAGTGTGGTTTCCAAGAAATTAACCATCTACCGTACAGCCCAGACCTGGTACCTAGCGACAATTTTTTGTTCCCTAACCTGAAAAAAGAGCTTCGTGGAAAGCGATTTTCGGACGATGAAGAGTTCAAAGCGGCCATAAATGTTCATTTTTCACAGAAGGATGAAAATTATTTTTTTGGGGTATGATAAAGATGATTTCGCGATCTAGTAAGTGTATTGAAATTGCAGGGGACTACATAGAAAAATAAAATTATTTCAGGTTTTTATATCTTTTCTTTCATATCTATACCGAGAATACTTTGAACGCCCCTCGTATATTCTTTTTGTTGCACTAAGACCAAGCTGAAGACAATTTTAAAAACCTATTTAGAGGCTATAAATTCCACCCCTGCCGGGACTTGAACCCGCGACCTCTGGCTAGCCGTGCCAGCGCTCTCCCAACTGAGCTAGGTACTCGGGGCTGCAAGTGATGTAAATTACTTCAAGCAGATGTCACTGAGTGTACGTATTACAGAGAAATTTGTAAAGAGCTCACTAGCTCAGCCTCTATTTAGAGGTTTTAAATAGATCATAGGTATTCTAATATTTGAGTCTGATAATTGAGATTGTAGTTAAACATGAAGACTTCCCTGTCCCTTCTCTCCCTGAGAGAAGGCCTGTGCCCTACAGTGGGACGTATATAGCCTGCTTTTGTTATGTTATGTATGAAGACGTAAATTTAAAAAGGGGTTGTTTTAAATCTTTCCATTTTCTTTTTATTTGATTCTTTTTAAGATTCTATTTGTTCTGTGTTACTGGCGATGTTTCATAAAAAATGCTTAAAACTGAAATAAAATGGACATTCTCACATCTTAGATTCAAACGCGATTCAAGCGTGCTATGTTACATAATCTCATAAGACTTTTCGGATCCTTTTTTGTTATAATAACAAGGAAGCACTGTTCATCATATCATATTATTTGCAATTTCGTTTGATTTTACATGAAAAGAACTCAAAAACATAAAGCTGAAGGAAATTAGGCACTTTTTTATTTGAAGAAAAAAAAAAACGTTTTTTGTACTTAATGCTGGTAGGTATTTTATTTGCTGATCTTGTTGAATGGTTACTATTATTAATATGTTTTAAGTCAAAAAACATAATTGTACAATCATAGTATCAAAAAGAACAACGGCGAAACCCCATAGTGAAAAACTCTGCGTCTTTAGATGAAAAAATATTTAAAAAATTCTGCTTAGAGTTCTGAGCTTGTATGTATAACAATTTATGCCAGACGAGGCCAGGTTACTGAGATATTGCTTGATGAATTGTGATTAAATTCTAACCTTACTAATGTTCTATTTTACCCATATTTTACGTCAAATTGGTGTGAATGAGAGATAGTAGAGTGATTGCTAGAGTGCGTTTTACGAAGTAAGACCTTTAGATTCGGCCAATATAGTCCCTACTATATGGGGATAAGAATTTCTTGAAAGGAACTATAAAGTGAAACGCACACCACTGCAGTCCGTTTGAATAAGGCATTTTTGTGGCATAAGTGGTGGCGCAGACTCTATCTAGATAGTACCTATCTTCATCATCAGCCGATATAAGTCCACTGCTGGATATAGGTCTCCCCTAGGGCACTCCACAACGCTATATTCTCGGCCTTCTGCCAGTACATGGCTTCCAATCGAGAACTGTATTTCCTCATCGCTGGTCGGCGCCTCGGCATTTATGACCGGTCCACTACCACTTCAGCTTAGTTATCTTGTAGGCTAAACTACATATAATTTAGTTTTATGGGAATAAGTTACGTACAAGTACTCAAGTAATTGAAACAATTTATTTAACAACATTTTATTATAAATATTCATCATCGTCCCTGATAATTATTTCATCTAAAAATGCCGCCGGAGCGAATATATTATCTTGGTGTTTGGCCCATCCTAAATACCATATCAGCGTCATTACATGGGCACAACAGCCCATAGTGCGCCGACCAACCAAACAATTACAACAATATTCGACAATTCCTGTTCGCCCGGGAATATTTCAACCAATATGTATACGTAGTACTTTTGGCAGTTAACACACTTGATGCGTGGAGGTTTGCCTCTTCCACGACCGCTTCCTTTCCACGAAAGGGGCAATATCGGAGTCCGTAATCATCAGGCACAAGTCATACAGAATCATCAGATATCGAGAATCAGAGTCCGTAAGCAAGCGAGTCAACAACAATAATTATAGAACCGAAATTGTGCAGATAATTTATTTCTTCACCCAACGCATCACAGAACAAAATGACATTTCTTTTAAACTGCAATGAGTTTTTGCCGGAATCAAAGATTGACCACGTTTTTCTATGGTCGGAAGTTATAAAAAGGGACAAATAACAAAACCCCTCATGTTACATTCTTATAATATTTTGCTTTTTTACCTGGCCTCCTCTGAATTTGAGAATTAATTGAGAATACGTATAAAATTACACAATACAGTTTAGTCTAGGTGTCTCTTTAAGACGCTAAAAAAATCCCTACTATATTTTCGCCGTTGTTCTTTAACATCATAGTTCCGGTTATCTCATACCCACCTCATAGCCTGGTGTAACAATTCCTCACCTCACTCACGCCGGGTTAAATTTCCGACGTTTCGGCAACATTGCAGCTGCCGTGGTCACGGGTAGATTATCTTCTACCCATGACCACGGCGGCTGCAACGTTGCCGAATCGTCGAGAATCTACTTAAATTTTGCCTAATAAAATTATTGTGATTAGACCGTCTAATATAGGTATAACTATGTATCAGCAATACGAGTAATACACACTCTAATTGGGTATTTGACAAAATTTCAAATGAGTTACTTTTAAAACGGAATTTTGTATGAAAATACTGGCTTATGACGTCACATAGCAGAGCACTCTTTTTATGTTTAATCTATTTGAAAATTGTAATAACTAGTAATTGACTATACATCTTCCGAGATATTTTGTAATTTTTGTTTTAATCGGGCATATGAAATAATTTATTCTCGATCGTGTCAAATACCGTATTGGAGTAACTATATAAAACTAAGTAATAAGTATATAGAATAATTAATATAAACTTATACTAGCACGTATAAGTTCTAATTAAGTATAAGTATATACAGGGCGTCCCAAAGTTATGGGCCATGAAGGGAAAGTACCTTAAATATCGTAGATAGGGTATTTTGCTGAAAGAAGACTTTATGTTATTTTTAAATGTTAGTAATTCTGCATTCAAAGATTTTCTAAAAAATACTTGCCTTGTCTGGGAATCGAACCGACTTAAATAAAAATAAAAAACACCCCTACTTTTATGATGCCAATCGAAATAATGGCCAAAAACTAATAACTCTTCTTAAGTAACATAGTATTTTAAAAGAAAGGAACAGCGTAAAATGTTTGAGTCAAATTTCAAGAAAGTTTTTTATTGCCGACGACGACGTTCGAAAAGTAGCGATATTATCATTCCATAGCATAGATAGCATTGATTATTCGTAAATAAGTACCCACTTCATAAAATACTTTATAGCATAGTTTTCCTTATTATAAGTGGAAGTGTAGATAAAATGATAAAATTTAGTATTTCAACGATATTTAAGGTACTTTCCCTTCATGGCCCATAACTTTGGGACGCCCTTTATACAGGTAAAGGTTTGGGTGTTTTAAAAATGACGCGTTTTGGAGGTAACGCAAAGGCCTTCTCTCAGCGAGAATTATGGGCGTAAGTACCAATCGTGTCCAGCGCGAGTTAACGATTTCAAGCGCTGGAGCTCTATTTTTGAATCACTCGTATGAAATTGTATCGTCGAATGCGACTTAAGTCACACTCGTCTTCTAAGTCGCATGATGTCGTTTTTCCGTATTTTTGAATCGTTCGCCTGAAGTGTTGCCAGTACAATTTGAAGTATTGTATTTTATCCATTCCACGCAGAAATTAAAAAAACCGGAAACTACCGTAACAGAAACGGAACGTAAAACACTGTTTTATTGGCTGTTTAAATAAAAAATCTTTGTCTTTTGATACAAACAAAACACTACTACTGTCATTTTGGTTTGTGTTCTAACGAAATGTCGAAATCGTTTTTTGACAATTAATCTACCGATCGCCATGCGAGACGAGTGGTAAGGACCATTCGTTGCAGTTCGAGTGATTAAAAAATACGGAATTTCAGATGTCGAACGAAAATCAGTAGAAATCGAGCGCTCGACGCGATACGAGTGATTAAAAAATAGAGCTCCGGATTTGTGTGTGAACGAGTGAAGCGCAGTTTAATTAAGGCAATGTATTTTAAAAAGACACGATATTCTACAGAGAGTTTGTACGAAGAAAGTAATTTACTTTCTATTAGAAAACTATATAATATTGTAGACCGCATTAAAAAAAACACAAAAACTTACCGTTACAGCCTAGAATACAAAAAAAAGAAGAAATGATATCGCAGCAATAACCCCTACAACACAAACGAAATTTGTTAGAGTGCAGTACAGCGCGCAGTCATCTTTTATGTAGGTACAATAAGAACATTAAAATTTACGACCAAACTATTATGAATGTAAAAATGTATTATAGTATTATACTGATCAACATTTCACTCTCTGTCTCTCATGTATGCTTACAAACACGCACATACTACATACACACACGCACGCACGCACGACTGTGACTCCAGTTAGTATGTACAGAAAAATAATTAAGATAAAGAAAATAAATATTTTGTATTTGTATTATTTTCTTTGTATTTGTATTTTTTTCTTTGTATTTGAACACCTCAGACTCTCGGGTTTCCCCGAGATATTTTCCGTCATTAATGCTACATAAGCAGCCTAGATACGTCCCACTGTAGGGAACAGGCCTTCTCTCAGGGAGACAGTATGGGCTTAATCACCACGCGTGCCCACCGCGGATTGGTGATTTCAAGTGATGAGGTATGTGAATAGCTCAGACACTCAGATTTCCTTACGATGTTTTCCTTCACCGTTAGCGAGTGGTATTGCTACTATAACTTCACAAATGTACATAACTTAGAAAAACAAGTACATGCCCGCACTGGGGATGGAACCTAGGTCTCCCACTACCGAGTCCGAGGTTCTACCCACTAGGCTACCACCGCTACATGCCATAAATGCTAACTACTACACATTTACAAATGTATGTGAGTTAGAAAACAAAGACTTGCATCAAACCTTTACATACATGCACTCAAAACAGTTACGTTAGTCTACTTACCAAAAACGTAAAGGTTGACCTGCTATCGACTGTGCATGCGTAACTTTCCAGTGACACTCTCATGGTAAAATAAAGTTTGGCCTTTGGCCCATTCATTAGCGCTTTGTCTATACATATCTATAAAGTTTTGTAAAAAGATGCTGATATTACCAATCTTCGGACATAATTTTGCAGAATTTCTTTGAGTGATGTGTAGAGCGATGCATTCAGAAAATAGAAATATAATTTTAAGCAAGTCAACTGAAAAGATATCACAGCATGATGGCGACAGCGTTTCTAGGGTTCCGTAGTCAACCCTTATAATTTCGCCATGTTCGTTCGTCAGTCTGGCTATCTGTCTGTCCGAGGCTTAGCACAAAGACGACAAGTACTAGAAAGCCAAAAATTGGCGTAGATATATATATATATGCCGACAAAACGGTCAAGGTAAAATATTTAGAAAAAAATTTTTTTTTCTTAAAGTAAGGCTTACCAGCCAAGTCTGATAAGTTAAACATACGGCGTTTGCATCGCTTCTCAAAAATGTCACAAAACGAGATTCGGAAGTGCATGTCAAAGTGGTCGTGGGCGATGGCTCTGAGATATAAGGATGGCCATTACCTAATTTAAGAAATAACTTCTGAGCCATAATTACCTCCACTTCCCGAGGTTTCGGCAACGTTGCAGCTACCGCGGTCATGGGTAGATTATCTTACAAGACGGCAGCTGCAATGTTGCCGAAACGTCGGGAATTTACTTAAATCTTAAGTACCTAATAAATAATCGTGATTAGACCCGTTTAATGTAAGTATAACTATGTATGAGCAAGGCGAGTCATTAAAAAATAGTAAAGTTTGTTTTAAGACACAAACTCTAATTGGGGTGAGTCTAAGAAACTAAGTACCTAATTTATAAACTAATTAATATCATCATCATTCAGCCACAAGAAGTCCACTGCTGGACATAGGCCTCCTCCATGGATTTCGAGGTACCTAACGCAAAGGCCTTCTTTCAGTAAGAATTATGGGCGAAATTACCAAGCGTACCCAGGGCGAGTTAGCGAGCCAAGCGCTGATTGTACAGCTCAGACACTCGGGTTTCCTCAAGATATTTTCCGTCATAATTGCTAGCTACTACACATTTACAAATGTATTACACGTGAGTTAGAAAACAAAAACTTGCGTCAAAGTACTGGTACAGTCGACAGTCCATCAACCCTTACATACATGCACTACAATCAGTTATGTTAAGTTCTCTTCATGATTGTTTTGTTTTTTTTTCTGTTTTGTTGACGTTCGTGTCTTTCTTTTGTGTAACTTTATGTTTACTTTGTGTTTCTGCGACAATTTAAATAAATATCCTCTTTCTTTCTTTCTTAAGGTCTACTTTGCAACAAAAACGTAAAGGTTGGCCTGCTGTCGGCTGTACATGCGGAATTTTCCAGTGACACTGTCATGGTAAAATAGTGTTTGGCCTTTACGATTCATTAGCGCTTTGTCGATACATATCTATAAAGTTTTGTAAAATTATGCTAATATTACCAATCTTTCGACATCATTTTGCAGATTTTTATTGAGTGATGTGTAGAGCGATGCATTCTGAAAATATAAATATATGTTAAGCAAGTCTACTATGTACAGAAAAAATATATTATGTTAAGCAAGTCAACCGAGAAAGAAAAGACCACAATAATTGCTAACTACAACACCGTCGGTTGACTTAGTGCAGAGTGGACGTGCTACATGTTGCGAAATTGTTATCGTAAAAACCACCAAGCGAATCTAGTGGCAATCACAAAAGACATTCGGCCCAAATCAGCGTGACGTAAATTCGCGTGTGCAACTAGAAGAACCCAGCTCAAAGGACCAACGAGGGGTGAGAGGCACATAATAAGTAATTGGCATCTCGCTCCCGCGCGCCGTAAGCAAAGCAACCGGCGCGCACGGCTCTCAACTACCGTGGAGAACTACGTCGCTCTAGGGATGGGTGGACAACGTTGTCGATATTCTGCATTGAATAACTTGTAAGTTATCGACATGGAGAAATACATCACACGAAGCTCGTCGTCGGAAAGCATCGACGGTAAGCGTGCTGGAGATGACCAGCTGGAATGGAGGATACCTAAACGCCGCGCGTATCATATCCAGCCACAACGCCAAGCATCCGTGAGTACTTCAAATTTCTTTATGAATTTACAATACGCTGAAGATCAAGAGCGGGAAACGTCCCAAATTTGTCCAGAAAAGTTTCCAAGCCAAAAAACCAGCGTGTCCCTCCAATAATCATAGACCTGTGCAAAGATTGGACCCACCAACACTAAGTAGACTTGATTTCCTTACAAACAAAAGCCTTTCACCTCCAGTATAGACGAGGAGGTAAAGTTGCTGTTCATTACCACACAAATGATGGGCATAAGAAAGTTTCAGAATCCCTGAAATCAGGCGCCGAAATATGGAAAACAGAAAATTCAAGAGTGTTGTCCGCGGTCTCCCAGGTGTCGCCACAAAAAGGGCTTTAGACGAACTGACTACGCTCGGTTTCTCTGGAGTTACGATTACAAGACTTGAGCCTAAAGACAATATGTCGGACTAACCTCCTCTGTTGGTCCAGCTACCATCAGGATCTGATGTCTCCAAATTTAAGAATATAAAATACATTTGCAGTTGTAGCGTCCAAATATCTAAATTCCAACCCAAAAAGGCTACAATGTACGCAGTGTTTTCGCTGTCAGACTTTTCCTACCAGAAAGATGTGTCAAATGCACAGAATACCATCCCACTTAAGGACTGTCAGAAGAAATATCGTGAAACTCCCGCCAAATTCTGTAACTGTGGAGAAGATCATCCAGCGAACTACCACAAGTGTAAGGCACGTATCCAGTATATAAACAACCTGGAGAAGAAGAAAATTCACAATCTTCCTCTTACGGTGCCCAACGACTACCCCCCACAAACTTTGGTCCACGACTCTCAGAAGAACTCTCCCGGATTGAAGTCACCAAAAGATCTGAACCACCTTCTCAATTACCTAGCTACCAAAAAACTGAGGTTCATGTAGGTAAGCCGCTCTTGGACCATGTATCACTCGAAATGTTAGATATCTTGAATGTAATAAAGTCAATTAAAGGTAAATTTATAGCATGTGAATCTATGGTAGATAAAGTTATTCTTGTTTTGACTCATCTAGGTAAATATGTTTAGTAAAAAATTCTTAAACTTATTACAATGGTACGCTGATGGTTTGTGCAACAAAATTTGCGAACTAACGTACACAATTCTAAAGTAATCTTACGATGTCATTGCTGTTTGCGAAACATTACTAGATGAAAATATCACCGTTAACATACACCGTGGTTGTGGAGTCGCTATTTTTTTCAAAAGTGTCATACAAAACTCCCAACTAATTATTCCTCCAACCACCAATGCGGAGGCAGTCGGTATCAAAATCTGTATCTCTGGTTCTGAATACGTCATAATTTCAGCTTACCAGTCACCAAACCTAGACTGATTAAACAATGATCTGGATACATTGCTAAGTATGGGAAAGCAAACGATCGTATTAGGTGACCTAACTGCCCGACATCCGTTGTGGTGTCGTAGTGGATCCAATAAACGTGGTGTTTGCTTATTTAAACACATGCTACTAAATAATTACGTTATTCATGCAGCAAGCTCTCCTACACTGTATCACCATAAACTTAACTGCCAAGCCACCACTCCGGACCTTGTCCTGACTTCCAACGTTGATAATGTAGTTAACATAATGGCACTTAATGCATTGTCTTCCGACCATCTACCAGTATTTTTCTCGGGCTTTGGATCTGTAAAATGTACAGCTAATAGCCCCTACTATAAATACAGTGATGCTGACTGGAAAGGATTTAGGGCTTTTATTGAAAAGCATATTACCCCTCTCCAGTAAAACACTAACATCTGTTAAAGAAATAGAAAGCACAGTCAAAGACTTTTCGGAAACATTGATTAAGGCACGAAATAAGTTTGTCCCCGTCATCACACCCTCAAATAAACCCAAACCTTTAACACGATTTAGTATCAAACTAATCAAAGCTAAATATAGATTACGAAACTGCGCTCAAAAATCAAATATTCCTCATAAACGCATTAGACTGAGACAACAAGTTAATTACATACCTACAAAATAAAATAAAAACTGTTGTCAAAGTACATAACGACAGGTGCCGGCAAAAAATACTTAGCCAAGTAGAAAATAAATCAATAAATCGTACACCAGAATCTATGCCTCCCCCCTTCTAAAAACAGATGGTAAGCTTACAACAAATCCGACAAAACAGTGTAATGCCTTAGCTAAGGCGTTCGAAGACGATATGTCATTAACTCTTAACTGGGCCGATAATGCGACCACATCATTAATATTGCAGTCCGGTAGAAAAACTAAATCAAGACTTCGAACCATTGGCTTTTCTTCCAACTCACCCAAAATAAATCATAAACCACGTAAAGAAATTAAAAGGATCCGTGCTGGATCCGTGCTCGGCCCAACATTATTCTTAGCCCCACACTCACTTAGCCTGCTTCGCAGACGATACTGCAGTCTTCTGCTCTTCGAGCGAGAAACATGTTGTCGTTGGAAGATTGCAAATGGCCAGTGATATCTTGCATACCTTTTTTGATACATGGAAACTCAAGTTAAACGAGTCCAAAACCGAAGCCATAATGTTCACTCGTAAGCGGAAACCACTAGACAGGCAGCTCACTATAAATAACCACCTGGTACCTTGGAATAGATCTGTCAAATATCTCGGTGTAATTCTCGATTGCAAGCTTAACTGGACCTCTCATATTGAGAGCGTACGACTGAAAAGTATCAAGGCCTTACAGGCCCTCTCGCCAATTGTATAATGTAATCATTAATTTATATTAAAAATAAATAATCAGCCTATATGCGTCCCACTGTAGGGCACAGGCCTTCTCTCAAGGAGAGCAAACATAACAATGTTTGCTTTATTTTATATTATTTACGTGTAATGAAAACTACCAATAAATTGTATTGTATTGTATATCGATAGTTACAACAAATACCGGTTGCCCCATCACTATGTATCAGACTAAAACGACGACACAGCAGCCGTTTAAACGAATAGAAAATTGTTTATATTCCACCCACATTGTACGAGTAATCTAACTCTAAAATACTTGACTTAAAGCTCTTAAAGGATTGTGTAGTGAAACAAATGCGTCTTTTCTAAGCACGCATACTATGTATGGTTTATGTTAGCGCAAGTAACTATTAATGTGTCTAATTAATAATATTATTGTTCGTGTCACAAATCTTCACATGGTTTTAATACTGGCGAAATGTCTAATATTAAGGATAAATTTAACGTTGACTGTGTTAATGTTAGTTGCACAAATTTTTATGATTTAAAAAGGAATTGAAAATGACATGAATGAACTACACATTTACTAATATGTATTACGCGTGAGTTAGAAAACAAAGACTTGTGTCAAAGAACTGGTACAGTCGACAGCACATCAACCTTTACATACATGCACTACAATCAGTTACGTTTAGGTCTACTTTTAAAAAAAAAACGTAAATGTTGGCCTGCTATCGACTGTACATGCGTAACTTTCCAGTGACACTCTCATGGTATAAAATAGTGTTTGGCCTTTACGATTCATTAGCGCTTTGACTATACATGTCTATATTTTTGTAAAATTATGCTGATATTACCAATGTTTGGACATCATTATGCAGAATTTTGTTGAGTGATGTGTAGAGCGATGCATTCTGAAAATGGAAATATAATGTTAAGCAAGTCAATTGAAAAGATATCACAACATGATAGCGACAGCCTTTTTAGGGTTCCGCAGTCAACAAGGAACCCTTATAGTTACGTCATGTTTGTCTGTCTGTCTGTCTTTCTGTTTGTCTGTCTGTCTGTCTGTCTGTCCGTTTGTCTGTCCGTGGCTTAGCACAGAGACGACGGGTACTAGAAAGCTGAAAAGTGACATAGATTTATGTAAGTACATATTAATCACGCCGACAAAACTGTCAGCATAAAATATTCAAAAAAAATTTTTTTACGTTCCTCCCCAAATTAGGGATGCATTTATTATTATTTGTAACTATAAGTGGTATACCTCTTCTTTCTTGTGATGTGTTAAATTTTAAAAACCTATTTAGAGGCTAAAAATTCCACACATGCCGGGACTTGAACCCGGGTACACTAACCCGTGTAACAAAAAGAATATAATTCTTCTTCTTCATTGCTTTTTTAGTACAATAAAACCGTTAATCGAATTAGGGATCCGTTTGCGAAATATTGTAAAGCATATTTTTTCTCAGGACAGTGCATCCCCCGTCCCTCTCCCGGCTAAACGGTTGATTGGAGACGTGAAACAATTCGGGGCAGTAACACATGTAACGAAGTCAAAACTATTACGGCCAAGCCGGGTTTACGAGTTAACGAGTAATAGGCAACCAACTTATAAAAGGAAAACTTCGTGCAAATTCCATTTGTTTGCATCGCGTCTCAAAAATGTCACAAAATGAGATTTACGCGCGCGTTTTAACAACTTAGTAGGTTAAAAAAAAGGAAGCAAAAATATGCAAAGCTGCAGCTCTTTTGCATCTCTTCTCAAAAATGTCACAAAACGAGATTCAGAAGCGCGTATAAAAGTGGTCGTGGGCGATGGCTCTAAGATAATTTAATAAATTTAATAAAAGGTCGCCGAAACGTTAGGAATTTATTTCAATTTTACCTAATAAATGATCGTGATTAGACCCGTTTAATATAGGTAGCGGTGCGGTGGTAGCCTAGTGGGTAGAACATTGGACTCGGAAGCGGGCGGTTACAGTAGCAATACCACTCGGTAACGGTAAAGGAAAACATCGTGAGGAAACCTGAGTGTCTGAGCTATTTACATACCTCAGCGCTTGAAATCGCCAATCCGCGGTGGGCACGCGTGGTGATTAATCCCATACTCTCTCTCTGAGAGAAGGCCTGTGCCCTACAGTGGGACGAATATAGGCTGCTTATGAATATAGGTATAATTATGTATGAGCAATGCGAGTCATTAAAAAATACTAAAGGTTGTTTTAAAACACAAACTCTAATTGGGGTGAGGGTATGAAAGGAATTAATTTATAAACTAATACTAATATGTAGATATAATAAAATTAGGATGGCTTAGGAATGGCGCATTTTGGAGGTTAAGCAAAGGCCTTTTCTCAGCGAGAATTATGGGCTTACTATTGTGAACACCTCAGACACTCGGGTTTCCTCAAGATATTTTCCATCGCAATTGCTAACTGCTATACATTTACAAATGTTACACATCATCACCACCAGCCATTTGACGCCCACTGCAGGACATAGGCCTCCTTCGTGGTTTTCATAACCATGAGGGGTTTTGCCATGCTTGGCAGGCGGGTTGGCGATCGCAGTATGCGGTTGGAATCTCAGGAGGACGCTGCTGCCCATCTCCTGGTAATTAATTTCCTTAGTCGCCTTCTACGACATCCACGGAAGAAAACGGAGTGACGCTGTTCTTTAGTCCGGCGCCACGCGGACAAATGTTACACGTGAGTTAGAAAACAAAGACATGCGACAAAGAACTGCTACAGTGGACAGTACATAAACCTTTACATGGATGGACTGCAATCAGTTACGTTAAGGTCTACTTTGCAACAAAAACGTAAAGGTTGGCCTGCTGTCGACTGCACATGCGTAATTTTCCAATGACACTCTCGTAGTGAAATTGTATTTGGCCTATACGATTCGTTAGCGCTTTGTCGATACATAATATCTATAAAGTTTTGTAAGATTATGCTGATATTACCAATCTTCGGACATGATTATGCCGAATTTTTTTGAGTGATGTGTAGAGCGATGCATTCTGAAAATACAATATAAGAAATAAAATATCTTATAGTTTCGTCATATTCGTCCGTCTGTCTGTCCATTTGTCTGTCCGCGGCTCGGCACAGAGACGACAAGTACTAGACAACTGAAAATTGGCATGTAAGTATTTTTGTTCAGATTTGTTCCCTCAAATTATGGTTGCATTTTTTAGTATAAGAAAACCGTTTATCGATTTAGGGATACTTTTGCGAAATATTGAGCTGTAAAGCATATTTTTTTCTTAGAGTAGGGCCTTCCAGCCGCTAAATGGTTGATTATATACGTGAATAAATTGAGGGAAGTAGCACATATAATGAACTTAAAAGGAAAACTATTACGGCCAAGTAGGCTTCACTAGTTAACGAGTAATAGGCGACCAACTTATAAAAGTTCTTACAAACTCCATTGAAAATTACTTTGTCGAAGTTGTTAGTTTTGTAAAGCAGGAAAAAAAAACCCTCCTTCTACGGAACCCTACAAAGCGCGTGTTCCGTTACGACACGCATTTGGTCGGTGTTTGCACTTGTATTGTGGTCTCTAATGTCCTAAGTATTTGAGGATCGTCGCCGGCGCATTGTACCTTTATGCTTCACACACACAGCGACTAGTCGCTGCGAGTGCACTCGCCACGATTACTAGTCGCAGCGACGATTCGCTGCTTGCCTGTCACACATAGCGAGTTCGATACGAAATTCGACTATCAGTGCCTATTCGTGGCGAGTAAAATTGAACATGCTCAATTCAAGTTGCGGCGACTTTAACTCGTGATAAGTGAATCTAATTGCAGCGATTAGCCTGTCACACACAGCGAATACTCGCGGCGAGTAGGCACTCGCAGCGATTAATCGATGTGTGTGGCCGAAGCATTAAGTGACCCAACGCAACGCGTACGGCTTTTTGACATAGTACTTCGGAAAAATCACATTTTTGCAAATGGCAGATTAAAGACAAGCTGAGTCACTCACCGCTACATCTTTTAATTTATTTGTACATTCTGGAGCCGTGCTTGATAGTAAACATTTTATGGCTGAAACAAAAAAGCGCATAATAAACACACGACACACGGACTAACAAAGCCATTTTAGGACCGCCTGACAGATTATCCTGTCTTAAATTGCCTAAAACTTATATTTGCAAGACTAACTGTGTATATCATTTAGTTCTGGTGTCTTTAAAATATAAGCAGTAAGATCACTAAATGTAAAAATGAAAATAAATATAAAATACAACATTTTTTCGGTGTTTTTAAATTCAAATAATGAGAAATACTAGCAGAAAAAAATTTACTTTTATAGTTACTGTTAAAAACTATAACCAGTTATTAGTCTCAGTTAATTGTTAACGAATCGATTTAAAATAATGCGACTCAAATCGATTGAGAAATATTAGATTGTATAGTTACTAAGTACCAGTGGACCCGCCGGACTTCGTATGGCCACAGAATCAATAGATGTTCCGTTCTCGAGATAGGTATGATCAAAAAGCCTCTTATACAAAAAAAATATACGTTATGGACAAGTGAGAAGTTGTTCATTTTTCAAATGACGAAATTTGACACGCAGCTTGCTTTGTGAAATATCTTTGTGATAGAAAAAAATAGAAAATAACAGAGAGTAGGGATTTCTGAACATATAGCACGACAAACATTCGTAGGTATCTTACAAAAGGTAAGTGGCCCAGGTATGTGGAATTAATTAAAGATAATATCCACTTACTGAATTTTCGTAGAAATAATTATGTTTCACTTCCAACTTTCACTTGTCAAGCTTTACTTATGTTTCAAAAAATTTACAGATTTCGTGGCTCACACGACTATCGAGCACATTGGAAATTAATCGAGTCATAAATGTCATGTGAAAAAAGACTGTGACTTTTTTCAAAGGCTATTTTAGGCTCAAATTGTAGCTGACTGAATTGTCCAGAAAAGTTTTCCTTTTCTGAAAAATTCGAAAAAAAAATTTTTTTTCACTATATCGGCTATAACTTTTTTTGCTTTTGAGTTTCTCGAATAATTATTTTTGCACCTTGCAGCACTCGTGAATACGCGTCTTTTCAGCTTTTTTTAAATATCACATCTTCACAACTCTCCGAGATATAAGGGGGTCGCACTGTTTCGTGAAATTCCGATCCGCCTACACTGAAGCGAACGAAAAGACATTTCCAATGTCAAAAATGAACAACCATTTTCAATGAAAAAGGGAAGTCCCTCTTACAAGAGCTTATTACCGATTTTGAGTAGCTACAGATACAGGCTCGGCCTAGTGTGGGGACCACAGTTACATCAAAATTGTTAACAGCCAATTACTAGTATTAAGCTCGCCTTTGTACAAACACCTCTTGTGCAATAAAGCATTTTTGAATTGAATCATGAAAGTTCCTCTTTTGTTACGTAAACAGTATTTTTGTAAACTTTTTTTTGTGCAACTTGATTTTAATAAACTATTCTATTCTATTCTACCAAATCACAATATATGTGCAAATAAATTCGATACTTTTCGGCTCAATCAAGCGGGAGCCTGTCTCAAAGAGAAAAAATGTGTAGAGTTAATGAAAGTGTCAGTATCAAAATCCGATGTAGTCAAAATAATATACTAGATTATTGCATTAAAACATTTTATGTGTATCACCAACTTTCGTCACGCCTCATCGACCCCACCAGAGACCCCAGGGCTGGTTCTTACCTCGGGCAGAGGGTAAGCCTTGCCATCCAACGAGGTAACGTTACCAGCATGCTGGGGACACTTCCCAGAGGCAGCGAGGATTTGGATGTTGTATTTTATATCTAGGTACCTTGTTTAATAATTTTATTGTAGGTTAGGTTAGTTATATTTAGGTAAACTATAGGCGATTATGGCAAAGCCCCTCATAGTTGTGAGAGCCACGGCGGAGGAGACCTGTGTCCTGCAGCGGGCGTCGAGTGGCTGATGATGATGATGAAACTATAATTTATATATTTATTGTTTACTAAATGAACCCGTGAACTTCTTATCACCCACATCAATCTTTCTTTTTCTTCTCGCCGTTTAAACCTTACCCGTACTTCCACAAATATAAAAAAAGAAAAATTAGCCAAATCGGCCCAGCCGTTCTCGAGTTTTAGCGAGGCAAACGAACAGGAATTCATTTGTATCTTTGTTTATTAATTATTAATATCATTTGTCTTAATAAATACCTCATTAACATTTGTATTGTAAACAGACACATACAAACTCACGCCAGTAGCGGGAGACAGGGGTTTGCCACCCGCCACGTTCCTGATAAACTTCTTTCACTTTACAATGTACAATGCAAAAGTCAAATGTTTTTATTCAAGACGCGAGTTAACTACTAGTAGCTCTATATAGTGGTGTTTTAGTGAACTATTTTTCGTATTAAATCATATTGAGTTTATCACTTTACATTCAATTAATAGAAGTCTTATAGGTTTTCGTGTAAGATTGCAGTCAGAGACGAGCAACGGAGGACACGAGCTCCGTCTCTACACACTCTGATTAAGCTCTGCGAATCAGACCGAAACAACATTTTTTAGTCAAATTTCTCCATTGTCAAATTCTGATATTTTAGCGCAATACGCGTGACTCGTGCCATCGTATTTGTCAAATAAACATTTACTTGTAAACGAAACGAGTGGATAAACATCCTCGGTATGAACCCAATAAATTAACCCCTTTCCCGTTAGCAAATAGTTAATAGTTTAATGTGCACACATTATTTCCCTACCTCTTTAAAATCATCGTCTCACAACTGATGTGGTTGGCTGGAAGAAATTTCTATAGAAATAAGCTAGCCTATGTACCCGTTCTTATTGCTTTGTTTTATGTGTAACATATTCCTTTCTAATGTACAATAAAGTATAAAGTAGTACAAAAATTAATTCTACAGGTCGCGTGACCATCGCTAAAGCCTTACAATACTTTGGAACTTCTGGATAAATACATCGAGAATTGAATTAAAACGTTTCTTACTTTCTCTAACTGCGAAACAAGGCATTTTTTATTCAACTTTGCAAATTCTTGCGAAATTCTAGCATTACAGGGTGATTTTGAAATCGTTAGCAATTATTTAGAGGCAATGTTCTTTTCATAGTGAAAAACAGTACCTATTTCCAATGATTTATCAGTAAGGGTATAAATATTCGTGAATTCCGACCTTTGGCTACAAACATTGGAGTTGGCCATAAGACGCTAGAACCACAGTTTTTCCGATTTGGATTACTTTTCGTTCTGATGTTTTTTTTTATGCTTAAGTGGTGTAATTTTCGGTAGAAAATAGTTAGACGCATACATTTCTAAATCATGCTCAGAATGTTCCCTTGAAAAGCGGTGAGCTAATTCAAAGTCACCCTGCAGACTGTCCGCTAGGAGGAAATCACTATTTCGACACTTTTGGGAAGTTACTTGTTTTCTAAAACGTGACCCTTTACAATTTCACAACACCGCTTATTTCCGTAAGAACTTAGCGTACCAATGTTGGCACATCACATTTGTACGGTTTCCCACCGTCTACAAACAAAAAAGACTCACGGTTGCGCAAACGGGGTGTTATTTTACTCAAAATCTTTAGTTATGAGGACATCCCCGTATAGCACTGCTAGGCAGGATTGCGCCAACGCTGTCTGACAGCTCTATCTACCAGTTTATCCAGGGGGTGTCCAGGCGCGGCATAATGTACTATTTCTTCATTCATGCAGTATAAATAAGCGGTACAATTCCAGCCATTGTGACTGGAAATATCATGTAGAGGGTGTGTGTACATAAGATTAACAAATTTGTATACACGCGCTAAGAAAAATTATTCAGACGGTGTCACTACAAGCAGCTAAAGAGGCATATAAGTAATGGCTATGTAGACTCGATCTTGCGCTATGGAATCGTACTATGGGGCAACTCCTCCGATGTTGACAAGGCATTCAAAGTGCAAAAACGCTGTATTCGGGCATTATTTGGTCTACGCCAAACGGAGTAATGACGTCCGTAATTTAAAGAAAATTAAATTCTACCATTACCGTCTTTGTACTGGAAATTTGCACATTTGTAAAAAAAATATGTATTTATTCCAAAATAAGCGCGACATCTGCAAACGTGCTATACGAACTCAATATCAATATAAATTGCACAGAGCACCTGTAAAACTAACGCTTACCTACAACCAAAAACTGTTTCAAAATGTGTATTGATATATTTAATAAACTACCAGATATATATAAAGTCGAAAAAATCCATAAATTCAAGAAGCTTACAAAACATTACCTACTGTCTCGTGGTTTTTACTTAATAAAAGAATATCTAGAATTTAAGATTTAGGTTAGTTGTAAACAAATATGTAAATAATGTAAATTTTAAATTTATTATAGCATTAGTTATAAGAAAATGTGCTTACTCCTGAAAAGGAAGAATTTGGACATATAAAGGTAATATAAAGCACCTGTAACTGCTAATGTTAACCCAAATTCAAGCAATAAAGTTTCACTTCATTTCATTTCATGACTTCAGTTGTGTTGAACATGTTACGTGTATTATTTGGTAGGTATTTGTATTATTTGTGTAACTGCTGTTGCTGTTTTGTGTCGCTGAGAAACAGATAGATAGATAAATTATTTATTTGCATTTAGACACACACGCAATAAAAACAATAATAAAGTAGTAAGAGCACATACAAAGCACAATTAAACATTACAAAAAAACATTAACAAATGAGACACACACCAATGCCTAATCCAGTGTGTATACTGTGGGTGTGGCAAATGCAAAAGGGCTCTGACTCAGCATAAGCTGGAGATATGATGGTACCACAGCGCTGGTCTTCCGTCAGTAGGTACCCGTGACGCGGCGTGCAGGGCTCGGAGAGATGGTGCGAATTAGTTCAAAAACGTAAATAACAATAAAATAAATAGAATATGAGATAGTGAGTCAAGTACGAAAAGTGGCATTAGTAATAGCATCGCGCGAGTCAACTTCGGGTTAACGAAGTAGACTGCTGACTGCTGAATTAACGTTAGCGAAATGGCAGTTAAAGTAATTGCATAAATTGTGAAAATAGTAATAAAAATTAAAATTGTACATTATTTATTGATGTCAAGTAATTTAAGGACAATGCTCATGAAGTATGGACAAAAAACCCAGGCCCGGCGCAAACGGAATGTAACTCAAATTATGGCTAAAAATGAATAGTTAAATACTGCATAGGGGACATCATTAAAAACATTCTTGTCATATTATATTACAGAACTGTAACTATTTAATGCTCCTTTTAATAATACATTCATATGATCCCTGTAAAAACTCGAATAGCAATTTCATACACTTTGCCATTGGTCAAGACAGCTCGCCGCCGCACTAGGAGGCGCGCGGGGATTGAGCGGGCGCGGGCGGAGGCCGGGGCGAGACGGGCCCCCGTCGCTGCGCCGCCGCATACAGCACTTCTATTTCCGTCGTCTCTCGAAACGACCGATTCTTGTACGGGCGCGACGCGAACGATTGTACATACCTACCTATATCTACATTATACTTACCTTTACAGTCCACTATCATTTATTATTGTAGACATCCCAAAACTGCACAGTGAGGGTTCTATAATCACCAGCCATCGATTTCGATCATGCCTCCTATGCAGTATTTAATTATTCATTTTTAGCTATAATTTGAGTTACATTCCGTTTGCGCCGGGCCTGGGTTTTTTTTGAGCATTGTCTTTTAAACAAATTCATGTATCTAAAATATATGAACACATTGTATAAAGGCATATTGTAAATAGAATAAAATTATTATTACTATTATTTGTTTGAGAAACTTGCAGCTTACATTATAAATGGACAGAGACTTAGAGTAGCTACATATGAGCTAAAAATAAGTGTCCGCATATAGTAACTAAGTGACAAACATGTGCAAGTGAATAAAAAAATTAAAGTAAGTTCACACCACACTACAACACCGAGAACGCGTCCTTGAATGTTCATAAATTGGAAAAAGAAAGTTCACCGCTGCCGTTAGACAAAATTAAATAACTAGGTATCTCCAAGGAGAATACTTGTTGTTCACGAATCAGAAAGGGAACGGAAATGGTGTTTCACGATATTTTGCCTTACTGTCTCTATGTTTGAATTAAATAGATCAATGTCTATATAGAGTTAAACAGATTACTCGCTCGCGAGTACGTACATTTCGCGTTGAAATTTTAAATTCGTCTCGGGAAGGGCGTAGGCTACGTAACATCACGCTTAAGTCCATGCGGGGCTAAGAAAATCCCCATAAGCTGTGAGGTCATTGAACAGTGGTTTTATCGCAGTGACGGATACATTTAACCAGGTAATGAAGAACCAGTCAGTGTATGAAATAATATCTGTGTCATCGTGGGAATCGCCATATTGCGATGTGCCTAAATAATTCCGCAGGGTTATACGGTGTTCAAAATTGTGTCCCTTTTTGTAAGTCTCATAATTGTTTTACTAACAAGAACTATAAAATAAACTGTTAATGCACTGTAAGTAAAATTAGTACACAGACAACAAAAACATACAATTTTTGCCATACAACGTACGGCAAGTGCCAAAAATACATTAACATAGGTAAAAATGGGCTCCGGCTCAGCATGTGCTGGGGGTTTGGATAGACTCCAGCGCTGGTATTGTGCCGGTCTGCAGAGAAGACGGCGTGCGTAACTCAGAGAGGAAAAACCGGCCAAGTGCGGGTCGGACTCGCGCACAAAGGGTTCCGTAACATTATCTATACAACACTTGGATATTTCAAGCGTCTACCTCTTGCTGTTATTAATATCGAGCAAAAAACGGCAAAAAAATCGCGTTTGTTTTATGGGAGCCCCCTTAAATGTTTATATATAAGTATAATGTTTATATAGACTAAATAATACTATTACATTTATAATATTCATGATATAAATAGGATTATTTAGTCTTTAACACGACCTCTCCAATCAGACGAAAACAATTTTTTGCGGCTTCTTCACTACGATGAAAAAAACATTTCTTTTCCTTCTGTGAAAAACTGTTTATTCCAAAGATTCTTAATACATAAGTCTAATTACCAATTAAATTAACTAATACAATCATGGTACACCAAGGTGCTGGATTACTTAATAACAAATTCACTAACTAGAAAATGAAATTCACAAAAATCCAACCACCAAGTGTTACACCATACAACGAAATAATATGAGCGAATGGCCCCGATGAATTATTAATATTAAGCAAATTGGCAAAGTAAGTTTATTCTTAATATCGAACACAACAAAAAAGTTTTTGTTATCAGTTTTTGTTATTGATAAAAATGTTTTTTAATGTGTTCATTATTTAAAAAAAATGCAAAGAAAAGAAAAATAACAAACTGAAGCTGTAGAAAACTATTTACTGTTTTGGTCTAAGAAAAGTACCTAGGCAAACAATGTGAAAAAATTAGGTACCTATTTATAATTATTTTCAAAACATATTTTCACATAACTTCTTCTGTCTTCAAAAGTTATGAAAAAGATAAAACTATTGTATAATGGACGAAATGAAAGCACACTCATACACAAAAATATTGATCATAACAAACAGACAAAATACCTATAAACTAACAGTACTATAGTTATTAAAATATAGCTTGGTATATCTCGGAAGTACAGATTTCAAAGTGTCAAATCAATCCGATACATTTTAACATTGTTTTGTTCCACCAATAAGGTATGACATTGTCTTATGTATTTTACTTTAATAAAAATTTGTCACTGTTGAAGCTATATTTTATGAACTATAAATGAAGCAAACGCCTTAACTCAGCTGTACACGAAGAGCCGAATGAAGAATGTCAGTTGCACGTAGGAAGGACGTGGGACGAGGGCGTGGAAAAGACGCGGCATCCTTTCACTGACATACAAAATGTACTGAAGCGATGACACACAGATAACACGGGGTGAAGACGCGAATTGTGTATACAAAGCGTCGCGTCTTTTCCGCGCCCTCGTCCCACGTCCTTTCTATGTTCCAGTTTATAACTTTTTTGCCGTATACGAGTCTATAAATATACCAATGGGCGAGTCTGACATGCATAGTTGTTCAATTGAATGATATCACTCCGGTAATGGCTGTTTATTTTCAAAGTTACGTACATCTGCGTAACTTTGAAAATAAACAATGCCACACGCTAACGGTGAAGGAAAACATCGTAAGGAAACCCGCGGCTTGGTTGGCTCCGCATGTATTGACTTAGCATTCCTGTGGGCTAGGCCTACTAAGCTGTCAGGATGTTATTGGTGCTGGGCAAGCTATCTCTGACGGTCTACTCTATCTGAGAAACAATGTGCCAGGCACTGCAGCGTCCGAGTGGTCCCTTCACCCATCAAGTGGAGTGAAGGTGCCACTGGACGCTGCATAAATCATCTCGTTACGTATATCTGCAAGGCCAAATCAATGGGAGTTAAATTTTCAAAATTTTTTACATTCTTCATTTACACTTAACATTATAGGAAGAGGAGTTTTTGCTTGTATCTGATCTACCTAATTCAGTGTAAGGTGTTATAGACTGTGCCACCGTCCGACATCCGTCTCGCTCACACAATTTTAAAGATTTCATGTCAAATTATTTGATGCAGATATCTCGCCACTTCTATCGCACGGCTCGCTCACACATCCTCCATTTTTAATGATTTCGTGTCAAATTATTTCGTGCTGCGGGTTAGCCCAAAAAAAACTGTTTTATCTAGCAAGCGAGGGAAATGCACGACGGAAGCATGGTCTTGAACAATATGATAACGTTACCATAACCTATCATACATTTTATAATAGAGAAGAACTCAATCTGCAGGTTTGCTAAGGGTCATTCGAATGGTGGCGTGGTGGCCGGGTCTCCTACCTCCTTCTAAAATGGTTGAGCCTGGTGATGGCTGACCCCTGTGTTATGCTCGTGGACGGGTGCTGTTCGTGTGTCTGGCCGCAGCATTAATGTTTTTCCTAATTTTGTAAGAAAATTTACTAATTTCTGGGCTTTTAAAGTTATTCATATAGGCTCTGATGTATTAAGTTTAAGATGATTTGAGAAAAGATGGTCAGATTGCAGTTTTTTTCCCGCTGCCTTTTTCTTACTTACTTAGTACATTAACATTCAACAGACAGAATGTAAATTCTTTGCGTTGAAATAAATTATTGATTTCTGATAACAACGAGTCCGTTGACGATGTACTTACTAATAAATATGTACTCGAAAACACCAATGCAGCAAAAACACACAACATCACATTACCTTGATGCACTTAGTAACCTTAGTCCACAAATCAGTAGTGTCTGTTCAGGAAGATTGTAAATGAACTGTTTCTATGTCGTTTAATTACAGTGAGCTTAGCGTTGCTAAACGTAAGTTAGTAGAGTCCGTGGATGTATGGGTTGATGAAAGAATGTACCTACTACCCTGAACAGGCACTCCTCAATTGCCACTACTCGTTCCGAATTCAAAAGTTTCCCGATGCATCCTTTTCGCATATGCGCAGCGTGCAGAAGACGCTCTTGCCATCGGCCGAGCATGTGCAGTCATTGCAGCTCCTCTTGAACTGCTCTCCGGGGTAGCAACGGAAGCTCAGGTCGGATTCCGGCACTGTAAAAAACTTTGAATATCACAAAAAATTTAAAACATAAACTGGAAGAGAGGGTCGAAGATCTGAGACACGTGGTTGGAATGGCCAAAGCTCACGAAGGGTGAGATGAAGCACACGGGAATTAAGCTGCAAATTTTGGTGTTTAATGAGACACGGGATTCCTTGAGAATTCTGACCCCGCACACTTCCAATTCGATAAGGAAGCGTGCGACCTTGATAGCGCTTATACATTATGAGCTCGCGCGCCTTCAGAGATTTGAAGATGACGACTGACTGATGAAGACGCGAAAAAAGTAGAAGATGGAATATATTGTTCTACCTGTCCTACACCAAACTGGTTACTTACGATGGCTCTCCTAATCCAACGGCTTAATTCAAGCCTTCGTAGTGCAAATGGCTTGTTTCAACGGCAATGACGCTGCTTATGCTACCTGCTCTACGCCAAACTGGCTACGATACGATGGCTTTCCTCATCGGTTTGCTTAGTGCAATAGTTATTGTTCCAACACCAACATTCGCCGCTGCTTATGCTACCCGCCCTGCGCCAAACTGGTTACTTACGATGGCTCTCTTCATCCGAAGGCTTAGTGCAGTTCTTCGTGGTGCAAGTGGCGTGCTTGCCGTCGTCATTGCACCGGCACACGTTGCAGCCGCGCTCGAACACCGATCCCGGGGTGCACGAGTCGGAGTCCTGCTGAGCCACGTCTAAAACGGAGACGGAATAAAAAAAATCAGGATGTAAAAATGTGACGTCTGACTTTTATACTGATACCAAAATTATTGTCGGATTTTTTTAGGGTTCCGTACACCGAACAAAAAAAAAACGGAACCCTTATAGGGTCACTCGTGAGTCTGTCTGTCCGTCCGTCTGTCACAACCAATTTGCTCCGAATCTACAGGACCAAATCAGGTGAAATTTAGTAGGATGCTGTAATCCTATGACCCAAAGCGCGTAAATAAATATTTTTGTGCAAAATAAATAAAATGTTTTTTCAAAATAAGGGTCTATTTCGGAGGACAAATTAGGAAATTAAAAAAAACTTTTGCAATCCTGTATTATATATTAAATGAAAGGACCCAGGCACGGTTCCTATGAAAAAAAATGGTGGTAAATAAGCAGAAAATACTTGTGTCACGAGAAGGGTGGAAAAGTTCTGATACTCTACCGGTTTGTTAGTATTGTTACCCTAGGAGTGAAAGTAACTTTTCCGTCCCGAGACGGGGTTTGGCGCCCGAGCGTAGCGAGTTTGAGCGAGTTCAATAGTTCGAGGGACTAAATAAGGTAAACACCCTCTGGCCGCGTGGTCCGACTGCCTTGTCCGACTAGTCGGACCACTGTATCAGGTAAACATTCGAGGTAAACGCTGTGATTTTCATCACGAATATAATGAAACATAAATTAAAAAAATATGGCGTTAATTCCATAATCTGAATCAGATGAACTCGTTGCCTAGTGGAGGTGTCCGAGATATAATAATTAATGAATATCAAGTCTTTTTTAATCGTATAAGTGTCTAATTAACCGACTGATTAAAAGAATAAATTAACCGACTTGGTATTACATGGATCTCTTTTTACGGTAGAAGAACTGAGATGCGAGACTTGGTTTTTTTACAAGTTATGTGTTAATAAAAATCTCTGCTATACGAAAGTATAAACAAAACTCTACCACCCGAAGAAACAAATGAAGATCGGATTGCTGCTTTCCCGCCTATTTTTTTTTTCTGTGGCCGGCCAGCTATTTGGCCATAATTTTTCATTTTCATCATTTAAAAATGGAAAGTAAATATTTTTGTCATTTATGTCATTTTAAACAAATAGTTGAAAGTAAATTATAATAAAGTAGGTAATAAAAAAATATATTCTTTAAATTAGTACTTAATTATATGTTATTTCAATTTTACATCGCGCTGTAATTGAGTGGCTGTACCTATAGAAAGTTGGAACATGGTTCAACACAAATGTGAAAATAGAACTAGTTTTTTTAATAAATTGACAGCTGTTCGTTGAAACGATCTCCCTAGGGCTAAAAAGTATTACCCCCTCCTCAGGCAGCGTCAGACCTACTTTCCGAGTATGAGTAATGACAATAATTTATTTTTTCAATCAATTTCGACGTGACGTCATCAACCAGCGTAGGTACTGATGCATTTTAGATAATTTTTTCAAAAGAGACATTATGCTGGTCGATTGTTGTATTAATTATATATACCTACCTATGTAGGTAGATGACTTTGGAGTCCATATATGGACCAGTTCAATGCATCACATGTGGTTTTATTGACGAGTGTTTCTGCCCGCCTTCTTAACATTCCACATTTACCGAAATGGACATTATTCGAAAGGGATATTTTGCGATAGAGCGAAGTGGCGATTTTACGAACTGTGGACATTTTGCGAAGAGGACTTTTTTGTGAAGTGAACATTCTGCGAAATCGATAGTGGGAAGTGGCGATTTTGCGAACGGTGCGCATTTTGTGAAGAGGACATTTTGCGAAGTAGACATATTGCGAAGGGGACATTTTGCGACGGAGCGAAAGCTTCAATATAGTTTGGCTTGATTTCAATAACGTGGCGAGTAGGGGGCAGGTCCGCACCTCGTCTCCTCCTCGTGCCGCCGTCCTGGGCGCGGCAGTCGATACGGGTGCAGGAGAAGCTCAGCCCGTCGGGGTCGCAGAGGCACTTGTTGCAGTCCATCCGGAACTCCAGGCTCGGCTGGCAGGTCTTCCGCGGCGTATCCTAGTGGATACACCACGTGTTTTATTTAGTGTATTAATACGGAAGCCGCTGAGTGGATACTATACACTCTTTCTCTTTTTCATCATTTCTCTGCTTCTCACTTTTCCCTTTCTCGCTTTCTCTTTCTCTCTCCCGCTTTCTCACTTTTTCTCTATCTCATCCTTTCTCCCTCTTTCTCGTTCTCCCTTTTCTCTCTCTCCTTTTCTCGCTTCCCCCTTTTCTCTCTTTTTCTCTCTTTCTCGCTTTTCTCCTCTTCCTCTAATTCTCTCTCTCTCTCTCTCTCTCTTTCTCTCTCTCTCTCTCTCTCTCTTTCTCTCTCTCTCTCTGTCTCTCCTTGTAACTTTCTTTATTTCAATTCATCTTTTCGCATGTTTCAGAAATTGTGCACTTTAGAGGTGACCCTGTATACGAGTCACTGCACAACACAGGCCTTCTCTGAGAGAGAAGTATGGGCTTAATCACTAGTCAAGCTCACCGCGGATTAGCGTGAAGGAAACATCGTGAGAAAACCTGAAGCTAATTTAGCGATTCACCAAGTACAAATTCACAAATGTATGTATGTTAGAAAACAAAGACTTGCTATAAAGAAATGGCATTCGCGTTAGTATCCAGTGACACTCGCATGCATAGTAAATTATTGTTTGATCTTTATGATTCGTAAGCGTTTAGGCGATTCATATCTATTAAGTTAGGGTACGTACCCATACTACATGACCCATTTATTTAAATTTTTACCACTAGATGACCACTCGTCGTATATGGCAAGACCCCGCCCCCTAGTTTTCACGTAGTAATTCATAAATATGGTTTGAAATAATTTTTATTTCAAATAAGAAGTTTAAAAAAAATTTGGCTCACTATAATTATAAAAAAAAGTATAAAAACTGTCAGTTTTAAATCAGGTGGAGTCCCGGCAGACGCTGAATGTATTCGCTTCGAGCTATATTCAAGCTCGAAAAACCGCGAGATTTTCTCTAGAGGATATTAACTACGCGACGAAGACCTAAGCCCCCCCTCCCGTTCCTGTCACCAAGCGTGGTATTTTGAAGACCCCCCCTCCCCAAACGGGTCACGTTATATGGGTACGTTCTCTTATATCAAATGATGTTAATATGAATGATACCTGTGAGACTGCCCGGACTTTTCTAAGTAGTGATGCATTCTGAAAATAAAAACATAATTATGGTAAATAAGGCAATGTATATATATATAATATATATATTCATTGATATTCATTTTTCTTCTACATAAGTAGAAAGTATCACGAGAAAACAAAATCAAAAGCCGAATACCCATAACAAGAACCACAATGTCTAAAAAAAACAAGGAAATTAAACATCTAACCACCACCGCTTCCTAAAAAATACCGTTAGCGTAGACAACAGACCACAATGAATATGGAAAAAATGCAGAAGTTAACAAAATAAAAATAGTATAGAAGGAATAAAGGCTAACATAGCATTCTAGGCTTACTCTGTAACCTACTTAGTAAGAAAAAATAAATAAATTACGTATTAGTATTATTAACTTTAAACGAAGCTTGTCACAAGTGATTCGACCGCCAACTTGCTCTACATTAACAATACATATCCTTTTCTTCTTCTTGTCGTTTCACTATTGTCTTGTTTAATACACCAGGAAAAAAATACAAATATTTACAAATACAGCCTCATTGCTAACAACCTTTCTTCCCAACAACCTGACGATGGAAAATTGCAGGTTGGTGCAAAATATTCACAAACACACCAGTCTTCTTGCTCATATTTTTTTTCTCGACATCCTTACAATGGAGAATTGTTGAAAGAAAATAGAGACGAAAGAAAGATAAAAAAAAGAAATGCTGAAGAAGAAAAAAAGTTTCTCCAGGGCTTGCGCAAAATATTTACAAACACACTCTTATTGCTAACTAATTTCCCGACAACCTTACGATGGAGAAAAGAGAATCAGAAAAAAGAGAGAAAAGAAACTAATGCTGAAGAACAGAAAAGTTTTTCTACGGCTGGTGCAAACCTTAGCAAACTGTACGCCCTCGTTGGCAACTGTCTCTTCGCTGAGACAGGCGCGTCGTGTGCACGAGAACGACAGGCCATCTGGGTTGCACCGACACATGTTGCAGTCGATCTCAAATACTTCGTCCGGTCGGCACGTGCGCTGAATCACGCGCAGCGCCTGGCGTGGACTTTGATTAATAACTGGTATCCATCGATATCATATAAATTGATTCACAATCGGAGAGACAACTGCAGGTTCAGGGGTTTTATTCGCTATCGACATGGACAATAGGTATGTGACTAATTAAGAGTATGGCGCCTAAATTGATCCTTGAAGCCTTGGTATGGTTACCAAGTTTATTAGTTCCCCCTTGCCTTAATAGCTGGATTCATCGAGCAGGATGAGTTGAGAAAATGACAAGGTCACTTATGGCTTATTTATAAAAGTCATAAATAAGTTATGATTCCTCTAAAGCACTCCTCGGAGGTAGTTTATTTTACCTGTGGTTACGTCTTTTCCTTGTAAAATCTCCACTACAATTATCGAGTGTTTTAAAGAATCGTGTTTTTATAAATAAGACCGTTAGTTTTTAGATAGTGAAGACGTATATCAATTTTAGCTCGATTCGAACTCGGTAGCAGAATTGTGAAAATTTATTACATGGTCGCATAACATGTTGAAAGTCTCTAAAAATCTTTTCACACACGGTTGTACTTTTAACGAAATCGCGTGATAAATTTTCATTATGATAAAGCTCGAAATAACCCAATCCACCACCAAGAGAACAATCAAATTTACCTCAGGCTTATCGAAATCGAAGCCTTCCTCAGGCAGTTCCGGCACGCAAACCTTCCTGGTGCAGAAGAATCCAGTGCCATCATCATTGCACCAGCACGTATTGCAGTCCTTGATGAACATGCGGTTGGCAACGCAGACTACAGTCTTATTCTGCGCTGATGTCATCGCCTAGAAAATGTGCTTGATGGAGGCAGGTCGTGGTGCAAATGAAATATATACTCATATGAGTGAATTGAGGAAGAACAGTGTACTGAGCAGAATATACACTTCCAAGAAAGGAGAAAAAATGAAGTACCGTGAGAGTTTAGCATGAAATCGTAAAATAGTGTAAAAAAGATGATAACACAGCTAGATAGCTAGGAAGCTAGAGAAGGCAATTAAGAAATAGAAGAAGAATGGAGATGCAACAATTATATCGCTAAACATAAAACAATTTATTTTAGAAAACACTTAAAATTGCGCTAACTAGTCTGACGTTATTAAATGCGTTTCACCTAGAACCGGTTCACAATAGGCAGCAATAATAGTATGATGCTCGCTGTGGTAAAGTTTTGGTAAACAAGTTAACTTAATGAAACTACTAGATCATCACTGTATTTTTAATGGAATTAGTAAAAGGCACTGTTAAAGAACGTCGATGCTCAAGTGATACACCGAGTTCAGCTTTAACGCCATAAATCTATTATATAAAGCCATCTTGTTCAATTAACGATTGTATGAACGTTTTTGTGCGCATCAGGGTGTTCTTTTAACGGTACTATTGGCTTCATTTCCTGCAACAAAAAGATAAAATCTGTACTTAAGTATTTTAATTTCACTATCACAATCAAGACGCAATGAACTTGTTTTCCCCATTTACTCCACATTTTGCACTCCTTGGACCACATAAAGTATAAAAACCTTTTATGAACGCATCATCATCAATTCATCGACACCCACTTCCGCCGGGCATAGGCCACTTCAGGTTAACACCACTTTTCTCAGTCTTGTGTCATACGCAACCACTCTTTACCTACAGGCTACTCAACTAGTTTTCCGCCAAGTCGAGCGAAAAAGCGGCACGGCCGTACCATCATTTTCTCGACGCAGTTCAGACCATTTTCAACCCCCGTACAACTTAATTGTGGATAAAACTAGAAGCTTTTTCAGTAACCAAGCAGGCATTGTAGAAATACGATATATTTCAAATTTCATTCAATTTGAACCAGTAGTTTAAGAATTATAACTAGTCAAAGTTTTTTAATTTTGTCACTCACTGACTGACTGACTGACCGAATCATCAAAACTCTAAGGCACTTCTAACATGTCTAGAAGCTTCAAATTTAGAACACAATTAGTGTTTAGTGTATAAATCAAGGAAAAACTAAAGTATTTTGCAATTTCGGCCCCGTTTTCTAGATACACCAACTGCATAAATAACTAAATAACTAAGATGGCAGTCGTTAAGCCAAGTCAGAGGCCTTAGGGCGGCATGACAACTTCTGACAGTAGACGAGCCACTAGTCTACAAGCCTCCACCAATCCGGACTTGGCCCCCGTGGTGGAGTATGGCCTATGCCTTCCTCAGGGAAGAGACCCGTGCCCCTCGGTGGGGACATAATGGGTTGATGATGATGATTGATATGGTCGCTATAACGTGTTACGTTAGCTAATTACGTAATAACTCAAGACAGAATGACCCTAATTAGGGACTGAATAAATTAACCGACTTGGTATTACATGGATCTCACAACTTTTTACGGCAGAAAAACTGAGTTGCGAGACTTGGTTTTTTTACAAGTTATGTTTTTGATAGCATCTATATTGTCCTATATCTATATTATACTATATTGTCGAATTATCTGGCTAATGGTCTGCCGCTTCTCCTCACTAGGTTGCCATTCCGTTGTTGTCTTCTATACCATTGCCAACTTCAAATTAGAGACCACATACCCGAAGTTCATGGAACAGCTCAACGTCGTCGGGCAACGGGCAAGGCTTGTTGGTGCAGGTGTAGTCAGTGCCGTCGTAGTTGCAGTGACATGTGTTGCAACCAATGTAGAAAACGCCCCGGGCGCGGCACACCGAGTGGCGTTCTATATGGTCTACGCCCTGGAAAACATTTGGATTTTAAAGGGGCTTTTCAATTTTATTTTTTATCGCTCTGGATATTCCTGTCACTAGACATATTCAGTTACTATAGAATAACATTATCCAGCCTCCCCTAGCAGTCTGCTTTGGCAACTTTATAACTGTCGATTCGTGATCTGGAGAACCTTAAAAAGGCAGTTAGTTTTGGCAGACGAGACCGCCCTATAGCCGTAGGCTCTAAGATTAGCAAAAAGTGGGTATGGCCAACGCGCCTACTACTATTCGACGAGGTCAGGGACATAGCTTTGCTTAATGCCGCTCTAAAAGCAGATCGTTGGTAGCGACTGAATAATCGCAAGGTATCAGGATATACCTGGACGCGGGTGATGCCGGCCAGCGTTAGTTAGGGCTGATAGATGGAAAGAAAATTCAATTCAAAGTATACATTATCTGACCTCGGTCTCCATAAAGACTTCCACCTCCTTATCAACACCCTCTTCCTTGTCCATACACTCGTTCTGCGTACACCTGTAGCTGAGGCCGTCACTGGCACATTTGCAGGTGTTACAATCCGATTGGAAGTCCTGGTTAGGCTTGCAGACTTGGGAGCGTTTAACGACGTTGTGGGATAGGACCCAGTCCTGGAATAGTTGGGTTTTAACTTAGATCGGGCTGGTTTTGGGGAGAGAAACATATATATTTGTTAGTGAAACACATTTTGTGATAAGTGTTACTTGGAATGTAGGACTGAAGTTGAATTCAAGTTCAGAGAAAGAAAAAAATAAGGGATTTCGGTTGTGTAAGATTCTTTGCATATATTCCCGAAGTGGTCTGTGGCACAATCTTTTTCTGAATCTGAATTCGGCATTAGTCAAGTAAATTCATAAGGTGGTATAAAAAAGTGAAATAGTACTTACCCATTGTGTTTGTTTTTAATTATTCACCAAAAAACCGTGCGCGAATGAAAAAAGTGCAGTTTTGTTTAGAATTAACACAACCTTAGAGTGAATACTACAAACAGATGTACAGTGCAGTAAAATTTGCAGAATTTTAGACACAATTGACTCAAAACAGTAGAGACGCAAACAAAAATTGCAAAGCTTATCGTAACTTAGGACTCCGCATCGCTATTCTTGATGTTTGTGGAGAAAGCTGACTGACACTTTTACTTAGTAATATTCTCAATTCCCTAAGAAAATTCAAAGATCAAGACCTCTCCAAGCAAGTTTGTGCTACGAAAACGATGAAAACAAAATACGATTAAAACCTTCACGAACATTCACCGCCCTGCAGACATGACAACAATTAAAATAACAATGGAGCACATGTGTCTACCATGCGAACCGAAAAACAGCACCCTGAACTATGGAGAACAAAACCAGAATGGGTAAAAGCCAGAGGGCTCCAGCAAAAATCTCTAAACTCACACGTCACGCCTGCTGCGTCCGAGGAGAGCTGATCTGCGCTAAACTCAGCTTTAACAGGCCACTGCACACTGAATACACACTTTCATACCATGGAACTAACCGACAGCCCGTTATGCATGCCTCAAACAAGAGGAAAGACGCACCAACGGGATCATTCACTATGAGCGCGTGGAAAAAGAACGGACAGCATACCACCATCACTGAAAAGCTTCTTTCAGTGCGTGGAAGCACTGCTGCTTTCTGTATAGTGATAGCTGAAGGTTAACTACGGCCCAACTAAGAGGCTGAAGAGTGCAGAAATCTTAGGTCTAAATTAACTAGGAGCACATGTGAGTAATCCAGGAAGTGTTATGTAGGTACGAAAGTGCTATGAAGGGGTTACTACACGGTGTAAAACCTTTCTGAATCCTTTCCCACACCGTCAACTATAGAACAATTTACATTACAACAGGCCGGGGCGGGGGAGGGCGCGGGCACAGTGATACAAACTAAAATAAGCCTTAAATACTTTACGGTAGCGCAAAAAAACGGTGGCGTGTGATCCACCATCGTCACAGCGATGGTTATTTTTTGCCTTTGTATTATAGTCTCTAACGTCGTATGTATTTAAGAATTGTTTTAGATTGAAATAGTGTCGCTCGCCGGCCCGTTGTAACGTAGATAGAGATCTTTATCGGCCCAACGCGCTACGCTTACGGCCTTTAGACGTAGTACTTCAGAATAACCATTTGTGCAATTTGCAGAGAAAAACTAAGTAACTCACCGGTTCATTGCCTAATTTATTTGTAGCCACACTTTTCTCCTGACTCTCCTTCTCAATTTGAGCTTCATCTTTGCCTTGAGCCTTGTTGTCGAAGAAAAAGTTGGCTGAAAAACAAAATGAGATCAGTGACGTAGAGGGCCGTAGCCGGAGAGACAGGCTGGGCCTGCCCTAGACGCTAATCTGCACTCCTTTTATGTAAGTTTCCACTGGGTGGATTTTCTTTTATTTCACTATGAGGATGGTCGAGAAAAGACAGAAGGGTAGATCCCTTCTGTCTTTTCTCGACCATCCTCATCTAACCACTGCCACTGCCAGTAATCCGTCAGATCGTCGGGCCAGCGAACTAGTGGGCATCCTACGCTGCGTTAGCCAGTGATATTCACAAAGACGTGTTAAATTATGTACTGATTTGACAGTTCAGATTAGTTGATTTTTGTTCAAAGAATCCGCCTAAAGGAAAGTTTGAAAATCTTGGGGCTGATCTGGCTAATCGCAAAAAATCTTGCGAACAAAATTGTGCAAAAACACCAAACCTTAATTGACTGTTAAAAAAATAGTATGGCACTGTAAATAATTTAGGCACTCACTAGAATTAAAGTCGCTGTTGCAAGCCATTCTGGTGCAAATAGGTTGTCCTCTTTCGGTGCACCAGCATTCATTGCAATCATTCTTCCATACGGACTTCGGCGCGCACTTCCACAGTGGTTCTGGGGACAGATCAGTTCATAAACGAGTGAGTTTGAACCAGTTCACGGACGTACAGCCATGATTCAATATCTAAATCAGATCCTCACCCTCGTATACTGAATTTTGTATTCTCATCTGTTAGATACTCACTCATGTCTACATCCTGATATGTAAATGAAGTAACCCCAACTGCGTCCACATCCCAAAAACCTCCACAAAAACGTCCACATTCTGTTACCTAAAAATTGGACTCTCACCTGTGTCCACATTTGGTACCTATCTAAATGTTATATCCTACCCTGCGTTCACATAGTGGTATCTGAATGTTGGATACTACGCCGTGTCCACATCCTGGTTTTTTAATGAAGGAGACAGGAAAGAGGAACCTTTGTAAAATCCTGGTGTTTAAATAAAGGATTCTCACTCATGGCCATATCTTGGTATTTGAATGTTAGGTTTTCACCTGCATTAATATTCGAACACCCCAAGTCTGAGCACAAGGGGTGTCCATCCTGGCTGCACGTGCAGGAGCTACACTGAACCTTCCAGCTAGTCTCGGGAGCGCAGTCAAAGCCTTGACGCACTGGAATTGGCTCTGAAAATAAGAAGTATTTATAGGGAAACTTTAAATAAATTATAAATAGCAGGAAATCACGAAGTTTGTCTCATAGCATAGTTAATTAAGTACTGAGGTGCAAGGACAAATAAACAAACAAATCAGTTTTTGGCAGATCTAAAATCCATTGGGAACCACATGTGGGTAAACTTTGTGACAACAGATGACTAAAACTTCGAAACACTGCTTTGGCAATCACCTGGGGATTAATTGTCAGGTCAAGGATACCTACGGATGTTAATGCTTAACTCCAACTGCTCTTGATAAAGATGTATAATCCTTACTTCCTTCCTTATCAGTGCATTCCATCTGCGTGCACAATTGTCGTCCATCCCCAACGCAAGTGCACGTGTTGCACCCAATCTTCCAACTCGTCTCAGGAGGGCAGTCGTCATGGACTGGTTGGATTGGTTGAACTGGAGCTGTGGATAATAAAATATAGGTGTAAGAAAACCCCTTTGAGAATCCGAAAATGGGGTGTTTACTTGTCAATATGAACAAATTATGTCTTATCTATATAGATCATGAAAGACGAATACAATTGAGCATATGCCTCTATACCTTCATGGTAACCCCGCCGGTCTCCTGAAAATCTCGTAGATTGTCCTCTTACCTCAACCTATCTGGTAACTTGGCTTAGCCACCGAACGACGGCCAGTTCTCGGTCACCAGTCTGTGACCGCCTTCGTCCACCGTCCGTCTTCCCGTCTAACCAAATATCCCCTCTATCTCCATTTTAGTTTCGTCAACAACTCTTACTACGGGGAAAACTTCGAATTCGCTATATGTATGTCGCAGTAAGGTGGCTGAATCGGAGAGTTGATTGAGTCTCTGGACAGTTAATTGGGGATCGATATTCAATCAAGTCGCTAAAGTTTCGTCAGACAAGTGACTGAACGAAACGTTTAACGAGTTTCCTAAACGTTCCTAGGCAACAAGACGCATTTCAACTTTGGTAGGGTGACCAAGATATTTGATTGGAAAAAAATGGATAGTAAAAAGACATTGGTTGTCTTATATTTATTCATAAGGCGTAATGCCCTCTTAGGTGGTGTGGATGTTTGTCGATCTGACAAGGCCACCTTTGCACGGCACGTTCTACCCAACCGAAATTGAAGAACATACCTTGCTAAACTGGCATTTGTTGGATCGATGTAACGTCACGTCCATCTTAGGCGTCGTCGTGCCCACTTACTTGGTAAGAATTTAGCTTTTTAAGGGGACCAAAATATTTCATTATTTAGGAAAATGAATAGCCAATAAAAATACATATTTTTTTGTTTTATGTTTCTTTAATTAGAAAAAATAAAACCTGCTCTGCTGGAGATATTTGATACATTTGTTTGGTTCGTTTTACCTTTATTAAACACGGAATTTCCAAGCTCTCAGTTCTTCACGATCACACCGAAATAACAATAACAAATGAAATAATTATGGCGGAGACGACAACATGTTTACAATTTCACCAAAGACCACAATTTGAAACAAAAAACCACTCACACAACAAACCAACGTTGCACAACGTTTGCAAAAAGAAAGACTCTAGAAGTAATCAGCTGTTGTCGTGACCGTCATCTTGTTTTACATTATTAATCAACACGCTGGCTTTCGGTCAGATAGATAGTTAAACGTTTTGGACGCTCCTTTATTTAAATCAAAATGCTAGCGACTTGATTAAATATCGATCTTTGATTGACTGTCTAGAGATTCAATTGACTCTCTGATTTAACTACTTTACTGCGACATGTATACTAAAGTATGCGTAACCCATCTACGGTATTAAAATGCATGGAACAGCTTTTTTTTTTTTGGTGATTTCCATTTTTTCCCCATAGTAAGAGTTGTAGAGTTATCACCCATTTGATTGCAGCAGGTATCATGATAACGTCACAAAAAATCATTTCAAAATACTACAACATAATACAGCGAAATCCTGCAACAATGGATGAGGGTAGCCGACTGCAGAAAGAAATTTCATGCCTCAGGGGAGGCCTATGTCCAGCAGTGGATGAATACAGTCTGATTGATGGATTGATTTAATGACTTAGGAACGGTACCGCAGATCATCAGCGTGCAAAGCCCCAGCCCGCTTTCCTGGCAGATGCAGGTGTTGCAGTCGCGGTAAAACATCGTGTTGGGCTTGCACCGGATTGGGTTCGCTTCTGGAATTAATAATAGTGTACATTTTTAAAAGGCGTTCCTGAGCTTCAAAAGTGCCAGTCTCTTTTCTTCTTGTAGACATTTCTCAATTTTTCGTAGTCAACAAGGTTGTAGTCAACAGCCAGTCAATATTGACGAAGGTTTGTCAGGATCATAGCAAAATAACAAACCCTGCTCTCGGCTCAGTCTTCAGAGGTACAGCGAGTGAGAAACATAATATATATCATCATCAGTTCATGTTATCCCTCATCAGAGATTTAGGGCTCTCAAAAGATTTAACCGTGTGGCGCCGGATTAAGAATAGCGTCACTCCATTTCCTTCCGTGGATGTCGTAGAAGGCGACTAAGGAAATAATTTACCAGGAGACGGGCAGCAGCGTCTTCCTGAGATTCCAACCGCATACTGCGATCGCCAACCCGCCTGCCAAGCGTGGCGATTATGGCAAAACTCCTCATGGTTATAAAAACCATGAGGGAGGCCTATGTCCTGTAGTGGGCGTCAAGTGGCTGATGATGATGATGAAAGAGATTTCCACAGGAGCCGATTTTGCGCCTTTAACTCAAACTTATCCATATTTGTCCCAATACTGGTTGCTTCCTTCTGGACTAAGCGACTCCAGGTGGTTTCAGGACGTCCTCTTTTTCTTGTTTAAGTGGGTTAATATTTCAGAGCAATTAGATTGATAATAAATTGCAAACCAAGAATTAAATGCGCGAGCTTATGTACACCAACCTTGGGCCTCTTTGCAGCCCTTTATCCTGGTGCAGTCAGCGATGCCGAATCCTGAGCACTGACAGGAGTGGCAGTGGCTCTCCCACTCAGTTCCTGCTAGGCACTCAACTTCGGGAAGCGTCACCATTGTCGAGTTATCTTGCGTTATCTCGACAAGCGCTTGTGGTATGTTTTGCCGAATGTCTGCTTTAGGGACGGGAAGGCCTGGAATTTCAGAGGGGCATCATAAAAGAGTCATAAAGCTAAAATGGAGATGGGCGGAGCGTAACAAGCTCCAACAGTTCTCGAGATTAGGACCAAATGCTCATAAGCTGTTGCCAAAAACGAGCAAATCGGTAATTTGACTCTAATTTGATTTTGTATTTTTGTCAATGATAACCAATGTATCCACCTAACAATATTTTTGTTATGTGAATCAAAAAAATCAAAATGCATGATATTGTTATCTTTTAGAAAAATTGTATTTATGCATGCGGTAACCATAAATAAACAAATCAAATCACTTATCTCGTTGTCTCAAACTAGGATACCCTGTGATGTTATAACCAAACAAGGAGGAACGAACTCACAAACGGAGAAAAGCACCCAGACTGAGCCCGCCCCCCCAACAGGAATTGAACTTCTTTTTGTGTTCTGAGGAACCCACGAACTCTGTGTCTGTGTCTCTTACACTAAATGGGTGTTTGTTAAATGCTGTTTCTCTGAATTCAGGTAAATGGAAAAATATAAAAAAAAATAAGCAGTTACTTTTTGAAGTTGTAGGTATAGCAATACCACTCGCAAACTGTGAAGGAAAACATCGTGAGGAAACCTGAGTGTCTGAGGTGCTCACATACCTAAGCGCTTGAAATTTCCAACCCGCTGTCGTGGTAATAAATCTAATACTCTGTCTCTATTTCTGAGAGAAGGCCCTGCTGTGAGACACATAAAAAGGTACCTACTTATTACACACTGAAATTATATCTGCCTGCCCTAATTAAGATTTTTATATGCGCCAATTTACATTGCCTTGAAAAAAAACAGTAATTTAATACTACAATGAAATTGATATTTTTTGCATGGACTAAATTCTATCTTATTCGCAGATGATGTCTCCTTGCTATTCAAATGCCCTAAAAGTAATGACAGGGAAAATGACTCAAACATAATAGAAACTTTTAACAAAATAAAACTTTGGCTCTCCCACCACAACCTCGAAATGAACAATAAAAAAAAAAATAATACAGTTTAAACCCTACCAAAAACAAGAAATTTACTTAAAATCTATTACGAATTCCCTAAATATTGACGAAGTAAATGAATTTACTCTGCTGGGAGTAACGCTAGATACGCATTTAAACTGGAAAAAACATATCGAGAAAACCAAACCAAAACTAGCCCAGTTTACATTCGCGCTTAGGGTATTAAAATATAACACCAGAAAAGATTGCGCCTTATCTGCATATTACGCCTATGCATATGCTTGGCTGAGGTACGCAATAATTTTAGGGAACTATATTTTGTGTCATCAAAGTTTATATTTGTCATCAACTTGTATTATCTAATTAATAGGTCTATCGCCACGAAATATTTTCATTCTCAGAAAAAAAAAAGTGTCGCCAGGTACAAATTACCAAATTAATGTCAATATTGACGTAGAAAAAGAGATGGATTATCAACATAATCGTAGTTCATCCATTGAATAAAAACTTTGTTCTCAAAATAATAGGTTTATTCCAAAAATAACCGCTCCGTACTCAGAATAGTAGATTTATCATCAAATAAATCTTTTATCGTCCGCAGATTGCGATTAGTTTTTTTTTTTGTTATTTTGTCATCAGTATAGTAGTTACAAATTATTTCGTTCAATTCTACAAATAATACTTTCGTTACAAATTACAAAACCGTAACTGGTATGGTTCTCCAGCGACTAATAATGCTTTAGAATCACATAACCGAGTAATAAAAGATGAATACACGCTTCATGATCGTTTGCCACTGTCTCGATTCTTGACAGTTGCTTCAGAGTTCGTAAATGGATGGTCTTTAGCTGTCAATAAAGTATTTGCGACGGTAGAAGCCTAGATACCAATGGGCAAATTTGTCTAAAGAAGTAACACTGACTTACAGTGATGATACTTTTAAACATTACGAAATACCGGCTGGTAAGGCAGACAAAATACAGAACTTTGAGAATGCATGGACTGATTTTGATGATTACAAAGTCCAATGGTTTAAACCATGGAAAGTGGGCCTACCCCACAATGTTGACTGGATGCATGGGAAATGCAACTGCCCTGCATTTTACAAGGAATATATGTGCAAACATATTATGGGGTTAGCCATTCGATTAAAACTGGCTAACCCCCCACCAGAAGCGAAACACGTGCCTATCGGCCAAAAAAGGAAAAGAGGGCGCCCCTCTAAAGCAAAACCTTTTTTCGTTTCTTTTCTGTAAAATTTCTTTTTTTACTTCGGTTACTGCCACTTACCTAAAATTAGGTACAATTTAGATTTTATGATTGGTATTAAGTAATTATTATTATTATGATTTTAAGTAATTCTGTGTTTCATTTATTATTCTCATACATTCATACTACTTACTAATTAATAAATAGGTATTTACAGAGTGTAAATAAGACTACCGCAGATGTAGATATCCCTAAAAACAACAATAGGTACAACCAGTATACAAATACCTAATGTAAGATAGTAGTTTAATTCATAGGTACACAAACATTTTTTTTCTGGATCTTTATGAATTTTTTAAGTTACATATTTCATTTTGTTAATGACCGTTTTTCCTTAATTTGATTATACAGATATCAGGCCAAACCTGTTAAAATAAGTACAAACCTATTTATTTGATACTTTATAATATATCCCGATGATTATATGTGATTTATTATGAAATGGTTTTTATATTGTTTGGCGACTACACTTTGATGACAAATCTATTATTTTACGGACAAACCTTATTATTTAAAACATTCAAAAGTTAATAAATTGATGATAGCTTAAATCATACCCATAATTTTATGGGGCCACAGTACTGATGCTCAGGATTTGTTTATACTCCCTATTAAATATAACCATGTTCAAATTAAATAGGGACGTCCATAACGTAAACACTAGAAATAGAAATAAGCTTGCTTATTCTAAATTTCGTTTAGCCAAGGTAAATACATCGTTCGTAGGCTATTGCGTTCGTTTTTACAACAGAATTCCAGAACATGTTCTATCCTTGTCTGAAAATAAATTTAAAACATTCATTAAAAAATCGCTATGTAAAAAAGCCTATTATAAAATAGACGAGTATATGAACGATATAAGCCCTTGGTAGTAAGCCAATTCCACTGCGATTTCATTGTTATTTAATTATTAATATTATAATTTATTTAATTTTAAAAACGTGTACTGACATTAATTGCACATTAATAACTATAGCACACATTTTATAGCTGACAAGAACTCAATCTGCAGGTTTGCTAAAGGTCATTCGAATGGTGGCGTGGTGGCCGGGTCACCTATCTCCCTCTAAAATGGTTGAGACTGGTGATGGCTGACCCCTGCGTTATGCTCGTGAACGGGTGCTGTTCGTGTGTCTGGCCGCAGCATTACTGTTTTTCCTACTTTTGTAAGAAGTGTTATTTTGGCTTTTAAAGTTATTAGTGGCTATCACGGAATCATATCATATAGGCTTTGATGTATAAGTTTAAGATGATTTGAGAAAAGATGGTCAGAGTGGAGTTTTTTTTCCCGCTGCCTTTTTCTCCACTACAAATACGGCCCGAAGGCAGCGGCTAACATAGTAACATAGTACATTGACATTCAGCAAACAGAATGTAAATTCTTTACGTTGAAATAAATTATTGATTTCTGATTTTGAAAGAAATGTCTACGCATTATTGTGAACATCGCACAACGACAGAGCTGTAAACCCTACTTTATACAAGAAAATATACTTACCTTACCGTCAATATATATTCTAGAAGCCGCTCTATTTGTACACAAAAATATTAATCTCTTCGAGCAAAATAAAAATGAACATCGTAAAAACAAATTGGTCCTTCCCCCACCCAAATTAGAAATTTTCAAGAATAGCCCACAGTATAGATGCATACTCATTTACAATAAACTACCGGACAGTCTTAAAAATGAAAAAAAATACTCAAGATTTAACATTCAACTTAAAAATCTACTAATGAGGAAGTGCTACTACTCCATAGATGAATATATGGGTGATAAAGAATTATAACAACCTAGGTATAAAAAGAAAACTAGCTTAATATCTTAGCTGTAAATTTTGATTTATTTAAGTACATGCATGTTCTACAATTGTATACGCCACACATGTCAATCTGCTATACCCTTACAGGGTTCATGTTCAACTAGTTAAGTAACTTTTGTATCTTTTCGAGATTGTTCATGAAATGCATTGAATAAATAAAATGAAATGAAATTGTCGATCTCATTTAAGCTTATAAACTACTGTTTTTTTCAAGATAAATTAGCGCAAATAAAAGTGTAAATTAATGCAGGCCACCAATACGTTCCATTCCGCGAGGGCAGTTAAGGAGTTAATGCCCAATCTTTTGGTCAAAAGTTTCAAAGCACTTTCCGAGGACTTTTCAACTAGAGTTTAATTTATTAGATACAACTTACGATTTTTTTACCACATACCTTTTACTTCTGCTGCACATTCTGGGGCCGTACTCGATGGTAAACATTTTATGGCTGAAACAACAAAAGCGACGAATAAACTCACGACACACGAACCAACAAAAAACAACATTAGTCAAAGATTGAATTTGAGAACAGTGCCATCTATAGAAATCAACAAGAAGCGTTTAGAATTGACATTTAACGACATGACATCGGCGCTGTGAAGGTTACATAGATGGCCGCTAGATGGCGAGCGCTGTCTTTAGACAACGTTTGTTTTATGGGAGCCTTAAATATTTATTTTATTCTGATTTTAGTATTTGTTGTTATAGCGGCAACAGAAATACATCATTTGTGAAAATGTCAACTGCCTAGCTATCACGGTACATGAGATACAGCCTGGTGACAGACAAACAGACAGACGGACATTGAAGTCTTAGTAATAACTATAAGCAAAACATAATGGCTATAACGCTCGACCAAGAAAACTTGACTAAATGGCATTGGCTTCGCATGGACCTATTTCGGATCTCTCTGGCATGAGACACGAAAAAGGGATGTGGGGCGAGGGTGCGAAAAAGAAGCGTCGTCTTTTCAGCCCCTATACACCAAATCTTGAGCGATTCCATTCGTCTAACTGTCAAATTAGTATGGATGTGCGCTGAGGATGTGCGCATAATTAGGCCTCAGTTCACTTTCATACAAAATGTACTAAAGGGGCGGGACGAAGCCCACACAGAAGAGACGGGTGAGGGCTCGAACTCACGCGTCGTCAACGCGTCTTTTCCTCGCACTCGCCCCACGTCCCTTCTGTGTGGCCAAGGATGCGACCACGTAAGTCCTCCACTGTATGGAGTGGTCTGATTTAGCTTACTCCAAACTGTCAAATCCATACATATTTAACCCGATAGAGTCATGAAACAAGGGCAGGGCCTATGGGGGAACCGGGTTGTGACTCAGAATTCTTCAGACTTTTCACACATGACTGTCGCTCTGTGATGCGGTCGATAGGCCAATGCAGAAGACAGTTGCCAATTGTACTTAAAGATACCTAAGTGTTTCATTGTAAACCGTATTTTTCTATACAATAAATAATTTGTGACAAAAGTGAAAATGAAAAAATCTTTAATTAACCGCCACATAAAATCTTACTTTGCTTTGATCGGGTTTTTCACTATAAAACCCACCGGAGAACAAAACCGATGCTGTCACTGTCTTGTCGCATGATTTTGACAAAGACAGCATGCAGTTTACTCATATTGTACTTATATTACATAATTTTCCTTTAGTTTTGTAGATGTTGCAGGTCGAAGATGGTATAAACAACTTAATGCAGTATATACAGATGCGTGATTTAATTCAGACCTTAAACTCCACGTGTTTACAACATTATTTACAAGGGTTGCCTGAATCCAGTGGCGTAGCATGGGGGGGGGCGGAGGGTGCGGTCCGCACCGGGCGGCACTTTGGCGGGGGCGGCGCTGCGGAGGTAGCAGTTAGAAAAAAAAATTAAAATAAAAAAAAAATCTTTCAGTGTTTTTTTCGTCTTTTTTATGTTACCAAATACCCAGGTACCTATGCAGGTTCTATGCATGGGTGATGCAAGCGCAAGGTTTCTCAATAACTATTTTTTAGGAAACTTATTTCGTTTCAATGTTATTTTAAATAAATATGTCTCCTTACGCATTCTTTGTACTTCACCGTAATACGGTAATGACAGACCGTCGTTTCACAAGGCATTGATGAATTTGAGTAAAAAGCAAGATATAAAAACAAGCTTGCGGATTGTTGCCCCAATTTGTCGATTTCGCGGCTTCTCGTATGAAACTACGTACATATTGATATTCTGCGTATCTAGTTTGCAGTATAAATCCTTTGATGAATACTTAGGCAGTATATATTAATATAATAGTTGGTAAATGGCCTTTTGAGCTAAAAGCTACTGGTAAAAAAACAGCGAAGATACGATTTCTCCATTATTCTATTACATTTTCTCTGTAATTTTTCTGTGATATTCTACCTATGTCAAAAAATATTAATTTCACTTTTCAATTCAATAAATCATTCAATAAAACTAATAAAAGTATTTTTTTTACCATGCCCAAATTTTTTATAATGGATTACAAAAATAAGAGGGCAGCAAATTTGGAATCCGCACCGGGTACTATATGACCTATGCTACGCCACTGCCTGAATCATATACGATATTATTATAAACGAATAAACGGCGAGTTAGTTAGCGAGCTCTTGACTTAAGAGTATAAAAGTACGAGCTCCATACAAATTTGTAGGTACTCACTTACTATAAATAGTTCAGGAATGTAGTTTCGCAGTTTTTCCGAGCTTTTCCGGAACGTCAAAGACAATTTTTTAATGATTTAATTACAAATATTTAGTTTCCGTGTGGCGCCGGATTAAGAATAGCGTCACTCCATTTCCTTCCGTGGATGTCGTAGAAGGCGACTAAGGAAATAAATTACCAGGAGACGGGCAGCAGCTTCTTCCTGAGATTCCAACCACATACTGCGATCGCCAACCCGCCTGCCAAGCGTGGCGATTATGGCAAAACCCCTCATGGTTATGAAAACCACGAGGGAGGCCTATGTCCTGCAGTGGGCGTCAAATGGCTGATGATGATTTAGTTTTTAGATTTTCCCTGTACTTGTTACTACGACGATATTACTTGCCAAATTTCATAGTTCTAGGTCAAAGGAAAGTACCCTATTCGATTCCCTTGAATGTCGAAATATACGTTTTTGTGACATATCTATTTTTCCGTTAACTTAGAAGTTTGATTTTTTAATAACTTAAGTTATTAAAAAATCAAACTTCTCACTAATTACTCAGGTAATTGTAACTTCAAGTCGCTACCTCCACGCGTTCCCGAAATAAAGGGTCTTGACGGACAGACGGACGGACGAACGGACGGACGGACGGTCAAACGGACAACAAAGTGTTCCTATAAGGGTCCGTTTTTCCTTTTGAGATACGGAGCCCTAAAATAATTTCATAAATTGGGTATTTGACAAAATATTACTTACTTTTAAAACGGAATTTTGTATGAACATACTGGCTTATGATGTCACATTTCGGAGCACTCTTTTTGTATTTAATCTGTTTAAAAATTGTAATAACTAGTAATTGACTAAAAGAGATACATTTTCCGAGATATTTTGTAATTTTTGTTTTAATCGAGCATATGAAATAATTTATTGTTGATCGTGTCAAATACCGTTTTGCCTAAAACATAGTTATCTGCAAGTTTCTGACAGCTGTTATTTGTGTGTTTTGTACGCACTTTGGCCAACTGACAACTATCAGGAGGACGTTAATAGGTAGTGTACAAGATAATCGGTCAAATTGAGATTGGCTTACTCCCGAGGAAGACGTTATTCCGGCAGGAAAGCGCTATTCCATTTGGGGCAATCAAGCGCCCGACCGCTCTGCGATACGCGGACTTAATTACCGGGCACTGTTGGCGGCATAGAGTTATTATAAGGTATAGAACCGCAGCAGTTCACTAGTTTTGCCATAAACAATTCGGAATGAGGACTTCTAGTATGTTGTAGTTGTACCACTCTGAAACCTGTTCTGTTCTGGATAAGCCATACAGTACGCCGAGACAAGGGATTTAATAGTAATAATAACTCCCACACAACACAATCACTTGTCCTGGTCCCAAACTAATATACTCTGTGTTATGGTAACCAGGCAAGGACACCGAAAAGACTGGGGCCATTTGTACAAATGTACGGTGGCTCCCAGTGTCACTTGAGGCCGCAATCTCTGACATGGTAACCAGACGTGATACCGCTAGAGACCAATGAGGATGGAGCGAAGACTGACCAAATAAGCCGGCCTATGAGATAAGGGACCGAAGAAGCAGTCCGAGCTTCCAAAGTAAGGAGAAATTGGCTGCAAATTGGCATGCTTAGCGTAACTGGTTCGCAGTGTTGCACTATTATGGCGAATGTATGCCTGTCGGCGAACGTCCTTACTACAATCCGCTTAGGCATACACATGTTACGTTAATGTGTGCGTGTCGCTTTTGAGCGGAAATTTGTTCGACACACTGTCTCTGCGTGGTATATCTATGGTTAGCGGCTATTATTAGATCCATGTGCAATTATTGTCCAGGTTATAGGGCAATTTGACGAGCCATCGAAGCATCTCAGTGGCTTGTTTTATGGGAAATCGGTGGCGTATGGGTGACTCTTAATTAGTTTGCGGCGTACGTTTAGACCTAGGACGAACTTTCGTTTAATAGATGTTATAATTCAAATGCCAAACTTTCTTGGTTTATGCGAAATAATAGGATTTCCGCCTGTATTCCGTAGGGGTAGGCAGAGACTAGCGTTTGCCACTTGCCACGATCCTGAGAGACCTCTTTTGCTTTATCAACATTCATTAGTCGTTGCATGCGCGTACGTCGGTTTTGTGTACTTTTCTCTTTTTCTTTCTTTTTTGAGCCATTTACGTTTATTACATTATTGCAAATTTTACTTGTAATTAAATTAAATTTTTAAACATGCAACATGTAAGTTCTCTTTGTCCCTCTCAACTAATAGAGGTTGGCCGCCAGCTCTCCTCATTATTCTTCTTGCATCTGGCGTGCCGCAGCACTTGCTCCAGGTAACTAAGTTCTTCTTTGTATGTTCAGCATGAGGTCTCAAAAACGATTGACGCATTACTTCCACATTCAGGGACCCAGATACTTCTAAATTCGCCAAAGATCTAAGGTGACTGACACAGCCTATAAGATTAGCGAGTTGAAGTGGGCTGGTCACATATGCCGAAGAACCCATGGTGGATCGGGTGCAATGGTTCTCGAGCGGAGATCATGAACTGGCAAACGTAGCGTAGGACGCCCACCAAGTCGCTGGACCGATGTTTCAAAGGCAGATTGCTGGCAGAGCGGCGGGATGAGGATAGCCGACGACAAAAGGAAGCGGCGTGCCTTGGCTGAGGCCTATGTCCACCATCATCATCATCATTTTGACGCCCACTGCAGGGCATAGACCTCCTTCGTGGTTTTCATAACCACGAGGAGTTTTGCCATAATCGCCACGCTTGGCAGGCGGGTTGGCTATCGCAGTATGCGGTTGGAATCTCAGGAAGACGCTGCTGCCCGTCTCCTGGTTGATTTCCTTAGTCGCCTTCTACGACATCCACGGAAGGAAATGGAGTAATGCTATTCTTATTCCGGCGCCACACGGAAGTCCAGCAATTGATTGACAGGGACTCACCTTGTTCAACTCTAAATGATAGGACAAAAGGGCACAATGTAGCCCAGCTTATCGACTGTGTCTCGGTGTGTGGGCTCCATTTCTCTACTTCTCTATAAATAGTCTTTATCACGTCGCTAATGATAAATTTATGAACGCTATTTTTGGAATGCCCCCGCCGCTTTGGTATCGTTACGATTGCAAATGACCGCTCCCCAGAATTGAAATCAATATCTATGTGTCGGGCCAAAGTCAGACTTTGTGTGTTGAAAAAAGATACGGTAGCCTTTTTTGATGGACTTTTTGCACAAAGTTTGAATAACCATTTTGTAAATCGACCACTCATTATGAAATTCAACATCCCAATGTTCAAACAGCATTCCATGTATCAAAAAGTGTGTGTGTACCTAAAACTGATTTAAAAAAAATAAGTTAATGTTATAATGTTTGAGCTGTTTAAGCAAAAGGTTTTTAAGTCCTGAAGAACATTTTAAGTTGTGATGCATGGAGAATTTTTTCTATAAATCATGTTTTAGTGAGATTCTGTGTTAAACACCGTTTCAACTGTGTGTTTTAAAGGAAGTGATTTTTAGGGTTCCGTAGTCAACAAGGATCCTTTATAGTTTCGTCATGACCGTCCGTCTGTTTGTCTGTCTGTCCAAGGCTTAGTAGGTACTAGAAAGCTGAAGTTTGGTATAGATATACATAGGTAGGTATTTATTAAGAGCGGGGTATGCATGCCCCCTCTCTCTTCCGGTTAAACGGTTGTTTGTCATCATCATCATCATCAGCCATTTGACGCCCACTGCAGGACACAGGCCTCCTTCGTGGTTTTCATAACCACGAGGGGTTTTGCCATAATCGCCACGCTTATCAGGCGGGTTGGCGATCGCAGTATCCGGTTGGAATCTCAGGAAGACGCTGCTGCCCGTCTCCTGGTAATTGATTTCCTCAGTCGCCTTTTACGACATCCACGGAAGGAAATGGAGTGACGCTATTCTTAATCCGGCGACACACGGAACAATCCGGCGACACACGGTTGTTTGTAAAAGTCCCCAAAGCGTAGTTTCAAACAAAATCGCATATTTTGAAGAAACAAGCACGTAAGCGCAGGCGCAATCATTTCGATAAAATGCAAACAGCTTTTATATTTCTTTTCTGACAAAAATACAAAAAGGCAACATTTCAATAAGACAGAATCAAAAATGAAGCCAGAACTCTATTTTTACATTTTTTTTTCTTAAAACGTCCTAAAAAAATGTTGACGGATTTTTCCCTTTTTCATGTTTTTTTTTTAATATGAAAGCGATTCTATGTTTGTTATAACTCTTTAACCAATGTTCAAATTTTTACAAATAAAAAATCTTAATCAATTCATCATAATTTCCCTTCATTGTCACCTAATGTTGGTTGTTGCGGCAATGTTTTAAATAGTTCGCCATAGTAAATAGTCTCCTTCCATATTTATTCATCCCACGTGAACGTAGTGACTCAGAAAAAGTAAATTATTTATTTTTGTTATATTTTTCCACTTTTCGAGTGGAAAATGCACAGTGTTATTTTTATTTTTTACTAAATTTGTTTATAACGCCTTCTGTATAAAAAACCTATTTAGAGCCTAAAAACTCCACCCATGCCCGGACTTGAACCCGCGACCTCTGGCTGACCGTGACAAACGGGTTAGGGCAACAAAAAGAATATAGCCTTTTATATATTTTATCAAAGGAAAAATCTAAAACCTGCAGAAGTGTTTAGAGAGTCAGCCGAAATAAAATCAAAATCAAAATCATTTTTTTTTATTCAAAGTAGCACAGAAACTGCGACTTAATGAACGTTACAAGTTAAACTAGGTGTCCATTTCAAAATCTAGATCATTTTGGAGAAAAAATGGACAAAAAAAACTCCAAACTTAGTCTTTTCAAGTCCTTAATTTACAGGATTTATATAAATGTTCTAAAACTCATGCATTGAACTGGCTTTAATTCCAGACATCATTGTCATCTAAATAATCTTTAATGTTATAGTAGCTTTTTTGGCACAAAGTGCGCTTCACACATTTTTTGAACCGCGTTTCTGGCAAGCTTATTATATCCTCAGGGATCTTATTGTAGATACGTATACAATGCCCCATAAAGGATGTATTAACCTTTGCCAGCCTAAATTTTGGGAACGAAAGTTTATGTCTATTTCTAGTATTTACATTGTGTTGGCTACCTACAGTTTTAAAGTCACTGATATTTTTCCTAACATACATAATATTTTCATAGATATACTGACTAGCAACTGTTAGGATATTAGTTTCTTTAAAGAAATCTCTTAACGAATCTCTATTGCCTAACTTATATTATATGAATCTGATCGCTCTCTTCTGCAGGACGAAGATGGTCTCAATGTCTGCTGCCCGACCCCACAGTAGTATACCATAGGACATAATACTATGGAAGTAACTAAAATAAACAAGCCTAGCAGTCTAAATAAATAAGCCTACAAGCCTAATACGGCGATTTTATGATATTGGATCTCAAGATTTCCCAAAAATCTAAATCAAGTGTTTGTTTTCAACGTGATACAGACTAAACTTAATGAACGTTACAACTTAATAGGTCTCCATTTCAATATTTAGATGACTTTAGAGAAAAATGGAAAAAATAAACTTAAGTTCAAAAGTGTTTTGCAAAGAATAAATGTGGAGTTTATGTGTTAGCTTCTTCTGCACATAATCTATTAATTTTAAAACTAACAGCTTTGACTTTCATGAAGTAAATATTTTGTTTTTATAGTGAATAAAATTTTTGGGTTCAAGTTCGAATAACTCCAACCATACTGTCTTATTTATAAAAACACGATTCCCCTAAAACACTTCTCAGAGGCAATCTAAATAATCTGTGGTTACGCTTTTCCCTTCACCACGGACTATTTAAACTGAATCTGACGATTGTTTTAAGGAATCGTGTTTTTATAAACACGGTCGGTCCGTTTGCATCTTCCACATTTTTCTCGTGACCACTTATTGCTTTTTTATCCAACGCTGACACCCGAGAGTCGATCGAGGTGTGCCCCCGCCGCGTCACAGGGCCGCACTTATCGGGGGTCGTCGTAGGTCGCCTCCATTCATACACTTCGCTCGGCCAGCGTTAAATACCGCTACGAGTGAACAGAAGTTAATTTTTTTCATATTTTTCTACTTTTTTTATTTTTGAACACATATATACATACACTCACGCATGCTTCCCAGAGGGGAAGGCAGAAACCAGGCACTGCCACTTGCCACGATCCAGACAGATCACTTTCGCTTTCTCAACATTTATTATTTTTTCTTTATAGCAATAACAGCGCCATCTAGTGTTGAGCAGCCTGATTAGATGGCGCTATCCATTTAGTTACTATGAAGGGAGCGTCTTGCTTTATAGATCGGGAATTTTATATTTTTCGGATTTCGGAATCGATTGGGATCGATTATATTACTTACTAGTCAAAATCGGGCAATTGATTAAGAAGTCATGAACGAAGATAGAATCGGGCATACATAGATAAGATAAGATATGAATATCTATTCTTTATTGTAGCAACACCAGAGCGCATAACATAAAAATTTGTACAGATACAGAGTACCTACTAATTTACCAGAGTACCGGGTGTAATTTGCGGCCGCATTGCTAATAGGAATTTCTTCCAAACAACCCTATGATGAACAGTTGCTGAAAGAAAAGAGAGACTGATACTTGGTGCAAATATGAATAGTAATATACATATACAGATGTTAAGTACTTGTAATTGATTACAAAATACTTACATACTTTTTAAAAACCTATTTGGAGGCGAAAATGTTTTTTTTTTTTTCAGTTGTCCTCAGCACGCGTTAGTGCAACGAAAAAATAATATAAAATACATACTTGTGAGAAACATGCATAAACAAGTTATAATAAAAATCTACGCGAGGTGGAAATGAAGAACATACGTACATGCGAATCAAACACATTAATTGCCCTTTGGGCTCCGCCGCAATCCGGCAAAAAGGACATTTAGCTTCAAGTGGACATTTATCGAAAAGGAAGATTGCTGGAAGATGCATAGTTACTAATTACCCTTGACACTACCAGACAACTGCTTATGGTTGATGACCGATCGCAGAAATAGACGTACAAAGTCCTAGCAAAATGTCATTTTTACCGGACTACTTACCTACTAGCTGACTTGGCAAACGTTATTTTGCCATATTAAGTAATTAGCCTACGACCTATTCTCAGACCTACCACATATACAAAATAAAATCATAAAAATCACTAAATCAGTATGGTGTTCAATAAAGAGTATTAATCTAATCTAATCTAATCTCAAGCCGTTTCGGAGGAGTTCGATAACAAACACTGTAACACGAGATTTTTATATATTAGACGTAGCGAAGCCAGTGACGTTCTTCTAGCCCAAGTATCGTCTCCAAGTTACTCTTAAGTCGCTTGGTGTGATGTGCCTTGATGCCAAGTGGTTAGGTTACTTATGGCCGTGGTTGGATTTAGTCGGGTAAGGTTACCACACGATCGAGCCGATACTTTTGTGCGAATTTTTTTGTCTTCCATCGGCCACCGGACGAGATAGGCACCTGTGATGTCACCACATCCATACTACAAGCAATGACTGGGCCGTTCATGCTATAATCTTTGTCGGCTGTTCGATAGAGCCGGAGGTTGTAACCTCGCGCCAATGTGTCGCTGAATTCGACCGAAAACATTATTTTAACTTGATGTCTAAAAACTGAGCATTCTTGTCTCTAAAATACGGAATTCCTACAGTCCTAAAATACGGTCTCCTGGTATTTGATTTCCTTAGTCGCCTTCTACGACATCCACGGAAGGAAATGGAGTGACGGTATTCTTAATCCAGCGCCACACGGATATCCGGCGCCACACGGATTAACTAGTTGTCCCTATTGAATTGAAAGGACATTTTTCTATGTAGTATTTAGCGGACGCTACGACATTGGCAGAGCGCGTAAAGCGCGAATGTAATAAAATTATTTAAAGTCTCAAAGTAAAATTTTCAGAAACATAGGTCTGAGAAAAAGCTCACAGAAAAAAAGATGTTGGAAGACAAAAAAAAACTCTAATTGGTGAGTTTTCGGAATTGCACATTTTTGGGCTCCTCACAAAATATTGCGACTCTATTTTGCAATGGTAAAAGATAAATGATAACACTTTTTCTGCTAAACATGTGAAAATTTAATTCGAATCACCTTGCACGAAAATTCCCCAGAACCATCGCAAAATTTGACGTGGCAAGCAGCGAAAGGCGCCTTATACAGGGTCACCTCAAAAATGTGACGTCACAAGCAGCGAAAGGCGCCTTATACATTGGCTACCTCAAAATTGCGCAATTTCTGAAACAAGGCAATCGAAATTCCTGCAACAACTTTTATTCTATGAGATTTTTCCCCGGCTTATATCTTTCAAAATATCAAGGTAATATTTTTTCCACATAACTAATAAGTTAATCGTGACATTTACTCATAATTTATATATAACTAGCTGACTCGACAAACGTTGTTTTGCCATATTGTTTAGCCTACGAGCTATTCTCAGACCTACCAAAATACACAAAAAATTTCATAAAAATCTGTGAAGCCCTTGCGGAAGATTTCGATAACAAACACTGGGTGGGACACGAGATTTTTATATATGAGATTTTATGACATTTACCTACCTCAAATCTACCGAATTAGTGACTTGCGGTTTGTGATTAAAGGATGCCGCTTGGCACAGTAAGGAAAAACAGGAACAACTTTTGTTGTCCCTTGGGTGATTCTGAGCTGATTTAGACAAAATTGAATAGTTTCTCACTGCATTGCTTACATTTAAACTTAAGAGGAAAATATTTCTCAGCGATTCTATTTCCATGGCAAATAATTGCATTATTATTGGAACGATCGTAATTACCCACGTACATACATATTATGAACATACTTATGCAAAAGGTCCACTAATGTAGAAATCCGAAATCTGAAGAAAGCTTTTTGCCCGTTTTTTCTCCAAAATTATCTAGATTTAGAAATGGACACCTTGTTATAACGTTCGCAGTTTCTCTATTACTTCGAGGAAAACATTTAGATTTTGAATCCAGCCAGACCTTAAGTGTGAGTAAAAGAGATTTTAAAGGGTGATTAGAAGAGTAGAAAAGATTGTAAATATGTTTTTAAGTTCATTTTTCGCTTCCGGTTTGATTAGCTTGAATTGACCCTACTTGGAACCTAGATAACGTAAATTCTACGTCGTGACTTTGAAATTTTCATTATGATAAAGAGTAATGGTTTAACGTATTTTTATATATTCGTAATTTCCGATCATTCGTTAGAAACTGTGAAGTGGTAGGACGTGCTGAAAAAAGTATTTTTAAAAGTTATAGTATTTCAAAATTAGGTTTAAAAATGTTTTCTGTTATGTTAGGTACTTAAATGCTTAAGAGTCTGCCGTCCAATATGAGTAAACAGTGAATACACAATTGAGTTGGCCGATACACGCTCAAAATACCGTTTATTTTTCGATTTTTATTACATTTCGTTCTGATATTTTTCGTTAACGCTTACGTGAAGTAAAGTGGAACAAAAACATTTTTTTGTACGCCCTTTCTTTAAACAAGCGTAACATTTAGATGTTACTAAATTATGGTTCGGACGATTAATGAGATCTCGTAGCGCCTGGTTGACGCCTCAGGAGACCCGAGGGATGGTGCCTACCTAGGCCAAAGGTTAAGCCTCGCTGTACAGCGAGACAATGCCGCCAGCCTTCTTGGTACTTTACCGGCCGACAGCCACCTGGCTCAAATATTTTACATAAATTAGAAAATAGGTTTAGTATATTTTTTATTTTGGTTTTGTATATATTGTAAGATAATATTTCATATTGTTGTAAATAGGCTCCCACACAGCACAATCCCTCGTCCAGGTCTCAAACTAGGATGCCCTGTTCTATGGTAACCAGGCAAGAACAGCACAAGCATGGAAATACACCAAGACTGAGGCCATTTGTACAAATGTACGGAGGCCCCCAGTGGGAATCGAACCCATGCTGGGCATCCGGCATGGTAATCAGACGTGATACCGCTAGACCAACGAGAACAGTAGTGAACTTCTGTTGTTTCATTGTTGTCTAATAATAGAGTCAGATCGCATGTTGAGACGAATGAGGAACTCTTCAGTGTTGAGCTATTATACCGTTAGTTTTATTATTTAGACACTTCTCATAGTTTTCCTATGCCGTGTGAGGTCATTCAGGATTTCCCTATTTACAGACTTTAGTTTGCAATGTAGTAGCCAGTATTATTTAAATTTCGACATGTACGACTTGCCGTGTGGTGCCGGATTAAGAATAGCGTCACTCCATTTTATTCCGTGGATGTCGTAGAAGGCGACCAAGGAAATAAATTACCAGGAGACGGGCGGCAGCGTCTTCCTGAGATTCCAACCGCATACTGCGATCGCCAACCCTCCTGCCAAGCGTTGCGATTATGGTGAATGAAACCCTTCATGGTTAGGGAAAACCATGAGGGAGGCTTATGTCCTGCAGTGGGCGTAAAATGGCTGATGATGATGTACGACTTTCGGAGTTACTTATACAAACGCCATTCTTCAAAATCACTTCCCAAATGCAGTTTCAATTATCCCTTTACCACAGACTACTTAAACTGCATTTCAAGAGTGTTTTAAGGAATTTTATTTACTTTTTTTTATTTTATTTGGTTTACAAAACAGACCGCAACCATTACACGACAAAAAGTCATAATATGACATGAGATAATACGACATGAGTACCTAATAATCGTGTTTTTTATAAATAAGTTTTGCATGTGAATTGGCAGCAACAGAACCCAAGCCATTTGGCGCTTAGCGAGGTGTAGGCCAAGTAAAGTCTGTAGAATGGAGAACTTATTTATTTATTGACACTTTGATTACAATTCGGCGGACCTTAATGCCATAGGAACTTGCACAAGAAACTTTAATATAATCGGAGAGGCCATGTTTATTTTTTTTTGTACTATTTTTTCCTTTATGGAAAGTAATTTTTTTTCTCTGCGACTAAATTTTGCATAATGTGACCAGTCGAAAAGTCATTCTAGTCACGTGGTACAAAAACGCACCAGACAAATCGAACTCAAACCATGACGTGACATCTTGCACGTATCACCGTCTCGTGAAATAATGGTTTGATAACGTTTAAAATTCAATGAAAAAACGAAATGGTAATGTAAATATGTTTTTTATTATTGTAACTTGATTTTTCGCATTTTTTCGGACCATCAAACCGGCGAAAAAATATTTTTATGGTTTGGTTTTTTCTCGAGTCTTTCTATGTTCTCTATGGTATAAAAGCAATGCCACTTCAAACTAAGTTTGTCGCAAGTTAACCATTAAAATGAAAGGAGTCTTTTGTACACACAAAAATAAGTAGATGCACACACGCACATACCTACACACCCTTTACTTGCCCACTCTACACACAGGAACTCTACTCTACACACGTGGACACTCCCTAAAGGTACATATATGTATATATGTATGTATGTGTATATATGTGTATTTTATGTATATGTATGCGTAAGTGTATTGTATGTATTCTTATTATAAACATTATATTTATTCATTATAAGCAGTAGTATATGTATATTCTAAATTATTTTAGGTACAAATTTATATTGTAAGTTTGTTACCTTTCTCTTACATGTAAGTTTAGTTTTTAGTTTTTTTGGGTAGTGGCTGAAAATCAGCGCTGCCAAGATCACTGCGTTGACTTGGTTGCATAATGCTGAGCCTCGACCCTTTGTCGTAATATGACAATAAATGCTTTCTATTTCTATTTCTATAGATAGGTATATTATTAAAGATGAAGGAATACAGAAATTACACAGAATTTGTTTACGCAACGTTATAATATGCAGTTAATTGTACCGCGCTGAACTAAACTACTAAAGTAAGCGGTGGTAGCCTATTAGGTAGAACATTGGACTCGGAAGCGGGAGACCCAGGTTCGATTCCTAGTGCGGGCATGTACCTGTGACTTTGTTTTCTAAGTTATGTACATTTGTGAAGTTATAGTAGCAACACCACTCGCTAACGGTGAAAGAAAACATCGTGAGGAAACCTGAGTGTCTGAGCTATTCATATAGCTCAGCACTTGAAATCGCCAATCCGCGGTGGGCACGCGTGGTGATTAAGCCCAACTCTCTCTCTCTGAGAGAAGGCCTGTGCCCTACGGGACGTATTATAGGCTGCTTATGCATGAACTAAACTACTGACAATGCAAAACATTCCATCATTCATTTTTCTTGGTCTCACTGTACTAAGTTACATACTTCTTGGTTCGACCTACTTCGTCACAAGTCATCGAAATGCTGATGCTGACTCAAGTGTAATGGGAACGTTGAAAAACAAAAGTATTGATTACAAAAAGCACTAAGCACAATAAGAAATACAGAAATATGAAGCCGGTTGCAACATTTAAAAAACCTTTCTAGGGTACTGTCATGTGAGAAGTTATGCAATGCAAGTTCGTGGAAAATATTAATATTATCTACTTATAAAACATAACATAAAGTCACGCCTGTATCCCGGAGGGTTGGGCAGAGACCAGAGAAAAGGACTTCTATAAAATTCGATCCGCACTAGCTGGCCTGAGTTGGAAGCCGCCGCGAACCACCGCCAGGAGTGGAAGTCTTTGGTTGAAGACCTATGCTCCGCTAGGAGATAGAGGACCGAAGAAGAAGCAGTCCGAGCTTCCAGAAGTGGAAATCTATGGTCGAAGCCCTATGCTCCCCTAGGAGCTAAAGGACTGAAGATGACGAGGAAGATTGTAGTAACCTAACCTAACCTTGAAAGTATTAAGGCTCATTTTAGTTTGTATCCCCCCTTAAATATTTATTTTATTCTGTTTTTAGTATTTACTGTTATAGCGGCAACAGAAATACATCATCTGTGAAAATTTCAACTGTCTAGCTATCACGGTTGGTTCGCCTGGGGACAGGCGGACGGACGGACGGAGGGACGGACGTCTTAGTAATAGGGTCACTTACCCTTTGGGTACGGAACCCTAAAAAGGACCCTACTACTAAAACTACTACTAACTTTCCTCCTAGGCACTTCTCCAAAATGATCTAGAGTTTGAAATGGACACCTAGTTTTACTTGTACTCGTAACGTTCATTAAGTCACAGTGTCTGTGATATTTTGAATAAAAGCACTATGTTTTTTTTTTATTTTAGGGCTCGCACTCACTGTTCTTGGTTATGTTATGGATCACTTTGCAACAACAATGAGAAAGTTGGCTCGCTGCTGACTGTACCCGGGCACCGTTACTCGACCTAAGGTATCTGGGATCGAGGCCGAGATCCAGTTGGTTGGAGATGTCCGTGTCCTTTGCATAAACATTCAATACTGTTGAGTACACCCCGTGTAGCGGAAACTGGTATGTTGAAATCACAAATCAAAATACCTACGCCGTACATTTACTCTTACGGTCTTATTTATAAAAACTCGACTCCTTAAAACATTTCAAAAACGGCGATTAATAGTAGTTTATGTGACTGTCACATAATGAGGGTTATTAAAACACGAGCGAGATTTTAAAAAACGAGCCTTGGCGAGTTTTTAATAGCATTCGCGAGTGTTTTAATACCAAGTTATGTGCAGTCTCATACACTACTTTATCTACAGTCATAATGAAATTTTTGAAACAAAATGGCGCAATTTCGACAAAAGTATCTTGACATGCAATCGTCTGCACTTAGTTTTGCGAGCGCAATTTTAGGTATTTTTAGTTGCACTTTTGGTACCACGAAAATGAAATTAGGTTTTTTATAGAGTCAACTTTTGACATAAAAAAAAACTTAAGTTTTGTTCCGTGATCACAGCAACACTTTAAAAAAAATAACTGTAACATAAAGTGAAAAATCTGACCTTTAATGTAACTTTATATTACACTTTTTTTTATTTTCTTTAAAGTTATGTATTGTTTAAAGAATGTCAATACGTGTTTACCTTTGAATTCTCAATTTGAAGATTATGATATGAGTGTAGATAAAATAGTTTGTGGTGGAGTTTTTACAAGGAATGGATGTAGCCTAACCACTGACTAAATAAACAGACTTTTAGATTGGTTTTAGAGGAATCGTGTTTTTATAAATAAGGCCGTTATACTGTATGTATTCAGTCTGGGTCTATTTCCATGTTTGTGAGGTCCTTGCCTGATTACCATGGCACAGGGTATCCTAGTTTGGGACCAGGACAAGTGACAAGCCAGTGTCAGTGTTGTAAGAACTTTACTCAACAGCACCCATATTGTGGAATCACCAATAAACTGACATTAAATTAACTAGTGCGTTTATGTTATCATCTTGACAAATGTATGGTGAGGTGCCGTCAACTAAGCGCCAAACTGTACATTTTATGGTCCTTCGAGCCTGACAATTTTTAGAAGGGCTTGTTGTTCTTCGGCGTCCCAGATTCCGCGAAACATTTTTTCTATGTCTGCGGCGCATGCGTATTTGTAAACTCGCCACTTTATAATTAAGGCTTGGATGTCCTTTTTTGCTCCCTCTTTTTGAAGATAAAATCATCATGCGAATTTGTTACAAAAAAACGATTATACCGAACGAATATTATATTATGATTTTTCTACGGGCGGACATACTTCGCCGAAATAGGGGATTCAGCAAAGGGCAAGATAAACGGTAGACCAGTGGTAGCCTAGTAGAACATCGGACTCGGAAGCGAGAGACCCAGGTTCAAATCCCAGTGCGGGCATGTGACCACAGAGGATGACTTTGTTTGCTAAGATATGTACATTTGAGAAGATATAGTGAAAATACCATTCGCAAACCGTGAAGGAAAACATCGTGAGGAAACCTGAGAGTCTGAGCTATTCACATACCTTAACGCTTGAAATCGCCAATCCGCGGTGGGCACGCGTGGTGATTAAGCCCATACTCTCTCCCTGAGAGAAGGCCTGTGCCTACAGTGGGACGTATATAGGCTGCTTATGTAAGATAAACAGCACCCGAAACCGGCGTGCGTGCATGCAACGACTAATGAATGTTGATGAAGAGAAAGAGATCTGTCTGTAAGGATCATGGCAAGTGGTAGACCCGGTAGACCCTTCCTCTGCCTAACCCTTCGCGATACGTTTGTTATGTTTTGAATTTTTTTTTACATCGATGGGTAGATAGCCCGTCGAATAGCTTTCATACTTCATACTAAATTGATCCATTTCCTTCCGTGGATGTCGTAGAAGGCGACTACGGAAATCAATTACCAGCAGACGGGCAGCAGCGTCTTCCTGAGACTCCAACTGCATACTGCGATCGCCAACCCGCCTGCCAAGCGTGGCGATTATAGCAAAAGCCCTCATGGTTATGAAAACCATGAGGGAGGCCTATGTCCTGCAGTGGGCGTCAAATGGCTGATGATGATGATGATGACTAAATTGATTGATTCGATAGATAGAGAACGCTAATTGATTTTCATTTATAGTGAAGAAAAAAAAATAAGGTTCCGAAAATTCTTAATTTTGTAGGTGTACAATGAACACCCAAAGATTGCAGACACTGGTCTTTTAGTATGGGACAGGTTCAACCACTTGAACCTCGATTAGGTCAACAGCCTCGGTAGTCCTCCCAGACACATAATCTGAGCTATACACTCATCGTTTGCATAATTAGATAGGCATTAACATTTTGGCGGTCTGCAGAAATGTAAATGGAATATACCACCTGCGGCCCGCTTTATTTTATTACCATTAACAAGCGACTAACGGTTTGGTTGGTAACATAATTGGTGTTAAAATTGATCGAACGTCCGTCTTCCACCCGCACAGTGGACTACGTAATTGTAATTTTTTAGGGTTCAGAGTCCTGTTTCTCAGGTAGAGTTAACGGGAGCCTAATACTATAAGAATATGAAACTATGCTAGAATGGAATAGTCATAATGCTTAAGATGTCTGTCTGTCCGACCTTTTATTAAACAGCTTTGTATCTTGAACCGTTGTAGGTAGCCGGTATTTTATTATGTGAGACATAATTTTGGAATTAATATATTTTTTTAATTATTGATTGATTATTTGTATTTATTCTCTTCAAATCATGTTATTCAATAATGTATGTATATATTTGAGCCACTAACTTTTGCCTCATTTTATGTCATCACTAGTAAAGTTAAGCCTTACCCTTGTTCTAAGTTTTTTTTTTCTTATGAGGCAATAAATACTTTTCATCTTTATCTTTATCTATCTATCTTTATTTCATCATCATCATCATCAGCCATTTGACGCCCACTGCAGGACAAAGGCCTCCTTCGTAGTTTTCATAACTATGAGAGGTTTTGCCATAATCGCCACGCTCGGCAGGCGGGTTGGCGATCGCAGTATGCGGTTGGAATTTCAGGAAGACGCTGCTGCCCGTCTCCTGCTAATAATATTCTATTCTTTTTGTTGCACTAACGCGTGCTGAGGACAATTTTGAAAACTTATTTAGAGGCTAAACATTCCACCCATGCCGGGACTTGAACCTGCAACCTCTGGCTAACCGTGCCAGCGCTCTCCCAACTGAGCTAATGGGCAAGTCCAGGCATCGGCGAATTTTCGAACCTCTTAACAATCTTCTCTGTATTACGTACATGGGTTACACGGAGCTGCAAGTGATGTAAATTACTTCTTCCAGATGTCACTGCCTTCTCTAATGCTAACAATTCCATGCCGGGACTTGAACCCGCGATCTCTGCCTAACCATGCCAGGGTTAGTGCAACAAAAAAAAATATAATCTTATCCGATTTCAAAAATTCTTTCACCTACATTTAGAAAGGACCTCCGGGATGAAAATGAGCTGTAGGCTTATTCAATTATCGAGCGAACGAAGTCGGGGGCACTGCTAGTAATGATTAAAGATGTCTATGTCTAAATTCTACTCCGTGTGGCGCCGGATTGAGAATAGCGTCACTCCATTTCCTTCTGTGGATGTCGTAGAAGGCGACTAAGGAAAGACATTATCACCAGGAGACGGGCAGCAGCGTCTTCTTGAGATTCCAACCGCATAATGCGATCGCCAACCCGCCTGCCAAGCGTGGCGATTATGGCAAGACCCCTCATGGTTATGAAAACCACGAAGGACGCCTGTGTCCTGCAGTGGGCGTCAAATGATGTCTAAATTGTCTATGTTCATCCCGCGCCTCCCACCAACGAGACCAAATGGCAAGCCAAAGTCAATAGGTACCTTGATTGAAACAAATTATTTTATTACATAGTAAAACACACCACAACAAACTTTCAAACTACGCACATTGTATCATCACCCGATCGTCAATGTCATGTGGAAAATTAACATGATTGAGTGGTCTCATAGTATTATCTGTTTAATAGTGTTTATCTATCTGCCACATTAATTAATTTGACTTCCGGGAAAATTATTTACTTCATAACACATATTCATTGAGTTACGTAGGTGCAGTGCGAAGGAACAAATAATGTGTACATTTTATCTCAGTTAACTATTTATAAGAAACCGGCCAAGTGCGAGTGGGACTCGCGCACGAAGGGTTCCGTACCGTTATCTATACAATATTTTAATATTTCAAGCGTCCGTCTGTGGCAGTTATTAAGGTCGAGCAAAAAACGGCAAAAAAATCACGTTTGTTGCATGGGAGCCCCCATTAAATATTTATTTTATCCTGTTTTTAGTATTGGTGGTTATAGCGGCAACAGAAATACATCATCTGTGAAAATTTCAACTATCTAGCTGTAACGGTTCATGAGATACAACCTAGTGATAGACGGACAGCGGAGTCTTAGTAAAAAGGTCCCTTACCCTTTGGGTACGGAACCCTAAAAAGTCTAAGCATGTTTTGTATATACATAGACAATGTCAGGTATAATGCGAAAGAACAAATTACCTAATTGTTTACGATTGTAAATTTATACAATGAAATATATATTTATTGTAAACATAAGTATATAAATTATATCGCACACAAATATCTAAACTGACCTCAAAAAAAACAGGCTAAGTGGGTCGGGCTACGCGCACTGTAGGGTTCCGTAGGAATAGGGTTTTTAATCTGCTTTACAGGACTAACACCTATGACATTTGGATAATAAAATCATGTAATTTCTAATAAAATTAAATAACAAAAACAAATACAGAATAATAATTATATTTTTACATACGAACTAAAGAAAGACACTAGGGAAGGAAATTACCAGGAGACGGGCAGCAGCGTCTTGCTGAGATTCCAACCGCATACTGCGATCGCCAAACCCCTCATGGTTATGAAAACCACGAGGGAGGCTATGTCCTGCAGTGGGCGTCAAAGGGCTGATGATAATGAAAATCAATATATTTTGTAAATAAATATATTTTGTTGACTAATTCATTGTTTAAGAGGTTCAATGAGGTTCAAAATCACATTAATTTAATCAGTTTTTTAAAGTTATTTTGTATTTCAATTAATTATAAGTAAAATAAAAGCTTTTCTATCTATTTTATACAGAACTAACAACATCATCAAAGCAATTTTCAATGGATTTTGTACGAAGTTTTCCTTTTATAAGTATTACTCGTTAACCTGTAAGGCCTACTTAGCCGTGATAGTTTTCCTTTCAAGTTCATTTATCTGCTAGTACCTTGAATTTTTTCACGTGTCTATAAAATCAACCGTTTAGCCGGGAGAGGGCGCCTTACTCTAACAAAAAATTGCGCTTTAATGCTTAATATTATGCAAACGGATCTCTAAATCGAAAAATGGCTTCCTACACTCACAATATTTTTAAACGACCGATCCAACGATATCTCACACTATGTCAAATTGCATCCCTAAATTTAGTTGTAGGGGTATCTTAAAAGCAATTATTTCTTTAAGATATTATTCGACCGTTTTGTCGGGGGACCGCAATCGACCCTTTGATCCCTTATTAACCACTCGTCTGCCGCGACACAGATCTGTGTCCAACTTAGTATGGGCCACCTATACGTTGCGTTCCGCGAGGGCAGTTCAGGAGTTAAGAGAGCTCATAACATTACCTATGTTATGAACTCTCTTAATTAGGCAAAAACCCTTATGGTTATGAAACCATCTCTCTTCATCTTTCTTTCCGTTACAAACTGAGATCCTACAAGCCATTTCATGACTCGATACAAGAATTATTTAAAGAATGAAAACTAAAAAGACTCCTGCAAACGTAACATAGGTATATATTATTGCGTTACCTAATAATTATTATAGGGCCGGTTTCTGAGTTGAGAATTTCACTAAGTAAATACTTAAATAACGTTCTGTCACGCTCTTTTCTGGGAAATTCGAGGAGACAGCACTATCTACAGTTAACTATTTACTTAGCAAAATTCTCAATTCAGAAACTGGTTATTTCTGAATGAAGTTTTTCTACCGTATTTTTGACTGTTCCGAGCTTTTCTAAGCCCATTTGCGTATTAGAAATTAATTACCATACATTTATTCAAAAAAGTACTCATTTGTTGTAAGACCACCATTTCTACTACTTTATCAATCACGGACAGAATTGCCACCGGGCGGTAGTTAGTGTAATCTAAACGGCTGTCTTGTTTTTACGTTGGCCTTATCACATTGGTTCAAATACATTGGTCTTTTTAAATAGTTCTGGATATGAGCCACTCTACAAGCAAAGGTTTATGAATTTGGCCAGCACGGAGCTTATTCCGGGGCGTATTATGTTCATATTATGTCTCTTATCTGTTTATTTTTTTTCTATGATGTGTATTGTTGTTATTATAAATGTATTTTCTTACTTTCTTCCTTCTTTGTTTCACACTTTATTTATTTAATATCAATTATTATTACTCCTTAGAGCGTTGGTAGCCTGGTGGGTAGAACATCGGACTCGGAAGCGAGAGACCCAGGTTCGATCCTAAGTGCGGGCATGTACCTATGACTTGGTTTTCTAAGTTATGTACATTGTGAAGTTATAGTAGCAATACCACACGCTAACTGTGAAGGAAAACATCGTGAGGAAACCTGAGTGTCTGAGCTATTCACATACCTCAGCGCTTGAAATCGCCAATCCGCGGTGGGCACATAAGCCCAATTAAGCCCATACTCTCCCCTTGAGAGAAGGCCTGTGCCCTACAGTGGGCCGCATATAGGCTGATTACATATTATTATTACTCCTATTTCATCGACACCAGGAGATTTCTTAGCGCAAATTTTACGAATTGGGGCGCTCATACGCAAGTTCTCCACTGTATAGAGTTGTCCGATTTAACCTATCCCGAACTGTCAAATCATCATCATCATCATCAGCCACCCGACGCCCACTGCAGACCTCCCTCATGGTTTTCTTAACCATGAGGGGTTTTGCCATAATCGCCACGCTTGGCAGGCGGGTTGGCGGTCACAGTATGCGGTTGGAATCTCAGGAACACGCTGCTGCCCGTCTCCTGGTAATTGATTTCCTTAGTCGCCTTCTACGACATCCACGGAAGGAAATGGAGTGACGCTATTCCTTATCCGGCGCCACACGGCCGTGATCGTCTAGTGGTTCGGATCCTACGTTGTGAACTGTCACATACGTACAAATTTTGACACTTCGGAAACGTAAAAATTTACAACCCAATACAGTGGACTATTAAGTGATAGTGTTTGTGGTCTATACAGTCATGCCACTATGACAATGACAAGAAAGGTGGTTTGGTCGATGTCATTGTGTTTACACATAAGTTCATTTGTTTTCTTTTTTTTGCCACCATCATGTATGGGCCGAAAATAACGATATATTGAAATATTGATATTTTTCGTCAATATATATCGATATATTTGAAAAACGTCGATACGATGTATATCGATATATTTCTTCATTTGCCCATCCCTAAGTGTAAATAAACAGTCTAAATAGTCTGAGGTAAAGGGAAAAACCAAGTTACACTGCATTTTAATAGTGTATTTTAAGGAAACGTGTTTTTATAAATAAGACTGTAAGGCGCCGGCCTATTGTCATCGCTAGCGCGCTGATGCGATGCGATTTCATCATGCGATGAAACCGCTCTCCGTTTGAAACCGTTCCGTCTGGCGCCGGGTTAAGAATAGCGTCACTCCATTTCCCTCCGTGGATGTCGTAGAAGGCGACTAAGGAAATCAACCAGGAGACGGGCAGCAGCGTCTTACTGAGATAACAACCGCATAACTGCGATCGCCAATCCGCCTGCGAAGCGTGGCGATTATGGCAAAACCCTCATGGTTATGAAAACCACGAAGGAGGCCTATATCCTGCAATGGAAATGGCTGATGAAACCGCTCTCGCGCGATAAGAAATTGTGTGTCCTGTTTTGGAGCGATGCGCTCACACTCGAAATTACTCTTAACAGACATGCACAGTTTTTGCAGTCGGACAATATTTATATTATCTATTATAATTAATTGCACACAAGACTTTTAACAGGACATTACATAAGAAATTACATGTACACAGACGAGCTTATCTGTGTAAGAGATTTCTTCCAGCAAACCTTAGGGTATAGGAGAAGCAGTAGAAAAACGGGTCTATATATTTCTTTAATCGTACCTAAATAGTATTACAAAAAAGGAAACGTGGACCACAAAATATACCTACTCTTTAGAAAAAGAAATCAGCGCTTGGTCGCACGAGCGCCTTGGACATTCAGAACTGATCAGAATGTTTAGGGCTTTTTACGACTCACATATTCCTCGCTTAAAACATTAAAAAAACGTATTAAATGGTTCGCATCGCGTCACATCGCATGATCGCGCGAGCGATGGCAATGGGACGGCGCCGAAAGGTTTTAGGTTTATATGATTTATTGATGTGTGCAGGTCTTTTTACGTCACACATATTCCTCGCTTAAACCATTAAAAAAAACGTATTAAATGGTTCATTCTCGATTGGCGAGCAGAATCTACCATCTTAATCGATGGCCACCGATCCTATATTGGAATCAATCGTTTTAAATTGGCCTCAATCGATCGAGCTTTCATTTTGTATTTCTCCTGGGACCTAAAGGCATTTTCCTGGGACCTCAACATGTATTAGAGTTACCACCGACGCGGTTTAAAAAATGTATTAAGCATACTCTGTGCAAAAAAGCCTATTATTTGGGAATTAAAGGATTATTTGGGAGTCTGGTATTTAAATAATGTTAACAGGAACGATTGTATCTAGTGTAGTGTAACTTTAAGTTGAAAACTCTGTTAATTAAGCAAACCTGTTTTGAAAAGAATAAATGTGGAGTTTCTTTGTTAGCTTCTTCTCCGCATAATCTATTAATTGTGAAACTAACAGCTTTGACGTTCATTAACTAAACATTTTGTTTTTATAGTGAATAAAAATTTTTGACTTCGACTTTTCAAAGTTCTCTGATAGGTACATGTCCTATCATAGAACTTTGATCATAGATTAATGTGAAAGTTTGTGAAGATGTTTCAATGTTTGTTACTCAATCACGCAATAACGGCGGTTGTTCCCAATAGTAGCCATCTAGCCCTGTGCCCCGGGGTGGCAGCTGGGAATTGACTTCCCGGTTGTCACCCGGGTGCCAATTCGTGCCGTCTGTTCCCTTTAGAGGCTGACTAGAGTGGACAACCGGGAAGTCTATTTCTCAGTTGTCACCAATTGTCACCCACCGGGGTGAGAATTCGTGCCATCTCCAAAGGGAACAGACGTCACGAATTGTCACTAGGGTGACAATCGGGAAGACAATTCCCAGCTGTCACCCCGGGGCACAGGGCTAGAGGGGACTAATGGGAATAATCGAATAACGGCTGAACGGATTTACATGAAACTTGGCATACAGATAGACAAAGGCCTGAATTGAGACGTAGCATACATGAATGCGGTAATGCGTTCCCGTGGGATAATATTTATTTTAAGTTTAAAATAGACGGCGTTGTGCGAGCGAACATTGTTTTAAAAATAGATGGCGTTGTGCAAGAATGGTATTGACGGATTCTATGGCGATACGAAGTTCGCCGGGACAGCTAGGAGATTGTCATCATCATCATCATCATCATTATCAGCCATTTGACGCCCACTGCAGGACATAGGCCTCCCTCATGGTTTTCCTGACCATGAAGGGTTTTGCCATAATCGCCACGCTTGGCAGGCGGGTTGGCGAGCGCAGTATGCGGTTGGAATCTCAGGAAGACGCTGCTGCCCGTCTCCTGGTAATATATTTCCTTAGTCGCCTTCTACGACATCCACGGAAGGAAATGGAGTGACGCTATTCTTAATCCGGCGCCACACGGAGCTAGAACATTATAATTAATAAGTATTATTCACTAAGAGTTTTACCCAATCACTATCAAGATTCGTTCTGTAAGATGACTCATGGTTGCAAGTTTTTGTCTGATATTTTATTGTGTGTGTTTTTCGGTATAGCAAATAAACTTTTTATTTATCCATCATGGATAGGTCAGATACCACACGCTAACTGTGAAGGAAAACATTGTGAGGAAACCCGCGGCTTAGTTGGCTCCGCACGTATTGACTTGTCTTTCCTGTGGGCTATGCCGACTAATCTGTCAGGATGGTATAGGTGCTGGGCAAGCCTACTCCATCTAAAAACAATGTCCTAGGCACTGCAGCGTCCAAGTGGTCCCTTCGCCCATCTAGTGTGAGTGAAGGTGCCACTGGACGCTGAATAAATCATCTCATTACGTAGATGCAAAGGCCTAAAGCCCGTATAATATATTTTAAATGTTCTATCCATGGAGATACTAAGCTCTCACGAGACACCATGCCTACCTACTTGCAAAAGTACCAACTGAAATTGGAAACTGTTCTACTAGGAAACAAAAGTCATTTTATGGTTTGAAAAACGCTGAAGTGCTTAAACGAAACTCCACAGTATTCTTTCGCCTGTGTGTAAACATGTGTGTCTAAATGGTTAGCCTCACTGAATTACTCATTATAAATAAGGTAGTTTATTTATAATGAGTAATTCATGATATTGTAAATAGGAATGCTGAAACAATAGATACGGGTCCCACGATACAGGTCCGCCTAGTGTGGGATCCACAGCGTTGTTAAATTTTGTGAATTTTTCTATGGAAAATAAACCTTCTTTACTTTTACTTTACCTATGACCGCGCACTCCGTTTCTGGCACACAGACCGGCAGCAAGCGACACTGGTTCGCTTTGTGGAGATCACAGGCAAAACAACCGGAAACAATATTTTTTTTAAATACCCACTTTAATGTTAGATCAATAAAACGTGATATTATGCTGTTTGTTATAATTCACAACATGTTCTTAATTGTTATTTATGTAGTTGTTTGATCGAGCATCTGAGTAATTATTTTTTCCAATGATTTTTAGTAAATCAAGAGTACTGATAACGAACTCCAACTTTACCGGTTTAAATAATAAGTAGTTTCATTTTCCACAGACTATTTGAAATGCATCTGGTTTTTTAGGGAATCGTTTTTATAAGTAACTTAAATAACTTTCACTTGTTTTTTAACCCCAAAGCTTTTTCACGCGAAGGCTAGGCAAGGCAATCTCACTTAGCGGTCAGGCAGGGCTTCACTCGCTCGATTTGCGACTTGCAAAAAGTTCAATAGATTGGATAGATCGATATAGATAGAATATTCTTTATTGTATGTACACAAGGAATTACATATGAGAATTAAACAATAAAAACAATTTGCGGTACAATTACAAAACGTAATGTTACACAAAGCGTAAACGTACAAAACGTACAGAACAATTTGCGGCCTTATTAATCAAATTAATTAGATTACCTAGATTAAAACTCTCTATTGCACACAACACGTAATGGTTATTAAGTTTAGCTTGGGGGGTGTTTTTTCAATGCCAGATAAAATACTGTTCGTATTATAGAGTGTAGGTACTCCAAAAATCACACATAAACCTCATTGGTTTCAGTGGTTTTGGTGGTGTTTTTTAATATCTTTTCTTGTGTCTATAAATAAATAAAATTTAAAAATAGTACTGTTCTTGAATATCTCTAATAACTCCTTATAACGATTTTTTTTCAATTACAAAGTCAGAGTCAGAGCTGTCCTCGCTATATTCACGACTCACATAAAAGTTTATGTTTCTTAAATATCTATAATACCTCTTTATAATGAAACTTTTTTTCAACCTAATACCGAATCTTCTTTATTTATTGTTACTAAGGTTACAATTTTTATTATACGGATATCTATTCAAAATAAAAAACCTTTAAAAACGATATTAAAATTTTGCCTTCTTTGTATATATCCTTATTTTAAATACTTTTATTTTAATTTCTGTTTTATATATTTTTTCATTTTAATTCCTAATATTATTAACAGTTGACTCGAATAACTTTGTCCAAATTTCGTTCCTTTTTCCTTAAAATTTTCAATTAAGTTCCGTTTCCCTACCTTTATCCTAAAAGACTAGTCCTTCAATAACTTGACACTGGCGTAGGCACAAACCGTGCAGAGCCAATAATCCAAAAAATAAAAAATAAATAAAAAAGAACCATAATATTATTACACAATTTCGCCAAACTGCAACGCGCTTGGTTGGCGAAGCGCTCTATCTCTATTTGCACGGGGAACGTAAAATTGAGCGCACTAACCTCCGCCGCTGCCATGCCTCGCCAAGCAGGCCAGAAGACCAAGCACTAACCACTTCATGTCCACCTCAAATCCTCTCGACCGGGTCCACTAAACACAAACAAGAACGGATCTACTGGTCACAAGATGACCAGCCTGCGCGGCGCTTGGGTCAGTACTGTGTATAGCCTATAGGTTTGCGTATTACAAATGAAGCGATACGTCGTCGTACACTATGGAGCAGAGACACAGGGTCAACTCACTATCTGCTCGTTCAATTCGAAGATTTTAGGTCGCAAGAAAAACAAAATACTCGCGTCCCGTGGGGAAAACTTACCGTTTTTCCGTGGAAAAACCACGTGGCCTCGCTGCAGTGAGTTCCTACAATAATTATAATATTAAGTATACGAAAATCGTTAGTTTGTTGTACCTCGCGTCACGTAAAATAGCACAACTTTGATACTAATGAAAAGCAAATAGAGGATGTATTATCAAAGGGCAAGATAAAAAGTACTCGACACCGGCGTGCGTGCACGCAACGACCAATGAAAGTTGATGAAGCGAAAGAGGTCTGTCAGGATCGTGGCAAGTGGTCAAACTTTGTCTCTGCCTACCCCTCCGTGATACCGAGATTTGTAAAGCAAATGAAAAGCGGGCTACTTTTACGTGAAGCAAAGCACTTAAGCGTCCTACTGCAAGGCACAGCTTTATCTCAGGAAGAGAGACAGTCTATTTATTTATCCAGTCCATGAATAGATCACTCTAGTTTTCCCCATATCAAAATTGCTCGTGTTGACAAGCGGAATCATTCATTTTATTTATGTATATAGGTATACATCCAAAAAATGACGGTTTAGGCATTGAATAACGTAAGCATATACGTCCCACTGTAGGGCACAGGCCTTCTATCAGGGGGAGAGTGTGGGCTTAATCACCACGCGTGCCCACCGCGGATTGGCGAATTCAAGCGCTGTGGTATGTGAATAGCTCAGACACTCAGGTTTCCTCACGATGTTTTCCTTCACGGCTAGCGAGTGGTATTGCTACTATAACTTCACAAATGTACATAACTTAGAAAACAAAGTCATAGGTACATGCCCGCACTGGGAATCGAACCTGGGTCTCCCGCTTCCGAGTCCAATGTTCTACCCACTAGGCTACCGCTCTCCACTTTTAAATGTATACATACAAAAAATTACGGGTTTAGGCATAGAATAAAATGGAGATTTTATTACATCCGGCACCTCGCCTGCTCTCTCTCTGAGAGAAATACTATGCCTATGCAAAGATCTGTGCCAGTAATTTCGCACGCGAGTGTACATCTTAGTTCTGTCGCTGGCGCTCCACTCTTTTAAAATAGTATTTAGGGAGCTAATGGCCAGGCTGGAGCCGGAGTGATTACAATTTTAAGATAACTGACCTCTAACTTGTGCGTATCGGGACTCCGAACTACGAGTATAAATGTTTCACGTGTAGACAGTGTCCGATATGAAATCCAGCCTTTAACTATGCATTTTAGACAGTTTTTTTTTTGTTTCGTAAACCTTTGACACTTTCCCTGGACGTATGAGTAAAATATGATTGAGTAGAAGTAATTTTCTTCTTTTTAATCGACTTCAAAAAAGGAGAGGTTCTCAATTCGCCGGAATCTTTTTTTTATGTGTCCAAGTACGAGTACCTTTCTAAAGCCAGAGCTTCATTAAAAATAACTTTCGTCCATGATAGACACCTAGAAAATGACTACTTCTCCCTTCCCTTCGGGGGATTTAGTTCCTAGCCCTGTGGAGCTCGGTGACCAAACATGAATCATTGGACGCTTCAATTAGAAAGTCCAATAATTAGACACTGCTGGGACATCACTCACATAAGATTAGGGCACCATCCCTCTAAAATTAAAATTAATTTAATTTAATCTTTTTTCATTTCATATTTTTTTTTATCTCACTGACAATACTTATGTGCTTAGTTTTAATATTAAATGCAATGTTATCCGTTATTTCATCCTAAATAAAGTGATGCGATACTATTTAACTGCTCTTAGTTGGTTGGAAAGTATTGAGACGCTCTGGGGTTCGCCTTCCGCGGCGCAGGGTCTTCAGCCTCGCCAAAACTTATCTAATGTACAGAGAACCTGTTAACTTAATTGCTTAATCAGTTTTCGGAAAGTTTTCAGTGCACCAAAAATCCCTCATACCGAATTAGATTCGAATCCAGGACACTCAATTACTGTACGTCATCTCATTTTTAGGGTTCCGTACCCAAAGGGTAAAAACGGGACCCTATTACTAAGACTTCGCTGTCTGTCTGTCCATCCGTCCGTCCGTCCGTCCGTCTGTCTGTCACCAGGCTGTATCTCAAGAACCGTGATAGCTAGAGAGTTTAAATTTTCACAGATTATGTATTTCTATTGCCGCTATAACAACAAATACTATAAACAAAAAAAATATATTTAAGGGGGGCTCCCATACCAGAAACCTGATTTATTGCTGTTTTTTTATCTTTGTGTCTAATGTTGTACAGATAATGGTACGAAACCCTTCGTGCTCGAGTCCGACTCGCACTTGGCCGGTTTTTTTAATACCTTCGGAGACACTCAACACGGTCAACTTCATCTCATCTTCATCATGTCAGTTCATCTAAAGTTTGAAAATCTTATACGTACAATGGACATTATTTTAATTTTAAAGATATAAGGTCAGTAAATATAATGCTTTAATTATAAATTAATAATATTCACTCATTTGTATTTTTGTGAATACTAAGCGTGTGACTAATTCGACCTTGTAACGTTCGTTTCACACGTGAATGAAAGTAGGTTTAAATAAATGTTTGCTAACAAAAAATTACAAATTACATCTCGGTCTCCGTATTCCGCAAAAAAAAACCAAATATAATATTATAATAAACTCTTTTACGTTTGCACAGATTAGGAGTATTTAGTTTTATTTATTTAAAAAGTTCTTGTATCGAGTCATAGATCATACTATCATGGAAACTGACAGCTCGTAGGTAGGATATTAGTTGATGATATACGTCCGTGCATGACGTTTTGTAGATTTTGGTTCGTTTTTTTCTCTTTAAAAATTAATTATAGCAGCCCAAATCGCAATATTCAGCTCTAAAAAGTACCTTTTTTCTCGAAAAAAATAAATAAAAACAAAACTTATATTTTTTTTGGATAATGCCCATTCTTCACGCAGTCGGGATTTTTGTTTTTTTTTTAAGTTTTATATTTTATCATAAGTTTCTACTTTTGCATTCTGCTTTTGCAAATTATTATTATGCTTCTAATTTTCTACCTAAATTTGTTCCCAAAAGTAGAACTGCTTCTGTTTATTTGGTCTTGAATATCCCGATTTTGAAGAAATAAAGCAAGACAGAGTGCGTAGTGGTTAAAATGCCATTTGATAGTTTTTATCTTGTTTGCTCTGAGAAAAAATAGCAAAATAACAATAACACCGATTTCAAAATGCCCGCGAAAAGCTAACATTTTTATTTATAGCTATAGTTATGCATTTTTTTTTTCTCTTCCGCACCCTCATCCTTCCTAAGTTCCCCACCCCACGCCTAAGTAGAATTTTCATTTTTTTCCTTTTTTGTTTATACAATGAATTTTGACCATATTTGTTTGATTTCAAACCACGATTGATTTAAATATGGCCGAAATTGAGGCTACGCAATTAAGTAGGTACATCGATTTTCATAACAAACTATGAATTGCAGTTTAATGAACCGCAGCCTTGCTGTCGACTGTACTACACTGGCGGGCAACTCAAAGGCTCCTCGCGAACGGTTTACGGCTTTTTTACGATCGGCTCCGGCATCCAGTTAAAATGCTTTGAACAGTTCTTGTTTTCTTTGGGATCGGCACATTGGCTACATTTCAACGCACGCGTGGCCTTAACTCCGTTGGTTTAAGAGCGATTTTGCCGCGGCAGGATAGGCTTGTGGTGATGCTTATTAAATCGAACGTTAGTTTTGTTTTGTGACCGTCTAAATTTAGAATTCGCATTTTTCGCCGCGGCTACCGCTTTCTATGCTTTTTATTATTATTTTCACGGAGGCTTGCTCCGCTTGTTGCCATGGCCTTTGGGATGTTTTTTGTTTATTTCACGAATTCCTGAATTCTTGCTTAGACTAGGCCTGGGTAATGAATATCGATGACAAATCATCGATATCATCTCATGAAATTTGTCTATGGTATAAAATCTCGAAATATGTTTTTTCTGATCTAAGACTTTCTGAGTACCTATATATCTAACATTTAAGTATGAATTTTAGTTCAAACAAAATTCGCAATCCATGAAATATCCCAATAAGTGTTTCTGTAATTACTTATAATTAGAGTTTGTGTTTTACAACAACTTTTATTCTTATATGCTTTGTTGCACTAATCCGTGCTGAGGACAATTTTATAAACCTATTTAGAGGCTAAAAATTCCACCCATACCGGGAATTGAACCCGCGACCTCTGGCTAACCGTGCCAGCGCTCTCCCAACTGAGCTAATGGGCAAGTGCAGGCATCGGTGAAATTTCGAACCTCTTTACAAACTTCTCTGTATTACGTACAGGCATTGATATCTTGCTGAAGTAATTTACATCACTTGCAGCCCCGGGTACCCACTTTGTAGTTAGGTTTTACATCGGAATGGTATCACTCTACCGAGGTGACTTAGCAACAAAAGTGGCCTGCTTAACCTGGTTATCCTGCTGTCGACTATACGAGTGCGACTTGCGCTTCTTTTTAGTTTTTCCTCCTTCTTGCCAACAATTAGGTAATCTTTTGACAGCCCTAGCGGAATCCAATTACTTAGACAACAATGTTGAAGAAAACGCACGACTCCGCAGTTTAATAGTTAACTACGGGGCGTGATATAACCTGTAATTAAACTGATCACGCAATACTCGAGTCTTGACAAAGGTTACCCTTGCACTTGAGGGCTGCCACAAATGACTAAAAATAAACCAAGGCAAGTCAGTCCTTGCTTTTTATGCCCTTTGTTTGATATTTGATATAGAACCGCTTTTTTACTGCTCCTCTGAAAAGCCAAGATTTTCTGGAAGAAATCTCTTGAGATGAGATGAGATGTAATGAGATGAGATGAGATGAGATGAGATGACGATGCTTTTGTCATTGTTATTTCTTATATAAAAACCAAGGTACGGTACGGTAAGGAAAGGTTTTTGGCCCTCTAAATAGGTTTTTAAAACTGTCCTCAGCACGGATTAGTGCAAAAGAGAATATAATAATGTGAGTACAGCGATATCATTCCGATGCAAAACTTAACTGCAAAGTGGGTACAGATGTCGCTGCCTGTACGTAATACAGAGAAGTTTGTAAAGAGGTTCGAAATTTCGCCGATGCCTGCACTTGCCCATTAGCTCAGTTGGGAGAGCGCTGGCACGGTTAGCCAGAGGTCGCGGGTTTAAGTCCCGGCATGGGTGGAATTTTGAGCCTTTGGGCAATATGGCGTCGCACAGGAATCAGTGACGTCACTGGTCTCTAAGGAAACAAACGTTAACTCCGCAAAACAATACAACTAATGTCGACTCCATAGAAAAAAAAACCGGCCAAATGCGAGTCGGACTCGCGCACGAAGGGTTCCGTACCATTATCTATATAACATTAGACACTAAGATCGAGAAAAAACGGCAAAAAAATATACGTTTGTTGAATGGGAGCCCCCCTTAAATATTTGTTTTATCTTGTTTTTAGTATTTGTTGTTATAGCGGAAATAGAAATACATCATCTGTGAAAATTTCAACTGCCTTGCTATCACGGTTCAAGAGATACAGCCTGATAGCAGACAGTCATACAGACAGTGAAGTCTTAGTAAGTCCCGTTTGGCACCCTTCGGTTACGGAACCCTAAAAAGAGGGGTATTAGTAACGCCATCTAGTATGTCCATACATACATCATTTACTTTTAAGGATAAAAGTTGATGTACTGTCGACTGTACGCAACTTTCGCAGAACGGCCTTAAGGATAAAACACACCAACGCGGTGGAGGTAGCGCGATGGTGGCGGTACATACAAAATACTACTGCCGTAAATTATTTATGTATGGACCGCCATCACAACCGCCCCCGCGTTGGTGTGTGGCACCCTTCAGTGAATTATATAAGTACCAGTCCGATGATGCGTCGTCGATGTCGTATAGCCCAATATGAAAGCGGTCTATGACGCAGTCATGGTGAAATTACATATGTATCTCCAGGGTGAATGAAGAGGCTCTACACGTCAATACGAACATCTTTTACTACGGCGAAAACTTTAAATTTGAAACCGAAAACATACTAAATAGAGATAAGAACCTATATAATGTAGATAAAAATCTACGACGAAGATACACCATTGTATGTTAAAACCTAAGACTTGGATCCCACGATACAGGTCCGCCAGTGTGGGATTCGCAGTCTACTGTTAAACATACGTTCCAATTTATAAAAACACGATTCGTTAAAACTCTCGATAAACATAAACATAAACATTTACATACAGGCACATACATTGCTTCTGGTCCCACACTAGGATACCCTGTGTCGTGGGAACCAGAAACAACTTTACTTTTGAAAGTTCCGTGGTCTCGGGAGACTGAGGTGACAGGCGTCTTTTTGAAAGCATTAACTGTTAGTTTACTGCCCTCGGCAAAAAATAATTAAGTTACATTCCAAAAATTTTCAAATGCTAATTCAGTTTTTATTGTGTCTAGTATTTGTTTTAACCTTAGAAAATACTCCGGTGCATTTTCAAGGCACAGTCCGTGCTTCGCAAGGCACGTTAAGCTGTTGGTGCCGGCTGCCGTCGATAGATGGCAGTCGTTAAGCCAAGTCAGAGGCCTTAGGGCGGCTTGACAACTTCTGACAGTAGACGAGCCACTAGTCTACAAGCCTCCACGAATCCGAGCTTGGCCCCCGTGGTGGAGTATGGCCTATACCTTCCTCAGGGAAGAGACCCGTGCCCCTCGGTGGGGACATAATGGGTTGATGATGATGATGATACAATCTGGTGTCCTCACTGTATTTTCCTCCACGATTAGCGGTCACCTTCATTGTTTAGAGTAGGTAAATAAAAGAATACATTTGTAAATTGGCTATAGGAAGTTCACAAGTGCTTATTTACCTATTTATTTTGTTACTTAGATTTACAAAATATAATATACCGGAATCGAACAGAGTACCCCCTCGGATGCAAATCAAACGTTCTATCGATTACACTGCCACCACCATCGAAGCTGTATTTATATTTTTAAAAAACTTCCAAGTGTGAGTCGGACTCGCGCACGAAGGATTCCGTACCATTATCGGTACAACATTTGAATACTTCAAGAGTCTACCTGTTGCCGTTATCAACATCGAGCAAAAAAATTACGTTTGTTGTATGGGGGCCCCTCTTAAATATTTATTTTCTGTTTTTAGTATTTGTTGTTATAGCGGCAACAAAAATACATCATCTGTGAAAATTTCAACTGCCTAGATATCACGGTTCATGAGATACAACCTGGTGACAGATAGACAGACAGACAGACAGACGGACAGTGACGTCTTAGCAATAGCTGTGGTAATAGGGTCCCGTTTGACACCCCTCGGGTACGGAACTCTAAAAACGGAACAACAAAATCTTCAATATCTGCTTACATGAGGAAATCATAACGCACGAACCTTTGTATTAAAAACAAAAACTATCATAATGGAAGAAGAAAGAAAGAAGACATTTAATTAAATTGTCACAGAAACACAAAGTAAACACGGATCTCTACATCGTCGTCCTATATATTAGTACATAGCTGTATTGAAAAAAGTAAAAAAGTAAAAGTTGAAAAAAAAGTGTCCGAAAAAGGTTGCGATTCGATGTGCCAGTGTAGAGCCAAATTGTACATAAATGTAATGTACGTAGAAACTTTAACAGAACCTATTTACCCCAGTGATTTGGCATATCTACGGACTATGCTTATTGCTTATACTATTAATCTAACGATTCGTGTCACTTGCGGATAAAGGGCACCAGCTGCGTTAGATAAGAAAGTTCTGAGAAACGCAACGAGTCAGCACACTATCGACCCAGGAATTTCCCCAATCGGATCACTTACCCGTGGTCCCGGTGGGTGGACCCGTCACCGGGTCAACGGATAATTTTAATTACCCGTTACCCGTAATAATTACTTAGAATATTATTTGTGTCACTCGCAACACAGCAGCTGCTTCGTCAACGTAGGATGTAGTAGGATGGGAGCGGATATTATAAGATAGAGATGTTTCCGATTCCGATACACCCGTGGGAACTTACCGCATCCTGTGTCGTTTACGCATAATGTGCTGGCATGAAAATCTAAGTCTTAAAAATGTATATTAATAAACTAATAGGCGATACATGTCTGAGGAGGGAAAAGCCCTTTAAGCCTTAAGAAGTGTTTATGCAGATTTTGCTAGTGAATTAATGAATGAATGAAGATTTTTATTTAGATAAATGCAGAAATATGTTCTGTTTATTGGCAGATTCTCTTGGTTTTACAATTTCTATAAATCTTAAGCATTAGGTACAAATACAATAACTGTCGTAGAAGGAATTTGAAACTCCCTAGACATAGAATCATTTATTGATAATATTAATTACAAGTCAAGGTGAAAAAATTACAGTAAATAATTAAATTTCTCAATAGGAATATACAATAAAAATAAAATTTACAAATGTCAAATTTTGCATGTCAATTTCATAATAAAAATGTCAATTATACTTATTCAGTAGAAGAATAAAAACAATATTTAAAAAATAATAATATTATTTATAGAAATTAATGTTTAAAATTCTATTAAAAAGGTTTTAGTCGATAGATTACGCTTTGTTGTCAATTTATTTAGCGAGGAATTCGTCATATTATGTATGTATGTCTCGATAAGCCATTTTTTTAGGTACCATTTAACTCAATGCTCCCTACATACTACCCTGAAGGACCTGTGTTACAGACCGATTTAACTCCCAATCAAGAGTATTTTAGGACAAGGGCAAAGGATTTTTATAAGCCTTAATAAAATTGACTTTACTTAGGTAGGTACCTACATATAAATTAAATATTATCAATAATGGGCTTATGCCCAATTTCACGGACTTTTAAAGGCCATTTACAAAGCGAACGGAGCGCAACTTAAAACAACTAATTCATATGGATTTCCTCTGTGATATGGATCACCTTAACCAATTATTTGAATAAAATTAATACAGATATTATATTGGCGACAAACCTATCTTAGAAAATATGGAATGATCTATAAAGGTAACTCAATGTAAAAAATCTAAGCTAGGGAAAGCCCGGGCAAAGTGTATAACCGAAGTAAAGCGGATAATGCGATTTTACTAAAAATATACACTAGATGGCGTTACAGGCCCTGGTGCGGTGGATGAATAGCCCCTGTAAACGGCGCTTTTATTTGATCATTTGAGCATGTTTCGAAGTATTATTTGTGATTTATTGTACGTACCACTTTATTTCAAAAAGTTGCTCGCTGGGCAAAGCGAATATGGGCAAAGAGGATAAGTTATCCGCTTTTCCCGTATAAGTAGTATAAAGAATAATGCATTATGCAAAGAAATGCAGGCTCTTTCAAAATTACGTATTTTATGGAAAAAAAAATAAAAACAAGTTATTTTTTTAGGATAATTTAATGCGAATTTTCCATGCGTCGAAAATTCTTAAATCTTAAAGTTCTTCTTTTACAAAAAAACTCGATCCCGACGTTTTTATTTCGTTGCCCAACCAGTTATTTTCAACTTGATGCAAAGAGGTAGAAACATTGTATTCTTTTTGCATGAAACACATACATCAAAAAAGCCTCTAACATGAACACAGGGAGGGACTTAGTACTTAACTTAATAACTACAAATCCTTGCATGAACGTTACAAGACATGTACCTAGATAAATTAAAAAAAAACCGGCCGAGTGTGAGACGGACTCGCGCACCGAGGGTTCTGTACAAATTTGAAGGTAGGTAGGTACTTACATATTATAAATAGTCTAGGAATCGAGTCTCGCAGTTTTTTCCGAGCTTTTCCCGATTTCAAAAACAATTTTTTTATGATTTAATTACAAATGTATAGTTTTTAAGATTTATCCTGTCTACTACAAGTAGACGATATTACTTGCCAAATTTCAAAGTTTTAGGTCAACGGAAAGTACCCTATAAGTTTTAAGTTTGAGAGTCGAAATATACGTTTTTTGTGGCATAAAAGGCCGTATCTTTTTTTCACGTTAACTTAGAAGTTTCATTTTTTTTACAGCTTCAAGGGACTGTGGACCTGAGTATATGATTTTAATTTCAACTCGGACAACAAAGTGATCTTATAAATGTTACGTTTTTCCTTTAGAGGTACGGAACCCTAAAAAAATTACAAGACATGAACCAATCAATCACCGTCAATCACTGTCTCAAGGATAGTAATTAGGTAGATTAGGTAGGTACCTACATAATTAAACCATGTTTTTGTCTGACACCTAGTTTCAACGTGTATCTGTAATTTGCTGGTAATTTGCGGTAAAATACCCGTTTGCATATAGTTTATTTTTTTCTTCAAGATAAACTTTAATAAAATTATAGGTCTATCGGTCTAGCCAGATAGGTACTCGTAATAAGTTGTTTTGTAATTCAAAGTGTTAACCAGGATTGTTGAACTGATTAAAACAAGCTTTTTTGCTCATATTCTAGCTTATATGGGAGACGGGAGCTCCGAGCCATCGAAGCCAAACAACTCAAGATGCCCTGGCGGATTGTCTGATCCGCTGTCAGCGCAGCGCAGATACAAAGAGATCTTTGTATGAAAAGTTCGTCGATAGGACCTTCTTCGACAGTTTCCACTGCGTCACACCACACACACCCACGTGGACACCTTTCTCGTCTTGCCGGGCTAGTTTGGCGTTACCGCAGATATCATGCTCGAAGGGCGGTACGCTTTAACTATTTGGTAGTTTATTTATTTAACATCTGTGTCTGAACGTAGCTTCTGTTTTAAATTAGTAAGTGGCAACACAAAATATTATGGCAGCACTGGGGAAAAAAACAAATGTCAAGTCGACACAAGTTGACAGTTAATTGGTTGACAATGTTGACATATTGATTGATAACGTTTCTACTTTCGACAGCCACAGATGTAAACAAACTCGAATTTTGGATTCTAAAGCCTTAAAAACTTGTGTAAACCTCAGCAATGGACGAAGGAAACTCTATAATTTACGGACTTGAGAACCAGGTAACTCTTCACCCAAATTTTTCATCGAAATCATCGTCGTAAATCTTAACGTATCAGTCCCAAAATACACCAGACTGACGCCGTCTTCTTCTTCAGATACTTAAGCCCTAAAGGTAGGTGTTGACTAAGTTTTCCCGCCGTTCTCGTTCCAGACGCGGGCGCTGTCTCCTCAGTTTGCAGAGAGCGATGCCATACGTTTCCTCATCGGCACACAGAGTCTGAAGCCTCACTCCAACCAAGTGCATGTCGTGGAGCTGGAAGAGGATACGGGGGCACTCCATACTAAGGTATGAAACTGGACCAAGTCAAATTCAAACCCCTGGGCCACGTAAGTGCTTTTATTCAATTCAATTGTGCTGGTCCATGTAACTGCACTGATTGTCCAGTACAAATACGTCAATGTCACCTGCTAGGCAAGAAATAGCCATTGAGGATCATTCACATTTTGAACCAAGTATTCAGTCTTACAGAGACATCGGTCAGAGTGTAGCAAAGGGTGGCCCATATATAGGACTTAGAAAAATTTTAATTTTTTTTTTTGCTCGTTTTTACTACTTTTTTGATCAGAACATTAAAGAATATGTAAAAATAAGCATCTTTTACTGGAACTTTTTTTCTCTAAATTGAGAAATGGCCGAAATATAGCGACACAAAGTTTTATAAATTTCAACACTTAAAGTATAATTTGACCAAATGAATAAAATGCGAAATGTAAACTAGAACAAAATTTTTTTTGTTTGACTCAAAACTAAGTTTTTTAGTGAAATATTTTTTTTTGCTTTTATATAAAAAAAAAGAACTAACACCCGAAGTTTCAGGATGGAGCGTCGCTGCGCTCCGCTCCATCCTGGAACTTCGAACCTATTTTTGCTTATGTGTATTGACCTAACAACCAAATTTTAAACAGACTTTTTACACCAAAAAAAATTTTGGTCAAAATTTTTCTAAGTCCCAGGTACGGCCACCCTTTCCTACACCCCAACCGAGACATCAAAAACAATATATTCTGTGAAAAAAATATCTAAATTGGATAAGAAATGATAGCATTTCTTGATGGATTTAGTAATACAGAAGGTAGTATGCTTAATTTTTTGTGCTCCATCCGCCCTAGTATTTGGAAGTCCAATATTTCGATGTCTGAATGATCCTCATTATAAGAACGTTTATCCAAATATCAGAAATTATAATCTATTAAGTTAATATTTTTCAAAATGTCCATAGGCAAAATAACTTCTGGAAGAAGGTGCTTTTATTTAACGTAACACACAAACTACTACGTAATGAACGTTACAGGTTAAACAAGGCGTCCATTTCAAAATGTAGAACATTTTGAAGAAATAATGGATAAAAACTCTCCAATGTAGCCATGTCAAATATGGTCCTTAATTAACAGAGTTTAAATTATTATAAGAAGACCTATAAATTGTGCTACAATGCATAGTTTATTGTGATAATTCCACATACATTACTACTCTCTCCCTGAGAGAAGGCCTGTGCCCTACAGTGGGACGTATATAGGCTGCTTATGTACATGGCCATTTATTTGGTGGGATTTCTTTTCTCTGATGATGTTGGGCTCGGAAATCAGGCCTTCAGATCCGACGTTTATTGGTAATAAAAAAAAATATTATTCTTATATCTTTTTGTCAAACGTATACTCATTCGCTCGTAGCCCCGGCTGCCTGAGTGATCTTAAACGATCACGAAGGTTAAGCAACACAGGGCGCGTTCAGTGCATGGATGGGTCGCCGTCTATGCCTAACGCTAGTGGCATTTTTCCGAGCGGTTCCGTGCTTCGCAAGGCACGTTAAGCTGTTGGTGCCGGCTGCCGTCGATAGATGGCAGTCGTTAAGCCAAGTCAGAGGCCTTAGGGCGGCTTGACAACTTCTGACAGTAGACGAGCCACTAGTCTACAAGCCTCCACCAATCCGGACTTGGCCCCCGTGGTGGAGTATGGCCTATACCTTCCTCAGGGAAGAGACCCGTGCCCCTCGGTGGGGACATAATGGGTTGATGATGATGATACTCATTCTTCACCAAGCAGTGTAGATCTCTTAATAAGTTGTTTGTAATAATGAGTAAAATAAAAGAGATATACACGCCTATATATACATAAATCTGGGTGGTTTGAAAGCCGCGGATATGTAATTAGTAATAAAAAATGCAATCCGTTTACACTAATACTTTGAAGCAGGGACATAAAATTAAAAAAAAATTGTGTTGAGGAATCTTGTTTCCAAAAATTCGAGAAAAATTAGTACTGCCTCTCCGTCTATCAGGACCCCTGTACCTGCGGAGCGCACGCGACGCTCTATATCTCTACTCTAGATCTATTAGTAGCTGGCTACTTATGGTTCTCACAGATTTGAGTTTGTGTCGAGATATTTTTGGAAAGTGCCTTTTTAAAAAAAACAAACTAACTTATTCGATTGTTTAGGCACATTTAGTTTGTTATGTATGACTTTCAAACCACCCAAGAGCCACAATAGTTTATTAACACTATAATAAAAATGACAAAGCTTCTCTTCACCATCAGGTGTTCAAGCACGAGATCGGTGAGATATGGCACCTGCGTTGTTCCCCGCACGACGTGGCTACTCTGATGACGACACACAATGCGTACGACCAGGCCACCTCGCAGTGCGCCATGGGGGTGTCCATCTTCAAACTGCCCACCACCGAGGTAAACCACTTAATTGGGAACTGGCATCAAACTTACTTGAAGTGGTATCGCTAAAACTTTTTTTCTTTTTTAAATAATACCATAAAAAAATTTCAGCCTCTCAAAAGATACTAAAAATCAAGTTATTATTCTATTAACAAAAAACTGGACAAGTGCCGGTTGGAGGCGAGCCCAACTCGCGCTTATCGCACCTGCCTGCCTACAAATTTGTAGGTACTTGCATAATAGTTCAGAAATAAGAATAAAGAATAAGAAAGAATAAAGAATAAGAAAGAATAAGAATAAACTTTATTTGGCAACATTACAAAGAATTACATACAGTAGGCACATAAGCCAATATCCTTACAAAGAATTACAAACAATAGGTGCATAATTAAGTTAGTAAACCATAGGACACATTTGGCGAAATACCTGTACCTACATGAAACTTAGACACACAAAGTTGCCAAAAATGGGCCAGTCTCAGCATGATGCCAAAGCAGGGCTTTGGCGCTGGTTTTTTCGAATCGAGTCTCGCAGTTTTTTCCAAGCTTTTCCTGAACTTCAAAGACATTTTTTTTAATGATTTACTTAGTTACAACTGTATACTTTTTAGATTTTTCCGTGTACATGTACTATAAGATGATATTACTTACCAAATTTCATAGTTATAGGTCAACGGAAATTACCCTATAAATGTTGATTCCCTTGAATGTCGCAATATACGTCTTTTGTTTGTTCAAAGTTGTTTGTTCAAAGTTTTCAATCAGTGCGTCCTACCCGTCATAACATACGGTGCCGAAACGTGGACACTCACGGTGGGGCTGGTCCACAATTTAAAGTCGCTCAGCTCGCTCAGCGTGCTATGGCCAGGGCCATGCTGGGGGTTTCTCTGAAAGATCGAATTCGAAACGAGGTAATCCGACAGAGAACCAAAGTCAGACATAGCCCACCGAATTAGCATGCTGAAGTGGCAGTGGGCCGGCCATATCATCCGAAGAACTGATAACCGGTGGGGTAAACGAGTTCTTGAGTGGAGACCGCGGATCGGTAAACGTAGTGTAGGACGTCCTCAAACTCGGTGGAGCGATGATCTTCGCAGGGCGGCAAGAGCTGGATGAGAGTAGCCGAGGACCGCGCTCAGTGGCGTGCTGTGGGAGAGGCCTATGTCCAGCAGTGGACAAGCGTAGGCCGATAATGATGATGATGTCATAGAGAAAAAATAATTAATTAAAACATTTTTTGTGGAAGTGCTACATTGTTGTTTCAATCGCTCCGAAGATGAATAATGATAGGTATCAACAATTAATTTTTAGGAGAGATTTGTATGTCTAAACTATATGACAACTAATGATAATATTTATTTTTTTATTTTACAATTTTCCGACGTTTTGGTACTTTTGCAAGCCCCGTGTTCTCGGTAGATTGAGGTGACAGACGTTTTTTTGAAAGCGTTAACTGTTAGTTTACTACCCTCCGCAAATATTACAAAAAGTCATTAAGTTGTGTTCCAAAAATATTTTGGCAAAATTTTAAATTTAAATTGGCAAAACAATTTTGTAAACGTCGGAAAATTGTAAAATGAAAAAATAAACACTTAAATATCCGTGCAAATTCAGTTTTTATTATGTCTAGAACTCGTGCTAACCTTAAAAATACTATTATGATAATATTGTTTAAAAAGAAATTAGTTTCATTAATTTGTAACACTAATCACGTAAATATTTTGTGCAAATAAATTTTCAGTTAATTTCATTTCATTGCCATACCCTGTTTTTGATTAGAGAATTCCTTTTTTCTTACTATTTCTCAATAAAAAATTAAAAAAAAGCTTGGTTCTTAAAATAAAACCATAAACTTAGTAAAGAATCATGAAAAAGTCAGCGTATCGCAACGACACGATATTAATTTCTACCAAAAAAAAGTTGTGTGATTTTTTTTATCACACAATTTTGTTCGCACATATTAATATCCTCTCAAGAGGTAAAAAAAATAAATTGTGAATGTGTAAATACATTGTACCTATATAGTTTACAAAACTTACGACACAACAAAAATAAGCACAGCTTTCGAACATCAGAGTGCGAGTATATAATATATAACCGTTGGTGTTTGCAGGTGATACCCAAAGACCTCGACGAGCTAAGCGCAATCCAAGGCCGCAACGCTGAAGATATGGAACTCCTCATCACAATCAGACCTGAGGTAAGCTAATAAAACTGTAGGGCTTCCCTGCAGTTACTTAACAAGGTATTTTTTTTCACAAAAAAATTTTTTTTTAGAATTAATGTACACCAAAATACATAAAAGCGCACTAAATAAATAAACGTTCACCAAAGTTGATTTATCCTTTTAATAAAATAAACGCAGTTTGGTAAAAATATATTTGGGATTTATATTCTTTTAGTAAAAGCAAGTTCGTGAAAATTTCTTTAATTTGATGTGGATTTGGTATTTTTTAGTAAACGCAATTGGTAAGAATTTATTTAATTTGGTGATAATTTTAACAGTTTGTTTTTATTTAGCAACGAATATTGATTTATGTCGCTTAATAATTTTAAGTTGTAACACCAAAGATTTTATAGCGCATTCCGTATTCTTTGGTAATTTCTAATGTCTGTGTTTTGATGTACGACTCTATCTTTTAACCGAGTTCAAAAAAGGAAGAGGTTCTCAATTCGTCCATATATATTTTTGTGAATTTTTCTTGAAGCCGGTTTCACTAAAACGTTTTTGAGTAACGTGTCCCCAAATAAATGCATTCTCATACAGTTAGATAGATAGATAGAATATTCTTTGTTGTATGTACACCAGAAATTAGATTTTTTTGATAGCGGTTAAATTCTAAATACCGGGCCCTATTTCATAATACTATAATCATGGCTTACTATGACAATTCAATGTACATTGCAGTAGAACTTACAGATTAACAATCAGGAAGACTTAGCTACGCAACATCGAATTGCCATAATGACTATGAATTGTAGTTTTATGAAACGCGGCCCAGGCCTTCCTGAATCTAGTCTTTCCTACCAGAGGGCCGACGAGGAATGCAACATCGAGTTGTCATAATAAAGTATGAATTTCAGTTTTATGAAACGCAATGTTTCCTACCAGAAGGCCGACGAGGAAGTCCGCTGCGCTGAATGGCACCCCACGGACGCGACCCGCCTCTGCGTAGTGACGGAGAGCGGCGCGAGAGTGCATGACGTCACGTCCGGCCGCGCGGTCGCCGCCGCCGCCGAGCCGCGCGCGCGCATCAAGTGCACCAGCGGCAAGTGGAATCCCCACCAGGGACATACGCAGGTGCGGTCGCGCAAAGCTTGGAGATTATTTAATTTAATTTAATTATACTTTAGGTATTGCACACGAAACATTGAACAGGACATTTATTAACTAAAAAAAAAACCGGACAAGTGCGAGTCGGACTCGCCCACCGAGGGTTTCGTACTTTGTAGGTACTTACATTACATAATATAAATAGTTCAGGAATCGAGTCTCGCTGTTTTTTCTGAGCTTTTCCCGAACTTTAAAGCCAATTAAAACTAATCATTTGTAATTAATTAAATAATTACATTTGGTAAGACGATATTACTTACCAAACATAGTTCTAGGTCAACGGAAAGTACCCTAAAATTTTAATTCCCTTCAATTTACGTTTTTTGCGGGATAAACGGCCGTATCTTTGTTTTACGATTTTTTCACAGCTTCAAGGGAATGTAGACCTGAGCATATGGTTTTAATTTCAGCTCGATGCCTCCACGCGTTCCCGAGATAAAGGGTCTTGACAGACGGACGGACGGGCAAGAAAGTGATCCAATAAGGGTTCCGTTTTTTTCCTTTTGAGATACGGAACCCTAAAAAGACATTTGCATAGTACTTTAACTTGCGGTATCTGCTCTAAACTTTAACGGTGTTATTTATAAAAACACGATTACTGTAAAACACTCCTCAGAGGCAGTTTAAAAATCTGTGGTTTCCCTTTACCACGGACTGTTTAAACTGACTCTGAGGAGTGTTTTCCCGAATCGTGTTTTTTATAAATAAGACCGTCAAAGCTGTTGTTACGTCGGGCATCTGTCTCGCTCGCACAATCTACCATTTTTTGTGACTGTAGTAAAATTAGTACACTTTTGATAAATGGGATATGAGGGTTTGATAGATAATAAAATTACGGACATTTTAATACATTTGGTATTCCTATACGTAGTTTTTATTAGTAGATATAAATTTGGAATTAAATTTTCTCAATCAAAAACTAGGTACCTACATAATAAATTGATAACAAAAGTATGTCTTGAATATCTGAAATTTACAAACTTAGTGCACACGATGTTCTAAATTCAATTTACGCTATCCTCTAGCGGAAATACTCGAAAAGATATTTTCATCCCTCCATCTCGGAAAGACTATTTTTGCTCTTCGATATCTGAGTGCAAAAGCCGTTTTTATCCGCTAGAGGATAAAGTAAATTGAATTTAGAACATCGAGTGCACTAAGTTTGTAAATTCAAAACATCATTAAACCTATTTACTTCTACCTCCATGGTGCCGAATTTATTATACTTACTACTTTTTTTAATTTGTTATAAACTCAGACTCGGAACCTCCTTTGTGTATTTTTGCATTTAGTCATTTCCTCGCTGAGGTGCGATGAAAAGTTACATGTTGCACAGGAGTGCAAAGATTTTTCACCTCGTGCTCTTTTGATTCCCTCGCTAACGCTCAGGATTCTGATTTTTTAATCACTCGCTGCGCTCGTGATTCAATTTTAGAATCCTTCGCTTCCTCTGTCATCAAAATTGAGCACGCGGTTAAAAAGCAACTTTGCACTCTTGTATAACAAATAACTATTTTCTCCGTTTCGTTTCCAGTTCGCCGTGTTGCAGGATACTCATATCAGATGCTTCGACACGCGCACTGACGCCACCAAGCCCACTTGGAGCATAGAGGGGGCGCATCGGCAGCTGGTGCGGGACCTAGATTTCAACCCTAACAGGTACGGAATTCGGGCAGTATATTTTTTATTTTGATCTTATTTTATATTTTTTTCTTAAAGCAGAAGTAATTTCTAGAGACTAATTTCATTTTTTCAGCGATTTGTTAAGTTTATTATTATAAATTATTTATTTAAAATATTTGAAAGCGTGACGTCATATTTTTCGAGTGCACACGCCGAAACGTCGCGCAAACTGTCACACTTTGTTTCTGTCATTTGCTATCACAGACGTTTTTTTCACAGACAAGGAAATGATATGTATATGACAGTTATGACAGCAAGTCTTTTTTTTAAGTAACGTAGTGTTGCCATATGTTATGTTTATTTTAAAATGTGACGTCATCAGAAGGTCAAATGAAAGTTATTGTTTTTTGGCAAAAATAACGCTCATCTTCCTTAATATTTATCTTAAATATAGAAAATATGGTTACTTAGATGTTAATCTCGAAATGGTTTTTGATTCAGCCCTCAAGAAAAAAAATAGTCTTTGCGAATTGGGGATACAAAGTTTTTTTTTTTGTGGGCTGTATCGAAAACCATTTTGAGAACAAAGCCCAAAGAAGCAATATTTCCGTGTTAGAGGAATAAATATTGTATAGTTAAATTTATATTCAGCAAACAAGAAAATTATCAATGCCCTTCATTTGAGCTCTACAGTGACGTCACATGTTAGGTAATATCTGGCCTTTCGTCTGTGCACCTCCTTTCTCTCAAGCTGACAGTTGTCAAACTGACGTTGTCAAGTCTGTTGTTTGTCGGCGGCTTACGGCTTGAGGTTTTTATTCAATGGCGAGTTTGCGTCACCATCTGGATGTCTATGTAGCTAGGATATGTAAAGATCTTTGTTCCGGCTGTTAGTTGTTTGCACAAGACGGTGCAAAGCATCTAACGTACGAGCCGTGATTCAATTTGGAAATCTAATGGGCAAAAGTTTCTTTACAGCCGTCCAAAGTGCAGTGGTCGTCGAGTGAAGTAGCAAATAAAGTCCGTGGGCGAAACAGCCGGGTCAAAATGTAACCGAGCTATAAATCGGTGTCCGGGTTTATAAGCGAAATCGTGGTTATGAAATAAGAATCTCGAGAAAACACCAAAACACAATCTTTGAATGAAGTGTCAGCACAGCACAGACAGTGTCAGTAACTAACAAAAATAAACTAACCGCTTGGGGCATGCTTCAACCCCTGTCTTTTTGGCCAAAATCTGGGTCAGGGACCATTCCTTGTGCGAATGCGGTCTGAGCGAGGGAACTGCAGATCACATCTTTTTCGAATGTACAAAATACAATTCCTCATTGTACGGTTATCTTCCAGTAGATCTTCCCCTTCCCACCAATCTCCGCTGCGTACTTCCGTTGGTTTTCTCTTCATTTGCTAAAGTTTTATGTTCATATGTAGAAACTAACAAAATTAGATTGTAGTTATTGTACCGAGTAACACCTATCAAAAAGTATATATTCGACAGAGTTTATATATATATATATTTTATATATATATAAACTCTGTCGAATATAATATTAGTACTATCTCTGTGAATGATAAGAAGCTTGCATTATCATTCACAGAGATAGTACTTTTTCGTAACTCGGACGTTGGCAGAATCCTTAGGAAAGCCATCACAAAAAAAAAAAAACTTTTTTTTAATAGGTTTAACGGCTCTGGATACTAGTCCTTTTGAGCTCAGTGTCAGTAACCACAACAGACCACAGACTGATATTCACAGACAAATGATTCTGTTCATTTTAATACCCGTACAAATGACGTCACACCCACAATATATTTTTATAAAATCATAGCGAACAATTAACCTGATTAATCGCAGAAAAAACGAGATTAGTTATTTATAATTATGTCTTAATTCAGAATAAAATAAAATAAGTAGCTCAAAAAAAACTTTACCTTGCGAATTGAGGTGGAAATTGAGAACTTGCACAGAAAATGTTCTCAATCTCATTGAAGCGGCCGTGTTAATTATCTTTTATGATGATATGATAAAACCGTGCTTAATTTTTTTCTCTGCGACTAATGCTTTTCAAGATATAATCTGTCATTTAGTCACGCGGTACAGAAACGCGCCATACAAATCGGGCTCAAACTATGACGTCACAAGTTGGAGGTGACGCCGTATAATTTATGAAGGTTTTATCAGTATTGGATTTATTAGAAAACTTTAGAAGATTTAGGCGGACAATGTCCCGTTCGCAAAATGTCCCTCCGACAAAAATTGTCCCTTTCTCAAAACGTCCCTGTGTAATATCGTCCCTTTCTCATGTCGTCTATTTCTCAAAACGTGCCTTCCTCAAAACGTCCCTAACTAGGTACTCATCCTTTATTACACAAGTTTTGGGTAGTAAGGTAATAGATAGGCACAATAGAATGAGTTTTTATTCTCTATCCTATTCTTAGATACCTGTCTGACCCATGAAAAACAAACAATTTTTATAAGTTATTTTTTAATTAGAGTAACTTAAAATTTGGCATATTTTTTTTTAGGGCTGAAAAGACCCGAAAAGTATTTTTAGTTTTTTATTGAAATTCCCGCAATAAAAAAATACAGTAAGATGAGTCTATTCCGAACCCTAACAAATACAGAATAGATTAAGATGTGCGCTACTTCTTAAATGTTACTTAAGTCGCCATTTAAATCGACTTTTGTATGAAGAATTTTAGTTAAATGCTGTTTAAGCGACATTAAAGAAAGTTTTGCGAGTGCTTAATATCTTAACTTAATTTAAGCTGTGATTTAAGTCTAAATCGACATGTTTTATTCAGACAGTTCCAGCTAGCCAGCTGCGGCGACGATGCGGCGCTCAATATTTGGGACTACCGCAACGGCAAGGAGCCAATCTTCTCTAGAACTGACCATTCTCATTGGTGAGCTGGATTAGAACACGCACGCACGTACGCTCACACACACGCACGCACGCACGCACGCACTCATACACACACACACACACACACACACACACAAACACACACAAACAAATTCCTTAAGGATGCTTTTACCGACATCCATCTCGCTCGTGCATTCTAATCCCCAGTCTCTCGTACACTAACACGCTTTTAATCTACTGTTAACAGCTGTCAATTGACCAAAGTGCATACAAAAAAAAAACCACTGACAGCTGTTAACAGTAGATAAACAGCTTGTTAGTGTACGATAAACCGGGGGTAAGTGCGGAAATATCAGGTCGAACTAGAGTTCGATGGTAAGTCTATTTGTCTGTCTATGGCTGCGCAGGGTTTGGACAGTCCGCTACAACACATACCACGAGCAGTTACTGTTGACGGGCAGTTCCGATGCGCGGGCGCTGCTTACAGCCGCCGCCAGCGTCTGCCGCGACCCGGATGACGAGAAGGCTTCCGATATGTAAGTAACATTACTGCCTCGACTGCCTCGTTAGTCTAGCGGTATGACGTCTGATTACCATGCCGGAGGTCGTGGATCCGATTCCCGCTGTGGGACCGCCGTGCATTTGTACAAATGGCCTCAGTTTGGGTGTATTGCCAGTAAAGTGACCGTGTTGTGTGGAAGTATCATAATATTCGAAGAGGTTTAACTTATCAATTTCCTCTGTGTCAATACTGAAGAACCGGTTCAGGTTTTGCATTACATACCTACAGCAAAATGCTGAGCGGCGGCCATTTTGGGTGACATTTTATACTTTTTTTTATGGTACTAAGTAAGCGAAATTATGTATAACCTAATTTACACGCTAAACCACAACTGTTTTTAGTTTGATTGTGTTGGTCCCAAATAAACGTTTTTTATTCTATTCTATTTTACTATGATCAATATTAGCACCTGCAAACGCAGCGTAAAACGCCCACCACCTCGCTGGGCAGGTTACTGGTAGTGGTTGGACGACGATGGCAGGCCCGAGTTCAGCAGTGGACGATGGAATCTACATCTATTTAATCCAGCAACTAATCCACATTCGCTCATTCCTTGAATGATTGCTAAATAAAATTAGCGAGGCTAAATATACGGTTTTCAGTTTTAGTGTTAGTTATATAACGCATACATCGCTTATTCAAATTCAATCTATTGCCATAAATTACAGTAAAAAGGTCTTAAGTAAGTACCTACATAGTACCTACATGTGTAATTTTACCGGCCACGGCTTGGCAATATCATAATAATGTTACTATTAAAAATAAAATTAAATTATTCGAAATAACAACGACGTAATTAATTTTTTACAAATTTAACTGGAGAACATTTCGACGATGGTCTTACAGAAACTAGAATGAATCAGTATATAATGCATACTGCGTCATTTGACTGAAATTAATAGAAGTTCAATTGTGTCGATGTTTCCGCGTGTTCAACTTCCTTTTAGGGGTCACACACAATACATAGTCGGCACAGATCTTTTTGCCATTTTTGGCGGTAACGTGAACATAGTCACAGACATTCACAGATCGTTTGCACATCGCTGCTGTCTTTACAGTGTATGTGTGAGTACCAAACACTCGATAAACGCCGACTAAAATAGTCTGTGGTGAAGATTTTCCAAGGACGTGACCACAGATTAAATACACTGCCTCTGAGGAGTGCTTCAGAAGAATTGTGTTTTTATAGAGAAGGCTGTTAATGTTAACTCTGTTTCCAGACTAGAAGACGGCGTGCTTCAGTCGTACGAACAACACGAGGACTCGGTATACTGTGTTGAGTGGAGCGCCGCGGAGCCCTGGAGCTTCGCCTCCCTCAGTTCGGACGCCCGCCTCGTCCTGTCCACAGTCCCGCGTCACTTCAAGTACAAACTGCTGCTCTAGACATCCACATTTTAGATTTATTTTCGAAATACTGTATTAAGTTTTTGATAAAGAGAATTGACCAGTAAAGTTATGCCATGTTTCTCTACCACAAAACCGGGTAAGGGTTCGACAAATAAAACATGTCTAAAACAACCGTATGTGGGTGAGTGGGTGAGTCTTGTGTCAATAAATCATTTGTCCATATATAGAGTTATTATTAAGTACGGAACTGCAGTCCGAGCTTCAATTGGTATGTACCACTTTGTTTTCTTAGTTAAGTACATTTGCGCATTTGCAGTAGGAGTAACACTCGTTAAGTGTGAAGGAAAACATTGCGAAACTGAACGACGTGCTCTAGACACCCACATGGAATGACCGACGGTGTTCACCGCACGATAGACGGGGTTTACAGCGAGCAAGATTGGAGAAGGGGAGACACACAATTATGATTTCGCGTCAGTAGGTATCTGACAAATGCGGATGTAAGAAAGATGTGCGAGCTTAAGGTTGCTGCTACACCTGACGTGCTGTCCCGCTCTCACATTCCAATTTTTAATAATTGTAATAAAATGTGTATACTCTGCTGGATGCGGGCGGCACAAGACCGGGAAGCTTGGAAAACCATGAGGGAGGCCTATGTCCTGCAGTGGGCGTCAAATGGCTGATGATGATGAGATACTTTTGATGTGGTCTGAGGGTTTGATAGATAATAAGATTGCGGACATCCAAGTCATATTTTTCTAATCCTGTACTAGGTACACTGCCTAGTTTTTGACTGCGAAACTTTGATACTTACTAAAATTTATAATTTTGGAAACACCTTTTCTTTATTAGAACCTAGTATAGGAAAACAAAAATGTATTAAAAATGTTCGTAATTTTATTATCTATCAAACCTTCAGACCACATCAAAAGTTTGTACCTAGTGTTTTTTTTTTTTTATATAATCAAAAATGTTAGGATTGTGCAAGCAAGATAGCATGAGAGGCGTAACAGCAGCCTTATTAAGAAGTCCTACATATATTACGTCACATGTTGAGGGGTTTGGGAGGGGGTCAAGTATTATAACTCAAAACTTGGATTCTAGCAAAAAACTTAAATATTTTCAATTCTATGAAAGGTTTATTTATGGTCTTATTTATAAAAACTCGATTCCTTAAAACACCGATTAAAATAGTATGTGGTGGAGATTTTACAAGGAAAAGATGTAGCCACAGATTTATTAAACAGAGTTTTAGATTGGTTTTAGAGGAATCGTGTTTTTATAAATGAGGCCGTTAAATATTATCAACTCTATAAAGTCTGTACACGAAAATCATTGCATTCTCCAAGCTGTGCAATATAAAAGTAAAGAATATCCTATGTGAATATTTACTAATTTGTAAAATAGTCTACATTCCACAAACTCCGTTGTTTAATTTCTTTTCTTTGGTATCTCAAATTAAAAACACCCAAATTGTTGTGAACCGATAAATATATTTACTAAAATCTCTCTGCAACTCTGTTGGCGACATTTCTGAGGTTACCATACACTTTCGATGGTGGCGATCCCATAATTAGGTTGCAGATTGCTCTCCTTGCCAGCGCAATGTTCTGGTAGCTCCCTAGGATGTGAATCTTTGAGTCGGCCAATACTATTCTGGTCTTGGTGACGTTTTCAATAGTGAACTTCGTGCGTCCTGCTTTGCCAGCTAAACGCCCTATGGCACGTCCCAAGTGGTCTCCATTGAGTGTCTTTACGTCTTTTATTTCGAATGACTCTACAAATAGGTCATCTAATCTGAGTAGTGCGAGGGCATCTTCCACTTCGAAGCCGTAGATAAAGGCCTGAAATTAAAAAACACGTTGCTGTTTTTAGTGTCTTATTCTCAGTACTAAAAAAACTGACAAGTTGTTAGTGAAACAGTTCTATTATAAACATCTTTCGTGGAGATACTTTATTACTGAGAGTAGATCTATTCCAGGTGTGAGGTTAATGATGGTAAGTTAATTATTACAATATCAAAATCATTAACGATATAACATACGTTTTTAATTCTTTACCTTGACGAAATCAGCTGCCTTTTGCAAGTTGGCTACGTCTTGCGTCTCTGGGCCAATCTTGATCTCGACATTGCGTGTTTTTGTGTTGAAGCGAACTTGCAGAAGCAAATGTTCTACTATGGGAGTGAAGATCTTCAGCCAGCTTTCTTTTAGTGGTGTATATCTAAACAAAAAACGAGATTTTGAAACCAAGATTAGAAGTGATTAAACTTTAGATTAGAACTTTACTGTACACACCAGAAAACATACATATATAAGATAAAGATAAAGATAAAGATTTTTTAATTACCAAAGAAAAATTTGCATAGTTACAATACTCGCGGTATCCGCACTAGACTTTAAGTCTGTATCGCAGAGACCTTGTTAAACTTACTAAAGTATTTGTCAACAGGTTCGGTAACGCTACAAGTAAACGCTATAAAAATAAAAGTTCTTAGGAAAAATAGTCTTAGAATAGGTATCATTTAAAGATAGATCTTAAAAATTATACTTAACAAAAACTAGAAATACAAAGATGTGTTAAGTGTGTAGTGTGTGTGTGTGTGTGTGTGTGTGTGTGTGTGTGTCTGCGTGCGTGTGTATAAGTGTGATGAGTATGTATGTGAGTAATTTTTCTTCATAGACAAGCATTAAGGATCTCTTAAACTCATAAACTCACACTTGTTTCCCAGAGGGGTAGGCAGAGACCAGGGACTGCCACTTGCCACAATCCTCATGCTTTGGTTACATTAACGGGAAATGGCGTTAATTATCGCGTTGTTGGGTGTTGAACGTTAGTGTGGCCGGCTTAACGCCGTAATTTTATATACGCCGTTGTCAATGACGTTAAACATTGGACAATAGCTAGGGCGGTGGTCTCTTTCGACACATCAAAGGGATTATTGCATTTCTTGCTGCGTTGATGTGGCTACACTGGGGTTTGTCATCTGTTGATTTGATATTGTTTTTATCTGTGGTGTGAAGTTAGGAGGTTGTTTGTGGTTTTTGTTTTGTGAGGTGCATCGGTCCAAAATTAGTTTTTATTTTAATGGTTATATGGTTATAAATAAAAGTTTGTTCAGCACTATGGATTGGTCAAATGAACAACGCTGTTGTCTTTTTTTTAATGCAGCACATGTAATACAACATTGGTGTAGCTCATAAAATACAACAAAGCAGCAGCTTCGGCGTTCATCTTTGCTTTCCAATCCAAATAAATTCCTTGAAATGATTTCATACGACGTTGAAGTCGCAGTGTAGGATTTAAATGTAAATGTTTAATTATTGCCATTCGACATTGAACACCAGTATGATCGCGCTTTTTGATGCGCTAATTTTTCACCTTCATTAACGTGTTTATGGCCATTAAGTGTTTCCTTAACTTAACAACTGCCCTCGCTAATGGGATGTAAACAAACTATACAATACAATCTATACAAACTTTGACACAGATCTGTGACACGGCAGATAAGCGGTTAATGTGCTCAAGATATGACAGATCACTTTTGCTTCATCAACATTCATATCATAAAAAGAACCAAAAGAAATAAAGAAACAAATAGATTAAAAAGGCTTATATAAAAAATATTTCCTTAGTCGCCTTCTACGACATCCACGGGAGGAAATGGAGTGGCGCTATTCTTAACCCGGCGCCACACGGAAATAAATTACCAGGAGGCGGGCGGCAGCGTCTTCCAGACAGAGATTCCAACCGCATACTGCGATCGCCATATCGCCTGCCAAGCGTGGCGATTATGGCAAAACCCCTCATGGTTATAAAAACCGAGGGAGGCCTACTATGTCCTGCAGTGGGCGTCAAAGGGCTGATGATGATGATGATAAAAAATATATAAGATACCTAGTTTTTACTCTGGCTGAAACCAATATCGAAAGAAGAGAATAATTTCATCAAAGAAATACATTTTTCAAAATATTATACAGGGCACAGGCCTATTCCCTCCAGCATACAATGTCTTCATGAGAGAAAAGGTGTTGTTTGACGATTTCAATCGATGATGGACTACCACATTTTCGGTGAAGATGAAATTTGAAAAAAATGTTTACAAATAGAGGTTATGTTTTGAGGTTAAGTACCTGTGAGCGGGAACAGCGATTTTCCGCATGTTAACTTTACTTTCGTTGGGTTCTGCGGCCTTTTTGGACCTCTTAGCTCTCGGTCTCCTGTGCTTAGCTTTGCCCTGGATCCCGTTATGCTCCTCAACCTCCATGGTTTCACCAGACTCCGAAACGGCCCTCCGTTTCACATTTTTCAGCTTGATAGGGTTTTTCGCTGGGAGGAACGCATCTACGTTAATGTTTTCTGTCTCCATAATGAGTTTTGTAAAACTTTAACCACGAACGAACGAGAGAAACTGAGGTTCTACGTTATTGTTTTGCTGAGAAATATTTCACACATGGTTCAAGAATGACAGGAGCTGTCAAAAAGAAATAGAAAATTGTGATTAACGGCAACACTCGAAAAACCTTTTCTATATTGAACAGCTTGTTGCCAACGTTAAATAGATTATGCATGAAAGTCGAACAAGCTTACACCAATTTTTCAAACTAATCAGCTGTCATTTGTGTGTGTGGTTATGTCACAATTTTCGTCTTGATTTTTGTAACATGAATTGATTTGAGGTATGTATTCACTAAATCCGTGTATTGACTCCTCTAAAACCATCTTATATCATCAAAGCTCACTACCCTTTCCAGGTATCACGTAAAAGTCTGATACCTCAGGCTAAAATGGCTACACTCGTCCGTACAGCGTTTGTGAAGATTCTGAGTCCAGCTCAAGGGGGCAAGATCGCAGCATGCACCTTCGTACAGCACCGCAACATATCCGGCAAGGCGCTGCGGGAGTCACTCCCGCCCAAGCCGCCGAAGCCAGCCCCATTTGACTATGTAAATAAGGACTACACCTTCCTCCGTAGTCTCTTCGATAGAACGACTCATAGATTTGATGAAAACTCGAAAGTCGTGGTTGTGGAAGGCCCAGTGGCTTCTGGGAAGACGCAGTTCGCTTCCAGCCTTGCTGACGACCTGGGAATGAAACACTTCCCTGAAGCAAACATGGATTACCACTACATTCGTCCAAATGGTCACGATATGCGGATGTTTGACTCTGAAATCCCTGAGGACGCTCGGACTTACGATCATACCAACTTCAACTCTAACCCGTTTCACCGTAACGCTGCTGCGTTCCAGATTATGATGTACGAAGCGCGCTACGCTCAGTACATTGATGCCCTGGCCCATGTGTTCAATACTGGACAAGGTGTTGTTCTGGAACGTTCCCCATACTCGGACTTTGTGTTCCTGGAAGCTATGTTCTCTCAAAAGTACATAAGCAAGGGTGCTCGGTCCGTCTACTATGAGATTAAAAATAATACCATTGAGGAGCTGCTGCGACCACACCTCGTTATCTATCTGGATGTACCTGTCAACATTGTAAGTGTATAATTAACATAAAATTAAACTCATACTTCACAATCACTTGTCCTGAGCCCAAATTAGGATACCCTGACAAAGATGTCACCAATACAGAAAAACACCCAGACTGAGACCATTTGTACAAATCAAACTAAGTGGAATTGAACCCACAACTTCTTGCATGGTAATCAAACACTAAACCAATGAGACAGTCAATTGATCTGTGATGTATTAAAATGTACTTATTCTGTAAGGAGATGAAATTATATTTTTTGCATCTTCTTTATTGGTACCTACTGAAGATTTATAGTCTTATTTATAAAAACAGTTCCTTAAAACACTCCTCAGAGACAGTTTAAATAGTCTGTAGTAGAGGGGAAAACGTGGCCGCCTGCCGCTGAGGAACACCAACTGAGTTCAGGTTTTCAGATGTTACACAATGCGGTGGTAGCAGAGCAGTAGAACACCGGCTTCTCATTTGGGAGGTTGTGGGTTGGAATCCCAGCAAGGACCAATGACTTTGTTTTCTAAGTTATGTATATTTGTCAAGTTATAGTAGCAAACCCATTTGCTAACTGTGAAGGAAAACATCGTGAGGAAACCCTAGTGTCTGAGGTATTTACATATCTCAGCACTTTCTATGTACAATTGTCCCAGCTATGAGGCTAGCGGATACGTCCAGTCGAACTAAAAGGCATATTTACATATTCCTCTGAATTTCAGGTGCAGAACAGCATCAAGAGCCGCAATAACAGCTACGAGGTGACCGGCAAGGCGCTGACCGCCCCGTTCTTAGCTGAGATAGAGCGTCAGTACAAGGACAAGTACCTGCGCGATATTTCCTCTCATGCTGAACTGCTGGTGTACGACTGGAGTGGTGGGGGCGAGGTTGAAGTGGTAAGGATATAGAGGTCTCACACAGAGGCGGCTCGTCTTATAGAGCGCTGGTGCAGTGCACTCCCACAAAAATTAAGTACATTACTTAATAAAAAAATCAAAATTTTATCTGCTACCTACCACCTATAATTTTTTAAACCTATGCACACAAAGACCTACACACATTATAGTAGTTTACTAGAAATAATTAACTACGTACGAAGTTAAAATGTTTTCAAGCATAAGATTTGGTGTCAAGTTGTTACCGAGTGGAGCGCCAGCGATTGCGCTCCTATGAAACGAAATTCAGTACAATGCCTAGTACTAAATTCAATGAGTGCGAAAGAGAAACATTGGAACGGCCTGGTACGTGAAACAAAAGATTTCATATGAGAAATGAGCCTAATCTGGAGCGCCGCTCATGCGCTACGTTGCCAAATGGTGCGAGGTGACAATGCGGTGCACGCACAGTGCAGCTAATTTTGAGCTGTTTCCGTTCTTAGTAAACAAACAAACGCGTCCCACCAATCTAATCAAGTAATCACATCAAGTCAGTCGATCACTTTTCGCGCGAATATCTACGACAGTTTTGTGTTATTCCAAATTAGTTTCTGTGCGTTATTTGTGCTGAAAATGGAACAATACAATGTATGTTATATTAAAAACTGTGAAAAGACTTTAGAAAAGCGTGTTGACCTAAAATCAAAGGGGCCACCACGGCCTGAACTCGCCCTGACACAAAAATGTGCTTCAAAAACTAAAACTTTTACGCGTGTGTTTAAACCCGAACAAGTTGCCCAACTAGCAAGACTTTTCAATCTTTTTGTGAACACCCATAAAATAAAGTCACGAGCCGCCTCTGGTCTCACACTCTTTCCCTTTACGAGTGAAAAAGGAAGGTGAACGGATAATGGAGGCGGCCAATCGCGGCGTTTCAGCATTCAATTTATTTTCAACATAATACAATTATTTTTTTTAAAATACGCAAAAAAAATTTTTTTTTCCGAATTACTTCACTTAAGCATAAGCAAACAATATCAGTACGAAAAGTAATACGAATAGAAAAAAAAATTCGTTTGAGCGTCTTATGGTCAGCGCCTGTCAACTCAATTGTTCCTTTAATTGTTTACACATATCCAACGAAACCTATTAGTTATGAAAGGTTATCTCTTCTTGAACGATGATCTTTATTTGTACTGTGACGATATTACTAATGGTTACTAATAGCTATTTTCCCTCCAGGTGGTAGAGGACATCGAGCGTTTGGACTTCGACAAGTACACGGAACGCGAGGAACCGAAGCTGAAGGACTGGCGACTGCCTCGCGAGGTCGAGTGGGCGGACAAGCGTCAGGTGGGTTCCAAATACTGTGGTTGCTGTTACACCCGTAGTACGATGAGTCGCGCGCTTTAAATGTCAAAAGTCGCAAAATTTATTGTCAAATTCTGATCTTTTAGCGCCGCAAAACGCGTGACTCACGCCGTCGCGCCGTCGTAATACCTATGCTGACATGCTGTGTCATTTTTAACATTTTTAACAAGTAAATAACTTCTACACAACATAACACAACATCAGTCGTCCTGGTCCCAAACTAAGACACCCTGTGCTATGGTAACCAGGGAATGATATTACAAACATGGAAATACACCCAGACCGAGGCCATTTGTACAAATGTACGGCGGCCCCCAGTGGGAATCGAACCTAGGACCTTCGGTATGGCAGCGGACACTGACACTGCTTAACTGACAGCTGTTAACAGTAGATCAACATATTATTAGTGTACGTAAAACTGGGGGTGAGTGTAAGACGTGCTGTTAAGTCTGGCATCCGGCTCATTTTGGCAGACGTTTAGCGAACGAGACGTTTTGCGAACGGGCCGTTATTCGAACGGAACATTTTGCGAACGGGACGTGTTGTGCGAACGGAACGATGCGCGAATAGGACGTTTTGTAAACGGAAGGTTGGGCGAACGAGACGTTTCGCGAAGGGGATGTTTTACAAACGGGACATTTCGCGAACGGGACGTTCTGCGCCGAATCCTCTGTGACCTTATGCAATCGACCTTTACCAGCAGACACTACTCTGTTACGTGACGTCGTAAAGATAATTTGACCCGATTTTCTTCTTGTTTTCAGCTGTACACTAACCAGAAATGCTATCTGCTGAATATGTTCAACATCCCGCGCACCGATGTACCAGAGCTCATCCTCAGCGCTGATGACGCCTTGCAGCGCGATCAGGTAAGATAAGAGTATTGTTTATTGCACTTACCAGAAAACAATTAGAGACACAACAGTTAAAAGAGGTACAGTGCTATAGGTAGGTATTTATTTCTTACTAGATGACCCCGTGAACTTCGTATCAGCTACATCAATATTTTCTTTTCTGCTCACCGTTTAAACCTTCCCTGTACTTGCACAAATGTAAAAAAAGGAAAAAGTAGCCAAATCGGCCCAGCCGTTCTCGAGTTTTAGCGAGACAAACGAACAGTAATAGATTTTTATATTTATATAAGATTTATTTGAACAGGTTTATGAACTTTTGATTCATCCTTAGGATGTTGATATTGTAAGCCGGACAGGTGGGAGCTTTATCGTCTGTGGGTGGGAGGTGTGACACAAATGTATGGAGCAGGCGGGCGCGCGTTGGGCGCTTATTGTGCCTTGCCTATTTTGTTCCGAGTTTTTGTCACGGCGACCTTTGCGCTTTTTCGCTTGCTATATCAACTCCCTTCTATGCTAAAAGTGTAGCTGAAATGATGATTAGTATATATAGATATATGAATAGAAAATGACCACATCCAAGTGGCAGGAAGACGCTGGATGCAAGCCGCTTCCAACCGGTCTTTTTGGAGATCCATGGAGGAGGCCTATGTCCAGCAGTGGACTTCTTGTGGCTAAATGATAGTGATGATGATGAATAGAATACTAGAGTATTTATTGTATTTAAAGTTTTCCTTTCATTCAATTCACCATGTTTGTTTGAGAGATTTGATCCTTATGAGTGCCCCTATCGATTGATGCCACAAAGGTACCGGTCGATATTTGTTTCGGATATTAGCCGGTGCGAATGTGACAAGCATATTTTCAAAGATCTTTAAATGCAGTTTTTGCTTCGTTTTAAAATAAGCGAACGTTTACTTTGAGTAAATTTTTGCTATCTCCTATATTTCGAGTACTTTCCCTCCAGATTAGGTTGAATATCTCGGTAAAAACCTGCACTGCCGGCAGCGGATAATAATTTGTCTTCTCTTCCAGGTGATCCACAACCATCCTGACTTCCAATTTTTGGAGGGATACAATAAGAAGGACGGTAACGTGCTCTTCAAGGACTCTATGCCCAAGTATACTGAATCCCTGTAACTGTTTACAATGGTAGTTTGTAATTTATGTATGTAATAAAATTATTTTAAACGTTTATTACAATAATGTTCTCATTTTTGTATCAAGTTCCAACAGTACTGGCGGTTATTAGTATTAAATTCTTTATTGCAAATGACACAATGCTATCTATGTACATGCAAAGGTGACGCCTCAAGTGGTAATTCCCATACATATGGTTTTCATTTGCAAACGACATGCTGTATTTGGCTGTATGGCAATGAAACTTTAGGAAGAAATATCGAGGTTTGTTCGTGCTTAAAAATCTTAGAATTCAGGGTAAATTAATAGCAACCAACAAGGTATGAATTAATTGTTTTTTTTGATAGTACATATTAAAAAAAATGTTTACGCCCAGACCAAAGCTAAGTGAAACGAAATATACGTGTACCTAAACCAGCTGTTATATAGCTCCCCTTACTGTCTCTTCCCAACCCTGTATTCCCATATACATTCATATGTAAACTCACGCCTGTATCCCAGAGGGGCAGGCAGAGATCAGGGACTGCCACTGGCCACGATCCTGACAGATCACCTTCGCTTCCTCAACATTCATTAGTCGTGGCACGCACGCACGCCGGTTTCGGGTGCTTTTTATGTTGCCCTTTGCTAGTTCTAGTTCGACTGGAGATTTCCGCACTTAGCCTCATAGTTGGGCCACTGTACGTAGCAAGTGCTGAGGTATGTAAATGTAAGGAAAACATCGTGAGGAAACCCTAGTGTCTGAGGTATTATACCTCAGACACTAGGGTTTCCTCACGATGTTTTCCTTCACCGTTAGCGAGTGGTATTGCTACTATAACTTTTGTGAAGTTAGTGAAGTACGTAACTTAGAAAACAAAGTCATTGGTACATGCCGGGATTCGAACCCACGACCTCCCGAATGAGAAGCCGGCGTTCTACCGCTCCGCTACCACAGCTCTTTGCTAATGCGTCCCCTATTTGGTCGAAGTATGTCCGCCTGGGACGTCCCTTGCCGACCCTTCCACGCAAATTCAATCGTCAATCGTTTCGTCAATCTTTCTTCCTTCATCCTCTCCACCCTGTATAACTATGAAATAAAACCTTCATTTACAAATAGGGAAACATTTAATAAGACAACACTGTCATTCATTCATTCACGAAGTTACATAATATTAAGCTTCTAAAGTAGGTACGATGTTAATAATTATTGTATAAAAATAACAAACAAAAAAGATCATTCACAATGTCACCACAAATCATTTCTCACATCTAGGTATTAATGCATTTACATTTTTAGGGTTCCGTACACCGTACAAAAAAAACAACCCTTATAGGATCACTCGTGCGTCTGTCTGACGGTCCGTCAGGCTATCACAGCCAATTTGCTTGGAATCTACTGGACCAAATCAGGTGAAATTTGGTAGAATGGTGTAATCCTACGAGCCAAACAGTGTGCAACGTAAATATTTTTTTTAAAATAAGGGTCATTTTCGCGGGACAAAGTAGGAAATTAAAAAAAAAGTTTTGCAAACCTTACCGTGTCACATATCAAATGAATAACGAGCCCTCGTTATGACGAAATATTATGGTAAAATAAATAGTATAGATTTTATTCATAGCAGAATACGAAAATTTACCATTCCCCTTGATTTCCGAAACTAGATGAGCCTAAAATTTTGAAAAATATACAAATTATAATTGTAGATTACAGGAAAACCCATAAGAATTCTATCAATTGAAAATAAAGTGGTAAACTCAATATAATACGTTCACTTATGTACGGAAAATAGTTTAATAAAACACAACTAGATAGCGCTAGTAGTAGTTAACTCGCGACTCGAATAAAAACATTTGACTTTGGCATTGTACGGAACCCTCTACAGGCGAGTTCAACTCGCACTTGGCCGGTTTTTCTTTTTACAAATGTCCGAGCGAAAGCTTGCACAAATATCCTTAAGCGACTCACATAGTGAAGGCGTAAAACCAGGAATTGAATTGGCACATTTTTTATAAAGACATGCTCTCATAAACCGAATCACATCGCAGAACATTTAAAGTGAAAACTTTCTGAACAGGGAACGAAACTGAAGTGTCACGCTCGGGTCGGTGACGCTGAATCAGCTATACTCGGCTCCAGTAAGTTGGTGACGCTGAATCGGGTAGTTCTAGTTCGACTGGAGATTTCCGCACTTAGCCTCATAGTTGGGCCTTTGTACGTAGCAAGTGCTGAGGTATGTAAATACCTCAGACACGGGTTTCCTCACGATGTTTTCCTTCACCGTTAGCGAGTGGTATTGCTACTATTGTCTCCTGTGTGTGCTTAGGAATTTTGTACTATAATATTTCTACCAGTGAAAACTTGTCATTGGCTCTCTGTGTCTATTTCATTTGTAATGTATGTTTTTCATAGCTGTAAGTTTTCCTATTATAATAAAATAAAAATAAATAACTTCACAAATGTACGTAACTTAGAAAACAGTCATTGGTACATGCCGGGATTCGAACCCACGACCTCCCGAATGAGAAGCCGGCGTTCTACCGCTCCGCTACCACAGCTCTGCTGAATCGAGTATACTTGGCTCCAGTCGGTCAGTGTCGCTGAAGTTTTCACTACCGTGTGGTCATAAGCACATACATAGATTTTTTTATCTCCATAAATTCAGTTATTTAACATCATGGGTTAGGCGAGCAGTGATATTTATAACATTAGTCCTTAACTTATGAAGGTATAACAGTAAAGACGCCCAGCATACTTAATTCTTCGCGCACTACTAGTACTAAGTTAGATACTATTATTATTTATCAGTCACAAATCAATACTGCTTGCAGACGATGCGCAGTAGCCTGCGCAAGTTTTACAATCATCAAACACTTCATGTGGTCGGACGAGGGTCATTATGATTATCGTGTTTGCTTAGTGCGAGTGAGACATTCGAACACCAGCGCCCGCGCAAGCACTTGCGCAGGCTACTACGAATCCGCTACAAGCAGCATAAGTTCTTTTATAATATTTACATCGACATTTACACACATCAATAAGCCTACCATCACAGTCCAGTCATGTCAGATTACAAGCTAATATTCCGGTTGATGCTGAAGGTCCTAAGCCACGAAATGCTCACTGCTTTCTTAGTATACTTAAAAAGAAGTACAGAAAGAAAGATTCTTTTCACACTTTGCAGTTGTTAAGGAAGAGCTGCTGCCCAGAGTAGTTATAAGGAGCTCAATTAATAGATAAAAAGCCTAATTATGCGCAACAAATCTGTTCAGAATCCTGATGTTTGCAATAGCAATCAGTATGGAATTTGGAATTTTAAAAACCTCTCCCTCAGCACGGGTTAGTGCAAAAAAAAAAGAATATAAAACAGTTTGAATTGTTCACAATTTTGTGCGCGTAATTTAGGAGCAAGTGTCACTTCGTAATCCCTGCTGTCAAACTGACTACCAGCCGCGATGAAAATATCATGGTAGAGTACTATAAGGCGTCGATCTTTCAGCAAACTTCACACTCCGCGGTATAGTCTGAACACCCCTCAGCGCTGCACGCCGAAGTTGTTGAGAGAGCTGCAGCGGCGCCTGGTGTAGGTATATCGAGCTCGTTAAGCGATAAAGTGTCAATTGACAATGGTGCAAAACTAAAGCTCTATGATTTTATTGCGTTTTATAGAAGAAAACAGAAAAATAGGGAACACGTATTTTTTAATTTCTTGTATTTATTTGGAAATAATGGTTATTTTTTAAGTTGATTTTTTAGGGCCGGAAGTGACATAGGCTAGAAGGCAACAAAAACATAATCATTGCCTCTACCTTTGCCGTTACTTGAAAAAAAAGTGTCACTTGTCATTGTCACGTCGTGCAAGATAATAATCTGTGTTGCCTGTTTGTTGATTCGAATTTTAGCTAACATTTTTTTCTCTCACAGTTCGTTCACAGATGAAAATTCGATTCAATATACCACAAACTATAAAAAAATTGTTGACATTTGACTTTTTTTTTTTTGCCGACAAAGGCAAAGACGTAGATACCACGCTGTAGAGCCGCTGTACCGGTTTTTTTATTTTAATTTTTTTATTATCTCTAATGGACAATTCAAATTATTGTCCATTCATAAGCCAAGTTGCTGTTAAAACGATCATGGTACCAGTAGCAAAAGGCGTCGATGTTTTAGTAAATTTCACATCACTTCACACTCCTCTAGCAAACCAAAAGGCTTCGATCTTTTGGTTCACTTCACACTTCGCGGCATAGTCTGAACACCCCACAGCACTGCACGTAGAAGTTGTTGATATCGGTAGCCTGCAGCGCCGCGTGGTCTGATTATATCGAGCTCAATAAAGTGCCCCTTCGTGAACCGAACTGCTGTCAAACTGACTACCGGGCTCAATATAAACATCATGGTACCGGAGCTGCTCCAAAAGGCGTCGCCTTTTAGCACCCTTCACATCACTTCACTTCACACTTCGCGGCATGATCTGAACGCCTCTCAACACTGCACGCCGAAATTGCTGAGGTAGAGCTGCAGAGCCGCTCGGTGGGGCTCGTCGAGTGCGGCTAAACGGGGCGGCAAGAACGCGGCGTCGGACCGCGCTAGCGCGCCGATCGACTCGGCTAGGTACTGCTGAGGATTCGACACGCCTGGCGGAGAGATGAGGTTGTTAGGCGTCGAATAAAAAGGAAACGGAAATTAATTTTGTTGATATAGTTGCAAGAGCGAGAGAGGAAGAAAGCGAAAGAGAGAGAAAGACAAAAAAGAAAGTAAGAACAATGGGGAACTCGCGTCTAACTTAGATTGGAGTGACAATGCTTTTATACCATAGAAATCGTATAAAAACTTAAGAAGAATTTAAAAATAAAACAATTAAAAAAGTCCGGCTTTTCGGGGTCACAAAAATGCGAAAAATAAAGTAACTCTAATAAAAAAAACCTTACAAGATTTAGTTTTTTCATTGAATTCTGAACGTTTTCTTATACGAGATAACTCAAACATTGATAAACGCATCATACATTATAAGGCGTTACGTGCAAGTAGTGACGTCATAGTTTGAGCCCGATTTGTTTGGCGCGTTTTTGTACGACGTCACTATATTGGACAGGTTATATTATGAAAAGTATTTGTCACAGAGAAAATAAATAACCACGGGTATTTATCGTTTAACATCTCCGATTATAGTGAAACATGTTTAGTGAAAGTTCTCCATTGCAAGAGGAGGAGATTTCTTTTCTCGCTACCAGATGCATTTTTTTATTTGTAGTAACAATAGCACTCGCTAAAGGTGAAAGAAAACATCATGAGAATACCCGAGTGTCTGAGGTGATCACATACCTCAGCGCTTGAAATCGCCGCATTAATCGGAAATAAGACACAAGTAAGAAATCGGCACATTGGCGAAACACATCTCACCTCAGACCTACGAGTATAATACGACCTTTTCCTAATCCTGACATGCTGTCTCGCGTAACATTTTTTTAATGATTAAATTTTTAACGAGTATGTACTTTTGATAAATGTGAATAAGGATAAGAACATCCTTGATATTTTTTCTATATTACATTGATATTTAATGTTTATTTGAATATGATATTTTTTAGACATATTTTTGGTTATCCTGTAGTTTTTGATACTAAAATTATTTAGTGAGAAAATTTTACACTGAAATTAATAATATTGCGGACTTTTCTTTATTAAAACCTGAGTGTAGGGAAACCTCTCAAACCACATTTACCAAAAGTATACTCATTTTACACCTAGTAACATTTTATACCACCTTATACCAATGTATACATATATCTAACAAATATTAGGGGTTAAAGTATGAAATTGCCGTTTTATTGCAATAGGTTCTTTGAATTGACATAGAATCTTCATGGTTTGAGGTTTTCGAATGAAACTTTTTTCAAATGGTTTCTATGATGTTCTTTTTTTAAAAAATGTGAAACATTTGAATATCGACTTTCAATTGTTTTTGTTATTCAATTTAGACAAGAAAGATGGATACTCCGAAAATTCGAGTATCCATCTTTCTTAACCCCTATTATATCAATATTATCTTGCCTTTATCAAAATCATTAAAATATAAGAATGTGCGGGCGAGACAGCATACTAGACGTAAAAGCAAAATCAATCAAAATCAAAGTGTTTTAATTCAAAATAACATAGAAACTGTGACTTAGGAAAACTAGGTGTCCATTTCAAAAACCTTAAGGCTGTTCTTACATCGAGCGTTCGATATGAGCTATTGATAGACAATAAAATTGCAAACATTCAAGGCGTATGTTTCTTATCCTGAACTTTTTGATAGAGACTATTTGATTCTAAAATTAATAATTTTGGAGACAAGTTTTCTTTATTAAAAACTCATTAAATAGCAAAACAAAAATAAATTTAAAATGTCCGTAATTTAATTATCCATCAAACCCTGAGACCACATTCATGAAGTTTTCCCATGTTATTACAGTCACAAAAAATCTTAGATTGTGCGAGCGAGACTTTCTGTCTCGCGACGCAAACAGCACCTTAATAGTAATTTAACAAATTGTAAACCTTACGAGAGTCCGCGGGTAAGACTTACTAGCGAGCGGGTCCTCGGCCGACCCCTTCGCGCAGGTGAGCTGCGCGTACGCAGCCTGGTAGCCCGGCGCGTCGTCCACCTCCACGAAATGGTCGTCGGGCAGGGTCGACTCGTCCGTAGGCAGCTCGAATAGGGATATCAGCGCCTGGCGAAAGATACAAACGGCTCATTCCACAGTAATCGATACCACAATATTTTTTTAGTTAAATTTTACTTAGAGTGAATATATTCTATTATCTATAATATTTACCAAAATTTCATAATTTAACCTATAACTGGGGGAAAAAATCTGCTATAGGAAGACATCAATTTTAAATCTCTTACCTACACCTTTTTTAGTTATGAAAGGCGATAGGATATTTCATAAATTTACAAATTCAGTTGTTATCTTGGAAGAATAAACTTATTTAGTAAATATATATTTTTCAAGGTAAATTCTGTACTCGTCACACCCGTCACAGTTGAATTTTGGATGTAAAATATATAATATGAACTGTTTTTTCATTAATAAGATTCGTTCACTAACTGATGAAATATTCCAATAAATAAATATATTAGCAAATATACTGTAAATCATGCTTGTAGTAACCGATTTGTTTTAATTATTTATTAATTTAATTAATTAAATATTTATTTCAATTTAATTATTTATTTTTGAAGTGAATAAACAACCAAATATTCTGTGAATATGTCAGGTGTCTACCTGTTGCCGTTATTAATATCGAGCAAAAAACCGCAAAAATATCACGCTTGTTGTATGGGAGCTCCACTTAAATATTTATTTTATTCGGTTTTTAGTATTTATTGTTATAGCGGCAACAGAAATACATGATAATTATGTAAAAATTTCAACTGTCTAGCTATCGCGGTTCATGAGATACAGCCTGGTGACAGACAGACGGACAGTGAAGTCTTAGTAATAGGGTCCCTTACCCTTTGGGTACGGTAATCTAAAAAACAAAATGGCGGCGCTAGATAGCCGTCAGAATTAAGGCCGGTTTCTGAATTGAGAAATTAACTAAGTTAATACTTAAGTAACATTCTGTCACGCTCCTTTCTGAGAAATTCGAAGAGACAGCACTACAGTTAACTATTTACTTAGCTAAATTCTCAATTCAGAAACTGGCCCTTAGCTTGTAGTTTGACATGGCGCAAGAGACATTTACAAAAGTACTTAGATAGTAATAACAACTTCCACACAACACAAACTAGGATACCCTGTGGATACCATGTCCCTGTACCCATGGATTAAACAAAACTAAAGTTTAAGTTGATAAATTAAACGTTAATGTAAAGAAAGATAGGGGTATATGCTAGCGGAGTGTGTAGCGTGTGGGTTATGGTGTAATGTGGTGTGTGATTGATGGAGTGTCGCGCGTGGGAGTGTGAATAACACGGAGTGTGTTTTGTGCGCGTCGAGTGAGGTGTGATATGATAATATGAATAAATTTGTTTTACCCGAATAACCCCCAGTTTCTCGTACACTAACCCGCTGTTAATCTACTGTTAACAGCTGTCAATTGACCGGTGCATACAAAAAAATACCACTGACAGCTGTTGTGGATTAGATTAACCAACAGTAGATTAACAGTTAGTGTACGAGAAATGTAAAAGTACGGGGGTTAGCCTGGTATCCGTGTGGTGCCGGATTAAGAATATCGTCACTCCATTTCATTCCGTGGATATCACCAGCGCACTGGTGGGCGTCCTACGCTGCGTTTCCCAGTTCGTGGTCTCCATTCGAGAGCCTCTGCGCCCTGCCTGCCATCGGAGTGCCGCACTAACCTGCATGAGCCGCGGCCAGAGCTGCTGCAGCGGCCCGGAGCGGAAGTGCGAGCTCTCGCAGAGCAGTTTGACGCAGCCGACCGCCGCCGCCTTCCGCTCGAGCGCGCCGCTCACGCGCTGCAGTTCCGGGATCAGGACGCGCTCAACGTACATCGCGAACATACTGCGGGGATAGTGCAATCTATTTATGATTAAGTGTTTTAGAAGTAAACAATCAAATATACAGATTATGTCTTTCAGAAGGTAATAATCGTGAACATACTGCGGGGTAAATAAATAGAATTTTTTTATAAGGAAAGAATCGCAAACATTCAGCGAGAGTACATGAATAGATTAAGTTTTTCAGATGGATGGAATCGCGAATATACTGTGGGGGTAAATAAATCGACAAAATTTTTTATAAGGAAAGAATCGCGAATATACTGCGGCGGCAAATAATACGAGTAGATTAGGATTTTTAGAAGGAAAGAATCGCAAACATACTGCGGGGGTAAATAAATGGATTAGGTTTTTTAGAAGGAAAAAAATCGCGAATATACTGCGGGGCAAATAAATAGATTTTTAAAAGGAAAGAATCGCGAACATACTGCGGGGGTAAATAAATGGACTAGGTTTTTTAGAAGGTAAGAATCGATAATATACTGCAGGGCAAATAGATTAAATTTTTTAGAAGGAAGAATCGCGAACATACTGCAGAGGTAAATAAATAAATAAAGTTTTTTAGAAGGAAAGAATCGCAAACATTCTGCGGCTGTAAATGAATAGATTAAGTTTTTTAGAAGGACGGATCGCGAATATACTGCGCGGGCAAATAAATAGATTGAGTTATGGAATCGCGAATATACTGCGGGGGTAAATAAATAGATTGAGTTATGGAATCGCGAATATACTGCGGGGGTAAATAAATAGATTAAGTTTTTTAGAAGGACGGATCGCGAATATACTGCGGGGCAAAATAAATAGATTGAGTTATGGAATCGCGAATATACTGCGGGGGTAAATAAATAGATTAAGTTTTTTACGGCAATATTGCACGAGCGGGAGACAAATAGTGACCCAGTTCCTTTCTTTAACAGTGTTACACCGAATGCTAGCACAGTTCACGTTGAAATAATTTTTTTATTTCTGATTTGACTGTGGAAATTACTATTTTTATTATTCCCGTGCCCCAGTACACTTTTGTTCAGGACCCATCGACTCACCCGGCCTGCACCGAGTCCACCAGGTCCACCAAATTATCAGCGCCGTAATGCGCCGCGTAGAACCCGAGGAAGGCGATGAGTCCGCGCACGTACTTCGTGGTCTTCGACGAGGAAAGTCGCTGGAAGAGCAGCGTGACTACCTGCTTTACGTACGGCTGCATCACTGACCTGGGACAAACATTCGCCCGTTTACACCCATCAAGGCCCTGCTCTCTGCCTACCCCGCCGGGATACGGGCGGGAGTTTATGTTATGTTTACATCCATGAAAGTAAAAATAGACAGCCAAACGGTCTTATTTAAAAAACACGATTCCTTAAGTCCTCAGAGACAGTTTTAATAATCTGTGATTACGTCTTTCCGATTCATCATCAGCCATTTGACGCTCACTGCAGGGCACAGGCCTCCTTCGTGGTTTTCACAACCATGAGGGGTTTTGCCATAATCGCCACGCTTAGCAGGCGGGTTGGCGATCGCAGTATGCGGTTGGAATCTCAGGGAGACGCTGCTGCCCGTCTCCTGGCAATTGATTTCCTTAGTCGCCTTCTACGGCATCCACGGAAAGAAATGGAGTGACACTATTCTTAATCCGGCGCCACACGGAAAGGATGAGCTGCTTATATACCAACATATCTCATCATCTTTCGCAGCCTACCTCCGGACCCTGAACTGCCTACAAGATGACAGCCTCCAGTACCTGGGGGAAGCTCTGCCCAAGCTGGCGCAGATGTTAGCCGTTTGCCACAAACTATTTAAGCTGCCTCTGAGGAGTGTTTTAAAGAAATATGTTTTTATGAATAAGACCCGCTAATGTTTTATTCCTTCTTTTTACTAGGTACAGTAGAATTCTGCTTATCCGGATCAGTTTTATTAAAGTGGGTGTAATCCGTATAATCGAAAATCCGGTCAGTACATTTCGAAGTCAAATCAAACAACATTTAAATATTAATCAACTTTTAAAGAGTTCTCTATCGATCTCTGTAAACGTACGTAGTTTAGACAATACGATATAGAGAAATATGAGCTGCAATAAGTATGAATAACATAAAATCTGATGTAATTTAGACTTTTGGTTGAAAATAACTTGTTATTCACCTTCGACGTAATGAATCACATGTGTTCATCATTCAATATTAATTTTCGTTATTAATGTAAATAAAATTTAGCCTTCGCTGTCAATAAAGGAATTGAATTATTATTATTGCAGATATGTTGGGTAGTCGCGTTAGTTTTTACCTGAGCTGCGTCTCAGTATCGAGCCAGTGTAATAAACCCATCAAAAGCATATAGTCGTTTTCCTCCCGAACCTAACAGTGACGACGAGTTCGACTAAATTATATTATCCACGCGAAAATAATGTCAAGTATCGGGAGCGTGCCAGTCTTCGACAGTGATGCAGACTGGAATATCTTCAAGGAACGTTTGGATCAGTGGTTTTTGGCGAATGAAATTACGTCAGAAACGGACAAAGATGGCAAGAGACGACGCGCAACAACTGTATAGGATCTGATTCAACCTGTCCTTCACACCAGTTAAATGCAACACCAAGAGCTGCACAAGTTTCTGAATGAGATGGTACTTCATGTCCTCCTCTTACGTAACTGTGCACTGTATTGAGTTATCCATTTTTTCGTGTCCGGAGTGTCAAAATATTTATGTATTAGACAGTTCAGAGCAGGTTAAACCGAACGCGTCCACACAGTAGATACGTTACGTAGTAACGCCCCTGGCAGCCTGCTGCGTCTGAGGAGATGCAATCTGCGCAAAGCTGTGGCACTTATCGCACGCACGCACGCACGTACGCACGCACGCACGCACGCACGCACGCACTATAACAATTTTTTTTCTTCTTTTATTAACACTGTCATGTTAAACAAGTGTCCACTTGCACAGCAACAACATGTAAATTAAAAACTGTAAAAGAAACACTAGATGCCTATAGTATAGGTCCTCCAGGCACCCAGATATCTTGTAAGTTGTAATTATATAAGATACACTGTTCGGTAAACATTATTGTAAACTTTTCGAATAAATTATCTTATCACTAAATAAACACTTCCACACCATGGGTCTGACCGACAGCCTCTAATACCGAGGATGCCTCAAGGAAGATGAAACAGCTGCCCAAGTGACTATTCGCTGTGAGAGCGTGGAAGTGCAACGGACATCCACCATCGGAAAGCTGGGATCCCTTCGGGAGGCCAGCAGTAACATTGATGCACTGCTGGCTTTCTGGAAAGAGATTGGCTGGCTGGAGTGATCTCACAGCCCTGCTACGTGCAATGGCGCAATTATAAGGCTAAGAGTGGAAACCACAGGACCAAGCAACTAACTAATGCCCCTGGTATATTGTGGGTAAAACTCACATGCCGAATTTGTAGAGCATTGTCTGTATGAGATAGAACCCCTCGTGGTCGTTGGTTTTCGACGCGATCAGCTTCTGGAACACGCCTAGCAGCGCGTTCTGAAAATAGAATAAGCCATTGAAACAAACAAAAAAAGGAATTCGCGAATTTTAACACTAGGTGGCGCTGAGTGTATTCTTTACCGATAATGCCGTGCCTTTGCAAATTGTTGATTTTCTCAGGGGTGCCGGCAACAGATCTTGACCAAAACTATATGGATCTATCTGTTGTGTGCATTCATTCGTACATTGTAAAACAAAAAAAGGTGCGTGCGTGCGTGCGTGCGCGTGTGCGTGTGCGTGTGCGTGTGTGTGTGTGTGTGTGTGTGTGTGTGTGGTGATGTTAGTGTGCGCGCCCGTGCGGGTAATGAGAACACGCTGCTTTCCATACCAAACGAATTTCTATGTTACAGTGATGCCTGTCTACGTGTCTAAGTTTTGTTTTGTTTAATGGTATCCGCTGAAAACCAGCGTCGCGGTCGCTATCGGCCACGGCACAAAGCTGAGCGGCGGCGATTTCGGTGCCAATCCCTTCTGTCTATCATCTGTCTATCTATCTACCATACGAGTACAAACGCAGCGGCCGACTCACCAGCTTCCCAGACTGCAGCACGAGGTCGGCCCGCGTCGCCATGAAGGCGCACAGAAGACGCACGAGCGGGCGCACGTTGGCGGCGCGCTCCCACAGCGGCGGCGCCACCAAGCACGGGAACAGCGCGGCGTACGCGTCGCCATCGCCGCTCGCCGTACTCACACCCCTCAGCTCCAGGAGGAGCGACAGCATTTGGAACACGTACGGCATGAACTCTGTCGGTCGAAAGGTTGGGTGCCGTAACCGACGCAGAGGCCTATGGCCTAACGCCTACTTAGTGCCTATTTAGCCAAGAAGCCAATGAATGAATAGAGTAGTAACTTTTATCTATAACAGCTGACAACAGGCATGATGACAAATTTTGAAAAAAACTGTCCTATAACGACCCAAAACGTACATTATTTACAATCTATCTCATATTTTTGGTCACTGTTAAGGACGAACGGTAAAAAAATACATTTTAGTGATGGCGTCGCTAGTGACGTCACAGTGCAAAAGTGTAAAATTAATCTGTGGTGTAAAACGTCAACACAGGATTTTTTTGTAGGTACGTTGTTACCTATGTCACAGATTATAAAGTAATATGTTCGGTTCTATTCTATGTTTACTCGCGTGTTCCTCAAAGTGACGTCATTCGCTATTCAACTTAATATGGCGGACATAGGATTTTTGTACATTTTAATTAACGTAATGCCGTCGATAGATGGCAGTCGTTAAGCCAAGTCAGAGGCCTTAGGGCGGCTTGACAACTTCTGACAGTAGACGAGCCACTAGTCTACAAGCCTCCACCAATCCGGACTTGGCCCCCGTGGTGGAGTATGGCCTATACCTTCCTCAGGGAAGAGACCCGTGCCCCTCGGTGGGGACATAATGGGTTGATGATGATGATGATGAATTAACGTAATAATTATCAATCCCGCTCTTAATAAAAAAATAAATGCGTTTTCATACTCCACAATTCAATTCTTGTTAAATAAATACATAATTTTAGTGATTTTCAATTACCGTCATCATGCCTATTTTTCAAGATTGCCAAAAACCTATATAAGTTCCACTGTAGGGCACAGGCCTTCTCTCAGGGACAGATTATGGGCTTAATTCATCACGTGCGCCCACCGCGGATTGGCGATTTCAAGCGCTGAGATATGTGAATGGCTCAGACACTCAGGTTTCCTCAAGATGTTTTCCTTCACAGTTAGCGAGTGATATTGCTACTATAACTTCACAAATGTACATAAGTTAGCAAACAAAGTCATAGGTACATGCCCGCACTGGGAATCGAACCTGGGTCTCTCGCTTTCGAGTCCAATGTTCTACCCACTAGGCTACCACCGCTACCTTGCATAAAACCCAAAAAACCTTGTATAAAACTCAGCATAGGGAAAAAAATTAAATACCTTGAACATCATTCTGCAGTATGTCTTGGAAGATGGGGAACAGCGCATCTTCGAATGCTGAGATCGCGCCCGGATTCGATTTAGTCACAAGTCTAGAAAAAGAAAGTCACATTGTGTATCTTCAAATAAACTTCTCCGATAACTTAACGTAACGCAACCAAAAATGATTTAACTCTACCACTTACATATAATAAGCAGCCTTTAAGCGTCCCACTGCAATGCACAGGCGTTCTCTTAGAAAGAGAGGGTATGGGCTTAATCACCACGCGTGCCCACCGCGGATTGGCGATTTCAAGCGCTGCGGTAGGTATGTGAATAGCTCAGACACTCAGGTTTCCTTACGATGTTTTCCTTCGCCGTTAGGGAGTGGTATTGCTACTTTAACGTCACAAATGTACATAACTTAAAGAACAAAGTCGTAGGGTACATGCCCGCACTGGGACTCGAACCTGGGTCTCTCGCTTCCGAGTCCAATGTTCTACCCACTAGGCTACCATTGCTACTCAAAATCAAAATCAAATTGCGTTTATTCAAAATAGCTATATTATTACTAGATACAAGAACTGTTTAACCCGCGGTTTCTCGTACACTAACAAGCTGTTCATCTACTGTTAACAGCTGTCAGTGGTTTTTTTTTTGTATGCACTTTGGTCAATTGACAGCCCCGTTAACAGTAGATTAACAGCCTGTTAGTGTACGAGAAACTGGGGGTAAGTCTTGTATCTAGTAATAATTGCACTTAAACCGCACACGTCCTGATAAAAAGAAAATGCCTGCTTCATACTTAATGCGCAGCAGTCGGGTTGTCAGTTTTTTTTTTTTGCATTTATACTGATTTGATATACCCTATGACACTCGCGCAAACAACAATCGTTTGGTATGTCATTCATCAAAATCTCGAGGAGTTAGAAGGGAACATGGAACACGGGGCTCCACCGCAGTCGGGTAAAAAAGGGTGTCTCTGGACGGAAGACTATGTTGTGGCACTCACGTAACAGCCAAAGAGAGGGTCTCGAACAAGTAGTGGTTGAAGTGCGGCTTGCTGGGGTTCTTGGCGACCACGGCTAACATCTGCGCCAGCTTGGGCAGGGCTTCCCCCAGGTACTGGAGGCTGTCATCTTGTAGGCAGTTCAGGGTCCGGAGGTAGGCTGCGAAAGATGATGAGATATGTTGGTACATAAGAAGCCTATATACGACCCACCCACTGTAGAGCACAGGCCTTCTCTCAAGTAGAGAGTATGGGCTTAATCACCACGCGTGCCCACCGCGGATTGGCGATTTCAAGCGCTGCGGTATGTGAACGTGACGTGTTGTGTAGATACGTACCGAACCCTTTGTGCGCGAGTCCAAATCGCACTTGACCGTTTTTTCTATGTACAATAAAGTGTTTTCTATGTACAATAAAGTGTTTTCTATCTCCAATTATGTAAAAACATGTCTATCCTCGCTCACCTTTCATGACGTACTCGTTGTGGTTGGCGTTGTCGGTCCCACCGTCGACGGCGCGCATTAGATGCGTCAGCAGCGCCGGCGCATGCGGCTGCAACTGGCCGCGGGTCAGCATGCGGCCGACGATCAGCTTCTCGATCGCGCACGCCGCGTACGTGCAGACCACGCCGGGGATCTTTATGTGCTCGATCTGGATGGAGGACGTCAGGGCCCTTATTATGAGGCAGCGATATGTTCGGAAGGGTCGTCAACGTCACGCTTGAGCCCGACAATACGGTATTTGACACGATCAACAATAAATTATTTCACATGCTCGATTAAAACAAGAATTACGAAATATCTCGGAAAATGTATTTCTTTTAGTCAATTACTAGTTCTTACAATGTTTAAATAGATTAAACATAAAAAGAGTTCTCTGAGATGTGACGTCATAAGCAAGTATTTTCATTTCGTTTTAAAAGTAACTCATTTGATATTTTGCCAAATACCCAATTCACTCGTTTCGAATCTGCCTGCCTAATGGACGCTAGAAATGCATAGCGATAACACCGCATTTTTAAGGATCGAGATACGGATTTTGACACTGACAAGCGCTCATCTCGCTACTTCCGATAATGTCGCATTTTTCATCATAGGGGCCCAGTATGTATATGAATAATTTAAAAACATAACATAAACTCACGCTTACCCGGAGGGGTAGGCCGTGAGCAGGATCTGCTAGTTGAAAGAAAGAAAGAAAGAGGATATTAAGCTCATTTGGAGAAACAAAGACTAATTTGACAGTTTCTTAAAAACTGAGTTAAATATGTCAATATTATCGTTTCAACGGTTTACGTCACGAGAAACAGACAGAATTGAATTTTCGGTAATAGGACGCTAGATGGCGTCAATGTCGAGCGTCCTAGGTATTATCGAAAATTCAATTCTGTCTTTGTTTCTCATGACGTAAACCGTTGACACGATAATATTGACATAATATTTAACTCAGTTTAAAAAAAACTGTCGAATTAGTCTTTATTTCTCCTAATGAGCGATTTATTGCCACGATCCTGACAGATCTTCTTCGCTTCATCAACATTCATTAGTCGTTGCATGCACGCACGCCGAATAAATGAATAAATTGTCATATTAATTATCCTACGTTCATAAAAGTGTCATAAAAATCGGTTAAGCCGTTCCGGGCAGTTCGATAACAAACTTTTTACAGGGTTTTAGGAAAACCATCGACAAGAAATCACCAAATAGAAGGTGACATTATAGTAGCAGGTAGTCCGTTAAACGGTGTTCACTTATAACGACATAAAAATAATAATTAATGAACGTTTTATTATTACAAAGAAAAAATATCATAAGCATGGTTGGTGTTGGTTACCCCGCTAGAGGTAAATCTGTGCGGTATTAACGAGGACACAGTTTGAAAGTTTGATATCAGTGAAGTTATGAATAATATCAATAACTATGCTATTATTGCTGATACTGAGTGATGTTTTAGCATTGCAAGTTGTTGATTGCACTCATGGGATCTTGTTCGGTAGGTACTCACACCATTTTTTTATGTGGCCTATACGTCCCACGGCAGGGCACAGACCTTCTCTCAGAGTATGGGCTTAATTACCACGCGTGCCCACCGCTGATTGGCAATTTGAAGGGCCGAGGTATTTGAGCAACTACTGAGGTTTCCTCAAGATGTTTTCCTTCACCGTTAGCGAGTGGTATTGCTACAACTTCACAAATGTGCGTAACTTGGAAAACCGAGCATTGGTTTGACGACCTTGTGGCGCAGCGGCAGTGCATCTGCATACCATGCGAGAGGTCCCGGGTTCGAATCCCGGCTGGGGACAAAAAAAAACTCCAGGTCTTGGATGTTTACATGTTTGTGATGTCGTTGTTACTGGTTCCCATGACACAGGGTATCCTAGTGTGATGCCAGTAGCAATGTATGTGCGTGTATAAAAATAAAAAAATAAAAAATAAAATTGGTACACGCGGACCGGGCGATGCCGCGTGGGCAGGCCCCCCACCCGATGGTCTGACGACCTGGTTACGGTGGCGGGGAGTGGCTGGATGCGGGCGGCACAACACCGCGAAGCTTGGAAAACCATGAGGGAGGCCTATGTCCTGCAGTGGGCGTCAAATGGCTGATGATGATGATGGTACGTGCCGGGATTCGAACCCACGGCACGATACCCACGATTATACTAAATATGATTTGAAAAAAGGAGGTCAAAGTACAGTATTTTTTTCGCCACCGTCGTACATAGAGTAAAATTGTTCATTGACATTCAACAGACAGAACGTAAATTAAATACTTAAAAACTACAATGTATTTTATTATTGTTTTCATGTTTTATCGTTTATTTATTTTTTACCCACTTTTTGTAACCTTTCTGTGTTATTGTAGTGTGATAAATTTTCTTTTTGTTGTTTTGAGTATTGTGTCGTCAAATAAATGAATTTTCTTCTTCTTTCTTCTTCTTCTTAAATTCTTTACATTGAAATAAATTCTTAACTTCAGATTTCTGTAAGCACGTAAGGCTGCTACGTGATAATGCCATTACACCCGGGTTATTAAAAGTAGACCAATGACAGCTTTAAAAAAATCATACCACGTGACTTTCCAGAACTTTTAATCACCTTGTTTATCTATCATACATTATACAGTATTTAATTCTCATTTTCTACAGGATTTTTGTAATCGAAATCAAATGTCATCGACATTCTTTGGGTGAACTTACAGTTCACTCTCCTCTTACATGCTAATCCTCGATTTTTCGTACACTAGTGCATACAAAATATTTTTTTATCACAAGCCCGTTATTTAAGATTATTTATTTTGCAATAAAGTGTAACAAACAAAACATACACTGACTAGCTCTTTTCCTCGAAATCTGTTGCCTCGAGATTAACAAATGAGAGATAAGCTCGCCATTGTACACGTGTGTCCTTTTGTTCCCTTTCCTGTACTGTGTTCTCGTGTGTGCAATAAAGTATAACATATAATTCGCACCTTAATTTCCTTAACGTCACTAAACGAAATACACACATTTTCAGCGAAGGTGTCATTCTTCAGTTAAAACGACACAATGCCATCTAGGGGGTTTTTAGTGAACTATTCAAACCAGTGTCTTCAGCAAACATAGGCCCGAGATTGTAGGTTAGATGGTATACCGGCGGTACTTACCTCCATTTTGATGATTTTTGTTTAGTGACGTTAAGGAAATCAAGGTGCGTAATATGTAAAATCAAAATTCAAAATCAAAATTTTTTAATCAACGTAGCACAGAAACTGCGACTTAATGAACGTTACAAGTTAAACTAGGTGTCCATTTCAAAATCTAGATCATTTTGGAGAGAAAATGGACAAAAAAACTCCAAACTTAGTCTTTTCAAGTCCGTAATTTACAGGATTTATATAAATATTGTAAAACTCATGCATTGAACCGGCTTTAATTCCAGACATCATTGTCATCTAAATAATCCTTAATGTAGCTTTTTTGGCACAAAGTGTGCTTCACACATTTTTTTAACAGCGTTTCTGGCAAGCTTATTATATCCTCAGGGATCTTATTGTAGAAACGTATACAATGCCCCATAAAGGATGTATTAACCTTTGCCAGCCTAAATTTTGGGAACGAAAGTTTATGTCTATTTCTAGTTTCCAATCCTATTTATAGTATTCAATTGTATTTATAATGACTTACCAAAAGAGGCAGAGCTTCGACAATCAGTTCTTTCGGCAGCAGAGATCTGAACGTCATGATATACTTGATGGCGTCCGCCCTCAGTACTGGTAGTTGATTCACTGCAACAAAAACATACGTGCATACAATAGAAGCATATTATTCGTACCACTTCAGGGCACAGCGCTGTCAGCGACAATAGCAATGAATTATCTACTATCACGTAGCATCTGCTATCTATTCCAACGAGCGGCGAGGCGCGAGTGACGCCGCGCGCTGCTAATGACGTCACCAGGTACATGGCCGGTCCACGCCATTCAAATGTCAACTACCGTTGTGTAGCTGCACACAGCTCGGGTTGAACCCTTATTTTACCTGTCATGTTTTGCATGATTTGGTGTCCGATCCGTCAGTTAAATCTGATAGCGGAACAGTCTCGTTGGATTATGTATGTCGTAGTTTCCATTTCATATTATTTAGCTCACCATTGATGGCGGCCAGTTCGGGTAAAGCGTGCTGCTGTGCGAACTGCGCCAGGTCGACGAGCGGCGATGGCGACCTGTTTGGAACTCCTCCATGGATTTCCAAAAAGACCGGTTGGAAGCGGCTTGCATCCAGCATCTTTCTGCCACTTGGATGAGGTCATCTGTCCATCTTGTGGCTGGTCGTCCTACGGTGCGCTTGCCGATATGTGGTCTCCATTCGAGAACTTTTCGGCCCCATCGGCCATCTATGTTCTGCGTGCTATGTGCCCCGCCCACTGCCACTTCAACTTACTAATCCACTGGGCTACGTCGACGACTTTTGTTCGTCTACGGATCTCATCATTTCTGATTCGATCTCGTAGAGAAATTCCGAGCATAGCCTTCCATAAATCGTTGCGTGACCTTGAGCTTTCTTAAGAGGCTCATAGTGAGAGACCACGTTTCAGTGCCATAAGTCATAACACACACTGGTTGTATGATTTTGTCTTGAGCGATATACTTCATATTAGACGAAGACTTTTCCTAGTTTCCCGAATGCTGCTCGGGTAAAGCGTGCTGCTGTGGAAACTGGGCCGGTCGACGAGCGACGATGCGCCAGTGACGCCCGCCGCCTGAGTGGCGCCGTGCGCTGCCAATGACGTCACCAGGTACTTGGTCAGTCCTCACCGCTAGCATCTACCATATAACTCACCATTGCTAGCAGCCAGCTCGGGTAAAGCATGCTGCTGGGCGAACTGCGCCAGGTCGACGAGCGGCGACGCGCGAGTGACGCCCGCCGCCTGAGTGGCGCCGCGCGCTGCCAGTGACGTCACCAGGTACATGGCCGTGTCTTTGCCGCGCCACGCGTTGGCGCCCTCCTCGGCGTATTTAGCCAGCATCAGCTGTAGAGGGGAGCTTTGTTAGCGTGTTGAGTTTGAGAAGGTGCGTCATCCATCTTATCTAACATAACATAAACTCACGCCTGTATCTCGGAGGCAGAGATTAGGGTCCGCCACTTGACACGATCCCAACAGATATCTTTTGTTTAATCAACATTAATTAGTCATTGAATGCACGGACGCCGGTTTCCGGTACTTTTTATCTTGCCCTTTGCTAATACATCCCATATTTGGTCGAAGTAAGTCCGCCTGGGACGTCCATTTGTAACTCTTCCACCCACGTTCGCTCGATATATTTGCTTGTCAATGTTTCTTCCTTCATCCTCTCCACATGTCCAAACCAACGCAACATTCCGTTCTCAATTCTAGTCACTACATCCTCTTTCAGTCCACAACGTTCTCTAATCACAAGTTTAAAATTCTCAATTCATATTTTTATTCTTCTTGTTGAAGCTGCTATATTTTTATTCTTGTTGCTAAAGCTGAAGGGGTTCAGCGCCAATAGTAGTTACAGCTTCGGTAACAATAATAGATGTAATGTAATATGAATCTCGGAAACGACTCGAACGATTATCATGATATTTAGTATGCCGAGGGTTTTGGGGACGATAAATCGATTTAGCTAGGTTTCATTATTCATTTTATCCTTGTTTTTCATCATCATCAACCCATTATGTCCCCACCGAGGGGCACGGGTCTCTTCCCTGAGGAAGGTATAGGCCATACTCCACCACGGGGGCCAAGTTTGTTTTGAGGGAATGAAAAACTGCTACAATATCATTAGAATACGAAGGTAAATTTCGCCACCATCTACAAGGTTGTAATAGCTCAGGTGGAAATCGGGCGGTCCAGAAACCAGAAAACGCCGGTTTGAGCCAGTCCGAATATTTTTTTCCTTTTTTCCCCCATTTTTTTCATCTTATCAAAATATAATTTCCCAAAATATGATTGACTAAAAAAACAATACCGAGCAAAGCTTGGTCATCCAGGCACTTACTTTAAAACACGCTATCCGCGCACGAATTCTTTATAACAGACGCTTTTATTTCTGCACGACGTTCGCGGACTGAAGCTAGGACCACACTGATGCGACATACGCCACGTACGTGACGCTACGTGCGATCTGACCGCTTGAATCACTTAAGTCGGGTTTTAGATAGATAGAACATTTTTTATTGTATGTACACCAGGAATTACACGCACTCGGTCCGAGCGCACTGACCGTCGTCATAATCAACTAAAACTCTACGCTTTATATAGGCTTTAGCCTACGCTGCTGATACGATTAACGTCTTTAAACGTCGATGCACGAGTGTATATTTATTCAAGGTCGGAGAGGAACAAGTTATTGATTTGGTTAGACAATGATTTGTAACATAAAATGCATTAAATATCGTTTTTTATTACACACTCTTCTTATTTTTTTTTCGTACACGCGCATATTCGTTTAAAAATGGCTAACTCACTACATCGTCTCAACCTCACTCTCAGAATCACATTTTACAGAGGTTGTATAGAATACAAGTGCACCTTTAGAAGTGAGAACAGCGCCTGATGCCAAATACGCGTGACGTGCGTAGGACGAGTGTGCACATCGACATTTCCACGTCGCGTGCGTGGCGTGTGTACGATCAGTGTGGTTCCACCTTGAGTGCGGCGTGACAGCTGTCGACGCAATCTAACGCAGTCACGTGACTCACCTGTATGTATTGGCCGAATATGGCCATCATGTTTTGCTCGAAGTGCACGGATAGTGTGCGCACGAGGTCGCAAGCGGCACGGCGTCGGGTGTCCACGTCCGACCCCTCTATATCACGCCGCACGTACTCCTCGGGGTTGTCTTCGAACAGTTCCATGTCGGATTCTGTTAACGGAAGTGTGTCATCGTGTGAAGATCTGAGTGATAGTCGGCCATATTCAAGTTCCAGTGATACGTCAATTTTACGTGGCGGACGCGGACGGTATGAAACCGATTTGCAACTGCGCCGAGCGCTCGCACGTCATTAATCATTTCCGTATTCTAAAAACTATTGTCAATCCAATTGCTAGTAAAGCGTTCTTTTTTGTGTAAATACATTGTGCGGAAAGGGAACCTTTAGAGCACGCGTTAAATAAAGCACCACTGAAATCCTGTTTTTCACGTGTGAAACAAAGCAATTTTTTAATTTTTGAGTAATGACTAAGGAAACCAAGTAGATTTTTTTTCCTTCGTCATTGTTATGCCTTGCGGCACGCAATTCATCCACCATGGAGTTTGGATACAAAGAGATTTTGATATTTCTAAAATCAATTATTCATAAGCAAACGCGCTTTATAAGTACCTAATTAGTAACAAATTTTGCTTTAAACGAAAAAAAAACAAATTTAGATTTTTGAGTATTTCATTTAAAATTACTTGCAATTCATTGCTTTTCTGTCAAAAATATATTACACATTACTTGGCTGTATGTACGTACACCTTTACCTCGTGTAAAAAATCCGGTGTAAAAAAAAAAGAAAAAGCGCGCCTCTTCAAAAACTGCTTTCACTTCAGTAATACATTGAAAAATGTTGTATGACACGTGAGCGTAAAAGGTCATTCCGAATGCGTGCCACTGAAAACACGAGCGTAGCGAGTGTTTTCACTCTGTGGCACTTATTCGTGTAGTAGGTTTATTACTTTCCGCACGTGATTCATAAATAACTATTTCTTCTTCTGCCGGCGCGGCGCACCGCTTCTCGTTGCCCATAAAGAGGGAACTTAATAAATAAAACTTTTAAAAAGTCAGCACCATTCGACCTAAGGAAAAAAATTAAAAAAAAAACTTCCACACAACACAATCACTTGTTCTAGTCCCAAATTAGGATACCCTGTGCACCAAGTAACCAGGTAAGGACATCACAAACGTGGCAATACACCCAGACTGAGGCCATTTGTACAAATGTACAGATATCATGAACAGTACCAACATTTTCATCTTCCTTTTTGAACCTCCTCGTTCAAAATGCTAAATGTTACGATGGCTCTTATGCCGGGGCCACACTACCGGGAAACGTCTCCCAGTGCCTGTCACCGCGTTAAATATTGCGTTAATTATTAACGCGATAAAGTGAGTGGCTGCACTTGAACAGTCAACGTGATTGCCCATTCTTGGCAATAAAGTTGGCGCTTGCTGCTTGAATTTCAAGCAAGATGGACGTTGATGCTGCTAGTCTGTATTTGATGAGTGTAAATTTGTATTATATGAATATATTTTATCATTACCGAACGAGGGGAAAAAGAACACAAAGAAAAAGAAGATAGTGGATGCTACAAATGCACAGGAAACTTACACTGGCAATGGTGTTTAAAAGCCAAACATAGATATATTATATGATGTAGCTTTATATATATATATAATATAAATATGATATAAACGGTGGTAGCCTAGTGGGTAGAACATTGGACTCGGAAGCGGGAGACTCAGGTTCGATTCCCAGTGCGGGTATGCACCTATGACTTTGTTTTCTAAGTTATGTACATTTTGTGAAGTTATAGTAGCAATACCACTCGCTAACGGTGAAGGAAAACATCGTGAGGAAACCTGAGTGTCTGAGCTATTTACATACCTCAGCGCTTGAAATCGCCAATCCGCGGTGGGCACGCGTGGTGATTAAGCCCATACTCTCTCTCTCTCTGAGAGAAGGGATGTGCCCTACAGTGGGACGTATATAGGCTGCTTATTATAGATATATTTGGTCAAATGCGAATTAGATTAGCCTTAGATAGCGCTCGTGGTGCGTAATGGCATACGTCGTGTGGCCGCGTTAACGTCTTTGATGTACCGCCGCTCGAGCTATCACGTAACGTTAAACGGCAATGTGTATCGTTCATTTTCATTATCAGCCATTTGACGCCCACTGTAGGATATAGGCCTCTCTCATGGTTTTCATAACCATGAAGGGTTTTGCCATAATCGCCACGCTTGGCAGGCGGGTTGGCGATCGCAGTATGCGGTTGGAATCTCAGGAAGACGCTGCCGCCCATCTCCTGGTAATGTGTTTCCTTAGTCGCCTTCTACGACATCCACCGAAGGAAATGGAGTGACGCTATTCTTAATCCGGTGCGACACGGGTGCCGTTGTCAAATTATCACGTTAAGTCGTGGCTACACCTACGTTAAACGTCCATTATCGCGATAATTAACGGCATTTCCCGTTAGTGTTTCCCCAGCATTACTCCGGAGCCTCCCCACGTACCTCTGAACTCCATGTTGGGTATGACGACCTTCTCGCAGATGCTGCTTAGTGTAGCCGGGTCCTCGAAGAGCGACTTGTACGCATTCTTGTCGGCCACTTTCGCGAGGAACGTCAGCGCGTTGGACACCAACTGGGGGAGAGATTTTATTTATTTATTAAATTGTCCAACGTTACATATTGGATTAGTAAGTTGAAGTGGCAGTGGGCGGGGCACATAGCACGCAGAACTGATGGCCGATGGGGCCGAAAAGTTCTCGAATGGAGACCACATATCGGCAAGCGCAACGTAGGACGACCAGCCACAAGATGGACAGATGACCTCATCCAAGTGGAACAAGGACGCTGGATGGAAGCCGCTTCCAACCGATCTTTTTGGAAATCCATGGAGGAGGCCTATGTCCAGCAGTGGACTTCTTGTGGCTGAATGATGATGATGATGATGATAATGTCATATTGCACTAATTCGCTGCACTTAAAATTGCGAAGATTCAAGGCATGTGTTTCTTATCGTCTACTAAGTTTTTGATCGAGAATATTTTGATTCGAAAATTTATAATTTTGGAAACCACTTAACAGCTGTCAGTGGTTTTTTTTTGTATGCACTTTGGTCAATTCACAGCTGGTAGCAGTACATTAACAGCGTGTTAGTGTACGAGAAACTGGGGGTAAGAATAATAGTAAATTTATGTAGATGTTAAGCGGAAGATTGAGTTCCGAAAGCGACACGATCTTGCGAAGAAGCTGAATAAGTAAGTAAAAAACAGCCTGGTTCCCTGGATATCCAAACACTTTTTTTTAATTATTTGTTTATTAAACAGTTTGTGGATGTATACCATACCCACTCTAAAAAGCTTATTTTATTCAATGAAAACAGTGAATAAAAAGGCCTCATAGGTAGTCACTATTTTGGTGTTTGAATTTAGAAAGACACCAATATATTCGACCTCCATCTCAATGCTTATACAACCTCCTTGCGCAAAAAATACTCGACACACAAACTCTTTGTGCAAATAACTCCTCGAGGTTTGATTGGTCGATATTTGAGACAAGGAGTTTAGCATTATAATAAAAACTGTTTTGTGTTCTTTACTGCCATTACAGAAAAAAAAAAGAAAGTTACTTTTAATTTTAGTAATTGTTTCAATTTTTATTGGAATAATTGTCTATTTTCGCTTAAATTCTTTCTTTTTCTCATAGTCATGGTATAAAGTAAAGTACGCAACTCTTGAATAAAGTACGGATTGACATTGAGGGCCATGAATCACTCGCGTCGCTCAGGATTCTAACACGTGAATCACTCGCTCGTGATTCAGTCATCATGAATCACTCCCTACGGTCGTGATTCAGTCGTTAGAATCCTTCACTCGCTCGTGATTCATCAATAACCCGCGCTTTAAATCCGTCCTTTATTCGCTAATTGCATAATATACTATTAGTCACCGCATCATATTTGGGCTGCGGTCCGGCCCCCAGCAGCACGGTCCACGCCGCGGTGACGAACTGCGGCGCATGCGGCGCGAACTCCTCCTCGTACTTGAGCGCGTACAGCGACGCGCACTCGCACACTTCCGTGCGCAGTTGCTCCATCACGCCGGGCTTCTCGTCGTCCGCCTGCCGGGCGCAGATCGAACTTTGGTACACCCAGCATAACATTTAATTTAACATAACATCAAATATGGTCGTGTTTGCGTCGCGGACGGCTCGGATGAAGAGATGTTTTTATTTAAAATACTTTTTGATGAAGAGGAGGGGAATATAAGAAAAACCTGCCAAGTGCGAGTCGGACTCGCGCACGAAGGGTTACGTACCATTATCTATACAACATTAGACAAAGATCGAGACAAGATAGATTAGGTACATTGAGAACAGCGCCATCTATAGAAACCAACAAGAAGCGATTAACATTGACATTTAACGACATGACGTCGGCGTTGTGCAGGTTACATAGATGGCCGTTAGATGGCGAGCGCTGTCTTTAGACAACGTTTGTTGTATGGGAGCCCCCTTGAAATATTTATTTTATTCTATTTAGGATAAATTTTGTGATAGCGGCAACAGAAATACATCATTTCAACAGTCTAGCTATCACGGTTCAAAAATACGTTGGCGCGCATCCGCTTCTCCGCGTCGAATGAGGCGCGCCGAATTAATCGAATCGCATCGGCGAAGTAATTCGCCTGTCGAGCGATACGCACGGTCGATTCAATTCGGCGCGCCGCGGCTCGTCGCTATTGGACGCAGTTTCATAGTAAATATATAAGAGGCGACTTTCTGCGATTCGATTCGACTCGGCGCGGCGAGCCTAGTGGACGCGAGGCATTACGTTCATATTACAGCCCTCGCCGCACGTCTAAACGTTTTTATCGACTTTGTCATTTCACTTTATTTGAAATACATTCAGTAAGTACGGCGCTGGTCCGAACACTTATGTACAGTACCCAGACTTGAATATGTAATTAACTAGGCAAATAAATTATTTTCGTTTCATTTCATATGACAGAAAAATCAAGAAAGTGGGATTATTGCAGTAGAAATGAGGTCCTTCAGTACGTTTCGTGTTACATAGAATTACAATAGTGTGATTGGAGAATATTGCGGACTGAAAGAGGATGTAGTGACTACAGTTCAGAAAGACATATGGAGAAAATGAAGGTAGAAAGATTGACAAAAGAAATACATCGATCGCATGTCGATGCCTTTTAATGAAGTCGGTTAGAGAATATCGAACAATCTTTTTGTACTCACATCGCCCTCTAAGCACGGCACTTTGATCTGGAGCAATCCCAGCAGGTTAGGCATCCAAATGGGCATGTTGTCCTCGAAGAACTCGGGCAGGTCTTGGCAATTGAGAGAGTAAAACACCTTACAGATGAGCACTAGTGAACCGTAGATCACGTGCAGCGCTTGGGGGTTGTCAGCGTGCTTCGTGGTCAGATCTATCGTGGCCTGTAGACAGGTGACAGCGTTACACACACTCGACAGCACATCAACCTTTACATATGTGCGCTCTAATAAGTTACGTTAGGGATGACTTTGCAACAAAATGTAAAGGTTGACCTGCTGTTGACAGTACCTGTATAAGGGAGCGTAAAGAATAGATAGCCCGAAAAACTTTATTGAAGTATCAATGTTATCTGAATATACTTTTTAAGGGAGGGATATTTTTCGAAAAAAAACCTAATTGAACAAAGACCATTGAATAAACTATCCTCTATTAGACATCAGGTACCTAAGTTGCTACGTTAAGTTATATAAATTTTTCACACTCTGAAAAGAATATAAAAGGAAATTTTATTGGCTAATTTTATTCAACTCATGACATCCTAGCAAAATTATACAAACGGCGTAAAGTACGCAAAAATATCTTAGAATGTAGAATTGCAGAACAAAAGTCCTTCGATTATTGATCAAAAACCAAAACAGAAATATGGGATGGTTAAGGGACTGAATAACTATTTGTCCCTCGCTCACACAATATAGACGGCATTATATGAGCAAACAGAGAGAATAATATTTATTTTTATTATTTTCTTTAGATTTCGTGTCCGCTTTGCGGTATGAGATGGTTAGAGTCCGCGCACGATAAGTCTGCGCGTGGGCAAAAAAGTTTAAAGTTTAAATATCTAACTTCGTAGAGAGCAGGTTTATAGAGCTTCTTTGATTATTATTACGGTCGGGAGATTATTTTTCATACCAAATTAAATTACATACGCCACTTGTCGCGCGCAGACTTATCGTGCGCGGACTCTACAGCTTTCTTTTATTTGAGTGTTGCTACAATAAAGGTAGCCTAGGAGACGACACACATTTGCCGACCCGGCTTATAAGAGCGTGTATGAGCGAGAGGCAAACAGTCGTCCAGCCCCTTTCTTTAACTAACCGCGTTATATTACAAAGTAACTGACCACAAACAGATCGGTGAGGGGCTTGGCAAAGTTCTCCAGCACATGTTTGATCTCCTCCCAGAGCTTCTGCGACTTGAACTCGTAGCGGTACCGCTTGAACAGCGAGTGCGCCGTGCGCAAGATTCCATTGATCACGTGGAAGTCACCTGCGAGACAAAAAATTTAGCTTTAAGACTATACTTACGTGGAGCGTGCTGTCTCACTCGCAATTTAAGATTTTTAGTGATAGTAATAAAATTAGTATACTTTTGACGAATGTGGTCTGAGGGTTTGATGGATAATGAAATTGCGGATCATCATTATCATCAACCCATAGCAGTCCACTGCAGGACATGGGTCTCTCCCTGTGTGGGAGGCTGGGAGGTTTTGCCGTAATCTCCACGCTTGGCAGGCGGATCGGAGATCGCCGTGTTTGGTGGTCTAGTGTCACAGGTCGACGCTGCTGCCCGTTCCCTGGTTTCCGTTTTTTAGTCGCCTCTTACGACACCCACGGGAAGTAATGGGATGGCTCATTCTAGGCCGGAGCCACACGGCAATAAAATTGCGGATATTAAAGGCATATTTTTCATATCCTTAGTACGGGATTAGTTTATGATTGAGACATAAATTTATAATTTTGAAGAAACAATAATATTACAATAATAAACAGAATAAACAAACGATTATGGCAAAACTCCTCATGGTTATGAAAACCAAGTAGGAGGCCTATATCCTGCAGTGGGCGTCAAATGGCTGATGATGATGATGATTTATAACAAGTCAATTCCACTGACACACTCTTAAGACGAGTTAAAGCCAGTTTATGAGAGGAATTCTTTAAGCCAAAAATGTTGAAATTACTACTCATTGACAAATGCTAATAGTGTACAGGACTTCATAAGTGATAAATTGTAATTTATTGACATAAGCTTTAATTTAAATGACTCAATTGATGTACAGTCCATATTCAATGTATTTAATTAATTCTAAAGCTAAATATAATAAAACCACGCCCAGACTTTGACGCGAAAGTGATCTGTCAGGATCGTAGCAAGTGGCAGTCCCTGGTCTCTGCCTACCCCTCAGGGATACAGGCGTGAGTTTATGTTATGTTATGTGTCACGCCCAGACTTTCCGTCCACTCAAATTTGTGCGCTGGTATCAGTAGGACATGTAGGGCATAACGTATTGTATATTACCACAGATATTACTATCCAAAGTGCATGTTTTATTTTATGTAACTTGATTGACACGTGTTCTTTGCAAATAAACGTATCTTTATCTTTATGCGAGCACTGGGAATCGAACCTGGGTCTCCCGCTTCCGAGTCCAATGTTCTACCCACTAGGCTACAACTGCTGTGGTTGCATCTTAAGAGCGTTATAGTGGAATCGATTTTTTTTAAATAAAACTGTTAGTCTTATTTATGAAAACACGATTCCTTAAAACAGCCCTCAGAGTCAGTCAGTCTGTGATAAAGGGTAAGATGCACAGATTATTTCATCTACCTCAGAGAGGGGTTTTAAAGGAATCGTGTTTTTATAAATGAGACTGTTAGTATTGAAAATCTGAAAAATATTTACTTTTATAGGGATCTATTTTCTTATCTAGGGCCTTTGGTCATTATTTTAATGATTACAACAATTATGTATTTAATAAAGTACAAAGTGCAAGCGAGACACTATGCTAAACTTAACAGCAGCGTCAATGACAAGTGTTTTTTTTATTTTATTTAGTTTTTATATTCCAGATAGGAGCCGATATGAACTTCTTTACCAGTTTATACATACATACATACATAAACTCACGCCTGTATCCCAGATGGGTACGCAGAGACCAGAAACTGCCACATGCCCTTGCAAGAACTGGTAAAAACCACCACCAAATACAAATACAATATGAAATGAATGATGTTTTAGAGTAGGAATTTAGAGTCCATTAATTGAAGGCAAAAATTTAAGACATAGTTTCTAGATAGGTCTAGATCGAGACAGGTTTGGGGATAAAACGGACATATTTTTGTGTCCATTTTATCTCCAAACCTATCTAGATTTCGAAATGGACACCTAGTTTAAATTGTAACGTTCATTAAGTCACAGTTTCTGTGGTATTTTGAATAAAAATTAATGTTAATTTTATTTTCACCTGTCTGGAACTTGTCGACCATCTCGGGTATGAGCGCTGGCCACTTCTCTGGGAAGTCACATTTGCCGATGATGGAGACAGCATCGCTGAACTGTCGCTGGATGGCCTCCGGTGACTTGAGCATCAGAGATACAATGAGGGTCTTGATTGTGAGACGGTCCTGGGGGTGGATGCGGTCCACGCCATCCTCGTCCTGATGGGGAACGGAGTACTGAAGGTGGCGGTTTAATTGGTGATGAGATGAGTAGATGGTGAAAGGCACAGGCGAGGTTTGAGCTGTGAATGAGCAACTGACTAACCAGTGAGTTGAAATGGATTAATTGTGGTGATGTGTATTTTGGTGAAAGTTGAAGACATAGGCATGTTACAATTTGATTAGATGGTGAGGGGAGCCTGGTGGGCCTCTCCAATGAAATCCAAGAGCAATTTTTTTAAAAACTCCACCCATTCCGAGACTAGAACCCGCGACCTCTGGCTAACCGTGCCAGCGCTCTCCCAACTGAGCTAATGGGCAAGTGCAAGCATCGGCGAAATTTCAAGCCTCTTTACAAACTTCAATGTATTACGTACAGGCAGTGACATCTGGCTGAAGCAATTTACATCAATTGCAGGCCCGAGTAACCCACTTTGCAGTTAGGTGTTAACATCCGAATGATGTCACTGTACCTTCATGATTATATACTTTTTGTTGCACTAACCCGTGCTGAGGACCATTTATAGGTTTTAAATAGGTTTTTAAAATTGTCCTCAGCATGGATTAGTGCAACAAAAAGTATATAAGCAAATTTTTTGTTTTCAAACTCTTCATTTAACAAAAAAATATTAATGACTTAAAACTAAAGTTGCCATAAACTCTAATTGATGTGTTTCGCAAATTGCTGATTCCCCAAATCTGTGACGTAGAAATGCTTATGGAACCTTTTAAACTAAGATGGGTATCATTTCAACAGTCAACAAAAAGGTATACTTATATCTCTGTAAATTACTGGTAAAGTGCTATAAATCTATATATGGTTTTGGTCAACAATAGAAATAATTGCAGCTAGTGGTTGGCAGAAAATACCAAATTAAGCAGCAAAATAATTAAATTTAATAATTTGCTGACCATGTTCCATTTATTTGCTAGCCATGCTGATTTATTTATTCCGCTGACCAAAATAATTAGAAAGCTGGCTAAAATTAATTAATTTTCTGACCATTCTACTGACCACTTTTTCAAGCAATTTTTCATCTTGGACAAATAGGCACTTATTCAATAGATTTGTTAATTAAACTGAGAACAATATCTACACTGTGTTTCATTTTTAAATATTTTGATATCTGACCATACTAGCCAGTCTCGTGAATGTTTCAGTGTTTTTACATAGGTACTTGCTTATTATAGAAAAAAAAATCATACCACAGCCCAGTTCCTCTTGATGTAGTTCTTGAAGACAATGGCGGCCGCTACACGTATGGTCAGGTCCATTGTCTCCTTGTCGATAAGGTGAAGCAGCAAGATCGCATAGTTCTGGTTCACTTCCACACCTTCTAGGAACTTCTCAGCTGGAAAAAGAAATGGTGATGGTCAGCTTAAGTCATTATTGGTGATACCACACTACATTTTATGAACAATCTTTTGAACAAGCTTTTCCATTAAATAGTTATTATCATATTAGTGCACAGGAGTATTGAAGTTCAGAGCATCGACTTTAGCACAAACTATCCCGACAGACATCCCCACCCCCTCCCCTACCCTCTCGCACACAAATATCCCCCTAACTTACTAGACATTCCCTATAGTTTTAACCCATTGCACAATGTTTGATCTACATTTTTAGGTTAGGCGTTATCAAAGCGCCAGATACTCGATTCTCTACGTAGCAACTAAGTTTATTCTATTTATTATAAGTTAATAACTACAATATTCGAAAAGGTGACTTAAAATATCAGGCAGAAGTACAGGAATTGTAACAAAACAGTAGTTACCGGGTCTGCGGACGTTCGGATCGGGGTTTAGCGTTTGCTGTAAATAGTTCGCCAAGGTAGCCAGATTGTCATCGGTTACTTCCATCGTATTATATATTAGTTTCTTGCGGCCTAAATTAGTTTCAAAGCAATATTTAGGACGACTTTTTCGCAAAATATGCTTTGCTTCGCACCACAAAATCACAGAACACAAAATGCAACCGAAAATATGTCGGTTATTTTGACAGCTGGAAGATGTTGCCAGTCGAAAATAATAGCGGCAAGCAGCAAAACTGTAGACGCAACCACGCGACCATCACGCGACCGAAACCACCTATTAGTTAGACTCACACGATTACTCTATGTGCCGCGAGCCTCTCCACGCTATGCAAAGAAATAAACCCCATCCACCGAGTTGCGGCTGCATTGCCGTTTGAGAATACATGGTAGCTCAAAGACACACGTGTAATAGTAATATATTGAACAGGTCTAACCGCGATTATTTATTAGGTAAAATGTAATTAACTTTGATTCCCGACATTACATTTTACTTAATAAATAATCGCGGTTAGACCCATTTAATATAATATATTAAATGGGTCTAACCGCGATATTACTATGTATGAGCATCGCCAGTCACTAAAAATGCACGTGTAATACTTTAGCAGCTGAAAAACAAAACCTGCATTACACGGGGGTAATGAAGAGGAGCGGACGCGCGGTACGATAAGTGGAGGTCAGTGGGACACATAGAAAGGGCGTGGGGCGAGTGCGCCGAAACGACGCGTCGTATTTCCAATGGGGATGGCAACACGAAACTAATTACAGATGGCGCCACTAGGATATGCCCCGACAATGTTTGTTTTCTTTTATAAGTGTTGATTATTTTCGAATTATTTCACGGAAATTCAACATAAAAACATCATGAAATTAATTTCAATAAAAAAAGGGAAATATATAGTTTATACCAAAACTGAAAAAGCAAAGTTTTGTACGTACTCTAATTCAAAGGTAACCTCAAACATGTTTTTTAAACATTTCTTGCAGAAATAATCGCATACTCTTAATTGAATACCTCTTTACTGTCTGATTTATTGATAATAAAGTTTAAAATGTTTACCTAAAAAAGTTACTCAGAAACATCGAAAATAATCGTTGTATAATTATCTACACTATGTAGGTACTATATAAACTTACTCATAAAACCATACCATTTCTGCATGAACTCTCTTAATTTTATTCCAGTTTGGAGATGAAGCAACATGATGCTGCGGGACTACTACTTGAAGGTTCTTGTTTATCACCAACAACTAAATTGTCCTATCAGAAGTATTGATATCTATTCAGATCTGCTCAGTTTAATGCTATGGGCTGGCTCTGGGTAATTAAGTGCTGCTGCTTACCTATTTTGAGATACGGGCTTAGGCCCAAAGAAATGCGTGTTACAATGTATAATTAGGATTTTATTTAATTAAACCGATATTTACAAGTACCTAGGAATATTGTTTTACTTCACTGACAATTGCACCAACAATAGCTGGGTTTACATTTGCTAAATGGGTTGAATCATTGATATCAAAGCTTGAATTTCTCGTTTTAAGTTAGTTTTAACAGTCGATATTAACGAGTGTGATAAAACATAACTTTTAACTATGATTCTGAATGTTTTTCATTAGTATTGCTTGTATTTACCCGCATAGAAATATATTTTTTTAGTTTGTTTACTAGAATTATAAAACCTATAAACTTCTTGATACTTAATTGATTCACTTCCTCCAAATGGCTTAGGAGCCAGAGATTTTCTATTGCAAACTAAGCAATAGATGCATAGGCACTGTTAAAAAAAAACACTACATGTGTCTCTGGGATTTATTAATTACAAATATTGTGCTATTTCCATACAAATAGTTAAAACGGGACATCCGCCATTTTAAATTTTTTACAGTTGCCACCGCCATTCACTTCCATGCAAAATGTAGGTACTGAAGGAATGCGACGAACACATGGGGCAAGGGCACGAACTCTATACAAGGCGTTGCGTCTTTTCCGCGCTCTCCGCCTCACGTACTTCCCGTGTCCAACGCCTAAAGGATACGCGCTTCTTTAGCCTTTTTGAGAGGCCAAAGAAGCGCCACAACAGTGATTGATGATCACCCGCGTCATTCTTCAGAAACGACGTTTTCTTTTCCTTTCTTGCCATTTTACTTATTGCATTTCGTCGAACTGACAAGCTTACCTACTATTAAATGCGCAGTGCGCACGGAACCGACTGAACCCTGAACTACACTGTCTTCGAGCCATGTCGGAGCATACCGTACACGATCAGACACATCCTATAAGATTTGATGAGATTTGGTCAACATTATTTTTAGTCTATGTTTTCTAGGGTTCAGTACACAGGGAGCAACGGGACCCTATTAATATGCCTACGAAAGATGCGTTGTCTTATTTGAAAGTCAAAATAATTGGCGATAAATAATAGTTAATTTTTTCACAGAAGTTGTGTTCCTATATATTTAAAAAAATAAGGGGTGTTCTCATACATTAACCGTGTTAATAAAGTTTTTCATTTTCAATGTAATTCAATTATTTTTATGGCACCCCTAGGGTTCTGCCAATGTCAGGTTTGTGGAGATGGCCATTTTTGTTTTTTTTTCTTACAGTCAACTCGCACAGTGCAGGTAGTTGAGGAATTTCTAACCAAATTGTAAATAAATAAAGCTGTTTTGTGTTCCCGGGGTTCCGCGATTATGGAGTGGACTGTATGTTGACGAATTATAGGTTGCGATTGTTTGAGCGTTCAAAAATGGGACAATGGCAGAAAGACTCTCCAGACCCGTGGTGCAAGGAGGGCTAGAGGTCAGCGTACCTCTAGTGGGAGCCGCTTTCGGATCCTCGGCGATTCACCTTCCACGACCGCCCACCGTCGATAGCTTACACTGATAGCCCGACGTGACTGGAACCTGGTTGGCCTTTCAGCCTTCTTGGGATCTAGTTTCTGTGATGGCACTGGGCACGTGGAATAACGAGAAGTCGAAGGTATAGCGGTATAGCGTGTCGACGTAATGGCGACTTTAGCTAACGGTTGAGAGAACAGTTTGTGGGGTTGACTGTGCACCACATTCACAGACGGCAGTCCGGCGCGTGCAGGGTCGATCCACATTGTTCGAACCTGCGAACGCCAAGCGTAGCTGGCAGGCTATACATGGTGGAGTAGCCGGGAAGGAAAAAAGACATTTAAAAAATAGTTTTTTCCTGACAGTAAAAAAATAAACATTGATGATTTGATAGGTTCTGATATATTGGTTTAAAATGTTATTTTTCAAGCAGATGCTGCCGTTTTAGTTTAATTAAGTTATTTCGGTTAGTCAGTGCTAACTCTTTCTGTATATTGTAATTTTCATCGTGCCAGTGAACATCTATTCAGCATGAATAAAACTTGTACATAAATGAACTGTTTTTCTGATCTTGGCACCGAGTTCTAAAAGTTGTACCGCGACGATAGTACTTAGCCAACTCACTAACGAACTTTCTTAACTTTTAACCCTTAATAAGGCGCGAGCCAGTAGGCTAGTTAGAGAAAAAGTTGAAATTGATTTAGGGTAAGTTGATACTCTAGAATATGAAAAAATATAAAAAAGGGGGGGTTGTCATGGGGGGAGTAGCTTTTTTTTGGGTGGGAAATAATATCCCTTTGCCCGATTAGGTTTACGCATTAGGTTTTTGGGTGGGAAATAATATCCCTTTGCCTGATTAGGTTTACGCATTAGGTTTTTGGGTGGGAAATAATATCCCTTTGCCTGATTAGGTTTTGTACTTTTAGCCTCAGTTTCAGTATTTCCATATACAAGCACTAGCCCGTGGTTTGGTTTACATTTTTTGTAAAATTATTAAAATTTGTGTAAACTAGAAGATTAAAACAATTTAGAATAATAAAAATGTTTTATTACGCTTATAAAACTAGGAAAAAATAAAGGTAAATAGAAAAGCGTGCGACAGAGAAAAAAATGTGAAACGTGCATGTGCTGTTAGAATGAATAAATAGAAGAGATAAACAGGTGAGATGAATAATAAATGCAAGTGCTTGCCACCAACAAAAAAATTGTGTCTGACAACTATTGGCAAAAACATAAGACCAAATAAATGCAAACGAAGTCGGGTGCAGTAGCTAGTTAGCAATAAAAAAAATCATGAACTTATCGGGCAAGGGGAAATAATTTCCCACCTATAAATTTGCAATTTTTGAGTTTATGGTTTATTACATTGCCTTGTAAAATACACATAAAACAGCATCAGAATAGACCTTTTACCAGAGCAATCAAATTGTTCTTACAAGATTTTTTGTAGAACAAAAACTCGTTTTTTCTTCGGACTGTCAGAAAAATTACCGCTTTTTTACTCGAAATTCTCCCACCGACTCTTTGACATAAAAAAAATAAGTCAAGGGTTGCCAATAAGCAAAAAGTGTTGCCAGGAAAAGAAAAAAAAAGTCCTAATAATCTGTGGTAAGTGGTTCATTCGTTCACTGCAAATGATATGTAGACAATATTTTACTTAAAAAAAAAACGTCGTGGTGGGAAATAATTTCCCCTTGCCTTATTAAGGGTTAATTGGGGGTCCGAAAATGTGTGTAGTACTGGGGAAAGCAGGCTGCCTGCATGGTGTGAACAGACGAAAAATGCAAAAGGCATGCTCACACCACACAGGCATTTCTGTACAATGTAACCATCACTGCATTTCAGTGGCAAATGTAAACCATAGAGTAACCTATAATGTAAACAAAGGCAGTAGGTAGGTAGGTCCATGTTTTCCATTTTGCTGTACAGAAAAAACTATACCTAATACATACTAAAACGCAGTATTACGTATTACATCCTCTTTGATACATACAAGTGTAAAACTGATTATCATTGATCACAAGTGTGAGTTGGACTCCGGGTAGGGTCCCAAACTAATTGAAAGAAAACTGTTTTCTTTTTAACACGATTCTTTATGTACAGAACCTTCAGTGCAAGACTCCGAAACGCCCTTGTCCGATTTTTAATCAGCTGACAGTGGACGTTTGACACTTTTGACAGTGAGTGACAGACATTGCAGAAATCACCACAGTTAAAAAGGCACCCTAAAGCACGGGGCAAAGACCAAATTAAAAAAAAAAAAAAAAAAAAAAAAAAAAAAAAAAAAAAAAAAAAAAAAAAAGGGTAGCCTGAATTAATTGACATCGTCCACCCATCGTCTTTCCGGCGACAAGCAACTAAGGCATTTGAAATTTTTCACTATTCAAAACGTCCTCAATCTAGCTTCATTCAACAAAATAGCCGCACGGCACCACGTTCCAGCTTAACATTTGGTTGCAGCGTAATTCCTCCAGTTTGCTCAGGATGGCTCATCAGCCTCGCATGGCACCGTGCGTCCCGATGCCGCTGGAGAGTAAGGCGCTGGTTAACATCGTGGAGAAGGCCAAGGACTGGGCCTTGATGCACGGAGTCGGGATGCGGGATAAGAAGCACTTTACCAAGGACTCCCTGCAGGTAGTTATAAATAAATATAAAACTGGTGTAGTTAGATCTAAGTCCTTGAGAAGTATATCTGGTGTTACGTTGATTGTCAGGATATGCAATAATTTGATTAGAGAATTTTGTGGACTAAAAGAGGATGTAGTGACTAAAATTAAGAAAGGACTCCCTGCAGGTAGTTATAAATAAATATAAAACTGGTGTAGTTAGATCTAAGTCCTTGAGAAGTATGTCTGGTGTTACGTTGATTGACAGGATATGCAATAATTTGATTAGAGAATTTTGAGGACTGAAAGAGGATGTAGTGACTAAAATTAAGAAAGGAATGTTGCGTTGGTTTGGACATGAGAGGGTACACAAAGAAAAATTTACGAAACAAATATATCGAGTGAATGTGGCTGGAACGGCCAGTAAGGGACGTCCCAGGTGGACATACTTCGACCAAATAGAGGGTGTATTAGCAAAGGGCAAGATAAAAAGTACCCAAAACCGGAGTGCGGGCATGCAAGAACTAATGAATGTCGAGGAAGTAAAAATGATCTGTCAGGATAGTTTGAAGTGGCAGTCCCTGGTCTTTGAATACCCCTCTGGTATACAGGAGCGAGAAGTGCAATAAAAGTATAAATAATTAAGTGATAAAATAAAAATAGCCTTTATTTCGCTGACATTAATACATTGAATTTAACTAAATTATAGTTTTGTTGGATTAGAATTCTTAGATATAACATGCATTTCAGAAATCATAAATCAATAATTTATTTCAACGTAAAGAATTTACATTCTGTTTGCTGAATGTCAATGTACTATGTTAGCCACTGCCTTCGGGCCGTATTTGTAGTGGAGGACTGGCCTGGGGACAAGGGGTGGGAGGAGTCTTGCGTTTTGTGATGTCACGTTTCAAAAATGTCGTCATCATCAGCCATTTGACGCCCACTGCAGGAGATAGGGCTCCCTCAGGGTTTCCCAAGCTTCCCGGTGCTGTGCCGACCGCATCCAGCAACTCTCCGCCACTATGGGTGGTCACCGAGGGTCGAAGGGGGGTAAAATTATAAAAAAAAGATCACATAGAATGGGTACATTCCCTTATGTAATATCTGTGTACAATAAAGAATATTCTATCTATCTAGTGGTATCGTGGCTGATTACCATGCCGGAGGTCGTGGGTTCGATTCCAACTGGGGGCCACCATTTACAAGTGGCCCCAGTCTGGGGTATTTCCATGTTTGTGATGTCCTTTCTTGGTTACCACAGCACTGGTATCCTAGTTTGGGACCAGGACAATGTGTTGAAGTTATAAATTAATTGTTTATTTATATCCTATCCTACTGATATTATAAATGTGAAGATGTTTGGGTATTAGATGTTTGTTACCTACTCTTTGTTTTGTCTGTTATGACTACTGTGGAGCAACAATATGCTTGTGGTATCTCCACTTTCAAAAGGCCAGTAACTGAGTAACAACAGCATTGTTTTACACTTATGTACTTGTTATTATTACTTGTGTAAGAGTAAATTAAGAGTATCTTAACTCAGATTAACACAGATGGTCTGTCCATTGAGGCCTAAATTTAGGGCCAAGGTTGAATAGCTGTGTATGATAGAAATTAATTGTAGTCAGGTGGGTATTAAAGTTATCCCTCCAACAGGTTGCTCCGTTTGTGCTGCTGCCGTCTCCGTTCCCGAGGACTGAGTTTACCAAAGCAGTCGAGCTGCAGCCGATGCTCAATGAGCTTATGCACAAGGCAAGGAATAAGCATAAGTATCTTTTATTTTTCCAATGCTGCGTGCGCGCAGCACGCGCCCGTGGAAGCAGGTGGAGATCAACAGCGTCGCCTCGGGATTCGGGCCACCTGGGGCACGAGTCAGAAGCATTTTAGCCCTGGGTCATAAGCACCTTTGTTGCGTCTAGTCTGGGTGTGGTTAAAAGGCGACGGTAAAGTCACTGTCCTTTCATCGATCACTATAAAGTGTCTAGGCAATATACTTTTTAAAACTTTTGTGATTGTACGTTGACTTAATTGTATAAGGTGTGGGATAATGTCCGACAAATAACTTAAGCAAATGGCTTCATATGGGCGTATTTCGGATCTCAGCGGCAGCGGACGTGGGACGTGACTTGGAATTCTTCAAAAATATATTTCTATGACACAAGAATCCGTGTGACTTAGTATTAAGCAAATGGCTTCATATGGGCGTATTTCTGATCTCGTGGCTGGGGACCTGGAATGTGACTTAGCATTCTTCAAAAATATAATTGTAAGTCACACGAATCCGTGAGGACCATTGGATTTTGGTTGAAATTAGTAAAAACAAACCACTTTTAATAAAGTGTATTCTTTCGTTGTTCATTGAAATAAAGGTCACTGAAATGGAGTGCTACTGTTTAAGGTAAATTATCAAATTTTCCAGGTCGCGCACGACGCTGAGTTTCTGGAGCAAACCCTTCAGAATGCTCTGCAGGTCGACGAGTTCACAAACAACCTGTACAACATTTGGGTGAAGGTTAGCCAGGAAGGAGTCTCACAGGTGAATATTCTTACCACTTTCCTCTTCATCACCATTCATTACACTGACGATATTTATTTGGATACAGAATCATTGTACACTCTCTCATTATTGTAGCTTGCAGCCAAAGAATTGCGCAACTGTCATAATTGTACCTTCAGGAATGTCAGGACATACCCCGGACTTACAGTCTTGACTTGGACTCTGCCAATTATCCTCAATCAATGTCTCTTGTAAATATTCGTAGTACACTGTTGGGCTAAGTGTCAGTCCACCCCGCTCTCACACGCGCTGTCCGCACGTGGTCCGCGCTCTGTCGTAAATAGCTTCGTGTGAAAGAGATGGTTGACTCCTCGCAACTCTAATTAAACATTGTTCATGGGCGCAGCAACGGTAGGCGACATTACACGGTTCAATCACACTGAAGCAATGCCATTGAAAGGCATTGAACATTGGACATTAAACAACTTTACCTATTTACACGGTTACAATGCACTTAGCCCAGCGGATTAGTAAGTTGAAGTGGCAGTGGGCGGGGCACATAGCACGCAGAATTGATGTCCGATGGGGCCGAAAAGTTCTCGAATGAAGACCACATATCGGCAAGCGCAGCGTAGGACGACTAGCCACAAGATGGACAGATGACCTCAGCCAAGTGGCAGCAAGACGCTGGATGCAAGCCGCTCCCAACCGGTCTTTTTGGAAATCCATGAAGGAGGCCTGTGTTCAGCAGTGGACTTCTTGTGGCTGAATGATGATGATGATGAATGCACTTAGACGTTTCAATGCCATTGAAGCAATGAAACTGAAAGCAATATTGAACCGTGTAACGACCAGGCTTGACGTCTCAGTGCGATTGAAGCAATGTTGCACAGAATTGAACCGTGTAACGACCAGGCTTGACGTCTCAGTGCGATTGAAGCAATATTGCACAGAAATTTAACCGTGTAACGACCAGGCTTGACGTCTCAGTGCGATTGAAGCAATATTGCACAGAAATTGAACCGTGTAACGACCAGGCTTGACGTCTCAGTGCGATTGAAGCAATATTGCACAGAAATTGAACCGTGTAACGACCCTTGACGTCTCAGTACGATTGAAGCAATATTGCACAGAAATTGAACCGTGTTACGACCAGGCTTGACGTCTCAGTGCGATTGAAGCAATATTGCACAGAAATTGAACCGTGTAACGACCAGGCTTGACGTCTCAGTGCGATTGAAGCAATATTGCACAGAAATTGAACCGTGTAACGACCAGGCTTGACGTCTCAGTGCGATTGAAGCAATATTGCACAGAAATTGAACCGTGCAATATCGCCAGCACATTTGTTGCATCTGGGCTGGGTGTGGTGAAAAAGGGATGGTAACGTCATTTTCCTTTCATTAGTCACTGTAAATAGTTCATTTTGCAAAACATTTATGATACATAGACGATGCTTAGGCACAGTTAAATGATTAAAAATAATTTTAAGGTTTCAGACTTCTTAGTGATCCGTTACATTTAGAATTAGTTTGAGATTTCAGACTTATAGGTTCTAGGAATTCGTCAGACTGATAGGCTCAGAATTACTCTAAGCGATCAGAATTAAGGTTCAAAATTATTCTAAGGGTCCATCAGAGTGACAGGTACAGAATTAGTCGGGTACAAAATTAGCCTTCAAGTAGCTTCGCCGCAGATTAGTTGCCCAGACACTTGCGCCGTTTCACACGAGTGTATTTTGGATAAGCCCTCCCGGACGCAGCCTTTGTCGCTGGGCATGCTGTGCTCAGCTCGGACATGATGCTGGACACGCGCTGTCCGCACGTGGCGCGCGAGAGGCAGTGCGCGCAGCACGCGCCCTACTGCTCGTGGAAGCAGGTGGAGATCAACAGCATCGCCTCGGGATTCGGCCACCTGGGGCCCGTGTCAGAAGCATTTTAATCCTACCTCATAACAACGTTTGTTGCATCTAGTCTCAATGTGGTGAAAAGGGGATGGTAAAGTTACTGTCCTTTCATCGATCACTATAAATTGTCACGATGCTTGGACGGCACAGTTGAATTCGGAATTAGTCTAAGGTTTCAGACTTCAGGGTCTAGGGATTCGTCAGACTGATAGGCTCAGAATTACTTACTCTAAGCGGTCAGACCTAAGGTTCATAAGCGCGTCTCTCCCCGGGCGCAGCCTTTGTCGCTGGGCATGCTCCGCTCGGACATGATGCTGGACACGCGCTGTCCTCACGTGGCGCGCGAGAAGCAGTGCGCGCACCACGCGCCCTACTGCTCGTGGAAGCAGGTGGAAATCAACAGCATCGCCTCGGGATTCGGCCATCTGGGGCCCATGTCCAGGGAGATACAGAGGTAGCGGCCCTCCGGAGGGCGCTGTGGGGCGTGCGCACTGCGCCGGTGGCGTCTAAGGTTGCTTCTCTGCTGGGCCTAGGGCCTAATAAACGCTTGTTCAAAAAAGTGATATTACGACAATGGCTGATATTTTAAGTTATTTTTTAGTCTCTAAAGTTTCCATCGCGAACTCATTCCAATTACAAAAAAATCTTCGGACTTTATAGTCAAAAATGAAAAAGTAATTTAGAAGAAAATTGCTCTTAACAGACCATTGCGAACGTATCCGGACTGGATTTTGGTCAAGTTAAGTGCCGGGCATTATAGAGGTATTCAACAGCGGTGGTAGCCTTGTGGGTAGAACATTGGTCTCGGAAGCGAGAGACCCAGGTCCGATTCCCAGTGCGGGCATGTACCTATGACTTTGTTTTCTAAGTTGTGTACATTTGTGCAACACCACTCGCTAACGGTGAAGGAAAACATCATGAGGAAACCTGAGTGTCTGAGCTATTCACATACCTCAGCGCTTACACGCGTGGTGATTAAGCCCATACTCTCTCCCTGAGAGCAGGCCGGTGCCCTACAGGGAGACGTATATAGGCTGCTTATGTAGGTATTAGAGGTATAGGAGCTTTTCGTATCTTGATGGTTGACTTTTGTTACCACGTTCGCAAAGAGTGCACTTTGTCTCCTTTTGTACTCGATCGTTAACACTTTTGAGGCGGAAAATTTCTCTGCGAATAAAAAAATACGACATGGGGTCAATAAGAAGCAACAGACAATATTGGTACTCTGTAAAAAGCCACCGGCGTTGGTGTAGGCCCCAGAGACGCCATTCAAGAGGCGCCCAGCCTGGGTAGTGCGGCGACGCGAGTCGCGCGTTTTAACGTCAAGAGTCGCGACTTTCCAGTATGTTTATTGTCAATTTCTGACATTAGAGCGCCACAAAACGCGTGACTCGCGCCATCGTACTGCCCGTGCAGGATTTGAATTTGCAATGACGAACTATCCCACGATTTACGTCACGACACGATTTTCGTCATTTTTCTGTCTGATACCAGACTTCGGACATTTTATTCCACGTAAAAACCAACGGTCTTGTGTATAAAAACGTGATTCCTCTAAAACACTCCTCAGAGGTAGTTTAAATAATCTGTGGTTAAGTCTTTCCTTTCACCACATACTATTTATACTGCCTCTGAGGAGTGTTTTCATAGGAATCGTGTTTTTCTGAATAAGACCGTATCTCTTGTTGTAAAGTAAAGTAAAGTAAAGTAAAATAAGGTTTATTGAAATAACACAGTTACAGCATATTTTTGTTACATAATAATATTTTGTTTAACAAAAGAGGTGGGTAGATGCACAATACACAGTTTAACGGCAATCCCCAAACTAGCCGAGGCCTGTATCTTGGGGACTTTATTAGTGTTCACAGAATACATTTTTCACGGCAAGCTAATTACGCAACACGGTTGCCTTACAAAATAAACGTTTTTGTGAATATCTAATCTAGAAAAACACACTACTATATGGCATTAATTTGAATGTTAAATATATATAAATATATACGAATACATATGAATACTCATAATTATATTGTATAAATATATAAATATATTGTATAACTACATAAATATTAAATTGTTGAAAGTGATAGTTAGGAGTAGTTGCAAGCACAGAAGAAATGGCCTCAGTCTGAGTATATTTCTAAGTTTGTGATGTCCTTGGATGGTTACCATGGCACAGGGTATCTTAGCTTGGAACCATGTCAAGTGATTGTGTTGTGTGGAAATTGTTATTTATTTATTATTTATATGCAAGGCAATCCACCTTCACTCGTGGAACCCCAAATTGCGCCCCAATTTCATGCGTTATGTCAGAAATAACGACTTGGTAAACGTTACATTCATACTTATTGAGGCTTCGGAGCGCAACTGAAACTGAAGGCGTATTTTGACTATAATAACCAAATTAGCGCCGAGAGTAAGGGGGGGAGGGGGGGTTCCATCGTATCCCTTTGTCCTACTCTATTATTCATAGAATATGTAGTGTCATTTTTGCCCAAAACATAACATGCTAGGCAAAACTGACACTTTTCCTCCACTAAAGTGACATTGGTATCCTGAAAAACACATCGTGACGAAAATCGTGGAGGTATGCTCGCCAGTGACGTCACTCGTACGGGATAGCGCGTCCACCCGTCCAGTGTTATCGTCATAGACCGAAGTTATGACCTTCAGTGAGAATCAATCGTTATCAAAATGTACCGAAGACTTGACAACCACCTTCGGTTGATGACGAATGTAGTTTAAGCATGTAGTATTTGGATATTTGTCTTTGGTACTCGGTATGTGTGCTGGAAGTTGGTCGAATTGTTGATTTCTTTATTGTATTACAAATGAATGTCACATTCGTTTCCTAATGCAAACCTGGTAGGGACGAACAAAACTTTGTACAAATTCCATTGAAAATTACTTTGATGAAGTTGTTAGTTCTGTGAAGCATGTAAAATAATCAATCAGAAATGAATAATTTATTTCAACGTAAAGAATTTACATTCTGTTTGCTGAATGTCAATGTACTATGTTACTATGTTAGCCGCTGCCTTCGGGCCGTATTTGTAGTGGAGAAAAAGGCAGCAGGAAAAAAACTCCACTCTGAGCATAAACATAAACTTAAACATATTTTCTCAAATCACCTTAAACTTAAGTTTGAGCCTATCAATTAATTCCTCCTTCTACGGAACCCTTCACTGCGCGTGGCCCGGGATGCACTTGGCCTCTCTTTATTTCATTCCTGAATCACAGTCCGATCAAACATCCTGATCAAGGGCCTAATTATGCGTACCAAATCCTGAGCGGTTCCAATCGTCTAACTGTCAGTAACCAAAACAGGACACACGATTTCTTATCGCGCGAGCGATGGCTGAGAGTTAAATGATGGCTCAATTTCTTCAATTGACCATGTTAAAAAAAATCTTTACGCGGGAGGAAGATTGAATTTAATTAAGAAATCCGAATCGTTCTAACATCCTGACAGTTGCTAGTCAGAATGTCTATGAGAATATTATATGTAGGTACCTACGTCAGGAAATATATCAGTAACTTTAAAACTATAAGCAGCCATCACAAAATATAAAGACTAGAAATAAACATAAACTTTCGTTCGATTATTTAGATGACGAATACCTATGTCTGGAGTTAAAGCCAGTTCAATGCAGGTTTTAGAATTAACAAACATATTTGAAAAGACTAAGTTTGGAGTTTCTTTATCCATTTTTTCTGTAAAATGATCTGGATTGTGAAATTGTGGATAAATTAAAGATGCCGGATGAACCAATTCCACGTTGCTGGATCTGTTCACAAATCGGTTAGATGCTCAATGTCTTCAATTGATCATGTGAAACACACGGGAGTAAAATAAATTTTATGACGTTATCCGAAGAACTTCGTTCTGTGTTTATACGTTTCAGTCTTCTTTAATTATAGATAAATGAAAGATACCGAATGATAAGATTCAGAATGAAAGACAGAAATGAACGAAAAGTGAACGGCCTGATTCCGCCTAAAGAAAAGAAGCAACTTTTTGTTTACTTAACACAAAACAAATAGGCATCAGGTTGAACTAACTGTCGAGATATCATTTTACATTGTTATCTAATTCATTAGGTGTTTATTTGCAAAGTGCTTGTCTACTGCACTTTGACTCGTCAAAACTATCAACAATTCGACAAATGATCAGCAATTTCTCCTTGTAACTAAATAGTTACATCGTAAGTGCATTGAAGAATTAAAGACACATTCACCCGGTTTCTCGTGTGTACGTGTCAATCTACTGTAAACAGCTGTCTGTTTTTTCTAGGATTCCATACCTCAAAAAGAAAAATGGAACCCTTATAGGATCACTTTGTTGTCCGTCCGTCCGTCTGTCAAGACCGTTTATCTCGGGAACGCGTGGAGGTATCGAGTTGAAATTACAACCATGTACTCAGGTCTACAGTCCCTTGAAGCTGTATAAAATTAAACTTCTGAGTTAACGTAAAAAAAAAGATACGGCCGTTTATGCCGCATAAAACGTATATTTTGACACTCAAGGTAATCAAAATTTATAGGGTACTTTCCGTTTACCTAGAGCTATGCAATTTGGCAAGTAATATCGTCTTATAATACAAGTACAGGGAATAATCTGAAAAGTATACATTTGTTATTAAATAATTTAAAAATAGTCTTTGAAGTTCGGGAAAAGCTCGGAAAAAACTGAGAGACTCGATTCCTGAACTTTATTTATAGATAATATGTATCTACAAATTTGTACAGAACCCTCGGTGGGCGAATCCGACGCGCACTCGTTCGATTTTTTTGTATGCAAAGTCGTTGACAGTAGATTAGCAGGGTACGAGAAACCGAAGGGTATTCTACTGGAGACAATACCGTCAATTCGGATATTATGTATTAGGGTTGGGACGAGGTCCTGAAATTATTTTTTTATATGAAGCATTCAGGGCAGCACTAATGTTAAGTTACCTTACCTATTAAAGAATCTAAATATAAGTATTTTTTTTTAGTTTAATCGTGCAACTAAGTATTCAATGCACTTACATTGTAACAAATAATGTGGAGATATTCCTTTATGAGATTTTTAACGCCATAAAATTACTTATAACACCGATTTGTTACTACATTTAAAAACGTTTCTTTATACTTTCGTTTTTATAAGTTTAAAGTCTTTAAAGGATTATCTTTACGAGTTTTGTGAAAAATAAGGCAAGTCTCGTCGAAATAAAAAAATATATATCTTTAAAAAATAAAAACCTGTGTGTAAAAGTTAGACTGTATTCAAAACGATTGTGACTTGTAATAATTTTTAAAATTGCGATTTAATAATTATTTTAATTATTATACTCTCTTGCACTTTTCACATTACTTGTTACCAGTACCTATATTAGGACAATAAAATAAGTAATGGAAATGTTCTGTTGATAGTTGAACAGCTAAATTGTAAAAAGCATTAAATGTAGTTAGTCTGTTGAAAAGTTAATAAACAATGGACGTTATTACACTAGACGATAACGGCAAGAACGAAATTTTATTCGTACTATGTAATTGTATAAAACTAGATGTCGTGTCATCCAATGTGAAACGGTCCATCGCCTATCCTATGAGATAACATATCGTGCTCGTCTGTACTAAAACATTAACTCGCACTTATTCGAATACATACCTAGTGTGTAAAAAACTCCCCATTCGTCAATACGAACCACTTTGACCATTACTGAGTGTCTGAGGTGTTCGCATACCGCAGCGCTTGAAATTGCCAATCCGCGGTGGGCACGCGTGGTAATTAAGCCCATACTCTCTCTGAGAGAAGGTCTGTGGCCTGGAGTAACGACATAAATAGGCTGCATTATTATAATATTTATATAATTATATATGCTTTAAACAATAGTTAAAAAGAAAAACTTATCTTTTTCAAAACAATTTTTTTTATAAGTGCTATCAACATTAAAATATTATTAAATAAAATTAATGAGTTACGATTACGAATGTAATTATGTACAAACGTTTCAATGTAAAACAAATAATGTTGTATTGTTAAAAGATGTACTATGCTAAGTATCTATTGTAATTGTAGTTTACATTTTAAACACCTTCAGTTCACCTCACTCGATCAGTTGTAACCAAACAACTGTCATTGGACAGAATATCTACCATTTTACATTGTTGCCAGCGGTATATACACGGCAAATAGTTATATTATTTTAAAGTGTTCTTTTCAGGTACATACATACTGTTATATCTGTTACGGTTTTCTGCTGTAAAATCTATCCACCCTAAAACCCGTAACAAGGGCATAGTGTGCAAAAAATTGAAATAAGATGAGGATATTCTATTTTAAGTCATTGACATACTTTTAAAATAATAATTCCCTTATCGGACAAATCACCTGTGTTCACTGCCCATTTTGGAGTCATTCGGCACCGGATTTCGGCCACCATAATCATATTTACAGTTAGACCCTATCGGTGCAGCATCTGAGATGTATACCAGTCACATCCCGTTCATCACACCAAAACTTTAATATCTCTAGCGCAACCAATGTGCTTTGCAGTCGGTCAGTCTCGGGCTCTTCCGTTCCGACTACCTCAGGCAAGTGCTGGAGCAGAATCATTTGGTGCCATTTGACACCTGAATCTGGCCACCATAATCATATTTAACAGTGAGACTCTATCGGTGCAGCATCTGAGAGGGATTCCAGTCACATCCCGTTCATCACACCAAAACTATAATATCTCTAGCGCAACCAATGTGCTTTGCAGTCGGTCAGTCTCGGGCTCTTCCGTTCCGACTACCTCAGGCACGTGCTGGAGCAGAATCATTTGGTGCCATTTGACACCTGAATCTGGCCACCATAATCATATTTAACAGTTAGACTCTATCGGTGCAGCATCTGAGATGCATTCCAGTCACATCCCGTTCATCACACCAAAACTATAATATCTCTAGCCCAACCAATGTGCTTTGCAGTCGGTCAGTCTCGGGCTCTTCCGTTCCGACTACCTCAGGCACGTGCTGGAGCAGAATCATTTGGTGCCATTTGACACCTGAATCTGGCCACCATAATCATATTTAACAGTTACACTCTATCGGTGCAGCATCTGAGATGCATTCCAGTCACGTCCCGTTCATCACACCAAAGCTATAATATCTCTAGCCCAACCAATGTGCTTTGCAGTCGGTCAGTCTCGGACTCTTCCGTTCCGACTACCTCATGCACGCGCCGGAGAAGAATAAGATGAAGCAAGTGGAGTTTAACACGATCGCGGCGAGCTTCGGCGCGATGACCTCCCATCTGCCTACGATGTATCGGTACTGACGTTATTGATGTTCGTGGCGTGGTGTGGCTTCTGAGACCTGGGTTTTTGATGATATTAATAATCTTTTCAATTTTGCTTTAAGATTCGGGCCTTTGTAGCTCTGCATGTTATGTCTATCCCCGGTTTCACGTTTACGAAGAATCTGTTATCCACTATTAACAGCGGCCAGTCGTTTTTTGTATGCACATTGGCGAACTGACAGCTGTTAATAGTACATTAAGAAGTTGTTAGTGAACAAGAAACAGGGAGTAAGTTATCTTATTAATAGTGAAGCTAGCATGAAACGTTTTACAAGTTCGACGCATTATAATTCAAAGTATTTTCAATTATTAACGTAAAACATTTAATTTCGGTGGCTTGGAATAATACATTTTCAAACCTTCGAAATAAAACATACTGGTTCTTTTGATACATTTAAGTAGTTGTGCAAATTCAGGTCTCAAAAGTTCGCCTTTCACCTGAGCCGCGATTCATGAAACAACAATTGACAGTTTATTGTGACAATTCGATGTATATTGCGTAGCCGTTTGGTAAAATTAGTCTTCCTACTTGTCAATCTGTGTGTTAACCGGCTATGCAATGTACTTCGAATTGTCATAGTAAACCATGATTGTAGTTCTGTGAAATGGGGCCCGGCAGGCGTTTATTTTGTTAACATCTCTCATGTGACTGCTATCTTTCTCTTCCTTTCTGCACGCACGCTATTCATTCATCTCTGTCACTCTTCACTTTTGTATTTTCTTTTTTATGTTTACTTCAGCAAAGAATAGTAAAGGCGGGAAGTGTAAACGGTGGTTTCTTAAGTGTGGCCGAAATATCTCCAAAAGAGCTAGATTAATCATTGATAATATTAGCTATCCATAATGCAGTGCTGATACCAAAACTTATGTATGGTAGCGAGACTTGGGCATGGCAGAGGAGTCAAGAAAGTAGGCTTAATTGAGTAGAAATGAGGTCCTTGAGAAGTATGTGTGGTTTTACTTTGAGTGACAGGATACGCAATAGTATGTTTAGAGAACGTTGTGGACCCAAAGAGGATGAAGTGACTAGAATTGAGAAAGGAAAGTGCTGTGATTTGAAGATATGGAGAGGGTGAAAGAAGAAAGGTTGAGGAAAGAAATATATTGAGCGAATGTGGGTGTAAGACCGGTAAGAGGCGTCCCAGGCGCGCATACTTCGACCAAATAGCCAAGTACCCGAAACAGGCGTGCATCCATGCATGCAATGACTTATAAATGTTGATGAAACGAAGGTTTGTCAGGACTGTGTGAAACCTTGTTCTCTGCCCACCCCTCTGGGATACAGGCGTGAGTTTGTGTAATGAAATGTAATGCAGCGTTTGATTTTGCTTTTCAAAACTGTGTCGCAAAATATTTCTCTAGCGATTAGAAGTTACTCGTATTTTTGTACATATTATTAGAACAAAAATAAGTATTATGTATTTCATATTTTTTTTTGTAATTTTGTTTTAATTTTAGGTATAGTCATTGTGCATGCATGCGTGCTTTTTAAAGTAGAGCTTACAAGCTTTCTGCTCAGATATTTATGATCACTTGAGAGATGTTCCCTTACCACGCCTCGAAATCTAGTCAGTTTCGATTAATAAAATGACAGATTGGTTCTGTTTTGTGTAATGTGTGTTATTCTGTCCAATCGTTGCTGGTGCTGGCCTAGGGTACACATCTTTCAAACACATTTTCTTATTCTGTTTGGCTTTCACTATACACGTTTAAACATAGAATACTTCGTTTAGACAGTCCTATTTACAAAAACGCAATTGCTAGAAATCGTGTTGTTTCAACTGGTGTTACCCAGCGATGGTAGCCCAGTGGGTAGAACATTGGACTCGGAAGCGAGCGACCCAGACTTAGGGGACAACTCACCCTCAACTAAACTCACCCTGAATTTTAGAGTGGTAGATTCCCCAGTGTGCTAACCGAGTGTAGGCGAGTTGCCACCTGCAGAATATTTGGGGTGGTCAACTCAGCCCAGTTTAAATTTACAAATTAATTGAATACAAGCTGACTAAAAATTACTTGGGAGGATTTCTAAAATTCTGACAAATTTTCCGTCATAAAACAAATAACGCATGTGAACCATGGAATTCACGACTTAACAAAAAAGATTGGGCAAAGCATACATTGCTGCACTGATACAAGTTTTGACGAAGAATTCGAAGCCATTATTTCACGCTTTGAAAAGTAAATAAATACACATTGGAATGAACAAAGGATGCAGTAATCCGTTAAAACTACATTGAACGAGCATTAAAAGAGTTGATCGACGGCGAGACTTATACGGGGCACTGTTAAATTAAGGGTTAACTTTTTATTTTATTTTTATTTATTGAAAGAAAACAAACATATGTACAATATAGTTACAAGACAGAAAAATCTTAAATGGATATATAAGTAATTGTACAACCAATGGCGTTTTCTATAGATTAATACAAAGACAGTAATGAAGGTCATCTGTGCATCTTGTGGCTGGTCGTCCTACGCTGCGCTTGCCGATATGTGGTCTCCATTCGAGAACTTTTCGGCTCCATCGGCCATTAGTTCTGCGTGCTATGTGCCCCGCCCACAGCCACTTCAACTCACCAATCCGCTAGGCTATGTCGACGACTTTCGTTCGTCTACGGATCTCCTCATTTCTGATTCGATCTCGTAGAGAAATTCCAGGAAGACGTTGGATACAAGCCGCTTCCTACCGGTCTTTATGGAAATCCATGGAGGAGGCCTATGTCCAGCAGTGGACTTCTTGTGGCTGAATGATGATGATGATAGAAATGAAAAGAAAAACAGTTATGCTAATAACAACAGTCAAAGAGGAAATTAGTTACATTTGCAATCTACTCTGTTAGGTACTTAAGAAGTTATTTAAAACAAAATACTGAGTTTTTGGTTACAGAATTTTGTAAATAAAAAATATTAAGTATTTTATTAACTGACGTTAGAAAATTTAAATTTAAATTTTGTTTTTTGTTTCATACATAAAAAAAATCTCAAGCCTTTATTACTTTTATTATTGTTGGTCTCAATTTGAAGAAATCCTCTCAAGTACATCGATTCAGGACATTCTTATAGACCCAAACAGTAATTTTTATTCAGCTTGTATTCAATTAATTTGTAAATTTTAAAGTGGGCCGAGGTGGTTAACCACCCCAAAATTTTGCAGTTGGCAACTCACCTACGCTCGGTTAGCACACCGGGTGAACCTACCACTCCAAAATTCACAAGGTGACAACTCACCCGCAGGATGAGTATAGTTGAGGGTGAGTTGACGCCTAAGCCGGTTCGATTCCCAGTGCGGGCATGTACTATGACTTTGTTTTCTAAGTTATGTACATTTGTGAAGTTATAGTAGCAATACCACTCGCTAACTGTGAAGGAAAACATCGTGAGGAAACATGAGAGACTGAGGTGTTCATATACCTCGCCGCTTAAAATCGCCAATCCGCGGTGGGCACGCATGGTGATTAAGCCCACACTATCTCCCTGAGAGAAGGCCTGTGCCCTACAGTGGGACGTATATAGGCTGGTTATGTGCTTGTTACAAATGAAACCGAAATATTTAAAAAGTAAAGGTGTTATATATATAGAAAATGATAATGCACATAAAGTCTTTCCCTTTACAAAGACTTTTTAAACTGCTTTTGAGAAGGGTTTTAGAGATTTTTATAAATAACACCATAATTGTTTTATTACTTAAACAATCGATTTAAATAGGTGGGCGTTAAGTGTTTAATTTTCAAACCAAAATGTATTATCGTACGTGAGTCTATAAATAATGAAACGACACTTCATGTCAGTATTGTTAGTGGAGAACTAGCAAAAATGTATTAATCTCATTAGAGAGGCCACGTTATAAGATGGATAATTGTGGTTTAGAAGAAGAAGAAGAAATACCGTTATTTATCGCCACACAGACATTATGGGATAAGGCATAGGAAACAAGGAAAAACAGACAAGGCAAAACACTAAACAAAAAATAAAAACAACAATAAAAGGGCACATGGGCTATGTCCGTGCGGCATATTTGTCTCTAAGGGTAAATTTTTCAATAGTCAGATAAAACTTAACTGGAGAATAAATTGCATGCTATCGCTGTCTAAATCATACGACAAGACAGTGACAACATCAGTTTTATTCTCCAGTTAAGTTTTATCTGACTATTGAAAAATCCGGTCTAAGACAAATATTTACATAATGAATCTGTCGAAAAGTAATAAAATTGTAATCACATGGTACAAAAACGGGTCCAAACTACGAGCTCACAATGTGCTCGTAACGCTTTATAAAGTATGAAGCGTTTTTCAATATTTGAGTTGTCTATATGGATATAGGTTTACATATTTATAAAAAAAACGTTTCAAATTCAGTGTAAAAACTAAATTCATTTTTTTTTAAAGTAAAGTAACATGATTTTTGGCATTTTCGAGATGGTAAAAATCCAAAAAAAAAAATTATTTATGGTTTTTTTTCTGAGTTGTTCTATGTCCTCTATGGTATACCATAGGGAACATTATCACTCTAAAATCTAATCTAATCGAAGTTCGAGGCAAGTTCCCTGTCAAATGTTCGGTCACTTGGTTGAACATCAATAGTTTTCACGTTACGTTTGCAGCATTATAGCATTAACACCTCTCCATACCGTGTATTTTTGCATGTTTTGTGCTTGTTTTAGTGTGTTTTTATTAGTTGTGTTTACTTTGTATTGTCGTAGCAGTATTGTTGTGTTAGTTTTAGTTTTAACAGTAATTTTTAATCCAATATTCAAGATTCATAAATTACCTATAACCTCGTCTACTAAATAAAAATAAAAAAAAAACTGTTTTTATTTCCTGATGCATATTAATATTTACTTATGAAATATAAATTTATTTTATTTTTCCCAGTTACATTCTTCGTCAACTTGGACACGGGGAACTGATAAAAAATGTAAGCGAAAATCGATTTACGTAAGTAAGTATTAAAAAATATTTAATAAGATGAGTTCGCCTTTGTAAGAAATTTTATTATACTCTTTTTGTTGCACTAATCCGGGCTGAGGACAATTTTAAAAACCTATTTTTAGCCTCTAAATAGGTTTTTAACAAATTTTATGTATAACGTCGGGGATAGGTGGGTAGTCGTCATAGAACTTATTGTGGTGCCAGGAATAAAAAATGCTCTATTTTTTTTTTTAACAGATGCCAGAGAACCGCGCTCTGTCAGGCCTCTGCGCGGGCATAATTGAGGCCTACGACCTTTTCGGGGTGGCCAGCGCTGTGGTTCTTTTCGTTGTTGAGGAGGTATCTTACAACATTTGCGACCAGAGGTTCCACGAGTTCGAGATTTCGGAGAAACGCCCCGATATACAGGTGAGTGCATTCGTTTAGCGGTAATTTGTTTAAAGGCCTGTGCCCTACAGTGGGACGTATACCTATAGGCTGAATACATACATATAAATATTAGCAGCCTATATACGTCCTACTGGTAGGGCACATGCCTTCTCTCAGGGAGAGAGTATGGGCTTAATTACCACGCGTGCCCACCTCGGATTGGCGATTTCAAGCGCTGAGGTATGTGAACACCTCAGACACTCAGGTTTTCTCACGATGTTTTCCTTCACCGTTAGCGAGTGGTATTGCTATTATAACTTCACAAATGTACATAACTTTACATGCCCGCACTAGGAATCGAGCCTGGGTCTCTCGCTTCCGAGCCCAACAAACAAAAAAAACATATACCTACATTGTTTTGAAAGAGTTACTGTGACGTCACCAATATCCAAGAAAAAAAAATTAAGGTAACATTTGCCTAAAATGAAGTCATATTGGAAACTCTTTCACTTTTAATTTAGGATTCAACCATTGAGTCTTTTTCTAAATATATAAAAATATTATTATAATTTTTTATTTATTCTCAGTACAAACAAGAAAAACCACAATTTCATTATTTTGCCAAACTGCCAATGCAGTTTAGTGGCAAGCTTTTGGTAACAATCCTTATGTAACTTACACAATCTACACAACAAACAGTACCGATTCCTTCCAAATCTGATGAATACTTTAAATGTTGCTTTTTTGAGACTTTTACTAAAGTAGGTACTAAACAATTACTTAGCCGAGATCCATATTTCTTTCTTGTTTTTCAGATTTACCGCAAAACCCTCGGAGAAATATACGAAGAAACACATTTGAACGACAAGAAGCAACTGATGTTGTAAGTTAAGTTTTATCAAAACGTAGTTTTTAGTTTTAATTCGATTGTAGTAGTTAAACTAGTTTTAAAAACTACCGAACTACTTTTACTGCAGATGTACCATGTACATTGTACATAACTTTACAGTGGCCTCGATATAGTAAAAAAATGGTATCCCTAAGTGTCATTGTGCGTCAAAAATTACACCTATTAACTCACTGACTTAACTGTGGACAGGAGGGAAAATACCTAGGTACATACTATCATAGAAATCGAAATAAAGAATTTGTCAAATGTTTTGTGAAAATCTTCAACGACATGTGGCAACCCTAACAACTGAACAGCTCATTAGCTCAGTTGGGAGAGCGCTGGCACGGTTAGCCAGAGGTCGCGGGTTCAAGTCCCGGCATGGGTGGAATTTTTAGCCTCTAAATAGGTTTTTTAAATTGTCCTCAGCACGGGTTAGTCCAACAAAAAGAATATAACTGAACCGTGTCCTGTTCACCTTCTATAGTGAATGTTACCCTAAAAAAAATTCTGGGTTTGCTAATATTTTGTCCTGTTGAAAAGTTAGCGTTGCTGACTCAGGCTGGTAAAAATGTGGTTGGATTTCTGAGGAACTTAATTTGTGGCGCGAGCTGTAATGCAAAGTATGAACTATTAAGGTGAAGGAGATATAATAAGGCGCGGGCCACACAGATGGTACGTGGGACGAGGACGGGTGCGAAAGCGTCGTTTCAATTCACATTAAAATGTACCGAAGCGATGGGACGTAGCCCACACAGATAAGATGGGCGAGGCGGCGCGAACTCTACACGACGCGTCGCGTCTTCGATCCATTCTTGCCCCGCGTGTGGTCCGTGCCTTAGCATTGTAGTGAATGAATGAGTGTGTCGTTTTATGAAGTGTAGTCCCATCATTTTATTCGCGACCCGAAGACAGCGGATAACATTGTAGTGACATTTAAGAAACGGAATGTATATGTGAAAATAATGTATCGATTTCTGAACTACACACGTTTGTTTGTTTGTTACGCTTTATTGCACAAAATAAAAAAAAAAAACCTAAACGTCTATCTAACATAGACTTAACTCCTGAACTGCCCTCGCGGAACGCAACGTATAGGTGGCCCATACTAAGTTGGACACAGATCTGTGTCGCGGCAGACGAGTGGTTAAAAAGGCTTAAGCTACGCCTATCTGCAGGGACGACCGGCCGGTTGCGGTGGTGTATTACCGCTCGGGGTACGAGCCGGCGCAGTATCCCTCCGCCCGCGAATGGGACGCCCGCCTGCTTGTCGAGAGATCCACGTGAGTGATGGTTTTTTTTTTAGTGCCTCGGACCACAGATAAATAGTAATATTTTATGATTTTACAGTATTAGTGTAACATTTTTCCAGAGTACAATACGTTACATACTAAGCGTAACATTTAGTATGGTCTGCAGCTGAATTAATTATTGAGCTGCTCGATTTTTTTATTTTTTGTAGACCGCTATTTGCCACTCGAGATACCTCCTTTTATTTCTGACAGAAAGTCTTATTTGTAACGTAAACCGTATTTTTTGCTAATTACCTAACTTATTACCACTCGACATTTCCAATTGTGTAACACTTTTATGTACCGAAACCGCCACCCAGTTTTCTCATAGGGCCCCAGACCACCACTTCTGCTGGATTAAAAACACGACCGTCCCCCCTTAGCGCCATCAAGTGTCCGTCCATCCACTACCAGCTAGCCGGAACCAAGAAGGTGCAGCAAGCCCTGGCGGCTCCCGGCGCGCTGGAGCGGTTCGTGCCGGCGGGCGGCGCGGCTGAGCGCGTGCGAGACATCTTTGCTGGCCTCTACTCGCTCGACTTCGATGACAGCGGCGAGCGCGCTGTGGAGATGGCGCTGGCTGACTCTGATCGGTAAGAACCTCAATGATCCTGAGATTGAAGCAGAGGAAACGCGAACGTACACCAGAAGTGGGATCTCGCGCTCTCTTTGTGGAAAGAGGCTGAAATGCTAGGTGAAACCCGTGCGCTGGAGCGGCTCGTTCCGGCGGGGCGGCAAGCCTCTACTCGCTAGAATGCGATGACAGCGGCGAGCGCGGTGGAGATGGCGCTGGCTGACGCTGAACGGTAAGTACTTCCTCAACAATCCTTAGATTGAAGCAGAGGAAACGCAAAGCAACATCAGAAGTGGGATCGCTCTCTTTGTAAAAGGGGCATAAATGTCAGATCCAACTCGCGCGCGGGAGCGGTTTAACCACTGGCGTGTCTAGGGTTATTTTTCACTGGACTGACCTACAAAGCAGGCTACTGCTACACTGAATCCCAGTGCATATATGCAGTAACCCTTTGGAATTCCTTTCGGATGCTGCGTTACAGGTTTAGATAGATAGATAGATAGCATTTTATTGTAAACCAGTAATTTATAGAGATATAATACTATATTATATTTACTGGTCACTTACTCGTTTAGTTTTTATGACAGCGAGGAAACACCTCTGTCCCCTCCACTCCTCTGACCATTAACCACTCGTCTGCCGCGACACAGATCTGTGTCCAACTTAGTATGGGCCACCTATACGTTGCGTTCCGCGAGGGCAGTTCAGGAGTTAAATTATCAGAAGTGGGATCTCGCATTGCTCTCTCATCGGAAATTTACTCGGAACTCCTGTATAATCGAAGTCTTATGGACTTTTATATGAACCCATATCACCTCAGCAGTTTCGTGCTCAAGCCGCAGCGCGAAGGCGGCGGCAACAACGTTTACGGCGCGGAGGTCCGCGAGGCGCTACTCCGGATGCGCCACAGCCGCGAGCGCGCCGCCTACATCCTCATGGAGCGAATCCTGCCGCCGCTCGTCTCTGGCTACGTGGTGCGGCCGGGCGGAGCCGTGCCGCCCGCGCCTGTGGATCTGGTCTCGGAGTTGGGGATCTTCGGAGTTATTGTCGGGTGAGTCGCCAAGCAATACACACTGCGCCTCTGAATGTAAGGAAGGCGGACGTAAGCCGCGTGGCTTATGGAGCGACTTGTGGGTCGTTCGGTGAGTCTTTCTTTAGACACTTGATGCGTTACGTGAAGCGGGCGGGTGGATCCGTGCCGCCCGCGCCGCTGGTTTTGGTTTCGGAGTTGGGATCTTTGGAATTATTGTCGGGTCTCGAGTCTCTGTGTACACATGAGACGTGTGAATGTAATAAATGCGTGCGTTTTGTCTAGATCCTGATGGAGCGAACCCTTCCACACCTCGTTCTGGATGTTCAGTACGGTCCGATGGAGCCATGTCGCCCCCCACGGTGCGTTGGGCGGGTCTCTATCTAGGTATCTCGTAGTTTAGCGTGTACAAGGCGTCTCACACGTTTACAACAGCGTTTGTTCCTCTGGCGCGATTAGCGTACACATGATGCGTTTTAGTATAAGTAAAGCGAAGGCGCAATCAGCCTACATCCTCATAGTGCGAACTTCGCCGCCTATTCTCTCACAAAACTTAGAAGAACTTTGGCCTTCCGCAGCACGAAGGACAAGATCTACCTGAACCGGCAAGTGGGGCACATGCTGCGGACTAAGCTGGCCGAGGCCAATGAAGGCGGCGTGGCGGCTGGCCTCGGTGCACTGGACTCGCCGTATCTCGTCGATTTGTAGCCTTGTGCCTTATTTACTTAAGGGGATGACACGCTGGATTGCAATGAAAGTTGACCGTGAGGCTTAGAGGCCAAACCGGGTCTTGATCGTGCTTAGGATTGCAAAAAGAAGGTTGAGCCTTGTGAAAAGTTTCTGCATTCGGTTCGACTATCATCATCATCATCATCTTCATTAGCTGACCGCTATCTACTGCAGGGTAAAGGCCTTTTCCCCAAATGCCGTCGCTCATGGTACCTTGCCATCCGCATCCACGGACCATACGCCGACCATCCGCCGACTCAGCGATATCGTCCTACCATCGGGCTGCTGGTCTGCCCGCTACCCGACGCGTCGTCCTGTGCTCGGACTGATTATGCTCCAGATGTTTGGCCGCTTATGGAGAGAGCGTTATGTTATGGTGAGAGTTGGTGGCGAAAGCTACCCATAGTCACGTCCCTCGGTCATGAGGCTACTACCAAAAAAGAAAAAGAATAACAGATTATATTCTTTTTGTTGCACTAACCTAGTTTATTTTATTAATTTATTCTCAATTCTAAACACGATCAAACCTCGATGTTGTGTGTTCTCGAAACATATTGGTGACGTTTCATTGTAATCCGGCATGTCGTTTGTAAATAAAAACCACTTTTGCATGGGAATTGCTTCGTGAGGCGCCTTCTCAAGGCAAAATTACACGATTCATTAGGATGTCCGTTCACATTCGGTCCGATTTCAAGCCATATGTCGACCCGTGTGACCCGAAGCCATTCTTGCAGTAACCCAGTTATAGAGTACCTATTTAAGAGACTGACAAAAAATTAAAGTGTAAAATTAATATTTTTAATAAAATAGAAACATATAATTCAACAATATAAGTTAACAATTCAATTAACTACACCAAAAATATTTGAAAATAACATAAAAAAGGTGGGTAAAAGTAAAAGTAAAAGTGATGGGCAAGTGGGGAATGTACTCGCATGAAGAGACTTAAATTTAGAAAAACAGTGTGAATTACCGTAAACTCAGTATATTTGTCAATAGCTGAACGGAATTAATTGAACGAAGACATAATTAGGATTCCGTAGCTGAAGGGTGCCAAACGGTACCCTATCACTAAGACTTCACTGACCGTCTGTCTGTCTGTCACCAGTATCTCATGAACCGAAATTTTCATAGAATGTATTCCTGTTGCCGCTATAACATAATAAAAAGAAATATTTAAGGGGGCTCCCATACAACAAACATTGTCTGAAGACAGCGCTCGCCATCTAGCGGCCATCTATGTAACCTTCACAGCGCCGTAGTCATGTCGTTAAATGTCAATGTTAAACGATTTCTATAGATGGCGCTGTTCTCAAATTAGATCTTTTTCTAATGTTGTATAGATAATGGTACGGAACTCTTCGTACGCGAGCCCGACTCGCACTTGGCTGGGTTTTTTTTTTTTCAATTTACAAGGTCTCGTCATGAGAGAACGTTCTCGGAGAACATTGTCCTCGCCTATCTCTTGGTTTGATCGTTTGAACCTCAATAGCACAAGTGGTATACAAGTCTGTCACCTAATTTGATTGCATTTAGTTACCAAATGATATGTTTATTTGCCTTTTGATCATGATTTACTTGTTTATACCAGCCATTTACTTAAACATATATCTACTTGTACTATCATGTAACATTCCACAAGTCATTGTTATTTAATTTTTCTAAGAGTTTTACTTCGACTACTCAATATTTTTGAATGTTATTTTTGCATCAAATAAATTGGTTCGGTGCTGCGTGTGAAAGATTGATAATTATGATAAATATGTAGGTATGTAATAAGTACTTATATTTTTCACTTAGAGTTTTTATACAATTTTAAATCCATTACTTAGCAATAATTAAACAAAGCGTGATAAAAACGTACATGCTGTGTTTTATTAAAACTGTAACGGTCTTATTTTATAAAAAATCGATTCCACTAATACACTCTTAGGACGGTTTATAGCAGGAACTCCTCCCTATGGCTTTAACTCTGTCTTATGAGTGTTTTAGTGACATAAACTTTTTATAAACAACCGTTATTGGTTACTACCTGTTACCGGCGACTTCGTTCGCGAGGAAATTTTGGTTTGTATTTTTCCGGGATAAAAAGGAGCTAATTTGTGTTTCCAGACTACATCTGTGCTATACATTCAGCCGTTCTTGCGTAATTAAGTGTCAAACATCCAACCAGCTAAACTTTCACATTTATACCTAACATTAGTGAGATAAGGAAGCTCGTCTTTTTGACTCTCACTTATGGTACCAAACAGGTGCGGGGGCGGGTCAATAAAATGTAAAAAAAAAGAGGTGTCACGATAGAAGTTGAACATCTTACACATTGCCAAGAACGGCCGCTTTTAGCGGGAATGCTTTCTAGTCCTGGGTTTACTAGTTAGTTTCACTGTCCTATGGGTAACAAGACTGTAAAGATTAGACTCTTTAGATTCTATTTTATTATTAAGCATTATCTTCCAGTTAACATTGGTGTTAGCATGTCACTCCACCGTTCTATTCCTTCATATTCACAACATATGATTATGATTTTTATGATCTTATGATTCACCGCCTGTCACCTTTCTTCGGAAATCAGAACTCAATAATTTATTTCAGCGTAAAGAATTTACATTTTGTTTGCTGAATGTCAATGTACTTACTATGTTAGCCGCTGCCTTCGGGCCGTATTTTGTAGTGGAGAAAAAGGCAGCGGGAAAAAAAACTCCACTCTGACCACCTTTTCTCAAATCTCAAACCTTATCTCAAATTAGACTTATTCTAGAGAAAACAATACCTAAATCCACAACAAAAATAAAAAGTAAAAGACCAAATACATGGCTGACTAAAAACAAACGTTCATTAAAACATCTTTTTAATCAAACAAGTAGTAAGGTTTTATTAAACTACTACAAAAATGACGAAAAAACGTTGAAAAATATTGTCTCCACCTCAAAAAAAATCCATTATTCGAATAAAATACTAACATCAAATAATGTGACGAGAACTATGTGGCAAGTAATAAAAGAGCATTGTAAAAAAAAACACGAATAAACCTAAAAAAAAACATCCAACTAATTGTTAATAAAAAGCCCATCGATGACCCCCTAGCTATTGCCAATCACTTTAATTATATCTTCAGCACAGTTGGCGCCCCATCGAAGGATAAACCTAAGCCACAAGAGTACACTACCTCGGAAAACTCAATATTCATTAACCTTACTGATCCAGTAGAAGTGTCCAATATAATTAAAAAATTAAAATCTAAACGCAGATTTGGATTCGATGAAATCCCGCCGGTACTTGTTAAAGAATGTGCCCCAGAACTTGCCGCACCCTTGTCATTTCATTTCTCATAAACCAGTCGATTTCAGAGGGAATATTTCCAGACTTATTAAAAAAAACAATAGTAAAGCAACTTCGTAAAAAGATAACCGGTTTGATAGCAATAATTATCGCCCGGTAGCTTTGCTACCTACTTTTTTGCAAGTGTACGAATCCGCAATGTACCAACGAGTTAACCATTTCTGTGAAAAGTACCTACAAAAATTTTCACGACAGCCAATACGGGTTTCGAAAAGGACGGTCTTCATCCCTGGCTGTACATAAATAGCTTTCTAATCATCATAAATAATAAGGAACATGCAATAGGCATACTGTTAGATATGTTGAAAGCTTATGATAGAGTGCTTCATGACATCCTTCTCAAAAAGCTACATGGAATTGGGGTTCGGGGTATTACCGTGCGTTGGTTCACTTCTTACCTCGCAAACCGTGAACCGTATGTAGATATAGAACAACACAATCCAGTTACTGGTGCAATCTGCTTCAAAAGATCCTCTAAATTATTATTAAAACAATCAATTCCATAAGGGAGTGTCCTTGGCTGTCTCTTGTTCTTGATATACCTACATTAATGATCTGCTTGAACAAATTAATACCCCTTGCTGCTGCTGCAGCTATTCGCTGACGACATATCTCTCGCATTACCATGTCGGGATAGCATCGACAAACTAAATTTGTAGACAAACTAAATTTCAACTTAACTAAAGTAACAAACTGGCTAAACGATCACAACCACTTAGTAAATTTTGGCAAAAAAAAACTCATACATTTTAGAAACATAATAGAAACGCCCCTTAAATATTAGTTACATATTTGATAAAAGCCCCATAGAACTAGTAGATTCCTTATGCCTTTTAGGAATTACTATAGATAGCAACCTACATTGGAAGCATCATATAAAGAAGATTGCCAGCAAACTATCAAGTTTTACGTATGCTCTGACAGAGATAAAAAGAACTGCAAATACCAAAAGTGCGCAATGCGCTTACTATGCATATGCACAATCCTGGTTGTCATATGGTGTCCTCCTGTGGGGCAACAGCACGGATTCAAACCAAATACTTATACTACAAAAGAGATGTATTCGAATAATTGCAAATATTGACACTATGACCACTTGCAGGCCATATTTCGTTAAGTTCAATATTCTTACATTACCATCTTTGTACATATTAAAAGCTTGTTCATTTGTAAAAAATAACATTACTTTATTCGCCACCTATACACGCCCAAAAATCTTAAGGCCAAGTAGTAGAACATCAAAATTTCATTTAGTTAATTCTGGCCCACAGTCAATGGCCGCGAAAATTGACAACTACTTACGTTAAAATATCCAGGTAATAGAAAAATCTAACCGTATTAAAAAAAGCTCTTAGTCGATACCTACTTGAACGAAAAATGTTACTATACTTACCTTGAAAGATTTTATCGATGAGCATGACAGTAATATAAGATTGTAAATAAATTTTCTATGTGTTAAATGGTTATAATTGTGTATATTTATGTATAGATATCTACATTGTAAATAGAGTTAAGTTTAATTTAAGTTATAAATATAACTTACTTTTAGCGGCGCCCTTGCAGGGTCCTTGTTTACTTCTAGTTTGTTTCAAGTAACATCTTTTATACAACAAGGAAGCTCAATAAATAAGTCTAAATCTAAATCATCTTAAACTTAATACATCAAAGCCTAAATGATATGATTCAGTGATTGCGATCAAGAACTTTAAAAGCCAAAACAATACTTCTTACAAAAGTAGGAAAAACATTAATACTGCGGCCAGACACACGAACGCACCCGTTCACGAGCATATCGCAGGGGTCAGCCAACCAAATCACCAGTATCAACCATTTTAGAGGGAGACAGGTGACCCGGCCACCACGCCACCATTCGAATGACCTTTAGCAAACCTGCAGATTGAGTTCTTATCAGCTATAAAATATGCAATCACGTCGTCAGTACACTTTTTTAAAAGTAAATAAATTATAATATTAATAATTAAATAACAATTAAATCGCAGTGGAATAGGTTTACTACCAAGGGCTTACATCGTTCATATACTCGTCTATTCTATAATAGGCTTTTTACATAGCGACTTTTAAATTAATTTTCAGACAAGGATAGAACATGTTTTGGAATTCTCTTGTATAACGAACGCAATAGCCTACTAACGATGTATTTGCCTTGGCTAAACGTTTAGAAAAAGCAAGCTTATTTCTAGTTCTAGTGTTTACGTTACGGGCGTCTCTATTTAATCTGAACATTGTTATATTTTTACGGACATACATTATATTATCGAATATATATTGGCAAGCCAGCGTAAGAATCAAATTTCTTTGAAACGCTCCCTTAGCGATTCCCTACTGCCTAAGTTGTAAATAGCTCTTACTGCTATTTTCTCACCAGATATTTTTTGACACGTCAACATTTTTAACATTGGGCAAAGAGAATACTTGACGCACTTTGTCTTTTTCGCATTTAACATCAAATTGTTCACTGTGAACCAGTTTAGAACTTTAATGTAGATAGAACATTGTTTAAATCGTCAACATTACCTAAACCTCTCTTTACTGAAAAAATTAAGAAAGTATCATCAGCAAACATTTTGTCTACTAGGCAGGGCAAATCATTTACGTTAACCAAAAAAAGGAACGGTCCTAGTATAGAACTTGAGGGACTCCTACTTTTACATTAGATCCTGAGGGTTTAACTCTCTGAATACTTCTACTTTTAGGGTTATGTCTTTTAAGTAAGATCGAAGAAGAGCTAGCGATTTATTACTTAAACCATATCGGTGTAATTTTCTGAGGGGCGTTTCGTGGTCGGCGCAATTAAACGCCTCGGGCGGGTTGTTACAGGACACCCCGATGGCATCCTGCGCTGCGCCTCCTCACACGCATCAAAAATGTGCTTTACTAATGCTACGCATGCGTTTGTCGTTGAGCGGCCCTGCCTACCGTGCAACGTGCAACTAACCGTGCAATAAGCAACGCATTTTTATTACCTACACCCAAAAAAATTATCCACCTAATATTGAACGTCCCAAACAACAGCCGGTAAACAATTATTGAGTGTGCCAATCAAATCTGTCGCCTCCGCTGGCGCCGCCTTAAAACTCTCTGTAAGCCTCTTATTTTTCTTTTCAACCACCCTATTCCTCATCTCTTCGTTTTTGTGGAGATTTTAATATCCCCATGTATCGTACCTATAGGTACCAAAATATGACAGACAAACAGATTACATTTAACACAATAGATATAAGCCTACAATAAACGGGGCGAGGGAGAATAAAATATGTAGGCACTTATATGAAATAGATGTAAAATTGTATCTTCAAACTACATAACGCTACAATATGAAGTGCTATTCAGTTCCTTCTGTGTGCTAGGCGTCCATGTTGAATCTTCTACAAACTGAGACGCTACAAATGGAGGCAGCTCTTTCAGCAATAGCCTGTAATAATCATTAAAGTAACATTAGATTAGATTAGAACACTTTATTGTACACACCAGAAAACAAAATACATTAAAAGGCTTAATGTAGCATCATAATGGGTTATGCAGGTCTAAGTTTTGCCGTATACAATCGGCGGTTTTATCTGTTAGCGGCGGTATTAGGAAATCAAATGAAATCAAATCAAAATCAAATCATTTATTTGTCATAAAAATATTATTATTATTATTATTCTATCCTTATTATTATTATCCTTTATTGCATTTAAAACAGGCAGTTTTGCACATAGGCGAGCTTAATGCTACGTAGCATTATCTATCAGCTAACCTAAGTTTTGAAGAGAATAGCAGGTATTGCAACTTACTCGTAAAATATTAAATATACTTACTAATTACTTATTCAGACCTAGATATAATGTAAAATATAATAGGGGGGAAATATTAAACAAATACAACATAATAATAAATACATACTTGATACAATAAATAAATACATAAACCTACAGATTTAGGAAATATATTGTGATATACTTATAATATAATAAATTAAGACAAATGCTGGAGATTTAGGTAGTGGCGATAGACTTTGGTTTTGAATATTTCAAGCGATGGGGCCTGTCGGATGTCTAGAGGCAAGCTATTCCAAAGGCGAATTGCTGTCACAGTGAAGGAGCCTGAATAACCAGCCGTATTATGCTCGCGGGTACGGAGATGCAATGCTCGGGAAGGTCGCAGAAGGCGACCCTCACTGAGGAGGAACTCGAAACGTCCTCTGAGATAAGAGGGGGAACAGGGGTTGTTAAGAATACCATACAGAGGTGTTGATTACAGGTCTTAAGTATGAATTGTATATCTATGTTTTACCCACAGGGCATACAAATACCTACCTTAATGATTATTTATCAAACACATACAATTACATAACATAAACTCACGCCTGTATCCTAGAGGGGTAGGCAGAGACCAGGGACTGCCACTTGCTACGATCCTGACAGATCACTTTCACTCCCTCAACATTCATTAGTCGTTGCATGCACGCACGCCGGTTTCGGATACTTTTTATCTTGCCCTTTGCTAATACATCCCTTATTTGGTCGAAGTATGTCCGTCTGGCTCGTCCCTTACCGGCCCTTCCATCCACATTCGCTCGATATATTTGTTTTGTCAATCTTTCTCCCTTCATCCTCTCCACATGTCCAAACCAACGCAACATTCCGTTCTCAATTCTAGTCACTACATCCTCTGTTTTGTTTATTACTAATATTAAAAATGTGAAAGTTTGTTAAGATGTCCGTGTGACGCCGGATTAAGAATACCGTCACTCCATTTCCTCCCGTGGATGTCGTAGAAAGGAAATAAATTACCAAGAGACGGGCAGCAGCGTCTTCCTGAGATTCCAACCGCATACTGCGATCGCCAAGCCGCCTGTCAAGCGAGGCGATTATGACAAAACCTATGTCCTGTAGTGGGCGTAAAATGGCTGATGATGATGACTTCCTCAGATATCCTACATCCTACTAATATGAAAAATGTGAAAGTTTATTAAGATGTTTGGATGTTTGTTACTCAATCACGCAATAACAGCTAAACGGAGTTACATGAACCTTGGCATACAGATAGAGACAGATCTGAATTGAGACACAGGATACTTGATGTCCCGGTAATGCGTTCCCGTGGGATAATATTTTATTGCTGCCGTAATCTTTTTTCAGGCCAAACTCCAAAGCTAGGTACAGATATGTTCCTTTGTCCGTACCGTACCTCCGTGTCGTATCAGCGTCGCGATCCAAGAACGCTAGTTTGGACGCCTGTTATCGAGACGTCCTACCGTACCGTACCGAAGAGGCGTTCAAACTAGCGTTCTTGAATTGCAGCGCTGATACGACACGGAGGTACGGTACGGACAAAAGACCATAATCTGGACCCAGCTTAAGATATTTATTTATGGCGTTGCCACGGTAACAAGAATCGTATAAACGGATTCTGTGGCGGTCGGTACGAAGTTCGTCAGGACAGCTAGTTTCTTCTTATAAATTAAAGTACCTAGGTACTATATTTAAATTTACTTTGCTATTCCGGGCAATTCCTCGTGTTGGATGGATGTAACAGTGCGTGTATGTGCACTGGAGCCGTAACAGACAACACATTCACCTGTTATTCTGTCTCTCATTCATAACATAAGGCTTCAAACTTGTAACTGTGCATAGTATCAAATAAACACCGGTATTGCTTATAAAAAAATTCCTCTAAACGTGTGTTTTAGAGGTTTTTTTTATATAAGTAATACCGTTACTTTTCGCATAGATAGAGAATACACAATCAAGGCGCAGAAGGTCGAAGAATTAAAAACCTGGCCAAGTGTGAGTCGGAATCGCGCACGAAGGGTTCCGTACCATTAGCTATACAACACTAGACACAAAGATCGAGAAAAAACGGCAAAAAATCACGATTGTTGTATGGGAGCCCCCCTTAAATATTTATTTTATTTTAATTTAACTATTTATTTTTGAAGCTAATATAGATTAAATATTCTGTGAATATTTCAAGCGTCTATTGTATGGGAGCCCCCTTAAATATTCTGGTCTTATTATTTGTTGTTATAGCGACAATAGAAATACATCAGCTGTGAAAATTTCAACTGCCTAGCTGTCACGGTCCATGAGATACAGCCTGGTGACAGACAGACAGACAGACGGACAGTGATGTCTTAGTAATAGGGTCCCGTTTGGCACCCTTCGGGTACGGAACCCTAACAACAGTTACCCACATGATAAAAGTAAGATAGCGAAACGCAAACTCTCACCAATGACTCCTATCCACAACAGCCTTCGGCCGAGCCGCCTCGAACCCGTTGAAACCGGTTCTGAGTGACGAACTGTACGCCCCCATGTCCCGGAACACTATCCAGTCCCCCACGTCCAGCGGGGGCAGACAGACAGACGGCATGACGCAGTCCGAGCCGTGACATGTGGGGCCCCAAACGGAGCTGGGCGTAGGCTCAGCCGGGTTTGACTGGAACACGCAAAGATCGTACGTAAGAGATCGGCGCTTCACTTCGTATTCACGATTTGCCGAAGATTTTTTATACATTGCAGTTTTTAAAAATCAGTGTTAAAGATTCGTCGGCAATGGATAGTTAACTTGCTATCAAAGATTAGTTATGGTCGACTTGGGTTAGTCGTTAATTGTGACAGTTGTTTTAAGTTTATGACCCCAATTTGGTAAGGTAACTTTATCTTAGTGCATGACTCTTTGAGAACTTGATGTGCAGGATTTTATTTTTACGGTAGTAATTTTCCAACTCTTCCAAGTCAGTTTGTAAATCTGTTTTTGTAAATCTTCACATGAAGAATATATAGCGTATATGAGGAACTTACAGTACTTACTGAAAATTACTACTTATATCATTTACAAACAGAACGTACTGCAAAGGGCCCAAAAATTGAACTCTGCGGTACTCCACACGGAATGCAGACTGGTTTGAAGTGTCCATTATTAATATCAACTATGTGCGCTCTCGGTTAGGTAAGACTTAAAAGACCGAAGCACGTTATCGTGTTATCTATAGGCTGCTATCCTGAGAAAAATACAGTGGTCCACTTTCTCCATAGCATTTCGAAAGTTGGTAAAGATTGCATCGTTTTAAAATCCTCTATCCAGACCCTAAAAAATAATTTCATATAAGTACTGGAAGATAAGTCATTGTAGGTTTGGTTTTTCACAAATCCATAATGTGGTTTAATGATATTGTGCTCTGTCACGATGAATTCTGACATTTTAGCGCCACAAAACGCGCCACTACGAATGTCTTACGTAGGTATAGGTGAACTATACATCGATAATATTAATTTGTCGGGCCCAGTTACGTATTTCTTTGGTCCCTTAACTCCTAGGGGAGCAGGCCTCAATAGCAGATTTCCACTTCTGACGATTCCATTTTTTTTATTATTTAGTGTTTTTAAGAAGCCTTACCTTAAGAAGCTGAAGGTTGACTTTTGTATGGAAGAGTTCTTCCATAAACGAGCCGAAAACGCCTTCGTTGATGTAATACTGGGTATGCGGCTGACCCGCATCGTCTTTCACCTGGGAAACATTGAAAAAAAAAGCGTTTATTCGAGCGTAAGATTTTTTTTTTTTTGGACAGGTTAACACTTGACCCCAGTCACGCCTGATGGTAGGTAAACGAAAACGGGATCTAAGATGTTAGGTGTTTATCTGTTAAATGCCTGTTGACTCTAGTTTTAAAGACACCCAGGTTATATGTCTCTGGAAAAACAGACGACGGAAACGCGTTCCACATTTTTGCCGTTCTAATATAAAAGAATTCGCGAATCGCTTGGTGCGAATTCGCGAAATTTCCACGACAAACGCGTGCATATGAGCCAGCCGTCTTCCGCCGATTCTGTACGATTTGGGAGGGTTTGCCCATCTGGCATCAACTAGGTATGGATTGTTACCTGCAAATCAACTCAGGGAAACATGCGATGCCTGGTTCCAGGGTAGGTATCCTAGTTTGGAACCGGACAAATGTTTGTGGATGTTATTATTATTGCAATACATTGTTAGTTCCTTAGCGGTGCTCTCTCTCTCTGACTTTCAAGTCAACATCGATTGTTCCCTTTTTGTAATGCTTATTTGTAGAAACCAAGAACGTTCTTTGGTATATACTCATTCCTTTTGTGAAGAATATATGTAATGACATGTGGGTAAGATTATTTAACTTACAGGGCTACCCGGTCCGTTGCTAACATTGGGGCCGTCCATATATTACGTCATTCTAAATTAGGGGGGGGCGGGGTTGGTCTGCGGATGACGGTAAATGATAGATGGGGGGGGGGGGGGGTTTCGAAATTGACGTCATTCTTATTTATTTATTTATAGTTTATTTTTCACGTACAAAAAGATTATTTCTAAAAAGAAATTTCTTCCAGCACACCTAGTAAAATACTAGCTGCCCGCCCCGGCTTCGCCCGTGGTACTTACATGTATTAGGCCGGATTTTTCAATAGTCAGATAAAACTTAACTGGAGAATAAAACTGATGTTGTCTCTGTCTTGTCGTATGATTTAGACAGTGATAGCATGCAATTTATTCTCCAGTTAAGTTTTATCTGACTATTGAAAAATTGGCCCTTATACATATAAACCTTCTTTAAGAATCAGTCTATCTATTTAAAAAAACCGCATCAAAATCCGTTGCGTAGTTTTAAAGATCTAAGCATACATAGGGACAGACAGCGAAAGCGACTTTGTTTTATACTATGTATTGATAATAAACACAATACTTAAATAATAACTACAACATTACATAATTAATAAAAGTACATATTAATACTATACTTATACTTAAATACATGTCTCATACTAAGGAAAGATAATGTTCTTGTGATATTTTGCAAGTATCCAAAGAAAAGTAAAAAATAAGTAGTTATATCAATGATTATTGCCAAAGTAAAAATAATAAAAGGTGATTCTATAACCAAGTGTTTTAATCATATAATACCCTATTTTTCTCAAATCTGCAATGTTTTATTTTGTCAAACTAGTAATGACGTCAATTTTGGGAGAAGGGGGGGGGGTCATTAAGAAATGACGATAGGATGATTATAGGGGGGGGGGGGGGGGTCTAAAATCTGAAAAAATCGATGACGTAATTTATGGACGGCCCCATTGGCAGCTAGCACCAATAGAGACAAATAAATCTAATATATAAAAATCTCGTAACACACTGTTTGTTATCGAACTCCCCCGAAACGGCTTCACCGAATTTGATAAAAAATTTTGTGTATATTTGGTAGGTCTGAGAATAGGTGTAGGCTAATTAATTAATATGGCAAAACAACGTTTGCCGAGTTAGCTAGTTTTTATACACGTTTATTTCTGGGTGGATAATTTTTTTTAAGGTTTTATTCTACCGTTTTCATGGCATGATTAATGTGTAATTTCAGCTTTCTACTAATAATGGCCTCTCAGCTAGGCCGCGGACAGACGGACAAACGGACAGACATGACGAAACTATAAGGGTTCCTTGTCGACTACGGAACCTCAAAAATACGCGAGCAATGGCGGTACTACCGCCCGCCTCTCACTCAGTCTTCCAGAACAATGACCCGCGGAGCCGCGGCACGCACGCACCGCTCTGGATGGTTACTAATGGTTCCAACAGATTCTAGTTTGTGTCGACTTGTCGAGATATTTTCGAAAAGTAACGTGCATGACAAGTGACAATAGCTTTCGTTTGTATTCGAAAGCTATTGTCACTTGTCATGCACGTTAATTTAGCTCCCAAACCACCCAAAATTTATGCAGTATATAACAATAATATGTTTTTGCAAAAAGTCATCATAATTTTGGGAGACAAATCAATTTCATTTCATTTCATCATCTCAATAATTCTTATAGCTAGGTATTTTTAGAACCTACCTTCGGCCGATAAACTAGAGCCATAAAGTGTTTAAAAAGAAAGGGTGATTTTGGCGGAAATCGTACAAAATCCTAGGTTATCCTAGCTCCTAAAAATAGCTACCATCTTTACTGAGATTTATTATGTTCACTTTTTGCGAAAACTTATTGCAAAGGAAGGTAGGTAGTTATATATTTCTTCCATTGGCACTAGTTAGCACCGGGTCACCCATTGAGTTAAAGTACTACGTCAATGGGGTCGCCCCTAGTTATAAAAACACGATTCTACTAGAACATTTCTCGAATGCAGTTTAAATAGGCTTTGCCTTTACACCAAACTAGGTACCTACCTACCTTTGAAGTGTTTTACGGAATCGCGTTTTATATACAACACCGTTGGTCTTTGGCAGGAAAGGAACCGCCTTACCTCTCGTTTGGAGTATACCATCACGGCGAGCGTGTAGGGGGCTGTCGCAAAGTATCGGCCGGGCTCGGCGATCACGCGCACTGATTGGTCGGGGAACTCGTTCGCTAGTGCCTCGTTGATTATTTCTGCATACTGTGCGATCAAGCAAACGGATAAATAAAATTCAAAAATCACTCGAATTTTCGCAGTACCCATCTTTCTTGTCTAAATTGAATAACAAAAACAATTGAAAGTCGATATTCAAATGTTTCACATTTTTTAAAAAAAGAACATCATAGAAACCATTTGAAAAAAGTTTCATTCGAAAACCTCAAACCATGAAGATTCTATGTCAATTCAAAGAACCTATTGCAATAAAACGGCAATTTCATACTTTAACCCCTAATATTATGAAACTGAAATGGGTTATTATAAAACTGAAGGAATATTTTCGCTTAGTAATGCCCTAAACTGTAACACAATTAAGCTGAATTATCGTTGAAATTAAAAGAGCGGCACAGAATTACTGTACCATAGGTACTATGCAAGCTAACTTCCTCCAAAATCTGGAGACATCCTATTTCATTAAGTAGAATCAAGCAATACCAACACAGCTTCCAATTCCTCACCTCCACAATCCCCCTACTGCTTCGTCCGGGGAATCCCCCTCCAATGTCCAGAAGCGTCAGTTCAAACTAAATTGAGAGTAAATCTGCCAACAAACTATTATTTAGTTTGGCGGAAATGAGACTATTTAGAAATGTATGCACCTTTTACAGAATAAACAATTATTTATTTATTTATTTATTTATTATGCCCGGCTTCTCTGGCCGCGTCGAACACCGTCCGAGCTGCGCGGATGCCCCGCTCGTAAGCTGCGTACTCGTTGCAGTCGGATCCTACGTGGAATGATACACCTATCACCTGCGAATAAAAAATACTGTTTATTTATTTACATTTACATTTATTCACACCTTTATAATACATCGCAGGTTTTGCACAATCAGTGCTAAGAATTCGTTACAAAATACAAATAAGACGGGCCAGGTGGGGCACCGGCATTAGAAAATGTTCTTATAACTAACGGACAGCCATGTTGAAGGAAGACCAGCTTATGAAGGTTTTATAGTTCTGTATTCGTTTTACTTAACTACACGCGGAATTAAATTAACTCCCATTCTTGATTCCATACCCAATAATTTGCTTAAAAACATGACGTTCAACCAGCGGAACAGTTTGAATTGCAAAGCTTAGTACGACGAAGTTAATAATTTTACTTTTCTAAATTATTGCCTATAATTTATAGTCCAGTAACTTTGTACATTATAGTATGCGTCAAATCTGGTAGTTATGATTTTTTGCAGACTTGTTTATGATGTTGGCCCAATGAATAATCCAAGTTTGTGACCTCGAGCGCTGAACGCAACTTTGTCAAAAATCGTAAAAACTGCGAAATAAGCGTTTTTTTTTAATTTTGGCGATTATAACCCTAAAGAACTAGTTTTTGAAAAAACTTTCTTAAGTCGTTTTTAAAGTAGACTAAATTTGCTACAATATGATACTAGAACTACCTCTGTAGACCCAATAGTTTCTGAGATTAAGCCTTCCAAAGTTTATCATTTTTTTCGAATTTCGCAATTTTTTGCGATTCTGTCGTTTTGAATGAATTTTGACCCTGATTATACTATCGAAGCCCTGTACTTTTATGATCAGATGTTAAAAAAGAAAATGAGAAGTGTGAACGATGATGTTTAAGCTAAGCTACGAATAATGAAGTAAAAAAGATAGGTACTACAAAAGTTAATAAATTTATTTGTTAGGAAATTGAGTAATATTCAAAATCAAAAAATTAAATTAATTTAGCCCTCTTGGAAGGTCCCGGTTGAGGTTCGTCCGTATCTGGATCGACGTATTGGGATGGCATATCCCCATCAGGAGATGGTGATGAATTGTCGACGTCTTGTGCCCACAAGTCATCCTCCATTTCGACATCGGACAGATCGTCGCCTTCTGGGATATCTACTACTGCAACATCAGGTATATTGTCACAAGAGGCCCCGCTGCAGTGCCTGCAGACTAATGAGCATTTTAATCCTGCCTTCCTGCAGCTGCACGCGTTCCCACAACCCTTCGTGCAGCCGCAAGAAATCATCCGCAAGAGGTGTTGTGGGGCTGCATCTCTGGTCATCATTTTTGGGTTGAGGCCTTGTGACGTAGATATCCACCCCCAGGAGAGACTTCACACGAGCAATACTAGCACACTCCGTCGGAGGTAATTGGAACTTCATCCCGCTAGAGTTGTTCGAGTGACGTCTAAAATATTGCAAAAATTGCGAAGTTCGAAAAATTTAAAAACTTTGAAAGGCTTAATCTCGAAAACTATTGGGTCTACAGAGACAATTCTAGTATCATATTGTAGCAAATTTAGTCTTCTTTAAAAAATTCCTTAAAAAGTTTTCCAAAAACTAATCCTTTAGGGTTATAATCGCCAAAATTTGAAAAAGAACCGATTATTTCGCAGTTTTTACGATTTTTGACAAAGTTGCGTTCGGCGCTCGAGGTCACAAACTTGGATTATTCATTAGGCCAACATCATAAACAAGTCTGCAAAAAATCATAACTACCGGATTTGACGCATACTATTCCATACTTTCAGGCGACAAAGTTACTGGACTATTACAGGTTATTAAGAAACAAACAAATGTGCGGAATGCGTAGTGAGTCCATAAATAGAATGGAATTGAAGTTGGTCTTGAAGACTTAATACTTGGTCTGTTAAGAGGCGTAGTTAGGTGTAATAGGCGTAGTAATCAGAGGTACAAATCTCTGCAATCTTCGTTTTACGCAGATGAAACTACGCTCATTGCAGCAGATGAAAGCGAACTGGCAAAATTGTTAAAGCTCATCGAAGCAAATAGTCTTCGAATTGATCGTTGACCAAGGCCAAACTGCAACGTGAAGCTCTATCTAAGAGCTACAATACAATATCTTGAATGTGCCAGTGAGTTTAAAAACCCCGGCTCGCTTATTTGCGACGATGGCAACTGCGACAAAGAAATCATCCGCAGGATACAGATCTCGAAAGTCGCATAGAAAAAGTATGGAAGTATTGGTCTATCCAGAGCAAGACCAAAGAAAGATTGGTTTAGGCATTAGTATTCTCTATCTTCCTCCATGGCCCAGAAACAGAAACAAAAATGCAGAGCAGCATGCATTTTAGATGTGGTGCTGGCGCACCTTACTGCGGATTCCCTGGACAGCTATGAGAACCAATGCCTCTAAGGTGCTGAAAATCCGAACTCGTCTATCGAATATGCCAGCAACGTATTTTTTCTTTCTTTCGCAAGACGACCTGATAGCCTTGAAGGTAATATAATGACAGGCAAAGTGGAGGCATGCAGAGCTCTAGACAGGCTACCCGCTAAATCGAGTGATCAATCAGATCACCAAGGAAAAAAACTTACCTATGGTTTACTAGGCGATCCAGCTAATGACAGGTCCAGATGCAGAGCACTCTACACCCATCCCCGTCACAGCGGCCACGATCCTCAGCATTGAGGGACCGACTGATTGGATTGGACTTACTTCTAGTCCCAACATGGCGGCTTTAACCAGGAGTTTCGGGGCTTCGGTGGCGGCATCGCAGCCGAACTTAGCGCCGAGGCAGTAGCTGGCATCGTTAGCATCGCAGCGTATACGGACAACCAACCTGTAACAATCGCAAAGAAAATCTAGATAAAGGATTACATTTTGAGAATCAATAAAATAAGGAGATGTTCCTGTTGGGTGTTGGGTGGCTCGTTAACCATGGTCACCGAGGAGGACGGGGTTAATATTGTAAAAAAAATCGGTCTCGTAGTATAGGCACGTTCCCTTACTTAGCATGAGGAAAAATTTCTTTGATCTTGTAGAGCTCCGTCTCAGAGTCGAAGGTCATGGTGTGGACGCCGGCGGCGGCCGCGTGCCGGATGTGTGAGGGCATCTTGGCTGGATTCGCGAAAATTATGAGCCTGAAATATAAAATGAAACGAATTTTATAAGTCGAGGTAGGTGATATGACGATATATAAGACTTTCGGAGCATTAATGCATGTAAGGCTGTAAACCTTAATCATTGGGCTCTTTCCAGCACGGCCGATCTTCTGGATGTCCTCCTGACAAATCAGGGTGGCGAATCGAATTGTTGCGCCCAAACTGTCCGCCCCTCTCAACGTATTGAGCTGAGCCCCCAAGGCCAACAATAATGTTCTTCTACAAGAGTGGTAAGTATTGATTACTCGAAGAATTGCTCAGTTGAAGTGGCAGTGGGCGGGGCACATAGCTCGGGAAACTGATGGCCGTTGGGGCGGAAAAGTTCTGACCTGGCGACCGCAGACCGGACGAAGCAGCGTGGGCTAGCCCCCCACCAGATGGTCTTACGACCAGGGCCTAGATTCTGTTAATGCATTGTAGTATCATGACAACTGCATGAACATGGCGATTTCATTTCCATGGCTGCTTTAAGTCTGCTGCTGCACGCGTGTCAAACCTTCTAGGCGTCAATGGTATGGAAAGACACGTCACGTGACCCGACAGTGTATCTGTCATTATACTACAATACACTAACAGAATCGAGGCCCTGGTTACGCTGGCAGGGAGTCGCTGGATGCGGGCGGCACAAGAACGGGAAGCTTGGAAAACCATGATCTTTAAAGATTTCTTCTACCATTATGGTAGGAGAATTCTATTTTAGTCTGCTTCGAAAACGGCACTCCAAATATAAATAATCGGTTTGGAGCTTAGTCTTTGGGTTGATGCCTCTTATTAGCTCTTGTCAGCCAAAAAACCAAACATTTATGTTGTTAGGGTTGGAGCTACCACTATGGCGTCGCCTAGCTTTCTCATTCTAAAGGTGCGTCCATATTAGTGACATGCCGCCACACCGAATACCGTAACCGTGACAAAGTCATGTCATGTGTCTGTACCGGTGGTGTGGACGGGATTTTCACGCATACAAATGTTACGATCAGTTATCCGTCTCTATACTCCCCTACAAAATATCAATCTATTAATAAAAAAGAAAGTACATGCTACCAGTCACAAATGTGGACAGTTTTTTGGTTTTGGCACGGTCAAATGAAACGGGTCACGGGCTGAAAGTCCAAAGTCGCTAGCCCTAAGTCACATTTATTATAAGCTTTGTTATGTTTGCGTGCTTGCTGTTGGTGTACCTAATAAATAAAATAATAAAATAAATAATAAAGTAGCTCTTTTTCAAAGGACGTCCGGCACTGTCTCGGTGTGCGGGAGACGTTCATACTGCCATTTTGTCACGCGTACAAGCCCGCGTGTCATCGCGCTGGTACACGGGATTGATGGATCGAGCAAATGCGTGCCGTGCGTGACAAGAAAACAATCGCTCCCCCGCCAACCGCAGCTATCCGAGAAATCATCGCAACAACGTTTTTGAAGGTGGGTGGTGGGTGATTATTACCTATTTAAGTATTCAGTTTCCTACCTTTACTCGCCTTTACTTCCCGTTCCTTTTTTTAAAACACAGAGTAAAACAAAAGATGCACTAGCACGAGCCAAGTTCAAATTTGTTTCGGCTAATTCTTTTGCGTTGGTTGAAGCTCTGTGGTTGAAGTTCAAAATGGCATACGTCAATAGTTCGACCGTGTCAGAGCCAGCACCGGAGGCCGATCCGATGCAAACCTCCGCCCATCCACACTATCCATAACAAGTCCGCGGTGATGTCACGGTGTTCAGTCAGGCGAAATTTCACTAATGTGGCCGCACCCCGATCGGATCCCCATAACAATGGTTTTAACAGCTCTTTCCAAGGTCATAATGTAACACCTTAATAAGCATGAATCCCACCCCGCGCGCGATTTATAAACAAAGAATCACTCCATCCTGCGCTCGCGTAGCGGATGAGAGCAGACCTAATATCCCGTAACCGTCCGCTGTATTGGGTGATCCATTTTCACGGGTCCTACGCTTGCGGCGCAAATTGGTGTGATATTGGCGGGGTCCTGCTGTTTGACCAAAAGTCATTTGTCAAAATTACACTTGACAAACAATGTTTGCCAAAAAATGCTTTCGCCAATTGATCATTTTACTACTAATCATTTTACAAATGACTCACTTATCCAAATGATCAACACTTAAATTTACATTTTACAAATAATTATTTTACTTAATGAACATTTAACAACTGAGTTATCAGACAAAACTACTATTGGTCTAAAAACGTTTGATAAAATGTATTATTTGACAAATGTTTCGTTTATTAAAAAATAGGTAAATTTGGTTAGGTTAGGTTAGAACAGTGACCACAAAACGCGCGAGCCGAGCGAGCGAAGCGAGCGTGCCGCGGCAGCGGCCGGCGAAGCGCCAGAAAATACTACTGTGGATTTATGTATGGCCAATATTTTTAGATTATTAATGATGAACATTCATTTAAATTCATGATGATGACGATTCAATTAAAAATTAATTGAATGCCTAAGTATCTAATCTTGTAGCTTACCTGTAAATATAAAATGATACCAAATAATGCATTTATCCTCAAATGTCAGTGCAACAAATTCATGCTCACGGCGATACGCGGGTAGCGGAATAATTTACCCAACAGACTAAATCGTAATGTTGAAAAAAGAAGTGCAATTTTATAAAATAACATTTTGTTAAATGACATTTGGACAAATGCTTCATTTGCGAAACATATTATTTGGTGAAATTAAAAAAGGTCAATTGACATTTTAATATTCAAAACATTTAACAAATACAGTGTTTGCTAATGGATCATTTGCTAAGTGAGTTTTTGTAAGATGATACTTTTGTCAAATGTCTCGTTTGCCAAATGAACATTTGGTTAAACGTTGTTTGTCGAATGACCATTTGTCAATAATTTTTTGGTCAACCATTAGTAATCCGATATTGGCATTACGAGAAAAACAGACAACAGGCAACGTCGCGCCGCTGGGGGTTGGATATATTGCCACGATTTCTCGTAAGGCGTAATGTGATAAAATGATGAAAACGTTTTTTTCTGATTGAGTAACTATTGTTCCTGTTAGTTTTAAACATGACGATACTAGATTTTGATATTTCCGGTAAGACTGTATAAGCTTAAACGTAATCCATTGCGCAAGTGCGCCAATATCAAAACGGTAGGTACATAAATTCTTAGCTTGTTTTTAAGCATATTTACAGAATATATTTTCTCATAGAAGGCGTAAGGTTATAACAATTGTCAAACATGCCATACGGAATCGAAGAGTTAAATTATATCATATAGTCTGCTATATTCCTAGAAGATGTCACAAGCGATTCAAAAACGTCTTCCAGCCAGTTCCAGCACACAGTACTTATCCCCTTAAATCGGACGATTCCTACGGCAGAGAAGTTACGTAGAGCGCCTCAGGATGGCGCATCTCTTGCCTATTCCCGCGAGCAGGATATAAGAGCTCATGCTACCGAGGGACTGACTCTATCGATAGAGATAGAGGGAGAGAGAGATGTGTCTTACTCGGGGCGCACGCCGAGGGAGGTGACGAGCTCGATCTCGACCTTGGAAGCACAGTCGAAGCCCGTACCGAGCGCCGCCAGGGTTGTCACCAGCAGCTTGTCGTCGTTGCACTTTACCGCTGCGGAAAATTGTACATTTCAGGTTTCCGTAAGCGAAGGGTGCCAAACGGGAACCTACTAATATGCTTACGATGTCTGTCTATCCGTCTAACCTATTTACTCTTGATCCTTAGGTAGGTAGTTGAAGTTTTCACAGAATACGCGTTAGAGTAGTTTGGCGACGTTTGTAAAAAAAATGTAAAGGTTTTTAAATGTGAAGAAATAAAAACAAATAAAAAAATTAAAAGTAGGCAGCGGATTGCCGAGTAAATAACCTTACTTATCGCGTAAGCGTGTAGAGTGCACGCTAGAGCGGTATAATGTACGTTATTATATTATATGTACCTACGTGTGCACCAGAGCGGTGCGATTTTCTGATTAGGTACCTACCTACATTAACTATTGAATTTTTCATTAACTTTTGTCCTATGAGTTGTTTCTCACATTTACATTTTCGGAATACCAGGGTTTATTCAGACGTTGACTACACATAAGTAAACAAAATACAATGGCAAGCTGGCTAACTAGCGCCACCAATGAAGAAAAATCATTATGTTCTTTTACATTTCTAAATCATGTTAACACTGATTTTTAGGACCCACGACAAAGAACTTAAGATCGCGAAGCTGGGACTAGATAGCATTTAAGCTAAAAATTACCGTTTTGGCTAAGCTGCAAACGGTGTCATGGTGCCAATGCCAAGGTACTGTTGAATTGCCGTTTCTACTACCATGGCTTAGCTGCGATCGTCATTGTGTTGCCGAGATATCCGAGTGTATGATAAAAATCGGACATTTTGAAATTTCAAGGTGGCGGCCGAGTTATTGACTATCAAAAGGGATTTGAAGATTGTTGTTGGAAGACAGCAAACTGGCCAGCTGCCATTTTGTTTTTTCTTTCAAAGTGGCGGCGCACCACAATACCTGGGGACACATACAAACAAAAAAATATTAAGATCACTAAGCGCGGTGGTAGCCTAGTGGGTAGAACATTGGACTCTGAAGCGGGAGACCCAGGTTCGATTCCCAGTGCGGGCATGTACCTATGACTTTTCTTTCTAAGTTATGTACATTTGTGAAGTTATAGTAGCAATACCACTCGCTAACGGTGAAGGAAAACATCGTGAGGAAACCTGGGTGTCTGAGCTATTCACATACCTCAGCGCTTGAAATCGCCAATCCGCGGTGGGCACGCGTGGTGATTAAGCCCATACTCTCTCTCTGAGAGAAGGCCTGTGCCCTACAGTAGGACGTATATAGGCTGAAAATTATTTCTAGTTATTTCCAGAAAAAGAAAAGGTAATTCAGTAATTTATTCATTATTAAAAACGAGCTGTCCTCGTTTTTAATAATGAATAAATTACTGAATTACTTTTTCAACTTGATTTATTTACAATAAAACCAATAATTACTTTCAAAATCATTGTTCATTGGTCAATATAACATACATTTATCAAAACAAGATCAAATAAATAAATACTATATTATGCATACAATATATACAGGGTGTTAGGAAAAGTACTGTGTTCCTTTAAACCACATGTTCTATAAGTAGAATAAAGTACATTAAGCGTGTTAAAACAATAAAATAACAAAATTAAGTAAATAATTGCTCAACCCTACTAACTCAATACGGCAATCCTGATTACTTATTAATCGCAGCATTTTTTAGCGAGATTACGATTACGGTAGCTTCCGTAGGTAGCTTAGGTAGTTAGGTACTTGTTTGTAGATGCGCGGCGTTGAGTAAACATTTTTTTCAATAGGAAGTATTTTATTATTATTATTATTATTTATTATTTATGTGTTTATTTCACTAATACACAACGGTCAAAGTCACCCAATATATACATGTCGTGACCATATCGTAGATTTGCTCTCTTCATGAAATGCTAGTCACAGATCGTTTGCACATCGCTTACTGTCTTACAGTGTATGTGTGAGTAATTGACGTAGTGTGATGCGTAGTAATTTACTACTAGTCAATTACTAAAGTAGTCAATCACTCATACATACACGGTAGGTAAAGACAGTTAGCAATGTGTAAACAATCTGTGACTATGTTCACGTTACCGCCAAAAAGATCTGTGCGGATTATACGGGGGGCCATCTTGGCGCCGCAATTTGGCCGTAATCTGAGGCCTTTCGCGGTAGCAATCAGTCCCTATGGAATTTGACAGCTAAACGTTGGGAACCCCTCAGGATTTTGTGTGCATAATGAGGCATCTGTTTGGCTCGCTACCTTCGTTCATCTAAAGGGCACAGGCCTCACAGTGCGAGATAAGAGTATGGACATAAACACCGCGGATAAATAGAGAAAAACTAGAGCAATCAACTCACCGTAAAAGGGTTCGACTCTCGGCATGTGCTCCTTCCACTTGCGGTACCGGCCGACCACCTCGCCGAGGTCCAGCACGTAGAAGGGGTCCTCCTGGAGCCCCCCTGCTACGATCTCGCGGATCACACCCACGGGATCCCAGGGACCACCCACTATCAACACGGTTTCGTGTGCGACTGACATTGTGGTCAAACCCTAGATGAAACATCAACGCATGGCTAGTTCGAGTCCATACGAAATAGGTACCTAATAAAAAACCGGACAAGTGCGAGCAGCCCACCGAGGATTTATATTAAAAATAGTTTTTAAATTTTTTTTTTACCAAAACCAAATTTTATAGGTCTAGGTCAACGGAAAGTACCCTATAAATTTTGACTCCCTGGAGTATCAAAATATACGTATCTTTTTGTAAGTTAACTTAGAAGTTTGATTTTTTTAACAGCTTCAAGGGTATGTAAACCTGAGTGTATGGTTTTATTTTCAACTCGATACCTCCACGGGTTCCCGGCATAAACGGACGGACAGACAGACATATTATAATGAAAATATAATGTATGTTAGAAAAAACATCAGCAATTTCGAAAATGTTGGTAGCCATCACGATATTGATACTAGGAATAAACATAAATTGTCATTTCCACGTTTTAGACTTGCCAAAGTTAATACATCCTTTATGAGCACTGTGTACGGTTCTACAATAAGATTCTTCAAGATATATTAGAGTTACCACCGACGCGGTTTAACTGTGCAAAAAAGCCTATTATAACATTAAGGATTATCTGGAAGACAAGGATGTCTGGTATTTAAATAATGTTAACAGGAACGATTGTATCTAGTGTAGTGTAACTTTAAGTTGAAAACTCTGTTAATTAAGCAAACCTGTTTTGAAAAGAATAAATGTGGAGTTTCTTTGTTAGCTTATTCTCCGCATAATCTATTAATTGTGAAACTAACAGCTTTGACGTTCATTAAGTAAACATTTTGTTTTTATAGTGAATAAAAATTTTTGACTTTGACTTTGACTTTGACAGACGGACGGTCGGACGGACGGACGGACGGACTGACGGAAGGACGGAGAACAAAGTGATCCTATAAGGGTTCCGTTTTTTCCATTTGAGATACGGAACCCTAATAAAACATAAATCAAAACAGCTCTGTCACACGATCAATGAATTATTTAGATTACCAATCTGTGGTTGACGTATTGTAACACTTGTTGCAAGCAGCCCTTTGACTCCGTGTCAAAAAAAAAATAAAAAAAAAAACAAAAAATATTTATTACCAAAGCAACATTTTTACATGAAGGTACACAGCGGGCCCCGCACTAGGTAAAACCTGTATCGCGGACGCCCAAAACAGATTTTTCAAAGAGTGGGTTATACGAGCAAATATTACAAAATTTAAAGACAAACATGCAATTGTCGTTATGAGAAACAAAGTTAAAACTTGTTTTAAAAACGGGAACAGGAATATACATAACAATATGTGTAAAATGTATACATGTATACCTAAGATATATTATAAAATTATTAAACTAAAAATATAAATACGTATTATAGGTTAATATAACTTATCTTGATATAGAATATATATTATATTGCATTAATGTAAGTTATTATTGTGATGGAGTGACATGTGAGCGTTGTGGTAAGTATAGATTTTAATAGTAAGTTAGGTTCATCGTGTTATTTTGAGAATAGCCTCAGTTTCACAATAGTCTAGGCTTAAAAGCCACTTATTAACTTTAATTTTTGCTTTGCGAATTGAGTCGTGTCGTCTTGTAACAGATGTTGCAGCCGGCGCCTGAAGGGCTAGGTATCTAATAGTTTAGCGTGTAAAATGTTTTACTATAGCGTCTCACATCTCACACCAAAAATTGAAAAATTCTTGCCATTTTTAACCGACTTCAATAAAGAAGGACATTATCAATTCGACATAACCCGTTCTCGCATAACTCCGTCAAATCTTAAGCGATTTCGACATTTCTTTTTTGTTCGAATAGAAATAACGTCCCGTTGGTTCCATTTTAATTTGGCGATGATCTGATGAAGACTTGCAGATATAAAGAACGGAACTCTTCAATGGACAGCAGTAAATAAGGCCTAATGGGGCCCATACTTTAGTAATATCCGTATGTTTCATAAAATAGCGTAAAAGTAGTCCTAATGTAATTTGGTGAAGACTTCCGGAGTTGGAAATTGAGAACATCTAATTTTTGAGCAACGAATTAAGTAAGGTAAATTATGCTTATATGGGACTTGTTTATTTTTCTCCTGCTCGTCCACTAAAAATTGAAAAAAAAAAATAAAGAAAAAACCGCCTTCAGAACACTACAGCACTAAAAAGTTAGAAATAATTTAAGAGAATACCTTTCAATTAGAAGTAAGTACACGTAGGTGTTGTAGAAGTATAATTCGTAGTCGGTGCCCAGTTTCATGACCAGGACATATATTTTGGGCACCGACTCCAAATTATACTTTTACCATACCTACATGTATATATACTTCCAATTTAAAGGTATTCTTTTTTATTAATTTTAGTTCTAACATTTTAGTGCTGTAGTGTTTTGAAGGCGGTTTTTATTTTTTATTTAAAATATTTTTTTTCATCAATAAAATTTACAGAAATCACTTTTCAATGCTACGATACTCCTACCGCTTTGAACTGAGGGGGTAAATCCACCGTTTTGATTCCGTCTGACTTATTTTATCGATTTTTCAAACTTATTTCATTCGCGTGCTAAACGTATTTCATTCTCATACCATTTACAAAATTGCTAAAGGCATTAGAATCCAATTGGAGAAACAGAAGATATCGAATTATGAAGTTACTTGTTTTAAATGGTAATGACGTCAAATACATAGATATATATTTTGACACTTACGAGTTGAATAAAGGCTTAAATGGCTTAACCCGATAGAGTGGAAAGATACGTGATACAAGGGCTGATTGCGGTCTTTGCCAACGCGAACAACGCCATCTTTTCCGGACAAAGCTCGGTCACGCGTCACCCACGCGGGCAAAAAGCTACTGCAGTGGAAGAGCGTCAGAGTGCATTAAATCATACTCACCTACTTTTAGATCGTGACATTTACTAAACCACTTTTGCTTTTGCTGTAGTGTATGTAAATATTTGTTACGCCACAATTTCCATGTGAGAAGCTTGTTGTTTCAACTGCTAACGAGTCAGTGCGTAGGTAGGTTTGTCAGAGAGACCGTACTCTGGGACAGATAAACATATTATATAAAAAAAACAGTTCAGGAAAATGCCATTACCAAAAAATATCCGGGAGTGAGCGCATCGAACTCGGACGGATCGGTTGAGAATTTGAGATAGCGGTCAACGGTCGGGAGTTCAATACTGCCTCGATATGAGCAAACAGAGTTGAGCTCCTCAGACGAAAGAGCTTTTGTACCTATCACGCGCTTTAGGCGCAGTGCAGCATAGCTGACTCGACAGCGCTTTCATACATTCCGACAAGCCACTCTGGCTCGAACCAGTGGGCGGATCGTATGTCGAGCCAACACTCATTTGTACTGCGCGACTATAATAGTACGCGCATAGTCTGTTACCGTTGCGGCAAACCTGATGTGAAAGGAGAATGATCAAAAACAGTCTATGTTGCGCTTTAAGCATTTATACCTCAAAATGTTTCTTTTGAAAAACGATTTCATGGTTCTATTTGATAAATTAAAAGAATCAGGGGTTTAAAAGTAATAATAAAAAATATCTGTATTGATTGTATAACTAAAAAGCTTCAGTCAGTCAATACAGATTACAAACACAGATTAGATTACATTATTGCAAAAAGTCGCAAATCGTGTACATACATAAAATGCGAAAGTGCAAACTGCAAACGGGGAGTTTTTGACGGGAATTCAAACGAGCGGTTTTATTACGCTCTTATTTTTGCAAATTGATTCCAGTGGATTTCATACTGTTTAATTAGTGTAGTTTATTGTTAAAATGACTATGTATGAACAATATGTGGAATAAATAACTAAAATAAACCGCCATTGTGGGCTTAGGATAGTCTTGTCTCAATTGTGCGCAGAACCTAAGACTGTTTGTGCAATAATAACAATATTTCGTTGTCCCCTATTAGGTTCCTTAAACACTGCGACTTTTTGCAGCGATATAGTCGCGATTTAGACGATTTGCTAGTGCATAGATTCACTCGCAAATCGTCCACCGTTACACACACGCGCTATCTGTAAAAAGTCGCAGTATGTAAACGCCTAACATGTCATTGGCTAAAAGCATAAATAATCTGTGGCATAAAGCACAAACTTCCTCCGTAGGAACGAACTGAGCTTGTGATTGTGAAAGAGAGAATTGGACTCGTAGATATTTTTGGATAGGTTATGTTCAAAACAAGTTTATTTTGTTTACAGTGGCATCTGGTTCTGGTGGAACACAAGTTAGTCCTGGCCGACGTTGCATCAACTGCTCTTATGAGGTTCCCCAGCGACTGCCAGTGCATTCGTTGGACGAACTATCCAATTCAATGCTTAATGTGTTGAGTTCGTGGATCGCACCTGATAGTGTACGTAATTATGCTTCCTTTTTCCTTCTTAGACATGCCTATGACTTTTTTTTAAAGATATAATATTGCAAACTGTCGTAAAAATATGCGATAATATTAGACAAACCCTATTACTCATTGCATGAAACCTACGGATATTGTGTATTTTATACAGAATTATTACTTAGCACTAACTAACCATACCTACCTAATAATGACCTAGGTATGTTTATAATTCAAACTGACTAGGTGCCAATGCCAACCCAAAATAACACCAAACCACCAAAGTTGTCATAACCTCAAAACATGGGCTCAAAATTAAGATTTCTCGAAACTCCCATCTAATATTTTCATAATATTTTTCATGCATAATCCAGAGCTAATTTCTTATAGATTAACGTTGGTTTCATCAATGCGAAAGAAGATGCAAAAATAGACTAACTCCTATAGTAAATTGATCATTCTCCTTTACACATTGCCCTAACCACAGGCCCTAACTGTAATGCTTCAAAACTGAATGTTCCAAAAAACTAATTAAGGAGGATCGTATTTACCCAAACAATAATTTCAACGAAACAGATTGGAAAGAATCGCTGCAGAACATTACAATCTTTTTCAAATCATATAAGATAAAATATAAAGATAAAACATTTTATTTGCTAAAGCATGGTAAATACATTAAAGTAGGTAAAGTAAATGAAAAGAACATGCATGCTCTACCAGTTAAGGTGTGCAAATATTATACTTATATAACACACCTACCTGATTCTCTAACAAAGTAGATAAGGAACGGCCTTACGTTCAAGTACAGGTTAACTAATTAACCCTGAACAGCCTGTTAGATAGCGGCAGCGCACTAACAATAAGTACTAGGCAACAACTCCCATAAAACTCTTCTAAACATAGGTGTACTCTTGACAAGCACCAAATGATAAAAGCTTCGGTAGGAAACCTCCAATCCATTAGCTCGATCGGCACCATAACCCTACCAATTAATTTCAATAACAATAAATAACCTCACTTATAACGGCCCATGTTATTCCAGCTGTCACCGAATCGTTTATTCTTGGATTATTCCATGAATAACCGATCGAACGAACAACTTCTGGAAACAATTTAACTTAGGACCAGATTATCATCATCATCATCATAATCTTCATTCAACGACAAGAAGTCCACTGCTGGACGTTGGCCTCCTCCGTGGATTTCCAAAAAGACCGGTTGGAAGCGGCTTGCATCCAGCTTCTTCCTGCCACTTGGATGAGGTCATTTGTCCATCTTGCGGCTGGTCGTCCTACGCTGCGCTTGCCGATATGTGGTCTCCATTCGAGAACTTTTCGGCCCCATCGGCCGGATATCCTTTCCAAAATTAGAATCTTCAAATCTTCTACTAACAAATCATTCAATATTACAATAATAAACATATCCATTCCTACAATAAACTTTTAGAATGTCAACAAATTACCCCATATCTGCATATGGCAGAGCACTACATTGATACCTACAGGCGATCACGCTGCTATCAACGCTGCTATCAACTTTCACCAGAAAATCAAAAAGCTCTCTGCAAAGAAGTTGACGATATGCTGAAATTAGATGTGATCGAACCTTGCCCTTGGCTTAGTCCAATCATAATTACGCTTAAAAAAGATGATAACTGGCATTTTTGCATAGATAGACGATAATTAAATTCAGTTACCAAAAAATATGCACATAAACTTACCTTTATTTCGGATATACTTGTCGACCGTTGAGATGCCAAATAATTATCATCCTTCGATATGCTTAAAGCCTTCTGGTAAATTCCCTTCAAGCTTGCCGATAAATCTAAAACGGCCAGGTCATGGAATGTATCACTTTAAAGTTATGCCCTTTGACCTCACGAACGCACCCGCCACCCAACAAAGATTTATTGATAATCTTTTCTCGGCCGATTTCGATAACTCTGTATCCTGCTACTTAGAAAATATTCTCATAGCACATTCGAACAACATGTAGAACTACTCAACAATCCACAAAAAACTTGAACAAGCAAACATTGCCATAAATTATACTAAACATTATTATCCCAAATGCGCCTTCTTCTGTAAATAACTAAAGTACCTATCTAAGTTGTATTATGGACGAAAAAGTTCTCCGTACTGACCCTGAAAAAGTTAAAGCTACTTAAGATATGAAAACACCTCAAACTGCTAAACAAGTTAAACAATTTCTAGGCACAGCGAGCTGGTGTAGACGCTTCGTAAAACCCTTAACAGCTCCACTTAACCCACTCACTTCTACAAGTAAAAATTCTCTCCTTTCGAATGGACTCAAGAAGCTGATAAGGCTTTTAATCAAGTAATAGAAGCTCTTGTTTCCACACCTATTTTATCTTGCCCAGATTTCAGCAAACCATTCCAGGTACATTGTAATGCGTCAGGCTTTGGCCTTGGAGCCATGCTCACCCAAACCTTCGATGGAGTCGAAAAGCCTATAGCTTACATGAGCAAATCCCTCTCAAGCGCAGAGAGAAACTTTACTATTCTATCACTAAACGCGATCACTTAGGTGGTGTAGGTAATTACGGTACTAGAACACTAGCGTTGCTACCTGGTTACATTTATACAGATCATGCAGCTCTCCAGTGGTTCCTAAAATTAGATAACCCCACAGGTAGACTAGCTCGTTAGAGTAACCGCCTCTCGAAGTTCAATTTTGAAATTAAACATAAAAAAGGCAAATACCACGTAGTGCCCGATATTTTATCACGTGCCATACCTGATAAGTTTAACACTAAAGAAATAACAGATAAATGGTTTACTGATATCTTTGCGAAATGTAAAACTAACCCAACCTCCACACCCGATATACCCGCTCTAACACACCATATAATTCCGAATGCACTTCGAAACGAGTGATTCTCAGAGATGTTGTCAATACCATTATAACAGAAAACCACTCCACACCCACCGCCGCTCATTTCGGTACCCTTAAAACGCACCACCGAATTAAGCAGTCCTATTTCTGGCCAGTCATGTGTAAAGACATCGCCTTCTCCATTTCCATATGCGATACGTGCCTTGCCTATAAACACCAAAATTAACAAACTATTGGCCTTATGGGCAAGCATAAAACTTTTTCTCGGCCATTCCATCGATCTCATTGACCCTTTACATATGACCTCTCCTTGAGAGAAGGCCTGTGCCCTACAGTGGGACGCATATAGGCTGATTATGCATATGTCCTATAAACTTAACAGGTTCATATTCGTCGTAACAAGTTGTTTCTCTAATACTGCTTAATCTTCCCAATTAAACGAGCAACTTCAGCTATCATCAGACACATTTTAGAGAATCTTGTCTTTATGGTACCTATATGGCGTACCAGAAACCATATTAAGACTAGACAACGGCCCCACGTTGGGCGCCATTCTCGGGCTCTTGATATGAGTGATAAGAATATTATTGTAGAATTTCAATAATATGGTTTTATTTCAGTGACAGACAGAAGACTGAAGAAGGTAAAGTAGAAAAATTGCAGGTAGATATTTGTCAGAGATGATCTGTAGTCAAAAGGTGAAGTAGCAATGAAAATCGAAAAGAAATCCAAAAATGACTGACGTAATTTTAACTTAGTTTAAAATGAATGAGGGAAATACAAAAATGGTGTAAAAAGGTTTACACCGTTACAAAAAACTGGCCAATTGCGTATAAGGACACGCGCATTATAGGGTTCCGTAGTAATTAGAAGTCAAAATATGCAATCTTAGAACGGGTTTTTGATTGATATTAGGATTTTATTTTTATGTTTTAATCGACAGGACTTTATTCATAACATAACTGGACTGGACTTACTTAACTAATATATAAATGATAAAAATATACAAATAACATAAATTCTATATTTACAAATAAAACACCTGCCCCAGGTCACTGTTTTTTTTTCCGCTGTTTTAATGATTTTATTTTTTATTTTAATGTTTGCGCCTGCCAAAGAGTATGTAACCTCCTTATTACCTAGTTCTAGATTATTATTTGTCTGTCATTCTTCTTTTTAACAGACTTAAAAAAAAGAGGAGGTTATCAATAAAATTCGACGCGTATATATATTTTTTGTTTTCTCTTATTGTAAAAATTTTTGCGCAAACAACACGTTTTGTCATTAAAAAGCATTGATTATATTTAAAACTCGTTAAAAAAAATTATGGTACCTCCCTTACACCTAAATTAGGGATGCATTTTTTTCTCGCCTATACCATAATGTGGGGTATCGTTGTGTTGGTTGTTTAGTAAGTAAAATATTGTAGGTATAGGAAGACCATTTTTCGATTTTGTATCGCCAAACATGTTGGCAAAGTTTCATTGCGATCCGATAAGTCGTTTTTAAATGAACATCAAACTACGTTAGTATGGAATTTTGATGCTGAAGGCGGCTCTTAAGTTTTTATTCACTGGAGCACTTACCTATAAAAAACAATGTCCAGTCTCAACCGCGGCTCGCTGCTGAACGCAGACTGTTTCTTGTCAAATTTTAAGTAAATCGCTCGGTTAAAAAATAGTAATCGCTCACTTGATTTTTTAAGTCGAGGTCATATTTACCTACCGATAGACAAGGAACTTGTTTGTTTTTAATTACGAAACACGATAATTTGTATCAAAACGACTTATCTTAATTTAGCCCAATATTTACTTGTCTAAAGTAAAGACTATATTTTATCGAGACACTTTACTTACTTTATAAATAATAACGAAGAACATTTAGCAATACTTGCTTGTTTAAAATTAACAAACTAAATCTGTGTGGAATTAGATAGGTATATAGTTAGGTATGTGTGTTTATAGGCCGTCACAATCTACGAATAAAAAACCATAGAAGTATTTCTCCCTACAAAATTCACACTCAAAAACGACCCCTGTCCTCGCGACTAGTCTTTAACTTATTACCAATAAAATGAGCGCAAGATGTGCTGCAGAGTAAATCACATTGTGATTGGTTCATTCTGTGCGCCATGCGTGACGTGAATCGTTGATTCGGCGATAGTAAGTGTTTTTTAACAGACTTTTTTTTTATTTATTTATTTATCCACTTACATCTATCTTTACAGGCTGCGCCTAATACGATAGAGTAGTTCCAGCGTACTACAGAGTAGTACTACATACATTCATAAACTCACGCTTGTACCCCGGAGGGAGACAGGGACCATAGCTAATTTTAATCCTAGTTAGGGTCACAAAGTATACCAACTGTGACCTTTGTGAATTCGCTCAGCGTACACGAAAACAAGTCGATAGTTTCCGCGACCTGGTTTAGAAGCTGCAGTGCGCGCGTCAGAGGAGCCTTGCCGAGCAGGTTGGTGCGCGCGCGCGGCACGGCCAGCAGCCGCGGCCGCCGCCGTCGCCCCGCGTAGTCGTCCGGCACGCACATACTTACGCGCTTCAGCAACTCTGGATTACTTCAAATAAGGAGGAGGTTATCAATTCGACGCGTAGGTATATTTTTTTTATTTTTATGAAGAAAAACAAACAGTAGTGCAATGATAACTTAACATAAAAAAGTCTCTTGAAACTGTCTCCAAAAATAGTAAACGTCTCATAATCACTAATATTTTTTCCATTCAATCCAATATCTATTTTTACTTTTGAAAATACGTATCAGTGGACGCGTAAACCAAACTGGGAATTTATTTATTTATTTATTTATTTATTTTTACATTTGGAGATCTTACAGCTTACAGTAGTAAAATACAGTAAGTAAATTAATGGCACAAAATTAGTTTTTTTTTTTTTTTTGTGGCCGACATGGTACGTATTTTCTATAATAATGTAAATATTTTCAGAGAATGTATGTACGCTGACTCAGCGGAAAGGTCGCTGTGTAATGCTAACCAGTCGATATTCCAAATCAGGTCATATGTAGCCTCAGTGAATCTGTATTCAGGAGTAGACTTTCGGAGTAAAGGATCGTAGTTCGTGTCGGAACGGACATAGTACGGGGGAATGGTGGATATCGGGCGGTATAAGTGGATATAAAGATGGCTCACACACGCATTCGCTACCTATTGATTGTTAGTCAAGTATGCGGTCATTATTATTCTTTACATGATTAAATCGATTTGATTGATTACACATAAGAATTGGCAAATTATCAAATTTATCGAGCAAATTGCCACTATGCAATAGTACTAACTTGCAAACAAATCCAGTATCGGTCCAGTCTATAGTCTGTAAAACATAGCTTGAGCTCCACGACCTCTCATCCATCACCAAATCATCGAAAGTTTGTAATTTGCAGTTACGATACTGGTTAGACATCACTATCTGTGCAGTAAGTCCGGAGTTTTCGCAGTACAAATATTCTGTGAAAAAATTCAAAACTCCATGAGGACGCAATTTCGATGACAGCTGTCGCGGAGCTCAAGCTATGTTTTACAGACTGTAGGTCATTGAAATCACCCAGTAAGTAAAATTTACCTATGTCGTCAGAATGCGTCAGAATTACCTTAGTTTCGATTGAGCTCAATATTAAGTTATAGGTATGTTTGAAAACATTGTCCGGGTGAAATATACAGCGCGGCAATAATATGATTTTTGCAACTTTTAGAAGAGGAACAAAGTTTGAATAAAACGTAATCCACAAGAGCCGGTAGGTATAACCAACTGCCCAATATTTTATCGATGCCCTATGTTACGCGCACCAAATTCTGAACGATTCCAATCGTCTAACTGTCAAATTCCATACAAATTGCTCTCGCAAACGTCAGGATTCCGACAGGATTTGGTGCGCATAATGAGTCCCCTGTTCTGCGAGAAAGCGGCGGCGTCACCGGTGCCGTCGAGTGAGTCCGGTGGAATGGGAGCGGGGCCCAGCCAGCAGCGGGCTACCTGTAGCCCACGCCTCACGGCAACTAGGACCCCGCCTCCGTCCGACCGGCCGCTAGCCACCCGTTCCCGGTCACACCTATACACATTAGCGGGAATCTATAAATTCGTTATCAGCTATGGAAGGTAGCCACGTCTCTGTGAGGACAATAATGTCGTAACACTCGGAAATAATATTTGTGTACAGTGTATGAAGCTTTGTCCTTAAGCCGCGGCAGTTCTGATAAAAAAACGTTACCTAATTCTTTAGCCATGAGATCGGTTCAAAGGATTAATTTCGTCATAACAAAGTGACGAGAACGACAAGCTCACTGCTAGAATATGAGATAAGAGCGTACCGCTTCAACATTATTGCAGCATTGGTTTTGTAACAAATAGAACGGAATTCATAATAAGCAGGAAGGAATGAAGAAGAAGCCGTTTTCTTTGCGCAAAGCATTTTCGTTGCTAGGGGAAGCAAAATAAAAAAATAATTTGGAGTATTGAAAACCGATTGTTTTGTGTAATGTTTCATGAAAAGCACGAGCAGAAGACCCGGCTTTATCAAGTAGGTTCGGAAAAAATGCACGGAGAGTTTGAAAGTACACAGAAGGCAAATTCCAAGCGGGTGAAGTGATGAGATCACATGAGATGCACGGTTTGAGCAAGTAATTTTGTGGCAAGGAGTATATTAATACTCCTTGGTTGTGTCACCGAATGAATAAAAGCACAGAACGATATACATGCTCGTAAATTCACTAAGCATGATGTCGTGAGCAAAAGACGAGTTAACAAGATAAAGATAGACACAAACTTCATGTAAAGAGCGCGAATGGATTAGTGAGCAAACTACCTAGTTGACCCGATTTTAAATTTTGAAGACGCGGCGGGCGAGTCGCGCAACAGATCGCGACGACCGACCGCGTAAACATCGGCTAACGGTGCATTGTTGGTTTTCCTTTTTTGTTTGTGTACAAAAATTCTACTGAAAATTGACGTAAATTATACTTTGAATTGTTCGAAAAAGTAACCGACAGATAGATGTATGTGCAGAACACTTTATTGCACATAGAAAGAAAAAAAAACATTGTACCGATAGTTTTTTTTCCTTATAATCCACGCGAGCGAAGACGCGGGCACTGCTAGTTATAGACTAGTTTACAGTAAACTCAGTATATTGAACGAAGACACAATTTTTCTGTTACCTTATTTGATTGCGTTTAATTACCTACCAAATTATATGTTTCTTTGCCTTATGATGATCATGGTTTACTTATATTTAAACAACATTTATAGAGACAATATGTCTTCTTGTCATTGTACTATTATGTAATATTCCACAATTCTTTCTTATAACATTTTTGTAAGAGTTTACTTAGGCTAGGTACTCAATATTATAAAATATTTTTGCTTTGGAAAAATTATTTCTGTGCCATGTGTAAAAGATTGATATTAATAATGAGGATCATTTAGACATCGAAATATTGGACTTCCAAGTACTACGGCGGATGGAGCACAAAAATTTCAGCATACTACTTTTTTCTTACTCCATTAAGAAACTACAAAGTTAGAGAAGTTTAAACTTACCTAGGCTGTTCCAAAACGCGCCCGGTGGGTCTTGATTCCTAGTGTGACGTCATAGGATCCGACTGGTCGGCCAGTTGGCCGGCGCCAGTGTTTTCTGAGACCCGATTTTCGGGCGTACCCATTTTTATTAATAATAACAATAATAAGTGTTGCTAGTAGCCTTAAAAACTAAACTAGAGGTAAAAACGATATAAGTAAGCTTAAAAATTACTTACTTTAAAAACTAGTAGGTAAATGTTATTACATTTTACTTATTTTTAAAACATGTAGCATTTGAATAGCTTCCACATTGGACAGTCCGGCCTGTCTGCCAATACCTGCAGGAGGCCGCGCTGGCTCTGCCTCGGGCGCGTCTTTTGTGTTCTGAGGGCGCGTCCTAGCAGGGACGTCGCTCGCTTGCGCATTATGGCATGAAAGCCGTGCGTGCGGACCTCCGCGAACATGCTCGCGGCACTGCAGTACCGAGACAGAGCTGATCAGATCAGAGAGATCTTTGTTCAAACTGCTAACAGGTTTCGCGACTGAGGTGTATAGAGTAGAAACTCTCAATCTCATGTCATATTATTACTTTTATATCGTGTAATGGTTGTGATCTGTTTTGTATGTACACCAAATAAAATAAAATAAATCTCCCTCAGCACCTCTGATTTGGTCGACGCTATACTGCCGTCCTCTCTCTTCAGCTTCGTCAGCTGGCTTTACCCAATAGACATACTGAAATAAGCTTTTTAATTCTGTAAATGTTTTGTTTTATTCATGTTTATGTGTGCAATAAAGTATAAAGTAAAGTAAAGTATACGTTCGGTATTAAAGGAACGAATATCGTGCCGCATAGACTTTGATATGTTTATTGAGCTGCCTATATGACTCAGCATCCTCGGAAGACTGCAGTTGCAACGAGCGACGTTTAGCCATGAGCTTGAGAAAGTTTGAAAGCTTTTGTGGTCTACTCGTACGGTTGGGTCTGGAGAACCTCAGGCGCACTGTACGAACAGTTTCTACAAACCTGTTATTGGTATCGCTCGTCCATCGATGCGGCGCTATCCAGGCACTCAAAGCGATTTGACAATTCGAGTTGAAAGTTCTCGGGGTTTTGGTTATGGGCATGAGTAGGCCGAAGCGTGGACTTTATGAGACGATATATGTATACATGCTTATACTTAGAGTTTTTATACAATTTTGAATGCACTACTCAACAATAAAAACTACTATGTACCTACTTGATTACTAGCTGTTGCCCGTGACTTTGTTCGCGTTAATATTTTTATGTGTATCTTTCCGGGATATAAATTTGTCTATTTGCTGTTCATTCATTCTGGCATATTGAGTAACAAAACAAACATCAGTGCATTCAAACTTGCACATTTATAATATTAGTAGAATAGGAATAGCGTTTGAAATGGCGATATATTAATATACGTACTTACGCTAGCTGACCCGGCAAACGTTGTTTTGCCATATTAATTAGCCTACGACCTATTCTCAGACCTGCCAAATACCTATGCACAAAAAAAAACGGTGAAGTCGTTTCGGAGGAGTTTGATAACAAACACTGTGACACGAGATTTTTATATTTAATAAGTATTAGATTTCATAAAAATCGGTATTAGATATAAATAATCTTTACATCTATAAAATAATGCAACATGAACGTGCTCTAAAAATAACTATCGAATACGCTAGTTTATTTTATTAAATAGGACACTTTACAAAAATATTTCGACACGAACTCGACTCTATCAGAACCATTAGTAGGCCAGCAGCCAGAGCGGTGCGTGCGTGCCGCGGCTCCGCGGATCATTGATCTAACAGATTGATGGAGAGGGGCGGTACTAATTGAATCGTGTGATTTTAAAACAACACAAGTCACATGTGTTTTTAAAATAACACTTGCCCATTTTTTTTATTAAATTATTTACACCTACCTATTGATTTACATTAGAGAAAAAAATTGTAGTTTATTCATACAGAAATCAATATAATATGCTAAAATATTGCTGTTGTAGATATTAGTATTTGAATAAAACAGTTTTTTCTATTTCCTGCAAAGTTGTAATGAAAGGACATGTGTCGTTTTAAAATCACACGATTCAATTGTTCGCGCAATTTTTTTTAAACAAGTTTCTCAACTCGAGCCACGATTTCTCAACTCAATTTTTTTTTACATCTACTAGATAGCTACTTAAAAATAATAGTCTAATTAGATGCCATTTTTAATTACTAATTACATAACCGCGGCTTTCAAACCACCTACATTTCAGCGTGTATAAATATAATACTGATGATTTTAGAATGTTGAAATTTTGAATGTAGGTACGTAGCGTAGCGTTACGTAGTATGTGCGGTGCTATTTAATTCCTTCTGTGTTCCTCCAGGCGACCATACTGAATCTTCTATGAACTGAGACGCTACAAATGGAGGCAGCTCTTTCAGCAATGGCCTGCAATAATAGTTAATAAGTACTTAAAAGTATAATCAGATACAAGGCGGGTTCTAGATTTCTACTTTTATACTATAAAAAAAAAGAAGAAGTTAGACATAATTAAAAATATTCGTTCTTAGTTACTAGGTTACATTATATTTGTTGTAAGTTGTTTCTTTTATTTATACGTGCGTGTGCGTGCGTGCGTGCGTAAGTGCGTGCGTGCGTGCGTGCGTGCGTGTGTGCGTGCGTGCGTGCGTGGGTGTGTAGGTAGGTATATTACAACTTGTCGATATTTTTGTTGATTCTATTCAAAATATTGTAGTACATTTAAGATTACACTTATTAATTTTTGTGTGCAATATTTAAGTACTATTAAAAGCGTTTTGGTTTTAACTGTAAGTTCTTATTGTATATATAAAATAAATAATAAATAAATAAATGTGAACACCTTAGACACTCAGGTATCCGCACGATGTTTTCCTTCACCGTTAGCGAGTGGTATTGCTACTACAACTTCAAGATAACTTCACATATGTTTTTAACTTACAAAACAAAGTCATCAGTAGCTACATACTGGGATTCGAACCCACGACCTCCCGAATGAGAGGACTGTACCCTATACGCTGAAAGATACACTATCAATGCGCAGATGGTCAAGGAATAGTACATAATTCCATGTTATGTTAATTAGGTATTAAGAAAACAAATAAATATCATTTCATTTCATAATAATCGGTAGGTATGATATTATTATGTACTATTAGTAGACCTGACCTGGCCACAGAAAAACATCGTGGCTCTAAAATCTTGCAGAGCGGTTTAACACGAGAAATGTAGACCTCTTCCGAGCCGCAAGATCACGGGACAAAGTAGCCACAATGATAACCGACCTCCGACAGGTGATTGCACCAAAAGAAGAAGATAATAAGTAGGTAGGTAGGTAAATAGCAAAACGCAAACTCTCACCAAAGACTCCGATCTACAACAGCTTTCGGCCGAGCCGCCTCGAACCCGTTGAAACTGGTTGCGAGCGACAAGCTGTACGCCCCCATGTCCCGGAACACTATCCAGTCCCCCACGTCCAGCGGGGGCAGACAGACAGACGGCATGACGCAGTCCGAGGAGTCACACGTGGGGCCCCAAATGGAGCTGGGGATTGTCTCAGCCGAGCTAGGCTGAAATACGCAAACGGTCTTATTTTAAAAACAGGATTTCTGAATACTCCTCAGAGGCAGTTCAAATAATCTGTGGTTACGTCTTTCCCCTTAACACAGACCACTTTAACTGTCTCCCTACGAGCCAAGCACCGTGCATCGCTGCGTGTGATGACTTTGTATTTTCCAGCACACTACTACCGCCCGGCAGTCGGCTCTAGCCACTCGCCAAATATACACACCTACAACTTTAACTCATCATCATCATCATTCAGCCATAAGAAGTCCACTGCTGGACATAGGCCTCCTCCATGGATTTCCAAAAAGACCGGTTGGAAGCGGCCTGCATCCAGCGCCTTCCTGCCACTTGGATGAGGTCATCTGTCCATCTTGTGGCTGGTCGTCCTACGCTGCGCTTGCCGATATGTGGCCTCCATTCGAGAACTTTTCGGCCCCATCGGCCATCAGTTCTGCGTGCTATGTGCCCCGCCCACTGCCACTTCAACTTACTAATCCGCTGGGCTATGTCGACGTTAACTAAAGCAATTTAATTTAACTAAATTCTGTACCAATAACTGTAAAGTGAATAAACAGTCTTGATGAGATAAACTAGTTCTTCTTCCACCACCGTCCAAGGTAACATCTGCGGTGCTACAGAGCGAGGGCCGCACGCGCTCTTCTCTGCTCGTACAGTCTCCGAGGAGTGTTTTAACAAATCGTTTTTTTTTAAATGACACCGAAAGATTGTGATGGCGCACTTGGCTATTCGTATTTTCATGATTTATATAATATAGCTGTTGCCCGCGACTTCGTTCGCGTGGTAATTTTGATGCGTATTTTTCCGGGATAATAAATAGCCTATGTACTAAGCCAAAAAAACCCAGCAATGGATGGTTATTTGCTATCGAAGAATAAGTATTAGAGTATAAATTACTATTATCCGGTTCAAATGCTGATAGGATACGACCTTTTGGAATGGAGGTCGTGCGTGAACATGTTTATTACCAAAACCGAAAGACATACTTTCAATATAGACTAACTTTCAAATAGAACACTCGAGTCCCAAATATGTTTAGTTAGAGAGGTATGAGTACTTTAAATTGCAGTATGGAAAGGTGCTTTTAGAAAACCAGACGGCTCTGTAGGGGTAAAAACGGGACCCTATTACTAAGATTTCGCTGTCTGTCTGTCTGTCCGTCCGTCCGTCCGTCCGTCCGTCCGTCCGTCCGTCCGTCCGTCTGTCTGTCTGTCTGTCACCAGGCTGTATCTCAAGAACCGTGATAGCTAGAGAGTTGAAATTTTTCTGTTGCCGCTACAACAACAGATACTAAAAACAAAATAAAATAATTATTTAAGGGGGCTCCCATACAACAAACGTGATTTTTTTTGCTGTTTTTTTATCTTTGTGTCTAATGTTGTATAGATAATGGTACGGAACCCTTCGTGCGCGAGTCCGACTCGCACTTGGCCGGTTTTTTATGTCTCTATTAGGCTCCATATTTGGTTCATGATCCTCATTCGCGCCGCCCGGCGCCCCGCCCCCTTCGCCGCCATAAGCTGTGCCCAGGCCCTATGTAGAGTTGAACTCCATATATTAATTATACGTTATCCTCTTCCTCCTTGGGCAGCAAAGGGCCTCAACCACAGATTGAACTTGTAACGTTCATTAAGTCGCAGTTTCTGTGCTACTTAGAATACTTATATATTTTTTTTATTTGATTGATTGATTTGATTTCCACTGCTGACGATGGTTCGCGGTGCGGCACCGTAACATGAGCTATATTTTTTTATAATTCATTGTCTTTACCTTGAGAAGCTGAGGGTGGACTGCTGGCTGGAAGAGTGCTTCCATGAACGAGCCGAAAATGCCGTCATTGATGTAATACTGGGTGTGCGGCTTACCCGTATCGTCTTTCACCTGGAAAACATTTTAATGAAGCGTTTACTGGACCATAAGATTCTGAACGGTATGTGAGAGGAAGGCCCAAGCCCCATCTCACATTAACTTGACTAACAAATGAAATTAATCAGAGAAACTCCAAAAGACAGTAGGTTCTAGCTTAGAGTATCTTTGGTTGTAGGACATTTTTCGAACTATCTACATCACCCTAGATGTAAGAAAACTACAGTAGTATTCAACTTGCCTTTGGGCACTACATAATAGGTATTATTTCGTCCATAATTTTACGGATAGTAACTATAAACAAATTGCTAATTACCGTTACAAAAACTATTTTAAACTTTAAAATTAATAACTACTGACAAATTGAGAAAATTAATATTAATAAATAAGTTGGGTATCAGGTATTTCACACCATCTAAGTTATACTGAGCTAAGTTATCAAGACTGTCAAACCTAATTTTTTTAGGTATAATGTAGGTATGTGGCGTGGCGTAAGTGGCATTTTGTCTAATTTGGCTTCTGAATTGAGTATTTCACTAAGTAAATTTCTGTCACGCTCTTTTCTGAAAAATTAGAATAGACAGCACGACCGTTAACTATTAACTTAGTGAAATTCTCAATTCAGAAACTGGCCCTAAGTAATTTAACTCAATGCCGAAAATAGCCATTTTCAAAAGAAAAACCGCCATAAAGTATTTTTTATATAAAGAATATAAGTAAACAGTCATTTTCACATTTTAATGCTATAAACAGAAAAAGCGATTGTTCCGTTTTATTCTTCAATTTAAAAAAAGAATATTTCCGCCATTTTTTTATTTAAAACATCTTCGAGCATGTCGCTTTCAATTCCGTATTTTTTTCCGAATTAATCCTTGGCACCTAGCATTTGTACAGATGGAACAAAACACATGCATCCATTGCATGTACCTAACGATTACTAAGAAGCAGTTTCAATTGACAACCTATTGCGCAATTTATCTTTACTTGAGAAAAGGCTCTCTCATCAACTGCATTGGAGAATGGCGGCGACAAAAGAAATCGATTCAGCGAAAAGTAGAATGTATTTGTATAATGAATGCTTTGTAGCCATGGATGTAATTCCATGTTTGTAGCATTTAATAAATGTGTGTAATGGGGTGACCATTAAAATTATATGAAAAGCCCGTATGAGATTCTTTGTGTGAAAATGTTGTCGTTCAATCGTGTGCTTCCTTATTTTGGAGATAAAAGATTAACCTCCAAAAAACCCCGGACCCCCTTTTTTTCCTCCAAAATTCCCCCCAGAGCAAAAAAAACCTCCGAATTTGGAGGGAATTGGTCAATACGTTGAGCACGAACAGGGGCGCTATACGTAAGTAGGTATGATTTCTTGACTGTATGGACTTTTCCGATTTAACCTGCTACTCCGAACTGTCAAAAACATACATACTTTGCCTCGAGCGCCAGGGGTCTACTTTGAGAAGCGCTCGAAGGCATATTTTGACACTTTGCAATCGTGAAAATGTTTGGCCCAATACTATTTATGATCCCAATATGGTGGACAGAACTACGTAATAGGAGGGCATGCAGTCTGCGAGCAGTACGAGCATTTGCTAAATCCTAGTAAAGCGAATAGGATTTGTGTTTACAACTTTTGTGGTACCTACCGATAATGATTTACCTAACTCTTTGGATATACCTCCTTACCTCTCGTTTGGAGTGTACCATCACGGCGAGCGTGTAGGGAGCTGTGGCAAAGTACCGGCCGGGCTCGGCGATCACCCGCACGGATTGATCGGAAAACTCGGTCATTAGTGCCTCGTTGATTATTGCTGCATGCTGTATATAATCAAGCAAACGGAAGACCGGAGTAGATAAAGGTTCGGAGAACTTATAATATAGGCATTAATTGAAAGCCGCCCGTTTGCAAGCGCAAGTCCCTGCGCGGAAAAAAATATTTTTCTCCACGTTCAATCCATGAAGATATAGTTAAAGCGCTGTTTCTTTGATCATATTTTTTCATTGTCAGTGCCCTGCCCACCAAGTGAACGGATTACAAATCGTGTCCACGCCCGGACGGATGGTCACCATAGATTAAAAAGAAAAAAAAAAACAAGTCTAGAAGAAGAAGAAGAAGAAGAACATTTATTTCAACAACAGAAACACACACACATACATTAACAAGTTACAACATAAAATATTAAATTTCAATACAAAAGGTAAAAAAGAAAGAAAACAATAAAACACTTTATATTAACGTAAGTTGCGGTGTGTCCCTGTTGCTGGAAAAGACAGCTGGCTCAGCATTGTGCTGAGGGTATTCACCCAAAGCGCTGATTTTCAGCCAGTGCCTGTCCGTCTCACAAATATAGTAGGTTGCAGTGCAGTGCATAACAATAATAACATAGTTAAATAAATGAATGAATAGATGATTAAATAAATAAGTAAATGAATAAAATTACATAAAATACAAATAAAGTTAATGACTTACAAGGTTATGCGATCACATTGTCAGTCACTTGCGGCGAGAAGTTGGGACAGGATGGGAAAGTCTCTGCTGCTCAAGTAAATATGCCCGAGATTGCGCCCAAAGGCAAATCCACTAGGCGCTTCACGGACTGGAGGAGGAATATCATTCCAACACTTGGACGCCGCATACCTAAAGCTACCACGGAATGCCATAGTTCGGTGCGCGGGGACACAGATTTTATTTTTATGCACGGATCTCTATCGGGACGACCACTCGAGCTTTTTATAAAGATAGTCCGGTGATTTGGAACGGACTACACCAAAAAGCAGTGTCGCAAGGTGAAGTCGTCGCCGAGCCTCCATGTTTAGGAGCTTTGCAGCGTTCAAGTATGGAGTGACATGGGATCTAGGTGGGACTTTGAAACAAAACCGAGCGCATGCGTTGTGCACTCGTTGTATTAATCTCTTTGTCCGGCCAAGTATACAACTACCATAGACAGAATCACAATAGTTTAATCTAGATAATATCAACGATTCACTCAGCCTGACACGCAAATCAGTGCTGAGGTAATCGCGAATATTATATAAAATCTTAAGGCGGTAGAAGCAGTTGCTAACAACATTTCTAATGTGGTTTTCAAAACGGAGCTCACCGTCCATCAACACACCAAGATTTTTGACTTCTACCACCCTTTCCACTGGTACGCCCATGATGGCTATATTATTGTCAGTGAGAGCTTGCACCGTATTATGGATTTGATTTTTAGTCCCGAGCATTATGTACTTGGACTTGCTGGGGTTCAGCACCAGACAGCTCCTGTCAGACCATGATGCAATACGATCCAGATCCCTGTTGATCAAGCTGGCTTATTGGGGCCTATTTAATAAAAGCGACAATGACAGGTGGCAGGCGACAGGTGACAATCGACAATTGGGTATTTGACAAAATATCAAATAAGTTACTTTTAAAATGGAATGTTGTATGAAAATACTGGATTATGACGTCACATTTCACACACAATTTATTGTTGATCGTGTCAAATACCGTATTGACAATATTTTGTTTAATAAAAATTATCACTGACAAATATGTCACGGTGGAAAATCAACAAATAAGTCGCCATGTCGTGACAATTTGACATTTTTCTGTTTAATAAATAATAGGCGACAGGTGACAATTTGTCCGAAAAAACTTGTAAAATTTGTTATATTTAAACACTTGCGGTGTTATTTACAAAAAACTCGATTCCTTAAAGCACCGATTAAAATAGTCTGTGGTGAAGATTTTACAAGGAAAAGTCGTAACCACAGATTAAATAAACTGACTCTTAGAAGTGCTTTAGAGGAATCGTGTTTTTATAAATAAGAAGAAAAAGAAGAAAGACATTTATTACACCAACAAGATACATCACAGAAACAAAATAAGCAGATAAGTTACATAATATGCACAACAACAGAAAGAAAACTAAACACACAACAGATAAAACGAATAAATAAAACAGGACCATAGATGTAGCATGCGGTGTATCTAAGTTGCCACAAAAGACAGCTGACTCAGCGTTGTGCTGAGGAAGTGATCCCTCAGCGCTGATTTTCAGTCAGTGCCTACGGTAACCCATAATTGTAATAAGGCCCTAAGTTGTCATGGCAGGTAGACATATTTGTCAATTTGTCAGAGATTTTCGACAGCCTTTTCATCCAATGTCAACGCTATTCGGCAGCTGTACGATTAGTTTAAAAATTAGTTTAGTGTTAAAGTCGTCGACGGATAACAGTAGTAGTGAAGATGAATATTTGGTGCAAACTGTACGACGACGACGTCGCATATTTAAACTAAGAATAAACTTTACTTTCAATATAATTGATAGAATATTCATAGAACGGTTTCAAGTATACTACCGTTGAATACTTAAGAAATAAAATTGGCCAGCAACTTCAACACACAACAAGGAGCATACTCGCTTTATATCAGCCTAGAATAGATGTTATAGACACAGTAGTACCTAACACACACGGTGTCGCCATCACGCACTGTATTTGAGAGGTAGATATAAAAAACAAAAAACACCCAACTACCCAGCGACCTGTCACTCGCGCGGCCGTCATTCATATTTCAGTGCTCCGCCAGATCGCACGTGTAACTATTTTTTTCAGCAAAGTTTTGTGCCAATACCCCAAAACGTATAAATTAAAGTCTATAAAATTAAAAAAACTAGCACAAGCAAGCTAAATGCTGAAAAAGCTGGAACGTCGGAAACACCGGGAAGCACAAATGGATTCGTCATCTTCGTCCAGTTCTTCCGAGTCATCGTGGATTTCGATTACGATACAATGGTTACGCAACCGCGATACACAAAAGGTCAGTTGATTTACCTGCCTATATGGGAAACATTGTTTCTGTGTACTCCTTCTAACTCCACACCACAGATAAAAAAGAAAATCAAATCAACTCTACATGTTCTCAGATGACAGATGACAAAGCCCAGGTAGCCACATCAACGCAGCAAGAAACGCGATAATCTCTTTGATGTGTCGAAAGAGACCGCCAGTCACCCTAGCTATCGCCAAACGTTTAACGTAAATTACGGCGTTAAGCCGCGTTCAACGACTAAAAACGCTATAATAATGCCATTTCCCGTTAATGTAGCCAAGGCATAGTGGGTAATCCTTCGTCGTGTAAACGGGCCCGACAAGCGAATGTCAGACGATGGTTTTGCTAATCTGTGGCATAGATAGCTGCACCTATACTCTAACTATATGATGGCTGTAGACCCATAGTCACGTCCCTCAGTTATGAGGACAGAAAGAAGAAGATTTACTGGTGTACGCACCGGCGAACCTCCTTCAAAATCTATCGACTTCTTCTAGTTCATCAGTAGAGTCAATCCCAAGCATAACAGTTTCCGATTCCTCACCTCCTCAATCCCCCTGTTGCTCCGTCCGGGGAATCCCCCTCCTAAGTCCAGAAGCGTCAGCTCCTTATACCCAGCCTCTCTGGCCGCGTCGAACACGGTTCGGGCTGCGCGGATGCCCCGATCGTAAGCTGCGCATTCGTTGCAGTCGGATCCTATGTGGAATGATACACCTATGACCTACGAATACAGAATACGAATTATAATACTACATTCGTCCGAAAACGAAAATAGGAGTGGCCAAGTGAGGCTCCGTGTGGCGCCGGACTAAGAATAGCGTCACTCCATTTCCTTCCGTGGATGTCGTCAAAGGCGACTAAGGAAATCAATTACCAGGCCTCTCTGGCCGCGTCGAACACGGTTCGGGCTGCGCGGATGCCCCGATCGTAAGCTGCGCATTCGTTGCAGTCGGATCCTATGTGGAATGATACACCTATGACCTACGAATACAGAATACGAATTATAATACTACATTCGTCCGAAAACGAAAATAGGAGTGGCCAAGTGAGGCTCCGTGTGGCGCCGGACTAAGAATAGCGTCACTCCATTTCCTTCCGTGGATGTCGTCAAAGGCGACTAAGGAAATCAATTACCAGGAGATGGGCAGCAGCGTCTTCCTGAGATTCCAACCGTATACTGCGATCGCCAACCCGCCTGCCAAGCGTGGCGATTATGGCAAAACCCCTCATGGTTATGAAAATTACGAAGGAGGCCTATGTCCTGCAGTGGGCGTCAAATGGCTGATGATGATGATGATGATCAAGTGAGGCGCCGGCATTGAACATGACTTTATAACTTACTAGTGACTTACTAATGTCTTGGAGGAAGACCGAAATTAGCAAAATTACGTTAACTCCCATCCTCATTTTCATACCCAATAATTTGCTTAAAAACATTACCTTCAGAATCAAGATTTTTATAATCAGAATCAAGATTCAAAGATTCCACGTAGTTAATCATTTGCGTTTTAAAACACATAACTGCATATTCTAATACGCCATGAAAACGTAACCTACACAACAGATTTTTAGGTAAGGGCAAGAAACAAAGAATGTGGGAAATGTGCAGTGGTCCATAAAATAGAAATGAATTGAAGTTCAACCCCTACCAAACTTACTTCTAGTCCCAACATGGCGGCTTTAACCAAAAGTTTTGGGGCGTCGGTGGCGGCATCGCAGCCATACTTAGCACCTAGGCAGTAGCTGGCATCGTTGGCATCGCAGCGTATTCGGACAACCAACCTGTAACAATAGCAACGAAAATCTAGAAGATCACAGGGCTATTTGAGCATCATAAAGTAAGGAACATGTACTGTTGGGTGGACCGTGAGGTACGGGCATCGAGGGGGAGGGAGAAAAATTGTAAAAAATGGCTCACGTAGTATGGGTACGTTCTCTTACTTAGCATGAGGAAAAAGCTCTTTGATCTTGTAGAGCTCCGTCTCAGAGTCGAAGGTCATGGTGTGGACGCCGGCGGTGGACGCGTGCTGGATGTGCGACGGCATCTTGGCCGGATTCGCGAAAATTATGCGTCTGAAATATAAAATGACACGAATATTTTATAAGCCGAGGTAGGTGACATGACGGTGAATAAGATCTCCGGATCATTAAGTCCTGAAAACTGAAGTCATTGGGCTCTTTCCAGCACACCTATAATAATTATAATCTTGTGATCATGGTCCTCCTGGCAAATCAGGCCCAAACTCTCAGCCCTTCTCGACGTATTGAGCTTTGGCTGTGCCACCAAATCCAAGATACTTTCTACCGTTACCATTGGTGCCTTTTCCACAATTTGTACGCCACATGAGGCGCATTGTACAGAACTAATTTAAATGTTTTTCCATCCTATCGATGTACTCATCTTTGTCTTTGTCATGAGGTAAGCCAAGAATCAAGAAGTTTGGTAAGATTCGAAAACGGCACACCAATCATAAAATAAGCGGCTTGGAGCTTCGTCTTTGGGTTGATGCCTTTTACTAGAGCAGCTCTTGTCATCCAAAACCAGACATTTCTTGTCATCCAAAACGCTGAGAGGAGCTGTGAGTTTGGGCGCACCAATGATTTGTCAGCCAAAACCAGACATGACGTTGTCGGGGTTGGAGCCATTGTTGTGGCTTCGCCTGAGCTTTCTCCTTCTAATAAGCATGAATCCCTCTTCGGCACGACAAAAAATCGCCCCACCCTGCGCTCACGTGGCGGATGAGAGGCAGCCCTCCTATCACGTAACGTCCTCTGTATTGGGTTATCTATTTTGACGTTTCCGAAGTGTAAAAATATGTATGTATTTGACAGTAATTCGGAGCGGATTAAATGGATTCCATACAGTGGAGAAGTTACGTAGGTGTAGCGCCTCAGGATGGCGGAAGTCTTTTGTCTTATCCCCGGCAAGAGCTCATTAAACGCTATTGGAAGACTGACGCTATCGATAGAGATAGAGGGAGTGTCTTACTCGGGGCGCACGCCGAGGGAGGTGACGAGCTCGATCTCGGCCTTGGAAGCACAGTCGAAGCCCGTACCGAGCGCCGCCAGGGTTGTCACCAGCAGCTTGTCGTCGTTGCACTTTACCGCTGTTAAAAATTTGTAGTATTTTTTTAGGGTTTCGTACCCGATGGGTAGCGGGTGTCCGCGCAACGCAGTTTCAGGCCTCATAGGCCTTGCTTTAATTTTGAAGATAAAAGATACAAAATTTCTCTAAATTTTTCTATAAGCAATTTATAAGCAGCTTCTTTTTTGTCTTAATCATGGTAATCTTTGTTTTTGATTTGCCAAAGGATGATGATATGGATGACTTCTATAAATTTCGATAAAATCTTCAAGCACTTTGTTAGTTAAATCTGGTGGCGCCTTTTTCGAGTGTTGAACGTGGCAATACGATCCTTTTATTTAAAACACACATTTAGAAAACAACTGACGCGACCTGCGCCGGCGACCGGAGTACAAGCACGCACGCAGGTACACCGTACGGTGTTACTTGAAAGAATTGGTTTTCGATCTTGCACCAGTTATAAAAACTGCACAGGTCTATTCCCACATACGTTCCGGTCCACCTGCGCAGGCATACCTGCACTACACCAATACATCTCCGGTAGACCGTAGCATCTATGGCCGTCGAGTTCACTTCCTATGCTGTGTAAATTTCTGGTAATTCCTATATTAATTTATTAAATTGTTCATTTATTCTACTCGGCTGTCGTCTAATTTAATATTATTGTTAAATTATTTCGTATTTCGCTACATCCGGCGAAACGTCATGAGTCAAATCTTTAGATGAATCGAAGTTCCGGCGGAAATGTCATGATTGTTAATATATGTGTCAAGACACAGTCGAGCTTGGCAGAAACGTCATGAGTCCTATTTTGTAAAAGCCTAGAGCCGGCAGACCTAGTCTATCTCCTGCACAGTGATCCCCTGAGACAGAAAGACGTGTAATTGGTGAATAAATAAATTGAATTGAATTGTTGTTGATCTCAAACGTGCTGTATTCGGATAGTTTCCCACTTATTTTCTCTGTTCTGTGTTTCCCACAGTCACCTAGTAGCGGTTTGATCTGCTTCCCAGCGCGGGCTGGCGGTGTATACGACGCGGCCCCGCGCCAAATATTCGCAGTTGGCCGTCATTGAAAATGGTTAGTGCTGAACTTGTTCACGATGCTGCAGTTATATTATCAATTTGGTTTTTGTATACTCGAATTAGGAGACGCCGTGTCCATAGAAGATTTTGGACCCATCCCTATTTTATTGTCGACATCTATAAATCGATCGTCCTCCATGCATAAAAACACGCGTGGAACAGTCCAATTTCGGTTTTTATCTGTGGCAAGCAATAAGAAAAAAAGGTAAACCCTTGCGATCAAGCGCCATCTCATCGTAGCTTTTAGAACTATCTTTTTTTTTAATAGCTGTCAGAAATATCCCTCATTGCATGGAGACTTATCTTATAAAATCTTAAAAAAAACTACATCACCACTACACCTAAATTAGGGATGCAATTATTTTTCTCGCCTACACCATACACCTTACCCTACACCATAGTACACCTAGTACCCTACACATAGTATATCGTTGGATTGGTCGTAGTATCGTAATATTGGGGGCGTAGTAAGATAATTTTTCGATTTCGGGTTCCTTTTGCGAAATATTAAGGTTTAAAGCGCAAATTTTTGTTTTGAGTACCTAGAGGTAGAGCTAATACCACTCGCTAATCGTGAAGGAAAATATCGTGAATAAACCCTAGTGTCTGAGGCCCAACTGTGAGGCTAAGTGCGGAAATCTCCAGTCGAACTAGAACTAGAGGTACCTACTGTACTTACTGGAAAGTCGGGACTTTCGACATTTCAAACGCGCAACTAGGTAGCGTCGTCGAACTACGCTTGCATCCTGCCTAAAACCTGACGTTTGTGACAACCATTATATGGAATTTGACAGCTACTTAGACGTTAGGAATCCTTTAGGATTTGGTGCGTATAATTAGAGGCCTAATCGAGCGCACCAAGTCGTGTTGGAATCCTGACGTTTTCATTTACCCCACAGAACAAAAAAAAGAGTAGAAGTCGTTTCTTGTTTTTTGCTCTGTGTAGTACATCTAGGTACCACTTCCATGGATTTACCCTATGCAATATGGCGTCGAACAGGAATCAGTGACGTCACTGGCTGACGCCGTGTTTTTGAGCAAAACCAACGTCAACTCCACAGAACAATTCCGTGCCATTATCTATACAACATTAGACACAAAGATCGAGAAAAAACGGCATAAAATTACGTTGTATGGGAGCCCCCCTTACATATTTATTTTATTTTAATTATTTATTTTTGAAGCGAATATAGAACCAAATATTCGGTTGCCGTTATTAATAGCAAGCAAAAAACGGCAAAAAAATACGTTTGGTGTATGAGAGCCCCACTTAATATTTATTTTATTCTGTTTTTAGTATTTGTTGTTACAGCGGCAACAGAAATACATCATCTGTGAAAGCCTGGTGACAGAGAGACAGACAGACAGACTAAGATTAGCTTGTTAATAGTACATTGTTCACCGAGAGGAGAAAGTGACCGATTACCGTCGAGGGTGTCGTTTGAAGCCCGAGCCGTAGGCGAGGGCTTTAAAACACCCGAGATCGGGAATCGCAGTTTCTCTCGAGTGATACATAGTGCTTATACTACACCTGCTTGATAGTTTTATTTTACTTTCTACGAAAACTGAATCCTCAAACAACACACAAATTGGAAATGGCGCCAATGGCGTCTGCAATTTTCACATGTTCTTTTTTCAAATTGTTTATTCTGCCGCCGCAGGGTCGCACTGCCAGCCCGACACCATGCAACACACAGCTAGTGGCCAGTGTCATTTTGCGAACTTGGAGATAAAAACTCACTGTAAAAACTTTTTGGCTTTTGATATTTAGGTTACCGGCGCATAGTCTTACCCAAAATTAAAAAAGAAAAACCACGTAAGAAATGGATTTTCATACACTTTTCTCTCCCGCTCAGATGCGTTTTCTCCCCGCATATTTGTTCGATATGCAATGACGTACTTTCTACCGTAAATTTGATAAAGTACCAAGGTACTTTCCAAGCAGGTGTAGTATAAAATGTATTTTAATCTAATACCTAAGATAAGATAAGAGTATTCTTTATTGTATACCGGAAAAAATGTTACAGAATTGAAAAGATACAATTTGCGGCCTTATTGCTAATAGCAATTTCTTCCAGGTAACCTCATATCGGAGAATTTGCCGAAGGAGAAATAGACACGGGTAGTCGGTGCAAATACGAATATGATATAATGTAAGCTTATTATTATTATTGCGTATACCTATGTATAATATATAAATATCTTCCTTAGTATTATGGTATTGTTTAGTTGCACCGACTGCCCGTCATTTAGCATCTCATTTTTTTCCGTCAATGGTTTTCTGGAAGAAATTACTTTTAGTAATAAGGCCGCCAATTGTACCTACTGTACTATATTATTGTTAAATTCTCATATGTAATTTCTGGTGTACAATGTACATACAATAAAGAATATTCTATCTATGTCTATTAATATTCGCATATATATAATCTGAATCTCGGAAACGGCTCCAACGATCCGTTGGTTAGCTCAGGTGGGATACCGGGTGGCCCCGAAAGCAGATGACCCCGGTTCGAGCTTGTGTTCACTTCAATATCTTTTTATTTTCTTCCCTTTCTTTCGTCGTACCTAAATATACTAGTATATACTAGTAATAAAACTATAAACAAAACCGCGCCCAGACTTTTCCGTCCACTCAAATTTGTGCGCTGCTATCAGCAGAACATGTTGGGTCTAATGTATTGTATATTTCTATCAAAAGTTGCATGTTTTTATTTTATGTAACTTGTTTGACACGTGTTCTTAGCAAATAAATGTATCTTTATCTTTATCTTTATCTTTATCTTTATCTTTATCTTTATAATTTCCAAAAACACGATTAACAAAAAAAAATACCGAGCAAAGTTTGGTCATCGAGGTATTGAGTATTTTTAAAAGCAGGTAACTTTTAACTCTTTGCGTACCCCTCCGGGATATAGGCGTGATGTACCTATGTAAGATTTATGTAAGAGCCTCATACCTGAATTTATAACATACTTTTAACGTGCTTCAATCTTTAAAGTTAACCTAGAACACTGCACTGTATGGGTACTATGGGTAGGTCGTTATTATCTTGCTAACAAAAATTATCATATGTTTGTTTGTTTGTTTGTTTGTCTGTTACACTTTATTGCACAAAATACAAAATTTAGCACTTAAAAAAACATGAATGTCTTAGACTATGACTATGTATGGATTTTGTTTTTTCACACAAGATATTTATATAGTGCATCGGTTACAAATATTTACATAATGTAAAACCGGTCGCCGCTGGATTGCTGAAGGTGAACGTTTAACGACGCGAGTGTCGCACAATGTATGGAAAACAATATCGAGTGGAAAATTGATTTCACAGTTTTGTATTGGCCCTAACTATATTCTTTTTGTTGCAGTAATGACTAACCCGTGCTGAGGACAATTTTAAAAACCTATTTAGAGGCTACAAATAGGTTTTTAAAATTGTCCTCAGGGGTTAGTGCAACAAAAAGAATATAATCATGTTGGTACAGCGATATCATTCCGATGTTAAAGCCTAACTGTTACTCGGGTCTGCAAGTGATGTAAATTGCATCGGCCAGATGTCGCTGCCTGTACGTAATACAGAGAAGTTTGTAAAGAGGCTCGAAATTTCGCCGATGCTTGCACTTGCCCATTAGATCAGTGGGGAGAGCGCTGGCACGGTTAGCCAGAGGTCAAGGGTTCAAGTCCCGCCATGAGTGGAATTTTTTGCCTTTAAATAGGTTTTTTAAAATTGGCCATAACTATTTAGTTATTCTCGTAATAGAAAAGTAATGAATTTTATCTACTCTGATACTATAATACAAATATTATAAAACTGAAAACAAAACTCTTATGACAATCATTACGCATAGGCCAAAAATAAAAAGTTTTATTACGATACAGGTCTTGTATGGACACCTGTATCATAATATAACTTTTTAATCATAACGATACACCTATACAACCTCCAGGTGGACCAAGAAGGTTGAACCTCTACTTTAAAAAAAAGGTTTCAATGAACGAGTCCGCGGCGACGCAACACGCATGCGCAATCGATGTTTGCGCCTTGGCGCCAACAATTTACATTTAAAAAAACTTTCAATACTACCTACCTATTTAAACAAAGTTTGGTTCTGTTTGTAAAATAAATTAGTTAACAGTATTGAAAATAACAGAAATGAGGTCAACATTAACATACCCTCTCCGAGTACCTCCAATAACGCTTCCTATCCGATTCAAATTCAATTTCATAATTTTAATATTCAGAACATCAATAATTATTACAAGTAAAAATAAATTTGTTGATATTCAGCGTTTTATTTGCAATGTTATTTTATGTATTATAGTATGAGAGTAGATGATGTAGTGTATGACACTGTACATAACTTGGTCTTATAACACTCGTGTGATAATATAAAAAAAAAACTCGCCTACGGCTCGTTCTCGTTTTTTTAAAACACACTCGTGTCATAAGAACCCTTATTATGCAACAGTATCATAAACTACTTACTATAATAAGTTATCCCTGTTGAGAATTATGATATCACTCTTTATCTCCAGTGGAAGGGATCAGCTGACACACAATAATAACATGTAGATATAGTGCTCAAATATATATTAACCACGATAACAATTTACAGCCTCTGCTGACATTAAATTTTCTCCGTCAAGATACACGCCGTCATTCCATTCAAACGTACATCATCAGTCATACCTGCCAGTCTGTCCACAATTGTCCAACCTCTTTCTCTAACACTCCTCCTCAATTGTTTCCATCAGACTTCCATCCTCATACAATCTCCTCAAGTTCCTTTCACTCACTAACAAACAACCTTCAACACACACCCATCTCTCCACGGCAAAACTCATGCTTCTCTCTTGATACGGCTTTTGTTAAAGCATCTGCAACCATTCGCTTCGTGTCCAAATACTTTAGCATGATTGCACCATTTTCAATTGTCTCACGGATAAAATGGTAACGCACATCAACATGTTTCGTTTGTTGATGTTGCACTGGGTTTTGTGCAATTGCCATGGCGGATTGGCTGTCCGTATATATGATCATGGGAGACTCCTCCTTACCCATGATTTCCTTAAGGAACCTTCTTAGGAATATGGCTTCTTTGGCAGCTTCCGATAGGCTCATATATTCTGCTTCAGCTGTCGACAAAGCTACACTTCTTTGTTTCACACTTTGCCATGATATGGCTCCTTTAGCCATCTTGAATACATTCCCGGAATATGATTTTCTGTCAACCATATTGCCACCGTGATCGGCATCAGCATATCCCTGTATGTCTCCACATACGTCCATGGAGTATTCGAGTCCCATGCACTTAGTACCTTTAAGGTACCTCAAAATTCTCTTTGCAGCAGACCAGTGAACTTCTTCATAACAATTGCAGAACTGACTCATAAAATTCACTGAGTGTGCTATGTCTGGTCTTGAACACACCGCAATATACATCAGTGATCCTATCAGTTCTCTATAGGGAATCATCTCATCAGGTGTATATGGCTTTGTTGGTTTCTGTAATCGTTGCCCTGCAACTCCTGGTGTACTAACTGGTTTACAGTTTTCCATTTTAAACCTATAAAGGACTTTCTCAATGTATTCCTCTTGATCAATTTTTATACGGCCATTCTCTTGTGTTATTCTCATTCCAAGGAACAACTCGGCCTTTCCTAAGTCCTTCATCTCGAATTTGGACTTCAGTTCTTCTTTAACCTTTTTAATTTCTATCTCGTTGTTATAGAAGATCAAAATGTCATCCACGTAGACAGCTAGGAAGAGTATATTACTGTCTCCTTTTCGAATGTAGACACAGGATTCGTTTTTGCATTGCCTGAAGTTAAGGCCCTCCAGTTCTGTGTGTAATCTCAGGTTCCAAGCACGAGGAGCTTGTTTAAGTCCGTATAAGGATTTCTTTATTAGGCACACATAATCTTCTTTTCCTTTCTCTTCAAAATGTGGTGGCTGCCTCATAAAAACTCTCTCATTCAGATTGCCATTCAGAAAGGCAGTTTTTACGTCCATATGGTCAATTTGTAGACCAAGGTTTGCTGCTAGAGCAATCAGCATTCTCAGAGAACTGTGTCGCACTACCGGCGAAAACGTTTCGTCGTAGTCTATACCTCTTCTTTGGCTAAAGCCCCGTGCTACCAATCGAGCTTTATACCGAGTTTTATTCCCCGCCTCCTTTTTGATTTTGAATAACCATTTGGAATCAACAACGTTGCTCGCTTGTTCGGGCTTTACCAGAATCCACGTTTCGTTTCTCTTTAATGCGTCTAACTCCTCCTGAATAGCGTCACTCCATTCTTTAGAATCATTCCTTGACATCGCCTCCTGTACTGTTAACGGATTGTCCTGTTCTGCTGTCGCTTGATAAGTTATAGAGTCTAGAAACTTAACAGGCTTTCTATTTCTTAATGGATATCTCCGTTCATCCGGTAACGGCACAGTCTGTGGCTCTATATTTTCTCTCTCTGGTCTTTCTTCACACGATGTCCATTCTTCTTCTTCTTCTTCACCTTCAGCTATTTCATTCATTTCAGTATTCGCGTCAATGTTGCTTCTGACATCTGATTCTACAGACTCTTTCTGAATTGACTGTTCTCTCTGAATGCTCTCCATTTCTCTTTGCTGAGGTGTGTCTAGCAGATTTTCTTCATCGTGTCCCATATCGATAGTTACATAGTCATCTTTCTCGGTTTTAGTGATTTTGACATATGTTTGATCCTCAAAGAACACAACATCTCGGGCTCTGTGTAGCTGTCCGTTTGAAGGATCAATTAATCGATAGCCTTTCGATTCTTCGCAGTATCCCACAAAGACCAGTTCCTTGCTTTTGGGATCCCATTTGGTTCGTCTTTGATCCGGAATGTGCATAAAGGCTTTACACCCGAAGACCTTCAGATGTGATAGATCTGTCTTCCGTCCGGTCCATGCCTCTTCTGGCGTCATCTTCTTCACTGCTAGCGTAGGACTTCTATTTTTCAGATAGACAGCGGTGTTCGTCGCTTCTGCCCAAAAACTTACGGGTAGTCCTGCTTCTTGTAGCATAGATCGAGCTTTGTCGGTTATGGTGCGATTTGCTCGCTCAGCAACGCCATTTTGCTCAGGTGTGTATGCAATCGTAAGTTGGTGTTTTATGCCATGATCCCTCAGGAACTCGTTGACTCTCTTGTTGACATATTCACCTCCATTGTCAGTTCTCAACACTTTCAGCTTCTTTCCGGTTTGAGTCTCTGCATAGCTCTTAAACTCCTTAATTTTCTCAAAAGCTTCACTTTTTGCTTTAAGAAAATACACGAAAGTTTTCCGCGAATAGTCGTCGATAAATGTGATATAATATCTATGACCTCCCATAGATTTGCCGCTCATTGGCCCACTTATGTCAGAATGTACCAACTCTAGAAGCTCTCCAGCTCTAGTAGCCTTGTTGTGCTCAAAAGACTGTCTCGTTTGCTTGCCCATCAAGCAGGCTACGCAGTCCAGTTTGCAATTATTAATGATTGGAAAACTCACCCCAGTAGCCAGCTTGTCTCTTAATAAGGTGAGGTTACGAATACCCAGGTGTGCCAACCTTTTATGCCATAGCTCCATCTCGTTACTCACTGTGGACGCTAGTGCAGTTGCCTGTGAAGAACACTTAAGTTTATAGACACCTCTGTCAACCACTCCTGTCACACAAGGTTCGCCTTTTATTGTACATTCACCAGCATTAAAGATCTCGCAACCCTTTTTCGAAAAAACAACAACCTTATCTTTTGTGTTGACCATACAACTTACACTCAATAAGTTCGAAGACAGTCCTGGTACATACATGACATTGCTCACATTAATGTCAGGTGACTCATTCGCTACAGTACCAAAACCTTCTCCAAATACCTTACCTCCATTTGCGCAACATACTTCTACCTTCCTGTCAACTTTCACAAAGTTATTCATCCAGTCTCTTCTGAAGCTCATATGTCCCGATGCTCCTGAATCCAGAATCCACTCGTCTTGGTGGGTCTTCCCTTGATTCGTAACCGTTAGTGCCGTTGCCATATGAGTTGTCTTTGCCTGACGTGGGTTATGTAGACAGTCGCAGGCTTTATGCGGCCCCTCGCAGATGAAGCACTTCAAAACTTTCTTCTGTTTGTTCCTCTGAACAAATTTTCTATGGGTCTTCGATATGATAAGTGCAGAACTCGGGCCTGGAGTACTTGAACCTGCGGAAGCTCTGGTGTCATCTAGTTGGAGGAGTTTTGTCTTGATATAGTCTGTTGTCAATGCCATGTTGGTATTCTCCAATGCCAACCTCATAGGTGCATACTCCTCTGGTAGCCCCTGTAGCATCAGTGCTGCTAGTAACTCGTCATCAATCTCTTTTCCTAAATCTGACAGTTGGTTTGCTGTATGCAGCAACTCTGTTACATATTCGGTTATCGAATTAAACATATTAAGCTTCAGGCTCACCAGCCTTGATAGTAGCCTGCATCGATTGTTAATGCCTTTGTCTTCGTAAGCAGTCTTTAAGTTCTTCCACGTCTCGTACGCTGTAGTTGCCTTACGAACATGTATCTTACATTGGTTCTCGATTAAAAGACATATTTTGGTGCGCGCTCTCTGATCATTGCGCTTGGCAATCGCATCCGCGTCATCACGGATATTCTCTACATATTTCCACAGATCATCGTGGACTAATATTAGCTCCATGTCAAATTTCCAGGTGTTATAATTGCTACCTCCTTGTAGCTTCTCTATCGCTGGAAGCCCGGATCCCGCACTTGACATTGTCGCGGTTATATCTCTATTTTTTACGTTGGTGGTAGTAGGAACTTGGTAGATATCACCGTTTCCCTCTCGTTCTCCCATCAAATATACGTTATTAGCACTCTCAGTACTCTCCAAGTGCTACATGTATCGTACCTACGTGTTCAGTAAGATACCAATGTGCCACCCATAACCTGTTGAGAATTATGATATCACTCTTTATCTCCAGTGGAAGGGATCAGCTGACACACAATAATAACATGTAGATATAGTGCTCAAATATATATTAACCACGATAACAATTTACAGCCTCTGCTGACATTAAATTTTCTCCGTCAAGATACACGCCGTCATTCCATTCAAACGTACATCATCAGTCATACCTGCCAGTCTGTCCACAATTGTCCAACCTCTTTCTCTAACAATCCCAATGTCAGTTTATTGAGGTTGAAAAAATTGGTCTAGAGGTAACTAAATAGAAAATTCTATCCCACTAATACCCAATAACGAATGTGAAAGCTTACATATTATTTAGATGATATATAGGTTTAAACGAATGAACATCATCATTATCATCATCAGCCATTTGACGCCCACTGCAAGACACCTTCGTGGTTTTCATAACCATGAGGGGTTTTGCCATAATCGCCACGCTTGGCAGGCGGGTTGGCGATCGCAGTATGCGGTTAGAATCTCAGGAAATTGGAGTGACGCTATTCTTAATCCGGCACCACACGGAATGAACATAGGTACCTATTTGGATCAAATTTCGCACACAAATAGACTACTGTAACTCGAATGAAACGCAAAGAAGTCGCGCGCACGCCTGGTTTAAATGAAAAACGCCAAAAACAGAGACAAAAAAATCAATTCAAATAAGCCTAATTGCTGATGGCCGTTGGGGCGAAAAAGTTCTGACCTGGCGACCGCGGACCGGAAGACGCAGCGTGGGCAGGCACCCCACCCCAGGTCTGACGCACATCGTCAGGGTGGCGGGAAGTCGCTAGATGCGGGCGGCACAATACCTAGAAGCTTGGAAAACTATGAGGGAGGCCTATGTCCTGCAGTGGGCGTCAAATGGCTGATGATGAAATAAGCCTAAAGATTTCTCCAAATTGTTTTGTTACTAGCGGTTACCGCGACTTCGCTGCGTGGAAATTTTTATGAGTATTGTTTCGGGATGAAAAGTAGCCTATGAGCTATTCCAGATCCGTTCAGTTATTCTGGCATGATTGAGTGACAAACATCCATACATTCAAACTTTCGCATATTTTATTGCATTCGTACTAGCTGACTCGGCAAACATTGTTTTGCCCTATTAAGTATTAAGCGACTTATTCTCAGACCTACTAAATATGCACACAAAGTTTCATAAAGAGGGATATATATAGATATCATAAACAGTGAATCGCTTGTAGCCCCGGCTGCCTGAGTGATCTTAAACGATCACGAAGGTTAAGCAACACAGGGCGCGTTCAGTGCATGGATGGGTCGCCGTCTATGCCTAACGCTAGTGGCATATTTCCGAGCGGTTCCGTGCTTCGCAAGGCACGTTAAGCTGTTGGTGCCGGCTGCCGTCGATAGATGGCAGTCGTTAAGCCAAGTCAGAGGCCTTAGGGCAGCTTGAAAACTTCTGACAGTAGACGAGCCACTAGTCTACAAGCCTCCACCAATCCGGACTTGGCCCCCGTGGTGGAGTATGGCCTATACCTTCCTCAGGGAAGAGACCCGTGCCCCTCGGTGGGGACATAATGGGTTGATGATGATGAGAAACAGTGATAGTATTGACAGTGTTTTTAATGATTCACGATATTTTAATACATTAGAGGATTATAAAAGACTTCATAAGCAGCCTATATACGTCCCACTGTAGGGCACAGGCATTCTCTCAGAGAGAGAGTACCTATGGGCTTAATCACCACGCGTGCCCACCGCGGATTGGTGATTTCAAGCGCTGAGTTATGTGAATAGCTCAGACACCCAGGTTTCCTCACGATGTTTTCCTTCACCGTTAGCGAGTGGTATTGCTATTATAACTTCACAAATGTAGGTACATAACTATGCCCGCACTAGGAATCGAGCCTGGGTCTCTCGCTTCCGAGCCCAACAAACAAAAAAACATACATATACTATACTTAAAACATACTAAAAGACTTGGATTGACGTAATTAAATAGCATTCTTCTGATAATAACATCTGTTATACCTTTAAACGAGCAATATATTTATACGATCTGAATCTCGGAAACGGCTCCAACGATTTTCATGAATTTTCCAGGTACTAGTTATTTATTTGAGGCATAGGCACCCATGTACAAATACAAATACAACAATAATTTATTTTTTACAGATAAAAGTCAAAATAGAAACTAAATAACAAATTATGAGTAGGTATAAAAAATAACCTATGTCGGCAAATTACTTGCGGTTCGCGCTCATCGGCACAGAGATCCAGTATCTGTATATAGGCCTTGTGAGATCGTCATAAACGGCTTATAGGATTGCATTCTTGGTCTCACATAGCCTAGACCAGAAAGAGGCGTTTCGTGACCGTAAGATAGCAAAGAAGTCAGGAACCCTTGCATTGGCAAACATGCTCGACGCGCTACGTATACGAAACGCATCATTGTATGGTACCCTCATGATGATACTCAGTGATTTTCTAGTGTAGTTGACCCACAGGTGGCATGTAGGTATACATACTTTGACAGTACGCTAGAAAGTGTAACTTTGACCTGCTCATTGCACCTGTGGAATCTGCGTGCGTGCGAGCATGTTGCATTGTGCAGCAAGGGCCCTTCTTTCTCGCTCATTGTCATCGTCGTCCCTAAGGTCTTCCGTGAGCACGTAGCCGAGATATCTGAAACAGTGCACCCACCTTACCGGAACGTCGTTTTGGAATACATCGGGGCACCTCTCCGGACCCCTGCCCGCCTTCAAGATCATCTCGGTTTTCTTTAAATTATACTTCAGACCGGGCTTATTTGCATAATATTCACATACTGAGAGTAACTTTTGTAAACCTTTGATGGAGGTACTGAGGAGCACCATGTCGTCAGTATAGCTGAGATTGTTCACTTATAAATGTCCCGCCGAGATGACAGCCAATCCCAGTGCTCTTCAGTTCCTGTATCAGTTGGTTGATGTAAAGGTTGAAGAGAACCGGAGAGGTGAGCCCTCCCTGACGCACATCGCAGTCTAGCCTATACTCACTAGAAGTCGTGACGCCCCATCTTACGCTGTTCGTTTTTTATGTCGTTCGTTTTTACTAAAACATACTTGCAGGGGGTCTCGGGGGCGGTAATTCGATCAAGCTAGGTTTCATTTCTAGAAAACGTTGTTATGTTCGTGTTTTCAGGCAATGAAAAACTGCTACAATATCATTGGAATACGAAGGTACACCACGATCTACAAAGCTGTAATAGCTCAGGTGGGAAGGTGGGCAGGTGGGCGGTCCCGAAACCAGAAGACCCCGGTTCGAGTTCAGTATCCGATTATTCTTTCCCCCTTTTTTCATCGTATCCAAATATAATTTCAAAAAACAACGGTAAAAAAACCGAGCAAAGCTCTGTCATCCAGGTATTTACTTTATCGTTCAACGCTTTATTGTTGATGGCAATAAATATTTTTTTACTTTACTTTTACTTACTTTACTTACAGACAGACATACAGACAGACAGACGGACAGTGAAGTCTTAGTACTAATAGGGTCTCGCTTGGCACCCTTCGGGTACGGAACCCTATAAACTAGAGCAAACAACTCACCGTAAAAGGGTTCTACCCTCGGCATGAGCTTTTTCCACTTGCGGAACCGGTCGACCACCTCGCCGAGATTCAGGACGTAGAAGGGGTCCTCCTGGAGCCCCCCTGCTACGATCTCGCGGATCACGCTCACGGGATCCCGCAGACCCCCCAGCACTCGCACGGTTTCATAGGTGTCTGACATTGTGGTCGAATCCTACATAAAAAGTCAAAAGCGTGGCTTGTTATGGAGTTCTCGTTTCGTATCGAGACTCGTTACGACACGACTGCCAATTTATGTAAGTATAACTTGTAGGTACAGAGTATAAAGGAATGATTTAAAACAAGCCGCTAAACAACTCAATCGTCTATAGTTATACGGCTTTATTTATAAAAACACGATTCCTCTAAAGCACTCCTAAGAGTCAGTTTATTTATTCTGTGGTTGCGATTTTTCCTTGTAAAATCTCCACCACACACTATTTTAAACGGCGTTTTAAGGAATCGTGTTTTTTTTTTATAATAAGACCGTCGCGATTAGACCTAATCGGTCGGCGCGCGTGCGACGACAAATGAATGTTAATAAAGCGAACGTGAGAGAACTGCCAGGATCGTAGCAAGTGGCAGATCCTGGTCTCTGCCTTCGCAATAATATATAACTGCATTAAAATGTGAAAATTACTTTGCTAAATTCCGCCAAAATCCCACATGCACCATGCGTGCGGTTAGTTAATGCACCGCCCTCCCTCCCACTTTTGTGTTAGAGGCGAAACGCGTCGCAACGTATTTTTTCACACAAGTAAGTATTGGTGTACCTTCCTCAGGGAAGAGACCCGTGTCCCTCGGTGGGGACATAATGGGTTGATGATGATGAAGTATTGGTGTCGGTGGTGGTGTGCTTGTTTCTTGCTTCTGCTTGAAAAAGTGGGAGGGAGGGCGGTGCATTAACTAACCGCATGGTGCTTGTGGGATTTTGGCGGAATTTAGCAAAGTAATTTTCACATTTTAATGCTATTATGGATTTCCGCAAAGTAACGCCTGATTCCCGAGAAAAAATTCTAATCTTGCTCTTTATTTATACTCTATTAGCTCTTCACGATACGATTACAGAGAGAGCGCACGAACTTAGCGGTTTCACCGCGTTTCTTTACTGGCTCTTTACTGGTCACTGTCATCTGGTACGACGCAATCAATCAATCACCTCGTACGCGCCCACTGCTGGACATAGGCCTCCCCCAAGGTACGCCACTCCATTCTGTCTTCGGCCATCGTTATCCAGCCGCTGCCAACAGCAATCTGTCTTAGAACGTCGGTCCAGCGAGCTGGTGGGCGTTCTACTCTGCGTTTGCCAGTAGGTGGCACACAAAATATTCATCATCATCAGCCTATGCTTCTCCACTACTGGATATAGGTCTCTCCTATTGCACGCCACTGAACACGGTGCTCGGCTACTCTCTTCCAGCTCTTGCCAACCGTCCTGCGGATATCATCGCTCCACCAAAATATTCAATACTGATTAATATATTGTAACAAAATATTCAGTGTTCTAAGAAAACTAAAATTCTACATAAACAGCAAAATTCTACATGGTGGAAGAAGTAAAAACGGACAAACATGCATTCCAGGAATAAGTAAACGGATAAACATACATTCCTGGTGTTTGGTGTACATACAATAAAGAATATTCTATCTATTGATCTATCTACGTACATAAACCTGGAAAATATAGCATTTTTTGTTTGAGCAGCCGCGTGTAATGTGTGGGCGTGCAACTGAAGTCAACCAAAAAACCTCGAAAGATAACTTGAACAAAAATCCGGGCCCGTGACTTTAAAAAAAAAAATACTCACGACCTTTATCCCAAATTGGGTGGTCAGACAGAGATGCCCCAAACATAAGCGTTTGGATGTTCCAAACATTATAAAAAACTTTCAATGCTTTGAACAACATCCACAAAGATATAAACAAAATAAAAGCATTTCTATCAGTATCACTAAGATATAAAATATTACATACTCTCAATATATATTCATTACTTTCGTAAAACATTTTTATGCTTGCCAGTACATTTGATAAAAAATTGCTTCGAATCAAATTAAGCCGACCGGGGGCCTCGACCACGGGTGCGTCGACCACTGGGGGCCTAAGCCACGGACCCAAAAATACGCGTAAGAACACTTTTTAGGGTTCCGTAATAAACAAGGATCAAACTAAGGGTAGGGATTCACGCGTTTTGTGGCGCTAAAATGCCAGAATTTGACAATTAATGTAATGGAAAGTCGCGACTTTTGAAATTTAAAACGTGCAACTAACACCATCGTACTACTGCATGTCCGTCCGTTCGTCTGTTTGTCCGCGGCCCAGCTCAAAAAATATGTACTAGAAAGGGGAAATTTAGCACATTAACGAGTGGTAGAAAATGCCATTAGCATTAAGTCCACCTTTTGTACAGTGTACAATAAAGAATTAATAATAATAATATAATCCAGACTCGGTGTGGGATGATCAATCCAACATACCACCACTGTATGTTGGATTGATCATTTTCACAAATATTGTGGGTGTGAGAAAAACCATTATTAGGTTCAGGGATTCGTTTGCGAAATAGTAAGCTTTAAAGCGCAATAACAGAGTAGAGCATCCCCCACCTCTCCCGACGAAACGGCTGTTTGTTAAAACGTCAAAAAATTCAGGGCAGTAACACATATAATGAGGTTTTAACGAGCAATAGGCGACCACCTTATAAAATAGATAGATTCTTCTCTGTTCTGTGGATAACTCTTTATTGAACACCATTAGGTATAAAACGAAAGTTGTTAGTTCTGTTAGTTTGATGAAGTTCTTTGTTCTGTAAAGCAGTTAGAAAACGCTTATTTTACGGAACCCTACACTGCGCGTGGCCTGACACGCACTTGGCCGATTTTTTGTTAACTAAGTATGTAGGTACATAATATGTGTGGATTCGATTAAAATAATTCCAGGTCACATCCCGCGTCCCCCACCAATGAAAACCGAAATACGTCAACGCGAAGTAGAAATCACTTGTACTTACAAGTTATTTGTCGGGCATTATACTAGATAGAAATTGTAAACTAATCGATAGAAGTCAAAGATACTCACGAGTTTCCTTTATCAGCCTGCATAAGAAAGAAAACAGTTTTTTTGATTTTTAACTACCCGCATAGAATGAAATTGTGTAGGTAGTACTATCACGCTACTGGTGAATTTGCAACTGTAAAATTGCGAAGGTCGCGTGGTTGGCTACGACCACTCGAAGGAAACTAAACTTTTCCACATTTTAACGCTACACGATAACTTTTGCTTACACTGCTACATAAAACTACCTTATCTAATAGACAATACCCTAATGGGGCACTCTATTAGCTATGGACCAAGTGTCGTTAGGTAATGAGACTAACTCCCGGTTTCTCGTACACTAACAAGCTGTTAATCTACTGTTAACAGCTGTCAGTAGTTTTTTTTGTATGCACTTTGGTTAGATTAACAGCATGTTAGTGTACGAGAAACTGGGGGTTAGGCTCGCTGGACTTAGAACATGGTAAAATTACAACTTACGTCCGTACTATCCGTGTTGCGCCGGATTAAGAGTAGCGTCACTCCATTTCCTTCCGTGGATGTCGTAGAAGGCGACTAAGGAAATCAATTACCAGGAGGCGGGCAGCAGCGTCTTCCTGAGATTCCAACCTTATTCTGCGATCGCCAACCCGCCTGCCAAGCGTGGCGATTATGGCAAAACCCTTCATGGTTAAAAACCATGAGGGAGGCCTATGTCCTGTAGTGGGCGTCAAATGGCTGATTATGATGATGATGACGCTGATGTTACAGCCTTGACGTTTCAGGCCATACTTGGCCGGAAGTTTTTAAAGCGGCTAAGCTAGGTCTAAAAGTGACAAGTGACTGGCTCAGAAAAAAACATTCTAACGCTGTACTGAACTGTACAAAAACTAAATACATTGCATTTTCTCTTCGTACCTCCTCACAGCCGTCTGACAATCTTAATCTATATGCCCATCAATGTATTTCCCCGCAATATACAAATGTAAATTGTAACTGTGCTCATCTCGAAAAAACAAATGATATTAAATATGTACCTACCTTGGAATCATTATTGATCAAAATCTAAACTTTAAAAGTCATATAATTACTTTGAGCAAAAGAGTGCGTAAACTTATTTTTATCTTTAAAACCCTCCGTCATGTTACTGGTCCCAACCTCATCATCATCATCAGCCATTTGACGCCCTTGCAGGATATAGGCCTCCTTCGTTTTCATAACATGAGGGGTTTTGCCATAGTCGCCACGCTTGGCAGGCGGGTTGGCGATTGCAGTACGCGGTTGGAATCTCAGGAAGAATTTTGACTTCTCATTACTCTAAAAACACAAATTAACTTTTTGAAGGAAAATGAGGATGCAAAATGTCAAATTGTGAATAAAAAAAAGGTTAGTTAGATTTCTCGAATTGCCTACAGGTGTCGCTACTTTCTTCGTCATTGCCACCTTGAGTCTGAGCTTAGTCACCGAAATCCACTACTCGGTCTCAGCTTAGCTTGCGCTCAATTTTTGTTATCTCAAACTCAACTGTGAATACAAAATATCCCTGAGACTTTAATTTTGACAGTTGGAAGACCCGGACTCACATTGAGCTCACGCTCAAAATCGTTTCTGAATATCGGCCTTATGTCCACCAGTGGACGAGTACAGGCCGATAGATTGTCGTGGTTATATCATTCTATTGGCTACTAGCTGTGCCCGCGACTCCGTTCGCGTACATTTCGATTTTTACGAAGCATTTGCATGGGGGCCACGTCTTATCATAACTGGAGCTAGAATTTAAATAGCCTATCCTGTGTCCCAGATGTCTATATGTTTTTATACCAAATTTCATCAAATTCGGATAATTGGTTTAAGAGTTATGGAGGAACATACATACATACATACACACATACAGAAAAAAATTCTAAAACTCGTGAAATTAGTTTCAGTATCATATATTGAGCCTATAAACACAATATCTCTGAAAACAAACTAACTTACTCCATGACCGACCCTTACAGATTTATTATTAGTATAGATAGATGTGTATATTAGATTCCTTTTACAATGTTTACAAAATATGTCTATATTGATTATATTACCCAGAACTTGAAAACGCTTTTCGGTAATATTCCTTCCCGGACACGGGACATGTCTTGTAAACATATCTGTCGTATCATCGTTGAATTTTAACAAGTCTGTTACATACCTATTAGAAAAGCAGAAGTAGGTATAGCTTAGCAAAAACAGAGGATTAATCGGAAGAAGAACCTATTTAATCGAAAATCGCTCGTAGCCCCGGCTGCCTGAGTGATCTTAAACGATCACGAAGGTTAAGCAACACAGGGCGCGTTCAGTGCATGGATGGGTCGCCGTCTATGTCTAACGCTAGTGGCATTTTTCCGAGCGGTTCCGTGCTTCGCAAGGCACGTTAAGCTGTTGGTGCCGGCTGCCGTCGATAGATGGCAGTCGTTAAGCCAAGTCAGAGGCCTTAGGGCGGCTTGACAACTTCTGACAGTAGACGAGCCACTAGTCTACAAGCCTCCACCAATCCGGACTTGGCCCCCGTGGTGGAGTATGGCCTATACCTTCCTCAGGGAAGAGACCCGTGCCCCTCGGTGGGGACATAATGGGTTGATGATGATGATCGAAAATTCAGTCAACGTAGAAAGAGCCTTGGCAAAATCTTACGGCCTAATTTATAAAACACGATTCCTCTAAAGCACTCCTAAGAGGCAGTCTATTTAATCTGTGGTTAGGAATTTTTCTTGTAAAACCTCCACCACAGACTATTTTAATCGGGGTTTTAAGGAATCGTGTTTTTTTATAAGGCGGTTACTCTATTGCCAAACTGAATAAATAAACTTGAAAAAATATATAGGTATTAGATTAGGTATATTTACGTGTAGCGCCGAATTAAGAATAGCGTCACTCCATTTCCTTCCGTGGATGTCGTAGAAGGCGTCTACGGAAATTAATTACCAGGAGACGGGCAGCAGCGTCTTTCTGAGATTCCAACCGCATACTGCGATTGCCAACCCGCCTGCCAAGCGTGGCGAGCGTGCAAGGCGGCGAGGGCAAGATTGGCCTAGGTCCTGCAGTGGACGTCGAATGGCTGATGATGATGATTTTACATCTCAATTTCTTGATTACATTGTATTAATTCTAGGGTCAGCAGACTCAAACAAATAAGCCAAAACATAGTTTTTGAGGAAGTTATAATAATAATTCCCAAACTAGGATACCCTGTGTTATGGTAACTAGGCAAGGACGTCGCAAACGTGAAAATACACCCAGACTAAGGCCATTTGTACAAATGTACGGTGGCCCCCAGTGGGAATCGAACCCACGACCTCTGTTTTGGTAGCTAAGCGCCTCAACGGCTAGACCAACGAGGCAGTAAAAAAAACTTTATAAAATTAACTATAATCTTGAAACAATGACATGAACAAACATGTTTTCCTCCAAAAAGTAAGGAAACTGGTAAGATTTTACATTATTGAAAAGTTTTTAGTCCGCCGATTCTAGAAATATTCCTTGATGAACCTAGAACTATCTCTACTTCTAGGTTCGACGAATAATATACGACAATGCCAAAGTTATTTGACAGGTAGGGTTGTAACAAGCTGGAAATCGGCGTACTAACAACATAACTTCGTTTCTTTTTCTCACATCGAAGATTCATGGGCGAGAGTAGGACCACATTAGGGTAGTAGGTTCTTGCTAATTTAAACTTCATCGATTGTATTTAAATCTGAGGCCAATTGGGCATTTGACAAAATATCAAATGAGTTACTTTTAAAACGAAATTTTGTATAAAAATACTGGCTTATGACGTCACATTTCAGAGCACTCTTTTTATGTTTAATCTATTTAAAAATTGTAATAACTAGTAAGTGACTAAAAGAGATACATTTTCAGAGATATTTTGTAATTTTTGTTTCGAGCATATTAAATAATTTATTGTTGATCGTGTCAAATACCGAATTCAGTGTGGTTTGAGCCCGGCTTGAGCCTAATGTCACAGTCCACAGATCAAGGACTGTAGTCTGTGACTGTATACAACCTCGTCGCGTCTTTTCCGCGCCCTCGCCCCACGTCCTTTCTGTATGGCCCACGCGGCGTGGGCGTGGGCCACGCCTATTACTATTCTTCTCCATGAATTAATGTCATGCAGGTATACTATTATAATTAGAAGTTGAAATCGTAACACCTTTACAAACAATAGGTTGCATTTAAGTACAGCTGACTTTGAAAAAAAAAACTGAACATTTTTCATTAGCAATTTATTCCAAATTAACTTGCTAAACATTTTGCAAACCCATTCATCGATGAAAGTCGAATGAAAAAGATTATAACACCATTTAAGTACATCTAAAACATACGCTTACAATCACGGAATTGGGCCTAAAGAAATTAGCAATAAAATTCATTTTAATAAGACATAAAAATATTTTCACTTTAAATACGAAGCGGCAGTTACAAGATTTTTATTTTAGGTATACATTAATAAACTAAGTTTAACTTTTTAAAACTCTACAATCATTTTGTGAATTTATGCATGAAAACATTGTGATATATGCGACACAAACATTTAATTTGAATATAATACAATACAACAATATCTGAAAGAGACATTTATATTTAATTTAGTTATATTTTTTAAACAATAACAGACACAAGCCCAATTAAGAATTTCAATTACCTACACACAAAGAATTTCGAAAAAACATAAATTGCTATGATTTTTCATAGTCCGGTGACAGAGCTTAGGAGCTCTTATGATCTTTAAACATTTCTCTGACGTGAGATTCCAAGCCCAAGCGCTTTGTAATAAGAATTAATTGAAAACTAGTTGACCCTGATTTATGTGAATTTATTTGTGGACCTCTAAGGAACGCGCACTCAGGCTTCAGTCAATGTTTCGTTATTTGCTCATTTTACAGTTTTTAATTAACAGTCAATGAACCTCTTAGAGCATATAAGATAAACCCATGGGAAACCTGAAGTTCCTACATGGAGGCGCCATTTTTGAATAATCTTATATATTTAACCCTTTCTCGTTAATAACTGCGTCAGACGCATTGAAAATTATCGTCAGTCGTCAAAAAAAAACACTAATAAGTAACTGTGCGTATTACATTCGCCCGGTAACAAAAAAGATGTGCACTTTTACAAAGCAGGCTTCTTGAATCTCACGTTACTTTTCAGAAAGTTTACTTGCAACGGAAAACCACTAAGCTAGTCATTTAAAAAGGCAAACATTAATAACCTAACCAAATAGGGGAGACATCTAAACAACATAAGAGATTTCTGCTGAAATAAGCCATGTACACTTTTAAATTTTTCTGTAAATGTTTTGTTTTATTCGTGTGATTTTATGTGTGCAATAAAGTATAAAACATTGAACTTTAAAACAACATTGAAACATCGATGGCGATGCCGACAAATGGAGAACTAGCAAAAAAAAGCTCCAGAGCTGACCATATTAAAGTATAAATAATCGTGATAAAGATTCTCCTCTGGAACTAATACTTTTCATGACCTGTCGAAACGAATTTCTAGTCACGTGGTACAAAAACGCTCCGTACTAATCGGGCGTACTATGACGTCCTGGCTGAGTGACGCCTTATATTATGTATGTATGATAAAACTTTTATCAATATTTGAGTTGTCACGTACAATAATGTTTTTATGTGTCTACACAATTATTAGAAAACATTTAGAATTAAATGGAAAATCTAAATCTATTTATTATGTTTTTTCATCATAAGAATGACTTGATTTTTTCCCTGACCTGTACAAGTCTGAAAAACATTTTATATGGTTTTATTGAATTTTTTTTTTTAGTTTTTTTTATGGCCTCTGAGGTATAAATACAAAGTCATTTCAATCTAACTTCGAGGCAAGTTCCCCATTCTGCCAGCGTCACGTGTTGACAGCCACGCGTTAAACAGGGCACTAGTTTAAATGCATAGTTATTCAATAGTGATAATAGAATGGCAATGGCTGGTTTATTGACAATGTAGTCTTCCACTTATGAAACGCTTAACCCGTGCAACTTAAGGTGCCAACTAGCGCCACTGATGTAATACAATCGTATCTTTTTATTTATAATGTCTTTGCAAAAAGTAAACCTTATAGATCTGGATAATGATAGCTGCAGCCTGGCACTTTAAAGATTTTTCGCAAAAGACGACCGTATTTCGCGGAAATCTGTTTAGGTCCTAACAAATATATCGAGCGAATGTGGGTGGAAGGGCCGGTAAGGGACGACCCATACGGACATACTTCGACCAAATAGGGGATGTATTATAGCAAAGGGCAAGATAAAAAGTACCCAAAACCGGCGTGCGTGCATGCAACGACTAATGAATGTTGAGGGAGCGAAAGTGATCTGTCAGGATCGTAGCAAGTGGCAGTCCCTGGTCTCTGCCTACCCCTCTGGGATACAGGCGTGAGTTTATGTTACGTGAAATTCTAGCTATCATTAGTTATTGGCAGATATGATATTAAATTTTTGCAAAAAAGTATTGCTTATCTTAGAAGATAATTATGATTTTTTTCCTCTGATGGGCGCTAGTTACCACCGCACAGCTCATTGACTCGGCAACCAGCGCGATACAAAATCCCTCGCGGGAGGTTATAGATACGGGTGTCCCACTCCAATCAACTCAACGAATCAACCAGTTGATCCCGAGTGGAAGTCGCTTCATAGGTGTCACATATGACACCAAACTATGACATCGCGCATAGACGTTATTATAACTATTGAACAATACCTACTACGCATTCGGTAGTCTTTAGGTCCCAGACTTATTGTTTTTAGTCATCTCTATGCGTTGGATTTGACCTTGAAGAATTCAAATTTGGAAAGGTCATAGAAAGTGACCAAATAACTATTTGCCTATAGCTCACACAATATAAAAGGTTTGTATAAGCACAAACACTTGTCCAGTCCCTTTGTTTAATTAAAGGACTACCCAATTTACAACGGGCCGGCGACCTGCGGGCGCAACGACACAAATTAAAGTAAATCTAAAATATATTCAAGTCTTAAAGACTACAACACTAGCGAAAAAACCCGCCGGGCGACCGACGAGCCACTTGTACTGTAGACTCTAAGTTCAGAAGTATTTAAGGATTATTTTAGATTGAACTCATCCCGCCCGCACCTCGCCAGTTGGAAAGTGGATTGAGCTTATTAGTGTGTTATACGTATCGGTCAACAAAAGGTCCCGATGCTGTCACCTGATGGGTGGCGTCTGAAGAGAAATTGTGACTTGTTGATATAAAGTCAATAATTCACAATCTCTGTACAGACGCCGTTATTGATTTCAATGCCAGCTCGCCTATTAACAAGCTTTTAAGCCTCAACCTCCCCCTTAAGGCCGGTTTACACTTGCTATAAATTCCGTGCTATTTAGCACTGTTTTTTAGCATGCTAAAACTAAAAGAGTGCTAATTAAAGACGCCGATGTACATTTTGCTAAGCTAGTTTCAACACAAGTTGTCTCAAAAAAGGAAGAAAGCACACGCATCGCAAGTGGAAAATATGGAATCACTTATTAGTTTGCTGTATTATAATAGTTATTGGCTGTGACAAAATATTGTTTTTATAAGTTTCGCTGCACGAATCCCACCAACAGGCATGTTTTTCGTATTCTGTTGGTATTCTTTTAACAATTTAATTGTCAAATCCCGTGTCCACTTCACTTGCGACGCCATTTTTATTAGATACTTTTTTAAAAGCACAGATAACGATAAAAAATCTGACAATCAGTCAGTCACATTTTTTAGCGTGCTAAAAAGCATAGCACATTCACATTTGCTAAATGCTTTCTTTTTAGTATGCTTTGAAATAGCATGCTAAAAACGTATTGGAAAATAGCAAATGTAAACCAGCCCTTAGGCGTGAGGCACATAGGAAGGACGGGGCGAAGACGCGACGCGTGGACGCGTTGTACAGAATTCACGTCATTTTAGCTGTGCGGGCTGTGTCCCCTTTAGCACGGGTAGTAGGACGACGCGACTCGCGCGTTTTAAATATCAAAAGTCGCGACTTTCCAGTACATTGTCGAGTTCTGACATTATAGAGCTAGAAAAAGCGCGACTCCAGCCGCCGTGCTACCTATGCTGAACCGTGAAACGGGGTGACTAGAAGCTGGAGAATGAATAGAAACAAAAAGTGGAGTTTTTTTTTTCTCACTGCTACTATTGCAAGTTCAGTTTAACGACGACGTCTCAGGATTGGACCGACATATCCGACAATAAACGTCACTGAAGTTGTCAGCTCAGTAGTAAATCGGTGACAAAAAACCTTTGGTCTATTTTTGTTTCTATTCATAGTATCACCCCGTTTCACTGTACATTTTGTATGACAGCGAATTGAAAGGGCGCCGCGTCCCCGTCCCACGTCCTTCCTTTGTGTCCCGCGTCCTACAGCCCCCCCCTGCCGGTCAGCCGATCACTTGAGGGCGCACTCCACGAACACGGTGTGATGGTCGCGCGGGCGCGGGGCGGGCGGCGGCGAGGGGGGCGGAGTCTCGCGCTGCGGGCCCGTCATGGTCTCCCCGCGAACGAAGTGGGCCTCCGTCAAAGGCCACAGCTCCTTCAGGACCGGCCTGCGAAGGATTCGGCAGCTTTGGGTAAGTCTTACCCTTCTTATAAATAATATAACATCGTATCTAATCTATCTATCTAATACCTTAAGACCGGATTTGTCAAGAGTCAGATAAAACCTAACTGGAGAATAAAACTGATGTTCTCGCTGTCTTGTCGTATGATTTAGACAGTGATAGAATTCGATTTAATCTCCAGTTAAGTTTTATCTGAGTATTGAAAAATTGGCCCCCAAACGAGCAATTTATATACCTATATATAATTATATAATCTGAATCTCTGAAACGGCTCCAACGATTATCATGTTTAGTATGCACAGGGTTTCGGGGACGATAAATCGACCTAGCTAGGTTTCATGTCGTTTTATCCGTGTTTTCAGGCAATGAAAAACTGCTAAAATGTCATTAGAACACGAAGGTAAATTTCACCACCATCTACAAGATTGTAATAGCTCCGGTGAGAAATCGGGCTGTCATCCAGGTACTTATTATCGTCAGACTTACCACAGCCGCTGGTCTACGAGCGCGCGGACCCTGGGCACCGGGAACCCGTTGAAGGGCGACGCGACGGGCAGCGTGTAGGCGCCCATGTCGCGGAACACGAGCCAGTCGCCGCACGCGAGCGGCGGCAGGCGGGCCGACGGGATCACGCAGTCCAGCCCGTCGCACGACGGGCCCCAGATCGAGCACGCGGACGTCTTCTCGGGGGACGGCTGCGGGGGCGGACGGGAGTGAGACAGTTATCAGACAGCGGGAGTGAGCGCGGCAGCCCGGGTACCTGTCACATAAGCCGAGTCATGGACCTTTTCTGTTACCGCGACACACGGCGGATCACCAAATCGGGCCCAACTTTTTTCTGCTTGCAAAGGTTAACAAAACTCACGTTGCGAATCAATTAAGTGATTTTTTTTTATGTTTTTAGTGCCAGGTTTTTAGCGCAAATTTGGTGGGACCTATGTTTGAATTGAGAATTTCACCAATTGAATAAGTAATTATGAATCGTGTGATTTTAAAACGACACATGTCCTTTCATTACAACTTTGCAAGAAATAGAAAAAACTGTTTTATTCAAATACTAATATCAACAACAGCAATATTTTAGCATATTATATTGATTTCTGTATGAATAAACTACAATTTTTTTGTTCTAATGTAAATCAATAGGTAGGTGTAAATAATTTAATAAAAAAATAATGGGCAAGTGTTATTTTAAAAACACATGTGACTTGTGTTGTTTTAAAATCACACGATTCAATTGTGAATCTATCTGCACTGACATTATTAAGGGGCAGGTAGAATACCAGAGAGGCTGATCTCTTAAATGCATAGTTGTTCAATAGAGAGTACTCATACCAACGTAGGTATGTGTTAGATTTAAGATTCGAGCAGTGAAAAATTAAATAAATACATTGAAAACTCATCATCAGCACAATGCTGATTCAGATGCCCTTTGGGGCAACTTTAACACACAACAGGATGCACTCTGACGCTCTGACTTTGTCTAGTATTATGTTTAGGTGACTTGTTTTTCCTTTGTACTTGTTTATGTTACTTATCATGCCTTTTTTTCTTGTGATGTGTTAATTTGTTGCAATAAATGTCTTCGTTCTTGTTCTTCTATTATTAAAAAAAAAACTATTTCTAACAGACCTCTTGTATTAATGCATATTATTTGGGAGAGCACTGCTTATCCTATATCACAGGTACCTTTTCAGTGAGCAGCTTACCAATTGAATCGTGTGATTTTAAAACGACACATGTCCTTTCATTACAACTTTGCAGGAAATAGAAAAAACTGTAACAGCAATATTTTAGCATATTATATTGATTTCTGTATGAATAAACTACAATTTTGTTTTCTAATGTAAGTCAATAGGTAGGTGTAAATAATTTAATTAAAAAAAAATGGGCGAGTGTTATTTTAAAAACACATGTGACTTGTGTTGTTTTAAAATCACACGATTCAATTATTCTTATCACTAATCTACGATATTTAAGATACTTTCCCTTCATGTCCCATAACTTTGGGACGCCCTGTATAACACACACCAGTAAAGTATGCTAAGTTGGAGCACCTTTTTTGTTGTCACGGAAGCACATAAGGCGTTTGGAGTCCGAGGTGGCTGGGTGCCATACATTACTGTATGGTACCCGGCTGCCTTTGACTCCATATGCCTCACATGTTCTCTTCACGATTGTTTTGTTTTTATTTTTGTTTTGTTGACGTTCCTGTATTTTGCTTGTGTACCTCCGTGTTTACTTTGTGTCTCTGTGACAATTTAAACACATGTCTTCTTTCTTTCAATGGACGAGTACGGGCTGATTGATTGATTGATTGATTGACGAAAGCTGGCGACCGCGGACCGGGCGACGCACCGTGGGAAGTCCCCCGACCAGATGGACTGACGACCTGGTTACGGTGGCGGCACAACACCGCGAAGCTTGGAAAATCATGAGGGAGGCCAATGTCCTGCAGTGGGCGTCAAATCAAATGGATGATAATGATTGATTGATTGATTGATTATCAATTTGTAGTACCTTAAGCGGATCAGCATGCACCACTTGGTGGTCGTAGAGGACGCAGTTGAAGGATCCGTACACGCCGTCGTTTATGAAGTACATCGTGTGACCCTCCGCCGGCTCGCCCTCGGCGTCCTTCGAGTTCACCTGGTGGGGAACAGACGAGGATCTTAATATTTTTTATCGACTTAAGGGGCTCCAGGGAGTAACATCATATCTTTTGTTACAGATTGTTTTTACAGAATTTGCAAAAAGTGTCTGTAGATTGTACGCAGCAATTCGCGTCGCAGTTTTATCTCTCAATCATGTTAACAGTGATTTTTAGGAACCGTTGGCCGTGAACCTAGGGCTGGATAGATAGCGATAAAGCCAAAAACGGCCGTTTTTAGCTTAAATGCAATCTAGTCGCAGGTCCCTGATCCTAGGTTCTTTATCGTAACATAACATAAACTCACGCCTGTATCCCAGAGGGGTAGGCAGAGACCAGGGACTGCCACTTGCTACGATCCTGTACTAGCAAAGGGCAAGATAAAAAGTACCCGAAACCGGCGTGCGTTCTTTATCGTGGGTCCTAAAAATCAATGTTAACATGATTGAGAGATAAAACAGGGACACGAACTGCTGCGATGCGATTTCGTGCGGCAAGGCATCTCCCTCCCACGATTCGGGTGACCATTCCTTCGACGACTGTCAACCGTAGGTACTGAACGTATTTTGTACAGGTCGTGATATGGATCGTAAAAACAAGTGCTCATTTCTGTTATTGCTAAGAAGATACAGGAAAAAGAAACAAAAATATTTTGGGTCTATCGATTTATTACTATTATGAACGCCGATGCGTCAGAACGAAAAATAAATTTTAATTTGTTGCAAACTTACCTAATAAATAAACGCGATTAGAACCGTTTGATAAACCATGCGGACCGGTGTTAAAAACAAGGAGGAGCTGTTCAGAACTGCGCTGAAGAGACCGTTGTAACGACCTGACTGCCAACCTCCAGTGATAGATAGCATTTTTAGAAGAAAAATGCATAAATGTGGTCGCAGTCCAGCCCCTATATTACACGCGCCAAATCCTGAGTGACACCAATCATTCAACTGCCAAATTAGTATGGAATTTGACACTTAAGATGTTAGGAATCGCTCAGTTTGTGTCACTGTACCGACTAACACCTATCAAAATGCATACAGTCAAGTTGGGTAACATTGAATTTCCTTGCAACTTTGAATAAATATTGTCTTTGGAAAATTGCACACATAAAAACTTCTTAGGTAATAGAAAGACTAACGGTAAAAACCGGCCACTGTACCTAGATTGTGTTTGTCTTTTGTTACAGGTAAACAGCTCAACAGAGTTCTTAATAATTTAAAAAAAAAATGCATTGTCATTCCCAGAGGTGCTACTTTTTCGCAACTCGGACGTTGGCAGAATTCTTAGGGAAGCCCTAATTAAAAAAATGAATTTAATTGGAATCGCTCAGGATTTGGTGCGCGTAGTTACGCCCCAGCTCGGTGGGCCGCTAAAACGGCGCATCTCACCTCGCGCTTCGCGTGCACCATGGCGGCGAGCGTGTAGGCGGCGGCGGCGAAGTAGCGGCCCGGCTCCGCGATCACCTGCACGTCCAGCTCAGGGAAGTGCGTCTCCAGCGCCGTGTTCACCACTGCGGCCACCTGCGGGGTACGGGCGTTGAGTTAGACACGTGATGTTAGAGCGACCATTGCACTTTCATCATCGTTTTTTATTTATTTATTGATTCAGATTGGAGAGTCATCAGCTCACAAATCTTGTAGTTGATATAACAAAAAGTGTATGGACTTCATGCTTAACCAAACACAAAACTTACAATGCAGACAATAAATTGGAAAGAAGGATTTTACAATTGTAGTATTTAACTTTTTAAAGTTTTTAAGATGTGTTTCGGTCCGTCCCGTTGTAATGTGGACTGTCCCTTAGAGCCCTCACCTCGTCGAGCGACGTTCGGACCAACAAAGTTCGGTAACTACTTAACTACTTTGTTGGCTCAGCGATTCGAAGTAGCTCTTAGCTTCCGGTCCAAAAACCTCTTGTTTACAGAGGCAAACTTGGCTGCCTGGAGTTGAGACAGTTTGTAACTACCATCTGATTTGTAGATTGAGAAAATAAAAAAAATTGCATTTGTAGGTACAGAGACAACGCCGCCTGCGCGGTCTCAGACGGTTTCTAACAAGTTTCTTATCGTTTATCCAGCAGTTCAAGGGCCTCACCTCGTCGAGCGAAGTGCCGCTGGTCCCCGGGAAGCCGCCGCCGATGTCCAGCAGCCGCATGTGCGCGTGTCCGACGCACGCCGCCATGTCGAAAAGCGCGCGGGCGAAGTGCACCGCGCGACCGTACACGGCGAAGTCGCGCGCGCCCGACCCGACGTGGAACGAGACGCCCACCACCTGGTGGCGAAGTTAAAACGACTTCAGTCGAAGTAGAACAGAGACATCACGGATGTTTTTTTACTCCGGTCTACCAATTTGACTACCTCACCTCTTGGCGCTGCGTGCCGCTCACACCGGGTACCGGCAGAATATCACCGCTGAAGTTTGTCCCAAATTTTCAGCCCATGCTGTGTCGGAGCCCATTTACATTTGCCACACCTACGTTGCCACTCTTTTCATGAATTGGTACATTACCGTACCGTGTATTACAAATCTAAATGCTTTTGCTCTTCATGTGTGCTTCTGTTTTGCGCTATGTTTTACTTGTACTGTTTCTTGTAATTAGATGTGCTTATGCTTTGTATACGTGTGTGTGTCTTATGTATATAAATGATTTATCTATCTATCTACCTGGGAGAGCAAAGATATCATGGCTACACAACTTACAACGGTGGTTTCAACAGAGTACTAGTTCCTTATTTGTATTGGCAGCCTCGAAAAGCAAGAAAGCAAAATAGCCGAACTGGTGGCTAACCTCCGATAGGAGACGGCACTTAAAAGAAGAAAAAGAGCAGAAATTGCGCCTTACGCAAGAACTAAAAAAGAAGAGGAGCAGAGGCTGTCTCGCTCGCACCGTCTGTTTAAATATCTTATAGACAATTATTGTTACTATTCCATTAAAGAATATTTAGACTTCAAGTAACAAGTTCCTAATCACTGTGATAATAAATTTAAGATTCACTTTATAGTTAAAAATAGTAATAGTAATAGTAATAAATAGTTGTAATAATTAATCGTTATGCATGCTAATTATAAATGCCAAAATATGTGTTTACACCTGAGAAGGTAGAACATGGAGATCTATATGTAAGCAACTACAACCGCTAAATGTAACCTATGTTTTTAGCACAATAAATTCATTCATTCATTCGTTCACAATTTAACATTTTTATTATTATTGAAAAATTATATGAGTAAACTTTTGACAAAAGTGGTCTGAGGGTTTGATGGGTAATTAAATTACGGACATTTGAAATATAGTTCTGCTTTTCCTATGCGTAGTTTTTAATAAAGGAAGGTTGTTTTCGAAATTAAATTTTGAAACAAAATTTTCTCAATCCAAAACTAGGCACAGGATAAGGAAAATATGTCTTGAATGTCCGCAACTTATCTATCAAACCCTCACGACAATATTTATCAATAGTATAATCATCTTAAAACAATCACTAAAACTTTTCAATTGTGCGAGCGAGACATAATGCTGGACGTAAGAACAGCCTTGATGAACGTTACAAGTTAAACATAGGTGTCCATTTCGAGATCTAGATCGTTTTGGAGTAAAAATGGACAAAGGTCTCCAAAGAAATAGAATCCATACTACATAATTACATAGTCGCTGTCCCGCGGTCGAATTCTGCGATAATTCCTTCAATTTCAAGAAGATATTTATTGTCAAAACCACGACACATTACATACCAAGAGTATTAAAGAGCTGCTGGATGCAGAATCTAGCACTAACTCCAACTTTAGGATGCAGAATGTAGCAACTATAACACTAACCTCTAGCTGCAGGCTGCAGGATCTAGCAACTAGAACACTAACCTCTAGCTGCAGGCTGCCGGATCTAGCAACTAGAACACTAACCCCTAGCTGCAGGGTGCAGGATCTAGCAACTAGAACACTAACCTCTAGCTGCAGGCTACAGGATCTAGCAATTAGAATACTAAACTCTAGCTGCGGGCTACAGGATCTAGCAACTAGAACACTAACCTCTAGCTGCAAGCTGCAGGATCTAGCAACTAGAACACTAACCTCTAGCTGCAGGCTGCAGGATCTAGCAACTAGAACACTAACCTCTAGCTGCAGGGTGCAGGATTTAGCAAACACTAACCTCTAGCTGCAGGACAGCCGCCAGCTTGAGCAGCCGCGGAGCCTCGGAGACGGGATCGCAGCCGAACTTGATACCCAGAGGACACTGGGCGTCGGCGGCGTCGCAACGGATGCGGATCACCAACCTGTAACAATATCAGTAACATGCATCATAGTGATATTGGAAAAAAAAATTAAAAGAAAGATTCAGACGAATTGAGAAACTCTTCCCTTTTTGAAGAAGTCGGTTAAAAAGAAAAGACATTTATTATACCAACAAGACACATCACAGAAACAAAATAAACAGATAAGTAACATAATATGCACAACAGAAAGAAAACTAAATACACAACAGACAAAAAAAACATACGTTTAGTATGTGGTGTGTCTAAATTGCCACGAAAGGCAGCTGACTCAGCGTTGTTGCCTATGGTAACTCATAATGGTACTTCGGAGTGAAACTTGGGTAGCCGCTTGGGGCTGAAGATGACTGTAGCGATATTATATTACTGTTATGTTTGGCTTTTGGCTATGCGCTTCGAGGATGCTTCACGAAGCGACTCTCATACAAACGTAGTTTGGTTTCAATTTATTTTTTTATTTATTTTATTTTACTTTATTAGGAACAACAACAGCGTAATCTGATTATAATTACTTATTAACTAATTACTAAAAATAAGGCCAATAACAGTTGTCCAGTTGAATTCTCGCTGGAAAATGCTGCAAAGAACGGTTGATAGCCAAATATTGAACAACAACATCGCAATGCATCTTTACAAATACTTCGAGGGCACGCAAACCGAGGTCCGCCTCTTAAGGGGCTCCCGGGAGGAACACTAGCCCCACCGAGGAAAAACATCATATCTGTTTTTACAGAGCGAATTTGCAAAAAGTGGGTACAATCTCTCAATCATGTTAATAGTGATTTTTGGACCCACGGCCCTGAACCTAAGGCAACAAACCTAGGACTAAGCATTAACGCCAAAAGCGGCCGTTTTTGACATAAACGCTATCTAGTCCCAGGTTCGTGATCCTAGGTTCTTTGTCGTGGGTCCTAAAAATCACTGTTAACATGATTGAGAGATTGTACAGACACTTTTTGCAAATACGATCTGTAAAAGAAGATGTGAATTGTTTTTCATTGGTGGCGGTAGTTAGCCAACTGAATCCCCTTAAGGCTGCTTTTCTTGAATCCCTTTCACTCTCCTGAATCATCATTTTTATTAATCACAAAATAATTAATTTAATTTTTATTTATTTTAAGGTTTCGATTTTATTAGGTGCCGTTTCAATTATTGATAAAGTCCCTTCAGATGGCCTTGGGGAATAAAGATGGCGGCAATTTTATTTTCCTTCCCGCTCACACTGTTTCCTTCTATATTCGCACGCCCAAGCGCCTCTGTTATGTGTGTCTCCGCTGGGTTGAATGACGCCGATTTTTACTTTCTTTAAGTCGCTCTAGCTGTCAAATACATACATATTTTGACACTTCGGAAACCCAATAGAGTGGACAGTTAGGCGCGCAGGATGGACATCAAAAGGGTGTGTTCATCATCAACCCATTATGTCCTCACCGAGGGGCACGGGTCTCTTCCCTGAGGAAGGTATAGGCCATACTCCACCACGGGTGTGTAATAAATGATAATTATAATAACTTTCACCCAATACGATGACTTGTCTTGGTCCCAAACAAGGATGCCCTGTGCCTTTGCAACCAGGCAAGGACATCACAAACACGGAAATACACCCAGACCGAGGCCACTTGCACAAGTGCACGGCGGCTCCCAGTGGGATTCGAACCCACGACCTCAGGAACGGCAATCAGACGCGACACCGCTAGACCAACGAGGCAGCCCATTCGCGAGACTCACTTGGCGTGGGGCATATGGTGTTTGATCTTGTAGAGCTCCGTCTCAGAGTCGAAGGTCATGGTGTGGACGCCAGCGGTGGACGCGTAACGGATGTGGGACGCCATCTTGGCCGGGTTCGCGAAGATTATGCGTCTGAAACCAAATTACCATACATTACGTTACATAAAATCATACCTATATCGCGGACGGGAAGGCAGAGATCAGGGTTTGCCACTTGCCACGATCCGGACTAAACTCTTTCGCTTCATCAACATTCATTGGTCGCTGCATGCACGCACGCACGCCGGTTTCGGGTACGTTTTTATCTTGCCCTTGGCAATTATAAATAAGACCTCTATAATGAGCCAAGCACATTACCCCTCCTTTTGGGATCCGCGGCGGTCGGGTAAAAAGGAGGACATGTCCGGCTAGGCCGGGCCATCCGGATAACCTAATCCTAGCTGGAGAGCTGTAGTAGTACCGCCTCAGGACGTCGCAAGTCTTGTCTATTCCCGCGAGCGGGATAAGAGCTCATACTACTAGAGCTACGGCAGTAGTATTTTGTATGGACCGCCACCGCCACCGCCACCGCGTTGGTGTGTTTTATCCTTCAAGGTTAAAGGATAAAACACACCAACGCGGTGGCGGTCCATACATACATCGTTTACGGCAGTAGTATTTTGAACGGACGGCCACCGCGTTGGTGTGTGTTATCCTTCAAACACACCGACGCGGTGGTGGTGGCGGCAGTGGTCCATACAAAATACTACTGCCGTAAATGATTTATGTATGGACCGTCACCGCTACCGCGTTGGTGTGTGTCATCCTTTACGGCAGCAGTGTTTTGCATGGACCGCTACCGCCACCACCACCGCGTCGGTGTGTTTGAAGGATAACACACACCAACGCGGTGGCGGTCCGTTCAAAATACTACTGCCGTAAATGATGTACGTATGGACCGCCACCGCGTTGGTGTGTTTTATCCTTTAACCTTGAAGGATAAAACACACCAACGCGGCGCCGGTGGCGGTCCACACAAAATACTACCTGCCGTAAATGATGTACGTATGGACCGCCACCGCGTTGGTGTGTTTTATCCTTATGAGACGTGTCTTACTCGGGGCGCACGCCGAGGGAGGTGACGAGCTCGATCTCGGCCTTAGAAGCGCAGTCGAAGCCCGTACCGAGCGCCGCCAGGGTTGTCACCAGCAGTTTGTCGTCGTTGCACTTCACCGCTAAATAGATAAGGTTAATTAGAATCGGTTTTCCGGTTTGCATAGTGTACACCGCCACCGTCCATGGTGTGTAAGGGGAGTTCTGCATGAGTACTATGAGGGCGCGAGTCACGCGTTTTGCGGCTAAAATGGCAGAATGTTCCTTTTTTAGGGGTTCCGTACCCAAAGGGTAAGGGACCCTATTACTAAGACTCCACTATCCGTCCGCCTGACTGTCGGTCACCAGGCTATATCTCATGAACCGTGATAGGTAGACAGTTGAAACGAGACTAAAAACAGAATAAAATAAATATTTAAGGGCGGCGCCCATACAACAAACGTGATTTTTTTTTTGCTCGATATTAATAACGGCAATAGGTAGACGCTTGAAATATTTAAATGTTGTATAAATAATGGTAAGGAACCCTTCGTGCGCGAGTCCGACTCGCATTTATGTCCACTGCAGGGCACAGAGCTTCTCTCAGAGATAGAGTGTGGGCTTAATTACCACGCGTAAATTCAACTCAATTTCACAGCGGCAATTTCAAGCGCTGAGGTATGTGAACACCTGAGACACTCAGGTTTCCGCACGATGTTTTCATGTCACAATTAATGTGCTGGAAAGTCGCGACTAGACATTTACAACGCACGACTCGCGTCGTACTAACTATGCTGGAGCCCACACGCCACAATCTCAGGTCTCGGTTCGGTGATATCAAAGGGGCGGCCATCTTGGCGCCGCCATTTCGAATTTCGAAACGGTCGTAAAATTATCGGTCTATTTAACAGGACGTTACATAAGAAATAACATGCCTATGCTACTTTCATGCGCCTAAAGGGATTGTATTTTGTCATCGTATTTTTTAATAATGTGCAATAATAATAATAATAATGATAAACTTTATTTGCTCAAGTAAGTAACAGTTAGTTAGTAGGCTTAACACCTATATATGTTAGTACTTATAGCTAAAGACACAATATATTATAAATTACACTCATCAGTACACATTAACGGGCACATGCATGCCGGCACAGTGCCGCATGTAGGGCGAATCTAGGCGGTCCGCTATCATACTCAGGATGCTGTTGGAGCTGGCCCGCACCCTGCTAAGCATCGATGCGCACCGCTTACGCATAGTAGCAATAAACGTATTATAATAATAAATGGTACAGGGCCCTCAAATGAGAGAAGAGTATGGACGCAATCACGCGCAGCCGTTAAACAGGCGATTAGAATCGTTCAGGATTTGTATAAGAGCTTATCTCGCTGGCTACCTTCGTCCATCAAAGGCCCCAGGAACTGAGAGGCCCAGGTGAGATGAGAGTATTATGTAATCAAACCGCGTAAAAATAGAAAAAAACTAGAGCAATCAACTCACCGTAAAAGGGTTCTACCCTCGGCATGAGCTCCTTCCACTTGCGGAATCGTTCGACCACCTCGCCGAGGTCCAGCACGTAGAAGGGGTCCTCCTGGAGCCCCCCTGCTACGATCTCGCGGATCACGCCCCACGAGTCCCACTGTCCTTCCATAACGCGGATGCGCTGTTCCTCTTCCACCACCTTCATCTTGACTTCTTCGGATGTGATCGAAAGCTGTCTCGCTGTAGGAGTAATTTCAAAAAATAACATAACATAAACTCACACCAGTATCCCAGAGGGGTAGACATGAACATTCATTGGCCGTTGCACACAATGTAATAGTCAACATACCTACTAATAAAGAGATTAGAAAATGTCAAACATTCAATGAAATTAGTAAAAATTAAAATGATGCATTTAAATAGTAAAGTTGTTTAAGAAATCATGTATCGAATAATAAAATTTATCAATTAATAGCTTATTCAGCTTCTATTTAAACAATGGCAAGTTCATTTCAGTAATGTGGAGTGAGAGTTTGTTGTATATGAGGGGAGCCATATAGAGAACGCTCTTAGGCATTAGGACTGTCTTGAATTTTGGTATCGACAATTTCCCTTCGTATCGAGAGCGTATTGGCTGTTAGCGTACTGAAGATAGTTTTAAAAATACCTACATCAGGATTAGTTTTTACAAATACGCATATATAGTGAAGGTACCGTGAATTCGTAAAGATTTAAAATATGACAAGCAACTATCTGTTGTTTTGATGCCCCACATGGCTGTTACGCAACTTTTTAATTACACTTTCTATTACCCTTTGCTAATACACCGCCTATTTGGTTGTTAAAATAATAGTAACAATAATACCTTTCACACACCACAATGAAATGATGAGATCCGTAGACGAACGAAAGTCGTCGACATAGCCCAGCCGATTAGTAAGTTGAACTGGCAGTGGGCGGGGCACAGCGCGCGGAACTGATGGCCGATGGGGCCGAAAAGTTCCCGAAACCGGCGTGCGTGCATGCAACGACTAATGAATGTTGAGGAAGCGAAAGTGATCTGTCAGGATCGTAGCAAGTGGCAGTCCCTGGTCTCTGCCTACCCCTCTGGGATACAGGCGTGAGTTTATGTTATGTTATGTTATTGTTATCCTAGAGGTGAAAGTAACTTATTTAGTTCCGAGACGTTCGACCCGCGGTTAGCACTGTGCTTTTCATCATTACGAATATAAGGAAAGTAAAAGTAAATAAATAAACTCTACAACCCGAAAAAACAAATGAAGATCGGATTGCCGCTTGCCCGAGTTTCCCGCCATTTGTGTCAGTGGTCGGCCAGCTATTTAGCCATTATTTTTCATTGGAAAATGGCTAATATTTTCCTAAATCTATGTAATTTTAAGGAAATTGTTGAAAGAAAATTATAAAAAAGCCATCAAAAATTTTTTTTTAATTAGTACCTACTTAACTTTACAACTTAAAACTTTCGTAAGCACAGCACGGGGTTAATAAAAGTAAGTGAAACCGTTAAACCAACCTTTATCTATGTTATTTAAATTTTACATCGCGCTGTAATTAAGTGGCTGTATAGAAAGTTGGAATATGGTTCAACAAAAATGTAAAAATAGAACTAGTTTTTAGGGATCCGTACCCGAAGGGTGCCAAACGGCACCCTATTACTAAGACTTCACTGTCCGTGTGTCGGTCTATCTGTCACCAGGCTGTATCTTATATATTATATGAATCGTGATAGCTAGGCAGTTGAAATTTTCACAGATGATGTATTTCTGTTGCCGCTATAACAAATACTAAAAACAGAATAAAATTAATATTTAAGGGGGGCTCCCATACAACAAACGTATTTTTTTGCCGTTTTTTGCTCGATATTAGTAACGGCAACAAGTAGACGCTTGAAATATTCACAGAATATTTAGTTCTAAGTATATTCGCTTTAAAATAAATATATAAATTAAAATAAAATTAATATTTAAGGGGGGCTAGTATACAACAAACGTGATTTTTTGCAGTTTTTTTCTCGATCCTTGTGTCTTATGTTGTATAGATAATGATACGAACCCCTTCGTGCGCGAGTCCGACTCGCACTTGGCAGTTTTTTTTTAACAATTTCACAGCTGTCAGTTGAAAACGATTATCCTTAGGGCTGAAAAGTATTACTTTCAACCCGCTCCTCAGGCAACTTCAGACCTACTTTCCGAGTAGGAGTAATGATAACCTCCTTTTTTGAAGTCGGTTAAAAAAAACTATAACTCACGTGTTTCAGCCAGGGCGTTCTAGGCCTCGGTTACTGTTAGACTTGTCTGCCGACGTGGCGCCCCGGCTGGGCCGGGGAGGGGCCGGCTATAATGCGCGCGCGCAAGGCAGGCGGTCCGGGGAGAGGGGGGGTCCGGGTCAGGTGTCCGCGCCCGGTGGGGGGGCACTGGCGTTAATCCACAAGTGTCAGCTGTTGGGGGGGGAAGTGTTTGTTAATTGTATATTTTGACGTTTTCAATATTTTTTCATGCACACATTTGTATATACGTTTAAATATACATTTTTTAAGCTAAAATCAGCAGCGTCTTCCCGAGATTCCAGCCGCATGCTGCGATCGCCATCCCGCCTGCCAAGGGTGGCGATTAGGGCAAAACCCCTCGTGGTTATGAAAACCACGACGGAGGCCTATGTCCTGCAGTGGACGTCAAACGGCTGATGATGATGATGATGATGATGATGATGAAGCTAAAATTTTACCTCATACACATATACATAAACCCATGTATAAGGAGCCAGATACCAAGGTTTGCCACTTGCCACGCTCCTGACAAACCTATTTCGCTGGTTGGCGTCCTGAGCTGCCTTTGCCAGATCATGATGAGGACGGCGGAGAACAGAATGAAGTGGCGTGTCTTGGGAACGGATCTATGTTCAGCAGTGAACGGATACGGGGTGATTGATTGATAGAATCTAGTATAGGATTCTATCAATCGCTCGGCAGCTTCCCAATCACGGCGGTCTGCATTCATCTAAGATCCTCCAGGCGGTCAGCAATGATATCAGCACTGCTGTGGAATGAGATGGGCTGGGCGGGGTGATCTCACAGCTTTGCTATGCGCAATGGATCAACTATGCTCTAAGCACAGAAGTCTCCGATCTAACTACATCCAGTGCATGTAGTGTTGAACAGTTAGCGATGTATCTTGTTGGTATAATAAATGTTTTTCTCCTTCTTCTTCTTCTTAGTTGCAATGAAAAGTAATAATGGTGATGAGTCTTACGTTTCGAGAACTTTCTTGGTAGTCACGCAAGGTTCTGGTCAACGTATACGCTCTTAATTGAAGGATGTTTAATTAGGGGACTCCAGCGTCTGTTGGGGACACTGGTACTCACGCACGTAGCCTGCTGTGTCGGAGATTGTGCGTAAATCTGCGTAAATCAGTCGCACTTTAAACACGCCACTAACCACTTGATAGATACCTACTTCCACGACATGGGACTGACTAAGAGCCCGCTGTGCCGGTGATGCCTCAAGGAAGAGGAAATACATGCCCTGGTGACCATCATTGGGAAGCAAGGGTCTCTTCAGGCGGTCAGCAGTGATATCAAAGCACTGCTGTGGAAAGAAATGGGCTAGATGGAGTGATCTCACAGCATGGCCCAACTAAGTCTCAGGTCTAACTGCTAGCTGATACTCACGCGAGCGTAGGGTCGTGTCAGCGGGGCGGCGGGACGTGTGCCCAGGGCGGGTCGACGTTGAGGGCGCGCCGCCAGCAGCGCGGCGGGGTGAGGGGCGCGGGACGCGCGCACCGGGGGATTCGCCGTCCGGCGCCGGGGACTGACGCGCCGGTCTCGCCCGGTGCACCCTGTCAAGGGAAAAGGTAATCAGAAAGAAGCTGGTGGAAAAAATATGAAATTTCCCTCTCACGGGCCAAATATCTTAGCCTGATTATACCTCTAAATACAGTTTAAAATAATATAATAACACAGCGTTGTTTTGTCCTCCCTGTAGCGGCGTCATTTATTTGGTGAGCATAATAAATGAAGCCACTCAGATGACTGTTTATAAGACTGTGCGCTAGGAATAGCAAGATCAATGTAACCTATCAAACGCTACGGTGATATGTAAAGTCGCAACACCTCGGTGTTCTGACAAGTAGGTCCTTACTATAAAACGAATTTTGAGCACATCGACGCCTAGTGGTGTTATTTTGCTAAGTGAGCGTTTTCCTCCGTTGAAAGATGCAAAAGTGGTTGTCTGGAAGAAATTACTTTTAGTAATAAGGCCGCCAATTGTACTGTACTATATTATTGTTAAATTCTCATATGTAATTCCTGGTGTACATACAATAAAGAATATTCTATCTATCTATCTATCTAAAAGTTCCTTAACGCGCTACTTACCATCTTGATCACAAAAAGCCTCAAGACATCTTATGCGTCATCACTGACGACTCATCAGACATGCGATGTGTGCACCACAGAAATGCAGGTGCAGAAACGTAGCAGATTGATCTATACAGTCAGTGAACAGTTATCTTTGCAGTAGACGTCAGTGGCCTGTAGGTTGTGTGTGGTAGATTGACTTATTGATTGAAAGTAGGTACGCGGAACCAGATACGATCAAATGCCAGAGAATCAAAATAAACGAGCCTGTGCCAAGGGTCAAATCGATAAAAGTTGACTGTTTGTTTGTATCTATTGATATCAACTACACACTGTTTATTAGTAAACACATTATATTTTGTAGTATTGGAACCAGGACATCGCCTGTTTAGTAAAATCATAATCGATCGACATTTGGATCCATTGACCTATGAACAAATCCCTAGTGTAAGTTTCTACTTATCTTGCACGGAACAAAAATAAAGTTTAGAAATAGGTACCATTGCTCGAAGCGTTGAAAGTTTCATCAATCGGTCAAAGTAGACCTTTTTAGGGTTTCGTCGTCAACAAGTAACCCTTATAGTTTCGCCATGTCCGGACGTCTGTCTGTCTGTCCGTCCGCGGCTTAGCACAGAGACGGTAAGTGCTAGAGAGCTGAAATTAGGCTTAGATGTACATATTTATAACGCCGACAAAACAGTAGAATAAAACCTCGAAAAAAAATTAAATTTCTCGCCTACAGCATAGTGCGGGATATCATTGAATTGGTCGTTGAAAAACATTGTGGGTGTATGCAGACCATTTTTTTATTTAAGGTTCCGTTTGCGAAATATTAAGCTTTAAAACGCATATTTTTGTCCGAGTAGGGCGTCCGTCCCCCTCTCCTTTCGGTTGATTGCAGAAACGTGAAAAAACTCAGGGTAGTAGCACATAATAATATAATGACCTTAAAAGGAAAACTATCACGGCTAAGTAGGCTTTACTAGTTAACGAGTAATAGGCAAACAACTTATAAAAGTAAAATTTAATAATCATATCATAATCCTTATATATGTCATAATCGTACATAATCCTTTGAAAATGACTTCGATGAAGTTGTTAGTTCTGTAAAGCAGATCAAAGAACCCTCTTTCTACGGAACCCTACATAGCGCTTGGCCCGACACGCACTTGGCCGGTTTTCAATTATGCATGAAGCGAAAAATACATCGCATGGCAGTACAGTTTCCGTTGTACAGTTCTACAGTAACTATAACATTACGTATTTTTTAGGTAAATATGTCTTGTTTGATTCAAGTGCGCGTTGCGCCATAATACCAATATTCTGTGAAAGAATCAACTGCTTATCTTTTACGGTCCAAGAGATAAGCACTTTATAGGTCAGACCGACGTTGCAGGCAGTCATAGGGTCCCGTTTGCACCCAAGTGACCAAGGTCATTCATTATTACTGGCACACCCTGGTCTCTGTCTACCCCTCCAGGCGAGACGCGAGTTTACCCATTGTAACCGATGCCGATACGGATCCATATTATATCCGCGATATTCTGATTTGTTACACCCACTGGTATAATTAACATGTATCAAACACATACCTTCAGGAAAACATTTCAGAGGCGGCGCGTGCGCATGACGTCGCCAAGGACGCCATGTTGACTCATTTGCGTGCCTCAAAATCGGGGCCCGGCGGGCAATGTCAATGTTACGTGACGTCACACTTTTTCACGATGGATAGTATGCGGGTGTCACTTACCGTCGCCCAATCAACGACCAATCAGCGATTTACTTTGCAGTACATCTTGCACTAATTTCATTGTTAAAGACTAATCGAGACGATTGGGGCCGTTTTTGAGTGTGAATTTTGTATGAAGAAATACTTCTATGGGGAGGCCTATGTCCTGTAGTGGGCGTCAAATGGCTGATAATGAATTAATTAATGAAATACTTTTATGGTTTCGTACCCAAAGGGGTAAGGGACCCTATTACTAAGACTCCACTGTCCATCTGTCTGCCTGTCTGGCTGTCTGTCACCAGGCTGTATCTCATGAACCGTGATAGCTATACAGTTGAAATTTTCACAGATGATGTTTTTCTGTTGCCGCTATAACAAAAAATACTAAAAACAGAATAAAATAAATATTTAAGGGGGGCTCCCATACAACACACGTTGTCAAAAGACAGCGCTCGCCATCTAGCGGCCATCTATGTAACCTTCACAGCGCCGATATCATGTCGTTAAATGTCAATGTTAAACGCTTCTTGTTGGTTTCTATAGATGGCGCTGTTCTCAATTTACCTAATCTATCTTGTCTCGATCTTTGTCTAATGTTGTACAGATATTGGTACGGAACCCTTCGTACGCGAGTCCGACTCGCACTTGGCCGGATTTTTTATATTACCCTGTATGAGTTCATCTTGCAAAACCAACATAATGCTTTGAAGTCACGGAAACCAATGACATTTTTTGAGGATGCCTCTCAAGTTCTAAAATATTCTTGTAGGACTTCAATCGTGCCTTCAGCCCAAAACAATACCTTATTTACTGGTTTAGCTTTTCACCACGCAGTCCTGATTTGGTTGCCTAGTCAACTTTAACCTCCTCAGTCCTGACCTTTACTGCCTGAATGTCAAATACACGTTTTAGAAATTACGTAAAAACTGTTTCAACATTCCACTACTTTGTGATTATATCAAAGTTAAAAATTAAACCTTTAGATCTCACTTTGGCATAATGCTAGCCTTTCCAAAACTTAATCAGGAGTCTACGAAGACTGTAAGATCGTAGGACTATATGCTCTTAAAACACAAGCCAAAATAACGTTAATTAAAACTCTTTAAACGGCAGCGGCTCTAAGGTTGTAATAATGACCAATTCGTTTTAGGACTTATTAATCATTTTCAAGGACTAAATATGAGCAGATAGCAAAGCATTAACCTTTTTACGACCCTAATTTAACCTAAAGGCATTTTGTGCAACCTAGGTCCAAATTAAATGTTACTCGGGAAAGTACCTTCCGTACACCAAATTTAGGGATGCAATTTTTTTTTCTCGCCTATTCTATAGTGAGTGTGGGCTATCGTTGGATTGGTCGTCAATGATACTGTAGGTATATGAAGAGGGTCCATATTGGCTCAACTAAAGTCTAACTTCCGAAAATGGTCTTACTAACGATTTGTACTCCGAATGATCACTCTTCCGAAAATTTTGGTTCCTAATTTTTTCGTTCATACAATTTCTAGTACTACCGACGAAGATCATACATAACACTCTGGGTTCCGATTTTTTTTTATTACTAATATTACTACTAAACTAATCTAAAATCCTAAGTGTTTTTTACCATAATGTTGTCATTCATAAACATGTTTTTCATAATATTGTTACTCATATTATCGATAAGTTATAATTCTTATTTGAGGGTAGGGTAGGGGATATCTTTGTTCAGTTGTTTTGCCCAGATGTCTATTTCGGTAGCAACACTGACCAAAAAGTACCATAATTTGACTTTTGGTTGGTATGTTTAGTTCCAAAGTAGTGTTTTTTTGTAGTTTTTACATGTTCTAACCTAACCTACCTACTGCCCAGATGTTGATTTCGGTAGGAACACTGACCTAACAGTACCATAATTTGACTTTTGGTTGGTATATTTAATTCCAAAATAGTGTTTTTTGTTGTTTTACATGTTCTAACCTAACCTAACCTATCTACTGCCCAGATGTTAATTTCCGTAGCGTCATTGACCTAATAGTATCCTATTCTGACTTATAGGTAGGAAGGTTTCGTTCTGAAAACAGTATTTTTTTGTTGTTTTTACATGTTCTAACCTAACCTAACCTACCTACTGCCCTGATGTCGATCTCGGTGATTTTAGAATAAAAACAATTCTACTAACAAATATATGATTTCGAATAATAGTGTAAAAAACAGTTATTTTGAGAAAATATCGGAAAACAAATAGTAGTACAATAGATGTTTATTGTTACCGACATTATGAAGTTGGATGATTCGGAATTAATAACATTCGGAACAGAGTAGTTATTAATAGTGATTGTTAGGATGAAAAATTGTGGTAACAAAATTTTCGGAGTTACAATAATCGAGGTAGGAATCTTCGGTCAACTTTGGCGCACCCATATGAAGACTATTTTTCGATTTAGGGATCCGTTTGAGAAATATTAGGTTAAAAGCGCAAATTTTAGTTCGAGTAGAGCGGGCGTCCCTCCTCTCCTCCCGGCTAAACGGTTGATCGTAAAAACGTAAAAAAATTCATGGCATATAATGAACTTAAAAGGAAAATTATCTCGGCTAAATTGGGTTTTACAAGTTAACGAGTAATAGGCGACCAACTTATAAAAGGAAATTAACATTTACTTTGATAACGTTGTTGGTTCTGTATAGCTGGTAAAAACTCCTCCTTCCACGGAAAACTACACTGCGCGTGGCCCGACACGGACTTATTTTTCAGTATAATTAACACAACACATCTAACAAATAAGAACTAGGCGTTTTCCACACAAAAAGTTACTCGCAACACCGACATTAACCGTGGAGTTGCTAGTTGGCTTGAGTAAAGCAAATAATACGTATTATATGTTTGTAATGAATTAGGTAACTACTCAATAAAGGCAGCTAAACTAACATGGTGATGTATCAACGATAAACCAGCGTGAGTCTATACTTCTAGAGACGAGAAAAGTACTTAGTAAATGACAAAAAAATCCAGCTAAAAGAACCCTGTTGAGTAGCTTTATGAAAAGACTTATACCGCCGGTTTCTAAATTGAGAATTTCACCGCGTACCTAACTTAAGTAAGTATCGGTCTGTCCGTTCTGAGGCCTAATTTATTATGCCCACGAAATCCTGACATTTGCTATAGCAATTAGGATGGAATATGACAGTTAGACTATTGGAAACGTTCAGGATTTGGTACTTACAGTCTCAAAGAAAAGAAAGAGACATATTCTCAATAAAATTCAGACAGCAGTTTCATTTTTGTACGCACTGTGGTCAAGTGAAAGCTATCAAACGTAAAGTAACAGATTGTTATTGTACAAGAAACATCAGGCAAGGTTCTTTCTTACCTTTAGGAGCGGAATTCTCAAAGCTTTTATGGCCTCCTAAGCAACAACCCGAGGTTGTTGCTAAACACTCTTCTTCTAAGCTTGGCACGGGACCGAGCCACAGCTGGATACCGATCCGAACAGCGGATACAGAAAATTTGTTTAAAAAACCAACGAGAGACTTTAAGTTTCTGAACGCGAAGAGCACGGAAGAAAACTTGAAGTTTTGGTATGTGGACTGTCAATGTCTACCGTTGGCGGCAAACTGATAAAAATGGCGGAGAAGCGTCGTATTTATACGTGGCCATAATCAGATAGGACAGGCGCTCAGATTCGCTGGACGTATTATCACTGGTTTGTTTAATGTGAGAGATACTCGTAGTAAGGCTCCGTACACACAATGCAACGAAAACTGCGATACGAATTGCTGCGATGCGATTTCGTGCGGCACGGGCGCCTCCCTGCCAAGATAACCATTCGCTAGGTACTGAACGTATTTTGTAAGCTAGGTCGTGACAAGGATCTTAAAAAGAAGTGCTGACTTCTGTTATTGCTAAGAAGATATCGGAAAAAGAAACAAAGAAGATTTTGGGTCCATCCATTTATTGCTATTGAACGCCGATGTGAATCAATTCGCAAGTTCTTGCGATGCATCGATTTTTACGAAGATTTTTACGATGCTACGTCGCATCGCAGTTTTGTTTACGGGTCCTAAGTCATTACCCTATTATTGCGGCTTTAAATGAGAGTGAGATAGCGGCCGAGGGTACAGAATACTATGCAAACAGAAGTAACAGTTCAGCGTTCTCAAGAATCTCATGACTTGGTGAAGGGTGTTTGTAAAAGATAAAAACTATACGAGTATGTTCAAATTGGATAAGACACAAACAACGTAGGTGGTTTTTCAATCAAAAGCACTCTTTACACGTTCGGATATTTCAGTCACACTTTTTGCATGAAGGGCAGATTTGTTTTATCTGTCACAGCATCTTTTACGCACTTTTTTTTGTTCACATTTAAAAACCTTTACATTTTTTTTACAAATGTCGCCAAACTGCACTGCTGTGCAGTGTTGCGCTTTTATAACTTAAGGTTTCCATTCATTTTTTTAAAGCTTTTACTATTTTAACTATACCAAGCCCGACCCGCACCACCTCTCAAACGTCACTCAAGTCGCCATTGAAATCGAATTTTGTATGAAGAATTTTAGTTAAATGCTATTCAAGCCACGCCTAAGAAAGTAAACTTACTTAGCAGTGTTCATGTAATTTCATAATAAGTAATTAGGTACCTAATTATCACAGACGTGAAAAAAATAAATTTCAGAAGATTTCTCTATTTTTACCTCTATAGGTAAACAGCCCGTTTATAAAGTAATCAATTTCTTGACTTATATCTTATTAAAAAAATGTTTGTTTCACCCCTTACATGTAAAGCAAACATTTTGTTCAAATAAAATCGAAATCAAAATTTATCTGGAATGGATTCAGCCGATAAGTTACTAGGAACACTTATTTGCTAGAGCCAGATGGACGATATCTTGACCTTCTGGTGCTACCCGGTGGCCTGTACGACTGCCCAGAACCGCTTCTAGGCGACGCAGCGTTTCCAGAGTCCAATATCACGTCACCCGAGGATTAAACTGTCAATATAACGAGAGGCGCGCGTGCCCCATTCGATAAATGCCTTATCTAGCACAGCATGATAAGGGTCACAAAGAATTGATAAGTTTGTGTGAATAGGCTGTGTACCACGAAATATTAGGTGTTCAAAAAATTCAGGTCAATAGTTTTAATTCAATTTGACATTTGTGTTCAATCCTAAGCATATGTAGTCCGTTTAAAGCAATATTAAGATCGTCGTGAAGAAATTAAGTATTTAATCACAATACACGACTATTGCCTACGTTTTCTTCGTTATTGAACGGGGGTTCAGTTCTTTAGCCAAATTCTTGTCTGTTACTAGCAATATGCAGATAGGACCGGCATTTAGGCTTGATGGGTGTGATTACCACTCCGAGGATTTTTCTATAACAGCTAATTGCAACATTAAACGAAGCAATGACATTCATCTCTATGCCATCCTTTAGCTCTTTACGATACTGTCATTAAAACATCACTTAAGGAAATATGGTTATAAACAGGAAAATGTACCTACTATGTAAAAATTGAAATTCCAAGACAAACAATGCTCTTTTAATCTTATTGACTAATAAACCTTATAGTGAGATGAGTTGCTTGCTATCAAGGCGTGGATTATTCGATTGCCGCAAGAGGCCGTACAACTCCTGTTTGGCTCGGTTTGAGCATAAATATCAACAGGTTTTGAAGTTGTAACGGTGCGTGTAACCTTTTTTACACAATTTTTTTAAATTTCATCTTTCGTTGTTTCTTTTTCATTCTGTTCTTTATCATTTTTAAATCCATTATTTCAAACTACGTCACCCATTTAGATTTCTTTGATTTTGACGCATTGTAAGTACTGTTGTCATTATAAAAAAATTACTTTTATAAGTCCATCTTGTTGCAATATCTATCACATACAGTGAAATAAAACACAGCATTTATCATTTACATCAAGAACCCAACAAAGTGAATATTTGAAGTGGGCGTCAAAATTTCAGGTCAAATTTTTATTCAATTGAACATTTGTTAATGTTTAATCCTAAACATCCTTAACGATCTAAACCTTGCTCGAAATTGACCTATCCATTTCAAGCAAGATTTAGATCGTTGTGAAGAAATTGAGTTCTTGATCACAATACACGACCATGGTCTTTGTTTTCATCGTTATTGAACGGGGGCTCAGTTCTTTTGCCAAATTCTTGGCTATTACTAGCAATATGCTGATAAGATCGGCATGTAGGTTTGATAGGTGTGATGACCACTTCCAGGATTTTTCTATTGCTGATTGCACCATTGAAGGAATCATTGACATTCATCTCTATGCCATCCTTTAGCTCTTTACAATACTGTCATTAAGATATCGCTTAAGAAAATGAGGTCATAAACAGGAAAATGTTCTATTTAAACATTTAAATTCCAAATTAAACAATGGTCTTTTAATCTTATTGACTCGTTGGTCTCGCTGTAAGACAGTTTGCATGCTATCAAGTCGTGGATTATTCGATTGCCGAGGGATGTCGTACATTAGGATCAACTCCTACTGCTGGCAAACGCAGCGGAGACGTCCATCAGCTCGCTGGACCGACGATCTGAGGCAGATTGCTGGCAGCGACTGGTTGAGGATGGCTGAGAACAGAAGGAAGTGGCGTGCCTTCGGGAGCCCTATAGACAACCGTGGACGACTACGGGCTGATTTATGGATTATTGAGAGGCAAGAAGTTTTCATTCGCCTGCCTCGTCAAGATCCTTTATCTCGGGAACGCGTGGAGGTATCGAGTTGAAATTAAAACTATATACTCAAGTCTACAGTCCCTTGGAGCTGTGAAAAATTCAAACTACTAAGTTAACGTAAAAAAAAGATACGAAAAACACGTACATTTCGACACTCAAAGGGAATCAAAATATACAGGGTACTTTCTGTTGACCGAAAACTATGAAATTTGGCGAATAATATCGTCGTATACTACAAGTACAGGGAAATATCTAAAAACTATACGTTTGTCATTAAAACATAGAAAAATTTGTCTTTGAAGTTCGGAAAGCTCGGAAAAACTGAGAGACTGAATTCCTGAACTATTTATACTATGCAAGTACCTACAAATTTGTACGGAACCCTCAGTGGGCGAGTCCGACGCGCACTTGTCCGGTTTTTTTATAAATTTAGGAAAGCATGAAAAAAAATTTCGTAAGCGTTAAATTAAACTATATTCATTCAACCGTGTAGCTTTCATCCTAACACAATGGTTTTGATATTTATGCCAAAGTAAAAAAGAGCGAGACTTTATAGCACAACTTCTAAGAACGAAACGTTCAGAACGGCTGAATGGATCAGGATGAAATTTGGCACAGAGATAGATTAGTTCGTTATTACGAACATATAGGCTACTTTTTATTCCAGAAAATTACACATCTCCACGCGAACGCCCAAAAAGTAGCAGGCAGAAGCTAGTTAATGAAAGAAAGAAAGAAATATATATTTAATGACACAATACTCAAAAACATAAGATCACACTACAAAATATAACAGTCAAACAGAAAACACAACGTGGGTAACGGTAAAAAATATGTAAAAACACGAAAACCAATGACAATAATAAAATATCGGAAAGTTTGAAGTATTGAGTCCCCAAAATGGGCCCATCTCAGCATAATGCTGTAACTGAGAGATCAGTTGCAACGCTTCAGTCGGATCTGAATGTAGGTACGTGTGTGGATTTAAAAAGGTGCCCTTGAATGATTACATCATTATTTTTTCCTCCTCAGTGCCCCACCTACTTAGGTCAGCGAGAAGCAGTGCGAGTCCCTTGGCACGCTTCGTCTTCCTGCACCGATAACCCCGTCGCCCTTATCCATGTTTGCCCGAGGCCCTGCGCGGGGGGTACGCTAACTGCTGAACCTGTGCCCTCAGACTTCAGACTTTGATAATGTGTGCTAGATTGTGACGCGTTTGTTTGTTGGGGAGTTGATACAGCGCGCGGCCCGCCTCCTTCACACATCCATTATGCTCCAAAGCAGGCGGGCGCGCTTCCTCTTCTTTTTAGGGTTCCGTACCCGAAGGGTGCCAATCGGGACCCTATTACTAAGACTTCACTGTCTGTCTGTCTGTCAACAGGCTCTCATGAATCGTTATAGCTAGGCAGTTGAAATTTTTACAGATGATGTATTTCTGCTGCCGCTATAGCAACAAATACTAAAACAGAATAACATAAATATTTAAGGGGGGCTCCCATACAACAAACGTATTTTTTTGCCGTTTTTGCTCGATCTTTGTCTCTAATGTTGTATAGATAATGGTACGGAACCCTTCGTGCGCGAGTCCGACCAATGCTGAGTGTAGGTCTCTTCGTGGCGGGTTTTGTCGCATTTTTCGGACCCTCATAGCTTTGGGCCGGATAAAACTAGAGCCCAAATTCTCAGATTATGTAGTTTTGATTTTACATCGGCCGTTTAAATTATGATGATTGAAGTGATGTTCCCTTCACCATGAAGAAATACAATCACCTTCAAAGCTCAGGTGATCGAGCTTACTCCACGAACTTTAATACGTTTGTTTTCCTAACAGTTTTATTTGTTGAAGGCGGGATGAAAAGTACATAGTGACCTCCTAAGTGTTTTGTTTAGATATTGATTGTCATTAAAATTAATGGGTGAAGGGGGAAGGGCATTAGCTGATTAGATTACTTAGCTGACGAAATTGCGAAAGGGTTAGCAAAGTACCTTACTTCAAGTAATCTGACTTTTTTAAATAAATTATGGTAACCAGACAAGGACATCACAAATATGGCCATTCAGGGAAAAAGTGACTTAATTTCGAAGAAGACAGGTTTACCTATACGGTTTCATTGAACTATCCATACATAAGCAGCCTATATAAGTCCCACTGTAGGGCACAGGCCATCTCTCAGGGAGAGAGTATGGGCTTAATCACACCGCGTGCCCACCGCGGATTGGCGATTTCAAGCCCTGAGGTATGTGAATAGCTCAGACACTCAAGTTTCTTTCACCCGTAGCTAGTGGTATTGCTACTATAACTTCACAAATGTACATAACTTAGAAAACAAAGTCATAGGTACGCCCGCACTGGGAATCGAACCTGGGTCTCTCGCTTCCGAGTCCACTACCCACTAGGCTACCACCGCTCTTGAACTATGAAACTCGAAACCCTTTATCCGAGTCAATAATATTACCAAGAATAAATCTGATCCATGATAAGACAAAAACGTGACCGGACTGAAGGCAATTAAACGATTAACTGTGCATTGAGATAAGTATACCACGCATGATTTGGTGTACCGAGTAGTTTCTCAACAGAAGGGGAGATTGGAAAGGAACGACAGCGATTTGGATGTGATTTATTTAATAGTCCCTGGCTCCCCGCAAATCCCCACACAAATGTGGAAAATCATGCAGTGGTATTAAAATCATTCGCGGATCATCCGGATCTGTTAAAGGACCTTTAATGTACCTACTTATAAGCAGATCTTGCCACTCGACGTTGATCGATATCCACGGCAAAAGATGAGTTTGGTTAGGGGGCTCTCGTTGCGGTTCACTACTAGGGTAGCTAGTGGAAAAAAATCGTAACTACTCGTACTTTCACAGATCGTATTTTTTTTTTCAGTGTTTTAAAATCTGTCAAATGTAAATTGTGGTTTTTAGTATCAACATGCGAGTACAGTCGACAGGACATCAACCTTTACATACGTGCACTCTCACCAGTAAAATTAAGGGCGACTTAGCCACGAAAATTTAAAGGTCGACTTGATGTCAATTGTACGTGAAAATTAATAAAACCCTAGTACTCAGAGCAAATAAATTTATTTTAAATATTTTTAAACTAACACATAAAGACCACCCGAGGCAAGGAAAATATACAAAGAAATAAACTGTAACCGAAATGGATATTTTTTTTTCCAAAATAAATAAATGATCACCATAATAGATAAAAGTCCTTCGCAAAATGTACATTTTCACCACGTTACACAACTTGCACGAACTTGTTTGGTGACAATATAGGAATAATTTTGGTACGAATTTGGGCTTCTGGGTAATAAAGGCAATTTGAAGAGAGTTTATTTCGTTTGGTGAGGATTTGGACTTTTTTTTTAGCACAAGCAGCAAGCTTATAGTGGTATATTTTTGATAAAATAGAAGCATTTGTTAAATATTGAAATGCTTTACTGTGATATCCCTATAGACTTGCTCGTGTCAATTACGGTCATGGACCATAAAACCATAACATAATAATCATATTCTTTTCTGTTTGTTATCTTCTTTGTTTACAAATGTGATAAAATTATACGAAATAAGAATAAAATCCGCAGTAATTAAGTAGGTTTCTACCTATCTCGTTTTTAGGGTTCCGTACCCAAATTGTAAGGGACCCTATTACTAAGTCTCCGCTGTCCGTGCGTCTGTCACCAGGCAGTATCTCATGAACAGTGATAATTAGACAGTTAAAATTTTCAGAGATGATGTATTTCTGTTGCCGCTTTAACAACAAATACTAAAAACAGAATAATATTAATATTTAAGGGGCGCTTCCGCGTGGCGCCGGATTAAGAATAGCGTCACTCTATTTCCTTCCGTGGATGTCGTAGAAGGCGACTAAGGAAATCAATTACCAGGAGACGGGCAGCAGCGTCTTCCTGAGTTTCCAACCGCATACTGCGATCGCCAACCCGCCCGCCAAGCGTGGCGATTATGGCAAAACCCCTCATAGTTATGAAAACCATGAGGGTGGCCTATGTCCTGCAGTGGGCGCCATATGGCTGATGATGATGATGATGATGTATAGATAATGCTACGGAACTTTTGTGACAGTAAGGTTAGTGGTATTAAAAGATGGAGTTAAGTCATCTTTAGATCTGACATATCATCAGGATCATGATAAGACAAATGTATTACTAAAAAGTATAAATTACATAATGTTGTCCAGTCTCAGTGACCTAAGATTTCCGCAGTCGGGTCATTGTACGCAGAAAAGACTAAGTTTTGAGTTTTTTTTTGTCCATTTTTTCTCCAAAATTATCTAGATTTTGAAATGGACACCTAGTTTTACTTGTAACGTTCATTAAATCGCAGTTTCTGTGCTACTTTGAATTAAAAAAAAAATGAATTGATTTGTACGTAGAAAAGCTGCGAGATTACTCCAGCTAGCCTATCTCTTTTCATAAAGACAGCAGTGCTCTGCCCACATATTACGCGCGCCAAATCCTGAACGATTCCAATCGTTTAACTGTCAAATTCCATACAAAATGCTCTCGCAAATTGATTCCGACAGGATTTGAACATCGTGTTCATAACTTGGATGGTTCAGAAGCGACGACTTTGTAATAAAATAATTTTCATTGTATCGGATCAGCAAGCACATCGTCATGCGAGCCCTTGAATCACTACTACTCTCGCTGATCCAGCAGTGGACGAATATGGATGCGTCAAACCTTAAAATTGCAGAAATTTAAGAAGCTCCTGCCTTTAAGTACACTATTACTGATGACGAAGGGTGGTGGTAGACCAAAAGCCCGATGGTCACTCGATGTGGCCTAAACAGCGAGCCCGTGGATGCGAATGGCGAGAGCCCGCGAAATATGGCGTGTTGGAGAAAAGGTCAAATATCCTGCAGTGGCCAGTGGGCTGATGATGCTTGTAAACGATCATCATTATATTACGTCCGCCTGACAATACAGGTTATCAGGGTCTTGTATTCCCAGATTGCAGGGGTCAAGGTTCATAAAGTTAGTAACCTAACGACATGTCGACTTGTCGTACCTGACTTTCTGCTTTACCAACAGGGAAGGCAATGGAGGGTTATCGGCGAGTGACTGACCTGTGGAAGCTTATATCCTTATTATTACGAAGAGAAGTACGTATTTCTGATAAAAATGGAGCGTTGCAATTAAAGTTGTATGTCAGTATACTTATGAGAATATTATGTACGTCAGGAAAAATATCATTAATTTTAAAACTTTACGTAGCCAACACAATGTACTAGAAATAAACATAAACTTTCGTTCCCATAATTTAGGCTGTTTTCACGCGATGGCTAAGGCAATCGATTTATTTAAAACATAAATAATGCTTTCCACAAACGCAAAACACGAAAAATTTGGACGATCAACTGACCTTCGATTTCTCATATATTATTATCATTAAATCGTTTATTTCGGACCATAAAATCCATATAACTTAACCTAACCTTAAAAATATAGATAAAAACTATAACTTAACTAATACTAAACATAATTAATCAATCAACGGATCAGTCAATTAATTAATTAATTAATCAATCAACTAACCAATCTCTCAACCAATATGCATTTTCTCAAAATGATGTCTAATATGGCAATCTGGCCTGTCAGCCAATACCTGTAGGATACCGCTGGCGCTGCCGATGACGCGGTCTTTATGTTTGCGGGGCTGAAACACCATCAACTCGCTCTTTTTTGAGTTTGACCTTAGCCCAGGCTGGTCTACATATTCGTCATACAATGTGATAAGCTTTCTCAAACCGCTGAAGGGCTCAGCAGCACCATGTCGTCGTCGTAACTAATTTGTTAATACATTTTCCATCTATTGAGCACCCAACCCTGGTACTGCTAAGACCCTCAATCAGCTTATTAACATATATATTAAATAGACGAGGGGAAGTCAGGCCTCCTAGTCTCATGCCACAACCAATACTGAACTCCTGTTACATAAGCAGCCTATATACGTCCCACTGTAGGGCACAGGCCTTCTCTCAGGGAGAGTATGGGCTTAATCACCACGCAACTCCTCTTACTTACTACTTATCTTACTACATTTGTCTGGTTGCTTGTACCAGTAGTCAAAAACTTGTATCAACTGTTCCGGAAGCCCGGTTTCGGTTCTCAACTTATGCCAGAGCAGCTCATAAGATATGAGGTCGGGCAGACAGACAGAGGGACAGTGAAGTCTTATTAATAGGGTCCCGTTTGGCACCCTTCGTGTACGGAACCCTATCAACTGACAACCGTCAACCAGTGGCGAAGCGTGGGTGTCAGCCGCCCGGGGCGGAAGAAAAATTTGCCGCCCTCTTATTAGTCCAGCCAGACAAAATAAACATTCCAGTTTGCATTAGTTCCCAACAAGCTGGAATTTTGTGTAGGTCTTAAATACATCACAAATGCTATCAAAAGTCCCCATTGATCCCGCGTGTGCGTTGTTTTGAGTTAGTGCATTACTTGTCACTTTCGCTAATTCGTCACTATCGTTAATTCGTCACTTTCCCGATTCGTCAATTTGCTAAAAATCTTTAACTCGTCAATATCCCTAACTCGTCCCTTTACCTGATTCGTCAATTTGTTTTATGTTGTACAGTCAAGCTCGGATGAGGGTAATCAATTGGAGTGTTATGACTTATCCGAGGTCAAAGGACAAAATTTTTAGTTTTTTGCGTAGGTAGAAAGCATTTTTTATGTTTTATATAGATTGCTTCGCAAGGCACGTTCCGTGCTTCGCAAGGCACGTCCGTGCTTCGCAAGGCACGTTAAGCTGTTGGTGCCGGCTGCCGTCGATAGATGGCAGTCGTTAAGCCAAGTCAGAGGCCTTAGGGCGGCTTGACAACTTCTGACAGTAGACGAGCCACTAGTCTACAAGCCTCCACCAATCCGGACTTGGCCCCGGTGGTGGAGTATGGCCTATACCTTCCTCAGGGAAGAGACCCGTGCCCCTCGGTGGGGACATAATGGGTTGATGATGATATAGATTGACTTCGCCATCGCGTGAAAACACAATGTATCTCACAAGTAGGTAATACGTACATATTATATTAAGTTGGATTGTTTAGTGGCATTGCCAAGTCAATCTATTTATTTAAAACATATAAGATTTTTTATATTGATGTGGTCACAATAAATGTTGTTAGGTTAGCTAATTACGTAATAACTTACACGTGCACCAGACGGCCTGCTTATCGTTGAATTTTGAGACACGCTGCATAAAATTTAATATGTTGCTCCGCTACGTGATTTCACAAGACCTGACATAACCTAACTACAAGTTTTGGGGTGAAGTTTTTTTTTTATGGCGCCCCCTGCGCTCCCCGGGTTTGTTTCAGAAACTTTCTTCGGTTTTCATTTTGTCAAGTTTCTTCTTTGAGAGTAAATAATGAAGAGTCCTTGTATTAAAAACCCAGTCTCAGACTCTGTCATTGCAGAAAAAATTTAAAAAGTTGTCGGAAATACCTAGCATGAAACTGTGAAACCTATTTTAATTATTTTGTTTACGAATACAAATTTCCTCCAGGAAATTTTATTATTGTTGAGCTGTGTTTGTGATATTAATTTCAAACTTCAATTCAGCGTCTCCATATTGTACAGAATACCCCTCATTTCTATCAGTTCGAATTGTAAGTGCGACAGAAATATGAAATGGTTCATGGGTTCAATGGTTTTTTTTATTATATATCATGAAATTTTGCCGCCCCCTAAAAGTGCCGCCCGGGGCGGACCGCCCCCCCCGCCCCCACTACGCTATGCCACTGCCGTCAACAGCTTGTTAATGTAGGAGATACTGGGGCTTAGAATCTTACAATGAAAAAAAAAATACTTCATTTGATCTGACATCACATACACAGAAATGTTACTTACAAGAAAAAAAATTCACAGTTAAATAGAAAAACTAAATTTATTTCGTTTCAAACACTTAACTTTAGAGTAACAAATTATTCACTGTCATCTGCCAGTCATGTATTCAAATACCAATTGCGAGTGCATGGTACAAACAAAGCAAACAAAAGTTAATAATGTCCCCGACAAGGCAATTGAACATGAACAATGAAGGCATCTTTAGTGCAGATGACCAAAGCCACGCCTAAACAAAGTTTGAAAAATTATTAGCATCAACTTTAGTTCTTTTCTGTGGTAATGTGACCGTTATACTGATCTGCTAGTTTGGTATAGTCTGCTATTCTTACATAGCTAAACATGTTATTGATGGACACAAAACTGGACAGCAAACTAAACTGGAGCGCACACCTACAGAACATCATTAACAAGGCCCAAATCACCTTCTGGCAGTGCCGGGGCCTCATAGGAAAACAGTGGGGACTACACCCGTCACTTATGATGTGGCTATACACATCTGTAATAAGACCTGCTATAACATATGGCGCTGTTGTATGGTGGATCAGAACAAAACAGAAAACAGCAGCACTCCAACTGCAGAGGTTACAACGACTGGCATGCCTCGCAATAACTGGGTGCATGAAGACAACACCGACTGCCGCTCTGGAGGCCCTGTTGAACCTCAGACCTCTACACTTACATGTTCAACAAGAAGCAGCCAGCGCTGCCCTACGGCTTCGGACAGCTGGACTATGGAAACAGAACAGCTGTTTTGCACACACAAAAATCCTGTCAGCTGCTGTTTCGGACCAGCCCATGATGGAGGCGGCGTGCGACAGGATACCTCACACCTATATCTTCGACAAGAAATACAGGGTACAACTACAACAGGAGCCAGCCGACTACTCGGGTATACACGAAGTCAGAGTGTATACGGACGGCTCCAAAACCGAAACAGGAACGGGCGCAGGAGCTTTCTCCAATGAACTAAATCTAAAAATGTCTACAACCCTTGGCACCCTGAACACAATTTTTCAGGCAGAATGCATAGGTATAACAAGAGCAGTCGCACTGTTGAATACAAGAAATGTGCAAGACTATGCAATACGAATAGTCTCGGACAGTGCCTCAGTCCTACAAGCACTTAACAGCAATCTCACTAACAACAGCCTGATACTAGAGTGTCACCATGAGTTGGAAAAACTGTCAATAAACAACCGAGTCACCTTACAGTGGATAAAGGGCCATAGCGGCTCCTTGGGCAATGATGCTGCGGATGAACTCGCTAGAAGAGGCTCGGAAACTACAGTGGAAGGACCCGAACCCCTGATCCCACTCCCATACAACCAGCTTAGGAAATGGCTGAGGTCACGAACAGAAAGCCAGCATGCTGAACTTTGGAGAACGGAAACCAAATGCAGACAAGCCAAGGAGGCTCTACCGACGATTTCGAAACGTCTTTCACGTAGCCTGCTGCGTCTGAGAAGGGATAATCTGCGCAAAGTTGTGGCAATCCTAACAGGGCACTGTTCACTAAATAGACATTTCCACAACATGGGACTAACCGACAGCCCGCTTTGCCGGGGATGCCTCAAAGAAGAGGAAACACCCGCCCACGTGACCATTCACTGTGAAGGCGTGGAGGAGCAACGGACCGCCATCATTGGGAAGCTGGGATCCCTTCAGGAGGCCTGTAGTGACATCAGAGCACTGCTGGCCTTCTGGAAAGAGATAGGCTGGCTGGAGTGAGCTCACAGCTATGCTACGTACAATGGCCCAACCATGAGGCTAAGTGCGGAAATCTCAGGTCTAACTAACTATGTTATTAAAAAATGCAGCATAAAATAACATAACCTGAAAACTGTTTTTTCGTTATTGATATTCAACTACTTCCAAGAAGAGCGGGTGTGAACCAATGACTTTGATTTCTAAGTTTAATACATTTGTGAAGTTGTAGTAGCAGTATTTAACTGATATAATTTGGAACTGCCAACATAGTCACCATTTAGTAAATGTAATGGTACAAACATAAATTAATAATTTATAAGTAAAAAATATTAATAATACATCCACAATTATTATTGTTAATATGTATTAAAAAAATAATACACACACAAGAATACAAAAGATAAATTAACTGTCAAGCAAACCGCTCCGAGACATACTCGAGCCAAGGGTTCCCATAACGCCGGTAGCAGTTAGTTAATTAGTTCTGAGATTTTCGCAATTAGCCTCATAGTTGGGCCCTTGTACGTAGCAAAGCTGTGAGTTTACTCCAGCCAGCCTATCTCTTTCCAGAAAGCCAGCAGTGCTCTAATGTCACTGCAGGCCTCCTGAAGGGATCCTAGCTTCCCAATGATGGCGGTCTCTTGCTTTTCCACGCCTTCACAGTGAATGGTCATGTGGGCGGGTGGGGATACCGCCGTTTAGCCAAAGTATTTTTCGCCAAATTTTACTTCCCAATAAACTTATGGCATCAGTTTCATTTCCCAAATGAAACTTTAGCAAGTTTTCATTTCGCATTTTATTCATTTGGTCAAATTATCATTTCGCATAATTTTACTGCGTCAAGTTTTATTAAGACAAACGTTTATTATGCTAACGTTTTATTTTGGCAAGTGTTATATAGCAAATAATTGTTTGATTAAATTTACATTTCGCATTTTGTTTGTTAGGTCAGTACACATAAGCAAAAATAGGTTCGAGTCCTGAGATAGTCCTGAAACTTCGGGTGTTAGTTCTTTTTTTTTTATATAAAAGCGAAAAAAAATATTTCACTAAAAAACTTAGTTTTGTGTCAAACTTAAACAAGGTTGGTGCATGGAAAAGTCATAGGTACCCTACATTATGATATGGCAAAACGTGGGATACCGCCGTTTTTGCCAAACGATACTTTTGACTGAATAATGCTTGGTAAAATGAATTTTGACCAAGTATTTATTTGGTAAACAATAACTTGCCATAATAACTTTTGCTAACTGTTTATTTGCTTTAAGTTGTTTTGAGAAATGTTTTTTTTTGCCAAGTGATAATTTGCGGAAAATAGTTTGGGAAGTAATACTTTGGGAAACGATTTTTGGCAATACATTAGTAAACCGGGCGGGTGTTTCCTTTTCTTTGAGGCATCCCCAGCAAAGCGGGCTGTCAGTTAGTGCCATGTTGTGGAAAAGTCTATAAAAGTTGTATTAGTAATGCCACCACTAACTGTGAAGGAAAATACAGTGAGGAAACCCTAGTGTCTGAGATATACAGACGTTGCTATGTACAATGGTCCAACTATGAGGCCAAGTGTAGAAATCACAGGTCTAACGGTAGCTCTTCCAAGAAGCAAAAGTTTACATTTTTATTTTTCATACAAATCTACTGTATCAAGTTTCAAGATTTTATGAAATATTAGGGGTTAAAGTATGAAATTGCCGTTTTATTGCAATAGGTTCTTTGAATTGACATAGAATCTTCATGGTTAGAGGTTTTCGAATGAAACTTTTTTCAAATGGTTTCTATGATGTTCTTTTTTTAAAAAATGTGAAACATTTGAATATCGACTTTCAATTGTTTTTGTTATTCAATTTAGACAAGATGGATACTGCGAAAATTCGAGTGATTTTAGAATACGAGTTCCGACGCGGAACTAACGCGGCAGAAACAGCCCGCAATATCAATGCTGCGTTTGGAGAGGGGTCTACTAATGAACGCACCGTGCGATTTTGGCTTAAACGCTTTCGTGATGGAAATTTCGACTTAAAGAACGAGCCACGAGGAAGACCGCCCACACAGGTGAATAACGATGAATTAAGAGAGATAGTGGAAGCCGACCCTAGTCAAACTACCCAGGAATTAGCGGCATGGTTTAACGTTACCTTACCCACAATATTGACTCACTTGCGTCAAATCAATAAAATAAAAAAATACGAAAAATGGGTGCCTCATAATCACTCGAATTTTCGCAGTATCCATCTTTCTTGTCTAAATTGAATAACAAAAACAATTGAAAGTCGATATTCAAATGTTACACATTTTTTTAAAAAAAGAACATCATAGAAACCATTTGAAAAAAGTTTCATTCGAAAACCTCAAACCATGAAGATTCTATGTCAATTCAAAGAACCTATTGCAATAAAACAGCAATTTCATACTTTAACCCCTATTATTTAAATTTTGCGGTATTTCAATAATACATTGTATATTTCTAACCTATTTATTTTTCTGAATCTTCTCCAAAAGCAATTCAAGTCTACCTGTCATGACAGGCTGGCCTTTCTTAGTCTTCTTGCTCAATTTCTTAAACCGCTCCTGCTTCTTCTTCTTGTACTCTTGAAGTTTCTGCATTCTCTCCTCTTTGGCCTTCTGGACCTCCTTCTGTTTGTCTATTTTATCCTGTTTTATTTTGTTGAACCGTTCCTTTGCTTTTGAGAACGGGTCTTTTTTAATTTTCTGTTTGTCTTCTTCAATGTTGACCTTATTTGATTCTTTCCCAATCAGGTCTGGATGTTTGACAAAACGTCCAACATTTTCTTGACCATCAGTGATGTCCTCTTCCTCATCAAAACCCTTAACCTTATATGTACCAGTGGTTGGTTCATTTTTAACTTCCCTGTAGTAGTTTCTTAAAAGTTTCTTCTTTCGCTGTTCCTCAAATTGGTCGAGTTTGTACTTTTTGCTGTATTTTTTTAAGCGGTATGTTTTTTTGTCAAATGGCTTTTTGACATTTTCATTATTACTTTCTTGTTCTATACCAGGCCGGTTGCTGTTGAATTGTTCTTGTCTTTTATTTTTGCTGCTTGCTGATGGTTCTGTGGTGTCAGGTTGAACCAAATTATTCTTAAAATGCACTCTTTTCCCCTCTTTATTCTTTTTAAACTCTTTCTTTTGCTTCTTGTCAGCCAAGAAGAACGAATCATGTTTCCTTTCCATGGTTTTGTTTTAAGTTCTAAACGTCAGACCTACAAAGAAATGAGAAAGCGTGTTTGGTATTAAAGATAAAACCGACCAAGTGCATTAAACTCGCGTGGAGAGGGTTCCGTACAATGCCAATCAATTTTTTTTAATTCAATTGTGGTATCACATTTGAAATCTTCACAGTAAGATGGGAGTTAACTACTGCTAGAGTTAGCTAGTCGTGTTTTAGTGAACTATTTTCTGTAAGTGAACATATTATATTGAATGTACCACTTTATTTTCTATTTATAGAATTCACAAGCAATGAACTATATTTGGTATTTTTTTCAATATTTTAGGCTGAGTAGTTTTGGAAGTCAGGAGTTGGGAATGGTCAATTTTCATCTCCTTTCATGAATAAAATAAAACTATTTATTTTACAATAATAACAAAAATATATTTGAGATCCTTATAACGAGCCCTTACATTTGATATATGACAGTAAGTTTTGCTAAACTTTTTTTTTTATTTCCTAATTTTTCCCCCGAAAATGACCCTTATTTTAAAAAATATTTATTTACTTTGCACATTTGTGTTTGGCTCATAGGATTACACCATCCTACCCTGATTTCACCTGATTTGGTCCAGTAGATTCGGTGCAAATTGGCTGTGACAGACGGACAGACAGACAGACGAGTGATCTGGGTACAGAACCCTAAAAACAAAAAAATTTAGATTTTCACTTTAACATAAGCAGCCTATATACGTCCCACTGTAGGGCACAGGCCTTTTCTCAGGGAGAGTGTGGGCTTAATCGCCACGCGTGCCCACCGCGGATTGGCGATTTCAAGCGCTGAGGTATAGAGAGTATAAATAGCTCATACACTTAGGTTTCCTCACGATGTTTTCCTACTATAACTTCTACATGCAACCCAAATAACTCTTTAGGAAACAAATACATTTATATGTATTAAAGCAGAATGAAAACACGCTTTTTCATTTTCATAAACAAATAGTAGAACAAATAAGTAAGTACATAAATAAATATGAGAATATTATGGCATTTCATATTATGTAAAAAAATATTATTTGTGTAGATGTGTACATCATTTACAAATGGTGATAAAAACTGCTAAATTAATACAACTATTATTAGATTGAAGAGTTTTTTTCATTTAAAAAAGAAATACAATTTTGTATGAAGACTGCATACAAATTTGGCTAACTATCCAGTGTGATGAGCAAAGGTCTCAAAATATATTCACTAACTTGAATAATAATTGGAAAATTTGAAATCAGCCAAAATTGTATTATTCGGCAGGTGCTCCCACCTGCCATGCTATTACTAAAAGGCAGTTAAGTATATGAATAACTCATATACTTAGTTTGCCCTTTGGTTTCCGCACTTAGCCTCATAATTGGGCCATTGTACGTAGCAGGGCTGTCAGATCACTCCAGGCAGCCAACTCATATACTTAACAGTCTTTTAGTGATCAGATGGCAGCTGAATAGACCTACTTAACCTTTCTGCTCATAGCTCGAATATATCCATTCTCAGTAGTAAAGTGATTGCCACAGACGCAGCATTTGAGGTATAGATATATTGTCAGGTTCGTGGCAAGTGGCAAACCCTGGTCTCTACCTACCCCTCCAGGATACAGGTGTGAGTTTATGTATAAATTGCCATTTTTATACTGAAATTGAGAATAGAAAAGTATCTATTCAAGCACAATCAAAACAGTTAATTATCAAGGTCATAATTTGACACCTTTACAAATTTTTTGCCATTGGCAAATTAACAACCAATACATACATATTCCACTAATATGGGGCCAGCCAAGGGGCAAAATTGATCGTCGAACGCGATTCGCCAGGAAACGTATGACGTCAAAATCGTCACATCACATGGCCAAATAAAGATGACTCAAAATCTACATCTTGGGTTAGCCACAATGTGAATATTCTAGCATTTCCTAGCTGACGGTAGGCAAAAATAGCTGTTAAAACGCAATACGAATACGTAGAGTCGTAATTACTAGTAGTACTAAATAGAGATCATGACAAGCTGGTGCCAAGGATATCCAGTTGCACAATCATGGATAGAAAACGGGTGCTAAATATACTAAACTAAAACGTTCGGGAGCTTGGAAAATGTGCCTCGGGGCTTTGATATAAAGCAATAAACGTTTTAGATCCGGTTTTACTTAGTTCTAAACAGGTTTTAAGGCAGAAAATGGACTTACCAGATCAAGCCACCCACTGGGTTGGCTTAGATTTATCGACGGAATCTTGATAGCTTAATAGCACTTGGCACGAAAAAACTTAACGCCGATAGATGTAAGCGCACGAGTCTTAAACTGAAAGACTGTACCGACCATGCCCTTTAAGCGAATTTCTTAGTTATTTCACACAAGAAATCGCCGTCCGGACGGGTTCGCGAAACGTCAGACAGAAAAGGAAGGAGGGGTGAGGCGCGACCGGTTGGCATTCAAGGGGGGTGGAGGAGACGAAACGCGCAGCTGCCAACTTTCCGGTTTTGGATCGATTAAAATGACCATGCGCTCTAAAAGCTTGTGTCTAAAGTATTTTATGGACGTCTTTTACGTACCTATGTAATTTACGTGATATTTTATGTGCAAAGCTTGTGACTTATTCTCTAAAATGTATCATTTATCCCTAAATACTGTTATGCATGGAAGTTATAATTGCGTGAATCGGAACGCGTAATTTTTATTCAGCCACTGTGCTGCCATCTACGAAAGAAAAGAAAAAACGGCGGGTTTTTAAAAACTTTTGAAAAACTTCATATAACTTCGTCTTGATCTCATGACATGTACATTTTTGTACAATTTTATTCCATTCTGGATAAGTTTTGATTTAAATCATCGGTATTTCTCATTATGGACCAGTCGGGCACAGCAAAAACATGGCTGTATTTAATAAATGAGTCCATTTTCAACATCGGCAGGTTTATTTCTGTTTCGGTAAAACCGGTTGTTTGCTTCGTGTGCGGTGTGCCTGCCGACTAGCACCACCACTCTAGTCGCTACGCATATTGAATTACACGTGAATGTGTTACGACGACGTACACTTGACGAGAAAAGCTATCATCATCCACATACTATACACATATACTTACACATTTTACATTTCTACATAATAGATCAATATAGATATTGTACTTTTTCCCAAATAGGTAATTAGAATCTACCACTCGTAGATAGAAAAAATCTTGCTATCTGGAATCCTTATTTCAACAAATATATCACTGCCATCGAAAGAATCCAGCGTAAATTCCTGAAGGCAATGCATTATAAATGTTTCTCATGCAGAATTCCTTACAAAGATCTGCTAAAAAAATACAGCATTCCGTCCCTAGAAGATAGACGCAAATTGCTGGAAGTCATGACTTTATACAACATAATAATGCCATATCAATTTCGACTGCATCGAACTTGTCAACGATTTGTGTTACTTGATTCCAAATAAGATACATTGTCGAGCAGCACGTGTGTATAAATTGTTTGCTGTCGGTGTAAGCCGGACCATTTCTGGTGTGCGTTCGCCTCTGCGACGTCTAGCAGAAACTTATAATAAGAATTTCTTGGATATAGACATATTTTCCCTCTCACCCTCTAAATTCAAAAGTCAAATCTGCCTCGCTCTTGCTAGCCAAGACAAAAGTTCTTCATAAACATAAACATTTCCATAGGTACTCAAACGGTTCCATGCAAATTCCATTTTATCATTGTCTCGTTATTATTAAAATATGTATATATTAATTAACTCAAATAATAAATATTATCACATTATAATACAACTGAAGTGCTCATAAGGCAAGACAAGAATGAATATTCTCTATTGCACACTAAGAAAATTAACAAAAGAATTAGTTTGTATAATTAATACCATTAAACAATAATAATTAATACCATTAAACAATAATAATTTTATTGTATAATACCTATGTAATTAGTTTATAATGTTCTGCTTATTGACAATTAAGTATGTAACAATGCACACACTGTGTGTCTATGTGCCTAAAATTCACTGAATGGGGATGTTTTAATATCTTTCCGACAATTTCTGGCATGCAATTGTAGCCCTTTCTTGTAATCAATTATTCAGCACAGACCTAGCTGTATAATAGTAGTTTATGTGACTGTCACATAATGAGGGTTATTAAAACACTAGCGAGATTTTAAAAAACGAGCCTTGGCGAGTTTTTTAATAGCATTCGCGAGTGTTTTAATACCAAGTTACGTGCAGTCTCATACACTACTTTATCTACACTCATGTCTTAATCTTCAAAGTAAGGAATCAAAGGAAAACACGTTTGACAAGCTTTTTACTATACATAAATCTACGGTTATTTTTGAAACAAAATGGCGCAATTTCGACAAAAGTATCTTGACATTCAATCGTCTGCACTCAGTTTTGCGCGCGCAATTTTAGGTATTTTTAGTTGCACTTTTGGTACAACGAAAATGAAATTAGGTTTTTTATAGAGTCAACTTTTGACATTAAAAAAAAACTTAAATTTTGTTCCGTGATCACAGCAACACTTTAAAAAAATAACTGTAACATAAAGTGAAAAATCTGACCTTTAATGTAACTTTATCTACACTTATGTTGTAACATTCTACTTATGTTTTCAATACTTGACTTATAATTACTACTGTTATAGCGCAGACAACAAAACACTCAATTTAAGCAATTTCACATGATGGTATAATATTCACATCGTAAAATCTCATTATAACATCAATAAAACGCGACCAACTTGATTGCAGGGCCAATCAGGTTGGTCGCGTTTTATTGAAGCGCGCAGCTGCGCTCTCATTGGTTAAATTTTAATGGCGGCAAAATCACTGTGATTATACACGTACGCGTGAATTTAATTTTTAATTGCATTAGTGAAGATAAAGTAGTGTATGCAACTGCATATAACACGGGTATTAAAACACTCGTTACTATTATGAAACTCGCTGCGCTCGTTTCATAAACTCACACTCGTGTTTTAATACCCTTCATTATATGACAGTTGCATAAACTACTATTATATAACACCTGCTCATCAATGGCATATTATGTGTCATGCAAACTCAACTTAAATCAAGTCATTTGTGTCCTATGGTCTAGCCGGGTCATTATAAATGTACTGAATTTCATAATCCCCTAGGGAATTATGACATTTGAATTTGGAATGCAATCAACATTGAATATACGAGCTCCTTGCAATCCATGACCAAACGTCAAAATTAGAATATAAACTTTTCATAGAGCCCTACACCAAGAAGAATTTATTCAAAATTAGAATGAAAACTTTTTCTTTTTAATTGTATTATGTTTTATTGCCTCGCAGTGTTTATATTAAGTAGAGTATGCATTTTGGGGATAAAGCAGTGTATTTGTCTCGGGCGTTTTTGAACCCCTCGGCCTCGGGATTCTAGCTTTAACTCCCTCGCTTCACTCGTGAGTTAACCCTAGGATCCCTCGTCCTTGGGGTTCAAAATATCGCCCGAGACGTAATACACTGCTTTATCCCCTTAATGCATAATCTACTATTATATAACACCTGCTCGTCAATGGCATATTATGTGTCATGCAAACTCAACTTAAAGCAAGTCATTTGTGTCCTATGGTCTAGCCGGGTCATTATAAATGTACTGAATTTCATAATCCCCTAGGGAATTATGACATTTGAATTTGGAATGCAATCAACATTGAATATACGAGCTCCTTGCAATCCATGACCAAACGTCAAAGTCAAAATTAGAATATAAACTTTTCATAGAGCCCTACACCAAGAAGAATTTATTCAAAATTAGAATGAAAACTTTTCATAGAGCCCTAAATCAAGGAGAATGTATTCAAAATTAGAATGAAACTTTTATGAAGATGAAGAAGAATTTGCCACTACAAAAAAAAAACAAATAGAACGAAAAGGCGCTAAACTGCAAATCTTTGTGTTATTTTGTATTTGTCTTCTTTCATTATTGTAAAATTAATAAAGTAAGTACTTTCTTTTTAATTGTATTATGTTTTATTGCCTCGCAGTGTTTATATAAAGTAGAGTATGCATTTTGGGGATAAAGCAGTGTATTTGTCTCGGGCGTTTTTGAACCCCTCGGCCTCGGGATTCTAGCTTTAACTCCCTCGCTTCGCTCGTGAGTTAACCCTAGGATCCCTCGTCCTTGGGGTTCAAAATATCGCCCGAGACATAATACACTGCTTTATCCCCTTAATGCATAATCTACTATAATATTACACTTTGTTTTTTAATTTCTTTAAATTTATGTATTGTTTAAAGCCTGTCAATATGTGTTTACCTTTCAATTCTTAATTTGAAGATTATTATATGAGTGTAGATAAAAATATTTAAAATTATGTTTCTCTAGCGAAATTATTTTTTTGTTCTTCAATGCTTAAAGTAATATGTGGATAATGTGGTGGGTTATACTATTACCTATTCTATTTCATACCTCTACTTGTCAATCATGTGATATTGTATAACTGTTTATTATCCCTAATAAAATAAAATAAAATAAAAATTTTACCTAATTCACCCACGAACTTTAACGGCCTTATTTATTAAAAAAAGACGATTCCTCTGGAGCACTTCTAAGAGGCAGTTTATTTAATCTGCGGTTACGACTTTCCCTGTAAAATCTCCACCACAAACTATTTTAATCGAATAAATCGGCTTTTTAAGGAATCGTGCTTTTTATAAATAAGAACGTAAGATTATTTAGTTTCATAAGTACTAATAACTAGCTACTTTCAGTCTTGTAATCAAAGTCCTAAAGAGCGCTTTAAGGTTTTGGGAGGTAATAAGATTCTCTTTTATAAATGATCTTAAATTTAGAGAGATCCTGTGTTGAAGACCGTTTAAACTCCATGTCAAGATCTCCATATTCGAGGAATCGATTTTTATAAATTGTAGCTTTATGATACCGGACTCTGATGTAAGGTAGGTAATCGAAAGGCTACAAATACAAACAACGCATTGTCTTCTGTGAGCGGAAATATAATCCGTTTTGTCATCGAGTGTACGGAGCCAATGGACAGCACCATTATTAAGGCCTATTACAGATACTTCGTCCACCGCCTCGATACAGTCGGGCACGGCACTGCCTTTAAAAGCTTAATTAATATTTAATTTCAAAATATAGAGCGCAGTCTAGAACCGTTTGGATCTAAAAATAAAATCTATTTAAACCTACGTACTCGGTCACAAAATTTCAATCAATCTAATCATTAGTCAATTCCCGCATTCAAATCGTTGAAATCGACTCTAAAGATGGTACCCAAGACAACAAAGGGAATCCAGTAAGAACTCGCCGCTTGACCTGGCTCGAAGGACCAAAACATGAAGCTACCACGTTTTGTAGACTCTTGGAGCCTGGGGTCAGCCCACAAGCCGACCCAGCTGATGCGGCATCATGAGGACTACACGGTGGGCGAGACTACCGGCGGGTTGAGTGTGTTCTTCACCGTCCTCTGCATCGTGGATCTGTTCGGGGTGTTTCCTGTAGTGGCGCTGCCGAAGAGCGTCATTGCTTGCGGTAAGTGATCGTGTTCCGGCTCGAAGGACCAAAAATCTGTGCCGAAAGTGTTCGTGAAAAATATTAGGGGTTAAAGTATGAAATTGCCGTTTTATTGCAATAGGTTCTTTGAATTGACATAGAATCTTCATGGTTTGAGGTTTTCGAATGAAACTTTTTTCAAATGGTTTCTATGATGTTCTTTTTTTAAAAAATGTGAAACATTTGAATATCGACTTTCAATTGTTTTTGTTATTCAATTTAGACAAGAAAGATGGATACTGCGAAAATTCGAGTGATTATGAGGCACCCATTTTTTGTATTTTTTTATTTTATTGATTTGACGCAAGTGAGTCAATATTGTGGGTAAGGTAACGTTAAACCATGCCGCTAATTTCTGGGTAGTTTGACTAGGGTCGGCTTCCACTATCTCTCTTAATTCATCGTTATTCACCTGTGTGGGCGGTCTTCCTCGTGGCTCGTTCTTTAAGTCGAAATTTCCATCACGAAAGCGTTCAAACCAAAATCGCACGGTGCGTTCATTAGTAGACCCCTCTCCAAACGCAGCATTGATATTGCGGGCTGTTTCTGCCGCGTTAGTTCCGCGTCGGAACTCTTATTCAAAAATCACTCGAATTTTCGCAGTATCCATCTTTCTTGTCTAAATTGAATAACAAAAACAATTGAAAGTCAATATTCAAATGTTTTACATTTTTTAAAAAAAGAACAGCATAGAAACCATTTGAAAAAAGTTTCATTCGAAAACCTCAAACCATGAAGATTCTATGTCAATTCAAAGAACCTATTGCAATAAAACGGCAATTTCATACTTTAACCCCTATTATTTCTTTGGTTACCAACAAGTGATAGTTAAAAACATAGATGTCTAACTAGCGCTAAAAAAATACCCCAAGCTCAATTGTGGGAAGGTGGGCGGGTGTTACCAATCGGAGCGAGTTCAGTATTACCCGGTAAAATAACTATGGACCTGCCACCTTCAGACCGCCATCGTGCGAGGTACCCAAATATTTCGACGGGCTATACATCAATGGTTTGACGTTATTGTATAAAACCAATCATAAGTTACACTGTAAAATATCTATTCACCTGCCACCTTCAGACCGCCATCTTGAGAGGTACCTATTTTAGGTGTTTCGACCGGTTAGTATAATCAGAAGACAATGGTTTGACGTGTTGGCATAAAACCAATCAATAGTTACGCTGTCGTTTACTATCACCCAATCAACGTTCACGTCGTCACGCATGGCGCACAGAATGAACCAATCACAGAGTGATTTACTCTACAGCACATTTTGCGTTCATTTAGTACAGACTAATTGAGAGGGCAGGGGCCGTTTTGAAAGTGAATTTAGTAGGAAGAAATACTTCCATGTTTTTTTATTCATAGTTAAGTACCTACCAACTAATCTGTGTTGAGCCACAATGTGACATGACATGACATAACAGGCGATCGGCAGGCAGCCTGGGCTGGGCCGCGTTTCATAAAACTAAACTTGCTATCTCCAAAACTCGACATTGGCAGAATCCTTAGGGTAACCATAATTTAGAATTGAATTGAATCATAAAACTAAAATATAGTTTATTATGACAATGCGATGTACATTGAGTAATAGTCTGCCCACGTGTTAGTCTGAGGTTTAATCTGCTTACTGCTATGCAATCTGCATCGCATTGTCGCAGTGATCTGTCAGGATCGTGGGAAGTGGCAGTCCCTGGTCTCTGCCTACCCCTCTGGGATACAGGCGTGAGTTTATGTATGTGTATGTATCGCATTATCATAGTGAACCATGAATTGTAGTTCTACCCAGGGCTACCAAACACTGTAAGAAAAGAACGTGTGTCGCTTAGTGGATTATTGATACTGTAATGTTGCACCAACGTGCTATGGCTAGCACCTCAGAGCATTGGCTACCACGATTGTCGCAGTGTTGCTTGTCGCGGTCAAATTGCAGTCTGGGAAATTGGTTTTTGCCGTAGGTATCCCTACGTAGTTCTTTAAAACCATGGGACTAGAAGAAGAAGAAAGACATTTATTATACCAACAAGATACATCACAGGAACAAAATAAGCAGATAAGTAACATAATATGCACAACAGCAGAAAGAAAACTAAATACACAACACACAAAACGAATAAATAAAACAGGACCATAGATGTAGCCTGTAGCGTATCTAAGTTACCACAAAAGGCAGCTGACCCAGCGTCGTGCTGAGGAAGTGATCCCTCAGCGCTGATTTTCAGTCAATGTCTACGGTAACCCATAATTGTACTATGAGTAATTGGTAGTAACCCTCGTTGTACCATCAATAGGACAAAGTAATGGGGCCACAAGGCGCCACACAGCGTTTAAACGTCACTAACCCACCTATTCTACTGGCTAACAATGCAAAAGAGGACAGAAAAAAGTGACCATAATGTCCAGCAATGGCCGTCCATTGGTGGACGGGCACGGGCCTGTTTCATAACTACAAGTCACGGTTTACTATTACAATTCGATGCACATTGCAATGTCGATTAACCCACAGATTAACAAGTAGACTCTGCTACGCAATGTAGCTCGAATTGTCATACCAAACTGGGGATTGTAGTTATATGAAACTCGGCCCTGATTAATTGATTGAACAATGTCTCTCTTCTTACTAGGTATCTATGGCATACCGCTGGCACTGTGTGTGTTCGCGCTGCAGCTATATACGGCGGTGCTGCTAGGCAGAAGCTGGCTGCTAGCGCAGGAGATATCACCCCAGATCGGAGAGAAGAGCAGGTGGGGACTAAGGGACTGGACGCACTTTCAGACACTAGACACTTACCCGCAACTTTGTACGGATGAGAATGAATGCGGCCGTTTGACAGCATGCTGAGTAACCGCTAGTGCGCTAACCGTTAGACTGTGCTTTAGCTCGCTGGGGACTGGCTTACTTCTAGTCGATGGAAATGGAAAACCTATTTGACGTGGTTTTCGTTGAAGGAAGGAAGTAAGGACTAAGGAAGCTAATTCAGTACCTTTGCAAGATGTTGAGGACTCCTCAATGAGCAGACTTCAACAAAATATTTATCTAGGGTTCTATGTTTATGGTTTTTTCGACATGACTCTCATGTTCGGTCCTTTGAGCGGGTTCGAATCTCGCTTCGGCCCGGATTTTTTCTTTCTATGTGATTTGAAACTAATAAATATGTTTAAATGTGTGTTGTGACGCAAAAGATTTAGACGAAGCTGTATGTGTGCTGTATGTACCTATGCTACACTGATTAATATCCTGAAACAATGTATCTTCTGAAGATATATTGCGCCTAGATATGCTACAAATAAGTAACTATCACTGTTGATATAATAGTTATACGATAGGCGCAGATAATTATGCGCCTAGGCGTGGGGCATTTTCGTACGGTATGTGATGAATGTATGAATTAGCAAATGAACATTGTATTGAACGCAATCGAAAGAGGACTTTCATTGACTTGTTCATTGATGGTCCCCCATTTTTTCTGTTGACATGGACCTTTAAACAAGTCACAATCTATATGAGCCACTTTACTGGTCATACTGGTCTAATTACTCAGGTACCCTTATGCGGCTGTCGCAGAACTCGCATTCGGACCTCGCGCCCGAAGCCTGGTGACGTTCCTAATCGACGCAACGGTGTTTGGAGCCGGGGTGCCCAACTTAATTGTTGGTAAGTGATTTTTGTTTCAGCATCCGATGAAACGTGTCGGTGACAAACTGTTAAGTTTTACGGGCCCAGAACTCACACGAAAGCCCGTAATATGCAGAGATGCGCCCTTATCGGTGGGGAGTCTTTACAAAAACATAATCCCTAGGCAGCCGTCTCTGCGTAGCTCCCATTGGCGTATGTATGCGCCCTAGCTAGTAATAGTAAAAAAGTAATAGTAACGCTAAAAGTGAAGTGAATTGTGGGAAGACAGGCTTGACAATTGTGTTACCAATCGAAACGAGTTTAGTACTACCCGGCAAAATATCTATTCACCTGCCACCTTAAGACGTGAAGTCAATGGTATGACGTGTTGGTATAAAACCAATCATAAGTTACGCTGTCATTTACTATCGCCAAATCAACGTTCGGCCGTCACGCATGGCGCACAAAATGAACCAATCATAGAGTGATTTACTCTTGCGCTTATTTCATTGGTACAGACTAATCGAGAGGACAGGTGCCGTTTTTGAGAGTGAATTTTGTAGGAAGAAATACTTCTATGGTTTTTTTATTCGTATGCCCTAGACCCAATGTGTGTATGCAGTAACCCCAACATCCTGTGGCTGGCTTAGACAGTATTGCAGTGGGCAAGGCCCACCCGGATCCGTGTATCCTAGCCTATCTACGCCAATTATGGTTGCTCCTGCATCTGCCGGCGGTAGTTCAGAGTCTATTAAGTGGCCTCCATGCCAACCAATGCAATCGCTGTGCAATTAATGCAATTCCTTAATGTTCCCGAAAACGGTAGATAGGTTCTACCCGTCAAAATGACTAACGTTTGCTATGTCTACCGGTAGCTTTCTCTCTAGCTAAACTAAAAACCAGTCCGAGCCAATGGAAATAAGGAAACCGCACAAACGCCGAGCCGAGTATCAAAATACAATGCCCAGTCACCTGTGAAAAGGACAGTCGCCTACAAAATTCTTATCGCTTAAGCTTGGTGAAGCTATACCTGGCTATGCTACTTATTATTGTAGAGCTGCCTCGTTGGTCTAACGGTGCCACGTGTGATCACCATGCCGGAGGTCGTAGGTGCGATCCGCCGTAGGTACATTAAATTTATACACATGGCTTCTGTTATGTTTGCGATGTCCATATTGCTGGTTACCATAGCACAGGGTCTCCTAGTTTGGGACCAGCTTTTATATTACGCGCACCAAATCCTGACCAATTCTGTCAAATAACTGTCAAAATCCATACTAATAGCCGTCGCAAACGCCAGGATTCCGACAGGATTTGGTGAGAATAATTAGGCCTCTGGACAAGTGGTTGTGTTGTGTGAAAGTTATTACTTTTTAGGGTTCCGTACCTCAAAAGGAAAAAAGGGAACCCTTATAGGATCATTTTGTTGTCCGTCTGTCCTTTCGTCCGTCTGTCTGTCAAGACCTGTCCGGAACGCGTGGAGGTATCGAGTTAAAATTAAAACCATAAGTATAAGTACCTACCCAGGTCTACAGTCCCTTGAAACTGTGATCAAACTTTAAAAATCAAACTTTAATTTAACGTAATAAAATATACGGCCGAAAACATATATTTCGAAACTCAAGGGAATCAAAAGGGTAATTACTTTCCGTTGACCTAGGTCTATGAAATTTTGTCACTACAAGGACTGGGAAAAATCTGAAACTATACATTTGTAATAAATCATAAAAAATAGTCTTTGAAGTTCGGGAAAAGCTCGGGAAAAACTGCGAGACTCAATTTCTGAACTATTTATAATATGTGAGTACCTACAAATTTGTTCGAAACCCGCAAACATCACATTACCCAACCTTTCTGCATTTCCACGATTATATCATATCAGTAATTTTTTCCCTTTTTCCATTAGTTTTCTTTAGTCATTAAATACAGTCCTCTCAGTCACGTGTCATAAAACTACAATTCGTCGTTTATTATGATAAACTTGATGTAGGTATACATTGCGTAGTCGTCGATCAGTACATATCTAAGCTAGTCGGCTATGGAACTTACATCGAATTGTCATAGTTAACCATGAATTGGAGTTCTATGAAATGGGTCTAGCTAGAGTCTAACAAACACATACTCGTAGTTGTGGTATAGAACGATATAGAGTTTACTCAGCAATGGCAATACAATGTCATTCTAATGGTACCCGCGCAAATTAAATAAGCAAGTCGCGACGTCTCGCTATGAAGAAAGAAGTTTGTTTGTCCGTTCCTTTCTTGAACGGACAAACAAATACGTCATCTTCACTTCGTTTGATTTCAGCATCGCAGAGCCTGCAGCTCTTCTGGTACAAGATCACTGGTGGCGAAGTCGGGGTGTCGTACTGCATATGGATGCTGCTGATCGGCCTCCTACTTTGTCCCGTGATGTGGCTCGGCTCGCCCAAAGATATGAAGTACCTACGTTACGTAGCTTTAGTTGGCCAGAGTACATTGTGACAAAACATGTGATGAATTTTCCTTGGGGGGGAAGCTCCTTATCTAAATAAAATACACGTATCGACGAAGAATCGTTTATTGGAAGTGACACCGAAATAATTGGAGGGAAAAACATGATGATGACGGCGACAAAAGGTTGCGTTCAAAAATAACATAAAATTCAGTAGCGTTCACAAATCTATAACAAAACAAACAACGTTTACAGCCTTATTTATAAAAAGATGATTCTATAAGACACGCCTGAAACGCAGTTTAAATAGTCTATGGTAAAGGGAGAGACTGTAAACTTTGTTTCAATTGAATTTCACTTTGTAGAAAGTATTAAAGAAGACTAAAGTTACCACTTGCGATATTAAAATGTAGGATGAAAGTTTTTTGTTTGCGTCTTCAGTGCTTTCCCCATGGTAAAAGTTGTTTGACAGGTGGAAGCCACTACTTTTGGATGTGTACCTATGGGCCTACAAATGACGTATGTTGTTTTTCCATGTTTGTGATGTCCTTGTCTGCTTACGATATTATGACAGGGTGTCCTAGTTTGTGACCAGGTCAAGTTATTGTATTGTGTGGAAGTTATAATTATTTTAGTGGGGTATTATTTTTAAATAGCTTATACCTAGGTTTATTAATATAGATACAAGACAATGTATAAAATCTCTTATTATTTTGTCCCGCCCTGTATATTGACAATCTCCTTCAGATTGACTGTCCAAAGAGCTGGAAGGCATCCCACGCTGCATTTGACGATCCGTTGTCTCCAGTCTAGAACCTTTTTACCCCTTTTTGTGTACCCCTTCGCTTATGGGTTTTTCGGCAGATCTGACCAGCGCACTGTCACTTTAGCTGGGTAATTTTCGAATTTTTAATCAGTACCCAACCCTAAAATAGACCTAACCCGTATGAGCCCAAACCACAGACAGGTGGGCAAAAATGACCACTGACTGGGCTCCACGCGACGGATATCGGAAGCGTGGCCGACCCATGCGGAGTTGGCGGGACGACCTCACGACCTTTCTACCGGGTCGGCAGGAGGTGGCCATGAACAGAGAGACATGGAGAGCTAATGGGGAGGCCTTTGCCCAGCAGTAGGACACAATTGGTGCTATACAAAAAAAAAACCTCAGATTTCCTCATCGGCGTAGAATTTTGGGTTACTATCTATAGGTAAACGTACATATTAGGTTTCGGTCTAATAGGGTATCGCTTTTCAGGGACGTCCCCGCAAAGGTAAAATAATCTTAGATACGCCGATGATTTTCCTTCCAGGCCGCTAGCCCTGACCTCAGCCTGCATAGTGACGACAGTGGCCGTCTCCACGTGGGTCTGCATCTTGACGGATGACGTTTCACCGCCCAGCACTGGGGGCCTCCTAGTATACAGACCTGATGCTCGGGATTTCCTGATCGCTTACGGAATCATCGCCTTTCAGGTAAGTGTCTGACGCACCAGCAGACCAAGATAAGTTGACCACCATAGATATAAGAATTTGTTCCGAGTTGACGGCTCCAACTTAATTTGATGTCGTTTATCGGGCATCTATCTCGGGCGTATTATATTATACGGTGTAAATATACGGTGTAAATTACACTGAGAAACGATGGGGTAAAAAGTTTGTCGAGTAGATACAATCACAGATGTAAAAAAACGTCTGTGCCACGAATCGACATTTTCAAAAGTCGTAAGTCCATAGTGACCTTTGATGCATGTTTTGTATTACTCTTCAATCCGTTATTGTATCCCGATATTTATGCAGCGTTGCAGACACTACAGTTTGACTACCTCGTAGGTCTAACGAGCGGCACCTGGTTAGGTACCATACCAGAGAGCGCCATATTCAAAAGTCGTAAATCCATACTGACCTTTGATGCAGAGGGTTAGGCAAAGACCAGGGACTGCCACTTGATACGATCCTCCTTCCTCTATTATGTTAATGCTTATTATAACCTCAAAACGTAACGATTATGGCAAAACCCTACATGGTTAGGAAAACCATGAAGGAAACCTATGTCCTGCAGTGGGCTTCAAATGGCTGATTATGATGATAACCTCAAAAATGTCTTCCGCAGTTTGACATCCACCCCATGCTGCTCACCATCCAAGTGGACATGAAAGACAGCTCCAAAATCAACCTGGCAGTGCTCTGCGGGTTCCTGGTGACAGGCGCCATGTTCGCCGTTACCACTGTGCTGGCTGCCTTCCGGTACGGGCAGGAAATTGACTCCAATATACTGCAAGGTATGCTTTACATTTCCTTACAACATTATTAGATTACATTCTACCGGTGCGCTGCCACTAAAAAAAGAAAGAAGACATTTATTCAAATTTTCACAGAAACACAAAGTAAACACCACACTACCACACCTTTCATTATGGGCTGCATAAATAGAGATCAAGAACGTTTCCTTGATAGAGATAGATAAAACGGTACCTACTGTCTGTCAAAGCTATCTAGAACGTCATTTCTTTCATCCAATACATCCATTGATGGTGGTCATGGTCACCCGAGTCAGGATTCCAGCATCACGCAGATCCATCCATCAGTTTCTGGTAATTATTCAGTCGCTTTTCTTCTGTTACTGTATAAACAATCTTTTTCTGTTCTTCATAAAGGCATGACGCGGGGATTTTCACTTGTCAAGGAACGAACCAGTGAAAGTTGAAAACATGTCTAACTGGCGCTAAGAAATGACCCCACGTTCAATTGTGTTACCAATCGGAGCGAGTTCAGTACCTAATACCCGTCAAAATAATTATGCACCTGCTACCTTTAAACCGCCATCTTGCGAGGTGCCTAGATATTTCGACGGGTTGTACACCATGAAGTCAATGGTTTGACGTTTTTGTATAAAACCAATCATAAGTTACACTGTCATTTACTATCGCTCAATCAACGTTCACGTCGTCACGCATGGCGCACAGAATGAACCAATCACAGAGTGATTTACACTAAACCACATCTTGCGCTTATTTAATTGGTACAGACTAATCGAGAAGACAGGGGCATAGATAAGAGTGGACAGGGGCCGTTTTTTTGAGAGTGAATTTGCCCAACCACTTTTATATGTGAATTTGTGATTGTAATTGTCAGTCAAAGTCAAAGTCAAAAATTTTTATTCACTATAAAAACAAAATGTTTACTTAATGAACGTCAAAGCTGTTAGTTTCACAATTAATAGATTATGCGGTTTGTATTTGTTTCAATCAGGTGCCACATTTCCTCAGGTATACCGCCGTCGATACCTTTGTACGTGGTGGCGCTACTGGTGACGCTCCAGCTGTGCCTGTCAAGTGCTGTAGGCAACTCGGCCCTGTTCCAACACGTTGAAGATATCTTGAAGATACCAAGAGGTACACGTTGAAATGAAATACTTAATAATAATAACTTCCACACATAGGTACAATCACTCAAATGAGTTTCATTGCATTGCTTGAATTTGGGCATTGAATTATTTGAGTTAAAGTTTCTTGTAATATTGTAGGTAATTCTTGTGACTTTCGTTTTCTTGTAATATTGTTGTATGTAAAGCCTTGTTTATACGAAGCCATCGCTGGCTACCAGTATCACTGGCAGCCAGCACTGGCTTGGTATTGGCCTTGTATAAACGTTTTTCATGCCAAGACAGCGCTGGCGAGAATAGAGCGCCCGTTTATTTTACATTTACTAAAATGTGCCCGCGACCTCAATTCGGTATTTGACACGATCAATAACAAATTATTTCATATGCTCGATTAAAACAAAAATTACAAAATATCTCGGAAAATGTACCTCTTTTAGTCAATTACTAGTTATTAAAGTTAACAAACATTCATTGTTTTCAGACTTCTGCGTGAAGCGATGCCTTATAAGATCAAGTATCGTCGCGCTAGCGGTGTTTCTCGGCGAGGCTATACCACGTTTCGACGTAGTGATGGGCCTTATCGGTTCCACATTAACCGGGCCACTCATGTTCGTATTCCCACCGTTATTTTTCCTGAGACTCTGCTACATGAAGAGTTACTTGACCGAAAACGACCCAGACTTCCCCTTGAAGAGCAATGTTAGGTTATCGTTGAAAGCACAAAATGGCCGCCTTCTCAACACGTCTTACAACTACCCGCCGAGAGTGGGTTACAAAACTTTTGATGTAATTGGTGAAGTAGGTTCTGATATCGGTGAAGAATATATGATTAAATGGCAGGATGTGTGTTTGGCAGCCTCTGTCATGGTTTTCGGAATAGCGGCGACGCTTGTAGCTACTTATTCGAGTTGGGCTGATGCTGTAAGTTCAGCCACGTTTACGCCGCCATGTTTGGTTAACACCACAGCGGCGGCGCGCAGTCTCATAGAGACGATCTCTAAAATAAAGATCTGATTAGATTTAAGTTTGTATCAATTTAACGGATAGTTTAATTAAACAATATATTGGCTTTAATTCGATTAGTTAACACCACAGCGGCGGGCGGCGCGCAGTCTCATAGAGACAATCTCGAAAATAAAGATCTGATTAGATTTAAGTTTGTATCAATTCAACGGATAGTTTAATTAAAAAATATAATAATATTGGTTTAAATGCGATTAGTTAACACCACAGCGGCGGGCGGCGCGCAGTCTCATAGAGACAATCTCGAAAATAAAGATCTGATTAGATTTAAGTTTGTATCAATTCAACGGATAGTTTAATTAAAAAATATAATATTGGTTTAAATGCGATTAGTTAACACCACAGCGGCGGCGCGCAGTCTCATAGAGACGATCACAAAAATAAAGATCAGCCCCTGTATTACGCGCACCAAGACCTGGGCGACTCCAATCGTCTAACTGTCAAATTAGTATAGAATTTGACAGTTAGACGATTGGAATCGCTCAGGATTTTGTGCGCATAATTAGGCCCCTGATTAGATTTAACTTTGTATCAATTCAACGAATAGTTTAATTAAAAAATATATTTGTTTAAATGCGAAATGTGTCTTTAATTTAACAATTTAAATCATAACAAAACAAATCAGTATAACAATTATAACATTTTATTATCCAACAATTCTTATTTCAATACTCTACACCATGTTGACTTGTAAAGGGAACATTATGTGATATTTTGGTCAACTAGAGCATGTGATTATTTAAGGCTTTGTCCGAATAGTGTAAATAGTAGCACAACTAGAATTATAATTATAACTTTCACACAACACAATCACTTGCCCCAACTAGGATACCCTGTGCTATGATAACCAGGCAAGGACGTCACAAACATGGAAATACACCCAGACTGAGGCCATTTGTACAAATGTACGGCGGCCCCCTGTGGGAATCGAACCCACGACCTCTGTCTTGGTAGTTAAGCGCCTTAACGGCTAGTCCACCGAGGCAGTCAATAAAGTAATAATACAGTTCATAAAAAAAGGCGGTCGCTTTTTAACACGTAGGCTTAATAAACTATAGTACAAACAATCTGACTTGGCCGATGAAGTTTCATCTGAGGTTCGAAGTAGGGGAACTAATGGTCGACTCTCATAAGCTCTCGGTGTTCTTTCTAGGGTCGGGGACCCAAGCACATACCTACTTATTTAGGTCCAAAACGCAAATTTTTGAGGAGGTGAAAAAAAAAAAACCTATAAAACTACTCTAAAACATTTTTATTATCTTTATTTTACAAAACTAAGTAAACAGCTATTTTAATTACTATGAAAATTTGACTTTGTGCCTTAGCCCGCCGACCCTAGATTTATAAAAACACGATTCCTCTAAAACACTCCTCAGGGGCAGCTTAAATAATCTGTGGTTACATTTTTCCCTTTACCACATACTATTTAGACTGCCTCTGAGGAGTGTTTTTAGGAATCGTGCTCTTCAAATAAGACCGTTGTTTCCCACATCAACATAAAAATGTAAACATTGTAACCTTTAAATTGTAAGACAACATCCTTTTATAAAAGGACAACATCGGGCGAACGAAATCTCTTTCCAAAATAGTACCTACTCAATAAAATCTGAATGTGGCAAAATTTTATAGGTGGTCCTGCCACCACGAGAAACAAATCTTTGGTCCAAATCTGGATATTCACCTATGCAAAACAAAATGCCCTTATTCGCAAACGACATAACAATGGTCTAACTTAGGCCGGCTTGCACCAACGCTAACTGACAGAAATATCTATCTGTCTATTCATGCAGGGTTAATCTCCATAAGCTGTCAGGATGGTATAGGTGCTGGGCAAGCCTACTCCATCTAAAAAATACAATGTCCAAGGCACTGCAGCGTCCGAGTTGTCCCTGAAGCCATCTAGTGTGAGTTATGGTAGACTTCTGTGCATCGCGGCCGATCGCAGCCGCGCGCGACTGATCACACGCGCGGCTGATGCGGCAATAGTCATTGTATGAAAATGTATGGCGCTGTTTCCAAAGTCTGCGACGGACACGTGCGGCAGACGACAAAAACGGCGCCATACATTTTGATACAATAACTATTGTCGCATCAGCCGCGCGTCAGTCGCACGCGAACGATCGCGCGCGACTGACGCGCTCTACCTTTAAGGTGCCACTGAACGTTACATAAATCATCTCATTACGTAGATGCCAAAGGCCTAAGTTAAGCTCCATCCAGTGAATAAGTACAAAAATCCATAGATCAATTGTATATCTGACAACACTGTCAATCAGCTATTTATTCGTTTATCCCTGGATACGTTTGTTATCCAGACACTTGTCGCAAGTCGTCTTCACATAGTAACCCGGCAATTAACTTGAACCCTCGGGCTTAAGAATCAGAGAATACAATGTTAACCACTGCGGTTTATTTCGCTAGCGAATCTCTATTCGCTTCAACTAACATGGCCTTCATATCACATATCTTTCTATAAACGATTTCCCCCTAGACAACCCGGAAGCATATTATATATCTATGGACGACTTAAATCCGTAAACGACTAGGTTCTTAACAACACTAATAGAAAATAGAAACGCTTGCAGTCTGTGTAGATCAGCCCGACGACCCCGTCGTGGATCAAACGACGATGCGAGTCGTTTTAACGCGCTCAAATGACAAAAGTCGCCACTAAAACGCGCCACTCGCGCCGCTACGCTACCTACGCTGGCAGCAAGACCGTCGGGCGCGACAAAGCGACAAAGAGTCGCGCCGTCTCGCCCTCACTCGCTACGTTAAGCAAGGCACGACTTCATCGATTTAACGCGCTCTATACGTCGGTCGTGCTGGATAAATTTATTCTCACTACATTAAATGGAGTGTGTAGCACCTATTTTGTAACAAGTACCATTGCCGGCCGATAGGAAGAACGAATGCAAAATCACATTTAGGCGCAATTGACATAAAGTCTCAGCAGTGCGACTTCAACGAAACGCCATTTAGGCGAGCATTTTCGCCAGCGTCTCCGCGTACAGTTTCTTGATCACTTTCTTGTCCAACTTACCCATCGCATTCCGCGGCATCTCATCAATCACCAGCAGTTTCTTTGGCAGCTGGTACGGCGCCAGCTTCTTGCCGGCCTCATCTTTCAACTCCTTCAGCGTCAACTTGGCATTCGGCTTCAGTACAACAATGGCGGTCACTATCTCGCCTTGCGCCTCATCTTCTATACCTATCACAGCCACGTCAGCGACGTTCGGGTGGTCTAACACTGCTGATTCGACCTGTAGGGCGGAGACTTTGTACCCGCTCGTTTTTATTATGTCTACGGACGTCCGGCCAAGGATTTGGAACTGGTTGTCGGCGTATAGGGCGGTGTCCCCCGTCCTGAACCAGCCGTCCTCGGTGAAGTCTTTGGAGTCGAGGAGGGGCGCTCTGTCCCAGTACCTGTTGGCGAGGAATTTGTTTATCCACGACTGGAGAGCAATTTTTGCAAGGTTAAACTCACGATTGGAAACAGCAGTGGGACACAAACTAGGCTACGTAAAAAAAAAAACTCACGATTCGCCACTTTTCCATTGGCTGATACGCATTGATACATTGCAGGCAATACCCATGTATAGGGTTGCCAACCCCACTATATAATATAGTATCCTACTATATTAGGGGCTCAAATACTATATTCCTAAAAAATATATATAGTAGGCGAAACTAAGATAAGATAAGAATATTATTTATTGTATACCGAAAAAAATGTTACAGAAACAGCAATGACAAAAGAAAAGATACAATTGGCGGCCGTAAACTACTATATTTTGCGTAAAGCGGAACCCAGCCTTAATCTCTTTCTAAAGCTCGCTCTTCAAGTCTAAGTCCGTGAATCGAGCGGCACGACTGTCGCTATTTGTTACTATGTTTTACCATTATTTTCTCATTTACTATATTTTTAGAGGTAATAGCTTCGAATAGTTGGCAACACTACCCATGTAATGTTGGTAAGAAGTGTACCTATACTTTTGACGAGTATGAGACGTCGTTAAATCATTTCACATTTTAATATATTTTTCCTCTCCTGTGCTTAGTTTTTGGCAAAGAGAAACAGCTGTCAATGGTTAACAGCTGCCAACAGATTGTTAGTGTACGAGAATCAGAAAGGTTAATGACACAGGTCATAAGAAACTTTTCAATAGGACGGGTGTTTCCTCAGAGTTGAAGAAGACGACTGAAGATTTTCATTCAGAAAAAACACATGAGTTGTACTTCTGCCAAACTGCATAACAATTTTTTGGCAGATGCTCTTCATCATCATCATTAGCCATTTGACGCCCACTGCAGGACATAGGCTTCCCTCATGGTTTTCCAAGCTTCCCGGTGTAGTGCCGCCCGCATCCAGCGACTCCCCGCCACCGTAACCAGGTCGTCAGACCATCTGGTGGGGGCCTTCCCACGCTGCGTCGTCCGGTCCGCGGTCGCCAGGTCAAAACTTTTTTGCCCCAACGGCCATCACTTCTCCGAGCTATGTGCCCCGCCCACTGCCACTTCAACTGAGCAATTATTCGAACTAGATCAGTAACTCGGGTTCTTCTGCACGTCTCCTCATTCCTGATTTGATCACGCAGTGAAACTCCTAACATAGCTCAATAATTATATTCTTTTTGTTGCACTAACCCGTGCTGACGACAATTTTAAAAACCTATTTAGAGGCTAAAAATTCCACCTATCCCGGACTAGAATTTTTGGCCTCTAAATAGGTTTTTAAAGTAGCTCATTAAAATAGAAGGTATTTGAAACTTCCTACAAACTACCCGTTACTATAATATTACCTAGTGAAGACTCCAGGACCCTTCAGGAGTAGCTCTCCTTGGTAGCTCTGCTCGGGGCTCTCCTGGTGGACCGTGACCTTGGGCGTTTTCCACTCGAAGTCCTCAGATTCAACGGCGTGCTCCCGTGTGATGCCCAGCCGGTTGAGACAGATCTGGTGAACAAACGTCACATAGAAAGGAAAAATACGAGTGAAAGCGGAACGAACCCGCGCTTCTATCGTACGTTGTTTTTATGTAGCCTCTATGTTTGTGTCCCACTACTGGGCAAAGCCCCCCCCCCCCAATTCAGTCCAGAGTTTTCGGTCCACCTCAGAACACTCCGGCAGATGTTGGTCGAGACCGTGTCTCCACCGCCTCGACTTCGATTTCCGTCTTGTGGCACCCACTCGGTGGCGAGTCTCGCCCATCTATCCGGGTATATACTGACATGACCGGCCCAGCACCACTTTAATTTCGCAGTCTGGACGCCCACGTCGATTATTCGTGTTTTTGTGCGTAGTGTGGAATTTCGGACACGGTTTACTCTCCTGACGCCCAAAATACTGCGCTTCATCGCTCTCCGTCAAACCTTAAGCCTGGACAAATCAGTCTAAGAATCAACATATTTATCTTTTGAGATAATCGTTCCTAGCATTATTTTGAAGTTAAGTCTACGAACTAACTAACTCCACTCTGACCATCGAGTCCACTTTGCCCAAGCGTACAACTCTCTACCAGTATTAGGACTATATCGAGTGACAGAAAGAGAATGCTTATTATCTAAAAAAAAAAAACGGCTAAGTGTCGGGCGCGCGTAAGAAAGGGTTCCGTACCATTATCTATGTACCGTAACCGTGACGACCTTTGACATTCGAATACAACATACAACATTTGAATATTTTAAACGTCTACCTGTTGCTGTTATTAATATCGAGCAAAAAAACGGCAAAAACAACCACGTTGGTTGTATGGGAGCCCCCTTAAATATTCATTTTATTTTAACTTAATTACTTATTTTCAAACTAAATATTCTGTGAATATTTCAACGGCAAAAAAATCAAGTTTGTTGTATGGGAGCCCCACTTAAATATTTATTTTATTCTGTTTTTAGTATTTATTGTTATAGCGGCAACACAAATACATCATCTGTGAAAATTTCAACTGTCTAGCTATCACGGTTTATGAGATACTCCCTGGTGACAGACAGACAGTGGAGTCTTAGTAATAAGGTTCCTTAGCCTTTTGCTACGGAACCCTAAAAAGAGATCTCAAGACGAAATACGTAATTAAGGCTATTCTTACGTGGAGCATGCTGTCTCGCTCGCACAATTTAATAATTTTGATGATTGTAATAAAATGAGATATTTTAAATAAATGTGGTTTGAGGGTTTGATAGACAATATGTCTATATGATATAGACAATATGATAAACAATGTCTAATAAATAAATAAATAAATAAATAAATAAATAAAATTGCGAACATTCAATTCAAGGCATATGTTTCTTATCCTGTACTAAGTTTTTAATTAAGAAAATTTCAGAGAACATTAACAATTTTGGAAACAACTTTTCTTTACTGAAAACTACGTATAGGAAAACAAAAATATATTTAAAATTACCGTAAAATAAATTATGCATTAAACCCTCAGACCACGTTAATAAAACTCATATTAATAAAACCTGGCGTCCCGCAAGGTTCACTACCAGGCCCGCCGCTAAACCTTAAATACAAAACCTAATTCTAAAATATTTCCTCACCTGATTATCACACAAGGGTGATTCCACAGTGACCAGCGGTGTTATTTTATCATCCTCACTGACGGCAGCTACTCTGGCCATTATGCCGGGCAGTGGGAGGCCCACTTTGCTCAACGTCCGGCCTTCCACCGGCCGGTAGGGGTTGCTCAGACACATGCCGGATTCTGACATTCCGTAGCGCTCTAGGAGGCGGTGACCGGAGATCTGGGAATGGAAGATACGGTTTAACAGCACAGACAAGGTTGGCTTGGTCCACCATGTCATGACTACGAATGAACGGAATAAATCGACAATACTACCATATTTTGGGCAAAACTTTACTACCACACTTGGTGACTGCACACTAGGCAAATCCTGTCTCGTGGGAGAGACGAACGGTTTAACAGGTTACCAGATTGAGCGGTTGTGATACGAGGCATTTGTGAGATAAAAAACAAATGGGTAAAGTAAGGCATTAAGGCTGCTGTTACACCTGACTTCTCGTCTCGCCTGCACATTCCAACATTTTTAAGGATTGTAAAAAAAAATTATACTTTTGATGAATGTGGTCCGAGGGTTTGACGGATAATAAAATTGCGGACATTCAAGACATATTTTTTGTTATCCCGCACCTAGTTTTTTTAATGAGTAAAATTGGTACCTACTAAAATTAATTGTTTGAAACAAGTTTTCTTTATTCAAACTTCATCATCATCATCAGTCCTTTGATGCCCACTGTAGGATATAGGCCTCCCTCATGATTTTCATAACCATGAGGGGTTTTGCCATAATCGCCACGCTTGGCGGGCGAGTTGGCGATCGCAGTATGCGGTCGGAATCTCAGTAAGACGCTGCTGCCTGTCTCGTGGTAATTTATTTCCTTAGTCGCCTTCTACGACATCCACGGGAGGAAATGGAGCATAGGAAAAAATAAATGTATTTAAAATGTCCGTAATTTTATTATCTATCATGAAACCCTCAAACCACACGTAGCAAATGTATTTTTTTTTACAATGACAATTTTTTTTATAACAGCCGCCTCAAATTCCATTCCTTCTTCCAAATCCCCACCCTCACCTCGAACCAGTCGTGCGCGAGCGCCCGCGGCAGCGGCGCGGAGCCGGCGCACATGAGGCGCATGCGCTGCGCGAGCGTCGCGCGCACGTGCGCCCGCGTGCGCGCCTCGCCGAACATCTGCGCGTGCGCGCTCGCCAGCCGCGCGTACATCGCCGGCACGCCGTGGAACACCGTCACCTGGGGGCGAGTCTCTGACGTGCTCACTTGTCTGCGAGTACTATGTCATTCGTTCATCTGATTCGTCTCGTTGATTCAAGAAATATCGACCCTTATTTACAATTTGTTGTCATTGATAAAAAGAAATTACCTATTACAAAAAATTACATTCAGACAGAAACGGAATGGAATAAAATATACGTGTCATCATCATCATCATCAACCCATTATGTCCCCACCGAGGGGCAAGGGTCTCTTCCCTGAGGAACGTATAGGCCATACTCCACCACGGGGGCCAAGTCCGGATTGGTGGAGGCTTGTAGACTAGTGGCTCGTCTACTGTCAGAAGTTGTTAAGCCGCCCTAAGGCCTCTGACTTAGCTTAACGACTGCCATCTATCGACGGCATCCGGCACCAACTACTAAAATATACGTGTACATACGTACATACATCTATGAAAACAAGAGACTAGACTTGTTTTCTACAGTTTTGTATAAAAAAATATTATAGGTATTTATGTATTTGAGCAGCCTCAGTCCGACCGATCTCTTCTTGAGGCATACTGAGGCTGCTCACCTCGAGGCAGAGAAGCGAGGCACGTCGCGGATCAAAGTGAGGCGATGTCCCGTCAGTCTCTTGGTTATTAAGAACTAAAACGTATTGCAATCCTTGCGTTTCTCATCCATCCCTGGCTTTCCTTCATATAATCCATATGTGTGTATGTTTGTGTGTATGTGTGAGTGTGGTGTACTACTTATTTCAATATGGAAAGGATAGCTTCTGTATCTTGGGGCAGTGATCCATTCAGGGTGAACTTAAATATATCACAACATAGTGGTTCAAAGGCACGCGCCTCGGGCGAGGCACGTCCCCACAGACCCGACTTAAGTTTAGAATTATTTATATGTGAGTGGTTGACCAAAAAGGGACCTGGAGGGATTGGAAACCGTTATTTTTTTTATTTGAATTTTTTAATCTGTGGTATTTTAGCTTTTTTTTTGTCTAACCAGAATATTTTTAGGTGCCGTACTAGTTTTTTTTTTTTAATTCTTTTTGTGAGCCGAGTTTGATCGAAACCTGTTTATACACGAAACTTCAAACGCGATTTTCTCGAAATCGATTATTTTCCCTTGAGGTCCCTTTTTGGTGAATCACTCACATATTATTACGATTTTTTTTTACTTATTGTGATGTGATTTTTTTTTTTTTTTTTCAATTTCAATTTCAACTGCAACCGCGAGGCACCATGTGTGGTTTACCTTAGTTTCTTCCCGCTCCCCCATGCCAAGTAGTCTCGACCAGACGCTGTGCGCAGCGAAGGAAGGCAGCATGCGTATCCTAGGAAAAAATAAACATGGAGATATTAAGGCTGCTGTTTATCTTATCTTATCTTATCTTAAAGTAGTTGTGCGGGGGCCGAAAGTTAGCCGGCGACACTTCGGCCCAGTGGGATCTGTTGCGTCCTACGAGTAAAAAAGCCATCATCATCATTCAGCCACAAGAAGTCCACTGCTGGACATAGGCCTCCTCCATGGATTTCCAAAAAGACCGGTTGGAAGCGGCTTGCATCCAGCGTCTTCCTGCCACTTGGATGAGGTCATCTGTCCATCTTGTGGCTGGTCGTCCTACGCTGCGCTTGCCGATATGTGGTCTCCATTCGAGAACTTTTCGGCCCCATCGGCCATCAGTTCCGCGTGCTATGTGCCCCGCCCACTGCCACTTTAACTTACTAATCCGGTGGGCTATGTCGACGACTTTCGTTCGTCTACGGAAAAAAGCCATAGAAGTACCTATTTCTTCCTACAAAATTCGCACTCAAAAACGGCCCCAGTCCTCTCGATTAGTCTGTGCCAATGATGTACTGCAGAGTAAATCACTCTGTGATTGGTTTATTCTCTGTGCGCCATGCGTGTTGTGAACGTTGATTGGGCGATAGTAAGTGACAGCGTAACTGATGGTTGGTTTTATACAAAAACGTCAAACCAATGACTTCATTAATGTATAACCCGCCGAAATATCTAGGTAGCTCGGGTGCATAGATATTTTGCCTGGTAATATTGAACTCGCTCTGATTGGTAACACTATTGACAAGCCCCGCCCGCAATCTCACAAATGACCGTGGGGTCATTTTAAGAGTACTGTACCCAAAGACGTAAGGGACCCTATTACTATGACTCCACTGTTCGTCTGTCTGTCTGTTTGTCTGGCAGGCTGTATCTCATGAACCGTGATAGCTAGACAGTTTAAATTTTCATTGATGATGTATTTCTGTTGCCGCTATAACAGAAAATACTAAAAACAGAATAAAATAAATATTTAAGGGGGGCTCCATACAGCAAACGTTGTCTAAAGACGACGCTCGCCATCTAGCGGCCATCTATGTAACCTTCACAGCTACGATGTCATGTCGTTAAATGTCAATGTTAAACGCTTCCTGTTGGCTTCCATAAGTGGCGCTGTTCTCAAATTCGATCTTTGTCTAATGTTGTTTAGATAATGGTACGGAACCCTTCGTGCGTGAGTCCGACTCGCACTTGACCGGTTTTTGGCACTAGATAGACATCTATGTTTTTAACTATTACTGGTTCTGTCTGCCCCTTGACCTTACACCTAAGCCTAATCGAAGGCTGCTGTTACGTATAGCATGCTGTCCCGCTCGCACATTTAACTTTTTTAATTATTGCAATAAAATGAGTAAACTTTTCATAAATGTGGTCTGAGGGTTTGGATGCATAATTGAATTACGGACATTTTAAATATATTTTTGTATTCCTATACGGAGTCTTTAACCACTCGTCTGCCGCGACACAGATCTGTGTCCAACTTAGTATGAGCCACCTATACGTTGCGTTCCGCGAGGGCAGTTCAGGAGTTAATAAAGTAAAGTTGTTCCCAAAGTTATTAGTTTTGGAATCAAATGTTCTCAACGAAAAACTTAGTACAGGATAAGAGAAATTAGAGAAATACGCCTTGAATATCCGAAACTTAATTATCCATCAAACCCTCAGACCACATTTATCAAAAGTGTTAAATTGTGTGAGCGATACAGCATGCTCCACGTAAGCTTCGGTCTTTGCATCGACGTAATGATATGATTTATACAGTATCCAGTGGCACCGTCACTCACACTAGATAGGCGAAGGGACCACTCGGACGCTGCAACGCCTGGGACGTTGTATTTCAGGTGGAGTAGGCTTGCCCAGCGCCCGTACCATCCTGACAGCTTAGTCGGCCTAGCCCACAGAAAAGACCAAGTCAATACGTGGGGAGCCATCGGTTTCCTCGTGATGTTTTCCACGTAACAGCAGCCATAATGGGCTGGTTGAATAGATAGAACTAACCTGGCGCCAGCAGCCAGTGAAGCGTTGAGTGAGTTCAGCTGTCCGTGGATGTGATGGAGCGGCAGCGTGTGTAGTACGACGTCGTTGGCTGAATACTCCCACGCGCAGTGCAAGGACGCTATCTGCGTCGCTAGCATCGCGTGAGTCCATAACACACCTGAGAAGAGGGAACACGGTACGCGTCCGTCAGGGGAGCAGGCGACCATCAGGGTATCATGGGACTAGGGAGATTAATAGTGTAGTATACGAATAAACTTTATTCGACAACATTACAATGAATTACATACAGCAGGTACATAATCAAGTTAAAATATCCTTACAAAGAATAACAAGTCTTTATTCTCAATTACGAGTCTCTGAAATGCATAGTTGTTCAATAGAGTCATATCAGTACGGCAATGGCTCTGTAATGGTTGTTTCATTGTTATTGGTAGTCTAGCAGCCAATAGCATTCCAGGCCGTGCAACTTAACTTGGCGCCTCGCGCTATCCAATCTTCTTTTCGAGATCTATCTTAATAGGCATATTTAGATATATATCTAAATGTGCCAATATCTACAGTTAATTTGTTTAGGTACGTATATTTATTGAAATATAAAGTTTATAAATCTAAATCTTTACACTTTACAAAATTCAATGTGAAATTACATTGAATTTCATGAAATTCAAGTAAAATGTACATACCTATTTAGATTTATAAAGTGTATATTTCAATAAAAATACGTATCATGATTGTTTACATTTAGTTAAATACCTAAACAAATGAACTATAGATAGATAGATATAGAACACTTTATTGTACATAAAAATGTAAATTAAACAGATATTTCTTAACCCAAGAGTACAGACGGCGGCCTTATCACTAAAAAAGTGATCTCTTCCAGACATCGCTTCGATGGACTGGACTAATACGTTGGAGAAGGAAGTAGATGTACAAAAATACAAAATGATAATTTCAGTAAATAACCAAGTAAGTATATTGATACTAAAAAAAATGTAGAAAAGAACCCTATTTAGAAGCTAAAAATTCCACCGCGACCTCCGGCTAACCGTGCCAGCGCTCTTCCAACCGTGTATTTCACGTAGCAACCCTCTCTCTAAAATTTCTCCCCGGGCGTGCATGGCTGCTCCTAGTTATTATAAGTTATTTTAATAATTTAACAACGTAATGCGTCCATATATATTGAAGAATATAGTGTGAGGTATCTACAGCATCCCCGTGTTTGTTTTATTGAAGAGCCAGCTCGTTAAACCAGATCTATACCACTTCACGTCTACCAGGTATTACACCACTGCTGCGATTACACAAACGTTCTTGGATTACACCTATGACTTTATTTTCTATGTTATGTAAATTTGTGAAGTCGTAGTAGTAGCAATACCACTCGCTAACGGCGTAGGAAAACATCGTGAGGAAACCTGAGTGTCTGACCTATTCACATACCTCAGCACTTGAAATCGCCAATCCGCGGTTGGCAGGAGTGGTGATACAGCCCATACTCTCTCCCTGAGAGAAGGCCTGTGCCTAGGGTTGCCAACCCTGCTATATAGTATCCTACTATATTAGGGGCTCAAATACTATATTTCTAAACTACTATATCTATATACTAATAATAAATCTGTAAGGGTCGGTCATGGAGTAAGTTAGTTTGTTTTCAGAGATATTGTGTTTATAGGCTCAATATATGATACTGAAACTAATTTCACGATTTTTAGAATTTTTTTCTGTATGTGTGTATGTATGTTCCTCCATAACTCTTAAACCAATTATCCTAATTTGATGAAATTTGGTATAAAAACATATAGACATCTGGGACACAGGATAGGCTATTTAAATTCTAGCTCCAGTTATGATAAGACGTGGCCCCCATACAAATGCTGCTTCGTAAAAATCGAAATGTACGCGAACGGAGTCGCGGGCACAGCTAGTTTTGCATAAAGCGGTACCCAGACTTAATCATTTTCTAAAGCTCACTCTTCAAGCCTAAGTCCGTGAATCGCGCGACTGCCGCTATTTTTTACTATTTTTTTTTCCATTATTTTGCCATATACTATATTTTTACAGGTAATAGTTTCGGAAATACTATATTTGTTAGAAAAAAAGTTGGCAACCCTACCTGTGCCCTACAGTGGGACGTATATAGGCTGCTTATGTATACGGTGCTCGGCCTTCGGCTTCTTACCTTTGGGTTTACTAGTGGTCCCACTGGTATAGATGATCAGAGCTTCTTGACTGCCGTACCACTGATTGGACCGGGCGCTGTCCACTAGACCATCTTCCTTCGTCTTGAGGAACGCGCTGTTAGGCTGGTACAGTTGGGCGGTGATTTCCTGGAATTTACGGTGTTATGAAATAATCCCAGTGGAGTATTGATTAATATAAACTGGCACTTTTTTATTCGTAGTAGCACTACCACTCGCTAACTGTGAAGGGAAACATCGTGAGGAAACATGAGAGTCAGAGGTGTTCAAACATGAGAGTCAGAGGTGTTCAAACATGAGAGTCAGAGGTGTTCAAACATGAGAGTCAGAGGTGTTCAAACATGAGAGTCAGAGGTGTTCAATAACACCTCAGCGTTTGAAATTACCAATCGTCACCCTGATCAAACAAATACGGCGTTACCCTGGAGATTAGTGAACGTGTGCCATACCTTCTCCTTGTCCTTCCTTATCTTTCCTGTGGCCTAGGCCGACTAAGCTGTCAGGATGGCATAGGTGCTGGGCAAGCCTACTCCATTTAAAATACAATGTCCCAGGCACTGCAGCGTCCGAGTGGTCCCTTCACCCATCTAGTGTGAGTGAAGGTGCCACTGGATGTATAAATCATCTCATTACGTAGATGAGACTCCTTTATGGGGCACTGTATACGGTTCTACAATAAAATACCTCAAGATATATTAGATTTACCAACGACGCGGCTTAAAAATGTGTTAAGCATACTCTGTGCTAAAAAGCCTATTAAAATATTAAGGATTATTTGGAAGACAAAGATGTCTGGTATTTAAATTATGTTAACGGGGACTGTTAGGTTCTTCTCCGCATAATCTATTAATTGTGAAATTAACAGCTTGGACGTTCATTGAGAAAAAAATTTGGTTTTTCGCCTTTGACTTTGAAAGGCCTAACGTTTCTAGGGCATACCTTCTCTCTGCTAGTGACCAACAATGGCCGGGACATCTCCTGAGCGATTAGTCGCAGTGTCTTTTCGTAATCGGGCGTGCACACGACCAGCTGAGCGTCGCTGTCGCCTACGAAGTACTTGAGCATCTCCGGTGGGTGCAGCGGTGTTAGGGGGACGGCTGGAAGACGTAACTTGTGTCAAACTTATATTGGAGTGACTGTTTTCATAATATTGAGAAAAGAATGCTGCATTGGTTCGGACTAGTGGAGAGGATGAAGGAAGAAAGATTGACGAAACAAATATATCGAGCGAATGTGGGTGGAAGGGCCGGTAAGGGAGACCCAGACGGATATACTTCGACCAAATAGGGGATGCATTAGCAAAGGGCAAGATAAAAAGTACCCGAAACCGGCTTGCGTGCATGCAACGACTAATGAATGTTGAGGAAGCGAAAGTGATCTGTCAGGATCGTAGTGGCAGTCCCTGGTGTCTACCTACCCCTCTGGGATACAGGAGTGAGCTTATGTTATGTTCTTTTCATAACATAGAAGATAACATAGTATTTTCTACGGTTAACACGAGCACTAGACCATAAAAATGTGTAGTGTTTCGAAGTCGGTTTTTTATTTTTATTTAAATTTTTGGTTTTTCTATTTTTAGTGGGAGACCTGGAGAAAAATAAACAAGTCCCTTATAACCACAATTTACCCTAATATAACTATAATTTACCTTAATTCATTGCTTTAAAATTTTATGTTCTCAATTTCCGTCTCCGAAGGTCTTCACCAGAACATCACCGAATTGACTTGGGACTACTTTTACGCAATTTTATGAAACATACGGATATTACTAAAGGATGGGCCCCGTTAGGCCTCATTTACTGCTGTCCATTGAAGAGTTCCGTTCTCCATCTCTGAAAGTCTCCATCAGATCTGCACCAAATTAAAATGGGACCAATGGGACGTTATATCTATTCGAAGAAGAAAAGAATTGTCGAAATCGGTTGTGATTTAACGGACTTCTGCGAAAACATAACCAAATATATATTATTCAATTATTAGTAAATTACTTCAGCCACATGTCGCTGCCTGTACGTAATACGTGGTAATAAGAGAAGTTTGTAAAGAGGTTCGAAATTTCGCCGATACTTGCACTTGCTCAGTTGAGAGAGCGCTGGCACGGTTAGCCAGAGGTCGCGGGTTCAAGTACCGGCATGGGTGGAATTTTAAGCCTCTAAATAGATTTTTTAAAACTTCTATGTTTTATTCCTAGGTGTTACCTATATTTCCCGACATCCATATCGCCCATTGAACGATCACGTGGGAAGCGTCGTTGCTACACATGTACGCAATTGTGCGCTCCGTCTCGCCCACTGAAAGTAGAATATAAAACATACATGAGTTATATCGAATATTAGAATCGCTCGTAGCTCCGGCTGCCTGAGTGATCTTAAACGATCACGAAGGTTAAGCAACACTGGGCGCGTTCAGTGCATGGATGGGTCGCCGTCTATGCCTAACGCTAGTGGCATTTTTCCGAGCGGTTCCGTGCTTCGCAAGGCACGTTAAGCTGTTGGTGCCGGCTGCCGTCGATAGATGGCAGTCGTTAAGCCAAGTCAGAGGCCTTAGGGCGGCTTGACAACTTCTGACAGTAGACGAGCTACTAGTCTACAAGCCTCCACCAATCCGGACTCGGCCCCCGTGGTGGAGTATGGCCTATACCTTCCTCAGGGAAGAGACCCGTGCCCCTCGGTGGGGACATAATGGGTTGATGATGATGAGTTATATTGCCTATTCTACTCACCAATGCACTGGTTGGCTCACATCAAAATTGATTTAAAAAAAATTTCCCATATCACGTGGCCTAACGAACCAAAATATATTGATTTTAATACAAAATTGCTAGTTAAATAAAAGCTTTAAAAATTTATGTAATCTTGGCGTTGGTAGCGCAGCGATACAACTAGCCTGACATTCGGGAGATCGTGGGTTCGAATCCCGGCATGTACCAATGACTTTGTTTTCTAAGTTACGTACATTTGTGAAGTTGTAGTAGCAATACCACTCGTTAACTGCGAAGGAAAACATTGAGGAAACCTGAGTGTCTAAGGTGTTCTCATACCTCGGCGTGTGAAATTGCCAATTCGCAGTTTTTTTTCCAAGCTTTTCCCGAACTTCAAAGAATATTTTTTTTAATAATTTAATTACAAATGTATAGTTTCAGATTTTTCCTTGTACTTGTAGTATAAGACAATATTATTACTTGCCAAATTTCATAGTTCTAGGTCAACGAAAAATTATCTAAAAATTATGATTCCCTTAAGTGTCGAGATATACGTTTTTTGCGTCCGTGTCTTTTTTTTTCACGTTAACTTAGAAGTTTGACTTTTTCTCAGGTTCAAGGAACTGTAGACCTGAGTATATGGTTTTAATTTCAACTCGATACCTTCACGCGTTTGCGAGAAAACGGGTTTTGACGGACAGACGGACGGACGGACAAAAAGTGATCCTATAAGGGTTCCGTTTTGTCCTTCTGAGGTACGGAACCCTAAAAGTTAACAACTTAAGACCTATTTACGAAAAGGGTCCATTAGCATATTGCTGTATTTATTTATTAGCTATATTATTTGAATATCAGCACGCAGAACTGATGGCCGATGGGGCCGAATAGTTCTCGAATTGAGACCACATATCGGCAAGCGCAGCGTAGGACGACCAGCCACAAGTTGGACAGATGACCTCATCCAAGTGGCAGGAAGGCGCTGGATGCAGGCCGCTTCCAACCGGTCTTTTTGGAAATCCATGGAGGAGGCCTATGTCCAGCAGTGGACCTCTTGTGGCTGAATGATGATGATGATGATTATTTGAAATGAAGCAACCACATTACTCCCCACATTATTACGCTCACCCAGCTGAGCTGATATATCGGTGCTGAGCGCAGCAGCAGCTTGGTGCAGGCCGGCGTAAGTGTAGATGCCGAGCTCATCTTGTAACGCCACGCGGTTGGGGAACAGCAGGGCCCTCCTGAACACTGGCACCACACCACCTGGGAAACATATTGGCGTTCCAAGTTGAGAATCTGTACAAATATGATAAGATTTATTTGTGCTTTCTTCTTGTAATTGAGAGATGTCTTTACAGCAAATGCAAAAGTTTCAAACAAGAACCCTGCTAGGGCGCTGAAAACTGAAGTGTGTTAACACAATAAAACCGGCCAAGCACGTGTAGGGCTCCGGAAGAGGGTTTTTTTTTTATTGATATTCTTCTTCTTCTTTTGGTGCCATCTCCTATCGGAGGTCGGCTATCATTGTGGCTATTTTGGCCCGTGATGTTGCGGCTCGGAAGAGTTCTATCTTTGTAGTGTTATACCACTCTGCAAGATTTTGGAGCCACGATGTTTTTCTGCGGCCAGGTCTCCGTCGTTGATATTAGGATTTTATTTTACTTATATTAACTACTTACCTGCTTTACACAACTAACAACTTCATCAAGGTACTCGAAACTTTCAATGGAATTTTTACGAAGTTTTCCTTTTATAAGTCGGCCGACTATTAACTCCTGAACTGCCCTCGCGGAACGCAACGTATAGGTGGCCTATACTAAGTTGGACACAGATCTGTGTCGCGGCAGGCGAGTGGTTAATCGTTAACTTGTAAAGCCTACTTAGCTGTGATAGTTTCCCTTTTATCTTCGTTATACTTGCTACCGTCCTGAATTTTTTCACGTTGCTACCAAGGGAGAGGGGATACTCTAATTTAACAAAAATTGCGCTTTAAAGCTTAAAATAGTCTGCGGTGAGATTTTACAAGGACAAGACTTAAACTACCTCTGAGGAGTGTATTGGAGGAATCGTGTTTTTATAAATGGGACCGTTAGTGTTTAGTGTCTTTTTATTTTTATATTTTTATTTTCTCAGGCGTTTTATGTGTTAATTTCGCCCAAGTGTGTAAATGTGTGTTTTGGTGGATAAATAAAACATTATCTTATCTTAAATTTAATGTTCCGTAAACGTTAATCGAAAAATGGTTATTCCAACCCACATTCTTATTAAACGACCTCTTCAACGATACCCCAAACTATGGGCTATACGAGAAAAAAGCCCTACATTAATGGCCAGTTTCTGAATTGAGAATTTCGCTAAATAAATAGTTAACTATAGTGCTGCGTCTTCGAATTTCTCTGAAAAGAGCGTGACAGAACGTTAAGAAAGAAAGAAAGAAAGAAAGAGGATATTTATTTAAATTGTCTTAAGTATTTACCTACTTAGGAAATTCTCAATTCAGAAACCGGCCCTAAGTGTAGAGGAAATAAACTAAAAAAAAAATCAGTTTTAACACTTTTTTTCTACCGACTTATCAGTAAAGCTTATTTATATCTATGCCAAATTAGCTTTCCAGTACTAAGCGTCTCTGAGCTAAGCCGCAACAGACAGAAAGGCTATAATAAGTTTCTTGTTCACTATGGAACCCTAAAAATCTATTCCCACATGTGTGACGGAGCATTAGTTAAGAACGGCTCCACTGATTTGGCTGTAACGTTTTAGTTGTGTGTGTAATTGTCAGGACAAGGTTTGTATGCAAGAAAATTTTTGGGAAATCCACTACTTTTGGGTTAGCTTGTACTTACAGGGCTGCCTTACTTTCCCTTACCTCTTGGGTACCATTCTATTGTCATTTCTATTGTCTTCCTCACTAAATGCCCTGTCCACTTGAGCTTCGGCTGTTTCTGAGACTGAGAATGTATTGGAATACCCTAATAATGCCAATTATGCTTCACTTTAATTACAAAAATATAATAAAAATTGTGAATGAAATGGAAAAGTCTAATTAGAATTATAATCTGTTATTTGTATCAGTATAATTATAATGTAAAATGGACAAACAATGTGATTGAACATTTTTGAAAGTTATAGGTATCCTATAAATTTTCGAAAGCTGTCAACGGCATTCTTTAATATCCTCCTAGGTTAAGGTTGCTGTTGTGTATTGGACTTGGGGTAGTTCGTGATAAGTAAATGTGAGTGACAGCTGGGGGTAGTTGCAACTGCAGTCTGGTGATGTCAAGTTCCAGGAGACATGCTACTCATCAAAACTGAGACAATTTAGTGAGTATATAATAGTTGCCATGTCTTCGGGTTTCCCCAGATTTGTCCTAGTTTGGAGGGCATCCGGGCAGGGTTTTAAAAAGTCATCATCATCATCATCATTATTTGTAGACGGGCAGGCAGTTGGAACAACTGATAATTGCCTGCATCCAGTTTCACTTGGTTATTTTTTCTTTTGGTCAGTGATGGAAACCCGGACACTTTTTATGTCAGTGAAAATCCGATTAACTTGATAGATTGGAATGAATTGCAATAAATTACAGCATTTCATAAAAGTTGGTGCGGGATATATACCCGTGCAATTGTGATGTGACGTGTCTCCCCTAGTCGCCCCGCTCCCTGCAGTTTGTAATTTGTTTTTTATAATTTAAATTTGTATTTAATAATATTTTATAATTTCATTGATGCCAAAAAGAAGAGTTCCTAATTATGTTTGTTACAGGAATTCCTGAGGTTTAAGTTTATTTAAGTATGTTTTTATATTTTTGCAATTTTTTTGAGAAGTTTGAAGATAAATCTTTTTTTCACCCAAATGTCCGGGTTTTTGAAGTTTTTGTCCTGGGTCCGTAATTTAGCTGATTTCAACCCTATTCTAGGGATGTAGATACAATGATTAGCGGTCTTGTATTAACTATATACTATAAACTGTAAGTACCTATGCTTCAAATTAAAAAAGTTTGTAAATCCCTGACATAGATAATCATGTGATAGTGTACCAATTCTCTCACCAAGGATTTAAGCGAAGGCAATAGACAGGCTTATCCACACCTACGTCGAAAATTTCTTCTCGCAGTAGGTAACCTTCAATTAGGAGGAAATAGGACAACTCACCTGACCGTATATCCCGGTTATATAAATTCAGAAGCTCAGCGTTGATTTCCTCTTTAATTGCAGTGCCTGAAACGCTTCTACAAGAACTTATTGCACTCCAAATTCTTAACCGGTTCAACGCGCGTATCGGTCGAATACAAAGAACCATGGTTGCTATTTATCAGCTAAAACTAGGCAATTTGAAGAGAGAGACACCAAGTTAGGTGTTCTTTATAAAACCTACGTGTAACTATTGAGTATTTGGTTGTTTTTACGTATTTTCATCTATTTTTGCGATAAAATTCAAGATTCAGCTGTCAGATTAGATTTTGATGGAAAACAGCTGATGGGATGCGTTTCGTTTCGAGCGATATTGACCACAGAGAATATAATCACTACATACGTTTTATATTGACTAGAACCTTTGTCTTTCTAATATATTTTTTTTGTGTTGCGGGTTTTGTATAAAAAATAAGTGTATTTTTAAAAACCTATTTAGAGGCTAAAGTATGATTTACACAGGGTCAGTAGACAAGTCAGTCGCAGTGCCAATGTTGGCGCCGCGACTGACTTTAACAGTTTACATGAAGTAAGTAGTAGTGGTGCGTTTCTCACGGTGAGCACACGTGTTTGAAGTCAGTGGGAAAATACGTTCCCACCAGCGCCAGATCTGGTGGATTTTTGTATCTTGTCGAGCTCTAAATAATATGTAGCCCTTATGGCTTTAATTTTATTTTTTACTTCAGTAGAAGTGAGCCCTTCGATTTGCATTTGTTGAGCCATATTTTGCAACGCTGTTGACCGCATTTCTTTATTGCGGTAATTTGGGGATTTAATATCCCAAAGGCACTCGTTTTCGCCATATAATTGCACCAATTTTAAGGTTTCGTCTTCGCTAAGCTTACGCGTCATTTTTATCGCCAGCGAAAAAATCGTGGTCACTCTACAACGCAGCGGCAGTGACTAACCACGCACTGACTTGTCTGTTTACACGGGGTTTATTTGGCTGGCGCGGGGGTGCGCGGGTGGCGGGGGGCGCCAACTGACTTTAAAATATTCGTGTCCGAATATTCAAGTCAGCGCTGACTTCAAGCCACTGTACTGACTTCAAATCAGTTTACAAAGGGTTTTTTTCGGGTCAGCACTGACTTGCCTCGAATTTGTAGTCAGTTACTGACCCTGTGTAAATCCACCCATGCCGGGACTTGAACCCGCGACCTCTGGCTCACCGTGCCAGCGCTCTCCCAACTGACCTAATGGGCAAGTGCAATCAGTGCATCGATGACGAGCCTCTTTACAAACTTCTCTGTATGTATTACGTACAGGCTAATAGGGCAAAAGCAAACGGGCAACAGATGTTCAGGGTAAAAGTAAATAGGTTTATCACGAAAAATATTAAAAGTCCAACCATGCTCCGAAGTTCAACCACATCTTCTGTTGCCAATATTACCACATCAAAATAAATTACTTAGGACAACAGCGCCTAATTTCAGCCCTCTCCTAATACTTAATAATATTACATAATACCAGTAACAGCGATTTCATTTCAATGTAAAAGAAAGTTTACCTATAGCTAACAGTTTTTACTTTATAACATTTTGGTCACAATTAATTATTATAGGTATAAACAAACGAATAATTATGATTTTCTAGTTTATTAGTATTCTCCTCCATAACCAACTTTACATTCTGAAAATTTGGCCGAAATTAAACTCAGGGGGCCGATATTAGGGAAAGTAGGGAGTATCGAATAACTCTGAGATCGATAAATAAAAATTATGACAATAAAAATAACAATAAATTTATTTATTTATCAAATAAGGCAATTGGTAAAACAATTACATCAATTAAATATAATATATATTATGTCAACAGTGTTACAGTAGTTTTGTTCACACAAGTTACTTTATTGGTAGGCTTGTAATTTACCTATTTCATAACAATAATTTAATGTTAATATAATGTAAACTTTAATCGAATGTACAAATCTGATTGCTGGCCCTTACACTAGCTAAAAGCCTGTAGGAAGAGCCAGTAGTTTCTGTTAGCAGAGCAAGACGCAGTACTGAATATATTATCATGGTAGTTTACAGAAACATACAAATAAATTCACTGAGGGGGTAGGCTGACACCAAGGTTTGCCACTTGCCACTATCCCGACTCTTTCGCTTATTAAACATTAATCAGTTGCTGCATGCACACATTAGTGCCAGGTACTTTTTAGAAAAGTTTTATTACATGTTACAGGCATCACGCATAAGGAAGAATATCATATTATCCATAATTATGAGATTTTTTAATATATGGTTACAGCGCTAGATGGTTTCTCTACTTATAATGCCTGAGGTAGTAGATTAAAAAAATTATACAAAGCCGGAAGTCCAAAAATAATTAAGGGCACTATTATTAGGCGCTGCAACCCTATGCTTTATTTGTCAACTTTGTACTGAACTACCATCAGACCACACCAAAACCTACCACAGCCTCATCTGCCAACATGTCCTTAATTACCTTCTGAAGTTTACTGACTGTACGGAATCTATCGTCACCAGTCAAGCATTCATGCAATATCTTGTCCAACTCCGGATGCAAATTATTTATATGCTTTGGTATTGGTAATAAGAGCGGTTTTTCGTCGCCGGCAAGAATATAACAGGCCGCCCAAATATTATGGTCACTCAAGTGATGACGACACATATTGTGAATAGAAAAAGTGAAACCAGGGCCAACGTCTTCGTGATGGTATCGCTTGTACCAATCCGGTAGATCTTTCTTTGGTGCTATATGCTTGTCTATTATGACTACATCTTCTAAATCTATAAACGTTACTTTGTCTGTTTCATCTGCTACAATGTTGTCTAGTCCCCAATCTAGAAGGTAGAAACGATATCTGAAAATTTTAATTAAGTTATTTTTTTTTGTTACTACAGGATCACCAACTTATTACTCATTTCAAGCCCTAATTAAGTTTGGAAGATTTGAAACAATTACAATAAAATAAAGAAATATTTTTTATTTTGTCATAATAATGTTTCTAAATTAAGATTTCCTTTGACGGTGACTTAAACAGATATAGTAGATTGTGTCTCAAGGGAGCAAAATGATATATTTACGGCGAGGGCGGTATATTGAATCCTGAGTGAAGCGAAAGATTCTACGATAAAGTAGAATCTTGAGCGTAGCGAGGGATTCAAGTGTTTACGCCCAAGACGGAAATAATTTTGCTACCGAGTGACACATACTGCTTTTCACACCTGCTATAAGGAAAATTTAAATCAAACACAATTAAGATATCGAAAGAAGTTTATTATTTGTAAGCAAATTGTAATGATGGATTGCAACAAAATAAAAATCGAATTGGAATTACATTTTGTGAAAATCTGCACACGGATCATGCCGAGGGCAATAAAACAAAAACTAGAATATCAGGGAAGAAAAGTACAACTTTTCATTTCCCTCATTTGAGGGAATCAAGGGATCTTTTCTGAATAGCAGGTGTGAAAAAGTGCTTTTTTACTCTAGACAGGATTGAGAGAAAACCATAATTACCTATCATAAACAAACTTCACATGGAAAGAAAATGTTCAGGCCAAAGCAGAATGTAAACTCACGCTTCTAGCATACCATGTTAGTGCTCTTACCCACTATAATATTCGGACCTCACCTTGATTCTGTGAAATTTCAATTTCATGCTGATTATATAACATTTAAACTGGTATTTGGCAACTGCGAAGTTTGTTTATAAGGCTCTTCATGAGGCTCATGTAGAAAATCAATCACCTTTCATGTTTATATGTGAAGTCAAGAGCAGCATTTAGTATCCCAATGGCAAATGAGAGCTTCCGGTGCCAAGGCATGTGCATGAGATTGCTCAGGGTTTCTCCAGCATATGCCACCACCTCCAGACGGCCGCATACACCACCGTACGCTGGCACAGGCCAGCCTCGAGACTTTAGTGTCTTCTGAAATGGAATAAGCATCAGCTTTAAGCTCCCAGTGTATTAAATAATAATAAATAGTTTGGTTTTGATTAATCATTGGGGAATGAATGGAATTTTTAGACCATCAGGAATAAAGAGGGTTTGTAGAACCTGTCCTGCATAAAAAAATAGATAGATAGATAGAATATTCTTTATTGTATGTACACCAGGAATTACATAAGAGAATTATTTACATTATAATTACCTGTAGTACAATGGGTTCCGGATTCAACTTAAGCATGGTCCAAAAGTTTATCAAGTCTGCTTTATTTTTGCTCTGTCTCAATGGGTTTAAGAAATCAAAGATACTGGAGCCATATGGACACATCACTAGGCCCTTTCTAGGCTGCGATTCAGGCTGAGACAAGTTGTAAGCAACCACTTTGACCAATTCCTCTTCTAGATTTGTCACATTGAGGATATCTTTTGGTTTACAGTTACGTTTCAGCTTCCACTGCTTACACACCAAGGAATCAAACCTTTTTAGCTCCCAGTCATGAGCTAATTTCTTGATCACGATACGCCTGCCGGATCTCGTAAAGCCATAGTAAATATTTTTTGCATTGAATATGCTGGTCCAATGGTTTGGATCGAGGATGATCTGGTTGGAATATATCTCCGGGCACAGCGAGACGCCATAGCATGCCGGACATCTATAGATCTCTGAAAGCCGGAAAAGTTCAGGATCTTTCAGCTCCTTGAAATACAAAACGGTACCGTAAAAGGAAAGACAAAAAACTATTGTGAGCAGAACGATTCTTTTGAGAAATCTCCGGCGCAACAGCATGTATGTGTACAATTTGTCGTTCATATCCTCGACCGATTATAAGCACTTTATTTCCTTGCTATTTCGTAATGTAAACAATTTTAATAAAAACAGTGAAAACAAATACGAAAAATGCATTTCCCAAACTGTCAGTGTCAATTTGTACCACAGAGTAAACTGAACATTGAAATAGAATGAATAAAATTAACATTGAATGAATGAACTTCCTATTCTAGTCTGTGGTCCTGGGTTAGCACGCAGATTAATGAAAAGTCATATGGTACATCTACACGATGGTATTTCGAATAGATGCATGTAGCATAGGGTGATTTTATTGAGCCATGACATGAATGATTGATGATGGCCTCTAGCGACGACCACCACTGCTTCCTAGCGTGTGCTCTAAGGCGGCTGGAGCCAAATAAACTTTGTTTTGTAAATCCGGTGAAGTAGAGCAGTCCATGTTGTAAATAGGTATAGGAAGGCTTTGATCTTTTTTCCCTGCTTGGCTTTTCATTTCTTGAACTTCAAGGTCTTCAGTTTTCTTGACAGAAATGAACTAAAATTATTCTGAACTATTAATTTCTATTTGTTCTTCTACTTCAGCACGTAATAAAAACTCAGTCTTCAATTTTACATTGTTATCAATTTACGTTCACACTAATAAATTGAATATAAAATATAAATTAATAAAAAAGAAAATAGTTTTTATTATTTGACATCGCTTATCTACAAAAATGAAACATCTTTCTATTAATAATTTTACGCGTCGGCAACATAATCGAAACGCTTACGTTCTCAGTCGGAAAATTTTCTTGATTTCCATTTGACCACGCCCCTAATCTCGATTTAACAAAACATGCAGCGATAAAAAACCTTTTTACAGCAGGCGACATGTTGATTTTTTTGTAGGTTCCGTGAAGCCGATACGGATCGCTGTCATTGCTACAAAATGTCTTTGTAGATATCAGGGTGTAGGTCATTTAATTGTAGTCTAATTACCTGTTCCGTGCTAATTTTCATGTGAAACGAATCCAAAAGAATAAGAAGAGGATCTACTTCACCCGAATCAAGGGTGTGTATTAGTGATGCTAGACCGATATAGATTTGTATCAAAATAATCTGAAAGCTATTTATAAATATTATTTTCTCAGCTTTTACCTTAGACAAGCGTTGATAGTGCCGTCTGGACTATAAATAAACCGTGAAAGTTATTAAATATTGCAGTATTCTATGCACGCGATTTGGGTGCCTTCGGGAGGTTGCCATTTTTCGGTGGATATCACGGTCCAGTGTTGTGGAGCGTGAGCGCTCCGTCACCGGGCGTGAGGCTCGGCTGGGGCGCTGGGCCCTACCGCCGCCCCTAGTGTTGAAGTGCAGTGGTGATTGCAGGTTGTCGAGGATTACCGAGTCATGGTATTGTCGGTGGTAGAGGTGTCGAGGTAATATCGGGGCCGAGCTGAACGATGCGGGCGTGAGGCTGACCGGCACCACGGCTTCGTCGGTGGCGGGCGGCGCGCGGGGAGCCGAGTCTCCCTCGCAGGCCACTCAAGATACAGTTGATAACGCCTCTCCCACTTGCTGGTAAGTCCCTGAGGGCTCAAACTAACATGTACTCTATAGACAGTCTATAGACTACAATTGACGATCAATATAGTTATTGTCCGACTGTTGAAAAGACTAGTCTGCAATGGCTTAGTGTTATTTATAAGACGCACCCTGAAATGGGCTACAGGGAAAGACCATTTTAGCAGCAGTTTGGCGCTTCTAAGTAATCGTGTTCATATAACTGATACTTACTCTTGCAGTTTCCTAAACCACTCTAATAATTAGAAAAAGCATTGAAACTAGTTGAGTTTCACGCAGGTTAAAGTCAATTTTTATTACAATTCATGCAGAAATTTCAAATAAGATTCACTCATTTGAAATTCTATGTAGCCCAAAAAACACTCCATCGGTCAAGGTCTTATAACTCATTCCAGTTGTAACATGATTCTGCATATCAACTGCTTCCTAATCTGCAGTGACTATCTGAATTCTCACAGACTTCAACTGTCTTACTCACAAACTTAATACAGCTCAATTTTCAAAATGTACAGGTATAATATAACATTTGAATCCATTAATTATTGCATTAATAATACTCTGAATTGATGCAGTAGAGACGCCAAGGGCTGACAGCTGCCTGAGTACAACAACGCTAGTTGCGCGTTTTAAATGCCAAAAGCAGCGACTTTCCAGTACAATAACTGTCAAATTCTGTCATTTTAGCACCACAAAACGTGTGACTAGTGCCATCGTACTACCTATGCTGGATATACTGGATTGAAATATTGCGATTAGCACAAATATAAATATTGTATGTTATTTTCTTCCAACTGACCTTTGATGATGGGGATAATGGATGGGGTAGTGCTGTGAGATATTTATTTGGAGGATTATTAAAACTAGGTAGTACTAATATATTTAATGAAACACATATAATTATATATACATAATATTTCTATAAAACAGACAATACTTACTAAGTAAAGAAATAATGTACTATCCTGCTTATACTATTATTTAATAATCATAATAGTATAATGATATCCCTGTCCTTATCGGGAATCCCACATACACATGTATGAACGTATGCCTGTTTCACAGCGGGGTAGGCGAAGACCTGGGTTTGCCGTAATCCTGGCAAACCTCTTTCACATCATCAATGTTGATGTGTATCACTGCTAGGCGCAGGCCTACCTCGGAGGCAGAAAGTATGGGCTTAATCAACATGTTCACAATGGATTAGCGATTTCAAGCGCTGAGGTATATGGACAAAAACCTCTGGCACTCAGATTCACAATGTATCCAATAGAAACTGAATCTTAGTGCCTATTATATTAGGATTAAGTCAGCCTAAAGTGCCAGTCCAGACTAAATCCTTGATGAAACCTCAGAACAGCCTTGTTTTCTGCAAGCTATGTGTTTGTGGCTAATCTTATTGCATTGATTGCTGGTTCTATAGGTGTTAAACACAGGCAAGTAACTTTATTTCACTTGCTTAAACTTCAAAGTTAATAGATTTCTATATATTAATAAGAAACTTATCACACTGTGGACATTTGTCAGTTGGTAGAGTCGACAACAAATCCACCTTCACATTTTAGTTGCTTAGTCACCCTTAATGTCAGTAACATTACTAAGTAAAGTATAAGGATGTAAAGGTTGATGTGCTGTCAACTGTACATTGGCATACAAAAAAAAAATTAAATTACTCCAGTTTGTCAAGCTACAAGACACTGGGGGCTAGTTTGTTAAGGTTTTATTGATTCCAAATTAAATCGTCCTTTGAAAGGTTTTTGGTCCAATTCAAACGATTGCGAAAGCAAGATGAAATGCGCCTACGCAATCCCTTGAATGCTATTTAGCGTTTTTTGTCTTCTATTCTCGGGGAGAAGTACAAAACATATAAATTTCCACATTGTGTGATTCAACAAAAAACAGTTAAAAATATGCAAAAACTGCTTTACACTGCAAACACTGAACATGCTACTTAACCCAGAACATAGGTATATTCTTCTCTTTTTGAATGCCAAAATAGAAGAATACACCTAACATCGTGAGGAAACCCTAGTGTCTGAGGTATTTACATACGCCAGCGCTTGCTACGTACAATGGCCCAACTATGGGGCTAAGTGCGGAAATCTCAGGTCTAACTAGAACCTAAAAGGCTAGTTAAGAAAATAACATGTATACTGTCACATATTTTTGTGATGCACAAGTGAAAGCAGGGTCGGATTTAGGGGAGAGCAGGCGGAGCTACTGCCCTGGGGCTTCCACAAGAGAGCAGCCCCCACAATAGGGCAATACTATTACTAAGCGCCAATCTTTTATTAATAAGTAAATTAACGACTGTGCATTCAAATTTGAAATAATATTTAGAAGAAAAAGTAGACATTTATTGGGACAAATTAACACAAGTGAAAAAGGCATAACAAGTAACATAAACAAGTATAAAGGAAAAACAAGTCACATAAATACAACATAATACAAGACAAAGTCAGAGCGTCACAGTGGATCCTGTGGTGTGTCAAAGTTGCCACAAAGGGCATCTGACTCAGCATTGTGCTAAGGGTGTGAGCTCTCAGCGCTAGTTTTCAGTCAGTGCCTGCGGTAATTGACGCGTATATTACAAGTTGGTGCCAAACGAATGAAAATAAGACAATATGTACATATATATAATTTATAAGAAAGTGGTCAAAGAGTGATAAGTAGATAATATTCCAAAATAAATATATTAAAAATAAAATATGAAGACGGCAGGTACCGTAGTCATGTCATTTCGTTGCCAATTATTATTTTTAATACATTTATTGCACATAAGTAAAAAAATACAATGTCAATGTGGCGGACTTTATGGTATAAGCATTTTCTACCATTCAACCACTGGTGGTGCAAGAAATTATCTGTTAGGCATACGAATTAAATTCATTTCGTTAAATTTTTAACCGAATTCAAAAAAGGAGGAGGTTATCAATTAGACGCGTATATTTTTTTATTTTTTATTTGGCTATGTTCCTCCATAACTCCGTCGAATCTTAACCGATTTCGACAATTCTTTTTTTGTTCGAACAAATATGGCCCAGTTTCATGACCAGCACATATATTTGGGCACCGACTTCAAATTATACTTCTACAATACCTACATGTATAAATACTTCTAATTATTTAAATTAATTCTATCTTTTTAGTGCTGTGTGTCGAAGTCGGTTTTTATTTTTTATCTAAGAATTTTTTTCAATTATTTTTTATTCGGAAATTGATTAGGGGCCGCCGCGCCTTCGTTCTCCAGACCTCCAAATCCGGCCCTGACCGATAGCCAATGCGAACTCCGAATTTCAAAACTCTAAATGCAAACCCCGGTGCACGTATGTAGTAACCGAACATCCTCGATTGGGTTCATGCATTCTGGGGTGGGCTCGCTCCTGGATGGCCGAGACCATAATGGCTTATGTCGTACAGTCGACAACAAAGCAATTACATTCATGCACTCGGTTAAGTTGCGGGCGTATGGGTCGATGTGCTGTGGGTATACAGCACACAAACTAATGCGCCTTTTTCTCCATCGCGAGCTGTCGAATCTGCGTGGAATAAAATAATAGCTCGTATTGTCGTAGAAGGCGACTAAGGAAATAAATTACCAGGAGACGGGCAGCAGCGTCTTCCTGAGATTCCGACCGTATACTGCGATCGCCAACCCGCCTGCCAAGCGTGACGATTGTGGCAAAAACCTCTCATGATTGAAAACCATGAGGGAGGCCTATGTCCTGCAGTGGGCGTCAAATGGCTAATGATGATGATTGTTTCTTTCTGTACAAAACTTTTTTTTATGTAGCTTCTAAACGTCTCACTGCAGGGCACAGGACTTCTCTCAGAGAGAGAGAGAGAGAGTATGGCTTAATCACTACACGTGCCCACCGTGGATTAGCAATTTTAAGCGCTCAGGCACTCTGCTTTCTTCACGACGTTTTCCTTCACTGTCAGCGAGTGATATTGCTATTACAACTTCACAAATAAAACTACAATGCGATATAAAAACATTCAACATTCTTGACTAACCCGCTATCTATGTTATCGAAGAACAAAAGAATATAATTGTTAACGTAAAAATCACTGTGAATAGATCACTGGAATGTTTGTCCAAAAAATATGGCATGCTAATGGCTTAGAAAAGTACAGGGCTGACCAAATGACAACACTTTCACCATTATTAGTCAAATAAGATTCTCAGTGGGGATGTACCGAACTGGAGAGATGTTTCTGTAAACCTGTAAACAAACTATAGTCTCACTGTATACCTACGACAAAAGGTAACGTAATTTTTTCAGCTAGTTTTGTATTTACGTAGCACAGTGTATTCTAGTTTGGGACCAGGAAAAGTGATTGTGTTGTGTGGAAGTTGTCATTATTATTATATAATGCACAAAATACACACTTTTGGTGGTGGTAGCCTAGTGGGTAGAACATTGGACTCTGAGGCGAGAGACCCAAGTTCGATTCCCTATGCGGGCATGTACCTATGACTTTGTTTTCTAGGTTGTACATTTGTGACGTTACAGTAGCAATCATCATCATAAGATAAGATAAGATAAGAATATTCTTTATTGTATACCGGAAAAAATCATCATCATCATTCAGCCACAAGAAGTCCACTGCTGGACATAGGCCTCCTCCATGGATTTCCAAAAAGACCGGTTGGAAGCGGCCTGCATCCAGCGTCTTCCTGCCACTTGGATGAGGTCATCTGTCCATCTTGTGGCTGGTCGTCCTACGCTGCGCTTGCCGATATGTGGTCTCCATTCATACAGTAGCAATACCACTAGCTAACTGTGAAGGAAAACGTCGTGAGGAAACCTGAGTGTCTGAGCTATTCACATACCTCAGCGCTTGAAATCGCCGATCCGCGGTGGGCACGCGTGGCGATTAAGCCCATACTCTCTCCCTGAGAGAAGGCCTGTGCCCTACAGTGGGACGTATAGTATAGGTTGCTTATGACTAATGATGACACACTTTTTGCCGTTGTCCCAATTAAGGATACCCTGCGTCATGGTAACCAGGTGAGGTCATCGCAAACCACAAAAAACCTCCCCCAGTGTCGGTGGCGCCTTACCGCTGGACCAACGAGACAGCTTAACAGCGGGGATCGAACCCAGAACCTTAGAGCGCCCCGCGCGAATTCGCAGACATTTTTATTAAGCATCTGACATTAGTGTCATTGCGCACATAATAACGAGCCTGAAATGTACAGATGTGTCTATTGATACTCGGTTACGGAGAGAATGCCATTTCACACGAGGTAGCCGGGCTATTGTTTGCGAAAATCGCCTTTTTTGCCACCGGTTAATTGATGGACAAATAATTATGTGCAGCAGGATAATTGTGGCGGCGACAGAAGGTTATAGCTCCCACTGAATTATCTGTTCACATGTTAAGTACGAAGTTAAAGTAGCAATACCACTCGCTAACTGTGAAGGAAAACATCGTGAGGAAACCTGTGTGTCTGAGCTCTGCACATACCTCAACGCTTGAAATCGCCAATCCGCGTTGGGCACGCGTGATGATTAAGCCCATACTCTCTCTGAGAGAAGGCCTGTGCCCTATATAGGGACGTATATAGGCTGCTTATGATCTTAAGTATGCTATCACAGAGCGGTGGTAGCGGAGCGGTAGAACGCCGGCTTCTCATTCGAGAGGTCGTGGGCTCGAATGCCGCATGCACCAATGACTTTGTTTTCTAAGTAACGTACATTTGTGAAGTTATAGTAGCAATACCTACAAAAAAAACGATTGTGTTGTCTGGAGGTTTTTTATAAAAAAAAAACGCTTGTAATCGTAAATCGCAGTGTAGGGTTCCGTAGAAAAAGGGGGTGTTACCTGATTTACAGAACTAACAACTTCATCAACGTAATCTTCAATGGATTTTGTACGAAGTTTTCCTTTATAAGTTGGTCGTATATTACTCGTTAACTTGTAAAGCCTACATAGTTTCCCTTTTAAGTTCATTGTGTGTGCTACTACCCTGAATTTTTTCACGTTTCTACAATCAACCCTTTAGCTAAGAGAGGGGGGGGGACGCCCTACTCGCACAAAAATATATATATCTATCTAATACCTTTAAACGATCAATTCTTGTGTGCATGTATTCTTGTATGAGTCTCGGAAATGGCTCCAATTATTTTCGTGTAATTTAGTATGCAGAGGGTTTCGGGGACGATAAATCGATCTAGCTAGGTTTCATGTTTAGAAAACGTCGTTTTATCCGTGTTTTTAGGCGATGAAAAAGTGTTAAAATGTCATTAGAATACGAAATTAAACGTCGCCACAATCTACAAGGTTGTAATAGTCTCCAGTCCGATTATTTTTTCCTTTTTTTCCCCTTTTTGCCTCATCGTATCTCAATGTAATTTCCAAAAACACGATTAAGATGAAAAATACCGAACAAAGCTTGGTGATCCAGGTACTAGCTTTAAAGCTTCATATTTCGCTTAACCCTAAATCAAGAAATGGTGTTCCCACACCCGCAGTATTTTTAAATGAGCAATCCAAATATACCGCACACTGGTGTACTCGAGAAAAAAAAATTGCATCCCTAATTTAGGTTTATAACATTTTTTTTTTAAGATGTTATTCTACCGTTTTGTCGGCGTGATTAATATGAAATGTATGTCTATGCCAAATTTCAGCTTTCTGGTACTAATCGTCTCTGAGCTAGGCCGCGGACAGACAGACGGACGGACATGGCGTAACTATAATAGAAGAAGAAGAAGCAGAAGAAAGACATTTATTATACCAACAAGATACATCACAGAAACAAAATAAGCAGATAAGTGACATAATATGCACAACAACAGAAAGAAAACTAAATACACAACAGACGAAACGAATAAATAAAACAGGACCATAGATGTAGCCTGTGGTGTATCTAAGTTGCCACAACAGGCAGCTGACTCAGCGTTGGTTCCTTGTCAACTACGGAACCCTAAAAACGCTCTTTCTCTCAGACTTGACTCGTCGAAAATAGACTCGTGCCCACCGCGGATTTGCGGTTTCAAGCGCCGAGCTATGTACCTTAGACACTCAGGTTTCCTCGCGATGTTTCCATTCAGTGTTAGCGAGTGGTATTGTTACTATAAATTTACAAATTTACCTACTTAACTTCGAAACCAAAGTCATTGTTACATACCGGAATCGAACTGGGGTCCTCTACAATGCGAGGCAAGCGTCCTACCGTCCTACCACCGAATGTTTAATTTACGAGTGTTTCTAAAGGACAACTTGCCAAAAATAAGTTTTAATCTCATCTCATTGGGGTATACTCCGTTCCACGAGCCGAACTCCTAGGGAACCAAATACTTGCATATCATTGGTGAATCGCGTGGTGTAAGCGAACATGGTCCGCTATTGATTAACCAATGGGCGCACATGGACGATTTTCTCTTTGGGAGCTCGTCGCAATGCAATGGATAGGATCGACAGGATACTGAGGGGGTTGGGTGACAGGGAAGAGGGCTGTGCCCAGAATTGGAATTGAAACGGAAAGAGAAAGGAATGGAGGACGATGGGGATACACCATATTGTCTTGTAGAAAATGTGGAAATGAAATAAAATTAAATGAAATTATTTATTTGCACGAAAAGTGAGTTACGTTTCTATTTTCACATTTCTAAGTTTATTTGTTATCGAACTCCTCCGAAACGGCTTTTCATGAAATATTTTGTGTATATTTGGTAGGTCTGAGAATAGCATATTAAGCATAAGCAGCCTATATACGTCCCGCTGCAGGGAGACGTATATAGACTTCTCTCAGGGAGAGAGTATGGGCTTAATCACCACGCGTGCCCACCGCGGATTGGCGATTTCAAGCGCTGAGGTATATGAATAGCTCAGACACCCAGGTTTCCTCACGATGTTTTTCCTTCACCGTTAGCGAGTGGTATTGCTACTATAACTTCACAAATGTACATAACTTAGAAAACAAAGTCATAGGGTACATGCCCGCACTGGGAATCGAACCTGGGTCTCCCGCTTCCGAGTCCAATGTTCTACCCACTAGGCTACCACCGCAGTGAGATTAGGTCGTAGGCTAATTAAGGAGGCAAAACAACGTTTGCAGAGTCAGCTAGTGTTATATAATAAGTTTCTTCACAATTCATCTTTTTAGGCATGCAAAAATTTTATTTAATTAAAGTATTATCTACAATGTCAAGATCTTACAAAAAAAAGCAGACTCAAAAAATCTTTAGTGTAAACATCGAAATAGGAAACTTGTATCTTAAAAGCCAGTGAATACGCAAGTCATCTCAATATGTTTCAATTTAGAGTTTTAACATAGAAACAAAAATAAACCACGTTTATTTGCCGCGTGTAAAAGGTACACTTAATAAAGATATATACGAGGGTAGTAACAAAGATACTTATGAGATAAAATAGTGTACATTTTTGTGACTTGAACTTTTACGGTCTTATTTATAAAAAACTAGATTCCTTAAAACACTTCAAAAACGCCGATTATGTGTTTATTTAGGTTCACATAGTATCGGTACACGTTAAATGGATTCGGACTTCCTAAAGCCATAACCGATTTGTCTCGAGGTCCGTGTCTTCATATCTTAAATTAAAATAGTCTGTAGTGGAGATTTTACAAGGAAAATATATAGCCACAGATTACATAAACAGCGTTGATTTATTACACCTATGCTTTATACGTAACATACATAAGCAGCCTATTATACGTCCCACAGTAGAGCACAGGCCTTCTCTCGGGGAGAGAGTATGGGCTTAATCACCGTGGATTGGCGATTTCAAGCGCTGAGGTATGTGAATAGCTCGGCTCAGGTTTCCTCACGATGTTTTCCTTCACAATTAGCGAGTGGTATTGCTACTATAACTTCACAAATGTACATAACTTAGAAAACAAAGTCATAGATACATGCCCGCACTGGGAATCGAACCTGGGTCTCTCGCTTCCGAGTCCAATGTTCTACCTACCCACTAGGCTACCACCGCTGTCTAGCCGCTGCCGCCTAGTGGGTAGTAATATTTTATAGATGGCATACAAAAATCATAATGGAATGGCTTCCCGAAACTGCGGTCGAATGCACGACGGTTGCTCTTTGATACTAAAAACGTGCTGCATATAGACTCTTATCGTGATTATGAGATATAAATAGAACCTTCCGACAAAAGTGAGGTTACTGCCTCCTTATTACGATACCAGCAGTGCCCGCGACTGCGTTCGCGTGGTAAACGAATTAGCCTGCAGCATTATGTCCACCCTGAATCGCTCGTAGCCCCGGCTGCCTGAGTGATCTTAAACGATCACGAAGGTTAAGCAACACAGGGCGCGTTCAGTGCATGGATGGGTCGCCGTCTATGCCTAACGCTAGTGGCATTTGTCCGAGCGGTTCCGTGCTTCGCAAGGCACGTTAAGCTGTTGGTGCCGGCTGCCGTCGATAGATGGCAGTCGTTAAGCCAAGTCAGAGGCCTTAGGGCGGCTTGACAACTTCTGACAGTAGACGAGCCACTAGTCTACAAGCCTCCACCAATCCGGACTTGGCCCCCGTGGTGGAGTATGGTCTATACCTTCCTCAGGGAAGAGACCCGTGCCCCTCGGTGGGGACATGATGGGTTGATGATGATGATATGTCCACCCTGAAGGTACATAGGGGTGATTTTTTCACCTTTTTTGATATCGGACAATCCCTTTCTGAGATATTACTGTTTAAATACAAACATTTAAACGTACAAACTTTTCCTTTTTATGATATTAGTATAGATACTATAGGGACTCCCACTTCCCACGATCCTGACAGATCACTTTCGTCGCTTCATCAACATTAAGTTTATTTTTTCTATCATCGTGTTTTTCGCCACACGGTTATTATATAATAGGGGTTAAAGTATGAAATTGCCGTTTTATTGCAATAGGTTCTTTGAATTGACATAGAATCTTCATGGTTTGAGGTTTTCGCATGAAACTTTTTTCAAATGGTTTCTATGATGTTCTTTTTTTAAAAAATGTGAAACATTTGAATATCGACTTTCAATTGTTTTTGTTATTCAATTTAGACAAGAAAGATGGATACTGCGAAAATTCGAGTGATTATGAGGCACCCATTTTTCGTATTTTTTTATTTTATTGATTTGACGCAAGTGAGTCAATATTGTGGGTAAGGTAACGTTAAACCATGCCGCTAATTCCTGGGTAGTTTGACTAGGGTCGGCTTCCACTATCTCTCTTAATTCATCGTTATTCACCTGTGTGGGCGGTCTTCCTCGTGGCTCGTTCTTTAAGTCGAAATTTCCATCACGAAAGCGTTTAAACCAAAATCGCACGGTGCGTTCATTAGTAGACCCCTCTCCAAACGCAGCATTGATATTGCGGGGTGTTTCTGCCGCGTTAGTTCCGCGTCTGAACTCGTATTCAAAAATCACTCGAATTTTCGCAGTATCCATCTTTCTTGTCTAAATTGAATAACAAAAACAATTGAAAGTCGATATTCAAATGTTTCACATTTTTTAAAAAAAGAACATCATAGAAACCATTTGAAAAAAGTTTCATTCGAAAACCTCAAACCATGAAGATTCTATGTCAATTCAAAGAACCTATTGCAATAAAACGGCAATTTCATACTTTAACCCCTAATATATATATAATCTGAATCTCGGAGACGGCTCCAACGATTTTCATGGAAGTTAGTATGCAGATGGTTTCGAGGGCGATAAATCGATCTAGCTAGGTTTCATTTTTATATATACAAAAATTGCTCGTTTAAAGGTATTAGATTAGATTAGCCTTTGCATGCACGCGCGCCGGTTTCGGGTGCTTTTTATCTTGCCCTTGCTAAGATAACAAGCAGTTAGTCGCGGGCACTGGTAGTTTCATATAAGCATTAGGTAGGCAAGTGTGTCTCTAGCCGTATATATAATAAAATTGTGTGCAGCCAAATAATTCGTTTAATCATCCATTGTTGATTATTGACGCACGGGCCGTAGCGACGCGCCTATTTGAATTCGTCAGTAGTGTATGAATTATGTCTTTGACAATTTTATCATCACTGCTAATATTATAATCATTCAGCCACAAGAAGTCCACTGCTGGACATAGGCCTCCTCCATGGATTTCCAAAAAGACCGGTTGGAAGCGGCCTGCATCCAGCGCCTTCCTGCCACTTGGATGAGGTCATCTGTCCATCTTGTGGCCGGTCGTCCTACGCTGCGCTTGCCGATATGTGGTCTCCATTCGAGAACTTTTCGGCCCCATCGGCCATCAGTTCATACCTACATACATACATACCTACTTAGATATACATAAATAATGTATATATAATTACTTACCGGATTTCAAAATTATTTCGCGGGTATTGAGAATGGAACTTCAGGATATTGAAGTTGGTTTGTTACCAACCAGCATTATTCAGTGGAACTTCAGTGAACGTCATGTATTTTCAATAACCAACACAGAAGTTCATGGTGAAACGGCGTTCAAGAAGTTCATAGTGAAACGGATCATGCTCTGTGGTGTAGTTGGTTGGAAAGTACCATTTCGAAGGAAAATGAAGATATATTTTTTTATACAATGTAACACTGCGAAACTGCGATTTAATGTACGTTACAAGTTAAACTAGGTGTCCATTCAAAATGTAGATCATGTTGGAGAGAAAATTCTCACATTTTTTCACAAAAAAATCCGGCCAAGTGCATGTCGGGCCACGCGCAATCTAGGGTTCCGTGGAAAGAGGGTATTTTTATCTGCTTTACAGAACTAACAATTTCATTGAAGTCATTTTCTACGAAATTTTACTTTTATAAGTTGGTTGCCTATATTACTCGTTTACTAGTAAAGCCTACTTAGCCATGATAGCTTTCCTTTTAAGTTCATTATATGTGCTGCTACCCTGAATTTTTTCACGTTTCTACAATCAACCGTTTAGCAAGGAGAGGAGGGGGGGGGGGACGGCCTACTCGGACAAAAATTTGCACTTTAAAGCTTAATATTTCGCAAACGGAACCCTCAATCAAAAAATGATCTTCCTACACCCACAATATTTGCGACCAATCCGACGACATCCCACACTGGTGTAGGCGAGAAAAAAAATTGCATCCCTAATTTAGATGTGGAGGAGTTACCCTAAAAAAAATGTTTTTTTTGGTTTTATACTACCGTTTTGTCGGTGTTATAAATATGTACATCTAAGCCAAATTTCGGCTCTCTAGTACTTACCGTCTCTGTGCTAAGCCGCGGACGGACAGACAGACAGACAGATAGACGGACGGACGTGGTGAAACTATAAGTATTCCTTGTCCACTATGGAACCCTAATACTCCAAACTCTTTCCTCAGTGCTTGAAATCGCCAAACCGCGTGGTGATTATGCCCGTACTGCTCGTCTTAAAATGCCAGTAAATACTTTCTAAATTTTATACTTGAGTCTCAGAGAAGGCCTGCTCTACAGGTTGTAATAAAATCCCCATGTTCATGAAAATGGCCTCGTCATACGAATAACTAATGCTGTTTCATACTAAAGTTCATTAAAATATTTGGAATTTGGAACAGCTGATATTTTTTTCGCGATTCTTTGACTAAGTTTTCGTATTGACGAATAGAACACCCAATTTCTTAATTTACCTGGGGATTTAGTTCCACTCTGTACAGTGGGACGTATGTGGCCCGCTTGTCTTACGCTGAGCCAGTTGGAGAAGTCAAAATCAGTCCCTAAAGCTTCGGTCACACACGGCGACTAATCGCTGCGAGTCCTACTCACCGCGAGTATTCGCTGTGTGTGACAGGCAGGCTGTTCGCTGCGAGTAGATTCACTTGCCGCGAGTTGAAGTCGCCGCGACTAGAAAGGAGCATGTTAAATGTAAACTCGCGGCGACTGCGCGTTGACAGTCGAAATTCTCGTGTAGAACTCGCTCTGTGTGACAGGTAGGCAGCGAATTGTCGCTGGGACTATTATCGCGGCGAGTGCACTCGCAGCGACTAGTCGCTGTGTGTGACCAAAGCATAAAAGCTGTACAGACGCGACAGCGTCGCCACGCGGCGGCCGGCGACAATGGGCAGCGGTCTGCCGCATTGTGCGCTTTGCATAATGGCTGCATTAACATACTTCTTGCATTATGACCACCGCCGCTGAGGTGCGTTCACACACAGAAGTCTTGTGCCCCGAGCCTTAGGAGCCATTCATTTATTACATTTTAGTAGTGCCCGGGATTACGTTCGCATGGTAAACGGATTAGCCTATGACCCCCCTGAAGGCCCATTCAAAATACTGGTGAAAGAATAAACAGAAGATTTTATTAAGTTAAAAGTGGAATTTTTTGAAATTTCTTGTTTAAGGTTAATATAGTTAAACGCGCCCATTGTACAATATTTACTTGGTGTAAAGTGTATTAGCAAAGGGCAAGATAAAAAGTACCCGAAACCGACGTGTGTGCATGCAACGACTAATGAATGTTGAGGAAGCGAAAGTGATCTGTCAGGATCGTGGCAAGTAGCAGTCCCTGGTCTCTGCCTGCCCCTCTGGGATACACGCGTGGTTTATGTATATATGTATGTTACTTGGTGCAATAAAGAGTTTAAATAATAATATCTGTAAAATTATGGAGTAAACCATTTATTATAAAGACTTAAGTTATAGTTCTAATAAAACATGATTATAAAGAGGAATATTATAACGATACTAATATTATAAAGAGGGAAAGTTTTATGTTAGTAAGCTTGTATGTACTTCGTGGGTAATCTCTCCGAAACTACTTATCCTATTTCAAAAAAATATTTCACCAGTGTTTAGAATTGACCTTCAGGATGGACATGGGCTATGGGCTTATTAAATTACCACGCGAACGAAATTGCGAGCACTGCTATTTTACATAAATCCAACAAACAGAACCTGCAACAACTCCCGAATCCCAGACGAGTCAAAAATAAACGTACCACTGCTAGCGTGAAAATTAGAAGTTTTGAGCATTTCCACTGAAGGAGACCGCGCCGAAGAAAGTGTAAACTCAGAAAGCATTACTCCCGCGACTTTCAGATTTCTCTGGCAGCAGCGTTATAATGTCTTGAGTGTTAACCACGCGTATTGTCGAAATCGGCCGCCGCGTACGCACGAAAGGTATAAATTGTCACTACGGTAACACTCAATATTCACTGGCAGTCTTTTGCTAACAGAAAGTCCACTCACCCCACCTGGCCGCGGCAACACAATATTAGTGGGCAGAAGAAACATGGCCGACGACATTGTGAAAGCGGATGAGTTGGCGTGAAAGAGAAGAGGCATAGTGGGCTCTGTTTATAGACGATTAGATAAATTGATAGCAGAATCATTGCATAAGCAAATGTACATAACTTATAATGCCCATGGTACATGCCCAATAAGCGTGTGACTAATTCTACCTTCTAAAGTAAAAATAAACTATTAGGGGTTAAAGTATGAAATTGCCGTTTTATTGCAATAGGTTCTTTGAATTGACATAGAATCTTCATGGTTTGAGGTTTTCGAATGAAACTTTTTTCAAATGGTTTCTATGATGTTCTTTTTTTAAAAAATGTGAAACATTTGAATATCGACTTTCAATTGTTTATGCGGCATGGTTTAACGTTACCTTACCCACAATATTGACTCACTTGCGTCAAATCAATAAAATAAACAAATACGAAAAATGGGTGCCTCATAATCACTCGAATTTTCGCAGTATCCATCTTTCTTGTCTAAATTGAATAACAAAAACAATTGAAAGTCGATATTCAAATGTTTCACATTTTTTAAAAAAAGAACATCATAGAAACCATTTGAAAAAAGTTTCATTCGAAAACCTCAAACCATGAAGAATCTATGTCAATTCAAAGAACCTATTGCAATAAAACGGCAATTTCATACTTTAACCCCTATTATTATCTATTTAACGTTAGTTTCACACGTGAATGAAAGTACCCACCTTTCATATCATTGAGTGAAAAACGCCATGATATTGACATCTCGGTATTCCGTAAAAGTACAAGTATAATATAACTTTTACGTTGTATTATATTATTAAATTATATAACTAATTTGATAACGAAGGATGAACGGGGTGACATTGCGCCTTGTGGAGCCGCTCGCATCCGCGCGCTCGCCCGTCGCTGAGCGACAGCCCTTGCCATTTTAGCTAGTGTAGGCTATTTTATGCTTCGCGCGGGAAGCTTACTCACTATCTTTATTTTTACTGTGGCGCAGGCCTTCTCTCAGAGAGAGAGAGAGTATGGGCTTAATTATCGCGCGTGCACACCGCGGATTGGCGATTCGGAGCCGCTTGATGTATAACTATTATTTTGTATGTACTTGCAAGGTCCACCACATGACACGAGCGTCTTCTTGTCGCCAGGTGGGCGGCGTGGTCGGCGATGGGGTGTTTCGGCTCACCGGGCGGCAAGAGCGGCGCGGACAGCGACGACATTAAGTCGCAGAAGCGCCGCAGCGACGCCATCACGCGGCAGCTGCAGAAGGACAAGCAGGTGCGCCGTCTCACTCTCTCTTAACTCCCTCTTCTTTTGGTTGAGAGAAGCCGGCCAAATGCCAGTCGAACTCGCGCACCGAGGGTTCCGTACTCGTGCTTGGCTGTATTTGTCGTTAGAATATGTAATAAGTCCCACAATCACGCCAAGTTTGATGACCGTATGTATTACCGTTTTTACGATTGAGCATAAACAAAAAAACGGCGAAAAAACACGTTTTTGGTATGGAGACCCCCCCCCTTATTTTTTTGTTATTTAAAAAAAAAATATTGGTTAGGTAATCCGCCGTAATAAAACATATTGAACTGGCTACCTATTACACAGTTCCAAAGATAGAACCATGCAGTTAGGTAAAAACAACTTCGAGAAAGAGGCCAATAGAAGAATACAGCTGGGCTGGGCAGCGTATGGGAAACTACGTCGAGTCTTCACATCGCCAATCCCACAGAGTCTCAAGACGAAAGTCTTCAATCAGTGCGTCCTACCCGTCATGACATATGGTGCCGAAACGTGGACACTCACGGTGGGGCTGGTCCACAAATTTAAAGTCGCTCAGCGTGCTATGGAAAGGGCTCGGGGTTTCTCTGAAAGATCGAATTCGAAACGAGGTGATCCGACAGAGAACCAAAGTCACCGACATAGCCCACCGAATTAGCATGCTGAAGTGGCAGTGGGCCGGCCATATTATCCGAAGAACTGATAACCGATGGGGTAGACGAGTTCTCGAGTGGAGACCGCGGATCGGTAAACGTAGTGTGGGACGTCCTCAGACTCGGTGGAGCGATGATCTTCGCAGGGCGGCTGGCAAGAGTTGGATGAGAGTAGCCGAGAACCGTGCTCAGTGGCGTGCTATAGGAGAGGCCTATGTCCAGCAGTGGACAAGCATAGGCTGATGATGATGATGATGAAAGATAGAGCCCTTTAAAGGTCGGACGGACGGACAGACAGAGCGGAGGCAGAGTAACATGGTTCCGTTCGGCATCCTTCGGATACGGAATCCTACAAATGATGATTCAGTTACCACTGTTAACACCTGGCAATCAGTCATCATCAGCCTACTGCTGGGATATAGGCCTTTTCCCCAGATGTCATCTCTCACTGTTCAAAAACTCAAACAAGCCAATTACGCAGGTACTTGACAAACGAGACCACCAAGTTAGGATTGACTAATCGTATAGGTACCTATCCGAGATACAGATTGTTATCTAGTGTGGGTGCTACTGGTAAACGGAACTAGTGAAAAATCTAACAATGTAAATTTTATGCCTAGCCATAAAAAAAATGTTCCTAGAAAGAAAAAAACCAATTCAAAAGTAAGTTACTTCGTATGTATTTTACTTTATACACAATTTTATTTATTAAATTTAAAGTAAACTGTTATAAATTTGTAACGTGTTTAATATTTTTTAATACAGTTGCTCAAAAAGTGGCGTATTGCAGGGACGTATAGCGTTCGGGATGTGGGCTATTACACACTCGTGCCTTTTCTTTACCTTTTCCGAACTCGTGCGTTCTCTTTTCTATTAAAAAGAAAAAAACCAACCACGAAGTTTTTACTCATAGAAGTTTTTATGATTCCTGCAAATATTTCTAAAAAGAAGCTACTATATTGTTTCAATATCAGATTTAATGATTTGGTTAAGTTTCATTTCATTTCATCTCATTAAATTTAATTTTCATTTCATATCAATAAAAAAAATCTACTGAAGTCTTGGCTGTATGGGCATAGTTCCCTTTGCTTACCGAGAATGTGTGAAGAAAAAAAAATCTCTGCTTATATTCTTTTACGGTTGGCGCCATTTTCCAAAAATTTTCTTTATTAAAGAAAATTTGCTTCATTTTGTATTAAAAATAGTTGTTCAGTACACGTGCGGACTTCGGCTGCGCCTCGGCTCGGGTAGACATTTGTCGGAACTCTTTGCAATTAATTTCCGCACTCGTAATGAAATATGCCATTATTTATTTATTGATACTTTTATTGTAATTACGAAAGACATCGTACAGTGCGGCGGACTTAATGCCATAAGCATTTACTACCAGTCAACCGCAGGAGGCGAAGTGAAAAATAAAAGTATACTTTTATAAGGTGTAATTAAATAAAGTTACATATTAATATAGATATCTCTAATATCAAAGCAGATAATTGAAGTTTTATTTTGATGTACAGAATTTTTGCGCTTAAAAATACACACAATATACTTAACTGTTTGTGTTAAATATAGGTGAATTTAAATAAATAATTTTGAATTTTTTTAATGTACACACTGAAATCTGGGTGGTTTGAAAGCCGCGGTTATGTAATTAGTACTTAAAAACGCAATCTATTCAGACTTAAGTATAGTATACGTATAGACGTCTAGTCGAATATAATATAGACGACCGCCTCTCCGTCTATCAGAACAATGACCCGCGGACCCTCGGCGCGCGCGCACCGCTCTGGCTGGCCACTAATGGTTCTCACAGATTATAAACTCACGCTTGTATCCCAAAGGGGTAGGCACAGAACAGGGACTGCCGAGAGATATTTTTGGAAAGTGCCTTTAAAAAAACAAACTAGCGTATTCGATAGCTTTCGTTTAGCCACGTTTTTTTTAATTTGCTATGGCTTTCTAACCACCCAAATTCATGGCGTATAGGACCCTCCCTGGAGGTACGCCCTTTCTGACAAGAAAATAATGAATTAAATGGAATAACGCTGGAATAGTTCCGTGTGCCGCCAGATGTTCCGTGGCGCCGGATTAAGAATAGCGTCACTCCATTTCTTTCCGTGGATGTCGTTGAAGGCGATTAAGGTAATACATTACCAGGAGACGGGCAGCAGCGTCTTCCTGAGATTCCAACTGCATACTGCCATCGCCAACCCGCCTGCCAAGCGTGGCGATTATGGCAAAACCCCTCATGGTTGTGAAACGAGGGAGGCCTGTGCCCTGCAGTGGGCGTCAAGTGGCTGACGATGATGATGATGAAATGTAATAACGCTATGAAGAATTATCGCTGAACATACAAAAAAATATACACGGATACGTATTGTGAATCTCCTCCTTTTTTCGGAGTATGTATGAAAACATAGTAGGTAATCTACAAGTTTTTCTTTCTTCTCTTCTCAGCTGTACCGCGCCACGCACCGACTCCTTCTGTTGGGCGCTGGCGAGTCCGGCAAGTCGACTATAGTGAAGCAGATGCGCATATTGCACGTCAACGGCTTCTCCGACAAGGAACGTCGCGAAAAGATCGAGGATATCAAGAAGAACATCCGCGACGCCATCTTGGTAAGTGACACCATCTCAGTAAGCGACGCCATCTTGACGAGCGACGCCATTTTGGTGAGCGTCGTCGTCTTGTAACGCTGTTGTCAGTTGCCGTATTGAATTTGAATTCTGATTCGCAATTCTGGGTGGTTTTCCATGTTTGTGATGTTGTTATCTGGTTAACCCGTTAGATTATGACCATTGTTATGGTGGTCTGATCGGGACATTTAGAAGGTTGCAGTTTATCTCGTTTTAAAACCCAGGTCTCCAGGACTCTCCACTAACAATCTAGCTTAATTTTCAAGTTTTTATTATCCTATATGGTTTATTTCTAGAATTAGATTAGATTAAGTTTTGTAAATTTGAACACCACAATCATCGCATGCTGTCGACACATGTTTTGGCGAGTCAGCTAGGCATATCAATATTAAGTGTCATCATCAGCCATTTGACGCGCACTGCAGGACATAGGCCTCCTTCGTGGTTTTTATAACCATGAAGGGTTTTGCCATAATCGCCACGCTTGGCAGGCGGGTTGGCGATCGCAGTATGCGGTTGGAATCTCAGGAAGACGCTGGTGCCCGTCTCCTGGTAGTTGATTTCCTTAGTCGCCTTCTACGACATCCACGGAAGAAAATGGAGTGACACTATTCTTAATCCGGTGCCAGACGGACATTAAGTTTATTATTTTATTAACTGTATTGTTGCCTTGCTGTTTTGTGTCGTTTATAAATAAATAAAGAAGTACACTTATTCGAATACGAGGAGAATTTTTTCATTTGTGGCCTCTAATAGTTCCAAATGAATACACATGTTATTCCTTGTACGTTCCAGACGATCACAGGTGCCATGAGCACCCTGACGCCGCCCATTCCGTTGGAGAAGCAGGAGAATAAAGCGCGCGTCGACTACATACAGGTACGGACTTGGCCCGGCCAGTTCACTAGTTGAAAAGGAAAACAGTGGCATAAACTCCACTGTCTGTATTTGTTCTCTCAGAGCGACTGTCTGACAGATCTCGTAGTGTACAATGGGCATCATCATCATCATCATCATCATCAGCCATTTGACTCCCAATGCAGGACATAGGCCTCCCTCATAGTTTTCAAAGTTTCGCGGTGTTGTGCCGTCCGCATCCAGCGACTCCCCGCCACCGTAACCAAGTCGTCAGACCATCTGGTGGGGGGCCTGCCCACGCTGCGTCGTCCGGTCCGCGGTCGCCAGAACGTTTTCGCCCCAACGAGCGAAGTGGGCATATCTTATAAGATAAGAAAAGACCTGTTTTTTTTTTCGATGAAATAGGTACGAGTTGGTGGTGACAGTTTCGATCGAATATTTCGATTTGTGCCAAATAATTTGATATTATCGTAGCAAGTGGCAGTCCCTGGTCTCTGCCTACCCCTCTGGGGTACAGGCGTGAGTTTATGTTATGTTACTTTGATATTTAAAAATAAAAAAAAGAGCGAAGCCGGAAGTTCGTCATCGAAACGAATAGAACTAAAAATAATCGTTATTTACTGACCTTGAACTACCGTATTATTTGTAACTATTGTCAGTATTTAGGGCAATGCGGCCATTACCAGCGGTTTTTTGTAGTTGTGCTTTGGTTGTTCAGCCTGACAGAGATTAGAAAGAGAAACAAAGAAGTCGGTATGATTAAATATCGCGATTATCTGGTGGCAGCGGCTGCATGAGGCAGAACAGAACGAAGTGGCATGCTTTGGGGGAGGCCTTTACGGCCTGATTGATTGTTTTAATGAATGAATAATTGATCGTATGATTGTCTGTCTCATTCATTGGTGATTGAGAGAGTGAGTGAGTGAGTGAGTGATTGATTGATTGATTTACTGATTGAATGGAATTGATGTTGATTTTTGATTACAAATTGACTGTCTTCCCAGGACGTGGCATCCCAGCCGGACTTCGACTACCCGACGGAGTTCTACGAGCACACGGAGGCTCTATGGGCCGACGGCGGCGTCCAGCGCACCTACGAGCGAAGCAACGAGTATCAGCTCATCGACTGCGCCAAATAGTACGTTCTAGAAAGCGTCTAGGATAAAGTTACACAAAGTTATTTCACCAAAACTTTATTAGATTTTTTTTTCTTTCTTGTATTCTGAACGTTTTTTCTTATAAGGGTGTATAGTCCGCACAGACCTTTTTGTGGTAACGTGAACATAGTCATAGATTGCCTGCACATTAGCTTACTGTCTTTACAGTGCATGTGTGAGTAATTGACGTAGTAAATCACTATTAGACAATTACTTACACATACACTGTAAAGGCAGTAAGCGATGTGCAAACGATCTGCGAGTCAGTTCTTGTTAGCGTAAAAAAAGATTTGTGCATACTATATATACAATACATGCATAAAACATTATTTTACGAGATAACTCAAATATTGATAAACGGTTCGTACACTACGAGGCGTTACGTACAAGTTGTGACTTCATAGTAAACTATGAAGCCCGATTGGTATGGCGCGTTTTTGTACCACGTGCCTATATTGATTTTCGAAAAGTTACCACGTTTATTCATCTTTCCGGGCTAGTAAGGGACGTCCCAGGCGGACATACTTCGACCAAATAGAGGATGTATTAGCAAAGGGCAAGATAAAAAACACCCGAAACCGGCGTGCGTGCATGCAACGACTAATGAATGTTGCGTTTAAAGAAGCGAAAGTGATCTGTCAGGATCGTAGCAAGTAGCAGTACCTGGTCTCTGCCTACCCCTCTGGGATACAGGCGTGAGTTCATGTATGTATGTATTTATCTTTTAGCGTGGTCTCTCCGATTGTGTTAAAACATTTTTAGCGCAAGTTCTCCATTATAATCCATTCCGTTACACCCTGTATAACCTGGCTTGTCGTTCCCCAGTTTCCTGGACCAGGTGCACATAATAAAGCAGAAAGACTATACGCCGAGTGAGCAAGACATCTTGCGCTGTCGCGTCCTCACGTCCGGCATATTCGAGACGCAGTTCGTCGTCGACAAAGTCAACTTCCAGTGAGTGCTTCGAAAATTATTCACACACACATTTGTGCACCACAAAAAATGAGCACATTAAAGAAGAACCGGACAAGTGCGAGTCGGACTCGCCAGCCGAGGGTTCCGTTACAAATTTTTAGATGCATAATATACATAATTAACTGAAATTAAAATGTACTCAGCTATAATAGAAACTTCAGAATCATTAAGTTTAAACTTTGCACACCAGTAATTGCAAAATAAAAATATTTGTAAAACAAGTCATCTTTTTCATTCATGGTTCGGTCTGAAAACTTCTTCTTCTTCTTCTTCTTCTTCTTCTTCTTCTTCTTCTTCTTCTTCTTCTTCTTCTACTTACTTACTGACTTACGTTACTTATGTGCTTATTTTGTTTCTGTGATGTATCTTGTTGGTATAATAAATGTATTTCTTCTTCTTCTAAATATTAAACGCATTGGAACCAGACGAAAACAGTGCACATATTAAATTATTATGATGCATCACTATCACATTAGGCTGAAGCTCAGTCTCAGTATTTATGTAAGTAGGATTTATTACAACCAGATCTTAGCATTACATGCGCAGAAAAATATAATTAAAACCACAACAGCTTATGTAACATTATGACAGATAATTTAGAACAAACAGTTACCCAACGCTACCCCTTACCCCCGCAGCATGTTCGACGTGGGCGGTCAGCGGGACGAGCGGCGCAAGTGGATCCAGTGCTTCAATGACGTGACGGCCATCATCTTCGTGACCGCCTGCTCCTCGTACAACATGGTGCTCCGCGAGGACCCCACGCAGAACCGGCTGCGGGAGTCGCTGGATCTCTTCAAGAGCATATGGAACAACCGGTCAGTGGGCTTCGCGTACACAGCTGAGAATAGTATTTTCTAAGGCTAACACGAGCACTGGACATAATGAAAATTGAGCTTGCACGGGTATTACGCGTTTATTTTTTCATTTTATAATTTTCCGATGTTACGGTACTTTTGCAAGTCCCGCGGTCTCGGTAGACACCGAGAGTTATAATGTACCTACTAGCTAGAGTGTTCCAAGGACATTATGGAACAACCGTTCAGTGGCTATATCCCTTACTGACTCAGTTCGTTCGTAGCTAGCTAAAGCTTTTTGAGGACATATGGAAGAACCGGCCCGTTGCTAGATGCTTTGCTGACTCACGAATAGAGCCAAGAATTAACTAGCTAGAGCTTTTCAAGGACATGTTGAACAAATGGTCAGTGATCCGTTACTGGATCACTCACTAAGAATGTAAATACTAGATAGAGCTTTCCAAGGACATATGGAACAACCGGTCAGTTGGTTAACCCATTCTTCTTCTACATGTGCCTCTCCAGTAATGGAGTTGGCTGCCGGCCACCGATATTCATCTTCATTTCTTGCCAAGCGAAACTGGTCGGTCAACGCTGGCTACATCCGTGCATTCCCTGATGTTTCTGAGCTGCAGAGTACGACATGTGATTCGCTCACGATCATAAGATTTTGACCTAGTATTATTCAATGGATTTGAGCAGTGGTATGGTCATACCGTGTGTTGCTAGAGGTCTGAACGGGTCCAGGAACAACCGGTCTGGCATCTACTGACTCACGGACAGAGCAAAAGTGTAGTAACTAGAGCTTTTATTGTTACTATTAACAATTCATTTTTTTATTTATTTGTTTTTTTTTTTTTCAATTCATATTTTTGTTTTTTTTATTGCTTTTTTTTGTGCTTTGTGCGTGCTTGCAACAACTAATGCAACTCTAATGTTAAGGAAGTGAAAGTGATCAAGTCCCTGGTCTCTGCCTACCCCTCTGGGATACAGGCGTGACTTTATGTGTGTATGTATGTATTAACACGTTGATTGCAGATAGGTAAAAAGTACAATGACAATATGGCGGACTTAAAGCTACATACATGCTTACCAAGGACACGGAATAAACGATAGGTCCAGTGGATCTAGATTAGGGAAGCGTATGCGCACCGAAACCTCAAATTGAAAGGGTGCTGACGAACTTCAGACTGCATTAACCTATCCCTATCACTTTCAATGACAGCTCGTGTCACCTTTCAAACGTCAAATTGAAAGGGATCGCGACAGATTCGAAAGATAGACAATTATTGTCGGCCCAACCGTTTATTTAACTTTTGACAGCTCAATTTAGTGATGTTCTATGAAGTTACCTATTAGATTTAAATTATGTTGAAATTTTAATCGATTGATTGCATTGCTATTTTATTTTGATATGTTTGTAGTATGTCCATCTGAGCGTGATAAACTAAAAACTACCCAACGAGTTTTCATATTAATTTGTTTTTATAATATTTAAACCTAATTTCTTATAGTATAGATCTTTGTAATAAGATAGGCTTATATTTTTATAGAAAATCGACTTGAATTGTCTTCGCTACATAATCTTCTCGTTATAATATTGTAGCAAAACACGTCGCATCACTATTGTGAAAACATAAAGGTGTCCATGAAGTGTTGCATTTTTTGCCTATGGTTTCCTGTCGAATAAACAAGGAACTTCATGGGTGTGCGTCTGTCAAAAGTTAAATAAACGATTGGACCGATTATAGGCCCCTGGACCGCTCCTAGCATCTCACCGTTCTCTGTACCTCCGACAGATGGCTCCGCACGATATCGGTGATCCTGTTCCTCAACAAGCAGGATCTGCTAGCCGAGAAGGTCCTCGCGGGGAAGTCCCGACTGGAGGAGTACTTTTCGGAATACGCCCGCTACTGCGTGCCGCCCGACGCCGCGCCCGACAGCCGCGAGCCGCCCGAAGTCGCTAGAGCCAAGTACTTCATCCGGGACGAGTTCCTAGTGAGTGCAAGCCAGCGATGCGCGATTGTGGATGACATCATTCGAATTATTCGATTGTAGAAACCATTCAAATTATCCGAACAACACTACTATTCATTCGATTTTCGTTCGATTTTGTCAAAGTCAAAAATATTATTCAATATAAAAACCTAATGTTTACTTAATGAACGTCAAATCTGCTAGTTTCACAATTAATAGATTATGCGGAGAAGAGACAGAACAAAGAAACTCCACATTTATTCTTTTCAAGACAGGTTTGCTTAATTAACAACTTAAAGTTACACTACACTAGATACAGTCGTCCCAGTTAACTTTGTTTAAATACCAGACATCTTTGTCTTCCAAATAATCCTTAATGTTATAATAGGCTTTTTTGCACAGAGTATGCTTAACACATTTTTAAACGGCGTCGGTCGTAAATATATCTTGAGGAATTTTACTGTAGAACCGTATACAATACAGTTTCCCATAAAGGATGTATTAACTTTTGCAAGTCGAAAACGTGGAAATGACAATTTATGATTATTTCTAGTATCAATATTATGATGGCTACCAATATTTTCGCAATTGCTGATATTTTTCCTAACATACATTATATTTTTATAGATGTATTGAATTGCAACTATTAAGATGTTAGTTTCTTTAAAGAAATCTAAGAAATAAGATTGTAAATAAATCGGATTGCTCTCTTCTGTAAGATGAAGATCGTTTCAGTGTCTGCTGCCCGACCCCACAGTAGTATACCGTAGGACATAATACTATGGAAGTAACTAAAATGAAATATGAAAGGGAAACGTAAATAATAATGTATTACCGCTTCTCATTCCTTTCCATTTTAATTTCATCATCATTTGTGTGTGTGTGCGTGCGTGCGTGCGTGCGTGTGTGTGTGTGGGTGGGTGCGTGTGCGTGTGTGTATCTGTGTGGCACATACTGAATTAATCGAATTTGCGAACTAGCGATCAATCGCTCAGACACTCAGGTTTCCTCACGATGTTTTCCTTCACTGTTAGCGAGTAGTTTTGCTACTGTAACTTCACAAATGTACATGAAACTTAGAAAACAGAAACACTGTCTAACCGTCCCTTCCCTCCCCCAGCGCATCAGTACAGCGAGCGGCGACGGCAAGCACTACTGCTACCCGCACTTCACGTGCGCCGTCGACACAGAGAACATCAAGCGCGTCTTCAACGACTGTCGCGACATCATACAGCGCATGCATCTGCGCCAGTACGAGCTGCTCTAACCGCGCCCCACGGTAAGACACGCACACGAACACACACACACACACACACACACACACACACACACACACACACACACACACACACACACACACACACACGAACACACACACACGAACACACACACACACACACACACACACACACACACACACACACACGGATTTTCAGTCCGCATTGCAACTGATCGGATTTTCGGGTCCAAACTGCGTTTAGCGATACATGTATCGTTTGATTTACAAAAGGTGCCCATGTTGTAAATAAAAAATGACAAACTGCTGCCGCGACATAATTCCAGCGCATGCACCAACGCCTATACAATGGGGAACTTGCACTAAAAAATGTTTTAATAGAAGGAGAGGACACGTTAAAAGATAAATAAACGTGTTTTTTTTCTCTGACTTTTTTGTAATATAGTCACGTGGTACTAAAACGCGCCATGCAAATCGAATTTAGACTATGACGTCACTCCCTAACGTAACGCCTTATAATGTATGAAGCTTTTATCAATATTTGAGTTATCTCGTAAAATAATGTTATTTATTATGCATGTACAACCCTTATAAGAAAACGTTCAGAATTCAATGACAAAACGAAATCTTATAAGTTTTATGTTATTAGAGTAACTAACTTTATTTTCCGCATATTGTGTGACCGCAAAAACCCCGAAAAAAATACTTTTATTGTTTTATTTTTAAATTTTTCCTAGGTTTTTATATGATTTCTATGGTATAAAAGCAAAGCCACTCAAATCTAAGTTAGACGCAAGTTCCCCATTGCGCTGGTCACAAAAAAACCATAACGAAGGATCGAGCTGCGAGACCAAAGCCTCGCAAACAAACCTACCGCTCGAACCACGGCTAGATACGAGAATCAAAGTCTGATCGCGGTAAGGCTGCTCTGATCATTGTATCAGTGCTCTAACCGTCGTAAGGTTTATTGATCTTATCGCGGGAGAGTACTGCTCTGACCGTGGCAAGGCTACTGCACTTATCGCAGGAGGTTACTGCTCTGATCACTGTTGTTACTGCTCTGACTGTGAAAAGGTTACTGGTCTGGCCGTGGTAAGTTTACTGCTCTGACCGCGGTAAGGTTACTGCTCTGACCGCGGTAAGGCTACTGCTCTGACCGCGGTAAGGTTACTGCTCTGACCGCGGTAAGGCTATTGCTCTGACCGCGGTAAGGTTACTGTTCTGACCGCGGTAAGGCTACTGCTCTGACCGCGGTAAGGTGACTGCTCTGATCACGGTAGTTACAACTATGACCATGGTATAGTTGATTTAACCGCGGTAACACAAGATAATGTTTTATTTAGACACAAAAACATACGTCAGTAACATTTGGATGCAAAAACAATTGTTATGTTAAGTTACTAATTAGTCCGCGCCCCACAAAACCGTGCCGCGCGGTAAAGTATCGCCTTTTTATCTCCACAGATAAAGTCAAGACAAGCGCAAAGTGATCACGGAGCGCGTCGGCGCGAGGCACCTCAGCCCGAGACACCGATGTCAAGGCACGGCATAGCAATATTTATGCATACATGATACAAATAAAAAGTATTTTTAATTTCATTTATACATGTATTACACAAGCGGTGTTAGTGATTTCGCCTACTCCCGGGCTGGAGTCACTGTGGTGTAACAAAAAGAAGACAAAAGTACCGTGTCGATCGCGTGGTGTTTCCGGAGTAGGGACGGCCGTTTTGAAATAAATCGGCTGTGACTCCCAACGTGCTGGCAACTTTTCGGTGGCGCGAAAAAGAAAAAAAGAGTCGTTGCTTAAGTACGCGTTCCTTTTTTAATTGGGGCTGTAAAGAGGTTGTATTTATTGGCTTTCCTTTGTCGAATATAAGAAATATATAATGCAACGGAGACCTAGCAGTTGAGAAAAAAAAAACTCATCTCCGCCATATTTCTTGGACACTTTGTTTCGCAACTGTATACACATACAATAAATATTATGATTATGTATTGAATGTATCCAATCAAACTATTTCTTCTCGATGTATACAGTATAAAAAGCGAGTAAAAAATGGTTACGTTGCTATTTCTAACCACAAAAGCCGTATTTTGTTTTTCAAAATGGCCGACTCGTAGTTACTTTTTCGCGCGCTTTCGTGGGAGGTTGTGATAGTTTGCGTTTGACTTAATTTCCTGGGTGTGCAGAGATTTAGTGCCAATCGTGTCCCAGATCGAGTGTATTTGTGTAACATACCATTGTTTATATTAAGGATCATCGTGGTTCAGGGTGATACTGCACTAAGATGCACTGTTAAGGCAATAATCTTTCAGGAAGCTAGTGCCGATATCAGAGCGTCGCTGCTTTTTGAAAACAAAAATGGCGGGAGCACAGACCAACTTTGTGACTGCTTGTCTGACTAATTGTTCTATATACAGGGTGTAACAAGATCCCCATATACCTCCGAAGATTGAGGGTTTTCGTCAATACGAACTACTTTTACTGTGGGAACAAATTCGAAATCAAGAAAAAAAAATGTACGAGTAAAAGGTAAAAGGATGTTAATTACACTCTGTATACACGTAGTGCAGCTTAGAGTGGTTTAGGTCTAACCTATATTCTCTGAAGGCTAGATTTCCCCCTTTTTCTCCTCAATGTGTTTAAAAGCAGATGTTTTGCAATTTAAAGCATATCGTAGATGCGTTTTGGCTTAGTTTCCCGTTCGTTTCAACGTTATGCTCAAATTAGGTCAAAATTCTTCAACTAAATTATTTATTTATTTTCAAAAACTTCTTTTGAACTTTTTTTTTTTTTTGAGAACTATATTTTTGGTAGCGATGCAGGTTTTTAGAGGTGCACATTTGTGTTGTTAAATTGTTTTCTTTTTTTTTTTTGTTAGCATAATGATTTTCAGACAATGTCATCTCCCGTACGAGTATATGTATATTTTTGAGTGCAGAAAAGTATTTCCTGTGTTGCTAAAATTATGATAGCACCGTTTTTTTAGGTTTATCACAAGTATTTATTAAGTTTTGTTTTTATTGATGAGGGCTACCGTTCTGACGTCCACCAAATTGTGCCTTAGTGAATTCGTGAAATATTACAATTGTATAAAAATATGCTATAACTTATACACGACATTATAGGGTTCGATATTACCACTGGTGCAGATGCCGGCAAATATCTTCTACAGCGCTCTGTAGTCGATTTTTGGTACTCTTTGGCGGACTAAAGGTTGCGCGGGGCGGAAGGGGATCATTCGGCCACGCGATTCATTATTAAGTCGATCCCCGGGCCCCGCGAAGCACTTTCCTCATTTGCGCAGATCTTTGGTCAAAATGTTTGCCGTAATCTGTAACCGGACGATCATTGCCTATCAGGCCGGCGTTCTCGGTGAAGGAACAGGGACGTGAAACGGCTTTCATCACGAAGGCGCCATCTGGTGACGATTGGTAGCCATCATTGTAAGTCTTCCAAGAGGTATAGTTTTGGTTTTACAATATGACGTAGCTGCAGCGCGTTAAATACTACGACGAATTAACCCCCTTTTAATTCAAGTCGATTAAATAACTACCAACAAGCAAGAGCTTAGCTATTATTATTATTAACTTTTAGTTTTAATTATAATTATAATGATTTGTTCTTAAATAATGAGCTTTTAGAGTAATTTTAAGGTCCAAAGATACAATATTTAAATGAAACATCAAAGGTGACTGTATCAAATACAGACCTCTAAGATTAATTATCTATATAGCAGTATTTGATTGCATGAAAACAAACAGTAGATTCGTACACTAAGTAAAAAAAGTCGCACAACATTAAAAAACATAAATTTTTCAAAATAGAACATTATCTACATTTATAAAGTACCTTCTAACCATTGACAAGAAAGCAATAATATTATCGTACAACAAAATATTGTCCGTTTGTGACCGTAAGACTGGAGATGTAATGATCGCGAAATGCAACGGCTATTTGTAATTACACTGATTTAAGATTGACACAAAACGTTAACCTTTAAGTACAAAATGTCACTAACTGAGCCCTAACCTACAAGTAAATAAGAATAATTAATCATTATTGTCATTATAATTATTTTACAAAAAAATAATTGGTTTATGTACTTATAACTTAAGCTACATTACATAAAATACAGAAATATGGAGTTCTATTTAAATACTTTGCAAAAGATTTTAAATATTGTGGTAACTACTTGACTAATATAAAGTATTTACGGTCTTATTTATAAAAAAACACGATTCCTTACAATGCCTATTAAAATAGTCCGTGGTGGAGATTTTACCAGCAAAAGTCGTAACCACAGATGAAATAAACTGACTCGTAGGAGTGGCGGAGGTAGCCTAGTGGGTAGAACATCGGACTCGGAAGCGAGAGACCCAGGTTCGATCCCGAGTGCGGGCATGACTTGGTTTTCTAAGTTATGTACATTTGTGAAGTTATAGTAGCAATACCACTCGCTAAGGGTGAAGGAAAACATCGTGAGGAAACCTGAGTGTCTGAGCCATTCATATACCTCAGCGCTTGAAATCGCCAATCCGCGGTGGGCACGCGTGGTGATTAAGCCCACACTCTCCCCCTGAGAGAAGGCCTGTGCCCTACAGTGGGACGTATCTAGGCTGCTTATGTAGGAGTGCTTTAGAGGAATCGCGTTTCTATAAATAAGGCCGTTAATATCTATATTGAACTAGATGTGGACTTACCCTGTTTTGTTGAAATATTTTTACCGTTCTTTCATCTTACAAAAGCGGACGAGCCGCACTTGTATTTGTGATGTGATGATGATTGCTATGATGCGGGATATATGAGCTCTCCGTTGGCTCCAGAACTTTTACGCAAAAAGAAACATTATGTATTTTACCAAATTTTACAGACAAGACTAAACCGACTTCGTGAGATAAAAGAACTGAATCAGTTCCACGTTACGGACGGTAGAAGAAGAAACAATACAACAACACTACATTGAATTTGTAAATTTAATGTGTAGTTAAAAGTTTTTCGTTAAAACAGCTATCAGTGGATATGAAATTCTGTCAGGAAATGGTCCTTAATATAAGAATGAAACCAATTGCTGGATATAATTTGTGTAATGTGCCATAAAATAATATGAAGAGTGTTGCCAGCAAGAAACACCATAACATAATGTTACCATATTAACCTGTTAGATTATGACCTTGAAAGGAATAATTAAAAACCATTGTGGCCCGATCGGGTCCTTTACAATTCTACAGATTAAAAAGAGAATTAAAAATGATTACCTTTGTCAAATGCATGATTCTGTGCTAAGAGCGTGCTGTACTAAAATTCCTTCCTCGTACTTGTAAAAATATGCGTTTTAATTAAAACAACTTTATTATTAAATTAATTATCATTAATTGTATTATCGTTATTTTTTTATAAAAATATAATTATTATTAACTATTGAAATTGTAATTTTGATTTCTTTGATTGTGTTACATTTTATTATGATCATGTTAAGTTTCACTTTGAATGTAAGTAGGAAAGAAATATAACATTATTGTATGTAAATTATATAAAATTATATTTATATGTCACATTTCGCGCGTTATGTGTGAGTGAGAGATCATCTGATCTTTTGCAGTGTTATGTAATGGAGTGTTATTCTTTGGCAATGGAATCGATGAATTATATACATTATATTTACAAGATTTTTGGTGACTGCTGTGACCTATATTTTAGTGCAATGAAGAATGTAGCTAGGACCCTTATAGGTGCACATAATTATTATTATATGTACATTACGACTTCCATACATTCTCCTCAGATGATCTCTCAGACACACCACATCTCCATTTATAGAAAACCATCTTGTAATTATAAATTAAAACATGGCATCTTAAATACTTACTGTATATGTAACTTATAAATTAAAAAAAAAACTATTTGGTAGTTATTTAAGTAAGTTCTAGCGTATCGCAATTTTGAAACGGATGCAAAAGTAACAAAAAATATTATAAAATAATATACAAAAATAGGGGAAAGTGGACAGTTGTTGACTATGCGCTAATTAACACTGGCGAGCGTAAACTTAACAGATGACGTCATGTCGACGTCAGTCGTGAGGGATTGCTCGCCAGTGTAAGCGAAGCTACGGCGTTAAAAGGCTTGCTTCACTCACTACCCGCTCAGTTCAGGGGCTCCGTGTAACCAATGGAGAAAATCACATAATTTTTTTTCACAGATACTTTTTGCAAAAAGGGTCAGACCCGTCTCTGTCATTTTAAAGATTTGAAGCTAAGGCAAATAACCCAGGACTAGATAGCATGAACGCCAAAAATGGCCATTTTGCCATAAACGCTCTCTAGTCCCAGGTTCGTGGTCCTAGGTTCTCGGTCGTGGGTCCTAAAAAACACTGTTAACATGATTGAGAGGTTGGTCTGTAATTCCTGCAATTAATTCTTACAACTGTGCTTATGAACTTCCTTTTCATTAACTTGCTCTTAGTATTATTTTCTATTGCCTAGACATTAAGCAAAACATTTGGAGCCATCTTTTTTCCAAAATATTGAAGATCTCTTCGTTAAGTGCCACTGCGGGTGAGTTTAGCAACAAGTGGGCATAAATACATCATCAATCGGACTTTGTTACACAGAAACACTCCAATTCACATTTAGTAACTTTCAAGAAACTTTTTTATGTATAAAATTGTTTTGTTCCATGTTTTCGTTCAGACATTTTACATTCGTAATCACTTAAAAATTAAACACAAAAACATTGCTTTTCCATGTTTGTACAAAAACTTTAAAAAACAATGTTATACATAGAAAAGCGTTTTTCTCGAAAGTTACTCATTGTGGGTTGGAATGTTTCTGCGTAATACGGTCCATTCTCAGTCAGAGAGTGGGCAGTGTGTTTATGCAAAAAGTGGGCGTAAATACAACAATAATCGGGCAGAGTGTGAGCAAACTGCCTCAGGTCGGCAACTGTCCGCTCCCCTGTATAATGAGGGATTTGCAGACAACTCATAAATAGCGCTCAGATCAGACACAAATGGTTACGCACGATACCGCAGGTCCGGTCCACGTAGGGCCAAGGGTAAGCGCGACGCGCCGCGTGCGTAGTATAGATTAAGTATAAAATTGCGCGGAGGCGCGGTGGTAGCCTAGTGGGTCGAACATTGGACTTGGAAGCGAGAGACCCAGGTTCGATTCCCAGTGCGGGCACGTACCTATGACTTTGTTTTCTAAGTTATGTACATTTGTGAAGTTATAGCAGCAATGCCACTCGCTAACGGTGAAGGAAAACATCGTGAGGAAACCTGAGTGTCTGAGCTATTCAGATTCCTCAGCGCTTGAAATCGCCATTCCGCGGTGGGCACGCGTGGTTATTAAGCCCATACTCTCCCCCTGAGAGAAGGCCTGTGCCCTACAGTGGGACGTATATAGGCTGCTTCAAGTCGTTTAGGAACGGTATACCGGCATTTGCACCTTTATTTTCTCACTGACGCGAATACGGGTACGGTTTGTCTACTTTAAGTAATGCCACTCGCGAAGTGTGAAGGAAAACATTGCGAGGAATGACAAATGCATGAACGTGGCGATTTAATTTCAGCTTTGAGTCTACGCGCGCACGTACCTACTCCTCTAGGCGTCGATGCCATGAAAAAACACGTGACCCGACCGTCATTGGTTTGTTACTGTCAATGTACAGACACAAAAGAAAACACTTCAAAAATGCCGATTAAATAAGCCACAGATTAAATAAACAGAGTTTTAGAGGAAACATGTAATATTGTAAATGAGAAGATGCTTGGAGGTTCTCAATCACGCAATAACGGCTGAACGGATTTACATGAAACTTGGCATACAGATAGACAAAGACCTGAATTGAGATATGGCATACTTGATATAATGAGCGGTGGTAACCTAGTGGGTAGAACATTGGACTCGAAAGCGAGAGACCCAGGTTCGATTCCCTATGACTTTGTTTTCTTAGTTATGTACATTTTTGAAGTTATAGTAGCAATACCACTTGCTAACTGTGAAGGAAAACATCGTGAGGGAACCTGAGTGTCTGAGCTATTCACAAAGGTACCTCAGCGTTTGAAATCGCCAATCCGTGGTGGGCACGCGTGGTGATTAAGCCCATACTCTCTCCCTGAGAGAAGGCCTCTGCCCTACAGTGGGCAGAGGATTAAGAGATTGAGGATATCAAGTATAGATAAGCAGTATATAGGAAGCAGCCTATATACTGCTTATCTATACTTGATATCCCGGTAATGCGTTCCTGTGGGATAATATTTATTTTAAGTTTAAAATAGATGACGTTGTGTGAGCGAAAGTTGTGTTTTAAAAATAGATGGCGTTGTACAAGAATCGTATAAACGGATTCTGTGGCGGTACGAAGTTCGCCGGGGCAGCTAGTGTTTTTATAAATAAGGCCGTAACAAAATAGAGACGCTAAGTGTCAGGTGTTTTTGTAGACCACGGCGCTTGAAATCGCTAATCCGCAGTGGACACGCGTGATCCAGCCCATACACTATTTTTGTCTTGTGCTCTGAAGTGGGACGTATACAGGGTTACTCCTAAGCCGTTTACGGTGGACCGAACGTGCGGCGCGTCGAGTAAACATCCGTGTCATGAAACATTATTACGTAACTTCTCCACTGTATAGGGTGTGCTTGAGTATTGTCCTGTTAACCGGACAAACGCCGCCCTTGCTCCAAGTTTCCCAATAGATGGCGCTGATTTTTTGCGTGTGAATATGGCAACACCAATAAAACTGGGCCATCAAAATTGAAATAGCTGAAAGCGTAAAATTACTAAGGACACCAACTATTGTTGTTAATGAGCTGTTTGAGAATCCCAAGTTTTACTTGAAATACGTAGACTGCTGATGAACCGAGGTCGTTTAGTCTCGCCGTGCCGCAGTCAAGTTTTGGTCGGATACAAAGTTTTTGCAGCTGTCAGTAGGCTTTGAGGTCGCCAGCGACGTTTTCTATGCCTTTATTACCCGAAACGGTTTAATTTATTTAATATCGCAATAGAAGTTTACAGTTTCCCAAAGCGCCCGTATTGCTAAAACTGTACGCTAAACCTATTAAATTTTGTTGTGATTTTTTTTATTCTTCAATAATTATACGTTTAAAAATTATGTAAAGGCGCGTTTGGTAGGTTAAAACCACAATAGATTGCGATCTGCGCCGCTCTTATTTAACGCCTTTTTAAAGGACGAGTCGTGAGTAGAGTTACCAGACGGCAGGAATTTGTGGGAGATGTCCGATTTCTTCTAGCCCTAGCCTATGTCAGAAAGCCAGAGAAAAGTCGGGATTTTTATAGACAAAAATAACTTAAAGAATCGATCGTTAATAACACTTTTGAAAAGTATTATTAAGTTGGCCTTATAAACGCGATTATACCCGTTCAATATACTTATAACAATGTTATATTTTTCATTGGCGGTAACTGTTGGTCTTTAAAAATCTGGAAATTTGTCCATGAAACTTATTTTTCTAACTGGTAACTCCACACGCTTATCCTTCGACGCTTAAAAGAGCGTGAATTCGATGGAGCGCACGCGCAACTCACGTTCACGGTTTTGTCTTCCTGGAGTGTCAAGTTCTTAAATTTGTCACTAGGCAAGTTTTGTAAACTAGTGATCAATATTATGTTTTCATTGTTTGAAAATACATGCCACAATTTAACATGAAGTTAAGAGGAACTAAGTGTACTTATCCACTTTTTCTCGTACACAGTCTATCACCATCTGTCAGATGGCCAACATACAAAAAATCAAATGACAGCTATAAACAGTTTGGTCACGTGCGCGTAATAGGGGTTAAGTGTCAACTGGGACACAGGACAAAGTCTACAGACAGCTTATAAGGAACATACTGTTGCTAAAAAATTAAGTGCACATAAGTTCTGTCAGATTTTTGTAAGAAAAATATAGTGGCCCAGGCATAGTGAGATCTTTTTTTGACGTTGCTAGTAAAATTGCACAAAATAGTAGTTCTGTCGCTTAAAGGGAATAACTTTTTTCAATAAAGCAATGCAAGATAACGCACTAACACAAAATGCTTTCGAGTTTTATGGATATTTTTATTTACAATTTTAGTTTACATAAGTACTACATACGACACATAGTTATTTTTTGAAAGCGTACTTAGTGATACGTATGTAAAGTTCGTTTTACATCTTTATTTTAAATCTGTTTTCTTCGTGGAACTTATTGATAAGTCTAGCGAATCTCATAATTCCAATGTTTATTTTCAAAGAGAATAAGTCTCTGACACGACTTTTTAGTTGTTTTCCTCGACTATGCTGCGTTTTACATTGTAGTTTTGGATCCTAGCCCCTCATACAATATTGTAAGAGAACGCAATAAGTTGTGAGTCATATGTATAAAGTAGCTTAAATAGCATATTTTCTATGTTTTTCGATATTTAGATGAAATACTGCCAGTGTCGATGTCAAATAAAGTAAAAAAATACTAAGATGTAAATTTAGATAAACGTAATTCTTGATTTTATTCATTGTTAATAATTCTTACTGAAAAAAACGAATTAGGGTCAAGTCGCTTGTGGCTCGAAGACGTATATTTTTTTTTCGTAATGCCAATTAATTATCAGTTTATTTAATTACGTAGGTATGTAGTGTAAAGGTTTTCTAGATTGTTTTGCGTGATGATGGCCCTTTGTGTGGCGAGTAGGTACTGTGTCGTCCGTTGCCAATAACCAGAATAGTATTCGATGAAAATATGATTCCTCCTTTTTTAAAATATACTTCATTGTAGGTAGATAAGTAAATGTACTTGCGCACAACGTATATATGTGAGGAAATGATTATATATTCGACTTATCCCTTGTATATTTTTTTTAATATGTAATGACAAATGCGGTGGCCCCGAAGCCAGCGGCTCTATTTTTGGGTAAACTTTCCTCTCTGTCCAGGTTAAATTTTAGGAGATCGCTCCATCGCGCTGAGGCCGTGGTTGGACACGGACTCTGCCGTGACTGATAAATTATGGGTTTGAACACCAAGTAAATTTTAATGTATAGAAATGTGGTTAAGGTGGTGGACACGTTAAAAGTACACCTTCTATCTACTTTGGAAGGTATACTTTTACATGTGACAGGGCAGGGTCCTTTCCACACTGAGCTCGGCGAGTCGTTAGAACCTTTTGCTAATAGTGATTTAACAAAATGATTGCATTTAATTAAAGTTGACAGATTTTCTTTTGATCGTAGCACAAAAAAACTTATGTATTTGTATCTCAATTTTTCGTAGCGTGATTTTTCAATAGCGAGTAATTTGTATCTAAGTATATATTTTTTCTAGCATAGCTCAATCGACACTTAATTTAGGGTTCTCGATGAAGCACGTTACAGTGACCCTCTCCTATCGAAGGACTACGCAATCTTTAAAATAGCATATTCTTAACTCTTAAATACCTGCGTTTATTATGATAAATATATAACTGAAAATCTATATTTTTATCAAAATTAATTTTAAAATAATATACCTAATTAAATAAAATGGGAAATTCCTAATGATTAAAATGAAATTTTAATTTATGTGTATAGTAGTGTTTACTGCAAGGTGGTTGTTTCCGAATAACGAACGCTGTGTTTCGATTGTTTCCAACAAGTGCAATGAGAGTATCATTTACTGTCCATGAAATTTATATTAATCTTTAACTGATGTGTACAAATATCAGTATGTTTCAAGCATTTTGAATCCGACTTAATGTATGTAAAAATAAATGTTGTTTTAAAATTGTGACTTTTTTACTTGCCTATTCATAAAGACCCCAAGACCCTCTGTTATTTGCTAAGTATATACGTAAATAAAATAACATGTTTTTAATAAAAATCAGTTTTATTAAAAATTCGTAAGACACTGGAGCTAGAAAATTCAAATTAGCTTAAAATTAAATACCAAAATTTCATATGTAAAGACACGAAAATATTTTGAAACAAACTATGTTATTATAAACGTTAATAAAAGAAAGTAGTATCAAAAATACCTAAGTATACCTATTTACATTTAAAATGGCATACAGAAAAAGGTACAATGTCTTTGGAGTTGCCTACCTACCGATAAACTAATCGACTACTCATTCAAAACTCTTTAAAAAGTATGTAAAACTTACATAACTTATAATATTAAGAACTGTATTTTCATAAAACCGATGCACTCACGTAACGTTACATAAAGTCATTGTATCAAAAATATTTTGTAGATTCTAAAAGGAAAATGGTATAAATTAAAAAGCATACAAACTGAATAAATAACATGCTTATGTACAAATTGGCGTAAATGCAGGGCGACCCACGTCCATGAAGGGAAAATGCCTTAAATATTGCAGCTGGATATAATTGCTTTATAGAGACATTATTTTATTTTTGAAAGTAATTATTAGTGCATTCAAACTTTTAGAAAAAAATCCTTCTCTGATCTGAGAATCTAACTGACCAAATGTTTTTTTTTCACATTTGGTCAGCTAGATGCTCAGATCAGAGGATTTTTTTCTAAAAGAAATTTTTATGATGGAAATCGAAAAGTCATAAAAACATCGGGTGATTTTTTGCCTATTTGGAATGTAGCTTTTTTTTGACCTGGCAACCCTAAAGCCTTGTTTATACGAATACGCCTTGCATAAATAGTTTTCCAAGCCGGCGCTGGCTGACAGCGCTGGCGAGAATAGAGCGCAATCTATTTTTCAAGTCAGTGACCTCCGCCCGCTAACCCCTCACCCCCGCGCCAGCCATGTGCGTTTTTTGTTTAGAATTTCTGCGATAAGAAGCATGCTGACTGGCTTCATCCAAACAACACGAGCCAACGCACTGGCTTCGTATAAACTATACTTTATTTTCCTCGTCTGCACGCAAATTGGCAGTTGGCACATTGTAATAGTTAAATGCATCCAATACAGAAATATCCTATAGCTATTATCTAAAATTACAGCAGGGCCCTCTTTCATAAAACTACAATTCATGGTTTACTATGACAACTCGATTTAGTTAACCCACATATTATCAAGTAGGATTTCATTGTACTCTGCTACGCAATGTACATCCAATTGTCATAATGAACTATGGATTGCACTTTTATGAAACGAAGGCCAGAAATGTTAAGTTCTATTCAAACTAACTCGAACACGGTTCCATATAAATATTCAACACAATGCCTATGACAATAAGCGTATCCATTATTAAAAGAAAAAATCGCAGAGAGCAAACAATTCTAAAAATATTTAAATACCTTATTCGTAAAGAAAAGATTCGAATCACTGACATAGTCACTTTTAATTGACCCGAAGGCACAAAATTACCATAAAAACTAGAACATTATTGGCACTTGAGGCTTTCTTGTAAAATAATCTCAAACATTTCATTTTTTACTACAAACTATATCTCGGCAAAAAAGGGTAGAGACGTGTACTTGCTAATATTTTGAATGCGTTGTGTTTTATGCTTATGCGAGTGGTAAAGACAAAAGGCTGATGCCATTTCATTGATAAATAATTGTGCTTAAATAAAGGTAATAAACTGACTGAATAAAAGGAATTAAATACAAATTTCTACTCTTTATCGTCAAGATTACCTTACCAGTAAATAATACCTAATATTAATACCTAAATAAATAATTAAATACAATAATAAAAAAAATAAGCTTAACTGCCAAGAAATTGCTAGCCATACGCTTACAAAAACCAATGCCTAGTTATACGTTAAACGGGTCTAATCGCGATTATTTATTAAGTAAAATTTTCCGGCTTACAGGCGTTGGTTTATGTTGTTTTTGTAAAATTGAATCACCTTAGTTCCCGACGTTTAGACCGCGACGCTTATAATCGCGATTAGACCCGTTTAACGAGCGTCGCGAATAATTAAAAATACTAAGAACGGCCTGTTTAAACTAACGAGCTAACCTACAGGTATGACGTCATTCCTTCGCCTTATCTCACCATTTTAGTATGTCAGAGTGGGACAGAAAGAGAGAAATGGCGTCAGTCATATGCGATAGCTCATTAATTACCTAAACATACTATCTCTATCTTTTCTTATGTTATTGCTGTTTCCGTAACATTTTTTCCGGTATACAATAAAGAAAAATCTTATCTTATCTTACGAATCATGTTTTAAATATTATCTTGTGAGTTGACACCATTATTCAAATTTCACATAGAAATAAGAATTCCTTAACGCTTCACCCATGTTGAAAATCAACTAAAACATTGACATCATTATTGTTACTAAATCCTTCGTATTTCTTAAAACCTTACTATAAATACAGCTAGGATAAATCACGCGTCCATATATTCCTACTCCGAATAAACACTGGTCCCAGTTTTTCGAGCACAAATTTGACTTCCATCTAACGTAACATATTATTTAAGATAAAAGGTTATAGTTCACCTACGATCAGTTTGCGCATGGTGACAGCTGTCACTGCATGCTACTGAGAAAAAATCGCTTATTTCTAGATAAAAACTATGGCCTTTGCATCTACGTAATGAGACGATTTATACAGCGTCCAGTGGCACCTTAACTCACACTAGATGGGTGTAGCGACCACTCGGACGCTGCAGTGCCTGGGACATTTTTTAGATGGAGTAGGCTTGCCCAGCACCTATACCATCCTCACAGTTTAGTCTGCCTATCCCACAGGAAAGACAAGTCAATACGTGTGGAGCCAACCAAGCCGCGGGTTTCCTCACGATGTTTTCCTTCACAGTTTTCGCCGATGTACGTAACTTTGAAAATTAACAGTCATAGGTCAGTCACATGTCCGCACTGGGAATCGAACCTGGGTCTCTCGTTTCCCAGTCCATTGTTCTACCCACTGGGCTAGCACCGCTGATCAGTGTTATCAGCACAAATAAAACAATTAAGGGATATTCAATCACATTGTCTGGCTGTATCTTGTCATGTGCTCTGGTGTACAATAAGAATATTCTTATCGTATCTTTGACGTAATCTGTCACTGAAGTATTCTCCTGCCACCGATCGTAGATGAGCTACATCTATTTACTGGAATTTGACCTTTGTGCTGAAACAGCAACGTCATTCCTTCGCCTGACACACTGCTAATCACTATTATACACTAGCTTTCCTGGCAAACTTCGTACCGCCACAGAATCCGTTTAAACGATTCTTGCACAACGCCATCTATTTTTCAAACACAACGTTCGCTCGCACAGCGCCATCTATTTTAAACTTAAAATAAATATTATCCCGCGGGAACGCATTACCGGGATATAAAGTATGCCATCTCTCAGTTCAGGTCTTTGTCTATCTGTACGCCAAGAGTAACAAACATCCAAACCTCCAAACATCTTCACAAACTTTCACATTTTATAATATTAAAGTATGATATAACGAGTGTAATCGAGAACTGAACCAGCATCACCGGGAGACGGGCAGCAGCGTTTTAATCTCTAATCCAAATACACATAGAAGTTCTCCGTGCCGCAGTACTTGGCAGCCAAGGCCTTCCCGGCGGCGGTGGGCGCGCTGAATGCGATCTCCTCCAGCCGCACGCCCTGCCCGTACAGTAAAGATGCGCGTGCGCAGTCGAGCATTCGCGCCGCCACGCCGCGCCGCCGGTGGCTGAAGTGCGTCCAAATGCGGGTCACTCCGCACCTGCGGAATAACTCAATTCGGTTCAATTCTACTTTATGGACTCACTGCACTGATTATCCAGTGCAATTTCGCCAATGTCACGTGTTAGGCAAGAAATTGTCAATTATAAGAACAATTTTCCAAATAACAGAAATTAAAATCTATTAAAAATATTTTTACAAAATGTCCGAAGTCAAGAAAACTTATTTTCTTTTTGTTGCACTACCCCGTGCTGAGGAAAATTTCAAAAACCTATTTAGAGGCTAAAAATTCCACCCATGCATGCCGGGACTTGAACCCAAGCTCAGTTGGGAGAGCGCTGGCACGGTCAGCCAGAGTTCGCGGGTTTAAATCCCGGCATAGGTGGAATTTTTAGCCTCTAAATAGGTTTTTCAAGAAAACCTGTCAGTCCAATTTAGCTCAATTTAGTGCCGTTCTATGAAATTATCCACTCGATTCTATTGTTTATGATATTCGTTTTTCATTAGGTTGAAGTTTTAATCGATTGATTGCACTGATATTTTATTTTGATGTTTTTTATTTAGCATTCGAACTGTATCTGAACTGCAATTTTGCTGTCCGAATGCACTTGAAATGCAGTCCGTCTGTCTAGACTAGACCCTTACTTTTGCTTGAAACGCTTTTTAACTTTAACATTGTATGTCTCATGTTTTTGCTCAGACTGTTTATAGGTATTTCTAATCACTGTAATATTAAAAAAACGTCTGAACAAAAACAAAACAATGTTAAACAAAAAGCATTTAAAGTAAAGTAAAAAATTAAGTAACAATAATATTTAAATAACATTAGGTAGTGGTGGCCGTGTCCCCACACTAGGCTAAAAGAAATTTCTCAAATTCCCCAAAATTTCAGTCGAAAGTTTCTTTTGGTGGTTTGGAATTCATACTTTTAACGTACTTTGTTTTCTGATGTGTACAATAAACCCCCGGTTTCTCGTACACTAACAAGCTGGTAATCTACTGTCAACAGCTGTCAGTGGTATTTTTTGTATTCACTTTGGTCAATTGACAGCTGTTAACAGTAGATTAACAGCGTGTTAGTGTACGAGAAACTGAGGGAAAGTGATCTAATCTAATCTACAGATTAGATTAATGAAACTCTGCCAAGGTGACAATGAAACCAGACAACGGAAAGTTCAGGCATTGCGGGTGTTGCCGACCGACCAACCAACCTTTTTTATGATTTTACTTCTTTTATACTTTTTCTGTATGTCTAATATTTTAAAAATTGAAATAGGACTATGTCAAGGACAAAGACAAATAAAAAGATTCTTAAAGTTACTCTCGCGTTTTTCTTAAATTTTTACGTGCATGCGTTTCAACGGGTGTGCACTCACTTGACAGGGTAGTCCTCGACACTGCAGCAGTCAGGGTCTCCGGAGATCAGCTTGTAGGCCTTCGCTTTGGGCTCCATTATGAGGCAGCCTATGATCAGCTTCTTCTCTATGTACAGGTAGGCCTAGGAAGAGACAAAAAATCTATTTATCTTATGTATACGTTACGAAGTTGCTTACACATTACTTCCTATATGTGTTATGGCTAAAACCCGAAGTGCGGCTACACCTAGTTTTAGCCGGTTAGAACTAGGTGTGGCCACTTCATCATCAACCCATTATGTCCCCACCGAGGGGCACGGGTCTCTTCCCTGAGGAAGGTATACTCCACCACGGGGGCCAAGTCCGGATCGGTGGAGGCTTGTAGACTAGTGGCTCGTCTACTGTCAGAAGTTGTCAAGCCGCCCTAAGGCCTCTGACTTGGCTTAACGACTGCCATCTATCGACGGCAGCCGGCACCAACAGCTTAACGTGCCTTGCGAAGCACGGAACCGCTCGGGAAAATGCCACTAGCGTTAGGCATAGACGGCGACCCATCCATGCAATGAACGCGCCCAGTGTTGCTTAACCTTCGTGATCGTTTAAGATCACTCAGGCAGCCGGGGCTGCCGATTGATTTCGGGTAAAACTAGGTCTAGCCGGTATCATTCCGGCTAGAACCAGGTCCAACCAAACCCTAGTGGCTAATACTAGGTCTAGCCGATATCATGCCGGCTACAACTTGATTCAACCAAACCCTGGTGGCTATTACTAGGAGTAACCTATACAGGTTGGTTAGGTTGGGAGAGAAAGAGTGTGAGTATAGGCTTAATCATCACGCGTGCCCACCGCGGATCGGCGTTTGACGAAACTCGGTCATGTAGTTACGATTTATTAATTATTACTCTATTAATACGCAGTAAAGTCCTGCTGTGGAGACCACGCACGAAATGTAGGCAGACCACCTGCACGATGGTCCTAGGACATCGGGGCTACTGCAGGGTCGACCTGTACTACTAGTTGCAGACCCATCGCGATGGAGGACTCATGAAGAGGCATACGTCCAACAGTGGACAAACAAATGCTAACGAAGAAGAGAAGGATACCATACATACATACGTAAACTCACGCCTGTATCTCAGAGGGGTAGGCAGAGACCAGGGAGTGCCACTTGCCACGATCACTTTCGCTTCCTCAACATTCATGGATAGAAGGATACCCTATTCATTCAATAAGATTCTTAGCTTAATAGAACACTCACGGTGTAGGTATAAAGAAAACTCACAGTGTAGGTATAAAGAACACTCACGGTGTAGGTACAAAGAACAGTCACGGTGTACGTACAAAGAACACTCACAGTGTAGGTATAAAGAACACTCACGGTGTAGGTACAAAGAACACTCACGGTGTAGGTACAAAGAACACTCACGGTGTAGGTAGGTATAAAGAACACTCACGGTGTAGGTACAAAGAACACTCACTGTGTAGGTATAAAGAACACTCACTGTGTAGGTATAAAGAACACTCATGGTGTAGGTACAAAGAACACTCACTGTGTAGGTACAAAGAACACTCACAGTGTAGGTATAAAGAACACTCACGGTGTAGGTACAAAGAACACTCACGGTGTAGGTACAAAGAACACTCACGGTGTAGGTATAAAGAACACTCACGGTGTAGGTACAAAGAACACTCACTGTGCAGGTATAAAGAACACTCACAGTGTAGGTATAAAGAACACTCACGGTGTAGGTATAAAGAACACTCACGGTGTAGGTACAAAGAACACTCACTGTGTAGGTATAAAGAACACTCAGTGTAGGTATAAAGAACACTCACGGTGTAGGTACAAAGAACACTCACGGTGTAGGTACAAAGAACACTCACTGTGTAGGTATAAAGAACACTCACGGTGTAGGTAAAAAGAACACTCACTGTGTAGGTATAAAGAACACTCACGGTGTAGGTACAAAGAACACTCACGGTGTAGGTACAAAGAACACTCACGGTGTAGGTACAAAGAACACTCACGGTGTAGGTATAAAGAACACTCACGGTGTAGGTATAAAGAACACTCACGGTGTAGGTACAAAGAACACTCACTGTGTAGGTATAAAGAACACTCACAGTGTAGGTATAAAGAACACTCACGGTGTAGGTATAAAGAACACTCACGGTGTAGGTACAAAGAACACTCACTGTGTAGGTATAAAGAACACTCACAGTGTAGGTATAAAGAACACTCACGGTGTAGGTACAAAGAACACTCACGGTGTAGGTACAAAGAACACTCACGGTGTAGGTATAAAGAACACTCACGGTGTAGGTATAAAGAACACTCACGGTGTAGGTACAAAGAACACTCACTGTGTAGGTATAAAGAACACTCACGGTGTAGGTATAAAGCCGTTCAGCGGGCAGGGCGGTCCCGCAGCCCAGATGCGGTAGCACGACTCGTTCCAGCAGAGCAGTGACGCGCCGCCAGCCGGCCTCCCCGCCGCGCACCAGCACGCAGCGCGCGCCGCCCCACGCCCCCACCACGCGCTCCTCCTTCCAGCCCTAGGGGGTTACACCAAAGTTAACGAAATGCCGATGATAGCTTTCATAAAATGCATAGAACGCAAGTTTCTGGAGCTTCTTAAGTCATATTGTTTACCTATGACTTTGTTTTCTAAATTATGTACATTTGTGAAGTTATAGTAGCAATACCACTCGCTAACGGTGAAGGAAAACATCGTGAGGAAACCTGAGTGTCTGAGCTATTCACATACCTCAGCGCTTGAAATCGCCAATGCGCAATCCGGTGGACACGCGTGGTGATTAAGCCCATACTCTCTCCCTGAGAGAAGGCCTGGAGCTCTATTTTTGAATCACTCGTATCGCGTCGAGCGCTCGATTTCTACTGATTTTCGTTCGACATCTCGAACATGTCGAACGAAAATCAGTAGAAATCGAGCGCTCGACGCGATACGAGTGATTCAAAAATAGAGCTCCTGTGCCCTACAGTGGGACGTATATAGGCTGCTTATGATGTTGTAAAAGGTGGACACACACCTCTGACGGATGGATCCGTTCGAACGACTTAGAGAAGAGGTCCTTTCCAAGGCAAAGGAGAAGTATCAACACAAAAGAATCTAACAAGCTTAAGTTATTGGTACTGTGCAAGTGAAATTTAATTTGGTGTACCCTTATTAGATTACGTTAGTATAACACTTGCAACCTTTTTGGTAAATAAAAGAATTTGTATTTGTATTTGAACTTCCGAAATCATTACACATAATTAACTTAAAATTGCAAGCCAGTAAGAATCCGTATTTGTAAGTGAATAAAGTTAAGTTAAATTAGCCTAGTTAACCAGGCATGCGAACTGTAATATATAAGATGATTAGTCTCACATTAAATCGCAGGACGTCTGTAGCGTTGTGATGGACCAGGTGGTCGTGCTCGTCCTGAGGATCGCCGATCTGTAAAATAGGTTTTTAACTTAATTACAATTACTTTCCAGTTGGTCGAGTCGAAAAAAAAATGCTTGGATTTATTTTATTATAAAAACCGGCCAAGTGCGAGTCGGACTGGCGCACGATGGGTTCCGTACCATTATCTATACAACATTAGACACAAAGATCGGGAAAAAACGGCAAAAAATCAAGTTTGTTGTATGGCAGCCCCCCTAAATATTTATTTTATTCTGTTTTTAGTATTTGTTGTTATAGGGGCAACAGAAATACATCATCTGTGAAAATTTCAACTGCCTAGCTATCACGGTTCATGAGATACAGCCTGGTGACAGACAGACAGACGGACAGTGAAGACTTAGTAACAGGGTCCCGTTCGGCACCCTTCGGGTACGAAACCTTATTTTTATTCGTAACATAAGAGTGCAGACTAGTCTAAAAATCTGTTTTTGCTTAGTAGAATTGCCGTATAAGGGAGAGGAAAGAAAGGGATTGGAATACAGATTTGAAATGAATGGTTAAAATCTGAATTTGGAGCGGAACAAGGAATTCCATAAAAAAGAACTTTCAAAAGAACACATTGATGTCCTTACACGACAGCCCGCACACAGATACACGCGAGAAGCGTATATAAACGGGCGCACGCCCGCAGAAATTCATTCCATAGCCAGCTGGCAATGAGTACGATAGCTCCGCAGTCTGCTCAAAGTCGGGTCGCTACATCATCCTCAGGTGTTAGTAGAACATCGGGGTGCGATAGCCACGTAGCCCGCCCCTAACAATATATGTTACTTAGGTTGAGTGTTACCATAGAATAAATCTACCAGTTCTTATGACATTGGAGTTTTCATTCACTGGCCACGCTGCATAATAAATAAATAAAAATAAATAATAAATATGAAATTACGATTGAAACTTTCGGCAAGTCGGGCTTTTTAAAACGGTGGAGCCATGGCTATCCAACGCGTAGTACTAAAGAAAACCAAATTAAATATGAAATACCTAAACACTCTAATTACTATGGATCTAGGCTAGGTTCCTGCCATTTATGAAAACCTCCCAGGGTAATTATCTCAAAAAAGGACAATTTAAAAGGATGCTTAAGCGCTTTGTATTAATCAGTTTGTAAACCTATCCTATGTTTTAGACTCAGAAATTACTATCGATACGATAAGTAGACTGTGTGAGTTTGTATTTACGGAATTGTTAGCAAGAGCTCGCCGATAAACTCCCTGCATTAGCAGTTTGGCAAAATAGTTGATTAGGGGTTTGTATGTTTTTGTAATTATAAAATTTTCGATGCTCTTGACATTTTTGTGAACCTCAATCGCTTTAAATCACAATTAGTTAAGTTAAAAATTTAATAAGTAAGTAAGATCGTTAATTGTTGATTAAAGTTTTCTTGGTTTTCTTTACTTAGTTAAATACTTGCTTATTTGAGTAAGGAGAGCTCTTGGATCCGTTTGTAGAAGCGGATCGGGCCACAATTATGTCCTGGTGCGACCGTTCGGCGTAGGGTGTCTTTGATACTTTGCACTGAGTGGTCGTATTTGGTTGTGTGTGGCTTGATGTGCTTTGGCTCTCGTCCATATTCTACCATGCTGTCATCACACGTTAAAGGATATGTAACTAAATTATAAGCTTTCATCATGATATTATAACAGGCAATGTTACTTATCTGTTGTGTAATGCAATAAATAAAATAAAATAAACTGAACCCTGTTTGATACATACCTCATAGATAACCCCGCACTCCTTGCACTGTGTGGCTCCAAAGCGCTTCTGCCCAGCATCGATCACATACTGGTCAGCCACACTCTTCAGAAGTGGTTTCTTGGTTGTCTCTGACGTGGACGCTGCAATGAAGTTGTTACTGTGGGTGATTTGATGCCTGCCTTACAGTTTCAGGGTTAAGACCACGATAGATGAGATGTCTTAACCCTAAAATGAAAATTTTTAATAAAAAATAAAAACCTACTTCGAAACACTACAGCACTAAAAAGTTAGAAATAATTTAAATAAGTAGAAGTATTTATACATATAGGTATTGCGCAATTTAAAATTAATCCTGATTAAGTTGCACTGGCACGCGTGGCTATGAATAAAAAAAAACAGAAGAATTTCTTCGTACAAAATTCACTCTCAAAAACGGCCCTAGTCCTCTCGATTAGTCTGTACCAACGAAATGAGCGCAAGATGTGCTGTAGAGTAAAACACTCTGTAATTGGTTCATTCTGTGCGCCATGCGTGAACGTTGATTGGGCGATAATAAATGGCAGCGTAACGTTATGAATAGTCTTATACAAAAACGTCAAACGATTGACTTCATGGTGTATAACCCGTCGAAATATCTAGGTACCTCGCAAGACGGCGGCGGTCTGACGGTGGCAGGTGCATAGATATTTTGCCGGGTAATACTGAACTCCGTATTAATTACTCCGAAAGGGTAACATAATAGACAAGCCCCGCCCGCCATCCCACAATTGAGCGTGGGTTAATTTTTTAGCGTAAGTTTGACATTTACGTCTTTAATTATCACTGACGCGTGGGAATTAAGCCCATACTTTCTCTCTGAGAGAAGGCCTGCGCCCTGCAGTGGGACGTATATTATAAGCTACATAAAAAGGCTGCATTAATTCTGCCTACTTACCCTTAGTCGACGGAGTAGTTTCGCCGGGGTTGGGTTTGCTGAAGATCGAGAACAGTTTCGGCGCCGAATCATCTTTGACTTGCACTTCTGACGCTGGGTAACTCGCGACATCTGCAAATAGCCCGTAAGTCAGATGCATGTGGAAATCACAGCTTAAAAACCGGACAAATGCGAGTGGTATTCGCCCACCGAGGGGTTCTGTACAATTTTGTAGGCAGGTACTTACGTATTATAAAAAGTTCATTCATTCATTCATAATTCAAGAACATCAAAGAATTATTTTTTTAAAATTTAATTAAAAATGTATGCTTTCAGATTTTTCCCCTTACTTGTAGCATCAGACTATATTACTTGCCAAATTTCATAGTTCTGGGTCAAAGGAACCCTATAAATTTTGATTCCCGTGAGTGTCAAAATATACGTATTTTGCGGCATAAGCGGCCGCATATATTTTTTACGTTAACTTAGAAAATTGATTTTTTCATAGCTTCAAGGGACTGTAGACCTGAGTACATGGTTTTAATTTCAACTCGATACCTCCACGCGTTCCCGTGATAAAGGGTCTTGACAGACGGACGGACGGACGGACTGACAACAAAGTGATCCAAAGGGTTCCGCCTTTTTCCTTTTGAGGTCATTATCATAATCAGCCGGTGTCAGTCCACTGCTGGACATAGGCCTCTCCCAAGACACGCCACTGAGTCCAATCTTCGGCTCCTCTTTTCCAACCACTGCCCGCCGCTTTGCGAATGTCGTCGCTCCGCCTGGTCACAGGGCGTCCTACGCTACGTTGCCGATTCGCGGTCTCCACTCTAGAATCAGTCTACCCCAACGGTTATCGGTCCTGCGGCAGATATGACCAGCCCACTGCCACTTCAGTTTGCTAATCCGTTCAACTATGTCGATTACTTTAGTTCTCTGGCGAATTACTTTGAGGTATGGAACCATAAAAATTAAATAAACATGTTACGTGACCCAGTCGTCAACCTGCCACTACTGTTTGGAGGCAGGATACAGAATGCCTGGTTGTATGCTACAGGCATTCTTTAATATACAATGCTGTATATTTACTGCTAGAATTGAATTGAATAATCTTTATGGAAGCTAATGATCACAAAGTATTACAGACGTTTACAAATCAATAAAATCCGGTGACAAAATCCCTATTTATATTGTAGAGTTCTGCTTGTCAATACAAACAACATTTACTATTGGGAAATCTGGAAAACTGCGAAAAAATATTAACTATTACATACATTTGAATGCTGCAGGTCTTTTTAATTTACGTTAGTATGGCACATCTGTTTTTAGGGTTCCGTAGTCTACAGGCAACCTTTATAGTTTCACCATGTCCGTCCGTCTGTTTATCCATTAGTACTAAAAAGTTGAAATTTGGCATGTAGGTATTTATAAATCTTAAAAAAAATATATACTGTACCTCCCTACACCTAAATTAGAGATGTTTTTTTTTCTCATCTATACCATAGCGTGGGCTGGTCTGGTTGGACTGGTCGTTTAAAAATATTGTAAGTGTACGAAAACCATTGTTGGTTTTAGGGATCCGTTTGCGAAATATTAAACTTTAGAGCAATTTTTTGTGAGTAGGGCGTCCCTCCTCCTCTCCCGGCTAAACGGTTGGTCGTAGAAACGTGAAATAATTCAGGGCAGTAGCACATTTAATTAATTTAAAAGGAAAACTATGACGGCTAAGTAGGCTTTACAAATTAACGAGTAATAGGCAACCAACTTTTACAAGGAAAGGTTCGTACAAATACCATTGAAAATAGCTTCGATTGTTACTTATATAAAGCTGATTATATTCTTTTTGTTGCACTAACCCGTGCTGAGGACAATTTTAAAAACCTATTTAGACCTAAACCTAATGCAACAAAAAAAATACAATCATGTAGGTACAGCGACATCATTCCGATGTAAAAACCTAACTGCAACTAACTGTTACTCGGGGCCGCAAGTGATGTAAATTGCTTCTGCCAGATGTCGCTGCCTGTACGTAATACCACAGAGGAAAAGTAATACAGAGAAGTTTGTAAACGCCGATGCCTGCACTTGCCCATTAGCTCAGTTGGGAGAGCGCTGGCACGGTTAGCCAAAGGTCGCGGGTTCAAGTCCCGGCATGGGTGGAATTTTTTGCCTCTAAATAGGTTTTTAATATATAAAGCTGGTAAAACCCCTCCACCTACAGAACACCACAGTGCGCGTGGCCCGACTCGCACCTGGCCGGGTTTTTTCTTGGCGATTTCCAAGTTTTCTCTTAGTAAAAGTTGTTCGTATTGACGAGTAAAGCTCCTCATTTTCAAATGTAAGTGGGAATTGGGTTACACTCTATATAATAAATAGCATGTGTCTAAAACTTTATCACAAGTTTGCCAGAGGCCATGCGAATGGTTTGCGAAACTATTGCATATCTATCTTTGATACGGTTGAGACTGGCATTGCTGACCCCCGCGTTGTGCTCGTGAATGGGTGCTATCAGTATGTCCAGCTGCAGCTTTGCTGTTTTCCTACTTGTATAAGAATTGTGACTAATGATTTAGCAATGCATGTTGTTAATTGCACTCATGAGATCTTGTTAAATAACATATGATTTGAGAAAAGACCAGGGTTTTTTCGCTGCCCTTTTCTTCACAACAAACTCGACCCGAACGCAGCGGCTAACATTGTATTTATTTATTTTAGGATCACTAAACAAAAACTTACATCAATTAAGTATACTAATATGAAGAAGAAGAATCCGAAAGACATTTATTATACCAACAAGATACATCACAGAAACAAAATAAGCAGATACGTAACATAATATGCACAACAACAATAAGAAAACTAAATACACAACAGACAAAACGAATATCACAAAAACATTATTGTAGTGCACTATCTACAGGTGTGACTTTCAGCAAACCGAAAGTAAATTGTTTACGTCCAAATAATTTTTTGATATCTATTTTCCTCACCTGCAGAGCTCGACCTCTCGAGGCCACCAGAGGCCAGCAGGGCCGTGGGGTCGATGTTGTTGGTCTGCGCCATCCTTAGTATCTGCTCGTCCAGCATTTTCAACTCACGCTCTATCGCGTCCAGGTCGGTTAGCTCTTCCTCGCCTGGAAGCAGTATTGCAGTTAGGTACAACTACATACTAAAAGCTTCCAAATTGACTCCAAATAAATTAATTGAATTAAAAATTTTCGCTAAAGGGATGTTTTTTCCAAAATACGTGCTTATCAAAATAAATAAGCCGCCGACTGTCTCTATTTAGTGACAATCCGGCGCCACAGACAGTCTGTCTAGTGATATTCTAGCGCCGCATGCCGACTATCACACTCTCTAGTGACATTCTAGCGCAGTAAACCGACTCTCACACTCCCAAGTGTTATTCTAGCGCAGCAAACCGACTCCCACACTCTCTATTGACATTTTAGCGCTGGATTCTGACTCTCTTTCTCTAGGAACATTCTGGCGCCACAGGACGACTCTAAGTGTCAGGCCGCTGAAATAGTCCGGCTGGATTTAATGCCTGTGATCAGCACAAAAGAGACATAGAATAACTGACTTACTGCGACCAACGCCAACAGCCTCGTCCACTACGATGTAGCCGCCCTCGACAGGCAGAAACCCCTTCTGGGCTGCCCCGTGATCGGCCACGTGGCTTGCCTCGCCCATCGCCACGTCTTGGTACTCGGGCTTTGCACCTACGGCAAGCAGTAAATTAAAATATCAGTAGTTCCAGCTAGAGTAAAGACAAAGATTGTGAGGAAATCCAACTTGCTTTGGTTACCAAGGAGTATTGGAAAATAAGAATTACAATCCTGTATAATTTTTCGTTGCATTTGTTTGATGAGCTGTCAGTATAGTTACCTCACTGCAGAGAGAATGTAAGCACTCCTCACTGCTTGAAATCGCCAAGTTATAGTCAAAATGCGTGATAATTAAGCCCAAAATATCTCTGAGAAGTTAGACTTTCATTCATTGATTGTGTTACTCATAGTTTATATATAATTGGATTGATTATGCAGTTTTATGGAAATAATGCAAAACCTGAAAAATTGTTTCTCAAGTACCTACAGATAGTTAAGCTACTTCCCATGAGCAAAAGTCCTCAATAGTCAAGTTTTAAGGAAGTATGCAAAAATAAATAATAAAATTGATAATTTTACACTTCTTTACAGGGAGTCTATTAATTTATCAACACTGAACAACATTCTCTCTACCTGACCAGCAAGGTACTTGTATATAAATGCATCATAAAACCCATTTGGACCCATGAAATACAGCTCTGAGGATCTGCCAACTTTGTAATTCCAACCTTGAAATACCGCAAAGGTTCCAGAATAAAGCACTAAGAATGATATCTGGCACCACGCAGTACACAAGGAATTCACAGATACATGAGTACTTGCATTTAATTTTATAGAAAATGCCCACCATTAAAGAGGAGGTAAAACGATACCGTAAGACATAAAGAAAGGCTGCAAGTTCACCACAACACTCTGGCTAGGGACCTGGTAAACAGGGACAATTGAACAGGCTCAAGCGATGGAATGTCCTTGACCAAAGAGAATGACACATTGCATCACATGAAGATGAGAATGATGGTCTCTGGATCATCAACGCTTAACACAGAACAACATCAAAACATCTGATTATAACTCGAGGAACCGATTGCAGATACAAAACGGTCTTCAGGCTTTGCGTAATTTCAATAACACATTGTGGAAACATTACATTGTAAAATGCTTACCGAGCTCCAAAATTACTTCAGACTGCGGCACCACTGTACCATTTTGGACCGGCATGGCTGTGGCAGGCTGAAACAATGCGCTGGTCTCCGCAATAACAGTGCTGTTGAAGCATGGCACTTCGGGCTTGGCTGAGGCAGGGGGGGCGAGCACCGGCTCTTCCTCCTCAGTCCATTGGCTGAGGAGATTGGCTATGGTCTGTTGCTCAGAACTAAAGGGATCGACTTTATCTGTGGAATAGGAGGGTAAGATTATTGGTTGTTTGTAGGTTATGGAAGAATGTAGCACGGTTGGCTTTAAAGTGTAAAGCATTGGATAGATACCACTAAAAGCGGCCCCTCAAGGAGCAATTCCCATACAAATGAAGTTTGATTCACAAAGGACATGCTGGATCACAATGACATTTCACCAATATGTTTAGAGGACACAAATCAAGGTTTGCTTGTGCTTACAACTGAAAATAACAGAATAAAAAAGAAATTAAAGTATTATATTCTTTTTGTTGCACTAACCCATGCTGAGGACAATTTTCAAAACCTATTTAGAGGCTAAAAATTCCACCCATGCCGAGACTTCAACCCGCGACCTCTGGGTCACCGTGCCAGCTCTCTCCCAAGTGAGCTAATTGGCAAATGCAAGCATCAATGAAATTTCGAGCCTCTATACAAACTTCTCTGTATTACGTACAGGCAGCGACATCTGACCGAAGCATTTTACATCACTTGCAGTCCCGAGTAACCCACTTTGCAGTTAGGTTTTTACATTGGAATGGTATCGCTGTACCTACATGATTATATTCTTTTTGTTGCACTAACCCATGCTGAGAACAATTTTAAAAACCTATTTAGGGGCTAAATTAGCCTCTAAATAGGTTTTTAAAATTGTTCTCAGCATGGGTTAGTGCAACAAAAAGAATACAAAGTTTCATTGCGATCCGGCAAGTTGTTTGTAAATAAAAACCAAACTATGTTTTTATGGGAATTGCTCCTTGCGGGGCCACCTTAAGGCCAGCGTTAGAAGACAGAGGGCATTCTTTTGCTGCACTAAAATAATATTTGACAGATTTAAGAGCTAATTTGTTATAGTGTAAGCCATCATGCCCAAACACTTTCGAGTGCCATTTCCACACAGCAGGCAGACAGCCTTTGTTAAACTATTGTATTGTATCTGCTATGACACCCCTTGAAGGGCGAAATGTGGTTAGACTCAATCTAGACAGTAAAACAGTAAGCTTCAGTCATGCCATTTTATCGTAGTGATTTAAATACAAAAAGGTATCACAATGGAAAAATTTACCATTATCAAGCTCCTGGGAAGAATTCTGACTGACCAATGTAGAGTTATTACCACTAGCATTTGATGGAGCAGTAATATTCAGTGCACTCTCGTTAGCCGACTTGGAATAGCCCCCTGATCTGTTCAGATGCATCACTTTGTTTTTATTAAGCTTTGGCTTCCGTATCCTGTGCTTCACACCAAGGTTTATCTGGCCCGGCTTGCGGACTTTGCGCTTGCGTGAATAACTGGTATATTTCCTCTGTTGTGTATGGGTTGTGGCTACTATAGCATTTTCTATTCTTTTAGTTATGCTGGAGTTGAGGTCTGGATTGCTTTTACCATAAAACGACTTGGTTGAGAGGATTTCTTTCAAGTTGAACAGGGATAAACGGGCTTTGGGAGCTGAGCCACTTGTGTCCAGCTTTGGGTATTTAGAATTTGGTCCTGCATCTGTTAGGCTGTCATTCCTGAGTCGTTTGTGGCCTTTCTCACTGTCACAATTGCTTTCTGGACTCTCGGCTATCTCGACCACTGGCCTTCGGTCCTTGTTATGGCCTATTTTGGGTGGCGACACATTGGTATCAGTATTATTATGAGGGGTCTTGAGCATTTGAGTTGGGGAGAAGGCGGTCAGGTCCATCTTAGTCAAGCAAACCACAGGAAGTTTGTGAGGGGAGGAAGTTATATTCTTCTTCTGCTCCATCAAAACTCCCTTGAAGCTTGAGAATTTAGGTGTCATCTTCAATTTTCTGCCTGACCGTGAGACTCTTTTAGTCGGAGTGTTCTCTTTAGAGTCAGTCCCTGAGTCAGTATCAAAATTCAAATCTTTCAAAGAGCTGCTGCAGCTCTCAGCATCCGCTATGAGGCTGGCAAGGCTTTTCCGAGCTCGGCTAGATGTGGAGGAGGGTGTGTGGGCGCTGGTGCAGGAATGAGTAGAAGACGGCGTCGCAGGATGGTTTCTAAGGTGTGGAGTAACTGGAGTGGAAGTACATTCAGTGTTTGGGCATGAATATCTGGTCTGGTACTTCTTAAGAGTGAATGGGGACTTAATGAAGGTTTTCAGTTCATTTGTTTCCTTCAGGAGGCGTGTCGTATGGCTTCTGGTCTCGCCTGTCGAGGAAAAAGCTTGAATTTAATAATGGAACAAGTACATACGCCAGGGGTTATGTTATGTAAACGGCTTCTACATTTTGGGGGGAAAATTTACATTTGACATTGAAATTGCGTAGGTACATTATACACCTTGACGTATTGAGATGCACGAACTATAAAGGGCCAGGAAATTGACTGTCTTCAAAAACAATAAAACACACGTGACTTACGCCATGGGCGCCTCTCTGGCGTCATTGGGGCATTCTTGTCTTGCAGCTCATCTCCTGAGCTGGAGTCCAAGGCGGCGATGATGCCCAGGTCACAGTCATCGGTGTCGCTCTCACTGTCGACCACAGGGAGCCTCCGGTGCTCCGTCAAGGACTCCCGCGGTCGTTCAACGTCCATTTGGAACAAACTCTTCTTCCTATCAGACATCTTCGGCGTATGCGTATAGGGAACCCGCGTCGAACGACGCGGCGTTACCGCAGCCATATCGCAGGGTCAATGTATCACTTGTTTGTTACGAAAACATCAATTAATTTAGGTCAAATTGGTGTTGGTGAAGCTACTACGTCTAGCGAATCTATTCGACGGAGCTTCTAGGCGTACTATCACGTTTTGTTAAATCACATACTAAGTTTTATGACACTGTGTTAGATGAAACGCTATCTAATTGCGAAGAGAGTGCGTGAAACCGTGTAAAACTATATAAAAAAGTAAGAAGAAACCACAGCTAAAACGTTATCAAGCCACCATTGTTGTTTGGCGCGTAAACAGCTGTCATCATTTAGTGAATGTTGCTATAGCGAAAAGATACGTTCAGACACAGATGTTTACTCGACGTATCGACTTGCAGTGCCCGCTCGAATCCGTTTCGAGGAGTTACCCGACTAACGTTGGAATCAGACTGTCAACTCTTCTTTTTTTTTTATTTAAACTAGGTGTATCAAACCAATGGCGCGGGTGCCATTGAGGGCATGTGACAAAATATTTTGTTTTCGCGCACCACTCGAGAAAATAACAAAGTTCAGTAACAAACTATACTTGCAGTGCATTTTTTGATAGTAAATTATGAGTTATGACTTGAAAGAATTATTTTATATAATTTTCCAAATAATCGTCTATGTCAACGTCTATAAACTCATCAAACACTTCTTTAGAAAAAATGGCACGTTGGTCCATAAAGGTCCATTAATCCATGATTTAAACTCTAGACTAGACACAGATCGTCGCATACCGATTGAAATGATCAGCGAACAGATCCAATAATATATTGAATCAGTTCATTCGATATTGATATCAAAATTGATATGAATAAATACCTAGAACACTTAATTTACAAACAAATATCTATGCGCCTCATCGACTTGTCAGGCGACCCTAGAGCTGGTAGCTACCTCGGTCAGCGCATCAGCCTGGCCATCCAGAGGGGTAATGTCTTGGGAACTCTCCCCAACGGCAGCGGTCTAGAGACAATCTTATATATATATCTATACAACATGTCCCAAAATTCAACGATAAGCCGGCACCAGAGGATGGACCTACTAATGACTACTCGAGAAAAAGAAAGAAAAAAAAATACCTCTACTTTTTTTTAAATTACTTAAAAAAAAGGAAATTCTTCGAAAATGTATACCCCTTATGACACTTTTAACTACCATGACCACAATTTTTCAAATATTTCAGTTTTTTTGTTTGTATCGGCAACCTAAGTAGTACTACTATTCACCATAATCTTTGAAAATTACAGAATTTTCGTAGTTTTATACAAAAAAACAACCAAAAAAAATTATTTCCCTAAAATTTTGAAAGATTTTTACGTTCAGTACACTTTAACTCATCGTAGTGTAAAAAAAAAATATGGACACTACTATGGCAAGTTTTTTTAAAAATTAGCGCAACTAACCTAGATTTTAAAATGGTATAATACTTTAGGAAAACTAGCCACAAAAAAAAATAATGACACTTTTTCTAATCAAGAACCAAATTTCATAAGTTGTTGTTAAGAGGCGGTTCACAAAATCGCGCACCGCAAGTTTAGGTAAATTCACCCATTGCACTGCCGATGAGTCATGACCTCGAGCGCCGGGGCACAATGCCGCGCGTCGGGTGTATAGTTCGACTATGAAGAAAGTTTTTTGATACTTTTCTCCGACGTGATTTATTTCGGATGGATAAACAGGACGTACTCAATCATCTTACGTATGTATATGTTACAGTCATAGTGATTAAATAGCTATTATACATAATGACTGGTCATTATATATAAAAGCCAAATTCACTAGACAAAGTAATAAATTATTATGCTAACGTTTTATTTTGGCAAGTGTTATATAGCAAATAATTGTTTGATTAAATTTATATTTCGCATTTTGTTTGTTAGGTCAGTACACATAAGCAAAAATAGGTTCGGGTGTTAGTTCTTTTTTTTTATATTTTTTATATAAAAGCGAAAAAAAATATTTCACTAAAAAACTTAGTTTTGTGTCAAACTTAAACAAGGTTGGTGCATGGAAAAGTCATAGGTACCCTACATTATGATATTAATATGATATTAAATAAAATTGCTAGTAAATGTGATTAATTTTGTGTTAATTATCACTTTATCTAAACTGAGTAGACATTATATATAATGACTAGACATTATATATAATGACTAGACAATATATATAATATCCAGATTTATTACTTTGGCTGTAACATATACATATTTACAGGTGGTAAAAATTTAAACTAAATGAAACACTTTACCTACTAGTAAATATTTTATTTCTGTATTACCTAATTAGAACAAGTTTTCTTTCTTTTCAAAAATACAGGAATGTTTTCTTTGAGTACTTTTTTCTGCCTACAATATTAAGAGTACTTTCCTTTCAGGTGGCATTACAAAATACCACCCTGTATATGTATAGGTACTTAGTCTCATAGAATTTAAAATGTAATAACTTTTATAAGCACTTTATCTGCGTAATTAACATTTTGTAAATAAAAATATTTGTTCTTATATGACATTACTGAATAAATGTGGGCTTTTTACAGTTTATAATCTCTATTATAGTTTTGTACTTTTTCATCGACCCTTATCACAACACCACTACTTATAGTTAGAATTTATTTTACTTACAATTATGGCACTTGAAGATTCCGTATCCACCACAAATAAACAACTCAGTGGACTCATTTGCATTGTTCTATAAAATAAAATAAAATATTATAAATAATAAAATAAACCTAACCTAACCTAACCAGCTTCTTTAATTTAAACAAAAAAGTGGACTAATAAGCAAAATAAAAAAAAATTGCTTACATCAAACAAATTCGAGTTTTGGGATTTCTCTCCCGATGTCACGGTCAGTACTCCATCAGTTTTTTCTCGTTTGGAATCATTAGCAACATGTTCTCTCCTGTAAATAAAGTAAAACTTTAAGAAATTATAATGGCCGTGGTCACTAAAATCAAGAGGGTAGATGGTCTCTCTACTTTTATTTGAAGGGGTATTCGAAAATCTTACCATACATAATATTTCCTCTCCCTTGGGAAATGGATTCGTAGGTTCTCTGCCTTTTTGCAGAAACATTTTTGGCCGATTTTCATTTGGCAACTAACGTTTCGAAGAATATTATTTTGCGGAATAATTATTTGCCAACTTTTCCTATTATTTTTTTTATTTCCCAACCTCGCAGTTGCCAACTGTTTGTTTGGTTTGCTTTTTATAATGACATTTTTTCAAAATGCCAACTTTTAAGTAGCGTTTGTTTTACTTAGCGTAATATTCATTCAGTTGTTTATTGTATACCAAATGTTGTGACAGGTATTTATGATTTATCATTATTATATTGGTAAGAAGGTTAGGGCAAACCTATAGATTAACCTAAAGGTTAGGAAAACCTAGTAAAATGGATAGAATTTTCCTAGCACTCGCCGGTCGCTGCCGCGCCACGCTCGCTTCGCTCGCTCGGCTCGTGCGTGTGTTGGTCACAGTTCTAACCTAACCTAACCTATAGGTTTGCAAAAAAAAAAAACTGTATTCAAATAGCACCCGTATGCTTTGAACTTTAATTTAACATGTTCTAATACGTATCCTACATTTATTGTTTTTTTTTTATATATTATATCTATTTACGAAAAGGGAACTGTTTCACAGACGAAACGTTATTCATCTAATAGTTGTTTGGCCTAGTAAAAGATTTGAAAAATAATAAATACCCAAAACGTTTTGTTTCATTATAATAATCAGCTTAACAACAATCCTACCAAATGAAACGTTGCCATACAAAAATTTGTAAATCGTTTGTTGTCAAAGTGAAAAATAGGTGAAATGTTGGTTGGCAAGTGATAATCAGCGTAACAATTTTCTGCGAAAAGGCAGGATCCCGGATTCGTAATATCAATTTCGGAAACGCTGTTGTTAGTTGGTCCTTTCTTTATCCTGCAATGATGTATAGTAAAAATAAAACTTCACAACCATTAAAATCGGAAAAGACCGTACTAGAAGATACTCTACTAAACTAACTACGCTACTAACTACATAACTTATTAAAGTAGATTAGGGCCGATAGGTACGTACTTTGCTTGTCTTGCAATCAGTAAAGACTCAGTATTTTTACGCTTTCTTTTATTTAACAAAAAACGGTACGTATTATGTTTTCGTCCCATTGCTGAAAACATCATGAAGGATAATTACAATGATTCATGTATACAATAATAATGTAAAACAAATTCGAAAAGTACTTACTTGAAAAGTATCAAAACAGTCAGTCGCGGTTGCACGCGCTTCACTAAATTCGTAGAATCATTGAATTTAAAATTCAAAGGTAGAATACGCAACCGGCATCGGCGAGAAAAGTGACGTAGGTCCTACTCGAAGGGCGCTTCGCGCGACACTGATCGATGCGCACGATTGCAGCAGAATATATAGGGAAGTAAAAAATATATTTTCCATTAGAAATTATTAAAAATGTGTATTTTTTTATTACACTCCTGCTAAGGATAAGTTCTAGTACCTTATGGTACAAATTTAAATCGATAATAATGTTTAGAAATGGTAAAATATCGAGGTAAAAATGGGAGAAATTCGCACTACTTCATGATTTTTTTTAGCCAAGTGTGAATAAAATATTTGAAATGTGATTTATTAAATACAATAAGATTTATATGTCCCAGTCCTGCGTATTTTTTACTAGTGATTTTTACAAATTCTAATAGTACAATCACGTGTCTGAAGATACCTCGGCGCGTAGTTTTGACAAAACATGCTGTGGTATTTTATCAATTAAACAAAATAAACGATATAATTTCATAAACTAAGTTGACAAATACCTGTATTAAAGGTTGTGCTTCTTGATACAATACTTCATAATTGAATATTTAGTATTAAAATACGAAAATTAGTCGCCCAAAACCTCCTAATTTGAGCAAATGATGTGAACGCCCTCTTAATAGTAATCACTTCTACTATGTGCCCAAAATAGATTTCTTTCGCAAATTCTTAGAATTTGGAAGGGACATGTGCGTAGTCAGTGAAGTTCAGAAGTCAGAAAGAGATAGATAGTATACGTTAGAGAGAGATAGATAGAGAGCGATTATACGTTAGAGAGAAATAGATAGATTGCGATTATACGTTAGAGAGAGATAGATAGATGTTTGTTGTTAAATAACAATAGGGCAGGTAGGAATGTTGCTGTTCTCTACAAAGTACAAAGTCAGTACGCTCTGCTTCTTTGTTTACTGTGCACCGTTTCGTATTCAATTGATGTGACTCTCGTACTAACGACTTTTGGCAGAGCGTACTGACTTTGTACTTTGTAGAGAACAGCAACATTCCTACCTGCCCTATTGTTATTTAACAACAAACATCTATCTATCTCTCTCTAACGTATAATCGCAATCTATCTATTTCTCTCTAACGTATAATCGCTCTCTATCTATCTCTCTCTAACGTATACTATCTATCTCTTTCTGACTTCTGAACTTCACTGACTACGCACATGTCCCTTCCAAATTCTAAGAATTTGCGAAAGAAATCTATTTTGGGCACATAGTAGAAGTGATTACTATTAACAACAACTTATGAAATTTGGTTCTTGATTAGAAAAAGTGTCATTATTTTTTTTTTGTGGCTAGTTTTCCTAAAGTATTATACCATTTTAAAATCTAGGTTAGTTGCGCTAATTTTTAAAAAAACTTGCCATAGTAGTGTCCATATTTTTTTTTACACTACGATGAGTTAAAGTGTACTGAACGTAAAAATCTTTCAAAATTTTAGGGAAATAATGTTTTTTGGTTGTTTTTTTGTATAAAACTACGAAAATTCTGTAATTTTCAAAGATTATGGTGAATAGTAGTACTACTTAGGTTGCCGATACAAACAAAAAAACTGAAATATTTGAAAAATTGTGGTCATGGTAGTTAAAAGTGTCATAAGGGGTATACATTTTCGAAGAATTTCCTTTTTTTTAAGTAATTTAAAAAAAAGTAGAGGTATTTTTTTTTCTTTTTTTTTTCTCGAGTAGTCATTAGTAGGTCCATCCTCTGGTGCCGGCTTATCGTTGAATTTTGGGACATGTTGTATATATATATATATATATATATAATATTTGTTGTAAATATGTAAATATGAATTTTGTTATTCTGTAAACACTTAAATAATATTATTAAATGCGATGCGAAACAAATTTATATTCTTCAGTATTTGACATTTCTAATAATATGTTATTTGACCCGACTGTGACCTAATTTTACGGAGGGTATTCCAGTCGTCTAATTGTCAAATTTCATAATATGTATAAATTTCACAGTTAGACGTTTGGAATCGTTCAGGATTTGGTGCGCGTAGTATAGGAGCTGCAATGAATATTTAAGTTTCTGTCATGTTTTTGAGTTGAAAAAAATAGTTTTTAGTTAGCCAGTTATTCGTGGGCAATCGTACTGAAATCATAACCTAAAATTTCAAAATAATCCCTATATTTTTTTTTTGTTTTACAATTTATTTGTTTAACTGCAATAGGATTATAATTAATATTATGTGCCTTTATACTCGAATGGCAAGGGCAAGAACTTCCCCATGGATTGAGACACCGGCAAGGAAGGTAAAACGTTCTTGGACACGGGCTTCTGTTGTCGCCTAATGGAGCGACACGCGGCTCGTCAAGTAATTATTTATGTCTGAAGGAGTCACTATTTTATTTTTTAGCGGCATTATTTTATGGCAACACCGTTGTATATAAGCGCCAATATTTAAAAAACTTACAAAGTATGTTTTTGAAGTAGGTATGTATTGTATGTACGTATAGGTATTAGATATTAGTCCATTAAAATAAGGACTAAAATGTCTTAACTCAAGGACTTCAGTGGTGGCGCGGACTCTACGGGCTTACGTACATTTTTTTTTGAGGTCACGCCAAGCTGCATTTGACAGTCATTAGCAGTGTTTTTTAAAATTATTTACAATTGCTTTTCAGCTTGAAACATGTTCTAAAAGCTAAACACTTGATTTTAACAATAACATGCATCACACATAACTGGCACATTGGGCCGTACGATTCACAAGTTTATAATTATGTAATTCTACCTATGTAGGTACATTGCGTGGCCGTCTTCCTACTTGTTAGTGTGTGGGTTAATCGACTGCAGTATACATCGATTGTCGTAGTATACCACTGCATAAATACCTATTATTAGTTTGCATAAATACTTTGAAATAGGACAGACTGTCCCTAAGGGTTTTCCCAAATATAAGTCTGAAGCTCGTCGTAGCTAAGGTGGATTGTGAAATCCAGATATTGTACGTACCTACCATTGAATAATTAAATAATGATTTATAATAAAGTCTAAAATATATTTTTGATAAGCTGAATTTATCGTTACTAATTTAAAGAACTCAAAAAGATCTATCTTCTGATACCTCAACCTCAAGTGTAGTCAAATTATGTATATTATCAAGTCGCCTACATTAGGGTTCCGTAGTCCGACAAGGACTACAGACTCCGTCTGTCTGTCTGTCTGTCTATCCGTCCGCGGCGTAGCGCAAACACCGTATATTTATCACGCCGACAAAGTTAAAGAATAAAATGTTGGATTTTTTTTTCTGCACCTCCCCTAATATGCAAAGTGGGGATGATTTTTTTTCTCGTCTAACCCATTATGAGGGGCATCGTTGGATTGGTCGTTAATAGTAGACTGTTAACCAAGGGCTGTATGACATCAATTACATACGAGGTTTTTGGCGCCCGAGGGCACAGCGAGGGCGCTAATTAGCCCGAGTATGCAATTGATGCTTACACCCGAGGTAAACACTTTGCTTTACATATCGATTGTGATTTAAGTAAAAAAACAAGAAAGCAGGACTTTTGAGAAAGAACTCAAAAACACGAAAAAAATTTACTTTCGTGCCTAGCTAGTCGACTGACTTTTTTACTCTTCACGATTTTATGGCACGCAAGCGCGTCAAATCGTGCTGGCCAGTTTGATTTTTAAATTGATTTCAATTAACATACGATGTGACTGCGAAAGAAACAGTTCGATATTTAAAATAAAATCTTCATAAATTCTATTATAAATTGTCTCGATTCCGATTCGAGTAAATAATCGATACCGAGAAAAAAAATATTAACTTTTAAAAAAATTCTTTTCAGTTCTGACAGTTCTTTTTTCAAATTCCAAAACCTATGCTGTAATGTTAACATTACATGGTATGTTTTGAAACCTACGCTGTAATGATATCCATACACCCCGGCATTCAGGGAAGTAAGTGACTACTTACAGAGCAAGAGATATCTAAAAAATTATGTGGGTGCAGAAATAGTACCTACATTACTGCAGCGGCCAGCAAAAGAGGCATTGATGGACGAACGTGGAAATGTGGGCCGAGGCGAAGCCGAGGCACACAATACGTGCGTCCATCAATGCCTAGTTGTGGCCTAGGCTTGTATATGATTTTTCTCAAATAATGCGTGGAAATTAAAACTAAGTACTAAGGCAGAACTTTTTATTTGAAAAATATTTTTCTTTCGATTTTGGCGGTTACAAGGTTTCTATTACGGCTCCTCTTGAATTTCAGGTGGCGTTAAATAAGTTCATCGCAGTCATTTTCATCACATGAACTCAATCTGTTAAATTCAATAAACTTTCAAAATCAGACGAACCACGAACGAACAACAATAATTTTTGCCGCGTTAAAGTGTTATTTTTTTCAATAGGTATATCCAGCTTTCTATCGCAAGCTAGTTCGAAATTTAAATACAACTTCTGATAAGTTACCTCCTTGAAAAGATCGTTCCATTTTTTAATAACACGACAGATATGAGTTTAGTATGTAATTTATTTGGCCGCAAACTTGCTATCTCCAAAACTCGACATTGGCAGAATCCTTAGGGTGGCCATAATATTAGGAATTGAATTGAAAACACGACAGTTATGAATTGGCCAGTACAGCAATTTCGATTTATCTCGAAGGAGGTTGTCGAAATAATGCTCAAATTTCCAAGCATGTTTGAGAAAAAACATTTTTTTATTTAGGGCTCCTTTTGCGAAATATTCGCAAACGTCCGCCTCCTCTCCTGGCTAAACGGTTGATTGTAGAAACGTGAAAAAATTCAGGGTAGTAGCACATATAATGAACCTAAAAGGAAAAGTATGACGGCTAAATAGGTTTTACTAGTCAACGAGTAATAGACGGACAGAAAAGTCTTAGTTATAGGGTCCCGTTTGGCACCCTTCGGGTACGGAACCCTAAAAACAAACTGCCTACAATTATGGTACGAGAAAGTAAATCTGCTACAAGCCTGGGCTAACTGAAGTTAGAGTTAGTTCAGTGTAGAACAACCTTTACATTTTTATTGCAAAGTCGCCCGCAACGTAACTGACGGGAGACGGGAGTGCAATTGTGTAAAGCTTGGTGTGCTGTCGACTGTATGTAAGTTAGAAATCCGAAAGATGTGCCCACTACCTACTAGTGATGTGAACCGATTACAATTTTCAGCAGCGGCTTTTTCCAATTACTTTTACAAAAAATGGCTATTTTAGGTACTTTTAGGTTGTTTGTTACTATCAAAAAAGTCTCATAATATCTATGAAAAGTAATGAAAATGTATAATTTAAAGGAAAGTAGATTATGTCTACTATGTGAATAAATCTCAAAATCTACATTATATTATTTTGGTGGAAATCAGGTCAAATACCTACATATTTAAAAGCCTGGTTCACTAAAAAATACTTATTATCGTCGATGCAAGTTGCAAAATATGAATTGAATTAAATTGTGTTTTGTGTAATCTCTAGAATTATAAATTATCCGATCAGACCACCATAAGAATGGTTGTTAATTGTTCTTTTCAAGGTCACAATCTAACAGGCAGCATGTATTACTTTGAAAGTAAGCGTTTCATCTCAAAAAGCAACATGAATTTTTTTGGACACTGGCCGCACTTAACAAATTACACTGCAAAAAAAAAGTAAGCGATTACTTAGTTTTTGAAATAACTGATTATTATCGTGTTTAAGATGGTTATTCACTGGTCATCTTAAAACCGGTTCACATCACTACTATACTAGCTACGTTACGACTATGTACGTAAACTACTTTGTAAGTTTGTAAGTACTCAGGGTTTTTCGCAAATACTTAAGCAACACTTCAATGCGTGAGGCAAGAAGGAGGTTGGTGGGTAAGTACCTAGTATTTAAATTCTTAAGTGCACTTTTGCATGCTGTCATATAATATACTATTTGCTTGCACTAAAACTTTGTACTTACGTACCAAGGTCATAATACAAAAAACTGATCTTTTGGATAAAATTATCCTTCTCAATCCTCGACTATCCTCCGCCTGCTGATGTCATTTCTTTTCAACCGTTGGTAGGTACCTAATGAACAAAACACTGGTGGGGAGAGGGAATATTTTAATTAAACTTGAGGGGATGCCGACCGATATCCAGGGATTCGCAGCCGATATCACTTTTCAGCCACGGACGCCTGTCTGTTTATTCAACTGGGCAGAGGCAACTTCGAGAAAGAGGCCGGATTGGGCTTCTTCTTTGGAAAACTGCGCCAGGCCAGGATTTCAACTCTGCTTCATTTCTCAGAGACTAGAGCCTAAACACAATTTGGTTGATGTGTGGTTGATGTCACTCAGCCAGAGGTTCGTAATAAGGTTCCAATTTTATTTATTACTTATTACATTATTTCAACAATCATTAATCGTGCATGCAACGATTACTGAATTTTGAGGAAGCAAAAGTGATCTGTCAGGATCGTGGCAAGTGGCAGTCCCTGGTTTCTGCCTACCCCTCTGGGATACAGGCTTGAGTTTATGTATGTATGTATTTCAAGAACGTTTTTTCGTAACAAAGGAAAAGTTGTAAAACTTGCCTGAAGGACAAACAAATCGGGAAAAAGACGAAAAATGGTTCTCACGATTAGGGATAGGCGAGAATCACTTCTGTGGCGAGAATAATCTCGTCAGGCGAATATTCTCGAATCTTCGCGAGCGGCACTGAAAATATTCTCAATCCGGATCCGAGTTGCCATCCGTTCGGGTTTCCCCGGATTTGTCCTTGGTTAGGGGGCATCCGGGGAGCGTCCGAGTATTATTTATAAGAAATGAAGTAATGGCTCTCTCTTTAAGTAAGACACTATTCTTTATAGTCTCTCTTTAAGTAAAACACTATTTAATCTTAGTGGGCGTTGTAACTTTTTATGATTTATAAAAAGCCGAGCGAAAATGCTGTTTTTTTTTTAATATCGTAGTACGCATTTCACGCATTCTTATGTAGTCTGTGGTTGTGTCAGAAAAGTTTTGTTATTGTAAATTCCAAAAAAAAGAATTTACGAAGTTCTGCGTGTTTTTTTCAAGCAAACTTAAAACACGATGGAAAAAATCGAAAATGTGCCTCCTTAGTCGAAGAAAAGTACTTTTTGGAATTATTAATTGCATTTTTTTGGCTGCCCGCTTTTTTTCTATAACAATTTCATTTTCATAACATAATAATTTGTGGTTATTTTAAGAACAAAAAAATTCTAACTGATTATTAAAACAATTTGTAAGAAACTGTCATAAGATTCTGTTTTGTTAGGTACGTTTAAAATTATGATAAAAGATGACTAAATTTAAGGTCTGAAAATAAATAAAAAGGGTATTTAATATGTCATTTTTAACTGTTTTTCATTACACTGACAATGTTTAAAAACACCTGTGGACATGACCGGGTTCTGGTCTCTAAACTCCGGGGTGTTCACGCATCTTGTCATGGTTACCAAATTTTAGAGATGGCAACCCTAAATCTGGGGAATATTCTCAGCTCAAACCGAAATGTTCTCGGGAATCGGCCATCGCTACTCATGATACGGACCACCTAGATCACCACCGGATACCTAGATATTGGTGGGGATAGTGGATTATGTATTCAAATACCTACGTTGTCATTATGTTTAACATTGGAAATGTCTTTTCGTCCACTCCAGTGTAGGCTTCGATTTCACAAAAAAGTGCGATTCCCTTATATCTCGGAGAGTTGTAAAGATATGATATCTAAAAAACCGGCCAAGTGCGAGTCGGACTAGCGCACGAAGGGTTCCGTACCATTATCTATACAACATAATACACAAAGATAAATATTTATTTAAATATTTATTTTATTTTAATTTCATTATTTATTTTTTAAGCGAATATAGCACTAAATACTCTGTGAATATTTCAAGCGTCTACCTGTTATCGTTATTAATTTCGAGCAAAAAAACAGCAAAAAAATTAAGTTCTTTGTATAGGAGCCCCCCTTAAATAGTTATTTTATTCTGTTTTTAGTATTCATTGTTATAGCGGCAACAGAAATACACCATCTGTGAAAATTTCAACTGCCTAGCTATTACGGTTCATGAGATACAGCCTGGTGACAGACAGACGGACAGTGAAGTCTTAGTAATAGGGCCTCGTTTGGCACCCTTCGGGTGAAAAAAATGCTCAAAAGACGCGTATTCACGAGAGCTGTAAGGTGCAAAATTTAAAACGACGTCGGAACGAAATTTTTCACATTACATTTATGACTCGAATGTGCTCGATAGTCGTGTGAGGCACGAAATCTGTGATTTTTTTGTTTGGACAAGACTACGCAGACATTGTCGGTGTTGTCGGGTCTGCAAGTAGTATTCCTTACCTACCTACATACACCTACCTTTTATTTATTCTACCCGCAGTTATGTCGAAAACTAATTTAATAAGATGTTATCGTGTCAACAACTCCCGTGTAGCTTTGCGCCTCGCTAGGTGCCAAATCAAGTTTGGGCACATTTCCCTTCAAGCAAGAGACCGTATTGTACGCACACGCACGACACTGCGATATGGCAACATTGCAGTATCTAATCGTCTCTTTCATACGTGTTTAGTGGAGTAGATCACCATCTCTCTCTTATGCTTAGCGTCCGTATACCGTTCGTTGCATACTTACATAAAAACAGCTGTTTATATTTTTGTGTGTGAATTATTTTCTTTCTTGGAGCGACAGGTTGACGAGTACAGTCAACAACAACAGCCTATTAATTTTTATATTATTGTTGCAAAGTCGCCCGTAACGTATAACTGAGTAGAGTCTCTTGTTACGGCTGACTTTGCTACTAAATTGACGGCCTTCCGGACCCACGGCACAGCCACGCTGCTCAACTGGGTTTTTCTCTTAAATTTAGCTCAGAAGAACAAAGACAAATTATTTGACATTGTTCTGATTTAGCTTGTTTCACTACCCACTTTGAGAGTCTTAACTTAACCACATTTGACATCCCCTCCCTCACCCCTGCTAAACAGTTGATTGTACAAACGTGAAAAACATCAGGGCATTAGCACATATAATGAACTTGAAAGGAAAACTATCACGGCTAAGTACCTAGGCTTGTAAAGACAAGTTTAAGAGTAATAGGCGCAGAACAGACTTCCATGAGTAATTTTCGATGAAGTTGTTAGTTCTGTAAAGCAGGTAAAAACCTCTCCTACGGAACCCTACACTGCGCGTGGCCCGACACGCACTTGATCGATTTTTTTCATAGACCTTTAGGTTCTTTTTATTTGCAAACGCCATCGTCGTAGGGTATGGCGTTGGTAAATAAAGAAGCTGATAGCAATTTGGTAGCACAAGTATTTGATTTCACAAAAAAAAGAAAGTTACTTAGAATTAAAAACAATCCCCCCCCCCTCCGGGAGGTTAAATGAAAAGTCCTATAGGTTAAGGTATTTGTTTACAACTTAGGCTATAACAGTACTTTTGAGAAAGCCATTGCCTCAGCTCAACAAATATACAAATAGGTCATTAATTTCCAGTCCGGGAGCGTTGTTTACTCGTCACGTCATCAGTGTCGTGTGTTCCGTCCGCGGAGGTAATTCGAGCAGTGGGCGTCCATCTTGGATTTTACATGTCCGCTGGCCAATGAGCGCGTAAGGTGTAAGGTGAATAGGGCGGCGCGCGCTTTACGATTTCTACCTAAACTTCTGAAGTTACTTATTTTTCAAAACGGTGTTTTAAAACAGTTTAAATATTTAAGTGAAACGCAAACCCTGCGTTCGCTTGAACAACGAATATAACATGCTTTCAAAATATCTTAGCATTTTTTAACTTAACCTCTTCACCTACAAACAGTGACTCAAATTTATTATCGGGTTAAATGATTTAATTTTTATAACTATATTTCTATAATTAAATTAATGGAAAACTTGTATGTACTAATAATGTTTTAATGCAATCTCTCCGATTGCATTAAAACATTATTAGTTCAAGTTTTCCATTAATTCCATGTTAAAAGATAAATGAACGTGTTATTTATTTTTTGGACGACGTAATACTTTTCATAATATGACATGTCGAATGGTAGTCGATATAGTCACATGGTACAAAAACGTGCAATACAAATCGGGCCCAAACTATGACGTCAAAACTTTCACGTACACATACGATTAAAATCAGTTAACGATCCGGCTTTTCTCGGATATCATCGCCTAAATCCCGAGATTGAAATGACACGAAATACATTACCGCGATTTCTTTTAGGTAGCATTCAATTTTAAGTATCATAAATGCAATGTATAGCACCTGCCAAGATGACATTACTAACCGGTAGACCTAAGAAATTTATTATGCAGAAGTGATCGCAACGTAGGAAGCTCTTCTTTGGATTGTTGATCTTTAGGTGACGGATCTGAGAGCTTGTCGTTTTCCTTCAAAATTTTTAACACGCTGCTTTTCGAAACTCCGGTTGCTTCACAAACCCTGTCCAATTTTTTTTTATGATAATTTACTTTCTTCTTTTTTAAATAAATTAGCTTCTTTTCTAAAATAGTTATATACATTATTTACAATTTCACGAGATTAAGCAACATTTTTTTTACCACGCTTTAAATTTGTTGAAGCCATGATACATAACTACTTATTGCAAGTTAATTTTGATAAAATTTGATAGAATCGAATATAAATGTATCATATACGTCAAACTGTTTTTATTGACACTAAGAAGTCATACTGTCAAAATAGTAAATTATTTTTCTTATTTCAATATAAAGGTTGTGTTAGTTTTGAGCTACGAAGGAGGTTTTGTTGCTCATAATATCGTTCTTTATTGTATTCCATAAGATAACGAGTAATATAATTAAAGGTCATATCTGTAAATTGATAACTCTATGTGAGAGATGAGGGATTCACAACAATTACCGACGTTGGCCGAATCGTTAACTGATTTTAATCGTACTGTAAAGCCTTATAATGTTTGAAGCGTTTATTAATACATATTTAAGTTACCTATCTCGTAAAGTAATATTTTTATGCATGTACACCCTGATAAGAAAACGTTCATAATTTAATGAATAAATTAAATCTAATAAAGTTTTTTTTTTATTGGAGTGATAGCTTTATTTTTTGCATTTTATGACCTTAAAAAAATATTTTTGTTGTTTTATTTTTAACTATTTTTTAAAGTTTTTATATGATTTCTAGGTATAAAAGCAATGTCACTCCAATCTAAATTGGACGCAAGTTCCCCATTGGTACTTACCTACTTATAAAGATTATAATATGTTCGGAGCAAGGATACGTTCTTGGTTCGGAGTCTCTTTTATGGATCACATTAGAAATGAGACAATAGGCCAAAGAACTAAGGTGACTGACACATCCTATACCTACGATAAGCAAGCTGAAGTGGCAGCGGGCTGGTCACATACATAAGCCGAAGACCCGATGGTAGCGTAGGACGCCCGCCAGCTCGGTGGACCGATGATCTGAGTGAGGCAGATTGCTGGCAGTGGTTGGATAAGGATGGCCGAAGATAGAGAAGGAAGTGGCGTGCCTTGGGGGAGGGCTATGTCCATCAGTGGACCAAATGCGGGCTGATTGATTGAAAGATTAATTAAACCGTCATGATTTAAACTAGAGCTTAGTATAAGTGAACTGTAAATAGACTGTAATTGTACATAATATATACACGCCTGTATCCCGAAAGGGGTGGGCAGAGAAGAGGGTTTGTCAAGCATCCTGATAAACGTCTTTTGTTTCTATTCTTTTTGTTGCACTAACCCGTGCTGAGAAGAATTTAAAAAAGAACCTATTTAGAGGCAAAAAATGCCACCCATGCCGGGACTTGAACCCGCGACCTCTGGCTCACCGTGCCAGCGCTCTCCCAACTGAGCTAATGGGCAAGTGCAAGCATCGATGAAATTTTGAGCTCTTTACAAACTCTGTGTTACGTACAGTCTTTTGTTTCATCAACATAATATGTACGCCGCATAGTCGCCGCATTAGATCGAAATGTCCTACAGGGTCTATATTGAATGATACTAAGTTTTTGGCCTCAACTCTGTAGGCCACCAGTTTTTAAAATCAAAGAACATCCTTTTTAAGCGACTTCATATTGTTGTTTTTAGCCTTAAGTACTCTGTAACTCACTTAGTAAGAAGCAAATAAATGAATAAAGTAATAAATAAATAAATACTAGTAATTTTACCGACACCTACCTAGTTAGAGTTATATTTAGTTGTAATTTAATAAATGTTAAAAATGATTGAATGGATTAAGCAGTTGTTTGGTTGAAATGCAGTCGTTGGTCCGGCAATGTTATTTGAAATTCTAATCAACAATTTCAAGCAGCTTTCAAAAGATTTCTAATGAGTAAGATGGTAAGTAACCATAGGCTAACGAAGTACTGTATTTATTATTCAAATGAAAATAAAAGTCGACTTTGAACCCGCTGCCGTCGTTATGTCTTTGCCTGGGGTCAACGTGGGTCGCTTGTAAATAAATTGTACATACGTACCTACCTTGAATTAAGTAAGTACGTGTTTGCATGACTTACAGACACTAATGTCTACTAAACAACCTTTTTAGATGGATACCTGCCTATTTCGTAGAGGACAAAATAACAAAAAATAAAAGTTGATCAGTGTTGACTGCTATTATTTATTTTAATACTTTATTGTACCATGCTGCAATGTACATGTACAAGGGCGTGCTTAATGCAAGAAGCATTCTCTTCTAGCAAACCATTTGTCCTGATGATGCTCGATAAGAAATAGTTAGGTATAAGAAAAAAATATGATATTTTAAAACATAATAAATTTAAAATATCTGAGATATCGTGTTCTGAAGAGATATCAGATAACTTGAACAAAAATCATTAGGCATTAGGCTACTACTATGTATGTAGATAAGAAGGTGATGATTTGATGATTATCACCAAATTGTTTCAAATCTTCAAGCGAAGCAAGCAAAAGACATTGATTCCTTTTTTAAACATTTGAAAAAATTCAGAACTAGCCGATTCTACGGATTCTACCTTCCACCACCACAAAAAGTTAATCTGCAAGCTACATATTTCTACAAGGTGAAATAACGTTTAAACTGTCAGAAATAAGATCTATTATAGCTTGCAATAACTTCTTGTTTTTAGCAACTGCCTAACCAATTTTCGTCAACGATGACCTGCGTTATTTCAAAATCCATCGCCAGGCTAGTAGCTAAACAATTGTAAAGCTTCTATACTACAAAGGCAATGCAGAGCATCAGCATCGAAGCGTAGAAATAATCACCTTTTATAGACAACACTATCGCATCATCATTGATAATGCACGATTTGGCAACGTCGCGCTCACCTGGCGTTTTACCTGCGCACTGACAACCGGGGGGGCGCTTCAAGCACTCAGTCGAACGAACCTCAGTCAGAGTCGGCCGACACGCTCGTCGGAGCTGTCCAAGCCAATAAAACCATAAAAAATCCACCAAATACAACGTTGTCATAAACAATACGTGCAATTTCATACAAACATTAGACAGGAAAGAAAGAAAGTGCCAACACGCGGTGAAATTAACGGACTCAAGTGAAAACGGGACAGTGAAGCATTTTGGAATCGGGCATCGACACCGAATCGTCGAAATCTTCCGAATTTGTTCGAAATTCGGACCCGGCGCGTTCCGTCGGACGGACTAGGTACTTGACTTGTAAAGTTGTTTCTAGTGATGTGAAGTAATTCCGATTTCCACTTGAATTCAGCGGAAACGGCTTACGTAGTCGAATAGCGGTAAAACGCCGTCCACGGCACACGCGAACTAGGAGGTACCTACCTAGGACTCTTGACTTGTAACTGGCAGATTTCTGAAAAGAGCTCGACGCATAAAACATTTGTTCTGTACACACTACTAAGAGAAAAACGCGAATTTTCAACTTTTCTAAGTGACACCGCTGTTTGCCCACACTCGCCTATAGATACCACGCTCGAGCGGTTTTGATACTTGATTGTCCAGTTCAACAACAATACAATACTCAACCATTAGAACAATGTTCGGTTACTAGTAAAGATAACATTACAGTGTTTATACTCTTTCGATATTAAGGTTTGATAACTAACGTTCGGAGACCGAAATAAATGCAAAACACCAGAGCCGTGATAAGTGACCAGTAGACAGCGGCAGTGTTTTCTAAGGCGCCGTCACACTGCATGGCGTGATGATCAGCGGCGGCTGGGTTTGCGCGCTGCACGTGCGCACGGGAGGCCTGGGAGGCGCAGCGCTAGGCTCCGATGAGGAGGAGGTCGTCTACTTAGCCTATGTCGTCATCGACGTGCTTAGCAACCAGGTGAGTGTGATTACGACCTTAGTTTGAATAGAAATGAAAAGACTGGCTGGCTATCCGCCGGTTTTTTTTTTTCAAAAAAGGACTAGGTACGGGTTAAAGTTCTACCGACCTTTGTGCTGATGTGTGATATAAGCATGAAACTAATGTTAGGTTCTCATTCGCCTTATGTCGAAACTGTATGTTACTTTAACAAGGCAGGTAGAGGGAGGTAACATGCCTCCTACAATATAATTTTCTTACCAGTAAACTACAATCAGTCAAATAACTATTTCTGCATCGTAAACGTTACAAAGTAGGAATGACTGAGAATATTAAGCAAAATCCTGTTTTAATGTGTAATTAAAGTACCTATGTAAATTATTATAATATAAATCTTAGTAGACTGTCGTTTATACTATAATTAGCAACATACGAAAGAGGTAAAATTACCAAAGGAAAGGTTTGTCACTTGACGTTATAAAGCTTAACTGTTGTCGACAGCACGTCAACCTTTACGTTTTACTTGGAACATGCTTTGAAAAACTGCATCTACGTAATGAGATGATTTATGCAGCGTCAAGTGCCACCTTCACTCACAGTAAATGGGCGAAGGGCCCACTCGGTCGGTGCAGTGCCTGGGGCATTGTTTTTAGGGTTCCGTACCTCAAAAGGAAAAAACGGAACCCTTATAGGATCACTTTGTTGTCCGTCTGTCCGTCCGTCCGTCCGTCTGTCAAGACCCTTTTTCTCAGGAACGCGTGGAGGTATGAAGCTGAAATTTATATCAATTACTCAGGTCTACTGTCCCTTGAAGCTGTGAAAAAATCAAACTTCTAAGCCAACGCAATCAAAAGATACAGCCGTTTATGCCGCAAATTTTCGACACTTGCAAGGGAATCAAAACCTACAGGGTGCTTCCCGTGAACTCAGAATCTTGAAATTTGGTACGAAGCAACGTCTTATAGCATAGATAAAGGAAAAATTACGAAAACCATAAAATTTTAGTTACATCACATAATATATATTTTTTTAATAATTTTAAACTTACTACCCATTTCCTCATAAACGCGTAGAGGTATTAAATTGAAATTCATACCAAATACTCAGGTCTATAATACCTTTAAGCTGTAACAAAATCTAACTTCTATGTCAACGCAATCAAAAGAAACAGCAATTTAAGCTGCATATTTTGAAACTCGCAAGTACTCGCAAGGGAATCAAAACCTAAAGGGTACTTCCAGTCGACCTAGAATCTTGAAATTTGGCATGAAGCAACGTTTTATAGCACACATAAAGGAAAAATTCCGAAAACCTTAAATTTTTAGTTACATTACAAAATATATATTTTTTAATAAATATAAACTTATTACTTTTTTCCTCATGTTTTGCAATAAAAATACCATAGTTATGACTCGATTGTCGTAATGAACGAACTTTGTAAACCTTGCAGGTTTGTACGGAACCCTCGGTGCGCGAGTCCGACTCGCACTTGTTTAGATGGGGAAGGCTTGCCCAGCACCTATACCATCATGACAGCTTAGTCGGCTAGCGCACAGGACAGACAAGTTAATACGTGCGGAGCCAACCAAGCTGCGGGTTTCCTCACGATGTTTTCCTTCACGGTTGGCGTGTGGTATTGCTACTACAAATTCGCAGATGTATGTAAGTGAAAATAAATAGTCATAGGTACTGTAAATATTTCCGAACGAAACGTTTAATGTAAGGTACCCAAACTGTAGTAAGTTGTTAAAGAGAATCCTAAAATGTGCTTTTTTATAAATTTTATTTCCATTTCGGCCTGAGAAACATGTACGCCTAATAAATTAAAGTAATTAATATTTTTCAATTAAGTATGTAAGTATTGTACTTCATCATTTGGTTTTAACTGTTCAAAAACTCAAAATATAATTCTCGACTGTGGTCTAACGTGCGTTTCGGCTTCTACGGTTGTTAATTAATGTAAATAATGTTCTAACTAACGTGAACAGCCCAGAACGAGAAATGTAAATGACGACCGAGCTACAACAAGAAATAAATTAAATGAATAATTCGGGTTTTTGGGTTCCCTTCCTAAGAGTCGGACCCAGGTCAGACCTAAATAGGTAAAACAATGTGCTTCTCTTGAACCGTAATAGGTAGCCAGGTGATTTTTTTCAGAATAAGTATTTATTGTGGCGATGGCGGATTGAATAATAGTATAAAAAACAAGATACAACATTTTTTACGTTTTTTTTTTTGCTCTGGCGTAAAAACGGTAATACATTACAAATGTCCGAACTGGGTGTATGATATGGAGTCCCTTTAGTAGATAGGTATAACGATAAATCCATTTCCTTCCGTGGATGTCGTAGAAGGCGACTAAGGAAATAAATTGCCAGGAGACGAGCAGCAGCGTCTTCCTGAGATTCCAACCGCATGCTGCGATCTCCAACCCGCCTGCCAAGTGTGGTGATTATGGCAAAACTCCTCATGGTTATGAAAACCACGAAGGAGACCTATGTCCTGCAGTGGGCGTCAAATGGTTGATGATGATGATAATAACGATAATAATACAAAAAATATAGTACAGAATATTTGTACAGAACCCTTGGTAGAATTGTTTTTTTTTTGTAGATAATTGTTTCTTTGTGCACAATAAAGTATAAATTTAGTATATTCTCGATTTTTGTTGATGTTGTACCTAGTAGAATAAGATAAGATAAAATAATTTAAGCCTACGAATAAAGATTAGCCAATGCCTAGTATATTTTGTAGTACCTAATGTTTTCTATTAAGTTAGTTTATCCCTAAGAATAAAAAACCCATAGAAGTATTTCTTCCTACAAAATTCACACTCAAAAACGGCCCTAGTCCTATAGATGAGTCTACCAATGAAATGAGCGCAAGATGTGCTGTAGAGTAAATTACTCTGTGATTGGTTCATTCTGTGCGCCATGCGCGATTACGTGAACGTTGATTGGGCGATAGTAAGTGACAGCGTAACTGATAATTGGTTTCATACAAAAAACGTCAAACCATTGACTTCATTTATGTATAACCCGTCAAAATTTCTAAGTACCTCGCAATATCTGAGGGTGGCGGTTGCATAGATATTTTGCAGGGTAATACTGAACTCCCCGATTGGTAACACAATTGACAAGCCCCGCCCGCCTTCCCACAATTGAACGTGGGGTTATTTTTTAGCGCTAGTTAGACACTTATGTTTTTAACTATCACTGATTTATTCCTCACAAAAAGGTACATTGTATATTCTGTCTTACTAAAAAAAATTTTTTTCGCAATAAACAATCTTGATCCTAGCTGTTTATTTTTTTCTTTTTCGACATGCGACGTTTGTAGGTACCTTTGTAACACTTCTTATTATTACGTCAGTTAGTTACCGGTTCAGAAAAATGCAAAGTTGGATGTTAGTTCATATTAAGAAACTAATCCTAGAATGCAATTAAATAGATTCCGCGTTTATTCTCAGTTAGAGCAGTCTATAGCAAACACTTTAAATTAAATCGCGTTTTGGTGCTCACTTCTCGGTAAGATACTCGGTAATCTGCTTTCGTCTACTACTACACTGCAACTAACAACTTCTCGTACAGTCGACGGCACATCGACCTTTGCCGGGCGAGCACTCTACTCGTTTACGTTAAGGGCGACTTTGCAACAAAAATGTAGAGGTTGACCTGCTGTCATAGTCAATGAGTGAACATCAATGTCTATCGAATCGGATATCCCTTTTCTAGCAGTGACTCCACGGCAGAAATATCTGTAGACAGATGGCGGCCTGTATTAGAAATAAATAAATATGGAGCCATAGGTATTTGAGCTTCGACATTATAGGTATAGATTTCGGCCGCCTTGACCAGACGTACCAACATGACACAAGTAGGTAATCTGCTTTCGTCTAGGTTTCCTCAAGAAAACTCCACATGAAAAAAATGTGTCTGCGGCAAGCCAATATCCTTTATTTATTTCATTTTAAGGGAGAGTGGAGACTAACAGTACAATAGTATAAGAGAGGAACAGTTATATTGCTACTCAGTAACAGGATAGGAAAAAGAAGGCTGGCTCTTATCTCGGGCAGAGGATAAGTCTGGCCATCCAACGAGGTAACCTTGCCTTCATACTGCGGACCCTTCCCAGGTAGCGATGATCTGGCCGCTTAGTTTATGTTTAGGTAAATTCTAGGTTAGTTTATATATTTATTGTTTACTAGCTGTTGCCCGCGAATTCGTTCGCGTGGTAATTTTGATGTGTATTTTTAGACTGTAGACTGGCAAGGATCAAGGATTACTTTCCGTCTTATTTTGCGGACTGTCATTAAAATTTAATTATAAAATGTAAATAATGTAGCGTATGGCGTCCTACGCCTACGTAGAGTTCCACCTTATCTCCATGATAATTCGATAACGCAGGTATCGTGCGAATATCTTGCACGCGACCATGAGCTTTTGCCCATTGGGTAGTCATTATCTAAGGTCAAACATCGCTTTTAGGCTCGCCCCTTACTTCTAACTACAGATCGGCCGGGGAGAAAGTACTTGCAGTAAGTTTACTGTAAATTATTTCAATAAAGATAAACTTTATAATAATTTAACAGAACATACGTAGGACATTCCGAACTCTTTATTATTAACCGACTTCAAAAAAGGAGGAGGTTATCAATTCGACGCGTATTTTTTTGGCTATGTTCTCGCATGACTCCGTCAAATCTTAACCGATTTAGACAATTCTTTTTTTGTTCGAATAGATATAACGTCCCATTGGTCCCATATTGATCGACCCGTGAAGATCTGATGAAGACTTTCGGAGGTGGAGAACGGAACTCTTCAATGGATCCTTTAGTAAATCCGTATGTTTCATAAAATAGCGTAAAAGTAGTCCCAAGGTAATTTGTTCTGGTGAAGACTTTCGGAGATTGAAATTGAGAACTTTAAATTTTAAAGCAACGAATTAATTAGGTTAAATTATGGCTATAATGTGTGTGTCTCTCACCCCCCCAGTTTCTCGAACACTAACAAGCTGTTAATCTACTGTTAACAGCTGTCAGTGGTTTTTTTATGCACTTTGGTCAATTGACAGCTGTTAACAGTAGATTAACAGCGGGTTAGTGTACGAGAAACAGGGGGTCAGTGTCTCAAGACGAAGGTGTATGTACATATAACCAATGTGCATCAACCAGTGATGACTTATGGATGTGAGACCTGGTCGCTGACTATGGGCCTCATAAGAAGGCTCAAGGTCGCCCAACGAGCAATGGAGAGAGCTATGTTAGGGGTTTCACAGCGTGATCGAATTAGGAATAAGGGGATCCGCAGAAGAACCCGAGTTACTGATATAGCTCGAAGAATTGCTCAGTTGAAGTGGCAGTAGGCGGTGCACATAGCTCGGAGAACTGTCACATGAACCGTGACAGCTAGGCAGTTGAAATTTTCACAGATGATGTATTCCTGTTGCCGCTATAACAACAAATACTAAAAACAGAATAAAATAAACACTTAAGGGGGGCTCCCATACAACAAACGTGATTTTTTTGCCGCTATTTCTCGATGTTTATGTCTAATGTTGTATAGATAATTGTATGGTACGTTCCGGTACGGAACCCTTCGTGCGAGTCCGACTCGCACTTGGCCGGTTTTTCTTGACACACGAACACGGAAGTTAAAATCCGTCATTCATTTATTGCAGTAGGTACTGTAGACCTAATCTGAAAGCAATTTTTAATTGAATTATTATTGATTAATCCATCGCAATTGAAATGGCGGGTAGGGATAACACTGAGTGATACAAAAATTGTTAAGAATTAGTACATATTTCATTAAAATTTTCACATTTTATATTCTAAAATGGGTAACTATCTAAGGTGAAAGATCGGAAGGTGCTGGACGATTGAGAATTATCTATTCTTGTGGTATCGGGAGATACCGTTATCGACATTGTCAGTAGGTATGTCGATATATAGTTTACAACTTTACACGCGCCATTGATAGAAGTTATTTATAAAAGTACGATTCCTCTAAAACACTCCTCGGACGGTTCAGTACCTACGTCCTTTTCCTTGACTAATTACACTGCCTCCTAGGTGTGTTTTAAGGAATCGTGTTTTTATAAATAAGAGCTTTAGTAGTTAATTATACCTATATTTTTTAGCTATTCTATAATTTTTATTAAGCCTGATAACGAAACAGTTCAGAAACAGAAAAAATATTTCCTTTTTTGTCTGTCTGTAACAAACGTGTTCTTTACTATAGGTGTACTTAGTATAAAGTTGTTAAATCTAAAGAATATAAGAACGAAGTATTTATCTATAATAATTCATAACTTTATTGCGCCCATGTAGTTGCCATCAACCATTCGACCATGTACTATAGCGTACGAGATCATTTTAACCTCTAGTTATACTAAAGAGGTTCTATTCGATGTATTTACGTCAATGGGCTCAAAGAGGTTCCCTAGCGCCACCAATAAAAGTCATGACCTTTTACAGATCACTTTTTTATATAAGTGGCATAAATAGAAATATAGATAATCATGATTATACGGCTTGCTAATAATTTATTTGGAACAATATTAAATATTATCTTACAATGTTTGCAAAACCTTAAAAACTCGCTTAAAACTTAAAAAAAATTATCGTACAATGCGGCGGACTTAATGCCATAAGCATTTTGTGCCATTCAACCGCAGGAGGTAAGGGAAAGAGAATTTAAATAAAATATTTGAGCCAGATCGCTATCGGCCGGTAGAGGCGGCGTTGCCTCGCTGCATAGCTAGACATAGGCTTGCTTAGTGTGGGGATCTCTATTGCACATCTACCCGCTCTTTTTCAAACTGTCAATTATTTTAGTTTGTGGTTGTAATTTCTAAAAACCTACCTATTTAATACTTAAATGTATGTAATTTCTTTCAATTATAAAGCGTATCATAACAAAATTAAATAGTGATTTTTGGGACCCACACGGCCGAGACTAGTTTTATTCTTCTGTTAGCTGCTGTTGTTTTTTTCTTATTCCCTTTGGACAACTGACAGGTTAACTACTTGGCATGTATAGCTAAAAGCGCAGTTTCGTACTGAAAAACTATCGAAAATATGCTCTAGGCGATTAAGGACAAGATTGAAATAGGATAAGTACCTACTTTCGCAGATTACCCCCTACATTGTATACAAATACCTCTTTATAATATTAGTCTACATTCATCTTCAAAGTGCAGGGAGTTTTTTAAGCAGGCAAATTATTTATACCTAATTCACTTCTAGCAAATGGAAACGGAAGTTGAAAATAAAGGGTGATTCGTGAATGGGTCACGTGACCCCATTTCCGTTTGGTTAATCTAAAATAAGTGTCAGTTTTGTACGGTTTTATATGAAAATTAAATAGTTTTTATTTGAGAATGCTGGCCAGCACTTACTTAAGTTAAGCTGCCTAGTTAATTCGATATTAATCATTTCGGTTTGACCTTCGTCTATCAACCTTGTAATTTTTTTTTTATTGAAAACGTCTGATTGAAACTTAATACTTATTTGTTAATCTTGGCTTAAGTACTGCAATAATATTGTATACACATACACACCAGATACTAAAGGTTATATAAAAAAATGTTTTTAAATTAATAGGTATCTACTACCAGGTACAAACATCTTAGTAACTTTTTGCCTGCAATAAACTTTAACTGGAGGTTAAAGTACTTAGTCACATTTTGACCTACAGAATATATTTGATATTAATTTATCCCGTTGCGATCTTAAAAAAAATATAATGAGCTTTAAGCTAGCCTTGATTATTTGAATTGTCTAAATGTAAATGTTAATAAAATAGGAATTAGATATTTAGACAATATACTAACATAGTTTTTAATCAAATGTTGCTAACGCTAATTGGACCTGAGTTGTCTGAATAAAATAAATAAATAATTATTTTTAGATATGTTTCATTTAACTAAAGAAAGAAATTACCAGCAGACGGGCAGCAAGCGTCTTCCTGAGATTCCAACCATACTGCGATCGCCAACCCGCCTGCCAAGCGTGGCGATTATGACAAAACCCCCTCATGGTTATGAAAACTATGAGAGAGGCCTATGTCCTGCAGTGGGCGTCAAGTGGCTGATGATAATGATTATGTTTAATAAACATCCTCACAACTTTTTCTAGATTATTAGGTAAGTACCTGTAAATTGACCTACGCCAACGGAACCCCAAATTGAACGATTAGCATATTTAATCAACAGTAACAGCCTTCTTTTCGTTTTTTTTTAAATTGCGTTACAATTTATCTGTTATTGTTGCAGTGGATTTATGTAAATAAAACTCGCTTTTCAACCGGTAAAAATAGTTAACTGTACATCAAGCGATACTTTATACAAAAAATATGCATAATATCTATTTCACAGATGATGTATATCTGTTGCCGCTATAATAACTAATACTAAAAACAGAAAAAATAAATATTTAAGGAGGGCTCCCATAGAACAAACGTAATTTTTTTTCCGTGTTTGCTCGATATTAATAATGGCAACAGTTAGATGCTTGAAATATTCACAGAATATTTAATTCTATATTCGCTTCAAAAATAAATAAAGAAATTAAAATAAAATAAATATTTAAGGGGGGGCTCCCGTACAACAAACGTGATTTTTTGTCGTTTTTTCTCGATATTTGTGTCTAATGTTGTCTAGATAATGGTACGGAAGCCTTCGTGCGCGAGTTCGACTCGCACTTGGCCGGTTTTTTCTGAACCTACAAGTCATCACTGTCGCGTAACGCAACTCCAAAAGGTCGTATCCTAACGGCAGCATTTGAACCGGATAATAAGAGGTAGTCGCCGAATGTACTTATCGGCTTTTAAAAATTCTCTCACTAGTATTTAGAACGGAGCTACAGGGAGGTCGTAGGCTAGGTATATGCTGATCATATACCGTTTTGCATAGGGCAATTATAAGCACTGTACAATGCTTATTAAAATGCATCTAGTCGACCTCTTTCAACTCTCTGCAACACAAAGTGAATGTACCTAATCTAACTTCATGAGGCAATCGATGTTAGTTGTTAGTGCACAGTGCTCTAGAGGTCAATTTGCCGTGGCAGTGTCAAGGCACGCCCTCTGCGTCCTTCTTCTTGTGATCTTGCTGTGTTGATACTCTATTTTGATCTATCTTATCATCACGAATAATTACCCTTATAAACATGACTTACTGATGCATTGTTTATTTATATTTACATGAAGATTCTGATTCTGATATCTTCCTTAATGACTGATGTGATGACGCATAGCAGAGAGTTTCTATGTTTTACGGTTTGAAAATGAATGTTTTCAGTTGCGGTATATTGAATTTTTGACTTACAAATAAAATATTGGGGTTACGTTGAACAAACAAATTTTCAATTTATCTAGTTTAAGGTTTGATATTTTTTGTAATTTAAGTGCAAAATAATTGTAAATTAAATTATTGAAACAAATTGAAATAGGAGGTATGCTTTTGGAGGTAGCTGTATTAATACAATTTACGGGTGAAAACAGATGTTTATTAAAAGTGTCGACCTTCCTGTCACACCTGAAATAAAACACACGTTCTGTATGACAATATATGCACTACCTATGTGATTTTGTTTAACCATCTTTTAGAACTTCCATTATAATTTGATGATGCCATATCTCAACTACGCCTTTGATTGCTCAATCAATACAAGCGACGCGTTGGTTCTTTTGAAGAAAAAAGAAACTGGTTAATTTTGTTACTATCAATTTGTGTACTCAGCCCGATGTCGTAAGAAAACGGTATATTTTCTCAAAGACTCGCCTTCAAGAGACACTTGTGGAGTTTCTGGGTGCCATATTATTTAGGTAAGTTTTCAAACCGGTTTCCTTTCCTCTGCTTAGTTTGCGTTGGCAGCCCGTCAACTTCAATCTTGTTTGACTGGGTTTTGGCGGTAAAGGGCCAAATTATAATTACATTTTGACTCATTGAGGGAACTTCCCTAATTAACCTAGGTAACTAGGTACCTTAACTAATGAACTAAAAGAGTCAAAGTCATTATAGTCAGAACTTATTAATAGATAAATAGATTTGTTACCGGAAGTGACGAAAGCTTACATTTTTTTAGTCACAACGGGTAAGGTAAATTACATAGGTAAATTGGATTATAAAAAACCGGCCAAGTGCGAGTCGGACTCGCGCAGGAAGGGTTCCGTGCCGTTATCTATACAACTTTAGACATAAAGATCGAGACAAAACGGCAATTAATCACGTTTGTTGTATGGGAGCCCCGTTAAATATTTATTTTATTCGGTTTTTAGTATTTTTTGTTATAGCGGCAACAGAAATACATCATCTGTGAAAATTTCAACTGCCTAGCTATCACGGTTCATGAGATACAGCCTGGTGACAGACAGACAGTGAAGTCTTAGTAATAGGGTCCCCTTCGGATACGGAACCTTAAAACTGAATTTTGTTGGTTAGTACAGGTTGAAACTTAAAAATGCAAATTTGAACATCTAAAATGTAAATTGCGTTTCTAATCAAATCATATACACATAAATTGGTAAAGATTTTTCAGTATTTCGCCAATTATCCACATGATGTCACGACGCTATTGCAAAACTCTCAAGTTTTCAAACCGCAATTAATTGTAGATACTTATTGAGTAGGTACCTACCCGTACGTAGGCTGTAGGTAATGTATTTACCCCATATCCGTCCCACTGCAGGGCACCGACCAGACCTGTAAGTAGATATTTTTAGGGTTCCGTACTTCACTGTCCGCCTGTCTGTTTGTCTGTCACCAGGCTGTATCTCATGAACCGTGATAGCTAGGCAGTTGAAATTTTCACAGATGATGTATTTCTGTTGCCGCTATCAACAAATACTAAAAACAGAATAAAATCAATATTTAAGGGGGCTACCATACAACAAACGTGATTTTTTGCCGTTTTTTTCTCGATCTTTGTGTCGAATGTTGTACCGATAACGGTACGGAACCCTTCGTGCGCGAGTCCGACTCGCTCTTGGCCGGTTTTTTATCATTCATGTCATTCATATTATGTAAAAAGTACAATCCATGACAACGCGGCGGACTTAATGCTTGCATGTTCGTTAAAACACATACATATAAACTCCTGTTAAAAAAAATACATTTCAGATTCATCAGATTATCGAACACGGTTAACGTTATTACAATAATACCTATGCCTAGATGATTACTACACAGTACATTTACTAGGTGCTGGTGTTACTTGATGCTGCGTTGGGCACTCAAATGACCGAAATATTTATAAAAATAGCGTATTTTTTAAATATCAATTAATTATCTATTATTCGAAGAAAAAACCTCTGGTAAAACGTCTGTGGCTTTCATAACCCTAACGGTGCATCTACAACGTCAAATTGACGGGCCATTCAAGGATCAAAATTGTTCACCCGAAATGGAGTATAATTTCAGTGTTGCAATCTCATTACGCGCCTCAGTCAAAGTATCATTTGCGTCGTTCGTTAGTCCACTTTTTTGCATCTACTTATTTAAAAATAATATAATTTTATTCATCCCGGTTTTAGGGTTATTAAAATTATAAAATTTACCACACAGGGATGGTCCATTTGCTAAAGGCGAAGGTAAACCTTAGTGCTGAGCTGTTCACATATCTCAGTGCTTTAAATTGCCAATCCGCGTTGGGCTCGAGTGGTGATTAAGCCCAAACTCTCTCTCTCTCTCACTGAGGGAAGGCCGGTGCCTTACAGTGGGACGTATACGGATGGTACTATCGGCGTCCTTTCGGTGATTCTAGTAGGTAGGTCGTCAGGAGCTCCTCTAGGCAGGTGTCTACTAGGGTTATAAAATGCGCAATTCCTTAAACTCGTCGGTTAAAGTGTGTCATTTACTTTTGTTCAACGAATTTTATAAAAAATATCAGCTTTCCATTAAAAAAAAGTTTCTATTCTATGGAGTGACGCTGTAGCAGCGTCTAGATACTGGTCAGTCTGTGGGTTAATCAACATTGCAATGTACCTACACCGAAAAGCGCGGCCGATCCATCGTTGTGGGCACGTTGGGCATGCCCACGACTTGTGACGTCACATTTTCACGGTTTGTTGACGTCGATAGGCTGGATATTATATCCAATGCCTTCAGCAATGTTAATTTATTAGTGTTCGCCCTATGGCTTTGCCCACGTAGAACTATATACACTGTACGAAATATCGGTCAGGGTGTCAAATATTTCGTAAACATTTTGTACGTACTCCGACTCGAATTTGCCCGATTTTTGAGGGGCTGTGACCACAAACTTTTTTGAGGGTCGGATCTGCGCCCGTACACCGAATTGTCATAGTAAACCACGAATTGTAGTTCCATGAAACAGGAGCCCTGCTCTTTTATCACGTAACTGTCCACGGGTTAACCATCAAATCAGCGCTGAGGGATCTCTGCCTCAGCACAACGCTGAGTCAGCTGCCTTTTGTGGCAATGTAGATACACCACAGGCTACATCTATGGTCCTGTTTTATTTATTCGTTTTATCTGTTGTGTATTTAGTTTTCTTTCTGTTGTTGTGCATATTATGTTACTTATGTGCTTATCTTGTTTCTGTGATGTATCTTGTTGGTATAATAAATGTCTTTCTTCTTCTCTTCTTCTTCTTCATTTTGACAACTCCAAAGTGTCAAAATATGTATGTATACAGTTCTGAGTAGGTTAAATCGGACCACTCCATACAGTGGAGGAATATAATAAGGCTTACGTAGTAGCGCCCCAGGACAAGTGATTGTGTTGTGTATTCCATGCCACCTACTAAACTGCCGCATTTCACATACATAAAGCAAGAAAGAAAACACCGCTTTTTTGTCCATCCATCATTGGATGGATGGAACATACTCGTGCAATACCAACAGTGACGCCATTTCTCTCACTTCCTAGATTATGGTAATGACGACACTGGAAATCGCGGTCTGTATTACTTACTGGTCATTACTCAGAGTATCTGTAGGTTCTCTTCCTCCAATGGTTAAGCGGCGATCTGAATTTGGAATTCGTGCATACAGGCTCTTGATGGATCACATCAGTTCAGAAAATTCTTAAAATAACAGTCTCAAAAAATGGTACATTTTAACAAAAAAAAAATTGGTAGAACAAAAGTTATTGAAAATGACTAACTGTAACCGACATCTTCCAGGAATTGCGTATTTTTAAAATAACCCTGTATGTATAAAGACCTCGAATGGAGACCACATATCGGCAAGCGCAGCGTAGGACGACCAACCACAAGATGGACCGATGACCTCATCCAAGTGGCAGGAAGACGCTGGATGCAGGCCGCTTCCAACCGGTCTTTTTGGAAATCCATGGAGGAGGCCTATGTCCAGCAGTGGACTTCTTGTGGCTGAATGATGATGATGATAAAGACCTACGGAGCTAAAACGTGGACACTGACGACGGCAGGACTAACCCACCGATTCAGTCTCTCAGCGTTCTATGGAACGGGCTATGCTCGGAGTCTCTTTGATGGTTCACATCAGACATGAGACAATTCGCCAAAGAATTAAGAAGACTGACATAGCTTCTGTAAGATTAGCGAGTTTCAGTAGCAGTGGGATGATCACATATGCCGATGAACCGATGATCGATGGTAAAGGTAGCCAATTGGAGACCACAAACTGGCGAACTCAGCGTAGGACGCCTACTAGCTCGTTGGACCGACGATCTGAGGCAGATTGCTGGCAGAGGCTGGCCGAGGGCAGAAGGAAGTGGCGCGCCTTGGGGGGCCCTATGTCCAGCAGTGGAAGAGTGCGGGCTCATTGATTGTATACCTACAAGGTGTGGTGTAACGAATGGATAACAAGAAAAACGTTCACTGCGCCAGCGCACCTATCCGAGCTGAAAGAATCGACCGCGCCCATCGTTTCCACACGGCCCTGGGCGCTACTATGTAATTTCTCCACTGTGCGGACACGATTGAACTCAATTAAATACCGAAATTTTGATAGAGAAATATAGGCAATTTTCTGGACTCCAATTTCGCACTAAGGCCTGGGGCACGCAAAGAAAGGACGTGGTACGAGGGCGGGGAAAAGCCGCGATGCGTTGTATAGAGTCAGCGTCCTCCACTGTCTTACCTGTGCGGGCTATATCCCATAGCTTCAGTACATTTTGTATGTAAGTGAATTGAAAGGATGCTGCGTTTTTTCCGCGTGCTCGTCCCACGTCCTTCCTATTTGCCTAACGCCTAAAAGGTATAACCAAGTTACAACGGGCCTGCGAAGTGCGGGCACAATTTCATTCTAAAACAATCATTAAAGACTTTCAGAGATAGAGACTACAATAGGTACTAGTGCAAATAAAGCCCGGGTCCTGTGACGTGCTCGTCGGCCGGTCTCTAACCTTAAAACTATAGGTAAGGTTTATTTTAGCCCGTAAGGTTTGCCCGCACGTCGTCGACCTCGCTGTAATCATTATCATCATCAGCCATTTGACGCCCACTGCAGGACATAGGCCTCCCTCATGGTTTTGCAAGCTTTCCGGTCTTGGTCAGACCATCTGGTGGGGGTAGGGTTGCCATACGTCAGGATTTGTCCTGACATGTCAGGATTTCTTGGTCCTTGTCAGCATTCCGGCCAGACTTGGAAAATGTCAGGATTTTTGGATTTTAGAGTAAAATAAATCATAGAAATTTTGTTTTATTGTTCTTTTCTTAAATTAAAATTCAATCTACGAAAAAATTACAGTTTATAGAGTTTATATAAAATAATTGTTTCGTAGATTGAATTTTAATTTCAATAACTAATAATCAATATTTTTGAGTTTATATAAAATAAATTTTATGCCAATTTCAATTTAAAAAATTGCCAAAATATTTTTGGAACGTAACTCAATATTTTTTTTTAATTTTTGCCGGGGGTAGTAAACTAACAGTTAATGCTTTCAAAAAGACGCCTGTCACCTCAGTCTACCGAGACCACGGAACTTGCAAAAGTACCGAAACGTCGGAAAATTGTGAAATGAAAAAATAAACGAGTAAATATCCGTGTTTTTGTTAGGTAACTATCTACTTATTTTTGTGCATTTGCATAATGTCAGGATTTTTAAATATAAATCGGGCTTTTTTCAGGATTTTATTGGCAAGCCTAGGTGGGGGGGCCTGCCCACGCTGTGTCGTCCGGTCCGCGGTCGCCAGGTCAGAACTTTTTCGCCCCAACGGCCATCAGCTCCTATATTACGCTCACCAAATCCTGAGCGATTCCAATCGTTTAACTGTCAAATTAGTATGGAATTTGACAGTTAGACGATTGGAATCGCTCAGGATTTGGTGAGCGTAATTAGGCCACCAGTTCTCCGAGCAATGTGCCCCGCCCACTGCCACTTCAACTGAGCTATATCAGTAACTCGGGTTCTTCTGCGGATCTCCTCATTCCTGATTCGATCACGCAGTGAAACTCCTAACATAGCTCTCCCCATTGGTCGCTGGGCGACCTTAAGCCTTCTTATGAGGCTCATAGTCAGCGGCCAGGTCTCACATCGTTGTAATGTGCATAGACATTTACTTTAGCGTCACCAAAGTGTAACTGAGAAGCGCTATCTTTCTCTGTAGCTACCGCGTGTAGGCATACTTTATTTTATGCAGCGTTCAATCGGCATTAGACTAACCAGCCAGTGAAAGTTTTAAAATTATACGTTTCGTCGTTGTCCCAGATTGAACTGTTGTTGGTAAACATTACTTTTGCGTGCCGCTGATAACGAACTAATCTTAAAATAATGTTTGTTTAATCTCCACTGGAAATCAACCAACGGGGCTTTATGATATTTTTGTCCACAATCCTAATTGCGCCAATCTACTTTGTCTCAATGAGTCCTAAGCACCATTTATACACTTTAATTGGAGCTAATACTTTATAACCGTGTTAATTAATATAAGTAGGTAAGTCAATCATACTTTAGACAGTAGCTAAAGAGCTCTTTAGTAGCGAGTTGCAAGTGAACGAATAAGTAAACAGGTGAAATAGAATTGAGCCTATTTTTCTAATTAGTAGTCTCGCCCCCTGCACCGTGCAGGTACCCATTGGCCGTGTCCTTGTGTATTGGTATTAAATAAATAAATAACTTCCACACAACACAACGACATGTCACGGTTCCAAACTATAACCTGTGCTATGGTAACCATGCAATGTGTAAAATGTACGGCGGACCCCAGTGGGAATCAAACCCATTACCTCCGGCGTGGTAATCAGACGTGATACCGCGAGACCAACGAGACAGTTTAAATATGCTTGGATCAGTGTGGACGCCTGACCACTTAAGTTTAAGTTAGGTGCGTGCTAAGTCACTTAACACTTGTAAACTAGGCATGGATACGCATTCTTTTTTTTTTTTAGTGATGGCTTTCCTAAGTATTCTGCCAACGTCCGAGTTACGAAAAAGTACTACGCATTCTACGAAAGAAATTCGTTAAGTTTATTTTTCTAGCAGGCTTCAAAGACTTGTCTTTTTTTGTTTTTAATCTGTGATCACTAACCTATGGTTTGGTGTGCATGAATCTGTGGTGTGTGACAAATACTGACCTCCATGGGTAGGCACCACGGAGTTTCGGGTGACAAAACTGTATTGATCATTGACAAACCTCTAACGTCTTCTACCTACGTGCGCTACGAACCTGGGTCTGGGATGCGACCACGTAGGTAGGTAAGTCCTAAACTGTATGGTGTTGTCTGGTTTGGCCTACTCCGAACTCTCAAATAGGTATACATAACATATTTTGACACATTGGGGACGTCTAAATGCTTAACCCGATTGAGTGGAAAGTTACGTGACACAAGGGCTGGTTATCATTATGTCCATAGTGTGAATTTTTAATTGAACCATTTTTTTAAAACCATAAATTTCCTATTGTTTTTGATCAACTATAGGACAACGATTCATTCTTAATGGCCATTAATGTTCAATAGCCCACAGCACGGAAACTATTGTGATTTGTGTGTAACTACAGTTTGTCAGCACAAAAACCTTTACCTACATTTTAATTGCAGTTTTTAGATTTCCCATTTAAAGCAACAGTGCACATAGGTAAAGGTTGAAGTGCTGTCGGCAGTACATCAACCTGTGTTGTGTACATACAATAGCTTCTGTGCGGTGGACTTCCTTCGTTCTTGAACCTAGATTGGCACAAGAAAAGTAATGGGGTCTTTCATTGTTGGCGCAGGTGTGGGCTAACTAATGACCTTAGGTATATTCTTTTCCATTTTCAAGTTCGCGAGATGTAAACAAACAAAACTAGAATCCTGATATGATCAGTGCACAAGTGGAAGAGGTTATGTTTTTTTTTAGGGTTCCGTACCCAAATGGTAATTGACCATATTACTAAGACTCCGCTGTCCGTCCGTCTGTCACCAGGCTGTATCTCATGAACCGTGATAGTGAGACAGTAGAAATTTTCACAGAATATTTATTTCTGCTGCCGCTATAACAACAAATACTAAAAACAGAATAAAATAAGTATTTAGGGGGGTTGTACAAACGTGATTTTTTTGCCGTTTTTTGTTCGATATATGAATAACGGCAACAGGTAGACGCTTCAAATCTTCAAATGTTGTATAGATCAGGAATTCACAAAGCGGGGTACGCGAACCCCTAGGGGTTCGTTAGTTGATCGCGGGGGGTTAGCAATAAGATTTAAAAGGCAGATTGGGGTAAATGCCCCATAATGCATAACATTAGGTATCATGCATATAATTATCAAATTCAATAGTGGTACACGAAGCTTAAAGTTTGAGAAACCCTGGTATAGATAATGGTACGGAACCCTTCGTTCGCGAGTCCGACTCCCAGTTGGCCGGTTTTTTGTTTTACAGACCGAGGCGTCAACATATTGGCGTTTTTTGCTCAAAAACATTAAACCTTCCTTCATTCACTTCCTTTTCTTTTGCAATTTTTTTCTAATAAAATCTTCAAATGCAATACACTACTTGTAAAATAAACCTTAGAAGGTCTAATGATTCTTACACGTATTCTCAAAGAGACAAGAAATCACTGAATATTACTAATTTATGATTGTAGCATTATATTTACTGACATATTAAATGCCGTACCAATTCGCAGACTATTTCTTTTCTTGAGGGCTGAATCAAAAACCATTTCGAGATTAACATCTAAGTAACCATATTTTCTATATTTAAGATAAATATTAAGGAAGATGAGCGTTATTTTTGCCAAAAAACAATAACCTTCATTTGACCTTCTGATGACGTCACATTTTAAAATAAACATAACATATGGCAACACTACGTTACTTAAAAAAAGGACTTGCTGTCATAACTGTCATATGCATATCATTTCCTTGTCTGTGAAAAAAACGTCTGTGACAGCCACAGAACAATAAAAACAAATCACAGAAACAAAGTGTGACAGTTTGCGCGACGTTTCGGCGTGTGCACTCGAAAAATATGACGTCACCCTTTCAAATATTTTAATAAGAAACTTAACAAATCGCTGAAAAAATTAAATTAGTCTCTAGAAATTACTTCTGCTTTAAGAAAAAAATATAAAATAAGATCAAAATAAAAAATATACTGCCCGAATTGTAACTATTGTCACTGTTTAGGATAATGCACATACCTTATCTTACTCTGAAATGTAGTCGAGTCAGGGATAGTGATGGAAAGAATGTATTCGCATGACCGGAACTTAAAGTTGTTAAAAATAAAAAGTATGAATTATCTTTATTGAAACAACTTAAAGTAAACTCAGTATATATTTTATGGATTGCGGTTAGTAACTGAGTGGAATAAATTAAACGAAGGCATATTTTTTCAATTTATTTCAATTTATATCTCGTCTTGCGAGATTATTCTCGAGGAATGTTCACCCCGGCCCATCTCTAGCAAAGAAAGTTGAAATAAGGACTGGTATTTTATCGAACCAACCTGAATGATTGACCAAAATTCATGCAAAAAACTATTCATTCCATTCAGCCTTTCCTTTACATACCGTTGCAGTTGATACAAACCGTTAAAATAAGGAAAACAAATGTCTGTAAAGTTGTTTGCTCGTCCTAGGTTATTCATTCATCTGATTAATACAAGAAATATTAATCCTTACTACAAACTTCACTTAAGTCTTTATGACACCCAGGAAAAGTTCATCATCATCATCAGCCTACCGCTGTCCACTGCTGGGTAGGTATAGACCTTTCCTCCAAAGCATCATCTTTCAAGGTCTCTTGGTGTTTTTTTTTTTGTCAAAAACTATCCTTTTTTCATTGTTTTGTTAACGTCTAGCCTGCTTCCATTTGGAACAGACTATACTTCTAATGTATGTACGAGCAAACACGTGAGTTAAGAATAGACCTGAAGATTACCTACTTATGCCTAAGTACATTCATAGAACCTCGACTTAAGTGACATTTGGCCTGGAATCTACCTCTAGCTGGAAAGCTTGCGTGTGTTTGCATAAAGTTACCAAACGCATAAAATTATTATCACTTCTTGTCAGTGACGAGTAGAGGTGGGATTCTTCTCTGGAATAAACCCATTTTGGGTTCCCTCCTCGAAATATTTTATCTTTGGGGTAATGGGGAACTTGCCTCTAACTTAGATTGGAGTGACATTGCTTTTATACCATAGAAAACACATAGAAACTCAAGAAAAATGAAAAAATAAAACTAAAAATATATGTTATGTGGTTTTCGGAGACTCAAAAATTACGAAAAATCAAGTTACTTAATTATGAAAAACGTAGCTATTACATTTTATCTTTTCATTGAATTCTAAATGTCTTCTAACTAGGGCGTAGACGTATAAAAACATTATTTTACGTGCTAACTCAAATATTTATAAATGCTTCATCATACATTGTAAGGCGTGACGTTGTTGTGCCACGTGACTATATTGACTTTTCGACCGGTCATACTATGTAGAGAAAGAAAATTACCACGTCTATTTATCTTTTAACGTGGCCTTTCCGATTATCATCATCATCATCAGCCATTTGACGCCCACTGCAGGACACGGGCCTCCTTCGTGGTTTTCATAACCATGAGGGGTTTTGCCGTAATCGCCACGCTTGGCAGGCGGGTTGGCGATCGCAGTATACGGTTGGAATCTCAGGAATACGCTGCTGCCCGTCTCCTGGTAATTTATTTTCTTAGTCGCCTTCTACGACATCCACGGAAGGAAATGGAGTGACGCTATTCTTAATCCGGCACCACACGGGGTCTTTCCGATTATATTCGATTATACTGAAACATATTTTAGTGCAAGTTCTCCATTGCCCGGAATATTCCAGAATCTTGCCATCAGGTACATCTTCGGCTTGATGAAATATGATCACGTGTCAGACATTCGGCGCTAGTTACATTGGCTTCCTATCAGATTGCGTCGCAACCTGCACATGCTGACCCTTCTCTATAATATCCTGAGAAACCCCAATACCCGCAGAGAGCGTGTGATACCAGATCATTGCAAGTCCCTGTCTGCAACACTGAGTTCTATTTCAACGCGTTTTCTGTGCGTGCTGCCCGCCACTGGGTCTCTACCGAAGACAATCAGGGATAGTCCAACTGTGTCAAGGTGCCGGAGCAAATTTAAAGAGCACTTTATTTCTAATCTATAATAATATTATGTTAAGATAAGATAATCTTTATTTGTACTTTAAAGTAAAGTATACAAGTTAAAGTCGAACTTATGACCCCTAAACTAGGTATAAAAACCTCTATCTTAGGGACGTCGGTTTATAATACGTAACAACTTATTTTAAAATATGAAATATGTTATTCATGTAGGTATATCTTAGTAGTCTGTGTAATATATTTATATTTATGTTTATTATCGTTTAGTGTATATTTCTTTCATTCTTATATTTATGTAGACTTTCGTGTAAGTATGTATATTAGTAAGTAGTATTTTATAATGAAATGTAGGTAGCAATAGGTTTTGTTTCCACTTTATCTGCTCTACCCTGCTCTCTTTTTTAACACTCAAAAATTTCTAGGCTGGCCGGAAGAAATTTATTTTCCGCTTTTGCACAATTTTTTTACCACAAGCCTCTTTATTTAACTTTTATTTTTGTTAATGTTTTTTATTGTGCAATAAAGTGTAACAAACAATAATATTTCCGTCAGAATTATTCCGCGTCCCATCTCTAGTGACAAGGCTAAGAGATTCATGTCCTTCCCTTCCTTGGCTTTATTTTAAGGTAAACCATTATCAAGAAAAAAATATTTTGCCGTGGTAATGGATATTTATATGCTATTATTTACATAATGCATTTAAATTAGGAAATTGTTTTCACTGATATAGTTATCCGATAATTATCTGATAATTATTCGCGATACGTTTTTTTTTGTATTCGTATGTACCTATATTGTATACTTGCATAGAATATTTAAAAAAATGCTTTGTATTTTACTTAACATTTTACTGATAAAATCGCCCGTATCGTAGCTGAACAAGTGCAGGGGATTTTAAAGCTCGAGTGCCAATGAGCTTGTATGAGTTGTTTTGTAATTATCAATCATGAATTTAATTCCGGAATCACTTACTTGAATTTTCGTCGCAATAATCCGACCGTTTCTCTTCTTCGCAGAACTTAATCATAATTTTTAACCTATGATAGATAGATAGGTAGATAGAAAAAAAAAATCACATTTGCCACACACACATGTACAGGAACGATGATTAGTATAATTATCGCGACCATTATTCCTGTGCCGCATGTCCTAAAACTGCAATGGAGAGCTGGCACTAAAAAATGTTTTAATAGAATAGGAGAGGACACGTCAAAAGATAAATAAACGTGGTATTTTTTTTCTCTGCGACTAATACTTTTTGTAATATAACCAGTCGAAAAGTCAATATAGTCACGTGGTACTAAAACGCGCCATACAAATCGACCTTAGACTAAGATGGCGTCACTCCCTAACGTGACGCTTTAATTATATGAAGCGTTTATCAATATTTGAGTTATCTCGTAAAATTGTGTTTTTATGCATGTACACCTTTATAAGAAAACGTTCAGAATTCAATGACAAAACTTCACTTTATTTTTCGCATATTTTGTGACCCCAAAAAAAATATTTTTATTGTATTATTTTTTACATACTGAGTTTCATTTATTTCAATTTAATTTATCTTAGTAAAAGTCCATAGTTAAGTTTAATTATTTCAAACATAAAATAAGAGACTTAATAATTAATATATAAATGATAAAAATATACAAATAACTAATTCTATATTTACAAATAAAACACCTGCCCCAGGTCACTGTCCCGCGGTAATGGGCCCAGAACGCTGGCGACGTTACCTCTTTGGATGGCCAGGCTTATCCTCTGGCCGAGGTACGCGCCGGCCCTCTGGTCTCCCGATGCGTCGATTAGGCGCGCCGCTAAGTCTTTGAATAGCAGGCGCGCCTCTGGGCCCCAGGTGCCTATGGTTTCGACCCCAAACGGCGCAAATATGTAATTGTTTCCTATTGAACCGTATTTGCGCCGTTTGAGGCTTTCGGCCGCGCCAGCCGCTGAACCAGCGGCTCTTCCACTCTGGGAAACATGAGAGGGTGCCAGCGTGTCAACGCATGTAGCGTCCCATACTAGCGGCCTCCCATGTTTCCAGGGGATTAATGTCATTCCATCGGGCCTTTTACCATCATCGCGGATGATGCCTGGAGGTTCCAGCGTGGCCGGAACCCCGGCTGTGGTAAAGGCCCTCCGGATGATGTCATTGAGAGCCGCGTGGCGGGAAAGGCGGCCGGCGCTCCGCTGACACGATAGACCATGGTGGCCCAGGCGATTATTATTATTTTTAAATTTTTCCTAGGTGTTTATATGATTTCTATGGTATAAAAGCAATGGAGAAGCGGTGGTAGCCTAGTGGGTACAACACTGGACTTGGAAGCGGGAGACCCAGGTTCGATTCCCAGTGCGGGCATGTACCTATGACTTTGTTTTCTAACTTATGTACATTTGTGAAGTTATAGTAGCAATACCACTCGCTAACGGTGAAGGAAAAGATCGTGAGGAAACCTGGGTGTCCGTGCTATTCACATACTTCAGTGCTTGAAATCGCGAATCCGCCGTGGGCACGCATGGTGATTAAGCCTACTCTCTCTCTGAGAGAAGGCCTGTGCCCTACATTGGGACGTATATAGGCTGCTTATGAAAAAGCAAGGCACTCCCATCTAAGTTAGACCCAAGTTCCCCATTCATAACTTATAATCACAATTCAATGTAAGTACACTGCGCATCCGAGCCTCCGTTTTCTTGCTTTTGAGGTGCGGATCCCTAAAAACACTTTGTATACCCCTAGGGAAAGTGTATTTGGTACGCAGTGTACTTGCATGTTGGATTTTTATTGTTATTGATAGGTAGGCAGGAAACATTTAAGTGTCTGCAGTTGCAAATAACTCATTGTTTCGAAGAATGGGAAAATCCACGGATGGTATAATCGAGTGTCTATGAGAAAAAGCGATCACTGAGCTTCACCATTTAAGATAAACCCCATTTTATTTCTGTTTTGTTGACGTTCGTGTCTTTTGTTTGTGTACCTTTATGTTTACTTTGTGTTTCTGTGACTTTAAATAAATATCCTCTATCTTCTTTCTTTCTTTCTTTTATCAACTTTTAGGTTAAGCTGAAATTAGTTTCAGAAGACATTTCGCTATTCTTCGCCCTCTCAGAAACGGATACAGTTGGCAACTGATATTCACACTTTTATTGCAAAGACGCGCGTTTTCATAACTTGCCTGTCATTCCCAGAGGTGCTACTTTTTCGTAACTCAGACATTGGCGTGGGGGCACATAGGCATTACGTGGGCCGAGGGCCCGGAAAAGTCGCGGCGTCTTTCAATTCACTTTCACACAAAAAGTATTGACCGATGGGACACAGACCACACAGAAAAGTCGGGGCGAGGACGCGAACTCTACAAACCGTCGCGTCTTTTAAGCGCCCTCGTCCCATCACCTTCCTGTATGTCCCAGGGCTTAGGCGTGCTACACATAGAAAGGACGTGGGGCGAGGGCGCGGAAAAGACGCGACGCGATGTATACGGAGAGCCACGGGCTTCTCTATAATGCTAAGAAAAGCCAATTTATGGTTTTTGAGGCGGGAACAAAGCGACCAAGCCATGCACGTGCCAGCGATCACATTGAGGGGAAGTAAGCTTGAAAGAGTCGTCAGCTTTAAGTACCTAGGGCATATACTCACACCAACCCTCGAGGACGATATTGATATAGAGAGGGAGCGGAGGGCCCTGTCGGTTAGAGCAAATATGATTGTCCACAGGTTCAGGCGGTGTTCGAGGGGAGTGAAAGTGACTCTATTTAGAGCTTACTGCACCTCCTTCTACACTGGCAGCTTGTGGGCCATTTATACTCAAAAAGCATACAGGGCTCTCCGCATTCAGTATAACAATGCGTTCAGGGCGCTGATGGGGCTGCCCCGACACTGTAGCGCCTCCGGCATGTTCGCCGACGCGCGAGTAGACTGTTTTTACGCGATTATGCGTAAGCGTGGCGCGTCACTGGTGAGCAGGGTGCGGGGCAGCGCCAACAGCGTCCTAGCGATGATCGCGGCGCAGCGCCTTCCTATGTAGCCCACGCCCTAGGCTCCACAACAAAATTGAATCGAAGACGTCCCGTCAGTCAAAGACTGCAAAGTGTCCAAAGGTCGATTGTGTTGCAGACTGTTCAGTACCTCCACATGCAACCAGAGCATGCTCTGGGTAATCAATTTAATGAATAATAATAATAAATTGGTTTTTAGCACGGCAAAAACATCTTAACTTGCGTAAAGATCATCAATTAAACGTCATCGTAAATTAGTCTCACAGGTTCTCAAACTTACTGCGTCATTTTTATTTTATTTCTATTTTAACACTACCAGGCAATGGCATAATAGTTGCCACCTTAAATTGAACCTTATAGCTTTGAAATAAAGTCCAAAACCAATGAAAAATTTATACTACCTTTACCAGTTAAAGGGTTAACTTACCATCTGTTAATTACACAAACCAATTTTGTTAAAACCATTATGTAGAAAATTCTGATTTAAGTACATTTGTGCATTTGTGTAGTAATACCACTCGCTAACTGTGAAGAAAAAAGTCTTGGGGAAACCTTAGTGTCTGAGGGTCCATATCGTGCAATCTTGATTACGCCCAAACTATCTCTTTCTGAGAGGTCTGTGCTCTACAGTGTGACGTATCATCACCATCATCATCATCAGCCCACCTCTGCCTGCTGCTGGTATAGGCCTTTTCCCTATCTTTCGCAGTCTCTCGCCATTCACGGGCCCATTGACGACTTGCTCACATCGACGTGACGTATATAGGCTGCAATATTATTTCAAAAACTACTTTCCAAATATTCTTTTCAACGCGCATTATTAAATAGATAGGATATGGGCCACATCCTCTCAGAGTTCAAAGAAAAAGTTATGTTTTGTCATCCCTAGACCGCTTTTATCCCCCTATTTTTTTCTAAGAAGCCTCGTTATCTCCTACTTTGAGAAACACTGCTTTATCTAATGGGCGGCAAACTAACGACATTACTTGTCCTCTGGGTTAGGTAGTTGTTATTATCGGCAAGCAGGCAATTGATCGAAGGGAGAGTTGGTACTTTAACCCTTCCGGGAGCTGGTTGTGGTCAAAAGTGACTAAACCCCGGTTTCTCGTATACTGACAGCTGTTAACAGAAGATTAACAGCAATCTAATGTTAACAGCTAAGAAGTTTTCAATCTACTGTTAACAGTTGTCAGTTGTTTCTTTTTTTTGCATGCTTTTTGGCCTACTTAGGGCCAGTTTCTGAATTGAGAATTTCGCTAAGTAAATAGTTAACTGTGTAGTGCTGTCTCTTCGAATTTCTCCGAAAAGAGCGTGACAGACGTTACTTAACGTGAAATTTTCAATTCAGAAACCGGCCGTTACAGTGCCTGACAGCTGTTAAGAGTTGATTAACGGATTGTTAGATTTGTTAGGGAACAAGAAACAGGGGGTAAGCTAAGGTTGGTTCCTTTGTAGGTGTGATTTCTAGAACTCATCAGCACCATTTTACGTTGTTCTACGAAACAGTACCCACTAAAGAATGACCTCATTTCTCGGAATCTTCTTGAATTCAGGTACTGGATTAATAACCCTGTCTGTCTGTCCGCGGCCTAGCTCAGGGACAATAAGTACGAGAAAGCTGAAATTTGGCATAGACATACATACGAGTATTAATCGCCGACAAAACGGTAGAATAAATCTTTAAAAAAAATTGTTTAGTGTACCTACCCCCCAAAACCTAAATTAGGGATGCAATTTTTTCTCGCCTATACGGACTATCGTTGGATTGGTCGTTTAAAAATATTGTGGGTGTAGGAAGATGATTTTTTTATTTAGAGTTCCGTTTGCGAAATATCAAGCTATAAAGCGCAAATTTTCGTCCGCGTAGGGCATTCCCCCCTCTCCTTGCTAAACTGTTGATTGTAGAAACCTAAAAAAACAGCACAAATTTATAATGAACTTAAAAGGAAAACTATCACGGCTTGGCTGTACGAATTAGCGAGTAACAGGCGACCAACTCATAAAATTGAATTGAAAATTACGTTGATGAATGAATTTGTTAGTTCTTGTAAAGCAGATAAAACCTCTTTCTACGGAACCCTACACTGCGCGTGGCCCGACATGCACTTGGCCGGTTTTTTATATTCACTTCAGATTACTATTGTCATAGAAAACGTTTATTTCGCAACGTTGGCTGCGGCCCATCGTGTGGCGCGATTTTGCGCAAGAAAATCGAAATATAAAACCGCAAGAGACCGGAGATAATAACGACTATTATATTTAAAAGACGTAGGCACTTGTTACCATATATGGTGTAACAAAATCCATATTATAACGGTTCATTTGAAAACTGGGGACGAGACCCATTTTATACAATTTTGGAGTTTGCCAAGAGCCCCCCTTCCGTTCTAGTTTTCACGTAGTAATTCATAAATATGGTTTCAAACAGAAAGTTTTAAAAAAATGGCTCACTGCAGTGCAAAAAAAATTGTACGGAAACTGTCAGTTTTCACCTGCCATCTGTGATAAAAAGCGCTGAACGCTGCGCACCAGAATTTGGATTGAGCTCGAAAAACTGCGAGATTTCCCTAGAGGATATATTACGTGACGTAGACCTAAGCTGCTCACATATGTGCTCGTTTAAGTTAACACATCTATGCTATGTATGCATAACTCACGCTTGTGTCACAGAGGGGTAGGCAGAGACCAGGGACTGCCACTTGCCACGATATCCTGACAGATCACTTTCGCTTCCTCAACATTCATTACTCGTTGAATGCGCACGCACGCCGGTTTCGGGTACTTTTTATTTTGGTCGAATTATGTCCGCCTGGGTCATCCCTTACCGGCCATTCCACCCACATTCGCTCGATATATTTGTTTGTGTCCAAACCAACGCAACATTCCTTTGTCAATTCTAGTCACTAGATCCTCTTTCAGTTAACTTATATCCTGTGTAAATGTTTCTTTGGTACAATAAATAACCTGAGGCTACATACATTGGTGCGTAAAATTCAATTCAATTCAATTCAATTCAAATATTTTTATTCATTGTAAAAACAGAATGTTTACTTAATGAACGTCAAAGTTGTTAGTTTCACAATTAATGGATTATGTGGAGAAGAAACTAACAAAGAAACTCCACATTTATTCTTTTCAAAACACGTTTTAACTTAATTAACAGAGTTTTCAACTTAAAATATTAGTCATGAATGTGTTGAACACTAGTCACAATCGTCCTTTAAATAATATTAATCTACTGTTTAATGCCAAACATCTTTGTCTTCTAAATAATCCTTGAACAATATCCATTTCTTTCGCAGTTGCGTAATGTCACCTTCAATGTCTGCATACGAGTATGTCATTAACAGACCGAGCCATAAAGATTCATACTTATTAAAATAAAATAAATTAAGCAAATTGTCTATTTACATACCTACTGTCGAGAGTTGAACAACCGTCATTGGATCAAATGATACGAGAGCGATACATGCAGGTTCAAACTAACGACGCAAACGCCATCTTGTTTGTTTGCTTTTTTAGGGTTGTGTTTTTATTTTATTTTATAAAGGAGGAAAAACAGAATTAACAAAAATTACTTAAATAGAGAAAATGAGTTAGCTTAAAACATTTTGTTAACTCCTAAACATGTCAATAAGAACCCTTTAAATAGTTTCGCCATATCCGTCCGTCCGTCTGTCTGTCTCTCTGTCTATCCGCGGCTTTGATCAAAGGCGCTTGGTACTAAAAAGATGAAATTGGGCGTAAATATACCAATAACGCCGAAAAAAGGCTGTTTTTTTTTTAAATAAAATTTAAGGTTCATACATACCTCCCCCATACGTAAATTAGGGTGAGCGCACCCCACGTGCGCTGACTATCTGACTAGAGATATACACGGACAGCCAGCCAACAAAGTGACCTTGTAGGGTTCCGTATATTCTTTTTAAGGTGTGTACGTACAAAAACAATACTAACAAACTTGATGTTAGTATTGTTTATTAGCCAGAGGTCGCGGGTTCAAGTCCCGGCATGGGTGGAATTTTTAGCCTCTATATAGGTTTTTAACATCGATATTTTTTTATTATTATTTTAATTCATCATCATCATCATCATAATCATTAGCCATTTGACGCCCGCTGCAGGACATAGGCCTCCCTCATGGTTTTCCAAGGGAGGTCTTGTGCCGCCCGCATCCAGCCACTCCTCGCCACGGGGAGGTACTGTCGAGAGTTGTTCTTTATTTTACTTAATTACAATAGGAATCCCTCGTAGCCCCGGCTGCCTGAGTGATCTTAAACGATCACGAAGGTTAAGCAACACAGGGCGCGTTCAGTGCATGGATGGGTCGCCGTCTATGCCTAACGCTAGTAGCATTTTTCCGAGCGGTTCCGTGCTTCGCAAGGCACGTTAAGCTGTTGGTGCCGGCTGCCGTCGATAGATGGCAGTCGTTAAGCCAAGTCAGAGGCCTTAGGGCGGCTTGACAACTTCTGACAGTAGACGAGCCACTAGTCTACAAGCCTCCACCAATCCGGACTTGGCCCCCGTGGTGGAGTATGGCCTATACCTTCCTCAGGGAAGAGACCCGTGCCCCTCGGTGGGGACATAATGGGTTGATGATGATGACAATAGTAAATGCACAAGCGCGTAATGCTTAATGTTTAATGCGTGCTTATTGCGAGAGGCATTAGGCACGCATTAAGCATTAAGCATTGTTATCGTCCAGGGTCTTAGTTATAACTTCATAACCCTAGTTTTAACATTTCTGTTGCAATTTTACCTTCATTGTCTAGCTAGATAGACGCGCCCGGCCAAGCACTTGGCTGGCCCGCGATGTGCATAATATATTTATAGGAACCGATTCGAGCCATTTCCGGACCCCCTCTGTCTTCGAAGCCAGTTATGAATAAAAAAATAAAATATATATTTCAGGCACAAGATCCATATTTACATTAAAGTCGTGAAAATATAAGAAGCCCGTTTTGACAGCTACAAAAACCAGTTTGAGATCAAAAACATTAAAAATCTAAACTATGAGTAATTTTTCGGGTTATAAAATCTGTTTTTTCTTTCAAGCGTTAAATAATATGCCAGAGTATGTGTCTTTTTATGTATTTGTTCGAGTAAATCCAAAGTAAAATGCATTTCTGTGTACCTAGCTGTCAAAACGGGCTTCTTACATTTCGACAACTATAATCAACAAAAACCCTGTGTACGGTTAAAGCAAAACATTTTTTATTTTATTTTTATTTTATCATTTTATGTAACAGAACTGAAAAAGATAAAAACCGACTTCAAAACACCACAGCGGGTACCCTAAAAACAACTGATCAGATACTTTAATTGGTCCACTCGTTCAAGCGTGTTGCCGCTCACATATGAAGCTCACATTATGTAAATACTCGTTTAAGTTAACTCATATCCTGTGTAAATGTTTCCTTCGTTGAGTACAACAAAGAACCTGAGGTTACATACTCCTACATTAAAACAATGTCCTTTTCTTTCGCAGTTGGGTAATGTCACCTTTCGTGTGCATATATCATTAACAGACCGAACCAGAAATATTCATACTTATTGAAATAAAATAAATTAAGCAAATTGTCTATTTTAATAATAATATTATAATAATTTAATTAAATTTAACGCTGTGTCATAAGACTAACTGTATTGCCGTGTACTTACCTACAAAAACCATTACCACCTGTAAGTATAACTGTGTACGTGATATAGCAATAAAGAATATGAATATTTACATACCTGCTGTCGAGAGTTGAACGACCGTCATTGGATCAAATGATACGAGACCGATACAGGCAACGATTTAACTTTCATTGCGCAAAAGCCATCCTGTTCGTTTCCTTTTTTGAATTCGGTTAAAAAACATACGCGTCGAATTGATAACCTCCTCCTTTTCGGCAGTCGGTTAAAAAGAAATATGGTTCCAAAGGTTTCATGTGGGGTCCAAAATTTACAATTTTTGGCACTCACGTACTCAATCACTGTAAGACCTTCTCTTTGCCAAAAGCAATGGCTGATTTTTCTTCGCAACATGTTCGTGAGTCATAAACAGTTTTGTTTACCAAGATCTACCTAACAGAGCGTTTTAGAAACTACGTACATACTAGGTAGTTATTCTCGTTGGTCTAGCTGAGGGGGCCACTGGGGACCGACGTTGGTACAAATGGCCTCAGTCTGGGTGTATTTTCACGTTTGTGACGTCCTTGCCTGGTTACCATAGCAGAGGGTATCCTAGTTTGGGACCAGGTCATTTTCACGTTTGTGACGTCCTTGCCTGGTTACCATAGCAGAGGGTATCCTAGTTTGGAACCAGGTCAATTGTGTTGTTTGGAAGTTATTATTATTATAGTTATTATTCTCAATTCAATTATACAGTACAGCAGCACCAAAGGCGACGTGTACTCACTGAATTCAAGATACAATGTTGTGCGTTATCGACCTACATTCCTATCAGATTATACGTACGCATGAATACAGACGTGTTTATGGAAATAATACTATTGTGCTAATAAGTTGATTAGTAAATATTTTTATTTTTATTGAAGGTATATTCTTACAAATACAATGGATATTTTATGGCTGTTTGAAACGTGTGAAATTTATCGCAAAACATCTGTTTAAAAATTCGGTAGGGTTCGACTTCTTTAAGGTGTAAAAAACCAAGCTTCTAAATCCACAACATAAAAAGATAATAATATTATCTATTTATGTCAGTCACATTTTTCATAGGTAATTGAAAACTCACTATCAAACCCTATAGGGTACTTCGCGTTGACCTAGAATCATGCATGATATTTGACAAGCAAGCAAGGCGTCACATACAAGTGATGGAAAAGTTTGAAAAATCGCTAGATTTTAGTAAGTTTTTCATGTAGCCCATGTGGCCATCTCTCAGAGAGAGCGAGAGTATGCAAGAGTGTGTTTCCACGCGTGTCCGCGGAAGCGGTGGTAGAACGTCGGCCTCACTTTCGGGAGGTCGTGGGTTCGAATTCCGGCATGTACCAATGAGTTCTAAATTAGAAGAAGAAGAAGAAAGACATTTATTATACCAACAAGGCACATCACAGACACAAAATGAGCAGATAAGGAACATAATATGCACAACAACAGAAGGAAAACTAAATACACAAGACAAAACGAATAAATAAAACGTAAGGTCATAACACTAAGGTCGGACGTTGACGTTGACGTTGGACGAGGGCGCGGAAAAGACGCGACGCGTTGCATAGAGTTCGCGCCCTCGCCCCGTCTGTTCTGTGTGGGCTTCGTCCCTTCATTTTGTATGAAAGTGAATTGGAAAGACGTCGCGTCTTTTCCGCGCCCTCGCCCCAGGTCCTTTCTGTGTGGGCTATGTGTAGGCCTAAGAAGGCCTGAACCCTGCATTAGGTCGTATATAGACTGCTTGATGTGTGTATTTAATCAGATAAACAAACGCACAGTTAAACCTTATCGTTTATCCAGAACAACATCCTGGTCCGGAACGCTTAGAGGCGAGTGTTACTCGCAGTTGTCCGGTTTTTTTCTTTTAATTAACCTCTGACGTCATGCTGGCTTTTGTACTTTGGTCAATGACAAGCCAGAGACAACGCTTGATAGGTTCCCTGTATCGTTATAAAACTATGCATTCTCACGTATGTATATATTATACGGAGACGGAGGAGTGGAAGGCTAAAGGCGAGGCCTTTGCCCACCAGTGGGAAACAGCATCGGCTAATAATAAAAAAAAACGTTATTCGAAGAAGTTCAAGTTTTTTTTTTTCGAACCACAAGTAGTCACACACAGCAGTGTTGCCAGTTTCCGATAATAAAATAACCTTCGCCTATGGGACTGGCAACTGTCAAAAAATTTTAAATGGAGGATGCCCCGTTTTCTTGACTATTTGTATCCGAAAAGCACAATATTTGTAATTATATAAACCCCAGAGATATGTGTAGTGCCTTAAAAAAAAGAGCCTACGCATTTAATGCTCCGTTTGCAATAGAAAAACTATGTCTCCGAAACCATTTAGAGGAAGTAAATCGATTATCAAGAAGTTTATAGGTTATGATTCTAGTAAACAAATACGAAAAAATATTTCCATGCAGGTAAATACAAATATTCCAATGAAATACATTCAGAATCATACTTAAAAGTTACGTTTTATCATTCTTGTTTGTTTTCAGGTCCGCATCTTTCACACTCGTTAAAAACGGAGGCAGTGTTTAGGTACCTAGACTGTTAAACCTAAAACTAACTAAAAACGAGAAATGCAAGCCTTGATATCAATGATTCAACCCATTTAGCAAATGTAAAGCCAGCTATTATTGCTGCAATTGTAAGTGAAGTAAAACAATGTTCCTGGGTAGGTACTTGTAAACATCGGTTTTATTTAATAAAATCATAATCATACATTGTAGCACGCATTTCTTTGGGCCTAAGCCCATGTCTTAAAATAGGTAAGCAGCAGCACTTAATTACCCAGAGCCAGCCCATAGCATTGAACTGGTCAGATCTGAATAGATATCAATAGGTACCTACTTCTGATAGGACAATTTACTTGTTGGTGATAGAAACTTTCAAGTAGAAGGCCCGCTGCATCATTTTATGCTTATAAAGCTGCTTCGTCTTCAAACTGGAATAAAATGAAGAGAATTCAATAGTGTGGATAATTTTACAATGATTTTTTATGTTTCTGAGTAAATAAATTCTTAAGTAAATTTGACATTTTACACTGTATAATCAATAAATCAGCCAGTAAAGAGGTATTTAATCAAAGATATGCGATTATTTCTGCAAGAAATGTCTACAAAACATTTTTGAGGTTACCTTTCTATTACAGTCTGTATTCCTTTCGCGGTATACAAAACTTTGCTTTTTCAGTTTTGGTATGGTATATAGCTTTCCTTTTTTTAGTGAAAAGCATTTCATGACGTTTTTATGTTGAATATTCATGAAAAAATCCGAAAATAAGCAACAAATACAAAACATAACAAAAATTGTCGGGTCGAATCTCAGTGGCGCCATCTGTAATAAGTTTCGTGTTGCCACATCCCCATTGACGCTATATCGCCACTGCGGTATATTTTTTGGGTGCTGTAACGGAAGGCTGCAAACGGACTCTATTACTCAGCCAATGACCGACTATCCGACTGATCTATAAAGAGCATTATCACATGAACCGTAGGTAATAGGTAGACTAACTGACTCAGTGGAAATTTTATAATTTTTTTAAGAAGACTGACGGTGGACGAAGGCAGTCACCGAGTGGTGGCCGGGTACTGGCCGAGTCGTTCGGTGGTTAGGCCTCCTACCCGATGGGTCGATGACATTAAGAAGGCAACAGGAGGACAATAGATGAGATTAGTAGGGGACCTCAGACTCGGTGGAGCGATGAACTTCGCAGGGCGGCTGGCAAGAGCTGGATGAGAGTAGCCGAGGACCGTGCTCAGTGGCGTGCAATAGGAGAGGCCTATGTCCAGCAGTGGACAATCATAGGCTCATGATGATGATGATGATGATGATGATGATGATGATGATGATGATGATGATGATGATGATGAGTAGGGGACCGGTAAAGAAGCCTGGCGTGACGGTAAAGAGGCCTATGCCCAACAGCGGGCGTCTTTCATGGGCTGCATAGATAAATATGTATTTATCTATGTAGGTAGATGTGTTATTGTGGCGCATTACCCAACAAATTTAAAAAAAATTAAGTAAATAATTTGTAGAACTATAGAATAGAGCCCTAAACCGTTTAATGAGAAACCCCGTTCATTCCGAATGGTGAACATGACACTAAGTAATAAATAAAGACGTAAAACCAGCGGCCGTGTTGAAGTGAGAACGCCGTTATCGCCGGCCAGAGGAAATGACGAGGCTATTGCAGGCTAGCAGATCACGCAACTTTAAGGCCTAGACACAGTGACTGGGGGCGGAGATCAACTGGACCGTGTTACACAGAAACATTCCAAACCACAATCAGTGTGGAGGAAGATATTTTTTTATGTAAAACATTGTTTTTTTCCATGTTTAATGTTATAGTAATAACAAATATAAAACGTCTGAACTTACATAAATACGTGACATAAAAAAAAGTTTTTCTTGAAAGTTACCTACTCTTTGTGCATTGGAACGTTTCTTAGTAACACAGTCCAACTTATCCGTAGAGGAAATAAAGTCAGTTCAAAACAAAACCACAGAAAACTGACAAGATTTAGGTACCAGTTGGGTTAGGTAAGGGGTCATCCATAAAGTGCGTCACACAAATTTCGTGATTTTTTTTTACCCCTTCCCCGTCCTTGTCGCATTAGTGAAATCCCCCTCCCTAGTGTGACTTAAATTAAATTATTAAATTAAAACAGCAATTCCAAAATTAGTTAAAATTATTTGATATGATATCATTTGAGAAAATAATAAAACAATAACTTATTGACTTATTTCCGGATTCACTTGATTTTTTGTCAGAAGAGTCCAACTAGTACTCTCGAATAATAAGAAACGAAAAACTATAAGTTGTTCACTATATTTTTTAAATGTGACGTCACGAATATTTCGACCGTATTAATTAGGTAAATGAATGACCTAGCACGGGTAAACCACTTGCTTCCCGTATTTAAAAAAAATCTATCAGCGGTTTGTTTACATGTAGACCACAGCCGAATAAACGAAATATATCATCTATGTACATTTGTAAACTTGTAGTATCAATAACACAAAAGGCGTTTTATGGCTTTTATCAAGTTTTATGGGATTCGATCTCACGACCTCTCGCAAGTGAGGCAAGGGTAGCAATACGCTGCCACCGTTGTAGATGTTTTTCCTTATTATTAACTGGGTATTTGACAAAATATCAAATGAGTTACTTTTAAAACGGAATTTTGTATGAAAATACTTGTGTATGACGTCACATTCCAGAGCACTCTTTTTATGTTTAATCTATTTCAAAATTGTAATAACTAGTAATTGACTAAAAGAGATACATTTTCTGAGATATTTTGTAATTTTTGTTTTAATCGAGCATATGAAATAATTTATTGTTGATCGTGTCAAAGACCGTATTACAAAGTTGACATAAGATGTTTATTGTTCATTCAGAACTCTACAAGATTTAATTTGAAATAACGCAAAACCTGTATACCATTTCTTAAAGCTAATAAGCAGAAGTTTAAATTTCTCAATGATGAAAAGCGGGTTGGGCTGTGGCGGGTTACACGGCCATTGGTTTATCGTGAACACATTTAACACATTTTATGCGTTTTGAGTAGGTATTATGTCGTCAAGTACTTAAATGAATTTTTCTTTCAAACGTCTCGTCTGTAAGTCATGTTACGCGGCGTTGGCGCCATCTAGCGGCACGAGTCAAGAGGATCTGAGTAATGGCCACTTTGCTCTACTCAACGATATACATATCGATATACATAGGTACGCGTACCTAAATGACTTGCACACGTCACACGACACGACACGTAGTTACAGAGCGACAGCCCTCGCCGAGGCCATTCCGTTCATTTTGATTCCATTTTGATTCCATTTTGGTTGATTCCGTTGCATGCGGTCTTTGTAAGCATAGATTACAATGGTTAAAATTTCTGTTAAATAAATAAAATAATAGGGGTTAAAGTATGAAATTGCCGTTTTATTGCAATAGGTTCTTTGAATTGACATAGAATCTTCATGGTTTGAGGGTGTCGAATGAAACTTTTTTCAAATGGTGCGTTCATTAGTAGACCCGTCTTCAAACGAGCATTGATATTGCAGGCTGTTTCTGCCGCGTTAGTTCCGCGTCGGAACTAGTATTCAAAAATCACTCGAATTTTCGCAGTATCCATCTTTCTTGTCTAAATTGAATAACAAAAACAATTGAAAGTCGATATTCAAATGTTTCACATTTTTTAAAAAAAGAACATCATAGAAACCATTTGAAAAAAGTTTCATTCGAAAACCTCAAACCATGAAGATTCTATGTCAATTCAAAGAACCTATTGCAATAAAACGGCAATTTCATACTTTAACCCCTAATAAAATAAATGTATTTAAAGCAAGTGACCAACGTTTACGTCAAAAAGTCAATCGGTATCGAAATGAGACCGAGCGATGTCCAACCTTTTTTCTACGTATGTGGCTATGGATCTCACCCCCTGGGACTGCTGGGGGATGGGAGTGGCAACCATATTGTATTCGTTGAACAGGACGTGCTGTTATGTATGACATTGGAAATGTCTTTTCGTTCGCTCCAGTGTAGGCTCCGATTTCACGAAAAAGTGACCCCTTTATATCTCGGGGAGTTGTGAAGATATGTTATGTGCACGACACGAGAGCGGTAAGATGCAAAAAGAGTTATTCCAGAAAGTCAAAAACGAAAAAAGTTATGGCCGAAATAGTGAAGAAAAACATTAAATTTATTCCGAATTTTTGCGCTCGATATTTTGGAAACGAAGAATGATAATAAATTTGAGAAAAAATCCTTTAGAAAATTTAGTCACCTACAATGTGAGCCTAAAACAAAGACTATCGGGTTAAGAGTTTGCCCTGTAGCCTAGTCAAAAAGTCAGAATGACATTTTTCACATCACATTTTTGGCTGGATTCATTTCCAATGCTCGATAGTCGTGTGAGGCACGAAATCTATGAATTTTTCTTCCGCCCTTTTATGCATTGTAATGTTTTTTCACATAAAGCTCTATCTCTATTTAATTTCCTTCTTACCACCATTCCACAATTAACTTAGAAAGTTCTAAAAGAAAGATGGCCGCCATGTGGCTACCTCCTTATCTTGAGCAGTTACCTACCTGCCGCAAACCAGTAGTTAGCTATGTTGTAATCCACCACTTGACGGGTGTTGTGAACAATGCTCGACAAGAGTTCCGAGTTAACTTTTAAATAAAACATATTGCCATTGGGAAACCTGGGATAGGACTGTATAATGTTCAATTTCACAATTCAATAATCTAATCTGAGTTTAGTAGCTACTCCAAATGTGGTGTGCGGTCCACTTTACTGCAGTTTAGTAGACCTGTAGACGTGAGCTTTCCGTCAATCCTACTAATATTATAAAATGTGGATGCGCAATAACGGCTGAACATAACATGAAACTTGGCATACAGATAGACAAAGATCTGATTTGAGACATAGGATACTTGATATCCCGGTAATGCGTTCCCGTGAGATAATATTTTATTGTTACCGTAACCTTTTTTCAAGCCAAACTCTAAGGTTATTTATTGCGTTGTCATGGTAACAAGAATCTTGGTCTTGATAGAGCTTCTTCTAGATCTTCCTACGCTCGTCCACTGTTGCTCTACTGGTGCTGTTAGTTCCTCTGTAGAATGCTCAGTTATTGAGATAATATGAAACTAAACACTCGCACGGATAAATTCAGTCGCATATTTTCCGCGGTCCCATACACAGAGTAACAGTTCCCAGATGTAGGCTTTTGCATCTTGCCTCGCTTATGTTTGACGTTATCCACTATAAATGTCCAGAATATCTTTATCAGAAACCGAAGTTTTCTCAATTTGCGTCTGCGCATCACAGATCAGCACGGCAGCTACTTGAGGTCCACAGACACCGCACAGCAGCTTTCGCTGGCAGTTTCCGCTACCACGCAACCAAGTGCTGGAACACTATTCCTCCACCCATAAGGGAAATATCAGTGAAAATTACTTTTAAAAAACATTTTAAAGCTTACATGCTTGATTTACAAAAACTGGGAGTTCCTAAGCTCTTGACGTAGGTGGCGGTTTCATGACAGTGAGAAATTTAACTGTTTTACAAAACTTTAAACTAAGTATCCATGGATTGACGTTCAAGTATTGATAAGTAATAAATAAAAAATGGTGTAAATAATTATTGTTAATAAATTGCTAAATAATGAAATGATAAAAATAATTAAATAACTAGAGGTATAACGACTATGCAACAACACACTGCTAATTACACAGAACAACAAAACAACAACACTAATTACACAAAACACTACTTCCCTTATGAAGAATGAAATCAATAGACCTTAATTATAATGAAATTCTAATATATTTAATGTACATAGCGTCTTTTCTTGTTATGTGTTATGGTTTGATTTGTACATTTTTTTTTATTTTTAACATTTAATGATTATCTATAAATATCTATCATCGCCGTTCTCACACTGGCTGTAGCTGAAAATCAGTAAAATATCTGCTTAATTAAAGTGGATATTTATAATGCTGAGATACGGCCTTTTGAGCTTCTGTGGCACACCCACATATGGCCTAAAAGTGCCATATAACCTTATGTTTATACATATAAGTTAGTTTGTAAGACAAGTTTGTACTTGTACCTAAACTATTGTATGTCATCAACTTTTATGTACTTATTGCTTTATGTGTGTGTGTCTCTAAGCACAAATAAATTATTTATCTATCTATCTATGTGTCATCTCACCATCACAAACTGACATGACGCTAATGTCATGTCTACACTACACCTACTACTCAGGTAAATGAAGACTGACTTAATTTTGCCTCAGAGTTATTTTGGGTACCTGCCTTATGTAGAAAATCAAATAAATCGTGTCTATCACCCATGGTCAGTTGGTAGTATTGAACACGCCTTGCAGATTGATTTCTTGTGCCATAAAGAATTTTCAAATCATGTAAATTCCTTTCTACCTATGACGCTACAACCCTTTGCGGGTCTTGACCTCCTCCACAATCTACTTTCTCGTGTCTCGGGCCCTCGATTCTTTCTTCCAGTTCGTGAATTTGCAACTGTTTCTAAGGTCTTCTTCAATACAGCTCATCTAACGCTTTCTGGCCTCTTGGTTTCTTTTGTTACGACGTCCACGGTCACCATCTTAGTCGCTCTGTTGTCCGGCATTCTCTCCAGGTGACCCGCCCATCTAAGCCGCTGCGAGTTGCGACTTGCAAAACCAGACAATTTATTGTCTGCCGCTTGATAAGTGTATCCAGCTCGTGGTTCATTCGGGAGCGATGGGTGTCATCCGCTCGTCTCACTGGACCATAGATTTTTCTTAGAATGGCGCTTGAAGACAAAACGTCTTTGCTCATTCTTCAGCGTCAGCGTCCAGGTTTCGCAGGCATAAAGCCGGGTTTTCACGATTTTAGTGTACTCGGACCGAGCAAGCTAAAACAGCTACTGGGATGCTACTCAGTAAATCAATGTGATGAAAACAGCCAATTTTTGCAATAAGATCGAAAATATATCCAAATTAAGCACTCTGTCCGAGGGTAGGAAGGCCGTGAAAACGCGGCTTTATCGTCACAGGTCTTATCATGGTGAGGTTGGTTTTTCTATTGAGTAACTTTGAGCCAATTAAATATATCTTATGTCTATTCCTATTAATATTCAATACACAAGCGGATTAGTAAGTTGAAGTTGTGGCAGTGGGCGGGGCACATAGCACGCAGAACTGATGGCCGATGGGGCCGAAAAGTTCTCGAATGGAGACCACATGTCGGCAAGCGCAGCGTAGGACAACCAGCCACAAGATGGAAAGAAGACCTCATCCAAGTGGAACAAGGACGCTGGATGGAAGCCGCTTCCAACCGGTCTTTTTGGAAATCCATGGAGGAGGCCTATGTCCAGCAGTGGACTTCTTGTGGCTGAATGATGATGATGAATACACAAGCAGCTTTAAGGTGATGCGTGTGTACCTATATACTTTGGTGCACTTTTAAGATCCTTTCTGAAACAGAACTCAAGCACGAAAAACTGCTTGCAAGAAGCGAGGACTTTTTCAACCCACCAATAGGCAAGACAAACTGGCCCTTACGAACCATTTTTTCCATACTTGTAGGAGTAAAAATTGCTTCTTTTGATTGCGCTTATTGTATGCAAAGCGCTAGGTCGCGAACCGCATTGCGTATGCGCCGCGGTCAGATGTCAGGCGCAGCACAATGGCGGGAAAAAGCCTAAACAAATGGGCGATTCCCAACTGATAACGGTTAAAAAGAACCGGGGATCACGGATAGGATTAAAGTTTGTTTTGGTCTTAAAATACTTAAGTACTTTTTGTAGTGAAGAGGAACCGGGGATCAAAGATCTGATTATGAATGCGCTTTTTTAGGTTTCTGATGTAAGATTGAGTAAGACAGTGATAACGTCTTATTTATTTATTGATACTTTTATTGCACTTACAGAAATTGTACAATGTGGCGGACTTAATGCCATAAGCATTTTCTACCAGTCAACCGCAGGAGGTAAAAGGGAAAGTTGGTAGGCGTGCAAAAAGAGTAAAAATAAATTTCAAAATATACTTTAATTAAATAAACTTTACATTAATATAGACTTACATAATACCGATAATACAATATATATTAAAGCACAATAAGTGTGTAGATATAACTAATACATATTAAGTATATCTGCACACTATAAGAGGCCAAGGGAATACGTATAATTCACCATACATACAAAAAATAAATATGATTAATTAGCAGAGGGCTTACAACTGAAAGACGTAGTGAGTGCCATACTTAGGTTTTTGAATTTTATCAAACCAGAAACTGGGGTTAAGTTACCGATATCGAGTTCGATATAACGTTAAGGTATGTACTTTAGATCAATGTATCGATAGATTGGGTCTCATTCAGCTAGGGCAATGGTAAGGAGAATTATAAATTATTTGATTATCTATTTCTCCTTCGGCAAACTCTTAGCGCTAAGGCCGCCAATTGTATTTATTTCTTTTTTGTAACGTTCTAATGTTTTTTTTTACTTTTGCTTATTAAACCCTGTATACAAGTAGGTATAAGAGCTTTGTTTAGGTAATCAAACTGCTTCTAATAAGCAAAAGTAAAATGTGTTATTGATAATAGTTTTATTATTGATATAGATACTGAAGAAAAGGTATTATGGTTTTGCGTAAAAAAAAACTAAGAATTTCGTAAGCACTACACATTATTAACTTAATACCAACAACCGACGACGCGGGCTCCGTCTCTACTTGCATATTTTATTTTACTTGCATAATTACATATGCGTATAACTCTAGACTTTCTCAGCCACTGTGATTCCAGTATGATGTATACTAATCATAATCTACTTTCAGAAAAATACACTCTTCACACACATTCACACACCCTCTGCTCAGTGGCTGAAACCCGAACCCAAGACTCTGGTCGTAGGGCTGAGCAGAGACACACATACATACATACATACATCTTGGCTTATTTTATAACATCTGTCATTTTTTATACGTAACGTAATAATACCGTGTACCTTATGCTGATGACGCTACGAATATGATACCAATCCTTTGTAATACGGGAGGCCTGGAAACCTAAGATACAGATCTTTTGATCTAGTTTAGGCTCCAGTCTTTCCACAAATAGTACATTCCTTTGCTCTGTATCATTTACCTATTCAATGTTGTTTTCGGGTGTGAATGTAATTTGTGGACAGAAAATAAACAAATATCTTATCTTATCTACTTGCCACCGGTCGGACACTTCCAACAAAAATTCAAGTAGTTAGTGATTCCGGAAACAAGTTAATAAGGTTTTGCGTTATTGCAATAACAAAGTGGACATGAGATTTTCATTGACCCCTGCCCCCGAAATAATGGACGTATTTCAGGTGAGTGGTGGTGTTCAGAACCCGCCCTCCCTCTCTCATTTTGACCTCATGTAATAAGTAGACGTCCTCTTAAGGGGCTCCAGAGAGTAACACTAACGCCACCGGGGAAAAAAATCCTCTTTTTTTATTAGATCAAATTTGCAAATAGTGTCAGTACAATCTCTCAATCATGTTAATAGTGATTTTTTGGACCCACGGCCGTGAACCTAAGGCAAAGAACCTAGGACTAGACAGCATTAACGCGAAAAACAGCCGTTTCTGGCATAAATGCTATCTAGTCCCAGGTTCGTTATCCTAGGTTCTTTGTCAATCAGTCAATTATTTATTTGTCGTTATCCTAGGTCCTAAAAATCACTGTTAACATGATTGGGAGATTGTACTGACACTTTTCGCAAATACGATCTGTAAAAGATATGATTTTTTTTCATTGGTGGCGCTAGTTAGCTCACTGGATCCCCTTAAGCCTTAAACGGCCATAGCTAGTATAAATTTTTCATTGGTCTTGGACTTTATCTCAAGGAGGTAAGGTTCAATTTAAAGTGGGAACTGTTATCCCTATTAGGCAGCTTTTTCACGATCTTAGTTCTTGTGGACAAAGTGATTCATCTTAGACTGCCACATTGGTCTAGCGGTATCACGTCTAATTACCATGCCACTAACAGAGGTGGTGGGTTCGATTCCCAGTGGGGGCTGCCGTACAATTGTACAAATTGCCTCAGTCTAGGTTTATGTTCATGTTTGTGATGTCCTTGCGTGTTTACCATAGCACAGGGTATCCTAGTTTGGGACCTGGACTAGTGATCGTGTTGTGTCGAAGTTATTTATTATTGTTATTTATTAGTATCTAAAAACTGTGGTCCGCTCGGTTTGTGGTTTACACACATGTGTTAGGAATTTAATAGTTTCAATTTAATAGGTTCAAGTTCGATCTAAATCAGTTATGGACAATTCCTTAAAAGAATAAAATATAATAATAGCCTAAAGTTTTTACTTTGGTATAAATAATGAATCAATACTAGTTTGTTTTGAAAAGAGCGCGTTGGCGGCCATTCCCGGTAGAAAAAAAAGATTAGATCACGGTCCGAGTGAACAAAAAATGGCCTTTCATCAGAGTGACACTTTTGTAGTAACATCGACGATGTACACAAGAGTAGCATCTTAGTAGCCAAGAGACACGTCACTCGGTCCGAGCGTACTAAAATAGTGAAAACGCGGCTTTAGCGCGCTTCTGAGTGGCTCAAAGAGGAGGCGCCCGCGGCGCTCCGCGCAGTCACAACGTTGTTTCTAATGGCTGCGCGGGCGCAGCAGCGGTAGATTGCCGCAAATTACCTGTCAAGGCACAAGGCTGAGACCTCAGCTTTTTGACCCGGGCTTTTGCGTCCATAAAATATGTACATCTAAAAGGAATAAATTTCAGACTTAAATGTTTATGTAACGTTTTACAACGTTGACGTGCTGTAGAGAAAATGTTTGCTATCTTAATTTCGTTATCAACATTGATACTTGTAGCACGCTTGCCATAAAAATTATACAAAACACAAAAAACGAAAATCCGTTAGTGACCGTAGAGTGATGGGGACATTTGACGTAGGACTTGTTATGAATGACGTATTTAAGTACAACTATGCAAAATTTCAGCTTGTCGAGAATTAATGCAAACTCAGCACGTTTTTTCGTGTATTTTGACTGGACTGTTAGTCCTTGCTGGGAGGTATAGATGAAAGTCGGCACTGGTAACGTTTAATAACGTTTACAGTTGTTTTGACGTAAAACAAATATGTAGAATGAAATCAAATAGAAATAATAAACGAACTCTTTCATCGGATTTAGGAACAAAAAAAAGCGAAACCGTTGTAGAATGCGGCTTATTGTTTATTGGGTTTATAAGTACAACCAGTTCGAAACCTTTTTTTCAATGTACAGTCGACAGCACGTCAAGATTTACGTTCGTGCACTCTAATCAGTTACGTTAAGGACTACTTTGCAACAAAAATGTAAAGGTTGACCTGTTGCCGACTCGACTGTGCACAGTTTACATATACTACGTTTAGTTTACGTATACGCCTATATACGTCCCACTGTAGGGCACAGGCCTTCTCTCAGGGAGATAGTATGGGCTTAATCACCACGCGTGCCCACCGCGGATTGGCGATTTCAAGCGCTGTGAATATCTCAGACAATCAGGTTTCCTCACGATGTTTTCCTTTACAGTTAGCGGGTGGTATTGCTACTATAACTTCACAAATGTACATAATCGACTCTACCTTCATCACTAAGTTCCACAGTACACTACCAAATTCTGTTCTGTCTTCGAAATGCTAAATTATGCAAATAGTTAATCTAACAGCCCATTAATTTTGAGTGCAGTGACCCTACATATTTATAATCTAGATTGTAGCTAGTCACTGTTTACCATATTTTTTATGGATTTTGCATCTATAAATACTAAAGTTGGCAGGCTGCCACAGCGTTTCTTTGCATGTTAAACCAACTTGATATAGTTATTTTGCTAAGCTTCTGTTGTTATTTTTAAGGGTAGGTTGGAAATAAGATATAATGAGTTCTTGGAAGGATGCTGATGACAGCCGTTAAAAAAAATCCTAAGTAACTTTCTAAAAGTGTTAGTTCATCATCATCATCATCATCAGCCTATGCTTGTCCACTGCTGGACATAGGCCTCTCCTATTGCACGCCACTGAGCACGGTCCTCGGCTACTCTCATCCAGCTCTTGCCAGCCGCCCTGCGAAGATCATCGCTCCACCGAGTCTGAGGACGTCCCACACTACGTTTACCGATCCGCGGTCTGCACTCGAGAACTCGTTTACCCCACCGGTTATCAGTTCTTCGCATAATATGGCCGGCCCAGTGCCACTTCAGCATGCTAATTCGGTGGGCTATGTCGGTGACTTTAGTTCATAAGCAGCCTATATACGTCCCACTGTAGGGCACAGGCCTTCTCTCAGAGAGAGAGTATAGGCTTAATCACCACGCGTGCCCACAGCGGATTGGCGATTTCAAGCGCTGAGGTATGTAAATAGCTCAGGTACTCAGGTTTCCTCACGATGTTTTCCTTCACCGTTAGCGAGTGGTATTGCTACTATGACTTCACAAATGTACATAACTTAGAAAATAAAGTCATAGGTACATGCCCGCACTGGGAATCGAACCTGGGTCTCCCGCTTCCGAGTCTAATGTTCTACCCACTAGGCTACCACCGCTTCAAGTGTTAAAGTGTTAATAGTAACATTGCTTAAATCTATTTCACATTTTATACTGATACAAAACACAATTTCTAGTTTTACTTTTGCATTAAAGTCGCAATTATCATATTTTTTTTGTAATTAAAATGAAACGTCATCGGTATTCTCAATTTGACTGAACTGTAATAGGTAGGTAGGTACATATATAACATATTATTATTAGGTTGTGACAGATGATTAAAATATGTATTATTAAATACAGTGCTGCTTAAATATATTTTTATTATTATTATTATTACATGTTTATCACCACAGTAAAAACAATTCAATCTGCGTAAATAAAGTAGAAAAAAAGTTCTGCCGCCGACTAATACCTACGTACCTAATCCGCCAGTTCTAAGCTTCTCCGAGTAAATAATCAGATCAAACAAATCATTCCTTAATCCTGATTGGTGCAATGCTCCCGACTTTAATTAGTACTTGTACGAATAAGTGTGAACGTTACCTATATTCAAATAAGGTTGCAAGTCCACAGCAGATGTTTGTAGGTTGAAATAGTAAACAACTGTTTCTGCTTTCCCATTGGTTCATCGTTTGAGTTTGAAATTAGATCGGGTGCCGCGTCCGCCCTGTAAAACAATGTCAAACGTGTCTGAAAATGGCCGTTCTTACATTGGACGATAACCGTAACGAAACGATATCACCATACTGGTAATTTCCTACGTTTTGCTAAGGCTGTTGTGCAAACGGCCGAATACTACTCCAACGATATCGTGCAGTTACAAATATCGTCCAATGTTGAACTAGCCAATGGTAGCGCTACGCGTGTCCAGGATTTTAAAAAGACTTTCTTGCGAAATAAACTATCTCTTCGTTGGTGAAATGAGGTTACTACCTCTTTGGTAATATTTTTATTTAAAGAAAAAGATGACACAACATAAAATAAGAAACCACCTAATAAAAACTGAATTTGCACGGATCCGTGAGGCGCCTGATTAAGAATAGCGTCACTCCATTTTACGTCACTCAGTAATAAATTACCAGGAGGCGAGCAGCAGGCTTCTGAGATTCCAGACACATTCTGCGATCGCCAACCCGCCTGCCAAGCGCGGCGACTATGGCAAAACCCCACATGATGGTTATGAAAACCAGCCAGGAGGCCTCTGTCCTGCAGTGGGCGTCAAATGGCTAATGATATGTGCTGGGCACCGACTACAAATTATACTTCTACAATATCTACATGTATAAATATTTCTAATTATTTAAATTATTTCTAACTTTTTAGTGATGTAGTGTTTTGAAGTCGGTTATTATTTTTTATTTAATTTTTTTGCTATGAAAGTGAATTGGATTAACGACGCGTCCTTTTCGCGCCCTCGCCCCACGTCCTTTCTGCGTGGCCAGCGGTAACATTCGGCATTTTACTTGTTCCAGATCATTGGCGAGAGAGAATACGCAGTCAGGCCAACGAGGCGGCCCTCCGAGGACATCCAGACTGGACAACCCCTAGAAGTAGTTATACAGCAGGTGAGTTTACCAACACGGTGTAACTTTGATGGTGTTAAAAACAAAATTAACACCTAGACCAAAGCTGAATGAAACGAAATATAAAGACAGATAGATAACTCTTTATTCATCATCATCATCAGCCTATGCTTGTCCATTGCTGGACATAGGCCTCTCCTATTGTTTTTTTTTTTTTTTTTTTTTTTTCTTTTTAACCAAAAATTACATTAAAAATGACAACAATCGTTCGGTGCTAATCTATTGTACAATAGTCTTGTCATTGCATCCTATCTCCTAAACTAGGCGAAAAAGCCTGTATCTTAGGAGAAGGTGAAATTAAATGCGTAGATACATGGTCGAGAAAGCGGTTGCACGCCACTGAGCACGGTCCTAGGCTACTCTCATCCAGCTTTTGCCAGTCGCCCTGCGAAGATCATCGCTCCACCGAGTCTGAGGACGTCCTACACTACGTTTACCGATTGGCGGTCTTCACTCAAGAACTCGTCTACCCCATCGGGTCTCAACTCTTTATGCAGCAGTGTGCAGTGTGCACCAGTAATTTTATCATCATCATTCAGCAACAAGAAGTCCACTACTGAACATAGGCCTCCTCCATGGATTTCCAAAAAGACCGGTTGGAAGCGGCTTGCATCCAGCGTGTTCCTGCCACTTGGATGAGTTCATCTGTCCATTACTAATTTAATTTATTTATTTAGAGAAAATACAGGCCCAGATAATAAATATTTTACGTTTTACAATATTGGGTATGGACTTATCTGCCCTATGGAACATTTCTCACTTATAGTTCAAGCAGGTAGTGTAGAAGCGGGAGGCGCTTACTTATTTAGAGAGATAAGGTACTTAATTTCTAGTTCTTAATAGTGTACGAAGCGATCTCTTCCAGACAACCTTCGAAATATAGTTTGAACGACGTGCTCCCTGTTTCTCGTACACAAACAGGCTGTTAATCTACAGCTAATAGGCTCTGTTAATTGGCTAACAGCTGCATATAAAAAAATAATTGACAGCTGTTAACATTGTTTCGATTCCACTAAAACTCTCTTTATGGCGGAGTTAAAGCCGTCTCATGCTGTCTCGCTCGCACAATTTAATATTTTTAGTGACTGTAATAAAATGAGTATACTTTTGATGTATGTGAGGGTTTGATGGATAATTGAATTGCGAATATTTAAGGCATATTTTTCTTTATCCTGTACTAAGTTTTTGATTCAGAAAATTTGATTCCGTAATGTATAATTTTGCGAAAAACTTTTCTTTATTAAAAACTACTTGTAGGAAAACTAAAATATATTTCAAATACCCGTAATTTCATTATGCATCCAACCCACAGACCACATTTATCAAAAGTTTCCTCATTTTATTACAATCACTAAACTTGTTAATTTAAATTGCGAGCGAGACAGCACGCTCCACGTAGGAACAGCCTTTAGAGTGTTAAGGTGGATTTTTTATGATGATTTTTTAATTTTTGAAAGTGTACGAGAAACTGGGTGTCATCTGACGTTTAAAAAAACCGGCCATTTGCGAGTCGGAGTCGCGCACGAAGGGTTCCTCACCTCAACTGTCTAGCCATCACGGTTCATGAGTTACAGCCTGATGAGAGACAGACAGACGGACTTAGTGCTATTACTAAGACTTCACTCCCTTTCCCCTTTGGTTGCGGAACCCTAAAAGACGCCAACGTCATCTTCTCGTTAATCAGGCAGAGTAGTATGCCTATACCTTCCTAGGTGGTAGGTAATGTGTTTGTAAAGTAATGTGTTTTCCGCGGTTTCGTCGCTTTCCTTTCCGAAAACGACTTTTAAATCGCTCTGTCAACCGCATACACTGGAAAGACCCACGAACCAGCTGCAGGTACAGTCGACAGCACATCAACTTTTACAACCGTGGGCTCTACTCAATTACGTTACGTACGTTACGTTACATTACTTACGTTACGTACGTTACATTACTTACGTTACGTAAGTTACGTTACGTACGTTAAGTTACGTACGTTACATTACTTACGATACGTAAGTTACGTTACGTACGTTAAGTTACGGACGTTACGTTACGTACGTCACGTTACGTACGTTGCGACGTTTACGTATTTTATTCTATTCATCAGGATGGGTGCGATGTCACGAGTCACGCGTTTTGTGCCGCTAAAATGTCAGAATTTAACAATTAATGTACTGGAAAGTAGTGACTGTTGACATTTAAAACGCGCGACTAGCGTCATGTGATCGTACTACCCATGCAGTAAGTGCAAAAAACCGGCCAAATGCGAGTCGGATTCGCGCACGAAGGGTTCCGTGTGGCGAGCACATGTCAACTCTGCACGCGCAGTATAAACTCCAACATTCCTGCATCGCGCAAGCAAAAATGTTTCACATGACATACCATAAATATAACGTCCGACGAACATTAGTCGGACCGGCCGTGACCAGGCATATGATCTGCCTGGCGGGAAATTTCCCTCTATAGTGGAAGAGCACGATCACCCGCTCTTCCCTACAGTGGTGACCCGCTCTTCCCTATAGCGGGTGATCGTGCTTTTCCACTATAATGGGAAATTTCCCGCCAGGCAGATCGTATGCCTGGGGACGGCCGGTCCGACTGATGTTCGTCGGACGTTATATTTATCGTCTTCTTGTGGCTGAATGATGATGATGATTCACAGATCACAATCGAGTATGTATGTATATTTATTTTATTATAGGGATTTATATTGGGCAATCCTTGCCGAAACCTTGCCGTGTTCTATTTGTACCCAAACCCTGTTCTACCAGACTCTGGTTATTTACACACAATTAAGCTTTATTTTACAACCAATTGGCGTTGTGTTGCCACCTCGTGACGTCAGCCATGCCGTGACCCTCGCCCTGTCCTTAAACACGGCAAGCGCCAGTTTTGTATTCGATACTCTAATCATGGTCATAATAGTGTCAACACTTGGTAGTAAGTTCTGTTACGTCAGCGATTGTGTACCTCTAGAAAACGTTTGTCCTTCTAGAAGGTTCAGGGCCTCATTATGCGCACCAAACTGTCAAATTCCATATTAATATGACAGTTAGACGATAGGCATCGCTCAGGCTTTGGTGCTCGTAATACAGGGACATGCCGAGATAAGTCCCACTGTTCCCCAAAGATATAAGGTTCTTTGAGACTTCGCTCTACAAAATTAAATAAATGTGTCTTAAAGTTACAATTAGCAAAGGAGAATGCCCATTAGATCTAACACAAATGTACTTGTTCGACATTGTTATGTCTTCGTGAAATAATATTTACCTAATTCTTTAACCTCCTGAGATACTGCATAGAAAATAACGCACGCGGTGGTTTCGGGAATTCTGATATATGAATAAAATGTTATTTTACATATTTCTATTAATGATTACGGAACACCATTGGGACATTTTTTGGAACACATTTTCAAAAACACGAAGAATATGAGACAGAAAATGATAAAGTTGTCAACGTCAACCTACCCGGGTCGTCAGAACAAAATAAAGAAGGTCGGTACAAGTTTTTGAAAATAATTGGAACTATTTAAGATATTTTATTAATTTTCGATGATAATTTAAGCATTTTTATATATTTATAAGAATCTAAGTATGTATGTACCTAAGTATGTATTAATTTCATATGGGGCACATGATTAATTTACTTTTAATTTCGGTCAAAATCAAAAGGACTTTTCTCGAATGCATTTTTGAGACTGCTGCAGTGTTAATACATCACCTGTTTTGTCGATGAACGTAATTAAATATAGCAAAATGCAAATGCCATGCAAATCATGATTTCTCTTTAGTCGGCAGTCGGCACCTGCCTGCACCTGCACCTGGAATCGGTGTCTGGGTGGCTGGCGATATCATCTTCAACATTTTTAGTACATATAGTACACGTATAAACTTCTTTTTAAGAAACAAATTAAAAAATTTCTTCGTTGTCCCGCTGCTGTCTACGGTCTAGAACTTTTAATCCGTTTTCCATACATGAAAAAATAGCCAAAGGTGCCATAACGAATTTGATCGAATTTTAAGATCATGCGAGAGGTCCCGGGTTCGAATCCCGGCTGGGGACACAAAAAAACCCAGGTCTTGGATGTTTACGTGTTTGTGATGTCGTTGTTTCTGGTTCCCACAACACAGAGTATCCTAGTGTGGGGCCAGAAGCAATGTATGTGCCTGTATGTAAATATTAATGTTTACGTTTAAATAACAACAAAAAATGACAATATATAATCACAAAAAAACGAAAGCAAATGTCATGTAATGCAAGCGGATTTCACTTTCTTAAAGATGAAGGATAGCATATCAAGAGAGCAATAAATATGATTTTCACGTAGAGATTGTTAGATTTGCTGAACTACAAAATGAGCGATGTGTTTGTGGAATTCAAATAGGTGGTTTAACATAGTCGGCTTATTATTATGCAATGCTTGAGAGCCTACTGCTAAACGTGGCATTTTGCCCCGTGAAAAAGGCATGGCATTATGTTCTTTCATAGCCGGTGCGGAGCGATGGTAGCCTAGTGGGCAGAACATTGGACTCGGAAGCGAGAGACCCACGTTCGATTCCCAGTGCGGGCATGTACCTGTAACTTTGTTTTCTGAGTTATGTACAGCGCCTAGTGGATTTGCCTTTGGGCGCAAGCTCAGGGCATATTTACTTGAGCAGCAGAGACTCTCCCATCCTGTCCCAACTTCTCGCCGCAAGTGACTGACAATGTGATCGCATCATAATCATTAACCTTGTAAGTCATTAACTTTATTTGTATTTTATGTAATGTTATTCATTTACTTATTTAATCATCTATTCATTCATTTATTTAACTATGTTATTATTGTTATGCACTGCACCGCAACCTACTATATTTGTGGGACGGACAGGCACTGGCTGAAAATCAGCGCTTTGGGTGAATACCCTCAGCACAATGCTGAGCCAGCTGCCTTTTCCAGCAACAGGGACACACCGCAACTTACGTTAATATAAAGTGTTTTATTGTCTTCTTTCTTTTTTACCTTTTGTACTGTAATTTAATATTTGATGTTGTAACTTGTTAATGTATGTGTGTGTTTCTGTTGTTGAAATAAATGTTCTTCTTCTTTTTCTATTTTGTGAAGTTATATTAGCAATACCACTCGCTAACGGTGAAGGAAAACATCGTGAGGAAACCTGAGTTTCTGAGCGATTCACATACCTCAGCGCTTAAAATGGCTAATCCGCGGTGGGCACGCGTGGAGATTAAGCCCATACTCTCCCTGAGAGAAGGCCTGTGCCCTACAGTTTGACGTATACAGGGTGCTTATGATGTATAGCCGGTAGGTACAGTCGAGAGCATATCAACAATAAACAGGCGTGTACTCTACTGTTATGTTACGGGCGAGGTTGGAAAAAAAACCGGCCGAGTGCGAGTCGGACTCGCGCACGAAGGGCTCCGTACCATTCATTATCTATACAAAATTTAAATATTTCAAGTGTCCACCTGTTGCCGTTATTAATATCGAGCAAAAAACGGCATAATATCACGTTTGTTCTATGGGAGCCCCCTTTAAACATTTATTTTATTCTGTTTTTAGTATTTGGTGTTAAGAATTTCAACTAACTGTCACGATTCATGAGATACAGCGTGGTGACAGACGGACGGACGAACGGACGGACGGACAGCCCCCATCCAAGGGCCTTCCACGGATTTTTAAAGAATATCCAATATTTTTATAGTATTAAATGGGTCCCAAAAAGTAAAGGTTGGTTTGCAGTCGACTTTCTCGCTCTCAAAACTCGTCAGGCCACTTTTTCCGATTTCTCCGAAACCCTTCACTATCGCCAGACTAATCAGACGACTTTTGGAGGTAACGGTACACTCCGTACGTTCAACACAACTTTGAGGTGGGAATTGGAAATGGGGACAACTTGTAACCCCAATATGGTAGTTGAAATTAGATTGGTATGAAACTGTATTTATGGCATAAAATATCTACAAAGCTCATATAAAAGAAAAAAACTGGCCAAGTGCTAGTTGGACTTGCGCACGAAGGGTTCCGTACCATTATCTATACAACATTTGAATATTTCAAGCGTCTACCTGTTGCCGTTATTAATATCGAACAAAAAACAGTAAAAAATCCGTGACAGACGGACGGACGGATGGACAGCGGAGTCTTAGTAATAGGGTCCCTTATCCTTTGGATACGGAACCCTAAAATAACCTATAATTTCCTTAGTTTATTACTTACCTTAATAAATAAATTTAGTTAATAAATGTTAACATCCACACGAAACAATAACTGCCCGAACTAGAGTTCCAAACTAGGATACCATGTGCTATGGTAACCAGGCAAGGACATCACAAACATGGAAATTCACCCACACTGAGGCCATTTGTAGAAATATACTTCGACTCCCAGTGGAAATCGAACCCACGACCAAATTAAAAGTGTAATGGTAACGTAAAACTTGGAATGAGAATATAAAAAGCAAATAATGATAATTATTTGTGATTGATTACTTTAGTTGTATTGGTATTAAAAAAGAGATAATATAATTATCCTATCTTAAAATTCAATTATAACTGTAAAGTTGCACACAACAAAGGTCCGTTAACTGGCAACTACAGCTGTTAAGAGTCGATCAGGCTGAGCATAAATTAATGGAATCTTGTGAAATGAGCTACAGGTTCTAGTGCGTACAGTCGGCCACGATGGTGGTTTCTGGATAAGTAGACTGGTATATGTAGAGATAATTACATAGAAAGCGGCCACGTGCGAGTAGGACTCGAGCACGAAGGGTTCTGTACCATTATCTATGCAACATTAGATAAAGATCGAATTTGAGAACAGCGCCAAACAGTACCAAATGTCGTCATCCGACGTCGGACGAAGGTTGATGATATTGGTGACCGAATCTCGAGTCTGAAGTGGCGATGGGCGCGACACCTGGTGAGGCGGGAGGAGGTGGACCAGGGCAGTAACGGAGTGGCGGCTGAGAACCGGGCGGCAGTCAGTCGGTAGACCAACAGCCCGATGGTCGGAGGATGTGGTCAGGTTGGCAGGGCGCCCGTGGGTGCGAATGGCGAGATCGAAAGGTGGCGTGATGGGAAAAAGGCCTGTATCCAGCAGTGGGAGGTGGGCTGATGATGATGATATGATGACACTGTCTTTGCGTGGTATGTTTATGGTCGTACAGTAATAATAGTTGATAGTTGGATACTTTCGAATTGTCGGATAGTTTTTTATCTTTATAGTTATATTTAGAGGCTTTGCTCACATAAGTGAGCAAGTCAGCTCATCTTAATGTACTAATGCAGTTAGTACATTAAGATGGAGCTGACTTGCTCACTTATGCTCAGTTACAGTTCTTGTTACCTTTGAGGGATTACAGAAACTTTGAAATCCCTCAAAGAAAAACTTTGACAAAATTATAAAATATTAATTGCGGCCAGACAATGGTTCTGTTGAAATTGATTGGATATAACGCAAATTAAGTGAGCTTAGCCTAGTTATTAACTTAATTCCGGATTCACTTACTTGCTTTTTTGACGGAAGATTCCGACCAGCTGATTCGCAGAGCTTAATAAAGCAAGAGCTTAATTAAGTTATATATAGGTGTCCATACAAGACCTGTATCGTAATAAAAGTTTTTTATTTTTATTTTTGGCCTATGCGTAATGTTTGTCATAAGAGATTTGTTTTCAGTTTTATAATCTTTGTATTATAGTATCAGAGTAGATAAAGTTAATAGCGTGTAGTGCTTACGAAAGTTTTAGTTCGGAAAAACTTAGCCTATGTTTTTGCCTTACCGTTACGCTCTTGTCGGATAGTATATGTTCCCCACTTGTCGACCCGACAGTCCAGACTCCGCCCGCCGACCGTCGTCGGATCCTCAAACGGGTTCCTAACTGTCCGCCGGGACGTCTTGCGTAACCGCCTGTCCCGGGTTCGACGCCCGCGCATCGCCTTTTCGGGGAACCGACTGGTAACGAGCGAATTTGCCCGCTTTTTTATTTGGTTGAATCGGTCTTGTTTTTTTTGAAATCCCTTGGTTTTGTCTGTCTCTCCGGCGCGTCTTTTAAAATATCAATCGGTTAGAAAGTGGTTGAAATTGTCTATTTATATATTTTTTCTAACCCGTGCTGAGGACAATTTTAAAAACCTATTTAGAGGCTAAAAATTCCACCCATGCCGGGACTTGAACCCGCGACCTCTGGCTCACCGTACCAGCGCTCTTCCGGGAGATTTTTAGCCGCTAAATAGGTTTTTAAAATTGTCTATTTACCAGATGACCCCGTAAATTTCGTATCACCTGGTTGGTTGTGCAACAAAGTGTTCTCTATCTCTATCTATCTATAGTTTTTTTGTTCTCACCATTTAAACTTCTACAAATATAAAAAACAGGCAAATGCGAGTCGGACCGCCTACCGAGGGTTCCGTACAACTTTGTAGGTACTTACAAGGAATCGAGTCTCGCAGTTTTTTCCGTGCTTTTCCCGAACTTCAAAGACTAATTTTCTTATAATTTAATTACAAATATTTAGTTTTTAGATTTTTCCCAGTACCTGTAGTATAAGACGATATCATTTGCTAAATTTGATAGTTCTAGGTCAACGGAAACATATAATGCCGACAAAAACATAGCTTGTAAAAAAAACCAAGTCTCGCAACTCAGTTCTTCTACCTTAAAAAGTTGTGAGATCCGTGTAATACCAAGTCGGTGTATCTCACAAGTAATACATATTATATTAAATTAGATTGTTTAGTGCGATTGCGAGCCGCTTTTTTTCCAAATTTATTTTATGATTTCCTTGAGTGTCGCAACATATGTACGTTTTTTGCGGATTAAACAGCTGTATTTTTTATACGTTGACTTAGAAATTTGATTTTTTCACAGCTTCAAGGGACTGTAGACCTGAGTATATGGTTTTAATTTCAACTCGATACCTCCACGCGTTCTTGAGATAAAGGGTCTTGACAGACAGACGGACGGACGGACAACAAAGTCCTATAGTAAGAGCACTAGACAAACGGCGGTGAAGATTTATAATAAATTACCTGAAAATCTCAAGTCAGCTCCTAATAATCAGTTCCTAAAGGCGTTAAGTAAATATCTTTTAGACATGTGTCCCTATAATTTGGAGGAATTTTATGACAATTGTAAATAAATACCTAGGCTTGTGTGTTTTTAAAATTATTTTATATCAGAGAATTATTAATTTAATTAATTATTTTTGCTATGCTGTTATACAGTAAATTACACAGTGCAATATTTTTTTATATCATATCATCTCTATGACTGTAATTTATGGCAATAAACTATTGAACTGAACTGAACTGAACTGAAGTAAGTGATCCTATAAGGGTTCTTTTTTCGTTTTGAGTGACGGAACCCTAAAAACCGCAAAATCGGTCCAGTCGTTCTCGAGTTGTAAGTGAGACTAACGAACAACAATTCATTCTTATATTATACAGATTAAGGCCAACTTGCACGACTTCTTAAATGTGCATAGCTTTGATATTATTATGTTATCTTAAGTTTAGACTTCTGAAACTTAAAAAAAAAGTTTACATGTAATGAGGTCGTGCGTCGTAATTTCTTTTGTTAAATGAATAATTCAGTTCCTTTATCACGTTTAAATTTGTACAATACTAATTTTAAAAGACAAACTACAGCCGTTTCTTTTAAAAGGTTGATTAGGTTTTATCTGTATTAATCTGTGAATCTGTTGAATTATTGGGCCGTACATATTTGGGTGTACAATATTTGGTCGTAGAATACTGCCTTAAATCTGGGTGGTTTGAAAGCCGCGGTTATGTAATTACTAGTAATTAAAAAACTATTACTTTTAAGTATAGACGTCAATCCGCGGTGGGCACGCGTGGTGATTAAGCCCATACTCTCTCTCTGAGAGAAGGCCTGTGCCCTACAGTGGGACGTATATAGGCTGCTTATGAAGATAGACGTAAATTAAAAACAAAAAGTTCTTGTTTCGAGTTCAGAAATCTTGTTTAAAAAATGCACGAACAATTTTAGTACCGCCTACCGTCTTAGGCCGGCACCAGACATGAGTTCAAAGAAGTGATCACTTCTTTGAAGACTGCTCACACATTTTGGTCACATATTGTAGAATTTGCCAGATATGTGTTTTAGATTTGATCACTCCGTTAAGTTCGCAGTTGTCAAATAGACTTCACAAAACATGGGCGACGATTTGGTCGACGTAGTTTGATTATATTATTTATGTGCATGTTATTATTTATTACACGTACAAATAAATAAGCAAAAACACGTTTCGGGTCCCATACATCTGACTCTCCTTGCACCAACTCTATAAACTCAAAAACGTTCTCGTTACTCCACTCCATCGTTAGTTCGTTTGGTTGCTGACGCTGCGCTTGCGCAACTGGGCTTCGCTCAGTGCAGGGATGTTATATTATATGCCAACTCTGGGATTATGACACCGGATACACAAAATTATGTTGAAGAATTCGCTGGTTCAATATAGTTTAAATGTTTGACAGTATATCTTGTCCTCGGACAAAAAAAAAATACCTAAATAATGCCTAAAAGGAGCCAAATAATTTTTTTTAAATGTCTTTTTTGTAGGCTTATTTTTGCGTGGGTGACCGTATGAAAATGACATTCTGAGATTTTTGCATGTGTAAAAATAGTGTTACGTAAATATGCATGGAAGTTTTTGCCTACAGTCCACGATACTCGGAGTCATTCCTTTGTTGGATATTCGCACTTATGCATAACGCATTAAGAACTTCAGATGGTAGCTTCCTCGGTGTCGCCGATTGCAACAACTCAACTTGGTCGCTTTTTTTCTAAACATCAGAGGTGATTTTTCACGACCTCGTCTCTACATTATTTTGAGATTAGGTACAGAAGCTTTGGAGTTTTGAAACTCTCCTGTCCTATTAAAAGCAAAGAAGGATCACTGGATCAAATCATCTTCAATTGACCTCTTTCTAATTTGCTTTCACCAGACTTTTTCTTCGTACTAGCGGGAAAAGAAGCACTTGCCATCTTCACAAACCTGACATTGGCAAATCCGAAGGCAGTGGCGTAACTATACCATCTGAGGCCCGTGGCAAATTCATTGTGTGGGGCCCTCTCAGTAAAAATTTAACGTATTTAGTTGGAGTACATATGGCCCAACTTTAATTGATTTGAAGTACTCATATATAAACATTATAATTGTTACAAATTTTTGTTAAAAATGTTAAGTTACTTCTGAGCTCATGGCCTCATAGTTCGGGGGCCCCATCAGGTCGGGGGCCCGTGGCATTTTGCCAGCCCTGCCGTCCTACAGTTACGCCACTGTCCTAGGGATAACATAGAAAAGAACTGTGGAAAAGAATTGAAATGAATTAAAGATCTTTTGAGTGGTTCCTTTTTGCCTTTTTGTTTTGTGGCACTGGAGTCCTTGATTCACTAATGCCCAGTTGATGTAAGGTTGTTTGTTTAATGCATGGTGTCAAAGTACGTGAGTTTTTTTCGTTTATCGTGATTTTGTAAGTAGGTACTAAATTGCCTATTAAGTTATGATGATAATGTGATATTGAGATGTACGCTGGAACGGCCTCGTTGTTTTGTTCAGTTTCCTAGTTAATCTACGAGTGATAAGAAATAACAAAAGATAATTCTTTATTTTTGTTATGGCAATCTAATGTTTAATTATGTGCCTTCGTTATTAAAATCTCTCCACATTCAATGATATCAACTTGATAAATAATGAATTAGATCAACTAACCGTTTCTACTGTCTGTGAGTGCGACGTTGAGGATTGTACCTTGTCGGCTACGCCAAAAAGTCTAAAAATCCTAACTCAAAACATACGAAGCATAGGCAAGAATTTCACCGAGTTGACAGTTCTACTAAACCGCTTAAAAGTTGACACTGACATCATAATCCTTACTGAGTGTTGGCTACATTTTGCCTCCACCCTCCCAGTCCTTGAAAGTTATTGCTGTTTTACCAGTAAAATTTTCTCTAACCAGAGTGATGGCGTGGTAATTTATGCTAAAGCTGATTTGAGTATTGCTGTGGAAGAGCCAAAATCTCGGGAGCACAACTGTCTTGTTTTGAAGATCAATTTGGAGTATGCTATCGTCGCTGTCTATCGATCCCCATCATATAAAAATCTCAATATATTATTCGACTCACTAAACGATACACTTACTGGTCTAATTAATTTTAAGAACATGATTCTAATTGGAGATATAAACATTGATATATCAGAAAAAGCTGCAGAAAAAAACTTTGACTATTTAAATCTGCTAGCTTTTCACGGTCTTTATCCAGGCCATACTAAAATAACACGCGATGATAGTGATACTTGCCTCGATCACGTCATGATAAAATCTAAATTGCCTTCAACCATCTTCATTCTTCAGTCATCAATCACAGATCACAAAGCTGTTCTGGCGTGCTTTCACTCGGTAGGGTCTGAGATTGCTGACATTACTCGACCAACTAAACGAACTAAACTAAACCTAAGTAATCTCTCAAACGACATGAATGACCTTGATTTAAGTAGTATCTTTGATATCGAAAATCCAAACGACGCTTTAAATTCACTTGTATGTACCATACAGACAATTGTAGATAAAAATATTGTTACAGTATCCAAAGATAATAAAAAAGCCCTGGATTACTCCAGGACTCTTAAAATGTCTAAGAAATCGTGACCAACTCCACAAGAAAGCTAAAAGAAATCCACAGAATGAAACGGTTAGAGTTACGTATAAAAGATACCGAACTTTTTGCAATAACATATTGAAAAAATTAAAGAGAGAATATGAACGGGAACAAATCGAAAAAGCAGGTAAAAACAGCAAAAAACTTTGGGATGTAATTAAAACTATAACTCATACCACCAAAATTAAAAGCTCTTCTCACAAAATACTTAAAATACGGGATACCCCCTCAGAAAGTATAAATGAGATTAATACATATTTTGCCAACATTGGTAGCTCCTTGGCTGAAAAAAATCTTAAACTTTTAGAAAAATCTCCAAATAATTACCCTTCATTGCCAATTTTAAAATCTATGAATTCTTTTGTGCTACTGGAAACAGACTTAAATGAAATTGAAACCCTGATCTCTAGCCTAAAAATCAATTGTTCAGTCGGCCATGACCGCATATCAAACAAAATTCTAAAGATCTTGAAACCCAAATTGGTTGCACCTTTAGTTTATATCTTTAATAGCTGTTTTGTCAAGGGTATCTTCCCCGAATCTTTTAAACAGGCCTTAATATGTCCTATCTTCAAGGGAGGGGATGGAGACCTTATCACAAATTATCGTCCCATAGCTATTTTACCTGCGCTCTCAAAACTCCTAGAAAAACTTTTAAACCGAAGACTCATGGACTATCTTGAGAAGAATAAACTTCTTTCAGATGGTCAATTTGGCTTTCGATCCGGGAGATCCACAGATGACGCTGTTCATGCACTAATAAGTAATGTTTCATCTGGCCTGGACCAGGGAAAGAAATGCTTGTCAGTATTTCTTGACCTGGCCAAGACTTTTGATACGGTCTCCGTCCCCATCCTCCTAGATAAGCTCGAAGCTCTTGGCGTAAGGGGTAAACAGCGTGATATCTTCCATGACTACCTCTCAAACAGAAAACAGCGAGTACAGTTAGACGGTCATATTAGTCGTGAATTACCTATCAGCTACGGTGTGCCTCAAAGAAGCATCCTCGGACCTACCTTGTTTTTAGTTTACATTAACGACTTATGCTCGCTGAACTTAGAACAAGGTAAAATTACAACTTACGCTGATGATACAGCCTTGACGTTTCAGGCCAGTACTTGGCCGGAGGTTTTTAAAGCGGCTCAGCTAGGTCTAAATGTGGCAAGTGACTGGCTCAGGAAAAACATTCTAACGCTGAACTCTACAAAAACTAAATACATTGCATTTTCTCTTCGTAACTCCTCACAGCCGCCAAACAATCTTAATCTATATGCTCATCAATGTATTTCCCCGCAATATACAAATGTAAATTGTAACTGTGCTCATCTTGAAAAAACAAATGATATTAAATACCTTGGAATCATTATTGATCAAAATCTAAACTTCAAAAGTCACATAATTACTTTGAGCAAAAGAGTGCGTAAACTTATTTTTATCTTTAAAACCCTCCGTCATGTTACTGGTCCCAACCTATTAATACAAATTTACAAAGCACTGTGTGAGTCACTTCTGAAATACTGTATAGTTTCGTGGGGCGGGGCCCCAAAGACCTATATGAAGATTTTAGAAGTGGCTCAACGCGCTGTTCTAAAAGTAATGTTCTTTTATAATTTTCGTTTCCCTACTAAACTGTTATATGAGAATTGTCAGGTGCTCACCGTACGGCAACACTTTATTCTAAGTATCATAAATAAACAGCACTTACAACTCACCTACGATGATAAACTTCTCCAAACACGTAGAAAAAATGTATGTCCTATCACAAGACTACAAACCGCTTTCTCACATAGAATGTTCTTTTTCCTGGGCCCCCACCTCTATAACAAAATTAATAAAGAGCTCTCTATTTACTCTCAAAGAAATGCTAAATGTAAAGAATTGGTATCCAACTGGCTATTGACCTTGTCTTACGATGAGACTGAACAGCTGTTAACCGTTGTTTCGTAATTTTATGTGTAAGCTAAAAATAGGATCCTAAACATGTCCCAAAATCTACATCTTGTAGGCTTTCTTTTAAAAACATTACCTTCTAAAAAACTATAATTTAATAAACATGCTCGGGTAACAGTTACACACACACACACACACACGCACACGCACACGCACACGCACACGCACACGCACACACACACACACACACACACACACACACACACACACACACACACACACACACACACACACAACGCATTTTTATTACCTAGTTCTAACCTCATTTAAGTTTTTTCATTAAATATCAATATATTAACAAGGTACATTAATTGTGTAAATGTAAATTAGTGTATTGAAGTAAAATGAAAATGTAAAATGTTTTTCGGAGGAGCACTGCTTATCCTAAACCACAGGTTTTAACCTTTTTTAGGGAGCAGGGTACCACTGCCTTAGTAATAAGGTCACTGTAAAATGTTCCTTGAATAAATTATCTTATCTTATCTTAATTGAATATAAAAAAATAAGTCGATTTTAACCAGGGATGCCAGATGAGGATCGCCATTTGGGCTATCTCCGAGTGTGAATTGGCGACCAAAAATTGCAACTGGCGACCGGGCGACAATTGGGCTATCTCAATTTTATTTTCGGCGACTTTTGGGCGACTTGGGAAATCAAAAGAAATTATATGTATTTATTGGGTAATTGTATCTTTGTTTATTGATCTTTGCGTTTTTTTGGATTTGTCGTGCTAAGATGGACCAGTAATTATACTGAAAAAAGTATTTTTACATTCTTAAGATTACTTACATTTTGTGTTCCTTTTTACTTTGTGTTATTTTTAGGCCTTTTGTAGTTTATGTAGTTTATTTTGTGCATATATTTAGTCCCGTTTTTCTACTGCTTCTCCTATACCCGAAGGTTTGCTGGAAGAAATCTCTTACAGAGATAAGCTTGCCTTTGTAAATATCCTGTTAAATGTCTTGTGTGCAATAAACTATAATAGGTAATAGTTAATTAATTCAAATAATTTTAGAAAACACAAAAATTTACTATGAGCGCCACAATTTCAAAAATTCATTTTATTGAGGCGATTTTGAGCTACAAAGCTGAAAATTTAGGCTATTTGGGCTACGAGAACTTAGGCGATTTTAGGGTGGCTGTTTTTCAAAATTTTCGCGACATTGGCCGGCCAGCAGCTGGCAACACTTTTTAACCACAAATTAGTATCACAAACGACGTCTACGTTGAATTTTGCAGAAATCAATGACTATTTTACCAGATATATAGAGTTACAGTATTTTCCTTAGTTTAATTAATTAAATTTATTTGCGTTCAAAGAAACAATTATCTTATCTATCCTTGATATAAATGGGTGTATCTTTAGGTGGTGTTTTGGTGTGTCACAACAAGGAACACCGGTTTCTCGTACACTAAAATGTTAATCCGCCAATTGTACACCACTACTTAAATATAAGGAAGAAATTATTTGTAATTCTTTCTCCAGGTTGTGCAATAAAGTGTTCTCTATCTATCTTAAAAGTTGTCAGTGATTTTGTATGTACTTTAGCCAACTGACAGCTTTTATAGAACAATTCGATGTAGGTACATACCTGATTACCTACAGATATCAGGTACCTAGGAAGACTAATTCAGCTTTGCAATGTACATTGAATGGACTATGATTGTAGTTTAATGAAACGCGGCCTATGCTCCATTCCACGAAACGAGCTCCTAAAGAAAATCGTCCATGTGCGCCCATTGGTTAATGCGCGTGACCTCCAACAGCCACTGCATTCAAACTGCCAGCATGTAAACCTACCGTGTGAAGCGGACCGTCTTCGCTTATCTCTAGCCGCGCGCATTGACCAATGAGATGCGAGTATTTTGTTCCCTACGAGTTCTACTCGGAGTATAGGTTAACAGATTGCAAGGCAGGGGGTAACTCACCCAGTTTTAGTGTGTTTTATAAATAAAGATATAAAATTGTGTAAACGGTGCCTTGTACTCCTTAGTGAGTGGCCAAAACTTAGATTGGCTATGCATAATTGAGTGCTAGTCGCAACACTTATGACCCTATGGTATCGAGACTTGGGCATGGCAAAAGAAGCAATAAAGTACTTAAGTTTAATGCAGTAGAAATGAGGTTGAGAAGTATGTCTGGTCTTACTTTGAATGACAGGATACGCAATAGTTAGATTAGAGAACTTTGTGGACTGAAAGAGGATTTGAGAAAGGAAAGTTGTGTTGGGTTGGACGTGTGGAGAGGATGAAGAAAGAAAGATTGACGAAACAAATATATCGAGCGAATGTGGGTGGAAAGGCCGGTAAGGGACGTCCCAGGCGGACATACTTCGCCGAAATAGGGGCTGTATTAGCAAAGGGCAAGATAAAAAGTACCCGAAACAGGCGTGCGTGCATGCAACGACTAATGAATGTTGAGGAAGCAAAAGTGATCTGTCAGGATCGTGGCAAGTGGCAGTCCCTGGTCTCTGCCTACACCTCTGGGATACAGGCGTTAGTTTATGTTTGTATGTATGTATTCCAACCATGATTTAGACTTTAGAGAAACATTTAATATGACGATAGTTTTAAAAAAAGTTGCCTGTAAAAAAAAATTCACAGATTTCGTGCCTCACAGTTACCTCTGGGATACAGGCGTGAGTTTATGTATGTGTATATAGGTATAAATAAAACTAAAGTTAGCCTGTCTCTCGTTTCAGTTCGACGAATTCGTTCAATCGCTGCACGTGGACCCCCAGTCGCCGCTCTACAGGCTCGTGACAGACGGACAACCGCCACTTAGGTAAGCCTCTTTTTCTTGGTCGGTACGCTCTTGACAGAGCGGTCGTGGTCCTCACGAAGAGGCTTTATTGTGGGCTGATTCACTGACAGCATCTAGCGGTGAGTAGCAAAGATTTTTTGTTTTAGCAGTGTACGCCACTGGTTACTACCAGTAGCAATACTTCATGTTTCTATTCAGTTATGTTATTGTCGACTTTGGAACAAAAATGCCTGCTGTCGACTGTACTATGATGAAGTAAAAGAATCGAAGCCCTGATTATATTTCCTAAACTCCGGTTTAGTCTAACAATCTATTAATCTGCTGTTAACACTCTTCAGTTGACTTTTGTATACATTAACAGGGTGTACGAGTTAATTTGACACCAAATTAAATTAACAGGTGGCAAAGATTGTACGAGGGACTGGAGATAAATAGCCTAGAGCAATTTTTCGGACACTTCTGGTAAGCCTAGTCTCGCCGGACAAAGTTCAGGTTTCTTGTTGAAGTGTGTGTCAGGCAAAAAGTTTCGTAGAAAAAAAAGTAGGAAATGTTAGTTGCCCGGGTAACCTTGCAGGACGATTCCTGTGTGCTTTTATTAATTTTGTTTGTATAAAAACGTGCAAACGTACTGTATGTAGGTATTATTAGTTTTTATCGGTAAATTACATTTGAACGGTGGTAGGGCCATTGGGATTTATTTTGTCATTGACATGATTTCTGTGGTTGAGTTTTTGAATTAGATAAGCATCGATTTTTGAACCATTGGCCGTTTCCGGCATGTAAAATGTTGGAAAGCGGTTTTGGAAGATTCAGTCGCCGATTATCTAGAATTATTGATTAATCCTCCGCGTACGAAGTCGCAGATACAGCTAGCTAATAATAAAGCGTAATTAATATCAATCATGTAGACTGAAGTAAAATCACGTAAGAAACTCATTTCACCCACCTTATTTCATAACATTACCGAAACGCCGCCGTTCCCGAAACCGGCGTGCGTGCATGTAACGACTAATTAATGTTGAGGAAGCGAAAGTGATCTGTCAGAATCGTGGCAAGTGGCAGTCTGTGGTCTCTGCCTACCCTTCTGGGATACAGGCGTGAGTTTATGTATGTATGTATTTCATAACAAATCGATGTAGGATTGAAGATATAGCGCGTAGGTACTAGTTACCGAAAATTCACTAATTCATGTGTTTCGTTTCGTAGCTGTAAAAAAAGGCTAAAAGACGTCCCATTTGATCTGCTTATTGTTTTATATTGTTATTTATCACGTCTACTTCTACTTACTTATAAAGTTACGTTTGACGTCTCCCCAAATTTTGACGTTAATAGGGCTGTGAAAACCTGGATGAAAAGAAAGTAGAATGAAAATCTCGGAGTCAAGCCAAGATTTTCATCCAACTTTCATGTACCCTTTGCAAAAAGCACTGCATGTTTTATGCAGATAGAAAGTCGACGTCTCAAATGTAGGAAATATTTAAATTCGGGAAGGGGTCCAAATGGAATCCTTTATAAGCGTTCATGTATGTTTCCGATGTAATAAAGTAAGTAAATAAGCATTCTGTGCCGAGAGAGACTTACGGCATATACCCAGCGGTGGGCAGCGGTAAGCAAGCACTTCATCATTTAATTATTTATTTATCATCATCATCACTTTAAAAAAAGCGTTAAACGCTGTTGCCCGCGTTTCCAGACAATGCCTTCACCCCGAGGCGTGCAGCAAAGACATCACGCTCCCGCCGCACTACGCGCGCTTCCACGACCTGCGCAAGGAGTACGTGCGCGCGTATACGCTGCGCGCGGTTGCGCCCGCGCAGGGCGCGCCTCCGCCTCCGCCGCCCGACCACCCGACGGCGCTCCACGATATGCTTACTTGTATCCTTTTTAAAATTTATTTTGTAGCATATATACGTCTCACTGCACAGCAGGGCACAGGCCTTTTTTTAGCAGAGAGAGAGAGAGAGAGAAGAGAGAGAGAGTATGGGCTTAATCACCACGAGTGCCCACCGCGGATTGGCAATTTCAAGCGCTAAGGTATGCGAAAACCTCGGACACTCAGGTTTCCTCACAATGTTTTCCTTTACAGTTAGCGAGTGGTATTGCTTCTATAACTTCACAAATGTACGTAACTTAGAAAACAAAGTAATTGGTACATGCCGGGATAAGAACCCAAAATCTCCCGAATGAGAAGCCGGCGTTCTACCGCTCCGCTACCGCCGCTCTCTCAATTTCTTAATATTTTTTTATTATTATTTAAGGGTTCACTCGACTGATGTTTACACCTCACAAAATCGCCTTATTAAGGTAGCGCCCTGCTCCTATAATAAGCGCACCAAATCCTGAGCGATTCCAATCCTCCAACTGTAAAATTCCATAGTGATTGCTATCGCAAACGTCAGGATTCCAACATGGTCTCTTCCGAGTGCGGCAACGCACGAGCACTACCGCACTGCAGGACACATCAACCTCATCACAATTTTAAACAGTGTAATTTAAATTATCTCCGGATGCCCTCTTGGCTAAACGGCTGAATGTGGTGAGTGCACAGAATGTGTGGATGGGTGGTGAGCGGAGTTATGTTGACTGGAAAGAAGACGAAAGAGCGGGAGCAATAGATGAAGAGTAAGCGATAGATACAAATAGAGAGGGAGAGAGCGATATACGGAGTGTGAGCGATGTAAAGACAGAGAGAGAGAGCAACAAATGAAGAATGAAAGAAAGAGAAAGGAAACCTAGAGTGACGCGCAGTCGCGCCCTCGCAGGCTGAAAGCGAGATCTATAAAAAGAGAGATGGAAACATAGAGAGAGGCGCGCAGTCGCGCCCTCGCATGTGGAGAGCAACAGCTATCATGTTCATGACCCATTAATTAACTGCCATACCGTCTAGGCGAGAAGTCGCTTACTCTAATCTAGGCGCTCCTAAAGTGTGCAGGTCGTCGTGTATGATAAGCAGGGGTGTCGCGAGGCGCGCCTGTTTTCTCTTCCCTTGATCAATTTGCATCATCATAAGCAGCCTATATACGTCCCACTGTAGGGCACAGGCCTTCTCTCAGTGAGAGAGTATGGGCTTAATCACCACGCGTGCCCACCGCGGATTGGCGATTTCAAGCGCTGACGTATGTGAATAGCTCAGACACCCAGGTTTCCTCACGATGTTTTCCTTCACAGTTAGCGAGTGGTATTGCTACTATAACTTGACAAATGTACATAACTTAGAAAACAAAGTCATAGGTACATGCCCGCACTGGGAATCGAACCTGGGTCTCCCACTTCCGAGTCCAATGTTGTACCCACTAGGCTACCACCGCTTCAATTTGCATACCGAGTCTTAATTAACTAACCGTGCTACGGCGGCCCCCAGCAGGAATCGAACCCACGACCTGCAGCATGGTAATCACACGTCATACCGCTCTAGATCAACGAGGTAGTCAACATTCTGGGACATCAGTAAAAATTCTTTTACGATCCCATATATGTTGGTCGAGAGCGGTATCACGTCTGATTACCATAACGAAGGTCGTGGGTTCGATTCCCACTGAGGGCCGCCGTGGCACGGTTATAAATTAAGACTCAGTATGTAAGTTGATCACGGGAAGAGAAAACCCTTCCAGGAGCGCGGTACGGCGTACATTTGTACACATGGCCCAAGTGTGGGTGTATTTCCATGTTTGTTATGACGTTACCTGGTTACCCTAGCACAGGATATCCTAGTCTGGGACCAGGACAAGTGATTGTGTTGTGTGAAAGTTATTAGGTAGACTTATAATTTTTTTTGTTATAAAGTTGTTTGATTGGTGTCTTTTAACTGTGTACAAGCCTAATTCGTGACAAAATACTAAGCCTGTGAGTGCGCCGCGAACTGAAGAACCCCTGCTCTAATCTAATCAATATATATTTCCTATAGCCTTGTGACAGATTTAGGTATAACCCCGTACAGCGGCGACAACTTCTACGCAGCAGAAGTTAAGGACATGGCAAGTGTGATACAGAGGATAATCGCTGATGGTGAGTTAGTCCCAAGAATGTTTTGGCTAAAACATCCTTGGTTAGTCCCGAGTTGATTCACGTGACGTGGATATTGTTTATCGTCGGACTAAAGCACAAAGTCCAAAACACAAATTGTAGAGGCAGTGAAAAAGAAAACCTACTATAAAATCTAATATAAAAAAATCTCGTGGCACCGTGTTTGTTATCGAGCTACCCCGAAACGGCTACACCGATTTTTATGAATTGTTTTGTGTACGTTGTGGTAGGTCTGAGAATATGAGAATATAGGTCGTAGGCTAATTAATATTTCAAAAAAACGTTAACCGAGTCAGCTAGTTACTCTGTAACATTTTTATTACATTAACGGAGTGGTGTCATGAAACAATTAATTGAACGTGCATGGTTTTTTACAAAAAATAAGCAAACTGCTATTTTAATTATTTATGTTGTGTAGAACAACCGTGGCCGTGTGGCGCCGGATTAAGAATAGCGTCACTCCATTTCCTCCCGTGGATGTCGTAGAAGGCGACTAAGGAAATCAATTACCAGGAGGCGGGCAGCAGCATCTTCCTGAGATTCCAAACACATACTGCGATCGCCAACCCGTCTGCCAAGCGTGGCGATTATTCCAAAACTCCTCATGGTTATGAAAACCACGAAGGAGGCCTGTGTCCTGCAGTGGGCGTCAAATGGCTAATGATGATGTATAGAACAATAATTTAATGACAATTGGGTATTTGACAAAATATCAAATGAGTTACTTTTAAAACGGAATTTTGTATGAAAATACTTGCTTATGACGTCACATTTCAGAGCACTCTTTTTATGTGTAACATATTTAAAAATTGTAATAACTAGTAATTGACTTAAAGAGATGCATTTTCCGAGACATTTTGTAATTTTTGTTTTAATCGAGTACATATATGAAATAATTTATTGTTGATCGTGTCAAATACCGTATTTGACTTGTGGGCTTTAGTCCGCCGACCCTAGAAATTTCTAAAATGCGAAATACCTGAAACCGACATTCATTTACAACTTTAGAAGTTGCAAATTTTATTAAATTTCATCTTTTATTCTCCTTTCAGGTTTCCGGTTAGAACTGCCTGAGACAATCGACTTAGTTTTAGAAACAGGAATTTGGTGAGTTGACGATTCTTATGACATTTTTTTAATTTTTTTTTGCTATTTGCTCCTGCTAAAAAAAATAGCAAATACGCATTCGACATTGCTAGTAATATTTGTACAGGCGTTATATTTTGGTTAACTTCTCATCCTAGCAGAATATATACGTCCCACTGTAACAGTAGGGCACAGGCCTTCTCTCAGAGAGTATGGGCTTAATCACCACGCGTGCCTACCACGGATTGGCGATTTCAAGCGCTCTGGTATGCGAGTAGCTCATACACTCAGGTTTCCTCACGATGTTTTCCTTCACCGTTGGCGTGCGGTATTGCTACTATAACTTCGCAAATGTAATAACTTAAAAAAGAAAGTTATAGGTACATGCCCGCATTGGGAATCGAAGCTGGGTCTCGCTTCCGAGTCCGATGTTCTACCCACTAGGCTACCACCGCTTGGTTAACCTAGGACGTGGTTATCTTTTTTTTGCGTTACTTCATTGTCAAGGGTTTTGTCGAATGACGCAATAGGAGTCTCGTAAACTCATTGTTAATGTCTAATTTCATCTCATTGGTTAGTATAAATAAAAACTTAACCGTCGGTTCCCACATTCTCTTTGGTTCCCACATTCTATCATTTTTATTACTCATACAAAATATTGATAGCTAGAATATTTTTGTTACACGAGTCATAACATGAGATAAAATTTATTGTGCTTTCTTGTTGTACATGAGATGTCTTTATAATTTGAAAGGTAAGAGCTTTATCGTAAACGCCCAAAACAGTCACGACAAAGATACATAATTACGGGTTTAAAACTATAAAATCACTCATTTTAGAGAGATATCCGTGCATGTTTGGTAATTCGTCTTTTGGATAAAACCTGAGGTACCCATTTACATACCTCGCCGTTTGCTGCGTACTGTACCGATTCCTCTATATAGAAGCTGGCTGGCAGAGCCTTCTAGTCATATTTTGAAGGGAATCGTTACGTTTTGTTTTAGATGTCAGTCGATCCCCAGCTAGGCTGGGGAATCGATGAAAAGGAGTATAATAAAAAACTAATAATTGCTTCTTAAATAATTGCTCCTTAAGTCTTTCAATAAGTAGAGCGTTACATTTTGGTGCGAGCGCCGGGTATTAATAAATAGGGTATTACAGTACAATGGCCCAACTTGAGGCTTAGGGCCGGTTTCTGAATTGAGAATTTAACTAAGTAAATACTTAACTAACGTTCTGTCACGCTCTTTTCTGAGAAATACGGGGAGACAGCACTACAGTTAACTATTTACTTAGCGAAATTCTCAATTTAGAAACTGGCCCTAAGTGCGGAAATCTCAAATCTAACTAGAACTAGATAATGGAGAACTTGCGCTAAAAATGTTTCAATAAAATCGGAGAGACCATGTTAAAAGATAAATAAACGTGGTATTTTTTTTCTGTACGACTAATACTTTTAATATAACCTGTCGAAAAGTCAATATAGTCACGTGGTACAAAAACGTGGCGCTATACAAATCGGGCTTAAACTATGACGTCACATCTTGCACGTAACACCTTATAATGGTTATCAGTATTTGAGTTATCTTGTAAAATTATATTTTTACACCTTTATAAGGAAACGTTCAGACTTCAATGAAAAAACTAAATCTAATAAGGTTATTTTTATAAGAGTAACTTTATTTTTCGCAGTTTTTGTGACCCCGGAAACCCCGAAAAAAATATGTTTATTGTTTTATTTTAAAATTTTTCCTAACTTTTTGTATGATTTCTATGAAATAAAGGCAATGTCACTCCAATCTAAGTTAGACGCAAGCTCCCCACTTTCTGGTTGTTTCTTTTTTATCATTCACCGAATTGAACCAGATTAATATGATTGCACATGTTTTTAGCTCAAAGCCCTTACTCGATATTTAATTTTATCAAATCAGTTGCTGACAGAAACGCGCTATCATAACGAATAGATTATTTAATTGTTTTTCTTGTTTTTCCTTTGTATTTTTATGTTACTTGTTATGCCTTTTCTTTCTTGTGATGTATTAATTTGTCCCAATAAATTTCTTTCCTTCTAATTTATTAAAGTTTCTTGGGCTCCAGTCACTACCTGTTTACACGTTTCTTATTGAAATAATAAGTGACCATTGAAGTAATTAGTTGCAGATTTAATTCATTACAGTATTTCCAAATACAGAGCAATGTGAAATTTACAAGTTGACAACAAGAAGGGCTTATTCTAAGTTCAACGTCATACGGTTCAAGTTGGATGTGCATGGTTGCGATGATCTCTTAAGCAGGCGTTTACTTTTCGTATCCTAAATTACAAAATTTCACACAACATTCACTCCCCACCACCCTTCGAAATGATTTCTGTTTTCATGGTTTACTATAAAAATTCAATGCAGATTGGAAAGTCGATTAAGCAACAGAACAAATAGGTAGGATGCCTCTGCTACGCAATGTATGTACATCACCATCATCAGCCATTTGACGCCCACTCCCTCATGGTTTTCTAAGCTTTCCGGGTTCGCTCCGCTCGCATCCAGCGACTCCCCGCCACCGTAACCAGGTCGTCCGACCATCTGGTGGGGGGCCTGTATGTACATTGTACATCTAATTGAGATAATAAACTACGAATTGTAGTTTTATGAAATGCGGTCCTGCCCCTATATTACGCTCACCAAATCCTGAGCGATTCCAATCGTTTAACTGTAAAATTAGTATGGAATTTGACAGTTAAGACGATTGGAATCGCTCAGGATTTGGTGAGCGTAATTAGGCCACTGATCGTATCAGCGAATCGGTCCAAACACAAGAACTAAGTTTCATAAGACTCATAGATATCTGGCACGCCTCGTGTAGCCATTGTTACTGTTTACGAGTGTACTGTGTGGTAAAGTAATTAACTCTAATCTCTGCGGCGTTTCAGTCAAATACATACGTACTTCCCGCTGAGGAAGATTAAGGATGAGAAAGGGAGCTGTGTACCCAACTAGCACAAAGTAGGAAACTCACTTTTGCTGCATAGCGTGCTAAACGATCCGTCTGCAACCGCTGAAGCCGTAAAGCTGACAGCTGCACCCGCATAGCGGCCTATACAAGCCCTCTTCAACCGCTAAAAAGTACCCGAAACCGGCGTGCATACACCGACTAATGAATGTTGAGAAAGCGAAAGTGATCTGTCAGGATCGTGGCAAGTGGCAGTCCCGGGTCTCTGCCTTCACCTCTGGGATACAGGCGTTAGTTTATGTTTGTATGTATGTATTCCAACCATGATTTAGAGAAACATTTATTATGGCGGTAGTATTTAAAAAATTGCCCGTCAAAAAAAAATCACAGGTTTCGTGCCACACACGACTATCGAGCACATTAGAAATGAATCGAGTCATAAATGTCACGTGAAAAATGTCTTTCTGACTTTTTTTCAAAAAGGTTAGGCTCCAGGGCAAACCTTTAACACGATCGTCTTTTTTTTAGGCTCAAATTGTAGCTCACTAAATTGTCCATACGAGTTTTTCTCAAATTGTTGATATCATTCTTCGTTTCCAAAATATCGAGCGCCTATTAAGCTATTTGAATGTCATGTCTTCCCAACTCTCCACTTAGGAGACGATATAAGGCATCGCCTTTTTCACTGGAGCGAACGAAAAGACATTTCCAATGTCAAAATCTGTCCCAATTCCCAAATCACTACTCAATCATTGAAACGCTATCAATTTATCAAATTGCGCCCTACTCTATCTAGTACCTAATGGTAAAATTAGATAAATTGGTCACCGCGATAGCCAACAAATCAACCTGGATTTATTATCTTATCCAGCCTAATTACCTACTTTTTAATTATCACTTTAAAAGTACAATCTGTCAAATAAATAAGTGTGTGGCGAGCACATGTCAACTCTGTGCGCACCCTATAAACTCCGACATTCCTGCATCGCGCAAGCAAAATGTTTCACATGACATACGACAAATATAACTTCCGACGAACATCAGTTGACATCACAACGACGAACATCATCAACGACGGCATACACGATCTGCCTGGCGGGAAACTTCCCTTTATAGTGGAAGAGTACGATCACCCGTTCTTCCCTATAAGTGGTTTCTGTAAACTCATGCCTGGGGCACATAGGAAGGACGTGGGGCGTGGGCGCGGAGAAGACGCTGCGTCCTTTTAATTCACTTTCATACAGAATTACATAACTTAATGCAGCGCGTCGTGTCTTTTCCGCGCCTTAGTCTCACGCCTTAGCTTACATCAACAATCTTGCACCAAGCATTATGTTATTTATATATGGTAAAGTTGCTGACTAATGCTAGCTATTATGTGTGGCGACAAGGTGATTCCATAAAATTTTGTCTATAGAAAAAAATAGCAAAGCTACGTCCAAATCGTAGAAGAATTAACTTTGACTCAATAAATACTATAAATTAAGTCATGAAACTTGCTCTTACTTTCTTTCTATTGTTGTTGTAACATAATTATAACACACATCCTGTGAAAATTTCAACTGGCTACGGTTCAAGACAAAAACTCCTCTACAGGTCAGACAGACAGACAAACAGACGTAGTGGGCTATTAACAGGATCCCAAATTCACCCTTTGGATAAAAAACTCCCAAAAGAGACCATTACTGCCAAAAAAAAAACCTACACCAGATGTTACTTTTGACTACAAAGAAGAAAGAAGTCTGGGACATGCGTCTGAGCCCTCTCAAGATCTTGTTGGATACTTTTCACGAAATCCAACGAAGTTACCAAGGTCGTACAATCGACAGCACAAGCGCAAAAGCACCCGTAACGTAACTGAGTAAAGTACAGGGCTACTACTTACTTTTCTTGTCTTGTTATAGCATAATATGGTTGTGTTTTTCGGTCTTCAAATAAACTTTTTATCTGGCAAAAGGCAGTAATGCACCCGCCGTTTTAGCTCAACTAATATGTTACCTACCTCCGACACGGTTTATAAAATGTATTATTTTTTTATAGAGAGTACTAATAATTCTGAAACTAACAGCTTTGACAGCTCATTAAGAAAACATTTATGGTCTTTTTATAAAAAAACACGATTCTTTAATCAGTGGCGGAGATTCAACAAGGAAAAGACGTGACCACAGATTAAATGAACTGCCTCTGAGGAGTGCTTCAGGGGAATCGTGTTTTTTTTTAATAAGACCGTTTGTTTTTAAAATCATAAAAAAACCGGCCAAGTGCGAGTCGGACTCGCGCACCGAGGGTTCCGTACAAACCTGCAAGGTTTACAAAGTTCGTTCATTACGACAATCGAGTCATAACTATGGTATTTTTATTGCAAAACATGAGGAAAAAAGTAATAAGTTTATATTTATTAAAAAATATATATTTTGTAATGTAACTAAAAATTTAAGGTTTTCGGAATTTTTCCTTTATGTGTGCTATAAAACGTTGCTTCATGCCAAATTTCAAGATTCTAGGTCGACTGGAAGTACCCTTTAGGTTTTGATTCCCTTGCGAGTACTTGCGAGTTTCAAAATATGCAGCTTAAATTGCTGTTTCTTTTGATTGCGTTGACATAGAAGTTAGATTTTGTTACAGCTTAAAGGTATTATAGACCTGAGTATTTGGTATGAATTTCAATTTAATACCTCTACGCGTTTATGAGGAAATTGTCACGTTATTTCTCGAGGCCAGAAATAAAACGTGAGCAAATATAATAATTACAGCTATATTTACAAATTTACAAAGGTGTGGGTCACTAAAAGCCTGAGTCTCGATTCACACGCGCACAGTCTGTTGGGTTTCACAAACACAGAAATATGATTACGATACCCCACTTCCCTCGCAGTCACTCGCGCTACGTCCAGACGAGGTCCAGCGTCCGTAACGAGGAGGTCGAGTTCGTCCAAGTAGAAGCGTAGGGAAGAGCCAGAGTAGGCCCCCCAGGGCTCACTTGCTACACGCAAGCGGCGGGCGTCTGAACCCGTACGGAGTTCCTGGAATGTGCCCATGGGTACACATTAGTGGGAGATCAGGGCACGCCTGGACTGTCCCACATAGCTAGCAAGCGAAAGCAGAGAGGGGGTAGGTATACTTTACACGCACCCAAGCCTACTTGCTAGCGATGTGGCAGTATATATTCTAGACCAGAACGGTTACAAGGAAACTAAAAGCATATTACTACGTGTAGACATCTAGCTACCCATAGATTTTATTATTGCTAAAATTATACGTAGGAAAACTTACAGCTACTAACACGTCATATATACATTGAACCTTGGACCATAGCAAAGCGAATCTACCGCACAGCGATTACTAAAGCTAAGTAGGTACGTAAAATATGCACAACTCACCCAAGCTTGGGATTTCCTATTAGCATAGGAGTTTTGTACACAATTGGTATCTCTAAGAACACCTTCCGACCAAGGGCGTCGTAGGCAATATTGAAAATAGATGAGCCGATTACACCGATAACACAGGTTGTCACAAGAAGGACGATCCGAGCGACTGTCCGCGATGGCAGACCCGCCTTCGCCCCACCGTGCGAGAACCAGTAGCAATACTCGTGTTTGCGGCTGGCTTTCGTCTATACCAAAAGCGTGGCGTCAGATCTGTTTGTCTGTTGAATTATTTATTGTATTAATAGGTTTATGTGTACATAGGTCTGAGTGTATATAAGTTTATTAATAGAATAAGTAAGTATATCATACGTATTCTATTAAGTGTTTCTAAATTATCAATCTATCTTATCTATTCGATTTAAAGCACCTAACTAGTCGGTAAGTTGTAATCATTTTCTTAATTAAAGTTGTATTTTGTAACAAAATGTGTTGAATAGTTTACATTTCGTTACATTATCCCCCACCTTAGGAAAGGGTTTTTTCATCTCCAGAAAAAATCCCGAAAATATAGCCTTTAACTATTTAGACTAACCTATACTTACGTCTAATATGTACAATTTAAACTAACTTCTTAGGTTTTCGCGAGTTGCCTTTAAATCTTTTATATGCCATGCACCTAGGTCTTTGCCTGACATGTCTTCTAACATGTAGACTAAAGGCGACCGCTTACTTTTAATTCTACATTTCATAAATTTAGTTGCCAATTTCTTTGCAAAGTAGGCATCTTTGTCACTTTGCAAGTAACAGCGTTTCCAAATAATATCACCTACATTGAATTCAGCATGTTTCCTACGTAAGTCATAATGTTGGGTATTTTTGGCATGACTTTTATACAGCGCAACCTGAACGCTGTCAAATATTTTTGCCAGATACCCCAGGTTTTCAGCATAAGGGTCACGCGGTAGGCACAGCATACTGTTCGGTTCGTCATTTTCCAAATAATGCGAACCGCACGTGACAAGCTCCCTACCGTGTACTAGGAAAGAAGGTGTATAACCTGTTACTTCGTTGACTGAATTATTCATCGCAAACTGTATTTTAGCTAAATTCACGTCCCAAGTCCTGTGATCATCATTGACAAACATTGAGATGGCTGTGACCAGTGTCTTATTGTATCTTTCTACGGTGTTCACTTGTGGGGTGTAGCGAGGTGTGAAGTGAATATTAGGTATATTGTAATTTTTAAATAGTTTTTCAAGTTCTTTGCTGATAAATTGACAGCCGTTATCGAGTATGACCGTTTGTGGGACGCCGTGTATAAGAATTACGTCATCTTCAAGTGATTTGACAACGGATTGAGCTGTCGCTCTGCGAAGAGGAAAAATTAGACAGTATTTTGAAAATACGCAAGTGACTACAAGAATATAAGAATTCTGTTTTCTGCTACTAGGTAAGGGCCCCACCAAATCAATAGAAAGTGATTGAAATGGCTTCGAACATTCTTTAGGCCTACCCATCATACCTAATGTACCGTGAGTTGGCAGTTTGTAAGCAAGGCAGATGTCGCATTTGGAAATAAAGTCGCAGACATCCGCATGCATGCGAGGCCAGTAATAACGAAGAGCTAGACGCCTATACGTTTTAAAGACGCCAAAGTGTGCAGATGTTGGTTCTGAGTGATTTTTAAATATAATGGCCGGTCGTGATTCAGCAGGAATCACCTCTTTCCAATCGAATTCAGCGGTAAGTGTATTTTTACTCTTCATGTACCTAAATAGTTTTCCATTTTCAACCCTGTAATTAGGATAACTAACTGGCGTTCTTTGGCAGCCTTCAAAGATGTTGAGGTACCAGGTATCATTAGTATTCTGAGAAACGAGTGAATTGGAATCTGAATCTGATACTGCGGTGACAGGTAGATTGATTCTTGAAAGTGAGTCGGGTATAACATTTTCTTTGCCTCGCCTGTGTTTAATAAGGAAGTTGAAAGCTGAAAGCCTAACTCCCCAGCGAGCCAAACGACCTGTTGGGTTAGTGAGGGAAATAAACCATTTGAGTGCCGCATGGTCAGTATAAACTGTAAATGTTTGTCCATTTTCCAGGTAACATCGCCAATGTTCTAGTGCGGTAAGGACAGCAAGAGCCTCTCTTTCCGTCACACTATAGTTGCGTTCTGCGCCGTTGAGAGATTTGCTCATGAACGCTACTGGGTGTTCCACACCGTCTATAGTTTGGCATAACATGGCACCAACACCAAAGTTGCTGGCGTCTGTATGGACCTCAAATGGTTGACTGAAATTTGGACAAGCAAGAATAGGAGCCTGTACCAGCAAGGATTTTAGCTCAAGAAAGGATGTCTCGGCTTCAGCAGACCACGAGAATGGAGGGGCATTCTTTTTAGTTGACGTCAGTTTATTAAGCGGGCCAGCAATCGTGCTGAAGTTGGGGATAAAACGCCTGTACCAAGAAGCTGTACCTAGAAAACGTTTTATCTCTTTACGATTCGTGGGAGTGGGGTAGTTCAATATTGCCTCAACTTTTTCTGGATCAGTGCGGAGTCCTTGTGAGTCAACAATGTAACCTAAGTATCGCAGTTGACTTCTGAAGAATTGACATTTAGAGAGATTGATTGTCAAGTTTGCATAAATTAATTTATCAAGTACCCGCAGGAGAAGTGCGACGTGTTCTTCAAAAGTGCTGCTTATAATTATAATATCATCTAGATACGCAAACACTTTTAATTCAAATTCAGGGCCAAATAATAAGTCAACCAAGCGCTGCTGAGTGGCTGGTGCATTGGTCAGCCCAAACGCAGTGGCTTTGAATTTTAGTGAGCCACGACCTGGAACATAGAAAGCTGTCTTTTCCTGGTCAGGCTCATGTATGGGAATCTGCCAAAAAGCTTTTGACAGATCCACACTCGACAGATATCGAGCGTCTCTGAGGTTGTCGAGAATTTCCGATACGTATGGTAAGTTGTACGCATCTTTTTTTGTCACCGAATTTAGTTTCCGGCTATCAAGACAGAATCTGGGCTTACCATCTTTTTTACCCACCACTAGGACTGGCGATGACCAAGGACTCTCACAATGTTCAACTACATCTAACGATAGCATCTCATCTACCTGTTCCGTTATGATGCGTTGTTTTTCCGGTGACATCCTATAATATCTTTGCCTGATAGGACTGGCATCGCCTGTGTCAATGTGGTGTTCTAGAAGATGCGTTTTGCCTAAACCTTTGTGTTCATAGGATATTTTTTCAAATTTCAGAACCACTTCATCGGCAATGGATTTCTGAGAAGCGTCAAGATTTTCGTAAGAATGTATGAATAAATCCGTACTATTAAGTGTGACTTCAGCGAGACACGGATCCGAGGAGGATATATAAGAAACGTGAAGTAACGTATCGGGTATGATGTCGAATTTATTCCAGAAATCCATTCCCAGTATCATGTGGTAATCTATTTCTGGTATAACATGAAATTTTATTACATTACAGGTATTGTTGAAGACAACAGGCAGTGGAATCACGCCTCGAGAAGAAATTCTCTGACCACCAGCAGCTGTGACTGAAATTGTCTCTTCGTTATTGAAGCGGAAACCATACTTGATTATAAGTTCGTGTGCATTTTTGCCGAGAATACTCACCACTGATCCAGAATCAAGGAGACCTAGTATGTTAAGTTTTTCAATATTATTTATATTAACTTTAAGGAACGGTCGAGGATCGTTGCTCGGCTTAGAACCGAAAATTGGGGCAACTTTATACGAAGTAAAAAATTGTTTTATAGTCTGTAACCACTTACTCCAATCCGAGCTATCGAAATTTGTGTCAGACTTGCCACAATTTTCGAAAGTTAGTTTTTTGTGTTAGTAGAAGACTGAGTCTGTACAACATCAGGGTTACAATTTGGGCAATCGGGTGTTTTGACTTCTTTCATGCCACATTTGAAACAAAAAACTACACGTTCTGCTGTACATTCCTTCATGGAATGAGTATCCACGCGACAGCGATTGCAAAATACCTTTTTGGTAGGCTCCAAGGCAAAGACTCTATTAGTGTATTGTTTTTCGTAGTTTTGTCTTGCACCTGATTGCTTGAAAAACTGTTTTGAGTTATTTGGCTTGTAAGTACTCTGAGGCCTAGGGTTGGAGTTATAACTAAACTCCGGTGCCAGTGTGTTGGAAGTAGATGAAGGTGGTTCCCTAAAACTCGAGGCCCTTGCCATGACCTGTTCATAATTTTTACACAAGTCCCTCAGATGGTCAATTGATTTGACATTAGGACAGGAAGCTAATATTTGTGTGTAAGCCGGACGAATGTTGTGGAGCAGGATATCCAACATTTCATCCTCAGGCAATGGCTTGCTTAGTCTTGCAAACATGCCTTGCATTATGGCTAGGTAAATAATAATATTTTCCCCTTCTCCTTGGGTACGTAACCGAATTTCGGTTATCATTCGATAATCATAGTCGATGATATCGAAATCAGCTTTAAGTTTACCTGTCAATTCATCCCACGATGTTACAGAATTCACTACTGATCTGAACCAATGAAGAGCATCATCGATAAAGAGGTCGTAAGCCAAACTAAATATTTTCGCATTGGTTAGCCCTTTGGAGATGCGAAATTCCTCAATTCTCTGAATAAACGACCTTACGCAAGTTTTGCCATCAAATTTTAATTTAGTAAGTTCACTTGTAATACCCCGGTCGCAAGTTACCGAAATATTCAGGTTTTGTGGGCCAGTAGCGACGTTTACGTTTGAAACTTCATCGTTTTGGGTTGTCTCACCGCGCTCGGTGGGACAGGAGCCGTTGTTAGCTAACAGCAGTTCTAAGTTAGCATAGTACTCATTAAGTAATGCAGTATTGACTTTTAATTCGTTTTCTTGTTCAGTTGTAGCAGGACTATTAATTCTCAGTAGTCGAAAGTAACTGTGATTTAAAAGTGAACGGGTGCGGTCGATTAAGGGTTGTGGTTTCGTTACGCTTAGCTCGTTTATGTTAATCTGCACCTTTTTTAATGTCTCTTTGACCCCACTTATATCCGTTCCAAAGTCATAGACAGAATCTACAATATCCTCAGACGGATATAAAGGTGTAAGCTTTGTGACTTGACATCTTAACTCGCGGACAACATTCGCAGGGGCCTCTCCTCTTATTCCAACCTCGTATTGCAACTCTGATTTATTCAAAAGTAAAAACTTTATGGGATATCCCATTGTGAAGCCTGCTTAGGTGTGTTGTGCTATTGCAAAACTACGACAGTAATAAAGCACCTTAACCAAGTTACTAAAAATAAAAGAAACTGTACATAAAACTAAGTAGGTTCGTATCTACAAATAGTTTTCAAAAAAACATCAATCTGGTTTTTTTTTTTTTTTTTTTTTTTTATTTCTACGTTTATTACTACCTAAAACCTATTACAATTTCTTACCTTTCATAAATCTTCTTACATATAATACTAGATATATACCTATTTATTTAATCCTACTCCTATCCGTTCTGTTACAAACTAATCAAAACTAAAAAAATAAACAACACAGCTAAAACAAAAACATGCGCTCACCAACACCTGCTAGAAAGCAGCCGGGAATAAAGACCCAACAGACCGAGCGCGAACTTTGACCCTTTAGACCACGTTTTTGGGCGCCATTGTCACGTTATTTCTCGAGGCCAGAAATAAAACGTGAGCAAATATAATAATTACAGCTATATTTACAAATTTACAAAGGTGTGGGTCACTAAAAGCCTGAGTCTCGATTCACACGCGCACAGTCTGTTGGGTTTCACAAACACAGAAATATGATTACGATACCCCACTTCCCTCGCAGTCACTCGCGCTACGTCCAGACGAGGTCCAGCGTCCGTAACGAGGAGGTCGAGTTCGTCCAAGTAGAAGCGTAGGGAAGAGCCAGAGTAGGCCCCCCAGGGCTCACTTGCTACACGCAAGCGGCGGGCGTCTGAACCCGTACGGAGTTCCTGGAATGTGCCCATGGGTACACATTAGTGGGAGATCAGGGCACGCCTGGACTGTCCCACATAGCTAGCAAGCGAAAGCAGAGAGGGGGTAGGTATACTTTACACGCACCCAAGCCTACTTGCTAGCGATGTGGCAGTATATATTCTAGACCAGAACGGTTACAAGGAAACTAAAAGCATATTACTACGTGTAGACATCTAGCTACCCATAGATTTTATTATTGCTAAAATTATACGTAGGAAAACTTACAGCTACTAACACGTCATATATACATTGAACCTTGGACCATAGCAAAGCGAATCTACCGCACAGCGATTACTAAAGCTAAGTAGGTACGTAAAATATGCACAACTCACCCAAGCTTGGGATTTCCTATTAGCATAGGAGTTTTGTACACAATTGGTATCTCTAAGAACACCTTCCGACCAAGGGCGTCGTAGGCAATATTGAAAATAGATGAGCCGATTACACCGATAACACAGGTTGTCACAAGAAGGACGATCCGAGCGACTGTCCGCGATGGCAGACCCGCCTTCGCCCCACCGTGCGAGAACCAGTAGCAATACTCGTGTTTGCGGCTGGCTTTCGTCTATACCAAAAGCGTGGCGTCAGATCTGTTTGTCTGTTGAATTATTTATTGTATTAATAGGTTTATGTGTACATAGGTCTGAGTGTATATAAGTTTATTAATAGAATAAGTAAGTATATCATACGTATTCTATTAAGTGTTTCTAAATTATCAATCTATCTTATCTATTCGATTTAAAGCACCTAACTAGTCGGTAAGTTGTAATCATTTTCTTAATTAAAGTTGTATTTTGTAACAAAATGTGTTGAATAGTTTACATTTCGTTACAAAATGGGTAGTAAGTTTAAAATTATTAAAAAAATATATATTATGTTATGTAACTAAAAATTTATGGTTTTCGTAATTTTTCCTTTATCTATGCTATAAGACGTTGCTTCGTACCAAATTTCAAGATTCTGAGTTCACGGGAAGCACCCTGTAGGTTTTGATTCCCTTGCAAGTGTCGAAAATTTGCGGCATAAACGGCTGTATCTTTTGATTGCGTTGGCTTAGAAGTTTGATTTTTTCACAGCTTCAAGGGACAGTAGACCTGAGTAATTGATATAAATTTCAGCTTCATACCTCCACGCGTTCCTGAGAAAAAGGGTCTTGACAGACGGACGGACGGACGGACAGACGGACAACAAAGTGATCCTATAAGGGTTCCGTTTTTTCCTTTTGAGGTACGGAACCCTAAAAATTGTGAATTGTAAACTGGGCCTTACGGCGGACTAAATTACTTGACATGTCATCGTGTAAACTAAGCTTAAGTCCAAGTGCATTTCTAAGCATGAAATGAGTGTTTATCTTCAACCTTTGACCAAGACGTGATGTGGAAACGACATTCACGCCCGTGGCTGCGATACCTACCGACCGACCAATCTCAGGCTGCGTGCTACAATTTTCGTAAACACTGCGCTTTATGATTGTTAAATCTGATTCACTTTACCTAGTCCGACGCATCCGATATACTGACAATGACAAGTAAATTCGATTTAACAGTTGTGAGTGGTTGACCAAAAAGGGACCTGGAGGGATTGGAAACCGTTATTTTTTTATTTGATTTTTTTAGTCTGTGGTATTTTAGCTTTCTTTTGGTGTAACCAGAATATTTTTAGGTGCCGTAGTTATTTTTTTAAGCCGCGCCCCCCCCCCCGTCCGCGCACGAGTCGAAACCTGTTTATACACGAAACTTCAAAGGCGATTTTCTCGAAATCAATTATTTTCCCTTGAGGTCCCTTTTTGGTCAACCACTCACAATTATAAAATCTATTTTCGTTGTTTCTGGACATTATTACAACGGTTACTTTGACGGTTATTAAAGATAAGCAAAAAAGGATAGTGCTTAGAAAAGTGACCAAATTTTTTTAACACTCATTGCAGTTAGTGTTTTCACGACTGTAACCTGAATTTTCCTTATCTGCCCTAACCTACTACACGACATTTACTCACCTAAAGGTAATTAAATCATTATTAATTGTGCGTTCCAGGAAATATTAGCGTTCAAATCTATTTTGATTGTAGACGATAAAGTATTGTTTTGTGTAATTCATATTTTTAATTAATACTTAGTTTAAATCTTTCATACGTGTAACGCCATCTGTTGGCCAATTGTTTAAGCTTAATAAAGCCTGACCTCACGCACGTCGGTGCAGCAGGACCTTTGCACATGCGTATTATCGATTGTATAAAAAAGTGTAATCTGCGACGCTCTCCGCGGCCATATTTTTTCAGTTTTGTTCCAGCTAATTAATTTTATATTTTTTATTGTGCAAAATCCATCGCCGCACCGTCGTCTGCCTGTCACATGAAAACCTCGTCTGATGCTTTTATTGCTGAAAGGCAGTCCATCCGTTACAATTGTTTGGTCCTCTCAACGCCGGATCTCCATCAGCACATCAGTGGAAAATGCATCAGATACCTAAAGTAGTCACACGCAGTCAGAGTCGACGCCAAGAGGAGGAAGCTGCAGCAGCATCATCACGAGCAGCTCCACAAACGAGTGAAACATCTTCACAAGCGAGTGATCGCAAACCGCAAAGCGTCGTGCACAAGGCGCCGCCGTTTTGTACGCCACCAACCATAGCTGCCGCACGGTCGACGCGAAGCACAGCGCGGTCCAATGTATCTACCACTTCTTCCTTGGCGAAGCGAAAACAGCTGGAACTAGAAGCCGCCAAGGCAAAGGCGGCTATACAAATTCATATAATTGACAAGGAGCTTGAAACAAAACTTGCCCATCTGGACGCAGAGGAACAAGATGACGTCAGCAGCCAGTCGGTCACTCAAGAGAAAGTTGAACAATGGCTAGAGAACAGCCAAGTTAATACTTGTGCAGCAGCTCAAGCACTCAGCACGACCGGTCGGCACCCAGATGAATCGAAATCAGAAATACAACAGCTGGCCCTTACTCTGAAGGAAATGATGGCGCAATCGTGTTCACAACGAGACGACCGACTATTGAATCGCTTAGCCACTCCTCGCGACCTGCCAAGTTTCGGTGGAGATTATGTTGAATGGCTACACTTTAAAAGTGCGTATCATGAATCCACTCAAGTGTGCAACTTCAGTGATTCCGAGAACCTGTGGCGCTTACGCAAATCGCTCCGTGGTGAAGCCAAGGAAGCCGTGACCAATCTACTTATCGGAAATACACCGCCTTCAACAGTCATGAACACGTTGGAATTAATGTTTGGTCGTTCTGATATGATAATTACAAAGTTAACGGCTCAGCTAAAGAAGTTAGCACCTTTGTCCACTAATTACCAGCATGGTTTAATTGAGTTTTCCGTCAAAATAAGCAATGCAGTTGCTACTATTTGCGCTCTAGATAAGCTGGATTACCTGAAAAGCCCTGAGCTCATGAACGCAGTGATTTCTAAGTTACCCAGTTCACTACTTGGAAAATGGACGGATTATGCCTACAATAGACGCTCCGAAGACACAGCTAAACTTGCCTTGTTTGCCGAGTTCCTGAAACAAGAGTCTGAAATGCTACTTACTGTCGGGGCAATTCAGCCGCCTGAGAGTCGACAATCGTTCGATAGTAAACATACACACTCTGATGTTAAGCCACGAGAAAGGCACAATGTGTTTAGTACAACATGCGAACAAGGAGAGCGGTGTCCATTTTGCAAGAAAGCAGTGCATTTATTGAGGGATTGTCGAGCGTTCCGCCGTGCCCTACGTAAAGATCGATGGAGTTTCGTGAGATCTCGCCGACTGTGTTATTGTTGCCTACTGCCACGACATGATAACGCTTGCAGTGTTCCCGTATGTGATATTGATAACTGTGGCCTGCCGCATAACCGCTTGTTACACTATAATAAGCCAGCTACACACACAGTCGCTGCAACAGACATGCAAACGACACCAACTGAGCCATCGCCGTCGTCGGAGGAGCCGCAGTCGTCGTCCACAGTAGCCCACGTCGCGTCTGAGTGCGATAGCGATAACGTTGCGTCTACTAACGTAATGCTAAAAGTGGTAGAAGTGAAATTGCGCGGCCCAACGGGCATCGTAGTGATTACGTACGCCTTGCTTGATGATGGCGCCTCCGTGTCCATCATAGATAGCAGCCTAGCCGACGAGTTAGCGTTGGTTGCCGGGGAATCGTGTGCCGTCAAGTTTACAGACGCGTTTGGTATTGAGTTACTTCAATCGGACGCTCCTAAGGTAACTGTAGACGTAAGTGGTATGGACATGGACGCTCAGTCACAGAGTTACTCTGTTCAATTTCGTAAAGTGTCGAAACTCAACTTACCAATGCAAAATTTGTCTATCATAGATAATCTTCAGTGTAAACATCTGTTGCACTTAAAAGACCGCGTTTGCAAAAAATGTGTAAAACCGCGTCTCATAATTGGTGAAGATAACTATTATTTATTAGCGCCTCTGAATGTAATCCATGGGAGCAAAAATGAACCTTACGCCACGCAGTGTAGGTTGGGATGGTGCATTCACGGCCACAGCGGTCGTACTCGCTCTCGCGCTAATCACAATGTCTTTCATCTATCTCATTCCGAGCCCAGCTTAGAACTAAATAAGTTGATAAAGGACTCTTTCGCCATTGACTCCATAGGAATATCGACCTCACGCCGCGAGAATACGGCTCATATTCGCGCACTCGATATTTTAGATAACACAAGTCGCCAGGTCAACGACCTGTGGGAGGTGGGCTTACCCTTTAAGGATCATAACGCTCAAATGCCTGATTCCTATGATAATGCTTTATCTCGCATACATTCCCTTAACAGGAAATTTAGCAAGGACAGCACGTACGCCAATAGGTACGCCACAGAGATGCACAAGCTGTTCGACGAGGGATACGCTCGAGAACTGTCAGGTAACGAGCTCACGCCTGCTCACGGCCAGTCTTGGTACTTGCCGCACTTCGGGGTACAAAACCCGAACAAACCCGGGAAACTCAGGTTAGTCTTTGACGCGGCAGCTAGAGTGAAAGACCTCTGTTTAAACGATTTTCTTTTAACAGGACCCGACTTGTACAACTCATTATTTGGTATAATGCTTAGATTTCGTACCAACCCCTTTGTAATTGTTGGAGACATAAAAGATATGTTTTTGCGTATCAAAATACGCCACGAGGACCAGCATGTTCTACGCTTCTTGTGGCAGGAGCCTACGGAGGGCGCGCCGCTCAAGGTATGTACCATGCAAAGCTTAATATTCGGTGCTACTTGTTCGCCTTTCGTAGCTCAATACGTAAAAAACAAAAATGCATTGAGATACGAAGATTTGTATCCAGAGGCGGTAAGTGTGATCGTAAACAGTCACTATATGGATGATTGTTTGTACTCCACTTCTTCGGCGGAAAACGCTATAAAACTTGTTAAAGAAATTACCGAAATCCATAAAAGTGGCGGTTTTGAAATTAGAGGTTGGATAAGTAATAGTAAGATGGTTTTAGATAACATACCAGCTGACTCATTGGCGCAAAGCGCGATAAAGTTGAAGGACGGAGCTACGAATATTACTGAGCGCGCATTGGGATTGATGTGGCTGCCGAGCGATGATACATTCGCGTTTAAAATCTCATTTAATCGCCTGTCCGAGGAAATTCTCAACGGACGTGAAGCTCCTACTAAGGCTAAAATGCTGAGTTTAATTATGTCAATTTATGACATGCAAGGATTCCTAAGTCCGATCACAATAAAAGGTAAGATTATTTTACAGAGTGTGCACAGGAGCGGAGTGGGTTGGAACTGCCGCATCCATCCGAGCGACTACGAGTGTTTTTTAAAGTGGCTCGATGCTTTGAAGCAAATCGCGTCCCTTCGCATCCCGCGTTGGTATCAAAATACAGGTAAGTGGATTGATTGTTATAGTACCGGATCAGCTGATTGTACAGTCAGCACAGAAATGCACATTTTCTGTGACGCTTCTATCAAAGCGTACGCTGCTGTCGCTTACTGGCGTTTTATACGCGATGACGGTACAGTAAAAATTTGCTTGGTAGCTAGTAAGAGTCGCGTGACCCCGTTGCGCCCCGTGTCCGTGCCGCGGCTTGAGTTGCAGGCAGCATTACTAGCTGCTCGCTTAGCTGACACTGTGCAGAGGAACCACACTGATATAGCGCTGTCGAAACGTTACTTCTGGACTGACTCCAAGACGGTGCTACAGTGGATCAGGAGCGACCCGCGAACTTACAAACCTTATGTTGCCCACAGGCTGGGCGAGATTGACGAGTTAACACGTCTACCAGAATGGAGGTATGTACCTACTAGTTTGAATGCTGCCGATGTAGCTACTCGCGAGGACTCGCCGCCGCTGCAAATTGACAGTGTATGGTTCCAAGGACCGGCCTACTTACGTACTCCCGAGGTTAACTGGCCGAAAGACTTTAGTAGTTCCGAAAAGGTAAGCGCTGAAGCAAGCTGCGAGCGGAAAAGCATTCACACTACCATAATGTCACTCACAGAAAACATCAATTCGTGCCTACCAGATGAAGACAAGTTTTCATCGTGGTTACGGCTGCTCCGCGCGACAGCTTATGTTCTATTATTCATAGATAAATGTCGTGGCCGAGACGTAAATTTGAATATGGACTTTATGTCAAGGGCAGAAGAACTGCTGATGAGAAAAGTTCAGTTAGACTGTTTCTCATTAGAAGTTAATTGTTTAAAACAACACAAACAGCTGTCCCCGAATAGCCGATTATTAACTTTAACCCCTTATCTAGATGAAAAAAATTTGTTGCGTGTTGGCGGTCGCATTGATAAGGCGGATGGTGTCAGTAGCGCGACTTGTAGACCAGTGATCCTCGACGCTCGTCACAAGGTAACTCAACTGTTAGTGGAGTATTACCATCGGCGAGCACTACATGGAGCGAACGAGATGGTCGTAAATGAGTTACGACAAAAGTACTGGATCATACGTCTACGACCAGCTGTGCGAGGCGTGTCCGCCCGCTGTCTTTTTTGCAAGTGTCGTCGCGCCGCGCCGCAGCCGCAGCGCATGGCCGACCTTCCGCAAGCACGACTACAACACCACAGACGCCCATTCACCTTCACAGGTGTCGATTTTTTCGGACCAATGGAGGTAACTCAAGGTCGTAAACGTTTAAAACGTTACGGCGTACTCTTCACATGTTTAACAATAAGAGCCGTGCACATCGAGTTATCCGAAAGCCTGTCGACTGACTCAACTATTATGGCCCTTAGGCGCATGATAGCTCGCCGAGGTACCCCTGAGGTAATATACTCTGATAATGGTACTAATTTTAGGGGTGCTGATGCGGAACTGAGACATAGTCTTCAGGAGCTAAATTTAAGTCGGCTACAAGAAGATGGAACGGTGAGAGGGATAGAATGGCGTTTTATACCTCCCGGTGCTCCTGAGATGGGTGGCGCCTGGGAGCGAATGGTACGTACTGTCAAAACAGCTTTGAAAGTGGTACTCAAGGATCGAGCCCCGCATGAGGAGACGTTATCCACGTTGATGGCGGAAGTAGAGTCACTAGTCAACAGCCGACCAATAACACATGTCTCGACCGACCCAAATTACCCCGAGGCTTTGACTCCTAATCATTTTCTGATTGGTACCTCCTCTAATGGTTCTCCCTATGATAAATTTGATAGCGTGGATCTCAGCCTACGTAAACGATGGCGCATTGCTCAGAGAATCACCGATATGTTTTGGCGTCGATGGCTCAAGGAGTACCTTCCAACTCTATTACCTAGGCAAAAGTGGTGTAGAGAAGCGAAACCATTGTCGGTGGGTGATTACGTGCTTATCGTAGAGCCTAATGTTGAGCGCGGTTCATGGGTACACGGGATAGTGAGAGCGACACACGCTGGGGCGGAAGGCCGAGTGCGCATGGTCGACATCCGCACCCGCACTGGCAAAGTGCTTAGACGCCCTGTCACTAGAGTTGCGTTGCTTGAGGTTCAGTGAGTGTAGTGCTGCTTCTCAGCACTAAGGGGGTGGAATTGTAGACGATAAAGTATTGTTTTGTGTAATTCATATTTTTAATTAATACTTAGTTTAAATCTTTCATACGTGTAACGCCATCTGTTGGCCAATTGTTTAAGCTTAATAAAGCCTGACCTCACGCACGTCGGTGCAGCAGGACCTTTGCACATGCGTATTATCGATTGTATAAAAAAGTGTAATCTGCGACGCTCTCCGCGGCCATATTTTTTCAGTTTTGTTCCAGCTAATTAATTTTATATTTTTTATTGTGCAAAATCCATCGCCGCACCGTCGTCTGCCTGTCACATGAAAACCTCGTCTGATGCTTTTATTGCTGAAAGGCAGTCCATCCGTTACATTGATGGTTCTAAGAAATCATAGATTTGTCATAAATATTGTAATAATACAATATTGTTATTTTAAGATTGTTACCTGTTTTACATGCCTAATAAACAAAATAAAATAAAATAAATGGGCCAACCATTTCAGGCTATAAAATAAAATTAAAAAATAATGTAAATACATAAACAAAATAACGTCAATTAGTATCAATCATTCGCTTGTCTCATTCGGGTCCTTCCAAATTTAAATTTGAAAATTTGTTCTTTTTTATTTTTCTTTATAAATCCTAGCTGCATAATCTTATCACTACCAACCAGCTGTACCAGCTAGCAGCGGAAAAATAAATCATTCATAGGCTATATAGGTACTACCTACTAAATGTAGAGTTTGCGAGAGACCCATCTTTCACTTGATAATTTTGTACGTGTATGTCTTCTTTAACTTGGAGTAAATTGCCAATAAATTAGATTGCTGCTCCTGTCCATCACCCGGCGGATCGACGAGCTTGATACGGTGAGAAAAGAAAATAAAATGTTAAATAAAGAAACGAGCCATTGAATTGTTTTTTTTTTTTAAACCTAGAAACAGCGATTACAGCACAATTTGATACCGCGATACTTTTGCTGCGATTTGAATTTCTGCATTTCTTGGCTGCCCTAACCTGACCTCTGGCGGTTACAATTTTAGTCTCTATTGCTAACGAGCAAAGAGACAGCGCAAAGTTATGTTTACTCAGTCAGTCATCATATAGGGTCTTTTCGACTCAAGCGCTGCTCTTGTCACAAAATAAACAAAACAGAACGTTCAGCTTTTCGTAAGCGCGGGCCAGGCAGGTGGGACGGAGCGGAGACGCGGATAGGCCACACAGATAGTTAAAGACGGCGCAAACGCGAGAGTGCAAACTCTGCAACGCGCCGCGTTTTCGCCTGGTCTTCGTCCCACATCCCATCTGTATGGCCAGGCAATGGATGGAATCTCGTTTCTAAATGGTTTAATTACGTTATCATTCACTTCTTAAATCAGTAATATCTCTTAGGCAAATTTCAATTAGGTACAAAATTTTTGTTCAAGCAGCTACTTTAAAAGTTAATATTGAGGTTGGTCACGTGTCCTCGCATAATTAATGGACCGCCCCTTACCTGTGGTTTTGATTTTCGGTTTCAATTTAAAAAAATGTTCTTTTAGATTTCGATCTAAAATAATCCTTAAATACTTACGAAGTTACAGAATACAATGGGCGCAAAAAATGCCCGGCTACATGTAGCCGATGGACGGCCGAGTCGCCCGACGAGCACGTCACGGGAATGGGCTTTTTGCATTTGTATTAGTAGCTAATAACGTTATCTGTGATTAGTAGTCTCTAACTTTGTAAGTATTTAAGGATTTTTACCCGACTGCGGCGAAGCCCAAAATAATGGTTATGTGTTTGGCTCGTATGTATGTATGTAAGTACGTCCGATTCTATGTTCCGTCATAACCTCTTAACCAATGATCAGATTTTGATAAGTAAGATCTCAATCGATTCGTCGTATTCTCGCGAATGTCATAGGCTAAATCAACTATGAAATCAGCATAAATTAAACAAAAAATAAAAAAAACACTACAAGGACAAAAATTTAAAACTGAAATAAACATAACCAACAATCCGACTGCTGAGCATTAAGTACTAAGCAGGCGGGACCAACCTAAGTAAATTGTCGAATTTGGGTCCCGCCTGCTTAGTATTTAATGCTCAGCAGTCGGGTTATTTTTATTTAAGTTTTTTTTTAGATTGAAGTCGTGCCGCCCGTAAGTTTTCTGCCGGCGTGGATGCACCTTCTGCCGTAGCTATTCCGTGCGCATGCGCTCTCCCCGGCAAATAATCAGAAACCGCCTGAACGCCGCCTCGCCCTGACGTGCGTCCCGCGCTCCGTCCGGTCCCATAAAATTCGTACATTCGCCACGGGGCCTTATCGCGGCATTTTATGTTTTGAAACGGACTGTCGTAAAACCTCTCGGCCGGACGATAAGGTGGTAGCTTGCGACGCGTTCCTCAGTGTTTATTTGAGTTAATAATTCGTGATTCGGGAGACACGCGGTGCTGTTATCGGTAGAGACTTGAGATAAGAAGGTGAGGACTTGATAGCTTTTGATAATTACTTTGTTAAACGGCTTGGATAACGTAGCCACTCACTGTGGACAGCCTGGGTGCAACCGCTGCAAGGAACGGAGTAGTTTATCAGTGTCAGTGCTAGTCTCTGTCTACCCCGCCGGGCCACAGGCGTGAGTTTATGTATGTATTTATTTCAGTAGTATTTCTAGTGGCCATAATTGTTTATTAAGGCCACACGTATGACGAGCTTGATGTCCTGTCGTCTGTACCACCAAAGTCCCCCATACATTTGGTCAAGATCTGCTGATGAGATGGAAATCACCGAACTCGTCTTTTTAGTGCGAGATTTTCTTGAAGTCGGTTTCTTTTTTAAATCAAAAAGTACACAAAACAGTTCTGAAGCTCCATTTAAACAAGTCGCCCTTTCAGCTACTATTTTATAGTCGAGAGCACATCTAACTTTACTTATGTGCACTCTGGGCCCCACTCAACTATTACGTCAGCAGATTTATTACAATTATTTACCACCACCACCCCCCCTTCGCCCCTCGTCAGCAAAAGTAAGGAAAGCTCTTAACTTTTTGTATGAAAAAAAAAAAAACAATACGTGTGCCACTTTGAGTTCTAATAACACCACATACTTCGCAATTTTATTGTTAAATTTTACGACGAAATAAATAAGCTTACAAACACACATACGAGAGTCCTGAAAATATAACGCTGCTTTTTTTGCACAGCCGTCTAAAAAAGGTCACCCAGCAAAAAAGGTAAAGATGTAATTCCTTCAATCCCAAGTGGCGCGCGTTGGGATGCCATATGTATGAGTGGTGTTTGTTTAGCTAAGTAAATACTGACTACCTACAGTCAAGGACTCCACAAGGTTACCACATGGGGACAGTTTGTCTTGAGTACTCTTAAGTGACTAGTTAGACCTGAGATTTCCGCACTTAGCCTCATAGTTGGGCCATTGTACGTAGCAAGCGCTAAAGTATGTAAATACCTCAGACTCTAGGGTTTCCTCACGATGTTTTCCTTCACGTTTAGCAAGTGGTATTGCTACTACAACTTCACAAATGTACGTAACTTAGAAAACAAAGTCAATGGGTACATGCCAGGATTCGAACCCACGACCTCCCGAATGAGAAGCCGGCCTTCTACCGCTACGCTACCAACGCTACCTTGAGTACTCTTGAGAATTACGGTAGGTTAAGAGTTACAGTAGACTTGCGCAAAGTGTGTCCTTAGAGGGAGTTGTTATATCCCATATCTTTGCTCATCGGGACACACTATATCTGTATCATATCTGGCTCACCACTTGTATCCTAGCTCATACGACATACAATCGAGTGAGTGTGTTTGGATACAAGAGCTGTAAGACACAAGTGGTGAGTGAGTCTAGTTTATCTGTTTCCTACTTTATCCAGCTGACGCGCTCTTTTTTATACTATCAGTCTATTCCAATAAGAGAAGTTCAAACCAGAATCAAAATGTATATGTATTAATTAACTTTTGACACTTTATATAGGTTTTCTCATTAATTAAGTGAACTGTAAGTTCTTTATGAGAAATAAATATCTTTGAACCCAATTAAAACGTGACAAGCATTTATGATTATCGTCTTTACCGTTCATCTTTTTAGTATGAGTACTGCGACCAAATGCCCGATGTTGACCAAACAAGCCATCCGTACCAATAGCGATCAAAAAGATCACCAAGTCAATACATTTGTAGGAATCTGGTGACCCCTTTCTCGTCTCTCGTTTATTACGAGAGATGCGGCCGAACGCATCCGATTTCAGCCGATCTCGGTCTCGCTCTCGCGCACTGTGTGTGAGCTGGATAAAGTAGCAGGAGCTAGATGTCTACCGTACTGAGTTGAGAGTATGTGTGAAGGAGCCAGATATAGTTGACATCTCTGGGATATGACTGGGACACACTTGATGGCGAGGGAGATGTGTGTCCTATCATATCTGGCTCCTGAGATACCCAAGGCTAAGTTACAGTAACTATAAACTTGTTAAATTTCAAGTCAGCTAGGTACCTAGATTCAATGCGATTTAAGGCGGATTTACTTTTGTCTCGATTAAGTTCAATTGGGTTTTCAATATCGAATATCGGGTTAATATTTCAATTACCTACAACCTAATGTCTGGTATAAATGTAATAGTCATAAAAACTGCTGGATTCTGCCCTAATATGGGATTTCTTGAATAAATAATTGAGAGTAATTAATATCTTAGATTAGAATCAGTAATCAGTGTTTCCTTTTTTATGTAAAATAAAGTGTTCTCTTTCTGTCTAAATGAGTACATCCCGCCCCCAACTTTACCCACCAATCCATAGGTGGACATGATTCTATCAATTTAGACATTAATTTTACTCTTTGTGTAAGTACTTGGAACCTCAATCTGGCACGCATTATAGATCCAAATTCTCAGGCCATTAAGCTGTTTGAGATAAAATATCTTTAGTATTATCTTTTCGACTTTGAAAACCGCATGCAACGCAGTCGAGCAGACCTTGGCCACAGTAAATACCTAAGTGGACAATACTAGCAAAGGAAAAATAATATTTTCTTACCGGTGAACAATGGGAATGCCCCGACTGTAGAGGTGACATAATGTGCAAATCCCACGGTCCTGTATAGCCATAAAAGATTTATGAACCTGCAGAGCCCTTCAGGGCTGACGAATCTGACGGTGGGTGTTGATTTTATGTCTTAAGGTGGCCCCGTAACGAGCAATTCCCATACAAAAGTAGTTTGGTTTTAATTCACATACGACACGCCGGATCTCAATGACACTTTACCAGTATGTTTAGAGGACACAAATCAAGGTTTGCGGTTTCGGGTACTTTTTATCTTGCCCTGTGCTAATACATCCCCTATTTGGTCGAAGTATGTCCGTCTGGGTCGTCCCTTACCGGCCCTTCCATTCACATTCGCTCGATATATTTGTTTTGTCAATCTTTCTTCCTTCATCCTCTTAATTTTTAATTTTACCTTATTGGAGTGTAAAACAGGTAACAGACACTTAATAACGTACAGAATAGGAATTGCTCCTAGAGAGGGTACGCTTTAAGGTCTGTTCACGTTCGAGGGGGCCGGCGAAGTGCGGGCGAGCGGCATAATTTCAATCTAAAATAATCCTTAAATACTTAATCCTACAAGTGCAGCAAAAGCTCGTATTTTTAAATGCCCCTAGGTACGAGTACGCTTTGCTGGAAGAAATATCTTAGAGATAAGCTCGCCATTGTACATGTATTTTCTTTTGTTACCTTTCCTGTACTGTGTTCTCGTGTGTGCACATAAAGTATAACATATATATGTAACTTTTATAAAGGTAGAAGCCCTAGGAACGAGTAGCTATCTATGCGATATTTGTATTGAGAGGTCTCAATGACTGACACATTTATAACGGCGCGATAGTGTAAAATGTGCCGTCTTGAGCGCGGGCTTGTCCTCCATGTAACCTTTATTATAAGTGCGGGTCTCCATGAAACCAGTGCGCTGGGGCGCCATCGCCAGTCCAACAGATAAGCCACCGCTGGACTGGGGCGCTACGTAAGTCCTCTACTGCATGGACTTGTCTGATTTAACCTGCATGGACTTGTAGGATGTATAACCCGTCGAAATAACTAGGTACCTCGCAAGAGGGCGGTCTGGCGGTGGCAGGCGCATTGATATTTTGCCGGGTCATACTGAACTCGCTCCGATTGGTAACACAATTGACAAGTCCTGCCCGCCTTCCCACAATTGAACGTGGGGTCATTTTAGCGCTAGTTGGACATCTATGTTTTTAACTATCACTGGTAGTAATTATATTTAGTCCCAGGTTCTACATTCTAGGGCCTCGGCCACAGGTCCTAAAAAAATCCATGATATGGCAGCCATTCAATTATTACCACTCTTAGGGCTAGTTTCTGAGTTGAGACTGAACTGAGCTACGCAGTTTGGTATTATATTAAGATTTTTATTTTTTTGAATAAATTATAAAAAAAATAATTAAAACATCACTAAGTAAATAGATAACTGTAGCACAGTGTTGTCGCTTCGAATTTGTCAGAAAAGAGCATGACAGAACGTTATTTAAGTATTTACTTAGTAAATATCTCAAAACCGGCCCTTGAGTTTTGTAATAATCTGTCTATCTAAACAGTCCATGAAAGACGCCCACCGTTCGGCATAGGCCTCTTCACCGTCACGCCAACCTCGCCGGTCCTATGCCAATCTCGTCCATTGTCCTCCTGCCGCCTTCGTTCATCGGTCCATCGGGTAGGCGGCCTAACTACCGAATACCTACTTCTTGGCCAAGTGACAGTATCGTAATAATGTTTGAACGTAGATATACCTAACCTAACGCCGACATAGCGTGGCATTTTGCATGTTGTCAAACTTGCGTCATTGTTCTTTCAAATGTTATTATTCAACTGTCGGCCACTCGTCCCAGCTGATGTAATGAACATTGTCTCTCGCTGAAGTAGTTGCACAAATCAAATCACACGCGTTATGCTAAGCAATTTAACTACACACGTACTTGCTATCGGATGTTTTCTGGGTTGTTGGTCGTATTCAGTATTTTTGTGCTGAATATTCAGTATTCATCACAATTTTACAGAAGGTTCTTGGATTCAAAAAGACGCTCTGATTTTATTTAGGCTTTGATTTTAACGTCCGCGACTCCAAAACTCCATCTTATTTTATAAGCGCACAATAACTTTACTTTTGAATTTGTTTTCTACAAAATTGTGTTTACATTATAAAAAAAACTGTTTCGGGTAGTAGTAGCGCTGTTTGATAGATTTTTGCTACTAAGAATGGACTAATTACATTCTTCTGTGTTGGCACAGTATAATGAACACCAGTAGCATTCTTGACCAGTAGGCAATGTTGGCCGTCCGCTGGATTTAACTACCTACCTACGCTCGCTCGATCGGAGTAGGCGCGACAGGGTTGACGCGCTTGTGTTTCGAATTCGATACTGCCACATTTAAATATAGTCGTCTCATTTACCAAGTCTTTCGAGAGGTGTAGGTAGTTATTTATATTATGTGCTCGTTTAGTATGAAGTCTAATAAGTTGATACGAAATAATATGTCTAGTTTCTACTCACGATGTAACAGAAAGACGAAGTTTGTAATACATTCTCATGAAAAAAAGAGCAGGAAATTTATAAAAAGTTAACTCTGGTCTTGATACTGTCAATGATCATTTATCATTTACACCGAGCAATGTAGTCCATGTGATTTCGACATTTTCGTCTAGCCGATCCGACGCGTTGCCCGTCTACACTCACGCGCGGTGAACACCGGACCGCGGTGGGACCGAAGCTCACCGAGATCTTGCGTTTCGTAGTTATGTATATTGTATAGGCGCGTTTCGGACATTAGTAGGACGATTGGTAACTGATTGTTATTTCAACTGTGACTATACAAAGGCTGATAAAATAAATCTTAGAAAAAAAATCTGATAGAAAAAAAGTGGTTGTAAAACGCCAACTCCATTATGTTTCGTGCCGATTGTGATAATCATAATCAAAGACGCCAATTACGTTTCAGGCGTGGCACATTTTTAAGTGTTCTGCGCTGTTAGATAGATAACACTTTAATTTACATGAAATAGGAAATTTATATTACTAAACCAAAGAGTTAGTATAAGAAAAGGACTGGATAAAAATTTAGTTATACAATTAAGGGGTCTAATCGCGACTATTTATTGGGTAAACTATTTTTTATTAGGTATTGTTATTATTGAATAATTATTTGCCTCTCTCTCACGTACCTAATATGGAGGGATTTATTGTAAAAGCGAGAATCAAATAGTTGTTAAGTCCCTTTCGTTAATTTACAGTGTTATATATGACCCAATATAATGCTAAACGCTTGTTCGGCATAAAATAACGCCTTGCTCACGTAAATAACATTATTTCTAATAATTCTAATAGTGTTTACGTTCCTCGGAGTGCAAGACGATAGGAGTCGGTCACATTTCTGCTGATTGTGTGACCCTGATGCTTGCGACCGCTTTGCAACGACTACGTGACCACGTGTGTCATTTTGAATTCTCGGGACCACCTTCTTGGTACAGTTAACGCCCAGAATTTTTTGTAAATTCACATGTAACGCCGCGTTTTCACGTTCTTAGGACGCTGGGACCCGGATTCATCTTAGTAATTAAAAACTTTAGTCACGGATGGTGGTATAGTATACACACATCTTAGTGAATTCCTATTTTTGCTTCAGTTTATAGACATTTTGTGGCAAACGGTGTCGCTCCTCGTGCCAAATATGACCAACATTTTACTGCTACGTTGAATAGAAGCGGAATGTAATATGTTTATCCAGGGCCGGATTTAGGGGAGGGCAGGCGGGGCTTCTGCCCTGGGGCCTCCACAAGGAAAGGGCCCCCACAAAAGGCTAATATGTACTATCATTAAACGCCAATCTTTTAATAGTACTTATAACGTCTGTTTGTTTTTCAAATTTAAAAAAGAAATTCGTCGTATTCATTGTAGTTTTTATTTCGTATTTTTTATTTGGGAATAATTAGGGGCCTCCGCTCCTTCGTTGCCCTAGGGCCTCCAGACCTCAAAATCCGGCTCTGTGTTTATCGTTGAAATTCAACAAGAAAAGATAAATAATAGTTTGGTCACGGAAATGGAAACCATACATTTCGCGCATTATATTAAGATTACTTGAGAACAACATTGCACTTGGAAATGAAAAACTAGAATTCGTAGATGATACCGTATTTCTAGGCATCACGATCGATGAAAAACTAATAGGGCCCACATATTGTAAAGATCGCACACAGCCGCAGCTCTGCAGCATATGCACTGAAAAGAATTCGGGAGTTCACCGACGTTGCAGTAGGCTTGTTTATTTTAGTCACTTCCATTTAAGTTCCATACTATAATGTCCTACTGTAGACTTACTACTATGGGGCCGGGCATTTGATTCGTAGGTATTCGCTCAAAGATTTATTTATACAAACCTGTGATAGAAACTAACATCTCTTTTAACATCAAATCCTCCTCCCCAATAACCTCAAACTAACATCTAGTCCTCAGATTATCTTTCGGCTCACATTACTTCCATTTCCTCTAAACAGCACTCGAGTAAGGTTTCTCGGATTGTTATCGATGTAATAAGAATCTCTAAGCAATTTCTTCCGAGAGGCACATAAAGGACCGCGATAAAATACTAAATCAACCCACTTACTTACTGAGGAGAGATTTACGGTCTCATTTTTATAAAAAGTTGATTCCACTATAACACTCTCAAGATGGAGTTAAAGCCGGCTTATAACAGGAACTTCTCCTATAAACCGGGCAACCCATGAATGTTTATCAAGCTTCTGTTAACTCTCTTCAATAATAGACAATTACGGAATTAGACAGCTTTTATTCTTCAGTTACACTTCACCACCATTACAAAACAAAGACAACGTTTTTTAACCAAAACGTCAAACGTTCACAGAATATTAGTGCTGCGAAAATCATTCGAAAATCTGCGTCAATAAATTAACTATTTATCACTTCTTACCCCCGGTTTCTCGTGTATCGTTTGTTCAGTGGTTTTTTTGGCCAAAAAACTTCGGCCAAATGACAGCTATTAACAGTAGATTAACAGATCGTCAGTGTACGAGAAACCGGGGGTAAGTCAACGCAATTAGATGATAGACCATTCGTGACACATTTATGATGGCAAATTCTCACTCGAGTCACTTCTCGTTGACCTGGAATAATGAAACTAGGTCGTACGGCTTAAGAGAAGGAAAAAATTGTTATAGGTATATATAACATATAAAATCGCTTGTGCAAAGTTAGGTAACTAATACGTATATTTTTTAATGTAGCATTGTAGCCTATTATAAGTCCCACTAATATACATAAATAATATTCCCTAATATAATTTCACACAGCAAACTTAATTTGTTATTGTTTGCTCGGAACCCTCAGAGCGTGGATTTATTTGGGACAACAAATTATTACATATTAAAATATTACTAAAATAAACAGATTGAAGGATTAATAAACATGTAGTCCACTACGTTATCCACGGTTTACTATAAGCAAGTTGTGACTAATCGCACTTGTCAGTTTTTTTTTAATTAAAATCCCCGCGTGTTTTTATTACTAAAAAATATTTTATACCTGGTTACAAGAAGCATAATCGGTATGGATTCTTTTTTTGCAGTTGCTACTTATTAGTTTAGATAGATGCATAATTGATAAGTAAGTAGGTACTAAAATAATCTTTGTGTTAATCTTAATACAATGCCCATTGAATTCGATACGTGCACGGAAGCTATACTATAGGTGTGTGCCAACTGACTACAATTCAAATTTTATTAATATTGCACCATATTTTGACGTTAACAAAGCCTTAAGGCCGACTTGCAGCACTTCTTAAATGTCACTTAAGTCGCCATTTAAATCGGCTTTTGTATGAAGAATTTTGGTTAAATGCTGTTTAAGCCACATATAAGAAAGTGGTGCAAGTCGGCCTTAAGCTTTATACAAGTTTTTGTTTTACAAAAATAGAGCTCCAGCATCCACGAAGACAATAAATCAAATCTGTTTTATGGTCTACTATGGTTCAGCGTGCACGGGATCACCACTTCACGATGCACGATGGCCTATCGGAGTTAGTTTATCGAGTTGGCCCACACCTTATAGCGTTGACTCGGTTGGCCCACTGTCTTTGCCAATCTTATTGACGTTGTTGTTCAACATTATTGTATTCCCACTAAACAGTTACTGTGTCGTAACATTACTCCGGTTGGTGCAACTTAGCTCAGTAGCACACTACTGAGCTACAGTTTTAAATTCAAAATTTTCGCGGTTTCCTGCATTTTGTAGCCGGGCTTAATTTTTTTTAATGTAGCCTTTATAAAATATGTCCCATTGCAGGGCACAGGCCTTCTCTCAGAGAGAGAGTATGGGCTTAATTACCACGCGTGCCCACCGCGGATTTTCAATCTCAAGCGTTGAGGCAACTGCAACAACTGAACACCTCAGATACCAGGTTTCCTCACGATGTTTTCCTTTACAGTTTTATAATATATGTATAATTATATAACTTAAAACACGCTGTCCTGCTCACTCCAAAATCACAGTGTTTTTCTTTAAAATAACAGAGAAACTGCGACTTAATTAACGTCACAAGTTAAACTAGGTGTCCATTTCAAAATCTAAATCATTTCGGAGAAAAAATGGACAAAAAACACCAAACTTAGTTTTTTCAAATTTCATCCTTAATTAATACATAACGACGGTGGAAAAGAAAAACACGAATATGTATATAACTGTATTTCAACCAAAGTGTCGCTTCAAGTGTTTTTCCTTTTAATATTATTGTAAAACCTAGAACTCACGTATTGAACCTGCTTCAATTCCAGACATCTTTATCATCTAAATGGTAGCCCCTTTTGGCCCAAAGTGTGCTTTACACACTTTTTGAACCGCGTTTCGGGCAAGCTTGTTATATCTTCAGGTATTTTTTTCTATTACATATCCAATGGCCGTGTCACAGTTTTAATGTCCGCACTCTGTTGTTACAGCTCAAAGGACGATGAAATAGACAACAACTGCATTGTACGCGCGCGCGGCCTGCCGTGGCAGTCCTCCGACCAGGATATAGCCAAATTCTTCCGCGGACTCAATGTGGCCAAGTGAGTATTTGACTTGACTTGCTTAACTTTATGTCTTATGTCCCCTGAGCGGGTCAGAGGGCGTCCACAATACTCTGCCATCTCGTTCTGTCTTGGGTTGCGCTCTTCGGCTCTGGCCCTGCAACGGGCGAGGGCGCGGAAAAGGCGCGTCGTCTTTCCAATTCACTTTCATACAAAATGTACTGAAGGAAAGGGTCGAAGCCCACACAAAAGAGACGGGGCGAGGGGCGCCAACTCTAATCTAACTCTAAAAAATAAATAAATACAAATAAAAAAAAAGAGAAAGCGTCGTGTCTTTCCCGCGCCCTCGCCCCACGTCCTTCATGTGTGTCTCAGGCCTTCAATTCGGGCCAGGTTAGGCTGGCCGCAGGCCCGTCTTCATCGCCGCTGCCATTGAGCGCCACCAGGTCAGTTTGGGACGGCCACGTTTCCTCTTTCCTTGGGGGGTGAGTATTGAGTAATATGCGACAAATAACTTGACCAAAATACTTTGAATTCGAATGAAAGTAGTTACTTCTGCATGGGCACTACTACGACGTGATCCGCGCTCGTTTTAAATACATGTTCATGAATAAATAAATAAATTTACATTTTACAAGTGCACGGAAGTGCATCATCTTAAAGCTGCTTGTGTATATTAATGAATAATAATAATAACAATAATAATAAATGTCAAAAGTCGCGACATTACAGTACATTAATAATAATTAATTGTCAAATTTTGACATTTTAGCGCTACAAAACGCACGGCTCACTGTCGAACTGAGGTCGACACTGTCGAACTGAGGTCGACACTGTCGAATTACGTTGATATTAATAAGTTCGTCTCATTGGCGGGGGCCGCGAGATGTGACTTAGAATTCTTCAAATTTAAGAATTAGTCAAATTGACAAAAAAAAAAACAGTAACTATAGGTAGTAAATTAACAAATAAAAAATGTCCATCGCAAACTTATTCCGACTACGCGTATTTGTGGCCAACTTATCTGCCGGGCATTGTATGTAGAACACATTGTTGTACACGAAAAAGGAATCTCTGCATGCACCACCAAGTTAAATAAACCGTTAATTAAAACCGTTAACATACGAGTTTAGTCAATTATTAAAATCCACACTAGCCCAGCCATTTTAGCACTGATTGACAGATTTGCTTTTATTTTCCTATTTTTTCCGATTTTTCCTATAATTGCCTGGAGCAAGAAGGTAAAAAAATATATGTCTTTTTTCAAAACCACGACTCCGCGAATAAGTACTTAATACGTAATAAACTAACTGTATGACGGAGAGAGAGGACGCTAGGAGTTTCGAAAGGATTCGAGAATACTGAGAAATATAGATAAAGATAAAGAACACTTTATTGCACAACCAGGTGAAAGAATTACAAATAATTTCTTATATCAAAGTACCTGATCGCTTAGAGCGATCTCTTCCAGACAACCTTTGGATGGAGTGGATTGCAAGAAGAATATAGTCGGCGTGAATATAGATTGATGTACGTAAATAAGAGAATCTGAAATATAATGGTATGTGAAGTAAGAAATATGTATAGCACAAGATTACCACAGAATATAAGTACTTTGTATTATTATTAAAGTATATATGACATCATCATCATCATCATTCAGCCACAAGAAGTCCACTGCTGGACATAGGCCTCCTCCATGGATTTCCAAAAAGACCGGTTGGAAGCGGCCTGCATCCAGCGTCTTCCTGCCACTTGGATGAGATCATCTGTCCATCTTGTGGCTGGTCGTCCTACGCTGCGCTTGCCGATATGTGGTCTCCATTCGAGAACTTTTCGGCCCCATCGGCCATCAGTTCTGCGTGCTATGTGCCCCGCCCACTGCCACTTCAACTCACTAATCCGCTGGGCTATGTCGACATATACTTAAATAATAATATAAATAGATATTATCCAGCTAGCCACCGACCTTTTCCGTCTCTAGGAGTTGAAGGGGACTATACAATCGCTTAACTCGTTTTTCTTTCTCTGTACAGGGGCGGAGTAGCGCTCTGCCTATCGCCGCAAGGCCGGAGGAACGGCGAGGCGCTAGTCCGGTTCGTGTCGCAGGAGCACCGCGACATGGCCCTTAAGCGGCACAAACACCACATCGGCCAACGCTACATCGAGGTAACACCTCTCTCTATAATAATATAATCATCTCTATTTCTACCTCTTCCTGTATATCTATCTCCATCTCTATCCCCGTCCCCATCCCCGTCTAACGTCTAACTCCGTCGAGGGAAAGAATGGATGCAGGAAAGCTTAATGTTCAATGACTAACATAATGTTGACGTCATAAATCATGACAGTTTTCCCAAGTAATAGCCATAAATGACTCAACGGATTATTCAGCCTATTGTGGAATCGTATTACCTACCTCTTAAACATGATTAAGTGATAAATCCATGGATAGTTTTGTTATGGAGGAGTATCGCCTATTTATTTAGTGCATGACCGGACCGCGGCGACCGGACGACGCAGCGTGGGCAGGCCCCCCACCAGATGGTCTGACGACCTGGTTACGGTGGCGGGGAGTCGCTAGGAGTCGAGACGTTATTAATATCAAGCCAAAAACGGCAAAAAAATCACGTTTGTTGTATAGGAGCCCCCCTTAAATATCTATTTTATTCTGTTTTTAGTATTTGTTGTTATAGCGGCGACAGAAATACATCATCTGTGAAAATTTCAACTGCCTAGCTATCACGTTTCATGTGACACAGCCTGGTGACAGACAGACGGACAGTGAATTCTTAGTAGTAGGGTCCCAATTGGCACCCTTCGGGTACGGAACCCTAAAAAATGAATAACCCTATCTCCAGGTGTATCGCGCGGGCGGCGAAGACTTCCTGTCGGTAGCGGGCGGCGCCACCTGCGAGGCGGCGGCCTTCCTGTCGCGCGGCGCCCAGGTCATCGTGCGCATGCGCGGCCTGCCCTACGATGCCACGCCGCAGCAAGTGGTAAGTGCACCCGAAAGTAAATAAATAATTAAAAAACCGGCCAAGTGCGAGTTTGTGTGCGATCTATTACAACATTAGACACAAAGATAAAAAAACAGCAAAAAAGTTACGTTTGTTGTATGGGAGCCCTCCTTAAATAATTATTTTATTTTGTTTTTACTATTTGTTGTTATAGCGGCAACAGAAATACATAATCTGTGAAAATTTCAACTCTCTAGCTATCACGGTTCTTGAGATACAGCCTGGTGACAGACAGACTGACAGACAGCGAAGTCTTAGTAATAGGGTCCCGTTTTTACCCTTTGGGTACGGAACCCTAAAAAAGACGCACCAAGCGACGTGGTAAGTGCCTCCAAAACATAATGTGGAAAAAGGTCCCTAAAAAAACTACGTGGAATTTGGTAAGTGGTTCAAAAACAAAAGACGTTGCACTTGCTAAGTGGTGCGCAAACTAAAAACGCAGTACGTAGTAAGTGCTTCCAAAACAAAAGACGCAGCACTTGATGTGGTAAGTGCTTCCATAACAATAGACGCAGCACGTGATGTGGTAAGTGCTGCCAAAACAAAAGACGCAGCACGTGATGTGGTAAGTGCTTCCATAACAATAGACGCAGCACGTGATGTGGTAAGTGCTTCCAAAACAAAATATACAGCACGTGATGTGGTAAGTGCTTCCAAAACAAAAGACGCAGCACGTGATATGGTAAGTGCTTCCAAAAGAAAAGACGCAGCACGTGATATGGTAAGTGCTTCCAAAACAAAAGACGCAGCACGTGATGTGGTAAGTGCTTCCATAACAATAGACGCAGCACGTGATATGGTAAGTGCTTCCAAAAGAAAAGACGCAGCACGTGATATGGTAAGTGCTTCCAAAACAAAAGACGCAGCACGTGATGTGGTAAGTGCTTCCAAAACAAAAGACACAGCACGTGATGTACGTGTTTCCAGAAAAATAAACACAGCACGTGGTAAGTGGTTCCAAACAAAAGTCAGAGCTCTTAGCAAGTGGTTCCAAAACTATCACGCGGTGAAAGGTTCCAAAACAAAAGACGTATCACGTAGTAAGTGGTTTCAAAACGAAAGACTCCGAACTTACTGCGCAGATAGCGCCGTGTCATCTGCACAGTAGGTGATGACGCCGTGATCTGTAAATGCAAATATTTTGACCGAGGCGGCAACCAGCCTACAGAGATCGTTATATGCGCTAAAAACAGCTTCAGCCCAAGTACACTACCAAGTGGGATTCCAAAAGTTATATCTTCAGTACTACTTTCCTTATTTAGTTGGTGATCTCTGGAACGACCCTAAAGAGGTGGTACATCTTACTTACCAGAACCAGTTGCGTAGCCGAGTTTTCCTACTCGGTATGCTGTGGGTAATTCGACTTTGCAATGTGCATCGAATGGTCATTGAGTATGAAATAGGGCCCAGCGTGTCACTAGACGTTGCTCCTTGTAAATTGAATTAAATCCATATATCTCTATCAGCTGTGTTCACAGTGGGACACTAAAGCCACATAGAAGGGACGTGGGGCGAGGGCGCGAAAAAGACGCGACCGCGTTCGCGCCCTCGCCCCGTCTGTTCTGTGTGAGCTTCGTCCCGTCCATTCAGTTAATTTTTTATTAAACAGAATTGGAAAGATCCCTTCTGTGTGGCCAAGGTCTAAGATGTGAATTTAACTTATTCAATATTTATTTTATTTTGTTTTAGTAATTGTTGTAATCCTAGCAATTAAATAAAATAGACCCTCGTTCTTTCCACCCCAGCTGGAATTCTTCACGACGGGCGACGATCCCGTTCAAGTCCTGGATGGCGCGGAAGGCGTCCTGTTCGTCCGTCGCGCCGACGGTCGCGCCACCGGGGACGCCTTCGTGCTATTCTCTAAGGAGGAGGACGCCCCACGAGCCCTCTCTCGTCATAGGAAGCTGATCGGCGCGCGGTACATTGAGCTCTTCCGCAGCACCACGGCTGAGGTGCAGCAGGTATGTCTCTCGGGATCGGAGAGGGTTTGGGAAAAATCTCGAAATATAACTTGGTGGTGTGATCACCACAAACTTATCTATTTTTTGAAACAGCACTTGTTTAAAAAAATTGATAAGTTTTTTTTACTTTACTTTACGTGTATTAATATTTTCGTTGAACGCGCGATTTTCATACCGATTTTCACACCATTGCACTTACCCTTTATTCGTTTTATGTCTGTCGGAAACATTGACATTGTTATCACGGTGCTAGTTAAATTTCCATAATTGAATTAGGTTTTAAAACTTAAAGAATGACTAAGAAATTGGCTAGGGTGGAAAGCGGTTGTCTAAAACCTTACCACGTATCACCAGGGGAGGTGGGGTTTTAAAAGTTGCTAAAAATACCACGTGATTAATTCTTAGAAGGACGACTTTGAATCCGTATAATAACAGTCGCCAATAAGAAAAGAGCAAAAACAAAATCATTAAAACTGTTGAACGGAACGGAACACACCGTGCGAGCGAGATCCCTCTCGGGATGTTATAAAGAAGACTTTTATTATGCCGCCTATATACCGTCTCACTGCAGGACACAGGTTTTCTCCCAGAGAGAGACAGAGAGTATGGGCTTAATTACCACGCGAGCCCACCGCGGATAGGCAATTTCAAGGGATTAGGTATGTGAACACCTCGGACACTCGGGTGTCCTTTGACGTTAGCGAGTGGTATTCACAAATGCACGTAACTTAGAAAACTTAGTTAAGTACATGCCGGGATTCGAACCCACGACCTCCCGAATGAGAGGCCGGCGTTCCACCGCTGCGCCACCACCGCTTTTACAGAAGCCTTTAATCATCTAAAATGCTCATAAAAATTGCACTAAAGTGGCTCAATCTAAGGTAAAGTCGGACAAAATAATAGCGTCATGATGAGAACTTACATTCCGCACGAGTAAATATACAAACTCTCGGCATTTATGTTTATGAGGCATAGCAACTGCAATAAGATATGGAATAAGTAACCGATAAGACATAAAATAAAATTGAAAATTCACCAGCGATAGCCATTCATTGCTTACATAAAAAAGCTTTGCACGTACTTACCTACCTAAAAATAAGTAGGTCGGAGGTTTTCTGTAATCTACTGCATTTTTTAATGAAAACAAAGTTTTATCAAACGCCAATTAAGTCTGTGATACCATGTTTGTAAACAAAGTTGTGTGTTGTTTTCCTTGCTGGTCTATCTATGAGTTTTATCAAGGACCTTGCCTCCCTTTTCATCTATGCTTGATGAGTTATGAATTATCTGTCAGTATAGATAGTTAATAAAATTCATTTATTGACAAGTTCCTGCCTAACGTACAACATAATTCAAGTTGTCACAACATCTTGTAATATAAATACTTATTTATTGCTTTACTATTAACAAAGTAACTCTTTCAGTGTGATCACTGCTGAGCGATAGCTAGTTTGATTACTATAGTATAGGTATTAGACGTGTACCAAACGCTTCCTTGAAAAGAAAGAGTGATTTCTTTCAAAGAAATTATTCTTAGTAGTACTTCTAGTTCTTCTTAGCGGTTCATAGTTCACGATACGTTGCAGCTCTCGTATCTTTGGACTCGCTTTAGTTCGCGAATGACAATGAATGATATGTCAAGTATTGACTATTATGTGAAGTATTAAGGTGAAGGAGTTAAAGTAAGATATGTAGTGAATGAATGACTGAGTTGTTTTACGAAGCGAAGCATTCGTTCGCGAACTACACACGTCTAGTAGGTACCCAAATAATAGGTGAATATTAGACTCATAATAGTTGTGTGTTTTGTCTTTTGTTTGTTGTTATAAAACGAAACAAATAATTCGTGTAGAATAAATAATCTGAGGAATTTCATTGGAGTGTTTTTTTTTTGTTTGGATATGTCTGGTCTTTAAATTTTTGTTTTTTTTTGTTTTTAAAGTTAGAATTTTTGATTCGGAGCTCTTCCCTGAACGATCTCTTACTTATCTACCTTAAAAAATGTTTGAATTTAAAATTATGAGAAACTAGAGGTCTATTTATTTAGCATAAGATAAGATTTATATTTATAGTATTTGAATGACTGTTTGTTTCTAAAATAAAAAATGCTAATAATAGGCTAACCCCCAGTTTCTCGTACACTAACACGCTGTTAATTTACTGATAACAGCTGTCAATTGACCAAAGAGCATACAAAAAAAAACCACTGACAGCAGAGCTGTTAACAGTAGATTAACAGCTTGTTAGTGTACAAGAAACCGGGGGTAAGTCCAGTAGCCCTGCTATCGAGCGCGCGCAAAGCCAGCCTGTAACAAAACAATGGCTCGTTATGTGCTGTGGCATAACTGGAATGAAATATGATTTTTATGTCCGCCAGCCCGCCCTTGAGGACGGACCGAGGTAAGGTTTGCCGTGTGAGCGGGTGCAGCTCGCTAAATTATAGGGAGACCATGTGCTGCCGGAGAAACGCGGGACCTTTGCTAAACTGTGCTCTGAGACACTCACCCTCTGTTTCTTTGACGTTAACATACTTTTGAAGGTATTTTTATGTACCAAAGTACTAAGTGATAACACGTTCTCTTATAAGCAGTGGTCGGAGTAGGTATATTGATTTTAGATACTTGCGTCATGATATCATAACATGGACATGCATTTCTTCCGGAATGTACCGGAGTTTCCAAAAATTTGGTAAATAGAGTAATAAAATAAAAAACCATATGTAAGCAAACAAAATTGTTTATTGTTAATACAAATAATCATTATTACAGTTTTATTAAAAATAATTATTTTTAATCCTCATCGGTTACAAGTTCTACATTTTGATTTTCTGTCTCTATACAATTAAAATAAATAACTATAATTTTTTCAATATTTTCTAATTTTAAGCTATTTCTTTTAACATCTAAGATCCATTTGTAAGTGGAAAATGATCGTTCAACATCTGTAGATGTCAATGGAGCGAATTTGAAATAAAGTTTCTGATTATTTGCTACGCTTTTTTCATTTCGATGTTTCGGTATTTTTATCATAATAATCCGGAAACTCGGAGGCGTATCCATATTAACATATACGTTTGATGTCAGTGACCTTAATTCAATATACCTACTCCGACCACTGCTTATAAGTGTCAATCTATTAAAATTTTATTAATAATGAAATAAATGGTATTTTTTTAATTAATTCTTTTTGGAAGATTAATAGATAGAAGAGTTTCATGAACCATGGCCAATGGCAAACCCCGGTCTCTGCCAACCCCTCCAGGACACAGGCGTGAGTTTATGTAATGTAAGAGTTTCGTCACGCCTTCTGGCCATCGTAGAGTTAATGTTGTATGCATACGTAGCGTGACGGAATTTGACATAACGCGCAACTCGCGCCGTCATGCACAAAACACCTAACTGACGCATTGAAACTTCAATGACAACTAGTTCTTTTTAGACATGATAACGTTCTAATACTTTATACTTTATTGCACACATAAAATGACATGAATAAAACAAAACATTTACAGAAAAATTAAAAAGTGTACATGGCGAGCCCTGGTTAATAGTTAAGTTTGTGGCGCGTTGTTACCCTACAACCGACCTACTCGCCTAAAGTGGTGTCCATAATGCTCGCGATAACTCGAAATTGTTTTCTAGAAACGAGTCTTTACTTGAGTAATCTTATGCGATTATTTGCGGGCACCACAATGCTATTGTAATGTTTTGCTATTATACTCATTTATCTTGGCATTCTTACTGTAATCAGCAACCTTTGCACTGAATTGAATTTAAAACCGTTTACTTATAACGCATGTTGTGTGTAATATGACCCTTAGGAATAAAGTTGTATTTTCAACTTAAATTCAAATTCACGAAACAATTTTACTACGACCTTGCAATTCCACCGACTGCAAGTCGTTTACTCCAAGGGATATTCAGTAAACCGCCAGTGACACGTAAAAGTTAGGTTGGATCTCCTAAAGTAAAGTAGACAATAAAATAAAAAAAACATTTGGACGACAAAATAAATGTCGTTTAACAATTGTTTTTTTTTTTTTGTTTTTTCCGACATCACTGAAAAACTGGGATCACTATGAGGTTGGAAGCACCTTAAGTGCAGAAATCTCAGGTGTGACGAAATGTTTTTTTTTTACAAAATTTTTTGTTATTTTTATTGTTACACTTTTTTTTTATAGTATTAAGACAAAGGGTCGAGGCTCAGCATTGTGCAACCAAGTCAACCAAACGCGGTGATCTTGGCAGCACCGATTTTCATCCCCTACCTGTAAAAAAAAGCCTGTTTACCGTAGCACAGGGTAACCGAGTTTGGTACCGGGACAAGCGACTGTGTTGTATGGAAGTTATTTATTTATTTTCCTTTGTCTCGACCCTCCTTAAGAAGCTGGAATCACTATGAGATTAAGTGCGGAAATCTCAGGCCTTTTTTTAAGCCTTTACACGTCGCACTGTAGGGCACAGGCATTCTCTCGTAGAGAAAGAGAGAGAGAGGTCGGCAATTTCAAGCGCTGAAGTCTGTGAAAAAAAAATCCAATTCAGATAATTTTCTAAAGATCTTGTTTTATTAACCATTAATTGGCCACTTCAAGCCCGCTCATTTTCAGGACAGAAATCAGAAATCAATAATTTATTTCAACGTAAAGAATTTACATTCTGTTTGCTGAATGTCAATGTAATATGTTACTATGTTAGCCGCTGCCTTCGGGCCGGTTTCCTCACGATGTTTTCCCTCGCGGACGTTTTCAATCTCGAGCCTCACCATTTTTTTTTATCTTGCGCACGCGCAGGTGCTGAACCGTTCGCTGGAGACGCGCACGCCGTCGTCGTCGACGCCGGTGGCGCCGGCCGCGGCGGAGACGCTGCTGCCGGTGGCCTTGGTGCCGCAGCACGTCATCACCTCCGGCACCGCCAAGGACTGCGTGCGCCTGCGCGGGCTGCCCTACGAAGCTCAGGTCAGCTGTTTTTCACATTGCCAATGTCTTTTCGTCCGCTCCAGTGTAGGCTCCGATTTCACGGAAAAGTGCGATCCCCTTATGTCTCGGAGAGTTGTGAATATATGATACAAAAAAGGCTCAAAAGACGCGTCATCACGAGAGCTGTAAGATGCAAAAGGAATAATTCGAGAAAGTAAAAAGCGAAAAACGTGAATTATTTTTTTTTTTTGGATTTTTGATTTTGTCGCTCGATATTTTTTGGAAACGAAGACATATACATCCTCTGGACAATTTAAACAGCTACAATTTGAGCCTAAAAAAATCATCATCACTTTTCATGTTAGGGGCGGTACTGTAAAAATAATTATTTCCAAAATTTTATTGTTTAACTTTGTCGGCGTTATAAATATGTATACACACACCAAATTACAGCTTTCTAGTACCACCGGTCTTTGCGCTAGGCCGCGGTCGGACAGACAGACAGACGGACGGACATGGCGAAATTATAAGGGTTCCTTGTCGGACTATGGAACCCTAAAAAGCGTTTCTTTGTTTTTGAATTAAGTATTGTTATGCTACAAGGACATAGGTGGCGCAGGTCATGAGATCCGTAGACGAACGAAAGTCGTCGACATAGCCCAGCGGATTAGTAAGTTGAAGTGGCAGTGGGCGGCACGCAGAACTGATGGCCGATGGGGCCGAAAAGTTCTCGAATGGAGACCACATATCGGCAAGCGCAGCGTAGGACGACCAGCCACAATATGGACAGATGACCTCATCCAAGTGGCAGGAAGGCGCTGGATGCAGGCCGCTTCCAACCGGTCTTTTTGGAAATCCATGGAGGAGGCCTATGTCCAACAGTGGACTTCTTGTGGCTGAATGATGATGATGATAGGTGGCGCCAACCACTGAAAGTCAGTTAGTTAGACCTGAGAATTCTGCACTCAGCCTCATGGTTGGGCCATTGTTCGTAGCAAAGCTGTGAGTTTACTCCAGCCAGCCTATCACTTTCCAGAAGGCCAGCAGTGCTGTGATGTCACCGCAGGCCTCCTGAAGGGATCATGGCTTTCCGATGATGGCGGTCCGTTGCTTTTCCACGCCTTCACAGTGAATGGTCACGTGGGCGGGTGATTCCTCTTCTTTGAGGCATCGACGGCAAAGCGGGCTGTCGGTTAGTCCCATGTTGTGGAAACGTCGATTCAGTGAGCAGTGGCCTGTTAAGATTGCCACAGCTTTGCGCAGATTATCCCTTCTCAGACGCAGCAGGCTACGTGAAAGACGTTTCGTGATCGTTGGTAGAGCCCTGGCTTGTCTGCATTTGGTTTCTGCTCTCCAAAGTTCAGCGTGCTGGCTTTCTGTTGGACCACTGCAATAATACAATGTTTCCTTTGTCACAGGTTGAGCATATCCTAGCTTTCCTCGACGAGTTCGCCAAGAACATCGTGGTTCAGGGAGTCCACATGGTTTATAATGCGCAAGTAAGTTTAAACTTTGTTAATGAACTTACCCGCTGAAAACTCTAAGGGCATGATAAAAGTACCCGAAATCGGCCTACGTGCATGCAACGTCTACTGAATGTTGATGAAACGAAAGAGATCTGCCAGGATCGTGACAAGTGGCAAACCCTGATCTCCACCTATCCCCTCCGGAATAAAGGCGTGAGTTTATGTATGTATGACACGACTGCCTCTTTGGTCTAGCGGTATCACGTCTGATTACCATGCCGGAGGTCGTGGGTTCGATTCCCATTGGGGGCCGCCTTATATTTCTGCAAATGGCTTCAGTCTGGGTGTATTTCCATGTTTGTGATGTCCTTGCCTGGTTAACATAGCACAGGGTAACCTAGTTTGGGATCAGGGCTGCGACCTCGTAAGTCCTCCACTGTATGGGGCTGTCATTTTAATTTTTTTATTGACACGTTTGTATCGCAGACTTTTAAATTTTATAAGTTATTCGCCAAACATTTTTTAAAACTAGCAACAATAAAAACCTATTTAGAGGCTAAAAATTCCACCCATTAGCTCAGTTGGGAGAGCGCTGGCATGGTCAGCCAGAGGTCGCGGCTTCAACTCCCGGCATGGGTGGAATTTTTAGCCTCTAAATAGATCTTTAAAAATTGTCCTCAGCACGGGTTAGTGCAACAAAAAGAATATAGTAAAAATAAAAAATTAATTTTAAAGTTTTAAAGTACAGTCCACCGCGGCTCCACCCCTACATGCATACTCTGTCTTCGGTCATATTACAAGTGACTATGCAACACAATGCAAAGGCCGATTCGCTGTCCACTGTACCTCATTTACAGTCTTTTATATCTGATTTAGCCTACTCTGAACTGTCAAACACATACACATTTTGACACTTTCGAGTCGTCTAAACGCTTAACCCGACAGAGTGAAAAGTTACGCGATGCAAGGGCTGGAGAAGCGATTGTGTTGTGTGGAAGTTATTATTATTATGTGTCCAAATAACATACAAAAGCCTCGTCTCCACCACAGGGCCACCCCAGCGGCGAGGCGTTCATACAGATGGACAGCGAGACCAGCGCCTTCCTCACCGCACAACAGAAGCACAACCGCTACATGACATTCGGAAAGAAGCAGCGATACATCGAGGTACGGTACATTGTTCAATAGTTGTAGATAAAAACCTCATCAGAAAAAAAAACTTAAAACAAAGTAAGGCTTAACTAGTGATGACATAAAATAAGACAAAAGGTAGTGGCTCAGCTTGCAGCGCTGGTTTTCAGCCACTGCCTTCTCCCTGAGATGTTGTGCGGGATTTATGTTATAGTTGTTCATACTTGTTCAATATTAACCCGATATTCGATATTGAGAAGCCAATAGGGCCTTATTGAACTTAATCAAGACAAAATTAAATCCGCCTTAATCGCATTGACTCTAGGTGCCTAGCCGACTTGAAATTTAACAAGTTTATATAGAGTTACAGTAACTCTTAACCAACCATAATTCTCAAGAGTACTCAAGGTAGCTGTGGTAGCGGAGCGGGGGAACGTCGGCTTCTCATTCGGGAGGTCGTGGGTGCGAATCCCGGCATGTACCTAATGTCTTTGTTTTCTAAGTAACATACATTTGTGAAGTTATAGTACCAATACCACTCGCTGACCGTGAAGGAAAACGTCGTGAGGAAACACTAGTGTCTGAGGTGTTGACATAACTCAGCACTTGCTACATACAATGGCCCAACTATGAGGCTGAGTGCGTAAATCTTAGGTCTAACTAGAACTAGAACTAGGGTGATATGAGTACGTCAATGGTTGTTTGTTTCTTTGATACTCTTATAGTCTACTAGCCACTGGTATAACCCGTGTAACTGCGCGACGCCTCACGCGATTAGATCTTCATCGCGAGAGATGCCTGTTTAATTTGCGCGGGTTATACCATTGGAATGACAATGTACCGCTATTGCATTATAGACTACGAATTATAGGACACAAATTTTATAGCTATTGTCGTGCTAGTATCATTCTATTGAACAACGACATATGAGTGTATTAAGACTAGGTACAGGGCCAGATTATTGTTTTCTTTTTTGTTTAAAAAGGGTAGTTTAGTACATACGTTTTATGACATGGATCAGATTAACTAAGCAGAGGCCCACGCAATGCACGTCTCGGGGCCCTTTTATCTGCATAAAATATGTTTTTTCTACCACAAATCAGTTTAACGCGATGCCTACACTTAGGGATGCCGGGCTTAAAAATAAAAAGCCTCCCTAAACCGACCCTCAAACACTGCCAAAAACAGTAGTGTAAAAAACACCCAACCCTCAGGTGTTCCAATGTTCTGACGACGACATGAACCTCGTCCGCTAACCTGTTTTTGGGAGTGTTGGGGGTATCCCCAACACTCCAAATTAGCAGCATAAAAACCTACTCCCAACCCTTTGGTGTCCCAGTGCTCCGGGGAAAACATAAATCTCGTCCTTTTACCCATTTATGCCGCTGTGTTTTACAACCAACACTCAAAAACAGCAGTATACAAAACCGCGCCCAACCCTTAGGTGTTCCAGTGCTCCCGTGACCACATAAACCTCGTCCTTCAAACTATTTATGCTGCTGTGGAGTGTTGGAATGTTGATTTACCCCGAAGACTCAAAACCAGCAGCATAAAAACCCGCACCCAACCCTCAGGTGTTCCAGTGCTCCGGGGACGACATGAACCTCGTCCTCACAGGGGGCGTGGCCCCGGCCGCCTCCCCCAAGGTCCTCTCGCCCGGTACGTTGCTCCCGCCGCAGCCGCCGCAGCCGCGCATATTAGCCCAACACATCGCCCACCAGTCGCTGCTCGCTCGCCAGCAGGAGAACCTCTTTCTCGCCTCCCTACGCCCCCCCATGGTCCCCATCCTCCCCGGCTACTCCGTCCGCCCCGCCACGCCCCAACCCACCTACTCCATGCAGCCGATTCTGCAGCACACGCAAATGGTGCCCACGAAACGCACGTACGATAGGGCGTTCGCGCAGACGGCTGAAGCGTCTCCCGCTAAGCGGCCGTATGCTGTACAGCAACCGATGGCGCAGGCTTTGTCTTTGCCGGTTTTCTCGTACGGTTCTAGTGCGCCGATGTTTTCGTACGCGAATACGGCGCCGATGTTCACGTATGCGAACACGCTGCCTCAGTTGCCGACGGCGCTGCCGGCCGGGTATGGTACGGCGCTGTCTGCCGCGTTACCGCCCACGATGACGAGTCCGTTTCCGTTATCTATGTTTCAAACCTACCCGTACTATCCGGGCGTTTAAACGGTCATAGACAGTAAAATGTTACTTAACTTTAAAGTGAAACTACGTGGCTTTTTGCAGTGCCTTACTTTGTTTTTTTTAATAATGATGTGGGTACTTAAATTAGTTAGGTACTTCGCACCTTATTGTAATATTAAATTTTTAACTCGATAATGTTGTCCTCGAACTGAGGTCGACGCTCCATATGTAACACGATTACTAAAGAGAGTAACTGAAAAACTATTTGCCTCCAGCTAGAGCTAAGTTCAGTTTAGGTAAATAAAGTACCTAGACACACAGTACAATCTGTGTTTGTGTAAATAATATGAAGAATTAAGGTTAAACTTAAAAAACAAAATGGCGGTTGTACTTGATCTGATGTTGCCAGCGTTAAAAACAGGGTAATAAAATGACAATAAGCTCAAATTTTAATATCTTATATTAGAATGTAAGCTGTGTCCTCTTGACTATCTAAGGCGGCTGAAACTTTGAAAGAAATTTTATTTAGTTTACATTATATTCCTTTTTTTATAAATGAATTAAGTAAACTCGGAGGTAACTGCGTTCTAAAGTTTTCTAGGATTTTCATGTTATAAAACTTCGTTTGATGAACTAGACTTTAGGGTAACTATGTAGGTAGGTAGATCGATATAAAACGCAGCCTTTTTATTAGTTTACGTAATTTTTTCTCGTTGAATTTTCGTTATAAGAGTAACTTAAAATTAAGAATTTATTATTTTTAATGAGTGTTTATTGACAAGCAGCTATTCAACAGCTATTAGAGTAAAAAAGTTTTAGTAGATATAAAAAAATAGTACTAAATTTCGCTACAGATGTCGCTAAAGGTGGTTTTCTTTATACCTCATTTCCTGTCTGTAAAGGAAGTATAAAGGAAATCGAACTCTGAGTTCAGTCACGCACGCCATCTTGTGGCTTTTGTAGACACGGTACTTAATTTTTATTAATGTCATCCGAAAAGTCCTCAAGATGAAAATGTTGCCAGTAAGAAGACTGACACATTTGTCTCCTAAAAACCAATCAAATGATTGGTGAATAGAATAAAAGTCTTTTATTGTTGTGATTTTTATTAGACATTCCATGAATTAAGATTTTGTTAATGAACCAAGGGGACACGTCCAATTCTTTTTGCAAACACAATCAAGGCTGACTCTAAAATGTAACATAAGGTTTACTTAAAATAATGAAAATAGGTACCTACTTAAAATCACGGTACCTTTTATATATAAAATTGTTTTACTGCTTTATTGTTAGTATAATCGATTTTTAGTACAATGCACTTCTTGTGGTTTGTACACGGTTTTCTTTTTGTATTGACGTAACTCGTGTGTATGCAGTTTTTTTTTGTTTTTTTAAGCAATTACATTTTCATTCATCTATTATTATTGATCGAAAAATGGTTAAATATTAGTTTATAGCTAGGGTTACCACTTGCGTTTGCGTGCAGCTAATCGAGCCTTCCTTGACCTAACCTCCTTTCATTCCTGAACCTACCTAAATCATTCCATTCAACTAAAGACGTATATCTTAACCTCTTAACCTTAATGCATTTAATTTTTCCACCTAGCTTAATGTCATGGTTCAACCTCACACCACATTTAGTTTATCATCTCTCAGTAAACGTACAAAGCTACTTTTGTTCGGACGTTGGAATCGCCATTTTGAAATGATGGTGTTGCCATCTCGGAAAGAAATTTATAGAGTTAAGTGGTCATGGCATCGCTATTCAAATAGAGTTCCAATGTTCGAACTACTATGGGTGATGTAATCAGCATTATCTCGATGGTCTAGTTTGGTGTCACCGTCGGTGGTGTATACTACAATTTAGGTATTGGGTGCTTTTATACAGCGGTTGATGGGTAATGGAACCTAAGACTCGGTAATAAGATTGTTAATGGTGCCATCCCTCGTCGGCCACACTTAAGTCACAAGTACACGGTGTAATGGCGGCTAATATTTGTTTCTGTCATCCTCTTTTTTATTCCTTTGCTCCTTGTGATAATGCTTTAAAATATTATGCAAGTCTGCTTCGGAGTGATGTAAACGGTAACGGGGTCATTTATAAAAACACGATTCCTCTAAAACACTCCACGAAAACTATTTAAAATAGTCTTTGAATTTACCGCAGATTACCTACCTCAATTTAAAATTTGAGGAGAGTTTTAAGAAATTGTGTTTTTGTAAATAAGACTGATATAACGTTACTTTCTCATCTGCTGCAGTAACGTTAGAATTCAGTTCCTTTTCTTTTTCTATACTGGCAATACCACAAGGAACAAATTAGAAAAAAACGCAAATTAAAACTGTTGTCATAACTTATAAAAATTATGATTATACAAATGTTGTAACATGGTGTATCCGTACAGTTGTATGTTTGGAAAATGTGCATGTGTGCGTCGAAACGGTGAGTTTTACATTTTTTAAATAATAATTAATTCAAATAATGCGGCTGTATAGAAGAATTTATGAAGATTTCACTCATTTTAGATGTCTTTATTTCTAAAAAGTCGATTACACTAAAAGAATCTTCCATGGGACCACGGTTTATATCAGGACTTCCTGTTATAAACCGGCTTTAACTCCTCTTAAGAGTGTTTTAGTGGAATAACTTTGTAAATATGACTGTTAATTTTTAAACACCGCAGTATTTGTTTTATGGACAATCGACAAATATACGTATTATACGATTACTTAAAGAAAGTAACTAAAAAACTATTTGCCTCTCGCTCACACCACATAGGTGTATTGTGTGAGCTAGACTCAAGTACGTGGCCGTTCAATTACTTTCTTAACGTCCAAATCGATCAATATTTTTAAAGTAATTTATTTGTAGTGAAATCTTCATCGTATAAAAATGTTGTTGGTCGATATATACCTACTTCAGATACCTATTAGTCAAAGTATTGATTAGCAGTATGTTTTCTTAGGGTGAGGCCACAATGTGCGGCAAGCGGACCTTGGACCCAAGTTGTCGAGACACCATTGGTCCGTGTTGTAACTTTTGAGTTACTGCAACGACGATTGACCAATCGCGTTCAAGCATGGACCAGTGTCGTGCAATCACGACCGACCGATCCCAGGTTCTTTAGGGGGACCAGTACTCCTATTCCGTAACTGTCCCCTTTTTTATGGCTTCATGGCAACCAATAATTCTGCCAATGTCAGGGTTGCATAAAGTAAAGCTCAGGGAGTGGTCAGTTATTTTTGAGCTATTGACAAACATGGACAAATATACCTTTATTGGGTTACCCATTTTGACGTTTTCGAAGTGTCAAAATATGTATGTATTTCATGTATTTAGCAGTTCGCAGAGGGTTAAATCGGATGAGTCCATACAGTGGAGAAGTTACGTAGAGGCGCCCCAGATGCATGACTTATTTAGACTTTTTTGTGCGCGGGCAAGTTTCAAGCCTTTTTGTTTTTGCTTTTTGTTTTCCTGACGTCACAACGCGTCGGATACAGTATGTTGCTATGCTAGTGACATAACTGTAGGTAACTATACTGTCCCTGATTAGTGTGTATGATATGGGTGGAATTTGGTATTGAGTTCGTTTTGAAAAAGCTCTTCCATTTCAACAAGACTGAGTGTTGTGTACTGTAATTCGGGTTTTTGCGGTAAGTGGTTGACAAAAGGCTGAACCCCGAATTCCTCCTATGTAATATAAGCTTCATCTAGGTTGCCCTCCAGTCACTGAGATAGCATTTATATTCGAAAGTAGCTGTCCCGGCGAATTTCGTACCGCTTCAGAATCAATAAATGGTCCGTTCTCGTGATATACCTAATCAAAAAAGCCGTTGTATACAAAATGTTGATAGAATTAATTTTCTTCATAATTCTTTTTCTTCATTTTTTCCCACGTAAATTTTTAAAATATCTACAGTAAAAACAATACTTTTAAACATATTTTCCGAGAAGAAAGTATGTGGAGGAGACTTTTTATCTTTCTATGTTCTTATAAATACTTACCTGCATAAAAAACAGATTAGCTCACCATTTAGTTCTGATGTTCTGTGAGGCGCCTGATTAAGAATAGCGTCACTCCATTTCCTCCCGTGGATGTCGTAGAAGGCGACTAAGGAAATAATTACCAGGAGGCGAGCAGCAGCGTCTTCCTGAGATTCCAAACACATTCTGCGATCGCCAACCCGTCTCCCAAGCGCGGCGATTATGGCAAAACCCCTCAAGGTTAAAGGGAGACCTATGTCCTGCAGTGGGCGTCAAATGGCTGATGATTATGATGATTGATGAACAAGTTGTCCTATTCCTTGTTGCGTATTTTTTTCAAAATCAAAATCCCGTCGGCCGTCTACCAAACCGTAACTAGTTACCACCGAAACATAATTCGTTCTTGCTCGATACTAGTGACGAAGAAATACGTTTTTTTCCGTACAGGGAACTGGGTTTCTGATTCGTAACCAGTTGCGAACAACATATAATTCATCCTCGTATGACACAAGTTACCTTGTTGTTATTGGTATCTCGGTGGCATAATAAATGTCTTTCTTCTTCTTCTTCTTAAAATATGGTTTTTATTCCGAGATTTGAAACAAATAAAAATAAGGGGCTAAAGAAAACCGTTTAAAAAATATTATTCCAGTTTGTACGTGGCTTTATTACAATAAAATCAATTAAAACACGCATGCTTTGAACATGAAAACTTAACGAATTGTTTTCAAGAAAACAATTATCAGTACACAATAATAATTATTTTTAAAACATAAAGAAAACTGAGATATAATTTCAATCTAGTGACCTACAGTTATTTGGTTTGCATTTAGTTGTTATTGAGTTAGTTAGTTAAAGAGGTTTGTGATATCGAACTACCCGTAGTTACATCAGAAGAATACAAATTACCCTTTCGTAACTTATCACATATTTCCTACTACGAAACCCAGGGTCCTGTAAGGAAAAAAACGTATTTCTACGTAACTAGTATGGAACAAAAACGAATTAAGTTTCGGTGGTAACTGGTTAGGTTAGGTTAGGTTAGCTGGAAGCTCCGGTTTCGTAGACGGCCGAAGGGATCAAAATAAAATGTTTTCATTCAGAGTAACACAGAAACCGAACGTTACAAGTTAAACAAGGTGTCCATTTCAAAATGTACATCATTTTGGAGAAAAATGAACAAAAGACACATTTTTTTTTAATCTCAGTAGGAACGAACAGGCCCTACATTCTGTAAATTCAAGTGCGAGAAACCATTATCAAGTCACCGTCTTTGACAAATGTTTGTATTTCATTGCCGCTTTAAGTTCGCCTGCGCAAAACGCAGTCTTAGACGCGTCCATGTAAAAAACATGTGTCAATGTCACTGGTTTTGTAGACATTTAGGTATCATAACAGAATAAGGCCCCTTCAAATCCTTTCTAACCCTCGGTTTCTTGTGCACAATCTATTAATCTACTGTTAACAGCAGTCAGTTGTTTTTTGTAAGCATTTTGAAGTAACTCTCAAGTTGAATTAATAAAGCAATACCGCTCGCTAACCGGGAAGGAAAACATCGTGAGGAAACCGAGTCTGAGGTGTTCGCATACCTCAGCGCTTGAAATTGGGCTGCTTATGTATGTTGTAAAAATCTGGTCTCCGTCGTGTGATTTCGAAAAGATCTGATTCTACACAATGTTGCCAGATGCTGGTTGGTCAATGTCCCCAAAATTTGGAAAGATAGTCGCCCAAAAATCGCCGAAATCCTCTGGAATGTTCAGCGATGTAGCCTCAATAAAATTATATTTACTGATCCATCGCCGCTTTTAATTTATTTTGATTTTTCCAATATATTTTTTATGGTTATGCGTATATGTTATTATTTCCAATGGGATAATGCCTGCTAGTGACTGGAGGGCGTGGTGTGAGGTGTTAGGGAAAATTTCAACTTACATTCGATTACCTATATAGTGTAGATTTTGCTGTTGTCTTTTGTGGGAATCTGTTTGCTGGTTCGATAGTAATCAATAAAAGGCCAATAATAAAAAAAGTGACGAATGTGTGATAATATATTTCGATCAAATATTGACTTTTCATTGAAACCACTATCGAAAAAAAAAATCCTAAATCAATAATTTCTATTGAAAAGAAAGCTTTGTGTTTTATCGTTTATTACTTAAAATAATGTTTTTTTTATAAACTAGTTGGCTAATTATGTAGAATCGTTCTTTTGAAATAAAGCGTTACACTTTAATATTGTTAGACATTATTGCGTATGGTATGTGGTTGGTTGTGCTATTTTTTGTTTCTTTCTGTTTAACAAGGCTTTCTCTTTCGTGCGTAGAGGCGTTCTTATCTACTTGTGAAGGAAGGTGTTGTTTATTGGTTACCGATTACTGATCAATATTTATCTTTACTAACAATCTGTTATACAGCCTGCCACGTAGTAAAAAAGTAACCCAAACCTTAAGGCTGCTGTTACGTGGAGCATGTCTGTCTCGCTCGCACAATTTAACATTTGTTAATATTGTAATGAGCAAACTTTTGACAAATGTGGTCTGAGGGTTTGATAGATAATTAAATTGCGGATATTCAAGCCATATTTTTCTTATCCTGTACTAAGTTTTCATTAAGAAAATTTGATTCCAAAATGAATAAATTCGGAAACAACTTTTCTTTATCAAAAACTATGTATCGGCTAACAAAAATATTTTAAAATGTGCGTAATTTAATTATGCTTTAAACCCTCAGACCACATTTATCAAAAGTTTACTCGTTTTATTACAATAATTAAAAATGTTAAATTGTGCGATCAAGACAGCATGCTCCACGCAAGAACAGTCTTAATCCAGCGGTAGACACATTCGGACCGTGTAACACAGAAACATTCCAACCCACAATAAGTAACTTCGACAAGAAAGCTCGTGTTTAATGTTATAGCGATTACGAATTACGTCTGAACTAAAACAGGGAACAAAAGCATTTAATATATAAAAAGCGTTTTTCTCATAAGTTACAAATTGAGGATTGGAATGTTTCTGCGTAACACGGTCCAATTTGGATTTGCTTTGAGTAAAAACAGGGTTTTTGTTAAAATGGGAATTGCGTTGATTTCAACACACCAGACTGATATTGTATTTAATTACCAGGCTTTAAAACAGAGTAAGCCTCCTCCTGCTAGTGTTTTTCGCTTTTAATTTTACTCTTCGTAACAAAAATGTTTTGCGCGTGGAAAACGGACTGTTTTTTAGCAGGAGGCGCGGTGCTACTTTCAGGCAAAACGCGGACAAGAGAGCCGGCTTTATAATAGGTACATGTTTGCACGAAATATTCACAGACACTTGCGGGTATGTTGCGGATATATTGCGATGGACAGTTTAAGCCAATGAATGTTTACTAACTAGATTTTATGTGTTTTGGTATATTAGAAATGAAAGTTTAGGTAGGTACCTACTATTTTTTCATGACGGAAAATTTATTTATTTACTATTTTAAGCTTCTAAGCTTTTCTATATTTTAAATATGAGTAGAATCAAGAAAGGTAACGTCCTTATTTATTAAAACACTATACCTTAAAACACTCCTTAGAGTCAGTTTAAATAGTCTGTGGGAAAGGGTTTTTTTTATAAATGGTTTAACGGCTCTGGATGCTAGTCCTTTTGAGCCGTGCTAAAGGTAAAGATGTAACCACAGATTAATTAAACCGCCTTTGAGGAGTGTTTTCGATGAATCGTGTTTTTATAAATAAGACCGGAAGTATATAATGCTATCATATGTATATGTTATATACACTCTCCTTCACAAGTAAATATATACAATGTATAAATAGCACAATCATGTCCTGTGTCCCGCTCCTAACAGCTTATCTACTTACTGACATTTTGTGTAGTAAAACGCATTGAATTTCAGGTCCTTAGAGAATGTACATTTACCTAAACCTATGGGCGCATTTCTGTATGGAATAAAGTATCTTTTATGTACCTATGGGATGTCAACACTTCAATTATAATCGACTGGTCACGTTACTTAAAAAATCACGTTAAAAATAGCACACCTTTAGTTGCTTTCAATGTGTCAACTAAATTTAAATGCATGAAACTTTTAAGGTGAAAGAATAAATTGGTTTAAATGACGGATTTTTCAAATGCTTCTCAGTGTGTCGTAGAGGAATACTCGAGTATTTTTTTTTCTAAAGGCCTTTTAAATTGGGATGGGTTCAGATGACTCGGCGTTGAATGTGCCAAACAAATCATTAGAGCAATAACTTGGTTGTTTAGGTCGCTGTGTATCTCTGTTAATGTTGTGGGTATTCACAAAATGTACAAGCTCCTTCTTGTTTTTTTAATTACTGCATTTTGATTTTTATTGTAACCTCATCAATTTAAATTCTTTTTTTTTTTTATTTCATTTGTTTCTCCCTGGTGTTGCTTTTTAGGTTATGATTGAGGTTACAGTAACGGCTCATAGAAAAGGGTAATAGGAAAGCATAAGGCTGGTGAATTCGCAGACTAGCTTGGTGGTTGGTTGCCGCCGTCGCGACGTGTGTAATACGGACTTATCGGTGTAAGTTGCGCACTGCTTTGGTGGACTGTTAATGCGTTTCTGAGACCCTGGTGAGTGTTCATCGTGTTTTTAATATTACTCTCTACTTTTAAATGTCTTGCGTCCTCTATGTACCGATACGTAATATGTCTACGGCTCATTTTTTGTTTTGAATTCTTGTGCTGATTTGGTTTGTAGCGTTTTTTCACGTTTTTGTCTAAAATGTAATTAGTATTTACTCTTTGTAGTGCCGAGTTTCATAACAGATGAATGCGAAAAAACACGACATTAATTCATTCACGCACACAATAGCTGGTGAACGATAGTGAACTATGACCCCAGAGGAACTACTTCTTTGAATTAAATTAACTAAATCACTACCTACGTCTATTACGTAGAGTTTTGTCACGCCATCTAGTGTCCATCGTGGAAACGGTACTTTTATTTATTATGTCTCCTGAAAATGTATCATTTACAGGCTACATGTACTTCAGCCAAGAATTCCAAACATTCACAAAATAACTATCACAACATACAAAACCATGTAATTGTGTCTCTATGGGTTCTTTTTATGGATTAAAGGCACAAATGTGGATTGACGGTCCTGAATGGGATAGACCGACTGGGATATTCCGGGTTTTGGGGTGCATTAAAATTTACTGGTTGAGATGTATGAGTGGAAATCATACAGGGTTACATAATGCACAATTTCTGAAACACTGCAATTAGAGTTTGTGTTTTATAAACTTTTATTTTATGGTTTTTTCTCGTCAAGTCTCAGAATTGTAAAGGTTTTGATAAATCGTTGCCCAAAATGGAATTTGCCCATTCTCTTTAAAGCATATTATTTTAACCATTATCTATTAAACTGTGCTACAAAGCAGAAAAAAAGTAAAAATTAATCAAAATAAAATTTACAAAAAAAATTCAAGTGGTAGAACAAAAGTTGTACATGACAAACTCTAATCGACATTTTTAAGGAATTGCGCGCATTAGAAATAACCCTGAATACTACACAATATTTTACTTATACTTTATAAAAAAAAATGGTTTCGTAGTATACCTACTCATATACATTTATTATTACTTTTTGAATAACTAACATTATGCATGTTAGGTACTTACATTGGACAAACAATATCGCACTGTTTTTTTCTATAAACTGCAAGTTTTTTCACGTGCAAGCATAATTTAATTTCCAGTCTTGAAATTCCACCGATCTAATAAAAAACAGTGTTTTTTTTTTTAATTTATTTCATACTAGGTAGTAGTTAGCAGAATAGTCCCGAGATAATAACTCTAGAATCTATACAATAAAAAAGCGCCTTAAAACCCACTGTCTGAATCCAAAAAAATCACATCTTTTACAGATCGTTTCTGCAATATCTCAATCACGTTAATAGATTTTTGGGATCCACGACAGAGAATCTTAAGTTTTATGGATCAAGGATGTGCATTCAAGCCAAATACGGTCATTTTTAGCGGAAATGCTATCTAGTCCTAGGTTCTCGGTCATAATACCAAAAAAATGTAAATGATTGTGAGATTAGTCACCCACTTTCTGCAAAAACGTCCTAGAAAAGTAGATAAGATAATCTTGTTCGAGTCACACCTGTAACTCTTAGTGGGTATACAATATGGGGCCGCGGAGTTGAAATTTTAAATTAATACCACAAACAAATATCTATGCTAATCAATAGGTAATCAAAAGTAGAGAAAATAAATAAAATAGGTTTCACACATTAATTTTAAAATTTCCCACATTTTTTTTACACTTTTTTCTGTAATAACTGTTCTTATTATTTTTTTATGCAAGGATTCACAGTAATAAATTATGCAAACAAAAAAATAAAATATAGTCAACAAAAAAAAGTGAGGTTAATTTTTTTTTTAAATGAGGAGGGGTGCAGGAAGTCGCTATGGTTATTCATGGGGACCTGGTGGTGGATGCGACCAAACTTCATAGCTCGCTTATTTGATAAAAAACCGTAAATAAAAACTTCTTTAGTATTGAATAGTAGAAAATGAAATATGAGATGGGACTTTCATATGACTTTTTTTTTAATTTACTGGCTGACCCGGTAAACGTTGTTTTTTCATATTAATTAACCTACCACCTATTCTCAGACCTACCAAATATACACGAAACAATTCATAAAAATAGGTGAAGCCGTTTCGGAGTAGTTCGATAACAAAGACACGAGATTTTTATATATTAGATTAATAAAATTATCTCGTATTTTTTCTACATCTGGCAATTTTCTCCGGGAAAATTTTATGCTTATTATAGTTATTGTTGTGATAGATGTATTTGTCGTATTTATTTGAGAGTTTAGTTCAGCGGCTCCATATAATAAAGTCCCTACGGTTCTTGTTTCCTTTCTAAAATAGTACTCTCATAATCTGCTGTTAACAACTGCCACTTCTTTTTTTTTGCAAACTGACAGTTGTCAACAGCAGATTATACAGCTTGTTAGATTAGATTAAAACTATTGCACCAGATACATTATAAAGATACATGAAAAAAGTGTAAGAGAAACAGGAAGGAAATATATAAAACTACCCATCTAGATAATACTGTAATTTACGATCTGACCTCCGATTGTTGAATGCAACAGGGCCGCTGACATACTTCTACCCGGCTATGGGGCCGTCGCTGCCGCCGCCGCCGCCGCTCGTGTACTGGGGATACCCGACCCCGCCCGTGTCGCCCGCGCATTACTACCACCCCCCGCACCATCCCCATCCTCAGACCATGGTCAGTGAGTTGCTATTTCTTCATTTTTTATTAATTATTAGACATAATGGGGACTTTGGCCCAAAATTAAATTGGAGTGACAGTGTTCTGATACCATAGAGGACAAAGAAAAACTAAAAAAAAACTTAATTATTTTAATAATGCCAAAAATCACTTAATTACTCTAATAATCAAAAATACTTTCGAACTAAAAAGATGTAGGCTTTAGATTGAATTCGAAAGGTTTTTTAATAAGGATGTACACACATAAAAATATATTTTACGAGATAACTCACTTAACTGATATGCTTAACTTGGTCACACAAAAATTAAATAATCGATTTTTTAACATTTCATTTAAAACGCCGAATACGCTATTCAATGGTGAATGTTTGTGTGTTTTACAGATCCCAGAAGTGGTACCTGTGGGTGGCGGGTCCCCCCTCCCCATCCCTCCCCCAGCCGCCTGTCCCGAGTGGCCAATATTCATGGTCAACTGACGAGCACGGTAGGCCTTAAAACGCAAGTTAAGAAATTAGAGTTAAAAAGATCTACATAAGTAGATATAAACGTTATTGTTTCTTGCCTTTATTTTCGGCTACAAACAAAGTAACTTTTATTGATACCAGTCGTATATTTTGCCACATATCAACATTATTATAAAGGTACTGTCGACAGCACAAAAATCTTTACATCCATGCACTCTACGCAGAAACGTTACGGGCGAGTTTGCAACTAAAATGAAAGGTTGGTGCGCCGTCGAATGTTCATGTTAATACAGTTATTTTACACTACAAAGGACGAATACCGCGGGTGATATAGATTGTTTGTTATACCTAAGTTAACATATTGTTGTATGATTGATTTCTTTGAAATGTGTGGGCGTTATATCACGATATATATATATATTTACTGCAAAATATAAATGAAACTTATTTTCGACAAGCTAAAATATTTACAACTGATCTAATGAATCTTTGTCTTCGTTATTAATTTTATAAATGTAATTATAAATAAATATTTTATAAAAACTACTTAGAACACGCAGTGATAGACAAGGTGCTTTCTTTGTTAAATATTTTTTGTAGAAATTAAACCAAATACCTAAATAATGTTAAAGCACACTTATAGTACATGTTAAAAAGATACTTCAATTTATTTAATGTTAAGTCCATCGCTCAATTAGGTTATTATGGAAATATTAGAATAAATTATGTACTTTACTATAAAATTATGCCATAATTTGTAAGAGTAACTATTTTCATATTATTAAGATAGACGAGTAATTTATCGATGGAAAATAAATAAATAAACATCGTATGATTACTATAAATTAAAGGTTCTCACGACTTGAATGTACAGTCATTGTACAAACACATCTATGATAATTATTTCTATTGATAGTATCGAACGTAAAAAATATCATTAAAAACATGAAAGTCGTGATAACCCTGGAGCCTGTAACGGCCTCGTTAAATTTTTAGTTCCTTTTTTGATAATTCTTTTTAATTTTTTTACTTCAAATTTTATAATTGTCGTATTTTTTTTATTCATAAATAGACTAATTATCACTAAAATTTAAATCTACACGAACTTAACGATTAAATAATACATCTTAATACAAAATAACAAAATTCATATTTACAATAAAAATTAGGGGTTAAAGTATGAAATTGCCGTTTTATTGCAATAGGTTCTTTGAATTGACATAGAATCTTCATGGTTTGAGGTTTTCGAATGAAACTTTTTTCAAATGGTTTCTATGATGTTCTTTTTTTAAAAAATGTGAAACATTTGAATATCGACTTTCAATTGTTTTTGTTATTCAATTTAGACAAGAAAGATGGATACTGCGAAAATTCGAGTGATTATGAGGCACCCATTTTTCGTATTTTTTTATTTTATTGATTTGACGCAAGTGAGTCAATATTGTGGGTAAGGTAACGTTAAACCATGCCGCTAATTCCTGGGTAGTTTGACTAGGGTCGGCTTCCACTATCTCTCTTAATTCATCGTTATTCACCTGTGTGGGCGGTCTTCCTCGTGGCTCGTTCTTTAAGTCGAAATTTCCATCAAGAAAGCGTTTAAACCAAAATCGCACGGTGCGTTCATTAGTAGACCCCTCTCCAAACGCAGCATTGATATTGCGGGCTGTTTCTGCCGCGTTAGTTCCGCGTCGGAACTCGTATTAAAAAATCACTCGAACTTTCGCAGTATCCATCTTTCTTGTCTAAATTGAATAACAAAAACAATTGAAAGTCGATATTCAAATGTTTCACATTTTTTAAAAAAAGAACATCATAGAAACCACTTGAAAAAAGTTTCATTCGAAAACCTTAAACCATGAAGATTCTATGTCAATTCAAAGAACCTATTGCAATAAAACGGCAATTTCATACTTTAACCCCTATTATTATCTATATATAAAAGATTGTCTCTCTAGACCGCTGCCGTTGGGGATCTACGTTAATTTGTGATTACGGACCATCAACATCTATGATGCAATTAATTATAAAATAAACAATAATAAACATACATTGCTTCTGGCACCACACTAGGATAGGAAACCCTGTGTCGTGGGAACCAGAAACAACGACATCACAAACATGTAAACATGCAAGACCTGGGGCATTTTAATTACTGCTATAATATAATTTAAATATATAATATAATATAAATATATATACTTCAATTTAATATCTTTAAGGGTAAAAAACGGGGTACAATTAACATCAGAAAATAAATTTAGAATTTTTCAGTCTTATTTATAAAGCACAATTCCTTTAAACACCCCTAAAATTGTTCATGGTACTTCACCATAGATTATATATAAACTGCATTTGAGGTGCTTTAAGGGATCATGTTTTTATAAATATGTAATACAAAAAGTATCAATATGTAAATTATTAACAAGGGAACGGAGGTAGGTAACGAGGCTGTTACCGGCCTCTTTAAATTAGTGATTTTAAGGTAATTGATACAAGAGCTCAATTGTTAAGACTTATTTTTAATATAATAACATGTATTTAAGGTCAATAACTTATAAATCGTTAAAAAAAACTAGGAATTATAAAAAGTAACGGTCTTATTTATAAAAAACACGACTCCTCCAAAAAACAAGGGCAGTATAAACAATCTGTGGTTACGTGTTTCCCTTTGACACAGACTATTGGAACTGCCTCTGCGGAATTTTATGGAATAGTTTTTTTTTAAGAAATAGGACCTTAAATGTTTTCTTAGGTACCCATTAAAAAAAATAAGCCCACTAAAATGGCCCTGAAGCCTTTACAGGAATTAGTATTGTCTTTATTTTCTTTTCTCTTATGGCCACATAAGTAATACGATGACTTAGAATGGCACTCGTGTTAGATAATTTGTAATGTTAACTATTATTTTAATTTTTATCGGCTTAATCATGGCGCCTTGAGAGAAATTTGACTGCTTTATTTATGTACAAAAGATGTTTTTTTGACACGATTAACGCCGTACTGTTTTACTTAATTGTGTACATTAAGATAAGGAGAATATTAGGCCATAATGGCGTCAGTCGTGAGAGATTGCTTTCTAATGGCAATTTTTTGTATTGAGAATTTCGCTAAGATAATAGTTAACTGTAGTGTTGTCTCTTCGAATTTCGCATTAAAGAGCGTGACAGAACGTTACTCAAGTATTTACTTAGTGAAATTCTCAACTCAGAAACCGGCCCTAAATACAGCTAATATTCTAAGCCCTTCTATTCATCTATCACGTGGCCGGATAGAATATTCTTTATTGGACATCTGAGACTTAAACAATAATAAAGTACAGTACAGTTGGCGGCCTTACAAATAAAAGTAATTTCTTCTAGACAACCTTTAAATTACTTAATAATAACGTCAGCTTTATTTTATTATTGACGTAATAATATTATTAGTTTTTCTTGAAGTACATAATTAAGTACATAAATGAAGCACTTAGGTTCAGTCGCCACGATTAAATGAGCCGAAACTAAACAATGAAATCACAACGTCTTCCAATAATTTTTTAATAAGCGAATAAAAATTATTTACTGTACTGTAAGATTAATAAAATACTGTGTAAGTAATGTACTTCTACTTTAATTTGAAATGATATTAATTTGAGCGACTATTGTTGCTTTAATTTTATAAATTGAGTGTAAGCATACTTTTTGATTGGCGTATTTCTCAGTCACAATATTATTTGATTATGATCGTTCAAACACAAACTTCGTGTCACAAATAGAAAACAATACCTATATATCTGTTGTAGGCGTGATTTTGATATAAATTATTCGATGTAATTAAGTAGTTTATTCTTAAAATGGTCAGTTTAATTGTTATAACTTGATAAGTGCTTAACCATGACGTATTTTAAGTTTATTTGGTTTTGCATAGAACATAATAAAAATATAAAATTATAAAAAAAGAAGGCCAATATAGTCGTAGCGTGACCTAAAGATGAAGACTGTCTTATGGGAACTACGTTTTTTAAATTAAAATAAAGAAAATCGCGCAGTTTGCCTGTGTTATCCTATTATTGTTATATTCCAATGTAGGTAAGTATAAAAAAATGTTTAGTTTTACCATATGTAGAGCGATTTGTTTACTTCGATAATAGTTGGAAGTGTAGTTATATAACATATGTTTTGTTGAATTTAAAAAAAAATATAGTTTTTTAGTTATAGTTTGAAGATGATGTTTTATGTAGCATTGTTTCTATAACTTTAATAAAAAGTGACAAGATCTGTAAGACACAAAACTACTTCTTATTTATATTTAGTTAAAATAATATTCATTATTTTTGTATTTTTTATATCAATGATATTATTACCTACTTATCAGTTCATACCAAGAGGTTTTAATTGAGTTTATTTATACTGTTGTTTCCTGTAAAGTTCATTCACTGATTAGTTATAAAATATGTCAATAGTCTGTTTACAACGTTTTATACTTATTTATAAACCCTATTAAAATATATAAAAACCTAGCGTAGTGAAAATTGTTATAATATAAATGAAAAAGATATTACATTATAGAAAATAGTCGACATAGAATGTGCAATTTTAGACTGTAGTGTTTCGCCTTAATGCCAAAACATTTTGGTTTCATATCATATACAAAGTAGTGAATTGTTCCAATAAATAATTTACAATTCTCTTGTTTTTCTTTAATTGCCTTGGAAGACTGAAAGAACTTGTAACTTCGACTATAAATAATAACAGTCGGTAATAACCACTTCCACACAACACAATCACTTGACCTGCTCCCAAACTAGGATACCCTGTGCTATGGTAACCAGGCAAGGACGATACAAACATGAAAATACACCCAGACTGACGCCATTTGTACAAATGTACGGCGGCCTCCAGTGGGAATCGAACCCACGACCTCTGTTTTGGTAGCTAAACGAAGCGCAATAGTAGGCATCATGATGCGATCAAATCGCCTTAACGGCTATACCAACGAGGCAGATTACTGCCTCGTACGAATATATCAATCAGCAGAGTAATGAGCAAAAGGCAGGTATGATATGCAATTAAAGAAGAATTAAAGTGATAACTTTGATAAGTCAACAATTATCCAGATTAACTTTGAAAGAGCGTTTTGTCCATGCTGACTACTGCATCAACGAGGCTAGTGTTTTGAGCCAGCGGCCACGCGACAGTGTGGTGCACAAGGCACTAGACTGGTTGGTTGACAGCACATCAAAACATGCGTGCTCAGTTATATTGTTACGTGCCACTTTTCGGCAAAAGTGTAAAGATTTACATGCGGCTGTCCAAAAAATAAGCACAATAAGGGCACAGTATAATGAACATTATGAACGTTAGTAGGAAGAAAAGTAACTGATTCTTATAGGGTAATTTTTTTTTCAAAAGCGACATTTCCCCTGTAACCAATAGTGAAAATATATGTTTAAAAAAATGCCCCTTACTGTGTTTATTGTTGGAACAGCCGTGCTGTTGACTGTACCAACTACTATTGAAGGCTGGTGATATTAAGATAAAACACAAAGCATTCGCATAACTTCCATTTATTTACGTCAAAACTTATGACACGCATTACTGTATGGAAATCTCAACGTTACAGTTTTTAAGAACATGTATAAACCTACCAAATTCACGTCTGCTCCTTATGACAAACATAAAAGAAAAACTGGGAAGAATATATCGTAAAGTTAGGTACCTACGTCACTTAAAACTAAATTTTCACAAAAAAAAGAGTTGATTACGAACACGGGTGTTACGGAAAGGTCACGTGAAACTTGTCTTATCTTAAGCGAGGTAGGCCGACTTGCACAACTTTCTTAAATGTGGCTTAAACAGCATTTAACTAAAACACTTCATACTTAATGAAGTATTTTGATGCGAAAGTGATCTGTCAGGATCGTGGCAAGTGGCAGTCCCTGGTCTCTGCCTACCCCTCTGGGACACAGGCGTGAGTTTATGTATATATATGTACTTCATACTAAATTCGATTTGAACGGCGACTTAATCTGCAGAATTTTAATGACCCGATCGGGCCACAATTAATAACAATGGTTATTAATTGTACTTTTCAAGGTCATAATCTAACAGGTTAAAGTGTGAAGTAGCCACCAATAAACAATTTTTTTTTACAATCCGTTTTAAAAAGCTATTTATAGAGCCTGGAACTTAAGCCTAGGAAAATAGGACATTAATCGATTACCGCTAACAGCCGATTTTGGAAACAATGCTCCTATCGCCGTGTAAGTGAGGGGTAAACGTTGGTGAAACGGAAAAAAACTGTCAAGTAACCCTTAAAACAGGTTAAGTAGGCCTTAAAAGTCATCATTACACACAATTTTTATTATAAGACCAACTTAGAAATATCGAAAAAAATATTAGCTGTTTCATACATTCGCTCCTTGTATGGGACAGGTGATATTGTTCATTTCGGAGGGTCTCGTAAAGTATAATTGTACGGCCTTGCCGTACAGATGTTGTTATGTTGGATGTTAGACGTTCGTAATGTTAGGTATGTTCAGTGAATGACACGTCTGTCCCGTAAGATTGTTATATTGTCACTGAGTTGTGTTCACAAAATTGCTATATTCAACAAAATAAGTAAGTTAAAGAAACTGTATGTGCTCGCTCGTACAATAATAAATGTCTCCGAGACCAGGAGACACAGAAGTCTTAGTAAAATTATGTACAAAAGTAGCATAGCACCGCAAAATTTTTGTTTACTTATTGTTACTAACATAGTTTTTAAGTGTTTCAACACTATATGGGTACTGCCAGAAATATCGGACCTTTCTGCAACAGCCTGTATAAATAACAGAAAAGAAATGCTTGATCGCCGTTGTTTATCAATAATAATACATACAAGTAAAATTCGGATTGACATAAAGCTAAGGCGATGAAGGGTCGCTATGTGTATTTGGACTAGGGATAAGACGTGCGCCAAATGCTTTATTGAAAGGAAAAGAGTGATTTAGTTCACTTCCTTCAAAGAAGACTACTTAATTTCTTTTTAAAAAGTGAAAGTCTTAAGTTAAGTACCAATAATTGTATTTTTTAAACGCACTGGTTAGTACGTTGGACTATACACGCCTTTTTCAGGGTGGTTTGAAAGTCGCGGCTATGTAATTAGTAATTAAAAACGGCATCTATCAAGAATATTACTTTAAGTATAGACGTAAAAAAAAAATAGTCGAGAAACCTTGTTTCGAGTTGAGAAATCTTGTTTAACAAAATGCGGGAACGATTAGTACCGCCTCTCCGTCTAATGTGACCCGCGGCGCGCACGCACCGCTCTGGATGGCTACTAATGGTTTTAATAGATTCGAGTTTGTGTCGAGATATTTTTGAAAAGTGCGTTTTATAAAAAAACAATCTAGCATATTCGATAGCTATTGTCAGTCTCGTTCATTTGGCATTTAGGTACTATGTTTTTCAAACCACCCAAAATTAATGCAGTATATACAGTATTATTGCCAAAAAGTGCTATCTAGACTTATCTTCTAAATAAAAATATAAGATTTGTACCTAATTTATGACTGCAAAAACGAATTATAAAAGAAGATTTCTATTGGCGCGAAAGAGATGAGGCCTAAGCCCACAATGGGCTCTGTTTATGGGCTGATTGGATAGATAGATTATATTTTTTATACAGCTCGTATTTTAAAACTTTATAGATATACAGGATGTGCAAGTAAACGAAAATAAAATTCAATGAAGCACTCATAATCACTTCTCCTCCGTACCATCCCTCTCTTCTAGACAAAAATGCACCCAGTATATTACGAAATACGTCGAACCATAGTCCGGATACACATAGTGAAATGGTCTCGCTATAAAATGTAGAATCGTCAAAATCCATCACAACCTTCCAATGTCTGATCACAGCTTGTCTTACAACAATACGTAAGCTACACTAACCCCCGGTTTCTCGTACATTAACACGCTGTTAATCTACTGTTAACAGCTGTCAACTGACCAAAGTGCATACAAAAAAAAAAAACACTGACAGCTGTTAACAGTAGATTAACAGCTTGTTAGTGTACGAGAAACGGGGGGGTAAACCTATCTAACTTAATTACGTTCAACACATGCGTTGCTCCATTCGTTAAAGTTCAACAAGGTACTGAAGAGAACCAACAAATCGACGGAAGATTACACAAAGTTGTAACAAAATTGCCCTTTAAAAATAGGTTCTACTAGTCAATACAAGGATCTTTCGTTGCAACATCGAATTTTTTATTAGTTCATGATATACTTTTTGGCTATACGAAAGCAGTATTAATTCGACAAAGATAAAAACCTGAAATAAAAAATATGCAACAACCCGACTGCTGAGCATTAATTAAAAAGCAGGAGGGACCCAAATTTAACATTGTAACTCATTGCGAGGTACCTGGGTTGGTCCCGCCTGTTTAGTAGTTAATGCTCAGCAGTCGGGTTGTTGGTTATTTTTTAGTATTAGTGTGGAATAGTTGTTTTTTTTGCCACATCGAAGTAGTAAAACTTTGTTTTCGTATTAGTAAGAGAAACTAAATCTTTTGGGGAGGAGGGGAGTATTTTACTACCTCTCGGTAGAGTACTAATTTTTCTTAACCATTTGACAAGTATAGAAAAACCCATGCAGTACAGGGTGACTATGAATTCGTTCACCGTATTTTGAGGGAATACTGTTTTGAAAAACAGTATGAATAATGATTTATCAGTAATGGCAAAACGTATTTGTAAGTATTCGTGATTTCCGATCTTTGGCTCCATACTGTGAATCCAATTTCGAAGTGGTCGGAAATACCGTAACGTTGAAAAATGTTTTCTAACATGTGGAATGCTTAAGAGTCTGTCGTCCGATACACGTAAACCATTAAGAGAACAATTGAGTTGGCCGGCGCCGATCATAAGATGCTCAAAACAGTTATTTTTGGATTTTTATTACTTTTAATCCTGAGTGAAGTAAAATTACAGAAAAAAAATTTTTTTGTATATTTTTTTTTAACCAGCACCATATTTTTTTAAATAACGGTTAGAATGTCCCCTTAAACGGTGAACGAATTCAAAATCACCCTGTGGTGACGACGCGACGTTACTATAACTGTTAATTAAATAAAGTGTGGACATCCAGTTGTCTCTTAGTCACAAAACATTGCCGTATGTAAACGTTGTGTGAGAGGGAAATAGTTATTCAGTCCCTTTCTTAAATTAACAGTGCTATAATTGTACTTTATTGCATAAAAAAAAATCTTTTTTCCTGAACATATTCGGCACAGCTACTCGAACACGGAACTGAGAAGGGCAAGTTCCTTCCAACGTAACACCAGACACAACACGATTGAAAATATAAGAAAATTAAACCTACGTATCACGAAGATAATATTATTTTCACACATGATTCTCACACAAGATAACATATCCTTTTCCGAATCTGCCAAAATATCCGCACCCAAAACACACATATAAAAATAACTGCACGAACGTATGTACAGCAAAAAGCTTACATTTAAAGCGTTTCATGTTGTTCCGATCAGAGATGAATATGTTGTATGATGGATATGTTCCATACAAGTCTTCTAAGAAATACGCATGATTTTTGTAATTACATTTTACACAAAAATCTTGTTCAGTACGGTAGCTCGGGAATATTGTAACTAGAGAACCGATGCAATTTATTAGGGTTCCGTAACCAAAGGGTGCCTAGCGGGTACCTACTAATATGCCTTCAACGTCTGTCTGTCTGTTTGTCTGACCTATAAATAATAATGTTATTATTAATTAACATTTATTTAAAGCATCTGTGGCAACAGTTGAATTTTTCACAGAATGTGTTATAATGTCGGTTCAGAAAATAATACAAAACAGTTTATAAATAAAGGGTATGGTTTCTGTTTACAAGAAACACACATTTTGAAGTTTTGTTTACTCCATCGTAAAAAGGGTAATGTATACCTACAAGTGTCGAAGTTGGTGTCATTATAGTGGAGACTCTACAGTTCAGTAACAATAAAAACAGGTCAAGTGTGAGTCTGAATCCTGTAAGGATCTCTAACAGAATGGAAGAATTTTTTTGTGACGTAATCCTACTTCCTAGTGTGGATGCAAGAACTATGAAAATAGAGTTCAAAAATGTGGCACACGCGTACGGTTACCACCAACATTGCAACGTCAGCCACAATCGGGCACACCAACATAGCCTGACACTCCAACAACAGTAGTAGCCGGATCGGCATGGATGACATCATCACTGAACAGATGTCGATGAAATTTGGCACAGAGATAGTTGGAATAGCACATAGGCTATTTATTTATTTTATTTCAGAAAATACACATAAAAATGCTTCCGCGCGAACGATTTCGTGGGCAAAACACATAACAATAACGTTTTCGGCAGTACGGAATCCTCGATGCTCGAGTCCAACTTGCACTTGGCCGGCTTTTTTTTAGTGTCATGGCCCTCTGGTTTCAATAACCCCATAATTATGTTTTCGGCAGAACGGAATCCCGATGCTCCAGTCCAACTTGCACTTGGCCGGTTTTTTTAGTCTCATGGCCCTCTAGTGTCAATAACCCTAGTTTAACTTAAAACTTAAATAAATAATTGAATCGATTCTTGTATGAAAAAAGTCCATTATAAATACCAACTCGGGTCAGAGCGGTCCGAATACACCGTTAGTGCGAAGCCTACAACGTTGCAAGTAATTTTTAATTTAGACAGCAAAAATACGTTTTTAGTTTACAAGAAAACAGTGACTCCATCCACCACTAAGCCTTAGGAAAGAGTAATATGGTGTAAGTACGGGGATAGGTATATCCACGCTGGTTACAAATTATTAGTCTTATAAAAACACTCCTCGAAAGCAGTTTAGATAGTCTAAAGGAAATGGAAAGACTATACCGCAGACTGCTTAAACCGTATTTGAGTAGTGTTTTAGAGGAATCATGCTTTATAAATAGCAACGTTAGTGTCAACGGCGCAAAGAACGGTTTTGACGGATTTTTACAAACTTCGAGCAATAAAAAAATCATTGAACAATAAAATATATTCCAATGCACATAAATTTGTAAGGATTTCATTTAATTAAACTTTAAAACATATCTAGGGCTAGGTTTTGGCCAACACCAAACTCGAAAACGAGCGGTTTCCCGAATCACCGTTTCCTCTCATTTATTTACTGGAATGCTTCCTTATTTAGTAGGAGGATAAGAATGATTAGAATACAAAACAAAACTCTTAGGTATAAAAATAAATCCATTATGTGTTACTGTAAGTAGTTTCATAACTGTTACGATTAGATATAACATTAAATTTACACAATCATAAGCTGCAACCAAAACGCTCTAGGGGCAGTTTCACCGCACAATATCCACTTCGCAAAACGTCCACTTCGCAAAATGGCCACGTCTCTTTCTCAGATTGTTCATTTCGCAAAATGTCCACGAGTTAAGGCTGTTCTTACATGGAGCGTGCCGTCTCGCTGGCACAATTTAATGTAATAGTATGAGTAAACTTTTGGTAAATGTGGTCTGAGGGTGTGATGCATAATAAAATTAGGGACATTTTAAGTACAGTACAACTTATTATTAGACTACCTACATATTAACATTTTTGTGAACTTAAAAAAAAAAAATAATAGATTATTATTATTTACTGAGAGTGTCTGCCGTTAAACTGCAATACAGTTTGGCAGAAGGGAATATATTGTATAACTTTGTCACTGTGCTTAATTAAAAAAAAAATAAAAAATAAAAAAAAAGTACACTTTTTCCTATACTTAGTTTTTAACAAAGAAGAGTTGTTTCCAAAATTATTAATTTTGGAATAAAATTTTCTCAATCAAAGTTTGGTACAGGATAAGAAATATAATATGCCTTGAATGTTCGCAATATTATTTTTCTATCAAACCCTAAGACTACATTTATCAAAAATACTCATTTTATTACAATCAATAAAATTATTCAATTGTGCGAGCGAGACAGGATGCTCCACGTAACAACAGCCTTAATATGAAAAAAAAAAAAAAACGCTCCATTTTGCGAAAGAGACATTCTGAGAAGTGGTCATTTTGCAAAGCGGTCAATTTGCGACGGAGCGAGTGTTCACAAGGAGCAAACTTTGTCACCGTAATGGTTACTAAAATTGCCCTTTGTACATCGAGCACCGATAGAGGTAGAATTATGCGATTAGTCAGTAGGTGAAGCAGTTGATTCGACGTTGGGCGTAAAATTTGTGCTTTTGAAAAAACATTCAAAAAGGAGTGTTCGTGTTTTTGATAATATAAAAACACAAACACGCCTTTTTGAGACGCCGACAGTAAGACTTAAATATATATCATACATTCTTGTAAAGGTTGACTTTAAACACGCGACTAAACTGTATTAGGCCTAGACAATTTTCTATGTAAGTACCACCCCCTAATGTTAAATTAAAATAGTGTGGGTCAGAGTGTATCGTATCCCAATACCGAGCCGGAGTTCGGAGTTTGTTACAGATGAAATGACTAACAGTAAGTCTTATTTATTAAAAGGCGATTCCATTAGTTAGAGCCGGTTGATAACAGGATCTCATCTCAAAAACCGTCTTTAACTCCCTCTTAACAGCGTTTTAGTGGCATCGACTTTTTTATAAATAGGTCCGTAATTTTAGAGTTCTTTTGTCCATTTTTTCTCTAAAGTGGTCTAGATTTTGAAATAGACACCTAGTCTAAATTGTCATGTTCATTAAGTCGCAGTTTCTGTGCTACTTTGGATAAAAACAATTTGATTTTGAGCTCGATATTTATTAGGGGGTTATAGAAATACACATTTTTATTGCCAACATCGGAAAAAACTATCCTAGTTGCTGGGCGAGAGAAGTTTGTGCGGGAGTCGAGTTTTAGTCGCTTGTTTACGGCCACCCTTAGCTTACACTATAACCTATGGCAACAATCGTTCTAAACCTAGATGAATGTACGTAACGGTCCGAGTTCTATAATACAATAATTATGAGAATAATGAGCTACATGTTTCAAGAAGAATAGTTATGGTCTTTTGAGAAATTATCCTTTGTGCTTAAGGCCGGCTTCCAAACTGACAATACGGTATTTGACACGATCAACAATAAATTATTTCATATGCTCGATTAAAACAAAAATTACAGAATATCTCAGAAAATGAATCTCTTTTAGTCAATTACTAGTTATTACAATTTTTAAATAGATTAAACATAAAAGAGTGCTCTGAAATGTGACGTCATAAGCCAGTATTTTCATACAAAATTCCGTTTTAAAAGTTAACTCATTTGATATTTTGTCAAATACCCAATTACACTAAGTAAGCACTCTCGGTGTCAAAACACTCCATAAACGAAGCATAAATACTCCACGATACCTCTAAAGCATTACTCAGAGGCAGTTTAAACAATCGGTTTTTAAGTCTTCCCCTTCACCACAGACTATTTAAATATGTTTGGTTACTTAGCTAGGTTAGTTAAACTCTTCTGACTTCACAAAAAGAAAGATAACGGAACGATAACCCTTAGTTTTAAATATCTATGTATTTCTTTGGTTGTTACAATGTTAAAAATCTTTTGTGTGTCGTGTGTGTAATAAATAAAAGGTTTCTATTCCATAATTAAGCATTTATTTAGTGAAATTCACAATTCACAAGCCGCCGTTTAGAGTTTTATTGAATGGACGATTTTTCACGTATCAATTTGGTTGGCTGCGAAGTTGGCAGGGGTTACCTGGCTACCCTAATATACATTTTTTCAAGTATCAAATCTGACCTAGTAACCAGAAGCACCATCTTGCGCGACGTACGTCATTCATTCTTTCAGTTCCCCAAATTCAAAGCTAGGAACTAGTTTAACTGTGAAGTCCTTGATGCAAAGCCTGTGCCTTGCAGTGGCGTATGAAGAAAATTTTAGTATTATTATAATAATTTAGTATTTATTTAGTAAGTCAAATAATTACGTACTATTGTGTAAAATTCAAACGTAGAATTTCTCAAAAGACCAGTTGACCTATACACTCAGTACTTTGGACCACTAAACTGTGTTTAGACAGCTCTGGATAGCAGATAGTTTTGTCTTAAAATTCCTAAGATCTCAGTTACGTTAGCGTTGAATTCGACTACACAGAAATAGTTAAAGTTAAAGCTTAAATCACTTCAACAAGCCCAACGTACGAGTGCGCGAGTCCAAAAGCGGGTGATTTAACGGAATCTTACATCAAATGACAAGATAAACCCGGATCACGCGATCGTTAAGACTTGGCAGTACTAGTTAGTACCTTTCGAAGCAGCTAGCGGCGTGTCATCGGAGTACCTGTAGACGAAACAAAAGGCTCAAAGGAACGTCAACAGAGGAGAAGTCTGTAGCGACTGTGAATTTATAGAGTGCTCACGGGCGTGACAGCGTGTAGGGTGGAGTGCTCACCAGCTCGTTTATTGGCGTGGAACTGCTGAATACAGCGCGCGCACGAGCAGGAACCCTCCGGAGGAAACTGCAGCGACTGTGTGTGTATAGAGTGCTCACTAGTAGGTACGCAGGTGTCGAGTGCTCACCAGCTCACTAATTGGTGTGGAACTGCTGAATGCAAAGGGCGCACGACCATGAACTCTCCAGAGGAAACTGCCGCGACTGTGTGTGTGTGTGTGTGTATGTAGAGTGCTCACTATTGTGCAATAAGTGTAGAGTGCTCACCAGCTCGCTACTTGGTGCGGAACTGCTAACAGCAGGGCGCGCATGTCCAGAGGAGGAATCTGCAGTGGCTGTGTATGTATAGAGTCCTCACTAGTGTACATGTGTAGATAGGAGTGCTTACCAGCTCGCTACTTGGTGTGGAACTGCTGAATGCATAGCGCGCACGACCAGGAACCCTCCGGGGGAGTCTGCAGCGGCGGCGCCAGGCAGTACATGTGGTACCCGCGGTCGCAGTCGTCACAGAACAGTAACTGGTCCTGGGGAGGCACGAACAACAAGGAATAATAGTAATTCATTTAATTGCTGCTTAGTTCAAGAATATAAGGAGATATTGCACAAACTAAGTAGTACAATAATACTAAACTCAACTCGGCTCGGCCCGGCTCGACTAGCTTCGACAACTGGAATTCAAGGAGTTGAATTACCGACGCAAATTAGAATTTGTAATCCAATTCCGTAATTGTGATTTAGAATTGCAATACGCTATTGGACCTCATTTTAAACAGTCATAAATTGTTCACAAATGTTCTATTAGACGGTAAAAATAATGAATTAAATTTTTTGTTACTTAAAAAACTAAAAAAACATTATTTTTAAATTCAATACTTCATGAAAAGTTGAAAAGTCTGTCAGCCATGAGATGTTCTAAGATGCGATTTATAGTTTGCAAACACACACATAAGGCTGAGACGTAACCATTTACTATGTCAGTGACGTCACAACCATGGGGTTTTTGGCTTTTCAAAAGAAAAATTTAATTCCAACAGCCGTCTTCTACTTTTATGTAGATCGATAGATAGATATCACTTTATTGTACAATACGATTAAAATCAGTTAACGATTCGGCTTTTCTCGGACATCATCGCCTAAATCCCGAGACGGAAATGACACGAAATACATTACCGCGATTTCTTTTAGGTAGCATTCAATTTGAAGTATCATAAACGCAATGTATAGCACCTGCCAAGATGACATTACTAACCGGTAGACCTAAGAAATTTATTATGCAGAAGTGATCGCAACATAGGAAGCTCTTTAAGTCTTTCATGAAAGTTGTATATTATCATTCGTCGTATCACGCAATAATCAAAATCATCCATTTTTAAACGATATTTTTTGCCGGGCACTTCTTTGGATTGTTGATCTTTAGGTGACTGATCTGAGAGCTTGTCATTTTCCTTCAAAATTTTTAACACGCTGCTTTTCGAAACTCCGGTTGCTTCACAAACCCTGTCCAAATTTTTTTTATGATATATAATTTCTTCTTTTTTAAATAAATTAGCTTCTTTTCTAAAATAGATATATACATTATTTACAATTTCACGAGATTGAGGAACAATTTTTTTACCACGCTTTAAATTTGTTGAAGCCATGATACATAACTATTGTAAGTTAATTTTGATAAAATTTGATAGAATCGAATATTTATATTTTATATTTTCTTGATTTGTATGGCACTTGTACTTTCACGAATGAAATTAGCGTTCATAAACATAAATTTATCATATACGTCAAACTGTTTATATTGACACTAAGAAGTCATAATGTCAAAATAGTCAATTATTTTTCTTATTTCAATATAAAGGTTGTGTTAGTTTTAAGCTACAAAGGAGGTTTTGTTGCTCATATCGTTCTTGTATTGTATTCAATAAGACAACGAGTAATATAATTAAAGGTCATATCTGTAAATTGATAACTCTATGTGAGAGATGAGGGACTCACAATTACCGACGTTGGCCGAATCGTTAACTGATTTTAATCGTACTGTACACCAGTAAGTCAAATAGATATACATATATTAAGTTCGTAAGCCCAATAAGAAATAAACATTTTCTTAATCAATTTTGATGTGAGTCAACTAGCCTATTTCTTTTTGCACAACACTGAATGGGGCATCGAAATAAGAGTGTTAACGAAAAGGCGCAAATTAAGCTATACACCATGGATTTTAAAGGTCGTTGGAGAGCGAAAATTAAGGTGTCGTAACAATAGCTGTCGATTACGCCAGTTAACTATTTATTTTTATTTTTCATCTATACTAAATAGTAGTCTAAGCGCCACTTGCACCATCCCACTTTTCCGGGGCTAACGGGTTAAACCTGGAGTTACCATGGTTACCAGTACAATTCGACTCAATTCAATACAACTGGGTTAACGGTTTAACCCCGGGTTAGTGGGATGGCGCAAGTGGCGCTTAATCGGCATTTTTAACTACTATTTAAATAACCGCGGCTCTCAAACCGCCAAACCATAAGGCCGCCAATTATATATTTTTTTGTCACTGCTGTTTCTGTACCATTTTTTCCGGTATACAATAAAAAATATTCTTATCTTATCCTACTTCAGCGTGTACAGGAGCTTCGGAAGCCCCATTTACTTACATCGTTATCGCTGGTCCCGCACACGGAGCAGCATTTGCACTCGATGCACTGCCACCGGTACTTGCGCACAGAGACGAACATGTTCTGTGTGAACTGCAGGCAGGTGGGGTGCCCTGTGGAGAGTGTTGCCATTATTGGTTACATTCGCCTCGTATCGGCGGTTTGTATAGCGAATCACCAGTTTTATCCTTACGAATTTTGTTACACTTACCACTTGTTTATCGTACGCTGTAAGCAAAACCATGGCCCTGTTTCATAGAACTCCAATTCATGGCTTACTGTGACAATTCCATGTACATATTAGGAAGACTAATATGTACAACCGGCTTCGCAATGTACATAAAATTGCCATAATAAACTATGAATTGTAGTAGGCCCTGGTTGTCGTATCGAGCCAATTAGGGTGAATCAAAATACCTACTTTTATTTACCCGAAAAGGGAATGTTGAATGAATGCTCGTCAAAATAGACAGAAAGACCAGAAACTCATAAAATAAGGGGAAAATAAAAATCGAGGATGGGCACCCTTGTGCCCAACCAAGCACACACAAATGTGCAGTGGACAGCAAGGAATAGTGTGTTCGACAAACTTACGACGGCGCCTCCTTCAACTGCACAGTTAAGTTGGTCAATGTTTTTTAACAACTGTGTTGAATTTTTTTCCTTATTACACATTGCCAAATATTTTTTCCCCCCTGTAAGAAGACCACTTCGAAATCGCGATCCCTTTTCAAGCTTATATTCAATACACAAAAAGCGACGGTTTCGACACAAAAATATATCGAAGTATATGTTTCCGCGATGAAAAAACTATAAAACCCTACCTTTTTGGAAAAATAAAATAAGGGGATTTATATACACCGTACACCTGTACTGGGTTAAATAAATTTTTGCGAATAAAACTTTTTCTATTCGATTCTAGAATGTGCAATTCTTGAAACACGTCAATTAGTGTTTGTCATTTACATTACAACAATTATTATAATGTATTTATTCATATTTAATTTTGTTGTTATAGTTTATGGTTTTATGTATCTTATTTATATACATGTATATTATGTATTATATCTGCTCCTACTGTTTTATTTCACAATTAATTTATTTAATTTAGCTTTTTCACACTTCCGTATGCCTATCATTTATTCTCATTCACCTCATGCGGTTGATTGGTAGAAAATGCTCGTAGCATTAAGTCCGCCGCATTGCCATTGTAATATTTATTTATGTGCAACAAGCTTAATTATTATTATTATACATATTATATATTCCACACGAAACATATTAGAAAAGAAATTACATCTACAACGGCGAGCTTATAATATATCTGTAAGAGATTTGATTTGGTGGTTTGACGACTTTTGGTCTACGAGTTTCACTTAATTTTTAAATATTTAAATTAAGAACGGTTTTACGATTTTCCTGATGTCTAGGTAGTGGCGCAATCTGATAAATCTAATATATAAATACCTCGTGTCACAGTGTTTGTTATCGAACTCCTGCGAAGCGGCTTCACCGATTTTGAAGAAATTTTTCGTGCATATTTCGTAGGTCTGAGAATAGGTCGTAGGCTAATTGATATGGCAAAACAACGTTTGCGGGGTCAGCTAGTAACGTATAAAACTATACTGCCTCAAATCTGGATGGTTTGAAAGCCGCGGTTATGTAATTATTAATGAAAAATGGCATCTATTAAGTATAGACGTAAATAAAATAAAAAATCGTTGAGAAATCTTGTATATAAGTACTATTAGTGTGCCTGTCCGTAAAACAGAACAATGACCCGCGGGCCCGCAGCACGCACGCCCCGCTCTGGATGCTGGTGCTAATAGATTCGAGTTTGTGTCGAAATATTTTTGAAAAGTGCGTTAAAAAAAATCGAACTAGCGTATTCAATAGCTATTGTCAGGCACGTTCATTTTGCTGTCTTTCAAACCACTCGAAATTAAGGGTGTATGTGTTAAATAGAATTAATATTATTCTATGTAGGACAATGCTTTATCAGCTACGTCGACATTGGAAGAGATATACAAAATGATATACATCCTGATATTTCGAAAAAATATAAATCTATCTAAGAAAAAACTCGTGGAACAAAATCGGTTGTAAAATACAAACTCGAATTGACTCGTTTAAGGAATTGCGCATTTTATCCAGGCGTTTCACGTTGCTATTCGATTTCACATATTGGCCGACGATTTATAATACATTGTTGGTTTTACAAAATCAATGCTAAAGATTCGTCAGAAAACCCGGCAATAGGTAGGTAACATAACTCTGTAAAGAGCTAAACTAGATAGATCTTGTGCAATATTCTCTGGTGATTCGCTATACACTAAATTCGCTACACATGCAATAAACTGAATATTTCTAATAAACTGGCTTGTCATGAAAACTAGCATTTCTATTTGTATTTATGATGAAAACGTACAAAATAATTCATTCACATATTGCAAGGCACATAGGTTGTCTTACCTCAAAGGTGTTTCCTTCCGGAGTCTTCGTAAAAAAACATGAATTTTAAAACATATATTTTTGCACATGTAATCTTTTAACACTCTTCATACCAGTAATAAAGAATAAAGGGGACAAAATGCTATGTGCCGAACAATAGTGAAGAACTAGCCCTTAAAAGTAAATCTTTGACACCGTTTTATATAAGAAAGAAAACGAAACTTAAATGTAACAAGTGAGTATCAAAAGATGGAGTATGGAAGTGCATGTACATCACTATTCTTCAGCACAGTAAATGAAAATAACAGCTGTTCAACTGATCCGAATCATGCATTTTAATGTTATTCATAAAATGTTCACGATATACAAAACAAAAAAAAAAAAGAGAGAAGAGAGAAATAAAAACTAGTATTAGAGAACTTTTTCGTGCTTACTCTATAGAATAACAATGGTTATAATAATTATTTCTTTATTTGCTAAGATTATAATAAACTTTGGGAATACCGACTATGCACTTCCTTACTAACATTTCTGATACTAGGAGACCTTTCGGAGTTAAATATGAATAATAGTATATATCCAACATCGAATACATTGCACTCATGTATATAAGGCACAAAACAAATCTATATACTCTACATTTATAAAATATTATTTAACTACAAAGTATATGTAATTATATTACTTTCACAAAAAAAAAAACAATATATTTTGGTGCTGGTATATGGTAGGTATTCTGCTTTTAGAATATAAAATAAAATATACAAAATGACGAATATATCTTAACTACACGAAAACATTTACTTAAAATTATAATATAAGGCATACTTGCATCAAGTACATATTATTGTTGTAATATAATTTTGGGACATTAAGACCGATTAAAAATTTAAAACCTAGCATCTACATTATGTAACGTTGTGGTAAGCATGAAAATAAACTACACTTAAAACGACAACAACTATACTCTATAGGAATGAATTCATATTCTGCTACAAAGTTAAATTATAGTTCAACACATTCAAAACAAGTCTATATGTATGAGAGATTTAACGTCAAATATAATAATTTATGTAATAGAAATTTCTTTGGAATATAATCAATTTTAGTATATATTTTGGTCATTCAAGTACATTCTAAAGTTCCAACCCAATCAAGGCACACGTGACAAGCTCTAAGCATACAAAAACAGACATATTACTCAGTCAATAAAAGCTCAAAATACCCCCCCTTTTAACCGTGGTCCCACCACTCTGCCCCACTAGTGGGTGCACAGGTAATGTTTTTTCCCCTTAATATTTTGTTTCATTCAGCTTTTGTCTAAATGTAAACCCTTCGATGGAATAGTCAAAATAAGGGAAGCTATAACACATCTATCGAGTTGTTTGCTCGTCTCAGATTATTCGTTCATCTCACTCCAGGGAGGCCGCCGAGGAAAAAATCCATACCTATTTCACAGACTGAATTTGCAAAAAGTGTCTTTGTTTTTAGGACCCCATGTCCGTGAACCTAAGGCCACGGACTAAAACCTGGGACTAGATAGCATGCAAAAACGGCCATTTTTGGCGTACATGCTATATCTAGTCCCAGGTTCGTGATCCTAGGTTCTTTGTCGTGGGTCCTAAAAATCACTACTAACATGATGAAGAGATTGATCTGACACTTAACATGATTGAGAGATTGTACAGACACTTTTTGCAAATACGATCTGTAAAAGAAGATATGAATTGTTTTTCATTGGTGGCGGTAGTTAGCCCATTGTATCCCCAATTGAAGAAATATCAACCAATATCAATAACCTGATAAATAATCGCGATTAGACCGGTTTACTACGTATGAACATCGCGAGCCATTAAAAAACATCACGATCAATGATTTCTCCACTTTCATAGCATAAAAAAAAATGTTTACACCCAGACCAAAGCTAAATGAAACTAAATGTATACATAATTTCCTACTGCACTGCATTTATAATAAGTATTTTTATCATAAATTATTATTATTATTATTAAGTTTACTGTTTGACGAAGACATTAATTTTAAACAAAAATGTGCAAGAACATGCATTTCACAAGAAAATCGATTTTCTTCGCGGATTTTGGAAACATGTGACTAGAAAATCTAGAGTATAAACTACTTAATGCACATTTCTAGTTCATTAGATCAACAGTTGTTATATTTTTACTTAGTATAATGCGATTCACTGATTGGCACTTAATTGTTTGCCATGTAACATCCCTGAATGACTGGGCGAGGCTGAAAATACATATGGCTCGCTAACTTTGCTGACTAAACTAGCTAAGCTTAGTTTGGCACAAATAGACTAAGAAAAAAAGCTCGCGTTGCACTAGACGCTATCCAGCGCGGGTGCCGCCAGTCACGCGGGGAAGCGCGTGCAATGTGGCTAATGCGATGCAAAGCTCGATGCGAATACAGGCTGTGGTTTTGTAAAGTGACGTCAGACTTTTGTACGGAGGGATGTCTACATACACAACATTGATATAAAAAATATATTTCTTTTAAGAAAAATTTCTATCTCTTTAAAATCATTAAATTGGTGGGTGTGACATGGTCACATTGGGTCTCAAACCCTTAAAATCTCTAAAATATTAAAAAGTCACCGACGACAGGGGCCGCCGAGCGCGTTCTATGGGCCCCTAAAGCCACACGTCGCGGTCCTTTCAGATCGAATTGAGCAGGGCAATTCATAAAGAAAAATTATCTGCAGGAAAAATAAAAACACATTTCTAGAATCAAGCATTACTTACAAAACTTGTTTTACTATCCTCCCTTAGGGCCAGTTTCTGAATTGAGAATTTCGCTAAGTAAATAGTTAACTGTAGTGTTGTCTCTTCGAATTCCTCAGAAAAGAGCGTGACAGAACGTTACTTAAGTTTCCACTTAGTGTAATTCACAATTCAAAAACCGGGCCTTAGTCAGCGGCCATTTACCACAACCACAGCCTGTTTATGTTTCCAGTGTATATTTGGCATAATCTAATACAAAAGAAGCACTAACGGTAAGAGCACAATAATATATCAACTTCATAACGGTACCTACAATGAACACCTACGTATTTATTATTTGGAGTTCTTTTATTCTACGGAATGTATTATAATAAATAAACACAGCAGTGTGACAAGACATTTCGTTTCAATAACACAATGTTACTTAGATTGAACAAAGAAACAAAGCATCACATATTAATTGTGATGCGAACATTTTGTGACCAAAGAGAAAACTAAAATAAAATCTGCTTTTTAATAGGGTAACGTCTACACTTTTCGCAACGTATTCTGGTTGTTTGCTATGACACAAGTGGTGAGAAATAAAATAATAGTTGCCTCAATGATCTTTTTAAAATGGGCCATTTTACAGTACTAATAAAATCTACAGTATACATGATAACCTATCCTACGGAATAAGTATCAATTCCGCCTAAACATTGCCCGAGTATTAGCTACTTTCATGGTAACTTTTTTTAGAGACGTCACTCAAGTTTTTGACAGAAACCTACTGATCATGCTGCCAACATACTGTTACGTAGTTTGGCAGAAATATAACTATTTGAATAAAAATCTTAAATCAATCAATCAATCTATCAGCCCGTATTCGTCTAATTCTGGACATAGGCCGCACACGCCATTTTTTTCTGTCCTCGACCATCCTCACCCAGCCGCTGCCAGTCTCAGATCGTCGGTCCAGCAAGCTGTTGGGCGTCCTACGCTGCGATGCTGATCATATGGTATATCAAATAGGATGGTAGTTTAAAAGGGAAACCTCTAGAACATAAGGTAAGCTTTTACTAGAGAAGACTACGAAAGGCATACGATAAAGAGTCGCGCCATCTCGCTTTACGTAACGATTGAGAATGAGATGGCGCCAAGCGCCGATACGGGGGACAATGCTTGCCCCCACCTCAAGATCGAAGAAGTTTATTTCGACCCAATTGAAGATTTATGAAATCGTCATTAGGTAGCGATGTCCTTGTGAGGATTCCATTACTCTTGGAAACAGCATCCATCTGACACACTACCAGAGCAGTTTCAAAAACATGAAATCGTCATTAGGTCGCGATGTCCTTGTGAGGAGTCCATAATTCTTTTAATCTGCCCCCACCTGACTCACGAACGAAACAATTTATTTCAACTAATTTTAAAATTATGAAATCGTCATAAGTTAGATATTATTGTCCTTACGACGATTTCAGAATTTTGAAATTGATCTAAATAAACTGCTTCGATATACATACTGCGATCGCCAACCCGCCTGCCAAGCGTGGCGATTATGGCAAAACCCCTCATGGTTTTGAAAACCATGAGGGAGGCCTATGTCCTGCAGTGGGCGTCAAATGGCTGATGATGATGATGAAACTGCTTCGGTGGTGGGTCAGGTGGGGGAAGATTTCTATAATTCATACAAAAGCTACAACTCCCGAAATCCCAAAAATTTACCTCCCACGTTCCTAACCGGATATAAGGTTGCAATGGGGGGTCGTGCCTCCAGGGCTCAAGTCCTACAGGCTAATAACCTCACACAGACTACACGGCACTCAGTATTCAAAACAAGAATACCAACTCCCCTAGCATGAAATTTATCTTGCGCCCTCGCCCCACGTCCCGTCCGTCTCTCGCGCCTTGTGCGGCTACAACTAAGCCAGCGCATGCTAAGACGCGGGCCGGTAACCTGGCCGGGGGCGCCACACGGGCGGAATGTCGCCTACACAATGTTCTTTAATTCCATTGCCCCTCCGAGAAGCTTGTGTTATAAATTATTGTGAAAGAACTGGATTGTTACCACGATCCCCCCATTTTTTTTACAATAATGTCTACGTACAAGCCAATGTCATATAATCACAAAAGATTTATAAAGTATTTTGATACGTGGCCTCCGTTTTATTGCTGGGCAAAGGCCTGCCCCATCACAGAGCAGGTTTTACGGTGGCCATCTCCAAGCATGTCGGCAAAAAATTACAAGTCTCTAAAAATAGTTACAAACTTACGTTCCTTAGCGCGATTTCCTAACAGTTAAACTGGTTCGTATTGTTGTGTAGAACTCACCCTTTTTAGGAAGATTATAATTAATATACACAATTCGCTTATAATAAATTCACAATCCACCAATCCGGACTCGGCCCCCGTGGTGGAGTATGGCCTATACCTTCCTCAGGGAAGAGACCCGTGCCCCTCGGTGGGGACATAATGGGTTGATGATGATGATACACAATTACTTGAACTGTTAAGTATGCCAATAGCCGATAAATGAATATGTAAAACCTTCGAGGCTTGTAATACGCTCTGTCTGTATGTTGTTCTTTTCACGGTGACAAATAAACTTTACTTACTTAGCAGACAAAGACATTCTGCGACTAAAACGTTCTTTGGAATATACAGGCGACTCCACGTCTCTAGCAGACCAACTGAGACATATAAAGAGAGGATTTCGACGTCGCCGTTGACCTTGTTTCTATAGCGGCGGTGGCGCTAGCAGGTGATCGTGTTAGCAAGGTATTGAGCTCGACACAAATTTCACGCTAAACAAGCAGCCATCTAACGAACTCCAAGCTAATCGTCCTCGACCCCATTGCACCAGGCGTCCCCATTCGCGACGTCCCCGTACGCGTCACACACCGGACTCTGTCTGGAAGACGGCGGCGACTCTTCGTACAGAACTTCAGTCTCTAACAGCCGAGTTTTGGTCGCGAAGGAGTCGAAGTCGTCGGCGGGGAATGACATAGAGGAGAGGATTTCTACAATGCCGTTGACCTTGATTCTATAGCGGTTGTTGAGCGGGGCGTGGCGTTCGCAGACTCGATGGGCGCAGGGGGCGAGGCCGTTCCTTCGGGGCTTACCTGATCGGCCGCAGTCGGAGCAGCTGACGAGCTCCTCGGGTGTTCCCGTCTTCTTGTTCTCGCGGTCGTCGCCGAGGCAGAAGTCGCAGTACGGTGACGGGTTCACCTGGTGAGCGGTGGGGTAAGAGTTAGTGCCGAATTTCTGAGAAACTCATGTCCGTTTTCACCAACTAAACCTTAATCGACTCCTCACTAGGACACCCTCGTCTTACAGCCTAGCTAGAATTTAGAGACATGAAAATAGGACTTTAATTGATATTCGTTTTGGGAAAATATATCGAAAATAGCTGTAAGTCGGTCATTTCGGACATAACTTATTATGTGGTTTCCTTTGATTGCTAACGTCAGCTCGATATACATAAGCAGCCTATATACCTACGTCCCACTGTAGGGCACAGGCCTTCTCTCAGGGAGAGAGTATGGGCTTAATAACCACGCGTGCCCACCGCGGATTGGCGATTTCAAGCGCTGAGGTATGTAAATAGCTCAGACAATCAGGTTTCCTCACGATGTTTTCCTTCACAGTTAGCGAGTGGTATTGCTCATATAACTTCACAAATGTACGTAACTTAGAAAATTAAGTCATAGGTACATGCCCGCACTGGGAATCGAACCTGGGTCTCTCGCTTCCGAGTCCAATGTTCTACCCACTAGGCTACCACCGCTCTATCGAGTCGATATAAAATTAAGCAATGAAAGTGATTTGGAAAAAAAATTTACAATACAGCTCCATAGTACTTTTCTTTCAATATTTTTGTACACAGTTCTAGTGATCTGCGGTCTAATTATGCACACCTAATCCTGTCGAAATCATGAAGTTTGGATACCAATGGAGAACTTGCACAAAAAAAAGTTTTAATGGAGAACAAACGTGGTATTTTTCTTCTCTGCGACTAACATTTTTTATAATATAAGCAGTCGAAGTCAATACGAGTATAGTCACGTGGTACTAAAACGCGCCATACAAATCGACCTTAGACTATGACGTCACTCCCTCACGTAACACTTATATGTATAAAGCGTTTATCAATATTTGAGTTATCTCGTAAAATAATATTTACAGTACACCCTTATAAGAAAACGTTCAATTCAATGACAAAACGAAACCTAATAAGTTTTATGTTACTAGAGTAACGTTATTTTTCGCATATTTTGTGACCCCGAAAAAATATGTTTATTATTTAATTTTCAAATTTTTTCCTAGGTTTTTATATGATTTCTATGGTATAAAAGCAAAGACACTCCAATCTAAGTTAGACGCAAGTTCTCCATTAGTATGGAATTTGACAGTTAGATTATTGGAATCGTTCAGGAACGGGCACTGTCTTAAATATTGACAATAGTTACAAATGATACATCATTTTAAAGGTATAAGCTCAGTAAAGACAATGCTACAATTATAAATTAATCTTTTTCACTGATTTCTTGTATTTTTGTGAATTAGTGTGTGACTATTTCGACCTTATAACGTTCGTTTCACACGTGAATGAAAGTAGGTTTAATATATATTTTTAAAACGCGAAGATATTGACGTCTCGGTATTTCGTAAAAAAACAAATATAATAAAAATCTTTTAAGTTAGCACGTCACGGTATCACTAGAAACTGACAGCTCGTAGGATCTCAGTTGATGACGTACCTAACCTACGGGGTTTTGTTAAATATTTAAAAAAAAAAAAAAAATTGCTATCTCCAAAACGACATTGGCAGAATCCTTAGGGTAGCCATAATTAAGAATTGAATTGAATTGACTCTGGTTCTTTTTTTCGCTTTAAAAAATTATTAAAGCAGCCAAATCGAAAATTAAGCCCAGGCTCTCAAAATTACCTATTTTCTAGAAAAATTAAAAACTGAAAACAGAACTTAGTTTTTTTAGGACAACGCCCATTGGTGTGCGTAATACAGGAGCCGAAAGAGGCTCTTATTGATTGGTATGATACCTTATCGTTCCATCGATTTTTGTGATTTTTGGTTGTGTATATTTCGTGGGTCTGAGAATAGGTCGTAGGCTAATTAATATAGCAAACGTTATATTATGTATTGGATTTTAAGTATAGTGCTATAATGGGCGTTAACGAATTTTTGTGTTAAAGTGACAACAGTTAGTGTCTAATTTGTTTTTTTGTGGTATCCGCTGAAAACCAGCGTCGTGGTCGCTATCGGCCACGGTATAAAGCTGAGCGGCGGCCATTTAGGTGCCAATTCCTAGTTTTTAAATGTTTAGATGATATTTTGATATGAGTTTTATTTTTTAAAGGTACCAAATAAACATTCTATCTATCTACCTTCTTAGCGCCCGGCTCCTTAGCTTCCTCGGGCGGCGGCGCGCCGGTGGCGGTGGCGGTGCTGGTGCCGGTGGCGGTGGCGGCGGCTGCCGCGGCGGCGGCGGCGGTACCCGGCGGCACGAGCGGCGCGTGCGCCGAGTCCGACGACGAGGTGTCGGCCGACGCCGGACGCGGCGGCGGCGACGGCCGGCGCGGGGGCGCGGCGGCGGCGCCGGCTGCTGGCGGCGGAGAGTGCAGTTCACAGTAAATAACGTCCAGACAACATAATCACATATCGTAAGTGTTCAAAATTGGTCCTCATGAGTAGATACATGACAGGTTAGCAACTTAAGACTTTTTTGAAACCAGTCAAAGATGTCTAGTTTTAGAATAGGAATTATGGACCTTGTTTTATGACAAATTTGAAAAGAGTATTTTTGAGAAGTATTTTGTATTTTTTTTCTCGAAATTCAACACCAGCGCTGCGCGTTCTGGCCTCCGACCGCCTTACCCCTAGTGTCTAAGCTGGAAAACGATTTTTATTACACATTTAGACGTGCTTCGCGACCGACTGCCTTAACACTACCAAAGGCAAAAGCAAGACGAAACTAACACAACACCTAAGCCGGACTAGCCTGCGGCACCAGCCGGCGGTTTATTCAGAAATGTCATGTATCTGCGCGGGGGGCACGCCCCCCGGCCGAGGGCATCGGCTTGTGCCCCCCCCCCCCCCCCCCCCCCGCCCCCCGCTGCTAGTTGGCTCTTAGCGAGCTCGATTGAATCTAAATATGAGTGACTTTCTCCTCTAAGCTCAATGCAATAGCTGTCTTACTCCTACTTCTGTGATTTTCTACTATCTACATATTCTGCGTTTTTGCGGATTTTTGGAGATGCCTAGCCGTTTCTTAGTAGATCTAAGGCAAACATTCTATAATTATTTGTTTCGTCCTCCGACCGCCTAAATCCCTAATATCTAAGTTGAAAAACGTATTTTTTGCACAATTAGGCGTATTTGGGCCACCGACCGTCTTGACCCTAGCAAAATCGACAGCAAGACGAAACTCATGAAAGAAACTCCACACCTAAGCTAGACTAACCTGCGGCAACGGCCGGCGGTTTATTCAGAAAGGTCACGTAACTGTCTTGATACTCCGTGGCGGGCGGGGGGGGCGCGCCCCCCCCGGCCGGGGGCGTCGGCGTGTGCGCGCCCCCCCGCGAGTCCCGGGAGTCCCCGTCGCTACCGCCGACGTTCTCCTTGTGCGTGTGAGTGTAGTGGTACGTCAGGCCCGGCCGCGTCTTGTATTTGGCTCCGCACACTGTTGGGCGAGAGGGGGTTCGGGTAAAAACTTGTGATTTAAAGGTGACAGGTAATAAGCCAAATTCACGGAGATAAGTAGTGGTTTTAAACCGAAGGGGTGCCTTTTGTTGATGAAGCGAAAGAGGTTTATCAATCGTGGCAAACCTTATGGGTGACGTTTAAAAAAAAATTGTTGTAGGTATACAGGCTGATTCCGATAGAAAGATAGAAATTCCGATTTAGAATCGAAAATGATATGTTACTTGTCAATACGAACCACTATTACGAATGAAAAAAATAGATTTCGAAAAAACATTCAGCTGTTCCATATATTTACGATAGTAAATTTACCATGGAACAACAATTGATATGCACGCGTTTGTCGTGGAAGTTCCGCGAACTTGCACCAAGCGATTCGCGAATTCTATTATATTAAGAACGACAAAATTGTGAAACGCGTTGCCGTCGTCGGTTTTTCCAGACATTAACCTGGGCGTCTTTAAAACTAGAGTTTAACTGGCATTTAAAAGGTAAGCACATAACATCTTAGACCCCGTCTTCGTTTACCATCAGGCGTGACTGGGGTCAAGCGTAAACCTGTCCTCGTTTAAATAAAAGTCTTAGCGATTTTTAAGTTTCTCCCTCAGTAAAATAAATAAATAGAAAACCCACCCAGTTAAACAATAGGGAGATGAAGACATCTTATCATGTGTTTGAAGGCTGCCGATTTAGAATCAACAAAAGAATAGGACCCATTCGCTTGAAGAGCCATACAAAATATCAGTAGACAAATAACGAAAGTTGATAGAATAATCATTATCAAAATAACAGTAACCTCTCAGCACTTACCGCCATTGGTGCCTCCGTAAACGCCATTCTAACAGTTCACTTTACTAGCAAGGTCTTTAGAGAGCTTTCTATCGGACCGAGTGATTTCTCAATTAATTTATAAATAAAGGGAAAAGGTGTGACGTCATCAGAACAGAGCATAGAGGAGGCACCACGGCGGCAGCGCTTTCGTTTAACAAAATGGCGGCAAAGCGTGTGGGTGGCGCTACGGGTAAGCCCGCGATATATCCGTCATCAATCAAAAATTCTTTTTATTTTTTACTTCAATCTGATCAACTGATCGAACGTAGGTTTTGAGTCTGAATATTGCTATCAGAACGCGGTGAGGGCTTTGAGAACACTTTTGGCAAGATGTGAGTAAATTCCCTTATCTTCTCTGACAATGTTGAGAGGTAAACCCGTACCAAGCGAAAACCTTTTATTTTAAAATTTGTCGATGTCCCTGATCTGTAGCTCAGGAAAAAGAACGCTGAATCGATAGGAACATGATACAGCTATATTGCTGCAATCAATAAAGTTCTGCGCGGTTACGGAGACACAGAGCTTACAGCGCTACATATTTACCACCAGAAATTTCCTCGCATTGAGGTCACTGTGCAAAGCAATGTTGCGAGACTATCCCTGCTAGTCTAAGAGGTTCTACGATGGTTTTAGGGAACCGTAAGGCTGCGAGACTAATGCTTGTTCAAATGAGTACTACTACGATGGTTTTAGGGACCCGTAAGTGTTCTCAAGGCCCGCTAGGCGAGGTAGCAAGCCGGCGCGCCGTGTGTTGGCTCTATGTTCCGTTCGAGACGCAGCACCTGGGGGTGCGTTTGATTGATGACTTCAAATCGAATGAATCTGCCCGTTAGCAAGCGCGAGCTAGAACTCAAAAGGCACGGTGAGAACATCGGTTATTTTATTTTAAAACATTGCGATTTTATGCTTCTGATAGTGGGTTTAGTCGACAGTTGCGTTACAGGGGAATTTGTAACTGAAATGTGAAGGTAGATGCGCTGTCGACTGTACTTTAAAAAGACAGATAAAGAATAAAGACATACAGTGGACCACATGTGTGCAATCTCTAGAACAAATGACTCAAAAATGAATAATTTAGAATTAGGGAAGTAATCAGCAGGAAGTGTAAGCCAAAATCACAGCGTTTCACAAAACAGAGATTCAAACTAAAAATTCCAACCAGAACAGTAAAAAATAGCGATACAGAGATTTCTTTTTATTATATCTTAGTTCAACATAAATATTTCATAATATATTTTTATTACTTTTTTTCTTGTATAAATTCATAACAATCTTTGGGTATCTAAGAATAGTTTTTACGTCAAAAATTTAACTAAATTATTTTAATACTTTTGCACAACTATATGCTCATGAAAATGTCCTGAGGTCCAGGGTCCACTGACTCATCTATGATCAAAATCAGTGGTAACCTTTTCGTTTTCAACCATATGAGAGACCGGCCCCGGACCGCGTTTTAAAAACTGCAGTTCAGGTCTTTATGACATTTCGGTTTACGTTGCGTAGCCGATTTCTACTTGTCAATCTGTGGGTCAATTAGCCATGCAATGTAACTCAAATTGTCATAGTAAACCATGAATTGTAGTTCTATAAAATAGGCTACAGACGTAGTTTTCAAAATGTTTGGTTTCCAACATTTTTCTACTCGAATTCCATAAAAGAACTCAAAAGGACAATTACCGTGACTAAGTCTACAGTTCATTTATAGTTAAAATCCGCCACAAACGTAAGATCTAATTGATTAAAACATCCTAAAACTTATAATATAAAACAGTCAGAAAATACACGAATAATTAAATTACTGCACAAGGTTTAGGAAAAACCATTAGATAAACGAATAGACCTAAGGATTTCATCAACACCGTTTCGAGAATAGTAAAAAATCATAGAAATAAGTAAGCTATCACAGATACAGGAGTCAGAAACAGGTGAATACAATAACCCAGAGCTTCCCAAACTGTGCGTCGCGACGCCTTATCCCAGGGGCGCAGCGTCGCGAAGCGATCCACACAAATTGCCAGTTGCAGTCATAAAGAACAAGTATAGATCCCAAATAAGTATAGAAAAAGATATGAGAGTGGCATTTTCTACACTTAAGCCCTGTTATGAGAAGCTATGCATAGAAAAGCAAGCACATTATTCGCCCTGGGGCGTCGCAAAGAAATGGGAAATTCCCAAGGGCGTCAGAGTGAAAATAAGTCTGGGAAGCCCTGCAATAACCAATAAATCTTCAATAAATTCCATTCTATACAAAAACCAAATTATCTCAGGCCGATTTGCTCCGTCACTTAAGAGGTTATTAAAACTGAATTGTGGGTGAATAAATTTTAGTTAAATGCCACTTAAGGGGCTCCACGCATAACACTAGCGACACCAACGGGAAAAAATCATATCTTCCAAAAATAAGATCGTTTTTGCAAAAAGTGTCATATCAGTCTCAATCATGTTGGTGATTTTTAGGACCCATGACCGTGAACCTGAGGCAAAAACCCACACCGTTAACGCGTTATTGGCATAAATGCTATATTGTCCCAGGTCCGTGATCCTAGGTTCTCGGTAGTGGGTCCTAAAAATCACTACTAACATAATGAGCAGATTGTTCTGACACTTTTTGCAAAAACAGGTAACAGGTAGACGCTTGACATATTCAAATGTATAGATAATGGTAAGGTTTTTGTGGCACGAGTGTTAATGCATGGAGCCACACTTATATGGTGCAAATCGGTCTAAAATAGAAACAATTGTTTGAAGGTGGGGTGGTGTGGTTAATATTACAAAATTGTAAATCTAATGTATCCAAGAAGGAGAACAGAATAGCATGTATTTTGTAAGTGATTCTAAGGTAAATGATGTATTTTAATTTGTAATGATTTCATAAGATCTCGTTTAGTTCAATGAACATGTTTGACGTTACAAGGGATCAGTGCCGTGTTTCATAAAACTACAATTCATAGTTTATTACAATTCGATACACATTGCGTAGCTGCGTTTACCAACTCGTTAATCTGTAGGTTGATCGACTTTGCAATGTACATCGAATTATCATAGTAAACCATGAATTGTAGTTTTATGAAACAGGTAATTCTTTTATTTACCTACTTCTACTGCAATCGTGTTAGAAAACTTTCTTTCTACGCAAGCTTTTAGGTTTTTCGTTAACAATACATTTTTACTGAACTCATTGTGGCTAATGTGGTTTTTTTACCGATTTAAAAAAAGGATGCCATTCTTTCGTTCTTTTTAGGGTTTCGTATATGAAAAGGAAAAAAACGGAACCCTTATAGGGTCACTTTGTTGTCCGTACGTCCGTCCGTCTGTCTGTCAAGGCCCTTTTTCTCGGGATCGCGTTGAGGTATCGAGTTGAAATTAAAACCATATACTCAAGTCTACAGTCACTTGAAGCTGTGAAATAATCAAACTTCCAAGTAAACGTAAAAAAAAGATACGGCCGTTTATGCCGCATAAAACATATATTGCGACACTCACCGGAATCAAAATTTATAGAATACTTTCCGTTGACCTACAACTATGAAATTTTGCAAGTAATATTTTCTTATGCAACAAGTACATGGAAAAATCTGAAAACTTTAAATTTGTAAATAAATCAGAGCAAAATTGTGTGAAGTTCGTGAAAAGCTCAGAAAACCTAAACTATTTATAATATGTAAGTAAGTACCGACAAATTTGTACGGAACCCTCGGTGGGCGAGTCCGACTCGCACTTGTCCGGTTTTATTTTTACTTTATTGGTTATTTGGTCCTTAAAAAAATAAAAGGACATTAACCCTTCATCAGGTCATGGTGTAATAGATCCCACAACAAATTGGACCTTATCACCTTGAAATAAAACCCAAAACCAATGAAAAATTCTTACTGCCCTACCTAAAAGGCCTACCGTTCATGTCCAATGTAACGTCGAACAGTTTTTTCTTGCCATTTCCTATGTACGATCCATCGACACATAAGCCCACGTAAAGAACCTTTCGCATACTAACTTCTTTTACGTTCATGAAGTAAACATTATCGGTGTTATTTATCAATGCACGAATCCTCTAAATCACTCCTCAAATGCAGTCTGCGATAAAGTCGTTAAGGAACCGTGGTTTTGCAAACAAGACTATTAGTTTTAATAATAAAATTTTGAACTTAGAGAATTTTTTCCAGTTTTATTAGCTGTCAATGCTGTCGGTACGCTTATAGATGGATTGAATATAGGAAACGGCTGTTAATGGTAGTTTTACAGCTACCTACATCTAGCCTACACAATATAATAACAAGACTACACCAAAGTTTAATATTACTGGTACAAACATTTTTGTGGCAGTGTTATTAATACTATAAATTTAACTTTTAAATATTGGTGTTATCATCATAATCCTTAGCACTCCATGAAATAAAGATTGACGGCCTTATTTACACGACTCCTCTAAAAATCTGTTTATTTAATCAGTGGCTACATCTTTTCCTTGTAGATCTCCACCACAGACTATTTCAATCGGCATTTTGACGTGTTTTAAGGAATCCAGTTTTTATAAATAAGGCCGTAATATTTGATTAAACAAAGCATCAATTTAATATGTACAGATTTGAACTTCGTTTAGAACAATGATTAAATAACTGCCCTAGACGATAAATAATGGCAATAATTTAATAAGGATTTAGTTACAATACCTACATAAATGCAGAAATTTAAAATGAACACTACAAACTAAGCATGCTTTTTTTCTTAGTCAAACTTAGCTAATTCCCGTTAAAATTCTTGGCTTCATGTCACCCCTTATCCTAGAACTATACAATATACAAGGTGTAAATAAACCCCATATACATCCGTGAATACGGGTCCTTGTCGCCAATACGAACTTTTGCTACTTTTAATGGGGAACTTGCGTCGAATTCAGATTGAAGTGACATTGCTTTTAGAAGACATATAAAAACTTAGGAGAAATAAAAAATTAAAACCGTAAAATATTTTTTTCAGGGTTTTTGGGATCACAAAAAATGCGAAAAATAAAGTTACTAAGTATATTAAAAAAAAACTTATGAGATTTAGTTTTTTCATTGAATTCTAAACGTTTTCTTATATGGGTGTCAATGCATAAAAACATGATTTCACGAGATAACTAAAATATTGCTAAACGCTTCATACATTGTAAGGCGTTACGTGCAAGTTGTGACGTCATAGTTTAAGCTCGATTTGTGTGGCGCTTTTTTGTACCACGTGACCATACTGACTTTATGACAGGTTATTTATGTTAACTTTTAGTAGAGAAAAAAATACCGCCTTATCTTTTCACATGCCCTCTTCAATATAAACATTTTTTACGCAAGTTCTCCATTTCAAGTACCGGAAACCGGCGTGCGTGCATGCAACGACTAATGAATGTTGAGGAAGCGAAAGTGATCTGTCAGGATCGTCGCAAGTGGCAGTCCCTGGTCTCTGCCTACCCCTCTGGGATACAGGCGTGAGTTTATATTTCCACGCAGTAAAAGTTCTTTGTATTGCCATACAGAACACGACGCATGTATACAGGGATTTTGTTACCACTGTATTATATCATACGAAAACGACATTAAAACGTTAAAAAGGCATATTTTTCGAGACAAATTTCTACACCATTTGGGGGACGTTAATGAATTATATGAGGTGTTTTTTTATTTGGACACCCCTTCCTCTTTTATGTACATATATTTAATTACGCTTTTCACGCTTCATTTCATACAGCTCTGTTCTGGGTGAATTTTTTTTTTTACACCGTCCTTTTGACCTCATGAATTCAATGGACGTCCCCTTCGGTCATACATACTTGTCAATTTTAATTATGTGCATGACCAATAAAAAATACTTGAAAAAACCACAAGATTTCCTCACTTTATAAATATTTAACTACAATTTAATAATTAACTAAACCGCTCCAAGTTGTTTACATGTCCCTTGTGATGTCTTCAGCCAAAACGATACATAAAATATAACAAACGTACACATTACAAATAGATATAAATTAATGGTTTAAAACTATAAATGTGATGCTTAAATAATGTGATACAGTCAAGTTGGGTAACATTGAATTTCCTTGCAACTTTGAATAAATATTGTCTTTGGAAAATTGCACACATAAAAACTTCTAAGGTAATAGAAAGACTAACGGTAAAAACCGGCCAAGTGCCAGTTTTTACCGTTAGTCTCTCTATTACCTTAGAAGTTTTTATGTGTGCAATTTTCCAAAGACAATATTTATTCAAAGTTGCAAGGAAGTTCAATGTTACCCAACTTGACTGTAATTCTGTAGATAATATTTCACTTACAATGATTGCGAAAAATTCGCTTTCATAAAAAATATTTCATGATTGTAAATTTGACACCTAATCAATCCATCTTAAGACTGATCAAGTTCATAGAAAATTGGTGTCAGCTAGGCCATCGCCTAGGATAACATGTAAGCTCAGGTCCTTCCTACTTTAATGATATATTTGTCACTTAGCTATGTATTACTTAGATCTATAGTTTCACGTTTAATCCCCTAAGTATTTTAGCTGTAGATAGTCTTAGTTAATGACGTCTATATTTTCTCACGAAATGCTTTTCCTTGCACGTTATTCACTTTAATTAACATCGAGACATTTTAGTGCTATTGGTAGAACCCATTCGTTCTACGCCTGTTATTTAAAAAACTTGTAAATCTGCAAAAGCAAGATAAGCAAGGTGAGGTGCAAGTTGAACAGCAAAATTTTTGGTTTACACCCCGACCAAAAATTAAATCTAATATATCTAGATTAATTTCTTCGTCGAAAAGGTACAAAATTATATACGCGCCAAGCAAGGCTTGTTAGGTTTTGATAAGCGAATACATTCGAAACAGAAATCGTCTCCAGTAGAACAAAGTAGTTTTGGTTGTAGGTAGTACCGCTCGTACAAAATGTCACGGTGCATCTGCGAGGTTACTATTCATGGGATATATTGAGCAATTTGTATACAATCTAGAGGTATTTAAAAATTTTTAACGTCATTTCCAAAAAAACATTATAAACATTAATTGCACTTATCTACTCGAGGGAATGTTGTTGAACACATTATCAGATTACATATTAGAACTTGATTCAAAACATGTCTGAAACCGTGTGAAATGTGAGGTGGGCTTCAAGATTTTAAGCTCTCTGATTTGTTCCTCATAATATAAATTAGGACAAGGATTCATGGAAACTTTGGGTCTTCATGATAAATTTTGAAAATCTGATAATAATCTGAAATAAAATGCTTCGATCTAAAGGCATCGGGCAAGTTAATACGAAAAAGTTATGTTATCGGCTATTTAATTTGCAATGGTAGGTATCTATGATTCATCAATTTCCTATATTAATTGTTACAACAATTTACATGCATCTATTCTTCACTTCTCTAGTTGTTCCCACACTACTAAGTTTGGTTTCACTTGAGCACAGAAATTATTGATCTATTGACATGTATACTACGAATAGAAATGTACTATCACTGCATCCAAGTATTGATTTTACAACAACCAAAAGGTGTTTATTTCTAAATTCAGGTTAAGTGTTGAAAATACGCCAAAACTTACAAATATCTCACACAGCTATGCTGGGTGCTGACAAGTTATAATATAATATAAAAACTGAACCTAACCTATCCCCGGTTTGTTGAACACTAAAAATCTGTTATTTTTTCTTTTTTGTATTGCGCTTTGCCCTTATGCGCCTGTAGTTGTTTGTTTGCGCTTGCCAAAAAGTATGCAACCTCCTCGCTACTTCAAACTTACACTTTTTCCATAGATCGTCTTTTGTTTTTTCTTCTAGTGAAAATATTTGCGCAAGCAACACGTTTCGTTATTAAACCATTGGTTTCTATCGAAAAGTTGTCGCACTTTTGCTGAGAGATAAATCTCTTCACTGTTAACAGTAAATTTACAGTTTAGGACCAGGTCAAGTGGTTGTATTGTGTGTCCTGGTCCCAAACTAGGATACCCTGTGCTATGGTAACCAGGCAAGGACATCACAAACATGGAAATACACCCAGACTGGGGCCATGTATACAAATGTACGGCGGCCCTCAGTGGGAATCAAACCCACGACCTCCAGCGTGGTAGTCAGACGTGATATATTGACCAACGAGACAGTCAAGGTGTATAGGTGTAATCACGTGAAAATCGGTTTAAAAATCGCGCCTCCAACGAAAAATAGAAACACGCGCTATCTCATTACTCCCGAAGAATTTTTCGCTGCTTTTTTCCCCATTACAAACTCGATCTGAAGGCAGCGGCTAAAATTGTATATTGACGTTCAATAAGCAGAATGTAAATTCTTTGCGTAAAGTTATTTTTTACTCTTTGACCCGCCTCCCCCCTGTGATATTTCGTGATTCTTTCCGAACCACCTCCCCCTTTCGAGCTTCAGGAGATCACTGGACGATCCCTCGACGCAGCAGCCGTGCCGCCAGGGCAGGAAATTCGTTTGTAGATAAAAACTTCACTGTGGTCTATAAATATACTTAACTCGTCTAAATGGACCTGAGCTGAGTACACAATAAAAGTGGACTGTGATCAATATGATACGAGTTCAATTAAAACAATTGGTGTTATTGTGTCAAGCAGACACAAAACAATCTCTCTCTTTTTCATCGTATATAGGTCTGTGTGAGGCGCTGGCCACACAGAAACCGAAACCCCTCTTGGAAAAAGGAGGGTTTTATCAGTTTCCCGACTAGTACAGAAGCTGCGTTTCTGTGCTGCGCTGCTGCGTGGACCGCACACAAAGGACGTGGGGCGAGGGCGTGGAAATAACGGACGTGTTGTACAGTCACAGATCACAGAGCGACCAGAGAGCAAGCAACGACTGTGGTCCGCGACTGTATACAAACAAAGCGTCGCGTCTTTTCCGCGCCCTCGCCCCACGTCCTTTCTGGGTGGTCCACGCAGCAGCGCAGCAGGGAAAGGCAGCCTCTGTACAAGTTGGAAAACTGATAAAACCCTCTTTTTTGCAAGAGGGACTTCTGTTTCCTGAGCCGGGACAAGTAGTGTGCAATATCTCGTTACACGCAGGAATCATTGCGTAACCCAAAAGGGAACATACGCTGAACCATTAGTGGCTTCATAGAGAAAAAGGCTCTGTTTCTTGTTTTGTTATTCTCTCCAAAATATGTGAAGCAAAACTAAGTTATAGACTAACTATAGCATGGTTAATAACTATTTGTCTCTCGTTCACACAATACAGGCCCGCCTAGTGTGGAATCCACAACATTGTTAACGTTTGTATTTTTTTATGGAAAGTAATCCTTTCTTACTTTTTTTAAATTGATAACACAGATGGCAACATTGAATGAGCGAGAGGCGAATAGTTGTCCAGTCCCTTTCTCGGCGTATTTACATTCAGATACATTCAGGGCCGCGTTTCATAAAACTACAATTCACAGTTTATTACGACAACTCGATGCCCAGTTTCTCACTTGTTAATAAGGGTTAATGCACTCTGCAATGTACATCGAATTGTCACAGTAAAAGTTCTATGAAATAGGCCCCTGAAATCATAATCGACTTAAATTCCGAATCGGCGTGGTTCTACTGACCATTGCGTTGCGAACAAAGTTTAATATGGGGGCAACTTCGAAATAGGAAAAAAACTATAATCAGCTGTTAGCATACAAAATTCAAAAACTATATGTAAATGCCGAAAACAATTCCGAAAGATCTCTCCATGCTACACTTTATTCTTACCCCTTTTGAGCGTATAAGGGTGTTATTACACAGCAGTAGTTCCACTGACTTGGCGGGCGATGTAGCGTGTCAAATCAGCCGACGATGAAGCGAAACTTTTCCCCATGCTAAGAGTTGTTTTCAACCCTTTTAAAGACGATAAAGGTGGTTTTGCACCGGTTCCACTGACTTGGCGGCTCAAATCAGTCGGCGCTGTAGAGGTCCCTAGACTACAATAAGGCAATGACGGGCCAGCAGGCTAGTGTCGCTTCCTGCCGGACTTACGTTCGCATCCGTAGGGCTTCTCCGCGTCGCCGGGTACTTCGTAGGGCAGCGAGCCCTGCCCAGCGCGTTTACGGCCGCGACCCTGCGGGACAATTGAATTTATTTAATTATCAACTTGATTCCGGAATCACTCGAATTCTTGACAGAACAGTCCGACCAGGTTTCACTCTAATACGCAGGGCTTAATCATGGTGAGTAGAATTAGAATAAATTTAAGATTGCTGGTCTGGCATCTGTTTTGCTAGCACATGCTAACATTTTTGATTTTGAATAGTCAATTAATTTTAATTCTTACAAAACAATGAATAAAAATGGACAATGCGAAAGAAGTGAATGTGAAGTGGACATTTTCGACAGAGCGCTAAAACTTTTTTAACGTCCGCAATAATGCATTATACAAAATGGCTATTTTATCCACAGTAAGTGAATCCGGAATTAAGGTAATAATGCCCACAGCAAAAATATTTTGAAACATCCACTCTGTAATCTTTTACACGGTATGATATAACTCAAATACATTGACCAACTGTAACAATGTGACGACTTAGCAATAAATAAATGATTGATTACGCGTTCCAGACAGGCATCTCTCCATTTATATAGTTACCCGGAAACAATCCAAGTAGAGTTTGTGTTTGGCCACAATTTTTGCTCGGTATCATCATCAACCCATTATGTCCCCACCGAGGGGCACGGGTCTCTTCCCTGAGGAAGGTATAGGCCATACTCCACCACTGGGGCCAAGTCCGGATTGGTGGAGGCTTGTAGACTAGTGGCTCGTCTACTGTCAGAAGTTGTCAAGCCGCCCTAAGGCCTCTGACTTGGCTTAACGACTGCCATCTATCGACGGCAGCCGGCACCAACAGCTTAACGTGCCTTGCGAAGCACGGAACCGCTCGGAAAAATGCCACTTGCTCGGTATATTTTGTCAGATTTTCGAATTGTACTGCGCATTTTATACATAACCTTTTATATATAGATAGTAAGCCTTTCCCAGCCCATCGCCAAGCCAAAGTAAGTAGGCAGGAACTCACCGCTCGGCCCCTCTTCGCTGGCGTGTCGTCGGGCTGAGACTTGCGAGTCCGGCCGCCGCGCGAGCCCGGCCCGGTGAGCGTGACTCCGGAGCGCCGGTGCTTGCGCCGGTTCGCGTACGTGTCGTCGAAGTAATCCTCGTCGGATTCCGGGTCGCGCTCCTCGCCGGCTTCCATCTCCTCTATCGCGATCTCGTCGTAGAACCACTCCTGGGAGCGAAAGGGTGGCACTTTATCGTTGTGCTTTTCTTCAGTCATCAAATATAAGTAGAGCAGTAATATAAGTAATAATCATATATGGTTTCTTCAGTCATCAAATATAAGCAGAGCAGTTGTCAAAAGTCTAACGGTCTTATTTATAAAACCACTATACCTTAAAACGCCGATTACAAAATAGTCTCTGGTGGAGATTTTACAAGGAAAAGTCGTAACCATAGTAAATAAACTGCCTCTTAGAAGTGCTTTAGAGGAATCGTGTTTTGAATTCGTGTAAGGCATATATTTTTATTTGAAGTAGCGGAGAAAGTGTGACTTAATGAATGCCAAAAGTTAAACGTAGGTGTCCATTTAAAGAGCAATATTTATTTTTGCAGTGAATGTTAATGAATAACATTTCCAATTACTTAAAATGTAATGTATGATGACTAAATAAGAGATAATTAGAAAATAGGAGATATCTAAAATGTTTAGTAGTTTTACGACTAAATAAATGAAATATACAGCACCAAATATTTGGAATTTGGTGTAGGGGATTCTTTTTTAATGTATTAGCAAAATTTTCCGCCCAATGTCATTTGATAAACAAACTTCACTTATGAAGAAGTGTATTGTGGCAAATCGCAACCCTGGTCTCTGCCTACCCCTCTGGGACACAGGCGTGAAGCGTGTATGCAAATAGAAACAAAATTCCCATCAAAGCCGGATTGCAAAGACAAATGCTGCAGAAACGCAGTCCGAATGGCTTAATTGGTAAGAGCTGGCACGGTATGCTGGAGGGTTAGAACCTCTCTTCTACATGAGATTTTTTAAATGATTATTTATTGATTAATACACTAGCAGCTTCGACAGTCGAAAACCTTTGTTATTTTCAAGATCAGGACTTAGGAGGTCGAGGCTGACGTGCACCACTTCTTAAATGTCACTTAAGTCACCATTTAAATCGACTTTTGTTCGAATAATTTTAGTTAAATGCTGTTTAAGGCACATTTAAGTCTTTAAAAATGTTCATTGTTCATTTTTAAATTGGTTCACTGAATGGGCATTGTCCTAATACAATAGTTACGTCAGTAAACATAATGCTACAATTTTATTATAAATTAATAATATTCACAGATTTCTTGTATTTTTGTGAATAAGTGTCTAAATATATAATAAAATATCTTTTGGGTCTGAGCTATGAGGAAACGGAGGATTTTCTCGTTACTCCTCGTTAATTTTGGTAAACATTCACAGAGACACACACACACACACACACACACACACACACGCGCGCACACGCACACACACACACACACACACACACACACACACACACACACACACACACACACACACACACACACACACACACACACACACACACACACATACAACTACACACGCATACACCCTCATACGCACGCATTACAAAAGCCTCAAACGCATGCATACACATACACCTTTGTTTTTCTTTTTCTTTTTAAATTATTACCTTTATTTAACTATGCACCTACCTCGTATTTTAAAAGTACCTACCTACATGTAATGGCTACTGTCAACTCGAACGAATAAAGTGTCAACTAAATTGGAAGGCGCTGGTATCTGTAATACAGTTTTTAACTAGTACAGGTATCAACGACCCCAACTTTGTAAAGCAAATCATCAACTTGACTGTAATAAGCTAACGCTAAGCCTCTGATGTAATCTTTCTGTGCCCAATAAATTTCTTTCTTTAAAAAAAAATAACAAATTTCTTTCTTTCTTTCAGTGTGTGACTAATTCGACCTTCTAACGTTCATTTGGCAAGTGAATGAAAGTAGGTTTAATATTTTTGAATAAAGAATGCCAAGATATTGACATCTTGGTATTCCGTAAAAAAACAAATATGTCTTTTACATTTGCACAGATTATAGTCCAGTAACTTTGTCGCCTGAAAGTATGGAGTAGTATGCGTCAAATCCGGTAGTTATGATTTTTTGCAGACTTGTTTATGATGTTGGCCTAATGAATAATCCAAGTTTGTGACCTCGAGCGCCGAACGCAACTTTGTCAAAAATCGTAAAAACTGCGAAATAATCGGTTCTTTTTCAAATTTTGGCGATTATAACCCTAAAGGATTAGTTTTTGGAAAACTTTTTTAGGATGTTTTAAAAGAAGACTAAATTTCCTACAATATGATACTAGAATTGTCTCTGTAGACCCAATAGTTTTCGAGATTAAGCCTTTCAAAGTTTTTAAATTTTTCGAACTTCGCAATTTTTGCAATATTTTAGACGTCACTCGAACAACTCTAGCGGGATGAAGTTGCAATTACCTCCGACGGAGTGTGCTAGTATTGCTCGTGTGAAGTCTCTCCTGGGGGTGGATATCTACGTCACAAGGCCTCAACCCAAAAATCATGACCAGAGATGCAGCCCCACAACACCTCTTGCGGAGGATTTCTTGCGGCTGCACGAAGGGTTGTGGGAACGCGTGCAGCTGCAGGAAGGCAGGATTAAAATGCTCATTAGTCTGCAGGCACTGCAGCGGGGCCTCTTGTGACAATATACGCAACTTTGTCAAAAATCGTAAAAACTGCGAAATAATCGGTTCTTTTTCTAATTTTGGCGATTATAACCCTAAAGGATTAGTTTTTGAAAAAACTTTCTTAAGTCGTTTTTAAAGTAGACTAAATTTGCTACAATATGATACTAGAACTACCTCTGTAGACCCAATAGTTTCTGAGATTAAGCCTTCCAAATGTTGCAGTAGTAGATATCCCAGAAGGCGACGATCTGTCCGATGTCGAAATGGAGGATGACTTGTGGGCACAAGACGTCGACAATTTATCACCATCCCCTGATGGGGATATGCCATCCCAATACGTCGATCCAGATACGGACGAACCTCAACCGGGACCTTCCAAGAGGGCTAAATTAATTTAATTTTTTGATTTTGAATATTACTCAATTTCCTAACAAATTATTAACTTTTGTAGTACCTATCTTTTTTACTTCATTATTCGTAGCTTAGCTTAAACATCATCGTTCACACTTCTCATTTTCTTTTTTAACATCTGATCATAAAAGTACAGGGCTTCGATAGTATAATCAGGGTCAAAATTCATTCAAAACGACAGAATCGCAAAAAATTGCGAAATTCGAAAAAAATGATAAACTTTGGAAGGCTTAATCTCAGAAACTATTGGGTCTACAGAGGTAGTTCTAGTATCATATTGTAGCAAATTTAGTCTACTTTAAAAACGACTTAAGAAAGTTTTTTCAAAAACTAATCCTTTAGGGTTATAATCGCCAAAATTAGAAAAAGAACCGATTATTTCGCAGTTTTTACGATTTTTGACAAAGTTGCGTTCGGCGCTCGAGGTCACAAACTTGGATTATTCATTGGGCCAACATCATAAACAAGTCTGCAAAAAATCATAACTACCAGATTTGACGCATACTATAATGTACAAAGTTACTGGACTATTAGGAGTCTTTTAAGTTTTGTTTATTGAGGCCACAGTGTGAAAAAAATCCTCGTGTCAGTGTTTGTTATCAAACTCGTCCGAAACGCGTACACAGATTTTATGAATTGGTTGGTTGGTCTGAGAATTGGTCATACTGAGTCAGCAGAGTTATTGTATTGAGACATGGTATAACTAGAAACTGACAGCTTGTAGGATCTCAGTTGATGACATACTTCCAAGCATAACATAATTCCAGTTTTGTAGACGCTGGTTCTTTTTTTTTTCGCTTTGAAAAATAATAAAAGCAGCCCTAATAGAAATATTCAGGCCAGGCTCCCAAAATTCCCTATTTTAGGAGTACTCCCATTAGCAATAATTACTGCCTATGCAAAGTTTTGTTCGTCTAACTATACTATCGTGTTTCTTTACCTTAGGGTCATCCTTAGTCGTAGCAGTCTGTGAACCATCTCGGCTGTCTTCGGCAGCCAGCGCTTCACCAGGGGCCCCTGAGCTGTTCTCCCCGTCTGCTGTGATGTCGGGCACTTCCGGAGCCCCAGTCCAGCCCCACCCGGCGGATGACATGGTGAGGTACTGCCGGCGGGCTTTCCGCCATCTGGGTAGGTTTACTTGTGTCAGTAATTAGGGCATATTATATTGAGTTGCAGTGTGTGGTTAGTGGGCAACATAGTTCCACTACCAAAATAAACATAAACATTTACATACAGGCACATACATTGCTTCTGGCCCCACACTAGGATACCCTGTGTCGTGGGAACCAGAAACAACGACATCACAAACATGTAAACATCCAAGACCTGGGTTTTTTTTTGTCCCCAGCCGGGATTCGAACCCGGGACCTCTCGCATGGTATGCAGATGCACTACCGCTGCGCCATGAGGTCGTCATTCTACCAAGCCTGTTTAAGACCACTGACTTTGACCGTTTTATTACATTGTCACAAACAATGTGATAATAAGTTTTAAGCTGCAATGAAGTAAAATCATCTATCAGTGGCTTCTTGCACAATTGATCAGACAAATACAGGCCTTTTGGGACTGGGAGTTAGTTAAGTCTTCAAACTTTTCGTAAAGTAGAGATTTCCAGGCTTAGCCTCATAGTTGGGCCATTGCACATAGCAAGCACGCCCATGAGGTGGCAATAGGAGGAAAGACCTATATCCAAGAGTTGGCAGCAGTCAGCTGATGATGATGATGACAAAGCAAGTGCTGACATGTGTGGACACCTCTCAGACACTCAGGTTTCCTCACAATGTTTTCCATCACCAACATCAATTTATTGCTACTACAAATTCACACATATACATGACTTAGAAAACAAAGTCATTGTTATTCAAAAACAGCACCTTTAGAATCTGAGGTAAGCGCCTGTGCATACCATCGCTTTTTGAGATTGGGATAGTTGAATTGGCACAGCCGGTTGGTGGGTAAAGTTGGCAGCCAGCTATGGAGTTGACTGCCAACCAGGGGTTTGTTTTATGCTTAGTCTTTCACCTTTGTGCTGGATATGAGTAGACTTGACCTTCCTTCAGACCGGGCATACGTTGTTTTTTTGTCATAAATAAGTTGCAATGGCTTTGGGCGACACCTGAGAAAGAAACAAGAATTTTACATGCCATACCACTATCTCTTTCACTCCAATGGTTTACAAACTTTACATGACAGAAAGAGATGCATTTTCCCGAAGATTGTACAAAATCGATAAGCTTACCGGTCTGAGTGTCGATGAACGGCATCCGCATCCTTCTTTCCGCACATAATCGTGAATTGAACGTCGACGAGTTCTCAATAACTTCTTTATAACTTGGATCATTTAGAAAACTGCAAGAGAAGTCATGTAAATATTATCTCTGTAAACACTTATTTTTCGAATTATATGAAAAGAAAATTAAATAAGATAATTTATACGACACTTCTACACATGATTACGCACAGAAACAATATTTACCTTTCGATTTTTGCTAGATTAGAAGGATTCACGATCTGAATCTCGGCGGCCGCCATTTTGACAGACGCTGGACTGGTTGGTGCGGTGACGTCAGCGCGGCGTACTTCCGGTGTTGTCGCTGTAAAGTAAATTTTCTCCCCTAATATCGGATAATCATTATGTTATGTGTTTTAGTGGAATTTTTATCGCTTATTTCAAAGATTATTTAATAGTATAATATCTGCTATGTTTCATTTGCTTCATTTCGTTTATAAAAATCTTTATTTTATTAATTTGATTTTTATCTGTACGATACGGCCACCCTAAATAAACGTCAAGCTTGTGACTGGTCATCGATGGACGAATCGTGTGAGTCGCGCTTTCCCTATAGTTGTTGATTGGAGATCTCCAAATGTTTAACTGATTATTGGTTACTGTGCTTCATAAACTTTAGCCGCGGTTAACATTTTTCGAAAGCAGATTTCCGAAATATTTTAGTAAAATAGCGAAAGATTTTCTAGTGTGATTTACCTACTTTGCATCGCGAGTGCAAATCAAGATGTCGGTGTGCTTCTTTGTTCCGGCCGCTGCTACGTAAGTTCCTATTTTATTAACTTGTATTTTTATCGAAAAGTAAATAAAAAAAACAGAAATCCCAATTTTTCAAAATTATCCTTGCATGGAATAGATTGCAAATCTAGGTGTAGAGTGTTATCAAATTCGAGTACATTGACATTGAATGTATTGTGTTATGCGAAAACAAACTCTATCGCGACGGAATAGCACGTAGGTACCTACTCCGCCTGTAGGGATTCTTATAAGACATTCAGACACCTGACACATGTTATGATGTTCCATCAACTCTGTTTTGTTTTTGATTATTTGATTTATCGCTACAATTTTTATTGCCCTTCAAAAATAAAACAAATATTATATAGGTACCTACAGAAAACTATTAAAAAACATAGAATCTGTTTAATTTCATCTAAAAGGTGCCAAAGCTATGGTAGGTGGTAGGGGCCTGTCTCGGCTGCTCTTACGTGGAGCAAGCTGTCTTGCTCACATTCTTTAATATTATAACAATAATAGTAAACTTGTTATAAATATAAGTAGGCAGCGGGTTTTTTAAAATTACGCACATTTTAAATATATTTTTGTTTTCCTATGCATACTTTTTAATAAAGAAAAGTTCCCAAAATTATTAATTTTGGGATAACATTTTCGCAACCAAAAACTTAGTACAGGATAAGAAACATATGCCTTCATCATCATCATCATTATCAGCCATTTGACGCCCACTGCAGGACATAGGCCTCCTTCGTGGACATATGCCTTAAATGTTCGCAATTTTATTGTCTATTAAACCCTCACATTCATCAAAAGTATACTCATTTTATTACAATCACTAAAATGATTAATTTGTGCGAGTTGGACACCATGCTCCACGAGAGAATAGCCTTAATCATCCAGAAAACTGACACAGGGCCAAATCTCTGCTCTACCTGACAGAGCTCTTAGCTCGTGACTAATCCCATATTTATTTAAACTGTCATGATTTTTTTTTTTAAGTGCAAGCCGGCTTCATAAAGCTACAAACTAATAAACTTACCCTTGAAATGAAATGAAAAACAACTTTTGTAAAAGGGTTACAAAAAAAGTTTACTGGCTCCCAAACTAGGATTCTCTGTGCCAGTCACTTGTCAGTAATTTTCGTCCAACCAACTGAACCAACCGATAGTGAGCTCAGTCCGGGTGTATTTTCACGTTTGTGACTTCCTTGCCTGGTTACACTAGCATAGGGTATCCTAGTTTGAGACCAGGTCAAGTGATTGTATTGTGTGGAAGTTATTATTAAATAAATAAAATAAATTATTGTTGTGAAAAACTACCTTCTTCTTCATTGTAAGTGTAACATTTTTAGTCTTCTTATTTGCAATAGAGTAAACATCCATACTAATTATAAATGATTTCCTATTTTGTGTCTATAAAAATATATTGTTATTCAGAATAATATGTATATGATATATATGTATCATATAACTAAGACTAAGTGACTAAGCTGTCAGGATGGTATAGGTGCTGGGCAAGCCTACTCCATCTAAAACAATGTCCCAGGCACTGCAGCGTTCGAGTGGTCCCTCCCATCTAGAGTAGGTGAAGGTGCCACTGGACACTGTACAAATCATCTCACTACATAGATGCAAAGGCCAAAGTTTGTATATGTATAAAATATATTACCGTAATATTAAGTATTAGTAATATTATTGCTGAAATAATAATTTATATCTGCCCCCTCTGTAGAACACATTTTGATGTGCTTGCGTATTTCTATCACTTTCTTTTTTGCACGCCTACCCCAATCTTTGCCTCTCCTGTACCTCCTGCAGGTTGTCTGGTAGAAAATGCCATTAGCATTAAGTCCACCTTTAGTACACTTTCTTTTGCGCAATAAAGAATTCAAAATAATCATAATAAAAACCACGCGTAGGGCATCTTGTTTCAAAAAGACATATCCCACAGTGGCGAGGGCACCTCCTCGGGTCAGGCGCCGGAGGCCGAGGCTGAAGCAGCGGCGGAGGAGACCTCTGAGGACACTGCCCAGCAAAAGCTGCAGCAGTTCTGGGGGAAAGTCGAGGATGACATCCGCAAGGTGCACCCGGTAAGTGTCTTCACATCGCTGCTCAGTTAAGATAAGAATATTCTTTATTGCACACAAAGAGCACAGAAATAAATGATGCAATGTTAAGTGTTACATTACCCGGTAAGTTTGCGTTAAGTTAGCACATCGCTAGAGAAAGTAGGCCTGCAGCGCTAGAATACCACTCATCATCATCATCATCATCAGCCATTTGACGCCCACTGCAGGACATAGGCCTCCCTCGCGGTTTTACAATCATGAGGGGTTTTTGCCATAATCGCCACGCTTGGCAGGCGGGTTGACGATCGCAGTATGCGGTCGGAATCTCAGGAAGACGCTGCTGCCCGTCTCCTGGTAATTTATTTCCTTAGTCGCCTTCTACGACATCCACGGAAGGAAATTTAGTGACGCTATTCTTAATCCGGCGCTACACGGAATATCCCTACAGAGAGGAAAGTCGGCCTGCAGCGCTAGAATGGCACTATAGAGAGGAAAGTCGGCCTGCAGCGCTAGAATGGCACTATAGAGAGATATAGAGTGCTAAAACGTCACTCTACAGGCGTAGAGTCGGCTTGAAGCGCTAGAATGTTACTATAGAAAGAGGGTGTCAGCCTGCGGCGCTAGAGTATCACTACAGAGAGGAGAATGTCGACATGCAGCGCTAGAATATCAATAGAGAGAGAGAGATAGAGTTAGCTTGTGGCGCTAGAATGTCACTAGATAGAGAGAATCTACTTGCGGCACTAGAATGTCGTTAGAGACAGAGGGAGCGAGCGCCATAGACCGGGCCGAGCTATGTCACTAGACTGAGAGAGAGAGGCGGGTTGCATCCCTAGAACGTCGGTAATGAGATAGAGAGTCGGCTTACGCCACTAGAATATCACTGCAGAGAGAGAGCGTCTGCCAGCGGCGCTAGAATGCCAACAGAGTGAAAGAAAATCGGCCTGCGAATGTCATTAGAGTGAGGGTCACTACAGTTACTAGAATGTCACTACAGAGAGTCTGCTTGCGGCACTACTGAATTACATAAAAAGTCAGACACCCAGGTTTCCTCACGATATTTTGCCTTCACCGTGATGTGATGACATCAGCTATATTTACCCTTTAGAGCTGTCTCACACGATTCTTCTCCCCAATGAACAATATCTTCCTTCACAGGACCACTTCAAAAACCAGGTGCTGCCTCTGGCCCGCATCAAAAAGATAATGAAACTGGACGAGGATGTGAAGATGATAAGCGCAGAGGCACCCGTGCTGTTTGCGAAAGCGGCCGAGATCTTCATACACGAGCTCACGCTGCGCGCCTGGGCCCACACTGAGGATAACAAGAGGAGAACACTGCAGGTGAGAAGCTTCGTCCACACAGCTGATTCTTTCTTCGTTTGAAACGGGGTACCTACCCTAGAGATGGTGGTCCCACATAAATTTGGTCAAGATGTGTTGGATCTATGAGAAAATCATGAAACTTAAAATTGCAAACAACCATACCGCGATAAAGAATACCGCCAATGCCCCCTAGTGTTAAAATTAGCCAACTATAGTTTCTGTTTATTGCGTATTTTAACCACTCGTCTGCCGCGACACAGATCTGTGTCCAACTTAGTATGGGCCACCTATACGTTGCGTTCCGCGAGGGCAGTTCAGGGGTTAAAGGGTGTTTTTGCCTTTAGCGACCAGCATGTGTAGTATGATGGCACGAGTCACGCGGTTTGTGGCGCTAAAATGTCAGAATTTCACAATTCATGTACTGGAAAGTCGCGACTTTTGACATTTAAAACGCGCGACTAGCGTGGTCGTACTACCCGTGCTGGGGCGTATTTCATAAAACTACAATTCACAGTTTATTATGACAATTCTATATACTTACATGGCGTAGCCGACTTCCCCCTGTTACTCTGTGGGTTAATCGGCATGCAATATACGTCTATTTGTCATAGGCTGAATGGTAGAAAATGCCATTAGCATTAAGTCCACCTTTTGTGCACTGTCTCTGTGCAATACAGAATTAATAATAATAATAATTATAACAGGCCCTGTTTCTCTGCCAACAGCGAAACGACATAGCGATGGCGATCTCCAAGTCGGACCAGTTCGACTTCCTGATCGACATAGTACCGCGTCACGAGGTCAAGCCCGCTAAAGTGCGAGAGGAGGCGCCGCGTTGCACCGCCACGTCCAATTCTGATCACGTAAGTAAATGACCCAAGAATAAAAACATACATACATAAGCAGCCTATATACGTCCTACTGCAGGGCACGGGCCTTCTCTCAGGGAGAGAGCATGGGCTCAATCACCACGGGTGCCCACCGCGGATTGGCGATTTCAAGCGCTGAGGAAGCGCTTATTCAATGAAAACACAATTCACAATGGTGGCCGCTGCCTTGAGGCCGAGTTGTAGTGGAGAAAATAGCAGCGAAAAGAAACTCCACTCTGGTGACCATCGTTTCTCAAATAATACATTTGACTCGATTCCGTACAACTGTAAAATTGTTGATTTTTCATTCAGCTCAGGAGCTTTAGCGGGAACTAACACTTGGTTGGTTTTTATTAGATACTTGCCTTTATACCACATTATAATGATACTTATATTTGTTTATCCTGTTTATAATATTTGTGTGTTGTGTGAACGGCAATAAACGGCTTATTTTTATTATTTACTAGATGACCCCGTGAACTTCGTATCACCGACGTCAACCGTTTTTTTTCTTCTCACCGTTAAAACCTTCCCTGGACTTCCACAAATATATAAAAACAACAATTAGCCAAATCGGCCCAGCCGTTCTCGAGTTTTAGTGAGACTAACGAACAGCAATTCATTTTTATATATAAGAGATTTATTATTTACAATGTTTTAAAAATACACACTTCATTTGTTTGTAACGGTGCAAACCTTCTTACACCATTTCTTTTATTTTTTTCATTCTGTCCTATCGTTTTAAACTCAAAATTTTAAATTAAAAAGAAAAAAAGACAAGTCTTCTCATTCCTACTTTACCTTTTGACGAAATACCACTACTGACAAAATTACTTGTGAATTGTCTATTTTCCTATTCTGTATTTTATCGAAGTTTTTCGCTACAATGAAATAAAACCACAGTTTAGAAGTTGTACATTATAATATTATCTTATCATTTACATCAAGAATCCTTCATCTACACCGAACCCCGCTAGAATTGCTTCGCAAACCATAAAAAGCTTAACAAACTACATTTAAATAAAGTCTTTCGGTCTTATTTGCAAAAACACCATTCCTTAAAACACTCTATAAACGCCGATTAAAATAATCTGTGGTGGATATTTTACAAGGAATAGACTTAACCACAGATTAAATATACTGCCTCAGAGAAGTGCTTTAGAGGAATAGCGTTTTTATAAATACGTTTTTACACCAAGTGTGCATTTTTCTGCAAATATTATTGACACGTGTAAAATGTGTAATTATGTTTCCAGTACAACGTACAAGTGGTGCAGCAGCAACCGCAACCGCTGCCGAGCAGCACGCAGCCGCAGATCGTGCTGCAGCCCTGCAACCAGATCGTCCAGGTGTGTTTTTGGAGTTAACACTTGTCTAATACTCTTATTAGTTATTAGTAAATACTTCTGTTTCAACTTTTACTGATTATTATAATAATAATAACTTCCACGCAACACAATCACTTGTCCTGGTCCCAAACTAGGATACCCTGTGCTGTGGTAACCAGGCAAGGACATCACAAACATGGAAATGCACCCAGACTGAGGCCATGTGTACAAATGAACGGCGGCCCCCAGTGGGAAGCCACGACCTCTGGCATGGTAGTCAGACGTGATACCGCTAGACCAACGAGGCAGTCAAATTAATCCTGGATACTTTACCTTTTTCCATGGTCCAAGTCTTGTCATGTCTGTCCCTGAGAGAAGGCCTTTGCCCTACAGTGGGACGTATATTGGCTGCTTATGTAAGTGATGTCACCAACCCAAATTAGAAGCGTTCTTCTTCTAAGGAGTAGTGCTTCATACTATGTTTAAGAACTCCGAATGTGTTTATTATGGCCACTTCTATTAGACTAGCCCAATGGCATTTCCCATCGGCAACGTCATTTCCTTAGAAATCGATGTCCATCAACAACATCTGCTCCATACTAACAACGTTGAGCCTCGCAAAGTTTATATGACACTCCTTCAAAAAAGTGGTGCTACCACCAGCAGCGGTAGAACGGCCTCACATTCGGGAGGTCGTCGGTTCGAATCCTGGCATGTACCTACCGATGACTTTGTTTTCTAAGTTACGTACATTTGTAAAGTGGTAGTAGCAATACCGCTCGCTAACAGTCAAGGAAAACATCGTGAGGAAACCCTAGTGTCTGAGGTGTTTACATACCTCGCCTGCTATGGTCCAACTATGAGGCTAAGTGCTGAAATCTTAGTTCTAATTAGATGACACTCGTTCCAGAACACCGGGGCGTCAACAGCGGCCACCACGTCGAGCAGCGTCGTGCAACAGCCACTGACCCTTGTGCAGCAGATCGTCACGCCCTCCGGGGAGGTCCAGCAGATGCCGGTAAGTCGCTTACCTTAAGGTCATTAATTAATTAGGCCCATTAATGGGGAACTTGCCTCAAAATTATACTGGGCATAGGCCTCTTTTCTTTGACGCCAAACTATCCGGCCCTTGGGTCTATTACAAACATAGTTTTTCAATAGAATGATATAAAAGCCTCTGTTTGATAGTTTACTAAAGGCGTGCCTCCTGCTCGTGTTTTATCATGAATGTTTTGTACATTCTGTTTTCTCTGCTCAAAAAAATTCGTTGCTCAGGGAAGCAAAATAAAAAGTTAATTTGGAGCCTTGAAACCCGATTGTTTTGTGTAATGTTTCATGATAAAACTCGTGTTCACTCGTGCTCGTGGGAACAAGATGAAGTTTATTAAAAAACGTATCGAAGGTGGCGAGGTTGGTCGCCGCGCCTCACGCCGGATCACACGAGCGGGCGGAAAGCGGACTTTGGACACCCGCTTTGCTACGATAAATGTGTGTGGAGGAATGGAGCAGAAATTGGATGAAGTGTACGATATGATTCATGACAAATGTTTAGATGTGTTATGTGTGAATGAGACAAAGCGGAAAGGAAGTGGTACGACCACTTATGGTGGATTGACAGCTTTGTGGTCAGGTGTACCAGAAGCGCAACGAGGCTGTCAAGGAGTGGGACTTATCCTTTCCGGGCGAATGGCCGAATGCTTGATTGAGCATGAATGTGTAAGTTCCAGACTCCTCTGGGCTCGTTTTAAAGTTGGATTGACGAAAATATTCGTTCTGGGCGTATATGCCCCAGATATGTCAAAACCTCAAAGCGACCGAGAGGAGTTCTGGCAGAACGTAAGGGATTCTCTGCTCAAGTGTGAAGGAAATGAAAGGGTGGTATTATTAGGAGATTTTAATGGATGGGTAGGAGTAAAGCGTGATGGATATGAAAGGGTATTAGGGCGATTCGGTGACAGACGAGTGAATGAAAATGGGGTAAGTTTGCTAGATATATGCTTGGAGTGGAATCTTCAAGTGACTAACACTATGTTTAGTCACAAGAAGATCCACATGTACACATGGCAGAGACAGAATGACAGGTCTATGATTGATTTTGTGGTAGTGGATGAAAGACTAAGGAGTAAAGTTGTAGACACAAGAGTCTACCGAGGAACTAATGTCGGGACGGACCACTTCCTGGTAATTAGCCGGGTAAGAGGTCTGTTCAAGCGTTGGCGCCATCGAGTGCAGGTGGCTACAACAGCTCTAGAGCGCATAAAAGTTGACAGATTGCAAGATGAAGATGTGAGCGGAGAGTATAGGAGGAAACTCAAGGACAAACTCATTCATGTCAATGAAGAGTATGAATGGGGAGTGGAAGAGTTATGGGCTCAGTTAAAAACTAATATAGTAGAGACTGCTGCCGAAGTATGTGGAGTCAGAAAGAGACTGAATGGAAGAAAAGCGAAAGCTACTTGGTGGGATGAAAGTATTAAAGAAGTAGTGAATGAAAAGAAAAAGGCGTGGTTGGACTTGTTAGCTATCAAGTCCATCAAAAGAATGCAAGGAATTAGTAGTGAGGATGAAGATGTAGTAAGACTGAAAGAGAAGTATAGTATGATAAAAAAGAAGGTGAAGGATGTAGTGGAGAGAAGAAAGAATGAAGAGAAAGAAAAGTATGATAGGAGATTCTCACGAAACTTCAAGGCCAATGTAAAACTGTTTTGGAAAACGGTGAAATTGGCCCGAGGTAGATCTGAGCAATCTAAGTTGAGTGTTATTAGGGATGAGGATGGCTCCATGCTGAAAGAGGAATTTAAAGTAATGGAACGTTGGAAAGGATATTTTGAAAGTCTGTTTGAAAGAGAGGAGCTGCTCATGGAAGGCGATTCCGACCGTGAGGCGGAACCTAGTATTGCTAGCGTTATAAGTATGGAAGAGATTGTCAAGGCAATGAAAAGAATGAAACTAGGTAAGGCTGCGGGATATGATAGAGTGTCGTTAGAAATGCTGAGGGCTGGTGAAGGCATTGTAGCTAGCAAGCTATACCTGCTTTTCAACAAGTGCTGGAGGAGTGGCAAAGTACCTAAGGACTGGGGTATGGCCGTCATAGTGCCGCTTTATAAAGGCAAAGGGTCCCAGCAGGTGTGCAAAAACTACCGCGGTATCAGCCTTCTCAGCATTGTCGGCAAACTGTATGCAAAGGTTTTGATTGAAAGAGTACTAGATGTGACTGAAGAAAAGATATGGGATGTGCAAGCGGGTTTTAGAAAGGGAATGGGATGTGTGGACCAAATCTTCTCCTTGAGGCGGATGGTGGAGAAACTTCTGGCCAAAAGTCAGAGGGTTTTCTGTGCGTTCGTCGACTTGGAGAAGGCTTATGATAGAGTGGTGAGGAATGACCTGTGGTCGGTACTGTCCGTGTATGGGGTGGACAGCGTCTTGCTGCGAGCTCTGAAGTCTCTCTATGAAGACTCCAGTGCTTGCGTTAGAATTAATGGGGCGTATACTGACTGGTTTAGCATTCGCAGGGGTGTAAGACAAGGATGTGTCGCCTCCCCATGGTTGTTCAACTTATTCATGGACAGTTGCCTGACTGATTTGAAAGAGAATGACTTTGGGATAAGGATGGGTGAGCTACTGGTCAAATGCTTGTTATACGCCGACGATCAGGTTTTGTTCGCATCGTCGGTGGAAGACCTGCAGACACAAGTAGCAGTAATGGATGAGGCGTTTAAAAGGAAAGGAATGAACATTAATGTGAGTAAGACAAAAGTAATGGTGTTCGAAAAAGATGATGAAATGACTGAGTGCAAGATAAGGATTAGAGGTGAAAGGGTGGAACAAGTGAAAGAATTTGTCTATTTGGGGAGCCTCTTTACCAGGGATGGCAAGTGTGAAGGTGATATAGAAAGAAGAGTAAAAGCAGGAAATTGTGTAAACGGTGCATTGCACTCCTTTGTGAGCGGCCAAAACATCTCCAAAAGAGCTAGTTTGGCTATCCATAATGGAGTGCTAGTCCCAACACTTATGTATGCTAGCGAGACTTGGGTATGGCAAAAGAAGCAAGAAAGTAGGATTAATGCAGTAGAAATGAGGTCCTTGAGAAGTATGTCTGGCGTTACTTTGAATGACAGGATACGCAATAGTGTGATTAGAGAACGTTGTGGACTGAAAGAGGATGTAGTGACAAGAATTGAGAAAGGAATGTTGCGTTGGTTTGGACATGTGGAGAGGATGAAGGAAGAAAGATTGACAAAACAAATATATCGAGCGAATGTGGATGGAAGGGCCGGTAAGGGACGACCCAGACGGACATACTTTGACCAAATAGAGGATGTATTAACAAAGGGCAAGATAAAAAGTACCCGAAACCGGCGTGCGTGCATGCAACGACTAATGAGTGTTGAGGAAGCGAAAGTGATCTGTCAGGATCGTAGCAAGTGGCAGTCCCTGGTCTCTGCCTACCCCTCTGGGATACAGGCGTGAGTTTATGTTATGTTATGTTACTCGTGTTCACGATTTGACTGTTTATGTACATTTGTTCTATGTTGTATTTATGTGGCTAGTCTCGTCCAATGATTCCCAGTTACATTGGCAGAGAATGGATGAATATCAGAATGAATGAATAAGAAATAGGTACTGTTCCGTCCCACAGATCCAGCTGTCGCAAGCGCAACTGAACCTGATCCGGCTGCAGATGCAGAACAACCCGAGCCAGCCCATTCTCATCCAGGCCGCGCAGCCGCAACAGTCACCGCAAATCATACAGGTCTGAAGCATATTTTACAATAAATCCGAATTTGCATTGCGAATTTAGTTATTGACGGTGGTAGCCTAGTGGGTAGAACATTGGACTCGGAAGTGGGAGACCCAGGTTCGATTCCTAGTGCGGGCATGTACCTATGACTTTTCTTTCTAATTTATGTACATTTGTGAAGTTATAGTAGCAATACCACTCGCTAACGGTGAAGGAAAACATCGTGAGGAAACCTGGGTGTCTGAGCTATTCACATACCTCAGCGCTTGAAATCGCCAATCCGCGGTGGGCACGCGTGGTGATTAAGCCCATACTCTCTCTCTCTGAGAGAAGGCCTGTGCCCCACAGTGGGACGTATATAGGCTGCTTATAGATTACGAAATTAGTGTCATGCATAATGAAACTAATTTCATGAAACTTATTGCAGTACCTACTTGTGTAACAACTTTCGTTCAAATAATAGTGTCGTGAAATTAACAGTATATCTGGCATTATGGCTCCGGCAGCATCGAAGCTTACTTTTGCATTGCAAAATGTTGTCATACATGTGTTATTATATATAATTAAGACAAGGTGGTCTCGAAAGAAAAGACAATTTAATTTTTTTTTCGACTAACACCCGCCCACACCAAGACTAAGGGCCGGTTTCTGAAATGAAAATTTCACTAAGCAAATACTTAAGTAACGTTCTGTCACGCTCTTTCGTGACAAATTCGATGAGACAGCACTACAGTTAACTATTTACTTACCGAAATTCTCTATTCAGAAACTGACCCTAACAAACGCACGGCCTATCAGCGCAGGCGCTTTCGCGACAGTAGTTTCGCGTCGCGTTTATACGATGACATTAGTTGCATGACACTAGTCTTATCTAAACAAATCGCGCGCGAGACGAAACTGTTTTAGTGTCGTGAAATCGATGCATGCATTGTAAAACTTGACGTTTATACGTGAAATTGTTGATGAAATTAATGTCACGGAACTACTTTCATGCCACTAGTTTCGTAACGTAAATCTGGCTAAAGGGCGTAGCTAGGGGAGGAGCCGGGTGGGCCATTCTTCTTTCGTTCCGGGAAAATGAAAGATGCCGAATGCGAACCGGTCCAACATCATTGAATCAGTTCACTAATAAATTCATTCGGCATTTGACGTTGGACATTGTGTCTAGGTGATTCATTCCGTGTGAAAGATGCGGAATGAAATACAGAAATGAACAGACTGATTTTAACAAACATTTCGCCTTTCAGGTGACGTCACAGGCGCCCCAGGCACAGCAGCAAGTGTACCTCACGCAAGTGAACACCGCACAGGAAGACTCCTAATGCAATGACAGTGAATAAGCGTCCGTGGGCGTACGGACTCTAGTGTCAATTTCTAACATCACACGTAGACTTCGAGCCCCGATGGACTTTCGGTGTGGGCTTACGGCATTCGTAAACCGAATTACGAACCGATCGATTAACTCTCGCACTTATTTTGCAGTTGACGAGCACAGAACAAAAAAAAAAGAGTAGAAGTAGTGACATGATCTATTAGTATGAAAACCAGTGTTACCAAACTCACACACATAAACCAAATGCACACTATGAATGCCAAGCTGCCATTGGTAATAATGAAAATAAGTTTGATACTCACTCTTTGGAAGTATCCGTCTGACCTCCGAGAAGTTTTATGTAATAGGCCATAAAGTCGAAAATTGAAAAACAAGTATTAACATATTTATTTACAATGACGTTTTCTATTAACGCTTACACTTCGCTTATATGATATGATATTTGCCAACGAAAGTCACGTGACTTCCCCATACATTGTAATCCCTGACAAGCTGGTGAGGAGGAGCTATATGGCGAATCTAGCTGTGCTCATGTCTTCGGAAATAGGTATAAAATAACTTTTTTTTTCCCAAAGTACCTACTTAGACGTACCTACCTACCTACTCTTAAGTACCGATAATTATCTATGACTGATAAGTCATATATAATTATCGATAGATTTTTTTCATGTTGTGTCCCATCTCTGATTAAGAATCATTCAAATGTTGACATAAGTTTCTAGAAAAAGTACACAAACTTCGATGAAAATTGAACTTTACAATCCATTAAATAAAGGTGATTTCACTTTCAGATTGGACTCCTTTTTCATGTCATACAAATTTAATTAAAAATACAATGAAATACTACTTACGGATGAAATGTTACAGTATGATCGGTACATTTTGGTCCCCAACTTTAATTTTTGCACTCTAACACAGCACTATAAGGCATTTTAGTAGATTTTTCACAATTGTTTACTTTACTAGTCGCGCACGGCAACTGAGGTGAGAAAAACTGTCAGACTTCGCATAGGCAATACATTGCTAATGTGAGGCACGCGGTCACCGCCCACTTACGACTTCTACTCTTCTTTTTTGTTCTGTGTTGATGAGGGTGGATTACGATTGGGGCTCGAGGGATTAACCACAGACCTGAATCTATATTTCGTTTCATTCAGTGTTTGTCTGGGCTTCCCGTATTTCAAAAATTTGTCGCAATCGTTTGCTTACATGTACTTATAGAAAAGCTGAATGAAATGAAAATATAGCTAGGCAACACAAGCACCTTGATTTGTATAATAATAACAATTACTTCCACACAACATAATCACTTGACCACAGGACCAGGTCAAGTGGTTGTATTGTGGGTCCTGCTCCCAAACTAGGATACCCTGTGCTATGGTAACCAGGCAAGGATATCACAAACATGGAGATACACCCAGACTGAGGCCATTTGTACAAATGTGCAGCGGCCCCCAGTGGAAATCGCGCCCACGACCTCCGGTATGGTAATCAGACGTGATACCGCTAGACCAAATGAGGCAGTAAGAAAACCAAGCGTCCTCAAAAATAATTGTCAAAATGGCTCAATGCTTCATTGGCCTCAAACATAAACTTCTTAAGTATAGTCTTATTTATGAAAACACGATTCCTTAAAACACTCATCAGATGCAATTTAAATAGTCTGTGGTGAAGGAAAAATTGTAACCACAGATTAAATAAACTGCCAATGAGGAGTGTTTTTGAGGAATCGTGTTTTTATGAATAAGACCGTTAGTTTTTGAATAGTCAATCCAGAATTCGTAAAAAGGGCCGATGTGATAATTTACAAGTTATTTATAAGTACGTACTGAATAAGTATTTCCTAATATATTAAGTTTCTAAAAAACACTCTGTCTTTTATTTAGCAAAACACCACGTTAAAGATATTGAAACATTTATTTTAATTAACGCCAATAACAAATTAAAATTTATCCTACAACAAGCAATTCATAAATACAATTCAAATCTTGTTCATCTGGTTGAAACTTAGATAGTATAAACGGTAACAAAACGTAGACATCTCTTAGAATCAAAAACTTAACAATCATTTTAAACGAATAAAAAATAACAAATTTATACTGTAATAATAAGTATACACTACAAATACAATAGAATGCTTCATCCAAGCGTTAATAGCCGTAAGTCTACGTTCCGCCCATAATATATGGCGTATTTTCGACGAGTCCTGAAGTAGTAGGGTAACGTGGCTGGGTAGATCAGTGGGTCCTACGGCAGCGTAGTTAGTTCACTCAGGCTGAATTTCGAAAAACTACAATTCGTAGTTTACTGCGACGATTCGAGGTACATTTCACAGCAGACTCCTGCGGGTTAATTAACTTTACAATGTACATCGAATTGCCATAGTAAACCACACACTTTGGTTAAGCTGATCAGTGGGTCATGCGCCGGCGCCGATGGCCCATGACCGCCTGGAAGTTTTCGCGTCGTAGGGTGACCATAGCTGAGCGGGTCAGTGGGTCCTGCGTCGACGCAGATCATTCGTGATTGCCTGGTACCCATTTCATAGAACTACAATTCAACTCATGGTATTACTATGACAATTCGATGTACATTGCATAGCCGATTAACCCACAGAATAACAAAAAGATGAACTAGTAGGTTTCGCAATAGTCGTCGAATCGTCACAATAAACTATAGATTGCAGCTTAATAAAATCCTGGGCCGCGTTAAACTAACCTCGTAAAACTGCAATTTTTCGTAGTTTTTTCCTGTGGGTTGGTCAACTTTGCAACGTACTTCCAATTGTCATAGTAAACCATGAATTGTAGTTACGAAACAGGCCCCTGGACGTCCTCATATAGTAGCGTGAACATGGCTGAGCGGATCAGTGGGTCCTGCGCCGGCGCAGATGGTCCATGACCGCCTGTACGTCCTCGTGCAGTATGGTGACCATGGCGCGCTTCTGGCGACAGTCCTCGCGGACTAGGTCGGCGGCCATCTTGCGCGTCTTCTCCTTGAACTTCGCGTCCATTTGCTTGTAGCTGTGGGGAAGATATTTTATATATCTATTTGTAAAAGTTTGATTTTGACCTCTATTTTGGTAGCATCTCCGAAATATCGAATAATATATTAGCTGTTTCATACATTAGGTACAAAATTACAACAATTTTTCGATAGTTAAGAGCCGCTGACCATCAAGCTAGACGATCTGGTTTCTGTTTCATAAAGCTACAATTAGTAATAAACCCAGAATTATCAGTAACTAGCTGTTGCCCGCGACTTCGTTCGCGCGGTAATTTTGATGTGTATTTTTCCGGGATAAAAAATAGCCTATGTGCTAATCCAGACTATAATCTATCTCTGTGCAAGATTTCATTCGGATCCGTTCAGCCGTTTTTGCGTGAAAGAGTAACAAACATCCATCCATACATACAAACTTTCGCGTTTATAATATTAGTAAGGATTTTCACCCAACTTACCAAACATAAGACTACCCACAAGGATTTCCACGAACATGTTTGTGTGAAAGAGTAACAAACATCCATCCATACATACAAACTTTCGCGTTTATAGTATTAGTACGGATTTTCACCCAACTTACCAAACATAAGGCTACCCATAATAAGGATTTCTACGAACATGTTCACTAACACACACACAAGCACTGCCCTCCCGTCATACTGCTTTTCTGACTATCTATACTGTCTGGGCCCTGTTTCAAAACCTACAATTAGGAATTGAATTACTATTATTAGTAACTTAACATTGTCAGCAATTTTCGCTTTACTGATCAATGCTGAGGCTAGCTTTGGAAAAATTATCATTAACATAAATATTCCTGTATGTAGTGGAAAGGGCTATGCTCGGAATTTCTCTACGAGATCGAATCAGGAATGATGAGATCCGTAGACGAACGAAAGTCGTCGACATAGCCCAGCGGATTAGTAAGTTGAAGTGACAGTGGGCGGGGCACATAGCACGCAGAACTGATGGCCGATGGGGCCGAAAAGTCCTCGAATGGAGACCACATATATCGGCAAGCGCAGCGTAGGAAGACCAGCCACAAGATGGACAGATGACCTCATCCAAGTGGCAGGAAGGCGCTGGATGCAGGCCGCTTCCAACCGGTCTTTTTGGAAATCCATGGAGGAGGCCTATGTCCAGCAGTGGACTTCTTGTGGCTGAATGATGATGATGATGATGTAGTGGGTATCCTAGTGGGTAGAACATCGGACTCGGAAGCGGGAGACCCAGGTTCGATCCCCAGTGCGGGCATGTACCTATGACTTGGTTTTCTAAGTTATGTACATTTGTCAAGTTAAAGTAGCAATACCACTCGCTAACGGTGAAGGAAAACATCGTGAGGAAACCTGAGTGTCTGAGCTATTCACATACCTCAGCGCTCGAAATCGCCAACCCGCGGTGGGCACGCGTGGTGATTAAGCCCATACTCTCTCCCTGAGAGAAGTGGGACGTATTAGGCTGCTTATTATAAATTCCTGTATACTGCTGTAGAAGGTTGGACAAAAATTACTGACAATTGTAAACTTATTACTAATTGTAGAAAAAGAAGGTTAGTTTTTTAGTTCAGGCTGTGGCGCGCTCTATCTCGCGTATATTTCGACCCCGCGGGCGTCAAGCTCGATCTGGGCCGCTTGTCCACGAACATGTCCACGGACAGACACAGCAAGCACTGACCTGTCGTCGAGCTCCTCGTACTGTTTCTCCATCAAGCCGTTAACAAACTGAACGGTCTGCGCGAGCGCCCGCCGCGCACTCGCGGCGAACAGCTCGGCTCGCCGCGCTTCCAGCTCGTTCTGCTGCGCTTGGATCTTCACGAACATGTTCACTAACCTACAAATTACATACATTTCACATTATGTAATATTAATATTTATAACTTTAGTAATAGTACATACACACATAAACTCAAGCCTGTATCCCAGAGGGGAGGCAGAGACCAGGGACCGCCACTTGCTAGGATCCTGAGAAGTATCCGCCTGGGACGACCCTTATCGGCCTTTCCAATAAACAATAATAATAGTAGTAGTATATATAAGTTTGTTTATTAGAATAAGTCAGTAGTGCACAACTGCGAATGCTGTGCGCACCTGTAATTGGCACAAGCGCCCGCCCTCTGTTTTTTACTGTAAGTTGACCTTCAGCGTGTCTGTGCTGTTGGTGTGCCTTAATGAATAAAATAAAAATAAAATTACATAATCCGACGCCTGTAACGCGGACGGGCAGTCAGAGACCAGGGTCCGCCACTTGCCACGAACCTGACAGATCTCTTTCGCTTCATCAATATTCATCAGTTACTGCACACATCCGCTTGCCCATTTAAAGGCTCTTTAAATTATTATTATGACTAAAGCATTAAAAAATATGACTCTAACATCATTAACACTACTTGGCAGTGTAAAAAATTGTAACACTCAAACCTTCCGTACCATAAAAAAAAAATTGATAAAGAACACTTTATTGCACAACCATATATATATATCGAGAAGGAATTGATATTTTCCGGGCCCACAGTTGATAGACGATTTCAAGCCCTATGTACCCCTCAGAAATTCGGGTTTCCTCACGATATTTTCCTTCTTAGTGTAGTGTGGGGTATCTACCAATTGCTTTGTTAGCTGTGGTACTTATAAAATAAATCAGTCTTGTCCTGCATTCATGTGTTTCACTTCATGGTGACAGCGGTGGGTATTATTGCTACTACAGATTCACAAATGTACGTAACTTCGGACCCGGAGGATTGTGTCGATTAGTTGATAATGAAAGAATGGACCCCGCGCTGCATTCCCAACTAGCGCAGCTTTTTAGTCAAGATGTTTGCCAACAACTGTAACTACCCTGTGTAAGCATAAAGAAAAAACAAACTCACTTCCTGCTTGTATTCTGGTGTATCTCGATTAGCGTAGTGTCCAACTTCTCCAATACATTCTCTATGCAGTCACGGCATGCGAAGTGGACATCGTCCGCTGGAAAAATAAAAAATGATTGTACAAGATATACTCGCAATTTATTTCGCGGGGTACCAGCTTTAGACTGAAAGAACGTAGCAAGCGGAAGTACCTAATTACTTTAGTTAGGCACCGTAAATGGGGGAAAACTTTTAAAAAAATACTTGTATTCAACTTCAGAGAAGTAAATTGAAACCTGAGAAAAATATATTAATTAAACCGTGACTGATGTCTCTAGTCGGCCCGTGTCACCTATTCCCCTAATTTGACCCGGTGCAAGGATAAAAAGTTCCAAGACAAAAAAGTAGCAACTTGTTCAAAAACGAAACCCAATTTCATTTTTACATTTATTACACATATCAAAAATGTAAAGATTAATATAACGTACCGGTGCTTTTCGCAGGCTGTTCTCTGGTAAACCATTCCTTGACGCTTGAAACGCTACCTCCGGTCGCACTCACGGAAACAGCTTCTGTTTGACCGCTGTTATCCACTTTTCGCCATTTTGGAGAACTAGCCTCTGGCGACCGACATCTTTTCCTACTCTGTGGTATTGGAAAGCTCTCCTTCGACGTTTTAGAAGATTCTTTTACCATTTCGTAGACATCATCTGAAGAATTTGAGTCTGAACGGACATTGTATTTCTTCGTTGTAATTTTGGTTTTTGTTTGGGAGAAGATTTCGGTGATTCTTTTGAGGTAGTTCGGTTTTTCTTGCACAGGTGCGAAGATTTCTTCTTCATCTTTTTCACCAGCATCACCGTCGCTAAGACGTATGGGTGATATGCCTGAGAAGCGTTTTGGTTCACCTTCGGGTTTGGCTTCCTTTCCTTTTGGGTTGTTTTTCTTATTAGATTTTACATGAGCGTCGTCTTTGGCTCCAGCTTTTGCTTTGACAACGTCATTGACTTCCATCTTCTCTATTTTTACCTCTCGAAGTTGACGTTTCCCTAACTTTGTCAGCTTGTTCTCTTGCACTGTTTTGCTGCTCTCAGAATCACTATCATCGAGATTAATGTTTCTTTTTGCATTTGAATTGTGCGGTTTCTCTTTGCTATTATTTTTAGGCAATTCTGTTACTTCTTCAGGCGGGTGTGCAGTAAAAGAACTTTTTGGCGACGGCAGCCATTTTCTAAAATCTTCGTCGTTTAATCTCTTCAGACAGACCACCGGGCTGCTTCTAGCATCATCAATATTCTCTGCGACATCTGAGCGTTTCTGTTTGTCTGCCTTAAAAACTGGATTTTTTTCAGGCGCTTCAGTGATTTCAGTTCTTAGTTGTAAAAAATAATCGTGCATAGACGGACTGAGTTGCTCTAACTCCATGTTTCTTGGTTCTATTTGTTTTGACAATTCACTAGGTTTTGGTGGACACTTGTCGCTGTCATAAAATAAGCGAGACGTATCGTTCGTTGCCAATGATTTAACTGAGGCGTCATTACCTTCGGTTATGTCTATAGGTTCTACTACAGATGTGTTGAGTTTTTTTTTGTGTGTTTTTAGTTTAGCAACAACATTAGTTTGGAAGACGTCGGCGCCGTTATCAATATTTGACAAGTCTGTAGTTTTCAAGACAGCAATTTTGGGTTTATGTTTGTCTTTCTTTGGCTTTCGAACATTAGTCTCAGTAGGGTCCGGCATGGCATCTTTTGTTGTCAACTCTGTAGTGTCTACGACAGCTGATTTAGGTTTTTTCTTATCTTCTTGTGTTTTTTTGTGTTTAGGAACGTTAAGTTTATTGCACAGCTCAAGCTCGACGGGATAGTCTTCTAATTCTGGGCTGTAGTTAATTTTATCGACGTCTGAAAGCATATTTTGTGTTGCCACAGTGTCGTTGAAAAATTCGTCACCTTCTTCGATAAGTCTATTGCATTTTTTTATCAAATTACTTGATGTAGTGGACCGTATATCGTCATCAGGCCTAGGGACAGTCTTTTCGATAATCAATGCCGGTAATAGACTCTCATCGCTGTGTTCTTCGGTTAATTTCGTATAGTTTCTTTTAGTGTCTTTAATTTTCTTTAGTGACAAGTCGTTATTTCTTTTGGTGGTTTTCTTTGTGGGAACGTCCGTATCTCCTTTTTTACATGTTCTGTTTTCAGTTGTATCTGTCTTACGTTGATTACCAGCCGCTTTCATTACCTCTTGTTCGTCATATTCGTTCTCATTTATCTTTGATTGTTCCTCGGTGATCTGATCTTCCAAGATCACCTCCTCCATTAGTTCCATTTCTTGTGCAGAGTTTTTAACCGGTTCTACGTCGACATCTTTTTGGATGGTCTTTTCGGTAGTTTGCTCTATAGTGAAACTTGTATTCAACTCCTTAGTATTAGCGTCTCTCATCCTTTCGTCTACTAAATATTTTTGTTTCTTTATCTCGTTCGCCTTTTTACCTGAAATAAGAAATATCTACATTATTTCTCATAAAGGTCGATATAGTGTATAAAAACTATCGCAGTGATAGTAACACGAAAGTCCGATTTTGAGAATGTTTAGTCAAAAAAATTTTTCTCTGTATAATGCTGAAAATTCTTACGACGACTTACCTTTTCTTTTAACCGGCTGCCGTTTCGAGCCCTTTTTGGACAGTTTATTATTGCCTTTAGCCTCATCAGCTGAGCTCTCCGTATAGTTCACCTTGCTTAGAACCCTTCCTTTGGTAGACACTGAATCGTTGCTACAAAGTGTAGTAGCACTTTTGCGCGCATCGACGAACTTCTTCTTTACAAAGTCCTCATCTTCACTCTCACTCGTGAAGTTGTAGACCGCTATGTCTAAACCACTGGATTTGTTATCAACAATTTTTAGATCTTTATTATCCAGGTTGTCTTTAAGTTTGTCGAATATAGAGTTATTCTTTTCTGTTTTCGGAGAAAGGATAGGGGTAGTCACTTTGGATTTTCTGTTACGTATGGGTTTTGTGTTTCTTTGGCGTTCGTTCTCTATATCCTTATAGGAGGTGGCTGCCGATTTAGGGGTCGTTTTACGCGGGCCTTCAACTTTTGGAGTATTAAGATTCGATTTGGTTTTGAGCTCGACCAGAGGTACGATATCATCGTCATCCGTTAGCCGTGTGTTTACAGTATTATTCTCAACGTCGGTATGAATCGGCATATCTTTCGGCGAATACAGTTTTCTTTTTCTCCTCTGCAGCAGAGGCGTAACGGAATCAGATTTCTTCTTTTGTAATATATTCTCTTTGTTACAGTCTTCTATAACTGTAACTTCTTCTACAACTTCTGGGTTCTGCTCTACGATAGATTCCATCTGGAGTTTCCCTTTCTTGGTGACCAATTTCTTTGTGTCCTTTTTCGGCACTGTTCCTTTGTAGGTCAGTTTTATTTTTGGAGTTCTTCTGGCCCCCTTCAACTGTTTTTGTTGAGGTCTTTTATCGTTCTTCGGCAATATTACCTCTTCTTGTAACGTTTCGATGGCTGTATCCTGATTCTGCAAATACACGGTGCATTTATCAATTTGCGCGCATACAGTGTCAATGATATTGCTCAAGCAATCCACTATATCTGTCGGGTCGACGTCGAATTCGTTTACAAGCTTATCGTCTTCGATCAAGTTAGAGATTAGGTACTGGTCGAAGCTTTCGCTGGTCTCAGAGGTACTCTCGTTGATTTTCCGCGCCAGAGTGGGGCTTATAATTAGATTTCCATCCTTAGTCTCACGGTAATGCTGTGAGAAGAACTCTTCTATATCGTCTATATCAAAGGCTGCAACTTTGTCAGCTACTTCGGCGTTTAGATTTCCGTCAGCACTTTTATTCCTCAAGTTTCTGCGTCTCACACTGACGTAGTTTCGTGGCGTCTCACTTATGGCGTCCGTGTTCGAATCATCCGACGTCTCTACGCGTTTTTGGAGCCTACTCGCGGGCACATAAGGTTTAATTCCGGTTTCAGCCACTATAGGCTCCGTGTTGGATTCGTCCGAGGTGGATTTGCTGACGACCGTGCATTTACTGGCCTTGCTCGACGCAGTGAGTTTATTTTGCAAAGCAACAACTACGCTTTTCACCGCAGAATTATTTTCGCCTCCGTTAGTTTTGGCGTCTTCAGCCGTATTGATGCCACTATCTCCATCTCCCACGGGGGTCGCTACCGTAGCTTCTTTGCCTAGAGCCTCTCTAGCGAGCAAGTCGACGATGTCATGTCCCTTGTTCTTTTCGGAGGAGTCGTTGATGACGGAGTCGTCAATGGAGCCGAAGGTGGCGACGTGAAGGCAGCTGATGGAGGTCTCGTGGTCGCTTCCTGCGATGCATCTGGATTGGCTCGCGTCTTCGTTGTCGCTCGGGCTGGTTCGCGCCTTAACGCGGCAGCGTTGCGACACTCCGTAAGCTCTGGAAGAGGGTTATGCCTGGGTTGCATTTTTTTTAGAATTTCTTAATGGTTTGAACGTTGCTTATTGAATAAAGATATATACATAGTCTTATTTATAAAAAGTCGATTCCACTTATGCACTTTTAAGACGGATACACAGCCGGTTTATAAGAGGAATACTAAAGGAAAGTAGGCATTAAGATAACTTTATATTTCAAGCTATATTTATAACTAGGATAAGGTATTTATTGTACGGGCCTAGGTGCCTGAAATAAATGGTTTATTATTATTATTAGTAATTCCTCTCATAAATCAGGTTAAACTCCGTCTGGAGAGTCACAGAGGAATCGCGTTTTCGTGGCAAACCTGGGCCGGCGCTGGACTACCACCGAATCGTTATAATACGCAAAGACAAGACTACAAAGTGTGACAAACCTGGGCCGGCGGATCGTTATAATACGCAAAGATCATACAAAATGTGGCGAACCTGGGCCGGCGGATCGTTATAATACGCAAAGATCATACAAAGTGTGACGAACCTGGGCCGGCGGATCGTTATAATACGCAAAGATCATACAAAGTGTGACGTACCTGGGCCGGCGGATCGTTATAATACGCAAAGATCATACAAAGTGTGACGTACCTGGGCCGGCGGATCGTTATAATACGCAAAGATCATACAAAGTGTGACGAACCTGGGCCGCCGCTGGACGACCACCGAATCGTCAGGCTCGCTGAGTTCGGCCACCAGCGACAGTTCAGGCGGGGCGCAGACCCCAAGCGGTTCCTTATCGTAGCGTAGCCGGGGAAGAGACGCCAGTTTCTCGTGCAACTGGGTATGGAATCGATTTTATACACCTTAGCCTCTTAAGTCCTGGCCTTCAATATAACAATCGAAAACAATTGCTATTTTCAAGGTCAGAACTGTGGAGGTTAAGGAGAGAACCGGTGATGACTAGGGCTACTAGTTATTAGGTGAATACTTAAAAATTATAGAACGTAAGAGCGAGAATGGAATGCCGATGTTACGTTCTTAGGAAGGCCCCTCACCTCAAGGAGCGATTCCCATACAAACGTAGTTTGGTTTTTATTTACAAACTTAACCAATACGTTTAGAGGATACTAATTGAGGTTTGACCATGCTTAGAATGGGAAATAAATCTTTCAAAAAGAAATTATAGCCTTGCAAATTTAATTTTTTTTTATTCTGCTATTCTCAGTTGTAAGCACGAAAAATCCTCGATTTGTGCCCTCTAAACATATTGGTAAAGTGTCATTGATCTGGTACGTGGTATGTGAATTAAATCCAAACTTCGTTTGTATGGGAATTGCTCCTTGAGCCCTTTACGGAGCTAACAAGCGCCACCAAGGGAAAAAGAATTTCTTTTATATGTTTTTGCAAATAGTGAGCAACAACACCTATGATACATGTTTTTAGGAGCTACGGCATAATAACGGAGTAGCGACGTAGCAAATTAATTATTATATGGTTGTAATCGCCAAGAAGCGGTGGTAGCCTAGTGGGTAGAAGATTGGACTCGGAAACGGGAGACCAAGCTTCGATCCCAGTGCGGGCATGTACCTATGACTTTGTTTTTTTAAGTTATGTACATTTGCAAACTTACAGTAGCAATACCACTCGCTAACTGTGAAGGAAAACATCATGAGGAAACCTGGGTGTCTGAGCTATTCACATACCTCAGCGCTTGAAATCGCCAATCCGCGGTGGGCACGCGTGGTGATTAAGCCCATACTCTCTCTCTGAGAGAAGGCCTGTGCCTTACCGTGGGACGTATATAGGCTGCTAATGAAATCGCCAACCCGCCTGCCAAGCGTGGCGATTATGGCAAAACCCTTTAGGGTTAGAAAACCAACCGTCAAATGGCTGATGATGATGGTTGTAAAATTTGTAGTAAAAAAAAATTTATTCACTTTCACTTTTCACTTTCAGAAATCCTCCATACAAACCTGCGCTAAGGAAGTGGTGGAGGTAGTTGAGGGAGATTTCCAGCCCGAGACCCGGCGCGTCTTCACCACGTAACCTACGAATAAATCCGTATTATTGCAATTGGCACGCAACATCAAGGCCTTTGTTACGTCTCGCATTATGCAATGTTTAGATAAAAAATAGGGACGTCCATAACGTAAACACTAGAAATAGAAATAAGCTTGCTTATTCAAAATTTCGTTTAGCCAAGGTAAATACATCGTTTGTAGGCTATTGCGTTCGTTTTTACAACAGAATTCCAGAACATGTTCTATCCTTGTCTGAAAATAAATTTAGAACATTCATTAAAAAGACGCTATGTAAAAAAGCCTATTATAGAATAAACGAGTTTAAGAACCATGTAATCCCTTGGTAGTAAACCTATTCAACTGCGATTTCATTGTTATTTAATTATAAATATGATAATTTTTTTAGTTTTAAAAAGTGTTCTGACGACGTGATTGCATATTAATAACTATATCACACATTTTATAGCTGACAAGAACTGTGGGACGTATATTGGCTGCTTACGTAAGTCATGTCGCCAACCCAAATTAGAAGACTTCATCTGTTTCATACTATGTTTAAGAACTCCGAATGAGTTTATTATGACCACTTCTATCAGACTAGCCCAATGGCATTTCCTGTCAGCAATGTCATTTCCTTACAAATCGATGCCCATCAACAACATCTGCTCGATACTAACAACGTTGAGCCTCGCAAATTTACATGACATTCCTTCAAAAAAGTGATGGTAGCGCAGCAGTAGAACGTCCTCACATTCGGGAGGTCGTGGGTACGAATCCCGGCATGAACCTACCGATAACAAGAACTCAATCTGCAGGTTTGTTAAAGGTCATTCGAATCGTGGCGTGGGGACCGGGTCACCTATCTCCCTCTAAAATGGTTGAGACTGGTGATGGCTGACCCCTGCGTTATGCTCATGAACGGGTGCTGTTCGTGTGTCTGGCCGCAGCATTAATGTTTTTCCTACTATTGTAAGAAGTATTGTTTTGGCTTTTTAAGTTATTGATGGCAATCACGGAATCATAATATCATATAGGCTTTGATGTATTAAGTTTAAGATGATTTGAGAAAAGATGGTCAGAGTGGACTTTTTTTTCCCGCTGCCTTTTTCTCCACTACAAATACGGCCCGAAGGCAGCGGCTAACATAGTAACATAGTACATTGACATTCAGCAAACAGAATGTAAATTCTTTACGTTGAAATAAATTATTGATTTCTGATGTCTCGCGAGACAACATGCTAGACGTGACAGCAACCTTAATGGGCAACGCAAAAAAAGTCATCACAGTGGCCACGTTAAAAGATAAATACGATTATTTTGAATAAAGAATTTTGTCTACAGGAGTTTTAGAATTTTTTTTTTGTGAGATTGCCTTTGAAGTTTATTGTAAAAATGTCATTCCAATCAAATGCTGATGCATGTTCCACATTGCGCTAACTTACATTGCATTCGAAAGAGTATCATGTTCTATCTCAATCTCTACAACACAGATCCAAATCTATCGTGGAGACCATCCGATTACCCTACTTCAATCTATCAGTGAAATCACTACTTTTACATAATTGGGTATTTGACAAAATATCAAATGAGTTAGTTTTAAAACGGAATTTTGTATGTAAATACTGGCTTATGACGTCACATTTCAGAGCACTCTTTTTATGTTTAATCTATTTAAAAATTGTAATAACTAGTAATTGACTAAAATTATTGTAATTTTGTAATTTATTTTGTCATTTTTATTTTAATCGAGCATATGAAATAATTTATTGTTGATCGTGTCAAATGGTGGTTGATGGTGTTTCAGCCCCGAAAACATAAAGTGGCCACAGTGCCCCCCATTAGTCTAAATGGCGTGGAGCTGAAACGGGTACATCATTTCAAGTACCTCGGCCACTGGGTCACTGAAGACCTGTCAGACGACCTAGATATTGAGAGAGAACGGAGGGTGCTGGCTGTCCGGGGGAACATGCTGGTCCGCAGGTTTGCTCGGTGTAGTGGTGAGGTAAAAGTGACCCTTTTCAAGGCCTATTGCCAGTCCTTCTACGCCTGCAGCCTGTGGGCTGGCTGCACCCAGCGGGCTCTCTGCGCTCTCCGTGTACAATATAACAACATCTTCAGGATGCTGCTGGGGCTGCCGCGGTACTGCAGTGCCTCAGGCATGTTTGCCGAGGCCCGTACGGACGGCTTTCACGCCATAATGCGCAAACGAGTGGCATCCTTAATTGACCGCGTCCGCGGCAGCGCCAGCGGTATCCTACAGGTTTTGGCTGACAGGCCAGATTGCCCTGTGTGGCATCATTTTGAGAAGATGCATATTAGTCGGTCAACTGATTAATTAATTAATTAATTGATCAGTTGATTGATTGATTATGTTTTAAGTAATTAGTTAATTTATAATATTTTTTACCTATGTTTTTACAGATTAGGTTAAGTTATATGGATTTTATGATCCGAAATAAACGATTAATAATAATAATAATAATCCAAGCAGGGGTATCGGCTAACCATTTTTTCGTACTACCGACATTCGGTGAACTGTCCATTCTATGAACAGTGGTATCGTTCAAGAGTTTTTCGACATACCGTACGGAGCTCCCCTAAGCTTGTTAATTTGTGGGCTAATCGGCTATGCAGTGTATGGTCCCAACTGAAAATCAGTTTTGCTGGTGTTATGCTAGCTATAGCACACACCGGCAAAGTATGCTGAGTTGGAGCCCCCTTTTTGTTGTCACAGAGGCACCTGAGGCGTTTGGGGTCCGAGGTGGCTGGGTGCCATACATTACTGTATGGTACCCGGCTGCCTTTGACTCCATATGGAACACATGTTCTCTTCACGATTGTTTTGTTTTATTTCTGTTTTGTTGACGTTCGTGTCTTTTGTTTGTGTTCCTTTATGTTTACTTTGTGTTTTTGTGACAAATTAAAGAAATATCCTCTCTTTCTTTCTTTCTTTCTTTCTAGTGTACATCGAATTATCATAATATTGTAATTGAAAGGGATTTTAGAAAGGAGTCTTTGGCTCTATCGTATGCCAAAGCCATAGTTGCTATCACACCACGTTTTCTGATCTAATAGCTATGATGAAACCAATTTCAAATCAAAACTTAGTCCTCGGATTCTCTGTTAATTTAAAGATGTGAGCTTGAAGGTATATTATGCAATAGAAAATAAGTAACTGGCAACTTCTTAATCTAACAATTTTAAAGCAGAAAAGAAACGAATAAATTCAGTAAAAAAACAATATGAAAAATAAACACAATTTATACCTGAGCGTTTCCGTTTTTTCGCGCCGATTTTCAAAATATCATAAGAGTCGGAGAATCTTGTGTCGTCTTCCTACAAAATTGTAAACAAAATTTAACAAAAACACCTCGATTCTAACGTGACAGATGACGGACTATGAAATGTTTGAAATGACCACCCCAGATTTGACTATTTACTTAAATCGAAACAAAATAAATATTATACTACCCTCTTAATATTTTAAATATTAACCATCAATCCCGGAATTGTGAATTTCTCTAAGGACCAATTTTTCAATAGTCAGATAAAACTTAACTTGAGAATAAATTGGATGATATCACTGTCTAAATCATACGACAAGACAGTGACAACATCAGTTTTATTCTCCAGTTAAGTTTTATCTGACTATTGAAAAATCCGGTCTAAGTGAATAATTCTGTCTCGTTCTTTTTGAGATATCAGAAGAGACATCAGGAGATGAATCAAAATAAATTCACAAAGCGCCAAATCTATAGGGTGACTTTGAATTCGATTGACATAAGGGGACATTCTAACCATAATTTAGAAACATATGGCGCTAGTATTGAAAAAATGGGACGTCAATTTTTTTTTACAGTTAAGTACCCAAAATTACTTCACACAATATCAGGAGAAAAAGTTATAAAAATAAAAAAACTGTGTCGAGCGTCTTTTTGTCAGCGCCGACCAACTCAATTGTTCTTTTAATTGTTTGCTCATATCGGAGGACAGACTCTTATACATTTAACGTATTACAAAACCTTTTTCAATGTCATGGTACATCCTACCACTTTGAATTTGGATTCACAGTTCCGAGCAAAAGGTCGGAAATCACGAATATTTACAAATATGTTATACCATTACCGATAAATCATTAATACTCGTAACACTGTTTTTCACAACATTCTCTCAAAATACAGCAAACGATTTCAAAATCACACTGTATTGTTCGTTTTACTGTTATAAAAAAACCGACTGCAAAAAATATAAACAAGCCCAAAACACAACAATAGCGGCTTAATAAGCTTGCAAGCTCTTCGGGCGAAAACCCGAAGACAAGTTTTTGAAAACTGACCCCTCATTTCTCATAAACTAACAGTCGGTTAACCGTAATAGCTAGCCAGTTGAAATTTTCACAGAATATGTTTTATTACGGCGGATTACCTAAAAAATAATAAAACATAAACAATAATAAAAATAAGGGGTTCTCAATACAACAAACATGTGTTTCCGCCATTTTTTTGTTTATGCTCTATCTATATTAAAAACGGAAATACATACGGGCGTCAAACTAGGCGTTATTGTGGGACTTATTAATAATTAAAGACAAATAATAATAAACGGCCAAGCGCGAGTACGGAACGTCTAACTTGCACTTGGCCGGTTTTTTTGTATGCAATGCACTTCGGCTAACTACAGCTGTTAACAGATTGTTCGTGTATGAGAAACCGGGAGTTCGTCTCTGCGGAACCCATGCGCACTCACGTACCACCGGGTCGTACCAAAATATATAACATTCGAGCAGATTTGTCGACTGATTCTTTCAAAAACTTACAGAAGCGCTGAATCTCTTATAGTTCGGAGGATATTCTCGCGGCGACGAAGATGTGACTTCCGCGGCTTTATCCACGTCCAATAGGCACTGGAAAACATTATAAATACACACGATAAATCCTAAATTGTGGCCTTGGAAATAACAATGGTTTTCTATTTTATATTTTATAAGTTATTTTATATTATATAATTTTATATTTTCTATTTTATAAGTTTGTTAATAAGGCCAACTTACCCGGTGCTTCCCGCGGAACTTAAACTTACCTGGTACTTCCCGTGGAAGGCGAACTTACCCGCTACCTTCCACGGAAGGCCAACTTACCTGGTACGCCTGGTGCTTCCCGCGGAAGACCAACTTAACTGGTACTTCTCGCGGAAGGCCAACTTACCCAGTACTTCCCGCGGGAATCCAACATACCCGGTACTTCCCACGGAAGGCCATCTTATGTGGTACTTTACACAGAAGGGTGGCCTTCACCCGGTACTTCCCGCGGAAAGCCAAATTATCCAGTACTTCCCGCGGAAGGCCACCTCACCCGTACTTCCCGCGGAAGGCGAACTTACCCGGTACTTCCCGCGGAAGGCCAACTCACCCGGTACTTCCCGCGGATAGCCACATCACCCGGTACTTTCCGCGGAAGGCGAACTTACCCGGTACTTCCCGCGGAAGGCCAGCCGCAGCGCGCGATCTAAGCGCGCCACGTCGCAGCGGGAGCTTACATGAAGCCTCGCCCCGCAACGCCCAGCCAGCGCCGCGGCCGTCGCCTCGAACAATGCCTCGGGCGGTTGCGAGGTTTGCATCGAGATTATCAGCTCGACTGACTCTCTGTGTAACAGATATTTCTATGTGAATTTAACACCAATGTGGAAAGAACCAACGTGGCAGACGTGAATCACGAGAAGAAGTGGACTTTGGGTTCGATGAGGTTCGTACCAACGTCGGGACGGGTCGGATTACACTGTAGTTGTCAATTACAATCGTAAGGTCCCCTGGTCGACCGTCGTTTTTCGGTTCGAGATAAGATAACATTTGTACAGAGTTTCTTATGAATCTGACCATAAATGTCTTACTTCCCATACAAGCTTTGGCACCCCCTTTCACCCCTTTGTGGGTTGAATTTCGTAAAACCCGGCCTTATTTCTAATCTACGTCATAAAGGGACTCTCTGGCCAAAATTTCAACATTCTCAGCCCAACGGTTTGGGCTGGGCGTTGATGAGTCAGTCAGGACTTTGCCTTTTATGTATAAGATTACTTTGATGAAGCTGTTAGTTCTGTAAAGCAGGCAATAAACTACTCCTTCTACGTGGCCACGCACGCACTTGGCCAGTTTTTCTTTCTATTCATACTGCAGTTCCTAATCACCCCGTGTTACGGCTAATGAAATCGTCACGTTCATGTAGTTGTTATAGTACTAGGTACAATGCTTTAACAGCACTAAGCACTTGTTTTCGTACTGGGTCAGCACCAGGCACTGATCCTTGGAGCACTGGACCAGCATCACAGGGACGAGGCTAGCCGCAGACAGGAACACTTGGCGCGGGATGTAGGAGGCCTACGCTCGACATACGAGCAATCCGAAGCAAAACATACATTTTATCTATTTAATAGTGATAACAGAGTGAATTAATTCAATGGAATTGAATCTATTGATAAATATTTACTATTTAATTTTAGCTTTTAGCTTGAAAGTTTATTATTATTTTAAGTGACTGAAATTCAATTGGTTGAGTAGTAATTATTTTCATTCTTATAATTATTTTTTTTCAATTCGAAATTAGCTTGATTTTTTTTTTAAAGTTATGATTTGATTTGGTGGCAAGCTATCTATAATTTTATGCGTGTAATGTTTTTTTTTGAAATATTATTATTATTATTACTATAGGCACTGATCCAGACAATTCTTACCTGCAAAGCTCGACCTCCGTGACAGTGTGGGCGGCGAGTGTCAAGGTGTCGCAGCCCGGCTGGCTTGGCACGTCCAGAGCCGGCAGCCGGCGCGGCTCAACTTGCACGGTGACACTACCGTGCAAGGTGTGCACGTCCAGCCACGTGGGGAACGGCTCCGTGCCCTGCCCGGAGGATAGGGGAGGATGAGAGGCTTAACTGCCCAAGCACCGATGTATGTCTCAAATTTTGGGGCCGCAAACTGCCCCGGCACACATATGTGCCAAGGCCTATGGCCATATGGCCTTTACGCAATATTAATATTTATTCCTCCGAAATAGCGTTTGGAATTGCTTGAATAATAAACTGAATGAGTCAAACTAGAAAAATTTAAGGTTGTTATTACGTGGAGTATGTTTTTTATGTAGTCTATACATATACGTCCGACTGCAGGGCACAGGCCTTCTCTCAGAGAGAGAGAGAGAAAGCCGCGGATTGGCAATTTCAAGCGCTGAGGTGTGTGAACACGTCAGACACTCAGGTTTCCTCACGATGTTTTCCTTCACAGTTAGCGAGTGGTATTGCTACTATTTATAACTTCACAAATGTACGTAACTTAGAAAACAAAGTCATTGTATGTACTGCCGGGATTCGAAACCACGACCGAACGTACGTGGAGTACCTATGCAATTAAATAATTTTAGTGATCGTAATAAAATGATTACCTACTTATACTTTTGATAAATGTGGTCTGAGGGTTTGATAGATATAATAAAATATAGGATGGAACTGGCAACACTGGCCGGGACCGCACGTATTCGACGTCGACTGATGGACAGATGGACGGACAAAACGAAGTGGTCACACACAACGCGTGACTCGAGCCGTCGCACTGCCTATGCTGGCAACTTACGGTAATGATGGTCAGCGAGCCGATGGCCATCTTCCGGCAGATCACTGATGTGACGTTCTCGCTTGTCTCGTTCTGGGCGTTTAGGAAGTCTCTTGCGTCCTGCAAATTATCGCAAAAAATGTAAGACGCTTTATATGATCTCTCACACATGTTAGTAGTGAATTTTAGGACACACGCCCGAGAACCAAGGCTCGAGGACCTGGGACTAGATAGCTACATACATTAGAGTAAGTGCGCCAATTATGGACCACCATAAGGATTTTGTGTAATAAAACTCAGAATTATAAAGATTAACCAGCCTTATATATTTTGAACGGTTCGATAATTATTTGGTATCAAAAACGATTGTTAGAATTCTTAAGGAACATGAACATCTTAGAAATAATCAACATTTTCTAAAATATGTCATTATTGTGCATTAACAAAAAGTGTACAAAATATGGACCATAGTCGATTTGGTTCAAAATTATTGGGAAAAAAGGACGTGTTGCCTAAAATTAAATCAGTCAATTATTAAGATGAAACTAATTGCTGGTACACAATTAACATACAAAAAAATCAAGTGATTGGTGATCTGATTGGAAAAATCATGATTGGATAAGCGTAGTTTTGGGTACTCCGTATGTTTTAGATGCTTTTAAAAAACCCATTTGCTTATCTCATATAACGTTAATTGCATTAGCCATTGCATCTTTAAATATCCCATGTTTGTCTGGTCTTTTCTTTGGTTCTAGAATTTGTAGATGCCATCCTAAAACAATCAAATTAAAATATAAGTGACTGTTTGTAATATGGACCACTAGTCCATATTCAAAACATGCTGGTGGTCCATATTATAATACACATACATTTCTAGGTTAATATTGTTGCTAAGAAAATTATTAAAACTATTGGATATATCAACTTATTATGAATAATTGTAAAATAACTCACCTTTCCCCTAGTTTTATCCACTTTCCCAAACAGTAATATTTGCTGAAATTATGACCTTACGAAGTTAGGTAAAAAATTAGATCGCACGATGATAAAAACGAAAAATGGCTGCCGTGAATGCGTGAGCATTCTCTGCCGACAGGCAAGCGATTAACGAACCGCGAGGGGTGGAACTTAGTGTGCGGAGACCGATAGCTAAATACGACCGATGGTTTTTGAGAAATGAAGGTAGTCCATATAACGGAACTAGTCCATAATTGGCGCACTTACTCTACACATTACATAGGTTGGTATACTCATGCCCAGTGGCGTAACTATGCCATCTGAGGCCCGCGGCAAATTCATTGGATGGGGCCCTCCCAGGAAAAATGAAAAATATATAGGTATATATATGGTCTTTAGTTATGGTCCAAACATGGCATGAATGTTGGAGGCGCGGGGAATTTAAAGTATTATGTTCTAATTATTGGGATATTCAGTAAAAACATGTTGTCTGTTGAAGTGTTTATAATCAAGTAATTGGTAACTAAGGAGAAAAGAATATGTACATGAATCAAAAAATTAAAGTATAAAAAGAGTTTAACTTAAAAATAGGTAGTCTACAATAACGAGATTAGTATTCACTATCTCCAACAGTCTACCAGTTTGCCTTTTGTGGCAATGTAGATACACCACAGGCTACATCTATAGTCCTGTTTTATTTATTCGTTTTGTCTGTTGTGTATTAGTTTTCCTTCTGTGTTGTGCATATTATGTTACTTATGTGCTTATTTTGTTTCTGTGATGTATCTTGTTGGTATAATAAATGTCTTTCTTCTTCTTCTTATTCTTCTTCTACAGTCTACTATCTACAAAGGGCAAGATAAAAAGTGCGTGCATGCAACGACTAATGTTGAGGAAGCAAAAGTGATCAGGATCGTGGCAAGTGGCAGTCCTTGGTCTCTGCCTACCCCTCTGGGATACAGGCGTGAGTTTATGTATGTACGTGGTCTTTAGTTGCAGTATATATGGCCCAAATTTTATTGATTTGAAATACTCGTATATATTAAACACTAGATGACCCCGTGAACTTCGTATCACCGACGTCAACCGTTTTTTTTTTCTTCTCACCGTTTAAACCTTCCCTGGACTTCCACAAATATATAAAAACAACAATTAGCCAAATCGGCCCAGCCGTTCTCGAGTTTTAGTGAGACTAACGAACAGCAATTAATTTTTATATATAAGAGATTATAATTGTTATAAATCACTTCTGAGCTTGCGGCCTCACAGTTCGGGGGCCCCGTCTGGTCGGGGGCCCGTGGCATTTTGCCAGCCCTGCCACCCTATAGTGACGTCACTGCTCATGCCTGTATCCCGCAGGAATAGGCATAGATAAAAAGTACTTTATTCAAAAGCAACAAATGTGCTTACGTTAGCCTAGTGGGTAGAACGAAGCGGTGGTAGCCTAGTGGGTAGAACATTGTACTCGGAAGCGAGAGACCCAGGTTTGATTCCCAGTGCGGGCATGTACCTATGACTTTGTTTTCTAAGTTATGTACATTTGTGAAGTTATAGTAGCAATACCACTCGCTAACTGTGAAGGAAAACATCGTGAGGAAACCTGGGTGTCTGAGCTATTCACATGCCTCAGCGCTTGAAATCGCCAATCCGCGGTGGGCACGCGTGGTGATTAAGCCCATACCCTCTCTCTCTGAGAGAAGGCCTATGCCCTACAGTGGAACGTATATAGGCTGCTTATGAAAATGTACACCAGGAATTACATTCGAGACTTGAACAATAAGGCAGTACAGTAATAGGGCCCCAAACAGTCACGGACAGCTTTTCTGGAATCTGGAGCGGGCGATACCTTGTAGAAGTCCCGGATGGTGCTCTGAATGAAGAGCGCGATGGCGGCCGGCTCCCATACATTGAACTAAGATGAGGCTTGAGGGTTCTTGATTGTCAAAATACAGGATAAGTTTACATGTTTATTCTTCTGTAGTCGGGTAGAGAGTGCATACCGTTTACATGAGACAACTTATTTTAAAATGCAACTTATTGCTGACTTAACAATATTCGTCGCTGTGACGCGGTAACTACGCTAATAATTTACATTGCTACGTACCACATCTCAACATCGAAGGGCACAATTTTTCCCACACAGCGAGGGGGAGACTTTCTAGACTAGAGCGGGCGGTACCTACCTTGTAGAAGTCCCGGAAGGTACTCTGTATGAAGAGAGCGATGGCGGCCGGCTCCCAAAGGGCGACGGGCAGCCACCGGTGCGCAGCCGCCTCGCGTGCGCTTCTCTCGTGTCTCCGCAGCAGCCACCGCAGCATCAGCTCCGTGCTGGCCATTTGGGTCGGGACGTGCTCGCAGCTCGCAGCGATGTGCGCTATCTTGGTGCTAGAATGACGGACTACACAGGTTAAGAAATATCCATGTAATTTCCTTGTCTATGCACAATAAAGTGTTGCCTATCCGTCTATCTATCATTATAACGGGCCGGCGGCCAACTAAAATAAACTTTAAATGCTTCTAGATGGGCTAGAGATTACAATATCTCCTTGGCAGCCAACGCAGCAGCAGCTCCGTGCTGGCCATCTGGGTTGGGATGTGTTCACAGTTCGACATGTGGCGCGCTATCTTAGTGCTGGAATGATGATGGTTAAGCTGGTCACTCAATAATCATTGGCATAGAATCACAGTGGTGCTGTTATGATATGTAACGTTATGTTATCAGTGACTGGTTTGATGGATACAAAGGTATAAATTGCCACTACAAGCTGTAAATAACCTAGGATACATACAAATACCCATCGAGTTTTTCAGCCAAGGCTTGACGGGTCTCCCGGCTGCAGGCACCAGAGCAATGGTTGAGGCAGCGGAGCACAGCCAGCCGCTGAGACAGGTCGAGCTTGTCACTGGTAGCCAAGCCAAACAGGGGGTCGGCTAGGTATTCCACCAGGGCAGTGTTGAGTGTAGGGTCCTTTTGTCGCAGTTCCTGTTAGTTTATTAGGCCTTAGATTTTGACATTACATCTTATAGCTGGGCCATTCTACAGTCGACAGGACATCCACCCATGCACTCCACTCTGTTATGTTACAGGAAACTTTGTGACAAAAATATAAAGGATGACATGCTATCAACTGTACTTACAATTCACTGTACAAGTATTAGTTATTCATAGGCATCGCGAAATGTGTGTGCTCGTTTTTTTAATATTGTACATTTTGGCACAGTTAAAAAAGGTGATATTGACGCAAATACAAGTGTGATTAAAAAAAATTCACCTCTTGCTCCAACATTATTGTTGTGTATATCCTATGTATGAGACCAAACTAGTTGCAGAGGCCCTTTCTTTAATTAACCGTGCTATAGACGTATACCTATAACGATTACATGCAGACAAGAAAATGAGATAGAAAAAGAAAATGTTCTTACATTGATGAACTTCAGCAGTGACTTCAAGAATATCCACCAGTGCTGGCAGTGGTTCATGAGGTACTTCCTAAGGCCTTCTAACCAGTAGAGAAGTATAGGCATCAGCTCTTTCCCAAGCAGGCACCATGTTTTAGAAGGAGGCAGCTTTAGTAAATGCTCCAAAATCATGAACGCAAGACCACTTTCTTGACGCTTGCTAAAGAACTAAAAACCATGACATATTAATTACCTTTTCCAGACTGGAGCAAAGCTGTTAGTGCACATTTTTTTGATAAAGTAGGTACTTACTTCAAACTCAAAAGATCGAATTTGCTTGAGCGCAAGGGCTGTCGACATGTTGAGCGGAATTTGAGACAATTCATAGTTGTTCGTAAGGTCGTGCGTAAGCGATATAAAACTGTTCAAGTTTCTAACGCTGTTTATTGCTTTTATCACATCCATTTCAGGACTCTTCAGTTTTCGCAAAAAATGTGTTCAACAAAACAAGACACAGTTCAAAAGGATTTGCTTTCCCGCGAAACGCAAAAACCGCAAAATGAAATGAAAGATACATATTTAAATTAGGGATGTATAATATAATCGATTTGTAAAATCAATTACATAAGTCAACTATCCATAGGTGCGACCCGGTGATCACTAGCACCAATCGAAGAATGAATAAAAAACATCCCTTCTATTTTAGCAATTTTTAGAAAGATAGCTTAGGCCCTAGACCAAGAACTTAGGTGATTTCCGCCAAACACGCCGGTTTTTGTCCAGAATAAGTTTACTTGAATGTTCGTTCCGAGTGGCGACGGATACCATTTACTTCCGTGGATGTCGTAGAAGGCGACTAAAGAAATCAATTACCAGGAGACAGGCAGCAGCGTCTTCCTGAGATTACAGCCGCATACTGCGATCGCCAACCCGCCTGCCAAGCGTGGCGATTATGGCAAAACCCCTCATGGTTATGAAAACCACGAAGGAGGCCTATGTCCTGCAGTGGGAGTCAAATGGCTGATGATGATGATGACTTGAATGTTTAGTTTTTATTAAGTAATACTTTTGAGCGGGAGTCGTTTGTAAACCTCTACAGTTAATAATGCTAAAAAGAGATGATCTAGCTCACATACTAATAGAACGACTTCGTTTTAAATTTGATGAGAATCAACACTTCGATTTCCTTTCTTTATGCAGATTTATCAGGTATATTGTGGGGAGACCAAAATCTGAATATTAAGTGGTTTTAGTGGCCACCCCTAAGGTGTGCGTGCGTAGGCAATAAGCGGCGAGTGGACGCGCTGCGCCTCAACGTCGACCAGAAATAAATAACATCTGTCAATAATCGCGATAGTGAGGCGCAGCGCGACGCAAGATTCGCAACAGTTTTTACCATTCTACATAGTTAGAAGGGTTTAATAGAAACAAACCGCTTGAATTACCCACAAGACAGTCCATTGCAACGAAGAAGAATTAAAAGTAGTTAAGTAGGTCAAAAAGTATCGATATCTATCAAAAGTCTTGTTATTGTCGTTCGCTGAATCGATTGAAAATCACAAGACATGAAAGCATTAATGTAAATTACAAGGTCGAATTCCATTGTGCAAGTAGCGTTGAATAATAAATTTTCTAGTGCTTCAAATACAACACAATGCACCATAATATTTTATTTCCTTTAGAGCAACTTCAAATATTGTAATGTCTGGGCTGACTACAACAAAATAATGTGAAGGTTCATCAGCTATCGATGATAATCTACAGATGAACCTTTAATATGAGTAGATTGCAGGAGATTGAATTGGATTCAATGAATAATGCTGCAACGTCCGCCACCTATTGCCGTTGTAGAAAGCAAACTCAATGTTTGCAACTCAAAGTAGTAAAATCATACTCGAATTTAAGAAATCGACTTTATTACTCATGTGCACAACACTACAGCCTGGTCTTTTCTTTCTGTTTTTGCTTTTTTTTTACATGTGTATCTGCGTTTTAATGCGTACTATTTCCATTTCTAAAGATAGGTACATCTATTTCTATAGATTTAACAATCAGGGTTGAGAATTGTTAAGAAGAAAAAGGTTTTAGCAAACTTCAACAATACTTTATATAATTATAGATAATTTTGCTTTTTATCATCAAAAGTATAATCTCAAAGGTGAATTTTATTTTAATAATTTTTTTATATGATTGTTTTCTCGGTAATGACAAGTAAATAGGTTTTTAAAATAATGACAAGTAAGAGTTGAAACAAGACGCAATAACGATCAATTTTTGTCCGCTTCTATTGGCAGCAGTGGTGTCAGTTGTGTTGTGGCCAGTGTTGCCTGATAAGGAATTTGTCTTTTAACTTGGGCTTTCTTGGACGGCACGGTTGTGAAATTCACAAACGAGCGGGATCGCCCGTTTGCTCGAACGCAACCGTACCTAGATCACGTCATTGGGAGTCATCGATGCATGCCGTGCTATCAATGATATAGTTATCGTAAATCAGCTTGGGGCTGTGGATTAATTACGTAAGACAATTATTTTAATTTCTAATCCCCGAATTTCTTCCAAGTAATGTTGCGTTGGCTTGGACATGTGGAGAGGATGAAGGAAGAAAAATTGACGAAACAAATATATCGAGTGAATGTGGGTAGAAGGCCCGGTAAGGGCCATCCCAGGCAGATATACTTAGGGGATGTATTAGCAAAGGACAAATAAGAAGCATTCGAAACCGGGGTGCGTGCATGCAATAATTAATGAACTTGTGTGAAGCGAAAGTGATCTGTCAGGATCATGGCAAGTTATTTCATACAATTCTCTTCAGTTTTTTAAAGTGGCAAACCACTCATAAACTTGTGTGCAACTAATATACAAACGTTTATATTATTATAAATAGGGGATGTTAGTTAGACCTGACATTTCCGCACTTAACGTCATGGTTGGGCCTTTGTACAGAGCAAAACTATGAGATTACATCAGCCAGCCTATATCAATAGAGGATGCTACGTACGTATGTATGATATCCGAAGATTGGCAAAAAATAGTTTTCTATGCTGTTAGTGCGCTATATCAGAGTGAAGGAGGATTTTCGTTCAGTTTTTAAATGGCCTAATTTGTTTAGTGCAATGTAGATAAATATTTAAATACTTCAATATATTAATATTCATTCATTTAAGTCCCTTGATTACTCAGTGCTCCTTATTGTAGAGCTGTACAGCCGCTTTATAAAATAGCCGGTTAAAAATACTCAACACTAAAGTGTTATAAATATCAAACACTCAATACTGTAACTTTAGTGAGTTTTATACTATTGCCAATTGAGGACTAACCTTGAATGATTGATTCACGATACAAAATCGGCTGATCGGAGTGACAACTAATCTGAGTTTTCTTTTTAGAATGTAAGGAGGTCGCAAGTGTTGATGAAGCTTATAAACAAAAAAAGCCACATCAATAAAGAATTTTCTAGTCAACAGTCAAACATTCGTCACCACAGTTGTTACTCTCACTACTTGTTGTCGGCACATATTTTTTTTACTTTTAATATTTTTATTATAATGTGTTAAAATATAACACAGTTTTATTTACAAAAAACACGTACGAAACACAAAAATTTTAAAATTACATTAATTTGCAAAAAGTTTCGTCAAACATAAAAAGGAAAAATAAGACTATAAAAGTGCCAACCATTTAAACATAAACATTTACATACAGGCACATACATTGCATCTGGCCCCACACTAGGATACCCTGTGTTGTGGGAACCAGAAACAACGACATCACAAACATGTAAACATCCAAGACCTGGGGTTTTTTTTTGTCCCCAGCTGGGATTCGAACCTGGGACCTCTTGCATGGTATGGAGATGCACTACCGCTGCGCCACGAGGTCGTCGAAAAAAATTAAATTCATTCACAAAAAAGCTTTATCAAACATGTAAATGAAAAATTAAAACAATCACTTGCAACAATAAATACAAACAAAGAAATCACTTACAATATAAGCCGCCCCGGGACACATCCGACCCAAATGTTCCGAACTATTAATTTGTTATATGTTTTCAGTATCTTGATAGGTTGAGATGGCCTGCCAGAATTGTACAAGTCTCCAAATATGCAAAATTTGGAGTAAATTTTCCATCACTCATAATTGTACGTTATTGTCATCGCTGTCAAATCGTCGTCGTCGTCATTGTCATCCATAAATTGTCATCGCTATTACGCAACAGGACGGACTATATCTTTGTCTCCGCCTTTAGAGCGGTTTCGCACTACGTCCGATCTGAATCCGATCCTAGCCCGCAGAGGCGGCTCGTCTTATAGAGCGCTGGTGCAGTGCACTCCCACAAAAATAAGTAACTAAGTACATTACTTAATAAAAAAAATCAAAATTTTATCTGCTACCTATAAATTTTTAAACCTATGCACACAAAGACCTACACACATTATAGTAGTTTACTAAAAATAATTAACTACGTACGAAGTTCAAATGTTTTCAAGCATAAGATTTGGTGTCAAGTTGTTACCGAGTGGAGCGCCAGCGATTGCGCTCCTATGAAACGAAATTCAGTACAATGCCTAGTACTAAATTCAATGAGTGCGAAAGAGAAACATTGGAACGGCCCGGTACGTGAAACAAAAGATTTCATATGAGAAATGAGCCTAATTTGGAGCGCCGCTCATGCGCTACGTTGCGAAATGGTGCGAGGTGACAATGCGGTGCACGCACAGTGCAGCTAATTTTGAGCTGTTGCCGTTCTTAGTAAACAAACAAACGCGTCCCACCAATCTAATCAAGTAATCACATCAAGTCAGTCGATCACTTTTCGCGCGAATATCTACGACAGTTTTGTGTTATTCCGCTATTTAAATTAGTTTCTGTGCGTTATTTGTGCTGAAAATGGAACAATACAATGTATGTTATATTAAAAACTGTGAAAAGACTTCAGAAAAGCGTCTTGACCTAAAATCAAAGGGGCCACCACGGCCTCAACTCGCCCTGACACAAAAATGTGCTTCAAAAACTAAAACTTTTACGCGTGTGTTTAAACCCGAACAAGTTGCCCAACTAGCAAGACTTGTCAATCTTTTTGTGAACACCCATAAAATAAAGTCACGAGCCGCCTCTGCTAGCCCGTGAAAAAACGGTCGGACGCAGTTGCAAAACTATTTCTATGGTAGTTTACGCACAAGATCCGGCTTCCGTCATCCAATCTCTCACCGTCATCCGTGAACCATCTTGGGTAAGATTATTGATGGACTGAAGTAGCCACAGTATTATTTATATGAACGGTCGCGCACTGCGTCCAAACCGAATCCGAGCTGCGTACGAGCAGAGAGGCGGGGTATGTGGTCAGGGTGGGATTCGCGGCGTATCCAGTCTAGTACACTAGCAATGCCAGAAGTTGACGCCCGATTGAAACTATTGAAAGGACTCATCAAAGGACGTAAATGAACGAATCTGCTGTGGCCGTATACGTGGCCCCGTGGCCCCTGAACTGCTTGGATTTAGATCAGAGATCGGACTAGTGCGTAAGCAATATCTGGATTCCGTCCGAGATTTCTAGATCCATATTTTCACCGATTCGGTTCGGATTCGGACCGGACGTAGTCCGAATTCGATCCGAATCCGTGCAACCGCTCTCACGCATGCAAGAAAAAATTAGGCTAGGGCAAAAAGTCGGCTAGGATGAGGCAACACTCGTGGATTCCGTCCGCGGTCGAAATCCATGGCTCGTATTCGTAGATATAAGGAAATCCGTGATAAAACCCAAACTAAAGATAATAACGCAATATGACCCAGTGAATCATCGTCTGCTTACATAGCCGGTCAAATTTTCATTCCAGTGATTAGCGGCATGCCTTCCGTGTAGGGCACGGTCGACGGTCGCGGTCAGTCGATATTATGCGGCTCCGGACAGAGCAAATAAATTCACAATTATGATGCCCATGGTGTACACGGTGTATGGGTTCGCCATATTCTTCATGACCGCTTGGGTGGTGATGTGGACGATACACATAATGGCCCTGTCATATAGCAAGTGGAAGCTGCACCGGACGGTGGACAGGTCTCCGCCGGAGACTCCTTACCCGGGCGTCTCCATCCTCAAGCCGCTGACAGGCGTCGATCCGAACCTGCAGTCGAACCTCGAGACGTTCTTCACGCTGGACTACCCGACTTACGAGGTGCTTTTTTGCGTCGAGGAAGAGACGGACCCCGCCGTTCTACTGGTTAACACTCTCAGGAGCAAGTATGCGCACGTGCAGACGCAACTGTTCACCGGCGGCGCGCGCGTCGGCGTCAACCCCAAGATAAACAACATGCATCCAGCGTACATGGCCGCGCAATACCCTCTGTTACTAGTCAGCGACGCTGGTATCCGAATGCGCGACGATACGCTCCTAGATATGGTCCAGCATATGGCCGAAGACGTGGCCATAGTCCATCAGCTCCCCTTCACATGCGACGCCGAAGGCTTCGCTGCTGTCTACGAAAAAGTCCTGTTTGGCACTATGCAGGCTCGCATGTACATGACTGCTGATCTGCTCAGGATAAACTGCCATGTTGGAATGTCTTCTTTGGTCCGGCGATGCGCGTTAGAGGAACTGGGCGGGCTGGCGGTGTTCGCCGACTATCTTGCTGAGGACTACTTTATGGGGAAGGCGGTCCTGGGCAATGGGTGGAAGTTACGTGTGGCCTCTCTGCCAGCCCTGCAGAACTGTGGCGCACGCTCAGTAAGGGCTATGCAGGCGCGGCTGACACGCTGGGCGCGTCTCCGCATAGCCATGGTGCCTACAGCTTTTGTCCTAGAACCAGTCGGTGAGTGCATCCCACTGGGGACTGGTGCGGCGTGGGCAGCTGGACAATTGTTTGGTGCTGAACCTCTACCATTCTTCCTAGTACATGTGCTACTGTGGTTCCTATCGGACTGGTTGCTGCTGAGAACAATACAGAATGGCTCACCGGTGTTTACTAAAGTGGAGTTCTTGCTCGCTTGGGTGTGGACAGAGTGTTGTGCACCTTTCGTGTTGGTTGCGGCTGTGGTAAAGCCCGAGATCTCATGGCGGACTCGCTGCTACCGCTTGGACTGGGGCGGGCGAGCTCACGAACTCAAGCAGAAGCTCAAGTTCTGAGCATTCCCACTTCAATTTGAAAGCTTTAATTTCATGGATGTTATATGTATAGTTGTACAGTATTTGGTCGATGGGCAAATTGCTTGGAAGGTGGTCCTGAGCACCAATATACATTAGATTTGAGGTTTGTGATAGGATTTCTCATAATCTTCCTCAAAATAAAATTATTTTTTTTCAAAATAAAGCAGGTATTAGTACAGTCGCTAACAAAAGTTTATGAAACTTTTCTGAAATAAATGATTCATTACGGCTAGTTAATCTAAACGGTAGCTCGATGAAACAGTGGTCCACATCATTACCCCGCTGGGGTAGATTTATAGGTTTTCTATGCTTTTCTTTTATTATAAATAATAATGAACACTTTCATTTTGGGGTTCACTCCAAAATAGCAGAATAAGTGTAAGCTATGTTATATATTTTATTAAACAATCATACAGGGTGTATAAAAATTCCTCTTGAAAAAGAGGGGGTCTACACATTAATCAAATTAAAAAATAATAATTAATTTTGAACTGTTAAGTACTTACTGAAGTTGAATCCTACGCCAGCAGGATATTGGAGCAGCTGATATTTTCTTTGCTATTATGAAGTTGTAACAGTAAAAGTTGCCTTAAGTTGTAAAAGGAAAACTGTTCTGGAAAGATAGTGTTTTTTTTTAATTATTTTAAATAAAATATGACAATACAAGCGACACAGTAACTTAAAACTAGTTTCTTACGTGCTGTAGAAATTTTCATCGAAAATCTGATATTTTCTCTCCTCTTGATAAAACGCTCTTTTTCTGAGATTGCTTTTGAGTGCCCATTTCAATTATGCTGTTCGAAACAAAACGGCAACTTGACAGCGCATGCATATTAATTAATTAAAAGGAATATGATTTCAGTAACAATTTAGGCATTGATCAGCTTGATAAATCGAAACATTAGAGGCGACTCTATGTTTTGCACATCGAGAAAACCTTTTACGCGTTTTTTTTAAGATTGATTTCTTGTTACTATACTCTAGTATCTTGATCAAGGCAATTCGACATTTGAAACAATGTAAATTAATTTTGTACTTTCGTAAGCACCTAAAGCACCATACATTACAAGTGAGTCAAGCTGGACTTAAGTTAATAATGTGAATTACTTGTTTGAAGTTTAGCGCCGTTAGCATTGCACGGCTCTTTAACCGCTTCTGTTCTTCTGTTCTTTTCAGCATTATATTTTATCGCATTGGATTTAATGTCGTATTCTATTGTTTATTAGTAGGTAACGCATTCGATTTAATGTCGTATTTTATATTGTTTATTCATAGGCATTATTCATAGGTAATGTTATTTTGTAGCCAGTATAAAGTATTATTTTGTTTCGCCAGGGACTATATTTTTTAACAATGCCATGTTTTCATGGATCCACACATTGCTTTCTTCGCTTATACGTTGTGTAATCTGTAATATTAACTTGATGATACTCTTTTAACGCGCACCAGACTCGAAAAAGGAAGTTATATTTTTTGCGGTCTTGTGCCTGCGGAACTTTATCTCGTTTCAGCCCAGTATAGTATGCGGCTTCCTTGGTAGTATTAGGACCGCCGTCTTTTGCTCAAAGCAATTTTGTCAAGTTAAGTCTATTATTGCACAGGTGATTCTTCGAGTGCCATGTTCTTTTAAGGATTGTTTTGCTGATGGATTTTCCATAGCCTCCCCTTGGGTATACTCCTAGGTCAGTATACCCAGTATGCACCGTAAACATTTCTTATCAAACAGCTGGAGTTTACCTAGTGACTTTGTTTTTGACAAGCTGCATTTGGTACCCACACAGTAAACTAACTTGACGTTCGAGTTGAACACGCTCATGTATACCGTGATGCATCAAGTTTAGAAGTTTAGGGCAGATGCGCCGACCTGATGCATAGGTGAAAGTTTGTAACAGGACCCCACCTGCAGAGGCGGAGAGGTGCAGACTATGTGCCACATTACTGACCATTGTCCGTCATGTTCCATAAAAGGGGGTAATTCCCGAAGTGGACGAAGAAGTAACCGAGTGGATTGATAGCCTCTCTTTCGTACTTTAACCCGCTGTATTCCATACGCAAAATAGTTAATACTTAATAAGTATGAATATAGTGGTAGTATTATTTTTCCGACATAGGTATCTATAATAAAGAATATTATTATCTTATAAATGATCGCCGAAGTCATCATTTGCTTCACCTTAGGCTGCGCAAACTTTTCTGATACGTGCCGCGGTGCCGCACTATCCGTCTCTGCTCTTTCCAGTGGGTCTGCAAAGCTCACGAAGTAGGTAGTTGAACTACTTAACTAGTTTAAAATTGTCAACGTTTACGGGGTATTTAGGCTTATGTGTAGTTATTCTAAGTCTCTTTCAATTTATCAATTTATAATGTAAGCTGCAAGTTTCCCAAACAAATAATAATAATATAATAAAACTGCCTGTTTTAAATGCAACAAAGGATTTAATAATAATTCGTCCTAGCGCAATACGTCGTCTATTTAATTTTTCAGTTCGTCTGACAGGTCCACGGAACCTTGTGTCTTGGGGGGAAAACAGAATCCCTACTAATAAAGTCGAACTCCCAAAGGTGCGGTCTTCTATTTTGTAATCAAAAAACTCTTTTTATGTTGTTTCGCATATACCCAACATCGGTCGGTATTCTCGGATTTTGAGTTTCTGTAAAAATGTTGTTTGTTCAGATACCTATACTAGTTGTCCATAATATCCTATACGCTTATCCTAGATGTTAATTACTGTGCTTTGTATAGAAAAACATTGAAAAAACTGAATAATTTACATAAATACATAAAACTTTTAGACGTGACTGTACACGAACCTGATCGAATTGTCGATTTTTTAATTCCTAATGTGTGTGATTCCTAATCTATCACACACAAGACATTATATCACTTGTGTATTGGTGATGAGGACCAAAATGCCCGTTATCCTTTATGTGAATGGAGTTTTTTTTTGTGATAAGAATCAAATTAATTTGTACAAAGCAATCAACCGTTGTAATATTGTTTTCGACACTATTGCATTTTGCTTTTTCGGTGATTTTGTAGTGATTTTTTCAAAGAAGACTTATTGTCAAAACTTGTATATTATGTGAAGGAAGTACAATCAGTGAAACTATAAAGTACATTAGTTTTTAAGTCAGTATCTCGCACTTACTCGCATATTGAATAATAGGAGCTCCCAGGTGTACTTTGTCATGTCTACAATGATGACACATGCTGTGTGTCATAAACTATTTGATATTGTTATCAGAGCCCAAACTGTTATCTATCATATTATGGTGTGACCATATTATTAATACGATTACTGAGAACATTAGAACATTCGGCTATTATTTAGGCATGTATTTTTTTTATTAATTTATTGATTTTTACAGCTATGTCCTTTACCAAGTAATAAACACTAAAGGACAACTATGAATTGTTTCTATTTAGAATACCTTTGTAAAGCTTGCATGACAAGGTGTTCCGAAACACTGGTTTACTTTTTAGAGTAAACCCACTGGGAAAGTACAAGCTTGCTTTAGGTTAAGATAATTATCTCCAAGTTCATTCTTTGTACCGATTTTAACTTCTCTAGATGTAAACAATGAACACACCAGTGATTGAAATAAATAATTGAACTTTAGGAAGCACAAGAAAGTGTTCTGTAGTTACTTAAAAACATAGTTACGGGTTCACACAACATTCATAAACTCAAGTCTGTATCTTGGACAGATGGGCAGTGATAAAGGTTTGTCACTGGCCGAAGCTTCTAGGTCTGTGTGGACACTGGACGTGCCTCGCCCGAACTTGATTTTTTTATTCGTAGATTAGTAGTATTTCAAAGTAGTTGTTTACATCTAGAGAACCTTCAATGGGGAACTTGCATCAAACTTAGGTCGAAGTGGCATTGCTTTTATACCACAGAAAACATAGAAATACTTAAGATTTTTTTGAAAATAAAATTATAAAAATGTTTTTTTTTTAACGTTTTCTAAAAAGGGTGATACATAAAAACATTATTTTACGAGATAACTCTAATATTGAAACAATTTTTTGTGCAAGTACTCCATTGGTACATCCCTTCTCTGCTACAGTATAGCGCTCTTGAGATCTCCGCGGCTCGTTAGATTAAATTCTTTCACAATTTGTGACTAGTGAGTCATGCGAGGAACCACCCAGTTGACTGCTAAATATTTAATTTGCTTTATGGCTGCGGTATGTGGCACGAAGGTCAAAGTAATTGCTTTCAAAATAATATCTATTATGTAGAGGTGTCACCTTGAGTTTCTATTTGCTTCGGTAACAATCGCGTGGTTTCCCTGTAACTAAAGGTAGAAATCATTCAAGAGCCCAATTGCAAGTCTGGCGCTTGTTATTAGCAGTTCTAGTTAGACCTGAGATTTCCGCACTTAGCCTCATTACGATGTTTTTCTTCACAGTTAGCGAGTGGAATTGTTAGCGTAACTTAGAAAACAAAGTCATTGGTACATGTTAGTTAAAAACACCGGCCAAGTGCGAGTCGGACTCGCGCACGAAGGGTTTCGTACCATTATCTATACAACATTAGGCACAAAGATAAAAAAATCACGTTTGTTGTATGGGAGCCCCCTTTAAATAATTATTTTATTTTGTTTTTTATGTGTTGTTATAGCGGCAACAGAAATACATAATCTGTGAAAATTTCAACTCTCTAGCTATCACGGTTCTTGAGATACAGCCTGGTGACAGACAGACGGACGGACGGACAGACAGACAGCGAAGTCTTAGTAATAGCGTCTCGTTTTTACCCTTTGGGTACGGAACCCTAAAAAACCGGCCAAGTGCGTGTCGGGCTACGCGCAATGTAGGGTTCCGTAGAAAGAGGGTTTTTTATCTGCTTTACAGAACTAACATCTTCGTCAAAGTCGTTTTCAATGCATTTTGTACGAAATTTTACTTTTATAAGTAAAATTAAAATTAAATTACGTGGCGATTATGGAAAAACCCCTCATGGTTGTGAAAACCATGAAGGAGGCCTGTCCTGTAGTGGGCGTGAAATGGCTGATGATGATGATGAAGTTGGTTGCCTATTAGTCGTTAACTAGTACAGTTCTATATATGTGCTACTACCCTGAAATTTTTCACGTTTCTACATTCAACCGTATACCCAGGAGAGGGGGGGGGGGGGGGGGAGAAAGTCATTTGGTGAGTGGTGGTGATGCGGCGCGTCTTATCCGCGCCCTCGTCCCACTTCCTTTCTGTGTGTCTCAACCAGGTAAGTGCGAGCGGGACTTGATAACAGGTCAACCATTACATTTTTGTTGCATGTTGATGTGCTGTTAACTGCACCTACGTAAGTGGCGTTTATATTTTTATATATTTTTAAGTTGCAAAGTCACCTTTAACGCAACTGAGTAAGGTGCTCGGATGTAAAGGTGAGCTGTCGGTCTACTATAGTAAGAGTAAAGTGGCCATTCGCCCCCCCAAAGTTCATGCTATCTCTGCCAAAAACATTTCACCCGTTTACCATGCTATGACCTAATTTCCGATTACTTAGTTACTTACCTACTTAGTTCAAGTCCATCAAATCCACCACGGAAGGTGTAATTTTATTTGAGTGTTTAAAAGTATTAGAACAATTAAACAAATTGAGGTTGGCACAAAGGATTAGGTATACTTTGTTTCTCGTGCATTAACATTGTCAGTTGGTCTAATAAGTGCATATATAAAAGAAACATTCCGACTTACAAAGAGTAACTTTCGAGAAAAACGCTTTTTAGGGTTGCGTACCTACCTCAACAGGAAAAAACGGAATCCTTGTAGGATCACTTTGTTGTCCGTCCGTCTATCAAGAGTCTTGACTCAAGACCCTTTATCTCGGGAACGCGTGGTGGTATCGAGTTGAAATTAAAACCATATTCTCAGGTCTACAGTCCCTTGAAGCTGTGACAAATTCAACTTCTAAGTTAACATAAATGCCGCAAAAAGCGTATATTTCGGCACTCAAGGGAATCAAAATTTATAGGACTTTCCGTTGACCTAGAACTATGAAATTTAGCGAGTAGTATCTTTTTATAAAGAAAAATCTGAAAACTGTACAATTGTAAATCAATAAAAAAAATAGTCTTTGAACTTCGGGAAAAGCTCGGAAAAAACGTGGAAAAAACTGCGAGACTCGATTCCTGAACTATTTACAATATGTAAATACCTACAAATTTGTACAGAACCCTCGGTGGGCGAGTTTGACTCGCACTTGTCCGGTTTTTATTAAGTTCAACACTGTTTTTTTCCATGATTTTGTTTAGAAGTTTTTAATATTAAAGTGATTACAAAATATAAAACGCCAAAACAAAAACATGGAACAAAACAGTGTTAAACTTAAAATGAGTTTTTCTTGAAAGTTACTTTTTGGAGGTTTCTAAGTAACTCGGTCCAACTGATAGCTTAGGGTTACCATCGGTTTCTCGTTCACTAACAATCTGTCCTTCTGTTAACAGCTGTCAGTTAGCTAAAATGCAAATGAGAATTATTTTTTTATTTCACGATTTTTTAAGAATATCACTGAGTCTCCACCAAATTGTGTTTTCCGGAAGAAAATGCAGGAGTTACTATAAAAAAAAAACCCCTAAAATTTTAAGAGTTCCCCCGATCTTATCATCAGATCCTAACTTGATGACCATGGGACCCTTAAAGGGTAAAGCGTAAACAAAAAAAATTTTTCAATCCGTCCAGGCGTCTTTGAGTAATTGGGGAACATACATAAAGAAAAGATCCCGACGAATTGAGAACCTCACCCTTCTTTGAAGTCGGTTAATAAAAATCAACTGACAGCCTGTTATCATAAGCAGCCTATATAGATACGTCCCACTGCAGGGCACTGGCCTTCTCTCAGGGAGAGAGTATGCCCACCGCGGATTGGCGATTTCAAGCGCTGCGCTGAGGTATGGTGAATAGCTCAGACACTCATGTTTTCTCACGATGTTTTCCTTCACCGTTAGCGAGTGGTATTGCTGCTATAACTTCACAAATGTACATAACTTAGAAAACAAAGTCATAGGTACATGCCCGCACTGGGAATCGAACCTGGGTCTCTCGCTTCCGAGTCCAATCTTCTACCCACTAGGCTACTACCGCTCCACTTTCTGTGCTTTCTGTTGACGGCCTGTTACAGATTGTTAGTGTACGAGACTCTGACGGTAGCCCCGAGTTTCTAGTGTACTAACAATATGTTAATAGATTATATTTGGTGTGCAATTAAATACTGTTTTTTATGCCCTTATGTTAAAGCGTAAGAAACAAACAAACTGTAAATAAAAAAATTCTTGACCTTTTACGGTTCAAGAGATAAGCCCTTTGTAGGTGGGTCAGACAGACAGGCGGAGACGTCGTCGTAGGCATATTAATAGGGTCCCGTTTGCCTTCTTCGGGTACTCTAAAGCAGGGGTCGGCAACCGGCGGCCCGCGGGCCGCATGCGGCCCGTAAACTATCTCGGTGCGGCCCGCAAGCCTGAGGTCCGTAAGAAAAAAATACCGAAGCAAAAGGCCATATAAATTCACTAGAATTTATACGGCCATGCTGCTGGGCCATGAGAGTATTCTTGAAAGCTCGCTCCCACGCGGGGTGATAAAAATGTACCTCTATTTCATTTCTTAAGAACTGTTTATCAAGACTGTGATGTTATGTATTGTTTCTACCGAAAATAAATATTTGCTGTACTTATTCAATTCTTGGCAATTTCTTTTGCGTTTATCCGCCGCACGTGCGGCGGCGGGCGGCTCCTTTGAGACAATAGGCGGGGCGGCAGTCTTTGATTAGACGCAGGTGTGCGGCGGCGAAAAAATTCAAAGCGACCGGTTTTAGTTAAAATCACAGCCGCGCGCAGCTCTCGCCACATTCGGTTGTGGAAATTCGCCGGAAACTCACGTCTCATCTGGTTGCTAGCTACGCGTTTCGTTTCACCTTTCTTCCCTTCGCTGATAGCTTCTCACGCACGACGTATGAGGTAAGTTGTATGCACTCGCGAGCATTTTGTTTTATTTTATTTACTGCTTGTTAATGTGAACCTTCAGATTGATGGGTAAATGTTAAAAGGACGGGGATAGTAGTTACATGACATGAAGTTAGTTACGAGTGTGTCATGTTTTAATTATTATTTGAATGTGGAGTTGAATTTGTAGGTGCTAACTGGAACATATAATTTTACAACGAATTTAATTTTTTTCATTATTGTTACAGAATAATTATGTAAACATGGCTTCAAGAAAAAGGAAGATAGAAGAAGAAAAAAGAGTTTTTAACGAATTATGGACAGAATTATACTTTTTTATCGAGTTTAAAGGAAAACCGTTATGCTTGATTTGTCAAAAGAGTATTTCTGTAGTAAAGGAATATAACCTAAAGCGACATTACGACACTGAGCACAAAGCTAAATTTGACTGTCTTGAAGGAGAAATACGGAAAAGGAAAATTTCCACTTTGAAATCGTCATTACAAAATCAACAAAACATATTTAAGGTTGTGGCAGACAACAGCGAATCGAATGTTCGGGCCAGTTACAGGGTAGCAGAGATTCTTGCAAAAAGTGGACGTCCGTTTACCGATAGTGAATTAGTAAAAGAGTGTGTCTTAGCTATCGCAGAAGAAATATGCCCAGAGCAGAAAAAAAATGTTTGAAAGTCTTAGTCTCTCTGCAAGAACTTGCACCCGACGTACTGAAGACTTGGGTGCTAATTTGTGTGAACAACTCAGGGATAAGGCGCAGTCTTCTCTTTAGCGATGGATGAAAGTACGGACGTGTCGGATACAGCACAGCTACTCATATTTGTACGCGGCATTGACGAAAACTTTACTGTTTACGAAGAGCTTGTGAAAATGTGCAGTTTGAAAGGTACAACTACGGGAGAAGATTTATTTCACCATGTGGAACAAGCTCTGGATTCATTGCAATTAAGCTGGGAAAAGTTAACAAGTGTCACTACCGATGGAGGCAAGAACATGAGCGGTCAAAACAAAGGTGTTGTTGGGAGAATCATCAGCAAAGTGAAAGATTCTGGATCTACTGTGCCATTGATTTTTCACTGTATTGTCCATCAAGAGGCATTGTGCTCCAAAGTTATATCCTGGAAAGAAATAATGGATACTGTAACATCCACTGTTAATTTTATAAGAAGAAATGGGCTCACACACCGTCAGTTCCAAAAGTTTTTGGAAGATCTGGAAGCTGAACATGGTGACGTGGTTTACTACTGTGAAGTGAGGTGGCTCAGTCGAGGTGCCGTTTTGGAACGGTTTTTTGATTTGAGGAAAGAAATTGGCAACTTCATGGAGATGAAAGGAAAGCCAGTAGAAGAGCTTACTAACGATCAGTAACTCGGGTTCTTCTGCGGGTCTCTTCATTCCTGATTCGATCACGCAGTGAAACTCCTAACATAGCTCTCTCCATTGCTCGTTGGGCGACCTTGAGCCTTCTTATGAGGCCCATAGTCAGCCATCAGGTCTCACACCCATAAGTCATCCAAGGCGATTTATGACAAGATAATCTGTCAAAGGGTGCCCTTGTACCGAAGCGTGACAATACTAGCGGCGTAATTTACGCAAAGTTTTTGCTGAAAAGAGTCATCGGGGCTGAAAATTGGCCGCCTCTAAACAGAAGTGCGTGTCTGAGCTCCACCGTCCGTAATGACCGCTTTTAATATATTTGGGTATTTACATCTAAAAACACAAACATACATCAACACACGCCTGTATCCCGGAGGGGTAGACGGAGGTCAGAATACGGTATTTGACACTATCGATTATCGATCTTGGTTTTTTGACTGATTTGACTAAGGAACTGAATCAGCTCAACAAACGCTTGCAGGGAAAAAATAAATTGATTTGCGATATGTATACAGATGTAAAGTAATTTGAAATGAAACTGAAACTGTTTATCAAGCATATTGATGAAAAAAAGCTTGACCATTTTCCTAATTGCAAGAAAGCCGTGGAAGAAGCTGGAGATAATTTTGTGTGGCAAAATATTACAATGAGAAACGTGTTAACACAACTACAAACTGAGTTTGTAAATCGATTCACCGACTTTAAAAAGAGCTCCCTTAACATGGAAATATTCCAAAACCCTTTTGCAATTGATATTAGTGAGGTACCAAGCAATTTGCAAATGAACATAGTAGATTTGCAAAGTAATAGCACACTTAAAACGGCATTTAAGGAAAGCACTGACTTGATACAGTTCTACGGAGGTTTGAGTTCTGAAAACTTCAAAGAATTGAAAAAGTTTGCTCAGCAGATAATAACTATGTTTGGTAGTACATATTTGTGTGAGCAGACTTTTTCAATTCTCAACTATCGCAAAAATAAGAATTGTTCGCGGTTAACGGATGAACATTTAGACGCGATACTGCGCGTGTCTACTACTAAAATGAAAGCAGACGTTAAAAAACTTGCAAGTCAAATGCAGCCTCAAAAATCTCACTAGTTCTTACTTTTATGTTAGTATAGTAGTTCAATTAAAAAAGACATAATTGTATGAATATATATGCGTTTTATTTCAAATATTAAAAATACATGCCCGAACATATACATATAAGTGCGGCCCGCACTGATACTCTGGCAACATATGTGGCCCGGCTATAGCATAAGGTTGCCGACCCCTGCTCTAAAGAATACTTCGTTAAAAAAGAGGGTGCGATTTTATGGCGTGGGACCAGTGATAGTTACAAACATAGATGTCTAACTAGCGCTAAAAATGACCCCACGTTCAATTGGCGGGCGGGGCTTGTCAGTTGTGGTACCAATCGGAGCGAGTTCAGTATTACCCGGCAAAATATCTATGCACCTGCCACCGTCAGACCGCCATCTTGCGACGTACATAGATATTTCGACGGGTTACATGAATGGTTAAAATTTTTTTCTATACAACGTAGGCTAAAGATTCCATCTATGCCGGGACACGAGCCGGGTGCAAGTCCCGGCATGGGTGGAATTTTTAGCCTCTAAATAGGTTTTTAAAAACCAATCATCAGTTACGCTGTCACTTCCATCACTTACAATCAACGTTCACGTCGTCACGCATGGCGCACAGAATGAGTAGAGCACATCTTGCGCTCATCGACTAATCGAGAGGACAGGGGTCGTTTTAGAAAGTAAATTTTTTCGGAAGAAATACTTGTCCATATTTTTTTTTTATTCGTAGCGTGGGACACATAATGAAGTAGGTACGAGGGGCGAGGGCGCAGAAAAGACGCGGCGCGTTGCATAGAGTTAGTAGAGTCGCGCCCTCGCCCCGTCTCTTCTGAGTGGGGTTTGAACCGTCACTTATTTTTTTATTTTGTATAAAAGTGAAAAGGAACCCGCGTCTTTCCGCGCCCTCCCCCCACGCTCTTTCTATGTGTCCCACGCCTCCAACCACACGATACATAAGCAGGTACTAAGTAAACACTTAGGTATATGATTTTCTTAGGTGTCGTCGTTCATATTGTAAAATGTCACATGTCAGAAAAAAAACAACGAAGTTTGTACAATTTCGATGAATAAACTGAAATCGTATTTTTTTTGACATGTGACATTTTGCAATATGAACGACGCCGACTACGACTAGAGCCGAGTATACGTGAATCAGCGTCACTTCGTCACTTCGTCAGCGTCAGTTTACAACTGAAATAACAATTTTTCCTAATAAAATAAAGCAATCAACGAGTCAATCAGCTATCTTGCTTATTAGAGCAGCTGTCACACATAGGCCGCCATCATAGTTTGGACTACCTACCTAACTAATCTTATTTTTGAACGAAATAGTATAGATACTGATCACACTTTTTCATTGCCTTCAGGGGTGCGACCACGTAAGTCCACCACTGTATGGAGTTGTCTGATTTGCGTATTCCGATGTAGCCTACATATTTTGACACTGGAGTCGTCTAAAGGCTTAGCCCGATAGAGTGGAAAGTTACGTGATACAAGGGCTGGTGCTGTAGGTAGATATCTAGAGTAAACCTGGAAACAGAATTTCGTAGTTAAGTGCCTAGTACCTGGATGAACGAGCTTTGATCGGTTTTTCTTTTTTGGTTAATTGTGTTTTTTGGAAATTATATTTAAATACGATGAAAAATAAGGGGTCTCCGAGGTATGGCCCTACTAATGTCCTCATACATCGCCTCTACCTCCTCATCGGAGTGTGACGAGGTCGGTGCGTATACCTGAATGACCTTCAGCGAATATCTCTTAGATATTCTGAGTATTAGGTACACCACCCTGCTCGACACACTGTTGATGGCCAAAATGTTATTTACGAGTTACTTGTGGACGAAAAACCCGACACCACCCTGGGACTGTTGCTCGCCCTCCCGGTAGTAGAGCAGGTTACCGGATTTCAGGGTTATCGTGTCCTCGCCCTCTCGACGGACTTCAGATAACCCTAGGATATCCCAGTGTAACTGTTGCATCCGAAGGAGGCGTGTAAGTGAAACGGCAAGTATTGACACACTGATCGTTTATTGGTTCGCAAGCAAGACTAGGTGGCACAGCCACCTACCTATCTATAGCTATGCATATACAACATTCCTCCCTCTAGTTGGCAATCCCCGGAGTATTACTTATATAATATTAAACCAATATCTTAATCTACGTAAAAGGGTTGTAATTAATCTAAAGAAAGGGTTTGTAATTAACTCTAGGCAAGGGACGCAACAACCTATCGCCCGCTCGTCTACTGGCTGAGTTCTGATCTTCATTTTCCATATCTATTGCCGCGTGAAAATCTTCGTTGGTGTCCTGAGTTTGATCCGAGGCTGCATCACCATCTGCGCTGGTGTCTCTAGGCGGTAAAGAGTTGACTTTCCCTGTCTCCTCCGTCTGCGGTTGATGTGCAGCCTGTGACTCTTGTCCCGCCTCGCTTTGAGTGTGCGACTCAGCCTGTGCTTGATCAGACGTGACGTCACTAATGTCTAATGGGCTGTCATAACTGGTTACAGTGCTGTTGTCGGTCCCTTTGTATACAAATAATTGGTTTTTATGTTTTTTATAAATAAGTCCTGTTTCAATGTCTTTAACAGAATATGTTACCTTACCAATTTTTTTAGTTACAATAGCTTTATTCCATGAACCTTGATTACAGTTGTTTGGCTTCTTGTATATTACCACATCGCCTGCTACAATGGTTTGGATGTTTTTACCGCCATAAGCTTTACTCTGCAAAGACTGTTTCATTCGAACGTGATTAGTGAGACTGTCCGATGATGACGACGGTTTGCTATCCGATTTGTCCGTGAGTAGGTCCAGGCGTGAACGTAGTTTATGCCCGTATACCAATTGGGCAGGCGAATTTCCTGTTGTTGCATGTACAGAATTTCTGTAGTCAAACAAATATTTTAGTAAACAAGCTTCGATATCTTTCGTATTACTGTTGGAACTCAAAATACTGGACTTAATCCCCTTTTTAATTATTTTTACAAAACTCTCCGCCTGCCCATTGCTCGACGGGTGGTATGTGGGTGACGTCAAATGCTCAATACCGTTCACCGTGTAGAACGATTCGAATTCTTTAGAGACAAAAGCTGTGCCATTATCGCTGACCAACGTATGCGGAACCCCGAACCTAGACATGAATTCCTGCAATCTAGCTATTACTGCTGTAGTTGTGGCGGTGCTCATGCGATAAGCTTCTACCCATTTTGTATGGGCATCCACAATTACCAAATACGTGCTATTGTAAATTGGGCCCAAAAAATCTATGTGGATTCTGTAAAATGGATGAAGTGGGTAGGGCCAAACAGCTAGCGGCGCCCGGTTCGGTGACGCTCTCAGCTGTAAACAAATATTACAGCTAGCTATAATTTTTTCAATTGCATCATCAATAGACGGGTACCAAAACCTACTGCGAGCTTCGGCTTTAGTTTTGCAAATTCCTAAATGTGACTTGTGCAGTTCGGATAATATTTGTGGTCTTAATTTTTCTGGAATGACTATTTTGTGCCCTCGCATGACACACCCACTTTCATACGATAACTCAGATCGGTTTAAAAAGTACGGTTTCAAGTCTGTATTGGTCATTTTAGATGGCCAACCTTGTTGAATAAAGTGTATTACTTCCTTAAGGATAACATCCTTGCGGGTTTCATCGCGCAGCATTGTAATTGTTATTGGCAAACTGGCATCAATCACAAAATTCACATAAGATGCGCGATCCTCTATTACGTCACATGCCGCTTGCGCCCCGGTGCCCGCGCAGCCTTCCCCCTGCCCTTCCGTGCCGCGTGACTCGCACTCCGGCAAGCTAGCTCGAGATAAAAAATCGGCGCTATTATCTGCGCTCCGTACATACTCAATAGTATAATTGTATGCACTTAAAAAAAGTGCATACCTTTGTAACCGGTTGGCAGATACTTCCGGTATCCCGCGGTAAGGGCCGAAAATAGAGAGCAGCGGTTTATGATCGGTTCGGAGGGTGAAAGGTATAGCCCGACCATACAGATATTGATGGTATCGTCGCACCCCAAAGACAATGGCAGTTGCCTCTTTTTGTATCTGGGCATAATTTTTCTCTGCCTTATTTAGGGTGCGAGAGGCGAATGATACGGGCCGCTCCACTCCGTCTTCGCCGACTTGCGACAATATCGCCCCTAGCCCACTCGGTGACGCGTCCACTGTCAAAATAATTTTTGCTTCGGGGTTGAAATGTGCCAGAACTTGTTCTGATGCTAATAATTCTTTAATTTTTTTAAACGCATTGTCATGCTCCGGCGTCCAGCACCATTTGGTACCCTTCTGCAATAAATTATACAGTGGACTAAGTACAGTTGAAACAGAGGGAACGAAGTTCCTATAATAATTTACCAATCCCAGAAAAGACTGAAGTTTCGAGACATTTGTGGGTACTGGGGCATTGAGCATTGCCTCGACCTTTTTGGATGACTTTTTCAAACCATGTTTGTCGAGTATTAACTAAGTATTCCACTTCATCTTTTAAAAATTGGCATTTCTCTTTTTGTAGTGTTAATCCTGCATCCTGCAATCTAAGTAACACTGCGCTCAGTCTTTCCAAGTGTTGGTCTTTCGTCACCCCTGTAACCAATATGTCATCTAATAAGCATAGAACTCCCTCCATGCCCGCTAGCACGCAGTCCATTGCGCGCTGGAAGATAGCTGGCGCGCTCGCCAAACCGAACACAAGACGCGTGTACTTGAAAACACCTCGGTGTGTGTTTATGCAAGTGTACTTTTGAGATGCTTCGTCCAGCTCAAACTGTGCGTACGCTTGTGTTAGGTCCAGTTTGCTGAATTGTTGCCCTCCATGCAACCTAGTAAAGAGCTCATGTGCTGTCGGTAACGGATACTGTTCTATTTGTAGCTGTTTGTTTAATGAGACAGAATAATCTGCACACAGCCTAATCGACCCGTTACGTTTTAAAACTGGCACTATTGGTGACGCATACTCTGCGTAATCAACTCGCTGCAATATACCTACACGTAATAACCGATCTATCTCTTTGTTGACCCTATCTTTTAATGCATAGGCCATCGGCCGTGCTTTATAAAAAACCGGTTTGGCATCTTTTTTAAGATGCAATTTTACCGTGAATTTATTGAATTTGCCTAAATTGTTTGAAAACACGGAAGCAAAGGTGGACTGTAACTGAACAATAAGGTCACTTGCCTTTTCGCAATAATTTACCGGCATCATCTCAAGTTTAAAAATCGATATAAAATCTCGACCTAACAGGGGCGGACCGCCGTTGCGTATGACATATACATTTAGAACACTCGTGTGACCCGAGTAAGACAACTCTAACGTTGCAATACCTACACAGTCGATGCTGTCCCCTGTGTATGTGAGCAACCGCTTGCTGGGTAGCGATAATGGCACATCCTTAAAGGTCTGTTGGTAGGTTTGTTCTGAAATCGCCGTGACAGCAGAGCCACTATCGACCTGAAAGTTCATTGGCACGCCCTGGACCAACACCCATTCAGTCATCGGCTCCCCCCTCGCCGAGCGAATGTTAAACAATAACAACTCACCGTCATCATCGCCATTCTCATCCAGTATCCCCTCACTTTCTATGAAATTAATTTTGGTACACATGCGACGTAAATGTCCCTTTTCATTACATTTCTTACACTTGTATTTTGCATAACGACATTTCGTAGTTTCGTGGTTCTTTAACCCACACACTTGACATTGCACTTGGTATACACTAGCACTTTTTGAACTTTTTGCGATTTTGAAAAGCTGATTGTCCTGCGCCCGGCCCTGTTGTCCCGACGCGGCAGCTGTCATCGCCCGCGCGCTTCTCATGCTGTCCGCAAGTTCAATCGCCTTTGCTAGTGTTAAGTCTGCGAGATCTTGTGCGAACAATTTCTCCCGTTCAGGGCCTGGTAACATGCCCATCAGGAACCGGTCACGTAGCGCCTCTTCTATGTTGAGAAAGCGACAATTCGCCGTTAGTCCACGCAGTCTCGCTGCCCATTGTGTGTGAGTCTCCCCCAAGCCCTGTGTCGCGGCGTAAAAGTTGTATCTTCTACCGAATCCCCTTTTCTTCGGAGTGAAATGTTCATCCAAGAGTATGATAATTAAGTCATACGGAACGGTTTGAAGATCTTTTGGCAAAGCCAAATCCGCCGCCAACTTGAAGGTGCAATCACTGAGTGCACTCAATAACACTGCTCTTTTTTTCACTTCGTCCTTCACATCGTTTGCGATAAACCATTGAGTTATTCGGCCTTTGAAAGTTTGCCAACACTGTGAATTATGGTCAAAACTGCTTAGGATTCCGAGTTGAGCCATGATTTTTCGCTAACGCGGGTAGATCAACGTCGCCACTGTTGCATCCGAAGGAGGCGTGTAAGTGAAACGGCAAGTATTGACACACTGATCGTTTATTGGTTCGCAAGCTAGACTAGGTGGCACAGCCACCTACCTATCTATAGCTATGCATATACAACAGTAACCTACCCATTTCCTCTTCCAGCTCAATTAGCTTTTCGTCTGTCCTCAATGTGCGAATGTTGTGTGTTACCAGGGCCAGTCGTTTTCGTTTTTGGGGGTGGTAGCCAGATCTCTGCCGGAGATTCTTAGCACCCCTTGCTCCGCCGTTACCGTGGCCGCTACCGTAGCCAGGAATAGCGGAGCCGCCGGGGACTGGGGGCCTGGTTTACACGTTTAAAGGTATTATTAGATAAATGGGTAGGATACATTCACTATGCAGTGTCGCGTCAATGGGCCCACAGATGGCTAATTACGTATATGCACAATCCTATCGGAATCTTGACGTTTGCGACAGCAATTAGAATGGAATTAGTCAGTACGTCGATTGGTATCGTTCAGGGTTTGGCGCGCAGTCAGTCGCATGCATTTTCTGCAAAACATGCGACTGGTACGATCGGAACCCACAGAACATTCTGTGGGCGTACCATGTTGCTGAGTGCGTACTCTATAAAAAAAAAAACCAAATAGACCTATCAAGCACGCGCCACACGCGTGACATGCTTAGATAATTTGTTACGGGAGTGAGGGCAGAGAAGAGACAGAGGGTAAAGATCACGGAATTTTTAATAGTTGTTATTATTTCGATTATTTTGTTATTGGAATCCAGTTGCTTTGCCGTGGTCGTATGACGGAGGGTCGATCTCGCCCGGGGATTGTTAGCACCCCACGCTCCAGAGATTCCCCGACTACCGTCGTCGCCGGAGTCATTGCTGGAGACGCCGGGAACTAGGGGCCTTACGGGGAGTGTACCGTTGACCCACCACGCTGGTCCAGTGCGGGTTGGCAGGGTTTCGCCACGGCTTCGTTTGTTATTTAGCAGGTTGCTCCACGCGCAGGTGACGTGTGCTCCTTAAGATGTTATTTCAGAACCCCTTACAATCCTCAGAACCTCTTACAACCCAATTTTCTTATATATTACTATAATTAATTGATAACGCAGCAGGCACGGTCGATAACACTATCACGCCTGCCTGAGTAATTTTTCATTAAATCTAGTAAGAGAAGTGGCCATCGGCGTAGACGACCGGATTTTGTTCAAAGATATGTACAGGCAAGAGGAATGTAGTTACAGCAAGATAGAATACCTATAAATTCTATAGAACCTCCTGTTTTGATGTCCGGGAATCTATATTATATATAAAAATTAATCGCTGTTCGTTAGTCGCGCTTAAACTCGAAACCAGCTGGACCGATTTGGCATTTGTTTTTAAAATAAATATGTCATCATCATCATCATCATCATCATCATCATCATCATCATCATCATCATCATCATCAGCCATTTGACGCCCACTGCAGGACATAGGCCTCATAACCATTGGGGGTTTCGCCATAATCGCCACGCTTGGCAGGGCGGGTTGGCGATCGCATTATGCGGTTGGAATCTCAGGAAGACGCTGCCCGTCTCCTGGTAATTAATTTCCTTTTCACTTCTCATGCTCTAAAAGTTCGTCTTTATGTCGTGCGTAGGCGACATAAAGTCGCTTTTTATGCTCTAGAGCATAAAGTAAAATCTTCGTCGAAGACCAAGGCAATCGCTGCAACAGCCACACGAACATCTTTAACTTCATACAACAACCTCTTTATTTTATTTCGTTTCGTTCGTATTCTAAGACCAAGGCAAAGATACCAACAGCCAAAGTACACAATAAAACTTCATGAAATAAACTTATAATTTGTATTTCGTCTCATTTATTATTTTTTATATTTGTTTATTTTTCAATTTAGTAGATCAGTATAGTATTTAAGCCATAACAACAACTTATCATAGTTATAAAAAGAAAATGTTTTTATAACTGAGCAGTATGTAACGACCTTAAGTCAGGTGTCACGTCCCTACAGAAAAAAAAAAGAAAAAAAAGTTAATTGGCGGGAACCATAATTATTTTTACATGTTGCTGTTTCATTTCCTCGCAATCGAAGTGAAAAGTAGAGTGTACAACTCGTCCATAAAACCCATTTTACACTCGACTTTATATCTATCCTCGCTCGCAAGCTCGCTCGGATGGATAAACGTCTCGAGTAAAATGGTGCGTTTTATGCACTTGTTGTACAATCTACTATAGTCGCCTTCTACGACATCCAAGGAAGGCATTAAAATGGCGCTATATGTATTTATGGAAAAATGGTGAGATCAAAAAAGAAACTAAAAAAGATAGGTGATACGAAGTTCACCGAGTCAACAAGTAAGAGATAAACGAAAAATTACATAAGAACTTATGTACCGCAGTGATAGTTAAATGTATCTGCGTTTATTTACCTTTTATACCTACCCCTATTCCTAATGGAGAACTCGCACTAAAAATTTTTTTTTAATCTAACGTCAAAAAGATAAATAAATAAATAAATCGGTCTCAAACTATGACGTCACAACTTGCTCGTACCGCCTTATATTGTATGAAGCGTTTATCAATATTTGAGATCTCGTAAAATAATATTTTCATTCTTATAACAAAACGTTCAGAATTCAATGGAAAACTAATTAGAATAAGGTTTTTCTTAAAAGTAACTTTGTTTTAGGTACGTATTACCCCAAAAAATACATACATAAAAAATTTGAAATGAAAACATACAAAAAATATTGTTTTTCACACCTCCTGCTCGACAATGCCTTATTACGTACCGTCAAATATCATCGTAAAGCATGGCCTTGTCTCTCGAGGGCAATAATAATGAAGAATTTCCCTAGGGAATAAAGTGATTTGAATTTAGAATGTCAAAATTCGCATGAAAACTATGGAGAAGCCCCGCATTGCAATTCGAAATTCGAATTGTTGTTCTCACCTCTTTTTTTGAAACTCACCTCTTTTTTTTCTTTTTTTTCTGAAATACTGTGTCCTGTGACCGCGCGAAACACCAACAAAAAAAAGAAAAAAAGGCGCGAATTGCAAATACGAATTTAAAAGTTATATTCAATTTAAGTTGCTAAGCCGTAAAAGAGTGTGGACTTTATATTTAATTTCAGGTTTTAATACATATTTTCAACTTATGCAGCCCTGTCTTTTTATTGTCTCCCAGATGGTGTGAAAAGTAGAATCTGGAATAAAACATGTCTTAGTCTCGGGCGGTATGAACCCCTCGCTAGGACTCTACATAACTCCCTCGCTTCGCTCAGGAGTTAAAATTTAACTCCCTCGCTGCGCTCGCGAGTTAACTCGGAGTCCTTCGCTCCGCTCAGGGTTCAATATGCCGCCCATGACATAATACATGGTTTTATTCCCTTAGTACATAATCTACTATTAATTTCAAATTTTTCCTCAGTTTTTATAATAATATTATTTCTTTGGTATAAAAGCAATGTCACTTCAATCTAAGTTACACGCACCTTTTTGTGCTCTGCTCCTAAATTACGCGCACCAAATCCTGAGCAATTCCAATCGTCTTACTGTCAAATTCCATACTAAAATTGTTATCGCAAACGTCAGTATTCCGACAGGATTACATAACATACATAAGCAGCCTATATAGGTCCCACTGTAGGGCACAGGCATTCTCTCTGGGAGAGAGTATGGGCTTAATCACCACGCGTGCCCACCGTGGATTGGCGATTTCAAGCTCTGAAGTATGTGAATAGCTCAGACACTCAGGTTTCCTTACGATGTTTTCTTTCACAGTTAGCGAGTGGTATTGCTACTATAACTTCACAAATGTACATAACTTAGAAAACAAAGTAATAGGTACATGCTCGTACTGGGAATCGAACCTGGTTCGCTCGCGTCCGTGCCCAATATTCTACTCACTAGGCTACCACCGCTTGCAAACTATAATCTTACTTAATATTCTTTTTGTTCACAGCCCCGAGCATACAAAGGACGACAGACCGACAGGATTTAATTTTGATGCGGATAGTTAGGTCTCTAACCTATTTTTACCCGATTTTGGTTTTACGTGAGTATTGAAAAATCGGCATAAAGAAAAAAGTGGCATTTGTCGCAAAGCCGTACGCGGTGCTATCGTATCAATATGATAAGGGTGATAAGATAACCAGTAGGTACTACAGGACAGAGTGTTGTAACTGGGTATTTGATTCACTAACCCTCAGTTTATGACTTGTAGTAAATTAAATATTTAAATAATAATAACAATTAGTTCCTCCGCCCAACACAACACCAACATTTATCTTGTTTTGCTGTCATATTATACTGGGTGGCGCAAAAGTAAAGACCCTATTTGGTTCGGCTATAACATTTTTTCTAAATTAGAAAACTAGATTTAGGTTTTTTTAAATGTATATTTGTACCATTAAATTTCGTACCATTAGGATTTAAAGATGATGTCTTTTAAATGGTGACCTCCAGAGTTGATACACATTTGAGCCCTATTTATGACATTTTGCATAACTTGCCGTAACACTTCCTGCGATATGTTCGTTATTTCTTGACGAATGTTTTCTTTTAGAGCTGCGAGAGTCTGTGGCTTGTTCACATACACCCGAGATTTCAAAAAACCCCAAAGAAAGAAGTCTGGACTGGTCAGATCGGGTGATCTTGCAGGCCAAGGCAAATCGCCAAAACGAGAGATAACTCGGCCTGGAAAAGCGTCCCTCACTAAGTCCATAGTGTCGCGCGCTGTGTGTGCCGTAGCGCCGTCTTGTTGAAACCAGATGTGCTCCAGCCCCAATTCGTCCAAACTGGGTATCAAAAACTCACGTAACATGGTTCTGTAGCGTTCTCCAGTGACAGTTATCGCATTGCCTCCAGCGTCTTCGAAAAAATAGGGTCCGATCACTCTGTCAACACAGATGCCACACCATACAGTAACTTTTAGTGGGTGTAGAGGTGTTTCTTGAATAATGCGCGGATTATCAGTGCCCCAGAACCGAGTATTCTGCTTATTGACATGCCCTGAGAGATGGAAATGCGCTTCGTCACTCATAACCAATTTTGAAGGAAAATCATCCTCTTCAAGGTTGAGGTTTATGACGCGCTGGCAGTAATCTAGACGAGCTCGGTGGTCAGCAGGCAGCAGCTGATGAGTCATTTGAGTTTTATACGGGAACATCTTTAAGTCTTTCACCAAAATACGCTGCAGGGTCCGTCTGGAAATGCCCAATTGCGTGGCACGTCGCCTCGTTGATGTTTCTGGACACTCTTCCACATCTTCGCGCACAGCATCGATATTTTCAGCTGAACGGCCTGTTCTTGGTCTCCCAGACTTAGGTCTATCCAATGTTGAGCCAGTTGCTTCAAGGCGTGTGGCAAAGCGTCGAATTGTGCGACCAATCGGTGCCGGACGGTGGGGAAATCGTCGACGAAATTCACGTTGTGTTCTTATCACTGATGAATTATTCCGTAAGAACATTGACACAATTATTCCACGTTCTTGGGGAGTAAAACGGTCCATGTTTATTTTCAGTGTATTTTACATTTGTTCACTACACAATTTTCAACAACAGAATGACAGAAAATGTCATATAAAAAAAATAAAGGTATTTTCTTTAGTGCCAGTACTTTTGCGCCACCCAGTACGTCTGTCAAACTGCATACTAAGTACGATCGCAAACGTCAGGATTCGGTGCACATATTTAGGCCTCTGACCTCCTATCCTCCCTCCAAAGAGCAGCCTCCCTCCTCCGATAAATCAGCGCTGAGGGATCACTTCCTCAGCACAACGCTGAGTCAGCTGCCTTTTGTGGCGACGACTTAGACATACCACATGCTACATCTATAGTCCTCTTTTATTCGTTCGTTTTGTCTCTTATGTATTTAGTTTTCTTTCTGTTGTTGTGCAATTATGTTACTTATCTGCTTATTTTGTTTCTGTGATGTGTCTTGTTGGTGTAATAAATGTCTCTTCACTTCTTAAGTGCTTATTTTTGCAGGATATAGGCTGCACAAAATCGAATTTTGTGCACAAGTGCATTAACGTATCTACTCATAAATGTATCTGTATTAAGGCAAAGAAATTGAGCCATACAGCCAAACACAATAAGAAGTTTATAGATAGAATTTGTTATTTTATATTTACTTTAATTTATTTGCCTTATGTGTTTTTAAGACATAAAAGATATTAAAATTTAAATTCAAGTACGGTAGGTTATTTAATTAATTTTAGAAATAGTACATTATGAATTTATGATACAAGTGTGGTATGTTGGTCATTGTGGTCGGAGTAGGTATATTGAATTAAGGTCACTGACATCAAACGTATATGTTAATATGGATACGCCTCCGAGTTTCCGGATTATTATGATAAAAATACCGAAACATCGAAATTATTACATGAAACTAGTTAAAAATGTATCAATACTCTCAACGCTATGCTGCTAGTGGCGTAGATGACCAGAATTTAATAGTAAAAAATGACTGGTCAAAAAAAAAAATCAAAATGTAGAACTTGTAACCGATGAGGATTAAAAATAATTATTTTTAATAAAACTGTAATAATGATTATTTGTATTAACAATAAACAATTTTGTTTGCTTACATATGGTTTTTTATTTTATTACTCTATTTACCAAATTTTTGGAAACTCCGGTACATTCCGGAAGAAATGCATGTCCATGTTATGATATCATGAATTCATGACGCAAGTATCTAAAATCAATATACCTACTCCGACCACCATTACACTCGAGTCGGTTTTTAAGCCTGAGCCGAAGGCGAAGGCTTAATGGAGACGAGAAGTGTAATAATGACCAATGCTCACGTGTTTCATACGACGTTTTTCAACACACTTGCGAGGAAAAGTAAATAAAAAAACAACACTAACGAAATGCAATACTGTGAATAAACTTAACAAACAGAAACCCATTTAAAAGATGGCGGCCGTAATTTTATTTTTTCGCGCGCTCAGCGCTGCATGCGCGCGCAAGTCTGAGATAAGGGCACCGGCAAAGTAGCTAATCAGTGAAATTGGGTATTTATAGGTAAAAATACACCGTCAAAATATAAATACCAACAAGCTAACAAGCAGTTTCATGAAATTCTTTTAGTACATTACGATACTAGTGCGAAAAGTAGGAAATTCGCAACGAGTGGCGATAAATTAAAACACGACCGAAGGGAGTGTTTTATATCGACACGAGTTGCGGATTACCTATTCGCACGTGTATCGTACAACGTTTTATAGTACATATGGCCCTTTGAAGTTTCGACATAGGCACGTAAAGTGCTCATTATCGCACTAGTGCGGTAATGTAGCGCCATATGTACTATAAATTATGATTATCTACACTAATGTTGTAACATTCTACTTATGTTTTCAATACTTGACTTATAATTACTACTGTTATAGCGCAGACAACAAAACACTCAATTTGAGCAATTTCACATGATGGTATAATATTCACATCGATATCGTAAAATCTCATTATAACATCAATAAAACGCGACCAACTTGATTGCAGGGCCAATCAGGTTGGTCGCGTTTTATTGAAGCGCGCAGCTGCGCTCTCATTGGTTAAATTTTAATGGCGGCAAAATCACTGTGATTTGATTATACACGTACGCGTGAATTTAATTTTTAATTGCATTAGTGAAGATAAAGTAGTGTATGCAACTGCATATAACACGGGTATTAAAACACTCGTTACTATTATGAAACTCGCTGCGCTCGTTTCATAAACTCACACTCGTGTTTTAATACCCTTCATTATATGACAGTTGCATAAACTACTATTACTGTATAGGTCTGCAGCCCAAGCCTAATATCAATGTCGTAAGATTTAAAAAAAATAGTGGCGGGAAACAGCTCTTGTTTCTTTGTGCGTTTATTAATTTCTTCAATTTGCTAAATTATACTAGGTAGGTACTGTTTTATTTCCTCGCAATCGAAGTGAATAGCAGAGTTTATAACTCGTCCACAAAACAATTTTATCATCGACATTACTATCAGCCCTCGCCTTCGGCTCGGGCTGGTAAAAGTCTCCGATAGAAATGGTTCGTTTCTTCTTCTTCTATCCTACGTATCTAAATCTTCACTGAATTGGATTATTTATTTTGACGTGTCTGTCTTGTCCAAATATGTATTGTATGTACCTACCTATTGGACAGTTCGGGTAGGTTAAATCGTTCGAATCCATACTGTGGAGAAGTTTAAGGTTACTCAGCGCCCCAGCCCTCATATTAACGCATGTAACTGTCCACTTTATTGGATCAATCATTTTGGCTATTCCAAAGTGTCTGACTATGTATGTATTTGACAGTTCGGAATAAGTTAAATTTGACAACTCCCTACAGTGGAGAACTTACGTAGTAGCGCCCTGTCCCAAACTAGGATTTCCCTCATGGAAAACAGCCCTAGATATAACATGGTTCTAGCTTTCTAGGCACCTACTTACGTTGGTTTCTCAAGAAACTGGTGGAAGATTTACTTATTTCTTAGCCCCGGTTTCTTGTACAACACTAACAAACTATTAAACTGCCGTAAACAGCTGCTAACTTATAACACGTATTAATAATAATAATAATAAAAAGTGCATACAAAAAGAGAAAAGAAAAACAACTGAAAGTTATTAGCAGCAGATAAACAGATTCGCTCGCTAACATCGTGAGAAGTCCCGAGTGTCTGAGGTGTTCAAATACCTCAGCGCTTGAAATTGCCAATCCGCGTCGGGCACGCGTGGTAATTTAAGCCCATACCTGCTCTCTCTCTCTCTGAGCCAAGGCATGTGCCCTGCAGTGGGACGTAAACAGGCACAGATTGTTAAAGTACGAGAAACAGGGGGTTAACCCCTGACATGCTTAGAAAGTGGTAGTCAGTATTTTTGTTATCTAAACTTGTTTGCCCTAGGAACGAAGTGATCGCGGCTTGAAGTAGGTATTTTTCACCGTTTTTTTACCGCATCGGGACCGAAGATTAGACTACGGACATTTCCACGAAAAACTCTTGTACAGTGGACAGCATATCAACCTTCACATACGTGCACTCGAAACAGTTAAATTAAGTTTGACTTTGCAACAAAAATGTAAAGGTTGACTTGGGCCGTGTTTCGTAAAACTACAACACGTAATACGGTTTTACGGAGAAACATTCCAACCAGAGTAAGTTGCAAGAAAATGCTTTTTTATGTATTACATTGTTTTGGTCTAAGTTTTTGTTTTATATTTGTAATCACAATAACATTTTATTAAACACGTCGGAACAAAAACATGGAAAATTAACAATCTAATACAGAAGGGAAATAAAAGGTTTACAAAAGGGCTATTCTAGCAAGTTACGTACTGTGGGTTGGAATGTTTCTGCCTAACACGGTTCATTCATAGTTTATTATGAGTATTCGATGTACATTACGCAGCCGAGTCTCCGTTTGTTAATCTGTGGGTTAATCGTCTATGCAATGTACATCGAATTGTAGTATTAAATGAATGAATCGTAGTTCCATGAAATAGGGCTATGCTGTCGACTGTACAAAGGTACCTACAATGTAGATAGCATGCGAAGCTGACACGTAAATGGAGAACTTGCAAAAATATATAATTTTACCTCACTGGAGAGGCCAGATAATAAAATCTTACTGTAGGATAAGTATTACATCCTACTAATACCTGTCACATTTATAATGCTAGTAGGATATAGTTCCTACTTTAACCCACTAATATTATACGTGTGAAAGTTTGTGAAGATGTTTGGATGTTTGTTACTCAATCAGGCAATAACAGCTGAACGGATTTTCATGAAACTTGGCGTACAGATGGACAAGACCTGAATTGAGACATAGTGTACTCGATATCCCGGTAATGCGTTCCCTGGGGATAATATTTATTTTAAGTTTAAAATAGATGGCGTTGTGCGAGCGAATGTTGTGTTTTAAATAGGTGGCATTGTGCAAGAATCGTGGAAACGGATTCTGTGGCGGCGATAAATGTGAAAGTTTGTGAAGATGTTTGCATGTTTGTAACTAAATCACGCAATAACGGCTGAACGGATTTAGCTGAAATATGGTATGGAGGTAGTTTGACTTCCGAGGAAGGACATAGGATACTTTTCATCCCGAAGATTACTCATTCCATGCGGACGAAGTCGCGGGCAAAAGCTAGTAAATAATGGTTTTCTGCGCTCTTTGGAAGAAAATGGTTAAAACACCTACGAATAAAAAACCAAAGAAGTATTTCTTCGTACAAAATTCACTCTCAAAAACGGCCCCTGTTCTCTCGATTAGACTGTACCAATGAAATGAGCGCAAGACGTGCTGTTGAGTAAATCACTCTGTGATTGGTTCATTCTGTGCGCCATGCGTGCCGACGTGAACGTTGATTGGGATAGTAAATAACAGCATGGTTTTATACAAAAACGTTTTCATGATGTACCCGTCGAAATATCTAGGTACCTCGCAAGATGGCGGTCTGACGGTGGCAGGTGCATAGATTTTTTGCCGGGTAATACTGATCTCGCTTCGATTGGTAACACAATTCACAAGTCCCGCCCGCCTTACCACAATTGAACGTGGGGTCATTTGTTAGCGCTAGTTAGACATCTATGTTTTTAACTATCCCTGAGTTAACTACACCATAACTCAAGAACGGCTGGATCGATTTTTATGATCTTCAATTTGTTGGATAATATGTCACCGCCCCGAATAGCAGAATAACTTTACTATTAAAATAGGGGAAAAATTAACGAAAACGGTATGAGCGCGGTGGTAGCCTAGTGGGTAGAACATTGACTCGGAAGCGAGAGACCCAGGTTCGATTTCAAGTGCGGGCATGGACCTATGACTTTGTTTTCTAAGTTATGTACATTTGTGAAGTTGTAGTAGCAATACCACTCGCTAACGCTGAAGAAAAACATCGTGAGGAAACCTGAGTGTCTGAGCTATTCACATATCTCAGCGCTTGAAATCGCCATTCCGCGGTGGGCACGCGTGGTGATTAAGCCCGTACTCTCCCCCTAAGAGAGGGCCTGTGCCCTACAGTGGGTTCTATAGGCTGCTTGTATTATGAATGACGAAAACAACATTATAATGAAAATTCATTTGCTCACATATTTTCTGTGGAAGGTACACTCTTAAAAGACGGCTTCTTAACATTGATTCTGAGGCGGCGGTAACGTTCACTGGGTCACCTGCTTAAATATTTTATAGAGTTATTGAGTTTATTGTTTAGGTACTTTGACAATTTATTAGGCGTCCTGCAGTTGAATGGCAGACGGCTATTAATTCAATTCAATTCAATTCAAATATTTTTATTCATTGTAAAAACAGAATGTTTACTTAATGAACGTCAAAGTTGTTAGTTTCACAATTAATGGATTATGTGGAGAAGAAACTAACAAAGAAACTCCACAAAAAATTCTATTCTTGAAAATGAAAATGAAAGTGTATTTATTATCGGTTCAGGGTTACAGAAAACATAAGTTCTTGTCCCACCTGTTTGAAAAAATCGAAAACCCGGTCCACACCTGCGTTTTGTTCGAATGTAGCACGCGAAGCGGCCAAGTGCTAGTCATAATAAGACACGTGATTTTTTAGATTTTTTTCCTTTAACGTGTCAAAATAAAAGTGTCAAACTTGGAGTCGTGGAACTGGTATATTATGTACTATGGACATTATAGCCCCCACAGAACATTTCTCTGTTCTGTGATAGCCCCTGTCAAATATTAAAAACCGGCCAAGTGCGAGTCTCCTACTATTATATTATAAATAGTAGACTATTTCTCCCACTATTATTTTATTTACAACTAAATTGGTCGACTACTTGTACCCGATTGCGGCGTATTCCTAAAGGAGGGAATGGGTTTGGCTCGTATACAGTACTAGCTGTTGCCCGCGACTTCGTTCGCATGGTAATTTTCATGTGTATTTTTCCGGGATAAAAAATAGCCTATGTGCTAATCCAGGCTATAATCTATCTCTGTGCATAATTTCATCCGGATCCGTTCAGCGGTTTTTTCGTGGAAGAGTAACAAACATCCATCCATACATACAAACTTTCGCGTTTATAATATTAGTAAGGATTTAAAGTAAATTTGTCAAACAGACAAATTGGGAGATTCCCAATCGATTCGTCGATATTGCCTAGGTGATGTAACTATGTAACTATGTATATAATGAGGATAATTCACGTTTCGAAATAAGTATGCAGTTTTATAGAGACATATATTCCGTCAAAAAATCGAGATCGGATAAGAAATGACGAAGTTACAGTTCGCAATACATAATATTTGCAAAGGTAACTCGACGAGGCGCCTAGATATTGTGGTCCATTTTGGACCAACTCTACAAAAAATAGAAAATTGTGCGTAATTTCTAGATCCCACGGTATGTGGAAATTTAAAAAATCGCATCTTTGTAAACAACAACCAATTCCTAAATTACTAGATGGTACGTAGCACGCAAAACTGAGGTTTGTATGCACTTTAGAAACACAAATAAAGGAGAATGATCAATTTACTATAGGAGTTAGTCTATTTTTGCGTCTTCTTGCGCATTGATGAAACCAACGGTAAACTATAAGAAATTAGCTCTGGGTTATGCAGGAAAAATATTATGAAAATATTAGATGGGAGTTTCGAGAAATCTTAATTTTGAGCCCATGTTTTGAGGTTATGACAACTTTGGTGGTTTGGTGTTATTTTGGGTTGGCATTGGCACCTAGTCAGTTTGAATTATAAACATAGCTAGATATGGTTAGTTAATGCTAAGTAATAATTCTGTCTAAAATACAAAATATATATGACTATATCGCTGCAAAAAGTCGCAGTATTTAAGGAGCCTAATGGGGGACAAAGATAATTTCTGATAAATAGGCACAAACAGTCTTAGGCCCTGCGCACAATTGAGACAAGACTATCCTAAGCCCACAATGGCGGTTTTTTTTAGTTATTTATTCCACATATTGTTCATCATCATCATCATCATTTCAGCCATTGGACGTCCACTGCTGGACAAAAGCCTCCCCACGATTTCCAGAAGGGCCGGTTGGATTGTTCATACACATGGTCATTTTAACAATAAACTACACTAATTAAACAGTATAAAATCCACTGGAATCAATTTGCAAAAATAAAAGCGTAATATTAGGGGTTAAAGTATGAAATTGCCGTTTTATTGCAATAGGTTCTTTGAATTGACATAGAATCTTCATGGTTTGAGGTTTTCGAATGAAACTTTTTTCAAATGGTTTCTATGATGTTCTTTTTTAAAAAAATGTGAAACATTTTAATATCGACTTTCAATTGTTTTTGTTATTCAATTTAGACAAGAAAGATGGATACTGCGAAAATTCGAGTGATTATGAGGCACCCATTTTTCGTATTTTTTTATTTTATTGATTTGACGCAAGTGAGTCAATATTGTGGGTAAGGTAACGTTAATTTTCGCAGTATCCATCTTTATTGTCAAACATTTTGAGGTATAAATGCTTAAAGCGCAACATAGACTGTTTTTTATCATTCTCCTTTGCCAGCTAACGTGCCGAGCAAGGAATACTTTATGTGTTTGTTTTTTCTCGTCTACTGTTTGAAATGATAGTCTTTCGGTTTATGCAATAATCACACTTGGCGGCGCCGATCAACTGGCTGGCCGGTCGGATCCTGTGACGTCACAATAGCGTTCAAACCTCGCCGGGCGCGTTTTAAAACAGCCAAAGCTTAGACTTCTCTAATTAAGTCATTTCTTGATGGATTTGGGTAATTAAAAAAGTAACATGCTTTAAACTTTGTGCTCCGACCGCCTTAGTACCTACTAAGAAATCCAATATTTTGATGTCTGAATGATCCTCATTGCGACAGAATGAGAATGAAAAAAAAAATGATATAAAAATTCCAGATCTACTTTGCAAGAACTTCCAATTGAAGTCATAGATGGTAGATGAATATTGATACCTACTCACCATTAGACGACGCTGTTCCTAAAAGCAAAAAATCACCAAAAAGGAAAATAACTATTTAAAACTGAAATAAAAATAAGTTTAATAATTTGAACCCGGAAACCAGAAGCCCGGACAAGCACCATTCAAGCCACGACGTCACAAACATGAAAATACACCCAGATTTGTACAAAGGTACGGTGACCCCAGTGGGAATCGAACCCACTACCTCTGTTCTGACAAGGTAGGGCAAAAGTAATCGACCTATGGGATTTATGTACCTACTCTTAACTTTTGCAAATGCCAATTCTGTTTTGACGTTAGTGACGTAAACAGATGCATAATACACGTCAATAAGCCATGGAACACTTTTATCTATCTACTGGTCTGAGCTCTTATATTACGCGCACCAAATCCTGGACGATTCCAATCGTCTAACTGTCAAATTAGTATGGAATTTGAAAGATAGACGATTGGAATCGCTCAGGATTTGTCGCATAGTTAGGCCCTTGAACGCGGAACTTTGATTTTGACGACTGATGACGACTGTTTCTTTTTTCGTCAGCGTACTTTTTATTCAAAACTTTTTTTCCTTGTTTTTGTTATTCTTGTGTGAGTACAATTTTTTAAATTAGTTTCCTACCACAACACGATCGATCCAGCATACCTTGTAAGAAATATTTGCCACACATTTGTGTTCGTAAGTGAATCAAAGAATGCAAGTGATGGAGTGACTGATAAGGAAATTACCAATAAAAAAACCCAATGATAGAAAGGACTAAGTAAATGACTGACTTATCCTCTTTGTACGAGTAACGGATGGTAAATACATTGATAAACACACACACACGCACCCACGCACGCACGCACGCACACAGTCGAGTCGATAGTATAGGTATATTCTCAAATAAAGAAAAAGTGATCATCCTGTCTAGATAAACAGACAATTTTGGTAAAACCCACACCATCATCAATCATCCAACGAGATTGACTTTTTTATATTATGAGTTGGTCAAGAAACCACAACTTATATTGCTTTAAAATTACCGTGATATGGAATACTAACTAATAAATAAGTGATAAAAACCGGTCAAGTGCGAGACGTACTCGCGCACGAAGGGTCCCGTACCACATTGGACAAAGATCGAATTTGAGAACAGCACCTTCTATAGAAGCCAACAAGAAGCGTTTAACATTGACATTTAAGGTAATGACATCGACGCTGTGAAGGTTACGTAGATGGCTGCTAGATGGCGAGCGCTGTCTTTAGACAACATTTGTTGTATGGGAGTCCCCCTTAAATATTTATTTTATTCTGTTTTTAGTATCTGTTGTTATAGCGGCAACAGAAATACATCATCTGTGAAAATTTCAACTGCCTAGCTGTCACGGTTTATGAGATACAGCTTGGTAACAGACAGACAGACGGACAGTGAAGTCTTCGCAATAAGGTCCCGTTGAGCACCCTTCGGATACGGAAACCTAAAAAATACCTATCGAAATAGTTTGCTTGTCCGTGTAGTCGACGATTATAGACGACGACAACAAAGTATTCGAACTCATTATATTTTATTCTCCAATTGTCTCGTTGATAAGGCGACAAGAAGTACTTCGAAACTCCATCACGTGTCAGCGTAGTTCCTAATTTGGTCAAGGGGGAAGTGTACGTAGCTAGCCTGTGGATACTAGGGAGGCAATCTCGGTATTCCGAGATCTCGAAATACCGAGATCTTCCACCAATTTTGCAAGATTAATGTTGCACCCAAAATTTTATGTGTTAATTTGTCCCAATAAAAGTCTTTCTTCTTCTTCTAATTAAATATAATTCGTAAATTTGCGAGATCTCTCAAAATACCGAGATCTTGCGAGATTAGATCTCTTAAATCTTGCAAATACCGAGATTGAAGATTTTGCTGCAAGATTGCACTCCCTAGTGGATACATACGTACATCAATACTCTAAGGGTACGTCACATAAAGTCACGCCCGTATCCCGGAGGTGTAGGTAGAGTCCAAGGTTTGCCACTTGCCACGATCCTGACAAACCTCTTTGGCTTCTAAGGGCTATACTACACGGGTTCTCGGTTCTCCCACAGAACAGAGATGTTCCATTCCTATGTTCTATGGGTTCTCTCACCGCGGAAATCTGCAGCCGACACAATTTATACTCTTTAAAATATAGCTTGCTTGATCCACGTGACAGCTGTCATCGAAATCACGCCTAGTAAGTTCCGAATTTTATGACAGTAAATTTAACTTCAGAAAACATAATACTTTATGGACGGGACTCACGAATAGATGCCTATGACTTGTCATCATAACCACAGAATTATTGACATTGCAAAGTTAACCTTGACTGAGTCACAGAGTTAGTACAATTATAACTATTATAATCTCCTTTTGTGGTCTATATTCCGTACGAGTGCCGATGGAGAAGAAAGCACGTCACGTGGTTCCTTCTCCTTCCTTCTTCTTTTCTTACTTCCTTCTCTTCTTTCTTCCTTCTCATCCTTCTTCCTTCCTTACGATGAAATTGCGAAACAAAAAGGGTATACGGTCATTCGTTTACCACCATACCGTACGTTCATTTTGACAGCATAACAATTGAATAGGAGTGCATAATACATTTGCAAGACTCGGAAACCGATTTAGACGAAGATAGAATTGATTCAGGATGTACACCTCTCAGTGCATAAAAACAGATAAACAAATATTCCTCGTTTTTTTTCCATAATAATAAACACAGTAAAAAATATCTAAATATCAATTACAGTTTCATTACAACAATCGATAATTCTTATGATCGACTTTGAACATCGTCCAGCCCTACGCTTGTCACATTGAAATGTGTCACAGCCTCACAGGGCTCAAGCTATATTTTATAGACTGTAGAATGAATGAACATTGTACATTGATAGCCGCGCCATCAAACCACGAAGGCGGTTTTTGCGTTATTGTTTGCTTTTGAATAATTCTGTTAAGATAAGAGCTAGAACGGCAGTTATCATTGTTGATACATGTTGGGGAATGAACAAAAGACAGCGATAAATCAATGTGTAGTTCAAAGGCTTTCTCGAGAGGTTTCTCGAGGCGGGAGAACCGCCCTCGGCCTAAGTGTGGTTGTACAGTACAGTGCCGCTTTCGCCAGCGCGATGGTAAGCGTCGCGGATCACGAGCTTCGCTGATGCAAATATGGCAAAGCGTTTTTTTACTATGTAACGATCCAAGACACTCGAAGCTTGTGGCCCGCGACGCTTACCAACCACGCTGGCGAAAGCGGCACTGTACTGTACAACCACACTTAGGCCGAGGGCGGTTCTCCCGCCTCGAGAAACCTCTCGAGAAAGCCTTCGGCACTGTAAAACCACACTATGGATGTCGTTGCAGGCACGCACGCACGCTGGTTCGTGTACTTTTTATGTTGCCCTTCGCTAATACATTTCCTATTTGGTCTAAGTATGCCCACCTGGGATGTCCCTTACCGGCCCTTCCAGCCACATTATCTCGGTATATTTATTTCGTCGATCTTTCTGCTTTCATATGTCCAAACCAACGAGACGTTCATTTTTCACTACATCCTCATTTAAGCCACATCGTTATCTAAGAGACATATTTAAGGCTCTTTAAAAATAATGCTATTTAGCACTATGAAAAAATTGTAACACTGTTATAAATTAAGCCGTTACTTGTAACAAATTCAATGCCTATTTAAAAAAATACATGACATCCTACTACAAAATAATTTCCATCTCTATACATACATCTCTATAAACAGCAATACCATGTTTCCCCTATAAACAAAGCTTCACGGTTCTATTTATAAAAACCAGATACACACTCCATAAAAGCATTATTTAAGTACCTAATAAATAGTCTGTGGCAGTCTTTCAATTGTCAAGTCTTCCACATACTATTTATACGGTGTTTATGTAGTGTTTTAAGGAATCGCGATTTTATGAACAACACCGCCAATATCTAATCGCGCATTGTAAATTGTAAACAAGAGAAATGAAATATAATATAACAAATATAATAAATATTTTAGAGAAATGAAAAGTGTTTCTACCTACGGAGAAAATTATATAAAAATATTTAAAAAACCGGCCATGCGTGAGTCGGACTCGCGCACGAACGGTCCCGTACCATTATCTATACAATATTAGACACAAAGATCGAGAAAAAATGGCAAAATATAACGTTTTTTGTTTGGGAGCCCCCCTTAAATCTTTATTTTATTTTAATTTAATTATTTATTTTTAAAGCGAATATAAAACTAAATATTATGTGAATATAGCAAAAAACAGAAAAAATTACGTTTGTTGTATGGGAGCCCCCTTAAATATTTATTTTATTCTGTTTTTAGTATTTGTTGTTTTAGCGGCAACAGAAATACATTACCTGTGAAAATTTCAACTGCCTAGCTATCACGGTTTAGGGGTGTCCACTTAGAAAAAACATCGATGTTTTTATTCGATGCAATGCATCGAGGCTGTACATCGATATTTTCCGATGCATCGGTTAGAAACATCGATGTTTTCTCAGAATCGAGTACTTTTCCTAACATTGTAATAATAAAATAAACCACAATTTATTAATTCTACTACTACTTCATCAATACTTTTCTTGTCCGCAGGCCTGTTGTGAGTTAAACAAGGTTCAAGGAATCTATTTTACTATGACAAAAAACGACATTTCATGCAAACATTCAGATGAGGTTTATTAAGAAAAATTAGGTAATCTGACAATATTCTTTGTTATAATTCATCACAAAAAGAACAAACAACTTACAAAACTTAGATTTTCGCGCGTGCTGTTCATTGAAATTACATAACTTTTACCATGGCTGCAAAGGTGTCGAACCGTCGGAAAACCCCAAAAACACCGAAAAATGAATTACAAATAAATCCTGTAGCTACCCGTGTCATGAAAGATGTCAGGGTTTCCTAGGTAACAAAATGTGTGTGTAAAAAAATCCCATGTCAAGGTGCACATCATAATTATAAATTAACCGAGAAATATACAGAACCCTATTGTGAACTAAGACGCTGTATCATTTCTCGACAACCCGTAAAAGTTGTATATTTTCATAGTACACAAAAAATAAAATCATAAAATAAAGTCCTATATCCATTGTTCTTTTGGAAGACTGCAAAAACAGAAGCTTATTTAAACGTTTTCACGCCAGTTCAGATATTGTTATTTTCTTTTTTTTAGCTTGGATACTTGCACGTTTTACTACAATTTGTCCTAAATAGCGATTTTCCTACTAAAATCTACTAAACGATTTTGAACTACCAAATAATAGTTTCGAAGCCTCAAATCTACTAAAAAAGTAGAAATCTACTAAAAATGGCCACGCTGCAAGACTATAGCCAACCACAAGCGAACGAGGCTCGGTCAGAATTTTGAGGCAATCAGAACTGTTTGTCAGGGGGCTTTAGAAGGATTATGGTTTTTAGGCCGATTGCTTTACTATAGTTTGATATTGTTGTCTGAAAGAAATTTACCTATAATGTATACAAGAGGGGAATTTGCCTGGGAGAGGAAAAGTTTAAGATTAGTAGGTCGGACAATGTTATCAGGTAGGACATCTAAAAGAGAAAACCGGAGATTGAGGCGTTTTTTACAAAGTTAAGTTCACAACAGACCAGAAACAAACGATTTTTTTTAGTTCTCTCTCGCGTAGTCAGTGTTGCCAATATCAATTTCTAGATTCTTCCAAACAGCCAAACAAAAAAATAAGATGAAGGTTTAATTTTAGTAATAAATTGCTGATTATAAAGTAATAAATTGCTGATTACCGTTGTTTCGATGTTTTATGAAAATACATCGAGTACATCAACAGTTTTTCAAAACATCGGATCGATCCGATACCTCGCATTATAAACATCGAGTGAATCCGATGCATCGATGTATATCGAATATCCCTATCACGGTTCACGAGATACAGCTGTAAAGGGACACACCTGTATTTTCCTATGTTTGACTATGGCAATAGTGGCGGAGGTCCCTATCTGAAATAAAATACTGAAAGACATACTCACATTTATATTTATACTTGTCACATCGTCAATTAGTTAGCATTGTTACAGTGAATAATCTGCAGAAGATTATATTAAGATTAGGTACTCGAGTACCTAATTTTCTTTACAAAATTACAACTAGGTACGTCCTTCCCGCCAAAAAACGATAAGCCAAGGTGGCGCCTCCCTTTCTTTTTTTACAGTGACGTCACCACATGAAGATTTCATACCTTCATGTTCATCTAGATGGCCAAGCAAATTTCCGTACTAGTAAATTAGTCAAATTAAATACTCTTAAGTTGTTATGAATACAATAAAGTTCCACTGTTAACAGGTAGGTAGGTATTTAAGTCCTAAAGCGTCGCTGAGACAGCGGTCACAGACAGACAGACAGATTTATTTTGTTTATGCTTGGCTGTATAATTTCTAACTGTGCTTTGTAAATAAGATAAGTTTAAAAAATACTAGTCCGTAATTGGCCTATGTTTGGTCTACATTAATTGCCTATCTTTTGTAACTTTGTGCTGTGGACTTCGTAAAATTAATAAAATAAAATAAAATAAATAAAATAAGGTCCCGTTTGGCACCCTTCGGGTACAGAACCCTAAAAACGGTTTGTTCGTTGTACTAAACGTTACGTAAGTTGCATAATAAAGTGTTATCACGGGTTATGTTAATAAGGTACATTTTGTTATTACAATTTGTTATTAAAACAACGCAACATCGTCCTCCACAGAGGTAATTTTGCTGTGTACTAAATCGTGTTTGCAGCGTTATTGTAAGTAAAGTTACAATTGAATAAAATACAATTAACTTACCTGTGTTTACTTAGGTACCTACATATTTTCTAAGAATTTGCATATTCTGTATAAAGCAGGCGGAACATGGCTTGTCTTTGTTACAGTAAGTAATTATATCTAAACATACATACAAGACTTATAGCTACATCTACAAAACTGAAGAATATAACCAAATAAGTTGATATAACCAAGAGCGACATTGTAATGAAGTGAAATATATACACATAAGCGGTTTGAAGATTTTTTTGAAAATACCTACCTACTTCCTTACTTATTTTCTGAAATTTGCGAGTGCAATTTCCGTGTCTTTTCATATCTCGACAATAAATATTTTCTAGATTGTCACAATGAATTATATACCTACTTATTATTAATTAAAATAAATTTTGTCACGGAAATTCGTCATCGCCATTGCGGCACTGTGAAAGTTTTATTTTTCGAATGTTCTACTAGTTTCCACAAACGAGATGCCATGACTCCCTTCCGGGAGAGAGAACTAAAGTTTTCAATAGGGAGTGTTCATAATATAATACAAGACCATTTGGGAATGAAAAACGTCTCAGCGCGTTGGGTGCCTAGAATGCTAACGGCCGCGGCCGAACAAAAACGAACCAGGCTGAGAATTTTAACAAGCTGCTTGGAACTGTTACCAAAAGATCCTGACCGGTTTTTGGCTCGATTTCTAACTATGGCTGAAACATGGCTTTGCCTTTACGTCCCTGAAACGAAAAAAACAATCCATGACTTGAAGAGACCATCATCACCGACCCCTAAGAAATTCAAGGCCGTTCAATCCGCCGGCAAGATCATGGGTTCTGTTTTTTGGTTGATTGAACACCACAGTCATGGAGCCAAAATTACGGGGAATATGTACGCAGAACAAATAAAAAAGTTGCGTGACGAAATACGCGAAAAACGGCGTGAGAAACTCGCTGAAGTTATTTTGCTTCATCAAGGTAACGCCCAAGCGCACAAGTCCAAAGTTGCGATGGCTGGCCTCGAATTGGTGGAACATCCTCCATATTCTCCAGATCTTGCTCCTAGTGACTTTTATCTATTACCGAGTTTGAAAGAATAGGGCCTCTTAGATGCCAGAAATTCGACGATGATGACGCAGTGATCGCCGCAGTGCAATGTTTTTTTCAACACACCTGCTCGTAAAGTAGGTCTTATTACAGCGTATTTACACTGATAATGCAGAATATTACCCATGCCGTGCCTTTTACATTACATTATCGCACTAGTGCCTTTTCATTACATATATTTTTAAATATTAGCAAGAAGTATTAATGTTTCGAAAACAGCTAAGTAGTTATTTGCGTAAATATAAAATTCAATTCAAAATGTGATAAATAATTAAAGAATTTCATGAAACTGCTTGTTAGCTTGTTGGTATTTATATTTTGACGGTGTATTTTTACCTATAAATACCCAATTTCAAAATTTATAAATATGTGGCTTATTACTTATTAGCTACTTTGCCGGTGCCCTTATCTCAGACTTGCGCGCGCATGCAGCGCTGAGCGCGCGAAAAAATAAAATTACGGCCGCCATCTTTTAAATGGGTTTCTGTTTCTTAAGTTTGAATAAATGTGAACTTTTATTTACTTTTCCTCGCAAGTGTGTTGAAAAACGTCGTATGAAACACGTGAGCATTGGTCATTACACTTCTCGTCTCCATTAAGCCTTCGCCTTCGGCTCAGGCTTAAAAACCGACTCGAGTGTAATGACCAACATACCACACTTGTATCATAATGTACTATTGTACAGATTACCTTAATGGTGACCTTGATGATCTATGTTAACTTGACAGGATATTAAATTGATAACGACACCAATTAAATGCCACAATTTGACCCCACTTAACCGCCGACCCTCCAATATTAACTTGTCTGGTGGTTATGCAACAAGAAGTAGGTCCAGTCGACAGCAGGGCCCCATTTTTAACCGACTTCAATAAATGAGGGGGTTCTTAATTCGACGCATACCTATATTAAATTTTTTGGCTATGTTCCTTCATAACTCTGTCAAATCTAAACAGATTTCGACAATTCTTTTTTTTTCGAATAGCTAAAACGTCCCCCATTGGTCCCTTTTTAATTTGGTGAAGATCTGATGAAGACTTTCAGAGATGGAGAACGGAACTCTTCAATGGACAGCAGTAAATAAGGCCTAATGGGGCCCATCCTTTGTAATATGCATAGTTTCATAATATAGCGTAAAATTAGTCCCAGGGTAATTTCGTGATGTTCTGGTGAAGACTTTCGAAGATGGAAATTGAGGACTTGAAATTTTAAAGAATAAAGAAGGGTTGAATTAAAGAATTGTGGTTAAGGGATTTGACTTTTTTCTCCCGCTCACTCATTAAAAACTGAACAATAAAAATAAAACTGACTGAAACATTACACTTAAAAGTTAGAAATAATTTAAAATAATACCATTAAATTAGAAGTACGTATAAAATGTATTTTAGATTTGTATGTTTTTATTGATCATAATTTATAATGTAATTTGTAATTTTAATAATTTATAATTCAATTTATACGATATGTATTTCGTACTTCACTATCGCAATAGGCCACCCTGTAATGATAGTTGTAAGTTTTATGAAATAAATAAATAAATAAATATTTCGGGCACCGACTCAAAATTATATCTACTTCTACAATACCTACATTTATACGTAATTCTAATTTCATGGTATTCTTTTAACTTATTTAAAATGTTTTTAGTACTGTAGTGTTTTGAAGTCGGTTTTTATATTTCATTATAATTTTCTATCCAACTACAATTCACGGTTTACTATGTCAATAAATGTAAAATGCGGGTCAGGGTCGTGTTCCATAAATCATTTATTTGTGTTTAGAGACATCGAATTGTCATAATGAACTGGGAATTGTAGTTTTATGAAACTACCCCTGCTGCGTCCTAATTATGCGCACCAAATCCTGTCGCAATCCTGGCATTTGCGATAGCAAGGACTATGAAGATTGATAGACCATTGGAATCGCTCAGGATTTGATGTGCGAATTTGTAAGCCGGAAGGGAATAGGAGCGTTAATTTTTGTTGTGAAGCCGCCCATAACGTAAATAATTAGAGTGCTCGTTTGTAAAGGTTGATGCGCTGTCCACTGTATGTACAGTGCAATCTAGTCCGTTACGTCACGGGTAACTAACTAAAATGTAAAGGGCGACCTGTAATGATGCCAGAGCCTCTATAACCAGATCCTATATTACGCGCACCAAATAGTGAACGACTCCAATCATCCAATAAAATTGTCAAATTCCAAACTAATTGCTACCGCAAACGTCAGGATTGCAACAGGATTTGGAGCGCGTAGTAAAGTTAGGCCCGTTATGGTGCGATTCCGAAGCTGGCGGCAGCGACAAGATAGCTTAGCTTGCTGCATCTTTGCAACGGCAAACGAGTTTTGCCATCGTAAACAATCTTATGTTAGTAAAATTTAAATGGTATCTTTTCCTCAAATGGCTGATGATGATGATGAAATGGAATCTTATACTTTTGCGTTTGCATCTACGTAATGAGATGATTTATCCTCCTCAGTCCTAACCTTGAAAATAACAATTGAAAACCATTGTTATTTTCAAGGTCAGAACTGAGGAGGTTATACGGCGTCCAGTGGCACCTTCACTTACACTAGATGGGTAAAGGGAGCACTCGGACGCGGCAGTACCTGGGACATTGTTTCTTAGATCGAGTAGGCTTGCCCAGCACCTAAGTATACCATTCTGACAGCTTAGTCGGCCTAGCCTACAGGAAAGACAAGTCAATACGTGCGGAGCCAACCAAGCAGCGGGTTCCTCATGATGTTTTCCTTCACAGTTAGCGTTAGCTTCATCGTTGTAGGAGAAACCCTTAATCAGGTCAATAGATAAATCCCACTTTAAGTTGAACCTTTCACCTTGAAATAGATTCTAAAACCAATAAAAAATTCTTACTAGCCGTACCCGATGAAGGGTTAAAGTACCTAAATAAAACACATTAAAGCCACTTTCATGATTTTATTTTTCATTTCTTAAAGAATGTAGGTACTTAGATTGTATGTGTTACGCTTATGATGACTGATTTTGAAATAATTAATGAATTTTACAATTAAAACCGCTTTGTTCGGGAAAATAAAGGAGGCGACTGTAAACCAAAATAGGTACCTAACAACTTTTTCGTGGGCACAAATTTTGCAAAATCCTATTACATTTAATTATGAACATTAGCTTTCTTGTTTATAAAATATTGTAAGCTCAATTTTTATCTACATTATAATAACAGAACAACGTTTTCAACAATGGATGGCTGATAATTACACAATATTTCATTAAAAAGCATACCTAGCTCAAAAAAAATGTTATTGCTCAAAGTGCTACGTATAAACTTTCCAATGTTTTATCGCTCAGACACCTAATTATTTTAAGAATGCACGATGAATTATGACTATATTCTTTAATAACAAATTTTTCCTCATAAAAAATACACTGGCGGCTAAGTCAGCGCCACGTTATTAAAATATTCGATAGGTACAAATTAAATAATTTTTTTCTTTATTATTATGCCTCGGGATAATTGTGTCTACTTAAAAATACACGGTTTTATTTACAAGAACACTTTGCCTCTAATTCAGTTTTAATAGTCTGTGGTAGTCTTTCGGTCTTATCTATAAAAAGACGATTCCCCTAAAACACTCTTAGGACGGAGTTAAAGCCGGTTTATAAGAGGAATTCTTTCCAAAAACCGGCTTTAACTCCGTCTTAAGATTATTTTAGTGGGATCGATTTTTACAAATAAGACCGTACCTACTTACCACAGACTATTGAAAATTACTCTGAGGAGTGTTTTATGGAAACATGTTTTTATAAATAAGACTGCTATGGTCTTATTTATAAAAACTAGATTCCCTAAAACACTTCAAAAGCGCCGATTAAAATAGTCTGTGGTGGAGATTTTACAATGAAAATATGTAGCCACAGATTAAGTAAACAGACTTTTAGATTGTTTTTAGAGGAATCGTGTTTTTATAAAGAAGGCCGTTAGTCTATTATATGGTACGAGATATTGTTGGAGTTCATTACAAACCTCAAGTAAATCTTGTAAGACTCTACTCAACATCATTGCAGCTAAACTTACGTAGGTAATGCCACTTTACAAACTCTTATTTACAGTAGGTCATTAAAAAAATCACCGTTGTCGCGTAACGGAATTTATAAAGAAAGAATCTAAGACAGACTAACCGCCCCAGGCGATTCTAATAAAAATTGCATGCCGGATCGAATGAAGAAGTCTTTTCATAGAACTTTGCAACGCCATCACACTTCGATTTCATTTTGTATTCTCTAAACATTGGCAAAGTTTCATTGCGAACATGCGGCATGTCATTTCCAAACTGAAACCAAACTACGTTTATAGGAGTATTGTCTCGTGAGGCATCCTCTCTCGAAGAGCGCTTTCACACTAGGCGGTTTAGTCGCACTGCAGGAACGCGGCAGCCGCTGATCGCAGCCGCTGATTGCCGCTGGCAGTTGACTGATTAAGCCCACTCCGAACTGTCAAATACATACATATTTTGATTACTGTGCTAGTCACGCACAGTACAAGTGCCATACAAAACAAGAATAGAATACATATTTTGACACTTCGGAGTCGTCTAAATGCTTAACCCGATAGAGTGGAAAGTTACGTGATACAAGGGCAGCAATCTAACCGTCATTCTAGGGCTCAGAGCCGAACAATCGCGCTGTGATTACGCGCACAAGCACTGTCGCGCGATCGCAGCGTGTTAACCAAGCGACAGCCGCACAGAATCTTTATACGGTCCCCAGTAGCGCTTAGTAGCCGCTCGACTAAATCGCTCAATGAGACAGCGTCTTACACTGAAAAAACCTACGTCAAAGAGTATGGTAAGTATAATATGTCGTGTGTTAACTCCTGAGCCTACTACGGACTTACTTTCCTTCTCTTATTATAACAATGTTATATGTGTAAATGCATAATATAACGTTCCTACGCGCGATCTTTACAATTCGGTTATCCAAAAAAATATCGGATGTCTCTAATTCAAAAACCATTTCGAGGAATAAGGTTTGTTAGCAGATTTAAAAAATATATGTATTTTTAAGAGTCGTATTTTGTTACATGTACGAAAAAAACCCTATGACCTTTGTTTGATCTTTATGACGCCACAGAAATCGACAGTTCCATGCTAAAACCATGTACAGTAAAATTTATTATCGCGCAAGCAAAGACAACGTAAGGGATTATAAGCAGCAAGAATAGAATCCAATGAACTATGAAGACTATGACACAGATTAGAAAGTAAAAGACAGATTTGACGTTTACAAAACTGACAGCTTTTTTTTATTCTGGTGGGTATGGATTTGCTACTATTTAACCTGGGATGGTGACGTCACTTCCGATAAATACTAAAATATTAATATAATATTAACAAAAGCAAGGAAAAATATTTTACTGAAAGTGTATTTCTGAAATGGCCTATATTTTCTAAATAATATATAAAAATAAACACTTTTTTTATTTTTACCTACCCCATTTCTGTCTTCAATGTATGACGCAAAATAGCAGTTACCGAGTCAAACTGATGGTTAATGTCCGGTTCAAATGCCTGTCAGTACCGTTAGCAACGCTATCGGGAAAGCGCGTGACACGTGAGTGATGAATACAACTTCATCGGAAGTATTTCTTTTTAAATTATATTTGCTACGGACGGAGAGAGTGCACTAAAACTGTGTAGAATATCTAGATGGTAAGTGTAGATAGATTACGTGATAGGTACATGTATGTAGAGACAAGAGAACCTTCCAGAATAATCTTTGTGCTAGAACGAGACAGAACTATCTGTTGGACAGAGATAGAAGGACATTCTGGAATGTTCGATAGTCTTCTAGAACCTATTTCTAGTATCTTCGATATGTTTCTGGGTATTTCTAGATGACATTCTGGAATGTTCTATAGTTTTCTAGTACCTTCGACGTCTTTCTAGGTACTTCCCGAAGTTTCTAGACTGGTGAGAGCTTTTAGTCGCCTTAATACTTGCACAAATAAATGAACTGATTAATATTATTCATCTGACTGTTTTTCTGACCCTACAAGTCATCACTGTCGCGTAACGCAACTCCAAAGGGTTGTATCCTAACAGCATTTGAATCGGATATAGTACCATAAGTAAACACAAATTTATTTAAACTGCCTTTGGGAGGCGCTTTAGAGGAATCATCTTTTTATAAGAACGATATTATTTGAGTTCAAAAGCATTGTCATATAACCGAAGGTGATACTGAGGTGTCTTCAGTGGCGTAACTATACGATCTGAGGCCCGTGGCAAATTCATTGGATGGGGCCCTCCCAGTAAAAATAAAATAAAAAAAAAACATGGTCTTTAGTTGTAGTACATATGGCCCAACTTTAATTGAGTTGAAGTACTCATATATAAACATTACAATAGTTGCAAATTTTCGTTCAAAATGTTAAGTTACTTCTGGTCTCGCGGCCACATTGTTCGGGGGCCCCCCTCCGGTCGAGGGCCCGCGGCATTTTGCCAGCCCTGCCACCCTATAGTTACGCCACTGGTTGACTTCAAGTTTTTTAAAAAGTAAGATACAAAATGTCATTGTACGTCAACAGATTATTTGTTTTCCACTTAAACGATTCACCATGAAACTCGTACTAAAATCCTTAAGTAGTAGTCACATGATGATAAAATAGGGCTAATGTTACAATTTCTTTTACGCAACTTTTGTTAAATAACGAAAAAAACTAAAACGCATAAACCCATAATTTTTTTTTATCTTTTATGAATTCTGAAAACTTTACCTGGTAACTTTTTATGAAAAATTAAATAATAATTAATAATTTCTAGATGTAAAATTGCAAAATATGTGGCGTCACACTGGGAGGGAGAGGTGCTCTCACAAATGTGACCAACTGTGACAAGGACGGGGGAGGGGTCAAAAATCACGAAATTTGTGTGACATAATTTATGGATGACCCCTTATTTATAAAAACTCGATTTCTCTAAAACACTCTTCAGAGGCAGTTTAATTAATCTGTGGTTACGTTTTTCCCTTAACCACAGACCATTTAAACTGCAGTTGAGAAGTGTTTTAAATAATCGCGTTCTTATAAAAAAAACTAAAACAAGTGGCGAATATAATTTAATTTGGTATGAATCTCCCGACCCGACCGTAATAATAATCAAAGAAGCTCTATAAACCTGCTCTCTACGAAGTTAGACATTTAAACTTTAAACTTTATATTAAACTTTTTTGCACACGAAATATAGAGAGTTTTTGCCCGCGCGCAGACTTATCGTGCGCGGACTCTAATTCGTTTTTTTATCGACACTGAAGAACCTGTTTCTACGTTTTACGTTACAGAAAAAAAAAATTATCATATAAAAGGAGTAATTGCTGTCAGCGAAGTGGATAGTGTTCGAGTCCATAAGTAGGACTTAGTAAGTCCATGGTCTGTGGTATTAAGAGTTAAGACCGAACGTACGTTTTGCATCTATCTCGCTCCCATATTTTCAACGATTGTTACGCATTCTGCGATAATTTTTACTAGGTCGTTCGATCTCATATTTGCTTTTTGTTAGAAACGGGGTACTTTAAGGGTGGTCCCATATAAATTTGGCCAATATTTGTTGGTGAGACCCCATTTCCGCATCAATAATTTCACAAAGAACATTATTGAAGAAAGGAGAGGTAGTGGAAGACTACGAATACCAACGTACATTTTTGGCAACTTGTCATTTTTCCGAGCCACTCTACCTTTTTTTTTGTTATGAAGCCTATACACGTGCCACTGCTGGGCATCGTGGGACGTGCATAGCACGTGTACCTGGGGAAAAAGTCGTGACGAAACCTGAGTGTCTGAGGTGTTCACATGCCTTAGCGCTTGAAATTGCCAATCCGCGGTGGGCACGCGCGGTTAAGCCCATACTCTCTTTCTGAAGTAAGGCCTGTAACCTGCAGTGGGACATATATATGATGCATAAAAAATGTAATAATGTACGAGCGATACAGGAGCAAATGGACCACACGGTCTTAAGTGAACACTCAAAGTAAAGTAATGCAACTATATAATATCGTTGTAGTGATCTCACGTTGAACTGATAAACTACCTCTTTTTATGCTGAAAGTGTTTGCATTTACGTGTAAAGAGATTAGGAATTTGGTCAAAGGCTTGGCAGAGTTAACAAAGTTGATGCCGGCAGCATATTTGTTTAACAAAACTATCCACATAGCAAGAAATCTAATCGACACTTACAATTAATACTTTTTTTTATTGTTTGTATTTTTTTAATGTTTTTTATGGCACCACAGCCACAAGCACACCACTTAAATTGTGCATAAAATAATTTAATGACAAATAATATAAAAAAATAAACAGATTCGTCGCAGAACGTCCCGTTGACAAAACGTCCCGTACGCAAATGAGAAAGTAAAGGCAAGATGATGTGAATAAGTATATAGATACTCATACTTATTTCGGACGTTTTCGTACGAGACTTATATCGCTACAAGTAGCGGATTTAATTTCGCTTCTTTTTTTATGTTTTATACTCGAAGGTTGCCAACGTGACGCATTTAATATAGGTACTTATTATCTCTGTCTGTCTGTCGATCTAACCTATGAAGGGTTTTTCTCTTGAACTGTAATAACAAAAAATTATTTGAAATAAAAAGGACAACATTGTACTATCAGCGTTAATCTAACAGTGGTAAAAATTAAATAAAAAAATAATAAATCTCAAGCGTCTTAGGGCCGGTTTCTGAATTGAGAATTTCATTAAGTAAATACTTAAGTAACGTTCTGTCACGCTCTTTTCTGAGAAATTCGAAGAGACTGCACTACAGTTAACTATTAACTTAGCGAAATTCTCAATTCAGAAACCGGCTCTTAATGACTAAAATTGACAATAAAAGATTTAAATTTAAGAACTTGTTTTGCCATATTAATAAGCCTACGAGGTATTCTCAGACCTACCATTCATGAAAATCGGTGAAGCCGTTTAAGAGGAGTTCCATGTGACACGAGATTTTATTAGACAAGGGGGCTCTGTAAACAACAAATGGAAAATAATGCTTTTAGCATTAATTTCGCCTTTGTACTTTTATTTTTATAAGTGCAATAAAGGATTTTAATAATAATAATAACAATTTTTTTATGATTTTTTGCTATCTCTCTGGCTTTGCCTTCTATTTCACAGACGGTACGTTTTGCGAAAGAGACTTTTTGTAAACATGAAGTTTTACAGATGGGACTTTTTGGGGACGGGACATTCTGCGACGAATCCAAATAATCGAATATTTTTACAACTAGTCATTCATCTCATGTTACACTTAAACAATGCCATGTATTTGAAATAGATAAGTATAGTATGCAATGCAGTCTAGTTATCTTTGGTGATCTATGCATCCAAGAGACGTATGTACACACGCAGATCACCAAACCTATTAGTTATTTTCAACCACGATAAACTTAACAGCTTTTTGAACACGATGGTATATCCAGTCTAATATTTTGATAAAACAATTTCCACTTTTACTCAAGTATGATAGAAAATTTAGACTTACACACATTTTTTTTCGTTACTGACAAACAAACATCGTGATTAGGGGACAATTTCTGTTACAATATGCAGTCGCAAGTGTCCATAACCTCAAAACAAAGCTGTGTCAAAATTAAATTAAGGCCAACCCTTCCAAATCAGTACAACACCTAAAAAAATCGGATAATCCATTTTATCAAAGTTATATCTCTCTGTACTCGACCATCCTCATCCACCCGCTGCCAGCAACCTCAGATCTCAGTGGTGGGCAACCTACGCTACGTTTGCCAACGGCGCCTTTTTGGGGAGGCCTATGTCCAGCAGTGGACGAATACTAGATGATTGATGGTTTGTTCAACGATCTATGTCAGAGCTTCATAACCATAATGAATAAAAATTATTAATAAAATATTGTTCGTTTTAGGTATTTTTCTACTGGATTGGTGTAATTACAAAACATCTTTTGTCGTCCGATTGGTGAAAATTAAAAGTCTTGATAATAATCTTGATAAATTTTAGCTTACGTTAGGACATTAAGTGGATCGCCGGCTTCTCATTCGGGACGTCGTGGGTTCGAATCCAGGCATGTGCCAAAGACTTTGTTTTCTAAGTTACGTATATTTGTGAAGTTGTAATAGGAATCTATCATCAACCCATTATGTCCCCACCGAGGGGCACGGGTCTCTTCCCTGAGGAAGGTATAGGCCATACTCCACCACGGGGGCCAAGTCCGGATTGGTGGAGGCTTGTAGACTAGTGGCTCGTCTACTGTCAGAAGTTGTCAAGCCGCCCTAAGGCCTCTGACTTGGCTTAACGACTGCCATCTATCGACGGCAGCCGGCACCAACAGCTTAACGTGCCTTGCGAAGCACGGAACCGCTCGGAAAAATGCCACTAGCGTTAGGCATAGACGGCGACCCATCCATGCACTGAACGCGCCCTGTGTTGCTTAACCTTCGTGATCGTTTAAGATCACTCAGGCAGCCGGGGCTACGAGCGACTCAATAATAGGAATACCACTCGCTAACTGCAAAGGAAAACATCGTGAGGAAACCCAAGTATCTGAGGTATTTACATACCTTAGCGCTTGCTACCTACAATGGCCCAACTATGAGGCTAAGTGCGGAAATCTCAGGTGTAACTAGAACTTCTGGTAATAGTTTATTAACAAATTATTCGATTAAACATCAAATTTTCAGAACTTTCAAAGACAATAAAATTTTGTTGCAATTAAACTGCAAAAATTACCAGGCGGACCAACAATGGAGCAGGACTTTTACTGAACTGTTTTGTGACATGATGTGTTTTGACACTGCCTTATTTTGAGTTACTAGGGGACATTTTGTTTTGTACATCACAACCGAAAACGCGACTATTATACAACTATTTTGGCCTTTAACGACAGCAGAAAAAATTACTTTTTTAGTTTTAGACTGTCAGGTGAGTACCAAACTTTCTGCTGGCTGTACAATTTAATGTGAAGCCATTATGAAATGTTGCAATTTACAGTGACGGTCATATATATTTAAAAATTGTAATCTACTTAAAAATATACCATTTTAATGTGGATGTATGTCAATAAATTATAAAATACATTATTGGTGACGAACAAATAATATTACCAATTTGTATATCACACGTCTGATAACTAAATTAGGATAAAAAAACTTAAAGAAATATCGTGAGGCACTTTAAATATTTCTACATAAAAAATATATTATGGTTTATGTATGATGATAAATTAATAATATTTATCAAAAGATTCATTCATGGCATTTAAAGTGGTGCAAATTATTTTTACAGGAGTTTTTTTGCATTCATTTTTCATCCATCACACCACACGAACATTTTAGAAAAAATACATTGATTTTTGATTTCATAGTTTCGTCATAATTGTTTTTTTATAGAAAATACCTATACTTACAACATTTTGATATTGCTTATACTAGCAGCAAACGCGTTTCGTTACTTTGAGATAGAGAAACACAAATTGACTATTTTACAATAAAATTATTCTGTCTATAAAAAAAACTGTCCTCGGTTGCTTTTAAAACGTTTCAACTTAAAATTAAATTAGAAAACAATATACTTTTTCGCTAAATAGCCCTGTGTCTTGAAATTAAACATACATAATATTATTTTATTACATAAAGTACACACCATCTTGAGATCTGTCACTCACTTATTTATTTATTTTTTTTAGTTTTTTTTCACAGTTTTTATCACATTTTTTTTTAAATACTGTATCCATCAGTTATTTTTTCAGGGATATGGTAGTGGTCACTTCTGGAGCGGTTTAACTATTGTTTATTTTTTTATTTTGTGGTTTGCTTCAAATGTACCAGTGTGGCCACACAACGTTGGAGGATTATTTTTCTTAATTGTGAAATTATGGAAAAGCCCTTCAGGATGTGTATTTGCCCTGATTTGAAGCATCCTGCAACGTGAGAATTAAATATTAGTTTCGGTGGCAGCGTACAGACCTACCGCAGGTTCCTGAATCGAGAATTTTACTAAATAAATAGGTACTTAAGTCTCCTTCCACCTCTCAATATTTCTAAAAAAAAATAACGAGTTTTCATAGGTGAAATTCTCAATTCAGAAGCCGGCGGCGCGCGGCGGTCAACTAACAACTATTTTCTTTTTACTAGCAACAAAGTTTAACCAGGCCGTTGTTAAACTTAAAACTTCGGGGCTAACCAAACGGGACGCTCGGTTGAAGTTACTAGACGAAACGGTGAAATGGGGTGAAATGCACCGATTATTTCACCGACGGGAGCGTAAAGAGAACATTTTCTGTCTGAACTTAGTCATGACATTGGTCATTGGTCATTGGTCACCATCGACAGTGGGATGTCTTCCGCAGAGGGCACCTTACAGTGGGCACTCACCTGGGTGTGTCACGCGACGGCGTTGCGACGTGGCCCCTCGGCTTGGTACAGCGTTATCGACGCTATGTAGTTATTCGACATCACCTGGAACAACGCATTGAGTCGTTCGACATAACGGCACTGGAACAAGGCACCGAGCGATTTACTCTACCGCGTTCATTTAATTAGTAAAGACGGTGCTGGTGCGGGGTTTGAGCGTTAATTTGTAAAAAGCAAACTACAAATTAACGTCTAGACTTTTCTATTTCGTAGGTTTACAGTACGGTAGGACTGGTTGGTTATAAAGTTAGGTTTTCGAACGAAAACTTTCATAAGCAATATACATTATTAACCCCTGAACTGCCCTTGCGGAATCACAGATCTGTGTGGCGGCAGACGAGAGGTTAACTTAATTCCGGATTCACTTACTTGGTTTTAAAGTAAGCGATCCGGAATTAAGTTACGTTTTGCATATTATTTGATTGTTTCTTTGCTTGGCAGGTACTGAGATGATCCCGGCAGCAGAAAAAAATACTAGATTGTATTGGCTCCTTTTTAAGCGAATAAGCGTCACTGGCCTCGAAGATGACGTCTTGGTACTGTAACGATTCTCCTTTATAGAAGCTGGCTGGCAGAGCCTTCTCGTCTTATTTTGAATATTTTGAAGGGAATCGTTACGTTTTGTTTTAGGGTCAGTCGATCCCCAGCTAGGCTAGGGAATCGATGAAAAAGACTATAATAAAAATATAAATTGCCCGTAATCCGCGTTTTAAATAAGTAGCGTATTACAGTACCCATAGCGGAAGGTGGAGCCAACGGGGTTGGTGGTATTGGTGGGGGAGGCGCGGTCGTTAAAATTCTAGATTGGATTGGCTACTTACTTAGTAAATAATTTGCACATTATTACTAACTGCATAACTGCACCTATCAGAGGTACTGAACTCGAAGATAATGGCAGCCCCGGTAGCCGCAGCAGAAAAAGGTACTAGATTGGCTTGGCTCCTTTTTTAAGCGAATAAGCGTCACTGACCTCGAAGATGATGTCCTGGTACCCGTAGCAGAAGGTGGAGCCGAAGGGGTTGGTGGTGTTGGTGGAGGAGGCGCGGTTGAGCACGACGGGCCGCTCGCAGGGTCGCAGCGCGCCCGCCACGGCCTCCCACTTGCTGTACGCCGACACCAGCACGGGCGAGTGCCGCGTGTCCACCAGCGAGTTCGGGTCCGCCCTGGAACGAGGCCACGGGGCTCAGTCCCACATCGCTCGCCGACAAACTGCATTATCATTTTGGCCGAGATTTCGCTGTCCGTTTGTCTGTCTGTCTGTCCGTCGGTCTGTCTGTCAGACACCAGGCTGTTACCTCATGAACCGTGATAGTTAGACAGTTGAAATTATCACAGATGATGTATTTCTGTTCTATCGCTATAACATCAAATACTAAATAAAACAAAAATTTTAGGGGGGCTCCCATACAAGCGACGTCATTTTTTTGCCGTTTTTCGCTCGATATAAACAACGGCAACAGGTAGATGCTTGAAATATTCAAATGTTGTATTGATAATGGTACGGAACCCTTCGTGCGCGAGTCCGACTCGCACTCGGCCGATTTTTGTCCTCGGTGGCGCTAGGGTTGCTCCCTCTAGCTCCTTAAGGAAAACGCTGATGCACTCACTTATCCGGCTGCACCGGCAGCTGGAACTCGCAGCGGTGGTACATGTTGAAATTGTAATGGCCGGGGTAGTTCGTGTGCAGGACGAACTTCTTCACCTGGTGCGTGCGCGCATCGAACAACACGTCCTGGTAACAAACACTATTATTATTATCATAGCATACACTGTCATTACAGGCGAACCTAAACCGATCAGCATTAGTTTCTAATGTTATTAATATAAAGTTAAACGTCACTTAAGCATTAAGTACAAATAAAAAATGCAACATTAAAATCGGAATTAATTAACATATTTAAAAAACCTATTTAGAGGCTACAAATTCCACCCATGCCGGGACTTGAATCCGCGACCTCTGGCTCACCGTGCCAGCGCTCTCCCAACTGAGCTAATGGGCAAGTGCAAGCATCGATGAAATTTCGAGCCTCTTTACAAACTTCTCTGTATTACGTACAGGCAGCGACATCTGACCGAAGCGATTTACATCACTTGCAGCCACAGTAACCCACTTTGCAGTTAGGTTTTTACATTGGAATGATATCGCTGTAACATAGTCAATTATATATCAATACGATAAAGTCAAAATAATGTCATAAATTTTAACTAGTCAACACTGTTACTCATACAAAAATCAAGATCATTTAAAATTAAATTAATCAAAAGCGGGTCATTAAGACCCAGAGTGGTTGTCTTGACACTTCCATGGCCAATCAGGCCTCTTTTCAAGCTAAGTAATATAAAGCTAAGACGTAACGGAGATGCGCCGCGTTCGCTCGAACTCAGCACAAGTTTGCAGCGCTCTAGCACTGAAATTACTCACCCGATCGTCACCAAACAAATACTGACAGAAAGCTTACGATCTCCTCTATCGAACGACTGCTTCAGAGTAACACTCACCAAGCCAAGTGTGAAGTAGTTGAAGAAGTAGTCGGAGGCGGGCGGCGCGCGGCGCTTGCCCGTGGGCCGGTGAATGCGCATCTTGTCCTCGGCCTTGTAGAACAGACGCGAGGGCGCGCCGAGGGCCCTGGCCACCGCCTGGCAGCTGTCCCCAAAGCGGACCACGCGGGTCACTGAGACCCGCACGGGTTCTAAGGTCCGGGAGGTTCCTGCGGGTTGATTGGAGGGTCGTTTGAAATTAAAGGGGTATTTGAAAGGATGGCGGCGTGGCCGCTAGGATGCTTGCCTCAAATTAGGCTTCGTTTTGTAAGTTAGAGATAGATAGATATTTATTTCCGTAAGACACACATACGTAGAGTGCGACAAACTTATCTGACCCGGTGAAGACGTCACTTTTCTCATACTAAACTTGACGTTTCCATACTATATTTGACACCTCTACCGGGTCAGATAACTTTGTGGCACTATATACAAATCACCATATATAAAGTCACAAAGTAACAGCACAGAGTAAACAAACACAAAACAGAAGCATACATAATACAGCGCGAATAACCTCAGAAAACTGGCATAAATGAAATAAGATAGGAAGTAATAAAGAAAAGGAAGAAGGAAGGAAAAAAGGGAGGGAGGTATTCGACGATAGAGGTGTTTGGAAGGAAGGAACCACTATATTTACGAATAAAATACTGTAAATACGCGAACATAACAAAAATAAAGTGCCTATGGTCAAATTTTTCATACCATATTTATATTATTAAACTTGTGCTGTGGCCTTTGCATCTACGTAATAAGATGATTTATACAGCGTCCAGTGGCACCTTCACACACACTAGAGGGGTGAAGGGACCACTCGGACGCTGCAGTGGCCGGGAAATTGTTTTTTAGATGGAGTAGGCTTGCCTAGCACCTATACCATCCTGACAGCTTAGTCAGCCAAGTAAATAAGTGCGGAGCCAACAAAGCCACGGATTTCCTCACGATGTTTTCCTTCACTGTTAACGTGTGGTAGGTTACTTGTGCTGTAGGTTTTGTCAAAAAATAAAATAGAACGGAATAACAACAAACGTGAACGAAAACTTCGTGAGGAAACCTGAGTGTCTAAGGTGTTCACTTATCTCAGAGCTCTAAATTGCCATCCGCTGTAATGAAGCCCATATTCTCACTCTGAGAGAAGGTCTATGGGACTCAGTGGGACTTATGAAGACCACATAAAAAAATAACAGACATGAATGGGTCCCTCAGTTAGTTACCTTGCGTGAAGCAGCGCAGGCGCAGGCCGAGCGTGGCGTCGGGCGCGCGCAGCACGTCGCAGCGCGACAGGTGCAGCTGCTGCCGGTAGCACGACAGCGGCAGCTCCGGCAGCGGCGCCGCGCACGTGGGGTTCGTGCTCGTAGCCGCCTGGCGGGACAGTTACACGTCTACAATGTCTTTGTTATGTCAAAAAGTATGTATAAATGACTCGTCTATCTACCTACATTTCAAAATGGCGCCCTTTGGCGATGACAAAATGGCGGCTCAGGAAAATAGTTTTATGATATGTATATTTATTGGTCGGTGGTAGGTCAGTGGATGCGAATGGCGTGAGAGACGGCATGATATGTGGGAAAAAGCTTATGTCCAGTGGTGTGCTCAAGATTATGATGCTGATGAGTTTTATTGGTTTCTAAAATTATTTTGTGTGTCGTGCGCAGTAGCGAGTTTGGTTGATGCATAACAGTACCCAAGGACAATTAAAAAATGGCGGCTGTAATATCATAGTGGAGTTTTCGAATGTTTCCACCAGTATCTACATTGACTAATGACTGAATCATGTGCAGCTGCTGCCGGTAGCACGACAGCGGCAGCTCTGGCAGCACGTGTGGTTCGTGCTGGTAGCCGCCTGGGGGGACAGTTACACGTGTACACTTCAAAATGGCGTCTTTTGGCGGCAAAAAGGCGGCTCAGTGAGCCCGCGAGAGATTGCATATGGGGGGAAAAGGCCTATACCCTTCTTTAATCGGGCTGATGAATATGATGATGGTGATTTTTAACGGTGTTATCCTGTGTTTAAAATTGTTTTGTGTGCCGTGTGTAATTTTGATTATGGTGATTAATAACAGTAAGGACAATTTCGGAATGGCGGTAGGGAAATACCATAGCTGAGTTTTCGATCAGCCCTTATGATGAATAATTTTAAAATGGAAAAATTAACGAGTAAATATCCGTGCAAATTCAGTTTTTATCATGAATAATTTTATTTATTTATTTATTTAGGACAACCAACAGGCAATACAACAACACATTTAAAAAAAAAAAAAAAAAAAAAAAAAAAAAAAAAAAAAAAAAAAAAAAAACGTAACATGGTAATTGCTCACCCACTTATAGGATGTCACAGCATGCATCTAAATCTTAACAAAACTGTTATATACGTAAGGATATTACACGTATAGAATAATAACGAAACTATTCAAATAAACATGAGCTATAGATACTCAAACAGCTTTCTTTTAGATGTTTACACCAGTATCTACAAAGACTAATAACTCAATCAAGTGCAGCTGCTGCCGGCAGCACGACAACCGCAGCACCGGCAGCGGTGCCGCACACGTGTTATGTCAATTATATTCTCAATTTCAATGGTGTTGTGTTCATCATCAACCCATTATGTCCCCACCGAGGGGCACGGGTCTCTTCCCTGAGGAAGGTATAGGCCATACTCCACCACGGGGGCCAAGTCCGGATTGGTGGAGGCTTGTAGACTAGTGGCTCGTCTACTGTCAGAAGTTGTCAAGCCGCCCTAAGGCCTCTGACTTGGCTTAACGACTGCCATCTATCGACGGCAGCCGGCACCAACAGCTTAACGTGCCTTGCGAAGCACGGAACCGCTCGGAAAAATGCCACTAGCGGTAGGCATAGACGGCGACCCATCCATGCACTGAACGCGCCCTGTGTTGCTTAACCTTCGTGATCGTTTTTTAAGATCACTCAGGCTGAACACTGTTGTGTTGTATGGAAGTTATTACGATAAAGTTGTTGTAAGTCGGAAGGTATTATGATGCGAATTTTTATCCTGTGTCTAAAATTACCTCTATTTTGTGTATTGCGCGTATTGCGGTGGAGCAATTTAAAAATATCACAGAAGAGTTTTCGATCTTTTATCAGCAGAAATGTTTACACAGACAATGAGTGCTGAAATGACTCAATAATGATTGAGAACTGACATCGCAGCGCGACAGGTGCAGCTGCTGGGTAGCACGCACGACAACGACGGTTCGGGTAGCGGTGCACGTGATACGACAGTAATAGTTAGTTTACAAAATTTGTTAAGTGTTTAATGACAAGTTCACACGTGTTAAGTACCTACGCAAGTAGTAAACTAAATTTAAAAGTAACTAAAGAGCTCCTTTAAAGCAAGTTGTAAACATAAACATAAACATTTACATACAGGCACATACATTGCTTCTGGCCCCACACTAGGATACCCTGTGTCGTGGGAACCAGAAACAACGACATCACAAACATGTAAACATCCAAGACCTGGGGTTGTATTTTTTTTTGTCCCCAGCCGGGATTCGAACCCGGGACCTCTCGCATGGTATGCAGGTGCACTACCGCTGCGCCACGAGGTCGTCTATTATCGTAAATTAAATTGTTAAGAGAACGAGTGAAATAGAACTGAGTCTAATTTTCTGTTTTGTGCTCATAGCCGCATTTAGGGCGTTCTTTTGGATTTCCGATTACAACCAATTAAAATTCAAAATACTCAATAGTTTATTGCATTCCACATGTATGTACTATGGAACTGTATAGGCAATTAAATATAATATGGAACTTTGTAGACCCTGTAGGACACGCAACATTGTAATTATAGGCTTTTATAAATTAAGCCTATGTAATTTTAATTCTAACTATATTCTAGTATTATCAAATCACCGTCCACAAAAGTTTATAAGGTTTATACGTGCGGCCTGAAGGTAACAATGAAATGGAAACATCAGACGGCGATGGTGAAGAGACCCACCTGATGCTGAGATCCGTAGTAGATGGTGGTCCGGGAGACAACCGGCGAGGAGCCGTTGGGGAACTGCAGGGAGCCCAGCCCGTGCGCGTACCCGGGCTGTTGACGGAAACATGCCTTTGTTATATGTTTGAAAGTTGAAAATAGATAGAATATTCTTTATTGTATGTACACCAGGAATTACATATGAGAATTTAACAATAATATAGTACAGTACAATTGGCGGCCTTATTACTAAAAGTAATTTCTTCCAGACAACCATTGACGGAAAAAAAAATGAACGGGTAGTCGGTGCAACTATACAATACTAAGAAAGATATTTATATTATGTTAGTAATAAGATAGAGGGTAGTTGTGTGTACCCCAGATTGTATGGTGCTTAGAGAGGGCAGTCGAATAGATAGCTCGATAACCGACAGTTGTGTGCGTTTTTATTTATCTCCATAAACCACCGAAATAACAGTGGCGACGTTCGGACCAAATTACCGCGTGCGTGTGTACAATGGCAAAGATATCCGTGGGGTCCTTAAACATATTCAATCACGAATCACAGGACTGGCTATTGTACAAAGGACGACTGGACCGACAGATAAGTCGGGTGCAAAACGTCGGGCTATTTTATTAAGTAGCTTAGCAGAGCCTACTTACAGACTCATTAGAGACCTAGCATTACCGAAGGAAGTGGGATCTTTGGAGTTTTCACAAGTGACGAACCTACTAGATAATCACTTCAAGACAAAGAAATGTAGTTTTGCAGAGCGATATAAATTTCACAGCGCCGTGCAAAAATCAGAAGAAACAATGCAAGAATGGGCGGCGCGTCTCCGAGGTTTAGCGATGGATTGCGGGTTTTCTCACAACACTCTGGAAGAGACACTTCGGGACCGGTTCGTGCTTGGAATGGCCGGTAGCGCCGAGCGCAATCGGTTGTTCAGCGAGCCCTTGGAGGACCTCACACTGAATAAAGCTTTGCAGCTGGCAGAAAGTGTACGTTGCGCTAGAGAAGGCGCGTGCCAAGCATCGGCAGCAGGGGCGCAGGCGGCGGCGGCAGCGGTGCAATTCCCGGTACTCGACGTTCACAAGTTGGCGGCCCGCGCGGGAACGGCCGCGGCCTCGTCCTCGCCCGGCACCATGGGTGGCCCACGCCGTCAGTTCGCGCCGGTGCCCTCGGGCGCGCATACAAGGCCGGCTGAGCAATGTACAGTATGTGGTGCCGTCGGACATGCTAGAAAAGTGTGTAGATTTAAAAATGCTGCCTGTAGGAAGTGCGGGGTCAAAGGTCATTTAGGCAGAGTGTGTAAAAGAGAAGTGAATTACAACCAGCATTTCCTAGAGTGTTGTTCAGATGATGGCGGGGATGACGGTAAGTTTTTTGTCTTTAATATTATTTATTTTTATTTATTTTTTATTTTTACATTTGGAGATCTTACAGCTTACAGTAGTAAAATACAGTAAGTAAATTAATGGCACAAAAAAGCCATGGATTAGTCTCGCAGTTAGCACTAAATTTAAAAGAGGGTTCTAATTTTGGTTAGGTTAATTGTTGCTTCTTCAATGTTTAAATTATTAATACTTTAAATTGATACAGAGCTAGATGATGTTACATGCAGATCGAGAAAAAAGTCTTGTATTTCTTACAGAGATCTCAATACAGGATTGTTCACAGCCTCAACGAAGTTGTCCACAAAGTGTTTGATTAATTCGTTGCGCTTCGTACTAAACAAGTCTACGCTATTGCTTATTGAGTTAAATAGGTTACATGCTCGGATCAGAAAGGAGTTTTGCCTATAGTTGGTCCTGGCGCGGGGAACATACAATCTTAGGGATCTACGTGTATCAGAAGAGTAGGGGACTACCAATCTTATATTGGCTAGTAAGTCCGCTGAGTCTACATACCCATTTGCAATTTTGAAAAGGTATACGATGTCGCTTATCGTACGTCTAATTTCTAAAGGAAGTATGTGATGTCTAATGCAGCGCCCGTTGTAGTTGCTGTCATATGCCTTGGTTTTAAATTGTAAGTACCTTAGAAACCGCCTTTGAATCGATTCTATCCTGTTTACGTATTGAGCATAACGAGGGTTCCATACCGAAGAAGCATACTCAAGGACACTACGAACATAAGAACAGTACAGTACTTTAATAGTTTTTATATTCTTGAAGTGAGTGCATGATCTTATCAGGAAGCCCAGTGCTTTCGAAGCTTTCTTTACAATTTGGTTAATGTGATTATCATATAGTAATTTTGAGTCTTGAATAATGCCCAAATCACGCATATGGTCCACTTTCCGGAGCCGTTGGTTTTTAATAGTGTACGAAAAGTCAATTATGGTATTTTTCCGCGAAAAGGTCATTAGGGAGCATTTAGACACATTGAGATCTAGTTTATTTAGAGTACAATAGGCTTCAAACCGAAGCAGATCATCTTGCAGGAGCTTGGAGTCACCGGAATTGCTGATTTCTTTAAATATTTTCATATCATCGGCGAATAAGAGAATGTAGGAGTGCCGAAAGCAGGCATTTATGTCATTTAAGAAGATAATGAAGAGGAGCGGCCCCAGAAGAGAACCTTGTGGGACGCCCGACGGAACCGGTTTCCAGCCAGATCGGTAACCATTGATGGCGACAGACTGTAATCGATTTTTTATGTAGGAAGAGAACCATCTAAATAGATTGCCATGAATTCCCGCTTTCTGCAACTTAATCAGTAGTATCAAGTGGTCAATTCTATCGAATGCTTTACTATAGTCGGTAAATATAGTATCTGCCTGATGACCTGAATCCATGATTGAGGAGATTTTGTCATGAAAAAGTATAAGGTTAGATACTGTGGACCTTTTCTGGAGGAATCCATGTTGTTCGGGAGTGAAAGTAGGTTTCAGAGCACAGTACACTTGTTCGTATATTATTCTTTCAAGAACTTTAGAAAATAAGTTTAATTTTGATATAGGCCGATAATGGGCAATGTTATTTCTATTGTCTTTTTTATGAACCGGTGTTATAAATGCCTGCTTCCACACCTCAGGAACCACTCCCTCATACAATGATCGCGAGAACAGTTCATAAATAGGAGTAGTTAGACTCTCAGCACATTCAATAATGAATATTGGGTGGATCCCATCGGGACCCGCCCCTTTGTTAGGATCAAGCGATTTTAGGAGTCTGTACACCTCCTCTCTGTTTAACTCAATATTACTTATGCAAGCCGCGGAATCGATGTCACCAGGAGGATAAGTGGAAGGTTGGGCGAGATCATCGTTAGTAATGAGAAATGTGGTTTGAAAGTAATCTGAAAATAAGTTACATATGGATTCCCCTGTCTCCGCCACAATCTCACCGTAGTGCATGTTAGATGGATAATTACCTTTAGGGCTTTTTGTGGACTTAATATGTGACCAGAAAACTTTTGGGTTGGTGAGAATAGAGCTCTCAACTCCCGCTATATATTGCGTATAGCAGTCGTTTTCGGTCTCTTTTATTTGTTTGCGGAGCCATGAAAAGGAGCTATAGTCTGATAGGTTACCATAAGTTTTATATTTCCGATGATATTTATTTTTTTCTGTTATTAGTTTTTTAAGTGCGGGTGTGTACCACGGCGGGAAAGATCGGCTTGAGACGAATTTGTGAGGAACAAATTTGTCCCTCAAATCGTAAATACTATTATAGAAAATATTTATAGCATCATTTATGTGAGCACAGTCGTCAAATAATGTTTGCCAGGACATTTTATCCATCTCGGACCTTATCAACGGATAATTCCCAGATTTATAGAAGTATCGCATTCTACCACAATTTTTTAGAAAGGAACTCGAGGCAATATTCATTTCTATGAGAAGGGATCTATGGTGTGCATCCTCTGGAACAAGCGGATCGTCACAGGCCTGAATTGTTAATTTTAAGTTAGATAAAGCCAAGTCGAGTATTCTGTTATTACAGTTTTTTATGCTATTGTACTGACATAGTCCGCATTGTTCCAGAGTATCAAAAAATAGTTCTTGACTTCCGCCGGCTACGTTCGACGGATCGAGATGGCACAAATTCGGTGACCATTCTATGTTGCTTAGGTTGAAGTCACCCAAAATTAGGTATTTGTCACTGGCGTTCTCGGAGAATATATCGAATAATTTTTCACTGAAATTAGAAAGCTGCGTAGAAAAGGAGTTGCCTCTATTTTGGGGGCATAGATAAATAACACAGAGGTGCAGTGCAGTAGACTGGCGCCCATTCATAGACCTAAGGTTAATGGTGATCCAGAGATCTTCCGCTGAGGACCGCCATTCGGTATGCTCACTAACTGTTAACTCCTTCCTCACAGCGATCATAACTCCACCGCCACGACTTTGGTAGGTAGCCTCGTAATCGCGATCGCGACGCCACAAAAAATAGTCGTCATTAATTAATTCTTGGTCGTATACTCCATCCAGCAGCCAAGTCTCGGTTATAACTATTATATCATAGGTACTTAGTAGTAGTGATCGCTTAAAATGGGATGTCTTAGTACGTAGGCCTCGAGCATTTTGGTAATAGATATTAAGGCACGCCATATCTACTTAAGAGCGATGTGAAAATAGAAGCAAAAGCAACGGGGCGGTAAAAAACATCGTAACATTTCAACACGCAGAACATCAAAAAAGTCGACCTTATTAGCATCAGCATTAGAAAAATAATGCTTTGATAATGAGGTAAGGCCGACCGGTCGGATTCAAATACTCTGTCGGAACGCGAGCTTCTTGAAAGAAATATCGTCCTTATTTCTATGACAGTTAGGTAGGTAATGCATTCAGCAACTGCTAGTATAATAATAAGCAAAAACAGCGAAACAATAGTTAAACGATGGAAATAGTTACTAGGCATAGCGCTTCTCAAACTGTGAACGTTTTGTAAGATACTTTTTGTACATACTCTTATGTTATTTTTAGGAGATCGGCGTCGCAGTTTATCGCAGTTATCATGGAGAGCCAATGCAGGAATCGGTAAAAGTAGATAATATTGCCTTGCGTTTTGAAGTAGATACTGGATCAGCTGTTACGGCCATATCTGATAGCCTGTATTTTAAATATTTCCGTGACCATCCTCTGATGCAAAGTAGCAAAATACTGCAAAGTTATAACGGTCTTCAGATCGCGGTTTTGGGAGTAATTTCACTGCCGTTTTTATTCAAAAACAAGACCAAGCGAATTGACGTTTTTATTGTAAAAGATGGAGGTCCCCCACTGCTAGGCAGGGATTTTATGTCCAAATTTAATTTACAAATATGTTCGGTGAGCTCTTGTAACGTCATTAATGACGCAGTTAACTTTACAGAAAAGTACCCAGCACTTTTTTCCAATAAATTAGGTTGTTGTAAGGGTGTCACAGTGAACCTAAATTTAAAGCCTGGTGCAACACCAATTTACATAAAAGCGCGATCAGTTCCCTTCGCACTGCGCACTAAGTTGGAGGAAGAAATTAACCGATTAGAAAAGTTAGGTATAATTGAACCGGTCTCTTATTCGGATTATGCTAGCCCCATTGTACCCGTGTTGAGACAAGACGGGAAAATTCGTTTATGTGCCGACTACTCGGCAACACTGAACAAGCAGCTAGTTATTGAGAAGTACCCACTTCCTCGTATCGATGAGTTGTTTACAAAACTGCACGGCGGACAACAATTCACAAAGTTGGATTTATCGAGTGCCTACAACCAGCTGAGATTAGGTACTGAATCACAACGTCTCACGTGCATTAACACTCATAAAGGGCTATACAAATATACGCGCTTGGTTTTTGGCTTGTCGAGTGCGCCGGCAATCTTTCAGCGGACACTCGAAAGTATTTTGTCAGGTGTAGATGGTGTACTTCAATTCCTAGATGACATTTTAATTACAGGGAGAAACCGGGAGGAACATGTAGCTCGGCTACATGAGGTTTTTAAAAGATTGGAGAGTGCAGGATTAGTACTCCAAAAAGAAAAATGTCATTTTTTTCAAGACTCTGTATCATATTTAGGGTTTGTTATAGATAAAAATGGCTTACACAAATCTCCAGAAAAAGTAAAGGCAATTCTAGATGCAAAAAGACCGGAAAATCAAACAGAACTAAAGTCATTTTTAGGGTTAGTGAACTATTACAGAGTTTTCATCCGAAATGCATCCTGTATTCTTGCACCGCTTCATAATTTACTACAAAAAAAGATAAAGTGGCAGTGGTGCAAGGAGCACCAAGAGGCATTTGTAAATATAAAGCGAGAACTTGCATCTGAGAATACACTGGCCCATTTTAACCCAAATGCAAAAATTATAGTAACGGTGGATGCGTCACCGAGAGGGTTAGGTGCCGTTTTGTCACAGATTGATAAGGACGGGGCGGAGAGGCCGGTGTCGTACATGTCACGTTCCTTAAATTCAGCAGAAAAACAGTATAGCCAAATTCAAAAGGAGGCCACGGCTATAATTTTTGGAGTCAGAAAATTCCATCAATACATTTATGGGAGAGGCGATCCTTTTATTCTTAGGACTGACCATAAGCCACTTTTGTCAATTTTCCGGCCAGGAAAAGGCGTTCCGGAAGTTTCCGCTAACAGGCTGCAGCGCTATGCACTCTTTTTATCGGCTTATAATTACTCCATCGAATTTGTAAGCAGCTCAAATAACTGTGCAGACTTTCTTAGTCGTTCCATGACGGGCACCGCGTCCGCGTGCGATAACGATAGCAAACCGGTTTTGTCAACAGATGTTTGCGACGGAGCGAGCTACGTAAACTTTGTTTGGGAGGCTGAGCCGGCGCTTATTTCTTTGAGTGACGTCAGGCGCGTGTCGCAATCAGACAGTACTATAGCGCAGGTTATGCACTACACATTGGTGGGCTGGCCCAGTAAGGTAACAGATAATGCTCTAAAGCCCTATTTTGCTTGCCGATTTCAGTTAGCGGTAGAAAAAGGATGCTTATTAAGAGGATCAAAATTAATAATTCCTGCGGAACTTAGACGTAGCGTTATAGAGGAATTACACAAGGGTCATTTAGGAATCACGAAAATGAAAGCGGAGGCACGCGTTCGGTTTTGGTGGCCGGGCCTCTCGTCCGAGCTGGAGCGGGCGGCTGCGGCGTGCGACGTGTGCGCGCAGCTGCGCCCCATGCCAGCGCGCGCGCCGCTCACTCCTTGGCCGTTTCCACCACAGCCATGGTACCGCGTCCACTTAGATTTCTTGGGACCCATTAATAATATGATGTTTTTGGTAGCCGTTGACGCGTACTCTAAGTGGGTGGAGGTGTTTGATGTAAGCACAGGGTACGGTTCAAAAGTGGTTATAGAGAAACTTAGTGAGTTGATGGCGAGATTTGGGTTGATACATACCATTTGTAGTGACAACGGGCCGTCTTTTGTATCAGCTTTGTTTGAAAATTTTTGTATTCGTAACGGGATTAAGCACATAACTTCTCCAGCATACCACCCGGCCAGCAACGGCCAAGCGAAGAGTTACGTAAAGATAGTTAAGAGGGCAATTAAAAGTATACTACTTTCTGGTGCAAGAACTTCAGACATGAATATAAAAATGAATGAATTTCTATTTAATTACAGAAATTCCATTCATTCTTCTACTAACCGATCTCCTGCAGAAGTTCTTTTTGGCTGTAAGTTACGCAGTCGGTTGGATTTATTAAATCCATTAACACCGCCATCATCGGATACAGCATTGTCGGAAGCTGTAAAGGAAAGTCAGTGTTCGCAGGTTAAATTTTATCGCGGAAAAAGAAATATCAATTTCAACACAGGAGACTTTGTGTTGGTAAAAGTGCATAAAAATCAAAAAACATTTTGGGAAAAAGGTATAGTCTACGAGAAACTCGGCAGAACGGCATATTTAGTCAAGTTATGTGAGCTGGATCGCATCGTTAAACGTCATACAAATCAGATTTACGAACTGAAGGGGGAGAAGAGTGAGAGTGTTATAGTGTCACCAGCGGAGTCTGGCGCTTCTGAACCAGCCAGCGAACCAGACCACAGCACTCCTCGGCCAGAGGAAATTAGCGAATGTCTACCTCCGATCTTCGTAACATCTGGAACAGAAGCTACATCCATGACACCAGCTATAGCGACCACATCTTCAGCCAGACCGATGCCAAGCTCAGTAGAAGCCGACCCTGCGACTAACGCGGCTTCGGCGGAACCCGCAACAGCTGAAGTTGCTAGATCATTAAGACCGCGCAAGGCCGTAGATTATAAGAGATATTTTTAGTTTTTTTATATTTCCTTAAATATTGGTGGAGGGGTGTTAGTAATAAGATAGAGGGTAGTTGTGTGTACCCCAGATTGTATGGTGCTTAGAGAGGGCAGTCGAATAGATAGCTCGATAACCGACAGTTGTGTGCGTTTTTATTTATCTCCATAAACCACCGAAATAACATATTAAATACACATACATAAACGGTACATAAATATGAGATAAATATAAACATACATAAATGAAAATTATCATATTATGAAGGGAGGAGATGAACGAAAAATATACCTACATACTACTAGGAATAGATTTCACTAGAAAGAAAAAATAAATAAATAAAAAAACAAACTTAAACTAAGGCAAAGTAATATTTTTGAACCCTGCTTGCAAAATGAGTCAGAAGAAACTGAAAGTGAACAGAGGTGTCATAAATTAGCTGTCGACACTTCTTTTTTAGGGTTCCGTACCCAAAGGGTAAGGAACCCTACTACTAAGACTCGACTGTCCGTCTGTCTGCCTGTCACCAGGCTGTATCTCAGGAACCGTGATGACAGTTTCTGTTGCCGCTGTAACAACAAATAGTAAAAAACAGAATAAAATACATGTATAACTGGGGCTCCCATAAAACAAACGTTATTTTTTTGCCGTTTTTTAACCGATATTAATAACGGCAACAGGTAGCCGCTTGAAATATTCACAGAATATTTAGTTGTATATGGACTTTAAAAATAAATAATGACATTAAAATAAAACAACGCTTGAAATATTCAAATGTTGTATAGATAATGGTACGGAACCCTTCGTGCGCGAGTCCGACTCGCACTTGGCCGGTTTTGCTTATGACGTAGACTGTCATTTTTTTTCGGATATATTACACGCTGCCTCTTTGGCTCAGCGCTAAGCAGCTTGTCACATAAGCAGCTTGATAGATAGATAGATATAAATTCAATAAATCGCAGTACAATTGGCGGCCTCATTCCTACTAGCAATTTCTTCCAGGCAACCATAGACGAAGACAAGAAAGAAGTTAGAGACACCCGTCTCAATTCGGTCGGTGCAATTAAGAAATATGAGTTGAAAAGTATATAAACTTACTTAAACCTGTAGGTGAAGCTGTAGGTTAGAAGCTGTCTTAATATTATTTATAGTATTGATTTGGGACTACGACAATTTATAGTCGTATTCTTTATTGATGCAGAGCAATCGTGTGATGGCTCATGTAAATAACATTTCCGACGAGTCCAATTACATGTCTATACATTACGGTCCTAATTTGAGACCAGCACAAGTGATTGTCGTGCATGGACGCTGTTTATTGGAGCGAAGCCGAAGTCAATGGCACGAGTTATTTTTCGAGCCGCTTCTAAGAAATGTCCGAAGGTCTATTCCTGTGGACCGACCAAAAAGGGCCGAAACTGTTCAGCAGACACAGTACTAAGTACCTACTGTATCGAAAGGCTTGATAGTGGCAGCCCCATTACCTTACGCCGTCTCTTTGCGAGGCCGAAAGACGAGCCATATCTAACAGCAAATCATGCTGTTCTTTCTCGGCTAATTTAACCACGGGGGCGAGTCGTTAATACGATTCTTGCACAACGCCATCTGTTTTAAACTTAAAAGAAATATTATCCCATGGGAAATCATTACCGGGATATCAAGTAGGCTAGGTCTCAATTCAGGTCTTTGTCTATCTGTACGCCGAGTTTCATGTAAATCCGTTCAGCCGTTATTGCGTGATTGAGTAACAAACATTCAAACCTCCAAACATCTTCACAAACTTTCACATTTATCATATTAGTAGGATTGAAAAACTATGTGTGTATTAGACTCAAGGGTCAGGCCAGGAGCTGAGCTGAAAGCAGGGCAAAGGCTGTGTTCTGCCAAGAATCGCAGCCGTATCTCACCTGAAATTTGCTGTCGACTGGGAAGTAGAAGGAGATCCCGCGGAAGTTCAGCGCGAACAGTTGTCGCTGCGAGTCGTACAGGCCCGGGTGCGTCGCCCCGAAGCAGTGTTCCACTTGCTCGATAGAGGGCGCTATCTCCGGCGAGTTGAAGCACATGCCGCTGCGAACAGGGAAAACGGCTATGATTTCTCATTTTGCTCTTGCGCGGGAGTGTGATTTTCCGTCTTTGATAGGAGGCGTAGGCATATCGGTGACTATATTTACACATCATCAAGATTATCAGCCTTTTGACGCCCACTGCTTTCCGGTGTTGTGCCGCCTGCATCCAGCGACTCCCCGCCACCGTAACCAGGTCGTCCGGTGCGAGGTCGCCAGGTCAGAACTTTTCTGCCCCAACGGCCATATTTGCACATGCAGGGTGATAATTTGAGAAGAGGCAGAAAGGGGAACTAACTACCTGAACCGTTTTAGCGAAGACCATATCGAACTTTTGGACTACAAAATTAAGCATTTACTTGCACATTTTGGAAAGATTATTTTTGTCAGCAAAAAGTGTCTCATTTCTTGTTTATGATGCTAATTTATAGAACAAAGTATGCATATAATTTAACATTTTGGAAATAAAAAAAATGTGAGCAAAGAATGTAACTACCATTTCTTTTTATATGATACTAATCGGTACAGTCTGCGGCTGTTAAGGATCAAAAATGTCTGCAGAACAAATTGATGTTCTGGTGTGTAATTGGCTTATACGAGTAGAACTGGCGCTAGTTCTACAGACAAGCCACAGCTGGCTTGGCTCGTGTTGTTTAGATTAAGCCAGTCAGCCTGCATCTTGTCGCAGAAATGATAAACAAAAACAAAGGCACATGACTGGCGCGAGGTTAGCGGGCGGAGTTCACTGGCTGGAAAAATGACGGGCACTCTATTCTAGTCAGCGCTGTCAGCCAGCGCTGGCTTGGTATGAAAATCGGTTAATACATATACCAAGTCGGATAGACAAGGCTTAAGAGTCAAAACGGAGATCTGATTGAAAAGTCAGAAGTCGAAAAAACGAGTTAGAGAGCTTATGGTTCGTTGTCGTCAAGTCTACCTACTGTTCCTGTGGCGAGCCCATGTCAATTAGACGGAGATAACAGAGTTGACATAAGCTACAAAAACCCGTCAGGAGCTTGAGTAAATATGACGTTCGACGAACATGAGTTGGACCAGCCGTCCCCAGGCATACCATGTACCAGGCGTCAAATGTCCTTATATAGTGGAAGGTCTCTGCCCCTCCCCCCTTCTATCTCGCTTTCATCACTATCCTGAGACGCGACACTGACCTATACCGAAGCTTGACCAGCTTCATGTTGTAGACCTCGATCCCCTTGAGCCGCTGCGCGACCGGGTCGAAGATGAGCCGCACGCCGTCCAGGGGCATGTTGATCACCAGGTCCACCCCGAGGGGGTTCTGCAATACGCAAGGTTTTTGTGTAATAAACACAAAAATGGGTCTCGACGATAAGTTTACCTAACAAATCTTAGACCCGTCTTCGTTTACCATCAAGAGTGACTGGGGTCAAGTGTCAACCTGTCTTAATAAAAAACCGGCCACGTGCGAGTCGGACTCGCGCACGAAGGATTCCGTACAACATTTTAATATTTCAAGCGTTTACCTGTTGCCGTTGTTGATATCGAGCAAAAAACGGCAAAAAAAATCACGTTTTTTTATGGTAAATACTTATTCTGTTTTTAGTATTTTTTGTTATAGGGGCAACAGAAATACATCATCTGTGAAAATTTCAACTGTCTAACTATCACGGTTCATGAGATACAGCCTGGCGACTGACAGACGGACGGACGGACGGACGGAAGGACGGAAAAAAAATTCAATTGAGAGATTTCTAAGACACTTGGTAAAAACGATCTGTAAATGAAGATATCAATTTTTCTCATTAGTGACGCTATTGAACCTTTTCATCATCATCAGCCATTTGACGCCCCCTGCAGGACATAGGCCTCAGTCGTGGTTTTCATAACCATGAGGGGTTTTGCCATAATCGCCACGCTTGGCAGGCGATTCGGCGATCGCAGCATGCGGTTGGAATCGTATGAAGGACGCTGCTGCCCGTCATCTGGTAACTTATTTCCTTAGTGGCCTTCTACGACATTCACGGGAGGAAATGGAGTGACGCTATTCCTAATCCGGCGCTACACGGATATTGAACCTTTTGGAGCCCCTGAAACCTAGAAACCTAAAAGATAGAACTATTACCTGATCGCTGTAGAGCACTTGGACACCACGTATCGTGCCCACTTGGCTCTGTATGATGGCCACAGACTGAGAGAAATGCATTCCTGCGAAATCAGAAAAGAAATAATGTTAAGAAACTTACTTCTTATTAAAAGCTAAGTTATATAAAAACACGATTCTCTTGGAATCACACACGAAGCATAAATAGTGCTTGGTAAAGGGAAAGGCTACCACAGATTATTTATACTGCGTTTATTTATACTTCATAAACGCAGTATAAATAGTCTTTGGTAAAGGGAAAGGCTACCACAGATTATTTAAACTGCGTTTATTTATACATACTTCATAAACGCAGTATAAATAGCCTTTGGTAAAGGGAATGACTACCACAGAAAATTTATACTGCGTTTATTTATACTTCATAAACGCAGTATAAAGTCTTTGGTAAAGGGAAAGGCTACCACAGATTATTTAAACTGCGTTTATTTATACATACTTCATAAACGCAGTATAAATAGCCTTTGGTAAAGGGAATGACTACCACAGAAAATTTATACTGCGTTTATGGAGTGTTTTAAAGGTGTTTGTAAAGTAAACAACATGTTTTGGTGAGTAATGGTGATGCACTAGGAGTTCAAAATAAGTAATATTCAGTGGCTAAGCCGAAAAGCGTGAGGCGCTTTTTCGTGCACTTAGTTCATTTAACGTAAAATAAAATTTCACCATGAACACGAAAATAACTTTTTCAGTAATTGTTGTTTACAATATCAAATGTTCACGTACATAACTGCCGATAAGCTGTTACACAGTACGGCAACATTTAACCTTCGCTCGTAAAATGTTAACTTTTTTTATGATTTTTTATTAATGAAGTCTTTGGATCATTAGGTTCAATTTAATTTCGTGTATCAACTGCGGGCTCCGCCATCAAAGCAGCTCGATGATATCTAATAATTGAATCGTGTGATTTTAAAACGACACATGTCCTTTCATTACAACTTTGCAGGAAATAGAAAAAACTGTTTTATTCAAATACTAATATCTACAACAGCAATATTTTAGCATATTATATTGATTTCTGTATGAATAAACTACAATTTTTTTTTCTAATGTAAGTCAATAGGTAGGTGTAAATAATTTAATAAAAAAAAATGGGCAAGTGTTATTTTAAAAACACATGTGACTTGTGTTGTTTTAAAATCACACGATTCAATTATATTGTCATCCGATTTACATACACTTACAGAGTTTCCAACCGATACGTAGGAGTAGCTTCAAACTGAATGCCTAGATTTGCAACCCAAATGTTGGCGTCACACTTACCCCCTGTTTCTCGTACACGAACGATCTGTTGATCTAGTGTTGCTGTCAGTGTTTTTTTTTTCGTCCAACTGACAGCTGTTAACAGAAGACGAAGAAGTTTGTGTACGAGAAACTGGGGCTAAGTTTGTTTGTTATATCGTGAAGGTGCCGTGCCCCGAGGCTAGATACCTCTAACATTAGAATTATAATTTTTCAATTTAGTTAGGGCCTTTATTTGTTTCTTTGTCCCCCATGGCCTATGGTCACCAAGTTACGCCACTGCTCCAGAATCCGCGGGCACCACATGCAGAGCCGGATTTTGAGGTCTGGAGGCCCTAGGGCAACGAAGGAGCGGAGGCCTCAATTATTCCCAAATAAAAAATACGAAACAAAAACTACAATGAATACGACGAATTTTTTTTTTAATTTGAAAAACAAACAGACGTTATAAGTACTCATAAAAGATTGGCGTTTAATGATAGTACATATTAGCCTTTTGTGGGGGCCCTTTCCTTGTGGAGGCCCCAGGGCAGTAGCCCCGTCTGCCCTCCCCTAATTCCGGCCCTGACCACATGAATCGTTTCATTTTATTTGCTATCAGTAGGTAGGTACACTCGACAGCAGGTCAACCGTTACATTTTGGATGCAAAGTCGCCATTTGCGTCACAGTCCACGTATGTAAAGGTTGATGTGCTGTCAAGTATACCTACCTAGTTGTGACCGCGAAATGCGATAATATGTACCCTGTCTTACAGTTAATGGGACATGCACGGTTTGCCAGTGTCTGTCCCAGGCCCAGAAATTTCCAGAAATACTACCAGGTGAAATTGTTCTTCATTGTAAGCTCATATATCAATGTAGTACAGTTGGATATGATGTCATCGTAATGTGATGTCAAAGAACTAATAAATTAGGTGCTGCGCCGCAAACACACGAAACGCACTACGATTCGCGAATACATAAATATTTTTGTTTTCGCTGATACCAGCCAAGGTCAGAGTGGCGAAAACAATGTCCGCCTATTTTTTTTTATTCCATTTTCAACTCGTACAACTCGAGGTACGTAAATACCTAAATACCTGTGTAAAATCAAAGTGTTGATAAAAGTCATTAAGAGGCCACCTTACGAAGCGATTCCAATACAGACGTACCTAGTCAGGTTTTAATTTACAAACGACAGGCCGGATCGCAATGAAACTTTACCAGATCCTGACTGATCCAGACCAGGAGCCCCCTTAAGAAGGTCCCTCAATGAGCCATTCTAATACAAACTTAGTTTGGTTTTAATTCACAAACGACATGAACAATCTCAATGACAATTCGCCAATTTTAGACGATACAAATCAAGGTTTGCCCGTGCTTACAACCGAGAGTAACAAAATAAAAAAGAAATTAGAGCCTCACAAGACTCCTCATAAGTAATTATTTTTCACATCAAAATAGCTTGAATCTTTTATAACAACGTAAGACATTACTAAAATCATTGTTTTTAAATAAAATAAAACGTTTTTTATAATATCTCTCACAGAGATAAGCTCGCCTTTGTACATGTAATTTCTTATGTAATGTCCAGTTACATTTCTTGTGTGCAATAAAGTATAATAATAATAATATAAAGGAGACATATCATAGTCAAGTTGGGTTTCCGCTTGCTGTAAATTTACCTTTAAAGAGCTAATAAATAACATTTGAATAAAGTGGTTTCTTTATTTTGTACAGCTTTCAACAAAAAGCTATGATGACAGGATCATATAAAACTAATTTCATATTCGAAAAAGTTCATGGATTTTTTTTTTATCTGTGACACTATAATCAAGTGTTAAATATATTTCTACCTGCGGAGTTTGTGGGTTCGATTCCCGCAGAGAGTTGTTGTACTTGGCATTGTAGGAAATTGTCTCAGTCTGGGTGTTATTCCATGCTTGTAATGTCCTTGCACCAAAGCACAGAGTATCCTAGTTTAGGACCATGGGTGTCACTATGTAACTTCTCCACTGTGTGGACTCGTCTGTGAACTTTCAAATTGTATACATATTTTGACACTTCGGAAACGTCAAAATGGATAATGGACAGTTAAATAATAAGGGTAGGGCGATTGGTGTGGTGTTGTGTGGATTTTATGTATGTTAAAAATCAAATGGTAGTGAAGTTCTACTGGACCTGTCTGCAACACCCTCTGTATGGGCTTAACACAGTAAGAAGACTTAGTTGAAAAGGCATCCTCTTACATAATCAGTCACACCATATTGTCCGCTACAAAGAGCCAACAACCTCTACAGTAATTCAAAACAACTGTGCAGAGATAAAAATACTATTGAACTTTTATGATAAGATATAGCACGTACTTAGGACCTCAACACTGCTAACCATTCTTGTTTGATAATAGCTCTTATTTCAGAGCTGATAACAGCAGCTGCGAGGTAGTTGCTGGTGTGGCCAACTGTACTTTTACTTTCAAATTGGAAATATAGGCCTGCAAAATGTTTATTTTACCTACCTATTCTTGACTTCACATACAGGTTGTAAAAAAATGCCCACATTGTATACAATACTAAAGTTACGACCTGCAGCATTCAATTATGAATAAAGGCACGCGCTTGCCCATATCGAAACTCTTATAATGAGCGCCTGGAATACTTTAGCATTAATTCTTTAGAAGCACGTGGAAAGCAAATAAACCTTTTAGTTCTTTATAAAATAGTAAATACTCGTAATATGTAAATAATACGAACAAATATACTATTCTGTTCTAACGTCTAGATTTGGAGAACTATGGAGCAAAGGGCTCGCCAACGCAACATTGAAATTAGCAATTTGCCAGAAAAACGCGGCGAGCAACTATTTGAAACTGTCCAGCACACTGGGAAAGTCACTACGGAGGAAACTGTCCAGCACACTGGGGAAGTCACTAACTTAACATTCCGGGTCAGAGAAGAAAAGTCTACATGAATGAGCATCTGACGCTGTAAAATAAAGAGATTTTTCGAGCGGCACGTCAAGCTGCGCGAGCAAAGCAGTACAAAAACATCTGGACAAAACACGGCACTGTTCTCGTGCGACAATCAGACGCAACACCTGCTTTTCCGATTCGCTCGATTGACGACGCACGTCTCCAAAATTAAAAGCGACAGTGCAGGACTAACTAGTTCGCTCACTAAGTCCATTCGCGCTCTTTACATGAGGTTCGTGTCTATCTTTATCTTGCTAACTCTTCTTCTGCTTTTACTCATTCAGTGCCACAACAAATTTCAAATGACTCGCTTATTACTTATTTTATTTTATGATTACTTATTTCATGCTTATTATGAATTGCGTTCTATTTTTTTACAAAACCAATGCCGCAATAATTTTGAAGCAGTACAATATAATCTTCTTAACTCATATTCTACCCACAGTGATTTGATTTTCCCGTCACTTTTATGAAGAAATTAATCTAATGGCTAAATAATTAACGTTTGTTTATCAGAACTGCCGCGGCTTAAGGACAAAGCTTCATACACTGTACACAAATATTATTTCTGAGTGTTACGTACGACATTACTGTCCTCAGAGAGACGTGGCTAATACCTTCCATGGCTGATAACGAATTTATAGATTCCCGCTAAAATGTGTATCTAGGTGTGACCGGGACCAGCTGGCTAGCGGACCTAGTTGCCGTGAAGCGTGGGCTAAAGGTAACCCGCTGCTGATTTGCCTCTACTTCTACTTGTGTAACGTCAGGAGTTCCGCAGGGTCAATTCTTGGTCTACTCCTTAATTTTGATGATCTCAAAGTTTATAAAACAATTACGAATGTAATAACTTGCAACAGGATCTTGACCGTTTTTAATCTAACTGTGCTTCAAATAAATTAAAATTAAGTTTGATGAAATGCAAATCAATTATTTTCTCCAAAAAAGCAAATCTCATTCATTACTCACACTCACTCTCAGGCACACCTTTAGATTCTGTCACTAAAATTAAAGATTTAGGCATTTTACTGGACTCTAAATTACACTTAGGTACTCGATATACTCGTTGATAACATCACCAATAACGCTTTTCAAATGAATTGTTTTACCATGTGTATTTTTTTACATTAGGCTAATATGTTGTTATTTAATATTGTTCACTATATCTGGTGTTATGGTTCATAAATAATTTTTTTCTTACTCTTACATGCACTCACTTCGGATGGCCGACATATTTATGCATCTCTACTGCTCACTGATTAGGTCACAATTGAATCGTGTGATTTTAAAACAACACAAGTCACATGTGTTTTTAAAATAACACTCGCCCATTGTTTTTTATTAAATTATTTACACCTACCTATTGACTTACATTAGAAAACAAAATTGTAGTTTATTCATACAGAAATCAATATAATATGCTAAAATATTGCTGTTGTAGATATTAGTATTTGAATAAAACAGTTTTTTCTATTTCCTGCAAAGTTGTAATGAAAGGACATGTGTCGTTTTAAAATCACACGATTCAATTAGAATATATGAGTAACCCTGTTATTTGGAACCCTTACTATGATAAATATTCTGACCAAATTCAGTCTGTACAGCGCTAGTAATCACGCACCGTAAATTTCAAATGTTGCCATTCTAATGTTCTATTTCAAATGCCTGTCAAAATTTTCTATAAACTCTTTAAAAACAGAAGAATGCTTCTTAATGAGATTTTTCCAAAGAACATAGTTGTTCTGTGGATTTTTCCTTACAAGTTATGCCCAGGGTTATGCCATAATGCTTTTGACTGCAGCCAGTTGATTAGTCAAATTTTCTTCATAATACCCAGTAAATGAGCCGTGGTAGCCTAGTGGGTAGAACATCGGACTCGGAAGCGAGAGACCCAGGTTCGATTCCCAGTGCGGGAATCTTATTTTTTTTCTATTGTTTTCTAAGTTATATACATTTGTGAAGTTATAGTAGCAATACCACTCACTAACGGTGAAGGAAAACATCGTAAGGAAACCTGAGTTTCTGAGCGATTCACATACCTCAGCGCTTGAAATCGCCAATCCGCGGTGCGCACGCGTGGTGATTAAGCCCATACTCTCTCCCTGAGAGAAGGCCTGTGCCCTACAGTGGGACGTATATAGGCTGCTTATGTATGGTATTCACCAACAGTTCACCTACAGCGACATAGCTACATGCTACAGCAGTAGTGAATAGGTATAACACGTTCCCTGAGAGTGCCCTTTAGTGGGACCTATATAGGCTGCTTATAATGACCCAGTAAATCAAAGCGAATACAAGAATTGTACCCCCAATACTTGTTTATGACTAATCCTTGCAGAACGAATGAGGGTGAAAAGGCACCCTTGAACGGAATACTGTTAAAGACCTACAATACATACTTAAACAAATTAGATATATTTTCGTTATCACTCCCATCATTCTGTGCACTGGCCATGGAATGTTTTGAGATGGCACTGTATCTTTTCTCAAATTTTTATTAGTATTTTTATGTTTTTACCCCCAAAACTATTTCAATACAAAGAATGTATCGTTTTAACGCAACGTCTAAAAGGCACAAGCATATACTATGAAGTTCTCTGTATTGTTTTCCTATATAATTTAATCTATGGTCAACGGTGCTGGTGGTACAATTACATAGTACTTTAAATAATCAAGTAATTATGTTAAATTATCATTGTACTATTATTTTCTTTCGTTACAAAATAAAAAATAAATAAAATTATAGTCAACACACACTTTGTCAAATCCTCAGCATTTCCCACAGAGAGTTAATCTTAATATCGTAAATAAGAGGCGCAGTACACAATTTAATTAGGGTCTAAAATGAGAATATCTCTAGCAGGCAGAAAACTTTTTTTTATAACATTTATAAGACCAACGAAGCTAAGAGACAGGATAGTGTCTGTATTGGGTAAGCTATTGAATGATACATGTTCCAGACACCTTGGTATCAAAGCTGGTGATTAACCCATTTTACATAATGTTTGGTCATCTACAATAGGTGGCTCAAGCTTCTCATATACAACAATATGTTAACAAAATGCTGACATGGTTATCACCTTTTTTTTAAGCTGTGCCGTTTTGTGTTGGTTGGAACCAGTAGGTTTTAGGTACTACTAACACTGAGAATATTATAATACAAATTGAAGCTAACAGGTAATTTTGTTTCGACTGAGAAAATAATATACAAAAAAATAACATGAGTCATCAATTAAATTATTTTACGCGCAAGTTACGAAATAAGTATACAATGAGCTTTAGATTAAATTTAGACTAATTTTAAACAAGCTAAATGCAGCATTTCGGTACAAAATTATCCAATAACGTTTGTTTACATCGTCTACTCATTTCACGGTCAAGTGTGGCATTGTATAGCAATAAAAAATAAATAAACATTGAGAACGGTGCATAACACAAAGGAACGGTCTGTGCCACTTTAATCGGCGAAAAAATCGATGTTGCCCTAACGGATCATACGAAATAATACATGAAGCAATTTCCTTAATTGACCAGCTGCACGATAAAATAAGCGAAAACACAATTGCGTAAGATTTCGCCCGTGGAAATACAACGCAAAATCTTGACATACGGAATAAACGTTTTTCCCTACTCACCCAAGACGAATTCCCAGGAATCGCAACCCAGGGATCGTTCAGGGATGATTTCTAAATCCAACATTGTGCTGAAACTCCAAACACACACTTTTCAATAACACTTTCACTTTAAAAACTGATTTTCAATGCTAAAATACGCTATTACGCTTCCTTTCTTTGTTTGCCAACTTTAGTTTTCAACCATTTTGTATTTGTCAGAAGCTGTCACTTCACCACAAACAGCTGATTGTATTTTGCCAGGGCCGTATTGTGAGAGCTAGTAATTTGAAATATCAAAAACAGTCAGTATTTTTGTCACTTGGAAACGTTTTCCAAAAACGTTACTATTAAACTATCAAAGATATTCGAATAAAAAAATATTTAAATATTATAAACCAAATTTCGTTCACCAAAATCCTTTAGGGATCCGAAACGGATAAATTGCAATTTCTCACCAAATAGATAAATTCCAAATCAGATCGAAAATGGGTAAATAATCACCATTTAGATTACCAAAAATACCATATCTAAAAAAAAAAAACCTAAATCATCATATTATATCTGAAAAAGGAGGGTTCCTGTAAATATGGCGAGTTCAATACTTAAGTTAAACTAGACGTGTTGTTTTGTTTGTACCAAAACGTTGTAATTAAATGTTTTGGAAAGTTACTTTCATAATTTTTTTTGTAAGTGTCATTGGCATTCTTATATCCCACGGATAAAGCTTTTCATTGGCGTTCCTTCTCATTACCAATTCCTTAAAGTTACCTTACCGCCGACAATGGACGGTTTCACATTGGACGATAACCGTAACCTCCTGACATCGTTGAACTAGTGTATGTACAACGTTTACACAACGTTCGCACGACGTAAACTGCCAGTAATCTACCAATGCTCTCGTTCGGTTGGTCTATTTAATTTTAATCTTGAAATAAGCAGATCACATATCGAAATTAAGTTGTTAGAGTTCAGCCCTGGAATAACATTGGCGCATGCGTACCAACTTAGCAGCCGTTAATTTTGTTTCCATACTTTGTGCATCTCTCTCTAGCTAAGTGAAAAGCAGATCTTTACATCTCTCCCTGCAAAACAGTAAGTTTTGTCTCTCTCTTACTTACATAGTGATTAGCTCTTTCTCTTTCGCGTAAAGGGCAAATTGCACCAACGGTTATTTTCTTTGATTGTAGTTCAACGACACTCTTGCTTTAGGACATTGCATCGGATCTTAATTTGAAACCGTAATGGACATTAAAATTATATTTTTAATGAATAAAATTCTTAAAGGTGGTAGTGGAGACCAGACGGTTCGTCTCGCTTCTCTTCTAGCTTAACAACAATAATATTTTGGTCTTTTAGTAGTCACTAGTCATATATAGGGTATCCAAGGATGTTTCAACCAAAATGTTCTTGAGTGTGTCCGACGGATAAAGCATTCATACTTTAAGTTACATTATAATATATTATTGTATTTTTTTTTATTTGCTATTATTAATAAAAAAAAAAAACTATAACCACATAGTTTTATTAAAATGGCATGTCTGGATTGGGAATCGAAGCCAACACATTCACCAGTATTTTTTTATTACTAAAACGCTTTGCAATACCTATAAAAAAAAACCGGACAAGTGCGAGTCGGAGTCGCCCACCGAGGGTTCCGCACAGTAGGTAGCTTTTCCCGAACTTCAGACAATTTTTTTATGATTTAATTACTAATGTTTAGTTTCAGATTTTTCCCTATATTTGTAGTATAGGACGATATTACCTACCAAATTTCATAGTTCTAGGTCAACGGAACGTACCCTATAAATTTTGATTCCCTTGAGAGCGTCTAAATATACGTTTGTGGCGGCATAAACGGCCGTAACATTTTTTAGGTTACTAGAAGTTTGATTTTTTCACAGCTTCAAGAGACTGTAGGCTTGAGCATATGGTTTTAATTTCAACTCGACGCCTCCACGCGTTCCCGAGAAAAAGGGTCTTGACTGATAGACGGACGGCCGGACGGACAAAAAACTGATCCTATAGAAGTTCCGTTTTTTCCTTTTGAGGTACCGAACCCTAAAAATACAATGGTAGTGTGGCTGACTAAATGCTATAAGCATTTTCTACCAGTCAACAATTTATTTCAACTTAGGTAAATGTAATAACTGTTGACACAGTAAGGGGTCATCTATAAAGTACGCCACACTAATTTCGTGATTTTTTTTACCCCTCCTGCGTCCTTGATACAGTTGGTCACATATTTTGTAAATGTAATTTGTACATCTTCAGCAGCAGTTCCTAAATTAGTTTTATTTCCATTTAAATTATTTTTAATATGTATTTATACGTCATATCAACATTGAAAAAATTAACAAAACAATAAATTATTATTTATATTTTTGAAATGTGACGTCACGAAACTAAGGACCCCTCCCAGTTTAAATTAATTTAAATATACGTTGTATATGTATGAGAATAATATAGGTATAATATAAGTAAAAAGTAAATAATATATAGAGATAGAGCGCTTCGCCAACCAACTGCTTTGCGGTTTGGCAAAATTGTGTACTAATATTAAGGTTTTTTTATTTTGAATAAATAAACGTATAAAAAACCAGGAGTTTTAATCAAAAAGCCGGTTGCAAGTGTTAAACAATCCTGATTTCTCTAAAAAAATCCGGTCTTTGGCCGAAAATAAAACTCAGTAGATTATAATATAACTACGTTTTATTATCATTTGTTACAATATTAGGTAGCTGACTGGGCAAACGCATCACGAGTCATTAAAAAATACCCTGTATTTTCACGATTCATAAAAATTACTACGCGTGAGAGACCCTGTATATATATGGTTCATATTTTAGATGACGTAGAACATATTAAAATAAACAAGCATGTGTATTGTTTTCTTGCAAAAAATGCTTACGCCCGTCCATATACCTACCTACGTAATACCGTTTCCTTACCGTGACCTTGCTGACTTGGGTCCACTCCAACTTTTACGCTTTCTGTTATTACGCATGAGTGCACGTAATCTTACGCAATTATGCTGTCTTTCAGTGAAATAAGTACCTACCTATATCTTGTCAAAAATGAGTGGAAATCGGAAATGGAACAAAAATACATATTGTCCTACTTTACCACCGTATTAAAACATAGTATGTTGTATGCACAACCCGCAGTTAATTGGCTATCCGGTGTATACCTATATCTTCTTTTATAATTAGCAATAAGTGAACATTACATAACTAGGTCGTCAGACCATCTGGTGGGGGGCCTTCCCACACTGCGTCGTCCGGTCCGCGGTGGCCAGGTCAGAACTTTTTCGCCCCCAACGGCTATCAGTTCTCCGACCTATGTGCCCCGCCCACTGCCACTTCAACTGAGTCGTTGGATGCGGGCGGCACAAGACCGGGAAGCTTGGAAAACCATGAGGGAGGCCTATGTCTTGCATTGTGCGCCAAATGGCTGATGATGATGATGATGATGAACATTACATAATGGTGATAGCTATTTTTAGAACCTACAGCATGGAGAACTTTAATTGATTGCCACTAAAAACGGCCGCTTTTTGCTCAATCCTTGGTTGTCGGTCGTGGGTCCTAAAAGTCAGTATTTACAGGATTGAAATCCCTTTTTGGTAAAAAAATATCGTTGGCGGTATCACGTCTGATTACCATGCCGGAGTTCGTAGGTTCGATTCCCGCCGGTGGGCCGCCGTACATTTGTACACAGGGCCTCAGTCAATGTATTTTCATGTTTGTGGTGTCCTTGCCTGGCTAACATAGAACATGGTATCCTAGATTGGGACCAGGACAAGTGATTGTGTTTTGTGGAAGTTATTATTTTTATTAAAAATATTCTAAAAGACAAAAAGTAGGTACCCGATGGTACCCGAAACCGGCGTGCATGTCCTGGCAAGTGGCAGTCCCTGGTCTCTGCCTGCCCCTCTGGGATACAGGCGCGAGTTTATGTAAGTTTAAAATATATTGGATAAATCTAACATTAGGACATACTACTAGAATTTTATTAGTTATTTTTGTGTATAGCTAATTTTGCGGGATTATTTAAATGAATAAAATACGAAAGTATGAGAGAAATCAACATGGTTTATTATTCTTTTAATAATATCACCTTTTACCGAAATATAGAAAAGTATCATACAACTAGAGTGAAATAACGGTCGCACAAAGATTTATAAGTATAGTAAAAAAATATAGATTGGACTTACAGTTTTCGCAGCAAACCAACAGTCTCGACCGACTCCTCAGGCAGTCCGTGCTCGAATGAATCGTTCACTGCCCCCCCCCCTCCGCCGAACCTGCGTTCCCTCGACGACAGGTTTGGCGGGGAATCGGACCGCTCAAATCAACAAACGATCTTTTATAGCTTTGACAGCTACTTAAATTGATGGCAAATTTACCGGAAATAAGATTAAATCTTGAATTAAATATCATTATGGATAAATTTTTATTAGATTAGATTAGATTAGAACTCTTTATTAACCCATGATTAACCGAAAATTTTGAAAATCCCTTACAGACGGCCGTCCTGAAGGAGGAATGTCCCCATTCCTGTTCGGCCATTCGAGCACGGATGTATGCCTCTATACATCTTCATTTTAATTATTCGAATCAAACAATTTATAACAATCTTAAGTATGACAATCATAATGATGTAGTTGATTTAAGTTATAATAAAACAAAGTTCATTATAACATTATGATTGGACTTAACTAAATATTATAAAACTTGTGTTTGGACTTAATTAAACTTATTAGTTCTACCCAATAATTAAGCTTAAGCGCTACATGGATATACTGTCACACTAGTACGCTGCCTATTTACATAATTTGAGAACCCTTATTCAGTGTCGATTTTGTTTACAGCTTTTATGTTGTGGGTACCTGTAAACAAGAATCTATTAGTTGAAGGAATACATTATAACAAACTTTATAATAGAGCATTTAGACCAATAGAAGCAAAGCAAGATCATTATTTATTAATAGCACTTGCAATAGATGTCTCTGCACTGGGAAGTTATTGTGATGCAGTAAACGCTGTTTATTTATCGCGTGTATGAGTGCTGTCTATCTGGGTATTCTTGCGTTTATATTTGTGGCGAACACCGCTTGCACTGCGGAATCAGTCTTTGTTACAGACTACCGTTTGTGCTTCGGCCTCGGTCGCCTTTCTATTTAAAACGAACGCCGCTTGCACTTCGGAATCCATCATTGTTACTGACTACCGCTTGTGCTTCGGCCTCGGTCGTCTTTCTATTCAAAGCGAACACCGCTTGCACTTCGGAATCTGTCATTGTTACTGACTACCGCTTGTGCTTCGGCCTCGGTCGCATACACTATGTAGAAGTGGGTAACTTACAGGCAAATCGTGCCGTTACAGGTACATCGTGTCGCGAAGGACTTCTGTAACGATACGTGACAGGGAGAGGAGAGGAGTGTCGCTGGTGGGTACAATAAGTTACGAATTGTTTGAGTCTAGTTAGAGTGGTCGCTAGAGTCATGGTCATCATTGTCACTAGTTGTCTTGTCATTTTCGTCGTCTGTATCTTTGCTTGGGTTAAAGGTTATCCACTTTTTTAGTTGGTCGGCTGGGTAAATGCTTTTATATTCTCGTTTGGAGTGTCCTTTAATACTGGACACCTCATAACGGTCATTGTCTAAGACTGCAGTTATTTTGTAAGGACCCCTAAATTTGGGACACAGCTTTTTGCTTTTTCCATTTGCTGGGTTGTGGTGATTAGGGATCATTACCAGATCATTTAGATCGAAGAATTTCGTGGGAGCCCTACAATTATCGTAGTGTTTTTTCATGTAATCTTGGCTCTTCTCAGTATTTTCTATCACAGCTTCGCGTATTTCGTCGCGGGACGGAGTTTGTTCAACAGATTTGGAATTGGCTGCGAGTTCGTTCAAAATAGCACCTTCCTCAGGGTTTATTGTCCGTCGGCCAAATACAATCTCTGAGGCGGATTTGCCAGTCGTTTTGTTGACGGTATTGTTCAAACTCCATTGTAATTTTCCTATTTTAGTGTCCCAGTCACGTTCGTCTTGTCCATGATTAATTGCGGCCAATGCATCAAGGATGGTACGATTGTACCTTTCGATCTGACCGTTAGCTCGAGGCGTTGCAACGGCATTCAGTATATGCTTAGCTCCTATGGATTTCACAAAATTTTCGAATGCCGTAGACGTAAAACTTGTACCACGATCAGTAATAATGACGTTTGGGCTTCCGATCACATCGAATATATCCTGAAGAATCTTAATGGTGGTCTTCGTTTTCAAGTCCTTTACTGGCTTCACAAAAATAAATTTACTGAAACCATCGATGATGCCAAGCACATACGAATTGCATTTCTTGCTTTTGACGAATGGGCCCAGATGATCCATATGAAGTGTATGGAATGGGACTGTACCCTTGGGGATGGGGTGCAGATAGCCGGTTGGTTTACTCGTTGTTGCTTTATTGTAGGCGCAACTAAGGCATGACTTTACGTATTTACGTACAAAGCGTCGCATTTTCGGAAACCAATAGTTCTGTTGCATTTTATCAAGGGTCTTCTCTATCGCAAAATGGCCTGCTTCGTCATGGCAAAGTTGACATATACGCCATCGCGCTCCAGTAGGTACTACCCATTTGTTTTGGTTCCCTACTTTCCTGTAAATCTTGTCGTCAACTATCGCAAAATTTGCCAGAATATCTTTGACGTCTTTTTCATTGCTTTGCAAAATGGCTTTAATGTGCTTCAACTTTGGGTCGGACATTTGAACGGATTGTAGCCAATCGGTTGTAGCTATAGTCATGATTTCAAATTCGCGTGCGTCAGACGAACTTTCGGGCTCGTCGCTCGTTAACGGGTTTCTGCTGAGCGCATCGACATGTTTCATGTTATCGCCTGGTCGGTATTCGATAGTGAAATTATATTCTTGTAATAATAGCCACCACCGGGCAATCCGAGGCATAAGGTCGCGCTTAGTAAGCGTAGTTCGCAGTGCGTTGCAGTCCGTGTATACCTTAAAGGGAATACCAATAAGGTATACACGGAATTTTTTCAGTGATAGGACTACGGCCAGCGTTTCCAGTTCAAAAGAGTGGAGAAATTCTTCTTCTTTGGTTGTTTGTTTGCTGAAATAGGCGACAGGTCTGGGTAACGACTTTTCGTCGGCCTTCTGGAGCAATATACCACCAACCCCTAATTTACTGGCATCGCAGTGTACTTCGGTTAAGTACGTTGGATCATACAAAGCCAATATGGGGCGTTCGACTAGCCTACTTTTTATTGTATTGAACGCTTCATCTTGCGCGCTATCCCAACGCCATGGGACGTTAGCTTTGGTAAGCATCGTCAGAGGTTTAGCTATAGTCGCAAAATTGGGGACAAAGCGCCGAAAAAAGCTTGCGAGGCCAACGAATTGGCGTACTTGGTGAACGTTGCTGGGAGTTGGGAATAGAGACACAGCTTCTGTCTTCTTCTGGCCTGGTTTAAGACCATTTTCTGAAATCTCGTAGCCCAGGTAATTTAGATGGGTTTGAAAGAAATAACATTTTTCGATGTTTAGAGTAAGACCTGTAGAGCGCAGGCACTTCAGAATCTTTGCTAGTTTCTCCAAGCCTTCATCAATGTCCTTCGCAGGTGACAAAATGTCGTCCATATAAGGTAAGGCTAAGTCAAATCTATCTTTTCCGAACGCCTTATTTATCATGTGTTGGAATACCGCTGGTGCGTTTACTAGACCAAAAGGCATCCGCGTATATTCAAAATGACCGTCAGGTGTACCGAACCCAGTTAGATGCATTGAGTCAGGAGCCATTGGAATCTGATAGTACCCGGACTTGAGATCCAAGCTCGTGAAAAATCTCTTGCCGATCAATCTGTCTAGCTGGTCGTCTATGACGGGCATTGGGTAAGAATCTTTTACAGTCTTTTTATTGAGTGCACGATAGTCTACGCACAACCTGTATTCATTATTTTTCTTTTTAACGAGCACGATTGGACTCGCGTAGGAAGAATTGGACTCCCTAATGATGTTATTATCCAAAAGTTCATTTATTAGTTCTCTTACCACAATACGTTCGCTATAAGGCAACCTGTAAGGCTTATAAGCTACTGGTGAGTCATCGCTCAGAGTTATACGCATCTCGGAAATGGTCGACGTACCCAGCTCATTCATGTTTAAAGCGAAACAGTCACGATAGTCATTGAGAAGTTTTAACAATCGTTGTTTTTGTTCGTCGTTCGTATCGGATCCTACATTTAACATCTCGATGGTCAAGGGAATCGAATCGTCAGAGGATTTATCGGTAGTTAGTCTGTTAACCTCACACTGTGTGTTTAAGGGTATGTCAGTGTATATTTTGGGTGATAGTGGAAGCAATGTAGCTCGCGTAAGAACTTTACCTTTATTCAGTGTTTTGGTACTCCCTGAGAAATTTACGAATAGTATCTTGGCCAAACCACCTGCGACCGGATACAGCCCTGGGATAACAAGCGTCTCTTCACCGTTTTTAAAACTAGTACTGCCGGGAACATGGATGAGACCGGTCCGATCTGTGTCTAAACGGACGTTTACGGCTGCCAGCCCATTATTAACTTCTACATTGGACTTTACACAAACTTCCAATCGTTCCGTTTCGGCCATCTCAGAGTACATTGTCAAGCTGTTACTAGTTTTATAAACGTATACTTCCGGTAATTCGGTAAGGTTTTGGCCGATAAGTACGTCAGTATGCAGAAATTTATCGGGTACAATAAGAGCCTCTACTGTAGCAGTGACAAAGTCCACGCTTATCTCAACAAGTGACTTGCCTAAAGATTGTAACACCCCTGCTCCGAAGCCCTTTAGTACTGGTAAGCCTTCGGTCGTGATAACTAGATCAATTTCTTTTGCAATGCTCTGTTTGATAAGCGTGCACTCACTACCAAAGTCCACGAAAGCGGTTTTATATGAGCCGTTTAATTTAATTTGTTTTGTGTAAATATCATGGACGTTATTATTAGTTTTGATAGTCTGTACCTTGTTAGACGGAACTGCAGCATTTGAAGTTACTTTGTTGGTATCGGGGGCGCCTCTCCTACAATGCTCAGCGATGTGTCCCATCCTGTTACATTTTGGACATTTTTGTAGTTCTTTGGGACATTTGGGCACAGTATGTCCGGGTTCAGAACAGTTATAGCAGCGGATTTTAGAGATTATGCTACTCTTATTATTTCGGGCGCTTTCTTTACTTTCATTAGTAAAATTTCTACTTTGCGTAGGTATTCTTTTAGAGTCTTTGTTTCTGATAGAGATACTACGCAGATACTTGAGTAGTCTACTTGGTCGTTTGAAATTAGAGCCTTGCGCGTTAAGGCGTACATTATTATCATATAGGCCTTGGATGATGCAGTCCACTGCGTCCTTGCCTTTAATGTTGCAATGGTTAACCAATTTAGCTTTATCATAAAAGTATTCTTCGAGCGATTCTTCTCTTCTACTCTTTCGGTCTAACATTTCTACGAGTCTATCAGCATAATTCCTGTCATCCGGGAAGCTCTTCATTAACTTAGCTTGCCATTTACTCCAACTAAGTTTCACAGATGATAGGCCTTCATACCAGCGGCGTGCCAAGCCAGTCAGTTTAGGCAGCGCATTGTAAATAATTTCCTTATCACTCCAGCCATAGATTTGAGCAGTTTCGTTGACCTTTTTTAACCAAGATCGTATTGTCTGATTCTTCTGCCCCGGGTCAAAGCTCGGTATCACATCTTTAGCTCCTACAAAAGCACCCTGTTCACGTTTGCTAAGGGCGTCTATCAGTTTTTGCATCACGCTGCTTTCTTTAGGTATGGGAGAATATCGACGGCGTCGTCTGGCGCGACGCGACTTTGTAGTCTTTCTAGTTTCAGAGCGTGATCTACGGCTATTGCTTGACGTAGAAGAGCTCGTTGACGACGAGCTGTCTGTTGTGTTGGTACTATATCTCCTAGACTTTGTTTTTTGAAAACGCCGACTCCGCATTCGAACTTCGGATTTTCGTCGACGTGAACGAGATCGCCTTGTTGCGGACTTTTCAGAGTCACTTGTGATGCTACGAGAACGTCTACTCGTATGTCGCGCCCGTGCGTAAATTGTCCGTTTTCTTGACCTACGGTTACGATCCTCGCCGGAAGAATTGGAGGGTGTACAACGTGATGAAATGCTCGAGTTAGCTCGTACGCGTTTCGTTCCTTTTGTAGCAGTTGGTGCCTTTCTTTTCCTAGACCTACTACTTCGTTCTACAATTCGCGGCGGGGTTAGGGTCGCACGGTCGGACATGATTATAAGTCGGGTACTGTGATTGTAATTAAAGTCAAGTCACGGTTGAAAAGGAAATGAGGCGAGGAAGAGGAGAAAAACAAAGCAGTAGTACACTAGTTATACAGGTGAAGACCGTGTATCAAATTAACTCCATGGAAGATATTATGTGTCCAAGAGGGTAGAATTGAATAGAATAGGTAGGTAAGATTCATGACCGAAAACCTTTTTTTTCAGATATGTGCGTTTCCAACTGCGTTTCCAACTGATCAACATAAAACATACTTGTTTGTGTGTAACATAGGTACAGAAGAGCAATGTGTTTCCTGCACGCAATATTGTTTATCTCTGTAGCGATAGGCATGGAAAAAAAAAATTGACAGTGACAAAATTCAAATTGGTTTATCCATGCCTATTCCGAGGTGTAGCCTCGGCTAAATACTCGTGGGTATCCACTCCGATTATTTACGTACTTGTAAACAACTCAGTAACAAGCCATCGAAATATCCACGTCTATTCCGAAGTGTAGCCTCGGCAAAATATTCGCGGATATCCGCAGCCATTACCTATTCACGTACGCACAAATCAAATCACGATAAAAAAAAACTGTTGGTATATCGGTGTCTATTCCGAGGTGTTCTTGCGGATATTTTCAACATTAATTGGTGCACATGCGTACAAATAAGCTACCAGCTGAAATGATTGGAACGTCCACGACTATCTCCGAAGTGTAGCCTCGGCAAAATATTCGTGGATATCTGCTGTCCGTCTACACGCTTGGTTCTAGATACCCTAGCTCCAAATATGCAGACATGCAGGCAACCATGATAATAAATAATACTTTGCAGCTTATATACGTGATTTTTTTTTGTGCGTGGCGTGCCTACACTTTTCTAATGTACCGGAAGTTACTAGAGATAAAAGCAGCTTTGTGTAGTACCAACATGCAAATTAAACTTCGTTGAAAAATCAACCGTTACTTCACCGATGACAAAAAGGATTTTAAATATCGGTGGGCGTAGAAACATCCCACTTCTGATTTATTGGATAAATCTAACATTAGGACATACTACTAGAATTTTATTAGTTATTTTTGTGTATAGCTAATTTTGCGGGATTATTTAAATGAATAAAATACGAAAGTATGAGAGAAATCAACATGGTTTATTATTCTTTTAATAATATCACCTTTTACCGAAATATAGAAAAGTATCATACAACTAGAGTGAAATAACGGTCGCACAAAGATTTATAAGTATAGTAAAAAAATATAGATTGGACTTACAGTTTTCGCAGCAAACCAACAGTCTCGACCGACTCCTCAGGCAGTCCGTGCTCGAATGAATCGTTCACTGCCCCCCCCCTCCGCCGAACCTGCGTTCCCTCGACGACAGGTTTGGCGGGGAATCGGACCGCTCAAATCAACAAACGATCTTTTATAGCTTTGACAGCTACTTAAATTGATGGCAAATTTACCGGAAATAAGATTAAATCTTGAATTAAATATCATTATGGATAAATTTTTATTAGATTAGATTAGATTAGAACTCTTTATTAACCCATGATTAACCGAAAATTTTGAAAATCCCTTACAAATATATGTACATAAGTAACACACACATATGAATCGCTCGTAGCCCCGGCTGCCTGAGTGATCTTAAACGATCACGAAGGTTAAGCAACACAGGGGGCGTTCAGTGCATGGATGGGTCGCCGTCTATGCCTAACGCTAGTGGCATTTTTCCGAGCGGTTCCGTGCTTCGCAAGGCACGTTAAGCTGTTGGTGCCGGCTGCCGTCGATAGATGGCAGTCGTTAAGCCAAGTCAGAGGCCTTAGGGCGGCTTGACAACTTCTGTCAGTAGACGAGCCACTAGTCTACAAGCCTCCACCGATCCGGACTTGGCCCCCGTGGTGGAGTATGGCCTATACCTTCCTCAGGGAAGAGACCCGTGCCCCTCGGTGGGGACATAATGGGTTGATGATGAAGTAACACATGTTTTTTTTCATTGGTGGCGCTAGTGAACTGCAATGAGCCCTTTAAAGCCCTATGACTTTGTAGGCATATTAATAGAGCATTTTAGACTTCCAGAGGAATAAATAGAAGTCTAAAGGCCTGAGGAGGTCTTTGCCCAGAGGAGGCCTTTGTCCAGAGGAGGTCTTTGCCCAGAGGAGGCCTTTGCCCAGAGGAAGCCTGGGCCCAGCAGTGGGATACGATCATGGCTAATAAAAACGCAATCAATTAGCGTCGAGATAAGGGGACAGTTGTTGAAATCGATTGCTGAAGGAAAACATCGTGAGCGAACCCGCGGATTTAACAGTTACAACGGCCGCGGACGTGTGCGGGCGCACCGATAAATTATAAAATATTAACGAAGATGGAGACTACAATACATTGTGCGCGATGAGTGATCAAATTATATTTATTTCGTACCGCCACAGAAACATTCTTGCAAAACGCCATCTATTTTTAACACAATGTTCGCTCGCACAACGCTGGCAATTTCAAGCGCTGAAGTATGTAAACACCTCTGGCACTCAGGTCTCCTCACGATGTGTTCCCTCACAGTTAGCGATAAACGTAAGTTTTTTTTAGTTGAAATGTTTTAGCCGTGACATGTGCGCCCGACGGGCCATCACTGGGACGGGCTTTTTATATTTGTATTGTAGTGTAGCCTCTAACCCAAGGATGTTTTAGCCTAACCTCGTCAGTATTTAAGGATTATTTTAGATGGTACCTTGCGCCCGCACGTAACCGGCCCGTAACGTAACGTGTAACGGAAAAGATCTTTTAATAATAATCATAAAAATTTTAAAGTAAAAAAACCTTATTACGCACTATGTGGAAAAGGCAAAAAGGTCTTTTAATTATACCCATAGCACTTTCAAAGTGTAAAACGGTCGCAATAGAAATTATATAAAAACCTAGGAAAAACTAAAAAATAAAACAATAAAAATATTATTTTGGGGTTTTCGGGGTCACAAAATTTGCGAAAAATAACCTCCTCAGTCCTGACCTGTTAGGGAGCTGGCGAGCATTTCGCTATATGATTTCCACATATTTTACGTCGAGGTGGATTGCAGTTTAAATCATTACGAATTGATTTGGTCCAATCAATTAAGGTCCTATGTCGCTGCATTTTCGCGTTACAGCGGATTGAAGTTGCTTAAAAAAATCGGGGTATTGAATCATTCGTGCATGTATGCTTCTGGAGTTTATGGTCACAACCATCTTGGAAACGAAGAAAATCGAAGAGGCAGACATTCAGGACTCTGCATTATCATGGGACGGAGTTGTAAAAATGTTAAAAAAAAATCTCTATTGAATTATTTGCACGCGGTTTTTAGTGCGCCCATTCGATTCACTATGACTCCGTGGATTCGAAAAAAAATGTGGCAGACACTTTGCTCACTGATTTTTAGCTGTACATCATATTTTTTCTGAATGCCATTCTGAATACGCTCTATACATTTAGTTTCACAATACGGAAAAGGTCGGAACCGAATTATACCGTTCTCACTCATATTCCCAAATAAAAGAGAGACACCACGAAAGGAACTATGGGGATATTTCTATACCTGCTTGGTTTGGTCGTGCAACGCGAGCGTCGAGTTGAAAAAAAAAATCAAATAGTCTGCCTTTGGAATATCTGAGGCTTGAGAGTCTGCCTCATCGATTTTCTTGGTGTTCATAAGGAATTCAAACATCAGTCGAACAAGCAGAAGTGTCCGCATAATATAGCACACTTTTTTTTTACATTTTTGAAACACTGTCAAAAGACAACACAGAGGTAACATGTAGGCAGACTATTGTTATTGATCGACCGTGGTTCTTGTCATTGTTATTGATCGAACAGTCCAAATCTGCCAAGTGCGCACTTCATATACAGTTTTTTAAATCATAAAAATAAATTAAAAAATTGATTACTACAAAAGTTATTGGGATGGATGTCTGCTTTTTCAATTCTTTGTGTTTCCAAGGTTACTGTGATCTTCAGCCCCAGAGGCAGACCTGTGCGCATATTATAGCACAACTTTTTTTTTAAACGTTTTTGAAACGCTGTAACTTTACAACGCATCGTCACCATGGTGACAAACAAGGTCCTTAATGTTTCTTAGGGCATAAATATCACTATTAATAACGCTTGCCTAGTGCGCTGATCATATCGAAATTTTGCTCGCCAGCACCCTAACTATTGAAAATAACAATTGAAAACCATTGTTATTTTCAAGGTCAGGACTGAAGAGGGACATCAATGACGTAAAACTTCGTTTTGTCATTGAATTCAGAACGTTTTCTTATGAGAGTGTACATGCATAAAAACATTATTTTACGAGATAACTGAAATAGTCATAAGCACTTCATACATATTATAAGGAGTTACGTTAGGGGGTGACGTCATAGTCTAAGGTCGATTTGTATGGCGCGTTTTTGTGCTACGTGACTATATTGACTATTCGACTGGTTATATTATAAAAAGTATTAGTCGCAGAGAAGAAAAAATACCACGTTTATTCATCTTTTAACGTGTCCTCTACTTTTTTCTCGTATACTATAAAGAATATTCTTATCATATGATGATTTAAAGGTGAATAACTGCAGAGACTCTTGCCACTGCTTTAGTAAAACGAAAAGCATAATGACATAAAGATTTATTATATTATTTGTCTTTTTTTTTATGCTTCGACTTTTTATGCTTATTTTTGTGTTTCTTACTTTTCTTCTTTTTCAACTTCTTTTTCTTGTCCTCGCCCGCTTCGACCCACGAATCGGAGCTCGACGAGGAAACAATTTGTATATCTTTATCTCTGTCACACTTACTCCTGAACGCGGGTTTGAAGTTATCACTCTCTCCTTCTGTTCTCCGAAGCAAGTTTTCTGGTATTTTCGGACCATAGAGGTTGGTAACCTCTTCTTTTGTTTCAACACTGGCTGTTTTTCCTTTGGCCGTTTCATTTTCTTCAAGTTTAGGGTCAGAGGGTCTATTCCAGGAGTTTATTTCATCGAAATCTATGTTGGCAAAGATACCTCGAGGCGGTGATAAGTTTCTTTCCACGTTTTTAGGGGCATCATTGAACTCGTTGTAGGAAGAGGGTGTTTCCTGTTCGCCATCTAGAATTTCGTCTTCACTGTCGCTTAGGAATATCGACTTGTAGAGGTCCATTTTGTCGAACTGATTGATAGTTTCCGTTAGTACAGAAGGATCGTTTGTTTCGCTCTGTTTCAGCTGTTTTTCGGACTCCTTCAAGAACAATTCGGCTACGGTGAGTCTCTTATTGAAACCGGAGATTGACTTGTCATGTTCTGTTGTTATCGTCCTACCTTTTTCCGTTACTTTGTGTTCTTGTTGACTTTTGACTTGATTTCCATCGCCCGGTTTTAGATTTTCTACAGTGGCGTCCGCTTGTGAACTCGAAGGCGGTGGCATTGATTCTCTAGCTAAGGATTTAGACCCGCTGAAAGAGGCTTGCTCCCGCGTGAAGCTTTCCTTATCGTGTACCGAAGTCTCGAGGTAGTCGAAGATGGAGTAGGAGACTTTTGGTCTGTCGTCCTTTGCATCCTCGGGGCTGTGAACAAAAAGAATATTGAGTAAGATTATAGTCAGTGAACAACCATTACCGTACTGATACGACTCAATTAAGTGGCCTATTAAGTGATACGACATGCTGTTGATATTGGCGGTTTGCTGGTGTGGGAGATACCGGAAGACTTAAATATTGTGTTGTGCACTCACTTCAGGACCCCACAACGTTCATTAATAATTTAGTTTCTATAAGTTGTGTCACATATTATTGCTGTAAAATAATTCATGTACTCTTCATGAATTACTCAATACACGCCCTCACCTTAAACTTAAACTTACTAATAATAAAGTACTTAGTGAGATATGTTTTTGGATGCATGCCCAGTACATATTTTTATCATCTAAGTTTGGAATAAGTGGCATGTTTCTGTAATATCTCCGTATTAAATAAATAAATAAATTATATTTTATTTATTTAGGACATCCAACAGGCAATACAACAAATTATTCACGGAAGAAAAGAACACACATAACATAGTAATTGCTCGCCCACTTACAGGATGGCTCATCATGCATATAGGACTTAACAAAACTGTAATACACGTAATATTGAACAACTATGCATCTTAGGGACTCGCGCCCGTGGTTAAATTAGCTTAGAAAGAACAGCGTGATTTGCTGTTACATTATGGCTCGTCTTTCGGTGGTAGTAGTGCGGTGGTAGCCTAGTGGTGGTAGAACATTGGATTGGATGACTTTGTTTTGTTTTCCAAGTTATGTACATTTGTGAAGTTGTAGTAGCAATACCACTCGCTAAATATGAAGTAAAACATCGTGATGAAACACGAGTGTCTGAGCTATTCGCATAACTCGGCGCTTGGAATCGCCAATCCGCGGTGGGCATGCGTGGTGATTAAGCCCATACTCTCTCTCTCTCTCTGAGAGAAGGCCTGTGCCCTACAGTGGGACGTATATAGGCTGTTTATGATAGTTTAGGGTACGGTAAGGCCAGTAATGGACGTCCGAGGCATACATACGTCAGCCAAATAGACGATGTATCAGCGAGGGACAAGATATGTACCTGAAACGGCATGCGTGCAGGCAGCGCGCTGCATGAGTATCTAAGGAGGCGACTTCTGCGTACATACCAAGGTCCATTGGCATCAGACACCATTTGAATTGGTCGCTACAACTAGCTACCAGTCTTTCCAATGTCTTTCTAAATACTAACCGAGCGCCATGAAGGTCGGGCACGTCGCACCGGCGGCAGGGCAGCGCGTGAAGCCGCCAGCTGGCCAGAAGAGGCCAGTCGAGGCCGCAGCCGCAGCGGCCGAGGCCATCCCGGACCCGCTGCTTCTCAGCACTCTCCGCCGCTTATGTATAGACACTCACCGGGCGCCGTGAGGGTCGGGCACGTTGAACCGGCGGCAGAGCAGCGCGTGAGGCCGCCAGCTGTCCAGCGAGCGCGTGGCCGCACCGAAGAGGCCGGCCTCGGCCGCGGCCGCAGCGGCCGAGGCCGGCCCGCGGCCGCCGCTCCTCGGCACTGCGCACAGCGCGTTGGTCGGCTGCTCGTCCGGCTCCGAGGCGTGCGTGAATCTGGCGAGGTAATGATGCACGGGTTGTACGACGACGCTAGGCGGGCGTTTTGACGTTAAAAGTCCAGTACATTATTTGTCAAATTTTGACATTTTAGCGCCACACAAGGCGTGACTCGTGCCATCGTACTACCCGTGCTGAGGTGGGACGCCAGCAATGCATTGAGCTCAAATAGTGACTCTCTCTCTTCTCCAAAATATAGCCACAATGCTGAGTGTAAGTATCTTCTAATCATCATCATCATCAACCCATTATGTCCCCACCGAGGGGCACGGGTCTCTTCCCTGAGGAAGGTATAGGCCATACTTCTAATGCACGCCATTAACTAAATAGTGACTAACGTTTCAATATTACCTGTATTTTATATTGACAATGAGAAAAGATGTGTGGAATTATTTTTCGCTACCGTTTCTCCCGTACAAATCGACCCGAAGGCAGCGGCTAAGGACGCTTATACACGGGCGACACGTGTGCCAACTGCAGCCGTCGACTTGTCACCGTCGATTATCCGCGTCGACGAGTGTCGACGGCTGCGTGCCGCCCGTGTATAAGCGCCCTAACATTGTACATTGACATTCAACAAACAGAATGTAAACAGAATGTTTACGTTGACATACATTTTTTATTTCTGATCGCATTAGTCCGGTTAATGTTTAACTTAAATTTTTATTTGTTTTTATGGATGCCTTTTCGACACTTTGACATTTTTTAAACATATTTCAAATATGTGTAAATAAAAATAAAATAAAAAAGAGACTCGATTTCGATTCTAAACGTTTTCTAATAATAATGTAGCTACAAAAAAACCATTATTTTACGACATAACTCAAATATTGATAAATGCTACATCATAATTTGATCATAATTCATAATACACCGTGTGACGTCGTAGTTTAAAACAGTTTTGTATGGTATAGTTACCCCCAGTTTCCCGTGCATTAAGACGCTGTTAATCTATTGTTAACAGCTGTCAATTGACCAAAGTGGATACAAAAAAAACTACTGACAGTTGTTAACAGTAGATTAACAGCTTGCTAGTGTACGAGAAACCAGGGGTTAGTCAGTCACTCAGTCAAATATGATACAGAAAATTTTAAACTTAACATCAAATATTAACGCTCTAATCAAAATCAGATACCTACTTATTCTGTGAAGAAAATAAACAAATTAACATATGCGGCTTATTCCCCCACCTGTCGGCCATGACACCTGTGAGCGGGCTGTAAAGGCGCGCCGCCTGCGCAAACTCGCGCCGCTCCCTGTCCTGCTCCCACTCGGTCAGCGCGCCCCTAGCGCCCTCTCGCTCTGGCAACGCCACGTTCCGGAGGAACGCTTCGTAGCGCTTCTGTGGGCGTAGTAAGGACTATTTATTAAACGACTTCAAGAAGGAGGTTAAGATAGATAGATAGAGAACATTGTATTGTACAGAAAAATGGAAATTACACAGATATTTCTTAACCTAAGAGTACAGATCGGCTGTCCCAAAAATAACACAGTAAGGGACATTTTTTTTCAAAACCGAGATATTTCCACTATTGGTTACCGGAACCAAGTAGTAACCAATAGGGGTATTACTGAGTTTTGAAAAAAAAGTGCCTTACTCTGTTTATTTTTGGGACAGCCGAGATGGCGGCCTTATCACTAAAAGTGATCTCTTCCAGAAAATTTTTGGATGGACTGGACTAAAGTCTGATTTTTTATTAGGTGGACTAAACTGACAGCTAAAAATGCTCTTATTTTTTTTAAATGTTGTCAGAGCAAGATCATAGTGATGTGACTTGATGTGTTGATTGAATGATCGATTTCATTCAATCAATCACTCTTCAATTTTATTTCGTTTGTTTGGGGAAAACAAATTATCTTAATCCTAATCATTAAATACCTACCAATTAAACAAATATACCTATATCTGAAAAACCACAAACTTTAGGAAATATAGAAAAATCCAACCTTTCTACGAGTATACTTTAAAAAATATGCACCTCTAAATTATCGCATAGTTGGTAGCACTGATGACGCATTCATGTCAAAGTTCATGTCATGCGCTTCATTCGTCTGCCAGTTTCGTTGTCGATCGGTTGCACCAATAGGTACCTCTTGCGCTTTTTCCGCCGGATTTTATTTTTGTTATCTGTCGTTGTTAGTTGTTACGTTGTTTTATTTGAGTGTTAAGTTTTACTGTTTGTTGTTTTGTTATAGTACCTACTATATTCGTTATTACTTGTTGTTTTGAGTGTTAAGTAATTTTATCACGAAATCCCCCAACATAAGTATTATTTAATTTTAGAGTTTATAGTTTGAGCGAGTTACATTTACATTCACAAGTCTGCAATTGAATTTACGAATGATTGAATGAAAATATTTATTATTCGATCACTCTGAGCACAACACTATTTTTTATTTTCCCTTACGTGACAACCCACCAACTGTTAGTTTAGTCCACCTAATGAAAAATCAGACTATAATACAAAATGACAGTTTCAGAGCTATATGAATTATACGTGCCTAAATAACCGAGTAGTTATATTAAATTTAAATTATCAACAGATACATGCAAATAATTTCGAGGTTTTCAATTCGTCAGAACTTTTTTTTTTTTATTTTATTTAGTACATTACACAACATATGAAATAGAATGGAAATATAACTTGGTTATTCAGTTTGTTTATTTATGAGTAATATTACATGTTAAAATATTATGATAAGTGCTGCTGTTACGCCGGGTATGCTGTCTCGCTCTAACAACCTAAAATGTTTTTGTGCTTGTAAAAAAAATTGTACATTATTGACTTTTTTTCCTATTAGCTAGAGAACACTTTATTGCACAACAAGGAGAAAGAATTACCAAGTTTCTTAAATCTGAGTAGTGGTATACAATTGGCGGTCTTATCGCTTATAGCGATCTCTTCCAGACAACCTTTGGATGGAGTGGATTGCAGGAAAAATATATAGTCGCTAGATGGATGTACATAAGTAACCGAATCTGAAATATAATGGTATGTGAAGTGACAAATATGTATAGCGAAAGATTACATATGAAGGGCTAAGGGAAAAAATTGGATAAGTCCATTTTTTTTAAATTGAGTTTTCGAGGTCTATGACCACAAAAATCGTCATTCTATCATGAGACTATCTGAAACATGGGTAAAACTCGGTGTGCCTCACCAATTGCTCCTCCACCAATTTAAATTATTTCAGACAGCCATAGAACACATTCACAACTTAAATAGTCTGTACCTACTGTAAAATTATGCAAATGTGACAAGGCCAATTATTCCCCTTAGCCCTTCATGTGTACTTATAATTACATATTACATAACGTACATATACTTATATGAATACCTACAAAATAAATCCACAATTAAATACGCATAAGCAACAGTTTACAGATCAAACAGTGAGGTAGTGAGATTTCACCAATGCCTTAAAACAAGACAAGGACTTTGCTTTTCTAACCGTCTTAAGAGGTATGCAAATATGCACATTACAGTGATTCAGTATCGGCCGATAAAAAAGTTTGATGGGCTTCACAATTGCCTTCAAATTAAACCATCGTCGAACTAACGCCCGACCGCTTGATCAGTATGGCGCTCCTGCCCGCCCGCACGCTCACCGATCGTTTCATTGGCCGATAATATCTCTTTTGCAATAATACTCGCTCGTAGCCCCGGCTGCCTGAGTGATCTTAAACGATCACGAAGGTTAAGCAACACAGGGCGCGTTCAGTGCATGGATGGGTCGCCGTCTATGCCTAACGCTAGTGGCATTTTTCCGAGCGGTTCCGTGCTTCGCAAGGCACGTTAAGCTGTTGGTGCCGGCTGCCGTCGATAGATGGCAGTCGTTAAGCCAAGTCAGAGGCCTTAGGGCGGCTTGACAACTTCTGACAGTAGACGAGCCACTAGTCTACAAGCCTCCACCAATCCGGACTTGGCCCCCGTGGTGGAGTATGGCCTATACCTTCCTCAGGGAAGAGACCCGTGCCCCTCGGTGGGGACATAATGGGTTGATGATGAAGCAATAATAATATTTCTGGGCAACACTCCACGTGGCTGATCTCCTCACCAACTCCAGCGAATATAACCAATCGGCCGACTGTTGGTTGGCTAGTCTGCGCACTCACGTCCAACCCAACTGTTTTGTTGGCCCAGTAGCAGCCCAATCCGACCAAATTATCGGCCGATAGAAAGTCTGCAGTTTGCGGGGACTCTAAATGGACTGCCTGAACCGAGAAGAAGGTGCCATAGACTTTGGTACTGTGGGATGGAGTTTTAAGGACAAGGTTTTGGGATGAGCGAAGAGTCAGACTATGGGAGGAATAGAGAAACTCGAAACGCTCATTGAGATAAAATGGGGTAGCGGGGTTAAAGGATCTCCGGCGAAAGGCTTGAACTGGCTTGTTATATGTTATAAGTTGACTTGTGATATGTTTTTTTATACGATTTTGTAAAAATGTCCTGTTTGTCTGGATCTGCGGCGAAAGGCTTGAACTGGCTTGTTATATGTTATAAGCTGGCTTATTAATATCTTTTATAGCATGTTGTAAAAACGACTCGCCTGTTTGTCCGGATCTGCGGCGAAAGGCTTGAACTGGCTTGTTATATGTTATAAGCTGGCTTGTGATATGTTTTTTATACGATTTTGTAAAAATGACTCGCCTATTTGTCCGGATCTGCGGCGAAAGGCTTGAACTGGCTTGTTACATGTTATAAGCTGGCTTATTAATATCTTTTATAGCATGTTGTAAAAACGACTCGCCTGTTTGTCCGGATCTGCGGCGAAAGGCTTGAATGTCTTGGGTGGCGACGCTGTAGAACCCGTTATGGGGATGAAGTTCAACACGTCGCTCTCCGCTTTTGTCATGTCGACGACAGGTTCATTGGATTGCAGGGGAGGCTGGCTGCTGTTTTGACAGAATGGTGACATTTGAGATTATGCGTGCGCTAACTGTATCTTGGCAAAGGTCGTTTTCGCTTTTAGTTTTACGCAACAAATCATTCAATCATGTAATCAGTGAAGTGAAGTGAAAAACATTTATTTCCATTGTAACGCAAATGACGATAACACAAAAATAAAACAAAGTGAGCAACAGTGATTTTAGGTCACATGACCGAGAAGCTGCCTTCACGAAGCTGGGACTAGAGAGCATTTATGGATGTGGGAATGCTATCGCAGTCGTCATCATCGGCCCCTTGACGCCCACTGCAGGACAGAGGCCTCCTTTGCAGTTTTCATAACCATGAGGGGTTTTGCCATAATCGCCACGCTTGGCAGGCGGGTTGGCGATCGCAGTATGCGGTTGGAATGTCAGAAAGACGCTGCTGCCCGTCTCCTGGTAATTGATTTCCTTAGTCGCCTTCTACGACATCCACGGAAGGAAATGGAGGAAATCGTAGTTGTAGATTGTGGCATTAGGTTCTCGGTCGTTTATTCTAAAAATCACAATTTACACGATTGCGAAATTTGTAAGCAAAAACGTAAGAAAGACATGATCTTTTGCTAATGTACACCATGGCGTCCCTTAGGGTATTCCCCGCAACTCTGCCCAGTAGGCCCACCTGGTGCTAACAAAGTCGACGTTGCGGCCCAGAAGTTGCGCCACGGGGTCGAGCGTCGCGGGGGACGCAGGTTCTTCCCCCAGCAGTTTGCCGCGCGCAGCCGGCGTCAACTCGTGGCGACCCAACCCTGAGGGATGAGATGTTGTAGATTTATTTTATTTATTTGGTGTACATTAACCATTACACAATATATATGGGAAAAAAACTATGATATAAGAACTAAGTTGTAGTCTAAGCATGCACACACAACGTCAACACATCGCCGTTTGGTATTCAAAACCGCGAACGTGACTTTTATGAAATTGTACAGGAGACTAAAAACTATACGAGGCATACCATCGTACACACAACTTCGAAATAATGGTTTTTAGTCTAAAAAACATTATTTAAATTTTTTTGTATGTGTACGACGGTATGATTTTCTAAAGTTTTTAGTGTCTCCTGTGAAATTTTATAAAAGTCACGGATGACGAAGTGTCGGATGACGAATGACGACATGGAATTTTGAGTAATTATCTTAAAAAAGTATTAAGTTTTACAGGGAGTGAATTTCTTAGCGTGATTTTTCAGACTCTGAAGGCTCTAATCGTGTGCCCCGGGCTCCCGTCGCTGCTGACCAGGTATGGAGGGCGGTGGTAATGGTGACATACCCTGGTCCCTGGTTGGCGCGGCGGAAGGCTCGAAGCGCGAGCGCCGGGCTCCCGCCGCGGCTGGGACGTAGTGGCGGGGGATGGCGGGCGGTGGATACGCCGGGACGGGCACAGCGGTGTGCGTCGCCGCCACGAACCCTTCGAGCGTCTGGAGCGTTCGAAATAACACTGATAAATAAGAACTAAATCATTTCCACGCCGGCTTCTCATTCGGGAGCTCGTGGGTCAGAATCCCGGCACGTACTTTTCTTTCTAAGTTACGTACGTTTGTGAAGTTACAGAAGCAAAACCACTCGCCAACCGTGAAGGAAAACATCACGAGGTAACCTGACGGTCTGAGGTGTTCACACACCTCAGCGCTTGAAATTGCCAATCCGCAGTGGGCACGCGTGGTGATCACTCTCTCTGAGAAGGCCTGTGCCCTGCAGTGGAATGTAATAGGCTAATAATAAAAAAATCCCACACGACACAAACACTAGTCTAGCATGGTTAGTACGACGACGCGAGTCGCGCGTTTTAAATATCAAAAGTCGCCACTTGCCAGTACCTACATTAACTGTCAAATTCAACCATTTTTCATTTCGTCGATATTCAGATTATTTGGTTTAATGTTAAGGCTGGGTTCTCAGAGCGCACGGATTTGTATGGGACTTGTTGCACTGCGCGAGCGAAAAGTAGGTGGAAAAGTTAGCATTGCCGAAATTCATCAACATCATCATTCAGCCACAAGAAGTCCACTGCTGAACATAGGCCTCCTCCATGGATTTCCAAAAAGAATACGGAATACGGAGGGTCTTGACAGACGGACGGACGGACAACAAAGTGATCCTATAAGGGTTCTGTTTTTTCCTTTTTAGGTACGGAACCCTAAAAATACATCTTGAATTTTTATCTATCAAACCGTCAATCGGAAAATCGTACTGCTGACTTGACACTCACTCAGTATAGGCACAGGTATGAGCTGTCTGAGCCACAGATTAGCACTGGTCAGGCTAGATTACACACAAAGGATCGCTTACTCATGATCGTTCCCCGACAAATTTGTACAAATGGCCTCAGTCTGGGTGTATTTCCATGTTTGTGATGTCCTTGCCTGGTTACCATAGCACAGGGTATTCTAGTTTGGGACCAGGTCAAGTGATTGTGTTGTCTGGAAGTTATTATTATTATTACGTACATAAGAGCCGACCGGAAATCACGATATCGGGAAGCATTGCATGGCTTTTCTGCCACACCTGTGTCCCTGTGCGTTATTTTATGGGTTTAACAATTAAGGTTGATCTTACACCCGTCTCGCTCGCACATCTAACACTTTTAATTATTGTAAGAAAAAGAGCATACATTTGATAGATGTGGTATGAGGATTTGATAAGGAATCAAATTATGGATTTCTTTCTTATGTGCGTGAAGATATGAAAATATGATGCTAAACTTAATAATTCTGGAAACCACTTTCTCTATTGAATAACGTGTGTATAAACTAATCTTTATTAAAAACTAAGTATAGGTGATAGGATTGACTAAGATGTTTCACGTTTCGTCTGTAAACACAAACTATGCCCAAAACGCAACACTTATACGTCTAGTCCGCCTTTATAATGGAAGTTTTTCCTCAGCCGACCCTTTTCTGGGTTCCAAGGCTTCATTTAAGCATAGTATTTTAACTATACTCAATGATAATACGTAATTTATTGGAGAAACCCCCCCCCACCCATTCGCACTCATTCATCACACACACACACACACACACACACACACACACACACACACACACACACACACACACACACACACACATAATGGGCAAATTTTGAAATTTTAAATTTTGAATCTTGATTAGTTTTAAATTGTAATTTAAGATATAAAGCATGTATTTTTATATTGCATCTTGATTAGTTTTAAAATGCAAATCTTGAATCTTGATTAGTTTTAAATTGTAATAAGATATATTTATTTTAATAATTTAAAAATATGCATGTATTCTTTATTGCTGAGCGCTATCGTGCTATATTTCTAGTAATTATGAACTGCCTATTTGTGGATGTCTGTTATTGGCCTTGTGAACTGTTTCTTTATTATTGTAATCAAATTATTTGTTTTCGCTGTTGATATCCTTAATAAAATAAAATAAAATAAAAATAGGAAAACGAAAATGTATTTAAAGTATCCGTAATTACCTATCAAACCCTCAGACCACTCATTTTATTACAATCGAGAAAGCATGGCCAACGTAACAGCAGCCTTATAAGGTGCGTACAGCGTACTCACAGAGCGCTCGCTCGCCTTGGCTCGACTCGGCTCGGCGCTCGGCTCGGGGCCGAGGGCGAAGTCGTAGTGCGCCATGCCTTCGGTCGCGTAGATGTCTTCGTCGTCTTCTTCGAGTGCACCCACGCCGAAGGCCTGACCACGGATCGACACCTGAAATAGGGAAAACTCAGTCTTATTTAAAAATACCGGAGCAGTGCGAGTCGGACTCGCCCACCGAGGGTTCCGTACAAATTTTTAGGTGCTTACATATTTTAAATAGTTCAGGAATCGAGTCTCGCAGTTTTTTCCGAGCTTTTCCCAAACTTCAAAGACAATTTTTTTATGATTTAATTAAAAATGTCCAGTTTTCAGATTTTTCCCTGCACTTGTAGTATAAGATAATATTACTTGTCAAATTTCATAGTTCTAGGTGATCGGAAAGTACCCTATAAATTTTGATTAAGTCTTCTTAAGATCTTCACCAAATTAAAATGGGACCAATCAGAAGTTACGGAAGTTACACATACTCGAACAAAAAAAGAATAGTCGAAATCGGTTAAGATTTGACGGAATACCATCCGGATACAGTAATAGCAAAAGAAAACATATGCGTCGAATTAAGAACCTCCTCCTTTTTAGGGTTCCGTAGTGGACAAGGAACCCTTATAGTTCGTCCGTCCGTCTGTCTGTCTGTCCGTCCGCGGCTTAGCACAGAGACGGTAAGTACTAGAGAGCTAAAATTTGGCTAGATGTACATGTTAATAACGCCAAAAAAACGGTGGAATAAAACTTCAAAAAAAATTCTTTTTAGGGTAGGTACATCCCCTACACCTAAATTAGGGATACATTTTTTTTTTCGCCCTATTGTTCGAGTAGGACGTCCCCACCCCTCTCCTGGCTAAACGGTTCATTGTAGGAACGTAAAAAAATCTCAGGGTAGTAGCACATATAATGAACTTAAAAGGAAAACTATCACGGCTAAGTAGGCTTTACTAGTTAACGAGTAATAGGCGACCAACTTATAAAACTACAATTTCGTACAAAATCCATTGAAAACGAATTCGATGAAGTTGTTACTTACGTCTGTAAAGCAGATAAAAAATACCCTCTTTCTACGGAACCCTACAATGCGCGTGGCCCCACACGCACTTGGCCGGTTTTTGAAGGTTAAAAATGGGGTTGGACCCGACACATGCTCAGAAGTAGCCAAAGAAAATGCAGCCAAATCGTCACCAACTGGTATCTAAGAGGTGGACAGCACAGAAGACAGGAGGACGGATGAAATACACGGCTAGACCGTACTGGAGATGCGTAGCACTGGACCGTTAACAATGGAAAGAGCTGGAGGAGGCCTTTGTCGGTAGACACTCAAAAATTAGGGATATTTTATAAAGACAGTATAAATATTAAATTAACTTAATCATTCATTCATTAAATAGTTACACTGAATTTAACAATTTACGAATACATATAAATTACAAGTACCTAATGAATATATAAAAGTATTTTTAATTACCAATGAGAATTAGAAGCAGTACACAGTACCATGGCACAGGTTATTCTAATTAATGATCGTGTTGTATTGTTGTATTATTGATATCATCATCATTAGCTTCCAAGTTTCCCGGTCTTGTGCCGCCCGCATCCAGCGACTTCCCGCCACCGTAACCTGGTCGGTACTGTACGGGCGCTACTTATTTATTTGTAATACATGTGAATTTTTTACCAAAAACGCCGTAACACCTGGCCGAATTGTTTGAGTATTTTCCTTCTCACGAAGAGTAAGCAAAACTGGAAAGGACGGTTTTAACGGTTTGTTTAGTATTCTCGTAAGTTAAAAAAATGTAAAGTCGCTACGCCAACCATGTATTCGCTGCCGATGTACCGGATGGGATGAATCACAAGATGTTGACTTTTGCGACGAAATCGTTAAAGGAAATACCGTGGTCTTGAGTAATAATAAATTACCTTGAATTTTCGTAGAGAAATAACCAGGAATTTATTTGTAAAGTAGGTGTGTGCAATCTAAAGATGAGTCAGAATACTCAGTGAAAGTGTTTCTCTGAGCGAATTCAAGTTTTTGTGCCAGATCCCAGAGGGATATGGAGAAAAAGTGTATCTATTATTTCAGCCCCACTAGATTGGATAACGTAATTTCTTAAGCCTCTCTAGCTATACATCCATAGTGTTTTGAAACTAGTTATCAATACAAACAACTTTTGTAATCAGACCAGCTGCGAAATATAAAAAGAGAATGTCAGCTAATTCATACATTCGCTAGGTGAGGAAGTTATTTAAGTAAATATAAATAAATACTTAATAAATTCCACACAACACAATCACTTGACCTAGCCCCAAACTAGGATACCCTGTGCTATGGTAACCAGGCAAGGACATCACAAACATTCACATTAGAGCATGTGAATTAATAAAAACCGGCCAAGTGGGGGTCGGCCTCGCGCACGAAGGGTTGCGGACCGTTATCTATACAACATTTGAATATTAGAAGCGTCTACCTGTTGCCGTTATAAATATCGAGCAAAAAACGGCAAAAAAAATCACGTTTGTTGTATGGGAGCCCCCCTTAAATATTTATTTTATTCTGCTTTTAGTATTTGTTATTATAGCAGCAACAGAAATACATGATTTGTGAATATTTTAACTGTCTAGCTATCACGGTTCATGAGATACAGCCTGGTGACAGACAGACAGTGGAGTCTTAGTAATAGGGTCCCTTACCCTTTGGGTACGGAACCCTAATAAGAAATCGATAAGTATCTATTTATAAGAATTAATGTAATTTGTAATGTATCGTTATAATATTAATTAGCCTACGACCTATTCTCAGACCTACCAAAGATACACAAATAAAAATCACAAAAATCGATGAAGCCGTTTCGTAGGAGTTCGATAACAAACACTGTGACACGAGATTTTTATATATTGGATGTAGTTTTGCAAACAGACTGACAGCCATATTTTATTCGCATCTCTCTTTATGTAGCCTATATATGTATGTGCGTCCCACCCACTGCAGGGCACAGGCCTTCTCTCAGGGAGAGTATGGGCTATATTACCACGCGTGCCCACCGCGGATTGGCAATTTCAACTGCTGAGGGGTATGCGAACACCTCAGACACTCAGGTTTCCTCAGGATGTTATCTTTCACGGTCAGCAAGTGGTATTGCTACTATAACTTGACAAATTTACCTAACTTAGAAAATCAAGTCGGTAAGAAGTAAGAGGTAAGTATTCGGGTTTCCTCACAATGACGATTATCAATCCTTCTTCTATCAAAGAAGTCAAGATAATAAAAAAATCGCAAAATAGACAAATGCATTGTAAATCTTAAAAAAATCGATAAGCTAATAACAGATTATAATGATTATAGGGTTATTAATTTCAAAAAGCGTCGTTCACAAAAGTAAATACAATAGAGAGCCAAATTAGCAACTTTTTTTCTGACAGCATGTTCATCTTGTCAAACTAGTCTAGCACTAGATCGTCGACTTAATTTTTTAAACTTGTCGAAACAAGTATCACACAAGTCTTCGCTCTTCGTACCGCGCGATCGCAGCTGCATCGCGGCGGCAGGCCCTGACTCGGAGCGATTCTTTCACAGGCGTCCTCTGGCTTCGTGCGGCAGCCTCCCCTCGTTGAAGACCGTGGTGCTCGTCTCGCGGTCCACCCACTGCAAGAAGGCGTCGAGAATCGCGAGCACACACTCGATGCTCATCAACGTATGCGGCACAGGGATTCCCCGCTCGGCGATGGACTTCAAGATCGGACGATTCAGCGTCACATTGTATCGTTCGTTCGTCAGTCGCTCGTAAGTACTGGGGAAGGCGTAAGGAAGTCTCTCCGGATCTCGCTGATACTCCCAGGGCATCCTGCCGCTGTCACGCGGCTCCTGGGGCCCGAAGTTGTTCTCTATCTCGAATATGGCCTGCATGAGGTCGCACGCGCGTAACTCCTGCGGCAACGGGCGGCCAAGATGGCCGGCGGCGGCGCGCAGCAGCGGATAGTTCTGCGCGTAACCGTTGTAGGACACCAGGGTCACAGGCTGAGGGAAGGACGCTACGTACTGGTGCAGACGATCCAGTTCACCCTCTTCGAACACCAGGTCGTAGTGTATGAGGGATTGCATCTGGACGTACTGATCGTCGATGGGTTGAAACATGAAGAAGCTGACGTTTTCGTGGAGAATTACGTTGCGCTCCACCAGCTCCCTTCTGCTGACCGGCTTCACGCAGAGCCGGATCCTGCTCAGGGTGTAGTCTTCGTCCCAGAGGCCGGTGACGCCGATATTCACGAAGAGAAACGTCTGGATCGCCATCGCAGAAGTCTCAACTTACACGCGGTAAAGTATTCCTCTTTGGTAACTCGATAACTCAGAGTTATTTTTGTATAAAATAAACAAATAGCAACTCAATACGCGACCGATTAATTCGGCAGTGCGAAAGATATGAAGGCCGGCCGAGATAGCTTTATCGCAAACGCCTTGCATATTTATGATATGCACGTATGCACGGCTTGGACAGGACGGATGAGTCAGCAGGCAGTTTGCGTAGTAACAATGTAATCCATGAAGTTGACACGGTGTGCCTATCATTCGGAGGATAAGTTGGTATAGGAGTTCTGTGAAGTTATGGCATAAAATAAAATGAAACTTTAGATGAGGACATGGCAATGTGTAATTAAAAGAAGAAAAAAAAATGTCAAACCCAAATAAATAAACGAACTTATTTTCAGTTGATTAAGGCGCCACTATTCACAATCTTCAGACACATAAAACACTTCTCCTCGATACCCTTTTACTTTATCATACCCTTTTATCAAGAGCTTTTAATTCGTTCTCCCCGAATGTCATCTTCCTCATTTTCCACGAGTTCTTGGTCTGCCTACCTAAATGTTTGTTATTGCAAAATATTCCCAGCAGTCGACGTGTGCGTTCTAATAAACCAACATTGCCGATAGTCTGGTCTGGTATAGGGTGATGCTGATGACGTTATTTTATTCTATTTATAGCCAACGATTTGCAACAGACTATCATCACATTGTGCAGGAGCCGCTGACTACTAATTACCTACTTAGGTCCATATTGCGCGTAAAATCATAGGATTTTGTGCATAGGTGATATCCATTGCGGGTTTTGCCTCAATCAGTATCAAGACACGTCCTGAAGAACCAGCTATTGATATCACCTACACATACATATAGGGTTGCCTGGAGGAAATTGCTATCAGCTATAAGGGCGCCAATGGGCATTTGTCCTAAATATTGACAATAGTTAAAAATGATACTTCATTTTAAAAGTGTTCAGTAAATATATTATATTGCTAAAATTATAAGTAAATGAATAATATTCACTGATTTCTTGTATTTTTGCGAAGTGTGTAAGCGACCTTGTAATGTTCGTGGCGAGTGGCAGTCCCTGGTCTCTGCCTACCCCTCTGGGATACAGGCGTGAGTTTATGTATGTATGTAACGTACGTTTCACAAGTGGATGTAGGTTTAATTTTGAATACAAAACGCCAAGAACTAAGTATTTTGTAAAATAACAAATACAACATTATTATCTTTTACGTTTGCACAGATTAGTCTTTTTAGTTTTGTTTATTTAAAGAGTTCTTAAGATGGTTTGACGACCTGGGCCTAGATTCTGTTAATGCATTATAGTATCATGACAACTGCAGGAACATGGCAATTTAATTTCATGGCTGCTTTAAGTCTACGCGGGCACGCGTATCAAACCTTCTAGGCGTCAATGGTATGAAAAAACACGTCACGTGACCCGACAGTGTATCTGTCATTATATTACAATACACTAACAGAATCGAGGCCCTGATTACGGTGGCGGGGAGTCGCTGGATGCGGGCGGCACAATACCGGGAAGCTTGGAAAACTCTGAGGGAGGCCTATATCCTGCAGTGGGCGTCAAATGGCTGATGATGATGATGAAGGTCATAGTCTTATACAGGTTAAAGACGATTAACTTTACCACTTTCGGCAACCTACCTTTCTTCTTTTTTACAGTTCTGAACTTGAAAGATCCCAACAGCTCCTATATTATCAAACACTGAAAGATCCCAATTGTCTAACTGCCAAATACCATAAGATAAGACATCAGTTTCTAGTGACACCGTGACTCGATGCAACAACTCCTTCATCATCATCATCACCAGCCATTTGACGCCCACTGCAGGACATAGGCCTCCCTCATGGTTTCCCAAGCTTCCCGGTGTTGGGCCGCCCGCATCCAGCGACTCCTCGCCACCGTAACCAGGTCGTCAGACCACCTACCCACGCTGCGTCGCCCGGTCCGCGGTCGCCAGGTCAGAACTTTTTCGCCCCAATGGCCATCAGCTCTCCGAGCTATGTGCCCCGCCCACTGCCACCTCAACTGAGCAATTGTTTGAGCTATATCACAACGATCTCCTCATTCCTGATTCGATCACACAACGATTATGACCTTGAAAATAACAATTAAAAACCATTTTATGGTGGCCCGATCGGGTCCTTTAGAATTCTACAGATTAACAAAACATATTTTATTTGTTATCAATGGCATATGTGCAATAAACATACAAGTCTATCTATTTATAACTCAAGGACGGCTGGATCTACTTTTATGATAGCAGAATATATTAAAACAAAAAAAAAAAGTATTCTGAGGCGGTACGAACTTTGCCGGGTCAACTAGTAAAATATGGCCTAATCTTTTGACTAACATACACATCTTACATATAAAAATCTCGTGTCACAGTGTTTGTTATCGAACTCCTCCGAAACGGCTTCACCGATTTTCATGAATTTTTCTGTGTATATTTGGTAGGTCTGAGAATACGTCGTAGGCTAATTAATATGGCAAAACAACGTTTGCCGAGTCAGCTAGTACTATTAATATCCGAAAGGACGCTGACTTCTTTTTTTGAATGTCCCTGGGCCGGGCGCTATGTAAATATAGGCTACGAAGTGATAAACAATAACAGTCTCGTTTATAAAAAACAGGATTCCTTAAAACACTCGACAAACGCCGATTAAAATAGTCTGTGGTGGAGATTTCACAAGGAAAAGACGTAACTGTTGGCAACACCAACAAGATATCTTTTCAAGAGATTTCCGTTCCCGTCGAAAATACAGATGTCTGTCAAGTCAATTATGTTTGTACAATACTGTGCAGTAATCCTTTCTTCTCAATTAAATAAAAGAAAAACAATTAAAACACTAGCGCTTCTAAAAAAAAAAAATTAAACTGTTTATTTCAAAAAAAGAACTACATATACATCCATCTTTGGAAGCTGAATCTTCCATATGAGATTATATTGCTTCCAGAGGTTGCTCTAAGATGATAAGTGATCTAAATTAATTAGACTACATACTTATATAACTTAATTTATAAGTAAGAGTATAGGCGTGCAGAAAAACACGGTATACATGCAAACGATTAATTTAACATTATATAGAATAATACTTACTAATGTTAATATTAATTTTAATAATAATGTTATTATTAATATCAACATTAGTAATAGTTAATAATTAATAGATTAATAAGGGAAGTGGGACGCACTACCTTCTCCTCACATTCGGGGTAAGCAGTACGTCCCCCCCCTCATACTTATCATTTAAGAAGTATTTTTTTAATATATTTTTTATGCAATGACTTGAATTCATGGACCTTTTTTCGAGTTTTTCTACTATCGTTATTGTAAGTTTGTTAAGGATGTGGGGGAGCCTGAAATTCCAGGTTCTTTTTCCATAAACATTTAAATATGTGGGTTCTTTGTATATTGACATGTTGCTTAAGTTACGCAGATTTATAGGCCTATTTTTTTTTTTCTAGATGTAATATTTTGTCTTTATATTCAGAAACAATGGCTAGATCAAGCTTGTCGTCATCATCAACCCATTATGTCCCCACCGAGGGGCACGGGTCTCTTCCCTGAGGAAGGTATAGGCCATACTCCACCACGGGGGCCAAGTCCGGATTGGTGGAGGCTTGCAGACTAGTGGCTCGTCTACTGTCAGAAGTTGTCAAGCCGCCCTAAGGCCTCTGACTTGGCTTAACGACTGCCGTCCATCGACGGCAGCCGGCACCAACAGCTTAACGTGCCTTGCGAAGCACGGAACCGCTCGGAAAAATGCCACTAGCGTTAGGCACAGACGGCGACCCATCCATGCACTGAACGCGCCCTGTGTTGCTTAACCTTCGTGATCGTTTAAGATCACTCAGGCAGCCGGGGCTACGAGCGAAGCTTGTCGTAAATATTCATAAATTTACAGTACTGGAATAGTTTCGCGTAGTCATATTTAATTTTCAATGGAACTATTGTTTTTAGCAGTCTTAATTGTAGGTTGTATATGTCACGTAGGTATGATTTGTAGGTTCTACCATAACTAGATTCTGATTTTGTGCCACCAAGCAACCAACCAAATACAGTCCACAAGCTACGCACAGTAACAGATTAAATAAACTGCCTATGAGGACTGCTTTAGAGCAGTCTTTCCCAAAATGGGCGATAACGCCCCCTTGTGGGCGCTGGAGGGCTAGAGGGGGCGTTAAGGGGCCCAGAAAAAATTGGGGGCGCTAACGTGATTTAAGAGGGCGATGGGTAATTTGAAACTTCACTCCTTCATATTTTAAAATTCACTGAAATTAAAATCCTCCTATACTACGAGTACACAACATCCATTTATTCATCATCATCATCATTCAGCCACAAGAAGTCCACTGCTGAACATAGGCCTCCTCCATGGATCTCCAAAAAGACCGGTTGGAAGCGGCCTGCATCCAGCGTCTTCCTGCCATTTGGATGAGGTCATCTGTCCATCTTGTGGCTGGTCGTCCTACGCTGCGCTTGCCGATATGTGGTCTCCATTCGAGAACTTTTCGGCCCCATCAGCCATCAGTTCTGCGTGCTATGTGCCCCGCCCACTGCCACTTCAACTTACTAATCCGCTGGGCTACGTCGACGACTTTCGTTCGTCTACGGATCTCATCATTTCTGATTCGATCTCGTAGAGAAATTCCGAGCATAGCCCTTTCCATAGCTCGTTGCGTGACCTTGAGCTTTCTTATAAGGCCCATAGTGAGAGACCACGTTTCAGCACAACATCCATTTATTAGTTCATATTTATATCCTATTTTATTATATAAACATAAACTAAAAATACATTAAATATTTATTATTTTTAATGCGTTCACAACGCTATTTATATCTTAAGATATTTAGTAATAGGTATCAAACACTGAAAAGTATTGGTGTCTTCAAGTGTCGCAGGTGAGGTCCCCACCTCTAGACACGTAATAAAAATAGGTATACCTATCTGTTGTTGCGGCCAAGCTGAGTACTTGCCGAACGGGGTTTTTGGTAAGAAGTCTCGTTTCGAATACAGGTTTAATGAAACTCCAGGAGAGACTAATATGTTATTGAGGTTTTTAAGGTGAAAAAAAGGGGGGCGCTACAAAATAACAGATTTTCAAAGTGGGCGCTAGACGAAATAAGTTTGGGAACCTCAGCTTTAGGGGAATCGTGTTTTTATAACTAAAGCCCTAAGTGTTATTTTGATTGTGATAGTAACCCTCAGTTTCTCGTACACTAACACGCTGTTAATCTACTGTTAACAGCTGTCAATTGACCAAAGTGCATACAAAAAAAAACCACTGACAGCTGTTAACAGTAGATTAACAGCTTGTTAGTGTACGAGAAACCGGGGGTTAGTAATCAGAAATCAAAAATATATTTCAATTTGCAGAATTTACATCCTGTTTCTTGAATGTCAATGTACAATGTCAGCAGCTGCTTTCGGTCCGAGTTGTAGTGGAGAAAGGCGGCGAAAAATAAACTATGCTCTGAACATCTTTTCTCAAATCATCTTATAGCCCAATTCCCATACAAATGTAGTTTGATTATATTATTTTTGTTGCACAAATCTGTGCTGACGACAATTTTAAAAACCTATTTAGACGCTAAAAATTCCACCGTAACACAGAGAAATTTGTAAAGAGGAAATTTGTAATTTCGCCGATGCCAGTACTTGCCCATTAGCTCAGTTGGGGGAGCGCTGGCACGGTTAGCCGGAGGTCGCGGGTTCAAGTCCCGGCATGGGTGGAATATTTACCCTCTAAAAATGTAGTTTGATTTTTATTTACAAACGACATACCGGATCGCAATGAAACTTTACCAATACGTTAAGAGGACACAAAGCGAGTATTGACCGTGCTTAGAATTGGAAATAAACTTATCAAAACGAACTTATAGCCTTGCGAATAGTTTCTACGCAAAGTCTTAAGTCTATCAGGCTCTAATTTCTTTTTTTTTTTTTCGTTATTCTCAGTTGTAAGCACGAGCAAACCTTGATTTGTGTCCTCTGAACATATTGCCAGTGTCGTTGAGATGTTGTTCACGAACTAAAATCAAACTTCGGTTGTATGGATACTGCTGCTCAAGGGGCACCTTAAGTAAATCTTGCATCTTATAATTGGGCATCTGCTGATGTGGGCGCCTCTTCCGTAGTGCCTCTGACATATTTGCAGAGGCCCGGGTAGACTGCTACTATGCATAAGCGGTGTGCATATGCTTAGCTCCAACAGCTTCCTGAGCATGATAGCAGGCCGTCTAGCTAGATTCACCCTACATGCGTCACTGTGCCAGCCTGCATGTACCCTCTAATATGTACTGTTAAATATAATTTATAATATGTGAGTGGTGGACCAAAAAGGGACCTCAAGGGAAAATACTCGTAATTGATTTCGAGAAAATCGCGTTTGAAGTTTCGTGTATAAACAGGTTTCGATCACAAAACGGGTACGCACCACGCACGTAAAAATTACACCTTACACACAGGTACGCTGTGTGTAAGGTGTAATTTTTCCAAAACTGCCTCGGCTCACAAAAAAAAAATCATAAAAAAATTACTACGGCACCTAAAAATATTCTGGTTAGACCAAAACAAAGCTAAAATACCACAGATTTAAGCATTCAAATAAAAAAAATAACGGTTTCCAATCCCTCCAGGTGTCTTTTTGGTCAAACACTCACATATATTGTATCTTTAGCTATAAACTGTACTAACATATAAAATAAATTTTATGAAATAACATAAAATAAAACTAAAATATATAGTTTTAATTGAATGTGAAGGAAAACATCGTGAGGAAACCTAAGTGTGTGAGCTATTCACATACCTCAGCGCTTGAAATCGCCAATCCGCGGTGGGCACGCGCGGTGATTAAGCCCATACTCTCTCTCTGAGAGAAGGCATGTGCCCTACAGTGGGACGTATATAGGCCGTCAATATGCAATATTTATGTAAATAAAAATAAATAAATAAATATTTAGGACAATGCCCATTCCCCTCTCTCTTTAACTTGAAGTCACCCAATGCTGAGTGTAGCTCAGCTGTATACTGTCGGGACGTAGGGTGCTTATGATGATGATATATTTTTCACTTCTCATGCTCTAAAAGTTCGTCTTTATGTCGTGCGTAGGCGACATAAAGTCGCTTTTTATGCTCTAGAGCATAAAGTAAAATCTTCGTCGAAGACCAAGGCAATCGCTGCAACAGCCACACGAACATCTTTAACTTCATACAACAACCTCTTTATTTTATTTCGTTTCGTTCGTATTCTAAGACCAAGGCAAAGATACCAACAGCCAAAGTACACAATAAAACTTCATGAAATAAACTTATAATTTGTATTTCGTCTCATTTATTATTTTTTATATTTGTTTATTTTTCAATTTAGTAGATCAGTATAGTATTTAAGCCATAACAACAACTTATCATAGTTATAAAAAGAAAATGTTTTTATAACTGAGCAGTATGTAACGACCTTAAGTCAGGTGTCACGTCCCTACAGAAAAAAAAAGAAAAAAAAGTTAATTGGCGGGAACCATAATTATTTTTACATGTTGCTGTTTCATTTCCTCGCAATCGAAGTGAAAAGTAGAGTGTACAACTCGTCCATAAAACCCATTTTACACTCGACTTTATATCTATCCTCGCTCGGATGGATAAACGTCTCGAGTAAAATGGTGCGTTTTATGCACTTGTTGTACAATCTACTATTTAAGCCGACTAACTAAGATGAGTTTTACTCACTTGAAATAAATTAATATTATTATACATAATCAATTATTATACACTCATGATGTTTCTTATTTATTTGACAGGAAACCATAGGCGAAAAATGTAACACTACACGGACACCTTTTTTTTTTCACAATAGTGCTGCGATATGTTTTGCTACAATATTATAATAAGTATTATGTACCGAAGACTATTCAAGTCAATTTTCTATAAAATACATTAACCTATCTTATTACAAGGATTAATACTATAAGAAATTAGGTTTAAATATTATAAAGTAACGAAATAATATGAAATGTTCGGTAGTTTTAAGTTTCAGACACACTAACTATAAAAAATGTAAAATAAAATTATCAATGGATTAAAACATCAACATAATTAAAATCGATTATCATAAACAATCGGTAACTTCTTAGAACGTCACTAAATCGAGCTGTAAAAAGGTAAATAAACGGTTGGACCGCCTGTAGTAAATCAATAAATAAAACGTAAATAAAAGTGTGTTACCTTGCGTCCCTTCTCAGTGGTGCGCAGATGGCTAGCCGGCTCGGCCAAGCTTCCCAGCACCGAGTTTCGGCTCAGCCCGACGTAGCCCAGGCCGAAGCGGTCGCTCTTAGCGTGCTGAAGACAGGGCTCATAGTCGTCTGGCGCGAAGAGTGTGTCGTAGTCCAGTTCCGAGTCAGAGCTGGACGCCTCTTCGGCGGCCGGCTGGCTGTTCTGTGAGAGGAGTGGCCTCTTAAGCTGATTTTACATTTGCGAAGGCACCGTTGCGAAAGTGCTCATTTTCGCGAAGGTATTTTCGTCGTTTTGAAACACGTGTCGATCATGAAACCATATTCGAGATGCAATCGGGTAGAGCGCGATTTTAAAATGGTCGTCAAGAAAGCAGTGTTGCCGTCGCGAAAGTACGAAAAACATACGAAAATAGTTCGAGCGACGACGTTTTCGCAAAGGTACTTTCGTAAATGTAAAATCAGCTTTAAGGCTGTTCTTATGCGGAGCGTGCTGTCGCACAATTTTGTAATTTTAGTGATTGTAATGAAATGAGTATACATTCGATAAATATGGTCTGAGGGTTTGATGGACAATTAAATTGCGGATATTCATGGCATATTTTTCTTATCCTGTACTAAATTTTTGATTGAGAAAAGCCATGTGACATTTTTCCGTGTTATCCTGCTCCCTAAATTAGCCACGCCCATTTTGCCACGCCCATTTTTTCAAAATCGCGGCCACCAACCAAACCTTTATAAATCGAAAGAGGGCTTCTAAACGAGTAGAAAACAAAAAAACATTATCGCTCTTAAGTGTCTCGGAGCTGAGATATTTGATGTTGAAGTTTTGAATACTTTTTTCGCAATCGCTATTCCCACGCTGACAGATCAATCATTTTATCATCATCATTTACAGATGAAAGATCAATAATTCATTTGTCAATTAAAAAATGACAGCTGTCATTTGATTTTGCCAAACATTGATTGATTGACTACGAAAATCTCTGAGGAAAATCTATAAAGAAAAGAACTTCCCGCAATTTTCATGATATTTAAACTATGAGTTTAAACTACAGTTTTTAGTCTTTTTTAAGTTAAAGTACACAATTCACAAATTAAATAGGTTTTGGAACGCATTTTTTTTTTATTTTGGCCTTAAGCAATAAAGATTTTTGTTGTATTTTTGTCTTTGTTTAGTTGGTTCGTTCTATAGTTTATCTATGGTTCGTTCCAGTTCGTATCGTTCTCAGTCATTCTTTCTGTCTGTTTGCTTGCCATCTGACTTTGTCATTGTGCGCACGCATTAACTCTCCAAAAAACCGTTTGTTTTTGAACTATTCGATCGGCGCGTCGATCAATCCATGGTATAATAATAGATCAATCGAATAGTCAACTCACGGTCGGCGCACTGGTATTATTTATTAATAGAAAATAAAAAATACCAATTTTAAATCAAAACTTCAACATCAAATATCTCAGCTCCGAGACACTTTAGAGCAATAATGTTTTTTGTTTTCTACTCGTTTAGAAGCCCTCTTTCGATTTATAAAGGTTTGGTTGGTGGCCGCGATTTCGAAAAAATGGGCGTGGCAAAATGGGCGTGGCTAATTTAGGGAGCTGGGATGTCACATGGCATTTGATTCCAATACTAATAATTTTGGAAACAACTTTTATTTATTTAAACCTACGTAGGTATAGGAAAACAAAAATATATTTGGAATGTCTGTAATTTAATTATGCATAGAACACTCAGATTACATTTATGAAAAGTTTACTCATATTATTAAAGTATTAAAAAATGCTGAATTGTGAGACCGAGACAGCATGCTCCACGTAGGAGGCATAGCATGCTCTCTCGCTCGCACCTACCATTTTAAAGCTTGAGCTTCGTACCATGTGTACGACCTCGTAAAAAGATATCACTTTCGATAACTGAAAATAAATATCGATAAATCGAAAACATATATATCACCGATATATTATGTCGATTATTTTCAGAAAAAAAAATCTATATTTTTTACCCCACCCAGCCTACAAAAAAAACCAAAAATTTATTTTAAAGTAAAGAATTTACATTCTGTTTGCGGAATATCAATGTACCATGTTAGCAGCTGCCTCCGGACCGCATTCGTAGTAGAGAAAAAGGCAGCGGGATTATCGTTATCATTCTTTGTCATTTTCATTATCGTTATTAACTTAATTCCAAAAAAAAGCGAGTAAGTGAATCCGGAATTAAGTTAATAAGATGTAGTGCATACGACAGCTTTAGTTCGGAAATTATCATTATTGTTCAACACAATAATATTTTTTACATTGAACGCAGCCCGAAGGTTTTTCAAAATTAGCAACACTTTCTATTTCCCGCTGTCAGTTTAAGCACTTCCTTTAAGACATTCCGATAAATAAGTCACATTAAAGTACAACCGAGATCATCTCATTAGAAACCCCACCGAACCAGCCCCTGGGCCTATATTCAAAGCACAGTTTAGTCGCTTCCAATTGTCATTCGGCTACCTGCGGCTGGCACGTGTAGACGCGGCGCTTGTCGCGAGCGGTGCGACGCTCGCCGGCGCCCTGCCCCGGCCGCCAGCCCAGCGCGCGCAACATACGCACGGCGGCCGTCTCGTGCACCGCACGGATCATCGCCTGGAGCACTGGCTCGCCTGGCGGGGACAAAACAATCACTGAGCAAGTAAAATGGGTCACGATTCAATTCAATTCATTCAAACTTAGACATGGTAAGCCTTTTAATGTATGTCGTTTCCTTCTGTGTACAATAAAGTGTTCTGATCTAATCTAATCAATTCAAAAATACTTTATTGCACAAAAGGGGTGTTTGTACGAAGGCGAGCTTAATACTAGTAAGTATTTTCTTCCAGCTGACCTCATTTGGGCCCACAGCAGACCCGTGAACAAACTAATCACTGAGCAAGTCGAATGCGTCAAAATTCCTTTGGTCTCTCAGCGGACTTGTGAACAAACTAACTTCGTAAATAATCAACCCCACCCGATATACAATTTATATAATCAATAATATATATCCTTTAAAATCGATGTACCTTATGCACAGACGGACTAAGTCGCGTTTTGACTAAATTTTGTACGAGTACAGACGACAGCACAACGACTCGTACATCTGTGCGCTCTGCTCCATTGCGTTACAGGTGTCCTTACAACAAAGTAAAGTTCCAAATGTCGACTGGATTGGCTCTTTCCTGTATTTGTAATCAATTGCCATTGAGCTCTTTTCTTTCTATACTGTTCATATCTCATCTAATTTATTTACTAATCTAAAAATTTAATTTTGTAACACTTCAGCGTGACGAAGCCGTTTGTGATTTAGTTTTTATCAACCTATTTTTTGTCTTAATGGCTCATGCTGAAAATCAGCGCCGACTGGTGTTGCATGCATCTCCGGGCGGCATATTGCTGAGTATGGGTCCATTTGCCAAAAACTTTAAGATAAGATAGCCTAAGAATATTCCTTGTTGTACACACCAGAAAACAGCATCTTTAGGTTGTACTTTTATATCATCATCATCATCATGATCAGCCCTTTGACGCCCACTGCAGGACATAGGCCTCCCTCGTTGTTTTCATAACCATGAGGGGTTTTGCTATAATCGCCACGCTTGGCAGGCGGGTTGGCGATCGCAGTATGCGGTTGGAATCTCAGAAAGACGCTGCTGCCCGTCTCCTGGTAATTTATTTCCTTAGTCGCCTTCTACAACATCCACTGGAGCAAATGGAGTGACGCTATTCTTAATCCGGCACCACACGGAACCTTTTCGGTACTTTTATTTATGTATAAAGTGTGTTTTTGGCAATAAATGTAGTTCACTTTCACTTTCACTGAGCATGTCAAACGCGTCAAAATTCGTTTGGTCTCACAGTAGACTTGTGAACAAACTAATCACTGAGCAAGTCAAATGCGTCAAAATTTCATTAGGTCCACAGATGACTTGTGAAACAACTAATCACTGAGCAAGTCAAACGCGTCAAAATTCCTGTGGTCTCACAGCAGACTTGTGAACGAACTAATCACCAAGCAAGTCAAACGCGTCAAAATTCCTTTGGCCCCACAGCAGACTTGTGAATAAACTAATCACCAAGCAAGTCAGACGCGTCAAAATTCCTTTGGCCCCACAGCAGACTTGTGAATAAACTAATCACCAAGCAAGTCAAACGCGTCAAAATTCCTTTGGCCCCACAGCAGACTTGTGAATAAACTAATCACCAAGCAAGTCAAACGCGTCAAAATTCCTTTGGTCCCATAGCAGACTTGTGAATAAACTAATTACCAAGCAAGTCAAACGCGTCAAAATTCCTTTGGTCCCACAGCAGACTTGTGAATAAACTAATTACCAAGCAAGTCAAACGCGTCAAAATTCCTTTGGTCCCACAGCAGACTTGTGAATAAACTAATTACCAAGCAAGTCAAACGCGTCAAAATTCCTTTGGTCCCACAGCAGACTTGTGAATAAACTAATTACCAAGCAAGTCAAACGCGTCAAAATTCCTTTGGTCTAACAGCAGACTTGTGAATAAACTAATTACCAAGCACGTCAAACGCGTCAAAATTCCTTTGGTCTAACAGCAGACTTGTGAATAAACTAATCACCAAGCAAGTCAAACGCGTCAAAATTCCTTTGGCCCCACAGCAGACTTGTGAATAAACTAATCACCAAGCAAGTCAAATGCGTCAAAATTCCTTTGGCCCCACAGCAGACTTGTGAATAAACTAATCACCAAGCAAGTCAAATGCGTCAAAATTCCTTTGGTCCCACAGCTGACTTGTGAATAAACTAATTACCAAGCAAGTCAAACGCGTCAAAATTCCTTTGGTCCCACAGCAGACTTGTGAATAAACTAATTACCAAGCAAGTCAAACGCGTCAAAATTCCTTTGGTCCCACAGCAGACTTGTGAATAAACTAATTACCAAGCAAGTCAAACGCGTCAAAATTCCTTTGGCCCCACAGCAGACTTGTGAATAAACTAATCACCAAGCAAGTCAAATGCGTCAAAATTCCTTTGGCCCCACAGCAGACTTGTGAATAAACTAATCACCAAGCAAGTCAAATGCGTCAAAATTCCTTTGGTCCCACAGCAGACTTGTGAATAAACTAATTACCAAGCAAGTCAAACGCGTCAAAATTCCTTTGGTCCCACAGCAGACTTGTGAATAAACTAATTACCAAGCAAGTCAAACGCGTCAAAATTCCTTTGGTCCCACAGCAGACTTGTGAATAAAGTAATTACCAAGCAAGTCAAACGCGTCAAAATTCCTTTGGTCCCACAGCAGACTTGTGAATAAAGTAATTACCAAGCAAGTCAAACGCGTCAAAATTCCTTTGGTCTAACAGCAGACTTTGTGAACAAAATAATCATTGAGCAAGTCGAATGTGTGAAAATCACTTTAGGAGCTTATGTTGCTTTATATTACTTTGGAAGCACAGCAGACTTGTAAACAAAGTAATAATTTAATAAAACTGAATTTGCACGGATAAACACTTTGATAAGTTAAAGTCACTTTGTAACTTTGTAACTTTTGTTTTGTTTGTGATAATCTCTGCCCTAAGATAAAGAAACTCTGTAAGTTATTACGTGGGAATCTGTAATTGGCCATGTTATTAACCTGAAATGTTAAGTCTTTTGTTATTAATTTCGCTGTAGATTTCCCTATCATTAAATAAAATTAAAAATATAATAAAATAACGGGGAACTTGCATAAAATTTAGATTGAAGTGACAAAGGTTTTTACACCATAGAAGATGCAAGTTTCCTAGTAATAAAAACTTATTTGATTTAGTTTGCTCATTAAATTCGTAATCTGATTCGTATGGAGAGTTTTTGTACCATATGAATGAAATTACTTTGCAAGAGATTATAGGTATTATGAAAAGTATGAGTTACAGAGAAAATTCTTTATCAAGAATTATCTTTTAATGCAGCCTCTCCAATAAGATCAAAATATATTCTTTTGCAAGTTTATTTGAGATTCAGTGAACTTGCAAAAAAATTTGTTTCATGCGTTTAATATCAAAGATTATTTAGCTGACAAAAATATCTGGATTTAAATGCATTTCAAATCAGGAGTTCTAACTTTCAGAATAATAAATTAAATTCCAAAATTGAAAAGACCGAGTTTGGAGTTTTTTGTCCATTTGTACTCCAAAACGATCTCTATTTTGAATTGAAAATCACCTGGTTTAACTTGTAACTTTCATGAAGTCGCAGTTTCTGTGCCACTTAGAATAAAACATTTTGATTTCGAATTTCAGTATGACCATCCGATAATCTGAAGCAGATTGATGGCAGCGGCTAGATGTAGATGGCAGTGGCGTGCCTTGTGGGAGGTCGATGTCCAGCAGTGGACAATTATGGGCTGTTTGATTGAAACAAACAGGATCTCGATTCTTAAGTGAACTATTTTGATATTAGTACCGGGTATAGGTCCATCGTAGAAGGCGCGTTGCTGCTGCCGCTTCCGACCGGAGAATTCGCTGCGAGTCTGTAGAAGCCGCGGCGCTATCCCGAACTCGCCGCGGTCTTCCTCGTCCATGAAGTCCTCGGGACGGTAGCCCTGTGGAATGAAACAGAATATTCAGACTATTCACTCTCTCACTCGCACATTTAAATTTTTTAGTTGTAAAAGAAATAAAGATGGGAAAGTGGATTTGGATTGGGCATACAATGAAAAAATCTGCCAACCACCCATACAAAATTCTTCTGAAATGGACCCACTGGAACAAAAGAAAATCATCCAGAGATGCTCAATCTATGAGGAGGCAACCAGTATTAAGACAAATATGGACAAAGCTTGAATTAAAGGCAAAAATCGGCCACTATGCAAAAGATAAAAACCTAATAAACATAATTATTAGCAGAAAAATGAAATGAAAACTTTGAAATACTGCTCGTTTGTCTAGCGGTATCACATCCAATTACTATGCCAGATGTTGTGGGTTCAATTCCCACTGCGGGCTGCTGTTCATTTGCACAAAAGGTCTCAATCTGAAGGTATTTCCATGTCTGTGATGTCCTTGTCTGGTTACCATAGAACAGGGTATGCTAGTTTGGGACCAGAACAAGTGATTGTGTTGTGTGGAAGTAGAAGTTATTATACATTTTACAATACAGTGGTCTTAGCTTTGTCGGAGCGCGAGCTCCTGAAGGCGGCGGGGGCGAAGCCCTCGGGCGTGGCCACAGAGTTGCCGAAGCCTGCTGAGAAGCCCCCGGTGAACGCGCCGTGGAAGCGACGCCGCCCGTGCGCATCCGTCGCATATTGGTCAGTAGCATCGCGCTGCTGGAACCTCTTCTTGGACGGTACATCATCTGATATGGATTGGGATAGTCATTAAATTATTGTTCTACACAATATAAGTTATTATAATAGCAGGTTACTTAATTTTACATGACAGCTCTTTGTTGATGTTAAGATGAAAAAAATGTTATAGAGTTATTTTCTAATATGTATTCTTCACTGCCAAAAAAATTTGCGTTTTGGACTCGTGTGGTTTAGTTCGCCGACCCTAGAATTATTTATTCTGATAAAGAAATCCAGACTAGGGCTTACAATAATGGAATATTCGTATTTTTATTGTGAACATAATGAATGAAAGGGCATCCTAATTGTGGAATTATTGTGTTGTTCGTATCCAATTCATTGTTTTAATTTTTGGTCATCTAATTATTTAATTAAAAAATTGTTTAAAATACTTGATATTCAAGGTACGATTGGTGCTGGCATTTGGAGTATGGCCTATACCTTCCTCAGGGAAGAGACCCGTGCCCCTCGGTGGGGACATAATGGGTTGATGATGATGGTGCTGGCATTTAATATCTAAACTTCTTATTCATTGACTTTTCACCAGTATTAATTCCAAGTCTCAACTAAAGGGTATAAATAGGAAAACTTAGCCAATTCCGTTAGTAAATGAGGAGATATCACAATAACTTTTTTGAAGATATGAAAAGGTCCACTTCGGATCAAGTACTTGGAGAGGTTAGAAAAAATCTAAACTTGTCTTGTAGACTTGTGGTGTCAGCGTAACTTAGAGAAGTGGCACAGTATTCAGGTCTATGACTCTATAAACGTGGTACCTAAATCTATTGAAACTCACCTTCTTCATAAGGCTCCAAAGCTGTACCGTAACGAATGATATTTTCCTCGTCGGAGTCACTCATATTTAAACTATAATGTATTTACGAGAAATGAATGGTTAAAAATATCTTGCTCGAGCAAATACATCTAACCAATTAACGCCAAAACTGTGGTAAAACAATAACAAAATTTTTATATTACGCAAATTCCATTCATACAAAATCATAACAACTAGTGATGTGAACAAGCTGTAAGGAAACTGGTGAAAGACGGTTTTTTGACTAATTATTACTGGTTATTTCAATATTCGACATCTATTTTGCTTACTGTGGTGTAATTTGTAATATGTGGCCAGTGGCATAGAGAAAATCAATATGTTGGAACGTGTACTGACGATAGTCGGAATAGTTTTAGATGAAGCAAGCTGTTTGTAGTTTGTAAGCGGTGGTAGCGTAGTGGGTAAAACATTGGACTCGGAAGTGAGATAACCAGGTTCGATTCCCAGTGTAGGCATGTACGTATGACTTTGTTTATTTTCAAAGTTACGTACATAGGTACATTATTTTTCGAAGTTTTGTACATTTGTGAAGTTATAGTAGCCATACGACGCGCTAACAGGTGAAGGAAACATCGTAAGAACAAGTTTGAAGTAATTTTCAGAACTAGAGAAGCTTTATACAGATGCCATTCTCAGAACCTCGAGATTGTGCTGGCTTGGATCCCCAGCCATTGTGGCATTAAAGGGAATGAAGTAGCCGATTTTTATGCCAAGGAGGCTACTGAAGTTGGTACTGTGTCACATAAATTGTACCCACAAGACATATGCGCTACCGCTAAACCTAGATTGCAGGGTACTTGGGGCGAGATATGGAATACTTCTCGAAAAATTAAGGGCAAACATTATGGAGATATCCAACCCTCTATTCCCGTTAGACCTTGGTTTTTTAAATTCCGCCTGGCTGACAAAAGAACCACATCTACGATATGCCGCCTCCGCCTTAATCACATTTGCTCTCCGGTGTTCTTAGCCAAGATTCGAGTCAGGGACAGCTCTCTATGCGAGTGCGGTCTCGACGAGGGAACCCCAGATCACATATTTTTCAACTGCCCGAAGTTGTCATGTTCTCTTTATGACATGTTGCCTCCTTTTGTCCAAAGACCTACTGACTTTAAATCCGTTCTAAAATATGTTAATACTCCCTTTGTTAAAACTTTGGCTTCATTTATTTGTTCTAACAATATTAAACTGTAAAAGTCTGCTATTAGACATTAATATTCTAATAATTGGTGGTGTTGGTATACGTTTGTGTTTGTTCTTTGGTTTTAGGTTCCCCACCGGCCTGCGGCTACAGTCCAAATAACCGGTCAACAGTAATTGTGTCACTCCCATGACTGACTCGTTATTGGCAGAAGTAGTCGTCCAAGACAGGACCGATTTGAGTTGCCATTAATTAAAAAAAAAAAAAAAAAAAAAAAAACATCGTAAGGAGACCTGAGTGTCTTTTTTGTTCTTCTTCTTCGCTATTCACATACCTCAGCGCTTGCAATCGCCAATCCGCGGTGGGCCCGTGTGGTGAGTCCATACCTACACTCTCTCTGAGAGAAGGCATGTGCCCTACAGTGGGACGCAAGCTGTTGGATAAAAAAATAAGGAAATTAAAATTAAAATGTATATATTATCGGTACAGGATTACAGAAACCATAAGTTACCATGATGTATTTGACCTATTTTTGCACCACAATCCTAACATTTAAATTAATAATAACATAGTAGACATAATTTAGTTCCCGTTATTAGCTCATTTTCAATACTTTTCATAAATATCATAAAACTTTATTGATACAAAAACCGGTTTAAAAAAAAATGTAACACCACAGAATAACTAAAATAAAACTTAACTTATAACAGAATAATTTGACTAATTTTTTTGCGTACTTCGCCTTTACCTTTGGCCTATCCCTGTGCCTATATTGTATATGCTTTGGCCTTTGGATATGAACTAAAATGAGACGATTTATCCAGCGTCCAGTAGCACATTCACTCACACTAGATGGCTGGAGGGACCAGTAGACCCTGCAATGGAGTAGGCAATGATATGTATAGCGAGTATGCTCATCACCACTCATTATGTACAGAACGACAAAAGTTGAATTCAAACGTACAGGTTTACTTGACACGTGCGTCGTCCGCTCCGAGTAAACGATTAGCGTTCTCGTCGAGACCACGAGACTGCGTCAACGTGTCATGCATGTAATAATATACAACACATTCACACGTACACTTACGCCTTCACTCACCCTCTGCTCAGTGGCTGAAACCAGATCCCAAGACCCCAGTCGTAGGGCTGAGCAGAGTCCACATACTCATCCACAACCTTCACTCACTTATATATACTCTTCCTACTCACTCAAGCTAACTCCTGCACACACCTGCATAGTACATTTTTTAATTCTATATAGGTAGTCTAGTTATCATTTTGCACCACACTTCCATCATACTTCTTCGGTTTTATCTTTGTTATCTAATCTAATGTTCAGCACAATGTTTCCAAACATAGGCCACCATGATTCAGGGTCGAAACTTGTGTGATGGGGGTTTTTCATAGCTCTAGCTCTAGTTAGACGTTATTGCATGCATGCAACGCGTGTTCCGAGTTTGCCTGAATATTCGAAAGCCAAGCACATATTAGGCCAAGCAAAACATGGGGAAATACATGCTAAACGAGTTTCAAAAAAATAAAAGAATGTGGTGGTCCCAGTGATTATAATAATATACTCTTTGGTCTGGACAAGAACTCCTTGGTCTGGGGTTTGGTCTGTAGGTACTTCAGTCTCTGAACTGAATTTAATCAATCCATTTTAGTCTGTGATACATATAAAAAATAAAAAAGTCAACCAAGTTTGTGGATGTTCCGTTTTGTTTTGGCTTTATTTTTGTTTATTTCCATCTAAAACATGGAATGTACGTAATGGTTTTACACACTTCACAATTTTGAACGCCGCGACAATGGTATTGAACGCAACGGAGGCGCCTTCTCAGGCCGAAGTAATTTTTGTCGTCGAAGCGACCGCTGCCAACGGGGCCTATATCGGCGAACTTACTTCCAACTATATTGTGCCGACTCTCGAGTAAGATTTATTCTTATTCTTATACTTGCTGTAGTCTGCTCTTCGGGGATTAACGACCTGTGTGGAGTTAAAAACTCTCTTCTTCAACCTGTAACCACCCAATGCTGAGTGTCTTGGGCTTTTCGCATCCAATCTTTTCCTGCCACTTTAACCAGGTCGTCCGTCCTTCTTGTTGCTTGTCTGCCCACACTTCTTCACACAGTATAATCTGTACAGGTACTTCCATGGTGGATCGCTGGAGGACGGTGGCGGCAATGGGTCGGCATATGGAGTGGTCACTTACCGGAGTGCTGACTGTGCCCCAGGGCTCCCAGTGGCCACACACGGGCCCTTTACCTTACCACAGGAAGTTGTTGAAACCATTGAAAAGCTCCAGTCAGTATTTCCTTTTCATTTAGGTATTTTATAATTTGTGAAGAGTTAAATTATTACAATACTTGATGTAGATGTACACTGCTTTTACTAGAATATCTAGAAATAAATGTTGCATCAAGTTTGATAAAGTCAATAGCCTAACTGTACTGTGAGTCATGTAATGAAAAATAATTTAACAATCATTGGAAGACCAAATTCTTTATTGTTAAATTACTTTTCTTAATGTTTCTTTTCTAAAACAGGTTTCACGCTAATATAGTCGATAGATATAGTATCTATATAAATTTTATGAAAACTATTCATCAAGCAAAACAATGTGGATGGGAAACATGCCTCAAACATACATTGGAGTGAAATTGTTTTTATGGCACAGAAGGCGTAGAAAAACTTAAAAATAACTACAATATACAATACAATATTAAAAAATAAAACAATAAAAATACTTTTTTAATGCTTTTATGTGTTTAAAAGTAACATAAACTCACGCCTGTATCTCAGAGGAGTAGGCAGAGACCAGGGACTGCCACTTGCTATGATCCTGACTGATCACTTTCGCAAACTAACCAAAACTGGCGTAAATGCATACAACAACGAATGAATGTTGATGTTTAAAAAAATACAAAAATTTAACATATTCTAATAATAAAAACTTATTAGATTTTGTTTTGTATTGAATTCTAAACATGTTCTAATATGGGTGTAGACTAATCTAATATATGAAAATCTCATGTCACAGTGTTTGTTATTGTTCTCCTCCGCCATTTCGAAGGAGGAGGAGTTCACCAATATTTATGAAAAATTTTGTGCATATTTGGTAGGTCTGAGAATAGGTCATAGGCTAATTAATATGGCAAAATAAAGTTTGCAGACTCAGCTAGTAAGAACATACTTTTACAAGATTATTCAAGTATTGGGTGTCTCAGGGTGTCCTAGTTTTGCACCAGGACAGTGATTGTGTTGTGTGGAAGTTATTATTATTATTGATAACCGCTTCATACATTATTAAGATGTTACAAGTACATTGCAACGTCATATTGAGTCCAATTTATATGGCGCGTTTTTGTACCACGTGGCTAGACTTACTTTTTGACAGATTATAATATTACTTATACTAAATTATGAAAAATCTTAATTACAAAAAAAACCATGACCATGGTCTTTCCAATGAGATCAAATAATTATTATTGCAAGTTCTCCATTAGTTTCTTGTAGTTGCGTGGCTTCATCAATCAATCAGCCATATTCGTCCACTGCATGAAAGTAAATAAGTTACTCTATGGTAGCGAGGCTTTATTACATTGCATAAAGTCACTCCCTGAGGGGTAGGCAGAGACAAGAGTTTACCAATTGCTACGATGCTGACTATTTCGCAACATTCATTAAGAATTCTAAATTCTCAATCAAAATTATTAAGTCCGTTTCACTGGTTTCCTCCACACAGGGTAACCTAACGAGGAGACCAGAGTTACACTTACAGTTACGCACGTGACGGGTCGAACTCAGTAGGCCACTAATAAATCTAAGAACATCCTTTTAAATCACCTGTTATTTTTAGGCTCACTCTGTAACTTACTTGGTAAGAAGCAAATAAATCAATAAAGTATTAAGTATTAAGTATTAGTATTATTATTATCTTATCTAAATCTCTCAGATTCGTCGGTGGTCGAGGCGAGAGCCGTGCTTGCGTCACGGAGGCTCTCGCCGCAGCGCTGGCGTGTCTCGAGGAGTTAGGCAGAGGGGACGCGCCCCGCCACGTGATCCTAATATGCTGCTCGCCGCCATACAGCGCTCCTGGATTGCCCCAGCCTCCGGGTGAGTCATTACATCTGTTTTGTTCGGGGATTTCGTGGTGCGCGATAATTTAGTGGACTGTATGAGTGAATGTAGGTAGGTTCTTTATTGAGTGCGATTGTAGGTGGGGCTTTAGGAAGACTGAAAGACTTAACAGGTCCGATAGCGAAGAGGGTCAAAGGTCAGCGTACCTCGGGCGGGAGCCGCTTCCAGCTCCTCGATTTATCTTCCACGACCGCCCACCGTGAGTGGCGTCGCCTGACCTGACGACGATTGAGCCGGGTCCGTCCTTCAGCTTCCTTCAGCACTCAGTTCTCAGTGTTGGCTCACGAAATTACACGAGAGGCGATAGGCGATAGGACGATAGCGATAATCGAAAATGGTGGCAAACAGCAGCGACAGGGAAAGTGCTGTTGCCTCGACAATGACTTTAAACCGACCGACGACAGTTGTCAATTCAAAAAAAAAGAAAGTAAACCAATCCCAGAAGAGGGGATTGTGCTGCCAGTTCAACAAACAAATTAATTTTGAATTTAGATGGGAAAACTGAACAACATCAGTGTGTCTTTATCTCTTTATTATGTGTGCGTTTTTTCGTTTTGCAAGTATGTATTTCGTATGCATCCGAAAATCTCCATTTTAGCCAACAAGGACAACTTTTCCTATGCCATGCAGTACTGGGTTGCGCCAGCCACCAGGAATTGATTTCATCAGTCTATCTATACGGTGTGAAACTGTCGACCACAGAGCCGTTGGTAACTATTTGGTTTTATACCCTTGGTGGCCTTTGTCCAGCAGTGGACGAGTATGGACTGATTGATTGAATAACTAACTTGTGTTTTACATCTACGTATTGAGATGGTTTATGCAGCGTCCAGTTGGACCTTCACTCACCCTAGATGGGTGAAGGGACCACTCGGACGCTGCACTGTCTGGGACATTGTTTTTCGGATGGAGTAGGCTTGCCCAGCACCTATACCATCCTGACAGCTTAGTCGGCCTAGCCCACAGGAATGACAAGTCAATATGTTTCCTTCACCGTTAGTGTGATTGATTAATGACTGACTAGCTGACCGATAGATCGATGGATCGATCGTTCGATCAATCGGTTGATTGATTGATTGACTAACTGACGGATCGATACATTGCTTGATCGATAGCTCGATTGATTGATTGTCAGGGCACCCGGCGACGGTGGAGCAGGCGGCGCGGCAGCTAGGCGAGCGCGGCGCGCTGCTGTCTGTGCTGTCGGCGCGGCGCCTGCCGCCGCTGCTCGCGATCTACGAGCTGTCCGGCGGCGACCTGCTGGCTCAGCAGCAGCGGAACTACGCCAAGGTATAGTCCGCACAGATTTTTTGGCGGTAACGTGAACATAAGATAAGATAAGAATATTCTGAGAACATAGTCACAGATCGTTTGTGCATCGCAGTAAGCATCACTTCCTACTTACGCACTGTGTGAGTAATTAACATATTGTGATGCGTAGTAAATACGGTATTTGACACGATAAACAATAAATTATTTCGTATGCTCGATTAAAACAAAAATTACAAAATATCTCGGAAAATGTATCTCTTTTAGTCAATTACTAGTTATTAAAATTTTTAAATAGATTAAACATAAAAAGAGTGTTCTGAAATGTGACGTCATAAGCCAGTATTTTCATACAAAGTTCGGTTTTAAAAGTAAATTTGATATTTTGTAGGAAATTACTCACACATACACTGTAAAAAGACAGTGAGCGATGTGCAAACGTTTTGTGACTATGTTCAAGTTACCGCTAAAAAAAATTGTGCGGACTACACCCTAAACTTCTTCTTCCTGTGCTTCTTCAATAATTGAGGCTCGCAGTGGAATAAAATCAAATCAAAATGTTTTATTCAAAACAACACAGAAACTGTGACTTAATGAACGTCACAAGTAAAACTAGGTTTCCATTTCAAAATCTAGATCCATCATTATCATCATCATCAGCCTATGCTTGTCCACTGCTGGACATAGGCCTCTCCTATAGCACGCCACTGAGCACGGTGATCGGCTACTCTCATCCAACTCTTGCCAGGCGCCCTGCGAAGATCATCGCTCCACCGAGTCTGATAGTTCTAATCTAGATAATTTTGGAGAAATAATGGATAAAAAAAACTCCAAACTTACTTATCAAACGTTGGCTCCCCATATTCTTCTTAATTTCTTGCCAAGCAAAACAGCTCTTCAACGCTGCCTACATTCGTGCCTTCTCCGTTTCATGATGTTTCTTAAATGTTTAAAAACTATGTAGACATCCTAAAATGTAGCTATGTACTGCAGACATGAAACCTAGCTAGACATCCTAAAATGTAGCTAGGTATGAGATACATTCGTTAAACCTAACTACACATCCTAAATGTGCTCACAGAACATTATAAGATAATTTAGCTAGAAACCCAAAAATTTAGCTAGGTGCCATAGAATCCTAGAAGCGAATTAGGTGTCTTAGTCAACCTGAAAATGTAGGTTAAGAAAATTGCTTTTTTTCTAACTTACGTACATTTATGAATTTGTTGTAGAAAGAAATAGAAATCGCGAATCAGCGGTGATTAAGCACATGCATTCTCTGAAATCTCAGCCTACATACGACAGCGGAACATACGTAGGCTGCAATATCCTACTACTAATATTATAAATGTGAAAGTTTGTGAAGATGTTTGTATGTTTGTTACTCAATATTTCATGAATTTCATGTACGGATTTACATGAAATTTGGTATGGAGACAGTTTGGGTCCCGGGGAAGAACATAGGATAATTTACGGGCAAAAGCTAGTAAGTTATAGTGCAGCCTATGTACGACATGAACGTCCCACTGTAGGGGCTATTTCAAGCTAGCTGTCCCGGCGAACTTCGTACCGCCACAGAATCCGTTTAAATACGATTCTTGCACAACGCCATCTATTTTTAAAACAACGTTTGCTCGCACAACGCCATCTATTTTAAACTTAAAATAAATATTATCCCACGGGAACGCATTACCGGGATATCAAGTATGCTATGTCACAGTTCAGGTCTTTGTCTATCTGTACGCCAAGTTTTAATGTAAATCCGTTCAGCCGTTGTTGCGTGATTGAGTAACAAACATACAAAAGTCTACGTCTTCACAAACTTTCACATTTATAATATTAGTAGGACGACGTTATTTACAACGCTTGTTGGAGCAGGACCCCCGTCACCTGGTGCTTCTTCGCGGATACAGCTTGAAGGAGCGCCCCCCGAGCCCCGCGCCGCCGCCCGCGCCCGAGCTCCAGCCTGACATGTACAAGTGAGACACCCCCTTTGCATCTACGTAGTGAGACGATTTATACAGCGTCCAGTGGCACTTTCACTCACACTAGATGGGTTAAGGGACCACTCGGACGCGGCAGTGCCTGGGACACCCCCACTACTCTCGTTTGTCCACCTGGGCCGGCTTTCATAAAACAGTTACAGTAAAATTCATAGTTTATTATGACAATTCTACGCAATGTACGTTGTACATGCCGTTAATCGACTTCGCATTGTCATAGTAAACCATGAATTATTGTAGCTCTACTAAATAGGGACCTGTAGGTAATGGTCATTGTCTTAAAAAAAAATATTTTTTTTTTAGAAAATAGGTTTTGTTATGCGCAATCTGACCGAGTGTACGTTAAGGCCGCTGTTAGGTGAATCTAATCGAAATTGTGTATTTGACAAAATATCAAATGAGTTACTTTTAAAACGGAATTTTGTATGAAAATACTTGCTTATGACGTCACATTTCAGAGCACTCTTTTTATGTTTAATCTATTAAAAAATTGTAATACCTAGTAATTGACTAAAAGAGATACATTTTCCGAGATATTTCGTAATTCTTGTTTTAATCGAGCATATGAAATAATTCATTGTTGATCGTGTCAAATACCGTATTGTCACGATTTGTTTTCAATATTACTTTTATTCTAGGATTTCATTGACACTTACATATTGTAGCAACTATAACTCGATATTAAGTACATTTCTGTTGTGCTGAGAACTGTGCGAGTTTGTTGAGGAAAATGATAAATTACCGACAATTTGAGTAGACTCGCCCTGTTACGTCTGGCATGCCGTCTACGTTGTAACATTTTTAATGATTAAAAAAAAATCTAGTATACTTTTTATAAACGTGGTCTGAGGCATAATAAAATTGCGTACATTTACAACTTTTTTTTTTAAATTACTAAAAATGTTACAGTGTGATAGAATGCCAGACGTAACAGCAGCCTTAAGGCTGGGTTCGTCGACATTACCCCTAAATCATCATCATCATCATCATTCAGCCACAAGAGGTCCACTGCTGGACATAGGCCTCCTCCGGATTTCCAAAAAGACCGGTTGGAAGCGGCCTGCATCCAGCGTCTCCTGCCACTTGGATGAGGTCATCTGTCCATCTTGTGGCTGGTCGTCCTACGCTGCGCTTGCCGATATGTGGTCTCCATTCGAGAACTTTTCGGCCCTATCGGCCATCAGTTCTGCGTGCTATGTGCCCCGCCCACTGCCACTTCAAGTTACTAATCTGCTAGGCTATGTCGACGACTTTCGTTCGTCTACGGATCTTATCATTTCTGATTCGATCTCGTAGAGACCCCTAAATAAGGTGTTTTAAAATACATTTTACTCTGTAGTTAAATCTGAAAAAATTATGTATTAATGTCCTATCTAAGGCCGTCGGTCATTATTTTTATGATTTTTTAATCTACCAAAAAAATTGCGAACACGAGTCTAAACAATAGATATGGTTTTATTTGACCTGTACTGAGTTTTTGATAATAAAAAATATACCCGAATGACTATCACTGAATGTGTTTTTGACGTCGGTTTTAAAAATGCCTACTTTTCCCGTAACTATTCGCTTGCTCAGCGCAATAAGTCCCATACAAGTCCGTGCGCTCGAAGAACCCAGCCTTAAGGCTGTTCTTACGTGTAGTATACTGTATTGCGCGCACAATTTAATAATTTTAGTGATTGTAATAAAATAAGTATACTTTTGATAAATGTGGTCCGAGGGTTTGACAAATAATAAAATTGCGAACGTTCAAGGCATATGTTTCTTATCCTGTACTAAGTTTTTGATTAAGTAAATTTGATCACAAAATTAATAATCTTGGAAACAACTTTTGTTTATTAGAAACTACGCATAGTAGAACTAAAATATATTTATAATATCCGTTTTAATTATGCATCAAATCCTCATCATCATCATCAGCCGTTTGACGCCCAATGCAGGACATAGGCCTCCCTCATGGTTTTCCAAGCTTCTCGGTGTCGTGCCGCCCGCATCCAGCGACTCCCTGCCACAAACTCGACCAACCAACCCTCATACCACATTTATCAAAGGTTTTCTCATGTTAATACAATATTAAAAAAGGTCAATAAGGCTGTTCTTACGCTCCACGCTCCACGTAAGAACAGCCTTACCTAAAAACGCGTCGTTACCGTACCGCGTCGCCCACAGCCAGAGCCGCAGCGGGGCGGTGGCCGGCGCCCGCGCGCCCGCGCCCCCGGCCTTCGCGCGCGCGCCGCCCCCGCGCGGCTCGTGGCTGGCGCCCCCGCGCCCGCCGCTGTACGCCGCCAACTCGGCGCTCCTCTCCCAGCTGGCGCAACCCTCCTACCCGCCGCCCGCGCAGCCTCAGGTATAATGTTTATTAATTTACCCCTTAATAAAGACTGGCCTTTACATTTAACGAAATGAGATGATTGATACAGCGTCCAGTGGCACCTTCACTCACACTAGGTGAGTGAAAGGACCACCCGGACGCTGCAGTGCCTAGGACATTGTTTTTTAGATAGGAAGGTAGCTTAGTCGGCCTAGCCCATAAGAAAGACAAGTCAATATGTGCGGAGCCAACCGAGCCGCGGGTTTCCTCACGATGTTTCCTTCACAGTTAGCTGTGGTGCTACAAATACGCAGACTTCGCAGATGTAACTTAAAATTACCTCTTAACCAGGCAGGCTTAATGCGGAATAAATAAAATTAAATCAAGTCAATATATTTTTATTCAAAATAACACAGAAAGTGTGACTTAATAAACGTTACAAGTTAAACTAAAAATCTAGTCAAATCAAAATCTAGTTCTTTTTTGAGAAAAAATGGATGAAAAAAAGTCCAAACTTAGTGTTTTCAGTCTTTTGATACTTAATTAACACAGTTTACATATTATTCAATTATACCTATATTAAGTTCCGTGTGGCGCCGGATTAAGAATAGCGTTACTCCATTTCCTTCCGTGGATGTCGTAGAAGGCGACTAAGGAAATACATTACCAGGAGACGGGCAGCAGCGTCTTCCTGAGATTCCAACCGCATACTGCGATCGCCGACCCGCTTGCCAAGCGTGGCGATTATGGCAAAACCCCCACGGATTTGGCTTTAATTACAGACATATGTGTCATCTAAATAATATTTAATGATATAGTAGCTTTTTTGGCGCAAAGTTCTTTCGTAGGCTGTGTATGAGCGAGCTAGCAAAGTAAGTACATCTGTTAGTATGTCGCCGTACCGCGGATATAGCCCTGAGCAATGCTCAGCTCACGCCGCGAGAACGTTGTAAAGTTAGTCGGCTCGGGCCAGTCATCAGTAAGGGCCCTCGCCCACGGCGACTTTTTGTATCGATACAGTAGCGATGCGGTCGCAAGCTGTGTCGCCTACCGTAAACACGATTCAATCGCGATGCAAACGCGATACCGTCGCGCTTCTGTCGCTATGCAAATGCGATTCAGTAACGGAACCAAAATGCCTGCGATCGCTACAGTTGCAAAATGAACTCCGTTGGACCGATGGACAACAGCACTCTCGATCTATCTGTGTTGCACTACTCATGCGCCACCCTTCCTCCGTTCTCCTCCCGATGTCTTCCGATACGCTTGCGCGTTTGCATCGATACAGTCGCGATGCTGTAGCGCGTTGGCATCGCTTCTGCAGCGCGTTGCAAATGCGACTAACGCGCGTTCGTAGCGATGCAGTTGCGCGTTTACGAAACGCGCGACAGCATCACTACAAAAAGTCGGCGTGGGCGAGGGGCCTAACACACTACCATCAATAAAGCTGACCCATCTTTCCATCACCGTCCGTCATCTCCACTGTGCGGCAGAGCGAGAGTCGCACTCGCCCTCCTCTCTGCCCGTACAGCGTAGATAGATAGATTGCCAAGCCTGGGTAGCAAGATTTTTTTATTGTTATGAAAGGCTAAATAAAGTATCAATCAATCAGCGGTACTCATCCACCCTTCAAGGCATGCTACTTCCTTCTATCCTCGGCCATTCTCATCCAGCCAGTGCCAGCAATTCGGCCCAGATCGTCGGTCCGGCCTGGTGGGCATCCTGCATCCTAACTAAAATAGAAATTCCCGTAAAATTGTGCTCTGTGAATGTATACATCCAAATTCAAATTATCACATTCCCATTATAACTTGTGGACTGAAAACTTCAAACCTGCTCCAACGTGTATATTACCCAAAATAACCATCTTGTCCTGCAACCGTAACTCTGTACGTTTGTCCGCAGTCGTCCCTGCAGCGAATGCCCGGCATGATGGGCCCGGGCCCGGGCGGGGCATCCGCCGGCGGCATGCCCACTCCGGCCCAGGCGCCCCAGGGCTTGCCCTCCGCCGGGCCCTCAGGTACTTCCCATTTTCAGGGGCGGGCTAGGAGGATAGTGCCTTCGGGTCGAAACCATTTTTGTGACCGTTATACGAGATTTTTTTTCATTTTATTTCATTTCCTACTTACTGTACAATTTGAATTGAAGTGAATTTAGATATTGAAATTTTCAATTTAAACATTTGAACACCCTGTATGTTTGGCGGCAGGGTCCCAGCAGCCGCAGCAGCCGCCGCAGCGCACCTACATCTGGAGCGGCGTGCTGGAGTGGATGGAAAAGGGGAAGGGGCCCAGCGAACAGAAGGTTACTCGTCTTCTACCCTGCCAGGTATGTAGATTAATCATTATTCATTTTAACTTATACTCGTATGTTAACTTAATACCTTAAAACAAAATTAACAATGAGGAACTTGCGTCAAACTTACAATGACGTGGTGTTGCTTTTATACCACAGAAGACATAAAAAAGCCAAGAAAAAATTGAAAAAAAAACCGTAGGAAAAAACGGGGTTTTTCGGAATACAGTAGAACTCCAATTATCCGAATTAATGGGGACCGGGACCCATTCGGATAATCAAATATTCGGATAATCGGATTTTTTTAAAAAAAATTGCCATTGGAGAGAATAATAGCTACGTTTTGATATTGCACTATTTTTTTATTGAATTAAATGAAAGAAACATGAAATTTTCACATGTTTTAAATATAAATAAAATGCACTTATGTACAAGTTTAGAAATAAAAATCATTGTTTTTTAAACATCTCCGTCAATGTAAGCTGTTTTGCGGTCTTCAACCGACTTAACGCGCAAACACTGGCTTCGCGGGGGGAAGAATAATAGCGCACTTAGACTTTTTTTGGACAATTTTTTGTGATTCGGATAATCGGCGATTCGGATAGTCGGAGTTCGGATAATTGGAGTTCTACTGTATTTGGTTTCGTTTTCTCATTGGATTCTGAACATTTTCTATAAAGGGTGTAAAAGCATAAAACCATTATTTGACACGAATATTGATAAACATACATTAAAATGTGATACGTGTAAGTTGTGACGTCACAGTTTAAGTCGGATTTGTGTGGCGCGTTTTTGTACCACGTGACTAGAATGACTTTGTCAGGTCACATTATGAAAAGTAGTTATCAGTCAGAAAAAAAATAACCAAGTTTATTGAACTTTTACCACGGCCTCTCAGATTATATTAAAATATTTTTTTATGCGAGTTCTCCATTTTATTTAAATAACCTAAGGTGTTATTTAAATATTGACGGTGACAAAGTGGTGACCGTGTCCCCACACTAGGCTGAGCCTGTTCGTGGGCGTCGAAATTTTGCACAAGATTGGGTTGTCATTTGGACGTGCAGTGCTCATATTGCCCGTTTTATTGTTTACACGTAGGTATGTCCTTCTATAATATAGGCTGCCGCTCAAGGAGCAATTCCCATGCAAACGTAGTTTGGTTTTAACCACTGCCGCGACACAGATCTGTGTCCAACTTAGTATAGGTCACCCGTACGTTCCATTCCGCGAGGGCAGTTAAGGGGTTAATTCACAAACTACGTCCCGGATCGCAATGACACTTTAACAATACGTTTAGAGTACACAAATGGAGGTTTGATCGTGCTTAGAATTGGAAATAACTTATATTCTTTTTGTTGCACTAACCCGTGCTGAGGGCAATTTTAAAAAACTCATCCCATTAGCTCAGTTGGGAGAGCGCTGGCACGGCTATCCAGAAGTCGCGGGTTCAAGTCCCGGCATCGGTGGAATTTTCAGACTCTTAGCGCCACTTGCGCCATCCCACTAACCCCCGGGTTAACCCAGTGGGAAATTGTACTGGTAACCATGGTAACTCCAGGTTTAACCGCTTAACCCCGGGTTAGTGGGATGGTGCCGGTGGCACTAAATAGGTTTTTTGGAAGTAACTTACTGAAAAGAAATTATAGCCTTGTGAGTATTTTCTATCATCATCATCATCATCATCAGCCGATGTCAGTCCACTGCTGGACATAGGCCTCTCCCAAGACACGCCACTGAGAAGAGAAGAGAAGACTGGTCCTAGAGTGGAGACCGCGAATCGGCAAACGTAGCGTAGGACGCCCTGTGACCAGGTGGAGCGACGACATTCGCAAAGCGGTGGGCAGTGACTGGGAAAGAAGAGCCTTAGATCGAGTATTTTCTATGAAAAGTCTTATTTCTTGTTTATTCTGTTATTCTCAGTTGTAAGCACGAGCAAGCCTTGAGGTCCTCTAAACATATTGGTAAAGTGTCATTGAGATCCGGCACGTGGTATGTGAGTTAAAACCAAACTGCGTTTGTATGGGAATTACTCCTAGAGGGGCCCCTTAACCTCTTCAGTCCTGACCTTGAAAATAACAATAGTTTTTAATTGTTATTTTCAAGGTCAGGACTCAGGAAGTTAGGTCGATATTCAGAAACGATTTTGAGCGTGAGCTCAATGTGAGTCCGGGTCTTCCATCTGTCAAAATGAAAGTCTCAGGGATATTTTGTATTCACAGTTGAGTTTGAGATAACAAAAATTGAGTGCAAGCTAAGCTGAGACTGAGTAGTGGATTTCGGCGACTTAGCTCAGACTCAAGGTGGCAATGACGAAGAAAGTAGCGACACCTGTAGGCAATTCGAGAAATCTAACTAACCTGTGGTGAAGGAGGTAACCTTTTTTTTATTCACAATTTGACATTTTGCATGCTAATTTTCCTTCAAAAAGTTAAATTGTGTTTTTAGCAAAGACCTATTAAACATAATTATGTATTTCATTCCTCATTGGTTTTTAGGGTAATGAGAAGTCAAAATAAAGTATAACCGCGCGAAAAAGGTTCGATATTCGTTGCCATCTCATTCAATCCTGTGGATAATAATCCATACAATAGTATGCCTTTCATGTAAGTAGCGTTAACAGATAATATAGACCGGTAAAGTCGAAAACTGTACCACAGATTACACGCTCGAGTAAGTTTAGCTTGAGCTGTGGCTTAGCTGAGTTCGAGTCGAGATATTGACTGTGAATACAAAATTCTTGAGTCTTTGTTGAGATTGCTCAAACGATGCTCAGCTTAGTGCACGTTAAGTGTAGCTCAACGCTGTGTTTCTGAATATCGGCCTTAATGTCTTGTGATCATCGTTCACCGCTCAGCAACACTAACAGAGCGGTGGTAGCGCAATGGTGGTATGCTGGCCTCACAATCGGGGGTGGGTTCGAATTCGAGCATATAACAACGACTTTGTTCTCTACGTTACGTACATTTGTAAATACATATGTAGTAATAATACCATTCGCTAACTGTAAAGGAAAACATCGTGAGGAAGCACTAGGTGTTCAGATACCTCAGCGGTTGAAATTGCCAATCCGCGGTGGGCACGGGCGCTGGTTAAACTCTCTCTCTGGGTCAAGGCCTGTGCCCTGCACTGGGACGCATATAGGCTGTGTAAAAAAAGAAATATTGTATAGAAGCTCTTATCTGAAAATAGTATATATTCTATCTTCAGAAAATAGAAGAAAATAGAATATAGAATAGAAAATAGAACAGAAAATAGTTCTATCTTTATCTGAAAATAAAATTAAAACATTCATTAAAAAATCGCTATGTAAAAAAGCCTATTATAGAATAGACGAGTATATGAACGATGATGATGCCCTTGGTAGTAAGCCAATTCCACTGCGATTTCATTGTTATTTAATTATTAATATTATAATTTATTTAGTTTTAAAAACGTGTACTGACGCCGTGATTGCACATTAATAACTATAGCACACATTTTATAGCTGACAAGAACTCAATCTGCAGGTTTGCTAAAGGTCATTCGAATGGTGGCGTGGTGGCCGGGTCACCTATCTCCCTCTAAAATGGTTGAGACTGGTGATGGCTGACCCCTGCGTTATGCTCGTGAACGGGTGCTGTTCGTGTGTCTGGCCGCAGCATTACTGTTTTTCCTACTTTTGTAAGAAGTGTTATTTTGGCTTTTAAAGTTATTAGTGGCTATCACGGAATCATAATATCATATAGGCTTTGATGTATAAGTTTAAGATGATTTGAGAAAAGATGGTCAGAGTGGAGTTTTTTTTTTCCCGCTGCCTTTTTCTCCACTACAAATACGGCCCGAAGGCAGCGGCTAACATAGTAACATAGTACATTGACATTCAGCAAACAGAATGTAAATTCTTTACGTTGAAATAAATTATTGATTTCTGATTTCTTATTTACTAAACGTTAATATTAGGGGTTAAAGTATGAAATTGCCGTTTTATTGCAATAGGTTCTTTGAATTGACATAGAATCTTCATGGTTTGAGGTTTTCGAATGAAACTTTTTTCAAATGGTTTCTATGATGTTCTTTTTTTAAAAAATGTGAAACATTTGAATATCGACTTTCAATTGTTTTTGTTATTCAATTTAGACAAGAAAGATGGATACTGCGAAAATTCGAGTGATTATGAGGCACCCATTTTTCGTATTTTTTTATTTTATTGATTTGACGCAAGTGAGTCAATATTGTGGGTAAGGTAACGTTAAACCATGCCGCTAATTCCTGGGTAGTTTGACTAGGGTCGGCTTCCACTATCTCTCTTAATTCATCGTTATTCACCTGTGTGGGCGGTCTTCCTCGTGGCTCGTTCTTTAAGTCGAAATTTCCATCACGAAAGCGTTTAAACCAAAATCGCACGGTGCGTTCATTAGTAGACCCCTCTCCAAACGCAGCATTGATATTGCGGGCTGTTTCTGCCGCGTTAGTTCCGCGTCGGAACTCGTATTCAAAAATCACACGAATTTTCGCAGTATCCATCTTTCTTGTCTAAATTGAATAACAAAAACAATTGAAAGTCGATATTCAAATGTTTCACATTTTTTAAAAAAGAACATCATAGAAACCATTTGAAAAAAGTTTCATTCGAAAACCTCAAACCATGAAGATTCTATGTCAATTCAAAGAACCCCTATTAGTATCATCGTTAATCGCTCACCAGCCAGACTAAAGACTAAATCTATGTTATTTTTTTGCTTTGTCTGTTGTTTATTTAAATAAGTAAGAAGCGATTTATTTCGTTTTCTTTCCATTGTTTTTCATATTATGTCACTTATAAATAATAAAAAAAAAATACATAATCGGACCATCACATCCTTTTAGACCGGATTTTTCAATAGTCAGTTAAAACTTAACAGGACAATCAAACTAATGTTGTCACTGTCTTGTCCTATGATTTAGAATAGACAGTGATAATGCTATTTATTCTCCGGTAAAGTTTTATCTGCCTATTGAAAAATTCCCCCTAAGTCTAGAAATACCAGCATCGGAAAGCTCCGCTCTTCCACGCTAAGACACGGTAATGTCGGTCTCAAACATAATTTATTTGGCACTTCAGTGACGTGTCTTGTTGTTACAGTGAATGAACTGTCTTTCTTTTTGTCTCCAGGTGTCGGCCAACTCGAAGGAGCTGGAGCCGGAGCTGAAGGTGGACGCGTGGCCCAACAAGCTGCTGATGCAGCTTATGCCGAAACTGCTCATCAGCAACATCGGCGGGGAGTACCTCAAGGACAGGTGGGTCTCTCTAATACCTTTAAGGGGCTCCAGGCAGTAACACTTGCGCCATCAAGGAAGAAAATCATATCTTTTTTTACAGATAAAATTTTCTAAAAGTGTCAGTACAATCTCTCAATCATGTTAACGGCGATTTTTAGGACCCATGGTCCTGAACTTAAGGCAATAAACCCAGGACCAGATAGCGTTAATCCGCGTAATAATGCGTAATCCGTATATGAAACGGATACCCAAATTTTGTAGTCGTTCGAGTTTTTCTAGCACTTATTGTATTTGTGGTTACGTCGCTCCCTTAAGCATAGAGGTACTCGTATTACACTGCCTCTGAGGAGTGTTTTAATGACACTCCATCAAATGCAGTCTGGGGTAAAAAGGGCTGACTTTACCAAAGACTATTTAAACAGCATTTGAGGAGTGTTTCAGAGAAATCTTGTTTTAATAAACAACACCGTAAATTTTGGAACCAAAACTTTCGTAGACACTACACATTATTTACTTAATTCTGGAATAATTCTTCGACTAAGAGCGAAACTCGTTCGGACTATCCCGACAAAAATTCCAGTAATTGATTACGGAATGAAGTTAATAATACCGGAAATATTTTACTTTACAGCAAATCGGTGCTGTTTCACTTGCAGCCTAACGAAGCACTGGACGCGCTCACTAAAGTCATGGTCAACGGGTTCGTAAGTAATTCCAGCGATTTTGTTTTCTAAGTTACGTACATTTGTGAATTGTATTTTATAGTAGCAATAACACTCGCCAACTGTGCAGGAAAACACCGTGAGAAAACCAGTCTCTGAGGTGTTCACACACCTTAGCGCTTGAAATCACCTATCCGCGGTGGGCACGTGAGGTGATTGAGCCCTTACTCTCTCTCAGAGAAGGCCTGTGTGCCCTGCAGTGGGACTTATATAGGCAGCATTATTATTTGGTTGCGAAAAGTGATTGACCGTGTACAGTTTCTGGTGGGCACCTCTCGGTAAATCCTGTAACGTGTGCCACCGTTTGAGGGCTTCCAGCGGTATTAGGGCCCTGAAATGAAAAATAAAAAAATTCGGACAAAATTTTTTTCTTAGCGCATTTTTACCTACGTTCGGAAGCCAATGTCGTCGTCAAATCGCCTATTAAGATTTTTGTAATTACATATTTGCTAAGCTGACAAATTGCTGAATTTTGTAAAAGTAGTTTGAACCCATGAAACGTTCATTTTGTATTGTTAAGAGAATTTTCAGAATTCAACTCCGTCCAACTCGACCCTACAATTTTCACTTTTGACCCTTTTTATAACGTATAAAAGAGCATAAGAATAAAAGACGATCAACTGGAGAAAAAGAAATAAAAAAAACTTACTGTTAAATAATTACTCATGACCTATTTAGAGGCTAAAAATCCACCTATGCCGGGACTTGAACCAGCTACCTCTAGCTAGCCGTGCCAGCGATCTCCCAACTGAGCTAATGGGCAAGTGCAGGCATCGGCGAAATTTCGAACCTCTTTACACACTTCTCTGTATTACGTACAGGCAGCAACATCTGGCTGAAGTAATTTACATCACTTGCAGCCCCGAGTACCCACTTTGCAGTTAGGATTTACATCGGAATGATATCGCTGTACCTACATGATTATTTTCTTTTTAATTGTCCTCCGCTCATGATTTTTTACTTTGCTCTGGCAGAAAATTCTCACATACACATTTAAAAATCATAACTTTTAAACAACTAAAACTCGCGGAACATACATGGGGTATTTTCAGATACACCCAGATGTGCCTAATCTAAAGAAAAATTTTTGAAATCACTTTTTGGACCACCCTATATACACCATGAATCTTGGGCCGTTGGAAAGCCTTAGCAAAATTATCGTGCTTTAACAATAGCTATCGAATACGCTAGTCTGTTTAATAAAAAAGGCACTTTCCAAAAATATCTCTACACAAACTCGTATCTATGAGAACCATTAGTAGCCAGCCAGAGTAGTGGGTCCGACGGCCATAGTTCTGACGGAGAGGCGGCAATAATTGTTCGCGGATTTCTTGAAACATGATATCTCGACTCGAAACGAGATTTCTCAACTTAATTTTTTTTATTTGACGTTTTACTGTTACTTTGATACTTAAAAGTAACAGTATGAATAGATGACATTTTCAATTACTAATTAAACAACCGCGGCCTTCAGACCACGCCTTTCAGCATGTATTATGGAAGCATGCATGTCAGGGTCAAGGTCAAAAATGTTATTCACTATAAAAACAAAATGTTCACTTAATGAACGTCAAAGCTGTTAGTTTCACAATTAATAGATTATGCGGAGAAGAAGCTAACAAAGAAACTCCACATTTATTTTTTTCAAAACAGGTTCGCTTTATTAACAGAGTTTTCAACTTAAAGTTACACTACACTAGATACTATCGTCCCCGTTAACATTATTTAAACACCAGACATCTGTGTCTTCCAAATAATCCTTAATATTATAATAGGCTTTTTGGCACAGAGTATGCTAAACACATTTTTTAAACCGCGTCGGTGGCAACTCTAATAATATATCTTGAGGAACTTTATTGTAGAAACGTATACAGTGCCCCATTAATGATGTATTAACTTTTGCAAGTCTAAAACGTGGAAATGACAATTTATGTTTATTCCTACTATCAATATTATGATGCGAAATTTCGAAATTGCTGATATTTTTTCTAACATACATTATATTTTCGTAAACACTATATATTGACTTGCAACTGTAAGGTTTGTTACTTTCTTTAAATAAATCCGTTAACGAGTCCCTACTGCCTACCAACCAATCTAATACATCCGAGAGAGCGTTATTTGCATCGTCAAGATTATTTTCTTGTCTCCTAATTTTAAAAATAAGTAGCGTGTCATCTGCAAATAATACTATATCGGACATGTTGGTATGCTAAAAAAACACCTTCTCTTCCAGGCCGGATGTGTGCACTTCACGCCGATGCCCCCGACGTCCCAGTGCGACATCAAAGTGCTGATCCTGCTTTACACGCCCGAGAAAAAGGCCTTCCTCGGGTTCATCCCTAACAACCAGGCCAACTTCGTCGCACGGTTGCGCATTGTGAGAATATACACGACTTCTTTTTTATACATAAACTCGCACCTGTATCCCAGGGGGGTAGGCGGAGACCGGGGACTGCCACTTGCCACGATCCTGACAGATCAATTTCGTCTCCTCGACACTCATTAGTTGTTGCATGCACGCACGCCGGTTTCGGGTACTTTTTATCTTGCCTTTTGCTAATACATCCCCTACTTGGTCGAAGTCTGTCCGGCCCACATTCGCCCGATATATTCTTTTTTTTTGTTTCAAAAGAGTCCTTACTTAACACAAACGGACCGTGTTACGCAGAAACATTCCAATCCTCAATAGGTAACTTGCGAGAAAATACCTTTTTTTTCAATTAGAGTGTTTTGTTCCATGTTTTGGTGCAGATGTCTTATATTTGTAAATACTATACCCCGAAGTGGGCAGTGGTGGGCTGATTTTGACGATGATGATAACATTAAACACAACTGAACAAAAACATGAAAAAAAATGTTGTACATACAAAAGCGTTTTTCTCCAAAGTTACTTATTGTGGGTTGGACTGTTTCTGCGTAACACGGTCCAAATGTAAGTTAACTAAACACAGTTTAGTACATACTAACATAAGTGTTCAGATAACTCGGCAAGCTATGGCGCCTATAAAAGTTTTATATTAAAATTACTATTTATGATGGTTCTTACTAACACGATAGTATGATGTTACTTTTTCTACACATAGAACGGTAGAACACTTGTCTCACATTCAAGACATCATGGGTTCGAAACAAGGGCATGTGCCTTTGCCTTGTAACTTTGTTTTCGAAGCTGCGTACATTTATGAAGTTGTAGTAGAGAGCATAGAGGCTTGGCTCCAAGATTTGGATTACCAAAAAACTGAAGAGATCCTTAATGCTTGTCTATGAAGAAAATTTACTCACATACATACTCATCACACTTATACACACGCACGCAGACACACACACACACACACACACACACACACACACACACACACACACACACACACACACACACACACACACACACACACACACACACACACACACACACACTACACACTTAACACATCTTTGTATTTCTAGTTTTTGTTAAGTATAATTTTTAAGATCTATCTTTAAATGATACCTATTCTAAGACTATTTTTCCTAAGAACTTTTATTTTTATAGCGTTTACTTGTAGCGTTACCGAACCTGTTGACAAATACTTTAGTAAGTTTAACAAGGTCTCTGCGATACAGACTTAAAGTCTAGTGCGGATACCGCGAGTATTGTAACTATGCAAATTTTTCTTTGGTAATTAAAAAATCTTTATCTTTATCTTTAATAACACTAGCTAACTGTGAGGGAAAGCATTGCGAGGAAACCTGAGTGTCTGAAGTGTTCAACTCAGCGCTTGAAATTGCCAATCCGGGGTGGGCACGCGTGGTGACTAAGCCTATACTCTCTCTCGGAGAGAAGGCCTGTGCCCTGCAGTGGGACGTATATAGGCTACATAAAAACAAAATATTGTACGAAACGGGGCCCTTGTGTGTAATAAAGAATATTCTTATCTTATCTTAAGGCTGGGTTCCCCGAACGCACGGACGTGTATAGGACTCATTGAATAGTTGGGGGAAAAGTAGGCATTTTGGAAATTATAGGAATACAAATCCTATTAATAAAATACGGTATTTGACACGGTCAACAATAAATTATTTCATAATATGCTCGATTAAAACAAAAATTACAAAATATCTCGGAAAATGTATCTCTTTTAGTCAATTACTAGTTATTACAATTTTTAAATAGATTAAACATAAAAAGAGTGCTCTGAAATGTGACGTCATAAGCCAGTATTTTCATACAAAATTCCGTTTTAAAAGTAACTCATTTGATATTTTGTCAAATACCCAATTTTGAGGACCGACGTTACTTACACATTCAGTGATAGACATTTTGTTTTTTTTTTTCAATACTCTGTACAGCTCAAATAAAACCATATCTACTGATAGTTAAGGCTCATGTTCGCGATTTTTTTTATGCTATACAGTTTAAAAAACCATAAAAATAATGATCGACGGCCCTAGAGAGGACATTAAAAAGTAATACATATTTTTGTCAGATTATAAATACTAGCCATCAGAGAGTAAAATGTATTTTAAAACACCTGATTTAGGGGTAATGTCGGAATACCCAGCCCCAAGCCGCTTAATTCCCATTCCGTCGGGCGCAGGTGATCCAGCAGCAGAAGAAGACGCAGCTGAACAAGCAGATGCCGCCGACGGCTGGCGCCCCTCCGCTAGGCGCCCCGCCGCTGGGGCCCGCGGGCGCCATGCCCCCCGCCGGGATGGGACGTGAGTTACCATTTGAAAACTTATTATTTGATCACCAACAAATAACAATTTGATAAACCAACTCCTGCCGACGGCTGGCGCCCCTTGACTTGGCGCCCCACTGTTGGGAGACTAAAGGACTAGTCCACGGATTCAAAATAGCTCAGCGTGCTTTGGAACGGACTATGCTCGGAGTCTCTGGTGCGTCATATCAGAAATAACTTAGAATAAGAACTGAGGTGATTGCTTAAGGCTGTTATTACGTGGAGCATGCTGCCTGGCTCGCACCATTTAAGATTTTCAATTATTACAATAAAATGAGTAAACTCTTGAAAAATGTGGTCCGAAACGGTCGCGTAAGAACACGGTCACGTGGTCACGTAAGAACAGTCTTAAGGTAAGATTAGCAAGTTAAACTGGCAGTGGGCTGGTCACATCTGGTGACGAACTGACAAGCGAGTGCAAAAAGATTCTCGAGTGGAGACCACGCATGTGCGACGTAGGACGCCCACCACATCGTTGGACCCAGTGATAGTTAAAAACATAGATGTCTAGGTAGTGCTAAAAAATGACCCCACGTTCAATTGTGGGAAGGCGGGCGGGGCTTGTCAATTGTGTTACCAAACGAAGCGAGCAAAATATCCATTCACCTGCCACCGTCAGACCGCCATCTTGCGAGGTACATCCATATTTCGACGGGTTATACATCATCAAGTCAATGGTTTAACGTTTTTGTATAAAACCAATCATAAGTTACGCTGTCATTTACTATCGCCCAATCAACGTTCACGTCGTAACGCACGGCGCACAGAATGAACCAATCACAGAGTGATTTATTCTACAGCACATCTTGCGCTCATTTCATTGGGACAGAGTTTTTGAGAGTGAATATTGTAGGAAGAAATACTTCTATGGTTTTTTTATTCGTAGGGTGGACCCACGATCTATGGTAGATTGCTGTATTAGGATGGCAGAGAAGAGAAAGAAGTGACGTGCGGCATAAGTCCAGCAGTGGGCTAATATGGGCTGATTGATTGGATAACACAGCTACCAGGTTACATACTAAACGTCATTTGCGAAAGCTTTGATGGGTAGAGCCACGCTGTTAAGTTCTACAGGACCTGTCTGAACCACGTTTGTTCGATACCCTTGATAATTTCAAAGTGGACTGTATAACTTTATTTGTTAGGTTGTTTGTTGAGTGCAAACCAAGCTGCTTCCAGCTCCTCGAACCTTCCACGACCGCCCACCTAGAGGAGCGGATTCTGACCTGATGACATCTGAGCCGACTTTGTCCTTTTATCACTTCAGTTCTTCTGTTATTTGCCTCTATGTGGTAGCTGCGAATGTTTTTACTCTTTGAATGGTACTCTATTTAATTTGACAGCGTCCAGCTCAATGGCTCCCGGTGGTATGGGCCAGCCTAGCGGTATGGGTCAAACTAGCGGCATGGGTCAACCCAGCGGCATGGGTCAACCCAGCGGTATGGGTCAGCCTGGAGGTATGGGTCAGCTCGGAGGCATGGGCCAGCCCAGCGGGATGGGTCAGATGGGTGGCCCCAATCAGAGCCTGCTGCAGTCGGGACAGATGCAGCATCCTCCGGTAAGTCCATTTATTTCTGTACAATTTGTCTGTCGGGCATTTATTTAGTTATACATTTTCTGAGTAGATTAGAATCGACTTAGAAAACGATTAGAATCTTTATTTGATGGGACCCATTTGGGAATTCGTATTAGCAATAGCAATCGTTAACCGTGAAAGAAAACTTCGTGAGAAAATCCGTGTGTATGTTAGCGTTTGAAACGCCGCGGTGGGCACGCGTAATTAAGCCCGTACTCTCTCTGAGAGAAGGCCTGTGCCCTGCAGGGGGAGGCAAACCCAACGGCTATTATATAATACAGTCATTATCGAATGGTGCTCATACGGACTTGAAAATGAAATGAAATGAAAATGAAAATGAAAAATTCTTTATTTAACCGCCACATAAAATCTTACTTTGCTAGACCGGGTTTTTCAATAGTCAGATAAAACCCACCGGAGAATAAAACCGATGCCGTCACATCGACAGCATGCAGTTTACTTCCAAGTTAAGCTTCATCCGACCATTCAAAAATTAACCAAACAAGACAAAAAAGGCATCTTTGTAATCATTTTATGTAATTTTTTCCCTGGCGTACAATAAATAATATTCCTATGTCAAGTATAATTATTATATTCCAAAAAATGCTACGCAATGCTACTCACAAGTTACACTACATTTACATTCAGCAAACAGAATGTAAATTCTTTACGTTGAAATACATTTTCGATTTCTGATTTATGCTATTTGCCAATCGAATCGAATCAAATCAAATCTAATGGAACCGAATCGAATCGAATCTAATTTAATCGAATTGAATCGAATCGAAAGCGGTGGTAGCTTTAGTGGGTAGAACATTGGGCTCGGAAGCGAGAGACCTAGGTTCGATTCCCAGTGCGGGCATGTACCTATGACTTTGTTTTCTAAGTTATGTACATTTGTGAAGTTATAGTAGCAATACCACTCGTTAACTTACTGTGAAGGAAAACATCGGAGGAAACCTTAGTGTGAGCTATTCGCGTACATCAGCGCTTGAAATCGCCAATCCGCGATGGGCACTCGTGTTGATTAAGCCCATACTCTCTCTCTGAGAGAAGGCCTGTGCCTTACAGTGGGACGTATATAGGCTGCTTATGAATTTATATTCATTTCATATTTATGTACCGTTTATGTATGTGTATTAAATATAGAAACATGTTTAGCTGCACCGACTACCCGTCATTTTTTCCGTCAATGGTTGTCTGGAAGAAATTACTTCTATTAATAAAGCCGCCAATTGTACTGTGCGACATCATCATCATCATCAGCCATTCGACCCCCACTGCAGGACATAGGCCTCCCTCATGGTTTCCCAAGCTTCCCGGTGTTGTGCCGCCCGCATCCAGTGATTCCCCGTTCCCGTAACGAGGTCGTCAGACCATCTGGTGGGGGGCCTTCCCACGCCACGTCGTCCGGTCCGGTCCGGTACTGTGCTATATTATTGTTTAATTCTCATATGTAATTCCTGGTGTACATACAATAAATAATTTTCTATCTATCTATTTATCTATGAATCGACTCAAATCGAATCAAATCAAATCCAGTCCTAGCTACACACACGGTCCCCCGTCCACAGAACATGATAATGGGCGGCGGGCTGCAGGGCGGGAAGGGCGCCCGCTCGGCCACCCAGCTGGACGGGCTGGAGGCGGCGCGCCAGCAGAACCTGGAGAAGATCCAGCAGCTGCAGCAGACCCTGGACGCGGCGCACAAGCAGGAGCAGCAGTTCAAGTCGCAGATGGACATCATGTCGCACCTGCAGGCCGCCCAGCAGCAGGAGTTGCATTACAAGCAGCTCGAGGTAATATCTTGGGGTCCGCTTCGAATGGCCGACAGATATTAAACAAATTTTCAGGTAACAAGCAGCGTGACGCTAACTGTGAAGGAAAGTGCCGCGAGGAAACCTGAGTGTCTGAGCTATTCACATACCTCAGCGCTTGAAATCGCCAATCCGCTGTGGGCACGCGTGGTGATTAAGCCTATACCATCTCCCTGAGAGAAGGCCTGTGCCCTGCAGTGGGATGTAAATAGACTGCTTATGTTATCTCATATTACGTAATACTTTGACGGTCTCTATGTATTAAGGCTGTTCTTAGGTGGACCATGTTGTCTCGCTCGCACAATTTAAAATTTTTAGTGAATGTAAATAAAATGAATATACTTTCGATGAATGTGGTCTGTGGGTTTGATGGATTATGAAATTGCGGATATTCAAGGCATATTTTTCTTATCCTGTAACTAAGTTTTTGATTGAGAAAATTTGACTACAAAATTAACTATTTTAGAAACAACGTTTCTTTGTTTGAAACCACGTATAATAAAACAAAAATATATTTAAAATATGTCCGTAATTTTATTATGCATCACACTCTCAGACCACACTCATCTAAAGTTTACTCATTTTATTAGAATAATTAGAATAATAAAAGTTAAATTGTGCGCGCCAGACAGCACGCTTCACGTGAGAACGGCCTTAAAGCAATGCGACCCCAGTGTAAGTACGACGCAAGTCTCCCGTTGGTCGCAGGAGCAGCAGCGCAACCACCAGCTGCAGCAGCAGCTGCAGCAGCAGCGGGGCCTGCCGCCGCGCGGCATGCGGCCCATGATGCCGCCCGCCAACCCCGGCCTCAAGCATCTACTGCAGCAGGTATCATAAAGCCTTCAGCCCGCGCCGCATGAACAGGCAATCGATCAATTAATAGTACATTATGGCACAAGTGTGTAATGTTGGTGATTACCGCTGAGGCGCCATTGAGACCCGAGCCGTAAGGTGAGGGTCTTAAGAGAGCCGAGGACGGTAATCATCAATACACACGTGTATCGTACGATGTTTTTCAACACACTTGTAAAGAAAATAATACTAAAAAATAATTTTCTTCATAACTAGTACTTGTAGACATTTTAATTATTAAATAACTATAATTTCAACAGTGACAACAGGTTGTGAGTTTTCGCAATTTTCTTTTGCGCGCGCATCTAACAATGGCGATCGGCCATAGACAAGTTCTGGTTACCATAGCACATGGTATTCTAGTTTGGGACCGGGTCAAGTGATTGTATTGTGTGGAAAAAAAAAATCATTTCCGAGACCCAGATAAACTTAATACTACAGACCGGAGCCATTTCTACAAATCCGGTAGGCCGCCCTACAATGGGAATCAAACCCACGACCTCTATTTTGGTAGATACGCGTGTTATCCGTTTGACCGACGAGGCAGTCCAACCTTCAGGTTGTATTTACAAAAATTTCCCTGTGTTCTATTACCCGTGTTAGGTACTAGCCTAGTTTCAGAAACACGTCAGTAACCCTTTACCGGACAGTGGTACAATAGTTCCCACCATAAAATTGAACATTGTCGTCCAAAACCAATGAAAAATTTATACTAGCTACGCGGGGGTTTGCTTTACGTCCAGGGACTTGCATGCTTCGAATTCGCAAAAATCTCATTTAACTATATTGCCTTTTAAATCTGCCATTAGCAAAATAACTTAGCATTATAGCTTTGAGTAACCAGTAACCAACCATCATGTAAATAATTTCATTTTCTCATTAGTTTTGCAAGTTTACCCACTTAAATGAACATAATAATAGTATTTTTAAGAAAATTTACGCACTTTTCAGGATATCCAAAATGAAAAGAGAAATAACACACCTACAGTTTCCTTAGTTGTTGTTTCGCTGCGAAAGGCTAGAATAAAATTGTTCTGCTATTATTATTTGTATAAGTGGTTAAATTGTCGAACTAAAATGTACCTAACTTATCTAATCCACCTTTTTCTTTCTAGCATATTCATCCTGCAGTTTCATCTTCACTTAGAGCTCCTAGCGCAAAATCTAGACCAGACAGCGTCTTATTCTTTATTGTAATTTATGTAACTTTATGTATGTTTATAATTGTTACACCTATAGTATGTAAAGGTATAAGTAAGTATATTATTATTATGTATAAGTATGTAAATGAATATTCATATTTGCACCTACTACCCGTCTCACTTTTCCTTCAACAACTTTCCATCGTCGGTTGCCTGGAAGAAATTGCTATAAGCAATAAGGCCGCCAATTGTACTGCATTTTTGTAAACATTTCATGTCTGTGTTTTTCCTGGTACAATAAAGAATATTCTTATCTTATCTTATTCTGAATAAACTAGACAGTGTCGAGTCCAGTTTTGCTTGCTTCAAACCATGGCTTTACCTCACACTCATTTCATGCCTGAACTAGAATAAAATTGAATAGAAAAATCACTAATTAATCTTTAAAATCAAGGAACATCCTTTTGTATCACATGTTATTTTTAGGCTTACTCTGTAACTTACTTAGGGCCAATTTTTCAATAGTCAGATAAAACTAACCTGGAGAATAAATTGCTTGCATGCTGTCACTGTCTAAATCATATGACAAGACAGTGACAACATCAGTTTTATTCTCCAGTTAAGTTTTATCTGACTATTGAAAAATTGGCCCTTTGTATAGTAAGAAGCAAATAAATTAATAAAGAAAAAAAAGAAAAAGTTGCAACTATAATAGCTGTCACTTGTCAAAGTGTATAAAAAAAGTCACAGCTGTTGAGAGTACATTAACATATTGTTGTCGTACGAGAAACCGTGGGTAAATAATATTAACATGGCGTACAGCATTTAATTAAATAAATTGCCTTAGTATTAAGGACTAAAAGAACCTTGCACTTAGTAGACTTTGAGACTCAGTTTGTCCAAAATGAACGATTTTGGAGTTACTCAGTTATTCTAGTTTTTGCATTTTCCTTAATCAGCTGTTAATGGAGAACTTGCAAAAATAGATGTTTTGATCCATTGGAGAGGCTATGGTTAAAGATAAATAACCGTGATATGTATTCTTCAACATAGTAACCTGTCGAAAAGCAATCTTTCCGTCTTGTATTGTCTTTATATGATCCTCAATATCTGTTTGTAAAATAATGTTTTAAGTGTCCATCCATACCCTTAATAGAAAACGTTTCGAATACGATGGAAAAATTCAATCAAATTTTTTTTTTATTATTTGAATATTTTAAAAACCTATTTAGTGGCTAAAAATTTTTAGCCTCTAAATAGGCTTTCAAAATTGTTGTCAGCGCGGGTTAGTGCAATAAATTTTTCGCATTTCTCAAGTATTCATAAACGCTTCATACATAATAAGGCGTTACGAGCACGCTTTAACGTCGTACGTCTATTGTATCGTATTTATCGTGTAACACGGCGTCTCCAACACCTTACACCTTTTTTTATGCAAGTTCCTAACCTAAATACAAAAGCGCCCTACATGAAATGAGTGTGACAGCAAAGCTTAAAAGTAAAGGCGTATTATAGCAGCAGGCGGCGGCGCGCGGCGGTCGGCCGCACAACCCGCATATGCACGCGCCCTAGCCGGCGCCCGCGCACCTCGCAAGTAACGCTTCATTCACCACCTTTAGCCCCTGGCCACACAGAAAGGACGCGGAGCGAGGACGCGGAAGAGACGCGACGCGTTGTAAAGAAATCGCGCCCTGCCCGGTTAGTGCGACGACGCGTTTTAAATATCAAAAGTCGCGACTTTCCGGTACATCACTTTTCAACACTGACATTTTTCCGCCACTAAACGCATGCCATACTACACTACCCATGCCGCCCGTCTCTTCTGTGTGTGCTTCGTGCCGTCCCTTCAGTACATTTTGTATGAAAGGGAATTGAAACGACGCGTCTTTTCCGCGCCCCCGCCCTACGTCCTTTCTGTGTGGCCTGAGCCTTTAGGGCCGCCCCTAAATTGCGTCACACGTCAAGGGGGAGAGAGGGTTGTATAAGGGGGTTGGTGTAACAAGTTTCGTGACTATCAAATGTGTGAATCTACAGTTTTGTTCATAAAAACACCATTCTTAAAAGTACTTCTCCAATGCAGCTTAAATAGTTGTTTAGTTTAGTCTGTGGTAATGGGGAAGTCTTAAAGACTATTTAACCTTCATTTGAGGAGTGCTAGCGAAAGACTTCAAATATTACAAACTCTAAATAAGGTTTAATGTTTGTATCACTTTGTAATTTTCTTTTTTAATTTAATGATTTTTCCTAAATAACATTCTAAAACTAAATTCTAGATGGGTTACATGAATGTCACAAGGCTTGGGACCAAAAAAAAAACATGAAATTCGTGTGACGTAATTTATGCATAGCCCCATATCCACACATTAGCCTACAGGTTGCTTCAAAAAGGTCCTGTCGTTGGCACAGTCGACAGCACATAAACCTTTACATGTTGATGTTTTTAATTCCGTTATTTCATTCCGTGTGGCGCCGGAATAAGAATAACGTCACTCCGTTTCCTTCCGTGGATGTCGTAGAAGGCGAATAAGGCAAACAATTACCAGGAGACGGGCAGCAGCGTCTTCCTGAGATTCCGACCGCATACTGCGATCGCCAACCCGCCTGCCAAGCGTGGCGATTATGGCGAAACCTCCTCATGGTTATGAAAACTGCAAAGGAGTCCTATGTCCTGCAGTGGGCGTCGAGTGGCTGATGATGATGGTTTTTAAGTCCTATGTTATGCCAGATGGCACTTATTGCCAGTTAAAGCGTTGTCTTAAAACTGCCGAAAGTACAGGTTTCTGAAGCAACGTGTTGAAAGCAGATCAGACTTGACATAATTTGTTGCAATGTCACAAGTGACAGTTTTTTCGTTATAAACTGTCATCGTTTGCAAACAATATTACTTGCAGTCAACTATAACTGAGTTGACTGCAGCATGTAAAACTTGATGAGCTGTGATCATAGCATCATCATCATCATCATCAGCCACTCGACGCCCACTGCAGGACATAGGACTCCTTCGCAGTTTTCATAACCATAAGGAGGTTTCGCCATAATCGCCACGCTTGGCAGACGGGTTGGCGATCTCAGTATGCGGTTGGAATCTCGGGAAGACGCTGCTACCCGACTCCTGGTAATTGATTTCCTTAGTCGCCTTCTACGACCTCCACGGAAGGAAACGGAGTGACGTTATTCTTATTCCGGCGCCACACGGAAATCATAGCATAATTATACCTTATTAGCCTGCACTTTCGCTCACAAACTCTGCCTCAGTTGCCCGACTTTGGACCAAGGTTTGTCACCCAGATGTTCCTAAAAATACTTAAAGACTAAAATATTCTGAATTTATCGCAGTTGACGTTTCACTTTGGTTCTTAGATACAAGCTGGGTTGGGTACACCGGTGAGACACCTTGTCGAAAAGATGCGCAAGTAAGAGCGGCCTACCAAAAGTGACGGTAAGACGACAAAAGAAATGCCAAAGAACTACCGAACACCGTTAACATCGTAACTCTTCGGTTGTTTGAGAAAATGTAAATGATATTAAACTTATGTAAAAAAATTCTACCAAAAAATTGTGTACGGTGTTCAAAAAACTAAGAGAATTTTTTTACACTCTTATAATATGGAAATATTGTCCTTGTCTCAGAAGTTCGGTTGTTAGTCTGGTGGCCGGATAGTGATGGTGAAAAAATAATAATTTTTTTTTATCAAAAGGTTTACCGACGTTTTGTTGTCGTATCGTCACAGTCTTTTTCCAGCATCAAAAGAGGCAAGGTTAGCGCGATTTCGATAACATACGCCCGTGTCACTTCTTGTGAGTTACTCCAAATTACAACGGTCTGGTGATGTGCGGGCGCAACAACAATAAAATATATTATTTATGAACAGTAACATCAACTAAGCAAATAAGAACGGTGGTAGCCTAGTGGGTAGAACATTGGACTCGGAAGTGAGAGACCCAGGTTCGATTCCCAGTGCGGGCATGCACCAATGACTTTGTTTTCGAAGTTATGTACATTTGTGAAGTTATAGTAGCAATACCACTCACTAACTGTGAAGGAAAACATCGTGGTGCTTGAGTTATTCACATACCGCAGGGCTTGAAATCGCCAATCCGCGGTGGGCACACGTGGTGATTAAGCCCATACTCTCTCCCTCAGAGAAGGCCTGTGCCTTACAGTGGGACGTATATAGGCTGCTTATGTAAATAAGCTATGTAGCACCATGTATAGTAAATCTCTGATTTACCGTCTATAGTTGTAACCTATGGTTTGCTTGTAGACTCTGGACTAGCTGTATGTACTTTTATTACTTTTTAAAATAAAACTGTTCGTTGTCAGCTTTCACAGAAATAGATTGTTTATTAAGTAAGTATTTTAAAAAAAGTTACAGATTTCAATACTAGCGCAGTAAAGCCCCTTGCAGCTGCGTTCGTGGGGACGGGCGTTTTTTTTTTTGCACTTGTATTGTATTCTCTAACCATGTAAGTATTTAAGCATTAATTGTTTTAGTTTGTATCGTTGCGTCCACACGTTCCAGACCGTTGTAACATGGTTGTAACCTTTAGTTTGGTAGTTCCTGTGATGTCTTTTTCGGGATGTATTTCTTTATCACGTGAGCCCTGCCTCTTGCAAGCCTCCTGTTTTTTTCTAATGGTCGATTTGTCAATCAATGGATAGTTACTGTTGTGTGATAAGAAAATAAAACAGTAAAAAATAAAAGTTATAACTTACTTTTCCAGTCGAATAAACTTTTATCTGGTTGATAAATTGCAAATGACATTGCACTCTGCATGTTCTAAGTCCACAACAGATTAGATTTCTCTAAGGCAAGAGTTGCTTCAAGCCGAATAATAAGTTCCTGAAATCGGTAAGCATACTTACATGCAGACTCGTGATTATTGTGGAATTTAATGTAAGTAAGACACGAAATACGTAAGTCAGGAGAACAGCGAGTACACGAGTTATTTAAGGCTCGTAACGTCAAAGCGACTCGACGTCACACGTAACGTAATGAGCTAATGGGCATTGTTCTAGATATTGACAATAGTAACAAATGATACTTAATCTTAAAGGTATAAGGTCAGTAAATATAATGCTACAATTATTAATATTCACTGATTTCTAGTGTTTTTGTGAATAAGTGTGTGACTATTTCAACCTTCTAACGTTTGTTTCGCACGTGTATGAAAGAAGGTTTAATATTTTCGAATAAACAACGCCCAGATAATGACATCTCGGTATTCCGTAAAGAAACAAATATATATTTTACGTTTGCGCAGATTAGGAGTCTTTTTAGTTTCGTTTATTTAAAGAGTTCTCGAGGAGATCCGCGGAAGAACCCGAGTTACTGATATAGCTCGAAGAATTGCCTAGTTGAAGTGGCAGTGGGCGGGGCACATAGCCCGAAGAACTGATGGCCGTTGGGGCGAAAAAGTTCTGACCTGGTGACCGCGGACCGGACGACGCAGCGTGGGAAGCCTTCCCACCAGGATGGTCTGACGACCTGGTTACGGTGTCAGGAAGTCGCTGGATGCCGGCGGCACAAGACCGGGAAGCTTGAAAACCATGAGGGAAGCCTATGCCCTGCACTGGGCGTCAAATGGCTGATGATGATGATGAAAGAGTTCTTGTATCTAGTCATGGTATCATTAGAAACTGACAGCTCATAGTATCTCGTAACGAATGCATGACCTACTTACGGTTTCGTAGACTCTGTGTGAATAATGTGTTTCCGCCTCAACCGGAGTACACAAAGACACATCCTATTTATAAAACCTTGAAACACTCCTCAAATTAAGTTTAAATGGTTGTTAGGTTAGGTTACCTGTAAGTTTACATTTTAAATAAATAAATAAAATAATCTGTGGTAAAGGGAAGCCTTTTCTTTTCTAGACTATTTAAAGTGCTTCTGAGGAGTGTTTTAGAGGAATCGTGTTTTGTTTAAAACCACCTCATTTTTTTTTAAGGTGGTTAAAGCTCAACTATTTGTGTCCCCAGCAACCCCAGTACCGGCCCGGTGGGGGAGCCCCACGACCGCCCTCCCAGCCCCAGCAGTTCGATGACGGACCTAACTACAACGACTTCTTATAAACCGGGTACAAGTATCTCTATAATATACTAGACGTATATATATATATATGTAATAATGAGCCCGTGAACTTCGTATCACCGACGTCAACCTTTTTTTTTCTTCTCACCGTTTAAACCTTCCCTGGACTTCCACAAGTATATAAAAACAAAAATAAGTCGGCCCACCCGTTCTCTAGTTTTAGCGAGACTAACGCACAGCAATTAATTTTTATATGTATAAGAAGATAAGTAACATGAGACAGAACCTAGGCACCCTTTGTACGGATACATGGCGGCACCCTCCCGACTAAAAAGCCAAAAAGCCTTCTGGCAACTGCAACAGCCACAGAAAACGGACCGGCTAAAACACTTGTTACTCTGTGGGTTTATCGGTATTGCAATTCGGGCAGTATATTTTTTATTTTGATCTTATTTTATATTTTTTTCTTATATGTAGCAGAAGTAATTTCTAGAGACTAATTTCATTTTTTCAGCGATTTGTTAAGTTTATTATTATAAATTATTTATTTAAAATATTTGAAAGCGTGACGTCATATTTTTCGAGTGCACACGCCGAAACGTCGCGCAAACTGTCACACTTTGTTTCTGTGATTTGCTGTCACAGACGTTTTTTTCACAGACAAGGAAATGATATGCATATGACAGTTATGACAGCAAGTCTTTTTTTTAAGTAACGTAGTGTTGCCATCTGTTATGTTTATTTTAAAATGTGACGTCATCAGAAGGTCGAATGAAGGTTATTGTTTTTTGGCAAAAATAACGCTCATCTTCCTTAATATTTATCTTAAATATAGAAAATATGGTTACTTAGATGTTAATCTCGAAATGGTTTTTGATTCAGCCCTCAAGAAAAAAAATAGTCTTTGCGAATTTAGGTACATGGAATTGTCACAGTAAACTATGAATTGTGTTGTGTAGTTCTACGAAATTGGGATCTGGTCGTTATTACTAGAATGAATAAATGTGTTGTATTATTTACGATTATGAAAATATTAACTTAAATAGTAACAGGCGAGCGTGCATGCAACGACGAACGAATGTTGAGGAAATGGCAAATCTTGTTCTGTGCCTACCCTTCCGTGATACAGGCGTGAGTTTTTATGTATTCGAAATTTGTAACCATTATTTGTGTACCTAAGTTAAAACAAAATGAATTAATTTAACTACCTATATGTACATCTTAGATTACGTAAGTATGAAATAAAACAAACCATTTAAAAAATATTTTCTTACATTTATTTACCTTGAACAATCTCGGTTTGCACATCTAAGCAGGTAATGCATTATTATTACCACAGATTTTGTTCTATCAATAAGTTAAAAGCGAAACGAACATTAAATACATACAAACACTAATTTTACTATCCTTATTTTTGACTAATTCGTTAAAATTGTGTTTTAAATGTCGGTGCTTCAGACTAAGGATGGCTCGCTGAACACCGTTTAATAATAATTGTGTGTAATAATCATGAGGTGTAATTAGGAAGTGTCTAGATAGCCGCTTAGTCCAAAAGATTAGACGAGCGCCAGTAGTTTTTTAGGATTCTGTACCCAAAGGGGTAAGGGACTATTACTATTACTAAGACTCCACTGACCGTCTGTATGTCTGGCTGGCTATCTGTCACCAGGCTGTATCTCATGATCCGTGATAGCTAGACAGTTGAAAGAGCCACGAAGATTAGTGGCATAGTCTCAGTGGCGCCCTCTATATTTTTTTTAATGTCGTGGAGCACGATGAAACCTAGCTAGATCGATAGAGGACAAAAAAGTAAACAAAAAATTATTAAAGTCACCATGTCCTAAAGTGGCACGTTTAGGAGTTATTGAGCTTTGAAGTTTGTATGGAATTTCCACTAACTGAGTTTCATCACTGAATTTGTCACTTGATATGAGTTTTCTCGGGGATTCAAACCTACTTTGATGTTTTTTAAAGTCTGGGTAGCTATGTCTAGTAGGTACCTACTTATATACATATATACATGAAATTATAGTATTATTCATGCATCCAATTCGTTCAATTCGATTAAAATTCAAAACATGTCAATATAAAACCTACAGTTTAATTAATATAGATAGGTTTAGGTGGTTCTACCTATAAATAATGTAGATAGGTACATATCGCTAGAAATTTAAACCGCTGCTGTGTGTAAAACCATGTTCAACCATGTTTTTAACATAAATACCATTTCCTGACGTAGCGTAGTAGGTAGGCAATATCCAATAATTAGGTAGGTACCTTCATCTTCAGTTGGGCAAAGAAAGAACCTACGGACCTACCCACTGAGGTACCTACCTATTACAAACTTCTTTGAGATTAATCTTTTTGGTGAGTGGGTAAACTACTGAAGTGACGTTGTCAACATTGATTTATATTTGGAAAGTAAGTACCTCATTTGTTTCGTTTTCTTTTCATTTTCCAAAATTCAATCAAAGCATTTTGTTGACTTAGTAATTGGTTTATTGTTTGAAAAATGGCAGATTTATCTCGACAATGTTTTTTTTGTAATCGAAGTCTCGTAAGTGGACCTCGCCGAAATGGACATGTGCGAATTTGTTCAAATCTGCTTACAGAAGAGTATTTAACTGCCCATCAAAGTGTAGTTATTTTCTATCAAGATATCTATCTATAATAAACTGGGTGTTTTTTCTACGACTTATTTAGCAATTTAGTCAAGAATCGGCAACGAGTCACAGGTGCCAAGCATATAGTCCAGTATTTAGTGAAAAATGATTCAAAAGTTAAGTTTTATAAAAATCTCATACAAACTTCAAAGCTCAATAACTCCTAAACGTGCCACTTTAGGACATGGTGACCTTAATAATTTCTTGTTTACTTTTTTGTCCTCTATCGATCTAGCTAGGTTTCATCATGCTCCACGATATTGAAAAAAATATAGAGGGCGCCACTATGAACTATGCCAGGCCCCATACAAAAATCTTCGTAGCTCTTTTCACAGATGATGTATTTCTGTTGCCGCTATAACAACAAACACAGTAAAATAAATATTTTAGGGGGGCTCCCATACAACAAACGTTGTCTAAAGACAGCGCCCGCCATCTATGTAACCATCACAGCGCTGATGTTATGATGTTAAATGTCAATGTTAAACTCTTGTTGGTTTCTATAGATGGCGCTGTACCAAATCTGTCTTGTCTCGATCTTTGTCTAATGTTGTATAGATAATGGTACGAAACCCTTCGTGCGCGAGTCCGACTCGCACTAGGACGGTTTTTTATAAAAAAAAAATCATATCAATAATTCCTTCGTCGTTAAGCCAAGTCAGAGGCCTTAGGGCGGCTTGACAACTTCTGACAGTAGACGAGCCACTAGTCTACAAGCCTCCACAAATCCGGACTTGGCCCCCGTGGTGGAGTATGGCCTATACCTTCCTCAGAGAAGAGACCCGTGCCCCTCGGTGGGGACATAATGGGTTGATGATGATTACTATTTAATCGATGATGCAGTGAAGTTGAATATATTATTTAACGTAAGCTGAATTCTTTGTGTTCACGGATGCCTTTAAAACACCGTAATAAACTGCTTGCACTAACGCCACCATGACTCGCCGCGCGTGGCGGGACCGCCATCTAGACACAATGGGGAACTTGCGTCAGACTTAGATGGATGTGGCATTGCTTTTATACCATAGAAATCATAGAAAAATATAGAAATATAACCATGAAAAAAATTACGGGGTGTTTAGGGTCCCAAAAATGCGAAAAATCAATTTATTCTAGTAATAAAAAACATTAGATTTCGTTTTTTTGATTGAATTTTCACCGTTTTCTAAAAAGGGTGTAAGTGCATAAAACATTATTTTACGAGATAACTTGAATAATGATGAACGCTTCATACATTATAAGGTGTTACGTGCCACGTTGTGGCGTTATAGCTTGAGTCCGATTTGTATGGCGCGTGTTTGTACCACGTGACTAGAATGACTGTTCGACAGGTCACATTATGAAAAGTATCGTAGTCGTAGAGAAAAGAAATAACCACGTTTATTTATCTTTTACGATGGGCTCTCCTATATATTAAAACATTTTTTGTGCAAGTTCTCCATTGAGCTGGTGGTCGCGCGTGGTCCATGCTCTCAAATAAAATTGTCACACTGTCGCTTGTGGCTATAAGACACTTCCTAAGCTTTATTACGCCTCAGCTGTAGTCCAATAACGAATTACGGTCATCTTGACGTCGAGAGTGGGTGCTGGTGTTCTGTAATATAGTAGACTTGTAGACACTAACAGTGTTATGTATAAAGACACGATTTCTCTAAATTAAATTTTCCCTATACCACAAACTTTTTCATAAATAAGACTAAACATAAATAAAGAATCGAGTTTTTCATATCTAAGTCTGCAAGCTCTAAAATACGAGAACGACAATATTTAATAAAAGTTTGATTTTGAATCACATAGCTTTTGGCTATCTATGGAATGAAATTGGAACCAAACAACTAAAAATATATATGTATAGTTCTGAGTTGTTTAAGTCAAAAATTATCCACTAAGTGGAAAGTTACAAAATTGAGGCGCTGGTCTTTATTTTCACGACACCTGATTCGCTAACAAAACCGCCATCTTTTTTTTGAACTGCTTTCTGATTGGCTGGATGCAACCATTATGATGCTGGATGTCTTTAGAGCCAGAAGTATGTTACCTACCTTCCCCGTTAAATCAAATGGCTTTTTGTAGGTTTTATTTGTACTAAATTCAGGAAACTCAAAGTACAGGACGTGATAGACAATCAGCAAGAAATCGAATATTTTACAACTTAACTTAGACCGTATTTTTCAATAGTCAGATAAAACTTAAGTGGAAAATAAAACTGATGTTGTCACTGTCTTGTCGTATGATTTTTAGACAGTGATAGCATGCAATTTATTCTCCAGTTAAGTTTTATCTGACTATTGAAAAATTGGCCCTCAGACTAACGAATAGAAAGAAAACTATCACTAAATCAGAAAAAAAATACTTCTAACATTAACCAAGTGTCAATCTTATATCACTAAAAGGTAAAAAAGCGACCTAGTTTAGAAACAAAATGTTACTTACATAGTAAATAGGTATTGATCAGACTTCAAAAATTAAGTCAACCAAAAATAATTAATAATAAGTTTTGTAACTTAATACATTGCACATAAATATCATGTTAAATCCTGTACGTTATTTGAAGCTTTGAGTTTGAGATAGGTAATCTCCTTTTCCGTGCCAGTCGACGCCGCTTGAACCCTAATCGTCGCACTTTGCTAGTCTGTGACACTCTACCAACCAGGATGCCTTCCGCGTAGTAATGATTTCAGAACGCGCGACGGCGATCTTGTTTGTCATTGGCATCGAATTTTCCGCTAATGACAGTCGACAAAAATACAAATATTCTAAAAAGTGTGATATTTTCGTGCTATTGTGTATAAACAACACGACAATTAGTATATAACGGTGTTACCGTTTGTGTTATAAATATTCTGCTTCTACGAACGCAGTTTACAAAAATGCTTGAACCCCTAAAAAAATTTTCAGGTAAAATAATAGTTATTGAGTGGTTAATATCTAACACGTAAGTATTGCATTACTGATAATGTCAATTGGTGTTTTAAGACCACGTCAACAGTGAGTATCTTACATAATATATCCTACTCTTGTAGATTTTGAGGTTATAATTCCGACAATGAATCTTTCATTTTGTTGAAACGAAAGTTATGGTGTGGGGTCGGTGCCCTCGCCGATTTTCAGTACCCATTCGATTATCGGTCAAAGGCGTGTAAATGAAGATATTTTAATCTACTGTCAATGTTGACAAGCAGCGTTGAATAAAATATTTGCAATTTTCAGTTCGATTTTGATTCTTTAGCTTCCCACGCAGTCATGTTGCGTTACAAGAGAAGTTCGTGAGACTTGAGGTTAATGACACCTACTAATCATAATTCCAAAGATGATTGAGGCGGTACTAAAAGAACTAGTCTATGACCGATGGCTGGAAGACGAGAAGTTATCTGAAAGACATCAGTTTTGATAATCTGAACTGGCAAGGTTGTACGCCAGACCTCGCAGGTCTCTGGCAAACAATTACACACCCACGCAGGGTACATGGAGCTACATACTGTATACAACATGTTGTTTACAGTCAATATCAACCCTCGCAGGGTTATTAATTAAATTAAATACAACTGAGTTGCCATAGAGCTGCCCACCCTCGCAGGGTATATAGAGCTACATACTGTTTAAGAACAATATTATGTGCAGTCAATATCAACCCCCGCAGGGTTATTAAATACAACTGAGTTGCCATAGAGCTGCCCACCCTCGCAGGGTATATAGAGCTACATACTGTTTAAGAACAATATTATGTGCAGTCAATATCAACCCCCGCAGGGTTATTAAATACAACTGAGTTGCCATAGAGCTGCCTACCCTCGCAAGGTACATGGAGTTACATACTGTATACAAAAATATGTGCAATCGACATCAACCCTCACAGCGTTATTAAATACTGACTTGCCACAGAGTTGCCTACCCTCGCAGGGTGCCTACTATAATGGATGCATCTATGCTTGCTTTTTATCATCCCTTGCAGGTTATTGATTACAACTGAGTTACCATGGAGCTACACATACCCTCGCAGGGTACCTATTATGAAGAACATTAAGCTAAGTTGGCAAACAATCACATAGCCTTGCGGAATATCAACCCAAGCAAATCACATACCCTTGCAGGGTACCTATGAAGGATTTTAAGTTAAGCCAAGATGGCAAACAATCACATAGCCTCGCATGATATCAACACAAGAAAATCACATACCCTCGCATGGTACCTACTATGTGTAATGTGCCAGGCTCTACATCAACCCTCACAGAACCCTGATCAGAGTTGGCAAACAATCAAGTATCCTCGCAGGATATCATGTACAAACATGCATATATGTGTTAAGCAGCAGACCTCTTAGGGTTATAAGGTGAACAGAGTTGGCAATCAATTGTATATCAATCAATATCCCTGCTACCTTTGTACAATACACCTATAGGTACGTGGTAAGTAGCAAACAATCACGCGCCCTCGCAGGGTACAGTGTAGAATAATACTCAGATATGGTAAATACCTATCCACTGTTACAGAGTTTTACAGTTGACAAATATTCACATACCCTCGTAGGGTACTATCAACAACTATGCATGGTACCTAATATCAACCCTCGCAAGATTATAAAAAGTCAGACTTGCTAAACAATTAAGTACACCCTCGCGGGGTCTGCGTGTGTCGCCTAAGCCTGAGTGCATAACAATTTTGGGGAATATGTAAAATGTTTATTAATTGAATTTTAATGATAAAATTACAGTATCCTTGCCAACACATGAATAAACCCTCACGGGGTTATTAGCATAACTTAGTTGGCAATCACATACTCTCGCAGAGCACTATTATTATACACAACACACTGATGTGTAGTTATTACTTCTATTATCATGCCTCGCAGGTTATATAAGAAGCGGTTCATAGCTGTTCGAAGACGTAGACACAGATAGATGGATAAGCAATAACATGTAACCCTCAAAAGGGGGGGGCGGCAACAATTATCAACATATCATAACGATGGAAACTTTGGAGTACAAGCTATGTAGTTCCATTTTATTTGTGAGAAAACTTCTACCTACCAAGGCTAAAGGAAGATGGCGTGCTGTAAAAGTACTGTTAAACAATGTTTCCTATCTTATGTTCCTTGTGACCAAAAGTAGCAGCAAATACAAGTTGAAGATCAACCTTTTGTTGCAAAGTAATCCGCAGCATTACTGGGTTAAGCTTACCTATTTAAGGGTCAATGTCCTCTCAACGGTACCATTACTGTATGGTTATCTTCTAAATACTTAATGGTTCAGAATAATAAACCAGCGAACATCCATACCATGTTGAATACACGGTTTTCGTCCGATCACCAAAGTTAAGCAACATCGGGCGTGTTCAGTACTTGGATGGGAGACCGCCTGGGAAAAGTATTTATCATTTGTTTTACAATTCATTTCTTGATTTGTCCAGTACCTCAGGTACTATATTCGACTGGTGCTTAAAAGGAAGAAGTTTCAAGTTACCCTAACTGGCTAAACTCTTTTTGAATTTGGATCCTATTTATATCCCCTGGGGGTGAATGTAACCTATAGGTATGGCTGTGGTCTATAACTATGTAAATAACTTCTATCAGAAAAGTGAACCTGCCTGGAGTATAAGCTGTACTGCATAACAGAGGAACTGTCAGTATTTATGTTATCTGCTTTCTTAGGCTATGAGACGCAAGGATGGTTTTATCTTACTTAGCGAACAAAATGGGACAAAGATGAAGCCTTTGATGGATTTGCTGGACAAGCTCAGTCAGTACTACGTATACCTTGAGAAGGATGATCCTACATCACCAGCACCAGCCTTGGGCCATAAGGTCCCAAGTGGGAGCAGTATTAGAGGTATGCCCCAATCCAGTGAGGTGTACCGCGAATATGTCCTACCCGAGTAAGATATAAGCAAAGATATATCTCAAGTGGTCATCGACATGACTAACCTCGAGTAGATAATAATATGATGAATGGCAACAGTTTTGAAAATGGTTGTCTTGAACTGTCTAGCAAATAATTTGATATTTTTGCCTTATCAAGTTTTCACTTGGGCGAAGATTTTCAAAGAAGTGGCTTGTTCCTTGTCATAAAGGGCTATTTAATGCAGTTTGTCAGCAAGTCGGTTTATATACTCTTTCCAAGGCACCCTTACTAAAAGTTCCAGTTCCCAGGCAAAAGTTCCCCTTTGCTTCACGTTAAATTGAACAATATTCTTCTGATCGACTTCTGACTTCTATCCGCACTATACAGGTACTGATACTTAAGTTAAATCTAAGTCTACTCGAACAGTTTGGTCAATAGTCCTGCGCTGCCCTCCTGGACTCGGCACCATGGTGCGGCGCATCCGACCCGCCATGAAGCTGGCTCAGTATGTCTTAGCAAATACACATCCTCGGCCATAAAAATGGAATCTAGCGTCGTCACTGTGAGGCAAGCTGTATATATACGAAGAGTGGGTACCTAGTCCCAATAACTACCGCAATGCGACCGTAGTGGCAAACTATGAACCACCGCCCTTGAGGACGCAGACCATATTGAGTTTTTTGTATTTTGTTGAGCAGAGCTAAAAACAAGAACGAGTGGCTCTTTTTTTCCACTTTAGTTATACAATTCCTAAGCAGGTTTACATGAACCTTTAATAAACGCCTGAGAGACTTGTCGGGAGTTGGTAAATGTTAGGCTCGCATACCTTTGCCAGCAATATGTATTTAACACATTCGTGGACGTCAATCTACACTTCTTTTGCTATCGGTTGCTGAAGCAAACTCTACCCGGGAACAAAAATCCCGTCTGCAATAAGTGATTAAGTTTCTTCCACAAACAATATAGTTGTTGAAGTACATAATTAGTTAATTAGCTATCTAAATAATTCGCCAGACACAGCTGCCTTTCTCTAAATCTGTTATGGCAGACATAGACGACACTACGGTTTCCTGTGCTACTGTGTTATGTTTGACTCAAAAGCCATAGCCCATAAGTAATCGAGTTGAATTTTATTGCCAAAGCCAAAATCTGAATCATGTCAATTTATTCAGGTCCTTTGCAGGTTCAAAGACAAACCTGTTATATAGGCTCTACCTAAACATGTTTGTAAGTATAGAAAGCCCATCAAAAGCTACCTATCATATTATTATTACAACGCAGGTTGAAGGCCTACTATTTTATCAGCAGCTGGCATAATATTGCAGGGTCTGGATCAACTGTAACTTCCAAAATAGTCTGTCAAAGAATAAATGTTTACTTGTTATTAAGTTCATTAACCCTACATCGCTCGATTTTTTATTTCAGCACGAAATTAATTTTGCAGACGCTTTACAATATTTAGGTTTATAGTGTATAGGTATTTTTAAGATATAGCTTGTTTTTTTTTTGTTATTGATTTTTTTTTCAGATGTGCCATATGTGTCACATTGTACACTTAGGTTCCCTTTATACGTTACTAATATTATTAAATTAAATATTTGGTTTTACTTGAATAATTTTATATATTTATCTACTTTTGAATATCCTTACATACCTAACACTTTACTTATTTATGAAATTGAAGAAAGTAATTTTTATCTTTATTTAGAACAGTAAGTCTGTGTCAAAAAGTATAAAAAAAACTGTAAGAGGCTTTCTATGGTAATAAATGGTTATGCCAACTCGGTGTTTCCTGTAAATTCAGGCATTAGAGAACAAAATGACTTCTTCTTCCAAACAAAACGTATTTTCTTCTTCTTTATTTTGAAGACAGGGTGGGTAGGTTTGTTTGCAGACTTTCTAGGCAATTTAGCAGATGATGATGTAGAAGCTGAGCGTGTAGATGTACTGGGCTGAGGAGGCGTTTCAAAGCACAAGTCTGAACCATCCGCCTGCATGTTATTGCTTTCGAGCCCAGATGAACTTGGGATAACATCTGTATCGTGGGCTGTTATTGCGCCACAGGATTTGGCAGCTGAAGGCTATAGTACAGGGAAAGAGTTGTCTTCTGAATCAGTGGAAGATAGACACGCACGATTGATGGCGGCTCGTATTTTATTGAAATCGTCATCAGAAGTCCTCTTTCTTCTCCCGAAGACTCTTTCTCGTCCTCACTTCCAGACGGTATCATCATCATCATCATTCAGCCACAAGAAGTCCACTGCTGGACATAGGCCTCCTCCATGGATTTCCAAAAAGACCGGTTGGAAGCGGCCTGCATCCAGCGTCTTCCTGCCACTTGAATGAGGTCATCTGTCCATCTTGCGGCTGGTCAGGCTGGCCAGGCGGTATCAGCAAATATCTTTCTATTTCTGCCTCATTTTTTTTTTTTTGCAGACATTATCTGTAAATAAAATGTTGTACAGAACCGTGAAATACTCGTAAATAAATTAATCGAAACTGAGGGTAGTGGTCAGCACTATGGAACACTTACTACATCAAAACACTTTTGTATCTCATAGAAAAGCAGGTAAACAATGTGTATACAGTATGACCCCAAAAGGATACTTAGTGCACAAAGTGCCATATCAGGAACGTACAAAAAAACAATCAAATTGAATAAAAAATATAAATAAAAGGAAAAGAAATAACTATTACTTACATTTTCATGGATTCACCAACACACCAATATTATTTTCAAGTGGAAATGAGATTATTTTCGTATTTTTTTACAATTTCAAACTTCGAGAAAATTACCACCGCACGCGATCCACACAATTTTCGGAAAGAAAGTCAATTATCATACAACTAACGCCATCAAGCGGAAATAAACTGGAGCAGGCACTGTAAAACTCTATTGACTTTCCATATTTACAACAAAGATGTCACTAATTGTCATTATTTAATGCCTAAATCAGCTGGTATTGGTTGTGCCTCATATGTCACTGCAAGCGATGTAGGGTTAAGTTATGTCACTCTGGTCACAAGTGATATAATTATTATTCAATTTTATTAGAAAACTCTAAGGATGATAAGGATGCTTATATCAGTGGAGAAACCCTGTTGACTTTTTAACAGTTCTATCATAGTAGATCGATCGCATAAGCTCCGAATCCTACTATCCCATATATTTTATGGATTGATGTGTGTACACCTACCTATCTATCCTTTGTATATTTGTACGTACCTGCAAATTGTGTTATTGTCCTGATTTCAGAGAATTGGGGTAAAATTTAATTACTCGCACTATTGGGTCTGTGGATATCTATTGGAATATTTTACATTAGTACAGTACCTACCCAGCTTTGTACTATTTTGTATTACACACACACAGCTAACTGTGAATCATCTCACATTGGCATACTCTACCACCAGGCGATAACAAACACGTCTCAAACTCAAAGCTTCAAATAACGTACAGGATTTAATAGCGGCGTTTTACCTGAAATAAAACGCTTATTAAATACTTACCTTATTTGAAGCTTATATTTAATTCCTGCCTGTGGTTTTCGACACAATGACAAACAAGATCGCCGTCGCGCGTTCTGAAATCATTACTACGCGGAAGGCATCCTGGTTGGTAGAGTGTCACAGACTAGCAAAGTGCGACGATTAGGGTTCAAGCGGCGTCGACTGGCACGGAAAAGGAGATTACCTATCTCAAACTCAAAGCTTCAAATAAGGTAAGTATTTAATAAGCGTTTTATTTCAGGTAAAACGCCGCTATTAACACGTAGAAAAGCATTACGTATTATTCATTTAATTCTGATTATTATAAGGCGCGAGACACAGTTAGATGTATAGAGTCACAGACCACAGTCCTTGCTCTGCGGTCGCTCTTGGTCTGTGACTCTGGATTGTTATTTCAAGCGCTGAGGTATGTGAACACGTCAGACACTCAGGTTTTCTCACGATGTTTTCCTTCACAGTTAGCGAGTGGTATTGCTATTATAACTTCACAAATGTACATAACTTAGAAAACAAAGTCATAGATACATGCCCGCGCATGGAATCGAACTCGGGTCTCTCGCTTCCGAGTCCAAATCCTACCGCGCCCTCGCCCCACGTCCCATCTGTGTGTCTCGCGCCTATAGGTTCTGATGATTATTTTACACAGAGAAGTATATTTGTAGCAGAAATGCATTTGCAATACAGTGTATTCAGCCAGTACGCCTAATAAGCGCATTGAAAATGCGTAGATAGAGTCGACAATCCTAATTTTTGTTGCATAATCGACCATAATGTAACTGTGTAAGTACGTAAAGGTTGATTTGACACATCTGAAACGTAGGAAACATGCAAACCGATGGGTGAAGGCTTAGCCTTAAGATTACAGACTACTTTAGACTTTAACTCTCACAGTAAAATATCTATTGCGAAAGAGAGCACTTTGTAACGGTCGTAAGGGACGAGCTACTGTTTACCACTTAGCAACGGGTTTGAACACTGACTACAGAACAATATTCCACTTTCTACTACTTGTAATAGGGATCATCTCAGAGTGCTCTCGAAATATATTAAGAGGTTTCATAACATTCATTAACGCCATCAATGGATAAAAAAATATCTATATCTTTTACGGTCTGTGTTTGAAGAAGTGTTCTATACTCGCATTAATAATAATAATAACTTCCACACCACAATCACTTGACCTGGTCCAAAACTAGGATACCTTATGCTATGGTAACCAGTCAAGAACGTCACAAACATAAAAAACACCCAGACTGAGGCCATTTGTACATGTACGGCGGCCCCCGGCGGGAATCGAACCCACGACCCCTGTTTTGGTATCTAAGCGCCATAACGGCTAGATCAACGAGGCAGTCTTAATTATGTAAATACGTAGGTAGTGATTTTTATGAACCATGACCGAGAACCTTTGGCATTAAGAATTAGCGCCAAAACGGCCGTTTTAGGCATAAATGCTATCTAGTCCTGGGTCCCTGATCCTTGATTTTTAGGACCCACTACTTTGGTAGTCCTCAATCGTGTAAATAGTGGTCCTAAATCACTATTTACATGATTGAGAGAATGGAACGACACTTGCCAAAAACGATTTGTAAAAGAATATACGATTCTTTTCATCGGTGGCGCTATTAGACCTCAGCCGAGGCCGATAGACCGAGCCCTTTAATTCTTAAAATACCCTACAGAAGACCCAAAGCGGCTCGATCACCGCTCAGACTCCTTCAAAACAATAATTAAAACTTAAATTACATACGCTTACACTGACGGTCTTTCACGCGCGACTGGCGAAATCGTGACGTCATTTAATGGGTCCGGGTGAAGGAAACAACGCCAGCGACTGAGAAAGCTCGCCAGCGTAAACGGAGAAAGTTTAAGTGCGCTCAAGGTTACATATTTTGTGGTACGAAAACTGTCCATTGATGGACACAAACCTTACTCTTTATGATGACTGTTCCGTAAAATTTCCTAGTTTAAGGCGTGAAGACTCTCACGCCATTTTATACCATTCGTGCATTCTAGGCCAGACGCAACATAAGGGCCCGTACACAAAACTGCGATGCGACGTGGCATCGTAAAAATCTGCGAGCTCGCGCGGCGCATCGCAAGAACTTGCGAATTGATTCGCATCGGCGTTCATAATAGTAATAAATGGATGAACCCAAAATCTTTGTTTCTTTTCCTGTATCTTCTTAGCAATAACAGAAGTGAGCACTTCTTTTTACGATAGTTTACAAAATACGTTCAGTACGGTTGACGGTCGTCGAATGAATGGTCACCCGAATCGTGGAAGGGAGATGCCTTGCCACATTAAAATCGTATCGCAGCAATTCGTGTCGCGGTTTTCTGCGCCGATTCGCAGTTTTATGTACGGATTCTTAGTCCACCCGGCTAAAACGGATAGACAATTATGGATGGAATAGTCTCAACTGGACATGGAGTAAAAAAGGTATATCGGGCGTAAAAGGTTGCCAGATGTCTTTTTTACAGTCGTGTCCAGCCAACTTATAGTATACAAGTCCGGCTTTTAGTCGAAAGACGAACGCACGCCGACTCGCGATTTCTCGGGCGCGGGCAATGGAAATCGTGGCAAAAGCATTGTCAGGCTTACAGGGCTAAATATGGACCTGAGTTAGTGGGCTTTTCAATTTTTAAGCCCGGCGACCGCAACCGGGCGACACTGGAAACTTCCACGGATTATGATGCTTTCAGCTTGCCGATTTCGGGTTCACTTGGCGCGGCGTCCGGTGTGACCGAGCCGTTTGATATCTTGCCGTTGGGCTTCGGTATCTCGTCCTCGGCTTTAGGCGATTCGGCCCTCCGTGTGTTGGCTCTCGACCTCTTCGGCATTTCGAAGACCCGCTGCGTGAGGGCTAACAGGATGTTGCCGGGGAGTCTCTGGTGTTCTTCTATTAGGCCTTCGATCGCTTTCGCCACCTTGTTGGAAGAGAATAAGATGTTAAACCTGGGTTAAATTAAATCAGAATCAGAGAAGTGTTGTAAGTATCATGGAACACAGTGTTATTCATTTGAAGTTTAAAGCTGAAGCTGCTCCGAAGAAAGCGACGGATCGTGCGGAATTGACGGGCCAAGGTACGTGATGAGCTTGACGGGGAACCCCCCGTAGACCGATACCAGCAGACGCGATGTGCGGTCTACAACTTACTAAGGAAGTGGTAACTTTCAAGCTAACTCCGAAAATTCTAAATCGATATGATGTTTACTTACGCGATCTGCTATTTTCAAGGTCATCCACTCTAATACAATTTTCAGGAGGTTAGCAGCTAATATTTCAGGTAGAAACATGTACTCACTCCGATTTTCCAAGTTCATCTGTTTTAGAGGGGTCTCAGCCAATCGGCGTCCTACCTTAATCTGAAGCTGCTCCGGCGAAAGCGTCGGATCGTGCGGGATCGGCGCGCCGAGGTGCGTGATGAGCTTGACGGGGAACCCCCCGTACACCGGCGTAAGCGGGATCCGCGTCATAGAGTACACACGCAGGCAGAGACCGCGCAGCCAGCCCACTGTGCGGAATGCCTCGCGGACGTTCTGCGTGAACATCGGTACGATCGGCTGCGGGGAGAAGTTATCTCATCTTAGAACCAATCAATCAATCAGCCCGTATTCGTCTACTACTAGACGTAAGACTCGCCCAAAGCACGTCAGTCCCTCGGCCATCTTCAACCAGCCGCTGCCAGAAATCTGCCTCATATCTTCGTCAGTCCAGTAAGCTAGTGGACGTCCTACGCTGCGTTTGCCAATTCGTGGTCCCCACTCGAAACTCCACCTCCACCGTACCTCATCGGCTATCAGTAGATGTGACTAGTTGTCTGACGAATTGTCTCATTTCTAATGTGATCCATCAAATAGATGGAACTGATAGTAAGTTAGAACCAATAACAATGCTTTGTACAAAGTGTTCCGGAAGCTCCCCCGGATCCCCTTAAGGGGATTGATTTTTCCCAAGTCTGAAAGTTCTCCAACAGATGGCGCTACACGACAAGGCAGTAAACTAGCGAAACTCGGTCACCGGGTACTGATGTAATACGAACATAACAACAGCTTAGATATGTAAGGCTTTTAATGTAATTTTTATTTCTTGTGTCTGTTATTCTTAAACTTTCATGCACACGAAACATTCAACAGGACATTACATAAGAAAAACATGCACTAAGGCGGTGTTTATAAAATCCGGCCAAGTGCGAGGCGTGCACGAAGGGTTCCGTACCATTATCTTTACAACATTTGAATATTTCAAGTCTGCGTGCGTCTACCTGTTGCCGTTATTATTATCGAGCAAAAAACGGCAACAAAATCACGTTTGTTTTATGGGAGCCCCTTTTAAATATTTTTTTTATTCTGTTTTTAGTATTTGTTGTTATAGCGGCAACAGAAATAAATCATCTGCGAAAATTTAAACTGTCTAACTACCACGGTTCGTGAGATACAGCCTGGTGACAGACAGACGGACAGCGGAGCCTTAGTAATAGGGTCTCTTGCCCTTTGGGTACGGAGCCCTAAAAAAGAGTTCTAATCCAATCTACTCACCACTTTAGCCTCGTTGGCGACCTTCGCGAAGCCGATGCGCGTCTTCCAGTTGAGCCGGTACTGGTGGTCACCGAACTGCGCCTCGTAAACTCCGCCGGGTGAGATCGCCAGCGAGCTGCCTTCGCGCAGCACTCCCGCGCACGACTGCACGGTACCTGGGATCACGCAGAGCCCCTCCAGCAGCGTTTTCCAGCCTGCGGGGTGGGGCGTGGAGTTGAGGCGACGTACGAGACAAATTATATTTTATAAGTGAGATGATTTCCTTACTTAAGAAGAGTAAGTAACGACATTATCTCGTTTGACCTGACATGCAACAAAAATAAGTAAGACATTATCTGATTTATAAAATACTAATACTTAATTATAATTTATACTTATAATTCAGTAATATTTCTAATATATTGTATTTATAATATAATTTTGTTATATGTATAATTTGGTGTTGGGTTCAAATATATAATTTTTTTTTTCAAAATGTCATGGCAATCTAACATTTTAATTTATTTTATTATTTCGATTGTTTCGTAGTAAGAAAAGTAGCGTTAGCAGCTAGCGCAACTATTTTGTTGTAGAATAAATTGATAACGCAGCAAGGCCGATAGCACTATCACGCTTTAGCCGTTTTTAATTAAGCCACCTAACCTCGGCTTCACCGATTTTTATGTTTTTTTTTGTGTATATTTGGTATGTCTCAGAACATGTTGTAGGCTAGTGAATATGGCAAAACAACGTTTGCCATTCAGCTAGTACAAAATAAAAATGTTGCATTTCCGTGAATGGAGATTTTTTGACCATTTTTCTCCATAACCAGATGGTTACCAGATGTGTCAAAGATCTTGCTTGAAATGGAGACGGTTTGCAACGTTCATTTTCACAGTATCTGCGCTACGATGAATAAAGTATTTGACTATACGATATTTACGATACGATATAAAGTATTTGACTATAATTGATAGGGTGATGACCCCAATTATCGACACTTTAAGGGAGTTGGTAATTTTGAACTAAAATTATATTTTTTTGTGTTTACTTAGAACGAAATTTAGAATCGAATATTGTTCTAAGTATAGTCAAGAGTTATTGGAGCTACATATAGTTTAAAAATAATTCATAAAATTGCGAAAATAATATAAAAACTAAAAATTACCGAAATCCCCAGTAATAGACACCTAGTTTCCAGACATCGACAACCAGTAATCGACATGCACCAGCTATCAACATCCAGTAATCAACATTCCCCAGAAGCCCCGTGATGTACATACAACCTAGAAATATTTACTGATTTCAAGGAAATATGAAAATTAAAACCAATTAAATTTCGAGGAATGTGCTTTAATTATATTTCTGGACTATAGGCCACATGAAAATATAACACAAAAATTTAATTCTTACTAACAAAATAAGTGTCAAAGTAACTATAATCACATGATAACTACCAACAATTACAAGTCTTACACCGTTTTTTTCTTTGAACTAAATAAAATCAGTCTCATTGTTATTTTATTTTATTTATTTTTTATTTTTTCATAAAAGTTAATTCAACTTTATTAGGCACAATAGGTAATTATCTAATTAATTAATTAATTTATCTAAGGTAATTAACCTGTGTAGGGAGTGTAACACGCGGTACTCCATATAATTTTGGCTGCAGTTGCCACCTTTTTTACTGCTTCGATCGCTCTCCTCATCTGTTCTGGGGTAGAATCTTTTTTCGGTGCCATCTAAAACAATCAAGGAACCAATAATCGACAATAGTAATTTTCCAGTCATGGACACCAATGCACCAATTATGAACACCTATAATACCCAATCTTGGACACTGTTCATTACTGGTACCAGTTCATTAAACGGCCCCGTTCAAATATGAGTGAAATCACCATTCGAAAATGAGCCATAATTGTGCAAGAAGGACAAAAGTAAAGAAAATAATTAGTTTCGACACCTGTCCATTACTGGAGATTTTTAATTTGTCATACCCAGTGCTGAACATCGGGTCCAAAAGAAATATTACCTATTGCACGTAATTCATTCACACTAAAATATCTTATCAACCTACATACATAACTAAAAAATCAAACCAGATTAAATAAAAAGTGTTAATAAGGAAGTTATTATGAAAATTACAAACTCACCTCCTTGACGATTTAGCTAAGAAAACTATATTTCTAGAAGGAGCACGCAGGATGCACAGCTTCCATGTCGCCATTTTGAAATAAAATGTACGATTTTCGGCATGTTAATGAAATTGACAGCAGGAAGTATGAAGTCTATGGACATGTGTTTCCATAATTAAAAATCAATTCACAGACCTTATTATTTTTATTTGAAGAAAAAAGTGTCGATCATTGGGTGCTTGTTGATTACTGGGGTCATCACCCTACGATAAATTCTCCACCAACCTGGAATCTTGAACATGAATCGGTCACCGACAGTGTGCACCATCTTCTTCTTGTAGAGAAACATTCGCGCGATGAAGTAGTACATGTCAATTGGCAGGGCTCCGTGGTAGTAGATCACCAGACAAGCTTCGTCCGGCATGTTCTCGAGACCGCGGATCTCGTAGCCTGGAAGCGCAATATATTTTGTTTCCATGATAGCTACGGGAGCGGAGTATTAAAAGTTTGGAGAAAGCACATTACCGCGGGCACTGACTGAGATTATTAACACATAGTTCCGATTAATATGTAGCTTTCAGTATGTTGTATTTTTGAAAATTGTTGAATTGTCTAACATTTTTGTTATAGGTATTTTAGTTATTTTATGTAGGTCAGTTCCTTCAAAATCTGTCATGCTGTATGTACATATATTTGGCGATATAGTTTGACAAATACCCTATCATAATCTGATTGTAATGCTGTGTCTATAATGGTTGTCTGGAAGAAATTACTTTTAGTAATAAGGCCGCCAATTGTACTGTACTATATTATTGTTAAATTCTCATATGTAATTCCTGGTGTACATACAATAAAGAATATTCTATCTATTTATCTATCTGTTTTGTACACCTTTTAACAATAAAATAAAATAAAACCAGCGCTGACGGCTCACACCCTCAGCACAATGCTGAGTCAGATGACCATTGTGGCTACTTTGACACACCACAGGATGGACCCTCTGATTCTGCCCTGCCCTATCTTGTATTTATGTGAATTGTTTTTATTTTCCTTAACATCTGTAACTATATAAAACCAAACCAAATCAAGTCATATTTACACTATGCCCTTAAACATATTATGTTCATATAAATATATACACGATTTTATTTAAATTAAATTAGTTAATATCAATAAATAATGCACAATTTTAATTTCTGTTTACAAAATTTATGTAATTACCATAACTAACATTTCGCTAATAATATCAAATTCTATTTATCTTTACACAATTGGGTATTTGACAAAATATCAAATGAGTTACTTTTAAAACGGAATTTTGTATGAAAATACTTGCTTATGACGTCCCATTTCAGAGCACTCTTTTTATGCTTAATCTATTTAAAAATTATAATAACTAATAATTGACTAAAAGAGATACATTTTCCGAGATATTTTGTAATTGTTGTTTTAATCGAGCATATGAAGTAATTTATTTTGATCGTGTCAAATACCGTATTTACGCAATTAATTTAACTGACATTCCGCTAACATTACTACTAGTCTTACTAATACTACTTATCCTATGTACTTGACTTACTATCTCATATTCTATTTATTTAATCTTATTCACGATTTTGAACTGGTTCGTACTATCTCTCCGAGCCCTGCACGCTGCGTTACGGGTACTGACGGAAGACCAGCGCTGGGGTACCATATCTCCAACTTATGCTGAGTCAGAGCCCTTTTGCATTTGCCACACCCACAGTACTCACACTGAATAAGGCATTGCTATATGTCCCATTTGTTAATGTTTTTTTTTTTTTGAGATAATGTTTCATTGTGCTTTGTATGTGCTCTTAATACTGTATTATTGTTTTTATTGCGTGTGTGTGTAAATGTAAATAAATAATACATCTATCTATTTGTAACTATGAGTGGTATGCCTTTTCTTTCTTGTGATGTGTTAATTTGTCACAATAAATGTCTTAATTCTTCTTTCCGTATTTCTAAATGGGAAGCAATGGCTGGCCTATGAATAATTCCGTGAGTCAACGCAAATCAGGGACCAAGGCTAGGTGTCCGGCCAATATAACATCAGGATGGCCGGTCGCCCTTATATGTTTTGTTTCTTCTAAAATATGACGGAACCAATTGTCTACTTAGAGCAAGCAAATATTCGTCACAACTTCAACGATAAATACGCGTAGTCGTCACATTCTGACGCTGACTAGAAGCCGATGTCTCAATGAGAATACGCAGAAGACATTTATAATCTTCTTATAAATAATCGGCCGTGTGTGAATTCAGGCCTCAACTATTAATTTTAAAGTCAACAGAAGCTGTTTTTATGTTAAATGTTGAATTTTTTTTTTTAATTCATAACACAATATAAAATACAAATTATTAACAGCCAAAATTAAAAAAACCCTGAGAGGTTTTTGCGTGATTTTCGGAGTACACTATACAATACGCCTCTAGATATTATCTGCGAGTGAGTATTAAGTTTAGCTTAGAGACTACTTTTTCGATATAAATATACTCTTCTCGGGTTTAGCTTCAAAGTCACATAATGCACTAGGTGGTAGATGGTTTAACATAACAGGTAAAATGTAATTCTAACAGGTAATATAAATTAATGGAACAAGCTTTTTTTAAGATCATAAAAGAGTTGGCGAACTCTATTTTAAAGTATATTTAAATTTATCAATTGAAGATACCATAGCTACCTATATTTCTGAAGCCATTATATAGTATTACGACGGTACCTACTTTACCCAGGTACTGAAGCATGAGTGGCCACTTAAGCAGGTAAGGCTACATGTGGAAGATACTTAAGTAAATTACATAAGTGTGCTCTTTGCCTGAATAGTTTAGTTTAACTATAACAAAACACGGGTTATTTTTTTCCTTTAGTAATTATCACTGTGTATAAAAATATTAAGATAATATGGCTATAGATCGAGAACACTTTAATGTACACAAATATAAATACAAGGTCTGCACTCGGACGGTTTTAAAAAAAATTGAGTCTGAATAATACCACTGTAGGTATGGATGCTGATTATAAAGTCAGAATGTTTAACTTAATTTATCTACTCTGATATAATACAAAGATTATAAAACTGAAAACAAAACTCTTAAGTATGACAAACATTACGCATAGATAGGCCAAAATAAAAAAATAAAAGTTTTATTACGATGCAGGTCTTGTATGGACACCTGTATCATAATATAACTTTTTAATCAACGATACACCTATACAACCTCCAGCTGGACCAAGAAGGTTGAACCTCTACTTTAAAAAAAAAGGTTTCAATGAACGAGTCCGCGGCGACGCAACACGCATGCGCAATCGATGTTTGCGCCTTGGCGCCAACATTTTACATTTAAAAAAACTTTTCGATATTTAAACAAAGTTTGGTTCTGTTTATAAAATACATTAGTTAACAGTATTGAAAATAACCGAAATGAGGTCAAGATTAACATACCCTCCCCGAGTACCTCCAATAACGCTTCCTGTCTGTCCGGTTCAAATTCAATTTCATAATTGTAATATTCAGAACATCAATAATTATTAAAAGTAAAAATAAATTTGTTGATATTCAGCGTTTTATTTGCAATATTATTTTATGTATTATAGTATGAGAGTAGATAAAGTAGTGTATGACACTGTACATAACTTGGTCTTATAACACTCGTGTGATACTATAAAAAAACTCGCCTACGGCTCGTTTTTTCAAAACAAACTTTTGTTATAAGAACCCTTATTATGCAACAGTATCATAAACTACTATTATGTACGTGCAGTAGGGCCTGCCGCTCTCGAATCAGACTTTTTAGTTATTCGACAAAGTGTCAAACTCTTAGGCACTGTTTAAATCATCCGTAACGGACGCAAAGTCCTATGATTATGTAGGTACGTGCAGGCCCTTAAACGGTAAGAATTCTTACCATGCCAGAGCCATCCGTGTGCATCCCATAGGGCGCATATCGCGAACCGCGCTGCCTGCCGCCAATCTGACTGTACCCCGTCCACAATTCGTTGTCTAGAATACATAAAGAAACACGTTCTACGATACAAGATGACAATGAATACTCACACAGGTTTGACCGGGCTGGGATAGAGCTGGTGAGAAAGTATTACTTTACTAAAAGTATAAATATACTTTCCACAATAAAATGTCTACAAAAATGGTAATATAAAAAAAGCATATAGCGTCGAATTGATAACCTCCTTTTTTGAAGACGGTTAAAACCTGAACGGACGCCAGCGCGGTCAAGATTTAAAGATTTATAAACATACTTTAGGGCCATTAGGAAAGCATAGGAAAAGAAAAATATATTTAAAACACTCGCAACAAAATATGTGGTCTGAGGCTTTAGATCTAATTTGTCAAAAGTATATTTTGTTACAATCACTAGAAATATTAGAGTCGCTGGACGCGGGCGGCACAAGTCCGGGAAGCGTGGAAAACCATTAGGGAGGCCTATGTCCTGTAGTGGGCGTAAAATAGCTGATGATGACGATAGAAATATTAGAATGTGCGAGCGAGACAGAATGCCAGACCTTATCAACAGCCTTAAGGGACTCTATGTGGGACCAGTAGCACCGACAATGGAAAGAATCGTATCTTTTTTCCAGACCGTTTTTGGAAAAAGTATCAGACCAATCTCAATCACGTTAATAGTGATTTTTATGACCCATGGCCGTGAACCTAAGGCAATACACCCAGGGCTAAAAACGGCCCTTTTTGGCATAAAATACTATCTAGTCCTTGGTCCCCGATCCTAGATTCTCGGTCGTGGGTCCCAAAAATCATTAGTAGGTAACATTATTGAGAGATTTATCAGACAATTGTTGCAAAAATGATCTGTAAGAAAACATTATGATTTTTGTCATTGGCTGGATGGAGCCCCTTAAGTAAGTTTGGAATAAATATGTATTCTTAACTTAATTCAACTATTTATTACCTGTAGAGCCTGTAAAGGTGGAATATAATACTGCTGACATAAATGAGGATGATGATGACCGACGGCAGCAGGAATGTCACGATTACCGGCGTCAGAAACCAGGAGAGCCATAGGCTGTACTCAGCGTCCACGTATTCCACTGTGAAAGAAGAAATATCAGGTTTAGTCACACTGACATCGAAATATTATGTCAAAATTCAACAAAAGACCAATGCGCAAGACATGGGCACACTAGTAACGAAACTAAAGCGGAGTTGAGTAGGCCAATTCGATTTTAGACATCTTTCAAATAATTCCGAATTGTCTGTTACAAAAAGGGCCAACTCTAAAATGTAAGTACCTACTGTACATGGAGAAAAATGTCAAGATTTTATAACATTTAAAAAAAAGGTTTACAGCTAATGGCATTTGCCAACATAAACATCCGGCTTATACATTTATAAATAAATTTACGTATAAATATATTAGGGGTTAAAGTATGAAATTGCCGTTTTATTGCAATAGGTTCTTTGAATTGACATAGAATCTTCATGGTTTGAGGTTTTCGAATGAAACTTTTTTCAAATGGTTTCTATGATGTTCTTTTTTTTAAAAAATGTGAAATATTTGAATATAGACTTTCAATTGTTTTTGTTATTCAATTTAGACAAGAAAGATGGATACTGCGAAAATTCGAGTGATTATGAGGCACCCAACTTTCGTATTTTTTTATTTTATTGATTTGACGCAAGTGAGTCAATATTGTGGGTAAGGTAACGTTAAACCATGCTGCTAATTCCTGGGTAGTTTGACTAGGGTCGGCTTCCACTATCTCTCTTAATTCATCGTTATTCACCTGTGTGGGCGGTCTTCCTCGTGGCTCGTTCTTTAAGTCGAAATTTCCATCACGAAAGCGTTTAAACCAAAATCGCACGGTGCGTTCATTAGTAGACCCCTCTCCAAACGCAGCATTGATATTGCGGGCTGTTTCTGCCGCGTTAGTTCCGCGTCGGAACTCGTATTCAAAAATCACTCGAATTTTCGCAGTATCCATCTTTCTTGTCTAAATTGAATAACAAAAACAATTGAAAGTCGATATTCAAATGTTTCACATTTTTTAAAAAAAGAACATCATAGAAACCATTTAAAAAAAGTTTCATTCGAAAACCTCAAACCATGAAGATTCTATGTCAATTCAAAGAACCTATTGCAATAAAACGGCAATTTCATACTTTAACCCCTATTATTTCCCTTGCAGTGCAGCGAGGTAACGCTGCCAGTTCGGTCGGATGTTTCCCGGGGCGGCTTATTCTCGTAATGATTTTGTGTTTTCTGTTGTTTACATTTCACATTTTTGTATTTGACGAAGCTTTTTGCGAATCAATTTGGTTTTAATAGGTTGACATTTTTATAATATTTATAATTGACATTGTAAATAAAAATAAATAAATTTACACATAAATTTTAATTATAAATTTATATTTATAAAAACATTATACCTCTAAAACCAATCTAAAACTCTGTTTATTTAATCTGTGGCTACATGTTTTCCTTGTAAGATCTCCACTACAGACTATTTTAATCGGCGTTTTTGAAGTGTTTTAAGGAATCGAGTTTTCATAGATAAGACCGTTAAAATATATTATGTTTACCAATGTTTATGTTTGATTTAAGCTGATTGCACACTGTTATGCCTCTTTTTATTTGAAATAAATTTTATTATTATTTATTATTAGTATTATTTTCGTAAGCCTCTGTGGCGCAGCGGTAGCGCATCTGCCTACCATGCGAGAAGTCCCGGGTTCGAGTCCCGACTGGGGACAAAAAAACCCTAGTTCTTGGATGTTTACATGTTTGCGATGTCACTGTTTCTGGTTCCCACGACACAGGGAGTCCTAATGTGGGGCTAGAAGCATTGTATGTGCCTGTATGTAAATGTTTATAAAAAATATGTTTTTTTCTTTTTTAAGGGGCTAGTGAATGTCATACAACACTTCAGGACTTTCATCATAACATGCACAGTGACAAATACAATTGAGCAACTCATTATGCAAGGCAAATTATGCAAATTACGAGGCCGAAGAACACCTACGCCATTATTCTGTAAGTCGCCACTGGGCTTGTTTCAATTAATTTTAACAACTCCAACTGTCAAAGATGTAGTATTCGTCACTTCGGAAAAAACGTGTAATGTTTCGTTTGTTACTTATGTTTGCTCCGGAAAGACAGTGTTTTGTTGGGTCCTGCCGAATACAGGCTCCTGCTGAAAATCTGTGTTTTTGGTACTGCGCTAAGTGCGTACAACAACAATATGCTGACCTGGAGACCTATTTGCTTTACTTTATTGTAATTTCTGTTAATATTTTTAAATGTGATTTTGTATCTGTTTTTACGACCCCTTCCGTGGCGGTAAATAAATGCTATTTCATCTTCTTCTTTATAACTGATCTCCAATAGGACGTAGCACCTAAGGAAGAAATATGCGCGCGCAACTAATAATAATAACTTCCACACTATACACTCACTTGACCTGGTCCCAAACTAGGCTACCCTGTGCTATGGTAACCAGGCAAGGACGTCACAAACATGAAAATACACCCAGACTGAGACCATTTCTACAAATGCACGGAGGCCCCCAGTGGGAATCGAACCCACGACCTCTGTTTTGGTAGCCAAGCTCCTTAACGGCTAGACCAACGAGGCAGTCAAATAGAATAGAAAAGATCAATTTTGTAATTCGCCGTAACCAATGAAACTTTTCGTATTTTATTACTATCGGTCATTGGGTCCGTACCAAGTCCAACAGGATATATAGAGCATTGATTCTCTATCAACGCAAACAGACGAACGGAAATATGGCATTTATTTTGTTTATTATTAGAACTGATACCACGGTTGATAAATAAGTAAATTTTCCGTAGTAGTTATACATGACGGTGGTGTAGCCGGGCCAAAGAGATCAAATACCTGCTAGTCAAAACAAAATAGGGGCCACTAAGTATTTTTGATATAAGTAGCATAAAAACAATACAATTAATAACAATTTTTATTTAGGTAACAGTAAAACAATGTTCCTGCTTATTATTAAGGCTAAAGATTATTTAAAATAATGCTCATTAAACAAAGTTTTTTTATAAAAAACAAACATTGGAAAGTGACTGAAAAAAATTAAAAATCTGCACTTATCATCTGTAAAAATGCATTAGCAGAATGGCTAATAAAACTGGATTATAAAACAACGGAATCACTATTACAACACTTAATCTAAAACTAAATATGAATAATAAAGAAATAAATGAAAAGTTTAATCTACGGGTCTTAATCTAATCTAACTTAAATAGGAAATTAAACAGAAAAACAAACACGTCAACTTCAGCATGAACACACACACACACACACACACACACACACACACACACACACACACACGCGCACACACGCACACACACAAAATCAATAAATGTATTGTAAAATCATTGTTTCTAAAACTTAATATGTATAGTTGTGGAAGAGTGGGATCTCCTGGCACAGGTGTCATACACTTAAAAAGAGGTCTCAGCCTTGTATGCTCTCGATCAAATGCTTCACATTTTCAGCTGGAATGTCTTCCCAGGCTGCCTGCTGCTGGTTGTGGATCTTTTGCTCACTCTCTCTGACCTTTCGTTTCAATTGAACCCACAAATGCTCGATTGGATTTAAGTCCGGACTATTCGCTGACCACGGTAACAGTTGAATATGAGTCTTCCTGTACAGAATTTGCTGCTCGAGCTCGGCTTTGCCTTCCATGAGAAAGAACCCAGGACAGTGGGACAGTGGGTCAGCAGGTCAGCTGTGCAAATGGCATGGTCTGATGGCATACTCGATAGTTACGCTACCCTTATTCAGAATGGCGAGCTCAGTTTTGCCCTGTAAGCTAATACCCACCTTAAATCATTGAATTGGGACCGCCGAAACGGTCAGCTTCGTGGATTAGTCATCCGTAAATAGCATTCCGTGTGGCGCCGGATTGACACGGGTACCCGTTGTCAGCCGAAGAAAAGTTTGTAATTTCAGAGATGTCACTGTACGAGTCTGGACACTCAGCTACGTATTGTCCCTCTGAAGCGATTGTAGCCCGAAGTCTAGCTGAACCAGGTCTTCTGGCAACAGTGACTGTGTCTTGGAAACGATTCCAAGCATTTTGGATAGTTCTGCGAGAAAAACTCAGCTGCAACCCCACAGCTACAACCCAGCTGCAACCCCATAGAACGCTATGACTGTTCTTCTTGAATCAATGTTATGGCTCTGGTTGCAGTCATCATCATCAACCCATTATGTCCCCACCGAGGGGCACGGGTCTCTTCCCTGAGGAAGGTATAGGCCATACTCCACCACGGGGGCCAAGTCCGGATTGGTGGAGGCTTGTAGACTAGTGGCTCGTCTACTGTCAGAATTTGTCAAGCCGCCCTAAGGCCTCTGACTTGGCTTAACGACTGCCATCTATCGACGGCAGCCGGCACCAACAGCTTAACGTGCCTTGCGAAGCACGGAACCGCTCGGAAAAATGCCACTAGCGTTAGGCATAGACGGCGACCCATCCATGCACTGAACGCGCCCTGTGTTGCTTAACCTTCGTGATCGTTTAAGATCACTCAGGCAGCCGGGGCTACGAGCGATTCTCGTTGCTGGTTGCAGTAGTCGTGTCAAAATACTTTCGTACTCATAGCATTTTGTAGCATTGTATACTTGAAAAGATTACTAGACAAAAAAAATCGATTCCTAGCTGAAAGTCAATGCCAAAATAATACCAAGCTAAAGCCAAAATCCATACAAAACGCCTTAAAAGAGCTCAAATAATCAACTGTTTGAAACATTAACATTAGCTACCTACTTATCAATTAGTTTTGTAGAATAATAATAAGGGCCGAATTTACCAACTTCAGATATAACTTATAAATCGAATAAAACACATCAAAAATAAAAAAATGTCATTTCCTTTCGTTTGGTATGACAGATGACATTTTATTTTTGTAACTTTTATCTAAGGTTGGTAAAATCGGCCCTAAGAAGAAGAAAGACATTTATTATACCAATAAGATACATCACAGAAACAAAATAAGCACATAAGTAACATAATATGCACAACAACACAAAGAAAACTAAATACACAACAGACAAAACCGTATAGAAGAATCCGTATAAGTTATAAATTAACTTGTGGTCCCTATTTTGTTTTGACTAGTATACTTAATAGTAGATGATGTAGTAGATGAATCAATAATGGATTCTATTGCGCGATATCGCCTCAAGATTGTGTTATTCTCTAACAGTCAAGTGAAACAATTGCAAAAAATCGTGTTTAACCACGCCAATAATTACAGATTTTGCGTAACGTATCTACCAAATCTTGAAAGATTCGTAACATCGAACTATCAAATTCAATACTAATTTATGTATTTGTTTGGTAAATTGGATGTTTTCAATTTTACTAGCTTAATTCCAGATTCACTTACCTGGTCGGACTCTTCCGACAAAAAATCAAGTAAGTGAAGCCGGAATTAAGCTAATAATGTGTGCCCACGAAAGTTTTAGTTACTATTAATTTTATTTGAAAATTCCCTTAGCTAGGCCTTATTACCCGCAGGTACCTTATTTATATGCCATAGGATATTTTAATCACGCGTATATTATAGCTTAGTACCTGGATGACCGAGGTTTGTTTAGTATGTATATGTATATATTTTATTTTATTTTACACACCAGAAAACAAAATACATTAAACACTACAACAATAAAAGCCAAAGGAAAAATAAATGTCAACCTATTAAAATCAAATTAAATTCATTCGCAAAAAGCTTCGTCAAATACAAAAATGTGAAATATAAACAACTGAAAACACAAAATCATTACGAGAATAAGCCGCCCCGGGACACATCCGACCCAAAGGTTCCCAATACCCTGGCAGCGTTACCTCGCTGCACTGCAAGGGAAATTCTTTGCATAAGATAGGCCCCAGAGCGGCAATCATAGCCACGGACCCTCAAGCGACGACCTATCTCTCTCACAAAGACCTTTCGCTGCACTCCCCAGACCCCAGTTGTTTCTATTGCGAGAATTTTGGAAATTATATTTAGATACGATAAAAAAATGGGAATAAAGGAAAAAACAATCGCATTGAAGACAGGCTCGAACCGGCGGCGTCTTCTGGTTACGGGTTTATTACTACAGCTTTCTAGATGGTGGCGAAATTTACCTTCGTATTCTAATGATATTTTAAGTAGCAGTTATTCGTTGCCTAAAAACATTGATAAAACTACTTTTTCTAAAAATGAAGCCTAGCTAGATCAATTTATCGCCCCCAGAAACCCCTTTGCATACTAAATTTCATGAAAATCGTTGGATCCGTTTCTGAGATTAAGATTGTTAATACCTATATACATATATGTATATACAAGAATTGCTCGTTTAAAGGTATTAGATAGATTATAATATTTCCTAGTATATGAGCGAAGAGACAGATAATAGAGAACTACATAATGATTTACCTTTCTCTCCCTCTCTTTCTTCCTCCCCTCCTTAAGTCTTACCGCGGCTCGACAACTTTATGTCGCTGCGATGTGGTGTAGCTATTGCACTTGTGAACACGCCCTGAGATCTTCTTTAGCACGAAATCAAGACACATTGCCCCGGCACCGACCTACATTACAGTATGTAAACTCCCGCGCCGATATCCGGGTGGGTTTATCAGCCGTCTATTGGCCGTCTACCGCGCGCATGCGCGCATGACCCCAGTGCACGCGGTAACCACGCGGCAACTCAGACATCGCTGTACTCTAGTAAGTTGTCACTACCTACGTGTGACAAGCTTACTGTGTAACTCAAGCAAGGGAATGTTGTGTTTTTTGTGTGTATGTATGTGGGTTTGTACCAAAGATTTTTCAAGTCCATGGTGTGAACAATTTCCTCAGGTCATCCAGTTTGAAAAAGAAGTAAAAATTTTTTTTATTTAAATTTTTATATATTTTTTTTTATGTAGTGTATGTTAAAGAAGCAAGAAAGTAGGATTAATGCAATAGAAATGAGATCCTTGAGAAGTATGTCTCGTGTTACTTTGAATGACAGGATACGCAATAGTTTGATTAGAAAACGTTGTGGACTGAAAGAGGTTGTAGTGAATAGAATTGAGAAAGGAATGTTGCGTTAGTTTGGACATGTGGAGAGGATGAAGGAAGAAAGAAGATTAACGAGACAAATTAATGTAGGTGGAAGGGCCGGTAAGGTACGACTCAGGCGGACATACTTCGACCAAATAGGGGATGTATTAGCAAAGGGCAAGACAAAAAGTACCCGAAACCGGCGCGCGTGCATGCAACGACTAATGAATATTGAGGAAGCGAAAGTGATCTTTCAGAATCGCGGCAAGTGGCAGTCCCTGGTCTCTGCCTACCCCTCGGGGATATAGGCGTGTGTTTATGTATGTCTGTATGTAGTGTATGTAAAGTGCGCAGAGGTCAATTTGACGACGATAATAATTTTGACGGGTGTCACCAGGCGGTATGCTTACTTAGATTCTCGCATCCGCCTGCTTATGATCCTTTATTTCTTTAAAATATATATTGATGACTCGCGATGCTCATAGATAATTATAACACAATTATTAGATCTTTATTCTACTCACGAGAAAAAGGTACTTAATTAAGTCTACCTAATAAGTAATTACGATTAGACCCGTTGAATATAAGTGTCCGTCTCCATATATATTCTTTTTTGTCACATCTATTCGAAAAGACCTACTTCGTTCCCCGGGAACAGGGACTAAAACGCGTTTTTATTCCCTGAAGGAATAAAAGTGATTTGAATTTGGAACGCGCATGTTGCTATTGTTGCTAAATTCACAGCGCAACATTGTTCACGAACACGAACAATGTTGCACACATTGCTGGCTGTTTAAAAGAAAACCGCGCGCGAGCAAAAAAAAAACTGAAAAAGGGCGGCCTAATGCATTCCGTCTTTTCGTTTCTCTAATTGTCATTGTTATTTCTACTAGAGTAAAAATGAGTGCGTCTTCAAGCAGTGATAACGAAATATTAACTACGGAGTGTATCGTATCAGACGCTAACAATGTGATACAAAATATGGTTGCGTTCACTTATTTTCTCTAAAGGGTGATAAAAAGTAGAGTGTCCACCTCTGGAGTAAAACTATTTTTAAGCTCGAGTGGTGTACTTTTCATCCCTCGTGCACTCAGGATTCTACTCTACTCAGGATACTCTAGAATCCTTCGTGCACTCAGGATAAGAAAGAAACACTCTCGCCTTAAAAATAGTATTTTACTCCCTCGGTAAACAATCTACTATTATTGTAGCAGTCGGGTTTTTGTTCGAATAATTAACCTGTTTATTTTTATCTCATTTTAATGGGGCGCCACGCCATTCGAAAGTGTTCGACTGAGTGATGCAACTCTCCTCGCAATCGATACGACGTAGATATTATGTTGTAGGTATTGTTATTATTACTATTTTAATACTTTATTGCTTCATTCTACAGTGTAAATTTACAAGGGCGTGCTTAAGGCTTTAATAAGGGCTAACTAGCGCCGCCAATTAACGAAAAATCACATCTTCTTTTACAAACCGTTTTTCCAAAAAAGTGAACGACAAAAATGTCTGTGTTGGTAACAGCAATTACAGCTTAGAAATCAGGTTCAAGAATCTAGGTTACAATTTCGTTTTTGGCGTAAATGAAATCGGTCTAGGTTCTTGGCCCTAGGTTCTAAGTTCTAAAATTGCTGTTACCAACACAGACACTTTGGTCGTTCACTTTTTTGCAAAAACGGATTGTGAAAGAAGATGTGATTTTTTGTTCATTGGCGGCGCTAGTTGGCCCTTATTAAAAGCCTTAATAGTTAGAGTTTAGGGGTATCGTTCGATCGACTACATGGAGCTTTGACTGACCAGCTACTGTATAATTATGCGCACCAAATCCTGAACTATTTCAATCGTCAAACTATGAAATTCCACACTTATGGCTATCGCAAACGTCAGGATTCCAACAGGATTTGTGCGCATAATCAGGCCTCAGAAGTAAACTATAAAGATCATCCTCATCATCATCATTATCAGCCATTTGACGCCCACTGCAGGACATAGGCCTCCCTCATGGTTTCCATAACCATGACTCGTTTTGCCATAATCGCCACGCTTGGCAGGCGGGTTGGCGATCGCAGTCATAGAGCAACCAGTATACGGTTGGAATCTCAGGAAGACGCCGCTGCCCGTCTCCTGGTAATTTATTTCCTTAGTCGCCTTCTACGACATCCACGGAAGGAAATGGAGTGACGCTATTCTTGATCCGGCACCACACGGATATTTACATATAATTTTAATTCCCTATGCATGGTTCCATGTAACTAATGCTTACTCTCTCGCCCTCACATTTAGAACTAAGTTGAGAAAACACAAGTGGCAAAAAGATCGAAAGTTAGGTGGGAGAGGAAAGCCCGGTAAATAGTAGAAGTAAGTCATAAAGAGAAAAAGTCAGTTGTGGGCAGTTGAACAAGATACGATCACTTAAGCCTTCGGCAACACCACACTCATAAAGCGAATTATCCTTGAAGCTTATTTTCGCTGGAAATACAGTAGTGCAACCATGACCTAAATGTAGGCGACAAATAGTCGACATCGTGGATAACATCAGTTTTCTCTTCTTCAAATCAAATGCTTTTTTTTTTTTAATAATTAATAGTCCACACGCGGAAATCGACGGAGCACTTATTCGCAACCCGCTTACTCATTTGTAAGCCAATGAGCCTCATAAAAAAATCGGAAAGAGGAAACGAAGGAAGATAAAGGGCCGGGTACAAAAGAAAGTCCAAAGCACACTCCTAGATACCAAGCACGTGCTAATCGTCTGGCAGTAGAGACATGTCATCAACAGTGATTCACGACCTAGAAACATTATCTGTCGTTGCTCCCAGTACGTGTCAATTTAATTAGTAATACCTCATGCAGGTACTCATGCCTACATGGAGGAGAGGAGGAAACTGTGTTATTCAAGGTTTGTATATGTGTAAGTTTAAGATGATTTGAGAAAAGATGGTCAGAGTGGGGTTTTTTTTCCCGCTGCCTTTTTCTCCACTACAAATACGGCCCGAAGGCAGCGGCTAACATAGTAACATAGTACATTGACATTCAGCAAACAGAATGTAAATTATTTACGTTGAAATAAATTATTGATTTCTGATTTCTGTAAGAACTGGTACTAGGTGTAATACGCATATGAATTTTTAGCCCCGATGGTGTCCACTGCTGGGCAAAGGCCACCCCTTTATTTCTCCACTCCTCCCTGTTCGTAGCCACCTTCTACCAACCCTCTAGAAAGGTAGTGAGGTCGTCCCGCCACCTCCGCTTGTATTTATAATTTTGCATATTTATTATCGTTTTATTTACGTTGTTAATTACAACACCACAGGCGGAACTCTACCATCGACATAATGGGGTCTCCAAATCGTAGGAGAATTTATATCTAGACAAAATAATAAAACGTGAATATTGTTATTAGTGTTACTGTATCACTATTATTGTAAGGTAATATTTGATATTGTTATAAATAATTTATATATTTCTCGAATAAAACACTAATAGGTACTTAAATTTTTTTTTTAATACATACTTAGGTACGTATTTTGAACGACAATCTTTGAAGTCGGATGTTTCTATAAGCACTAGATTTTCTTGCAAAGGCTTATGAACAAAATCCTCATAGACATCAAAAAAATTGGGCTCACCCGTTTTTTTATGTCAACTCGTCAATACCAACATCCTTTACTGTGGGTAATAATTCGAAATCACGAAAAAAAGCACCCCACTCCATACATTTCGTACAGTTAAAGAAAAGTAGCTTTAACATATCAAAATAATTCAAGATGAATTTTTTTTGTTCGATTTCCGCAGCATTTTACAAATGAGATCCTTATCAAATACTATTTCACCCCAGAAAATATCGATACCTATTTTTTAAACATATAATGAACACGGCTTTTTACACCCTGGGTTTACGTAAAAAATATTCCCTGCTCCTATTCGTGCGAATGCGAAAGCTAAGTTAAGGCGATAAAGTGCATTCTTCCTACGATGGGTAAGTTAAGGCAAATAGACGAGTAGGTGTACCACCTTGCAGAAAAGATATGAAATGTCAAAAGTAACTGCAGTGCGGTGCGAGGCGCTTAGTGCAGTTTTAAAGGCAGGTGTCTTAATGTATAAGGAGAACTGTTATTTCTATAAATAATACTAACAATACATACTGAACAGATACTGCCGGAATCCTGGCGTTTGCGATAGCAATTATTATGGAATTTGACAGTTAAGACGATTGGAATCACTCAGGATTTGGTGCGCTCTCAGAAAATTGGCGCTAGGTGGCGCTGACGTCCCACAGCCATCGATGCCTGCCACCACTAGTTCGGACGTCAAATTAAACGTCATCGGCAAAATCAGATTGTTTGTAATCGTAGTGCCAGTTATATGATAGGTTTTCACAATGTGGTAGCTACAAATAAATTGGTTATTTCTTACATTTCCAACAACTTTTGTTCTGCGACATTTAAAAAGTTTTGTTTTTAGTTTAAAAAAAATCATATATTTTTTCAGTATTTACGCATTTTAGATGTAACCCTGCATTACAAAAATTTTAAAGTAACAAAAACTATGGGAAAAACGATACACGAAATTACAAAAAAAATAAGTACCTATATTCAAAATTGCACTGATGGCAAGGGTAGAGTAATCCAATCGGTGCCTACTACTATCCGAAAACAGGTGGTTCTGCTAGTCGATACGAACGTCGTTTGCTATAAGTTTGTTTTTTTATTAGGACAGGTTGACACTGGACTCCAGTCACGCCGACGGGGTCTAACCGTCTAAGATGTTTCGTGTTTGCTTTTAAATGCCGGTTGAAGTAATCGCAAAAAAATCGATACAGCGAAAAAATAATGCCGTACCTAGTATCTTTTTTTTAGGGTTCCGTACCCGAATGGTACCATACGGGACCCTATTACTAAGACTTCACTGTCCGTCTGTCTATCTGTCTGTCTGTCTATTTGTCTGTCTGTCGTCTGTCTGTCTATCTGTCTATCATCAAGGCTGTATCTCATGAACCGTGATAGCTAGGCAGTTGACATTTTCACAGGCCGCTATAACAACAAATGCTAAAAATAGAATAAAATAAATATTTAAGGGGGGCTCCCATACAAAAAACGAATTTGTTTTGCCGTTTTTTGCTCGATATTGATAACGGCAACAAGTAGACGCTTGAAATATTCAAAGAACATTTGGTTCTATATTCGATTCAAAAATAAACAATTAAATTTAAATAAATATTTGCTCCCATACAAATAACGTAAATTTTGCGGTTTTTTCTCGATCTTCGTGTAATGTCGTATAGATAATGGTACGGAACCCTTCGTGCGCGAGTCTTTTACTATTTTTATCACCATAGCAAAAGTTTTTTGTTTCAATTAGAACCTCCCCTTTTCGTATACAAATTAGAATTTTGTTCTCATATCTATCTGAACCTCGTATTTTTTTTTTTTTTATGTAGAATAGAGTAATGTTTAATTCTGCATGACAATACACATTAAAATACAAACAAAGAAATAATATAATCGATACAAAATACACCCGCAGGTTTCGTCAAAATGGTAAATAAAAAAAAAAGGAATAATACAATGTCAAAACACTATTATTATTATTACCTCGTATTGTTTGAAAAGTTAAGTCCACTCATTACGAACCAAGTTAATAAAAATGCAAACACATTTTGACACAATGGGAATGAGAACACACATGGAAAGAGAATCTTAATTTTTCATGCGTCCAAGTTAGGTTCACTTATTGCGAACCTAGTCATTATAGCCAAGCTAAGTCTATACACAGGGAGCCTAGCCTGGGTAGCCCGGTTCTACATTGATGAGGCAGGTGTCATGGCCTTTTCTTTTATTTTTAAATACCTGTGTAATGATACAGGGTCACCCACTGTTATGTTTTGGAAAATGTAGGTAATGTGTCGTGTTTTTTAACATGTGTAATTGTTTTTTAACAATAGTAATGTAAAATGTTACCTACCTAAATATTATCTATTTTAATCAAATTAAACGTATAGTTACAACAACTTTGTGGAGTTATAGTAGCAATAACACTAGGTAACCGTGAAGAAGAACATCGTGAGGAAACCTGAGTGTCTGAGGTGTTCACATACCTCAATGCTTGAAATTGCCAATCCGCGGTGGGCACGCGGGTTTATTACGCCCATACTCTCTCTTTCTGAGAGAAGGCCTGTGCCCTGCAGTGGGACCAATATAGTCTACTAGTAGAACTTCCTGAAGAACTATAAAATATGTTTATGTTGTCTAGTAGATACTTACTGGTTATGTAGTATTAGTAAAACTTAAGTTATAGCACGGTTAATTTAATAAAGTGACTGAATTACTATTAGCCTCTCGCTCACACAATATGGACAGCAAACTTTCCTTTTCTTTATTTAATGAACCTGCATGTTAGGGTTGCTCAACCAATGCACTGGCCACTAAAAAAGAAAACGCATTTTTATAAGCTATGTTAGTCTAGAAAAAAATACGTTTTCTTTTTTAATGCACTGGCCACTAAAAAAGAAAACGCATTTTTATAAGCTATGTTACTCGCAGTCTAGAAAAAATATACGTTTTCTTTTTTAATGCGTTGGCTGAGCAACCCTAAGATGCAGGTGCACATAATTGCTACATACATACTTAACCAACTCGAGCGCTTATAGGGGATGATGAAGGTCATTTTTTATTCGTCTGGACTGAATTGATATGTTTACTTCTTCATACTTTATAGTTTAGAGAGTTCAATTACTAACAAGACTGGAAAATTGTACATTTCACGAGAGACTAACCCCCAGTTTCTCGTACACTAACACGCCGTTAATCTAATGTTAACAGCTGTCAGTTGACTAAAGTGCATACAAAAAAAACCACTGACAGCTGTTAACAGTAGAGTAGCTTGAGCTTGTTACTTTACGAGAAACCGGGGGTAACCAATTTTATAAAGACGACTCAGTCTCAGTACCCAACTTCGACTGAACATACAATTTTTATTCACTTCAAATATTTTTTTAATTCTTACTGAAATACATCGTTCTACACATTGAACTTTTTTTTAGATACAAATAGGGGTTTGAGTAATTTTGTACGGAGGTTAGCTCCTTTTTTGCATGGCAGATAACCAAATGGAAGCTACGAATATCAATAAGTAATACGATCACCAAAAATTTATAAAAGAATACGGTGTTGCGTATAGTGTCTTTGCACAAAATATTGTCTTTGTTTTGTCAATTTTGCAACGGGTTCTTTAAATTGTGTAGATATGGGATTCAAATCTCCTACTCTAAACAACGATGCCTTTGTAAAACAAATAATATTTTTTACAACAAATGTAGGTACCTACGTACTTTCGTCTCCACAAAATATTAAACTCCAATTCGGTTTTAGAAATATATTTTTGCTTTGTTTCGATAACCGCAAGATGATAATTTCAGTGATAGTAAGAAACGGCGACATTGAAATTGACCGGAATGTTTTCACAATATCAAGTTCATGATCGCTTGTACAGCTAAAAAAAAATACGAAAACGATAAAAAAAATGTTTCATTTAAACAATAGTTGAGTGTTATCGGTCAAACAAGTTTTTATCGCCAAGCATTATCGTTAGAAAAAACCGGACGAATGCGAGTCGGACTTGCGCACCAAGGGTTCCGTACCATTATCTATACAACGTGAGACAAATATCGAGACAAGATAGATTGGGTACATTGTGAACAACGCCATCTATAGAAACCAACAAGAAACATTGACATTTAACGACATGACATAGTTGGCCGCTAGATGGCGAGCGCTGTCTTTAGATAACGTTCGTATGCAACAAACCCAAGGGAGCCCCCCTTAAATATTTATTTTATTCTGTTTTAAGTAAACAACAAATTACAGCGGCAACAGAAATACATCATCTGTGAAACTTTCAACTGTTTACCCCTTTGTGTACGGAACCCTAAAAACGGTGCTTTGTTGATATCTAATGTGGAAATTCAAATGATGACATTATTTTCAATGCATCTGCAATAAATTATACGCAATTTTTATAACATATGTTATTCCATAAAGACTGTCGTACAAGAGTTGCAATAGGTACACGTTTCTTTTATTGTCTGAGCATCTGAGTCATCATTTCATGTCATTACCGTTAATCAATATTGTGATTAAGTATTATTTTGGTATTACCTTTTGTTTACTTTGTGTTTCTGTGACAATTTAAATAAATATCCTCTTTCTTTCTTTCTTTCTTTCTTTCTTTATTTTCAACAAAAATCTCAAATACAAAGTCTTATAAAAAGTCGGTTCCACTAAAACATTCTTGAGGAAATAAATCCGGTTATGAAAGGAGTTCCTTCTATAAACCCGCATCAACTCTGTCTTAGAGTGTTTTAGTGGAATCGTTTTTAAAAAAAAATCAGATATACTATATAGTTTCTTTATGTTTGTTCTACTGAGATATTTAAGTGAGTAATTAAAATCATACTTTAGTGGTAGGTACCTATTTTCTCGTCCAACATACAGGGTTATTTCCAAAACGCGCAATTCCTGAGACACCCCAATAAGAGCTTGTGTTTGGCAACAAATTTTGTTCTACGAGATTTTTTCTTAGATTTTAATTTTTCGAATTTTTTTTTTACAATTCACGCCTTCCGTGCTAAGCCAATGTTGTAGCCTTCAGGAAATCATTGTCCGGCAAAGAAGATGTAACACATAACGTTTAATCTCCTCAGTCATGACCTTGAAAATAACAATTGAAAACCATTGTCAAACTATTTAAACCAAAGCCGAAAACCCGTAAACATAATTTTTTTTTCGATAATTGGAAAATTGAACAAAAATTTTCCATTCGTACATTTCAGAAGTTATGAAGGTTATGAAGAACCAGTCAGTGTACGCACTACCCGTCGGAAATACAGAAGAAAAAAATAATTTATAGATCGATGCAATAAAAGTACAGGGTGTAATTTTTACAGATTTTAGTCGGTTCGATTCCCGGGTGTGGCAAGCGAATTTTCGAAAATCTTTGAATGCAGTTTTCTTTCTTCTCAAAAATAAAGGAACCTTTTCTTTGAGTACAATGTTCTATATACAGTATTAAGAGTACTTTCCCTTCAGGTGGCACTACAAAATTCCACTCTGTATAATGTATATTATTGTGCGTACAATAATTCATATACTCTTTTTTGTTGCACTAACCCGTGCTGAGGACAACTTTTTAAAAATAATATGAAATCAGAAATCAATAATTTATTTCAACGTAAAGAATTTACATTCTATTTGCTGAATGTCAATGTACTATGTCACTATGTTAGCCGCTGCCTTCGGGCCGTATTTGTTGGAAAAAAGTTGGAAGTTTAGGTCAGTCCGATCCAATCTATCGTTCTAGCCCGAATATTCATGCTGGGCATAAGCCTCCCCAAAGCCCGCTACATCTTTCTGTTCTCAGCCAACCTCATAAAGCCGCTACCAGCATATTGCCTTGGATCGTCGCTCCTGTGAGCTGATGGGTGCACATGCTGCGTTTGTCAATATTTCGCAAACAGATTTGAATTACAAATCATTGTTTTACATTGAGTATTCTATTCCACCTGGAATGAGTTTGAGCGAGCGACAAGCTGCGCTGACGGTGGATGATAGAATAATAAAATTGTAAATTCAATACAACTGCGAAAAGGTTTCAAGGGACGAAATTTAGAATGGAGATAGACCGTGACCTTGATTAAGGGTCAGGACAGTTAATATTAGATTAGAATATTCTTTATTGCACAATAAGCTTATTTGTACAAAGGCGAACTTATTGCTAATAAGTGTTTTCTTCCAGTTAACCGTGGTTTATGTGGATAGTGGAAGGTGTGGTGCCAGGAAAGAGTGATTGCAAAAAATTACATAGATCATAATAATATTATAAAATTCATAGTTAAAGTGCAATTCTCAATATACCAAATACGTCAACATACGTAAGTTCCTTGAAAACACACTATCAAATATATAAAAATCACAGTGTTTGTTTTCGAATTCCTCCGAAACGGCTTCACCGATTTTTATGAATTTTTTTGTGTATATTTGTGGGTCTGAAAATAAGTCGTAGGCTAATTAATATGGCAAAACAACGTTTGCCGGGTCAGATAGTTTGTAAATAATCGTGATTTGATTGACCTTTGCTTCAAAACTGTAAATACAAATTCAAAGTGGTAGGAAGTAGGTACCATAACGTTGAAAAATGTTTTGTAATATGTTAAACGTTTGAGTCTGTCGTCCGAGATGCGTAAACAATTAAAGGAACAATTGAGTTGCCCGGCGCTGTAAGACGCGCAAACCATCTTTTTTTTTTTTTGGATTTTCATAGCTCAGACACTCAGGTTTCCTCACGATGATTTCCTTCACCGTTATGTTTTTATGTTCTGTTAAATGTTTTGTAAGTTTTAGAAAAACTGTACTAGATTTAATTAAATTTAATTACTTCACAAATGTACATAACTTAGAAAACAGTCATAGGTACATGCCCGCACTGGGAATCGAACCTGGGTCTCTCGCTTCCGAGTCCAATGTTCTACCCACTAGGCTACCACCGCCTTAAGTGAAGTAATTTTGGGAAATAATAAAAAAAAATGTGACGCTTCATTTTATTCACTTAACAACGCTGAACGAATTCAAAGTCACCCTCTTTAGTGTATTATTAAAATGTATTGTTGATGCCGCCATTAGATGTTAAAATAATTAATTAATCAGTGCTGTCAACCTTGTGAAAATCCCCGAACAATCAGCACTGCTTATAATCCGCGAAGTCTGACAGCGTGAAGTATTAACAGAACAAAAAGGAACTGGCAGAAAGTCAAGCGCGAAAAAATTGTGAGTAAATGAATGAAGTTTAGTAAAAGAGTCAAGAAAAGTTTAAAATCGGGCGTACCTTACGCACGCAACGCAGGCATTTGTTACTTACCAACTGTTCATCACGGTAACATACTTGGTGTAATTCATAAATTACCTAATAACTTTACTAATTAACAATACATTGTATTGAAGATTAAAGCCAGATAAATGTGGTCATCAATTGGACCGTATTTCGCAAAAACATTTCAGCCCACAATACGTAATTTGCGAGAAAAGATAAATGTGGTCATCAATTGGACCGTATTTCGCAAAAACATTTCAGCCCACAATACGTAATTTGCGAGAAAAACTGTTTTTTATGTATTAGATTGATTTGTTCTATATTTTTGTTCAGACCTTCTCTATATGTAAGCACTGTAATTTTAAACACGTCTGAATAAAAACGTGCCAAAAAACAATTTTATACCTAGGTCCATAAAAAAAGGGGATCCAATGGTCTAACTAGCGCCCACCAATAAAAAAAACCGGCCAAGTGCGAGTCGGACTCGCGCACGAAGGGTTCCGTACTATTATCTATACAAAATTTGTATATTTCAAGCGTCTACCTGTTGCCGTTATTAATATCGAGTGAAAAACGGCAAAAAAGTCACTTTTGTTGTATGGGAGCCCCCCTTAAATAGTTATTTTATTCTGTTTTCAGTACATATGTGTTTTCACAGCGGCAACAGAAATATTAACTGTCTAGCTATCACGGTTCATGAGATACAGCCTGGTGACAGACAGACCAACGGACAGTGGTCTTACTAATAGGGTCTTACCCTTTGGTTACGGAACCCTAAAAAAACCTTATCTTCTTTTACAGATCGTATTTGCAAAAAGTGTCTGCACAATCTTTCAATCACGTTAACAGTGATTTTTAGGACCCACGACAACGGACCGACCTAGGATCCCGAACCTGGGACTAGATAGCATTATGCCAAAAACGGCCGTTTTCCTCGTTAATGCCATCTGGTCCTAGATTTGTTTGCCCTAGGTTCACGGCAATCGGTCCTAAAAATCACTATCAGCATGATCGAGAGACAGCGCTGACGCAAGTCAGCCTAACTTAGCCGTTCTGTCCCAAAGAGGGAACACTTTATTGTATCCATAAAAAAAGGAATGACAAAAATATTTTTCACATAGAAAATTGTATTAAACGTTTCAATCAAATATAAAGTTTTCGTATTCGTAGATCATATCGAGTACTTAAGGGGCTCCAGGGAGTAACACTTGCGCCACCGAGGAAAAATATAATATCTTCTTTTACAGATCGTATTTGCAAAAAAGTGTCTGTACAATCTCTCAAGCATGTTCCTTAACGGTGATTTTTCGGAGACACGACACAGAACCTAGGATCACGAACCTGCGACTTGTAATTTTGCCTAAAGTTCACGGCCATGGACCCAAATGACTATTAAAATGATTAAGAGATTGTGCAGACACTTGGCAAATTCGATCTGTAAAACAAGATATTATTTTTTTCCTCGGTGGTAGTAGTGTTACTCCCTGGAGGCCCTTAACCAAGTATTTGTATTACATAATAAATCATACATTATGTAGTACAAATACTTGGTTTATGTTTTCGATTCTGACAAAACTAGCCCGCGACTTGGTTCGCGAGGCACTTTTGTGTTTTTCATTCCCATGCACTTCTTTTTTTTTTTAATCATTCAGTAAGATAAACTATCAAAGTTCACGTTCACGTTGCTAAAATATGTAAAAATACACAAAACGAAAGGTCTCTTCCGACGATGGCATATTACAATATCAATAATTGAAATGGTAATTTCAATTATTGAAATCGTAATATTCCATCGTCGACTCCTCTTTGCCGACTAATAAGAACTTTATTGGTGTCAAGTTAAATCACTTTATAATGCTGTGTTGCGTTAATAAACATAAAATTGACGCAGGTCTTTTCTCGAACTAGTCATCGGTACCTAAAATTTACAATGGAGAGCAACGAATCAGGTTCAGTGACAAAATCCTCGATTCAGCAATAAAGAAGATAATAAATAAATTGAAATTATTCAAGGCTCTGTTTCTTTCACCTCCTGCGGTTGATTGGTACAAAATGCTCATGGCATTAAGTCGCCGCATTGAACGATGTGTATATATACGTCCCACCGCAGGGCACAGGACTTCTGTCAGAGAGAGAGAGTATGCGCTTAACTAACACGTGTGCCCACCGCGGATTGGCAATTTCAAGCGCTGAGGTATGTGAATACCACAGACACTCAGTTTTCCTCAAGATGTTTTCCTTCAGCCAGCCAGTGGTATGACTACAATAACTCCAGAAATGTACATAACTTATTTTATTTATTTTATTTTAGAAAATGAAGTCATTGGTAGATGCCGGGACTTGAACCCACGACCTCCCGAATGAGAAGCCAGCGTTCTACCGCTCCGCTACCACCGCTTGTTGGAAAGTATTAAATTTAAAATTATATATAAACGGTCTTTATTATGCATCCTTCCATCCTGAGAATGAACGATTTCGTCAGTGACCCTTTAACATTGCTCTCGAGTGTAGTAGGTGTATAAAAAAACTTGTAACATTTGTTACTGAACCGTAATTGAAACAACATTCTATGTAAAAAGACACACCTAAAAGATAGATTTTACAGATTCAACACTATTGATAGTCCGATACAATCCAACAAAGACACCTACTAAATTAAAAACAAAAAAAGGTACATACGATAGAAAATGCCTACGTAGAACCCGACGACGGCCACGACCGCCTTCACCAGATCGTTGGTGGCGTCCAAGTTCAACTTTTTTAGCAGATCACTCATGATGTACGCTTTCACTGGGCCAGCCTCGCACTGCCTCTCCGCCATCGTCGACGAGAAAATACTTATCGCCTTATTTTTTAATGAAAAAATAAAATACAACAATGCACTGATAACCCGGGAGCGACCCGCGGCCGTGGTATCAATATTAAAAAGTTGCATTCAGATGCCGCGCATCGTACGAAAAAAAGAAACTAAATTTAAAAATAGATCATGTGTGCAGCGCGGCGTAAGACTGAGGCGGGAGTGATGGCAGGAAGGAATCAACCTTCAAGCAGCGCGGCCGGCTTTGCTGACCCAAGCTAAGTCATTATCTAGACCAGCGATTCTCCAAGTAGGAGTTCCGTGGAAATCGTGGGGTTACGCGAATCACATTTGTTACTGAATCGTTGTATTATTTTGACGGCTGAACCATTTGTCAGCTACAAATATTATTTTGAATTAATGTAATGGGACAGTGATTGATGGTACCTCCAGAAGCTTAAAGTTTTAAACTTGAAGTCAAGTCTTGAATTCGACATGAGGTTCCGCAAAAACAAAAGAAGTTTGTTAGTGTTACACAGTCTTAAAAGTTTAGGAATAGCTGAGCTACATTTACGACAGTCGCTTCAACACTCTCCACAGGGACACGCTACTGTAGCAGTGTGGACGGCACGCTCGCGCGTCGTTTCGTTATCGACCGCTTATAGTAGTTAAAATAATCTCGACGGCGACTAAAACAACGTAATCTATTTTTTTACTGCATATTAAGGCAATAAAAAAAAAAAATTTAAAATAAAACACACACTATGTTTGATTATTCTCTCATGGTTTTTCATATTTCAAGATCAACAGATCTGTACGAAATTAATATGGGATTAACCATGAGGTTATGAAAACCACGAAGGAGGCCTATGTCCTAAAGTGGGCGTCAAATGACTGATGATGATGATGAACCATGAGTTATCCCCTTTCTAACAAAAAAGAAATAAGTTAATACAAAAACAAACTCGTTTATTTGTGGAATGTAGTGTAGGTGGATATATAAGTTGCTAAATACATTTTGTACTCTACATAAAATAAGTCCTAGGTCAAATTTAAGTCTATAAAGAAATCAAAGTTTACATAGGTAATTAAAGTTGCTCAACAGTTATTTGCAGAATTCTTTGTCATTTAAATAATCGACAATGGAATAATAACATTTGTCAATCAGAATCGATTTAAGCTTTCATTTAAAATTATTAATATCATGGTTTTTAATATTATTCGGAATTTTATTATAAATCTTTGGAGCTAGTCCAATAACGCTTTTAGTTAGTAGAGCTATTTTTGAAGTTACATTTTGAAGACTATGAGGATTAATTAAACGTTTAGTTAATCTGTCAATAACCCAAGTTTTCGAATGGAGACCACATATCGGCAAGCGCAGCGTAGGACGACCAGCCACAAGATGGACAGATGACCTCATCCAAGTGGCAGGAAGGCGCTGGATGCAGGCCGCTTCCAACCGGTCTTTTTGGAAATCCATGAAGGAGGCCTATGTCCAGCAGTGGACTTCTTGTGGCTGAATGATGATGATGATGAACCCAAATAAATATAAAAAAATCTTAATCTATTAGTTTTTATAAACAAAATTGGATTCGTTTTTAGAAATAAAGTAGCTTCAAAAATATACAAACAGGGAAATGTTAACAACTTCAGTTCCTTAAAGTATGGTTTACAGGTTTCTATCGAATTAAATTTACACATAGCTCTGATACATATCATTTGAGATTTGTATATAATTTATCTGCTTGAACAGTTCCCCCAGAATATGATACCATACCGAAATGTGGAAGCTACATAGCCGTGCTAGGCACACAATAATAAAATCGAACAACGAGATAAATAAGTAGTTATCGCTGAACATACATAAAAAATATAAGCACAAATTGAGGACCGCAATTGCAGAACGCATCAGACACTTAGGTTTCCTCGCGATGTTTTCCTTCACAGTTAGCGAGTGGTGTGCCTATTACAAATTCACAAATGTACGTAAAAACAAACGTTATTAATATTTTCGTTTATTTAAATAAAATCTTACGCGATGCCCCGTGAGGGTGACGTGAGGTTTTTTTTCGAGAGTGTGGACCAATCGGCCGTAACATGTAAATGTTCACGTTCTGAACGAACTCTATCCGACCCTTATCTGTAGTATTGTTTTATAATTAGCAGTTATCGAGACACATAAGCTAGCTAAACTGAAGAAAGTTACATAATTTTCTCTCAGTATCTTTATGGAAAATTGAGATTGAGATTCCGCGAAGACGTCGATAGACAATAACCTAAATTTTTTTTTAACTTAAGTGTATAACATGGTACATACTTAAGGTCTTATTTTCAAAAAGTCGCTCCTACTAAACCACTATTAAGACGGAGTTAAGGACGGTTTACGATAGGAATTCCTGTCATAAACCGGCTTTAACTCCGTCTTAAGAGTGTTTAAAGAAGAAGAAGAAGAAAAACATTTATTATACCAACAAGATACATCACAGAAACAATATAAACAGATAAGTAACATAATATGCACAACAACAGAAAGAAAACTAAATACAGAACAGACAAAACGAATAAATAAAACAGGACCATCGATGTAGCCTGTGGTGTATCTAAGTTGCCACAAAAGGCGGCTGACTCAGCGTTGTGCTGTCATCGTTGTCAGCGTTGTGATTCAGTGAACTTTTTACAAATAAGACTGTTAGTTTAAAATGGATAATATTGTTATAATATGCATAAAATATTTTGTTTGTTTACTGTTCTTCTGTGGCAATTTAAAGCAATCTCGTCTTTTTTGAATTTTATGACAACTAAAACTCTATTTCTAAGTTATGATCCTGATCGTAAGTAAGTTAAATTTGTTTCACATTATTTCGTAATCCATCTGGTAAACCACACACTGTATAAAGTTTCAGGCCTAAAATCTGCTGTACTTACCAACCTACATAGTGAAATTTTTGCGGTTTTGTATTATGGAACCGGAACGCTCAGGGCAGTAAGGCAGTATGTTGTAAGTAGGTACAATACGCTAGTAGACCCTCTTTAAAATAGATATTAAGTTCAATAATTGTACTATTAGACCGTATTATCTTTTTATTATTTTGCGGCTTAGAAAAGTATCATACTTCAACTTATTTTCAACTTCATCAACCATGATGTCCTAAGATTACCTCTACCATGATGCTGAGCTCACAAAATTTGCAAACAAAAACATAAGGTTGTTACTTGTGATGTGTGATGAACATAAGTGATGTGTTTGCAAAAAAACTGGACGCATTGGCGCTGTGGTGCTATCGTAGGATGCTCAGAATAAGTTGGGTTCATAGGGTTACGAACGAGAGGGTACTACGGCGTGTCAATCAATCCCGAGAACTCACATTGACCATCAAAAAGAGGAAGATAAGTTACATTGGACATGAACTTCGAAGGGAATGCTACGGCCTTCTTCAGGTTATCATGATGGGCAACATTGACGCCAAGAGGTGCGCTGGTAGTAAAAGAAAATCATGGCTCCGTAACATCACAGAATGGACTGGAGTTGCCAGCGTCGAAGATCTATTTCGCTTGGAAAAGAGAAGAGAATAGGTATGCAGAGCTGACGGCCAATCTCCAGCAGTGGAAAAGCACCAAAAGAAGAAGAAGAAATGAATAGAAATACGTGAGAGCTATTTATAGCATACAGTCTACATGACGACAAACATTTTATACCACACACACTCTTCTGAGCGTCTCATTGCTCGTTCATAAACGGATTACAAAGTAGAAGAAGAAGAAGAAGAAGAAGAAGAAGAAGAAGAAGAAGAAACACATTTATTATAACAACATCACAGAAACAAAATAAGCAGATAAGTAACATAATATGCACAACAACAGACAGAAAAAAAGTACGTCATTTCTCCCTTATAAATTTGTGGCGGGATGGAATTTCATTCCTGCAGGGCAGGGGGATGTTGGTAGCATTCTTTTGTTTTTTAGCAGTGAAAATAAAAAAAATAGAAACGTCAAATCTCAAAAAGGTTTTAAATGAAATAATTAGAAAAAAGAGGTGGGAAATTTTGTTGTACTCGGTTTTCAATGAAAAGAGGCTGGCAACCTTTTCTGCACTACGAAAAATAAAACAAGCGCGACATTTTGTTTTGTTATATTTGGTTTTTTACTAAATTGATAATTTAACAGTTTTATTTTCCTCGTAGATCTAGTATAAAGCACTATCACTCGGGAGAAAGTTCTATTTCTGTTCTCGAGTTTCCTTTACAACTCTCGATGTACATCGTTTTCTCCCCTCGGTGTACAATGTACTATACCACGATGTAGTGCCACGGTGGCCAATAACGTTAGTCACAAACCCGCCTCGTTATCCGACCGCGGCGGAGGGTCGCGCAATTTAATGCAGAACAATGGGTAATAGTTGCTCTCTATACAAGGTACGGGCAAGGTGGAAGGTTCCAGCGAATAATCGGACCACGTTTATAGATGAGATCTAATAGATGGCCAACCGCACATATGAGTACCTTTATTTAATACCGTAACTAGGCTTTCATGCGCTCCGTCGCAAAATTTCCACTTTTATTCATTGTTTTTTAGGGTTCCGTAGTCGACAAGGAACCCTTATCGGTAGTTTCGCCACGTCCGTCCCTGTCTGTCCGCGGCGTAGCTCAGAGCTAAGTACGAGAAAGCTGAAATTTGGCATAGACATACAAATATAGGTGTAGGAAGATATTTTTTTGATTTAGGGTTCCGTTTGCGAAATATTAAGCTTTAAAGCGCAAATATTTGTCCCAGCAGGGCGTGTCCCCCCCTCTCCTGGCGTTCATAGCAGAAACGTGAAAAAATTCAGGGTAGTAGCACATATAATGAACTTAAAAGGAAAACGGCACGACACTCTTGTAAACACTTGTAAGGCACTCGTTAACGTGTAATAGAGTTATTGGCGTCCAACTTACGAAAGGAAAACTTCACACAACATCCATAGAAAATTAAACTTTACTTCGTTTCTTATTGACATAATCTTTTAGTTCGAACTATAATCAGTTGATATACATATGTTAATCTAATATATAAAAATCTCGTGTCACAGTGTTTGTTACGAAGTCCTCCGAACTTCGTTTTATGAAATTTTTTGTGTATATTTGGTAGGTGTGAGAAAAGGTCGTAGGCTAATTAATGTGGCAAAACAACGTTTGCCCAGTCAGTATTCTATGAAATGCTGAGCCTCGACCCTTTGTCTTAATATGTCACTAAATGCTGTATTTCTATGTCCACTTGTTTTGTGCGATGTCAAAGTTAACTCGCGTCATTTGCAGAGATGACGGCTGTTTGTGACGTCAGTCTTTATATCAACTTATATGTTAAATTAATCGCATTCAGGGCAATGAGGGGCCAATGATAAACTCTCTTCCCTAATCTTATTCGGGAAATCCGAGTATGGGGATCCGTGTGGCGCCGGATTAAGAATAGCGTCACTCTATTTCCTCCCGTGGATGTCGTAAAAGGCGACTAAGGAAATAAGATAAGATAAGAATTAATATTCTTTATTGTATACCGGAAAAAAATGTTACAGAAACAGCAATGACAAAAGAAAAGATACAATTAAATTACCAGGAGACGGGCAGCAGCGTCTTCCTGAGATCACAACCACATACTGCGATCGCCAACCCGCCTGCCAAGCGTGGCGATTATGGCAAAACCCCTTATGGTTATGAAAACCACGAGGGTGGCCTATGTCCTGCAGTGGGCGTCGAGGGCCGAGGGGTTAATGATAGAGTATGGGGAGTAAATAATAACAAACCATTTTGTTGCAACTTGGCGTTCCATAAAATACATAAGAAAATATTGTGAGGGTAAACTCATGTGAGCAGTGTTTCATTATACAATATAAAAACTCTGTTAATTAAGGAACATCCTTAAAAAGTCTAAGTTTGGAGTATTTATGGACGTTTTTTTTTCAAAATCATCTAGACTTTGAAATGGACTTCATTTGATTAAAAGTATTTTGATTTGATTGATTTGTATTAAAATTCGAAACCTTCAGAAATTATTTAGTTATCTTAAATTACTGTTTCACACTTGTCTTGCATTAATTTTCTTGGTGGGTATGTTATTGTGTAGTTTTTTGAGTATGTAGCAGGTTAATTAAATTTTTAATATTTCATGCAGAACAAAGCGGAGTAGAAGGTGACTTATCATAATTTTAATTATTATTGGCTATTTCCTCTCTAGACCAGACTCGCCGCAGATCACAATGAATGGCATAAGATGGAGGAGGCCTGCACGCAAAGTTGGGTTCCCAAATTGATGACTTAACATAATTTTATAATATTATTTAATGTATTGCGTGTTATTCATGTCTAAAATAGTTTCCTTTTAAATCAAATACTTAGTAGTAATGTAAATATTCAATTTGGAAATAAAGGCTCACCTTATTTCATTTGTGGCTAATAAAACAGTTATAAATTAGTAATGTTAGAATGTGCAAGTGAGATGGATGCTATATAACAGCAACCTTAACAATTTTGTTCTCTAACTGGCTGTAACTTTGTTCACATGAGATTAAAATATGACAGGTATTGTTTAGGGATTGGGATGCAATTCCGGGATACCGGGATCTCGAAATACCGGGATCCCGCATATATTTTGCGGGACTAATCTTGGTCGATTTGATAATTGTGATTAAATAAGTGACCAAGGAAATTTATTTTTCTTATGTTTACAATTTACATCATGTGATTATGTCAATTGTCAATTTATGTTTGTTATGTCAATTTGTATCTTAATCTTTGTCTAAAAGTATTAAAAACTATTTGTTATGTATCAGAAAGCTTATCTAATTTTGGTTAAATTAAAGACCATGAATACAAGGTCCATTAGTTCTTTCATCATCATCATCATCATCATCATCATCATCATCATCATCATCATCATCAGCCATAGGTTCATTAGTTCTTTAGGACATTAGTTCTTTACTATGATTGATTTCAGAGGACGAAGTCACCCTGCTGTATCCCCGCAAATACCTGAATTGAAATTGGCTTGTGGGATTGCATTCCCCAGAATTATTATCTTCTTCTTTCGTGTTTCGTCTCCTTCTCAGACATCCCGCTCCCAAAAGAGGCATTGCCCAGCACAATGGCAGTGGCAGTATTGTGATACTTTGATCTGTCAGGATCATCGCAAGCGGCAGTCCCTGGTCTCTGCCTACCCCTCTGGGATACAGGCGTGAGTTTATATATGTATGTGTTATATTTTTAAACACCTTAACCCTTTGACTGATTAACAGCTGTCAACTCATACGACTCGCATATTCATGAATATGCTGCTGAGAATGTCTCACAGCTCTGGTTTCAAATAAATCCAATATTATAACAATCACTCAAAAAATCTAAATTATTCACACTTAAGTATATTATTATAGCAATGGCAGATTGTGTATTTTCATACTCCATACAAAGATGAATTCTGACTAAAAAGATTTATTCACCAACCCCATAGAACTCCAAACAAAATAATTTACTCACACGTTACCCATTGGACTCTAATTAAAATGTCCATGTCATGGTTCAACTTTGGTTTTAATTAATTCAATGACCTCCAAGTGCTAACCTCAGAAGCAAAACTTATGCGTTTTATGCTATTCGATTTACAGTGTCTAGTGGCAACTCCTACGTACACACTTATTACATTAAATAGGAGAATTGACCACTGATACGCTGTACTGCTTGGACTCTACTTTGAGATGGAAAAACCTTGACTTAAACTCGGATACCACAACAAAATAAAGGCACGAACGAGACCACCTTAAACTGATTACAGTCAGGAAACAACAAAGGAAGTATCTGTGAAACTAGAAATATGTTCGTTTTGCGAGAAAATAATAGTGGAATGCCAGCTAAAATTACTACTGTAGCTGGCATTCCACTATTCTTTTACTTATAAATAAGTAGCTTACCAATAATGTCGTATAGGCTCGCCGTATAATTGTCCATAAAATTCGAGAGAACACTCATTATAACCGAATCCGACAAACAGCTGATGACGGAGATTTACAATAATTAAAAGTAAACTGGAATATTTCAATAAAACACGAAGTTACAAAATTGCGACATACACCGTTTAAGTCTACATATATCGAATTACACTTTGTTTATCGTTTAAATTTGCATAACAGGCAAAAAATATAAATACTTTTCGAATTCACAACAAAACTTTGTAGTTTGGACATTCCTTGTTTGTTGGTGTTGTTCAAAAATCAATGACATGACACAGGATCATTGACAACTTGTAGTCTGTGATAACTCAATCAGTTAGGTTAGTCAGACATAGATGATTGCTCGACACATCACATTAAATAAAAAGTATCACGCTAACATCAAGTTGGGTAACATTGAATTTCCTTGCAACTTTGAATAAATATTGTCTTTGGAAAATTGCACACATAAAAACTTCTAAGGTAATAGAAAGACTAACGGTAAAAACTGGCACTTGGCCGGTTTTTACCGTTAGTCTTTCTATTACCTTAGAAGTTTTTATGTGTGCAATTTTCCAAAGACAATATTTATTCAAAGTTGCAAGGAAATTCAATGTTACCCAACTTGACTGTACTCACACTCACGCACGCGTGCCTAGGAATAAAAAAAAAAACATTCATTCCTTCTTCATTCAAAACAGTTTTTTTAAACTTGTTTGTTACCGGTTTTCTTGGAACTTGCTCAATCACTATACTAACTAATTTATTTAGTATGGGGGGATGAGGGAAGAGTGAAGAGTTTTTGTTAGGGAAATCGGTCGGCGCCTGAGAAGTCGTGGGTATGACCATCGTTCCGGGGCATATCTGATGCAGAAGATTTCCCTGGCGGTGCAGCGAGGGAACGCTGCTAGCGTCATGGGAACTTTTGGATCGGGCGTGTCCCGGGGCGGTATATTTGATTAGTTTAATTTAATCTACCTACTTAACTGTAAAATGTATGTGTGACAATTAAGATTATTTATTAGACACCTATCGTAGACGGACTTTTATAATTTTAACATAAACACACCACAGACTAGAAAGAGGTAATATATACTAGTGATGTGAACCGTTTACAATTTTTAGAACCGATTTAAAAAAACCTTTTTTTTAGGTATTTATGCTTTTATTTAAAACTAGCTGTCCCGGTGAAATTCGTAACGCCACAAAATCCGTTTATACGATTTTTGTGACCATAGCAATACAATAAATAAATATCTTAGACTTTAGCAACAAACATCCAAACATCTCCATAAACTTTCACATTTATAATATTAGTATGATAGCCTTATGATTTATGAAAACGCAAGCTTAAAATAAAGTAGATTATGTCTTATATGTAATAAAGTCACTATTTTGGTTCAGAAATAGGTCAATGATATCATCTAACAGTTCTGCTCTTCCTCAAAATACCGATTATTTTCAGAAATGGTTCTCAAAATAGGTAGGTACATATAACCTGGATTGAACTATCTTTAACGCTCGTTGACTTTAAAAATAAGGGTTTCATCCCAAAAATTAATGTGAATTTTCTTCAGTTAGAAACGAAACTAAACGAAAAACCGGTCACTAAATATATAAGGTTTATGGCTTCATGTTCATTCCTTGGATTCCTCAGATCAGAGGATTCCAAGTACCTATCTCTTTTTAGTCCATGGTTCATTCATTCAATCAAACTTTTTTGCTCGAGTTTGGCACTGCCGTGCTCCCAGATACGATGTCTACTTTATTTTCACTTGATTTATTATAATACTAGAATTAAATGTAAATGTATGTATGTAAATGTATGTAAAAAATGTTTACACACTGTAAATTTCCTGCAAGCAAAAATCGAGTTAGTTTAGTTTAATAGTAACTGAGCGCAGCCTTTGTGATGATGAACTCGTCGAAACGCAATCGGCTGCTGAAGCCCGCGCCGCTTCTCTGCTTATGTCACAACTCACAACCCTTGTTTCTGTTGAAATAAGAACGAAAATGTCTTATTTAAACGGGCATGCATGATTACCGGCGGCGCGGTGGATAGTTACTAAGCGAAAATTTCTCGTCATAGACTGCAATCAATTTTCAAAATTTTGTCAACCGTGTGTTTAGAAAGTTTTTAGGCCAATTGAGACCAATTTAAATTAGTATAATTGTAAATTGGTTTCGTATGTAACGCATTACGAATAATCACTCATCATTTCAGTGAGTGTATATTTTATTTGAAGACTTGAGTAATAAAAGTGCCTCATTCATCTACTGATAGTTAGGGCTAGCGGTACGCCAAAGATCGGAACGATTGCACAAAAAATAAATAAAATAGGGGAGGAGTTATGACGTCATAATTTTTTTGTGTGGGAAAAATGTTCTGAAACCTATAGCGTGTATCAATGAAAGGGCTTACTGAGCCGATTCTGAAAATATATCACGTAATTACATTTCTGTCACTTGTTAGTTATTTAGAATGAGTATTTTAGTTCAAATTAACATTAAAAGTTCCTTGAGATCTGCTGTAAAATCAACTGTATTTTTTTACTTTTACTGTAATTTTGTAGCAAAGACGGTAAATTGGAACACCAAACTAATATCAGTTTTCTAATCTGGTAACACTGCCCCAGATACGGTTGGTGGTGGGGGGTCATCATGTGGTCTGACAGAGTTTACACGTTCAGTCTGGCGTCAGTTCAGTCCGTGACCTTGATCAAGCTCGAATTGACGCCAGATTGATGTAGCTAGGCGAGGTATTACACGTTCACTCAAGACTGATGGATTTTGCATCAGTCCGAACGAAAACACCAATACGACAGCACCAAGCACAGACCTTTATCTATGATTTAAAAAAAACCTGCGATGCAATAATTATAGCTACGGCAAGGAAAAAACGCGGAAAGAAGATGTGGTGTAAACATAATGGTTGTTAAAAAGAGAATCCTCCTCCATGATGCCACAAGATTACAGCATGCTACCGTGACTCCGTCATAGACGGAGTTTACACGTTCAGTCCAGCGTCAGTCAATTCCATCAGTCTGGTTAGTTTGACGGCAGACTGATTGTCTATTCAATGGATTGATGGCCTGATGGACCAGACTGACGGATATTCGAATATTTTGATAATTTTCGTCAGTCACGGTTAGAATGACGGCAGACTGATCGATCAGTCTCGCATCAGTCAACGCCAGTCAACGCTAGGTCAACACTCAGGCCCTTTAGGCAGCATACTATAATCTTGAGGCAGCATGGAGGTGGATTCTATTTTTAACAGCCATTATGCTTACACCTCTTCCTCTTTTGGTGTTTTTTTCATTGCCGTAGCTATTATTATTGCAACGCTGGTTTTTTAAAAAATCTATAATCACAAGTCTGTGCTTGGTGCTGTCGTATTGGTGTTTTCGTTCGGACTGATGCAAAATCCATCAGTCTTGAGTGACCGTGTAATACCTCACCTAGCTACATCAGTCTGGCGTCAATCCGATTTTGATCAAGTTCACGGACTTAACTGACGCCAGACTGAACGTGTAAACTCCGTCATAGAGGCACAGACCAAACTAGTGATTATACTCTTTGGCACAGACGATATAAGGGATACTACGTATCATCATAGAGGTAGTATTGGGTGGTCGTTGTCAGTGTTGCCACTTTAGTGGATTTTCCAATAAAACTGGTGGTTTCGACTCCCGCTTCAGTGGTGAAATATTGCTTTTAGTGGCTAGTCATTTCTAGCGGTTTTGTAAAATTCACTTTCAATTACTGAATATACTATTACCTCAACGCTAAGCCACGTTTTAAAATATTTAGCGGTATTAATATGATAAAAAACAAGCAGAGGAACAGAATGAAATTAAATCTCTTAACTGCTCTGTTTGGACGTTTAGACCTTTGGATGGATATTTGTTACTTCTTCACGCCAAAACTACTGAAGGGTTCGGATTGATGCATACAGTTCTAAGCCTAGAACAAAACATAGGCTAATTTTTATCACATACCTAGATCAGTTCCCATGGGATAGGAATGAATAACCTTACACAACGCGTGCGAAGCCGCAGACAGAAACTAGTTAAGAAGACGCTGTGGTTTGAGATTGGATTGGAAGAAAAATGCTCCAATTAATATACAATTCCGATTACAGGTATAAAAAAAATCGGGAACCCACGATGATGGTGCAGACCAAAAGTGTATCATCTGAAGAAGATGAATTAAAATAGCAGTTTGTTATTAACAGAGAAAATTATAATTCAATGATAGAAACAAACTAAAACTAGTATTTAAATTGAAACAATTGCGCTAACTGCAGACTGTTGTAAACAAACTACATGGAGTTCAACTGATCCATAGCAATAGCAGTTTGTTATTGAATCATTTGATGTTCGTGTTGATTTACTAATTGTTGATATTTTATTACGTAATAAATAATAAAGGTTTTTTACTAAAATACATACCTACTGTTTTCTTTCGTAAAAACTACTAATAATTTGCGTAGCGGAAATTTTAGCGAATTTTACAGAAGGTTTTCTGGTGGTTTTAGAGGTTGCATCTCTGCTGGAGTGGAGAGCTAGTGAGCTGAGCTACTGTTGGCACAACACTAGTTGCTGCTTGCTGTTTTGGTTGCGTGCGTCCAATAGTCTCTGGTTGCGTCATTCAATTCATGTCATTGCGTGTAAGTTTCCTTTTACGTACATACCTATATTATTATATTAAATTTGTATTGTATAATTTATTGAAATTCGGTACCTATCAATTTCCTTCGAACTAAAATTCACATTTGATAATAGATAAATAAGTAGGGAACAGGAAAAGAGGTTCTATAGATAGAGCTTTTCAAACAAGTATGGCGGCTGTCGTCGGTGCCGGAGCTAACATAACCATGCATCTGTTAGCCAGTAAAATGGGCGTCGGCGATAATGAGAAGATTATTAGGTAAGTATTAAGAAATCCCGTGTTATTTTGTGCATGCAGTTTAACTAACCTAAAATTCCCTTATTAAAACATGTAACAATGACCTTGGAAAAAAAACTGTCCGTTTAAAAAGCCTAAAAAAAGTGGAATAAAGTCCTAGTTCAATGCACACTAGATTTTAGAATATGAATTTAAACTCTGTTAATCAGCGACTTTATTTAAAAAGTCCAATGAAGTTATTCATAGAAACGTGTGACATGCATTTTGAAATGGACTTCCTTTTTACCCCCTTAGAGTATAAAGTACTAGTAGGTACTCTTTACTTTATACTTTATTGCACACATAAAAACACATGAATAAAACACAACATTTACAGAAAAATTAAAGTGTATATGGCGAGCTTATTTCAGCAGAAATCTCTTCCAGCTAACCCTTGATGTGGTGATACGAACATTATAAACACTATTAAGTTTACCCCAGAACTGCATTGGTGGAGTGTTAAGTAATCGTGTTTTTATAATGACACTTATTTTTGACCTTAACCTTAGAAAATATTATAGTACCTGCCTACTTATTTTTGAGTTTTCTTCTCCAAAACAATCACTTATCATCAATGTCAAAGATAAATGGACACTTATTATCAACTAAGTCAAATGGACACTTATCTTCAATGTAGAATAACATTTCGTAGTTTCTGTGTTACTTTGATTAAAAACATTTTGAGTGACTGCTTGACTGATTTTCACTTTCTTCAGTAAAGCGGCTGAATTGGAGCGGCTGCTGCAGAGCAGGTCTCTAGCTGGCAGCAATGTCTCCGACACTGCTAAGGTGGTGATGTGCTTGGACCTGGCCGCTACTTACTGCGGCGTGGATCTTGACACGGTTTGTGTCCATTTGTAAAACAGTGTTAATTGTGGCGTCTGAACGCCTCGTAGTGTATGACACTTAGAAATGTTTGAGTTATCTTGTACAATAATCTTTTATATTTACACTAGAATGCAGCTAAAAAAACTAAATCTAATAAGTTTGTGGTGCCTCGTTCGCTTGATAGTCTTGTCTACCATGTGACATTGCAAAGTTATACTGGACAGTCGGTGCAGTGAGTCCATAAAGCAGAATTGAAGCTGCTCTAATAATACAAATTATTTTATTCGAGATTTAAAAGCTCCAAAGCATTCTTTTATGGTTTTAGTTTTCTTCTGCATTTCTCTATTTTGTTCGTGCTGTAAACTCAATTTTTTATTATGATTATATTATAGGCAAGCCTACTCCATCTACAATATCCCATCTGCAATCACATATACTGCACTCTGTGAATTGTTTTATAATGACCATAATGTTTCTTGCTGCAGAAAACTGCTGTGAAGTACTCTGGCCTAAAAATGCCAAGTTACACAAATAGCCGTAAGACAATTGAGAATGTTCTGGAGTTGAATACAGATACTCTGAGCATAGCCACACTTTGTCTTTCACTGCAATGCACTGGTGTTCAGTCTATGGCCGCGAACATTCTACGGGAATACCAAGGGCAATCTAAAATGGTGAGATACTGCATTAAATTTTTTCTCTTGGTTTTAGGTTTGTTGTTAACATTTGTTGTCTTTTCAGGACATTGACTTAAGCCTGCCTCAGTATGTTTGTATGGCAGTGTACCAAGCTTGTAGGTAAGGAGATAAGATAAGATATATTATTTCACAAAAATATTGCACAAAATATGACCTGTGATATTCCAATTAATTAAAGCTTTAGGATGCACTTCATCTGTTTAATGTGTAGACATTTGTAGGCACTCTCAATTGGTACTTGGTATTAATTTTTATTTTTGCTTTAAATATTGTGATTTTTCTGGATCTGGATATTGTGATCTTCCTATAATTCCTGGACACAAATTAGAATTTTCTAACCTTTGGGGTTGGATGGGATTGCCAGTGGCCATGACTGGATCAATGTGGGGTAATTTTGGTTTATTACTCTTTCAGGTGGAACAGAGTCAAAGTCTCAAAGAGCAAATTGATAGAGAGGTCAAGGCTTAAGCCTGGACAATGGGCCATGATGGATGGAGAGTGGACAAAGGTGGTTGATGAAAAATTCCCAAATATAAAGAAGAAAAAGGGACGACCAGCTAAGATTTTGACTGATGGTAGGTCACTCCTAGGAGCACATTATTTGTTTTATTTTTTATATTTATTCATAAGAAAGTATGAAAAACAAAAATTACACCATTTTGCCGAACTGCTGCCAGATGCAGTTTATCTGCAAGCTCTTGGTAACAATTTGTTACCGTGTAAACTTACGCAATTTTATGAAGATAGTCCTCCGACTGAGGTTATCATAATACAACCTATATTGTACCCCAGTTTCTCTCACACTCACAATGTGTTAATTTACTGTTTTAAAAACAGTAGATAAAAACAACACATTGTTTCGGGTGGAGTATTATTATGACAGTCCATACAGTGTAACTGATACACTTATCAGTGGTAATTATACTTAGTTTTTAAGTTTTTGTCTGAAAAACATCAAATACTTTTCAGATGAGCCAGTTTCAGAAAATATGGATATAGACGGCGAGCTCAAAGCTGAACCAGAGCCGGAAATAGAGCCCTATGATAACTGGAAACGTCGAATGCTAGAGGTCGCGTACGAGGAAATGAAACTACAGGAAAAGACAAACACGCCAAATAGACGGTCGCCACGAAAAACGCCACAGAAACTCTCATTGTACAAAGAGAGTCCTAGTAAACAGACCAAAGGGGTCCGATTGCTTTTCCCAATTTCGTCATGAAGAAACTTTCTGTTTTTGAACTTTGTTGAACAGTTGAGTCAGTAACATTTTTTTATAGCATTCGATAACAACTTGACGAAAAATCAGTAGTTTGCTAACTTTATCACTAGATGGCGTTGCGGTATTCTGTATCGCGGTATGGTTGTGTCCATAATGTGAAGATTTGTTTGCAAAGAGTTTTAATGATTTTCATGGATCCCGTCAACAATTGCCACCAAATTTATATGAGAATACCTTTACCTTAGTCCCTTTCCAACAAAAAAAGGATCAATGGAAATGGATAACATAGTGAAGAATTATTAAAAAAAAGGGGTTTTCCACTCCCAATCAACTGAACGAATCCACCAGTTGATCAGAGTGGAAGTCGATTGAGGCATATTGTTCCTATCGAATCAACTAGTTCACTTAAAAAATGTATCGAATCAACAAGTGATTTTATCATTTTTTTAATAAAATTTCTTTCCTTTTGGTTTCTATCGAATTAATTTTTATTTGGAAATAAAACCAAGATTAAAGGTCATCTTGGTTTTATTTCCAAATAAAAATTAATTATACAGTTTTTTTTAATTTTAAATTAAATTTTTCGTACAGAAAGACTGCCACCATTTTCAATGACCTCCATGTCAATACGTAATAATTAAACGTTAGAGGATGATAAATTCAGCCGACGATATCTTCTTTCGGTTAATCAGAATAGACAATTTTATCTTAAAATAATAATATTTTTTATGACAATGGCAATGCTTACATCAAAAGAACATTTTATCTATCATTCACAAGTGGACAGTTCTTATAAATAATTCTCATAGAAAAGGTTTTTTATCACTTAAGTTGTGTAGATAGGAATGAACAAGGAGAATAACTACTGGTTGATTTGTTGGAAACAAAAAATAGTTGATTAGTTTCGGTTAATCGGAGTAGAAAACGGGAAAAAAAACATATTTATAGAGGAACTGAGAAGCTCCTCCTCTTTTTGAGTCTGCTGAAGTTGAGCAGACTATCATTGACGAAACTTCTCTTAGCTTCAAAACGTTTTATTGAGGTCTTGTTTTTCTATAAATTTTGTTACTATAGTGCCTGGGAGTGTCTGAGAGTGTGCGATTTTCCATCTGTTTTCTTGTAGGTATATCGGTATCGCCGTATAAATTTGAACCTACCCTTATATTTTGTAATTATGCGAGTAGTTAGTAAATCTTAAATTTGTTGAAATCGTCGTCAAATTGTAGTACATACTCCGCGACGATTTTGAATTGTATCATTGAAAACTTTGGTATCATCGAAAGTACACATGTCTGCTATGTCTTCAGCTTGTGGGCAGTAGAAAAAAACCATCACATTTCTTACGCAAGAACTTAACTTTTATATCAGTGCCGTTAACTACAATGATTCGCCCGGCGTAATATTTCGTTGTCTTATTATTAATCTGACACCTAACTAATACTTGTGCCTTCAACAATAAGCCGGTCTGCTGAAATTTTTATTCTCGAGGGACCTGGAATATTTTCTTCTTGCTGTATATAATCTATATTAAGTGCTTTGGGTCTCGAGTCGGAAATATCATTCCTGTGTTTTCATGAGAATCTTTCGAATCCGTTGCTGAAATTGAATCAGTGTTATCAGATAAGAAGCCATCGATGTCATCATTTTCCATGTAGTCTATTACTACGTTGTTACTGTCGGAACTTTCAGATATGTGATCTTTTAACTACTTTTTTAACTTTTATTGGAATTTGTACCTTTTCTAAAGTTTTCGCGTACAGCTTCGACCTTAACTTGGTTATTGGGTGTTTTTTCCGTCCGTATGTCCCAGACGCCCTGTGGATTTTTCTATATTGAAGAGTCAGTTTCTGCAGATTTTGGCAAAAGCAATGGAAGATGAGTTTTTAAATCAAGACATTCAAAATTGGCAGGTTTGGTACAGAAATAACTCAAGCACCGATATCCAATAACGTTTTCTGTCTGTATTGGTCACTTGATGTACATTCATGATCAGTGGTATGGGTTTTACTTCAGCTGGTAATTCATTTTACCGATCTCGTCTTCAGAAATGTAATGTGTTATTACAAATTACATATGTGTCCGATTATTGCAGCGCCTTAAAAGCAACTAATGCGTTGGTGTATCCATCCCATGTGACACACACTGCCGTACTAACCATAAAAAACGCATTTTCACGGAGGCAACAATTTTTTTTTTCTTATTTTACCTGTCACGTCTAAATGAATAGACATATTTGAATTTTTTTAAATGTGCGTAATAGCTGCAGCTGTGTATTTTCTATGTATTATATTTTTTGTAAATTCAAAAGCCCAGAGTATCTTATAACACCCAAAAACTGTTTATTACTAGTATGATTTAATTTTTTTTTTATTATTTTACTAGTCATAACTAACGCAAGTACAGTAGTTGCGTTAGTTATGGCTAGGAAATATTACTACGATGTTTATGTTTAGTTTTACACTGCTTTCTAATAAAATTTCCTAAGCATCCCAACTTTAACTAAACATGTGCGGTGGCTTAGAAAATGTCGTAGGTGACATTTTAGAGGCCCCGAAAATGGTTTCAAAATTATCGCCAATCTGGGTAACTAATAGGATAGATACCACTAAAAAACAATTGAAAAGAAAATTGTATTAATTTATTAAAAACATGCATGACATGCAACAGTTACAGGCAATGCCACTTACCTACTTAAATGCTTTTATGCTTAAAGTAAATAATGCACTTTGTGCGTAACACTTTGGAATGTCATTGGTAACACTTAATAGTAATAAATTCTTTTCTGGTCGTTTATTTTAGGCAGTAATATAATTTATTAAGATATTATAGGTACTTTACACACACATCATACTCTAATTAATCTGGACGGCAACACATATCATTAGTTTTTGTAGAAAAACTGAAAGTCATTAGGCGACACACGCACAAGCAAAAAGTACAAATTTTTACGGCGGTCCCCATATATATATTTAAATTGTATGGCATTGTTAATAAGAATATAAGTAGCATTATTTTCAAATTTGATTCATTTATGTTTGTGTTTTGTTCTGTATGCCTGTGACTAGACTTAAGTGCAGGCATTTTAATAATTGTCTTACAACATTTTTATTTATACACTTCGCCGATGAAACGTTTCTGTGAAAGTATTATTGAAGGTTATCTTTTTATTGAGGGCTCGAGAACTCTATAAGCAGGTGAACTATTCATTACGTGGATACCTGATTTAACGAGTTTCTATTTTATTTTAAAGTACTCGAAATGAATGCTTGCACCATGTCTAAAGGGCCTAATATATAACGTCGGGCAGATAACTTGAACCAAAATCCGCTTAGTCGGTATCAATTGACGATGGGCATGTAAAACGTATTTTACAATTTGTTAATTTGACCAAAGTTCGAAGAATTCTAGGTCACATTCTTCGTTTTCCGCCAATGGGACTCAAAATACATCCATGCGAAGTGAAAGTCATTTGGGTCAAGTAATTTGTCGCGCATTATTTAAGACTGAATCCTGTGGGGAGCCTGGTAACCCCAACAGGACGCGTCCCCCGGTGGCGGATAGGGGAACGCCCTCAGAATCTGAGGGTAGGAGGTTCCACCTCCCGCGGACCAACAGGCACCTTAACAAAAATAAAAAGATGTGAAAGTTTGTCTTATTTGTTCCAGGAAGTTCTCTGTAACAGGTCTTTCAGATGAAAAAAAACGCGGTGTTGCTATAATTTCTGCAAGGTGGAATTATTCAGAATAAAAAAAAACAATTTCCTTAGAAACACAATGCAAGATGGAATTAAAAAAACCAATTCCTTTACATATATGCACAGTGTCTATTTCTGTTCTCGGTCAATGAAGAAAAATGTTCTTAGTAATTCTTTGATGCACTACCTTATCTCGCTCTTTGTTGCAGTTCAAGTCTATAAAAATGGTCGACTTTCTTACTTTTTGTTGGTTTTCGAAAATACATTTTTTCTCCGAATAAAACCATGGTGATAATTTCTGTAAGGTGGAATGAATGAAAAAATAATGAGGAACAAAAATATCGCTTTCCATGCTCTCTTTGTATTGGGTTCTCGGTCAAATGATCTTAATTCGTATCATACCAACCATATTAAAACAAGTCCAATTTTTATGAAAATCGTATCAGGGCACGTTTATAGTATGAGACCTACGTGCCTACATTACCAAAAGTTTTGTAACCGTTCCGATAATGGAACACTAGGATTATACATATGTTACGGCTAAAGGTAGGTGTGAACATAAACTTAAGATTAGCCGGCTAAAATTAGGTTTGTCTTCGAGGAGATGTTAATGTTAGAAGTGTAACCGTAGGCCCTTGGCTAAAAATGTAAAAGCAAATGAAAAAGGAAACGGTACATTCAAGTTTACTATTTCGACACAAAAGCTTTTATTAAAATATAATCAGTCTCATTACAGATACTTCTTTGGTACTTCAAAGTACAAAATAAAACTTCTGCAGTGTTCATTACTTAAAACAATATCTAGTCATTAAAATAAAATAATAAGCAACCATTTGTTCATTACAGTTACTTCTGTGTTAAAAATCACAAAATAAAACTTCTGCAGTGTTCATTACTTAAAACAATATCTAGTCATTAAAATAAAATAATAAGGAACCATTTGTTCATTACAGATACTTCTGTATTTAAAATCACAAAATAAAACTTCTGCAGTGTTCATCATCATCATCATCATCATCATCATTCAGCCACAAGAAGTCCACTGCTGGACGTAGGCCTCCTCCATGTATTTCCAAAAAGACCGGTTGGAAGCGGCCTGCATCCAGCGCCTTCCTGCCACTTGGATGAGGTCATCTGTCCATCTTGTGGCTGGTCGTCCTACGCTGCGCTTGCCGATATGTGGTCTCCATTCGAGAACTTTTCGGCAGAGGCGTCTCTAGCCCTTGTGGCGCCCGTGTGCAACCAGTACTCTGGCGCCCTCTAGTCTAGTAGGAGCGGGGTCAAAATTTAATACTAACAGTTATATTTTCAAACGGAAATTCGGATGCAAATGGTGCAATTTTAAATGATGTCGGGAAGCAAAAAGTTTTTTTAGGAAGGAAGGGGTTATAAGAATAAAAAAATCACAACTTTCTAGTTCTTTCAAAAATATTTAATTGAAAAACTATTATAGTTACATAACAAACAGGACGCTCGTACACACAAATATATGTTTATACACACAAATGTATTTACAAAAAAGTTACTTTGCGAGCTTTTGCATTAGCGAAATCTTTAACAATGTCACTAACTTCAATTTTGATTTCATGTTCAATACTTATTAATGATAAATTTGTCAATCTACTTTGCGACAATGTTGATCTAAGGTAGTTTTTAATTATTTTTAGTTTAGAAAATGACCTTTCGCTATGTGCGACCGTGACTGAAAGTGTCAGGTATATCCTCAGTGCTGTGGACAGATTTGGGAACACTGAAATTAATTTATTCGTAAACAAGTAATTTAAAATATCCAACGGCGTAGTGGAATCATCAATAAACATCGGTAATAATTCGATTTCATTATAGAGCTCGAACTGTTCACATCTGAAGAGCCAGCATGGCAAAGTTTATTTTCTAAATTAGAGCAATGTGGTTTTTTTGTATCAGTCCAAATCTTTCCAGTGTTTCAATTTTTGAAGAAATGAAAAAATGACATTATTTTCATTCAAAAGTTCGAATTTTCGTCGAACTTAGTGATTGCGGTGTCTAACAAATCGTAGTAAAAATTTACTTTAAAATGTATTTTCGCGTCTGTTATCGGTTCATCCTCCGCCCCATAATTAAAAAACCTGTTACGAGCGCGAGGGCGTGTAGGTGTGGGAAATTCTACTATTGCCTCGACTTCTTCCGCTAGTTTTCGCCCGGTTAAGGAGCTCCTCAAAAGCGGATTCATTACGGAATTCAGACAAACTTATTTTTGCATTATCAATCATTTTCACCGCTTTTGACAATACAACGTCTGACTTTTGAAGGGCCTTGCTAACTATATTTATCTTGCTTGAAATTTCAAACCAAATAAGCAGAGAGCAGATGAATTTAAACGACTTAATTTTTGCCAATAATGAATTTGCCATATTTCTTGACTCTGCATCTTTGCTCCTATCGGAATATATAGTAAACAAGGCATCATACACTTTTCCCAGTTCAAAACGTAGAGCTTTTACTGCTTCAACCCTGCTCTCCCATCGAGTATTTGAGAGTGGTTTTAGACTTAAAGTTGGCACTTCTTTAGCAAGTATTTGCCAACATGCTGTTGACGCAGAAAAAAAAACATAAATTTCCTGCACAATTGAAAAGAAATTGACAATTTCTAATGAACTTTTAGCAGCGTCATTCACTACCAAATTTAGGGCGTGTGCCGCACAAGGTACATAAAATGCGCGCGGGTTTAAATCTAAAATTCGTTTTTGTAGACCTATATTTTTCCCTTTCATGTTTGCACCATTATCATAACCATGACCACGCATATCTTGTATGTCAATTTCGTTTGAGATTAAAAAATCTAACAAAAATTGAGTTAAGCCCAGGCCAGTAGTGTCTGTAATAGGAAAAAAACTCAGAAAGTGTTCTTTTACTCCAGCCTTGTTGTTGTTTGCATTTAAAAGAACGTACCGTACGACAACCAATATTTGTTCTTCGTGTGCAATATCTGGAGTGCAATCTAAAATAATGGAAAAATATTTAGATTGTGTCAATTCCAAAACAATAGCTTTTTTTATTCTTTCTCTCAATAATTGTATTATTTCATTCTGAATATTTTGGCCAAGATAATGAGTTAGGCGTGACTCAGATTTTTGAATAAGAGCAATGTGTTCCGCAAGCACATTATCAAAGTTAGAGGTATATTCAACAAGCTTTAAAAAATTACCATTATCAGAATCGTAAAGGAGATTGACCATTTTTGTATGAACGTTGGACCAAGTGCTGCCCAACATTGAATGATGGTACATAATGTTCCTTAGACTAATATCAGACTGTAACCCAAAGCGCTTTAGAATCTATCCGAGGAGTACTGAGAAAAAAAATATTTTTCATAGGATTTACATTGACGAAAAATCATAACCAACAGCTGTTTTTTTTAAATAAAACACGGTATATTGTGAACAATGGATTATTTATTACTATTAAAACACTTGTTAAGTATAGTGCTTTAATAAATCAATCATTTATTCGTTACATGATCATGATGTAAACATTAATGATACCTAATCAATCATCCTCATCGTCATCTATGATTATTGAATCTAAAAATAAAGCAGGCCGCCTCAAAACGTCTTCGTGCCTAGCCCACCCCAAAAACCAAACTAGGCAAACAACGTGAGCACAACTGCCGATCGTTCGCCGCCCAGTAAAACACGAACAGCAATAATGATTAATTGAACGGAGCCCATGATTGTTCTCGTCAATTAAAATATAACAATGATACACTTTTGAAGACGTATGTCTGCTTTTTATATGCGCTCGAATTAGTTGCACATTGCTGTTCGGCATCGAAAAATCGGAAAGGTCGTTAAGACGACCGTTATAGTTTTGGATTATAAATGTTTCCGTGTTGCGTAATGCTCGCTGTAGTAGCTGGGTGCAAGTTTGATTTGGTAAGTTCCAACTGCAAAGAGAGTCAATTCCTCTGCTGTCAACATGGGAAATGAAGCAACATTATCGCTAACCACTGTAATATTTTCGAAGTTGACTCTGTTTCGGTTTAGTCTTCTTTCATCAACGTACTCAGCTAAATGATTTGCAACGTTCAATCGCTCTCTGGCTATATTAATAAATTCACGTGCATTGGCATGATCTATAATATCAACATGGAAGGCATTAGTTATCGCTGCAGCGATCCGAAGGTCTGTGTAAAAATGGCTCATAGCCAGATTACAGAACTCATGACGAAAAATCTTGAAATCCCGTTTTAGCCGTCCATTCACCACTTCTACAGGCCACCGGCAAATGGTGCACAACCGCGATTTATTGGAATCGAGTGTGCTAAGTTGTGTGCCTCTTCTGCTCTGCGATTGCGGCATGATGCCAACATATCCGTGGCTTTCTAAAGACGCTATTGAGTCGCGGAAACCTCTGTCTAATATAAAAATATCACCCGGCTGTAACAGCCAATGAATGACTCTATCCGGCCCATCTAAAAGGTTGTTTAAAATGGTTGCGTCGTTTGTAGTCGCAGCATAGGGCCCACAAACCTCAATAATGTGTCCATCGGATGTGACTAACAAAAATGGTTTTAGAAGGTTCCTGTACTTGTGCACGCTGTACGTGTCTTTTTGAAAAGAGAAATTGGAACTCTTTTGTATATATACATATAGGTACCGTCGCATATTACAGTAGCTTCCTGATTATTTGCAAACAATGCGTTAGGAACTGCTAGATTTCTTTCAACGATCTGCTCTCTCGAAATATGGTCGAATCCCAAGTAGCGAGGGACAAAATCACTAACCGGACACTCCCTAGCTATTTTCATTCTTCGTTCTAGATTTGCACGAGACATGTTGAAGAACGTGGCGAGTCGTTCATTGGATTCTCCAGTTCTCAGTTTGGCCAGTATTACACCTAATGCAGTTCTTGGATTTGAGCACCTTTGTGCTAAAAGTGGAGTTTGATTAAATAATCTTTCGAATTCATCTCGAGTGCGGCCTGTCCAATAATGCAACTCTTCATCATGCAGCTCATTAAGGTTTTCAAAATCAATAATTAGATTTCTGGGTTCTTTTAATAATTCTAACATTTCAAAAACTTGTTGAGGGCTAAAATCAAAACATCGATTTGGTGCCGTAAAAAGATCATCCCAGGCGTCATTTTCTAAATGCTCCTGACACACACGTGCGTACGGTGGAACATAATAATTATTATTAATAAGTAACTGCACTTTCAAACTTTTTGGTACTCGTCGACGAGTATTGTTTGTGCAATTGTAAATCATGCAAGCATTTGACGTATTCGGGGCTCGGCAGTAATTTCCAGGAAGGTGAAATCTTAGGTCTTGTCCCACAATGTTCTCCGCCACGTGCTGATCTTCCATGGCTGGTAGATTTTCCACGGCAGGCGGATTTTCCACGGCAGGCGGATTACCCACGACGGCAGGCGGATTACCCTCAGCAGGTGGACCTGCCGCAGCAGCAGGCAGCCTCCCACGGCGAGCTCTTGTCCAACAAGTGTGGCAGAGGTATTCCTCATTATGGAATGTTATCTGAAACCAATAAAAAAAATATAAATAAATAACCCAAGACATAACACGTAAGTGGTGGTAGCGGAGCGGTAGTAAGTGGTGGTAGCGGAGCAATAGAACGCCAGCTTCTCATGCGTGCATGTCGTGGGTTCAAATCCCGGCATGTAAGTACCAATGACTTTGTTATGTACATTTGTGAAGTTATAGTAGCAATACCACTCGCTAACGGCGAAGAAAAACATCGTGAGTGTCTGAGCTATTCACATACCTCAGCGCTTGAAATTGCCAATCTGCGGTGGGCAGGCGTGGTGATTAAGCCTATACTCTCTCTCTGAGAGAAGGCCTATGCCCTTCAGTGGGACGTATATAGGCTGCTTATGATAACACGGCTACGTAGTAAAGTACATACTAGTAGGCTAGTATAGTGCATACGAAACAAGCAACATTCAGCCTATTTTAACTGTCAATCAGGAACTGACAGGTAACTAGGAGGGTCACAGTGACTCAACGATCTCGGTGCGCAGGTAGCGGACTACCGATAATTGGACCGGCTTGTTGGACATGCCTATTTCTTAACTGTTGAGATAATGGCTTATTTTATGTAATAATATAACTATTTAAATAAAAGTTAAGTACTTACCTCACGTGGTGATAGAGCTTGAATGATGTTTTGAACTGTGTGTTGATGCTCGTTTTGAATATCTCGAGTTAACGGGTGTCTTCTGATTCTTTCCACAGAACGATCACAAAACAAACACACTCTGTGATTTGGTCGATACATCGCGTAGTCCAAATGAATAGCCGGGTCGATAAGTGATGCAGATACGATAGTCCAAAAGTAATGCCGGGTAGTAAGAAAATAAGGAGATAAGTGCACAGTACGATTCACGTCAAAGAGTGGTGATAGACTGCGATACAAACAAAAGGGCGCGCGCGCAAGCAGGCACAGAGTAACAGGTATACTCACTCACTGTGCGCGAAAGAGACAGACACATACACATCTGAATATGAGGAAGCGAGACTTGATTTCTCTCAAATCTCGCTGTGATTTTGTACCGTACCGTTCGATCAACTTGTCTTGGAATTGAAAAAAGAGACAGCGCTATACAAAGCTGTCAACGTACAAAAAACTTGCTTTGCGATACTAGTGAGGTCGGGACCTGACTAGAGGAAGAATAAATAAGATAATAATATTAAACAACAACGTAAATATTATAAAAAAATGAAATATCAAAAGTTAAAGTGCTACGAAAACCATAAGGTATATTATCGGGTAGTACACAACCTCGTGGATGTTTTTTTTTTATTATTTTTCTTAAATACCCTTTTATGTAAGGTAAAATAAAAGCTATTCCCACGCCTGGGCAGCATTTGGTCCAAAATGGTCAATCTCCTTTTTTGAGATCTTCCCCGAAAAGCCAGACATTGCCTCACTAAAAAATGAATTATGTTGATTATTCGTTCGAGTACTGCAACCCAACGTTTTTATCCCGATCAATTTCATTTTGGTGCAAGAAATCTACCGACTTTTCTTTTAAAATAACAGTTTTCAATGTAATTTGTTTCTTAAGACATGATAGGTGCCCTAAGCTCTTTTCATGACGTTCTGAAAACGTCATGAAAAGAGCTTAGGGCGACGTCCTGGTTAGACGCTTGTCTGCTCTTTTTCCTTGAATGATGTTGCCTGTACCTTCTACAATCTTTGTTTCGAGCCTCTGATGCTTCTTCTGAAAGACTCCCAATTGGCACAATCGCATTTCTAGCAATAATTTCCGCTCCATGAATCAGCAATATATGGACGGTTGACGACATATGATACCAATCGTACAATTCGACGTACTTTTGGGCTGTCTGTAAAGCATACCTTTTAAAATTTGTGATATCAATCAGCTCCCCAGATGTTATGGCCTGTAGAATCACAGCAAATCTACGGATCAACTCTTCATCCAACCCAGTGATTGCTGCAGTTTTATCTGGATACTCGAAAAACCGTCTTGCTGTGTTCCCGTCATTTGTAGTTCCTGATCCTTGCTTAACTATGTCGATCAAGAGGTTAAGCTCGTTCTTGAATCCATCCTGAATTATTTTCTTCTTTGACTCTAACATATCTTTATGTACCTTTTCTCTCGCAGCCCACTTCTTAAAATCCTGACGGTATGCAATGTGTAGAAGGCATTCCATTGAATTAATGCGAGCATGTAGTGAAGACAACCCAAATTCATATGCAGCAATAGAAACAGTTTTCGATGTGACAGCACTCAAATTATTAATTTCTGTAGGTGTAGCCAAACACAGGTAGCACGATGCATTTGACCTGGCTTCAGAAAGGTATGTACATATTTTACCATCAATCATAGTCATCATCAATTGATGACTTACCTTATTTGAATTGCATTCTGTTTGGGTGAGAGCCTTAATTTCGTCATCCATTTTTGCCTTTTCGTTGAGAACGACTGCTTCGCTCTCTTTCACAAAACTGAACTGCACTGACCGACAATATGAAGCTGAGCAAGGTTTTGGATTCGTCCATAGAGTCTCGTCTCCGGAAGTCAGCTTTAAAGGTACCAGATAGATAGGTCATAAATATGCTTGAGTCATCGTGCTCACCGTCCATTCTCTGCTTATATCTACTTTGGTTGGAAGCACCATCAAATCCCCACTTGGATATCAGCGTCAACTGCTTTTCGTGTAGATGGGTCGTGGTCAAAACCAAACTGTCAAGGATCCTTTTCACTGTTATGTCCAGTAATGCCTGCAGAGAAATCTTAGCGGATGAATCCGTCAAAGTCACTGATTGTTTTGGAGGATAGCACTGCAACTTAGCCTGTTGCACTTTGTAGTAAGATGGATATAAGTCCTTAGCACCTTCTCGAATGGATGCCTCTCTCAAGGTGATGTATTGCCATTTACTCAGTTTTAATGAAAGCAGCAAACCTAGCGCTTTTTCTGGTGTAAATTGCACAGAAAAAACTGGTTTCTTGATAATTTTAAGGATTTTGGCTGCTGCTTCTGGATTTTTTAGCATATATTCAATAACTGATGCAATATCACTGTGACCATCTTCCTTTAACGACACTGCAGCTGCATATTCCAGTTCACTTGAGTGTGTTTCTTTGTGATCGGCAGATCTTCTCTTCTTCTGCTTGCTCCCTAGATCTTCAAAGGGTTTTCGAGGTATTTTAGTCATCGTTCCAACTGATGATGTCGAAGGTTCGGGAGAGGTGAAATCCATCCCAATGGAAGATGTTGAAGGTGCACTGTATTCTTGGGCGTGAAAATTGGTTTGTACGCACCTTGGCCAAGCAACACTAGCCTCAAGCCAATCTGCATACTGCTTTCTAAAGAACTCAGTATTGCGGTGGGATTTATGCCACCTCTGGGCAGCAGCTCGTGTAAATCTCCGACAAAACTCATTGAGGGTTACACTGTCTTCATCAGAAAGGCTACAGCCTAGTCGACAAACTACTGACTCGAACAATAATTCATGATTTAAAGAAGTATTCTGACTTTTCAGAATAACGAATAAGTCCAAGTGGGTAGACAAACTTTCCATTATTCACAGTACAATTACAGATGTCACCAGTTAAAAAGATCATAACGAACTGAAGTACCTAAGCATTTGTTTGACAATTTATTGCAGGTAGTTAAACACGGTACGTAGGCATTAGTAAAAGACTTAGTAATATCCAACGAAAACTCATTATAAAACAGGATGCCCTATTAAATTATTAAATAAAAAATAATTACTTAATGAGCCTTAGGTAACTACCTTCACTTCCTAATAGCGTTTATTTTGATACAACTTTAGAAGGTGGTCTTAGCAAAATTTTCTCGGAAAAACAAACCGGCAATATTTAACAAGGATACATGATTGGTCTCTCCTCCCATCCTGATCAAGCAGTGTTTATTTACTTGCATCTCCTTTATCAGACGGTAAAAGATGACTTTTTTTTTAATTTTACGTTTTATGTTCTAGACCACTTCTAGACGCAATATGAACTTGCATGTTGCCTGTTAGTATTTAAAAATAGTCGTTGGAAACAAAATAAAATTATTATATTCAAGGATTTTTAAAAAATATATCGCATCACCTACCGAATCACCTACCGTAATACGTCTTAAAATTGAAAAGAATTTCTACTTAAACAGTGTGCAAGGATATTACGGTTTTCCTTGCGATAAAAGAGATATCCTGATTTTTCATTCCAGTTCCATACATTATTTTTGGGAAAAAATCACAAGTCCTCAGTTTTGATGCCAAATTATTGCGCATGACATATTTGAGCATAATAATAGTCAGGAGAAGCTATTTCATGCAAAATAAACAATATTTGAAATCTCGCATCCCTAAGTCTATGAAAGTCGATTTTCAGCCCACAGTGCGGCGGCGGCACTGGTCTTCTCTGAGAAGGCTTAGTCGCCTTTGGAGCCTTAGGGGCCTTAGGGGGGGAGGAGCGGGGGGCACGCGAGCACCCCCTTGCACAGCACGCCAGCCGGAGGACCCTCCGATTCGCGAGTGCGTGTGCAGTCCCCGGTGGCGTGAGGCTCGAGGCACTTCACGCACCTAGGGGGGGCGGAGCAGTTGGCGGACGCGTGGCCATAGAGCTGGCAGCGGTGGCATTGGCCAGGGTGGCCGCGCCTGTGGGGCTTCTCTACCTTAATGCTGGAGAGCCCACAGACGGTGAGCTCTCCGGAGAAAATGGACCTAGCTGTGGGGGTGTTGGTGAGAATCACCAGGTATAGCGGGAAGGTCTTGCCGCGGCTGCTGTGCATAGGATGCACAGCCTCTACGGGATGACCTTGTGCGATAAGGTCGTCCTTGATGGAGTCGAGAGTGAGTTCGGAGGAAACGCTTCTAAGGACAGCCCGTACCTTGCGCTCCTCGGGGAGCGCGTAGGTGTGGTAGGGGACCTTGTGTTGTGTTAGGAGCCTAGTACGGCTCCTGAAGTGGTCGGTGGAGGGGACCTCGATTTTAATCGAATCGCCCCAGTTTTGGGTCTTTGAGTACTGGACCTTGTGGTCCAGGCATAACTTGGACACCGATGTCCACGCGGTCTTGTCTCTTAAGAAGACGGGAGGGGGGACTTAGCCTTCGGAGGTTGCGGTGAGAACCGCTTGGCGGGTTTGGCCGGCGGCGGCGCGGGGATGTCTAAGGACATAAGTGGGCGGGGGTGGGAGGCGGTTACGGGGGCTGCGCTCACGGGGGACGAGCGGGGGGGGGGGGGGGGAGTGAGCTACCCTTCTTGGGGGAAGAAGCTTGCTTACGCAGGAGCTTCTTCCTCGGGACAACCGGTCTAAAACCGTGGCCTTCATCCGAGGAGAATTCGGCCGCGGTGGTGCTTGCGCAGGAGTATACTAAGGCGGCGGAGTCAGGAGACTCGGAGCCGCGAGATACAGAGCGTTTCCGCGGGCGCGAGGGGCCAGTGTTGGAGTCTGTCTCCATGGGGGGCGAGGGGGCGGGGGACTCAGGAGAGTCCGGGGTCGCGGCCCTACAATATGCCTGTAGGGCATCTAGGAGGCCGTGCTTCTTTATGAAGTCGATTAACTGCTCAGGAGAGCACGGGGGCTGAGCCATAGTGGCTGGCGGCAACCCTGCCGGCGGCAGGGGGGCGGGGGGAGCGTGAGTAAATACCAGAAATAGTAAGACAGGGGACAGAGCTAAGTAAGCAGAAGCAGTAGTCTAGCGGGGGCTAGACACTTACTTGTTAGACTCCGGCAGGCTGAAGAGCCCGAACACTGAAACACAGACCTTGTAATACCGCTATTATGCTCCTAACGCTATGCGTCATAGCGCTATGAAAAGCTTCCTAAAACGTTATAATTTCAAAACGTTATACGGGTATAACGTTATTATAATTCGTCGAATAGCGCTATTCCAATAGCGCTATGCCCGACTTAACTTTATAAATAGCGCTATAATAGCGTTAACGTAACTTAACATAACGTTACATTGCATCTCTTTCACACACTTCCGCCATCATTATAGTCTATCTTTTTCACGCATCGCGCGTGGTTATGTGAGTATCCCTCCCTCCCTTGTGGATCTGGTTGCACGAGCGGGTAGTATACAAAGATCATTCCAGTTTTCCTCCAACAGAAAAATCTTAAACTAGTTAAGTAATTTTTTTTCATCCCCCAATCTCGGAAAGAGTATTTTTGCTATTCGATATCCGAGTGCAAAAGCCGTTTTTATCCGCTAGAGGATAAAGTAAATTTAATTTAGAACATCGTATCATATGAAATAAATACGAAGAATTTACATGTAAAATCTTTCCACAATTCTCCACCTTACACTTTAATTTTTTCCCACATTCCAGCAATTCCACATGCCTGAACACAGAATTAGTCCTTTTTCTTCCCATTCTTCAAGTATTGCCAAGTAGGAGAAGTTATTTACACCGACACGTCTTTTGCACAGAATCAAATAGGTATAAACATATAAACCAAAGGAACGATGTATTTACACTATTATATAATTTATACGAACTACTTACACTTTTTCAATACAAAAGTTTAGCTGGTAACGCTTCACAGTGTATTATGGGAGCCATTTTTCGGACGTCTGCAGGCTTATTACAAAAACTGATACAAATCATCATAACAAACACTAGAGTAGAACTCCCGTGGGTCAAATGTTTAGTTAAAGAAAAAAAAAATGTTTAAAATTTCTAAAAAAGTAGTCTGGTTAAAGTAAAAAAAAATCTACGCTTAAAAGTAACATCAACAGACATCAATGACAAAAGTAGTTAAAAGTACCTTAAAAGCTTTAACTTTCACAGTACTAACGAAAGTCGCAAATTGCTTAGAACCATAGATATAATTATTTGAAAATTTTTAGTTTTTATTTATTTTCTCAATTATTCCACCAAAGTGGGAAAAGTTATATAGATGAAAATTTTGATGTCTTATTATCCTATCCATTATAAAAAACCCACATCCCACTTTCGTGGAGTCTATGAGTTATAGTAAATTATTTGTTACTTATAAGAGTTGTCACAAATATCCGGATATAAAAATACCGGTCAAGTGCGAGTCGGACTCGTGTACCAAGGGTTACATACCACGCCAACCACCCAAAAAACTATAATATTAATACAATTTGGAAAAAAATTAAGTACATACTCGTGGCGCAGCGGTAGTGTATCTGCATACCATGCGAGAGGTCCCGGGTTCGAATCCCGGCTGGGGACAAAAAAGAAAAACCCCAGGTCTTGGATGTTTACATGTTTGTGATGTCGTTGTTTCTGGTTCCCACGACACAGGGTATCCTAGTGTGGGGCCAGAAGCAATGTATGTGCCTGTACGTAAATGTTTATGTTTATGTTTATCTTGATACCATGAGTGATATAGAAAAGTTGACGTACTAGAAATGCAAGATGCTAGCAACCATATTATTAATTAAACCAAAATAATACAATCTTCTCTTCTTCTTCAATCTTCTTCTACGCGGAGTACTGAAGATTCTGTAAAATCAAAGTTTTCTATCTCGGTGGTACTACTAGGATCATCTTGGTTAAAATCCGGGACTGCTACAGATTTTAATAATTTTATTGCGGCTGCAGGTAATGGTATCTTCAGCTGTTTATTTTGTCTTTTGGTTAGTCGTCCATTTGAGATCAAAGGATGTGAAGATTCCAAAGCCCTATGAAACAGATTTGTCACTGTTTTTATGCGATCCATTTTCTACAATGATGCTCGCGATTACTTCCTTCCATTACAATATTTGTTTCTTGATTCCGAGGCCTGTTCAGAGAGCATACCCTGGGCAGTGTCGTTGACTTGATAATATCAGCGCCGTGCACCAATATTTTATGTAATGTTTCTGTCATTGGATACCAGGGGTAAGTGTTGACGTAATGGTAAGCAACTTGTTTACAAAACTCGCCAAATTTTTGATAATCTATTGGTAAGCCACTAGATAAAACGGTTAAAATAACATGTAAGTCATCAAGCAGCCATTTTTCGGGATCCAAAATTTCAGAAAAAGTTTGTCAGTTTTTGTCAGGTAAGGCTATTCGCGCGGTGTTTCCGTCATTAGTCGTGCCAGAATTAGGACGAACATCTACTAGTAAACCCAATTTTACCCTTACTTGATTTTGAATTTCTTTTTTTCTAGCATCAACGAGCCGCTTTTGTTCAGACTTCTGAGTCATTCTCCACCTCTTAACCTCACCCCCGTTCCTCAACACTATATGTATCGACATGGTGTTTTAGGAAAATACCTTAAGAGGGTGGACCCCTCCCCATGCCACACATAACATATCACTGGAATGAATTTACATTGATTTCAGTATATTATATCTCATCAGAAACATAAATGTAAAAGTCGTAGGCTGAAGAAAATGAGTGTCAAGTTTTTCTCAAAATGCCAAATGATTATTACAAATCTTCAAGCGATCTTTGCTTCTAAATATAAATTGGCGAGTTTTTCAGTTGTTTGTAAGATACTAAGACGGTCAATTTAAATTTTGTTGAAACTTGCCAAGTTATGTTTAAGGCCCCTCGCTCACGGCGACTTTTTGTAGTGATGCTGTCGCGCGTTTGCAACGCGCAACTGCATCGCTACGAACGCGCTTTAGTCGCATTTTCAACGCGCTACAGAAGCGATGCCAATGCGCTACTAACGCGCTACAGCAGGGGTCGGCAACCTTATGCGATAGCCGGGCCACATATGTTGCCAGAGTATCAGTGCGGGCCGCACTTATATTTATATGTTCGGGCATGTATTTTTAATATTTGAAATAAAACGCATATATATTCATACAATTATGTCTTTTTTAATTGAACTACTATACTAACATAAAAGTAAGAACTAGTGAGATTTTTGAGGCTGCATTTGACTTGCAAGTTTTTTAACGTCTGCTTTCATTTTAGTAGTAGACACGCGCAGTATCGCGTCTAAATGTTCATCCGTTAACCGCGAACAATTCTTATTTTTGCGGTAGTTGAGAATTGAAAAAGTCTGCTCACACAAATATGTACTACCAAACATAGTTATTTATCTGCTGAGCAAACTTTTTCAATTCTTTGAAGTACCTCCGTAGAACTGTATCAAGTCAGTGCTTTCCTTAAATGCCGTTTTAAGTGTGCTATTACTTTGCAAATCTACTATGTTCATTTGCAAATTGCTTGGTACCTCACTAATATCAATTGCAAAAGGGTTTTGGAATATTTCCATGCTAAGGGAGCTCTTTTTAAAGTCGGTGAATCGATTTACAAACTCAGTTTGTAGTTGTGTTAACACGTTTCTCATTGTAATATTTTGCCACACAAAATTATCTCCAGCTTCTTCCACGGCTTTCTTGCAATTAGGAAAATGGTCAAGCTTTTTTTCATCAATATGATTGATAAACAGTTTCAGTTTTGTTAGGTATAAGTATGTGTGCGCGCTGCGCCGCCACTCCTAATAAACGTCAGTGTGAATACAGCAGCGACGTGTTTCACTTGTGTGTCTCATACGTATCAGTGGCGACAGGATTTATTAATTACTACCCGCGAATCGCGAAACCCGACCTCGGAAATGGCAAATTCCATCCTGGGACCTATTTCTACATTTGACCATCAATTACAAGATTGGGCAACGTTCAGAAGCAGACTCCAGCAATGGTTTATTGCCAATGGCATCGAAGAAGACACAGACAAGGAGGGTGTAAAACGACGTGCAATACTGCTTAGCGCACTCAACGACAGCACATACCAGCTGGCGAGCAACCTGGTGCTACCGAATAGCCTAGATAAAGAACGCTTCGAGGGGATCTTAAAGGTCTTAGACGTGCATTTCACGCCGAAGCGCTGCGGGTTTGCGGAGCGTCACCATTTTTACACGGCAGTGCAGCAAGCGGGCGAGTCGCACGCGCAATATGCGGCGCGGCTTAGGGGTCTCGCAGCTCACTGCAATTTTAAGAATTTAGAAGAAGCATTACGAGACAAGTTCGTAATGGGATTGCAGCAGGGGCCGGAAAGAGAAAGGCTTTTTGCAATGGAGATGTCCGAGCTCACGCTGGCAAAAGCTGTGGACTTGGCGGAGAGCGTGCGCTGCGCGCGCGCCGCCGCCGTCAGTACCGCGCCCGGCAACTCCGGGCACCCAGTCTTCAAGCTGGAGCAGCGAGGCCAGCGTGCGCCGCGCACCACAGCCGGTTCCAGCATTGAACAGTGTGCAGTGTGTGGCCGGCGCAGCCACAAATCAAGCGTTTGCCGGTTCGCTAAGTTTAAGTGTACAAAGTGCAATGTCAAAGGTCATTTACGCAGAATGTGCAAAAATGTTAATTACGTAGAGGAGTCATACGAGGGCGATGATGGTGAGTTATTCAGTATACGTAGCAAGGACGGGGCTCCGATGGTCGAAAAAGTATGCATTAATAACTTAGAATTAAAATGTGAGGTAGATAGTGGTTCCTCGGTGACTGCAATATCAGAAAAAACCTATTATTCACATTTTGCCCAAGTGCCCTTAAAGCAAAGCAAAAAGAATTTAATGAGCTATAATGGCGGTAGGATTGAATGTTTAGGTTTTGCGCAGTTACCAGTGTCGTACGGAGGGAGGTCGGAAAATATCGAGGTTTACGTAATTAGGTCCGGGGGTCCTCCGCTACTTGGCCGCGATTTTATTTCAAAATTCGAGTTGGAACTTGCGCCAATAAAATTTTGCAATTTTGGACAAACGGGAGATACAGAATTATCTAAGTTGTTGGCGCAGTTTCCGGATGTGTTTTGTGACAGACTAGGTTGTTTTAATAAATATAAAATAAAACTTATTTTAAAAGATGATGCGAAGCCAATTTTTTTTAAAGCAAGGCCAGTACCTTTTGCATTAAAAGAAAAGATAGATAAAGAAATAGACAGATTGCTCAGTACAGATGTTATCGAACCGGTAGATCAGTCAGAGTATGCTTCACCCGTAGTGCCGGTCCTGAAGCGAGACGGCGCAGTCCGCCTCTGTGCTGATTACTCGCAAACGCTCAACAAACAGCTGTTAATTGACAAATACCCGCTGCCGACCGTGCAAGAGTTATTTGCAAAACTTCACGGGGGGGTCCAGTTTACAAAATTGGATATGTCATCAGCTTATACACAATTTCAGGTGTCAGATGAAAACAACATCACTTGCATCAACACTCATAGAGGGTTGTTTAAATACAAGCGACTCATTTTTGGACTTTCATCTGCCCCTGCTATTTTCCAAAAAGCATTGGAAAGCATTTTAGGCATCGACGGGGTTTTGTGTTTTCTTGATGACATTCTAGTAACTGGGAAGGATAGGGCGGAGCACATGAGTCGATTAACTATGGTTCTTCAGCGTTTTAAAGAAGCCGGATTAACACTGCGTACGGACAAGTGCGAGTTTTTCAAAGACGAAATAACGTATCTTGGTCACGTTATTAACAAAGACGGTGTCAAGAAATCAATGGATAAGGTGAACGCAATCAAGAACGCACCTAAACCAAGCAATGCAAATGAATTACAATCATTTATTGGTTTAGTGAACTACTATAGATGTTTCGTTCCAAATACATCTACTGTCTTAGCTCCGCTATACGAGTTGCTAAAAAAAGGGGTGAGTTGGTCGTGGACGGCTGAACAAGATAGGGCTTTCTTGGAAATCAAAGAAAAGCTAGCTTCGGAAAACACGTTAGCTCATTTTAACCCTAACGCAACGATAATCTTAACGGTCGATGCGTCTCCGAAAGGGTTAGGAGCTATTCTGTCGCAAATTGGTTCAGATGGGTTAGAGAGACCAATATCATATGCGTCGCGGACGCTCAATGCAGCAGAAAAGAATTATTCACAAATACAGAAGGAGGCCACTGCCATTATTTACGGAGTTCGCAAATTCCATCAGTATTTGTATGCAAGATCCGAGCCGTTCATACTCCGCACGGATCATAAGCCCCTAGTGGCCATTTTTGGGTCACGTCGCGGCGTGCCGGAAGTGTCTGCAAATAGACTGCAGAGGTACGCATTATTTCTTTCGTCATACAATTTCACGATAGAATACGTCCGAAGTGCAGATAATTGCGCAGACTTCTTATCGCGCGCTTTTAAGGACGTCGCAGGGGCAAACACAGCCGAGGGCGCGGGGGGCGAGACGACCGCGTATGTAAACTTCGTAGTGGACGGCTCGCTACCGGTTACCAGCGATCAGCTGAGCATCGAAACACAACAAGACGGGTTACTAAACAAAGTGATGCAGTTCGTGCGTAGCGGGTGGCCACGAAAAGTAAGCGATGGCGAGATTAAGCCGTTCCATCAGTGTAGGCTGGAGTTGTCTATAGAGAACGGTTGCTTGCTCCGTGGTCACAAAGTGATAATTCCTAAGTCTTTACAGGGGAAAATTTTAAAAGAACTGCACAGTTCCCACTTAGGGGATGTACGCATGCTTTGACAAATACTGCAATTACTATTCATATTTTCAATTGCCGCATCAACTCCGGGGAACCAAAATTTTGAACGTGCTAGGGCTTTCGCCTTTACTACCCCTAAGTGGGAACTGTGCAGTTCTTTTAAAATTTTCCCCTGTAAAGACTTAGGAATTATCACTTGCTGAACACGTTCGCAACAAACAGTGCTTACAGAGTAGTTATCAAGGCGGCACCGGGAGAAGGGACTTCGTGCTAGGAGATACAGTTCTCTTTAAAATGTATGTTAACAAAAACATTTTTAAATGGATGAAAGGTACCATCACAAAGAAAATGGGACATCTTTTATATGCAATTAGAGACATAAACGGTGACCAAGTGAAAAGACACAAAAATCAGATCATCTTATACAAAGGGCTGCAGCTAGATTTTCCGCCCTTCGATATCCTGGATTTCGGAAATACTGAGTCCACCAGGGGGGAGGAGGATAACTGCGGAGCTTCATACGTCGAATCTGATCCGCCGCAGCGCGAGGCTGCCGCAAGCGACACAGCCGTCGCTGCCGCCGCCGAGGCGCCGCCCCCGCCCGCGACGCTAGCGTCAGCGCCGCCGTCGCCGGACGACCGGCCTGTTGACGACGGCCCGGTCCCTACTCGGGTGGTGACTTCACCCAACTCTGGCCAAACCAGGATGACGTTAAGGAACATTCCCAAAGTAGATTATAAGCGGTTTCTCTAGATTAGGATTTGCAAATTAGTTCCTAAAATATTGGTGGAGGGATGTTAGGTATAAGTATGTGTGCGCGCTGCGCCGCCACTCCTAATAAACGTCAGTGTGAATACAGCAGCGACGTGTTTCACTTGTGTGTCTCATACGTATCAAGTTTCATTTCAAATGATTTTACATTTGTATACATATCGCAAATCAATTTATTTTTTCCCTGCAAGCGTTTGTTGAGCTGATTCAGTTCCTTAGTCAAATCAGTCAAAAAACCAAGATCGATAATCCACTGTTTGTTAGTAAGCTCTTCTACTGGCTTTCCTTTCATCTCCATGAAGTTGCCAATTTCTTTCCTCAAATCAAAAAACCGTTCCAAAACGGCACCTCGACTGAGCCACCTCACTTCACAGTAGTAAACCACGTCACCATGTTCAGCTTCCAGATCTTCCAAAAACTTTTGGAACTGACGGTGTGTGAGCCCATTTCTTCTTATAAAATTAACAGTGGATGTTACAGTATCCATTATTTCTTTCCAGGATATAACTTTGGAGCACAATGCCTCTTGATGGACAATACAGTGAAAAGTCAATGGCACAGTAGATCCAGAATCTTTCACTTTGCTGATGATTCTCCCAACAACACCTTTGTTTTGACCGCTCATGTTCTTGCCTCCATCGGTAGTGACACTTGTTAACTTTTCCCAGCTTAATTGCAATGAATCCAGAGCTTGTTCCACATGGTGAAATAAATCTTCTCCCGTAGTTGTACCTTTCAAACTGCACATTTTCACAAGCTCTTCGTAAACAGTAAAGTTTTCGTCAATGCCGCGTACAAATATGAGTAGCTGTGCTGTATTCGACACGTCCGTACTTTCATCCATCGCTAAAGAGAAGCAGTCGAAAGACTGCGCCTTATCCCTGAGTTGTTCACACAAATTAGCACCCAAGTCTTCAGTACTTCGGGTGCAAGTTCTTGCAGAGAGACTAAGACTTTCAAACATTTTTTTCTGCTCTGGGCATATTTCTTCTGCGATAGCTAAGACACACTCTTTTACTAATTCACTATCGGTAAACGGACGTCCACTTTTTGCAAGAATCTCTGCTACCCTGTAACTGGCCCGAACATTCGATTCGCTGTTGTCTGCCACAACCTTAAATATGTTTTGTTGATTTTGTAATGACGATTTCAAAGTGGAAATTTTCCTTTTTTCGTATTTCTCCTTCAAGACAGTCAAATTTAGCTTTGTGCTCAGTGTCGTAATGTCGCTTCAGGTTATATTCCTTTACTACAGAAATACTCTTTTGACAAATCAAGCATAACGGTTTTCCTTTAAACTCGATAAAAAAGTATAATTCTGTCCATAATTCGTTAAAAACTCTTTTTTCTTCTTCTATCTTCCTTTTTCTTGAAGCCATGTTTATATAATTATTCTGTAACTTTAATGAAAAAAATTAAATTCTTTGTATAATTATATGTTCCAGTTAGCACCTACAAATTCAACTCCACATTCAAATAATAATTAAAACATGACACACTCGTAACTAACTTCATGTCATGTAACTACTATCCCCGTCCTTATAACATTTACCCATCAATCTGAAGGTTCACATTAACAAGCAGTAAATAAAATAAAACAAAATGCTCGCGAGTGCATACAACTTACCTCATACGTCGTGCGTGAGAAGCTATCAGCGAAGGGAAGAAAGGTGAAACGAAACGCGTTGCTAGCAACCAGATGAGACGTGAGTTTCCGGCGAATTTCCACAACCGAATGTGGCGAGAGCTTTTTTTTTTTTTTTTTAGCCCTAAAAAGGGCACCCTCCGGAGGACACGGGGGAGGGAGGTGGTGAATGCTCATGCATAACAAGCACGGCCCGTGCTGCCAATGTGGGACTCACAGGAAGTGCGCCTACCCACTAAACACCACCTGGGGGCTGGTTTGGTCCTAAGGACCCCTAAACCGACATCATGAGCGACCCACCTCGATGCCGAGGAGGGCGCGCAGCGGAGCTCCTTAAGGGAGCGTCCGCTTGGGACGGCTCGTCACATCGTGACCGCGGCTAGGAGGGAGAGGTGGGGACACCGGCGGGGGCACGGGCGGGGGCGGGGGCGGGGGCTACGTCTGACTGGGACTGGGCCTCTAGTAGGCGGTCCAGGTCAGATGAAAGTTGGTCGGGGGGGTCGACGAGGGCGTTCCTGGGCCTGCGCACCAGGTAACGGGGGTTCGTCGTGGGGGGGGTGTAGTCCGCCGCTTGGCGGATAAGGGGGTTGGGGTGCACTTCGGCCGTGCTGAAAAAGGTCTCTGAGAGGGATTTAATAAACTGTTGGATAGTTGGGATCTCCATGTCCCGATGGAGGTCGGCATTCCTGACACACCAGTGTGCGTTCAGGGCCCTACGGATGAAGAGATTTTGAACTTTCTGAAGTTCGTACAGGACTTTGGGGGCCGCGTGAGCGAAAACGGGTGCCGCGTAAGTCAGCACGGGACGGATGCAAACCTTATAGAGCGTTCGCTTGTTCCTAGGGGACATCCTACTGTGTCGGCCTATCATGGAGGATAGGCGGCCTAGGTAGAAACGGGCGGTCCGGGTCACCTTCCGGATGTGTGGCCTAAATGTCAGTCTGCTGTCAAGGGTGACACCTAGATACTTGGCGGTGGTTCGCCAGGGGACTGGGGTACCTAGCATGCGAATAGGGCGGTCAGAGAGACCGCGGCGGACCCTATGGTCGAAGCGGATCGCGGTGCTCTTTTCCGGGTTGACCTCGATTCGCTAGAGCCTGAACCAGGCACCTAGCTCATCGACCGCGGATTGGAGCCTACTCAGAATAACTGACATTTTCCGACTCTTGCAGTAGAGTGCGGTGTCGTCAGCGAAAAGTGACAGTTGGACCCCATTGCCGGGGATGGGGATGTCGTTTGTGTACGAAATGTACAAGAGGGGGGAGAGCACGGAGCCTTGCGGGACCCCGGCTCTGAGTGGGCGGGGGGAAGAGAGAACGCCCTCGTGTCTAAAACGGAAGGAGCGGTCCTTCAGAAAGGAAGCTAAGACGCGGACAAGTCGGTCGGGGAGACCCAGCTCGTACAACTTGTAAATGAGCCCTGCGTGCCAGACCTTATCGAAGGCCTTGGCGACATCGAATAAGACGGCTACCGTCTTTTCGCGCTTGGGGAAAAACCCGCTCAGAATGAACTCTACTATGCGGTGGACTTGCTGAGGGCAAGAGTGAATTGCCCGAAAGCCAAATTGGTGGGGGATGATGAGGGGGGGGCCCTCTGAAGGGAAGAGGTGGTTCCTCATACGAGTGAGGATGACTCTCTCGAAGAGTTTCCCCATAGCCTTGAGGAGGCTGATGGGGCGATGGCTGGATGGGAGGTTGAGGGGCTTTCCCGGCTTGGGGATGCCTATGACTGTCGCCTCCTTCCACGCGGTTGGGAAGTGACAGTGGTCAAAACAGGCATTGAAGATGACTGTTAACAGGGTTAGCAACTGAGTGGGGAACATCTTGAGCGCTAGGTTGGCAATGCCATCCGCTCCTGGGGCCTTTTTACGTTTCAGTCTTTTGATGAAAGACTGAATTTCGTCCGTTGAAACCGCAATGGGATTTTCGTCGGTTGGAAGAGGGAGGGAGGTCTTTTTACGGACCTCCTCCTCGACCATACCGACGTGAGCTGGGTCGCACTGCTGAGTGCTGGGTGAGCATTGGGACTCAATGCTGTCGGCGAAACACTCGGCCTTCTCAGCGTCCTCGAAGGCGGTAGAGCCATCGGGGCGGGCCATGGGTGGTGTGTGAGTGATCGCGTCTGCCCGAAGGGCCCTGGCTACTCTATAGTAGGCTTGGTGGGAGGGGGAGATGGTCTCCATGAGATCGCCCCATTGGGCGTTGTTAAGATCAGAGAGGCGGGACCTGACTTGCCGCTGGAGATCGTTGGCGCGTTTCCTGTAGGCAGGAGTTGGGTAGAGGGAGGCCCTCCGGAGGGCGGCTCTTTTGGCCCTAATCAGGTTCTTGACAGCGAGAGGCAGTTTCCGGTCGTGGACCGGTACTACACGCTCGCTCCCACGAATGGCTGTTTGGACCAAAAGGGTGAGGGACTCTACGGCGCTATCTATTTTGTCTGTGCTGTCCAAGTGGTCGGGCGAGAGCGCATAAGGCGAGTCGGGGGCTTCTAAGGCGGTGACTAGTGAGCTTTTGACACTGTCCCAATTAGTGATGGTTTTAGTGGAGAGTGTGGAGGGTGACGGTGGGGGACCTAGCTGAAGGGACACCGGTCGATGGTCGGAACCTAGGTCGTCGAGAGGCTCGATCGACCTGAGGTTGAGGTGGACGCCCCTTACTAGGGCGAAGTCTAGTACGTCGGGGGCGTGGTCTATGTTATCGGGGTAGTGGGTGGGGGAGTAAGGACATAAGACGTCCAATTCTAACGCCTCGGTTAAGCCGAGGAGGGCAATACCGCCGGGGTTCGTCTGAAGGCAGGTCCAATCCGTATGTTTGGAGTTGAAATCCCCGAACATAACGGTGTGGGCGCCTAGAGCGAGGATGGCTTCGAAATCACTCCTTAGGGGTAGTGTTCCGCTGGGTATGTAAATAGAGGCTATGACTAAGGACGGGTGACCCGTCAGGGCTAATCTACAGATAGTAGCCTCCATGTTAGTGAGGGCCGGAGTGGCGATGGGGGAGCAATGGAGGGACTTTCTAAAATAAATGGCAGTGCCGCCGCCTCTACGGCCGTCGGCTCTGTCGTTCCTAACGAGAGAAAACTTGGGTATACTCAGGCCCCTGGTATGGGGTTTGAGCCAAGTTTCCTGCACTAGCAACATATCGACTTCAAAGTCTTTGACGAACTCTCTAAGTTCGGGTACGTTGCTGCGGAGGCCGCGAGCATTGTACGAGATAAGCGAGAGGCTCTTAGGTTTGATACGACCCGCGCTGACGGGAGACTGGGTGGTCTGAGGGACCGGGGGGCGCGACATTGTACTACTTATATGAGGGAGAGCAGATGGCTGTGTTCGGCCACAGCCATCAGACGCGCGGTGGGGGAGGTTGCGGCGCGCAGTTTGCGCGCCAGGACCGATATTTCGGCCAAATCTATATGGGCAATGGCGGCGCTGACCGTCAAGAGGTCATCCGCGATCTGGGAGTGGGGGGCGCCCGAGGGGGCGGGGCGCGGAGCGGGGGCGGGAGGCTGGGTCAGAGAAGGGCGGGGGGCCCACGCGGGGGCCTGAGGGGGGTTGGGATTGGTGGTGGGGCGACCGAAGCGGCCGAGGGAGGGGAAATTGGACGGGGTGATAGCCGGTGGTGGCACTGATCTCCTCTGAGGAGAAGGCTGAGTCGCCTCTGGGGCCTTAGGGGCCTTAGGGGGGGAGGAGCGGGGGGCACGCGGGCACCCCCGGTAGTTGGCCGGATGGCCGGGCTGCTGGCACAACACGCAAGCCGGAGGACCCTCCGATTCGCGTGTGCGCAAGCAGTCCCCGGTGGCGTGAGGCTCTAAGCACTTCACACACCTAGGGGGGGCGGTACAATTAGCCGACGCGTGGCCATAGAGTTGGCAGCGGTGGCATTGGCCAGGGTGGCCGCGCCTGTGGGGCTTTTCCACTTTAATGCAGGAGAGCCCACAGACGGTGAGCTCTCCTGAGAAGATGGACCTACTGGAGGGGGTGTTGGTGAGAATCACCAGGGATAGCGGGAAGGTTTTACCGCGGGAGCTGTGCATGGGATGCACAGCCTCAACGGGATGACCTTGTGCGATAAGGTCATCCTTTATGGAATCCAGAGGGAGTTCTGAGGGAACGCCTCTGAGGACAGCACGCACCTTGCGCTCCTCGGGGAGTGCGTAGGTGTGATATGGGACTTTATACTGGGTGAGGAGCCTAGTAAGGCTCCTGAAATTGTCGGTCGATGGGACCTCAATCTTTATAGTGTCGCCCCAATTTTGGGCCTTTGTGTACTGGGCCTTGTGGTCCAGGCACAGTTTGGACACCGATGTCCATGCGGATTTGTCTCTTAAGAAGACGGGAGGGGGGGACTTAGCCTTCGGAGGCTGCGGTGAGAACCGCTTTACGGGTTTAGCCGGCGGCGGCTCGGGGATGTCTAGGGACATGAGGGGGCGGGGGTGGGGGGTGTTCACCGTGGCGGTAACGGGGGCTGCGGGGGGGCAGGGGGCTGCGGTCACGGGGGACGAGCGGGGGGAAGGCGAGTTGCCTTTCTTGGGGGAAGAAGCTTGCTTACGCAAAAGCTTCTTCCTCGGGACAAATGTTTTAAAGTCGTGGCCTTCATCAGACGAGAATTCGGCCGGGGTGGTGCTTGCGCACGAATATACTATACCGGCGGAGTCAGGAGACTCAGCGCCGCGGGACACGGAGCGTTTCCGTGGGCGCGAGGGGCTAGGGGTGAAGTCGGTCTCCATGGGGGACGAGGGGCCAGAGGGGGCGGGGGAGGCGGGGGACTCAGGAGAGTCCGGGATCGCGGCGGCGGCGGTCGGGGGGGTACAGAATGCCTGAAAGGCATCGAGGAGCCCGTGCTCCTTAATGAAACGGAAGAATTGCTCAGGTGTAACGTTTGCTGGTGGTTCCTGCCCGGTAGTAAGGAAACCCGCCACGTCAACAGACTGAAAACTGTGGCCAGGGCCACCAAAACAAAAATCGAAAATTGTCTGGCTCAGTGCCTTGAGCCATCAAGGGCCTAAATATGGGGAGTTGAATAAAACGCTGTTAATGTTGTGCACAGACTTTAATTTTTGGACTACACAGGTAGCAATAATGTAATTGTGAAACCTTAGCGTTTAAACCCAGACAATTACTTAATTACAGAAAAAGCTCAGAGCAGAGCGGGGTCGCTTCAGTAAGTGGTTCTGATAAGTTCACAAATTACATTTTATAAGTGGTTAGTACCTACTGAAAATCAGATTTGCCATCAATTTCAATAATTATCAACAATTTAATTCTACTTTAAAGCTTTAAATCCTAATTCCCTAATATGTAAGTGAAATTGTTTCACCGACCTTGCTAGGAAGAACCTCCCTGTGAAGTCAATCCGGCCTCGGGTGGGATGCACGGTGCTAACCAGAACGCCGAGTAGGCAGCCTCGTCCCCATGCGCCGTCACCGGAGCAGGACCGATGAGACTTCACAAGAAGACGCTGGGCAGCCGTCCCGAACCAAATCCTCCTCCCGGCATGAGAGAAGCCAAGCGCTTGTAGCACAGCCTAGCATAAGTTTCTCGACCCCAAAAGAGCAACTGTTTCTCGACAGCAAAAAGAGAAGGCAGTGCAAGCACTAAACGTTAAAGCAAATCACTAAATCCCAAAATTCCTATAAATTCGCTGAATTCACAAAATTCCCTAAATTCTCAAAATTTCACAAAAATTCCCAAAATATTCCAAAATATTTCCCAAAATCCCTAACCAGCTGAAAGGAAGAAAAATTGCATCTATCAGAAGATTGCAAATGGCATAAGCATGTGGCAGGCAATTATAAAAGTCTGGATAAATCTTACCGGAGACATTCAGCAACTAGGATTGTCTCGACGCTGGCAATCCCTCCTTCACCCCTTTCCAGGAATCTGGTGCATCCTAAAAAGTAACCACGAGGATGAGAGATGACCTAGCCGGAATTGTACAAGATTCTACACACAGCTTTCCAAATAAGTATTTACTTACAAAATTCCTGCCGCTACAAAATATATCTTGAATGGGCTGCTTCTTCGCCAACTGAGCCAAATCTGCTCACCATGGAGGATCAACCGTCCATCAATAATTAGATCTTTCCAGCTAATGATCCACGACATTTTGGAGCTCTCTCTTATCCCAGCAGAACGTCGTCGCGTCACCATTTTCAATCCTCTGCTTGGGTGACCATATAAAAGAAATGATTATCTCCTAAAACGATATTCCAAAATTTCGATATTGTATGAATAACATTTACCTGTATTTTTCTTTATTAGCTGTATTAATTCTTTGTTCATTATGTTATTATTTTTCCCTCTTTTAATCAAATAAATGATATTCATCAACACCTAAAGTTACTATTTTTTTTTCCCTGAAATGAGGTAACTAGATTTCCTATGGCAACCCACAAGAAACGACCAATCACCGGCGACCAACTCATCAAACAAACCTAAAAGAAGAGATGTCAGCCTACAAAATTCTATGGTGATACCAGAGTAAATCGAAACCTGAGCCGTTCAAGACATTGGAGAAAACACACAACGTGACACAGGAGAGCAGGGGGGCTGAGTCATCACGACTGGCGGCACCCCTGCCGGCGGCAGGGGGGCGGGGGGAGCGCGGTTAAAAACCAGAATGGAGAGATAAGGGGACAAAACAAAGTAAGTAGGAAAATTCTAGCGGGGGCTAGACACTTACTCACTCGTTGGAATGCGGTAGGCTGGAGAGCCCGAACACTGGAACAAAAGATAAGTAGATTAGGTACAATTCGATAAGAGCTCGCCGGCAGTACACGGGCGCACTGTGTAAGCGGGCGGGCGGTCGAGTAGCGGAGAGCGAGACGTGTCGCTCTCAACGCTATCGCAAACGAACTGTGTGGCGAGAGCTGCGCGCGGCTGTGATTTTAACTAAAACCGGTCGCTTTGAATTTTTTCGCTGCCGCACACCTGCGTCTAATCAAAGACTGCCGCCCCGCCTATTGTCTCAAAGGAGCCGCCCACCGCCGCACGTGCGGCGGATAAACGCAAAAGAAATTGCCAAGAATTGAATAAGTACAGCAAATATTTATTTTCGGTAGAAACAATACATAACATCACAGTCTTGATAAACAGTTCTTAAGAAATGAAATAGAGGTACATTTTTATCACCCCGCGTGGGAGCGAGCTTTCAAGAATACTCTCATGGCCCAGCAGCATGGCCGTATAAATTCTAGTGAATTTATATGGCCTTTTGCTTCGGTATTTTTTTCTTACGGACCTCAGGCTTGCGGGCCCCACCGAGATAGTCTACGGGCCGCATGCGGCCCGCGGGCCGCCGGTTGCCGACCACTGCGCTACAGCAACGCGACTGTATCGATGCGAACACGCGACAGTATCGCTACTGCATCGCTACAAAAAGTCGCCGTGGGCGAGGGCGCTAAGGAGCAAAGATCGCTTGAGTTTATAATATGGCTTCGTAAAAAAACATACCCGGATAATTTTATTATTCGAAAGCAAGACTGACAACCCTGACGACAAAAAATCCGGATATAACTAAAAAAGGCTATAGTATCTAGACTCCACGAGAATGGTATTTGGGTTTTTTATAGTGGATACAGTAATAAAAGATCTTAATTTTCATCTATATAACTTTTCCCACTTTGGTGGAGTTACTGAGAAAATAAATGATAACCAAAAATTAAATTAAATTAATATCTCTTGTTCTAAGCAAGTTGCGCGATTCGTTAAAGCTCTGAAAGGTGAATCATTAAAGTGCTTTCAACCTGCCTAAGCAATTAAATAGTATTTTGTTTTGTTTTCAGTGCAGAAATTTTCTTAGCTGTAAGTACCTAAAATTTGGTAAATTAACTTTATTTTTTCCTTAACTGTTGCTGCACGGGAGTTCTACTCTAACAATTTAAATGATGATTTGTATCAGTTTTTGTAATAAGCCTGCCCATAATACACTGTGCGCTTGGATAGAGAGGAACGCGCGAACTTGTTTGTGTTATTTACGAGTATTATTGTCTGTAAGTACTTTCGTTGCTTGCTCCGGGCGATTCCCCGCCACGTTCAGTGCGGCAACGCCGCCGGACACGTTCGTCCGCCACGCCACGCCCTCCCGGTAGAGCGGAGCGGCAACAGCGCAATAACTTTATTAATAACGTTATTACACTGTTAATGATTTAGTTATGATTTCGTTATGTTTCTCGTAGAGTTTTGTTATCATAACGATATAATAGCGCTAAAATAACAGAACGAAATGATTTAAACGTTACATAACATTTAATAGCGCTATACTTTATAACGTTTTAAAGGTCTGCTGAAACAAAGATAAATAAGTTAGGTAACAGTTCGGTAAGAGCTCGCCGGCAAAACACGGGCGCACTGTGTAAGCGGGCGGGCGGGTTTAGTAGCGGAGAGCGAGACGTGTCGCTCTCGACGCTATAGTAAATGAACTCCGTGTGATGTTTTTTCTAACATACATTATATTTTTATAAATGTATTGACTTGCAATTTCTTCGAGTGCTTCTACAATAGCTTGTTCTGAAAGTGGTTCTGTAATACAACAAGAAATACGCATTATAGTCTGTGTCACGGATATTTATACAAAAATTGTACATTGTGAAAATAATTATACATTTTGGTATTTCACAGTTGGGTAAATACAGGTTCGGGATAAATAACGTAAACGAGCGAGATTGGTTGTAACACGTACGAGAGCAGTGAACGCAGTGTTGGCATATTCGGGAGGCGTAAAATCTGTATTTTAACCAAAAAAATCCGTACAAAATCCGTAGGACCATTAAGATGAAAATTCCGAATGAATTCCATATGTAACGATGATTTCTAAAACCACATAAGTAACAAAAGATAAAATATGCAGGAGACACAAAAAAATTGATATTTCTTATAATGCAAATAATTTACAATATGAATTTATTTGTTCTTTCGTTTTATGTCAGTGTAAAGAATATTTTACTTGTTTTTATTTAGATTTTGGTTGTATTTTAGCATAAACAAATTAAATTTTTTTCAATTATGTTGTTTTGATACTCAACCAATAAAAATAGCTTGATATAAATAACTCAAATAGTAGAAACTCGATTAACCGGACTAATTGTTGATAGGCATTCGGATAATCGAATATCCGGATAATCGAATGTATGAAGAATAATGTTATGTGTTTATTAAAAATAACAAATAGATATCAACGAAAATCAATGTTTATTCAGAAATTAACACTTATTTATCTGCATATGTACATATTTTCTTAGATTACATACATAATACTAAACTATGTACTGCAGCATTAATTATGAAATAAAATATTTGGGTACGTATGTACGAATAATTTGTTTACAATACATATGTATTTGGTAATTTGTATTTGGTAATCATGAAATAAATGGGTTAAGCTTGTTTTATATCTTGGAGCTGAATTCTGTCGCCTAGAAGCTAAAGATTTTGAAGGTAACGACTTCCTCATTTTCCAATTTTTACTCCCGTCTTCACTATCTAATTTGCAGGTGTACAACAAAATTGAATCGGTATTCTTCTTAATATCACTTATCGTGGATGCACCTACACCATACTTATCAGCTAACTTACAGCCGGTTTCTCCTTTTTTTAATGAATCGATAATATTTATATTGTCTTTAAGCGATAACACCACTCTTTTACGCTTTGACATGTTTAAGTAATATGTAGGTAGGCGCGGGCGGGATATGCAAGTTCCGACACGTTCATGTTTGCATAGATTCGACTTGTAGGTACATATAAATTCGTCGCGGTTGGTAGTCCGGATAATCGCGAATCCGTATAACTGAGGGCCGGATAAATGAGTTTCTACCTCATATTTAAGTAACTTTATTAATTAATCTTATTTATTTTATTTTAAGCCTTTATTTCCTCACACAATATAAATTTCACATTAAAATATTCATGCATTATAAAATTGTAAAAATTACATAATAGTTTTTATCAATAGTATAAATAATGTAAAATAATCAACTGAGCATAAAATAAGTATCAATAAAAAGTAAATAACATTAATTAATTTTAATTTATTATTTCGATGTTTAGGTGGGGTACCCATTTTTGGGCATAGGCCTCCTCCAACCCCTTCCATTCCTCTCTATTTTGGGCTCGGCGGGTCCACGTGGGTCCAGCTACTTCGATAATGTCGTCACACCAGCGACGTCTCGGTCGTCCCCGAGGTCTCTTTGAATCGCGTGGGTACCAGTGTAGAGTCTTTTCACTCCACCTGTTATCAGAGATTCGTGCGATATGTCCGGCCCATCGCCATTTAAGTCGGCATGCTTGTTCTACAGCATCTAGTATGTTTGTCTTTTTCCTAATATCTATATTTCTTTTTCTTTCATGCCGCTTAATACCTAGCATACTTCTTTCAGCGGCTCTTTGGAAGACATTTAGTTTTTGTACACGATCTTTGGTAAAGGTCCACGTTTGACATCCATACAGCAGCGTCGGGAGAACAATTGTGTCCATTGCTTTTCTTTTTAGTGCCATTGGAATATTGGACTTGAAGATCTCTTTCAGAGACCAATACTTACTCCATGCTTTCTTTATTCTTCGTTCAATTTCACCAGTTGTTTGATCAGTGAAAGATATTCTCTTCCCTAAGTATATATATTCATCTACATAGTCTATGCTATGTGTTTCGGTTTTGATTGCTGTTTTTTCACTGTTTGTCATAGCAAAAGTCTTCTGCATATTCATTTGAAGTCCACACTTTTGGCTCTCTATGTCCAGGGTGTTGAGCATGTATTCTAGGTCTTCATGATTACTTGCTATCAGGACTATATCGTCGGCGAATCGTAGGTTATTCAGGCTTTCACCATTTACGTTGATACCTATTTTTTCCCAACTTAGTTGTCTGAATATATGTTCTAAAAGGGCAGTAAACAGATTTGGGGAGATCGGGTCCCCCTGTCTCACCCCTCTTTGGATATCAAATGGCTCTCCTTTGCTCTCTAATTTGACAATGGCTTTGCTGTTTTTGTAAATTTCTTGTAAAATCTCTATATATCTGATATCGCAACCCTGTTTTTTCAGTGCCAGCCATAAGAGCTCATGGTGTATGGAATCAAAGGCCTTGGAATAATCTACGAAGGCAATGTAGAGCTTTTTCCCATATTCTGTATATTTTTCAATAACTTGTGAAAGTGCAAATATATGGTCTATTGTAGAATTTTTTTTTCTGAATCCAGCTTGTTCTCTAGGTTGATTGCTATCTAATAGGCTCGATACTCTTTTTAATAGTACACTTGCAAAAATTTTGTAAATAGTCTGCTGTAAGCTTATCGGCCTATAATTTGTTAGGTCCATCGGATCTCCTTTCTTGTAGAGTAGGGTGATAATAGATGTTCCCCATTCTTTCGGTAGAGTTCTTAGTTGTAGTATATGATTAAATAGTCTTGTTAATACTGGTGTGAGAGGCTCGTTAATTGCTTTCAGGACGTCATTTGTGATTCCGTCATCTCCAGGGCTTTTTCTCGATTTAAGCAATTGGATGGCACTTCGGATTTCCCTTTCTAGAAACAACGGAACGTTGTCACTTATTTCATGATCAGTGTAATTATAAGTCAGTCCTTGGTGTTCATAGAGTTCCTTGTAGAATTCAGTGGCCGCTTTGATCAAGTGTTTTCTATTAGATATTGTTTTATTTTTATGACTTAGTGCCATGATCCAAGGTTTAGATGTATTTAATCTGTTTTGTGCTCTTTTAACAGACCCTCTCTTCTCTAGTTCTTCTTCTATTATCAGGTATTTATATGTTTTGCAGTCTCGATTTACTTCTTTCTTGATAAGCTTGTAGAGGGCATTAAGTTGGTTTCTTTCTGACCGAGTTCTGTTTCCTTTGTGTTTTAATCTGTTTCTCTCATTTATAAGTTTCTCTACATATGTTGATAATATTGGTTTGTCCTCGTTTCCTCTTGTTGGTAGTTTGTTGACAGCATCTTTTATGTTTTGAGTTAGTCTCCTATATCCTCGTTCGATGTTGTCAAACTCGATGTTAGCTAATTCGATTGCAATTACGTTTTTTAGCGACTCTTTCTCCAGAGGGTTTAATGCGGTTGCTTTGCCTTTAAATTTTTTTCGTGATCGGATTTTATTTTGATACTGTGGAAGAGTAGCTCTAACTAATCTGTGGTCTGTAGAAAAGGTCGTGTTAATAACCTGCACATTTGACATATCCTTTATGTTTTTAACCAGAATGAAGTCTATTTCATTACGGACATTTCCATCCGGAGAAATCCAGGTCCATTTCTGTTTAGAGTTTTTCTTAAAGTGAGAGTTGGCAATGTAGAGCTGGTTTTCTAAACAAAACTCTATTAGTATCTTCCCTCGGCTATTTCTATTACCATAGCCCCATGGGCCCATTACTTGTCTATCATCATCTGTTGGCTCTCCAGTTTTTGCATTGAAGTCTCCCAGAACTATTGTATTTTTAGCGGTATTTTCTAATGCTGCTCGCAGATGTTTGTAAAATAGATCTAAATCTTCTGTAGTTGACTTTTCTGTTGGAGCATAGCATTGAATCAAATGTAATGTCCTATTGTTGAAGCACATCTCTAAACGTATGACTCTATCTGAGAATGTTTGTATGTCCATTATATTTGATTTGAGCTCTTTCTTTACAAGAAAACCAACACCGTTTGTTCCACTCTTTTCGCCGTAGTAAATCATTATGTAATTTTCAGTTTCTAGTGTTTCTTTTCCTTCCTTTTTCACTTCCGATAAGCCAATTATATCCCAGTTAAATTTTGTAAGGCTCTGTTGCAACTCTATCATTCTTGTCTCGCTTACTAGTGATCGAACGTTCCACGTACATATATTAAGATTTTTCTGGGATTTAGGTATAGGTTGCCTCGTGAATTTATGTGCGGATTGGTTGGAGGGTTTTGGTCTAATCATCCCGCGAGGACCAGCCGTATTGGGAGATATTGTAGAGTTTTTTGGTACGTTTAATATTTTTGGTTCGGAGTTGGCCTCAGTATCTCATGCATGCGTCTGACAGTTGTTCGTATACTGTGTTGTTTTTTCTGTTTGTTTCATGTAAGCTGTGATGTTGTTAGTTCCCTTAGGTTTTTTGTTCGGTGTCTTATTTTGGCTTCCATATTGATTTTTGTGCGAATGTAGAGCTGGAGGAGACGATGATAGCGCACGCTTATTTCTAGTTTTTTCATGTTTTTCTGCTACAATCAGCTTGTCATAGCGTATAAACGCATCGTTTCCTTTTTCGATTTAATCTTATAGCTAACATATTATTTTTATATTTTTATACCTAATATAACTTACGCATCATCTCCCACTTCATCCACACACTAGTGCCGTGGTCGGCCATTCTAAGATTTCTTCATAAAAATATTGAAATGTCTCTGGGACGTATGGAATTAACTTTCTGATGTCTTCAATTTTTTTTAATGTTAATTGGCTTTTTGACTGGATATGCCAATTCTGTGGGCAAAATCATTTTTGTAGAAACACAATTTTTCTTTGTAAAGCGCAGAGTGAAAGAAAGCCTATTTATCTGGTTATCAATAAATTCACTTGCTTTGAACTTTCCAATATTGTCAACTGAGTGGATGAAATGGGAGGATGTAGAGATGGAGAAATTTACCTTATTTTCTTTCACAACACTTCTGCCATACGAGCAATCTGATAGACATGACTTTTTGTAATAATCCTTCCATCAATTTTTGAAATTAATTATATCATCTGGTTGTACCACATGGACAAAGAATTTGGGTGATGACCGTGTGACAATTTTCACAAAATCCCTAATGGAATATATTCGATCTTCCTTTCTTAACTTCTTTTTCACACACCCATATGCTCTATCGCAGGGTTAAAATGAATGCCCTCTGACTGGGTAAAATTGTTCTATTTTACTGAACTTATTGAGTTCTACCAGGGCTGCGAAATATCTTAACAAAGTATGATTTTTGTTTTGACCTCCACAGTTGTCAGAAAACATAGAGCTTCTTTACACTTGGAGGAACTTCTGTGTTTATATAATTATTCACAAAGGAGGTTACCTCATTGGGGCCTTTGCCAGGTATGCCTTCGTGATAGATATAAAACTTTGAACAATTTGTTTTTAAATTTGTGATGCAAAAAGCATTCACTGTTAGCTGCCTCAAATAAAACGTTTCCTGAATTTGAGGTAGTTGTAAATTCATCATGTAATCAAAAGCCAATCCCAGCACAGTCTCCTCATATTTATCATTATTTTCCACTGAAGATATTTGCACTCAAATATCTTTCAGATCTCTTAATTTCTGATAAAATTTTTTACTTCTTTTTTATGAATGTTTAATTGTGCCTTAGCTACCATCTTTGCAGTTTCATTTAACGTTTGTGATTAAATCTTCACAAGTACAACAAGTGTCTACTTGTGGCCGTCTAAACCTCAAAGAAAATCTTTCATGAAAAATTTTTGAGTAAAATTCATATTTCACCGATATTTCGGGATATTTTTGTTTAAACAAATCAAAAATTTGTTTAACATCCAACCTAGCATCTAAATAATATACTTGCTTTGAAGCATAATGACTAACTTTCTGAGGAAAACTCCTAATGTGTTCTTCAATTTGGAGGCAGATTTCTCCAGGTACAGCTCGTTTATTTGGGTGCTTGCCTCTTTGGTCACAAGGTAATTATACCTTTCTTCAATAATTTGCATAATCGCCTTATTCTTTCGGAAGTAATGCCATGAACATTTTGAAAAGCTAATTTGCTTTTATGGCCTTTTGTGCGAAGCCCCTCTGCAGCGAGTCTAGCTGTTGGCGTGTCGTCAGCTTCTCTGCTGCCGGGTACCAGGCGCTGGCCGCGTATAGCACGATTGGCTCTATCACCGACACATATTGTCTTGACGATGTCCGCATTCAGTTCCCAGCTCACTTTTGCCGCGCACGCTAGTTGTTTATATATGTCCGAAGCCTTTTTGCAAGTTGCGGCCACGTGCGCGTTGAAAGTGAGATTGTGGTCGATGATGAGGCCCAGCAGCTTGATTTCCGTAACGAGTTTTACCCGGGTACCGGCCATTTGGATTTCTGGGGTGTCGTACTTTAGTTTTTTTGTTACGACCATCGCGTTGGTCTTGTGCGGGGCGAAGTTGAGCTTGTTTTCGCCTCCCCAGTCCGATACCGCTTTTAGGGTCTCGTTGGCTCTTTGCTGGAGGGCGCCGACATTATGGTCCGAGAACACAAGGACTACGTCATACGTCGCGTAGGCCTGGCAGAAGATCTTTTTACTGGCCTCTAGGATGAGATTCTAAAAGGTTGGTCCGGCGATGCTACCCTGCACGCAACCCTTTGTGGTTTATTTTTCACATTTTTCCGTCGCGTAGTTTACCGTGACTTTTCTGTCCTGCAGGTAGGAGACCACCATCGAGTACCTACAGGTTGCAACCCTTTGTGGTTTATTTTTCACATTTTTCCCTGGCGTAGTTTACCGTGACTTTTCTGTCCTGCAGGTAGGAGATCACCATCGAGTACAGGTTTCTCGGGCACTTCTTTTGCCTTCTTCTGTAGGGCGGGCCACCATGCGTTGTCGAAGGCCCTCTCTATGTCCAGGGAGATCTCGAGCACGAGTTTTTTCGCTTTAACTTCGGCTCTTATACAGGGTGTCCCAAGAAATAGTGTCAAGCGGAAGTCCAAGGACAGAATACCCCTAGGGTTACCCGAATGTATGTTCCGCGACTTTTTGTAGTTTTCGAGATATGATTTTTTTTCATATTTTTTTGTTAAACCTTGGCTTATTTGACATTATTGGTCACAGAGACATCAATTGTTGAGATACAAGCTTGATTTTTTTTTCTGAAATAGGTGAACAGTAGCACTTGCAAAAACAAAAGCAATTGTGAGCCGATATGCTACTATTAAGCCATTAAAAAAATGTTGAATCCTAAGTTTGTTAAAATGTTTAAATTAAAGATCTCTTTTGAAACGATTTAAAAAAAAAACTTATCCCAAAAATGTCTCCAAAATTATTTTTAAAAACTTGCCAATTTCGTCAGCTATTTGCCATGTAAATTTGATTGAGCTATCTCCACGACTTCATACTTGAAAAAATGTTTGAAACACAGTAAGTCGAAAAAACTTAATTAAAAGATTGGGCCGAATACAACTAAAAAAATGTTATTATTGATTGTTTATTATTAAATCACAAAAAGTTTTCGAAATGTCGCCCTTCCTGCTCGATACAAATTCTACATCGCCTTAAAAAAATTTCTTTTAGTCGTAAGAACGCTACCCTGTTGCTTTTTATTGTTTCTTCTGCTTGTCTTATTTTTGTTCGTAGTTCCGCTATGTTTCTGATATCCTTGGCGTAAACTAATTCTTTATAATACCCCCAAACGAAGAAATCGATGGGGTTTAAGTCGGGAGACCGTGGCGGCCAGGCAATGGGCCCCCCACGGCCGATCCACTTGTCTCCAAACCTTTCGGTTAAATGTTGTCTGACAATCCTCGCGAAGTGACATGGAGCGCCGTCGTTTTGAAATATCATATTTCTACGCGTTAATAGGTCTACATTTTCTAAAAGACCGTCGAGATCTTGCCGTAAAAATTCCAAGTAGGACTCGCCATTTAATCGGTCAGGCAGTTGAAAGGGGCCAATCAGCTGTCCATTTAAGACGCCTGACCACAAGTTCACACTAAATTGTTCTTGAAAATTGGAGGCACGTGTCATGTGTGGATTTTCAATGCTCCAAGAATGATAATTGTGAATGTTGAAAATTCCACATCGTTTAAAATGAGATTCGTCGGTCCACAAAATCGTATTAAAAAAATTTGCGTCTTCAGCTTGACGCCGTAACATTTCTTGACAAAACGCCACCCTTCTCGGATAATCTTCGGGCTTAAGCTGCTGAACTTTTTGAATATGATATGGGTGAAATCCCTCTTTTTGTAGTATCCGATGTGCTTCTGATTTTGGAATTCCGGTGCGGCGTTCTATGGTTCTGACACTAACTGATGGGTCTCTTGCCACTTCTTCGACCACTGAATCGACCACATCTGGGTCATGCATTTGTGATGGACGCCCGGGTCTTCTACCTGGTAGGCGACCTTCCATGTAACTATTATGGACTCGCAAAATTGTACGATGATCAGGCCAAGTCTCAGGCTGAGGTTCACCACTGTTTTGTACCTGCTGTCTGTACAATCTAGCCGCTTCCGAAGCATTTCCTCTTGCATAGCCATAAAAGTAATGCATAAGCGCATAATCTCTTGACGAGAAAGACATAGCTCACCAATTTATTGCGCTTAGAAATCCCAATTGATGTGCACTCCGAAGTCCGTTGAGAAAGCCACAGTCGTCTAGGAAAGTTCGTAACACCACACAAAAGCCAATCGATATGCAACCAAAGTCCGTAAAGAAAGCAAAGTTCGTCAAATAATCACAAAGGAGCTAGTAAAGAAGTAACTTCGGGCGCAAATGGAAGCAAATGGTCAACTGACCGGTAGCCGCCGAACACAATGGACCAACGCTAACCCCGCTCCCTCACCTCACGCTTCCCCTTGCCTTGCCGCAACTCAGGTAGTAAATTCCGAGAATTGCACTCATAATCACCCTTGCAGCTCAACTGCCCCGTGTATTGAGTGACGTCACGCAATAGACCTGTTAACATGGTCTTGTAGACTACAAGAATTTTTTTTAAGGCGATGTAGAATTTGTATCGAGCAGGAAGGGCGACATTTCGAAAACTTTTTGTGATTTAATAATAAACAATCAATAATAACATTTTTTTAGTTTTATTCGGCCCAATCTTTTAATTAAGTTTTTTCGACTTACTGTGTTTTAAACATTTTTTCAAGTATGAAGTCGTGGAGATAGCTCAATCAAATTTACATGGCAAATAGCTGACGAAATTGGCAAGTTTTTAAAAATAATTTTGGAGACATTTTTGGGATAAGTTTTTTTTTTAAATCGTTTCAAAAGAGATCTTTAATTTAAACATTTTAACAAACTTAGGATTCAACATTTTTTTAATGGCTTAATAGTAGCATATCGGCTCACAATTGCTTTTGTTTTTGCAAGTGCTACTGTTCACCTATTTCAGAAAAAAAAAAATCAAGCTTGTATCTCAACAATTGATGTCTCTGTGACCAATAATGTCAAATAAGCCAAGGTTTAACAAAAAAATATGAAAAAAAAATCATATCTCGAAAACTACAAAAAGTCGCGGAACATACATGGGGATAATTCGGGTACCGCTAGGGGTATTCTGTCCTTGGACTTCCGCTTGACACTATTTCTTGGGACACCCTGTATGTTCCAGCAGGTCATAGAGGGCGTCCTCGGTTCCGCGTTGAGGCATAAACCCGTATTGGCAGAGGCTCTGGGTGGGGAGGAAGTGTCACTGTAGTCTGTAGACGAGGAGCTTCTCCACGATTTTTCCGAGAACCGAGAGCAACCCGATTGGTCTGTAAGATTTAGGGTGCGTGTAGTCTTCTTTTCCTGGCTTCCGGAGGATGCACACATGGGCTATCTTCCATTGCTTTGGGAAGTGCGGCAGCTCTAGACATCTGTTTCATAGTGCCAGGAACACTTCACTGTTGCATCGGATGGCCACTGCGCAGATGTCAGCAGTTAGTCCGTCCGGGCCAGGAGCTTTTTTCGGGTTTATGTCTCTGAGTACCATTTCCAGTTCCGCGGCCGTAAAGGGCGGGTCGTCGTTTGATAGACGTTTTAATTTAAAGTCTGAACATGCTCACATACCACCGTCTCAGCAGGTCTATCGACGACTCCAGCGACGTAACCTCCAACAATCTTTAATTTGGTTTGCTGAATTTCTGAGTTCGACACTCGTGTGTCCACAATTGTTTTCAACTTGTCCGTAACTGGGGTGATATAAGATAATGATATAGTATGTCTACTTATCGCCACGAGTATATACGAATCAGAAAGGTAAATTTCCTCCTTTACCTTTGCGGACGTTCTAACCAAAATCACATGTTCGGCCTGCTTTCCTTGAAACTCATGTATTGTTGAGACATTATACCCAGCCCTTCTCAATAAAGCCCCGTATTCATGGTAAACATTTGTTTAGCAACAGTTGCTAAACATTGTTGGTGAGCGGCGAGAATGTTGCTAGCAACTATGTTTAAATCAATACAGGTTGTCCACACGCCAGTCTGCGTTAAAATGTTGCCCGAGGAGGTAGTGTTGTTGTGTTCTCTGTATCAGATGTATAGAATCTCTAATAAAAAAAAGAGAAAAAGATGGTGGATTCGAAATTATCTTTTGCAAAGAGAAAATTTGATGAGTGACCTCAGAATGACAGATGGATCATTTTGTAACTTTACGAGAATGTCGAAAAGTGATTTCGAACATCTTCTAGAAATGATTGGTCCATCAATAGCCAAAAGGGAAACAAATATTCGTCAGCCAGTTTCACCTCAAACGAGGCTGGCTATTACATTACGGTATCTTGCAACTGGAGATTCATACAGTTCTCTTTCATACACATTCAGAGTATCAAAACAATTGATTAGCAAAATTATACTAGATGTATGTCAAGAACTAATTAACTCACTAGCAGGATATGTCAAGGTACAAGAACACTATTTGTGTAATCAAGTATTTTATTAATTAAAAAACACAAAAAAAACAGTGTATGCTATTGCGTTGATTCATCACTGAGATAGTTAACTAAGTTTAGTATAGCCGAATCTTCTGTTTCGTCTCGTAATGCATCTAGTCTATTTGTTTCGTGTCTCTCAATTTCCCTTATTTCAGTTTCCTGAACATTATTTGGTGTTGATGATGGATGAGAAGATGCCGTTTGATATCCATATGTATTATATCGTCCCATTTTTAATTCATACAGTATATTATTAATATGGTACTTTGCCTGTGTCACGGCTTGGTCATCTTTAACACTTCTTAATTCAGCAGCAATATATTCACCATATATATCAAATGGATCCTTCTTCTCCCTTTCATCCATCTTTTTTTTAGCACTTTTCAAAACCTCTAATATTTCATTTGATTCATCTGTCTTATTTCTTTTCCTCGAAGATGTAGATGTTGTAGCATTCGGCCTTGGTGATTGAGATGGCTCTGACTCCATACCACTTTCAAGTGCATTGTTTTCATCTACCTGTAAATTATTATCTTATTATATATGTCGGGAGAGTGGTACGGTCAGGAGGCTGAGGGTCCAGCTCCCTTGAAGCAGGATGGTCTTCCATGTTTGGGTGGTTGAATGATAGCGGAGCCTGATCTTCACAACGTATAATCCCAATAAAACCAACTTATCACTAATTACAAAATCACAATTTGAATTCTGCGACACGTGGTGATTTCAGTGGAAGCGGCACGTCCGCTCGACACGAGTTTCGAAAATGGAATGCTTGACCGCCGTTCGTCCGCCAAATTCATAAAAAGTAACGGCCATCCAACGTTTCACAGAATAACTAGACGTGCCCTTCCACAGATTTCACCCAAGCCAAATCGAAGCTTGACGTCTCGCAAAATCGAACAATCGAATTAATCGGTTACAACTAATTGGCAAACAAAAGTTGAGGATGCAAATACGACACCAAATTCCTTCATCTCCGACACGGCCATCCTGATGACTCACACGACCTCGTGTGAGCAATCTGGAAAGAAAGAAAGATACCACAGAACCATATTCAATCGGCCAGTCCTGACCATGTCAGGATGAAACAGTTTAGGTCAAACGTTACCTACTTGATTACACTTTTTTTTTTTTTTTTTTATAGTATCCCAGTCTCGAATGCCAGATCCCCACTGTCCACAATATTAATCAAATCAAATTGAACCAATCACAATCACAATTGTCTATACTCATTGCTCATTTGTAGCGAATAATCACTTCCATCCAGTGTCATTCCTGTGCCTCAGTCTGGCACCCACTGATACTTCCATCCAGTGTCAGTTCTTTTGCCTCTATCCGGCATCCACTAACACTTCCATCCAGCGTTAGGTCACTACCACTTCCATCCAGTGGTACATACAACAACTGAGCAATAGGCATCCATAATAGAACACAAAACAAAAAAAAACAGTTCACTCTGCTGTGTCAATAACAGCCAATGTCTCTACAGAATCTCCTTTTGGATCACTCTCAATTTCAATAGGGATTTGACCTTCGGGCATTTTTCTAAGACGATCATGTGCGTATTTGTACGTGCGTTTAGAATCTAAGGCTTTCAGAACATACCTATCACCTTCCAAGACCTCAATAACCTTAAAAGGACCTCGATACTTGGGGTCGAGCTTGGTCTGGTTTCGCTCTTCATTTTTCAGCAATACAAAATCTCCTACACAAAAATTGTTGACCTTCGCTTTTGTGCTGTCAAATCGCTTTTTGTCATAGTCTGCGTTCTTTGTCATGTTAACCACAGCTGCAGCCCTAACGTCATCGATGTCAACTTGAGGTTCAGTATCGTCAGCTAGCATTAAATCTAGGGGTCTAGCAATCCGTCCAATCAACAATTCGAGGGGACTTGATTTTGTTACACGGTGTTGAGAGCAGTTCAAAGCTAATTGGACTTCAGGTAAAGCATCCTGCCACGAACGATTGGTGGTCTCTACTGCCGTGAGCATCCCTTTGAGCGTGCTCATCACACGCTCGACTTGTCCGTTAGCACGGGAACTACCTGTCGCAATCAAGTGCAAGCTGATATTATGGGACTCGCAAAACTCGCGGAACTCACGACTTGCTAGACACCGACCTTGATCTGCAATCACCCTGGAGGGAGCGCCAAACAGAGTTATGGCATATTTCAAAGCCTTTATGCTGCTGAGGGTATCAATTTTAAGAGTGTGATGTAAGAGGACGTACTTAGTGAAGGCATCGATTAACACAAAAGCATACTCCTTCTTGTCGCTCTTGCCGCTCAACTTTCCTGTAGCATCTATGTGCAACGTGTGCCATGGGATAGGTACTTTTGGTATAGAGTGCAACTCGACCTGAGTTTTGCCGGTATTCGACTTCGAAATCTTGCAAGTCACACAACTATCGACCAACTTTCTGACAAATTTCGACATGTTCTCGAACCAATAGAGCTCAAACACTTTCTCCAGAGTCTTTTCCCAGCCTAAATGCATCAAAGCTTCATGAGCATTGTTTACAACAGACCACCTAAGCGACCTGGGGACTATAGGCAAACAACGGGACCGACCGTTGCGCTGTATTTTCCGATACAACACACCTGAACGCAACTCGTAAGTCTTTGCTACGTCATCGCTTAACCTCTTCTCGTTGAAATCTGACACGAGCTTTAAAATCTCATCATCCCTTTGCTGTTCTGCAAGAAGCCAGTTGCCAGATAGTTCGGCAACGTTGATACGCTTGGGCTCTACCTTTTCAAATGTTCCAGTTGGAGGAGACGGCAAGGGATTCCTCGAGAAAAAGTCAACATGACACATACGACTCCCTATTCTGTGGATAATATTGAAGTCGAATGCCTGTAAAAAGGCCCACCATCTATGAACCCTAGGGGTAAGGTCAAGTTTCTTGCGAGAGGACTGCAATGCATTGCAGTCGGTAACGACGACAAAGGTACGACCGTGCAAGTAGTGCCTAAAATGCTTCACGGCGTTCACGACTGCAAGAGTCTCCAGCTCGTAGGAGTGATACTTTGACTCTGCAGCCGTGGTACGCTTGCTATAATAGGCAACCACATGGTCCTTCCCGTCCTTTTTCTGCATGAGAATAGCTCCGTAACCGATCGCGCTGGCATCTGTGTGAAGCTCGATGGGACATTCCGGATCATAGATCATAAGCACCGGTTCGTTGGTCAAAACAGAAATGATTTTCTGTCTTACATCCTCATGAGTTGGTTTCCAATTTATTCTACCATTGCCGGAAGTCAAGGAATACAGCGGAGCCATAATCTGGGAGAACTGGGGCACGAATTGCCTGAAGTAAGAGGCTAGACCAATAAATTGGCGCAACTGAGTGACCGTTTCAGGAGGAGGTAAAGCCGTTAGAGCTTCAATTTTTTTTGGATTTGGTTTTATTTTGCCACCACTGACCTCAAAACCTAGGTATTCGACTTTATTTTTAAGAAAGGAACATTTCCTAAGGTTCAACGAAAATCCTTTAGCTGTAAGCGTCTCGAGAACTACGCGCAACCTCTCCAAAGCCTCATCAACATCAGCAGCGACAACCAGGATATCGTCCATGTAAACGACGACAAAAGAATTTACCAAGTCTCCTAGACATTTAATTATCGCTCGCTGAAACACAGAGGGTGCGTTACGAAGACCAAACGGCATGGCCAAATACTCAAATTGGCCATCAGGTGTCACAAACGCAGTGAATTCAACAGAATCTGGATCCACCGGGATCTGATGATATCCTGACGCCAAGTCAAGGACCGTGAAGAAGTGGCAACCATGTAACCTGTCAATTTGGTCGGCGATCAATGGTAGTGGGTATCTATCAGGGACGGTGTTGTCATTGAGCTCTCGAAAGTCCACGCACAATCTGTCTGATCCATCCTTCTTCTTGACAAGAAGTATAGGGCTGGCAAACGGGGACGAACTGGGGCGAATTATATTGGCACTCAACAGCTCATTGATCCTATCACGAACTACTCTGCGTTCTTCGGGGCTTAGCCGGTAAGGGCGACGGCAAACAGTCTTGTTGGGGTCTTTCAGTCTTATCTGCATAGGTTGGGTGTCAGCACGGGTTTTTGGAATACCAACAATAAAACTGTCCTCGAAATCGGTCAGACATTCAATGAGTTTTGGTCTCAGGTCATGGGAAATGTCAGTGTCAATAGTGTCGAAGTCAATTTTACTGGGTTCACTAATTTCACAAACATTAACAATGTTAACTTTAATCAACTGCAGTTTCTCTGATGTCATATGAACTGCTAAACCTTGGTCTAAAATTTCTCGTCCAATCATTATATCGTGATGAAGGTAGCAATCAGGTAGAACATGAAAAAGAACCTCAAATGAGATGTCGTCTACCTCAATCACGGTCAGAATCTGTATAGTGCTATTCACGCATGTTTGTCCTATACCAGTCATAGTGACACAATTGTTGAACCGCTTTCCACTGAATTTACAAACAATAGACTCTTTGACCAGTGAGCACTCAGCGCCTGAATCATAGTTGAACAAAAATGTCTCACCGGCATGATGCAATGTCCCAGCAGGCGCGCTCACAACGCACAGGTCGACTCGCCGCTCAGTAGCTGTACTGGCACTGCCACCACCACCGCCAACGCCACTGTTGCTGCCGCTAGCATCACCGCTCCTCTTCGGACAGCTAGATGCATAGTGACCAACGCCTCTGCAGTGGAAGCAGGTGACTGGAGCCTTCCACACTGCATTCTTGGTCTGGTCACTATGTGGAGTGTTCGATCTTGATTCCTTCCTCACGTTGTTGTCCCGAGTTGGTGGCTTGAATTTGCACTGGTTAGCTTTGTGTCCATTTCTTCCGCAAGTGTAGCACTTCAAGGATGGTATGAACGTTGAAGGTTTTTGCCTCTTCGCGTCAGGTCCATCTAGTTCATTCTGTGTAGCAGACTTTCTCTTTAAAAATGACATTGCCGTAAGCTCTTGTTGCAGGCGGTTTCTCGTGGTAATATCAGATGTGAAAGACAATCTCTGGACTCGTGGCTCAAACTGCGATATGTGGGCCAGAATGGTAGACACCGCAATTTGTTCAGTTGTTAGATTTTTCCAGCGAGACATGATTGACGTCATCATTGTAGCAGCGTAGGCGGCTAGACATTCGCCGTCTTTTGGCTTCGTGTTGCCCAGATTGATAAGAAATGCAGCTGTTGTCTCGGGGCAATCGTATCTTCCGATAAACAGATCCTTGAAATCGGTCCACGTCATCCCTGGATAGGCCACTTGTGACAACCAAGCGGAAGCTTGTCCTCTAAATGCTCGATTCAATGCAATCATCAGAGATGCGCCTTCTAATGGTCGTTCGGAGACACACATGTCCGCTGTCGTAATCCATGCACGTGCGTCAACATAACCTCTTTCCGGATTGAATTCTGGTAAGCGAATATCGGTACTTACAGGTTTCTGCATGGATTGAAGAAGCGCCATAAAGTTTCGGTTCTGTTGCTCCAGTAAAAGACGCCACTTTTCTTCATCGTTATCACGTTCCGTTTGAGTGGAGCGTAAATTCTGTCCCACTTCGGATGTCGGGAGAGTGGTACGGTCAGGAGGCTGAGGGTCCAGCTCCCTTGAAGCAGGATGGTCTTCCATGTTTGGGTGGTTGAATGATAGCGGAGCCTGATCTTCACAACGTATAATCCCAATAAAACCAACTTATCACTAATTACAAAATCACAATTTGAATTCTGCGACACGTGGTGATTTCAGTGGAAGCGGCACGTCCGCTCGACACGAGTTTCGAAAATGGAATGCTTGACCGCCGTTCGTCCGCCAAATTCATAAAAAGTAACGGCCATCCAACGTTTCACAGAATAACTAGACGTGCCCTTCCACAGATTTCACCCAAGCCAAATCGAAGCTTGACGTCTCGCAAAATCGAACAATCGAATTAATCGGTTACAACTAATTGGCAAACAAAAGTTGAGGATGCAAATACGACACCAAATTCCTTCATCTCCGACATATATTTATTTATTTTTTAGGTTCCAAGTTCGGAACAAGAATGGAAACAAATAAGTCGTGAATTCGAAATACGATGGAATTTTCCACATTGCATTGGGGCCATTGATGGGAAACACGTTATGATTGTGGCGCCAAATAATTCTGGAAGTGAATACTACAATTATAAAAATCAGTTCAGCATGGTACTTATGGCAATTGCAGATGGCAATTACAACTTTATTTACGCAAATTATGGAGCTAAGGGTCGGTCGTCCGACAGTGGAATATTTCAGGAAACACCGTTTTATAATGCATTGTTAGAAAACTCACTTAAACTGCCACGGCCTGAACCAATAACACAAGGCGGAACAGAAATGCCGTATGTAATTGTAGGTGACAGTGCTTTCGCGCTAACGGAGAACATCATGAAACCATATCCTGGCATTCATGAACGTGGGAACAAAAAGCGTATATTCAATTACAGACTATCAAGAGCTAGGAGGATTATAGAAAATGTTTTTGGCATTTTATGTGTGGTGTTCCGTGTATTCACTAAACCTATTCCGTTAAAACCAGCCAATTGTGAACTCGTGGTAATTGCTTGTGTATATTTACATAACTTCTTAAGACGTAACTCAGTTTCCAGATCCATATATACACCTCCACAAACTTTTGATTTTGAAGACTCTGAAGGTAACCTATTAGAAGGTTCTTGGCGAAGGGAACTAAGTTCGTTTCCTATGATTGATTTGCAAAGACGGGGCAGGCCTGCATCACAATCAGCTCTTTGTATTAGAGAACAGTTTGCCGATTACTTTATAACTCCAGAGGGAAGAGTTCCATGGCAAAATAATGTAGCGTAATTGTAATAATTTTACAGACAATAGTATAAAACAATTATATACAAAAACAACTTACTGTTTCATTCATAGTATCCGTTTCACCAGAAGTAGTTGCACCACATAACAAAAATTCCAATGGCTCGTAATAAATCCATTTACATTTTTCTATTGCGCCGCTGCCTGTAGTTTTTTTTGCCGACATCTTTTTTTTCTCTAGTAAATTGAGTACGCAGTACATGTATTTTAGTTTCTACGTCTTTTTTGGGTATATTTAGGACTTGAGAAATTTCTTCGAATGCATCGTTCTTTTTGTTTCTATCTTTGTATTGTTTTATAGAACAATCCCATAATAATGGTTTTGATTGAAATAATTCTATTAATTGCATTATTTTATCATTGCTCCACACTACTGCCATGTTTATAAACTGTTGCAAACTCGTCCACACACGTCAACAATTGTCGCTAAACTGATGTTTACGCTTGTCGGGCGAGAGCTTGTCAACATGATGCTGTCAACTCTGCAACACGCAGTGTTGCCAGCAACATGTTGACAGCAACTCCGCAACACGTTGATTCAACTTTGTTGCTCAACAAATGTTTCCCATGAATACGGGGCTTAAGTCTTTTTCCGACTGCTTAAAAACAAGATATTTGAACACTTTATTGTCCAAAGGTACGTTCGCAAGAGACGTGTAAAATTTCGATGACATGCTTCTCTCAACAGTTGAAGCGGAAACTGCACCCCCTTCATATTTTTGTTTTATTGCGTCAACCACGTCTACGGGGCACCGATACGAGGTCCTCAATGTTCTAGTGGGTTTGAAAAACCTTGAAAAATTTCCGTAACGAACCGTTACAGATCCAACCCTGTTGATATATCCGATCTGATTCGGATCTCCGAGCAGATGTAGTACCTTACACCCAGTAAAGAGACAAACAAAAAATATCTCACCTGGGTGTTTCATCAGTGCCTCATCAATCCAGACACTATCGTACTTTTCCCTACTATTAAGAACATACGAATCTATCGTTCTGTAATCTTTCTTATAATCGTCCACAGAAGTGCCTGATTCTTTCCTCCTCATTCGCTCACGTAAATCCTTCGCTCCCTCGGACGTTGACGTCAAGACAAGATCCCCTTTTTCGTGACTATCAAGAATAAAAGTAGTTTTTCCACATCCTGGTACGCCAACAATCATATCAATTTCCGGCAGCCTAAAGGCGGAATAAAACACCTCCGCAGACATCGTGGCTTCGAGTAAATTCGGTTCCTGCATCAATGTTGTGTACTTACCGCATAAAAGCAACCTGTCTTTCGATGACTTCGAAACACCGACCATACCCGCACTATTGACACTGAAATCGATAAAATTTTTCCCATCAAAAGCAAAGGAGTAATCAACATCCTTTTCACCCAGATGAATTCACCTTCGTTCATACGCATCATAAACCGAGAACTTCTCTTTATGTGAATAAAGGTATCTCTTCGCGTCAGATGATAACGGAACCGAGAACCGGCGATAAGCTTCGCCGTAAGTGACTTTAGCCGTTCCAACAACTGTGTTCCATAGTTCTCTGATCTCCAACATCGCATTAATAGCACTTTCATTACCAGAAACCTCTTTCATGAACTTAGGATTATGTGCTGGAACTTTATACACCGGGTTCTCAATAGGTTTCCAGAACGCATTCAGATTCTCTTCGACTTTCTCGACATTCTTCCCAATTTGAACATCTACCTTCCCCTTAACCAAAACGTATATTATAGACGCGAATTCTTCCGAAATAATATCTCTGATCAACTGCAGTTTAGTCTCAAGTACTTCGTCGTCAAACGAGCGAGCATCTATGACACATTCTCTACAATCATTCGAGATCCCAGAAATGACTTTCTTCATCCCATCCAAGAAAGATTCAACATTGGCAAAATCGAATACTAAGTTCTTTCCGACGATTGCAGCATCGGTCCCTGTTGGTAACTCACCGTGTACAATAGAACTTCCGGAAACCTTATCGTTTACACATAAAAACTTTACGCCCTCACCCTCGAGCCGCGAACGCTTTGGTAATGCACTGACAAATTCACCTACTGGATCCAACACACTCGATGAAAGGTTTTCCTTCTCTTCCGCAACAAGGCCGACCGAAAACCTGCTAGACAATACTCTTTTACCACGAACATTTATGATCCTATGCTCAATCTGTGGTGGGCTCCCTTGCGCAGTTAGTTTAGAGATTTTATTCAGATCCTCATAGAAATGTTTCTCACCGAATTTCGATCGAAACGCGGGAATAATAGATTTCTTCCCATTAATTTTTGGTTTCGGAACCAAATTTGACCGTTTCGGTTTTATAATACCTACGATCCTCTTCAACCCTCGTGAGAAATTTACTTCATGCCCGTCAAACGCTTTAGTAATTTTTGAAAAACCACCAGCGCCAGGTTCAACCCCACTCCCATCATCATCAAGACACAAACTTGCAAACCCATTGCTGATAGCACACTTGACCGTCTCAAACCCCTTAGCTAGCCGCGGGAAGTTAAACTTATTAATATACTTCTGCGTAGTGACGCTCTCTTCAATCTCCAAAACGTCATAAACCTCATCGACAGCACGAAACTTCGTCAATGTTTCGTCGCTGTCGGCAGCAGCAACAACGTCGCCCACGGACACCGCCAAATCAACATCCACCATAGCAGCGTCGATATCGTGCACAATAATCGCAGAAGGATCATCGCTCTCACTGCCAAAAGTCTCGTCCAAGGTCATGAAACTCATTGCGTCGAGATCACCGACACTACGATCATCGACAACATCAGTGACAAGCGAGTCATCAGTTTCGCTACAAAAAGTCTCGTCCAGAACCACAAAGCTTATCTCGTCAAGATCACAATCATCGCGATCGTTGGCGATATCTGTCTCAGTATCAGCCTCACGCTGTAAGTCAGCCATTTCATTGAAATCGTCACCCACAGAATCAATGACACTAGAGACCGCATCATCTAGGTTGAATTTATCTATTCTACTTCTGAAGGACAAGTAATTTTCGACTACCGCCTTGTCCCCTTTACTCAATCTAAATTCTTCTCGGAGGACATCCTTTACATTTGCACCGGTGCACTTGACGTGTTCCCAGGCCATATCACAAATTGCTCCGATATTGAATGGTTCGATCTCCGAATTGATATCACTGATCATTTCGTCATCAGTCTCGACAACAGTACAAGCGTCAGAATCACACATCTCAATCGTAGATGCGTCAGAACCAGATAGCGAACCATCACATCGTTCGGTATCACTGTGCCCAGCGTTTCCCGATGCAGGAGATCCCACTTCCTGGCTCTGCGATTCGGAACATTCCGAGGTAGACTTCTCTCCCTGATTTTTCTCCGGTGCCATTGCCCCTTCCCTGATAAACAAAGGTGTAAAATGATTATTATTTAATCGAATATAGACGGTTACACGATTTCCACGTCCATAAATGCGAGGCTCCTGCAATAGGTCTGCATAGCAGACCAGTCTAACACCGAAAACCAATGAAATCAGTTGCATCTCGGGCTCACCACCCCATTCGGCTTCTGATTTCAACACATTAATCATATCATTAATGATCACGGCGGGCATCATCAACAATTTGCGACTTCTTAGCAAATGTTTCTTAAATTCCGGTACACTCATCTCGCAACCCAACACTTGCCTTGCACTATCGAAAAGACAATTTCCATCGCCAACGGCCCTTCCCTCTCTTAGTTCTAAAAGTGGGATCAAACCTTCACAAGTTGAATTCCCCGCATTCTCGACACTGTTGTTACCTTCTTCTCGCTCATCCATCGTCTCGCACCCGGCATCAGCTCCCCCCTGCGCTGATTTTTCTGTCTCAATCCCGCAAGCATCATCACTCAAAGGTGAATCGCGCAGCGGGTCGTCGTCGTCACACACATTCATCGATGGTAGGTAATTCTCCCTCAACTTTGTGAGATTCTCGTAGTCGCTCTCGATGTATGTTCTCAATTCTAGGAACTTAACCGCATCAGTGATCGAGACCGAATACTTCGCTGGAACTGCGGACCACTCTATGATCTTATGCAGAAACCTATGGAACCAATGAGTACCTTCATTCATCGGTTCCGTACCCTCGTAAGGTATGTTACCAGGGTTGTTCGGTGGGTTAACAGCGTAAGCGAAAGGGGCATTTCGCAAGTCCTCATGTTCAAGAGCAGGACTATTAGTAATTTTCTTCCACAGATTTTTCAAAATCTGCGCGGGGGAAAAATCCCTTCTGCTCACGCATCTGTAAAATTTCGGCAGTCACCTCAGACGTAGCCTTCGAGATACTGAACCTTTTCACGAAGCAATGTATGAATATGGCACTAGCCAACTGATACATCCTATCCGGTTCAAGCTCATACGCAACTGAACAGACTGCTTTTGTTCCAACGATGCGCGTCGCGAAAGACTTTAAAGCCTCGTAAATCCTCTGTACCGAGAACTTGTTGTGATCCAATCCCATGGCGTACATTATCGTGAGTAGTGTATAATTGGGGCTTCTGGATCACTCGCTCTCGCTGCGCTCGAGCGAGTGCATCCAGAATGCCCCAATTCACCCTACATGAGCTGTCCTTTCGCCTGCATGATCAGTTGCGAATTGAACTGAACCGATCTAACAAAAACTACACAGTTTCATCAATACAAGAGCTATCCTTTCGCTTCAACCCAACTCGCAACTGTCACAACGGTTCGACTCATAATTGCTAGAGCTGCTGACCTTTCGGGCGCAAGGTCTGTTACGATTCAACCCAATCCTTATGATAGATCCTACCTCAGATCATAGAAGTAACTACTATGATCTGAGTAACTACTATGATACTTACTTCTATGATCTGAGGATCCTACCTACGTTTTGCGTTATAATTCGCATGTTGGGTTTTTTGCTAAACAAACTTCACACGGAAAAAAATTGGCGATGCGTGTGAGGCATATGGAGAACCCTTTTCTTTCTATGTGAAGATTTGTATTTGTCAGGTATTGTAAGGATGTTTTAAATAGGTATGATTTAAATACTCAGTTATTTTTCATAAAACTTTATTATTTAATTTACACCATTTTCTCAAACAAGTTACATTTTTTAAAGCACATATTGTGGGGTGATAAATACAACTATAAATATCAGAATTTGTGTCATATAAATTGTACAGAGTTAATAAATTTGGGCAACCATAATCTTCTAAATTAAAAACATTTGTATTATTCAGGATTTGTTTCAACCATGTCATTTTTTCTAATCCTTTACAATAAATATTTTTATGTCTTAAAAAGTGTTTCAAATAAGGTGTGTAAAAATCATACGAAACTATTCCTTCGCTCCACAACATTTTTCGATTTCGCTCTATCCAGCCTACCTGTTTTTTTTCCTCATTCGTCAGCTCATTATAATGAAAAGGAGGTTTTATTAGTAATACTTGAATTTGGTCGTTGCATACTAAAGCAAATTCTTTCGGTATAAATTCATTTTGATAGGTTTTAAACCCTTGTACGTCTACAATAACATTCATGATAACTTGCGCACAATGTTACTTAGCGGCTTATATTCAATAAGTCGATCGTTGATTATCAAACAGTAAGCACAGGTGTTACTGGGAATATCTCTCGAGGTTTCAATTTCTAATCGCACATCAACCGGACCAGATTTTAAATTTTCGTTTTGTCTCGAACAGTCGATAACAAAAAGAGGAGCTTTTTCCTTAAACGTTTGAATGTCAAGCAGCGGATCTTGTGGAAGGTTATAGAACGACTGGCGAAATTTAGTATACATGTCATATAATATACTAATCTTATTCTCATCAAACTTAAGGTTTAATGCATCATAAGGATAGTAATGAGAATTCAAAAATAATGTAACATTAGTCAAAGCACAATGATCAAAGATTGAACCGTCTTCAGTTTTATTATTTTTTCTATTAGTTTGCAAGCCGAATATTACATAGCGCGGTTTCTCTAACTGAGATGCTGTTTTTATAGCCCATGAATGTTTTGTAGTTTTTGGTAATAAGGGATACTCATACAAATCCCAGTTTCTAAATGCTATATGTATAGGATTGTCTTTTTCTAAATGTTTTAACAAAATTAATCTTTGCTGATCAGAAACTTTAATGTGGGGCATACGCCATTGAATCCTTTGAATATTAAAATTTACAATATCGTCAGCTCCAGAAACTAAACTATTCAGGTTTGTACTAGATCTATTTAAAATAAGTTCATGTTTGCAATTTAAAATAATTTTGTTGTAGTCTTCAGCAAACCCTAATAATTTATTGAGAGGTAAAAGAATGCTGAACTCGCCGCTTGAATTTTTTAATCCTTGAATTTTCCAGCCCCAAGCTTCAGCTGCCTTACTTTCTCCATTGTTTAACGAAATATATGATTTCATTGTTGTAGTTATACCAACATTTCTTATGCGATCAATTTCAATACCATTTATTTCATATCTAATATCTTGGAAAAGGAATGATATTGCATTGTTAGTAAAATTTACATTTTTTTTAACAATTTTTCCACTCGCATCTTTGTTACACACTGAAGCAATCCCTTCTATGTAAATAGAACTAGCTGCTGGTAATACATAGATGTCTTGTTGATGAATAGGTATACGTATTTCATCATTTTCGTTAAAACTGTTATTATAGGGGTTATAAGAATGAACTTCATAACTCTCTATGGAGTTATCAAACTGAGTAGAGTTATTTATCTGAAGAATATTCATGTTCTGAATCCAAGTGCTTCGAGGAATTTTTTATTATTTTTTTTAACTTTCTTCAATTTGCGAATACGTCTAGTTGATTTAAAAGCAGACTTGGTATTAATTTTCTTACTTACTGTGCTATAGTTTTTATTAGTCATGTTGTTTTTGTTATCGTTGAATATAATCATTTTACTTTTCTCAAATGGAGACACAGCTGAATATTTTCTGCCCTGAAGTTAATGTGTTGCCCATCCAAATCTAATATTTTTATAGTAATTGAAGAAATGATATTATGTTTGATTGGAAAATAAATTACATTCCTAGGAATTTCCACAAACCTATGGCTTGGAGGAACGTTTGGTATAAATTCGTGAATAATGTGTGTAGGTTCTCCGTTTGTGTAGGATCCCTGTACAAGATCACATTCGATCCTTATAACGGACACTGGTAGAATGTTCACAGGACTCGTGGACTCATGCCATTTATTTGCTTCTAATTTGATATTAGGGAAACCAAGTATTGGTGCAATACTATTTTCTTTATCAAAATGTATAGATTCATTACAATATATAGAACATGTCATAGTGTTATTATTAGGTCTTATATAAATCTGACAGTTACCAATTCTTTCTTGAATATACTCATTCAAATCTTGTAAATCGTAAATACCTGTCGGAAACTTGATCTTATTTTCTTTTTCCCCATAGACAAACAAATTGTGATTTTCAGTTATGTTTGGTATGCAATTAAAAGCTGAAAAATATACTAAGCCGCATTCATATTTACCATCTAATATTAAAGGTGGGACATAATTTGATTCCAGTATCGATTTTCTCCCAGTTATTGTAAACGTGTGAGACATAACGGCGGACAGAATCTAAATGACTTTAAGTTTTTTGAGGAGAGCTTTATATTTCACTATAACGCCTTTTGCCAAAAATTTTTAAGAAATTTCAAGCAATAATGACCACATTTAAACGTGTTGTCTTGTTGATAATTGTCGTAGTTGTATTTTATATTTCGACCGATATATTTAACTAACTCTAGAGGTGGTTTCAGATCACCATAACTGTCAAAGTATTCCACGTATTCATTTAACTTTGCATAGGCTACCCAATGAGTACCAGGGTTTTGAGAGCTATCCAAATTTAGAACACCACATTCCATTTTTTGAGGATGTTTAGGTAATTCATCTCTCATAAAGACTCCTCGAAAAAAAGGAATTTTTTTTGCATGGTGCAAAATATCAATATTAGTTAGCGCTCGATTGGGCAGCCGATTATTCAGTTTTTTTCCTTCTTCGTAGTATATATTCCTAAGCCATCAGCATGCGGTTTGACATGCAATCCTCTTCCAATACATAATGCTTCCATTCTCTCATTGTGTCGTTTTAATTCCTGAAAGCGTCGTTTTGCATTCTTTACATTATTAAACGCTTTCGCTATACCAGCAGCTCCACCAGCTAGACTACCGGCCGCTGATAGTCCAGCAAATATTGGAATAAGTGGTAAAAAACCTCCGGTTTTTGGTAAAGGTATTATTCGAGGCAAGCTAATGGCATTTTGCGGTAGGTCTGAGGCAATTTCTTTTGCGGCCGCTATTGCCAATTCTATGGCAGCTTTTTTACATTTGGGTTTTAAATTTCTTATGTGTTTCTTTGTACGAGAAACAATGTTTTTGAAGGTGCTCTCTAAAGCATTTCTTTTTTTAACGCGAGATGACTTCTGTCTAGTAGTCGATATTTTATTCATAGTTAAAATTCAAAATGGTCTGTTCCTGCTTACGACCAAACGACGACTAAAAGCATTATTTGTGGAATGGTAACTATAAACGGTTTGACTTATGTATCCAACTGTTTTCATTTTTAGGTAAACCTAGCCATTTCACATATAACTGATCTCCTTTTTTCTTTAAAATTTTTTCAACTAGATAGATATTAGGATGCCGAGTTTTTTGCAATTCCTCAACATAAAATGCTCCTAATATAGGTCGATGTCTTGCATCTTGCAAAATATATGTGAGTGGATGTGTATATTGTATCTTTATTATTTTAAATACCTCTGTTGACCAATTAGGAGTGAATCCTTTCTCAAATGTACCTTTATACTTGCTTATTCGAACATAATCCCCAACTTTTAATTTATAACATTTTCGCTGAGGTGTGTGTGATTGCAATAATTGATATTTTTTCAATATTATTTTTTTATTGCTATGGTTAACTTTTTCTGGAGCGAGACCAATTGTTCTATGATATGTAGAGTTATATTCCTGTACGATATTTTTTAATGAGCCGTTGATCCATTTATAGTTTCCTTGTAAACTGAATTTTTTGTATAATTTACTTCTCAATGTTCTGATAACTCTTTCCACTATAGAAGCCTTTTTAGTAGAAAATGTTGAATAATGGTTAATTTTGTGTTGTTTTATCAATTTACTAAAATCTGAATTATAAAACTCTTTTCCTAAATCTGTTTGTAAGTTTTTAGGCGTGCGACCTTTTTTTAGTAATGACTCAAAAGCTTTAGACACGGTTTCTTTATTTTTTGATGTAAGAGGAAATGCCCAGACATATTTCGAAAACGTGTCGATGACTATTAATATATATTTATTTTGAGAATTTTCGTTTGCCAGCGATTGTATATCAATAAGATCAGCTTGCCATAAATCATCAATATCTTTCATTATAACATGTCTACGAGGAAAATTTTTTCTCACATTTTTATGAATTTCATTTACAACACTCTCTTTACTCATTTTTTCTTAATTTTATCACTTAGGGTGTCAATTTTTCTGTCAGCTCCTTTTATTTCATGATTTAATTGTAATACAGCATCATCAATCTTTTTTAGTTGTTTTGCCAGTTTATCTATTTGTTTGTCTACGTATTCTTTATTAGCACAATCATTAGGGTCAATAGGCACTCCAATATGTTGTAATATATTGTACTGAGCATCGTTTCCAACACATTCTGTAGTTACATTATTAATTTTAAGTTTTTTGTGTACATGGAGACCGAATTTATCAACATTCATATTCAATAGCTCAGAAAACACTGAGCAGAACTAACTAATATAGTTTCTTTTATTCACCCTTTTATTACATTAGCCTCTTTTAACTCTTCAATTATTGATATTATTTCATTATCATGAGCAGTGTTACCCGCATCTTTAGAAGCTATCAAAATTTTCAATCGTTCAATTAATTCATTCGGATCATCCCAGTAAATGAAATCTGTATTTTTTTTGTATTTCTTCAATTTGGGCAAAGCACCGCCATGTTTGATATCATCAGATTCAATTTCAAAGAAAAGTGGTTTTATAAAATTGCAGTACTTCATTCCTTTATCACCTCTGATTTGATTCTCCGGATTAAAATTTCTCCTATGCGCGCTTGTTTGACATAAAATATCTTTATAAACTATTTTATCTTTTTCTGTCACTTTTCCGCTATCCGGTTTACTTTGAAATAATAACTCACTTAAACCAGGAGTAATGTCATAACTCTTGTCTCCTATTTTAGCTTGTGAAATTTGAGCATAATCGTTATCATATATATTATCTGAAAATAGTACATTGCTATTGCCTATCATTATTTTTTCATTTTCACTGCGCACTCCAAAAGGTATATTAAGGTTTTTATATTCAAATACTTTTTCCTGAACAGGAGTGCTACAATTTTTTAATTCTGTATTACATATGTTAGGTGTTAAAGGACTTGCTGATAAATGAGACATTTTATTTTCACTCCTTTTATTTCCAGAGATAAGGGGTGAAAAATAAAATTGTGATTCATCATCTTCATCATTATCATCATTCTTGCTGTTCTCGTTTGGTACATATGTTTTTACATGATTTTCAGTATTTTTATTTGATATTATGGATTCCAAAGGATCTGTGATTGGCTTAAAAAAAATGCGTTGTTTATACTTTAAGACGTCTTCTTCTTTTCGCAGTTGTTTAGCTTTATTTTTTATAGTTTTTATAGATTTTATTATTTTTTTCTTTATATCGTCACCCATTATTGTATTTATTTCGATGTTCGGTGTGTCAGTGTTTGAATTTAACTAAAAAAAATTCCGTACGATGCTTATTATAATAACTTTTATCACATTATGAATCAAGTCTTATAAACATATCAAATGATTTTCTATATCTACCCTTTCCAAGACTACAATCTTTATTGATTAACATAAACATGTATGGGTCTTTCCAGATTTTTGAGCATAGTTCTTTGAACGTTAGCCAATTCATATCAGAACCAACATGTTCATCATAAATGTGTTTTAAATTTACATCGTCTTGCTTAAATAGAATCAGAAAGTTGACATTGTCGCGGATTAATTGTTTAGGTATTTTAGAATATGTTTGAGAAAGATAAAAGCAGTCAATTTGCTTGTGTCTGCCCATGGAAAAAAAATTCCGAATATTTACTTGGCTTTCACATGTAACGTCATCAAAAATAAAAATAGAATTTCTCATCGCATCATTCGGAGAAATAACATCTTCACCATTTTCAAATACAAACATATTAACCTCTGGAATTGCACTAAAAATATTTTTCAAGAAACAATACTTAGGCTGGAATGCCGTTTTTGAATAAAGATAAATGTTATGGAATTTGAGTCCATTTTGATGCATCAATAAATTAAGCACAATATTTGTTTTACCACAATTTGAGGGCCCGCATATTATGGATCGTATAGTATTTGGTAAAAGAATGCTATGTTTGACTGAGGTTCTGGCTTGTTCCAAATCTATGTTGCTGACTTCCAGCGATACGGGTTGTTTAATCAACTTCATATTTTTTCTTATAGAATACCTTTCCAATTTAACTTGTTTTCTGCTAGGCGCCTAAATTTCAAATGGTTTTTTTTTTAGAAAATATGCATATTATGTACCTACTTGATAGTATAATATCTTGGCGATGGTGGAATGGAATGCAATTTTATTTAGGTGGTCCTGCTTTATATAGGCAGAACTATATCCACACATTGTGAGCATATACAGGCAACATACCCTTATAATATGAGATCTATTTTATTTTTCAAGTAAGCAAAGTAAGGGTTAAAATATAGTCTGAAGTCAAATGTTATATTTATTTAACAGTATTGAATGAGGGACAGACAGACAGACAATTAGATTTTGGTCTATTAGTAGAGTGCTCATCAAAAAAGGTTTTGAGTGTCGTAAGCATAAATATCATATGTCTTACTATATTTAGGAGGAAATTAAAAAAAATATGCTTAATACTTGTGCTTAGTTTCTCTAAAGGTCTCGAAGAGAGTGCAAGTCGACGTTTGCTGTTTAAAGTTTGCAGAATAAATGGTTAGTATTCTTTTACATTTTTATATATTTTATTGTTAGAGATAGTAATTGTATCTAACTCTTTTTTCGTTGTTTACAGAGCATGGCGAATGAGAATGATCCTTTCTACTACTCACAAGACATAGGAAGCTATTTACGGTACCAAGACAAATATTTGAATAAAGTTGAAGATGTTGCGGTTGAAGCTCCAGCTGAAGACTCCAAACATGAGAAAGAAGCAAAAAAACTGAAGAGAAAGTACGAATTTAAGAAAAATCAAACGACTACGTCTACAGTTTCTCTCACGTCCCACATTATAAAAAAAGTTAAAAAAGGAAGACGTCTTATAAAAATTTCTATTGAAAATTTAGAAGGAAACACCCAATCTGACGAAACTGATGTGCAGTACATTGTGAGTGAAGACTATGATAATATATTGGAGGAAGCTGAACACTTGATAGAAAAGATTGCGAAAAAAATTGGCTGCTGACTGAGTGAATATTATTGTGTAGTGTCTAAAAAATAGTGTCTCAACTTATTAAAATGCAACTGTTTTGTAACAGAAATATTGATAATTATGTGTCTTACAAATCATATTCTATGGTTTGGCAAATGTTTTAGTCCTCATTAAAATTATTTTTTAATGAACTGCTGTTTCTTTTATAACAAATATAGGTCATCATTCGTAGAAGAATAAAACGCTGCTATTAGAGTATATGTTATGTTTTATTAGAATATAATCTTTAATAACAATACATTGAAAATAAAAGTAGAATATAAAATATTTTAATTGAGTCACACACGTTAGCAACTTCTGCTTTATTCATGAGTTAATATACATTTTTATTTCCCTTAAAATATAGTTTTACAATGTCCCCAAGGTAGGGTTTCATAACTATTCTTTATAGACTGTCTTTTGTCATCATCTCTAGACAGCACTAACTTATTAATACGTTGAGTAAACAATTTATGATTTTTAGACTTAATTATACACATTTTGTCTCTCAAAGTTTCATTAAAATTCAAAGCCCTTTTATATTTGTCAATCGTCAATTTCCTAGTAACCGATTTCTTTATGCCCTTAGCTTTTTTTATAGAAGAACTGACACAATCTATACAGTAAAGTTTAGCTCGTAAACCAACATACTCAGATATAAGTTGACCACCCATTTCATCTTTAAAGTAACCAGGTATTTTGCTGTTCACTATGAGCATTCTATGACTATTAGTTTTTTCAAAATTACTAGTGTCAAAATACTCCAAATTGTATCTCAGGTCGTTGTAAAAATCTTCAGTATAAATCAAATACAACAGGCTATCCGTATCTGTATAACAAAGTTTTATTTTATTATTATCATACATTTGCTTCATAACAGAATAATGGAATCGATACAAATGGCATTTAGAAAGCTCTAGTATTGAAAACCCTATATAAATTGGTCTGTCTAAAACGATTTTCGATTGTTGCATTTGTATCGCCACCAATGATTCCGAAAAAATTGTCATATTCTTGAAGTTTGGCGCGCTAACATATTGTTCTGCACCACGAAACTTATTTGTCTTGTTAGAGATATCTTTCCACACGTTTACTAGCTTTACATCTACTTGCTTTCTTTTGTTTTCAATAGTTTTACCAAATATAGAATTATTTTGCTTTTTGAAAAAGTCTCTTTCAAAATCAGAGGTGGCATTTTGTCTTAGACTGGTGTTGAGTTTTATGTATGGTTTTAAAAAAGATTCTTGTTTGAAAGTCAACAATCTATGAATTTTCAATAATTTGAGCCCATTTTTCAAACATTCTTGTAAGTGAACATAATGTATTACATATTTGTATTTATCGTATAGGTTAGCTATCAACTTTGAATTTCTACTGCCTTCTGGAATAAACTTTTCGGCTGCGAATGGCAGATCAGAGTGGTCATCATGAAGTTCTGGAGGATAATGTAAATCTACTTCAAGAATATAACCCACATCACTATCCTTAGCAGTCTTATTGATATCAAAAAGTTTAATTTCATCATCATTAAAAAATCTGAAGTTGCTTGTAGGAAGCTTTTGCATCATAGCATACCCGTATAAATTTACACAGTCAAGATAAATTAGAAAACTTTCAGCATCATCATGATCATAATCAGAAAGATACTTGTTATTTGCTTTGGCATATTTTTGAGAACATTGGGCTAGACCTCCCCTGATTCCACTTTCCAACATTTGATACATTTCCACATCTGAAATAAGATCTAATTCGACTTTCGTATGTAACAACATAGCGTCCCAACTTAAAGAAGGCGATGAAACATAGTAGCACGGATCGAGACCATAATGTTCTAAGCTCATACATCGAAATTTTTCAAAAACATCGCACAGCAATAACACATCACACTTGAGATATAAATCAGTATATTCTCCTAAGTTAGAAATATTAAATGTCTTCCAAACTTTCAATGCATGGTTATAGTCTTCATCTGAAACAGTTTGCGATGAAAGTTGGCTATAAAACTTGGAGGGGCTGGGTAAGTGTTTTTCATCATAGCGTTCCCAAGAATCAACATAATCATAGCAGTATACTCCCTTTCTGCGGACTAAATCAAATAAATGTTGATCTTTGAAAAAGGATCGCAAATTTTTCAGATCTTCTGGTTTCATCGTTTTCACTAAATTGTCCAAGCTTGAACTCAGGAAATTGAAAGAATCTATAAATTTGAGCTGGGCAACATTCTGACTGTCTATAGGAATAAACTTTGTAAAAGAAATATATTTTTCTTTATTTTTCGGTATTAGATTAATTCGACCACACACAGCAGCAAGTTGTTCAATAAATAAATGGGAGTCGTAACCGGAAAGGTTGTGAAATATGATAGGTATAAACGAGCATGCTTTTGCGTTCAAATTACATACATTATGAGCAGGACCTCTATAATTTCCAGTAAAATGGTCATGATCCGCAACAATAGAATCATTGTCATCGAAATTTTCTTTACATATGTGACACATTGTAGCGGTGTTGAATGCTATTAATTCTTTCTCACTTAGAGGGCTCATAGGTTTTTTCACAGATAGTATGTTGTGTAATCTTTTCACGTCTTTACAAATAGAATCGACAAATTTTTCCGAAGCATTAAGACCTCTGTAAGATACTAATTCATTTAACTCTGGGTCTGCTTCACAGTGAATGTAATAAGCGAAACAGGTAGCTTTATGAACTTGTATATTTTCCACGTACGCAGACTTATTTTTATCTGAGTATTCATGTAATAAACTCTCAAAGTCACCATAAATTACTATGGGAACTTTTTGCGTTCTTTCATAATTTGCAAAGCTTATCTTTGTGTTATCTGGAGGAAGTTCAGTTCGAATTCTAGAACAGTTATGATTTAGTAATTTATCGATGGAATCATAATAAACAAAACATTCATCACACAAGTGAATTTTTGACTTATGTTTTGTTAATTGCTTGTGAACAAGTTTTTGAAAATTTTTAATCAGACAGAAGTGTCTTTTACCATTTTTGTTTATAAATAACAAATTCACATGTTCCGGTTTGCGTTTTAAAGTCTTATAAAGTGGACCTGTGACATTATTATTTTTATCTAAGCCGTAAATGTTTACACTGATGTTCGGATTATCATTTTCAAACATTTTTATGTCATCCAAACTCGGTGGAAAAGTCATATTTTCTATGTTCAGCAAATTTGAGTAATGAGGGTATGATGTTACTCTGCTCGCATTAGTGTTTGCTGGATACATGTGGGCTATAATACTCCATAAAAAACAATGTTTATCACTGTTTTGTATGTTAACACATGACTTTGTATTTTGAATCTTTTTCGGCAAAGGCAAATATGAACCAGCTCTCAGAGGATTATAACTGGCTATATTTACTTCTAAATGTTGTATAGATTCAATCGTCCATCCAGATTCAGAAAGCTCAAATTCTGAACATTTGGTAGTTAGTTCTTCCACAAATGTATTGTACATATCGAGTAAGTTTGTACTTTGCACTACAACTTTATACTTTGTATTGAAGGACTTTATAGAAGATTCGTCATTTTTCGGCAAGATATAAGAAACAAAGAGTTCAAAGTTCACTTTAACTGAAATATATTTCTTCATCGACCTTTTAATTAGATAGCAGGCTTCTTCTGAGACTTGCGAAAGAAATAATTCTGGCGAAATATTATTTTCTGAGGGACAAATCTTGTAACTAGCGATTCTATTTTTAAAAGCATTCGCTATTAGGTATACATTATCGAATTTAGTTTGCAACAAGCAGTTGGACTTATGAATATTGCTCTTTTTATGATTAGAATGTTTATGATAGTCAACATTACAGACTCGACAGTGAAACATGGTGGAAAATATTATATAAGTACTCAGGTAACTTTATAGATTTCTGATAAAAATTGTCAATTGTTTAGGATAGTCAACATTACAGACTCGACAGTTGGAAAAAAATATTAAATAAGTAGGTACTCAGGTAATTTTATATATTTGTTCTTAAATTTTTATATTTAGTTTTTTTATTATTGATCTACCGAAGTAGATTCTGGAATAAAATACACAAATTAGCTTAGCTTTAGTATATATTTTATAAGTAAATTCTAAAATGAGATTAACCACATATTATAGGGTTTAGATTTCTTAATTTCAATTTCAGTTTTTATTTTTGTATATTTATCTACCGAAGTAGATTCTGGAAGAAAATACACAAATTAGCATAGCTTTAATATATATATTTTATAAGTAAATTCTAAAGGAGATTAACCACAATTATAGGGTCTAGATTTCTTAATTTCAATTTCAGTTTTTATTTTTGTATATTTATCTACCGAAGTAGATTCTGGAAGAAAATACACAAACGAAGAAAATAAAAAAAAAAGCAAAGCTTTATTATAAGTAAATTCCAAAAGTAGATAACCACATACAGGTTCTAGATTTCTTAATTTCAATTTTGGTTTTTATTTTTAATTATTTATCTACCGAAGTAGATTCTGAAATTAATACAATAAGATAAAATCAATAATAAAATCAATACAGAACATAAGAGTTAAAAGTTCTTAGCGTTCTTACGGGAATAAAGTATAGGCTGTATTCCCTTAAAGTCTTCCTTGGCGGCTACCACTAACTGTGAGGTTGCTCGCCATAGCGGGCTGTTTTCTTTCACAGCCGCCTTTAATGAAATTATAGAGTGTTTATAAAGGTCTTCAGTTAACCCTTCTAGCTCCCGACAGTTGGACACGCGAAGCTCCACATAGTAGTCCCCACGCCGAGTAGGATCCCACTGCTGTGTGTACCCGGTACCCGATCTTCTATACAGGTAGCTCTTCAAAGCAGCAGCTCGCACGGGTTTGTTCGTAGAATCCTCATCCTGATAACAAAAAAATTACAGTCAGCATTTGTCAAATCTTCTTCATATGTGGTATACCTACATATCACATAAAAGGACTGATATATTTAGCCCGCGAAGACTTGAGGTAAAAAAACATGTTTCACATCTAAACGGGATTGGTAGATTTTTACAAATTTGAACACAGGTGCGGAGAAACTACTCAATTAACACGATTAGATCCGTTACATGCATAATAACTAGGTATGTGAAAAAGTACTGAGTTATTTAATTATTATCGGAGTGAAATAAAAAAACCCCATCTCATTAAAAAAACTAATAGTGAATAGAGCGGGAAATATGATAAAGGATAAACAAATAAAATTGAACGGCTGACTTGGAACTGTCTTTGTCTAAGAATAAAAAAAAAGCTAACCTCAGAGTCGGGGAACGTGTAAGCCCGCTTCCTCTTCAGCTGCGATGTCGATGGCAGCAGCTCGCCGTCGGACTCAGAGTCACTGCCAAATAGCTGGCGCTGACGACGGCTCGCACTGGCAGCGGCTACTGCTTTCTTGCACTGCTTCTTCACCGGTTTGATAATTTTTTTTTTAGCCGAAACGGGAGCCGCGACACTCTCAGCATCGGAGTCGAAAGGATTAGTAGACCTGAAATTTTTTTTAAAGCATTAGTTTTCACGACTATGAATTGCTCCGTATTGCCCTTATGATGAAGATTTTGTAGCACAGTCAAAGTTCTAACTCGTGTAGGAAACACTAGTTAAAAAAGAAACACTGAAAAAATCTGTGAAAACAGTACACTCGATGCTATCTCTTATAAGAGAAGACGCGTAAAAAGGACTTAGGAAAAAATAATAGTAAAAAACAACACACAATGCTATCTCTTATAAGAAAAGACGCTTGAAAAGGACTTAGAAAAAATAAGAGTAGGCGCGAAAAAAGGTACATACATACTCACTCCGGATCCGGATTACTGGAATTACTGCAAACTGGAACTGCACCGAGGCACTAATTAAAATAATTGTGTGACGAAAATTACCAGCGGATGCTTTTATACCCTCATAATATTAGGACGTGTTTATAATAACCAAATGCAATTAAAAATATACTGTCGAGTGATATAATTCAATCACAACCGCCTTATTTACACTAGTACATAAAGCTGTTTTTAGTTTGCTTCAGGATACACCATTGTGATCACGCCCTTAGCTCCCTTATATGATACAGGCGACGTCTTGTCGCGGAAATCTGATGCGGAATTCTAAAAAGGAAACAGTACATACGGGATCGTAGCGCTCTAACAATATGTCATGGGTCAGGTTATTATGGCCTTCCATAATGCTTATATGAATAACCAACATTAAATTAACCTTCATCAATGAGATGGATGCTTCTGCTTACCCCTATAATGTGTCTTACACTCTCTTGTTTTTTAGAATAGTTTGATTGGTGAAATATGAAAAGAACATAGTGCATAGGTACATTACGGACTCAAATACCCCTATATAAAGATTGTTGCCTCAGCTTACCCTTAAAATAGACATCCTGGTGGTACGAAATTATCAAGAGATCACCATAAAAAATATTGAATATCTATTGCTGTTTCTGCTTACCCTTTTAAAATATTAGTTTGATGTGGGTACAGTCGGCGTTAGCTAGATCTTAGAACATATTACTTGTTTGCAATTAAAATGTAAAGAGTGATCTGCTGTCTAATGTATTTATGTTCTTCACACTTTTATTGACCATGGTATAGAACTTTTATAAAAGTGGGCCACCCATCTTGTAAGTATTTCAAGCAAAGCTATAAAATCGATATTATTGTGTGGTGATTACCTCTTACGGTAATAGAGTTATAGATTAGATATTTGTTGCACATTGATGTTATAGCAACATTTATTTATTGGTTACAACAGTCTCTGACTACCCCTCTGGGATGTAAGCACAACTATAGATATTTATATAAGTTTGCGCTATGTTTTAAAGTTATTTATAAATGAGAACAAATAGGTTCAAAATTCCCCCAAATTAATGTTTGGAACGAAAAACCTTTCAGACAGAGGCCTCTCGGCTTGACAACTATTTAAGACAAAAAAACAAGGTATCATCGATCCAATTTTATCGACATATTTAATGGAACAGTTTTCATAAAATATTTTAAACTTTAAACCTCTTACGACAGCGTCTTTCATCTTGAATACTTACCCAATTGAAAAAAATATATACTGTACTTAGTAATAATTATGAAGGTTCAGTTCAAACAGGGATGTTTAGAAAAAAAAATGTTAAGAAGAGAATAACATCGTTGAAATACTGTCTTTTTTTACTTTGCAAAATGTCTATTCGTCTCATACTATAAAATATTGAATGCTTTTTTTTTTTTTGACTGACTTTTTCGGTGACGCAGTCCGTGGATGGTTTTGGACTGATAAAACTGAGCAGTTGCCTCAGTCCAATCATAGCTGTTAATGCATGCAATGTAAGCTCTTGGATTGGAGCATTCATTCGCTCGAAAGCGGCTAGCTATTGTATAACCATCAAGAGCGGGCGGACAAAGTCTACCGCATATCTACACACACAACATGCTTGCGCTCTATGAGCCTGGTTCACAGCCGCGCGGTGCGGATAGCAGTCTCCGACCGAATATGCCGCGCGCCGCTATTCTCATACTTCGATGTGTGCAGCTTTAGTTGACTCATTTAATTTCGCCGTGCAGCGGGTCGGTTATCAGCAACTTTAGGACTAGATTAACCGATACTTTTTGAGCCACTGTTACATGTTGAGAGTTAGGTTGATGAAACTGTGTAGTTTTTGTTAGATCGGTTCAGTTCAATTCGTAACTGATCATGCAGGCGAAAGGACAGCTCATGTAGGGTGAATTGGGGCATTCTGGATGCACTCGCTCGAGCGCAGCGAGAGCGAGTGATCCAGAAGCCCCAATTATACACTACTATCGTGTCCTTCACCAGCTTCTTCGGTGCCACAAATCTGACCAATCTCATGTGATTCTCGTCAGTGTCAAAACCGTTCGCCTCCCACAAGTAGGCCTGAATATTGACAAAGTCAAACCTATCGAACCACAGAAATTGTCGCACGACACCCCCAATACAACCTTTGGCAGCGTTCTTCACAATTTTGAAGAAAACAACGCCACTTCGTATGGATTGGATGTTAACGAAGTAAGCCTGCCCCTGCGAGTCAAATATGACAGGATGAGTCATAAGCTCAATGTAATTTGCCAGGGAGTGAGTGTAGGACCACGAACTGTCGTGCAAGAAATTCACGTGAATTTTCTTTTCACCGTCAACGTCCTCGATATACCAGTGCGCGTCAAGATGTTTGATCACCCCTTTTGCTTCGACCAACATAAGAGGATCGAAGATGAAAGAGCCCGACCCCACAATCGACTTTGCACTAGTCATACTGTCCGCGATTTGAGTTCCATTTCGATCATACGTCGAATGGAGAAAAGTCTGATACGGTGCGGTTGCAGCACAATTCTCAGACAAATTTTCACAGAAGAAAATGTTTGTGCCGTTACTTAGATCCTCGTTATATTTCCTCAATGTTCTTCGCTGGTAATTTGTTTTCGGAAGAAATGTTGTCAAAGCAGCACACCTATTCGCGTGACGCTGCTGATCGTGTGTACTAAGTATCGGACTGCACACGTGGAAATCATCCCTACCACGCTGAATCGCCTTAAAGACGCAACCCCCGGAGTCCTTGATCAACGCGTCGTAACCGTCGGGTTTTTGAATTCTTCTATTAACGCCGAGCGTCAAAATGTTGATCTGAGACTCACACTGTCGCGATGCCGCCGCAAAGGCGTGGGAATGATACAGATCGTGTTTGAACGTTATGTCTAACTCCGGATAAGTCGATATAAGCGTAGACTCATCTTCTGCAGACAGTTGATATCTGACACAGATTTTTTCCTCTTTCGTTGCCGGGTCCACAAGTCTCTTCACATCGTTCAACAAGCAATTCCTAACACTCCCCGCCAGTATACTCTCAGGATTCGCCATATCTCTGGCGATAATTTTCTTCAATTCCTCGTCATAATCCAGGCCAACTCTACGAACAATCCCGCTTTTTCGCTTTAACTTCGGCTCTTATATATGTTCCAGCAGGTCATAGAGGGCGTCCTCGGTTCCGCGTTGAGGCATAAACCCGTATTGGCAGAGGCTCTGGGTGGGGAGGAAGTGCCACTGTAGTCTGTAGACGAGGAGCTTCTCCACGATTTTTCCGAGAACCGAGAGCAACCCGATTGGTCTGTAAGATTTAGGGTGCGTGTAGTCTTCTTTTCCTGGCTTCCGGAGGATGCACACATGGGCTATCTTCCATTGCTTTGGGAAGTGCGGCAGCTCTAGACATCTGTTTCATAGTGCCAGGAACACTTCACTGTTGCATCGGATGGCCACTGCGCAGATGTCAGCAGTTAGTCCGTCCGGGCCAGGAGCTTTTTTCGGGTTTATGTCTCTGAGTACCATTTCCAGTTCCGCGGCCGTAAAGGGCGGGTCGTCGTTTGATAGACGTTTTAATTTAAAGTCTGAACATGCTCACATACCACCGTCTCAGCAGGTCTATCGACGACTCCAGCGACGTAACCTCCAACAATCTTTAATTTGGTTTGCTGAATTTCTGAGTTCGACACTCGTGTGTCCACAATTGTTTTCAACTTGTCCGTAACTGGGGTGATATAAGATAATGATATAGTATGTCTACTTATCGCCACGAGTATATGCGAATCAGAAAGGTAAATTTCCTCCTTTACCTTTGCGGACGTTCTAACCAAAATCACATGTTCGGCCTGCTTTCCTTGAAACTCATGTATTGTTGAGACATTATACCCAGCCCTTCTCAATAAGTCTTTTTCCGACTGCTTAAAAACAAGATATTTGAACACTTTATTGTCCAAAGGTACGTTCGCAAGAGACGTGTAAAATTTCGATGACATGCTTCTCTCAACAGTTGAAGCGGAAACTGCACCCCCTTTATATTTTTGTTTTATTGCGTCAACCACGTCTACGGGGCACCGATACGAGGTCCTCAATGTTCTAGTGGGTTTGAAAAACCTTGAAAAATTTCCGTAACGAACCGTTACAGATCCAACCCTGTTGATATATCCGATCTGATTCGGATCTCCGAGCAGATGTAGTACCTTACACCCAGTAAAGAGACAAACAAAAAATATCTCACCTGGGTGTTTCATCAGTGCCTCATCAATCCAGACACTATCGTACTTTTCCCTACTATTAAGAACATACGAATCTATCGTTCTGTAATCTTTCTTATAATCGTCCACAGAAGTGCCTGATTCTTTCCTCCTCATTCGCTCACGTAAATCCTTCGCTCCCTCGGACGTTGACGTCAAGACAAGATCCCCTTTTTCGTGACTATCAAGAATAAAAGTAGTTTTTCCACATCCTGGTACGCCAACAATCATATCAATTTCCGGCAGCCTAAAGGCGGAATAAAACGCCTCCGCAGACATCGTGGCTTCGAGTAAATTCGGTTCCTGCATCAATGTTGTGTACTTACCGCATAAAAGCAACCTGTCTTTCGATGACTTCGAAACACCGACCATACCCGCACTATTGACACTGAAATCGATAAAATTTTTCCCATCAAAAGCAAAGGAGTAATCAACATCCTTTTCACCCAGATGAATCCACCTTCGTTCATACGCATCATAAACCGAGAACTTCTCTTTATGTGAATAAAGGTATCTCTTCGCGTCAGATGATAACGGAACCGACAACCGGCGATAAGCTTCGCCGTAAGTGACTTTAGCCGTTCCAACAACTGTGTTCCATAGTTCTCTGATCTCCAACATCGCATTAATAGCACTTTCATTACCAGAAACCTCTTTCATGAACTTAGGATTATGTGCTGGAACTTTATACACCGGGTTCTCAATAGGTTTCCAGAACGCATTCAGATTCTCTTCGACTTTCTCGACATTCTTCCCAATTTGAACATCTACCTTCCCCTTAACCAAAACGTATATTATAGACGCGAATTCTTCCGAAATAATATCTCTGATCAACTGCAGTTTAGTCTCAAGTACTTCGTCGTCAAACGAGCGAGCATCTATGACACATTCTCTACAATCATTCGAGATCCCAGAAATGACTTTCTTCATCCCATCCAAGAAAGATTCAACATTGGCAAAATCGAATACTAAGTTCTTTCCGACGATTGCAGCATCGGTCCCTGTTGGTAACTCACCGTGTACAATATAACTTCCGGAAACCTTATCGTTTACACATAAAAACTTTACGCCCTCACCCTCGAGCCGCGAACGCTTTGGTAATGCACTGACAAATTCACCTACTGGATCCAACACACTCGATGAAAGGTTTTCCTTCTCTTCCGCAACAAGGCCGACCGAAAACCTGCTAGACAATACTCTTTTACCACGAACATTTATGATCCTATGCTCAATCTGTGGTGGGCTCCCTTGCGCAGTTAGTTTAGAGATTTTATTCAGATCCTCATAGAAATGTTTCTCACCGAATTTCGATCGAAACGCGGGAATAATAGATTTCTTCCCATTAATTTTTGGTTTCGGAACCAAATTTGACCGTTTCGGTTTTATAATACCTACGATCCTCTTCAACCCTCGTGAGAAATTTACTTCATGCCCGTCAAACGCTTTAGTAATTTTTGAAAAACCACCAGCGCCAGGTTCAACCCCACTCCCATCATCATCAAGACACAAACTTGCAAACCCATTGCTGATAGCACACTTGACCGTCTCAAACCCCTTAGCTAGCCGCGGGAAGTTAAACTTATTAATATACTTCTGCGTAGTGACGCTCTCTTCAATCTCCAAAACGTCATAAACCTCATCGACAGCACGAAACTTCGTCAATGTTTCGTCGCTGTCGGCAGCAGCAACAACGTCGCCCACGGACACCGCCAAATCAACATCCACCATAGCAGCGTCGATATCGTGCACAATAATCGCAGAAGGATCATCGCTCTCACTGCCAAAAGTCTCGTCCAAGGTCATGAAACTCATTGCGTCGAGATCACCGACACTACGATCATCGACAACATCAGTGACAAGCGAGTCATCAGTTTCGCTACAAAAAGTCTCGTCCAGAACCACAAAGCTTATCTCGTCAAGATCACAATCATCGCGATCGTTGGCGATATCTGTCTCAGTATCAGCCTCACGCTGTAAGTCAGCCATTTCATTGAAATCGTCACCCACAGAATCAATGACACTAGAGACCGCATCATCTAGGTTGAATTTATCTATTCTACTTCTGAAGGACAAGTAATTTTCGACTACCGCCTTGTCCCCTTTACTCAATCTAAATTCTTCTCGGAGGACATCCTTTACATTTGCACCGGTGCACTTGACGTGTTCCCAGGCCATATCACAAATTGCTCCGATATTGAATGGTTCGATCTCCGAATTGATATCACTGATCATTTCGTCATCAGTCTCGACAACAGTACAAGCGTCAGAATCACACATCTCAATCGTAGATGCGTCAGAACCAGATAGCGAACCATCACATCGTTCGGTATCACTGTGCCCAGCGTTTCCCGATGCAGGAGATCCCACTTCCTGGCTCTGCGATTCGGAACATTCCGAGGTAGACTTCTCTCCCTGATTTTTCTCCGGTGCCATTGCCCCTTCCCTGATAAACAAAGGTGTAAAATGATTATTATTTAATCGAATATAGACGGTTACACGATTTCCACGTCCATAAATGCGAGGCTCCTGCAATAGGTCTGCATAGCAGACCAGTCTAACACCGAAAACCAATGAAATCAGTTGCATCTCGGGCTCACCACCCCATTCGGCTTCTGATTTCAACACATTAATCATATCATTAATGATCACGGCGGGCATCATCAACAATTTGCGACTTCTTAGCAAATGTTTCTTAAATTCCGGTACACTCATCTCGCAACCCAACACTTGCCTTGCACTATCGAAAAGACAATTTCCATCGCCAACGGCCCTTCCCTCTCTTAGTTCTAAAAGTGGGATCAAACCTTCACAAGTTGAATTCCCCGCATTCTCGACACTGTTGTTACCTTCTTCTCGCTCATCCATCGTCTCGCACCCGGCATCAGCTCCCCCCTGCGCTGATTTTTCTGTCTCAATCCCGCAAGCATCATCACTCAAAGGTGAATCGCGCAGCGGGTCGTCGTCGTCACACACATTCATCGATGGTAGGTAATTCTCCCTCAACTTTGTGAGATTCTCGTAGTCGCTCTCGATGTATGTTCTCAATTCTAGGAACTTAACCGCATCAGTGATCGAGACCGAATACTTCGCTGGAACTGCGGACCACTCTATGATCTTATGCAGAAACCTATGGAACCAATGAGTACCTTCATTCATCGGTTCCGTACCCTCGTAAGGTATGTTACCAGGGTTGTTCGGTGGGTTAACAGCGTAAGCGAAAGGGGCATTTCGCAAGTCCTCATGTTCAAGAGCAGGACTATTAGTAATTTTCTTCCACAGATTTTTCAAAATCTGCGCGGGGGAAAATCCCTTCTGCTCACGCATCTGTAAAATTTCGGCAGTCACCTCAGACGTAGCCTTCGAGATACTGAACCTTTTCACGAAGCAATGTATGAATATGGCACTAGCCAACTGATACATCCTATCCGGTTCAAGCTCATACGCAACTGAACAGACTGCTTTTGTTCCAACGATGCGCGTCGCGAAAGACTTTAAAGCCTCGTAAATCCTCTGTACCGAGAACTTGTTGTGATCCAATCCCATGGCGTACATTATCGTGTCCTTCACCAGCTTCTTCGGTGCCACAAATCTGACCAATCTCATGTGATTCTCGTCAGTGTCAAAACCGTTCGCCTCCCACAAGTAGGCCTGAATATTGACAAAGTCAAACCTATCGAACCACAGAAATTGTCGCACGACACCCCCAATACAACCTTTGGCAGCGTTCTTCACAATTTTGAAGAAAACAACGCCACTTCGTATGGATTGGATGTTAACGAAGTAAGCCTGCCCCTGCGAGTCAAATATGACAGGATGAGTCATAAGCTCAATGTAATTTGCCAGGGAGTGAGTGTAGGACCACGAACTGTCGTGCAAGAAATTCACGTGAATTTTCTTTTCACCGTCAACGTCCTCGATATACCAGTGCGCGTCAAGATGTTTGATCACCCCTTTTGCTTCGACCAACATAAGAGGATCGAAGATGAAAGAGCCCGACCCCACAATCGACTTTGCACTAGTCATACTGTCCGCGATTTGAGTTCCATTTCGATCATACGTCGAATGGAGAAAAGTCTGATACGGTGCGGTTGCAGCACAATTCTCAGACAAATTTTCACAGAAGAAAATGTTTGTGCCGTTACTTAGATCCTCGTTATATTTCCTCAATGTTCTTCGCTGGTAATTTGTTTTCGGAAGAAATGTTGTCAAAGCAGCACACCTATTCGCGTGACGCTGCTGATCGTGTGTACTAAGTATCGGACTGCACACGTGGAAATCATCCCTACCACGCTGAATCGCCTTAAAGACGCAACCCCCGGAGTCCTTGATCAACGCGTCGTAACCGTCGGGTCTTTGAATTCTTCTATTAACGCCGAGCGTCAAAATGTTGATCTGAGACTCACACTGTCGCGATGCCGCCGCAAAGGCGTGGGAATGATACAGATCGTGTTTGAACGTTATGTCTAACTCCGGATAAGTCGATATAAGCGTAGACTCATCTTCTGCAGACAGTTGATATCTGACACAGATTTTTTCCTCTTTCGTTGCCGGGTCCACAAGTCTCTTCACATCGTTCAACAAGCAATTCCAACACTCCCCGCCAGTATACTCTCAGGATTCGCCATATCTCTGGCGATAATTTTCTTCAATTCCTCGTCATAATCCAGGCCAACTCTACGAACAATCCCGCTTTTTCGCTTTAACTTCGGCTCTTATATATGTTCCAGCAGGTCATAGAGGGCGTCCTCGGTTCCGCGTTGAGGCATAAACCCGTATTGGCAGAGGCTCTGGGTGGGGAGGAAGTGCCACTGTAGTCTGTAGACGAGGAGCTTCTCCACGATTTTTCCGAGAACCGAGAGCAACCCGATTGGTCTGTAAGATTTAGGGTGCGTGTAGTCTTCTTTTCCTGGCTTCCGGAGGATGCACACATGGGCTATCTTCCATTGCTTTGGGAAGTGCGGCAGCTCTAGACATCTGTTTCATAGTGCCAGGAACACTTCACTGTTGCATCGGATGGCCACTGCGCAGATGTCAGCAGTTAGTCCGTCCGGGCCAGGAGCTTTTTTCGGGTTTATGTCTCTGAGTACCATTTCCAGTTCCGCGGCCGTAAAGGGCGGGTCGTCGTTTGATAGACGTTTTAATTTAAAGTCTGAACATGCTCACATACCACCGTCTCAGCAGGTCTATCGACGACTCCAGCGACGTAACCTCCAACAATCTTTAATTTGGTTTGCTGAATTTCTGAGTTCGACACTCGTGTGTCCACAATTGTTTTCAACTTGTCCGTAACTGGGGTGATATAAGATAATGATATAGTATGTCTACTTATCGCCACGAGTATATGCGAATCAGAAAGGTAAATTTCCTCCTTTACCTTTGCGGACGTTCTAACCAAAATCACATGTTCGGCCTGCTTTCCTTGAAACTCATGTATTGTTGAGACATTATACCCAGCCCTTCTCAATAAGTCTTTTTCCGACTGCTTAAAAACAAGATATTTGAACACTTTATTGTCCAAAGGTACGTTCGCAAGAGACGTGTAAAATTTCGATGACATGCTTCTCTCAACAGTTGAAGCGGAAACTGCACCCCCTTTATATTTTTGTTTTATTGCGTCAACCACGTCTACGGGGCACCGATACGAGGTCCTCAATGTTCTAGTGGGTTTGAAAAACCTTGAAAAATTTCCGTAACGAACCGTTACAGATCCAACCCTGTTGATATATCCGATCTGATTCGGATCTCCGAGCAGATGTAGTACCTTACACCCAGTAAAGAGACAAACAAAAAATATCTCACCTGGGTGTTTCATCAGTGCCTCATCAATCCAGACACTATCGTACTTTTCCCTACTATTAAGAACATACGAATCTATCGTTCTGTAATCTTTCTTATAATCGTCCACAGAAGTGCCTGATTCTTTCCTCCTCATTCGCTCACGTAAATCCTTCGCTCCCTCGGACGTTGACGTCAAGACAAGATCCCCTTTTTCGTGACTATCAAGAATAAAAGTAGTTTTTCCACATCCTGGTACGCCAACAATCATATCAATTTCCGGCAGCCTAAAGGCGGAATAAAACACCTCCGCAGACATCGTGGCTTCGAGTAAATTCGGTTCCTGCATCAATGTTGTGTACTTACCGCATAAAAGCAACCTGTCTTTCGATGACTTCGAAACACCGACCATACCCGCACTATTGACACTGAAATCGATAAAATTTTTCCCATCAAAAGCAAAGGAGTAATCAACATCCTTTTCACCCAGATGAATTCACCTTCGTTCATACGCATCATAAACCGAGAACTTCTCTTTATGTGAATAAAGGTATCTCTTCGCGTCAGATGATAACGGAACCGAGAACCGGCGATAAGCTTCGCCGTAAGTGACTTTAGCCGTTCCAACAACTGTGTTCCATAGTTCTCTGATCTCCAACATCGCATTAATAGCACTTTCATTACCAGAAACCTCTTTCATGAACTTAGGATTATGTGCTGGAACTTTATACACCGGGTTCTCAATAGGTTTCCAGAACGCATTCAGATTCTCTTCGACTTTCTCGACATTCTTCCCAATTTGAACATCTACCTTCCCCTTAACCAAAACGTATATTATAGACGCGAATTCTTCCGAAATAATATCTCTGATCAACTGCAGTTTAGTCTCAAGTACTTCGTCGTCAAACGAGCGAGCATCTATGACACATTCTCTACAATCATTCGAGATCCCAGAAATGACTTTCTTCATCCCATCCAAGAAAGATTCAACATTGGCAAAATCGAATACTAAGTTCTTTCCGACGATTGCAGCATCGGTCCCTGTTGGTAACTCACCGTGTACAATATAACTTCCGGAAACCTTATCGTTTACACATAAAAACTTTACGCCCTCACCCTCGAGCCGCGAACGCTTTGGTAATGCACTGACAAATTCACCTACTGGATCCAACACACTCGATGAAAGGTTTTCCTTCTCTTCCGCAACAAGGCCGACCGAAAACCTGCTAGACAATACTCTTTTACCACGAACATTTATGATCCTATGCTCAATCTGTGGTGGGCTCCCTTGCGCAGTTAGTTTAGAGATTTTTATTCAGATCCTCATAGAAATGTTTCTCACCGAATTTCGATCGAAACGCGGGAATAATAGATTTCTTCCCATTAATTTTTGGTTTCGGAACCAAATTTGACCGTTTCGGTTTTATAATACCTACGATCCTCTTCAACCCTCGTGAGAAATTTACTTCATGCCCGTCAAACGCTTTAGTAATTTTTGAAAAACCACCAGCGCCAGGTTCAACCCCACTCCCATCATCATCAAGACACAAACTTGCAAACCCATTGCTGATAGCACACTTGACCGTCTGAAACCCCTTAGCTAGCCGCGGGAAGTTAAACTTATTAATATACTTCTGCGTAGTGACGCTCTCTTCAATCTCCAAAACGTCATAAACCTCATCGACAGCACGAAACTTCGTCAATGTTTCGTCGCTGTCGGCAGCAGCAACAACGTCGCCCACGGACACCGCCAAATCAACATCCACCATAGCAGCGTCGATATCGTGCACAATAATCGCAGAAGGATCATCGCTCTCACTGCCAAAAGTCTCGTCCAAGGTCATGAAACTCATTGCGTCGAGATCACCGACACTACGATCATCGACAACATCAGTGACAAGCGAGTCATCAGTTTCGCTACAAAAAGTCTCGTCCAGAACCACAAAGCTTATCTCGTCAAGATCACAATCATCGCGATCGTTGGCGATATCTGTCTCAGTATCAGCCTCATGCTGTAAGTCAGCCATTTCATTGAAATCGTCACCCACAGAATCAATGACACTAGAGACCGCATCATCTAGGTTGAATTTATCTATTCTACTTCTGAAGGACAAGTAATTTTCGACTACCGCCTTGTCCCCTTTACTCAATCTAAATTCTTCTCGGAGGACATCCTTTACATTTGCACCGGTGCACTTGACGTGTTCCCAGGCCATATCACAAATTGCTCCGATATTGAATGGTTCGATCTCCGAATTGATATCACTGATCATTTCGTCATCAGTCTCGACAACAGTACAAGCGTCAGAATCACACATCTCAATCGTAGATGCGTCAGAACCAGATAGCGAACCATCACATCGTTCGGTATCACTGTGCCCAGCGTTTCCCGATGCAGGAGATCCCACTTCCTGGCTCTGCGATTCGGAACATTCCGAGGTAGACTTCTCTCCCTGATTTTTCTCCGGTGCCATTGCCCCTTCCCTGATAAACAAAGGTGTAAAATGATTATTATTTAATCGAATATAGACGGTTACACGATTTCCACGTCCATAAATGCGAGGCTCCTGCAATAGGTCTGCATAGCAGACCAGTCTAACACCGAAAACCAATGAAATCAGTTGCATCTCGGGCTCACCACCACATTCGGCTTCTGATTTCAACACATTAATCATATCATTAATGATCACGGCGGGCATCATCAACAATTTGCGACTTCTTAGCAAATGTTTCTTAAATTCCGGTACACTCATCTCGCAACCCAACACTTGCCTTGCACTATCGAAAAGACAATTTCCATCGCCAACGGCCCTTCCCTCTCTTAGTTCTAAAAGTGGGATCAAACCTTCACAAGTTGAATTCCCCGCATTCTCGACACTGTTGTTACCTTCTTCTCGCTCATCCATCGTCTCGCACCCGGCATCAGCTCCCCCCTGCGCTGATTTTTCTGTCTCAATCCCGCAAGCATCATCACTCAAAGGTGAATCGCGCAGCGGGTCGTCGTCGTCACACACATTCATCGATGGTAGGTAATTCTCCCTCAACTTTGTGAAATTCTCGTAGTCGCCATTTTAGTGCACTCGCATACGAGTAGCATCTTAGCAGTCTTTTAGACTCAGTCCGAGTGCACTAAGACCGTGAAAACCCGGCTATTATGACGATTATTGGTATTAAATTCGGTGTTAAATCGTGCTGAACCATTATTTGGGTACCTATTTGTCCGATATAATGTTACAAATCGAAATGATCCTATGTATGAAGAGTAAAAAAAAAATAAAACCATCTAAAATACAGTTACAACTTATAACGTATCTGTATATTAGATTTAATTTCAACAAAAATAATCAAATAAAGTGTTGTAAGTTTAAATGTAACACTATATTACTAAAGGGTGATTCTTTAAGAGGTATAGGATTTGATTTAAAAAAAAAACACAAAAAATTTGAAAAATTTGATGAAATCTTTATTGGAATCGATAGAACGATCAATATAATTTAATGTTTGAAGATGATTTCATGCAAATGCTGGCCGCGGCTCCGGTTTAGATGGCCCATTCGCAAGGCCCAATTTCGGCACACTCTCCAACATATCAGCCGGTATATCACGAATAAATGCTTCAATATTGGCTTCCAGTGCGTCAATCGTTGCTGGTTTATCCCTGTAGACATGAGCCTTAACATGGCCCCACAAGAAATAGTCCAAAGGCGTTAGATCACACGATCTAGGCGGCCAATTGACGGGCCCAAAACGTGAGATAAACTGTTCACCGAAGGCGGCTCTCAATTGGGCCATTGTTTCGCGTGCCGTGTGGCATGTGGCACCGTCTTGTTGAAACCACATGTCAAGCATGTCCAATTCTTCCATTTTGGGCAAAAAAAAAATCGCCAATCATCACACGGTAGCGCTCGCCATTCACAGTAACGTTACGGCCATTGTCGTCTTTGAAAAAGTACGGCCCGATGATGCCACCGGCCCATAATCCACACCAAACAGTACATTTTTCGGGATGCAGTGGTAGCTCTTGCAATGCTTCTGGCTGGTCTTCACTCCAGATGCGGCAATTATGCTTATTGACATATCCATTCAACCAGAAATGAGCTTCGTCGCTGAACACAATTTTTCGATAAAAAAGTGGATCTTCCTCCAACTTTGCCAATGCCCATTCACCAAATGTTAGACGTTGTGGGAGGTCGTGTGGCTTCAATTCTTGCACCAGCTGTATCTTGTAAGGTTTTACACCCAAATCCTTTCGCAAAATTTTCCACGTAGTGGAGTAACAGAGGCCCAATTGCTGCGAACGGCGGCGAATCGACATTTCACGGTCATCACTAACACTGGCGGATACAGCCGCAATATTTTCTTCGGTCCTCACTCTACGTATGCGTGTTCGTGGTTTAATGTCCAATAATGTAAACTGGGTTCGAAATTTAGTCACACGCTTCCGAATAGCTGCCTCAGTAGGCCGACCAAACTGCCCATAAATTGGAAGAAGTGCGCGATGCACTCTCTTAACCGAGCATGCATTTTGATAGTAAAATTCAATAATTTGCAAGCGTTGTTCGTTCGTAAGTCGATTCATGGTTAAATTATAGACCAAACTGAACAAGTTTGACAATGACACAAGACACGATTCACGCGTGATCTGTCAAAAACAGTGTTGCCAAAAAGATACCAGCAAAAAAATCACCCTTTATAAACGACACCAAAACTTCCGTATTCTGATAAAGAAGGTAGTATTATTTCAACTTACCACGGTTTATTTGCAGGCGTCGTGCACTACTGCTTGTTCTAACGTGAGAAGTAACACTGTTCGAGAACAAAGCTTGCCCAAACTGGCTTAGTAATAGACCGTTACATCACCATCTAGCGGTGATTTTATAGAACTAGAATTATAACGATATTTGAGGTGAAATATGAAATAAAACCGAATCGAACTGTGTATATAACTCAAAATCAATGATTTTTGAATTGTAACGGTATATTAGCGGAGGTGCGATATGTAATAATAAGAAAGTAAAAAAAAAAAACATAAATTTTCAAAATCAGCCATAAATGTGTTATCTTGAACAAATGAAGCTTGGATTTTTTTTAACGCAGAGGGATTTTAAAACACTATTCAAAGCAATTAATAACATTTTAAAATAATATCAAACTTTTGAGCTATAACTGTTTCTATGGGTTTTCTGGAGACCATAGATTTTTTTTCAATTACTATTTTTCATTGTTTTATAGCAAACGGGCAATCGGGAGTTCTCGTCTCGCATTTATAATTACAAATCCTAAGAAATTAGATAATAAAAAAGGCTTGTCCGATTTTTTGGCGAAAAATTATACTGTGCGTCGCTTCATTCTTCGATATAAAACATTCACATCGTAGATGTTCAGAGGATGAAAAAATAATTTTAATAACATAAATCTAATTTTGAACATAAATATTAACTTTAATTGCAATTGAACTTAAGTACGCTGCTATTTTCATTTTCAGAATTTAACTTAAAAATGATGAAACCAATGTGTTTATGGTAAGAATCTTGCAAAATTATCGTCTCTTAATTAAAGGGCGGTTATAAAATTTCGCAAAGGTTTGTGATGTACAGTGCCACCATCTTAACTGTTCAGTTGATAGCGGCGCTAGTAGAGAATTTTGTATTGCCATTTAAGAAATTTACCTATCAAAACGGGAATTTAATATCAAATTTCAAGTCAAATCTTTAAATTTAAATAAAGTTAATCTAGAAATCTTAGTAAATAAATAAATAATACAAAAAATGCGGAACAACAGGATTTTATTTATATTATTTTTAAATAATTGTGGTCGTGGTCTCTGAGTTCGAGCGGCCACACTCCAGGAATCCCAGTCGTAATTGGTGTTCCCGAGCCATCTGCTGATTCCCACAGTTCATCTTCTGGGTCACTCGAATCGCTTTCACTATTACTCTGTAGTTGAATTATAAAAGGTTCATCTAAATACGCATCTTTCTGTCTGTATTCGTTCTCAATTTTTGTGACATGGTCGCAATGATTTTTCCACTCCGCCCGTCTGATTTCGCGGAATGCATCTTCAATCAATTTAGGCATTTCTGCACTTGATTTCCAACATTTTTTCTGCTACTTTCTTCTTCATCGAGCTCTATATCGTTTCAATTGCATTTAAATCGCAATGATAAGGAGGCAATCGAACAATGTCATGACCATGACTTTTTTAATAAATTGTCAATTTCTTATTCAAGAGTAGGCTTATTTCTTTTTATTAACTCGTAAAGCTGAGGCTTTGTCATTTGTTCGTGAAAGTCCACCCTGTTTTCTAAAAGCCACTTTTGCATATCAGCCTTAGTGTGGTTTGAGTTAGGACACCTATTTGGGCGTATGCTATGATAGGGTGCATTATCCATCACAATAAGCGTCGGTTCACGCAGATTTGGCAGTAATTTTTCAAGAATCCATTTTTTGAAATTACTATTGTTCATTTCGTCGTGGTAGTCCCCACTTTTTGTGTTTGATTTAAAAACGAGAAGTGCGTTCTCCACAAAACCTTCTTGTCCGCCTGCATGAACAATAATCCACCTGTTCCCTTTCGAGACGGGTTCCAAATCACCGTCAACTCCAGGACTTTGCCAAAATTTGCCAGTTGAGTGAGATGAGTGTATGTAGGTTTCATCAATAAACAACTGGTTATTTGTCTCCACGCTCATTTTTCTCAATTTTATGTAGATATACCGCCCTTCACACAGAACTTTCCTATTTGATTTAGTTGTTTTAAAACGAAATCCTATTTTGTGGAGCAACTGTTGAAACGGTTTCTTGTAAAATAGTATTGGAAATCCATTCGAAATCCAATCTAAGATGACATTGTCTTCATGACATCTTTCTTCGGTTTTTCATCGGTGAAGTAAAGTTAGAAGATGTGTCTCCTTGCACTGATATATCTCTTTCTTCTTTCAATATTTTGTGCACTGTTTGTACACTAACTCCCGTTGATGCAGTGCGGTTTGTTATGTTACGCAAATGTCTTGCATCACAATTTGGTTCTCGATGAAGTTCCGTGAATTCATGTTCTTCTTTGTGGAAATGATAAACATTTGCAACCATGTGACGACCCTACAAAAAACAATACCTACATTATTAAAATCACGTTTAACACGTAACATGTTATTTATTATTAAACTAGCTCAGTGCATCTATTAATTACACCCAACATAAATACACCCCAAATATAAACATTAATTTGCCCTTACCTTACTGTGCATAACATTTCTCCGTTTACTTGTACCTTCGATGCTGACTGTATTTAATAAAAACTTTTGGCGCGAACTGAGTAACACTAGTGATTCGGCCGAAACAGAGAGCGGTCCCAATCTTACGAACGCAAAGATAATGTGCATGTACATTTACACCACAATTGGTAAGTTTGGAATGAAAAATGTTTTGACATTTTGGATTTTTGTGATGCATTTTTGGCACTTGGGCCATTTATTAAAGTTCACGCAATGGATGATAAATGAAAGAGTCGTTAGGCACACAAGAAAATATAATGAACGAACGGCACAAGAAATTACAAGACTCGGTTACACGACTTAATACGCGATTTCACTCCAGGAGCGGTCGGGCGCGACTGGCGCAACTCATCTAATTTGTTGACATGGCAAAAACTTATGCGCTCAGTCGCCACAATATTCCCCCCTTTACAAAAAAAATTTTTGGAACAAAATTTTAAAATAATCAAAAGTGATACATTTTTCTTGATCCTACTGTACATTCATATGCTCGGTTCGACTGCCTACAAAAGCACACAGAAACGCTGATGCGGAATTAAAAGGAAATGAACATTGAAAACAAAAGTGTCTGCTTACAAAGTACATGCAATAACAGTTGTTGAACGTCCTGTTGCGTCGTTACAAAAACAATTCTTGGTATTGGAAATCATGGGATAGTAACACAATACAAATTCATGAGACGTTCGTTGTTCTATTACTAAAATTATATTAAAGGTATATTTATCTTTCGACCGTTCCCTCTATGGTCCTGGCCAGAAACCGAGTGGAAAATTATCATTGCACTACATATTTATTCATGTTTAGATCTTTTATTTAGTCTTGGCTAACAGATTTCGAGCCGCCGAGCCTTGGTTATTTGACAAAGGCTAGACACACGGATTATCCATAGCATACCTTTATCACCGTGAGTTTTCCTTTGCACAAATTTATTTCCGCATAAACGTAGTACTGTGGAGGAAAAGGATTAGTAAACTTTTATTTCGCGAAAGCTACCCTAATTACTAAGGCTGAAAACCCTATTTACTAACCTAACCCTAAACGCGGAAAACTTCTAGCTAAATATACAAACGGTTTAGAAATCGAAGGCCGCTTCTAACCTTACACTTTCACTTTCAAATCTCATTCCCTAGCTAAGAAAGTAATTCAGAACCTGAAACTTCACACCAGAGCTGATAATCTGGGACGCAATTCCCACAGGTGATGTTAGGTTACAAATCCAAAACCACTCTCCTACTTTCGAATTTAAATGCAAACGAAACTCCCTAATAGTAATAAATTCGCAAAATGGCGAATTTGCCTACGAGCGCAGCAGACGTATTTAAAAAAATTCCCTTAAACAGGCCCCGAAGAACCGCTGCAAGAAATAAAGTGGTGTAAATGGATTGAGGCTTTGAGTAGCGCCCTGTATGATTCCTTATCAACAAATTTTTTGAAAAAGCCTGAAAAGCCTGAAAAAAAAATGTGGGAAAACATAATCCCATTGCCTGGGTAGAGACTACAATTTATGTGATAACTTTATATAAATGTCGAATGTTTGTTTGTTCATAATTTTTTTTTAGGTTATTTTGTTTTTTAGGTTAGTTTAGGTTATTTGCGTGAAGTAAAAAAATATAGTGTAAGTATGAATTATTTATTTATTATTAATGTTTTACTTAATGAAAAAGAAATATAGTGTAAGTAAGTATGAATTATTTATTTATTATTAATGTTTTACTTAATGAAAGATTTTTAATCCCCAGAATGAGCTTGGTGGAACGATGTCATACATGGTTCAACGCATAATGCAACATTACAAATTTCGCATACGTATTTTGAACGTTTTTCTTGGTTGCGTGTACTGCAGAATCTGCAACGTTTGAACGTCGACAATTTTAAAAAATGTTGTCCTTGCCGACTCAACCTTATCTCGTCAGGCACTCCGAAAACTCCGCCTTTTTTATTTTTGAACAGCACTGGATCTTGTTTTTTTAATGACAGATGTGCAGATTTCAGACTTCTCGCCAAACGCAATCTAAAATCCCTGTGTATGTTTTGTCGGCTTTCATTCTTGTGTTTATACAAAATATATGAATTAATCACAGCGCTCTCAAACAAGAACCAGAAAATCCTAAACCAAGATTTATTAGACCTGCGACCAATGCTATACGAGCTTCGGAAGTGATCGAAATGATCTACTCCACCCATGTGTCTCGTGTATTCTGCAATAGCAGATGGGCAGAACATGTCCTTTTTTTGCCCGTCCTTTTGGGTTCTTTGGATTATTTCAGTCCTTCTGGGATCTACTGCAGTGGTAATTACGTAAACATCTTTTGTGTCTTTCCATTTTATAACCGCTGAAGGAGGGCAATCGCGGAAAGTAAATTCACCTGGTGCGAGTTTATTTTCTCGGATCTGTTGTCGCTCTTCTGGGGTTCGAGCTTTTTGAATAGCCAAATCCTTGGGAAGACCTTTACGCTGCATCCGAACAGTTGCAATCGCGAAAAGTCCTCTGTTATAAAGGCATTCCATGAGAGCTACGGATGAAAAAAAATTGTCAAATCCCGATAGTGTATTTCTTGGTAGCCCTTGACTTAATTTGTTTATGACTCTGTAACCCAGCCCTTCTTCGGTGGGTTCCATATCTTTGCCTACGTATATGTCGGTTTGATAGATATACCCAGTTTCTGAGTCACAACGGCACCATGCTTTAAACCCCCGTTTTATTGGCTTATTTGGCATATATTGCTTTTTGCTATCACGCCCCTTAAATTTGATCATACTTTCATCTATAGACTGCCTTTGCGAATTGGTTGCATTCTCCTGAAACGTCCTGTTTAGTATGGTCAGCATAGGTCTTATTTTTTGTAGTTTATCGTGATCTCTGTAATTACGGGGTAAATGGGTTGTCATATCACATGCGTGTATGTTCTGAAGTTTTTTGAATCTTTTACAGGTCATGGTAGTACTAATTTCAACATTGTTGTAAAATGGATCAGAATTCCAATACAGTTCAATATCTGGCAAAGGGTTTAGGCCCATGAGAATTATAATAGCAAGAAATGCTTTAACTTCAGCTACATTAGTGTCTTTCCAAAATTTACTCCGCTTTACTCCTGCATATTTATTAGTATTTAATACAATCATTTCAAAAAGTTCTTCTGGAAAAAGATTATTGAAATATTGAATAGGAGTACTTCTATGATCATATTCTTTTGTTGCCGCTAAACCTTCGCTAAACTGAGGTTCCACCCAATTTTCTGCATTGGTGGTCCATATTCTGTTTCGGGATTGTAACTGAGAATATGTTGGGAATACGACAATATCATGTACTGCTAAATCAGCATGAGCAGACAAAGATGGCAGGATTTCCTCATCGGCAACAGGAGCAAGGACTTGAGAAGGAGCGGCAGAATCACGGGCTTGAGAAAGACCAGGTAAAGGCAGCGGCATCTCTTCATCGGCGGCAGATGCACGGGCTTGAGAAGAAGCAGGTAAAGGCGGCGGCATCTCTTCATCGGCGACCAAAGCACGGGTTTGAGAAGGAGCTGGCAATGGCGGCGGCATATCTTCATCGGCGATCGAAGCACGGGCTTGAGAAGGAGCTGGTAAAGGCGGCGGCATCTCTTCATCGGCAGCAGAAGTATGGGCTTGAGAAGTACCAGGTAAAGGCGGCAGCATCTCTTCATCGGCGGCAGAAGCACGGGCTTGAGAAGGGGCAGGCAAAACCGGCGGCATCTCTTCATCGGCGGCAGAAGTACGGGCCTGAAAAGTACCAGGTAAAAGCGGCAGCATCTCTTCATCGGCGACAGAAGCACCGGCTTGAGAAGGACCAGGTAAAGGCGGTGGCATCTCTTCATCAATACCTTCTAATATATGTATCAATTGGGCGGTTGACATACCTTGCATGTCGTCCAACAACACATCTATTGATTTGGGTACATAGTCTGAAGTTGCACATATTTCATCCTCTTCATCATCTTCTGATGATGAATTCCAGACTTCCAGAATATCTGCTATTTGTTTATCTCTAAGCGGTTGCAGCCTCTGTTGAAAAAATAATAATGGTGCTCATTTCTAGATGATATTTGAATAGATTTTGCAATAGAATCCCAATTTTAGTATAATTTGTGTAAAACAAATCTAAATCATGGGTAGTTTTCAGTAAAAATTTTAATATTTTAAAAATCACAAACAATGTCGGGTGAAAAGGCTAGTATATAAAAGTTGATAAATTTGAACAGGCAGTGGTTAAATAGCTCCCACAAATTATTTCGACTCAACAGGCTATGGTCACATGTTCCCCACATTGTTATTTGCCTTATTTTAGACAATTTAGCAAGAAATCAACTAGAAATAATGTAAATCTTGATAGAAAGATTAAAAATCTCTAATATATCAAAAAATTGCACGACTTACATTTCTTTGTTTCGGCATAATCTAAATAAAACTTGGACAGTCACACAAAAACACTGTGGTACCGGACACTCAAAACTCAAATGGCTGTCAAGTGTACCATTCGTTCGTATACACAGAGCTTGCTAATCGGAACCACAGAGTACATATTTATGATTAAATTTTGACAGATTATGGGCTTTTCGTTGCCAAAACCTGGCTACGGCATCGAAAAATCTATGTGGGAAGCATACGTCCGCGGCCTGCTTAAGGGTATATTTTGTTTATGTGTGTTCAAGATATACTAGAAAATAATTTGATAAAAACATACAGAAAACAAAAGTTTCCTGAAAACACAACGTATGGCATACAGCATACTATACAAAATTATGTGATAAAAAAATTTGGAAATAAACTCTACGTATAGTATACTTGACAAAACCAATTTAGGGATATAAAATAAAATGAAATTAAATAATTTAATCGAATTAAACAACTTAGTGGGCGTCAAATGACTGATGATGGTGATGATAAACAACTTTAATCAGTGTTACAACAAAAAACTTTTTCAAAAATAAGAATACAGTTCACGAAAAAACAACAACAATCTATAAACCATACACGGCACTAACAACAAAGAACACGTCCTATTTATGATGGTAGTTATATTCAATTCAATTCAAATACTTTTATTCAGTATGTTTACTTAATGAACGTGAAAGTTGTTAGTTTCAGAATTAACGGATTATGTGGAGAAGAAGCTAACAAAGAAACACCACATTTATTCTTTTCAAAACACGTTTTAACTTAATTAACAGAGTTTTCAACTTAAAATATTAGTCATGAATGTGTTGAACACTAGTCACAATAGTCCTGTAATTAATATTAGTCTACTGTTTAATGCCAAACATCTTTGTCTTCTAAATAATCCTTGATGTTATAGTAAGCGTTTTTGCACAGAATGTGCTTAACACATTTTTTAAACCGCGTTGGAGGTAACTCTAATATATCTTGAGGAATTTCATAGTAGAACCTTATACAGTGCCCCATAAAGGATGTATTAACTTTTGCAAGTCTAACAGCCGGTTTCTTGGGCGCTGTTCAAAGTTGTGATTTATTGACATATATTGTTGGTTTCTTCTCAATCTGAACGCTGTGGTACGACGCGTTGTCCATTACAACCACAATTCGGCAGCAACTTATCTTTTAACTTTTCATCTACCCACTTAAAAAGTAGGTCCACTCATATCTCCATGATAGTCAACGGTTCTAGCATCTGATTTGAATATGGTCAATGCATCATCCACTAAGCCATTTCGACACCCAGCGTGGATAATTACCAATCGCCGTCCTTTCCCAATATCAGCATGAATTCCGGGTTCTGACGATGATTGCCAACATTTGCTGGCATGGTGACTGGCGTTGATGTATGTTTCATCAAGAAAATATATGTTGCGGTTTTGCGTTCTGTAATTTCTGATTTGTGTAAGATATCTTTTCCGCCACACTGTAATATTAGGCTGCTCTATAAGGAGATGTCTCTTTGATTTGCATTTTTTGAAACGGTAGCCCATTTTGTGTAAAAGCTGTCTTAAATATTCCCGTCCACAATTCAATATGCCATCCTGTCTCAAACTTGATAGTGACTTACGTACACTTGGTATTTTTTTTTAGCTTCGTAAAACTGATGAATTTTTCTTCTGATAACTCCAAGGTCAAAATCATCCACAACGTGTTTTTTCTTTAGAACTTTTGGTTTTATTGGCGATTGAAATTTTAATTGGCTTGAATTTTCAATTGATAAATAACCCGCATAAATCACATTATGCACGGTTCTTTTGCTGTACCCCGTAGCCTCCGCAACAATTTTGGCAATATTCACGTCATTTTTGAATTCAAAGCTTTCTTTGTCTCCTTTTCTTTTCTTAAAATATTCAGCCACCTTAAAAATGACAGTCTTCATATCACGAGATACCTTCGAATATTTATCTCATGTGCGTCTGACATAGACAGTCCGATACAAATAACACTACCTGCCGCCACGAGCGTTGACGGCGAACCAGTGCTGCTAACTCTGCTAAGCCAAAACGGGCTGCTTGGCCTTTGAAAAAGCGCTAGAAAGCGCTAAATAGCAACTGGAAATAAAGCGCCAAATCTGGCGCCAAATTAAAACTACCAATGCATTAATCGCACTTTAATTTGACGTTATGAAATAAAATAAACAGTCTGGGTGTGTCCGTCCCATACAACAAAATCAAATAACACAGTAAAATTAAAACAATTCAAGCAAAATACAAAGTGGTCAATCAATTACCACACTGTCAATACTGTCATCAGATTCGACTACTTCACCGTGAGACACTACATTTGCTCTAGAACCAGACGAAGTAGATGGTTGGCCTTCGTCAATGTTTGATCTTATTTCAAATTTATATTTGTCTGTAGATGTAATTTTTTTCAAAACCGAGTCTGGCAGCTGATAATTTGCACAGTTACTTTTTTTGAAAGAAAGTCCATAGCGAATATTACGTCTAAGCCTAAAGAATTTCGCAGCTTAGTTTTGACCACATTCATGGTGCTGAACACTCTTTCAATATCAGCATTAGAGTGTGGCACAGACGATAAAGAGATATTAATAGTCAGCGAGAGGGCGTATGAGAGAGACACATCTGGTTTTCTTTTAAAAAGCGCTAGTTTTAGCGCTAGGCGCTAAAGGGCGCTATATACAGTTAAAAGCGCTAGATCTGGGGCGCAGCCGATTCTCCCCCCCGTCTCGCCGCGCGCATACCTCAGGGAGTGCACAGCACTAATGGTCACACTATATGTCAAGTCTTAGCGCTGACCCTGTTTGCCGGCGCTTCACGATTTTCGTCGGTATTGGTGACAAAAAGTTCGTTAGAAGATGTACACCCTTATTGTCCATCCACTTGACAAAAGATATTCCCTTAAAGCTGGTAGTGTAGGTATCTCCTCTTTTCATATCTTTATCTTGTGGCAAATTTTTGGGAGAACTCGGGGCTTTGCGAAGGCTCCAACCTCGTTCGGATTGGAATTCTTCAGGTGACATGAACAGGAAGAGTGTCGATAGTCCGAACACCTGTTTAGATGGACGTGCATTCTGACAAAGTTTTCTATCTGTGATACGCTGGTAAACATATTCACCGCTGGCCACATAATCCTACCGAATATCGGTAATAGAGTTTCAACATTTATAAGGATGATACAGTCTTGATTTTTCCTCCATGGACTGTAGTTGAATCACTAATTGCAAAAAGGACACATCTTCAGAGTGTAAAATGTTTAGGAAACTATAAAATGTAAATATCTTTTAATACAATGATTTTCTTACTGTAGTTTTGTTTTCCTTTAGATCTATAACTCTCTTTAGAAACCTGTAGTGACACTGTGAGGGTGAATACTTTATGAGTCTACAATTTATTGGCTTTTAAAATCCATTTAAATGTGCCCTTTTTGCTAAAAACTCTGGAGATATGCCCTTTTTACAATTAACTAAGAAAATTAAAACCACAATTATTAAGAAAAATTAATGTTATTTATTAAAATCTTAATAATTATCAATTAAATATATGTACACTAATGTTGTAGTCTCTCATCGCGCTGTGCTCTGTTTTCCGTTGGCCAATCGAATATTTCTTTCAAGAATTTATCATGTTCTACAGGAATATAGTCCTTCAGGTTCATTAGGTCATTCATCTTGCTTTGTAGCATTGATATTTTATTTGAGTTCATTAATTATTATTATTATTAGGATTAAAAAATGTTGTTGGTGTGGTAGGGCAAATTCAAAAATTCGAGCAAAAAGGGCACATGAGTGTGGTTTCGTGTCATTTTTGCGCTGAACAGAGTTGACTGCACTCGAATAATTCTAAAACTATAGAGACTTGAGGCGCCCTTTTTGCAGATAATGTAGACATAACCTTGCAGACCACATTTATGTCAAAAAAGATGTTTGAGTACCAAAGTAGTAAATGTGCCCTTTTTGCAATTAGTGATTCAGTTAAATTCAATGCTCAAATGCTTACCGTTGATGAAGGGTATTTCAGCAATATGAGTAGATAATTCCCACAATCTCGATCGGATAATGTCACATTCGTCGTTGTTGGGCCAAACAGTCCTGACCAAACTCCGAAAGTCTTTAAAACGCAGGAACTTGGTGGTGTGCCTTAATAAATAAAATAAAAAAAAAAAAAAACTCACTCAAGCAGAGGCAGAGAACAACCTTCTCCTGTAATGCATTTTCTCTTGACGTCAGCGCCGGCGACCGCGGTGAAGCTCGTGATATTTTGCGTTTCCGGGAATTCATTACGATGATACGAGTCGGTAAACCTTGGCTTCTATTAAAACGGCGCGTGATAGTAGCCGCGTCCTACACGTTAGACGTTCAAAGCAACAACTGACAATAGATATGATTGTGCGTTTGAGCTAAAATGAATATTTATGGTAAAATATCGTCGCTATATATGGTATCGTCGTTGTGTTATCACACAATAAATACGGCATTGTCCGAGTGGCGCAACATGTTTTGTGTTACTCAGATATTTTTCACCTGGGATTTTTTTCACCTGGGATTTACATTGTTAGTCATGGGTGCACGACGTGCATTTTGACATTTTGCAAAGAGTCAATATGATTAAATATAAAAACGTGGTGACACTAAATTCAAACGATTTTTTTAACATTCAGCATCGAAACTAACGCGCGGACGTCTCTTGACGTGTAAACGACCAGTATGGGCGTCATATGCATATGGCTTCTACGCCGTGTCGCCCATATGGCTATGCATGGGCCATCACTCCATAAACTTCATTCTGTATCACTCTTGAACCGAGAAGGACTAGACAAACCAGCAACAAGTATGTTCCTAAGAACCTTTGCATTTCCACAAAACTGTGTAGCTTCGCTGGGGTCGTGGGATTGTCACTGCTGGAGTAACAAACCCGCCACATGTATTACGTGAGGAAAAGTAAGTTATAAGTGCCTGCATGTGAACATGAGCAGGCAGGCTTTTCGAAATTGGATCAACGCTATGAAAACTGATTAGGTGATACGGACGGCGCAGTGCGCACTTTTGAATCATTCGGTCGTTCTTAAATTTGAAAAAATTAAACTTTACGGCTAAGACTCGAAAGACATCGCATTATATACCTTTTACCTCTGAGTACAAAAATGTCTCCATCACCTAGCTTCGATGCTTCATTTCGAAGTTATGGCCCGTACGCTCATGTGACACTGACTGTAAGTAGGATTGGCTTCGCTTGTTATTTGTTCTTCTTGATCATTTATTTATTTATTTATTTAAGGAGAAAAAACAGAATTGACAAACTTATAGTAAAAAAAATATTAGAGTCAATATAGTACATTTTGCCAATTCCTCAGCATTTCCCACAGATAGGTAATACTTAATATAATAAATAAGTAAGAGGCGCAATACAGGACTTAAGATTAAGTTCTAAGATCAAAATGAACAAACACTAAAGCAACTAACTATTTTAGAAAGAGATACATACACAAACAATCATTAATGTTACATCAAGGACTATGCAACTATCACAAATTTTTCAAAATTGAAATAAACATTTGTTTACAACGGTACTTGGAAAAGTAAAATAAGTCGACTTTTGTAAACGAAATATTGTAGGTATCACACATTCGGTACAATGGAGCTCTCTTACCGGCATTGGTTCTTGTAATGCCAAGCGAAAAAACGCGCATGCTTCTTTGAGGACGGACAGGTACTCGGAAACATATCTTTGATAGTAGATCGGAGCAGTTCAGCTGTGATGTGCAAATGCCCTGGAGAACATTCAAGTCAGCCAATGTGCGACGATTTTTCAGTGATAACATGTTATATTTTATCAGTAGATCCGAGTAAGACAATTTCGGACATCTCATTCTAAAGTTTAGAGCACGGAGAAATTTCTTTTGAATCATTTCCAACCGCTTGTTATACACGTCATAGAGAGGATTCCACACCACAGATGCGTATTCGAGATGTGAGCGTACCAGAGACTGATAGAGTGTTATGTAGGTTTCAGGTTTCTTAAATTCTTTACATATGCGCAATATAAAACCTAACATACGATATGCTTTATTTACTATATACTCTACATGCCCATCGAAGAGTAACTTTGAGTCAAAATAAACACCTAAGTCACGAATTGACATTACTCTGTCTAAATTGCACTGACCCAACTCGTAAGTATTATAATTAATGTTATGGCTTCTGGAAAATGTGATGACTTTACATTTATCATTGGCCAGAGAGATCTTATTATTAACACAGTAGTCATAAAACCTATTAAGATCCTGTTGTATCAATGAGCAGTCAGCTATGCTTTTAATTTGCTTGTAGATCTTGAGATCATCAGCGTACAGGAGATAATTGCTATGCTGAAAGCACCCACCGATATCATTCAAAAATACTACAAAGAGCAATGGTCCCAAAATTGACCCTTGCGGGACGCCAGAGCTTACGGTAGAGACGACAGATGTGTAGCCATTAAGTGTGACAGCCTGAAGTCTACAACACAGGTAAGAAGCAAACCAGCGGAGTAAGTTTCCTTTGATGCCATTGAAGGAGAGCTTTTTCAAAAGAAGCAAATGATCAACTTTATCGAAAGCTTTTCGAAAATCAGTATATATAGAGTCAACTGGGATATTTTTGTCTAAAGATTCAAAGATAAAGTTGGAATAAACTAAGAGATTTGTAATTGTGGACTTAGACTTTACGAAGCCATGTTGATTTGTATCAAGCGACCCTTCCATATAAGAATATAGTCTGGCATGAACAAGCTTTTCAAAGCACTTAGCTATTGCTGACAGTATCGATACAGGTCGATAGTTACCAATTATATTTCTCGCACCTGACTTGAAAATAGGCGTTACATGAGCTAACTTCCACTGAACTGGCACTGTACCTTCTTTTAAACTTTTATTAAATAATAGCGTGAGCGGAACACATATAAATTTAGCAATTTTTTTCAAGAGTAAAGGACTAATTTTATCGTGGCCAGGACCTTTGTTACAGTCTAAGGTATCCAATATTTTAAAAACCTCATCTTCCGTCAGCTCTATGTGAGGTAGATGCATCTCAGAGTTAGCATCAGGCTCAGTGTCGCAGAGGTCATCCGTGTCATATGCCTGAGAAGAATAAGGCTCAAAAACTGATAAAAAATAGGACGAAAACATATCGCATATCTCCCCAGGATCATGAGAGGACTGGCTTCCCTCTTTCATACATGATGGGTAACCCATATTTGATTTTCTCAGGTTAGATGTATAACTCCAAAACGCCTTGATATTGGACTTCATCGCGTCCTCTACTCTTCGTAAATACGCATCATGGCAGCCGGTCAACAGTAGCTTTGCGTTAGCTCTTAGAGCAGCAAATCTACGGTAATCATATTGCCGACCATACACTTTCCATCTGCGCCGAAATTTCTCTTTGGTTTTTAAAGCTTTCTTTAGTTCAGGTGTAAACCAGATGGGGTAATTAGATGATTTAGTTTTGACAAGTGGTGTTGTCTTATCTAAAATACTGTATAAAATATCGTAAAATACACTCACAGCTTCCTCTATATGTAGAGAGGCAAGCTGATCCACCCAGTTTATATTAGCGCAGTGATCGGTGATCGCCTCAAAGTCCGCTTTATAAAAGTTATATTTAGGAACGTTATGCTTACTCATTGAAACAGATTTTTTTAATATTGGTAACTCTATGATTAAGGGGGGGTGGTGGCTATCGACGTTTACCAAAGGACTATCGGAAATAACCACCGTAGAGTCATCCAAGTCTAACATTACCAAGTCGAGCAATTTATTCAAGTCATTCTCCATTGAGTTAAACTGCTTAATATTAAGTAGAGCAATAACATTACTGAGTAGTACCTCTATATCTGATAACGGTTTAGACATTACTCCCAGTTGACTGTTGTCTGGGAAAGACCAAGTCACTTCCGGTAAGTTATAGTCACCCATCAAACAAAAGTTAAAGTCCGGCAGCTCAGTAAAAACATCAAAAAACTTTAGGAGATGACTTTCATAAATATTTTTTGGCGATGAAGGTGGTATATAGCATACACTAAGGAAAACTCCATCCCCAACGGATGGCAGAAGCAACAATAACTCCTCAACCAGCGGTGATTCCCAGTCAGTTCTACGAATCACCTGCAAGTCCCTTCTCACAGCCACCAGCACTCCACCGCCATCCTTCTTATTTGTAACAGCGTAATTTCTATCTCGGCGAAAAATACAATAGCGACCATCACATATCTCAGAGTCAGAGATACCCTCCCTCAGCCATGTCTCAGTGAGCACTATGATGTCATAGTCACTATTTAAAATGTTTAAGCGTAAGTTAAATAATTTCGTGCGCAGACCACGGCAATTTTGATAATAAACATTTAATAACTCAGCCATCGAAATATACGAACGTTTTTGTATTATAGATTTGGAAAAAAGTATATGATGAAATTATGTTATATTGTAGACTGTGACCTAACATGTACAAGAGGTCCATTAAAAGCGTGCTTTGTTTTAAAAATTGTGTGCGAGAGTTAAAATAAATTCTACAGAATGTGCGTAAACCATACAACAGTGTGTAACAACCTAGTAAGAGCCACAATACAGCAAGAAGATATATGAATGGTTCTGACAATGAAAAGTACCTAGTTACGTAGATCCATACAAAACATAATAGTCATATAATTTTCGATAGATCGTTTTCATTTCTTATTTTAATAATGCCACTCGTATCGGTTTTACGTACTCTAATAGTTGCGCTCTTTATCCATATGTGCTTGAAACCATTAGCTCTACCCACTTTGCGCGTTTTAGCGTAGAGAATTTTGGTTTTTAATGTTAAGTGCTCATTGATGTGAAAACGGCCGGTTGGCACAGATAAACCGAGCTGCTCAGTAGTCAGCTGGCGACGGACGCGCGCCGCATCCAGGACATCATCACGGAGGCGGCGCGAGGAGAGCTCTACCACTATGTTTCTAGGTCTGCCGGCACCCGTCGCCGTCACTCCATGCGCTACACGGTGCACGGCGCGAATATTACCAGCATCGATAGGCACACCGACCAATTTTCCTATGTTGCAGACGAGCTGGACCAGATTTTCGCTACTCTTTTCAGGGATTTGTTGAATCTCCAAGTTGCACTGCCTGGCTGTCTCGTCCATATTGTCCATTTTGACCTTCAGCACATCAATCTCCTCTCGAAGCGCTGCATTTTCGCTCTGAAGTTGCATGGACATTGTATGCTCCTTTTCCATCACATCAAGCCGGGCTTCCATTTTTTTCACCCGACCTTCCCAACCATCTAGACGCTGAGAAAGTCGAGCCAAGTCTCCAAATACCGGTTTAAGGCCTGCTTCAAGATCCGCTTTCCAGTCAGTCCGTAGCTGGGAAAATTTCTGCTCAAAGTAGGATAAAAATGCCTGAGTATCTAAGTTCACCATTGACTGTGGAGCTTCCAACTCAGATACAGGCGTAGCCAACAACCTAGAGCATGGGACTGCTCCACTAGAACCACCTGATGTCGGCGTCTCTATCATTGGACTCTTCTTGTTAGCCTTGCAATCGACGCACTTCCATTTCATTTTATTCATTGGAAGTATCTTGTTAAAAGCTTCCACCGTCATCTCAAGGCATGTGTAGTGAAACACGCGCTGGCATCCGTTGCACTTTAGCCTATCTCTATCAGCTGTGGCTCTAGTGCACTTGAAACATTCCATCGTAGGTCGAAGTAACAGTGACAAGACCAAACAAAAATCAATAAATAGACAGAGCCCTCTGATGGATTTTTTGGGAACTTCACGATTTTACAGGAATTCAGTCCAGGTTTCAGGTAGATGGCATCACAGATAAAGCACTGGTTTATCACCGAAATATTCACTAAATACGTTTTGTCACTGAGAGCAGTCAATAGTTTATGGTAAATTTATTTGCCACTTGTAGGGTAGGGGTCAACAAGGATCCAAATATCACAAATCCAAGAAAAACACTGCAAATCTCCAACGAATATCCGAGATAACACTCACAGCATCCAGTTATACATTCAACAACCGAACTTAACACTCTGATTGTAAAATATATCTCTTTGGACTATTTTTAAATAACTGTTTCAAAGCTTATTCCAAAAGTACGTATAGCGACAGTGGCTCCTCGAGCGGAAAAAAAAAAAAAGGTAGCCCAAAGAGCTGGACTACAATCATTAGAACCTTGTTCAATGAAGTACTTTTTTAATGGTCAGTAGTATAGTAATGGGCATTCTAGGACACTTTTCCAGAGAGAGTGGCTTCGCCCCTCCTCTTCCAAAGTGTCCTAGAATGCCCATTACTATACAGGAAAATAACGAATTGATTCGACACTAAGGATAAAAAAGTGTCCTAGAATGCCCATTACGATCGTGGTAACTTTTCAATACAAGTGAAGGAAAATGTTTTGGTTCCACGTCCAGTCCAATGCGTTCAGATTATGTATTTACTTACTCTCAAAATGCATCATCGGAACTTTAAAATAAAAATAAATACTAGGTGAGCGATTTCGCCCAAAAATGCACAAGCATTGTTTGTACAAATTAGTGTTTACAAGGTATGCACTTACCAAAAATACTCTACTGCATAATTTTCACTGTTTTACAGTTGTTTTCCCACTAGTTACACTTAACTAACACCACTAGCAAATTAAAAACAGAAGGTGCGAGGTCAAATTTTAATTTCGTTAACACCGCAAGGTTCCCTTTAAAATTTGTTCCACACGTACACCTTTGCCACGGATGACTGACTCAATTTCACATCCAGATTTTGCTGGCGTAATAGGAAACAATACAATCTCGCACTCACCGCGCAGTAGGTGCAATATGCATAGCATGCGCTATTTTCTTTAAACCCGTTACACACATCGAAGATACTTTATTATTCTATCATAAGGGGCTGTGTAATTATTAAGTAAGAGAATTTTAACCAGGTTTGGACTAGGCTACGATAAATACACCTTATTAAGATTACAAATAAAGTAAGATATATTAATATAATACTCCCGTGTATCTTCTTACATAATATTAGCTGGATGACCGAGCTTAGCTCAGGATTTCATTTTTTTCTAATACGTGCTTCTTGGAAATGAAACCTAGCTTGATCGACTTATCACCCCCAAAATCCTCCGCATACTACATTTCATTATTTAAGCATATATACGAGAATTGCTCGTTTAAAGGTATTAGATATGACCATCCATTTAAATTGTATCCCCTGTTGTATTGAAGATTTCGTAAAAATACTTGTACCATGGTTACACGAAAAATTTGAGTAAGTTTTCAAAAAACCGAAGATCTTTTAATAGTCTGCGATACCCTAATAATAATATACCTTTAGTATCTTGATATTAAGTATCAATATCGTAACTTCACTATATGTCTGTCACGCCTTAAGCACGGCCTCTCACGCTACGACAGTGAACATCTGTATAGTCCATGATCCGAATCGGTAAGGTAGGTACATGAACTTAACTATGTAGTAAAAGCATATCGATTTAATTATGCAAAATTTATGCTCTGTAAAATATTGTTTCCTACTGGGTTCGATTCCGTTAGTTTACCTATTACGAAAAATCACTTTCTTTCGGCATAAGAAAACTCAATGAGGCCGCTGGTTTTGTCGTAAGTTTTTCCTGAAATACTCAATTTGTCGCCGGACATGAAGAGTGGTTTTGAGCCTATCATTAATTTTCCATTTTCAGTTCTTACTCCATAAGGAACATCTTTGAATACTTCAGATGACATCGACCAAGAAGATACAGATTTCTCGTTTGGAGTAGATATCGAATCAAGATCAGCTTCAAAAAATCGATCACTTACATTGTATTCCGTATCATTTGAATGTGAACTGTTATCATCCTCGTTCTCTCCAGTTGACAATTCACTTACTTCAGAAAATTTCCTCTTTTTTGTTGTATTTGACTCATTTAAAAAACTACTAGGAGAGTTTTTTGGTTTTGTATCATTGGAACTGTTCGAGTTTTCTTTGAACTCTAAGTTGTTATTGACAGCGCTATTGCTGTGCGCAGCTAATATATTAAGGGGTTCCGTTATCGGTTTCAGAATATTTCCTAGCACCATTTCACTTTCTAGTTTATTGTTTTTCATTAATTTAATCTTCTTTGTTACAGCTTTTGCAGCTTTAACTATCTGTTGTTTCATTGCTTTTTCGTCACTCATCTTCGGTTGAATGCACAACTTCTTGGGAGGACGACAAAAGTGATAATGATAATTTGTCAAAAAAACTTTTAAATAAATAGGTTAAAGCGTTCTTTATATTTCATTCATCGAAACTAATAAATGTGTCAAATTTATTTCTGTAGCACCCATTATTTTTTTGGCAATCTTTATTTATAACCAAAAAACTGTAAGGATCACTCCAAATTTTCGAACACATTTCACGAAACTGTTACCATGTCATGTCTATGTTGACGTGTTCATCGTAGACATGACGCAAGTTAATATCATCTTGTTTAAAAAGAACAATGAGATTGGTATTATCGCGAATAAGCTGTTTTGGTACTTTACTATAGGTTTGATTGATATAAAAGCAATCTATGTAACGGTGCCTACCCATTGCAAAATAGTCGCGAATATTATTCTGATTTTCACATGCAACATCATCAAATATTATCACGGAATTCGGAGACGCTTCGTTTGAACTTAAAACTTCTTCATTATTGTGATATTTATGGTAGGACACCTCAGGACATTGTTTTAATACCTTTTCTAAAAATAAATACTTAGGCTGGTAAAGAGTTTTTGAATACACGTAAACATTATGGAAAGTGAGCCCATTCGGATGAAGAAGAAGACCAATCACCAAATTAGTTTTTCCACAGTTGGACGGTCCGCACACTAAACAACGAATTGAATTAGGTAAGAGCTTTCCATGACGAGATCCTTTTTCGGAAGAACTAACGCAGATTTTATCGAGTTGTAGTGAAGTCGTCTGCTTAAGAAATTAAATTTTTTAACAACTTCAGGTGTTTAGCCGGGTACGCCGCTGTTTCTGTAATGCCATTAAAGTGTTACGATCTTGATATTTATTATACCCAAAACGTCGTAGAATAGATCAAATTTCGAAAGATGTATTTCGTTGGACGTGGAACCTGAACATTTCTTTCAATACAATATCAGTTTTTCCAAAGAGTATGGCTTTGTCCCTCCTCTTTTATCCAACCTAAACCTCACGATATCGAATCAATTCGTTATTTTCCTGTATAGTAATGGGCATTCTAGGACACTTTGGAAGAGGAGGGGCGAAGCCACTCTCTCTGGAAAAGTGTCCTAGAATGCCCATTACTATACTACTATGGTCCCCACGTCGAAAGCATCCTATCTAAGGCTTTGAATAGACTTAACCATCTTGTAGGTACATGTCTTATAACTTCATTCTTTCAATTCTTCTCGCTTCTTTGCAGAACACGAAAACTCTGCAAAGACTTTCATAACTATAATTTCAACATCCACATTTAAAGCATTTTTAGCGCATTTATGAAGGATATGGTCATTGCAATGAGCGGCTATTATGTAGTTATTTTCATCTGATTTTAGTTTTTGAAAAACCGAATTGTTCACTCCATAGTTCACAGGTGCATTGTCTGCTCCATATGCAGTTACCCTGTTCCATGAGAGTTTTGCTTTTTCCAAGACTTGGCATAACTTTTTCTTAATCGATCTGGAATCTTCAAACGAGTCTTCATTAAAGTCCAAAACTTTATGACAAATACCATGTTTCGGCGAGAAATATTGAATTACCACAGGAAAATTTTCGATTTGCTTTATTAGAAGCATCGGTGGCGACGGAAAAAGGTACTTCATTCTTCAAGTCTTCCATTGAATATTGATATAAAACTTGGTTTACTAGAGCAGTACATTTAGTGCGCCCTCCTGTCATCTGTTTCACGATTTCTGAGTGCGTAATTGTTTGTTTTCTCACTTTAGTGGAGCATTCTTGGGCAAGATATGAAATATGGTGCTTGACACTATGAAATACTGCACACGATTCTGCAGTACTAACTTTTTCACTTTGGAGGCTGCTTTTTGGTGCAAAGAATGAATGCATTTGCTGCGATATGACTGCAGCACTTTCCCTCTCCTGGTGCTTTTTTGATGCAGCATGATGGGTTAATGCTTTTAAGCCATCGTAGGCTACAGAGAACGTACTTTTGCACAATTTGCAGTATGCTTTAGTTTTATTATCATTACACTTAGCCACGAAAATTGAGACTCCCACTCAACATAAAAATAGCACATTCGCCTTGGTTTCTTTGGCGGTGTTTTTTATCTTTTGACCCAAGATCCATTGTTGAGACTCCAGAAGATTTTATCATAACTTTTAAAAATGCAGTAGCCAACTTCTGTGGCCAGAGTAATCAATGTAACGTCATGCCAATAGTACAGATCATCAAACCAGCTGATAAGCAAAGCAGATATGCAGACCATCAACTGATATATCAACTGATATCAACTGACACAAGAACAAGAATTTTAGAGCAAAGAAACTTAAATGAGGAGGAAAGACATGCCCTTGAAGAGAAGACAAGAATAGACCGCAAATTATGGAAAAAAGAGCGACTAACACGGATCCATAGTTCCAATTTTTGCAGGATTTGCAAAGCCACCAGTGGTGAAAAAAAAATTGCGGCCTCTCTAGTTAAAGCTTCAGATTTGTTAACCCCATCCATCAAACATGGGGTTAAGTATGAAGATGAGGCTGTGCGTGAATTTGATGTTGACCGAGAGGTGTGGAATGGTTGTGCACAGTGTGAAGTATGCCCAGTGGGGGGGGAGTGGTTGCAGGACGGCGGCGCAGCAGAGAAACAACAGGAACGGTTGATCACACTTTAATTAGTACATAGTTAGTTCGGTTCACAGACTCCAGTCTCTTTACCAACTTATTCTAGTCTTACACTAGCTTATATATAATAATCCTACGTGCCTTGGGAGGAGTTGTCTATCTTTCAGAGGGTACTTTATCTTGATCTACTATATACGTGAAGGCATGTGGCGTGATAGTGCTATTTGCCTATCACACCTCCCCTGAAAAGGTAGGGATCCCCTCCCCTGAAAAGATTATTCATAAAATAATTTTAACCTATTCTTATGCACTAAATAGTCCTTATTGTCTTTATCTATTCTTACATTAGTTCCGGCAATTTCTTTTATTCTAAATGGTCCTAAATACAGTTCATCTAATTTACTGCTATTTTCATTCTTAATTAAAGTTAAATCTCCCACTTTAAATTTTACAACATTGGCTGTTTTATCATAACAAATTTTTCTCTTAGTCTTATTTATTATTAAATTATTTCTAGCATCTACATGTGCTTTTTGCAGTCGAAATTTTAATTCAAATGGGTAATTATCGTATACATACAGTGGTTCAACTTTATCTTCAAGATTACTAGGGATATTACATGGTTTACCAAACACTAGTTCAAATGGTGAATACTTTGTGCTGGTATTTACGGATGTATTATAAGCAAAACACCAATATTGAATCAATGTACTCCAGTTTGATGAATCGTTTTTTGTTTGAATTCGTAAATAACTACCAAGATGTTTATGCTAATTTTCTAATGACCCTATGCTTTCATGGTGGTAAGGCGTTGAGTTTAGCTTCTCAACATTCAACAGTTTACAAACTTCATTCAAGGTGGAATTCATGAATTCTGTACCACAATCCGTAGCTATAGTTTTTGGTATCCCATATCTTAAAACAAAATTTTCCACAAATGCTTTGGCTACAGTCTGAGAATCTTTTCTATCTAAAGCATAAGCCTCCACAAATTTTGTTAATTCACACTGTAATGTTAAAATATATTTATTTCCTGCCAAGTCTACATCTAAAGGACCTACAATACCTAAGTACACTTTCTCAAAAGATGTTGAAGCTGTGGTTGTTATGACCATATTGTCTCGAACTTGCCTTGTATTGAACTTTTGTTTCTGACAGTCCTTACAACGTCTGACGAAATCTTCTACGTCTTTACGCATATTTTGCCAATAGAACTTCTTTTGAATACCACTCAACATCCTAGTGATACCTGCATGCCCGCTAGTGGGTAACAAGTGATAATCATTTAGAATTATTCTAATCATGTCACGATCGGTTACTTTCGTTTTTCCTTGTATTATACATAATCGCGGTAAATTACTTTCTTTACTCTGTTGGTAATTACGTATTGCCGTTTCTAGCTCATTTTTAACTATTACCAACTCTACTATCCCTAAACTCCTACATAGATCTACCAGGTCTCGTAACGATACGTCTAAGCGTGCCTTCGTCAATAGAGAATCCTGATTCAAATAAACCGTAGAGTCCACAATAAGTACATTATTCGCGGGTCCGGACCACCTTGATTACAACGTTAGTTTCGATAATTCTCTATATACTTTACTCGAGCAAATAATCAATTCCGTGTCTCCTTGTGTCCCTTTGATTATGTCAACTACTTTAGGCTGGCCGGGCACTAAAGGTGACAACCCTATATCGCGGGGAACGTTTGTCGTGTCAGTCTGTGTATTCGGTGAGCGACTCATAGAACGAGTAACTACACCTATAAAATCCGAACTTAAGGATTTTAGTTTGTCTGAAGTTATTATGATCCTTGATAAGGCATCTGCAGTTACGTTTTCAGAGCGCTTAATGTATTCTATCTCAAAATCATACTCTTCTAAACTTAATCTAAACTTAGGCAAACGATTACTAGGATCTGTCATGCTAAATAAATGTACCAAAGGTCGATGATCCGTAAGAATTTTAAACTTCCTACCAAACAAATAAGGATGGAAATGCTTCACTGCCCAAACAACTGCTAACAATTCTTTGTGAATAGTCGGATAATTAATTTCTGACTTATTCAGCTGCCTACTAGCGAAAGCTACAGGCTTGTTATTAGCGTTTGACAAAACGGCTCCAATTGCTACTCCTGATGCATCTGTTTGGAGACGGAAAACATTGTCATCTGATAAATCTGGGTAATCTAGAACTGGAGGAGAGCTAAGTACTGATTTAAGCTTCTTAAACGCATCCTCGCAATCCTTCGACCACTGAAATTCCACGTTCTTTTTGCATAACCGATTCAACGGATAAACTATATCTGCAAATCCATTTACGAATTTCCTATAAAAATTAGCAAAAGCTACAAAACGACGAACCTCATCTGCTGTTTTTGGTGAAGGATAATTTTTCAAGACGTCAATTTTACTACTATCTGGCAACACTCCACTGGAAGTTATTATATGCCCTAAATAATTAATCTCTTTCTTGAGGAAGACACATTTGCTTGGATTAAGTTTTAAATTTACTTTCCTAAACCGTTCGAAAACTTTGATAAGGTTAACGTTATGCTCACGAAGACTTTTCCCAAAAACAATCACATCATCTAAATATAAGAAACATGCATCATAAGTCAATCCTGATAAAGCTACTGCCATTAGCTTTGAAAACGCACTGGGACTAGTTTTGAGTCCCATGGGCAATCTCTTCAACTGGGACTGCTTATCCGCTGTAAACGCTGTAAACTTCCTACTCTCTGGAGATAAACTCAACTGATAATAACCAGAACTCAGATCCAAATGCGAGAAATAAATACTACCCGACAAAGAATCCAGTATTCCCTGTATATTAGGCAAGGGGAATTTTTCATCTATTATTTTCTTATTTAGAAGCCTATAATCGATAACAATGCGCCATTTTTTTTCGCCACTACTATCGTCTTTTTTTGGCAAAAGCAATAGAGGTGAAGACCACTCACTAGTACACTCTTCAACTACACCTTCTTTCACTAACTTATCGATCTGCTTCGTCAATTCCTGTTTCTGCGAAAATGGTATCCTCTACGGCTTCACGTTAACTGGAGAAACATTTTCCTGCAACTTAATCTGGTAGTCGAATAAATTCGAAACAGGCAGTTCATCACCTGGCATATGAAAAATATCTGCGTACTTAGCACAAATGCTTTCGATGTTACGACTTCCTTCATCATCGAGATATGATCTTAATTTCAACAACCTCAAAAGCTGCTTAACTCTGTCTACAGACTTTGCTCCCTGAGATTCAAAAGAACAAACAAAATAATCTGTTAACCTATGAATCTTCGGACAAAAATTACTAAGCTCCACCTCACTATCACGCGTATTCAGAAAACGCACAGGAATTCCCATCAACCGATAACGCGATTGCTCCCGCTACAAATACACCTGGGGAAACCTCGTGTGGAACTACAACACACTCTCCTTGCAAATCTGTTGGGACAAGCTTAACTATCTCACATCTACCAGGAATAACTGCTGAATTCCTCGCTCCAAAGCCCAACTTCAGAGTCAACTTATTCCCTGATGCAAGCTGAACACTCAATACCCCCAATTCATAATCTATACTACACTTATACCTATGGAAGAAATCTTTTCCTAAAATACCATCACCCTTACAACGTAGTCCTTCAAACACATAAAACTTGTGAACAACAGTCTGCTCCTTTATACAAAGCTGTAAATCGACATAGCCTAGAGATTGCAATTCTCCGCAAACGCCTCGAATACTTAACATATCCGGAACTATATGTAATCCTAATTTACTAATCAATCCATACTTTACAATCGACACATTAGCACCCGTATCTACTAACAGCGACAACTCGTTATCTAAACATGAAAACACTACGTGATTACTATTGTTATATGACAAAATATCTACATAATCTTTGTCACGGACGAAAAAATTCTAACTCCTCATTACGCTGACTATCTGTCGATTGTGAATCACGTTCGGTAGCGTCCGACTCTATACGATTCACGGAGCGCTGACCGCCTGACCTAGAAAAACCATACCTAGGCAAATTGTTATACGCCCGATTATCTGAGTTATGAAGTGAGCGCCCGCGACCTTGCTGACTTGCTGATTGATGCCCAGCGGTGCGCGTAGCATTACCTCTAAAACGGTTCCCTTGCGGTGGCCTACTCTGCTGAAACTGTTGTTGTCGCGGACCCATATTACGACCGTTGTTGTTAAAGAACCGATTACCCTGCCTACCGTTCGGTTTTGCAATATGAAAACAACTACTCGAAGGTTTCGGAAGAGAGTCTCCTTCCTCGGCAGCGATCGTGATCGCCTCCCGCATGGAGTCGACGGCTGGCGACGCGACAATAGTACTCAGCCTATCGCTATTCAGCCCATCCGAAAACCGCTTAATAGCTATCTTTTCGTTTATCGGCTTCAGAATAGCGTGCGATGCTGAATTACCATCCGCTTGCGCTAAAGTCAAATCCGATAATAATTGTTCTATCTCTTCCCCAAACTCGCTTACACTCCTATTACCTTGTCGACAACTTTGTAGCCGGGACAGAATAGCTGTGTATGACTTTTTCGGCAACAAATACCTACGAATATCTTGAATTAAATCTGAGACGGATGAGTAAGCATTCTTGAGTTTTAATTTAGCCTTATTAGAAAGAAGAGTTTTAATTACAAAGTTTGCTAGTACGGACTGATCCTCCTTCTTTAGGGTACTGCTATAAAAATCCAGACCGTCAATCAATTGATTAATTTGTTTCTCATCCGCATCTACTAACGGCAGCAAAGAGAGAGCAATCTTTAAGTCAAAGTCGGCCATTTTTGTTTCGTTAATACTCGCGCTTACCAATTCCTCGATTTCATTCGATAACATTGGTCGAACTGCCGCAAAACACGATTGGCAAGGTCCAAATCCGCAGCTTCAACGTCTTTTTTACTAACCTCATCTAACAATGAGTCAAAACGTGCCTTAATACTCCGCGCTGCTAATAACTTATTGCTACCTTGCGACGACACACGTTTAATTTTACTTAGTTTAATAATATCGCTACGAATAACCCGCAATTCTTCTAATATACTGGTGAGACTCGCCATCAACGTAAATGTTCACAAATAATAAAAAGTTATAAAAACAAAACATTACACTCACAAAAAAAAAAAATTGAAACTGCACGCAAATCAAGCAGTCTCGCCACGGATCGCACGGCGAGCAGCCCGCTGCTCCCAGCTGGCATATAGGTATTCCTTGAACTTCTTATATAGCCGGGACAGAGCATAAGCCGAGAGGAATCCAACTACGGCCATGAGCAGTATTTCCGACAGTTCCAGAGCCGTAGATGGAGTCGATGATAAAACCGGCACCGTATTGCTGCTAGGGGCGGACACAATAATATTATCCTTGCTTTCCTGGCCGCCCATTGTCACTGGAAATCAGGGACCTGTTCCCAACACAAACAATAGCACCTGCATAAGCCAAAAACTCACGACCTCCGCACGTCACGGTCACGCTGTCACAGTGGAAATCAGCTTACCATACAACAGCGTATATTCAATTATAGATTAAGCCGAGCACGACGATACGTTGAATGTGCTTTTGGTATATTGGCAAACAAATGGGGAATCTTTCACCGCCCTTTTTAATGTTTCCAAAAAACTAGAATAAAATATAGTCAAAGCATGTGTAGTGTTACACAATCTTGTTCGTGACCGAGATGGATACAGGTCTGCAGATGGATATGTGGCTTCTGAAACAGCTTTTGTGGACATTCCTGATTCTAATATTGCTCAAGGAGGACGGACAGAAAATGATATCTGGAACGACTTCGCTGAGTATTTTAAAGAGTCCTGAGGGATCCTTACCGTGGCAAATGTCTAAAATATAAAATAATTTAAGTATTTCTCTGAATTCTTAAATAATTTGGTGGGTACATACATATTTCTGTTTTTTTCTTCTCCTCGAGTGTACCAAAATTTGGTTCCAATATCTTACAAACTTCGTTCCTGGGAGTTTCGTTTTAATATTTTGTTCTTATAACCTCCTCAGTCCTGACCTAGAAAATAACAATTGAGAACCATTGTTATTTTCAAGGTCAGGACTGAGGAGGATAATCCTCTATGGTTTTATCCCAGAGGCAGGGGACGTTTTCCACACATTCTATTAATGTAAATAAACCGTATGGGAACATTTTCATGAACCTAACCTCGAAATGTACACAATATCCAGGTTGGATGCGCGGTGCAAAAACGTGTATTGTTTTTGTACGTCGATAACTTCGGACCGATAAAACACCGTTCCGATCTAGCAAATTATCGGATCGTTAAAAACCGGATGCCGGAGTAGTGGAGAAGCTTATTAGTACTGATGTGAGTTTCTAAATCGGATCGGTAATTAACGTTTGCCGGAGCGGAGCAGTGGAGAAAGGGCCTTTACACTGTTTTTGGCTTCGGCTCCTTTAGCTTGGTATTTACAAATGGGTTATTTATAACCCACATGTACTATACACTTCGCAAATAGTATCCATGCGTGTAAAGGTGATATCCCAAGTTGTAGGGAATTTTCACGAATTTCTTGTTTTAGGCAATAATGGATTCGATTAAAGTCTTTTATAGTTAAACCACATAGGTAACATCGCTGAGCCGAGGTCGTATCCGTTACAGCATTAACCATTTTCCTAGCAACCATGGTAATTTGAAGATGGTGATGGACACAAAGTGATTTTTCGTTTAATTGCACAACAGTAGGCTCTAAACGAGCTATCTGATTTTCGACGTGTAATGTGTTCTGTTTTGACGTTTGTGTCGTTTCTTGAATAAATCGCAGTCGCAATGGTCTACAATATCTTGTTGAAGAAGGACGAGGATTTTGCCACACCATGAGTTTATGTTCGGTATCTTCCTCGTTGCATACAGGTCAGTTAACTAAAGCTGGCACGTTCATAGTACTCACACTTATGCAATTTCACTATACAGTATGTTTAAAAATAAATGATTTTGATTCAAAATACGACTCTAGTTTAAGAGTAGACTAGAGTTAGGTTTTAGTAAGATGGGTGCGTTGTAGATAAATAAATACAAATATATTTGTTACTTTTATAATATTTATTATGATTATTACATTATTGCTTTTAATCAGAATCGTAAATTAAATCTTCTACTCCACTCAAACTTTCGTTTCGCCGTCGGAATTTTCTAGTGTTATTATAAATAAGTCAGTAAAATTATCTACTCTTGGTTCCAGTTGAATATATCTTTCCTCATGTTCGCGCGTCTTTCTCTAAACGTCACTAAACATATCAAGAGTAATAGAATCTGCTTCTTTTCTAAATAATTCGCACACAGTTTTCAAGTTAAACTTAACATTTTGTGATGCAACTTTCCCTTTAATTATACCCCACAGTAACTCTATTAGGTTGAGTTCTGGATGGTAGAGTGGTACGGCCCATAGCAGACGGCGTTTTTTATGCGCGCCGACGACGCGCTTCATACGAGGTTTGAACGCAACCTTGTAACTCTAAGCACACGGGGCGATCGTGAAACGCGCCTCTACAGCGCGTATACGCACTGTAGTCGCTCGTAGCCTTTGCGTTTTGATCAGAGATAAAATGGCGTCGGTTGAGACAACATTGCTTACGCTGGCTTTAGTACTTCTTTTAAAAAGAAAAAACGTAAAAAAAACCGAATCTATTGGATAGACCCATTTACGAGTGAAAAAGGAAGTGGTCATTATCATACAACGTTTAAAAAATTGGTAATACATAGAAGATGGAAGAAATTTTATAAGTGCTATCGAATGTCATATTCATCATTCAAAGAACTTCTGTTGATTGTAAAACCGGAGTTAACTCGTCAAAATACAGTAATGAGATCATGTATATCGGCAGAAGAACGTTTACTCATCACGTTAAGGTAAGAAAACAACCTGTATTTATTTATTTATTATGTATTTATTTATTTATTGACCTGTAACAGTCCTAAATCAATCGTAGAAAGTTATAAGTTATTATTCTTATTCATTCATTATTCTTTGAGTATAGCTGGATTAGAAGATCCTCCTGAAGATGCAAGTTTGATTTCGATTGGTGCAAGACGGTCACAGGGACAATTAAGCGGAACTTCTATACGAAATATGTACACTGATTATTTTATTAGCGATGAAGGTGCAGTACCATGGCAAGATTCTAAAATTTAGGGTACCTAATTACATTTTCTACTGTTGTACTGTTCTATGTACCGTATTATATGAATATTATTAAAATTTGCATAAAAAACAATTTCTTTACTTTTTCATGGTTGCTTAATGTTTAAGTGGGCACGCGACAAAATTAAATACTTATACATAGACTGTGTTTTCATAAAACTCTAGCTTCAGCACCTCGGTCACTTCCACCAATCCGGATCCACAATTGCGATTCCCACCGTAACAATACCTGTGCCTGTGTTAGTATTGAGCGTGTTGAAAGCATTCGTTATCTCGGTGTCGTATTGGACGAGAAACTTTCCTTTAGACAACACATCGATCTCATGGCCAGTAGAGTACGAAAGTTAATTCCAATAATGAAGGCTCTTCGAGACGTGGCTGAAAAGACTTTGCTAAAAAGAATATACGCAGCTCTATGTGAGTCCGTACTCTCTTACTGCATCTCCGCCTGGGGTGGCTGTGCCAAAACAACCCTAATTAAATTAGAACGGGCACAAAGATCCGTGCTAAAAGTAATGCTGAGAAGGCCCTTTAGGTACCCTACTACAAGTCTGTTTTCCGACGCTCAGGTGCTCAGCGTTCGAAGACTATTTATTTATAAAATAGTGATAGGCGGCCACAGGACTATGCTCAGATTATCAAACCCCAAATCCAGGCCGAAACGGCGCGACCACCTATTGCCCATACCTTCCCTGAAGACGGCCTTTAGTAAACGTTTTACCAGATTCCTTACACCACATCTATACAATTCTATCTCCAAGGAGTGTAGCATTCGAAATTGTAACACTAGAGATGCCAAAATAATAGTTCGCAATCATTTGTTGGATAAGAGTTACGAAAGTGCTGAAGCGTATTTAAAAGTAGTTACATAAATTAAAGCACGGCACTTTACTACGGTAGGGTCAGTTTTGCTTTTTTTTGGAGTGCCTAGCGATTTCTGTTTATAATAACTTAATTAAAAAAAAAAAAAAAATATAGTGATATACATAATATTATTATTAATTAATTATAATGAGCATTTTTCATGCGCATTCTCATGCCATATTAGAGAAATTTCATTTAACTTCAATGTGTGAACTAATTCGAATTTAACTTAACCCAAAAAATGTTTATTTGCGTGTTGTACTCAATATCAATATTAATCGAAATTACTTTGCGATGTTTTGTTAATTTAATTTGTAATTTAAATTTTAATTGTACTTGTATTTTTAATTCCAACAATTATTATACTTCTACAATACCCAGTTGGACACTGCACATACAATAAAATCTGCACAATTTCGTGTAGCAAATTGTCCTGCGATCTCCACGTTACAGGCTATGCCTAGTGTGGAGATCTCAAGCTATCTTACAAAGTACAAATAAGTTTTAAAAAGTGCAGTGAACATGTCTCCAAAAAATGTTGTACATTATTATTGTTGTAATAGGCAAATAAATTCTATTTTATTTTATTTTATTTTATTTATTTTAGATCTTACCTCCCAGGTTTTTTTCCTTACTGGTTTTTTCATTGAAATTGTTATAAAAAAGGCACAATTCATCCCAAGCATTTCTTTTTAAAACCTTGTTTGAATATTCGGGCAGTAGTGAATTCCATGTAGCTGGACGATTGTTTATTTCTGTTATAAAGCGGTCGGTGTCGAAAGGTTCCATTTTAAACTAAATACACGCGCAGTACACAATAAAACATTTGCAACTGAGGCGAGTGAGGCGCAGGCGCGGGCGGTGCAGTGGTGGTTTGAGCGCCCCTCTGCCCTCTGCCCCTACTCCGCTCCTTTGTACGCGCGTTTGTATCGTTTCAAACGCGCGTATACGCGCTTCATGCGCGCGTTTGTATCATCAAAGCAAACGCAAAAATCAGCGTCTACGGCGCCGAAAACGCGCGTTCCTAATACGCGCGTCGTCGGCGCGCATAAAAAACGCCGTCTGCTATGGGCCTAAGATTCGTCCGTATACATATATTATAGGTCGGCCTTGTGATCTATATTCTTGCCGTTTCGAAAGATATAATGTTCTTTTGAATCTGATGTTACTTTTTTCAATGAGTAGTTTTTTATTATTTTGTGTCTTTCTCCATCTGAAACCTAACCTCCGAACGATCTTCCTTAGTAAAGAAATACCACCCTCAAAGTTGATACTTTCTTTCAACATGTCTAATAACTTTTTCAATGTCGGAAATGTATGCTGAACCAGATGGTAGTTGTAGATAGTTCGCCTTATGACTTCTTGGTCAAAACTATCTACTGTAGATTTTTTTGCTAACCTTGGTCGCTTTTTACCCGGTTTTCTGAAAGTAACTTGATGCGATAATATTTTGGATTTTGGTGAGTCTCCTTCTCTTGAAGTAGATGGTTGTGATGTTGCGTCAGCTTTAACCGCCGCTTTTACTTGATTGCGTACTTCACAAACAACTCGTTGAACACTTCTCACTATTTCACGAGATTGTCCTGTTAAAGTTAAAGTTTTGCCGGAACCAATTCTTTCCGAAGACATTTTATTCTAACCTCCAAATAGGTAAATACTCGTGGTATTGATGGAGAGACAGAACTTCGAGGAGAAGGTGAACCCTCGGATTCGGGCGTATTTTGTCGTACAAAATTGTTTGTAATTTCTTTCAAAGCTTTTTTTTTTGCGCGATAGGTAGCACAGTGCTTTCTCCATTCTTTAGTCACAGCTTTGTGTTCACGTCGACTCATATCTTTAACTGATTTTCTTGTACCTTTTTCCTTCTTTCTTTGGTAGTTTCGTCGTTCTTTTTCCTTCAATTGCTCTCTTTTTACAGGGTAATTTTTTAGCCGTTGATATCTTAATCTTTCTGCAATTCGTTTCTGCTCTTTTATTTCTTCTTTGGTTTTAGGTTTCTTCTTTGGTGGCATTGCGTAACCGTGAGGGTAGTTACTAGGTACGTATTATTTTATATTCCAAAATCCATAATAATAGAAAACAAAAGACCTGAATTAGCGTGACAAGTTAATGTAAGAAAGAATGAAGCTATCGGCAAGCAGTAGGTTAGTGCGGACTATAAAGAATATTAATAAAATACACGGACGTCAAATTAAACAGTCCTCTGTCACATTGAACGGTCCTCTGTGTTATAAATTTCCAGAGGACTGTTGCACAGAGGACTGTTATTTTTACGTAAAAAATGTCATACCACGTATCAGTTTAAATATTACTTCATAACACAGAAACAGCTATAAATTATCACACTGAGCAATTTTTTTGTTAAATAAATATGAATGTTTGGAGGAATGTTCACTCCACATTACAGGGACGTGGCTCCCACACAGACGCGGAGTTGCACAGAACACATATACCCGAGAAGAATGTCAACAGCATAGAAAAAAAAGCGACAGTTTTGGTGCCTAGTAGCGCCATCTCGTTTGCAACCCAAAGCAACTTTATAGCAGCGGGCTTGGCGGGAAATTCAAATTCGTGGCGGCTTTCATGGACAGATAAAAATACTTGGCCGGTCATATGGAATACAAACTTTTGCCAAAAGCAGCTCGCCTTTGGCAAAAGTTTGCATTCCATATGACCGGCAGAGGATTTTGATTGGTATCCCTACGACCATATTTTGGGATGATTTGGGGGTACCAATAAGCAAAACAGTAGCATTCTAGTTTAACAATATTTATTTACATGTTATCAAACAAGGGTGTAGGGATGTGTATAGAAATGTTAACTGTATTTAAATTCTGAGCTAATACAAGTAAATGCAAGTTATAGCCTCTTTCTTTTCCAAATCGCCTTTAAAGCCATCAAAATCACCTTGACACTCGCCCGGTCCCCTCTTCGCGGCTATGTAAAGCTACCTCAAAGGCCATCAAAAGCTCGCAGGAGTCCAGTGTTCATGGTGGTCATTGTCAAAGTCATTAACTATTACCATGTCTACGACCATTGCCGGGTCTCCTATTCGCGGCTGTGTGGAGCTGCCTATGGGCCATCAAAAGCACGCAGGAGCCGTCGGTGCCTATGGTGATTTGAGGTAAGCGTGAAATTGAAGGCAATTTATTAAATTAAATTGTTCTCTATCTATCTAAACACAGTTAAAAACTCGTCTTATGTGTATAGATTTCATAAGTAATTGCGAAAATACTCAAAAATAAGTACCACAAAAATATATACTTTCTGTATACTAATACAAACTGCTTAAACATGTTTTAAAATGTTAATTTTTCTTTTCAAAGCTGATGCAGAGGCCTCCTCTGTAAATTTTTTATTCTTGAGACAGCAAAATCTTTTTACACATATGAAGAAAACGCTATTGACAATCAATTCTATATTTTTGTTTGAGTGTTCTTCACAATTACTAAGAAAAGCAAATATTGCATTATTCTTTAGAGATTCAATGATAGAAAGTCTCAAATGTTTCTCATGAGAATTTTCTTCGAGAAATTTGTTGATATATGTCGCACAATTCTCTACGCAATTAATAAGCTCAATTGTTGAATAAGATAAGCTTTTTTTCAAGTCAGAATATTCTTTAAAGTCAATAAATATGTGGACATCATTGGTATCTTTAGTCAGTAACAATTTTTCACATTGTCTACAATCAATATTTAGCTTTTTCACAATGAATCCACACACATAAGCACATGCTTGAATTTCACCAGACTCTTTGATGGCTATATTTTCTTCAAAAGTGCATCCAACAACGTGGTCAAACTCCTTCAATAGAACTTCTCCGGAATTAGCGTATACATCTTTGACATCTTTCAACAACATTCCAAGGTTACTCACTACTGAATTATCGTCATTCTCACAGTTGCGACCAACCCCAATGTGGGCTAAATTGCTCAGAAGAGCCGTTTTAAGTCCACCAACAAATTGGCCTGTGGTGGGGTTGGTATTAGAGCAACAATTGCCTCTGATGCATCCGAAAGTGTTCTCAAGTGGGTCCTGTTGCAACCTTCTGGTGGCAAGGCTCTTGATGTTTTTGTAGCTAATGCTTAAGTGTCTCCATAACATTTCTATGCCATTAAGAGTCTGGATCCATCCATTCAAAGACGGAGGTCTTTGCCTGCTATTTAATAAGGTCAGATTTCTAAAGAAGGATACCATTTCCTTGAAATGATGCAAGTGAGGACTATTTGCACTTAAGTTTCGTGAAAATGGTTTCCCCCTCTTTAAGTCTGGACTATCAGCGTTTACAGCATCGAAAAGTTTGTCCATCTTGTCCAACATGGTCGCTGTCACAGTAGCTTCACCCGGTAGTTCTCCTGAAAATGATTGAATAAAAATTTTAGTTCTTTTATAACTTAAGTTTTTTATGACGCCGCTCTTAGTCGCTGATAGCATATAATATTTTGGACTTTAAGTCGATGGAGATCATCCAACTCTGCTCTCATGCAACATACATTCAAAATGAATTATTTACAGGAATCTACTTGGTAGCAAGTCTTGTCCACGTAAAGTCCCATTTCAAGCTAGTAGGATAATGATATGAGCTATACATAACATATCTCAGTGCACGATAACCATGATACATTCCTAATTCGTAAAAATATGTAACTGTAACGTGCTAGTGTTACCCATCCAACAAAAAAAAAAAAACTTTTATAATATAAAATAAATGCAACTACGTTATTTCAATATAAAATAATTTACTTTTTTTGAAATTCCTAATATAGAAGGTATGACACTAGTGTGTGTGACAGCTATAACAGCTACACTGCTAGTGAATTCAGCAAAAGATTACATAAGTCAATCTTATTTACCTTTGGCAATTTTAGCAAACATGCCAGCTGCCACTGAGTGGCTTAATACTTGAGCGGCCAATTTCACCCTCATTTTTTGTTTATTGTTTGGATTTATGTGTTCCATTTTCAACGCCGGAGCGAATACGAAATTAGGGTTTTCATTGTCCAACTCATAGAATAACTTGATGTGTTCCCATTTTGCGGTACCTGCAAGAAATAAAATGTCACATAATAAATATTTTTATGATCAACTATACTATACTTAACAATGAAAACCTTTCTTTTAGAGAAATACAGAAAGAAAGAAAGAAAGAAAGAGAGAGAGAGAGAGAGAGAGAAGACTGCACGAGAATATAATTGCAGATAAGTAAATTATTTATAGCTCTCACCACTTCCACCCGTAGCACTTCCAAAACCAACAGGACATGTGATGTACTTCAAGAACAAATTTCTGAAGCACTTCAGAAGGTGTGGCGGATCGTATAACGCCATCACCTCACGGCCTCCAAGTACAAAGTATGAATGTTCGGTGTCTATTCCGAGAATTTTCAGAGCCTTTGTATTAACACCATCCATGTCACATACCGTGGCAGCAATATTTATTCCTGAATCAAATAAGCTCTGAAGCACCTGCAGAATAATAGTTAAAAATACATTAAATGTAATTCAGATCGTATCAAATACTACATTTTATTATTATAAAATTCAAACTAAGGACGAATACTACCGTAGCAAAATATCAATTGTTACAAAATCATTTGCTATCAAATAACATTCATGAGTAGTATACAGGGTAATTTTTACATAGCTTTTTAATTTTTAAATTGCACTTTTACAACATATTGTAATTGTAGAACAAAAGGAAAATAAATTTACTTATTGATGTGTTTCAGGAATAAAAAGATTACCCTGTATAAGTAAAATAGTTGCTTTGCTATAGTTATTATCTCTTTTAATAGAACTGTCAGTCGATCTGCAGTCACTGCTCCACTTGAAAAGTAATAGGCTACGGGCTGTTTAATTCTTTTTCGGATTCCCACAATCATAAACACAAGAGCATATGAAGCTACTAGCTTTGATCGCCCTTGTGTTGCATGATCCTGGTAACCTTCAATTAAATCTTTGCCTTTATGATAAGTCAAATTTTTTCTGATTGACATCTCATCAAACATCAGTATGAAGTAATCTTCTGACTTTAAAGAACTTGCAGTTTGTTTTAAAACCTGGAATACTTCAGTATTTATTCCAACTTCCAGTGGCATGTTTGATAAAAGAGCCTTCAAGGTTGACTGAGTAGGCAAACAATATAGTCTTCTTAGAAGCTTGTAGCAAGCCGGTGACCTTTTATACATTCTCAGAGCTAAAATTTTAGAGGCCTTGTTCCATCTGCGACCCTTGGATTTTAGCTTGCAGTTTCGTAACTGTCCTTGGAGGAGTACAGCCATGTTTCCGCTCATATTTAAATTTAGCAGCCTTGAGACAGTGCCATCTTTACTTAAACTTTCAAAACAGACTCTTTCTTTAACTTTTTGATCTGACTACGCAGGCGACACAAATCTTTCACATATTTTCTGCATTTTTTATAGAGCATCATTTCATTCTCTGTACGAACCTTCGATTTGGTGACATCTCTGGGCTGTAATCAATAAGGAATAAAAATAAGCTTTTCAAATAAAGGAGTATTTTATTTTTATTAGAAAACAAACATTGCAAAGTTAAGTGAGGGTCTGTCAGTGATAAAACAGACTTATCTATACTAGACCAATGAGCAAAACTAGTTAGTAACTAACCTTGGTAGCTGATGGCTTCTCATTACAATCTACTTTAAACCGAACGGATATTGACTCCACCGCTTCCGGTTGGATCACACTATTTGCGTGCTCCCTGTCAGTCACCCGAAAATTTTAAAATACATATTGTTTAAGTACAATCTCTCGTCAAAATTGTTACAACCAAAGGCTAACTATGAAATGAGTGATTAAAAAATAATTCAGGCAGTGCAAAACAAAACCAAAGATGGATTACCTAATGGAAATAAGTACTGGTGGGAACTAATACAAAATGGGTATGGGATGTTGTTATAGAGTTTGCATTTCTACCAAACAAAAATAACCAGAGTAACAATGGGTAAAGTACTGAATACATAAAGCCGAACATAGAACCCCCTTCTTTTTAAATCGGTTAAATAACAGGGTTCTTAAATACCATGATTTGAAATGTATTTCAGATATAAGTACTAACCTTAAGTGCTGCAGGCTGTTCACATGGATCCGTGGATATGGATGGACCTAGCATAGGCTCCAAATAGCTGTTCTGTTTTTTACAGTATGAATGGCCATTATCACATGGACTGAAAACCTTAAAATATATTTATGGTTAATACATGCAGTTTGTACAAACAAAACAAAAAATGGACTGTGGAAGTGAGTGTGAAATACAAATGAATGGATATTGTTACAGAGTTTGCATTGCTACCACACAAAAAAAGCAGAGCAACATAAGACTAAAGTGGATAGCAAAAGATATTGTAGAAAAACAGGGTTCTATTTATATGTATTACCACAAAAGATTTAATCATTCGTATGATATGGTCGGCCCACTCTCACTTCAGCATGCTAATTCGGTGGGCTATGTCAGTGACTTTGGTTCTCTGTCGGATAATCTCGTTTCGAATTCGATCTTTCAGAGAAACCTTGAGCATAGCCCTAAAAGATTTAATACCACAATAGAATAAAAAGAAATAAATTACACTAACCTTAGGTGCTGCAGGCTGCTCACACGGAACCGTGGATATGGATGGACCTGACATAGGCTCTAAATAGCTGTTCTGTCGTTGTATTTTACAGTATGAATGGCCATTATCGGATGGGCTGAAAACCTTAAAAAAAAAGGTTTTAGTTGGACCTACCTAACTACACATTATATTATCTATCACAATATATAGTGTTCTTCATTTTCTGGAAAAGCATTCTTATGAATTCTCTTATTTGAAAAATCCAAGAATGCCCCTCGCCTGAAATGTCGTGAGCACAACATCTTGTGACTGCTATACAGCTCTCGCTGGAATTGTGCTGAGGACCAATTCTGTTCAGGGAAACAATACTTGGCCCATTCTTCACACCTGCAAAACACAATTCATTTTATATAAGGTAGGTAGTAGGTACTTAGGTAATTGGTACCTAACGGCAAAAAGTTTGATGAAAAGTATACTAACCGTTGACGATTAGTCACACCAGGTTTAGGGAAGCGGTATAAAGCACTGCTGCTGTCCGGCTTCCTCCCACAATGACAACACTTTCTTTTCTCGTGCATCTTTGATGAAAATATTTTTTCAAAACTTTCTTCAAATGGAGCGACAGACGCCGACCACTCACTACGAGCAAAATGCACACAGATTACAAAAAAGAAACGAAAACTTGTATTTTATGTTTTAATTAATCTGTGATTTTATGACAACGCTTTAAAAAAAAGTACTATGCTTCTGATTGGTGGTTTCTGTAGCCCACTTTTTCTGACCAATCAGGAACTGTCACTGACGCTCCATACAAAGTCGACCCACCCTGCGGAGTTGTCACTGCGCAAAATGGCGGCGACTTGTTAAGCATGGCGACCGAGCAAACATCACACTGTTAACATTCCGTTTCACGCGAAATGTAACCACAATAGTGTTTAATATTTTTGTGGCGCGATATTCAAATTGTGACAGAGGACTGTTCAAAAATGTATGGACAAAATTTGAACACTAGTTTTTAGTACTAAAAAATTCTCTAAAATTATAATAGTTTTTTGTTCACATGTATTCAATATTGTTTATGTTTATAGAGTTATAAGATTTTACATTTTTAAATACAACTGATAGAAACCGAACCGAATCATACTCGATCCGGAATTAGGACATAACAGAGGACTGTTTTTAGTGGCTTTATGACCCAATTTATGAAATGATTATGATTAAAAATATTGGTTAAGCTTGGCTCCTTAAATAACAGGTTATATATTATGTGTTTTAATAAATAAAACGAGAGGGTATTCGGCGTGGAATGAATGAAATATCTGGAAACACAATTCAACTGCTTCTGGTACATTCGGCAAAGTATATATCACTTTATCCAAAACAATGTGCGCTTGTACAATTTCAAGCCAATTCGGACCTACTGCCAATACATATGGCTGCAAATGCAGCTTTGCCTTCCACTTCAATTTGCTTTGTACCTCCGCTAGATGACTACGCAGTTTATCAATACTTTCTTGAACATCAGCTTCCGTATCTACTTATGAATGCATTCAATACGTTGTTGCTTTTGGTTGGCTTCCAGTGCTTGTTAACTTGATATACACCCGGGAATAAAAACGGTAGCAGGAGAAAAAGTCCTGAACATTGCAGTGTCACGTCGTCTTCTGTTGACAAAAAGAAATCTGTTATTCCAATTCTTTATAATATCTACTTTATCCTATATACAGCGTGTTAAAGGACAGCTGCCGGAGCCGTAACGTATGCATATCCGACAACAAATTAATATAATTTAACCAAAAAATACCGCTGGGTAATTATTTTTATTTTTTAGGTATCAAAATAAATACTTTTTACTTGCGCGCAATGAAACGCATGCAATTGAACGATGCACAGAGTGGCGGGGCGGCGGGGTACCGACGTAGGTAACGACGACCGCGAGCTCGATTCGGTCTCACTCACTCACTCACTCGTCTCAATTCGATCGTCCGGGCCGTGGCCGCACCCGCACCCGTACACAACGACCTTGGTAGTCAGCGATACGGTAGGATACCACTTTTTGTTCGATTGACACACTTATGCCTGTGCGATAAGAGCTACTATGGGCTATCCTAGCGTGTCGCTGACCGTACCTACAGCCATCACAGTTGGGTTGTAAAGTCGTCGCTGTAGTAGTGGGCAGCAGCAGCCGGCAAGATGTGTGTGGTGTAGTTTGAGGTGTAAATTTGAAACGTGAAGATTTTCTGAAGCACATTTGAGTAGGTATAAATAATATCTAGGTACCTACTTACCTACTCGACGTCTGTGTCTTCGTCGGGAAGGGGCCGCTCAGCACGGACAAGATACGGCTCGAACTGGCGACCGTCTACTTGAAGGCAAACGCGCGCCCGGTGCAACGTTTGTCGGTGAACCAGCTGTAACAGCCCTTCCCGTGCAGATGCTCGCTTCAGGTCGTCGAAAACCGCGACAATCTTTTCCCTCATGTCCTCAGCGGTCTCACAGGGCCGGTCAAACACACGCTCTTTAACATAACCCCATAAAAAAAAGTCCAATGGGGTTAAGTCGGGTGAACGTGCTGGCCAAGCGTGAGGACCATGGCGGCCGATCCAGCGACGGTCGAACAGCTCATTTAGCCGCTGCCGCACCAGCAGCGTGCAGTGTGGTGGCGCGCCGTCGTGCTGGAACCATGTTTGCTGCAACCGAGCCAGGGGCATTTCATCGAGACAATCTGCTACGTAGCCGTTGAGCAGCTGCAAGTAGGCAGCACCATTCATTCTGGGCGGCAAAAATACGGGGCCCAGAATTTTTTCACCAACGATACCGGCCCACACATTCCACTTACACCTTGTATGGAACCCTGTCTCCTGTATCTGGAATGGGTTCTCGGAACCCCACCAATGGGCGTGTCTCCTATTCCACATACCGTTGTTTGTGAAGGTGCTTTCATCCGTGAAAATAACATTTCGCACAAAAGCCGGGTCATTTTCATTGTGCTGCAGCAACCACCTGCAATACGCCATACGGCGTTCTGCATCGCCTGGCACGAGAGCTTGCACCTTGTGGATTTTATAGGGCCGCTGTCTATCCTTCTTCAGAACCTTCCAAACGGTGACGTAAGACACCCGATGTCGCGCACGATGACCGTGCCGCCGGCGCAGCACGCGCGCCGCCGTCCGGACGCCCAAGCGCGGGTTCTCTTCCAACAGAGCGAGAATTGCCTGTTCAGTTGCAGGACGTATTTGACGACCGCCGCCTTCTGCAACGGGCACGACCGGCCGATTTTCCAAGACTCGATAAACAGCTCGTAGAATCACCCTGGACTCCGTTGGTTGATGAGCGTTGGGGTATCTGAGGCCGTACAGACGCAGAGCCTCAGCTGCATTTCCCTCTGCTATGCCGTAGCAGAATATCATATCCAGGTACTCCCTAGCACTGTATTGATGAGGCATTGTAGTTTACTATCACAAATAACACAGTACACAATTAAAAAAACCGCGACAAGCGAAGCTATACGTAGGTAATGTAATTCAATGGTAATGTGCATACGCATCCGATGACGCGAGAAACCGGACTAAAGGAAAGAAATTGCATTGATTGAACTTCATTGAAGAGAGTGAGTCAAACAAACTTTCGTTCGTTATAAAGGTCCCATCACACTGTGACAGACTTTCCTTCAAACCTAGAAAAGTACCTACCTACTTGAAGTTGGTAGAAAAGTTTCGTTTATTATTTTAGTTTGTGAATCTGACTCTCAATTTCAGCAAGATTCCATAACTCATAGGCACTCACTTTTACTAAAGTACCTAGGTATTTAATGGAGGAATTACAAGTTTAATTTAACTATTTGGACCCGCGAGCTCTTTTTTTCTTAGCTTAACTAAGACACTAGCGATGCCACCATGGTAAAAAAACATAATATTTTCTTTTGTAATATGATTTGATAAAAATAACGAACCTCCTACGACCAAGCGCAGGTATCAAGGATGACACACACCAACGCGGTGGCGGTGGCGATGGCGGTCCATACATAAATCTTTTAAGGCAGTAGTATTTTGTGTGAAACACCACCGCCACCGCCACTGCGTTGGTGTGTTTTATGCTTTACAAATGAACATACCAGGGGTGTTCAATAAGTAGTGAGAATAAGGTATAAACTCCTTGGATAGAATAAAAGAAAATACTGACAGGCATAGCCCACCATTTTGTCGACATGATAAAATAAAAAAAGTTTGATGCTCTTTTGTTTTTTAAATCATAGAAGGTTCTTACTTGTGTTCTGTTGCAACGATTAATCGAAAATGGAGAAAAGATATGCTACGTGTATACAACTAAAAGGTGACTATGTTGACAAATAAACTAACATTTGATAAAAGTTAATTGCATCTTATTCATTCTCATTACTTATTGAACCCCCCTAGTTAGTAATTATGATTGATGGCAGTAGGGCATGTTGTGCATGCAATTGTCGAAGGAAAATGTTACTAAACCTTGAAATTTCTTTCAATAGTTTTACATTCCACAGGATGACTCCCAAGCTCGAGCAAATTGAAGAGCCCGCTTACATTTGGCAGCCCCCTCGCTCGCACTTTCTATCATGTTCAATAATGGCAAAATAATTAATAGGCATGTAATCCGGGTAGCAGGGATTAAAAGACCTAGGATCTAAAACCTAGGGCCATGAACGTAGGTCTAGGTATCTAAAACAATCCCGTTTAAAAGTTCTTGGCAGTAACCTAGGTTCTAAAAATCGCTACGTACTGACTAGATTTTTCTTGTAACCACTATTTGCAAAAACTTAGGTGTGTACACGAAGTTGTTACTTTTTTATTGATGGCGCTAGATTAGATTCATCATCATCATCAGCATCAGCCATTTGACGCCCACTGCAGGACACAGGCCTCCTCCGTGGTTTTCATAACCACATCAGATTAATTACGAGCATTTAATCAAACGAAAGAAAACATTAAATTAAGAAACGATGTAATTCCTTTTAGCTTGTACATAACGGGTGTGTAACAACCTTTATTCGTACCCTGAACGATACGGCGATACCACGTGGTATTGCGGCCTTGAACGGATCGTCGGCGCCCTTTGATAGGCAGGCGGCGTGCGTTTTCTATCGAGTCGCCCGCGCCTCCGCTTGTGACAAGCTTGCAGTGTTTTTAGGGTTCCTATTACAGGGATATTCCTATAAACGAGACCTTATCATTCTGCCTCCGCTGTCTGTTCGTCTGTCGTTCTGTCTGTCTTTCTGTCTGTTTGTCTGTCCTAACTTATCACTGGAACCGTAATAGTGAGAGGCCTCCCACACTAGCGTTTTTCGAGCGTCGTCGTCGTGCCAGCGTCCGCACAGCGTCGACGTAACGTCGACGCCGCGGCGACGCGACGCCGGTGCTGGCCGTCTACCGAACGCGGGTTTACGCAGCGCAGGCGTCGCGTTGCCGCGGCGCCTGTCGCCTACAATCAGTGTGAAGATAGATTCCGACGAAGAAATACTGCTGTTGACATTACTGATAATTTAGGAAAAAGGAAACATGACCGTAAATATTGGGGAGATCCTCTGTGGAGTTTTTGTGTTCGTGTCCCGCTTTTGGGCAGCGGGGCGAAGGGATCGCGTTGTTCGCAAAAAACGCCGCGGTAACGCGACGCCTGCACTGCTAGACCCATGTTCGGTAGACGGCTAGCGCCGGCGTCGCGTCGCCGCAGCGTCGACGCTGTGCGGACGCTGACACAACGACGAGGTTCGTAAAACGCTAGTGTGGGAGGGTCTCTTAGCCGGTCGAAATTTTCACAGGCTTGTGTGTGTGGTATTTACATTTGCCACACCTGCGTTGCCACTCTTTTCACCAATTGGTACAAATTACCGTACCGTGTATTTCAAATCTAAATGCTTTTTCTCTTCATGTGTGCTTTTGTTTTGTGCTATGTTAATGCTTTGTATACGTGTGTGTGTCTTGTGTAAATAAATGATTTATCTATCTAAATAATAAAGTGTACAAAATATAAAAAATTAAGGGGTCGCCATACAAAAAACCAGTAATTTCTTCTTTTTGATCTATCGTAAGAACGGTCATACAGGGCTTATGACCGTTCTTATGATAGAGCAGAAAGAAGAAACGGTCATAATGGCATACCACAGATTAGGTATTGTGTAATAGTACGGAACCCTCAATGCGCGAGTGCGACTCGCACTTGGCTGGTTTTTTTTAATATTAGCATAGCACAGGTTAGATATTGTATGTTAGTACGGAATCCACAGTGCGCGAGTCCACCTAGCACTTGCCGGGTTTTTTATAACAAAAATCTAGTTAGGTCAACGATATTAGGTAAAATAGGTATTGCTGCGCAGCGGCAGCGGCTGTTTCTTGTTGCCACCGCCGCTACCACCGCCGTGGTAGGTAGGTACTCTGTGGAGCGCGCTCCGCCGTCTGCAGCGCCGCGCCGTCTGCAGCAGCGCCGCGCCGTCTGCAGCGCCGCTCCGTCTGCAGCGCCACGCCGTCTGCAGCGCCGCCGCCGGCCGGTAGGAACTTAAGTAAGTACTTTATGGAGCGCGCTCCGCCGTCTGCAGCGGCGCGTCGTCCTCTCGTTAAATGGACGAATACAATGGTGTAAGTTTGGAAATTTTACAAGCCTAATGTTTCTGTATGAACCCGATTCACCTGACATCACAAAAACAAAATGATGGCAGAATTGGCAAACACCGCGGTCGTTTGTAAACCTGTAGCATTATTATTATTCCCGCTTTGATGAATTCGTACCCCGAGCGACGTGCGTCACGGATATGGGCGTAATGTAAAATACAATGGAAGCTCTTACTACGCACGGGATACGTGCGTCAGTCGAACAAAATGGGTTGTCCTAGCGTTTCGCGGACTCTACTCACCTACTTGCGCGAGTGTCCGGTCGGCCCGGGTCAAGGAACCCCAGTGGCGCGCGCGACCGCGGCTGACCTCAAACAGAACACCTGATAGCGCTGCGCCGCGCGCGTTGCGTAGTTGCGTAGCTATTTTTGTGTGATAGATGGATGCGACGTTTGAAGGGGTCGCGAATAGATTGCGCGGCGAAATTTCAAAATCGGTTTTTGTTTTGAAATATTGATAATTCACATGGAGTTTCTATGGAAGAAATATTGTTTATACGGTTCTAGTTCTATTTCGGCAAAAAAATGGAAAAAAAAGTCTCGACTTTGCACCTCAATATCTCGTAAACCGTTGATTTCCCAACTATGGTTTCTTGGGAAAAAATGTTCGGTATGGTATAGGGAATGCGTGGTTTCCCGATCCGGCTGCGGTCTTTTAACACCCGGTATATACGGGGATACTTTTTATCCTATATACAGGGTGTCCCAAGAAATAGTGTCAAGCGGAAGTCCAAGGACAGAATACCCCTAGGGGTACCCGAATTACCCCCATGTATGTTCCGCGACTTTTTGTAGTTTTCGAGATATGATTTTTTTTCATATTTTTTTGTTAAACCTTGGCTTATTTGACATTATTGGTCACAGAGACATCAATTGTTGAGATACAAGCTTGATTTTTTTTTTCTGAAATAGGTGAACAGTAGCACTTGCAAAAACAAAAGCAATTGTGAGCCGATATGAGCCCTTCCTGCTCGATACAAATTCTACATCGCCTTAAAAAAAATTCTTTTAGTCGTAAGAACGCTACCCTGTTGCTTTTTATTGTTTCTTCTGCTTGTCTTAGTTTTGTTCGTAGTTCCGCTATGTTTCTGATATCCTTGGCGTAAACTAATTCTTTATAATACCCCCAAACGAAGAAATCGATGGGGTTTAAGTCGGGAGACCGTGGCGGCCAGGCAATGGGCCCCCCACGGCCGATCCACTTGTCTCCAAACCTTTCGGTTAAATGTTGTCTGACAATCCTCGCGAAGTGACATGGAGCGCCGTCGTTTTGAAATATCATATTTCTACGCGTTAATAGGTCTACATTTTCTAAAAGACCGTCGAGATCTTGCCGTAAAAATTCCAAGTAGGACTCGCCATTTAATCGGTCAGGCAGTTGAAAGGGGCCAATCAGCTGTCCATTTAAGACGCCTGACCACAAGTTCACACTAAATTGTTCTTGAAAATTGGAGGCACGTGTCATGTGTGGATTTTCAATGCTCCAAGAATGATAATTGTGAATGTTGAAAATTCCACATCGTTTAAAATGAGATTCGTCGGTCCACAAAATCGTATTAAAAAAATTTGCGTCTTCAGCTTGACGCCGTAACATTTCTTGACAAAACGCCACCCTTCTCGGATAATCTTCGGGCTTAAGCTGCTGAACTTTTTGAATATGATATGGGTGAAATCCCTCTTTTTGTAGTATCCGATGTGCTTCTGATTTTGGAATTCCGGTGCGGCGTTCTATGGTTCTGACACTAACTGATGGGTCTCTTGCCACTTCTTCGACCACTGAATCGACCACATCTGGGTCATGCATTTGTGATGGACGCCCGGGTCTTCTACCTGGTAGGCGACCTTCCATGTAACTATTATGGACTCGCAAAATTGTACGATGATCAGGCCAAGTCTCAGGCTGAGGTTCACCACTGTTTTGTACCTGCTGTCTGTACAATCTAGCCGCTTCCGAAGCATTTCCTCTTGCATAGCCATAAAAGTAATGCATAAGCGCATAATCTCTTGACGAGAAAGACATAGCTCACCAATTTATTGCGCTTAGAAATCCCAATTGATGTGCACTCCGAAGTCCGTTGAGAAAGCCACAGTCGTCTAAGAAAGTTCGTAACACCACACAAAAGCCAATCGATATGCAACCAAAGTCCGTAAAGAAAGCAAAGTTCGTCAAATAATCACAAAGGAGCTAGTAAAGAAGTAACGTCGGGCGCAAATGCAAGCAAATGGTCAACTGACCGGTAGCCGCCGAACACAATGGACCAACGCTAACCCCGCTCCCTCACCTCACGCTTCCCCTTGCCTTGCCGCAACTCAGGTAGTAAATTCCGAGAATTGCACTCATAATCACCCTTACAGCTCAACTGCCCCGTGTATTGAGTGACGTCACGCAATAGACCTGTTAACATGGTCTTGTAGACTACAAGAATTTTTTTTAAGGCGATGTTGAATTTGTATCGAGCAGGAAGGGCGACATTTCGAAAACTTTTTGTGATTTAATAATAAACAATCAATAATAACATTTTTTTAGTTTTATTCGGCCCAATCTTTTAATTAAGTTTTTTCGACTTACTGTGTTTCAAACATTTTTTCAAGTATGAAGTCGTGAAGATAGCTCAATCAAATTTACATGGCAAATAGCTGACGAAATTGGCAAGTTTTTAAAAATAATTTTGGAGACATTTTTGGGATAAGTTTTTTTTTTTAAATAGTTTCAAAAGAGATCTTTAATTTAAACATTTTAACAAACTTAAGTAGCATATCGGCTCACAATTGCTTTTGTTTTTGCAAGTGCTACTGTTCACCTATTTCAGAAAAAAAAATCAAGCTTGTATCTCAACAATTGATGTCTCTGTGACCAATAATGTCAAATAAGCCAAGGTTTAACAAAAAAATATAAAAAAAAATCATATCTCGAAAACTACAAAAAGTCGCAGAACATACATGGGGGTAATTCGGGTACCCCTAGGGGTATTCTGTCCTTGGACTTCCGCTTGACACTATTTCTTGGGACACCCTGTATATACGGGAACACATAAAACGGGTCAACGTGGGTGAAGCCGCGGGCAAACGACTAGTGATTTAAAATAACATTAAGTATACCTTCTGTAAGCTGAAGAAAAGATGATATCAAATCTTTTTGTAATTCTGCCGTCAATTTTGACAATACGCCTTTCGCTGCATCAATAATATTGGCTTTCTTCAGAAGCCAAAAATCTTGTAGTTTACTGTTAGTATTTGAAGCACCAATCAATGTCTCGAGATCCTTTTTTATCTGTAATACAAAGGTAGAAACATCAATCATATTGAAATATCCCAAATTATTTGTACGACGGATTCCGCAAAGAGCATAAAGTTTAAGTTCATGTAATAGTATTCAATCACCTTATGCATATTGAGCTGACTCCACTACTCCGATTAAACACAGGTTGGCTGTAATAGATCCCGTTACGGTGTGACGTCTTCCAGTTTCGTAGGTAGAGTCAAATGCAGCTAAATGTATACAGGATATGTATGGAAATAAGCGATGTCAAGCGATAGTAATACAATTCAGATCACGCAAAATGTAATAAATACTAGAATTGGCCCAACAGCAGGATTTGATAGTCCTTTGTATAGCTTGATGTAATCCCAGACTGAGCCCTGTGTCTCCTTAAGCTCAGTCATGCGATATGCGTGGGTATCATTCCAAGACTCGAGTAAGTCTGCAGATGCATGTGATGGTACTTCCACCCTTAACGTACTTAACTATTGTTTCGTCATCAGGTCCTGAAAAGAAAACCAAGATTATTACAACATTAACTTAAATTATTTTGCCCGCGTGGACCAAGTATTCGGTTCCCGTGGGATAAAAAGTAGCCTATGTCCGGTTCCTACCCGTACACCAAATTTCACGCAAATCGGTCTAGTAGTTTTTGAGTTATGAAGAAACAAACAGACAGACAAACTTTCAAATTTATAATATTAGTAGGATTAATGTCATGTACCTGAATTCATTCATCATACTCATATTATCAAGTTCAGATTTAAATGCATTATGCAACAGTGATTTTGTTTGTTTAATATAAATCACAAGTACAGTGCTGTTGGGTGTTTGTATGCCTTCTCTGTTAAACCAATCATGAAAATTTGCATACATATAGCCTGTATCATAGACCTAGACATAAGGCTACGGCTAGAAAACATGTATCACGCGGGTGAAGCCGCGGGCAAAAGCTATAGTAAATATAATATATCTGGTGGAGAATACTCTTTGTCATCTTCTTTTACATCAGAATCTGTTAAATATCTATGGGATTGTCGTGTAATTTTTTGTGGGGTCACTGGTTCAGGTACCGAATCTTTGTCTTTGTTGCTACTGCTAATTCGTATTTTAGCTGCATCATCCTTGATCAGTAATTTTTTTCTTAACAGACATAATTGTGTGTATAAAGCACCTGTGGGGCGTGACTTCGTCGAATTTTTTCCACTTTCATTGGTATAAACTTCACGTTTTATAAAATAAAACCTATGCACGCCGGTATTAGGGAATAGCGGTTGAAAATATTGTGTCGCCCAGTGATTGCAAGTGTAAGGTGTTACTTGACGTTTAGGCGTCGATACTTCTGAAAATAGATATTCACCTGCGATCTGCGCGATTTCTTTGATTTCTGAAGTATTCAGAATAGTTTCTTCAGCCAAGTGTGCAATCCTTTTTGACTCTAGTTCCTTTCTTCAATAAAACCCAAATCTGATTTTTTTGGCGATCAATCGAACTAGCATCGGACTTTTCTTGAATATCTTTTTTATCTTTGGGTAGTACAAAGTTTCCTGCCCTGGCAAGATCTTGTTCCTTTCGAAGTTGCAGGTCAAAGTCATCCACACCACCGTCAAAGTATGAAACGTCTATTTGATCCTCATCGGTTGTTTCGCTGATAGTTCCTGATTTACTTATTGATGAACTTGTAGGCTTGTCGCGACCGACACTTTGAATGGAATCGTACTTCCACCGTCAGAATTTTTCACAGAGCTAATCGAGTAGGTTTCATTTCCCGGAATGACGCTGGTTGTGGTTTGCGAAGGATGAATAACCGAAAACTAAAAAAAAAAAAATGATAATTTTATGACAACGCCAAAAAACTTTTTGTTAATAAACATAGTCTCTGTTACAAATACATTATTTGTATGGGAACAATATTGGTCCAGGCGTTGCGAATTGCGATGCAGGAGGTATGTAGGAGTGGTCTTTTTACACCAGGTATGTGTGTGTATACCTACGTATGGGGCCTGATAATGGTTTAATAATAAATAAATACAAAAACAATTGTATTGTACTGACTTTTTGTTAGTCCAGCTTCCAAAAAAAGTGACAATGCTTTATCTGAACTCATTTGGTTTTGACAGTGGTTATCTGATATTCTAGTATATTTTTCAGCTTCTTTGGGTCCGTGGACAGTAAAATCTTTTAATATCTTAGAAGCTGCCAGCTCCCCTTCAGCTCGATATTTCATTTGTGCAGCATATACAAGCTTTGTAGGCGAATGATTTTCTCTTATTTCCATTGTCTTTCTCCGTTTAGAACGATCGCTACTCTGAGTGAAATCCTTTGAAGATCTACCCCCACTTTCACTGCTAGTGTCTAATTTCGTCAAAGTTTGCAAATCCACAGGAAATGCTATGTTAGTCTGCATCCACTCTTTATTTTTTCTATTAAATTGTACCACATTATAACGCGCAACTTTAATTTTAGATTTATAGTCATGAATTAGTTTAGATAATATGTGTTTTATTTCTGAAGATAAATTCTCTTTACGAATTGCTTTCTTGACTTTCTGCAGAAAAGATCATATTTGGACCCACTGTCTTGGCATTCCTTGTAATTGGATATAAGAGTAGCTCGGCTTATGTATACTTCTTCCATATTTTTTTTTTTTTACATTTTACTTCGTCCCCTGACATGATCAGAGACAGTATTGGCATTTAATGTTGCCGGCAGGGGAAATCCTCATGGACGCCTGGGAAGGGATGCCCAGGCAGTGCCGGACTTTTACCGGCTAAAACCCCTGCCGGTCACCATTTTACAGTTTTACTTATCGTCTCACATGAGACCTAGAAAGTACCAGAGAAAACTTATATAAGCTTATATAAACTAATAACATTTAGTATGTAATACCTTAATACCTAGCATATGACCAATATTTTCCTTTTTTTTTTTTTTTCCTTTTTTTTTCCTTTTTTTTTTTGCTGTGGTCATTCTTTTTTCCATATACTTATTTCTATTTATTTACCTAAATTTCCTTATACTAAATACATATAATTCACTTATATAATCTAGTATAATATGTTTACTTATTTCTATTTATTACTACATTTGCAATTACCTCACAATATTTTACAAATTTTTCATTTATGTCCTCATTGGCCAAAATTATGCTTATATTATCCTTATTTAGTTCCATATTTATTTCCTGTTCCAAGTTATGTCGATTAACAGCAAACTGTGGGCATTCTAACAACACACGAGGAACTGTCTCCGGGGAGCCAGGCTCGCAGATGCACGATGGGCTTTCCTTGCACTTGAACCGGTACAAGTACTCGGAAAACCCACCGTGCCCTGTAAGGATTTGGGTCAAAATTCCAGTGGGTCTCAAGTTTTTTACCAGTCTATGCGCAGCGACGGCATCGGGAATAAACATTTTAGTTACTGCCGCGGTTTTGCCCGACTGATACCTCCGATTCCATTGGTCAAGCGACTCCGATCGGATTTGTCGCTTGACAAATGAAATAGGGCAGAGGTCGTAATCAGGCCTTTTCTTTGAGTAAAGGGCCGCCTCTTTCGCGAGACAGTCCGCGCGTTCGTTGCCCTCAAAACCGGCGTGAGCCTTGACCCAGAACAAGGAAACTGCCTTTCCCTGGGCCAAAGCCCGTCTTAGGTTGTCCCTACTCTCCACCGCTAAAGGGTGAGGAGCGCCTTGGTTTACGACCGTTTCCAGCGCTGCCCTCGAGTCGCTGAATATGCCAAAGCTCTCCTCCCTACGCTTTAGGATTTCCACCGTGGCGGTGCGTATGGCCACCAGTTCAGCCTGGTAGACTGTGCAGTACGACGGCAAAGCAAGCTTGATGGCTCGGATTTCGGACTCGTCGTTCCATAGTGAACATGCGGCCCCGACCTTACCATCAATCTTGCTGCCGTCGGTGTATATGCGCACAGCTTGCACACTATGTGCACTCACGAGTGCTTGGTCGTCCAGGCAAATGAAACTCGCGGCCACACGCTCCGCCGGGTGGGGGAACTTTGAAAATCCCACCGGGCGCTCCACCTCACGGCCCCCCAGCGCCGGCCAGGGTGCCCCTTTTTTGACCTTATACAGGGCAGCCGCCTCCTGTATTCTAAGGTCAAGCGGTAGCAACCCAGCCAACGCCAGAGCCGCGTTCAGTGAAACCGTCCGGTAGGACCGACAAAGCTTTTGAGCGAAGCCTCTCTGTACCGCATCGAGCTGGTTTCGCACCCCTACCTTAAAGGTGGCTTCGGACCACGCGCTAGCCGCGTATAAGATGATAGGCTCTACCGCGGCTACATAGATACTATGCACCACCTCTGGGTGCAAACCCCAACCCGTGCGAGCTGCGCGGGACAGCTGCTTATAAATATCCAGGGCCTTTCTACAGACGTTGGCGACATGGCTGTTGAACGTTAACTTTTCGTCGATCGTTAGCCCCAAGATCGTTATTTCCTTCGACATTCCAATGCCGACCCCCCCCATGCTTAGGAGTGGTGTGTCATGTTTTAACTTTTTTGTCAAGGTCATCGCTTTGGTCTTTTGCGGCGCAAAGTTTAATTTGTTTTTGATACCCCACTCCCTCACATAGGCGAGGGCGGCATTGGCCTGCCGTTAGATTTGGAGCGCCGTGTCTCCATCGAATAGGAGAACGACGTCGTCCGCGAAGGCCTGACAGTAGTCACCGCGTCCCTCAAGTCCCTTCAGCAACGGATCCAGTAGGAGGTTCCAGAGAGTAGGGCCCCCGATCGAGCCCTGCACACACCCCTTGTTTGTCGTCTTGCAGAACTCGGCGCCCCCATATCTCACTTTAACTTTTCTGTCCCGCAAGTAGCTGTCCATGAGCTTGCGAAGGTTCAGTGGACAATTTTCCTCGGCCAATCGCGTCCTTATCGCTGGCCACCATGCGTTATTGAAGGCTCCCTCTATGTCCAATGATATCATTTTCACTATTTTCTTGTCTTTTATTTTGCGTCTGATGTGCTGTATCAGGACATAGAGGGAGTCTTCGGTACTCTTCTGGGGCATAAAACCATATTGGTGATTGCTCATGCCAGGCAGTATGTATGTTTTGATCCGTGCCACCATTATTTTTTCCAGAATTTTCCCCATCAGTGGAAGGAGCCCTATCGGTCTGTAGGACTTAGGACTTGTGTAGTCCTCCTTCCCGGCCTTCCTAAGAGCAACCACTGTAGCCTCTTTCCAGACTCCTGGGAAGTGGCTGTGTTCCAGGCAATTGTTGAGCAGGTCGAGGAAGAGCTTGGGGTTTGATGAGATAGCGTGCTTGCATATATCGGCCGTGAAGCCGTCTGCTCCTGGCGCCTTCTTGGGATTAAAGGAGTCCACAGCTGTATGTAGCTCCTCCATTGTAAACGGCGGATCATGTTCACCATGTTCCGTATCGTTGACACTCTCGGCTGCTCATGTTCACCATGTTCCGTATCGTTGACACTCTCGGCTGCTTTTCTTATTCGCTGGTGATCTTTATTGTCAGTCTCCACCGTGTCATCCCGATAGAAAGTCTCAGCCAGTATCCTCGCCGACTCACTCAGCTCCTTTTGAACGCCATCCACCACAAGTGGCAAGTCCTCCTGTCTCTTAGTAGTTCTACTTATCACCCTGTAGATTCCCTCCCATACCCCTTCCCTATCTTGCTTCCCGCAGAACTCCTTCCAACTTTTTATTTGTGCCCTTTTTGCCTCAGTCTCATAGTGTTCTTTTGCTTTCAGGTACCCCTCGACGACTTTCGCTCTTCGGGTAGGCGCTGCGCATCGGATACGACGTTTCTTCGTGGCGACATCTTTCTTCATCTTCGCCAGTTCTTCGGACCACCATGGCAGGGTGAGTTTTTCGTTGGATTTTTTCTTTGGTAATGTATCGTCGCAAACTCTGCTTATCGTGCTCGAATACTTTTCCACCAGAGAGTCCAAGTCCTCTTTGCCCTGCGCTCGCTCGACGTCTTGCAGGCTTACATCGTTCTCTTTGATTAGCTGGTCCAGTTTCTCATGAAACTGGCTCCAGTTAGCCTTTTTGGAGTTATAACGCCTGGTGGTTCTCTGAACCTTGACGCCTTTGGATCTTTCCACCCGAATTTTAAAGATTAGGGCGTTGTGGTCCGAGCTAGTGACGTCGTCGTGCACTTTCCAGTCGTCAACGAGATCGAGCATGTCCTCAGTGCAGGCCGTTATGTCGATGACACTTTTCAGCACTCTGTTACCCCTCACCGTGTAAAAAGTGTCTGCGACTCCCGTGTTGAGGATCTGCAAGCGAAGTTCTTCCAGGGCTCCTGCCACATCCTCGCCTCTGTGGTCAATGATGTGGCTTCCCCACCAGGGACTTTTTGCGTTAGCGTCACCCCCAATCAACAGATTTTTGGGTCGCAAGCTTCTCTCCAAGTCCTTGAGCTGCTCCAGGTATGGCTCCAAGGGCCGGTCTGGCTCGAAGTAGAAAGAGATGACGGTAACCTCCCAGGCACTAGTGCGGATTTTCACAACCACGATGTTGTTGGTTGTGAGCTGCGGGTATTCGACAACATCCACATCCTGGTCAAAGACGGCTATTGCCGCCTTGACTTTCCCCTCCGCCCGGCCAGTGCTCTGGTAGATCCTCACCCCCGTGTAGCTCCTCATGCTGTTACTCCCGCCCACATACGGCTCCTGGAGCAGCGCGAAGGCAGCTTTTCTTTTGGTGCACTCCATCATCAATTCATACGTTGCCAGTTCCTTTCTCGGCAAGTTTGCCTGAATGATGAGGTACGCAAGCGGATTGTCCTCGTGTTTTCCGTGGGCGCCCTTAGCAATACGCCGTTGTAGCCCTGGCTAGCGCATCCCACTTACGCCGCACTGGACACTCCATGCTAAAAGCGATATGGTCGGTATTAGCCATTTTTGCCTGTACGCAGTTGCAGCAAGTAGGCGGCACATCTGCCAGCCGATCCGGGCAGTCCATCCACATGTGGAGACCCCCACAGTGGCTGCACTTTTCCAAGGTCTCCTTACAGAATCTCTTTCCGTGGCCGTATCCCAGGCAAAGAGAGCACTGGACCAGAGGTGACTTGTCCTCTACCCGCACCTGCTGAAGGTCCACGTGCACCCTGCCTGCCGCCGTCAGGCGCTGCCACACGAGCGGGGACACCTGTAGCACAATGTGACCTGCATGTGGGTTTCGAGTCTTCCTTCTACTATATTTGACAGTCATCCGTTGCTCTTCTTGGGCGACGTCTCGGAGTAGGTGACTGTTTTGATTGCGCAAGGCAGTCACAACGTCCTCGTCGGTGTTGTATGTCAGGACGTCCTTAAGGATGATAAGAGGATCCTTATTTTTTACTTCCTCCACATGGAGGTCCGTGCCGGCGTTTTTTATCCTCGCCGTTACCTTGGCAATTTCTTCTTTAGTCGTGCAGCCAACAATTACCTTCTGATCTCTGGCCTTTCGCGCCACCTCCACGCGGAGCCCCTCCGCCCTAGCGTTGACCGCCTTTCGAAGCTTTTCGAGGATCACCTCTCCGGTCTCTGTTCCGTCTTTCGAGGCGACTACCACCGAATGCAGGGTGTTCCTGCTAATTGGGGCTGCTCTACTATTGGTTCCGGTGGCAGTCACACTCGCATACGTCACGGTCCTCTCGATGGTCTCCTGCTGTTTGGCCATCGACTGCTTCAGCTCTTCCAGCATTCTGGCGTTACTTGTGAGCAACTTTGTGTGCTCATCAAGTCGCGCCAGAACGCCGGGTTCCAGGCCGACTGGGGGTGTAGGGTCGGACGGTGTCTCCGGTTCCAGCGTCCCTTCCTCCTCTTTTTCGTTACTGGTCTTCTTGGCCTTTGCATCCCCCTCGGTCTCTTTGACCAGCTGGTACAAACGATCAATGGCGCCGGTGATGCCTGTCTTGATCTCGGTTTTCAGATTTCTCGAGCTGTTCAAGTAGGTCTTAGCCCTCTGGAGGCAGGCTCTTGCCTCCGATGTCCGGTCCGGAAAGGACCTGACTGGGGAGTCGGTGTCAATAGGCTTCCCTCGGAGGGTCGTCGAGCCACCTTCCTGCGAGACCGATGGGGACGGCCTCGATTTGGTCTTTGCAGGACCGGCCTGCGTCGTCATTATTGCACCGGCGGACTCCCACTCCCCCACACTACGCCTTACATTTGGAGCGGCGGTGACCTCCGGTTTCGATGGTGACGATTTCTTTCCATCAGGTGTTCTGATCATGTTGGACGTGTGCGTCAATTGGATAATAATAAAGAGTGGGGCTTGTAAAAGTTGTATAAAACCCACGTCACAATAGAAGTTTAAAAACTTAACAATTAAAGTTTTAGAATATGCGCTCTATCTAGAGCCGTTCTTGTACGCCAGTGTACACTGTCAAATCTTAAACTAACTTATACTAACACACCATCCGTCAAGTGCCGGTGCGTCCACGTTAAGGGTCGGCAACGTCGAATTTTTTATAAATTATATTTTTATTAAATGTCAATAAATTTTTGGGTCACTTGGGCCCGGTCGGGACCAAGTTAAACACCCACACACGGGAGCCGGTAATGCGGCGCTTCCAACAAGCTACTATACTTGCTGGAAGGTGGCCCGTGTGGAGGTGTATAGAGGTCAAAATATAATTTATAAGAGGAAAAACCGGTTTTTTCGGTTTTCCTAATCCAGTTCAGGGTAAGACCCGAAACCGGGTCCGCAGTATGGTGGCCTGCCGGAAGCCGCGTCCCCTGGTCAAAACCGCAACCTCCTAGGCCTCCTACTCCCAGAGAAACACGCGTTTTCCCGAAATGGGGCTCGCCGCAAAGTGCTCGAGCCAAAGGTAACCGCCAAGGGTCGGTGGGGTGGCGGGGGTGGGGTGGGTGGCGGGCGAAAAAATTGCGTCCCGCGATGTGAAAAGTGAACTTAAGATGGATATCTATTGACAAATTCGGTAAAGGTTGATGTGATTTAGTTAAATTTTAAGTATTATAAACGGCAAAAATTAGGTAATTTAGAAAAATCTTCACCTCAGGACGCACGCAGTTAATTTCGTTGAAGTAATTTCGTTAGATTTTCAGTATTGTAAACGGCAAAAATTCGGTAATTTAGAAATATCTTCACCTCTGGACACACACACAGTTAACTCGCGGCGCTGCACGAATGAATCAATATTCTTCAATTCTTCCATATTGGACCCTGTGGACAAAAACAAGAAACGTATTTGTTACTGCACGAAACTGCAGCTATATCTCTCATGTCCCATAACTTGAGGATAAGAAAAAAGGATTTTACTGCTAGCATACCTTACAAGTAATATGAGCAATAATAAAATCAAGTTTTGAGACAATCTACCCGTAGATCTTATAACACCCTCATTACGCTGTCTCCTTATGTATAAAACTTGAATTTGATTAAAAATCGGATGAAGTCGGATCCGATTTAGTTGTTTCTAGTAAGCTGACAGTATTATCTACATTTAGACATGCATTTTCACTTTGAATTTTGTTGAATCCGAAACTTTATGACTGTCTGATCAACACATACGAAAATATTGTGCTAAAATTTCTTATTTATTTTATTTTCTAGCCCATGGTACTTTTGTGGGTATTTTCACAACTTAACCACACAAAATAGTGAGTACTTACCTCCAGCAATAACTTCCATTGGAAAAATATAACTTCAAACTCTCAACACTAAAAATATTAATTTTACAAACAATCTCTTTTTTTAACGCTAACTAATAACAATACACATCAGTCTCCCAAACGTTGACTTTAGGACTCATTAAGACAAAGAGCTACATTTATTGCTTGAGTGCACTAGTTCGTTCCCTTTGTAAGTAAAGTGTTCGATTTGATAACATAAAAACTTTATAAATTTAGTTTTTGGCCAAGATTTTTCGTATTTTCGCTTTAGTGAAACGTAACTAACATTAAATTTTTAAAAACCTACTTAGAGGCTAAAAATTCCACCCATGCCGGGACTTGAACCCGTGACCTCTGGCTCACCGTGCCAGTGCTCTCCCAACTGAGCTAATGGGCAAATGCAAGCATCGATGAAATTTCGAGCCTCTTTACAAACTTCTCTGTAATAACGTACAGGCAGCGACATCTGACCGAAGCGATTTACATCACTTGCAGTCCCGAGTAACCCACTTTGCAGTTAGGTTTTTACATCGGAATGATATCGCTGTACCTACATGATTATATTCTTTTTGTTGCACTAACCCGTGCTGAGGACAATTTTACATTGCCCAAAGACCTAATTATTTAAAACGCTCACCATTGCATTTTGTATAGTATTCTTTATACACCCTCGGTCGACCTAATTTCTACACAACGAATTTTGTATAGCATACTATACGTTATGTTTACTGACCTTTCTCATATAATTGCTTCAAAAAAACGTTGTTCAATAGTTTGCACATTATCGAAAAAAATCAAGTAATATCTGCCTCAAAATTAGGTAGGTCAAAAAAAGAAAATAAAAAATATTTACTTGTAAGGTCCGCAGAGCGCGTCGCCTCGCCGCCATGATGGTCGCTCTTATGAAAAATGTAGTGTTGCTACAGGGTGGAAATATTTTTTCTAGCATTAAAAATAATACAAGAAAGTGTTACAAGATTAAAAATATAAGTCTACTTCTTCTTCAACCTATAGCCATCCAATACTTAGGTCTAATGCACGAATTTACTTCGGTCTTGGGCTTTTCGCATCCAGTTTTTTCCTGCCACTTTGACCGGATCGTCATTCCATCTCATTGGTTGCCTGCCGAGATCGGAGCAGAAACACCGAAATCGGAAGGAAAACGATACTGATCGACATAGCTAAGGTCATTGCCCGTAAGAAGTGGAAATGGGCAGGCCATATATGCCGGAGACGAAACAAATATAAGTGTTGCCAAAAAAATCGCCTCTAATTTTTGTTAAATGGAATGTATAGTATAACTATGCGAAATCAAATAAAGGGTGAATAAAAAAAAGCACCCAATACCAACTAGAGGTACATTCAGCTATCCATTCCATATACAGGCTGTATCAGAAAGGGGGTTACAATCCGAATGGAGGTTGATAGGGACATTATTCTGACCAACTTTTACTATGGGTCCGATTTGATTCTAGCAACTATATTTTTCACTCCCCCACAGTAATCAGCTGAGCACTCGGCCCGTACTGTGTTATGTATTGAGATGAGAAAAATAAAGTTGTCCTGATCAACACCGTCCCATAGTAAAATTTGTTCAGAATGATGACCCTAACAACCCCCTTTCGGCTTATAACCACCTTTTTGTTACATCCTGTACAGTGGGAAAAATTGCAGAAAAAGACAAACTCATATACTTGTCTGTATTTTTGTTAAGCTGCCTTCTTATCTTCTAGGTATTCCTTTTTTATTTTGTAAAAGTCGATGGCAATATTTCTTGTTTTCTTGGCATCCTCTTCCTCAACCTTTACCTTTTTCCTTTTACCTGTAAACAGAAGTGTAATGCAATTCATAAAGTTAGGTAAGTATCTATAAAGACACATGCTGGTCCGGGACGTTAAAAGAATGCACCAGCTGCATCTCCTCCTATAAATGGCGTAAAAGGCGACTGAAAGAATCAGGCAGGGCTGGTGCGGTTAGGCGATGTGCTAGCTAGCAACTTGTCACTAACTGTTCCCTTATACCCTTGCCCCTAAAATTGCTGAACGTGGCTGTAGGGTCGCTTATGTGATCCTGGAGCTCTGGCTACCCCTTTATGGGAATATAGCCGTGAGTATATGTATCTACACTTAAAATATTTACCAGTAAACATTGGGGAGAACTTCTTCCTCTTCAGTGGTATGCTTGGCAAAGCTTGTGCTTGGGCATCCGAACAGGCAGTCAATGCCGTATCGTCAGGCCATATTACTTCAGCCCCGCCACCAAGCACACCTGCACCTTCCTCATCGCTATCACTACCACCCCCTCCAATACTACCCTCACCACCAATAGATATCTGAGGGACCAATAAAAGTGGTAGTGGAGCCAAGTAATCTCGATAGTCGATCGAGTATTTCGTCCGGAGATATATAGTCGTGAATGCCTCCGCCAGTCTGCAAAGCAAATTGAATTTACATTAAATACAATTGTTTTGACTAATATTCCCAGTCCAATAATATCTTGAATCAACTCACCTTCATATTATTCAAACGTTACTACATTTGCAAGCAAGTTTTTTTAAATTCTCCCACTTAACCCCTTACCGCATGGAATTTTATTTCGTTTTGGAAAAAATACATGCGATATTCCATGGCTCATAGTTTAAAGTTACTTTAGACAGTTTTCTGAAATCCTTATACTTTTCGAAAAATAATAATATAATCCTTTCATTTCCTGTAAGTATAATAAGTAAAGTCTCAAATTCCCGTTTTGCCATTTTTGGCATCAAATGCAGTCATGGTTATTTTGAATGTTTAATGGGTGCGAGCATTTCCCCTTGCCCCTCAAAATATATTAGATGAGATCTGTTGAGGAACACATTTTGTGCCTTAATTAAACACCTATCTACAATGTAAGTAATGTGAAATGCTTTAAAACAATTTCTCTCTTTATTAAGGCAAAGATTTACATTGCATTTCGCACATTTCACGTAGGATTTTCCTGAGCACCCGTACATTCTACAAAGTTGTCGATCCTGTGTATCCTGGCAAATGATCTAAGCCGTCATTGGCGATTTCGGGTAGAGGTAGCTCTATTCGTCGTCTCCTTTTCTTAAAGGCTTTACAGCTGCAGGCCTCCCACGATTTCGCGTAGGCGTGTAAAACTCTTGGTTAGCTCTGGTCAATGATTCTGCCAATATTAATTTGAAATCTAGCAATGGTATGTTGGTTTCATGGGTTCTACGCCACAGGATCCAGCTATTTAAGCTCGCTAAGTCAATCATGTGGAAAAATATTTTGTGATACCATTTCTTGCTTCTTACTTTAATGCGATAATAACCGTGCTTGGAGTCAAGAAGGTCGACACCACCCATATAACGGTTATATGTATACCTGCACAGCTTTTTGGCAAGGATCAGTGACAAATATTTTTCTCTTCCTGTTAAACCTCTGAACCTCCCCTTCTGGATTTTTGGTTTTGGACCTAACCCAACATATGTTGATGCTAAATTGACAACTTTGTTGTCTAGCCATGTAATCACCGATATTTCCACCGCATCTATCTACGACATTCTCAACGCTGTAGCCTCTTCCTTGTCTTGTCATTTGCGCATTATTTGGTAGATTATGGTTAGGGCGGCGTTTCCGATTCACTGTACCGAAGGGCAGTATTCCTTTTTTATGTAATGCAGCCATGAGCGGCAAACTCGTGTACCAATTGTCGAAAAACAATTCGTAGTTCATATAATCAGGAATACTGGTTCTTAAACGCATGACTACATTACTACTTACTCCCAGGTCAGGTTGGCCTTCTAAAACAACATTTGCCTGTGCCTCGGCATAGAGCTCAAAATCATTTGTCAGTCCTGATGCTCCACTTAAGACGAAAGCCTTAAATGGGGTTTTTTAGGGTTGTAATTTTTTAAACTGGATCTTGCTTTTGTAGGTATGACTTGTTCATAAATCGCCATGTACTCTTCTCTTGGTAAAAGTAACAATCGGTCGCGAATTTTGCTTATAAGCGGTCTGATTCTGTTAAGGTGGGGACCGTTGGGCTATTGAGTATGAACTTCGTAATAGGTACTTAGTTACAATTTATTATAATATTTAATTACATACGACCGTACAAAATGCTGCGTGGAGAAAGAAGGCTCGGGTCCTCAGAGTCCCGGCTTATATACATAGAAACAGAGACATCTATCTGTCTAGGTATGAACTAAATGAAACACTTATAGGTAATTTGGGTTTTAGTTTGGAAAAGTGCCGATAGGTGTCGCTAATAGTGGCATACCTCCTATCGTCACTGTAATGCCTTAAGCCCGATTTACACTTCGGTAAGTACAGTACCGAGTTAAGTGATAAGTAGTAAGTGGTAAGTAGCGTTCACACGGGCTCAGAGAATGTATGTAAGTCCTAGTCACAAGTTGCCATGTTACTTTGTGAAGACGCAGTGCATTAGTCGACTTTTTAATTTTCTTCGAAGATATTTATTCCACAAAATGGATATTGAATTACTGAATAACAATTTACGTGATATAATAAGAGAAATAGTGACCGTGCTCGTACAACAGATTGAAAACGAAATAATACTAGAAATTAATAGACCTAAACGCATTTGGGAAAGAAAGTGGATCACCAGAAGAAGTGAACGAGGTGTCAGCAGAAACCTTCTACAAGAATTGTCTGAAGAAGACACAGTTGAATACAAATATGCTCTACGAATGAGTGAACCCTCATTTCTATATTTGTTAGATAAAATTACTCCTGCCATTCAGAGATCAGATACATTTATGAGAAATGCTTTACCAGCAAAATCGAAATTACAAATTGTATTGTACATGCTTGCTAATGGAACCAGTTTGCGTACTTTACCACACATGTTCAGAACATCAAAGGCCAGCATATCAAAAATGATTCCTGAAGTATGCGACGCCATTTACGAGGCTCTCGAGGATTATATAAAGGTAAGAAATAATTCCGGTTTCAGTATATAATTAAATGTATTCATATATTTATATTGATGTTTTAGTATATTATGTAATCCTACAACAGTGTGACAGGGTAATCCTGTAACAGAGGGTAACCTACTACAGGGTTAGAACACAAGTGTGATAATTCCTCACAACATTATTAATATTATATACAATAAAATAAAAAACCTGTTATTACCTGTTAAACCTGCCAAAAATTATAGGTATTTATTAAGTATTAAAAACATGAACAAACAATCTTTGTATTTTAGTTAGGGAATTAATAATTAAAGTAAGTATCTAGGTACTACAATCACACACCTACAACCTAGCTATTTATTGATTTAATAGCTAATTCCAATATATCGGCATTTAATTGACCTGCCATAAATTCCTCATTGCTCGTATTTATGAACAAGGATGTTGTTGAAACTGGGTCAATTATGGTCATTGATGAAGGAGGTGTAATCATAGTAGTATCATTTTCTGATGTTCCTGGAACTGGATCATTTATGGTCGTTGGTGGAGGTATTATTATTGTGGCATTATTTTCTGGGGTGGAGTAATTTATCGTTGCTGGTGGTGACGGTGTGGAAATATATGTCGTGGTAGATGGAGACGAAGGGGAATATTCCAGAAGATTTGGTGTTTGCGCCATAGCCTGCAGCCGTAAAGTTGTTATATAATTTTGGATATGTGATTGCGCTTTTAATGCCAGTATAAAAGGCATTGCAATCAGCTGTGCAGCAACACACTTTCCAAAAATATCAAACTCATGTTGTGTGTTTGTTGTTGGGGTTTGAACCATTTCTCCACCGGTTTTAATTTGGTTTACCAAGTTTTCTAAGCATTTTAGGTTCCTTTTGCGATTACCCATTGGTTTCTTGGCAGGTGTACTAGGTTCTTGTTCTTGTGTACCAGGAGTAACTTGCAAATCTCTGCTAGAACCTTGAGTTTCTCGACTGGTAGACTCCCCGCCTGACGCAATCCCTTCCATTGCAGTCTCCTCTGGGTTCTAAAATTTTAATAATTTTATTATTGTTTGTTTTAGGTTCCAAGCGATGAATCCCAATGGAAGAAAATTGAAGAAGGTTTCAGAAATAAATGGAACTTTCCCAAATGTTGTGGCGTTATCGATGGAAAGCACATTATAATAAAGGCTCCTTTTGAAGCAGGAAGCTACTACTATAATTATAAACACCAAAATAGCATAGTGTTGATGGCTGTGGTTGACGATGACTACAGATTTTTATATATCGATGTTGGATGCAATGGCAGAGTATCTGATGGAGGCGTGTTTCAAAGATGTAGCCTCAGCAATCAATTGGAAAGTATACTTTCAGCAAATCATTGCATTGTAGGCGACAATGCGTTTCCGTTAAAGACTTATTTAATGAAGCCTTATGGCGAAAATAGCAACGTGACTACTGCTCAGAAAGTATTTAACTACAGACTTTCTCGAGCTCGTCGTATAGTTGAAAACGCATTTGGTATTCTAGTTACTTTGACTTTCTCTTGGTTTCAGATTTTTATCCCTCATAACTTCGTGGTGTATTGTGAACCATTTAAGAGTTGGTACTGTAACGATTCCTCTTTATAGTAGCTGGCTGGCAGAGCCTTCTCGTCTTATTTTAAATATTTTGAAGGGGATCGTTACGTTTTGTTTTAGATGTCAGTCGATCCCGAGCTAGGCTAGGGCATCGATAAAAAGACTAATAAAAAGATATTTTCACTTAATTTGAATTTCAATAAGTAGCGTGTTACATATTGGTGGAGGCGCCTAAAGTCCCCATTAAAAAATTTAGTTCGCGCCCGAAGTGTGCACGAGTTGGTGCCTCGCGTACGATTAGGGAAGAAGATACCCGAGTTTTCTTGCAGCCAGGCGAGTTGCCCAAAGAGGAGTCACCTATAAAGGACTATTGAAGTGCGTGCTCACCCAGTGCTTGGAGCACTAAGGCGTACGCGCAAAAGGCGAAAGTTTGCGTGGACCACGCCACCCCGGGCTACCAAGCCTTAAGAAAGAAAAAAAAAGTTAAGTGGTCTATTATTATATTATACATAATGGAAGCCTCCACCACGTTCGATGGCTTGACAACCGATGTTGACGAATTTATTCGTCAATTTGAAGTCATTGCAACTCTGAAAAGATGGACGGAAGAGGAGAAAAAGATTGTGATTGCCGCATATCTGTCAGGACCGGCACTTTATTTTTACAAAGAAATTTATGAAGAAAAGATGAAGTATGTCGATTTAGTTGATAGGTTAAAATCAGAGTTCCCGTCAACAGTGAACTATTTGTCGTTATTTTCGCCATGAAACAAAAGGACGAAGAGTTATTAGATTATTTTTATAAGTTGAGCGATATAGGCAAGAAGGGCAAATTGGATGAAAGGTCGTTCATAGAACAATTCTTGCGATCCATACGAGACGATTATAAAGCGATGTTGGCCACAAAGGTTTACACGGACAAAGCAGATCTGAAGGCGACTTTGCTCCAATTAAATATAATCTATGGTTCCCAGGCAAGACAAAGAGAGATAAATTTGCCAACAACTGTAGATTCTGTGAAGGTTGCATCGACATCATCACCCAGAGGTTCACCGCAAGCACGAGGGGAAATCCAATCTGGATACCAAGCTAGTCCGAGTCCTAGTCGGGCGCCGGCTCAAGCTAACTTGCCGACAGGGGATGTATTTTACTCTCCGCCTACACAGAGAGATGGTGGGTTACGCAGACCTCCCTTTGGGCACCGATACAACCTTCGTAACCAGTTTCAGAGACAGCAGCCAAATCCTGGAGAAGGCTATGTACAGCCGATGCACCCAAATACGAGAGAACGGGCTTAAAGCTGTGAGGAGCTATAGAGATGGCAAAGCAGCTGCAGAGAGAGGCAGCGAGGCCGGGCCATTTGTATAAACGTTCCAGAACCCAATGGTTGCAAGACCGTAAAAAAAAAAAATAACGAGAAGTTAAAGAATAGGTAGCTGTTAGGGTTGTTGATTCCAAGGTACAAGTCTATAAGTTGACTCACCCTTCACACAACAAGCATAGCTTGGTGAGGAAGCTTTGTTGGCTTGTGGCGAGTTCAACATGGGCTTGGATCATTGTTCAACAGGAAGTAGACAGGTTTTGATATGCGATTATTTGTCGACTGCTGGTAGTCCAGAATATAGAAGAGTGTTGCATTGTGCATTTGATTAGAGATATTGGTCTTGCTTATTTGATGCGGGTTGAAAAGGAAGTCCGGACCACAGAAGCTTTGCCATTTCACTATTTCAAAGGTGGAATCCTCACAACTTTAACAGGAGTAGGCAGGTAGAGTGTCGTTCGGTTAAAGTGAAGTGCGATAGTTTATTTAAGTTTTTAAGATTGTAGAATGTCTAGCTAGTTTATTTAAGTTCATGGGGTAGGTAGGACTTATAATTGTGAAACTTGAAGCGGCGTTCGATGGTGTCTTCTCGGTTTTTTGTTGGGTTTTGCCGAGAGGGGGTCTGTCCGTTCAGTCATGGACCAATTTTCTTTTGTGTTTTAATTGTAAATAACTTGGAGGTTTTATCAATGTTGACTAATAGATTGTCTTGATTGGTCTTTGAATTGTTCTGGCACACTGACCGAATTAGTAACGGAGCGTCATGCGTTCGCCGGGATTGTACAATTTCCCCGACACTGTAGGACAGATGACTGACGTAAGGTTACCGAAGTGTGTTAGCTAGGGTAAATTTTAATTGTAATTGAAATTTTATGATAACCGGGGGGGAAATGTAACGATTCCTCTTTATAGTAGCTGGCTGGCAGAGCCTTCTCGTCTTATTTTAAATATTTTGAAGGGGATCGTTACGTTTTGTTTTAGATGTCAGTCGATCCCGAGCTAGGCTAGGGCATCGATAAAAAGACTAATAAAAAGATATTTTCACTTAATTTGAATTTCAATAAGTAGCGTGTTACAGTACGTAAACATCATCTGTCCCAGCTCCACTTTTTTGTGACTCATTTATTTTTCTCATTTCTTGGCTATACGTTGACCTTAGGCTTTTTATTTTTGAGGCGGCTTCCTTTGGTCCAAAACCCGACAGCTTCATAACCTCACAAATTTGGATGAGAGCTGCACCTGGCTTGTCTATTGCGATAATGATTGCATTTTGAATTAAACAAACACTCGTGTTTGAGATATTCCTGTACAAATGCAAAGGTAGTACTATCAGTCCACTTCATTGTCATTGTATGGCTACTACCGATACACAACAAAAACAAGTGTTCACGGCCGCTGCGTACAAACTTATGAACTGTACTAAACTCGCCCGTTCCCACGCTAGCCAGTAGGTTGGCTAGGGTGCAGGAGACGCGAGAGGGGGGGCTATTTTGCACTTGCACTCGCCGAAAATAGAATCGCGTTCTATTCAATCTACAACTTACTACTTAACTGACGTTTGCCGTTCAAACTACTCTGAGAAACGATTCATTTCTTGCATTATGTACGCAATAGTTTCTGTCGTAATTAAATATTAGAAATACTAAAACGTACGAAGATTTAGATACTCCCCGTATCTAAATCTTTTATTTCTTGAGGCATGGTTTCGTCTCCTAAAGAAGCGCAACCAGCTTCATCATAAGCAACAGATTTATCATGCCAAATCAAAGGATCTGGCCTATTACGTCTTGTCTGTGAATACATTCAATCATCTTAAATAAATACAGTGAGGTACCTACCGCTAAATGCTATATAGGGAAGAGCGGGTGATCGTGCTCTTCCACTATAAAGGTAAATTTCCCGCCAGGCAGAACTTATGCCTGGAGACGGCCGGTCCAACTGATGTTCGTCGGACGTTATATTTATGGTATGTCATGTGAAACATTTTGCTTGCGCGATGTAGGAATGTTGGAGTTTTATAGTGCGCGCGCAGGGTTGACATGTGCTCGCCACATCACTCCCCTTCAAGACCGTAGCTACGCATAGCTAGGTCTGATAGGAATCGAAGTCTGTGCTCTAAAGCCTGCAAGTGCCAGGAGGCGCTGAGTCAGTGAGTCGACTAGCGGTTGAGGGTGTTCGGCAGCTAACAGTCACTTCACCGGCGACAGTACCATGGGGACCGCGCATGTGGTAGGAACCGGTGAAGGCTGCTGTACCACTGGCAACGTACGCTGTTGCTGTGTGGCTGCCGTGCCGAGGGGTTGGGGGATATCACCATCAGTACCAGTAGTCGGTGCGTTGACTGTAGTGGAACTGATGAGGTGAGAGGGAAGAGGATGCTGGCCTTGCTTTGAGACTGATTGTATGTGGGGTGCTGCGAGAGCGAAGGAAGGTTGACTTTGTTCTGTCGAGGGTCACCACTATAGGGAAGAGCGGGTGATCGTGCTCTTCCACTATAAAGGGAAATTTCCCGCCAGGCAGATCGTATGCCTGGGGACGGCCGGTCCGACTGCTGTTCGTCGGACGTTATATTTATGATATGTCATGTGAAACATTTTGCTTGCGCGATGTAGGAATGTTGGAGTTTTATAGTGCGCGCGCAGGGTTGACATGTGCTCGTCACATGCTATAGTGTAAATATCACTCACAGAAGTTAAGTCCAGGTTGAAATTGAAAAAAAAAATGATACAAACTCGTCTCCCAAGGGTATCAGAGGCACCAACTCGAACACATTGGGTCCAAGTTAAACTACAAAAAACAAATAAAGTGTGTGTGTCTGTGTGTGTGTGCGTGTGTGCGTGTGTGCGTGGGTGCGTGCGTGCGTGCGTGCGTGCGTGCGTGCGTGCGTGCGTGTGTGTGTGTGTGTGTGTGTGTATGGGGTTTCTTCTGTGGGTTGTATGTGGAGATAGCTGGAGATAAACATTTACATACAAGCACATACATTGCTTCTATCATTGAATTCTTCATCAGAAAGGATTGTGTGGGCCGAATCGGGATCCATATGGCCGTGTTGGTCTTTGTTCTCCAACAGTTCGCCTAGTAGAAGAAGCTCCTATTCGTGATACTGCTCACCACTTGGACTTGGAACTGCGGGTGGCTCGACCAAAACTGCGGATGCACACTGGTTCAGGATCTCAAAAAGGTGGACTTAGGGGTGAAATAATCGGGCTGATTTTTTTTTGTACTCTTTGCATGATCACAAAACGATTTTAAAGATTGCTTTTTTCGATTAATTGCTTCATTTCAGAGTAAAAAATATTTTAATATTTTTTTGTATGGGGAAAAACTAATTTTTGACTATAACTCTGAAAATGGCACCGATGTCACAATAAATCTTTATGATCATAATATTGGACGTTTTTCTTAATATATCGTGCCTAGAAACCTACTCGATATCTCTGCCGTAAATGGATTGGTGCCTACTTGAAAATTTCTAAAATTTATTTCTCATTGCACTACATATTTATTCATGTTTAGATCTTTTATTTAGTCTTGGCTAACAGATTTCGAGCCGCCGAGCCTTGGTTATTTGACAAAGGCTAGACACACGGATTATCCATAGCATACCTTTATCACCGTGAGTTTTCCTTTGCACAAATTTATTTCCGCATAAACGTAGTACTGTGGAGGAAAAGGATTAGTAAACTTTTATTTCGCGAAAGCTACCCTAATTACTAAGGCTGAAAACCCTATTTACTAACCTAACCCTAAACGCGGAAAACTTCTAGCTAAATATACAAACGGTTTAGAAATCGAAGGCCGCTTCTAACCTTACACTTTCACTTTCAAATCTCATTTCCTAGCTAAGAAAGTAATTCAGAACCTGAAACTTCACACCAGAGCTGATAGTCTGGGACGCAATGCCCACAGGTGATGTTAGGTTACAAATCCAAAACCACTCTCCTACTTTCGAATTTAAATGCAAACGAAACTCCCTAAGGGCCGAAACACATAACGCAAACTGCTTATTTTTGCGGCGCCGCAACGCCAAAATCGGCAGTTGCGTTGCCGCGTTGCGGCGTCGCGAAACAGGGCATTATGGTAGGGTAACCATTTTCTCGTGATTTTTGAGTGTGGATAGACGTCTCTCTGCGATGGATCGTAATAAACTTATTGCTTATTTGTTATTAAGAAGACATTATTCTATCTTAAAAATACGGCAAAGAAGATACTGGATACATCCATTAAGTAAGGGTATGAATCCAAATGGCGAGTTCTTTTCTAAAAAATACGAAGCATTAAAGATAGACGAAAAAAAATTTGTTGCCTACTTTAGAATGAGTATATCATCATTTGAAGAGCTATTAAGCGAGTTATCAAAATATATACAGAAGAAAAAAAATAAAGGAAGGAAACCAGTTACTGCTTTGGAAATGCTGGGCTTAACTTTAAGGTAAAACAAATAGGTTTCTTTTTTTTTTTTTATTGATGTTTATGGCACTCGGAATCAAATGTTTAGTTTTATTTGTACCCCTGGCTTTATACACCTGTGGTACTAGCGGGGTGTCGATAAAAATTTTGCATCACTAGTGTTCATGGTTTGGGGGTACCTAGTGGTACAAAGCCAGGTTCAAATGAAACAAGACAGAATCAAATTAAGCTTTTTGCATTATACAATTTTCTTACTTTAAGAATACTTTAATAGGCCTTAAAAAATGTAATGATCAATTTAAGAAAAATCAAACTCCTCATCTTGTGAAACATAGGAAGTAGCTGACGTTTCGTCCAGTAAAAATGGTGAATTTATTGGACGTTGTTGGTTTGATGATGAGGTAGTCCTCTGTTCAGTAATCGAACTTCCAGGAGTAGAAGTGTGGTAGCCACTCTGAACCGTATTATCGTATCTCATAGTTGAATATCCTTGATTATAACCCTGATGCTGATATTCTTGATTATAGCCGTGATGTGTATTTTGATGAATTGAAGGTTGAAGAATGTCCGTTAATATTTGAAGCACCCGACTTTGAAATATCAATGTTTGATTCTCATTTAACGATTGTAGAGATGGTAAAATCCCCTTGAAAAAATGCAAATGTCTATTCTCCGGTGTTTTTAATATTGCCAATAAATCTTCTTCAATATCATCCTTATCATCTGCCTTTCGTTTTCGTGGTTGACTTTTATAACGAGGCAATGCCGTTATTTCATTCTCAATATCTCCTTCCGCTACACATAAACTGGAATCAGTTGCATTTTGTGAAACCTTTTTCAAAAACTGTAATTGTTTATTCAAGTGATATTCTTTAATTTTTGCAGCTCCAGCTCCTGATCGATTGGCATCTTTTAGTTTTTTTTGATATTTAGCAAAATTATCTTTTATGGCCTTCCACTTCTTGACTAAATCATTACCTGCAACAAATAACTTCACAAGTGAAAAATAGTAATAAAGACTAAAATTCCCTAGATTCCATTTATACTACATATAAAATTACATATAAAATTTGATATAACTTTCATAAGTACTTTCGGTCCATCCAATTTCATATAAATGGCTGGCCGCCGAAAAAGAACAATTTTCTGCTTTTTCTTGACTTAGGCAAGTTAAAAACTGATTGACTTTGCCTAGAACAACCATAATGTAAAATATTTCTTGAGTACTTCTTTGAAAAACTACCTGTCTATCTTTGAAAATCTATTCCTTTAGCAACACTATTACCTGCGCAGTTTGAGTTTGATTATACCTACATTTGTATTATTTTATTATTTGCCTACTAATTATTATTTCATTTTAGATTTCTAGCAACCGGCAGTGACTTTAAAACCATGCATACGAATTACTTCCGAGGAGCAAGTACAATAGCAAAAATTGTAAGGACAGTTTGTCGCGCCATATGGAAACATCTATCAAGTCAAAATATACCTCCTATAACAAAACAGGTTCTAGAAGATGTCGCTATTGAGTTTGACAAGAAAGCAAATTTTCCTAACTGCATAGGAGCTCTTGATGGTAAACATGTCCGTATTACATGTCCTGCGCACAGTGGATCACTGTTTTACAATTATAAGGGCTATAATTCAATAGTTTTATTAGCTCTTGTAGATTCTAGATATAGATTCATTTTTGTCGATATAGGAGCGTATGGCAAGGAAAGTGACTCCACCGTTTTCCAGAACTCTAAACTTTATGATTTGATTATGACACGCAAATTACCAATTCCTGTACCAAAGCCTTTACCAGGTTCTCAAAATGAAACTCCATTTGTTTTTGTAGGAGATGAAGCATTCTCAATTTCGAATAACGTCATGCGCCCTTACTCAGGGAAACATTTGTCGGTACAACAAAGAGTTTACAATTATCGACTGAGTCGTGCCCGAAGATATGTCGAGTGCGCTTTTGGCATCCTAGCCAATAAATGGCGCATATTTCATCGATCTATGAATGTGCAATACGAATTTGCGACAGACATTATCAAGGCATGTTGTGTAATGCACAACTTTGTTTTGAATCGAGATGGAGTACAAGCGACCGATGACATTATCTTTGATGATTCTGATCTGCAAATGTTGCATTTGCCCACAGCAAATGAAAATAATTTAAGCCCACATCTAATACGGAATGATTTTTGTAATTACTTTTCCAGTGATGTTGGCGCCCTAAGTTGGCAATTAAACAAAATATGAATGTTCGTATACCTACTCAGTTCAAAATACAAATAATACCTTAATACATTTGATTCAAACTATTTAACATGTTGTGAACTGCGAATAAACAATTTAAATGGCAATTTGGTTTTATTTATAGTATTTGTTTACCTTTTTGAATAAGAGCGCGAGAAAAAATATAATTTTAACTTAGAGAAAATCTTTTGCATAGGGCATTAAAATAAATGGTGTATTTCATATGATTAAAAAAAAAAGATACATGCTACTTACATTAAACTACAATTTTTACAATTTAAACCGCGGATCAGATTTTTACGTTTTTACTACAGTAAAAATTGTAGTTTTATTGTGAATAGTGATCGCGTAAACCTAAGACAATACTATGTTACTACTTACCCAGTTTTGATTTTTCGGTTGAGTTTTTTTCCTTGTAATCAACATAAACGATCTCACAAATGCTTTTCCATGCTTCTTGTTTTATAAATTTGTCTTTATAGGTTTCGTCACTAGTATCCCACAAACAACGGTGTTCCTGAACCGAAGATATAAACAGATCGACGTCAACGTCAGACATTTTAATTTTAAAACTGCTTCTCGGTTGACACGTGTTGTTTGCAAGAGTGTTAGAAACAAACTGCATCCTTGTCAACAAGTATGACGTCATAACGCTGGAATTCGCGTCGTGCGTTGCGGCGCCGCACCGCTATAGCGCACTGCCGATTTCAGCGGCGCGGCGCCGCAACGCGCTTATGTGTTTCGGCCCTAATAGTAATAAATTCGCAAAATGGCGAATTTGCCTACGAGCGCAGCAGACGTATTTTAAAAAATTCCCTTAAATAGGCCCCGAAGAACCGCTGCAAGAAATAAAGTGGTGTAAATGGATTTAGGCTTTGAGTAGCGCCCTGTATGATTCCTTATCAACAAATTTTTTGAAAAAGCCTGAAAAGCCTGAACAAAAAATGTGGGAAAACATAATCCCATTGCCTGGGTAGAGACTACAATTTATGTGATAACTTTATATAAATGTCGAATGTTTGTTTGTTCATAATTTTTTTTTTAGGTTATTTTGTTTTTTAGGTTAGTTTAGGTTATTTGCGTGAAGTAAAAAAATATAGTGTAAGTATGAATTATTTATTTATTATTAATGTTTTACTTAATGAAAAAGAAATATAGTGTAAGTAAGTATGAATTATTTATTTATTATTAATGTTTTACTTAATGAAAGATTTTTAATCCCCAGAATGAGCTTGGTGGAACGATTTCATACATGGTTCAACGCATAATGCAACATTACATCTGTAATAACCTACCATGCCTAAAAATGATTTTATTTCCTTAACATTTTTTGGAATGGGAAAATCCCTAATTGCTCGCAGTTTCTTTGGGTTAGGTTTCAACCCGTCTTGATTTAATATGTGACCTAGGAATTCTACTTCTGTTTGGAAAAAGTCACTTTTACACAAGGAGACCTTAAGATTTTCTCGCTCTAGCGTTTTGAAAATAGTTTCCAAGTGCTCCAAATGGTCTTCCCTGTTTTTGGAATATACTATAATATCATTTAGATATACTAGACAAATTTTACCTAGATGTTCACGCAACACATTATTCATTAAACGTTGGAAAGTACTCGGGGCATTTTTGAGTCCAAATGGCATACGAAGGAATTCGTAATGTCCATCAGGGGTCGTAAATGCTGTGCACTCTATACTGTCTGGGTGCATGCGAATTTGATGATAACCGCTAGTCAAAGCCAACGTGGAAAATATTTTATTTCCGTTTAGTTGTGAGAAAATATCTTCGATATTTGGTAAAGGGAATTTGTCACTGCGAGTTTGTTCGTTTAATGTTCGGTAATCAGTAACCATACGCCATTTTTGAATTTCATCTTTATCGAGCTTTTTTGGAACTAAATGCACAGGACTAGACCACGGTGAGTCGCTGTACCTAATTATGCCGCCTTGTAGCATTTCTTTTATTTGTCTTTTTACTTCTTCCCGTTGTATCTGAGGCAAACGGTGCGCTCTCTGATAAACAGGTTCTTTATTTAATAATTTTATCTCGTGCCTAATACTAGGAGAGAAACTATTCGAGACGTCGTTTGAAAATATTTCTTTATATTTTTCAAGTAAGTTTTCTAGAGGATCGTATTTTTCTGTATAGTTTAAGTGAATTACTTTATGCGGTGTTTGCAATTTATTTTCGTGGATTTTAATCTCCGCTTTTATTAATTTCAATATATCGGTTCCTATTAGAACATCGTATCGTTTACTAAACTCAAATATATAAAATGACATTTCTCCATCATTCGGGCCAAAAACCTTTACCATACCCTTATGGGTGGTAGCTTGATGCGCAGTTTTAACAGTAAATGTTTCAGGTACATATGCCTGATCATAAAACAATCGCTTATACGTTTCATTTGTCATAAAAGACTTTCCCGATCCTGTATCTATCAGGATTTTTAAACCATAATAGGGTTCTACTACATATGGTAGACCCGAGAATGTAACATTATTTAAATTTATTAAGTTTGGTCCTCGTGTGGGCCGTTTTCCTGAAAATTTTCAACATTTTCTTGATTAAATAATTCCTGCGCTACCATACCTCGGTCTAGATTGACTGGCGGGCCTCGCGCCGACCTATTAGCTGTACGCATTGTAATATCGTCATTTCGCGCCGCGGGTTGAGGCTGTTGCCTATTATTATTTTGCGGGGGACCGTTGAAATATCTCTGTTGTGCCGACGGGGTCCACTGTCTGCGTATTAGCGATTGCGGACGCGGTGGATACGTGTGTCGTTGTGGATGTGGGTAGTTATTTTGTGGCCTAAAATGATTTTGTATGGGGTAATTAGGTTTAGGACGTGGATAATCCATACTTGGTCGTGAAATTGGCTTATGGTTGTTTTTCTCGCGCTGATCGCTGTAACTTCCCCTATCGTTTAAAATGCGATGAGCACAGAGTTGCCGAATCAGATTACAAAGACCCTTATAGTCCAACCCGATACCCTGAGCTTGTAAATGGGGTGGAAGCTGTCGTAATAAGGCTGTCTTTGCATCTTGTTTGTATATATTTAGCGCGAAATGCGCATGATCCCGACCATGTTCATCAATTAACATCGATTCCATTGCAAACAATTTTGAGTCTAGTTTAAAAATCATATCCCCAAAACTTCCATTACCTAAGGTCATATTAAGTATTTCATGTTTGTACAGATCAATGGTTTTACCACATCCACATCGTTCAATTAATGCATTTTTAATTATTCTCCAATTATAATTATGGGTGACCATGCATATGGAGTGAGCAGCCGCTCCCTTGAGACGGGACAAAACTTGTTCTATTATTCTGGGGTTATTCCCATGAGTTTCTATAAATTGCTCCGCGGAATTTATAAATCCATATAAATGGTCGCTATCCCCTTCGAATATTGGGATTGCATGTAAACTTTGCCCTATATCAACATAAATGTTCTCATGGCCTTGAGCCATTTTTATTTTTTAAAATATTACAAATTATATTGTTAAATACTCATATGTAATTCCTGGTGTACATACAATAAAGAATATTCTATCTATCTATCTATACACGAAAAATTTATAGCTTAAATTAAATGAACTTAGTCCGCACTATAAAATATAAATCCCTATTATTTAGATATAATGGGATGTAGGAGAGGTGTAGGAGGGGTGTATTCCTATATGGGAAACACAGACAAATTATTTGCAGACACTTACAGTATGAGTGCTGCCGCTGGAGACATCGGGCCGACGTTGCAGGTTCTTGAATTGGGCGTCACCTCGAGGTCTTAAGAGACCGACGGAAATCTTCCAACTATGTTGGGTCTTCTTGCGACGACGACTTTCGCGATGACGCCCCACGTTGGGCGCCAGTTAAAAATGAGCGACTCCGAAGTCTCAAAAAAATATATTTATTTAATACAACCGTCTCCTATGGATTACAATTATGGACTAAATTAACTTATTCTAAATATGCGAGCTTTTATACTAGTCCATGGCGTCGGTTCCCATGGGATACATTTGGGTTATTTTAAGGGTGGCAATAACGGAAGACATTATGATAATAGAATTACAAATTTTCCTGTTCTCTAGAACTTTCGAAACACTTCACTGCATTTTATCGGTCTCATTATCTCACTTTTGGAATTTTGGGCCTTCCGCTAGGGTTACAAGTCTATTAACTCGTGTCTGATATCTGCTGGTGATAAAACAAATTACACTATGTGAGTTAAACAATGTTTAACAAAGTTGATATTTGAAATACCTTGTAAAATTACAAATAACCAGTTTACTATCTGTATTTCAATAAGTATCCAATCAACTTAAATAATCAACACAATATTTTTGTAACTTAAAAACTTCAATAGTACAATCATGTAAGTTATAAAATAAACATATTACCAATATTCCTACCACTTTAAATAGATATTATAGGGAATGCAGCCATCATTCTGGTCTCTTATTGTGGCTGAAAGTTTTTGAAAAGTAGTCCCTGATCTATTTATTACTTCTCTGCGGCAGAACTTTTTAAAAGTATTTTCACTTTTCCAATTCCCTCTTGCAAGGATCTCGTCCATTGGGTCTTCCTCCACCCAGCTTACTGAGGCTACTGCTGCTCTAAAGGACCCTGGGGTTGCAGCTATTCCTGCATCCTTAAGAACTGTTCGTACCCAGCCCCCAACTACAGTCTTGGATGCCGGACGGGGTTGACCCACTATGGATACAAACGGCTGGGAAAGCATGATTAATCGTTTAATCCATGTGACAGGGCACACCGCTCGGTTGGGGGTGTTTTAGTAGTGTCCAGCCTGACTGTCTGTGTTTATCAGAGTCTGTCTTTGATCCAAAAATTGGCCAATAGGTTATTCTATCTTCACTTATTTGCATCTTGTCTTTTGAAGTATCTAGCAGTGTGAGGTCGTGCACTCTTCTACCAGATGCCAGCAGCAATATGGCTGCTGTTCGCCTTAAAGTTTCAAATAAGGTGAAGTTTTCTATGGGTATGGCTAACCAAGCAAATACAACTCGAGCGTCCCACACTGGGGGTTTCTCTTTAACTGGATGAGCTGCTGCATTTGCCTTTAATACTTGCTTTATTAATAAGTTATCTGAATCTTCTGGCTTGATGTTGCAAAACGTAAATATTGCTGATTTATTAACTAATATTGTACTGTAGGCCAATTTTTCTTCTAAATGTAAGTTAGCAAGAAACCTCGCTACCTGTTCAATGGTAGGACCTTGGCCATTAATATCATTCAAGTCACACCATCTCAACCATCTCTTTATTGCTGGGTAGTAGGTAGACATGGTGGATTTTTTCCAACTTGTAGACAATAGTTGTTTTTCAGGGTTTGACCAGATGCTTATTGCTTCTCCCCACCTCCAACTAACCAGGCCTGTGGGATCAGTTGGTCGACTTGTGCTGGGGGAAGGCCTGTTGCAAAGTCCACCAGTGTCTCCGAGACATCTTCTATGGTTACAGGCGCTCGCAGTGCACGTGATTTGAGGTCTGCTAGCCAGAACGTCTTCTCCCATAATGGTGCTATGATTATGTACTGGCCTATGGCAGAGTTCAAGTGGGCTAGCACCCGAGGCATAAGGTTGGGAGGTGGAAATTTCCACCCGAGGCGAAAATCCTACCTTCGGCTGAAGGCGTTCGAGAAGAGTGCTGATTGATCTCTGCAGTCTAGCGAGACGTACCTTTTGACCACTGCGGTTTTGGCAGACGCGAAGAGGTCGACGTCTGGAGTGCCCCAACAATGAAATAATTGGTTTGTTGCTGTGGGCAAAAGATGCCACTCCGGTAGCCGCCGTCCCCGTGAGAGGTGATCGGCGATGCAGTTGTACCTCCCCGGGAGGTAGTGTGCTGACAGGTGAATCTTCAGCCTGTCTGTCAGCATCAACAACTTGCTTGTCAAAGATAGGAGTCCTAGGGAGCGAGTCCCCCCTTCGTTCCGAATGTAGGACACTAGCGTCCGGTTGTCGGATTGGACTAGTATGTGAGCATTCTTCAAGCAATGTGACCGACTCCGAATCGACACATACTGCGAACAGCTCTTTCAAGTTCGAGTGCCATCTCTTCTGCTCGTTTGTCCATGTCCCTGACATCAGTGTCTCGTTGAGCTGGGCTCCCCAGCCCGAATCGGCTGCATCTGTCGTTAGGAAATGGGTGACTGACTTCTTGTGTAAGGCGGATTTTTCCCTGATTGCTTGTATCAAAGCACATGAACTGTTCACAAGTGACGCACTGTGAGTGAACCTTTTTTTCGATTCCCTGCCGAAAGCAAACAACACAACGCTGAGGAAAATCCCTACCAGAGTTATACTTTGGCTCATGCACGACATCTCTCCTCAGCCTCGTGAGTTCGTCAACCTGCTCCCTAACCTGCGGTTGAAGAGGACGGTGTCTGTCAACCAGAGATTTTGCGAGGTCATAGCGAAACTCAGAGTCTCAAGACGAAAGTCTTCAATCAGTGCGTCCTACCCGTCATGACATATGGTGCCGACACTCACGGTGGGGCTGGTCCACAAATTTAAAGTCGCTCAGCGTGCTATGGAAAGGGCTATGCTCGGGGTTTCTCTTAAAGATCGAATTCGAAACGAGGTGATCCGCCAGAGAACCAAAGTCACCGACATAGCCCACCGAATTAGCATGCTGAAGTGGCAGTGGGCCGGCCATATCATCCGAAGAACTGATAACCGATGGGGTAGACGAGTTCTTGAGTGGAGACCGCGGACCGGTAAACGTAGTGTAGGACGTCCTCAGACTCGGTGGAGCGATGATCTTCGCAGGGCGGCTGGCAAGAGCTGGATGAGAATAGCCGAGGACCGTGCTCAGTGGCGTGCAATAGGAGAGGCCTATGTGCAGCAGTGGACAAGCATAGGCTGATGATGATAATGATGATAGCGAAACTCACGATGCGTCATTGGAAGTTTATCGCCCCGCTTCAAAGAACTCGCGTACATTATGTAAGCGTTGTGGATGCTTACGTTCAGCAGCCTCTTGAAAATCTTCATATACCATTTCAGGCATCGCTTTCGCTCCAACAAATACATTGAAAGTTTTTGATCTTTCAGATCAACCCTTCCCATTGTATTGTTGTAGTCCCTTACACTCACAGGTTTCACTAACGGTTGAACTGCCTTTGAACCAGTGTTCGTTTCGTCGTTATGATAGGTCGAGATCTTAGTCACCAATTTGGAGTCCTTCCACGCAAGTATGGCAACATCTCCACAGTGGCGAGCTATAATCGTACCCTTAGCCACGTTCTTACGAATCGTACTAATGGATTCAGGCACGTTCCTTCGGTTTGTACGCAAAGTTCCCAAACAATCAAACTTCAAGGTCTTTAGGTACCGCGCTAACGCTGGACTATTGTAAAATTGTCCATCGGAACACAGTGCCCGAGACCTTGCAAGTCTTTCAATAAATCGAGTACCACCTGAGTACTCTTCCCGGCCAAATCAACACTGAGTGCAGGTACACTAGGTACATGCTCAGTGTGTTTGCCCGTATAAATCTCGAATTTATAAAGATAGCCCGTTCGAGACTCACAAAGCTCGTACGACTTAATCCCGACACGTGCGGCTTTCGTGCGAATTGACTGCACCCATGACAAGCGGCCCTTAAATAGGGTCAAGGACTCGTCGATGGCAATCTCCTTCGACAAATTGTAGAGGGAGGAAAATTTTTCTCCAAGATGGGAGATTACAGGCTGCAATTTCGCCAACTTCTTTGAAAAGTTTCCTCCAATTCGTTGCGAACTCTGACTTACATCAGCGTTATCAACAAAGTGGAGAAATTTATTCAGAAGAATGTAGCGACTGTAAGTTAACAATTGCCTGAACTTGGGCATTTCCAAGTAATCGTTTGCCCTCCAATACTCATTTTGCGATGACCTAGAATCTATACCCATGTACATATAAACCGCAAATAAAATCATAATTTCTTCCACATTAGTGTCAACCCACTGATGTAGACGAGATGATGGTTTCAATGTTCCTGCGGCTTTTTTCGAATCTATCGTCGTCTTCGCTTACCTATTAGTCTCCCGGACGATATGCTCAATGATGTCGTTACTCCAGATGTCAGTAAAAGCATCATAAGGCATATCGTAGTCCTTGATTGGCCCAGGAGTAGGGCCCGAGAATATCTCAGGAACACCCCTGAACAAATCAAAGTCCTCTTCCCAAGAATAACTAGTAGACACGCCAAGAAGACGGTCAGCTTCGTCATCCATTCCCTCCTCGACAGTTTCTATTATATTGCGAATAGGCTCTTCTAATTCTTCGCCACTGTCAGGTATGCTCCTCTCTACTCCGAGTCGTGCTAAAGCAGCAGATTCTATACCGGCTTCGTCGAACTCGTCGTCGAAGTCGCTATCTAATGCGCTGCCTTCGCTGTCCTCACGCCTAGTATTTATTCGACCAGAACCCGTCATTCCCGACACTGACGGACGAATGTCTTGAGCAGAGTCATCGTTGGGTCTGCTCGTAGTATTGCTAGGATTCTGCGTGGGAACACTAACAATACCCGGAACATCGACAACGATTGCCTCCGCAGAAGTACTCGGCGTGAGGGGCTTAGACGAGGTGCAGACCTGAGCTTGGTTTAGGTCTTGGATCCACCGCTCCAAGTGCCAGGGAGTAGCTTCCAGAGCTTCCTCTGCCTCTTCGTCGTCGAGATCCATCGCCTCGACTATCTCTACGACGGCTTCGGGGCTGCAAACAAAGACATAATTGTAGACTAAAACTTATAACGATTCATCTGTCACAAGTAATAAAAAGGTATAAAAACAACAACACTAAACATTATTTTATGCACTTTCCCAAGAAGTAGCGGAAGGATAAAACACACATTATTTTGCCTTCGATATGTTCGCATGAGCAAACCCGTCGCTAATTTTAGATGCCCTTTATTTCTGATGTTTGTTTCCTTGCAAGATTTTCCTTCGTGTCTGTGATAATTATAACTTCTATGATAAAACTGCAAAAAAATACTCACAAACTGGGCTCGTTCAGCTTCAACGTACCCCCTGGCGTTTGGTGGATACCAATAGCTTTTATTGGGTCTGTCACACGAAAAGAGCCCCCTGGTGTTTGCTGCACACAGAGGGCTTTAGGAGAGCTGAAAATAGACTACGGTATAATTATAGTTTTAACAACAACTAAAATGAAGTAGTGTTTAGTAATAAAAAAAAGTAGAACAGAGTGCTTATACTGAGTTGCGCAAAGTTGATCGAATGACTTAACCATCGCGTTAAGCGAGTAAACGTCAAACGCATCGAGAATCGAGTATTTGCGAATATGAGTTACGAATTTACGATCGACCGCCAAACTACTCGATCGACGTTTGTTCACCGTGAGTAGCGAGCATATTTTTATAAAGTTGGTACTTCCTGACCATAGATAGCGTTCTCTTTTGATAAAGCGACTAAGGGCTCCCGCGCACTAGGCAGCCTGGCTGCGCAGCCAGGCTGCGGCAGCCAGAATATTTGCGCAGCCAGTTATAACAGCCAATGAACGACTAGTCTAGATCCTTCCGTCGAGCAATATGGACGTGGAAGAACTTGTTATTATTGCTTACCTATCTCGTAAAAAACGCAAAACAAAGAAAAGACACTGGATTCATCCTCTTTTTCTATAAAGACACTCAAAAGGCTTATTCCAAACCTATTTCAAAGATATTCGCGCATTCCCAGACCGGTTTTTTAACTACACGAGGATGTCAGTGCAATCGTTTGATAACCTTTTGGAAAAAATACGAAATTCAATCAAGGGCATTGATACTCCTATGCGAGCTTGTATAAAACCTGAAGAAAAACTGGTGGTAACTTTGAGGTGAGTACGAAAATGAAAGATATTGTTAATTAGTCTTAACATTTATTATTTATTTCTTACATGTATGGTAATGAATTCAAGTTCTAGTTGTCCTGTGTAGTAAACAATTCTAGTAATTCAGAACCCTGAGACACATCTGTTGCATTTGTGTCAGTTGGTGATAACGCATCAGTATAAACAGTATTGTCTTGCCTGTCTGGAACAGCCGTAGAATACCCACGGCGGTCTTCAGTGGTCGAGGCTTCTGGTCTATAATTCGAGTGTGTCGAGTATCCATAGCGATGCTGCCCACTGTTTGTGGTTTCCGGTCCATATTCAGCCGAGTATCCTTGACCTTGGCGATATTGTCCACTGAACGATGTTTGTCGTCTATATGATCTGGCGGCCGATGTCCCTGGTTCATAATCAACATAACGTTGGCGAAACGGACTAAATTCTGAATCGTGAGTTTCCATTTGAGCTCTTTTTATAACTTCAATTAACTCCATTTTTGTAGAAAGCTTACGATGTCTCGGGATGTATTTAAAATCATCTAGAAGTGAAAGTATAAACAGTCTATCTGAATCAGACTCTTGCTGTCTTTCACGCTCTTCTCTCATTACAATACTTTCCCTTAATACCTGCACCAAATTATCGTCGTCACTTGTCTTCTTCTTTTTGGAAACAGATCGTTCACCTTGAGTACTACCGCTTTTAGTGTTGGTTTCGGCAGTGCGTGTTTCTTCCATGCTATTTTGAGTTTCATTAATAACCACGGTAGGCCGAAGAAAATGAAGTTGTTCGAAATATACGTATGGACTCTTACGCGAAGCTGCTGATCCACTTTTAATACCAGCTCTGCGTTTTACTTCCCTGCTGTAACTAGTCCTGATGTTCTTCCACTTGCTCTGTAGAGATTTACCTGAAAATTATATTTTTTCTTTGTTACAGATATCTTGCTACAGGATGTTCTTTAATGGAATTGAGTCATAATTATCGGATTGGACATACAACTGTCCGAGATATCATACATGAAGTTTGCATGGCGATTTGGGAGAATATGAGACAGTCATCGTTTCCAGAATTAAATGAAGAGAGGTGGCTTGAAATAGCAAAAGGTTTCAATGAAAATGCAAACTATCCCAATTGCGTTGGTGCCATCGATGGCAAGCATATAAGAGTGATAAAACCCAGCGATTCAGGGTCACTGTACTATAATTATAAAAAATATTTTTCCATCGTTTTACTTGCTGTATGCGATGCAGATTACAAGTACACATATATAGAGGTTGGGGCTTTTGGAAAATGTAGTGACTCATCGATATATAAAATAGTAGATTATGTACTAAGGGAATAAAACCATGTATTATGTCATGGGCGGCATATTGAACCCTGAGCGGAGCGAAGGACTCCGAGTTAACTCGCGAGCGCAGCGAGGGAGTTAAATTTTAACTCCTGAGCGAAGCGAGGGAGTTATGTAGAGTCCTGAGTGAAGCGAGGGGTTCATACCGCCCGAGACTAAGACATGTTTTATTCCAGAGGTGAATACTCTACTTTTCACACCATCTGGGAGACAATAAAAAGACAGGGCTGCATAAGTTGAAAATATGTATTAAAACCTGAAATTAAATATAAAGTCCACACTCTTTTACGGCTTAGCAACTTAAATTGAATATAACTTTTAAATTCGTATTTGCAATTCGCGCCTTTTTTTCTTTTTTTTGTTGGTGTTTCGCGCGGTCACAGGACACAGTATTTCAGAAAAAAAAGAAAAAAAAGAGGTGAGTTTCGAACAACAATTCGAATTTCGAATTGCAATGCGGGGCTTCTCCATAGTTTTCATGCGAATTTTGACATTCTAAATTCAAATCACTTTATTCCCTAGGGAAATTCTTCATTATTATTGCCCTCGAGAGACAAGGCCATGCTTTACGATGATATTTGACGGTACGTAATAAGGCATTGTCGAGCAGGAGGTGTGAAAAATCCATTTTGTATCAAAAACTTGTCAACAAAGATATACAAATTCTGGAGAAGCGTCCCATATCAAATAATGGAGTACCGATGCCATACGTCATAGTGGGGGATGAGGCATTTGGCTTACGTGAAAATTTAATGAGACCTTATGGAGGTAGGAGTTTAACAGCGGAGAAAAGAATCTTCAACTATAGACTGCCTCGGGCCAGGCGGTACATAGAATGCACGTTTGGGATATTAGCCAACAAATGGAGAATCTTTCACCGCCCACTAGATGTCTGACAGGAACTTGCAATAGCCATAGTACAAACTTGCTGTGTCTTACATAACTACGTGCGCGAAAGAGACGGGTATAGGTTTCAAGACACACTGTACGTTCCACCAGAACTGGAAATAACCAGTGGACCCACAAATAGAGGAAGCCTATCATCAGCATCCTATAGGGATTTATTTGCGGATTATTTTATTAATGTAAATCCGTTAGAATGGCAAAACAGACATGCATTAGAGTAGTGCCTACCTATTTATCTAAATAAAACTTTGAAGTGAAAATACCTAGTTTAAGATAAAGATAAGATAAAGAGATTTATTTGTCAAACATGTGTACAGAAAGGTGGTATTAACATATTTAGTTCAGCATGTTTTGCCATAACAGGCGTACAAATTTTTATAATTATTGATAGTAATAGCATAGCATTAATATTATATTAACATCGTGAGTAAATTGTCAAAAAGATGCGAAATAAAAAATAAAAATCATTCCATGCGATAATAAATTAAAATGTCAAAGAAGAGAGGTCACAAGGATTGTATTAAATAGAATGTCATTGTTATGTCGAGAATATTGTATTGAGACGATGAACATATTTGTATATAGGTATTTAGTCAATATTATTATCAGTCAGAAATTCTATTGTTGTATAATAGCATTTTTCAATTAATATTTTTTTTAATTTGTGCTTAAACAAGCCTAAGTCCAGTTCTCGTAATGCACTAGGTAGCTTATTGTAGATTACAGGGCCCATGCAAAATACACTTTTGTGCATTAGTGCTGTATTTGCTTTGCGTAAACATATTTTAGTTTCATCCCGTTGTAGTTTTTAGTACCAAAAAAGAACAATCATAGTTATTCTGCGATACTTTACAAAAATATTGATTGGTGTTGCAGAATATACTGTATTATACTGTATAATCCAGATAATAAAAATACATGCTTACCAAATTCTTGTTTTTCATTTTCTGATAAACTTTCCGAGCACATTTCGTTCGTGATTTCTTCTCATCTTCTTTTCTTTAAATCCCGATCACTGTATTCTTCCGATGTTATATCCCAAATTGCTTTACGGCTTTCAATTTCCCGAATAAATTTCTCTGTATCGAAAGTCATCTTGTCAAAGTTCGGAACGCAAAATACGTCTGGCTGCTACAACTAGTGCGCGGAGACTGACTGCAGCCACATACATTCGCCTACACACGTTCTGGCTGCGCGCAGCCAGGTGGCTGCCGTGCAAACAAGCGCGTTTTATTGGCTGCTGCAGCCGAGATTTCGTGGCTGCCTAGTGCGCGGGCTCCTATACAACGTCATATGTTTTACTGGCTGCCGCAGCCTGGCTGCCTAGTGCGCGCCCGGCCTAAATTTGGAAGTGTGATTTAAAGGAGAGGTGTATTGAAAATTAACTACATACTAAAATTATTCGAGATATAACCTTCAATGGCAAGTCAAGCCAAAAGCCACTTTACTTTCACTTCAAAAATAAAATTGAAAAAATAATTGTAACTTGAATTTCATAATATGAGGACAAGTGCATCCCAATTTGAATTGTTGGTGACTTTTATGGAGCAGTAAGTGTTAATTACTTAGATAGTTACAGTTATGTTAAGTTTGCTTTTATCTCAAGACTTACAAAGAAGTAACTATTTACTACTTTTTTATTTTAGGTATGGAGATCTAAGCAAACCTACCTCCGATGCTAATGGAAGGATAACAAATTTAAGGCCCTGGGAGCGCTTAACAGAAATATTAATTAGTGATGGAAGTGGTGCTACTAAGGCTGCCGAGAGATGGAAAAAAGTTTGTTATCTTTGATCATACTAAAAGCGCAGACGATGGACTAATGTCCGCGAGGGACGACGAATTTTGCCCTTCACCTTGATATGGACGCCCTTATTCGCTGGTAATAAGACGTCCATAGCCATAGTTCCTCGTCTGCCCAGGCTATAAGGGTTTAATGCTAGGCTATGGTTTCTTACTTGATTTCATGTGACTTTATTAGTTATTTGTGTATGCATTTTGAAGGTATGGAGTGATTTCAAAAACAACACAAAGAAGAAGGCTGCTCGGATCCATAGGGCTTTGGGTACTACTGGTGGTGGTTCAGCAAATTTCACGAAATTATCGGATCTGGAGCAAAGAGTTCTGAATCTAATAGGAAGTCAAGTTGCAACTGGGTTAGCAGTTGGAGAGGCTGGGTTGGCACAGGTTAGGTATTATGTTGCTAATAATTTGTTTCTTATAAAAATATATAATTAATGACATAATTGTACTATTTTATTATTACAGAGGAATGTTAATTGCACAGCAGTACAAGAAGCCTCTCAATTAAATTTAGAGACAGTTGATAGTAAGTTTTTATATCTTAATATAATTATCTAGTTGTTTGTAGTAGTTACAGATTTAAACTATGCTTTTATATTTCAGATGCCCAACCCTGGGATGAGCCAGGACCATCTCACCGTTCACACATGGCTCCACCATTGCCAGAGCCGCCAAGACCCATTTTTATAGAAGAAACGGAAAGTGTTAGCTTAGTAAATGTTAACAATAACAGTGTTTTAATATGAAAATGTTTTGACAAGCTTAGCTCAATTTTATTTTATATTTTAGTTACTCAGCTCTTCACTCTAGTGCTATCTACTCAAGCATCAGAAACACCTACAAGGATTATACTATCACCAAGGATTGAATTGCAAGGTAACTAGGTCCCATTCATTAAGCTGTTTCTCTAATGTTCTATATTAATAGTTTAATAAATTGTAATGTTTATTTTTAGATGCCGATATGCTCACGCCTACAAGGCTTTCACCTGTCAGAAGACACGGCACTTCAACCCCAATCCAGCCAGCTCTCTCTGGACAAACTGAACCTGTCTCTTCTCGGCTTCATGTAGGTCCAGCGCTGCCTGCTCAGTCTGCGCAGACACCACGCCGAGCTAGGGCAGCCCGAGGGACCCCTCGCAGACTCAGAGGTACTCCGAGTCGAGTCCGGCTTACACAGACTGAACAGGCAACTCAATTTTTTCTCCGTCAGGATGAACAGTGGAGAAAATTTAAAATGGAGCAGCATAGAGACTACATGGAGCTGAAAAGAGAACAACTTCAGACTAAGAGGGACTGGCAATCATTAGCTAATAGAATTTTAGATATTTTAGGGAAGTTAGCAAATAAGTTTTGTGAATAATTTAGTCCTGTGCATCTTGTGTTGTCAAATAAAATAATTTTTTATACATAATTATTAGTTTTTTTTTCAATTTCTTCCTACAATAATAATACTAATTTACACTTTTTTTTATTCAACATAGCATGTATATGACTTATTGAACAAAATCATTGTGGAGAAGAAACTGACAAAGCAAATCCACACTCAGTCTTTTTCAATTTAGTAATATGAGGACCCCATTGACGTTTAGCATCGAACAGTAGGTATTAATTTAGTTTTTAGGTCAGTAAGTCAGTTTCTGTTTAATAAAAACATAAATCAAAATATTACAATAATATGATTAACTAACGATAACTGATTGATAACTTAACTATGTATTACATTAATTCAATATCGGGTTCAGCTTCTAGTATTGGGGTCATAAGCCATGGTCTTTGCGGATACCCAGAGTCGCCTGAAACGAAATTCATAATGCCCAAATAAATAAAATTACAAGGAGGGGGGGATACCAATCACTTCCATTTAATATACTGTACCTAATAGCCAGACCATTTCTCCTCTACGATGCAAAGATTGCATGTAATCATTTACATCGCTGTTTTCCCATATAAAAGAATCATGGTTTGCTCCACCAAATTTGGCATTCACATTTATAATTCTATATTGGTCATCACATAACTAAAACAAAGAGCAAACATTACAATGTTTTATTAGAAAATATATCATTAGAATTTTATTTTATTATATATTTACCATTTGCACATTGAGGTAATGATAGTGTTTACAGCTATAGTACATTTGATGGCACAACTATTTTAAAATGACTTCCATCTATACACCCAACAACTCCAGGAATGCCATACTTGCTATAAAACCTAATTAATAGATTGCGATTAATGTTTCATGAAATAAAACAAATAACTTTATCGGTGCCTAAATTAAAATAGATTGATTACCTTTGGCAGATAATCTGCCTCGCAGCATGACTGTCCGGAAACTATATATTTCTGAATTATATTTTTGTCTGTCAAAGCCTTTGTTACCTCTTCAATGTAGAGACTGCAGGTTTTTTGAGACAAATGCTTTGCTATTCCGACAGGTCTTTAGACTCGCAAAATGCTCCAAACCGAGCGATAACGCTGTCACTTTCGAATGATTGTCGATGGTCACTACTCGATATCGAGCGCGATAGAACTGGGAATCGCACTTTTAGTTTCTCCAAGTGACAACTAGGTGGCGCTTTGTCACTCCTATACAAATTGCAAACGCTCTCGCTATCGAAAGTAAAATGAAAAAACTCAGTATAAGCACTCAGCCTCGAAAAAGAAAAAAAGCTCAAAGGTAATGAAAGACATCTTGTTGCCTCAAAGATATGAATTCATTTGGAATAGTCGGTATTTAGTGGTTTTACTTTTTTTTTCAAGTTGAGTTATTTTTAAATTCTTCGTTTTTATACATAATTTTGATTTAAAAATTAAACTACTGAACAGTTTTCAATAAAAATCTCTACGGAAGTAATCTGAAAGTATATAATTTCAAACATAAAAAGAATTTTCCAAATTGGTTCAGTTAAGTTGGTTAAAAAGTATGCTCATATTAAACTCACGAAGGTCTTGGCAGAAATGGCTCCCTGGGCCCACGAATTGGGCCTTCTAGGACCAGGCCCATTAGCAGTGCCCGTCGGGCAGCGCTGATTCCCGGGCGTAGGCGTCGCAGACCGCGATCGCGACCTTTGTCTCAGCACACTCAATCTAAAAATAAAAAAATAAATACAAAATTAAAATAGTTGAAAAACATTGTTTGAACTTGGAATCGGTGAGGTGCACGAAGAAAAAATATCTGACCAAAAGTGATGGCAATGAGCAGCACTACACAATTCCGAACAAAAAAAAAATTTCGAAAAAAACATTGTTTAGACGTATATCTCGAAATCGGTGAGGTGCACGAGAAAAAAGTATTTAACCAAAAGTGATGGCAATGAGCAGCACTACACGATTCCAAACAAAAAAAAAATCATAATTTTTTTTTTCGAAACGGGCCCCGTATCAACTCCTCTACCAGCCTAGCTTTTTCTTTCCTTGGCGCCCCCATATCTACACCCCAACCTAAACGAGTCAAAAAATTTCGTTTGCTAACGTTACTTTTGGCACACGGCACCGGCTTTTTCTCTTTCGAGTGATATAAAACTACTAGCTGTGTAAAATCATGAAAATCATTTGTCGTAATCAGTTCCTAAATAAACAATAGTCAATCTAAAAAGTATTGCTAATCACAAATGGAATCACAATGGATAAAAAATAACACAATGCGCGTGGTGAAACGCCGACAATTTGGGTACTTCAAAACTTCGTTGATTTTCTACTAATTGTTTTACCACTTTTTGCAATAATATTACTTTTAGCACCTTCTACATGTCATACTCAGTAATTCTATATAATAATCTTATTGGAATACTCACCGTTTCCTTCGGGAATTCATTTTTTGCCACAGCACTCAGCACAAAAAAATCTGCGAAATCCATTATGGCGGACTGACCCGACTCAAGTAAGATAGATAGATAGAGAACACTTTATTGCACAACCAGGTGAAAAATATTACAAATAGTTTCTTATATCTAAGTAGTGGTATCAAGTTTTAGTTTTCGATTTTTTTTTATTTTTCGTTCCGAATTAGGGCTTGTTAATGACAATTGAGCATAGATTAGAAACCAAAGGAACTAAATTAGTTACAATCTATGTGGCCTCTGGTCCAAAACGGAACTAATTTGTCGACCAATAGGAGAGAATTCTTGTGGACACCCGTGTGTCCATAAGACGCGTTCGGAGAAAATTTGTTCCGGACACCCGGGGGTCCGTAAAGCGCGCTACGGGTGGAGTCGAGAGGGAGTTCGGAGGGAACGCCTCTAAGGACAGCCCGACCCTGCGCTCCTCGGGGAGCGCGTAGGTGTGGTAGGGGACCTTGTGTTGTGTGAGGAGCCTAGTAAGGCTCCTGAAGTGGTCGGTGGAGGGGACCTCGATTTTAATTGAATCGCCCCAGTTTTGGGCCTTTGAGTACTGGACCTTGTGGTCCAGGCATAACTTGGGCACCGATGTCCACGCGGTCTTGTCTCTTAAGAAGAAGGGAGGAGGGGACTTAGCCTTCGGAGGTTGCGGTGAGAATCGCTTGGCGGGTTTGGCCGGCGGCGGCGCGGGGATCTCTAAGGACAGAAGGGGTCGGGTGTGGGGGGCGGTTACGGGGATGCGGGGGGGCAGCGGGCTGCGGTCACGGGGGACGAGCGGGGGGGGGGGGGGGGGGGTGAGCTACCCTTCTTGGGGGAAGATGGTGCTTGCGCAGGAGGTGCGCGGTGCTGCTTGCGCAGGAGGCGTATACTAAGGCGGCGGAGTCAGGAGACTCGGAGCCGCGAGATACAGAGCATTTCCGCGGGCGCGAGGGGTCAGTGTTGGAGTCGGTCTCCATGGGGGTCGAAGGGGCGGAGGGGTGGGGACTCAGGAGAGTCCGGGGTCGCGGCGGCGGCGGTCGGGGTCCTACAATATGCCTGTAGGGCATCTAGGAGGCCGTGCTTCTTCACTGCTCAGGAGAGCACGGGGGCTGAGCTTCTTCGGCGACTTCCTAAAATATAAATCTCACTATTTGTCGAACTGGAGTAGAGTGATCGGGTCAACTGAACTCCATCAAAAATTGAGCTCACCACCTGAATAGCTTTTACTAACAATTCCAGATTATGGTGGTAGAATTTGAGTAGCTGTGTGTTCATCATCGCACTGAGCCTCACCATGTTCTCCACTAGTTTCAATTGTATAAATCCTTCCGAGGATACTGCCTCGGCATCACAAGTGATTACATCCAGATTTCCTTGGTACGATCGATTTAACTGTGATAAAAACCTGCGATCTAGGAGGTTTGTGACCCCCTCTTCCAAAAGTTCAGTACAGAGAGTCCTCCGGACAATATCTGGACGCCCTACTGAAGCAGGAATATACGTCACTATCCAATGCTCCAAAAGAGTATGCAAAACCTCCTGCACCATCCGCACATGTGGCTACCACCCCAACATCCTCTGGCACCACGTGGAGATTGTCAGCAAGGATTCCCATCAGCTTGAAGCAAGAGGAAGAAGGGAGTTTGGACCATTTTTGGGCCCACAAAGTGTGATCCTTGATATTGACTTTTGGTCCACTTGCCCTCATTTTAAACTTTTTCAATTTCTTCACCCGAGAGGTGGTAGGCAGACTCACTTTTATTGATAATGAGGTTCCTTGAGGGAAGTTTCTCAATGACTTTTTTGAATTTTCGTTCTCCTGTTGTTTTGACCCTACGCAGAATTTCCAATTGAGTTAAGTCAAACAATGTACAATATGAATCCAGGTGGATGTCGTGGAATCCGATGTGATGGAGACTTTAAGTTTTTCAGTAAAAAAGAGGCTCGTTGTCCAAATAAATTTTTCATGGTGGCTTCCAACACCAATTTGCCATGGTTCTGGGGTTGTTATGTTTTTAAGAAGGCATTATGTATCGGCTATTTATATATTATCTGGGGGCACAATATTTGGAAATTTTGCTAGTATGTCAGTGATGGACTTTATTTTACGATCCCTGACAACTTGCGGAACAATAAATTCCTTTTACTGTAAAATAGCCATCTCATAGCTGTGAGGGAACCTCATTAACAATTGTGTAATTGCTTCAATGTAAAAGTCTATTCAACGTAATTTGAAATGTTTTATTTTAGAAACAAACAGTCATTCAAATGCTATTAATAAATCGTATCTTATGTTAAATAAATAGACCTCTAGTTTCTCATAATTTCAAATGCAACATTTTTTAAGGTAGATAAACTTATTGTAAGACATCGTTCGGAGAAGAACTTTAAGAAACAAAATTTAAAAACCAAACATGCAAAAAACACTCCAAAATTGCTCAGAATATTCTAACACAACACACAACACCACTGCCCTTTTTTTAACATTATTAACAATATCCAGCTGAAGGTAATTTACCCATCAGGTGAAATATACTTAAAGATGGATTAAATATATCAACATCACTTAGCTTAGAATTATATAAGTCACAGGAACGTCTCAGAAAACTATTATTTGCGTAACGAGTTCTACATTGAGGAATCGAGAACAAATCTTTTCGGCAACAGCTTCTCTGTTGCTTGCGGGGTATACGAAAATCAATTGCATGGAGTAAGGTGAGGGAGTCAACGAAGTTGTTCAAAATTTTAAATAAAAAAACAGAGTCAATGACGTTACGCCGCAGTTCTAAGGGTATAATGTTATGTCGTTTTGCTGCCGTATGGTAATCTGTAAACATATGCCCAGTTCTATAATGTAGTGATTTCATAAATTTATTTTGTAATTTCTCTAACCTATCAATATGATACTTATAGAATGGATTCCAAACAGTGCATGCAAACTCAAGTCGACTACGGACGTAACTATCTAACTAAAGCAGCTTATATGTAAATGCGTTTCGAAAAGGTTTCCCTACTCTCAGAATAAAGCCTAACTGTTTATAAGATTTGCCCAGTATCTTATTAATATGCAGTATAAAGGTGAGCCGAGAATCAAGCGTGACACCTAGATCTCTTATCTCTTCAACTCTTGTCAGGTTCTTATTGCACAATTGGTAATCAAAGGTAATAGGATTAGCTTTTCGACTAAAAGTTATAACGTAGCATTTATTTATATAGTTTTGTTTATATAGTTGCTTCCACTTTGGCTCCGAAATACCAGTCTTTTATTGTTAAATATTTTCGAGGATTTTTGTGATCAATTTTGCCGTAGCTGTTTAAGTTATGTTTTCTTCCTTTGTTCTTAGTTCTCTTTAATTGCATTAATTACAGATAACACATTTTTATAAATGCAATGAACGTCCGTGTATTCCGATTGCATTGTTTTATTTAAGTTATTAAATATTTCCAAGGAATACGCCAAAAACTGGAAGTACAATTCCAGGGCGCTGAAAATATTATATAAATAATAAAAAAAATAATGTTAGAATGACTACACACATCAAAAAAAGTTTGTGATCAATAGCATAAGCTCCTATAATTCTTTAAATTTAACTTTATCAAGAAAAAATCTATGTTGTATGCTTTCTTTAAATAGGAATACCCTGTTTGAAATTAAAATATAAAACTATTTTTTATTATTTATTTAAAAAAAATTGAGCCATTAATCATAATGTAGTTGTGATAGAAATTTAATAGAAAATACTGTTTAATTAAACTTAAACAACAATTTATTTTTAAAAGTGTTGAAAAATCTATTGGAATAATAAGCTGTTTATCGTTGTGATAGTTTTATTGAAGTGTCGTGCTAAGTCGTTCTACGTCAAACAAATCTGAATATTTAAATTAATGACATTGGAGTAACTAAAAAGTATAACTACAACACCCTCTCTCAATGGAAATAAACAGAACACACAAAAAAACTTACGTAGAACAATAAAATACACCAATACTTACATAAAGCAATAAAAGCACCTAAAGAACTAACTACTGGTTAAGCCCATACCTGTAACACATCTCAGGTGAGCTATACGCCTTAGGGGCTTAGTCAACACATCAGTTGCCATCTGATCAGTCTGTTGATACTTCACATTGATAATACCTTCGTTAATTTTTTCTCTTATAAAATGAAATTTGGTATGAATGTGTTTTGTCCTATTGTGATGGATCGGATTGAGCGCAATTTTCTGCGCACTCTGACTATCGTTAAAGAGCACAACCTTGTCAGCGTTACCAGTAATTTCAAACACTAACCTCCTAAGAAACGTAGCTTCTTTAGCAGCGCTAGCTAAAGCCATGTACTCGGCCTCAGTCGAAGATAACGCTACCGTAGGTTGCTTCTTAGGCCGCGTTTCCACCTCCAAGATAACTTCCGCGAGAAATGTCCGACAGTCTGTCTGACAGCAGCTTGCAAGTGTAAACCCTGTAGCAAGTGCTGTCGCGACAGTTTGTCAAGCGCTTCCTGCGAGTACTTGCGAAAGCAAGTCTAAACATGTACGCGTCGACTCGCGACAGATCTCGCTGCTTATCGGTCTAGTTTCGTATATCTCGCAGCAAGTATCGCACGCACGGCAAATATTTTTTTAATACAGTTGCATGAAAATTGGCATTTAAGGGCGTTATCTGTGAAATTGAGAAGAATGAGTCAAAGACAAAGTCGTGAATGGTCGCGTGAAGAAACTATACAGTTAATAGGATTTTATGAATGTAATCCTTGTTTGTGGGACAATCGGCATGCGGATTATAAAAACCGAATAAAAAAAAGCTCTGTACTCAATTCCATCGCACAAGAATTCTCTACAACTGAGAATGAAATATCCCGAAAACTGCATAATTTAAGAAGTCAGTGGCAGAATGAATTAAAGAAATTAAAGATCAAGAAAAGTGGAAGTGGCCAAGATGATCTTTATAAATCTAATTGGGGTTATTTCGAGGCCCTTAAGTTTTTGGATGTGGGCAGCGCACCCAGTACTGATGCCTTGGTAAGTACCTACCTATAGATATGGGTATTTATTAATAATTATAATATTATATTATATATTAAAGGGTATTTATTAATATTCTAAATGAAACAATACTATATACACTGATTCGTATATTAACTTTTAATTAATAATTTAAGTTTTACATAATAATAATTAAATATGCTGATATTGCCATGGTACTTCACCTTCCGGAGAAACAAAATAATCCTTGAATGCTTCACGAATTTGCTGGGCTACATTTCCTGAGTTATTATTAGGGCCTCTTTCCAAGTTTATCAAATTATGTTCAGGTAAACTTTCGCTGTCATTTGTATTTTCAATGTATCGCTGACGTGTCGACTCACTTCGAGATATTATAAAATTATGTAATGCACAGGCAGCCATAGTCACATACTTTGTTTTTTCGGGGTTGAGTTCAATTGCCCTTCGAAATATACGGAATTTACTAGCAATAATACCAAAGACGCTTTCTACCATTCTCCTTGCCCTTGACAGCCGATAGTTGTAAACTCTATTAGGTGCGGGTTGGTTTCTAAATGGGAATGGTTTCATTAAGTATGGCTTTAGTGCAAATGCATCATCAGCTACAATAACAAATGGAATCGGTACTGAACTTCCCGGCAATGGACATGGTCTTGGAATGTTCATCGAATTATTTTCCAGTGCTGAATATAATGATGATTGAAAAAAAACTCCTCCATCAGAAACTCTTCCATTGCATCCCACGTTCATATAAATAATTTTATAACATGGGTCTGCCACTATCATCAGTACAATACTATGTGAACCTTTATAGTTAAAATAGAAACTTCCACTGTTGTCTGGTGCCTTAAAAACCACATGTTTGCCATCCAACGATCCAATGCAATGCGGAAAATTCCATCTTTTATTGTAAATCTCAGCTATGTGCGACCATTCCGATTCAGTTGATGGGACCTGAAACAAATTTATCTTATTACAGGATAATTCTGCGGCTAGCTGTAGCAGTGAGACAACAGGATCACAACAACCAAGTGTAGCACAAGATAATGACAAGGAAAATATTGAATTTCCAAGGCCAAATCGAGCGGCAAAGAAAAGAAAGGACGAGGATATTTTGCGTAAATGCAACAAAATTTTATCAGAACCAAATGACGATGACCAGATATTCGGCGAATATGTTAGCTCCGTGCTTAGGAGCTTCAGTAGTGCAGGCAATAAAAAACTTCGCCGAATCATACAAAGAGCTATTGTTGATATTCAAGATGAGGAGGACGGTATATCCTCACGTGAAAGTTCAAATCAGTCGACTTATTTAACCCTTCCAATTTATTCTCCGGTGTCTACACTTTCTGAAAATGACGTAGTCATCAGTGCCAATCAAGAAAACACCGCTGAACAAACTTATGCTGTCGAAGTCCAACCTTTTAATTGAAGCAGCAATTTTTAATTTTATTTATTATTAATAATAAATTAGTTTTCAGTAATATTTAATGTACTTACTTTTAAATATTCCTCATGTAGAGTATCGTATAACGCCTTGCAAACTTCCGGAACAATTTTTGATATAGTACATACAGGAATCCTAAATAAATACATCAATGAATGGTATGAGTCTCCTGAAAAAGAAACAGAAATGTTCATTAAAAAGTCCACCTACTACATCACACTAATATTATAAAGAAGAAAGATTTGTTTGTTTGTTTGTAACTAGTAATATTATAAATCGCATGTAATATTATTAAATTATTTATATTTACCAGATGCTAAAAATCGCAGCGTTAAGACGAGTCTTTCCTTCGGTGATATCGAATCTCTGAAACGTGTGTCTTGTTTTTTTATAGCGTGACCAACTTTAACTAATAACGCTTCTAAATCGACTGCGGTCATACGAATAAAATTAAAATACTGCTGTCCATCTTCCAGTTGTATTTCGCGTAGTAAATTATGGTAAACACCAGCTTCTCGTCTCCTAGAAATCCATTCTCGAACCCAAATTGATCTTTTTTCCTTTTTCAACAACAAAATAGTTAACGCAGCTGCTACACGTACGCGTCTTGACGTCATGTCTTCAGAGTACAGAATAGAATAAATTGCGATAGTTCTGATAGCGACACACGTGAGCTTTCGTGTGTAAATACCTGTACGATAAGTTGCGACAGTATGAACCGCGAGCTTCTCGCACGACAATGATTGCAGAAATAAATTGCAGGAAAATGTAAACGGTATATCAAGAAACTTCTGCAAGACTTTCGCGAGTTTGCTTGCAGATGGAAACGCGGCCTTACATTCCCAACTAATGGGACCGCTTGCGAGCGTAAAGTAATGACCAGCGTATGATCGCCTGTCAAACGTGCAATTCGCCCAATCTGCGTCTGTGTATCCACACAAATAGGCACCTGTCTTCCTGTAAGTAATACCGTAATCTATAGTACCCTTAAGATACTGTAAAATCCTCTTAGCGGCCAACCAATGTTTCTTTTCGAAACAATTGTTAAACTGGCTTAAATAGCTTGTAGCGTAAGCTATATCTGGCCTAGTATTTACCGCCAGGAACATTAGGCAACCAATCAAACTTTGGTAAGGATAAGATTCATCACATTCTTTACCTTTTTCGTATTTATTGTTCTCCAGTGGAGTTGACATATGCTTACAATCCTGCATATTAAAACGTGTTAGAACGGATTGTGTGTACGTCTTTTGGTTAACACATATTTTGTCATCCGTTCGTTTCACATTCAAACCTAAAAAATAATCAATTTTTCCCAAATCTTTTAATGAGAAAAACTTCTGCAATTCTGTTTTGACAGTGAGAAAAGACGTTTCTTTTTTATAAAAGATACAGATGTCATCGACATAAACTGCCAGGATGACTATTTTGTCACCGAACTTTTTTAAGTACACGCATGGTTCCGAAGAGGTTCGTATAAAACCTATAGAGGATAAAGTTTGGTTTAATTTATTATTCCAAGCTCGAGCCGCTTGTTTTAAACCGTAGAGTGATTTTTTCAACAAGCAAACTTTTCTTTCTTCGCCTTGTTTTACAAAACCTTGAGGCTGTTGCATGTAGACTTCCTCTTCTAAGTCGCCATTCAGGAACGCTGTATCCACGTCCAAATGTTGCATTTTCAAGTCCATTTCTGCCGCTAAAGCGATGAGTGTACGCCACAGATCACCCCCAATAGATACCGCATGATGCGACTTTTGTACTGGACGACGCTCACCGAATTTGTAGGAAGGCAAGGTGTGCGGGGAGGGTAGCACCGTGCGTATGATTGGGTAATTCAAGGTCGCGCTAAAATGTACTGAGAATATAGTGATGGGAAACCTGATTGAAAGAACATCGATAAATACAATCTCATATTTGGAATCCTAGCTAAGATTGCATTCGAACCATTCTGAATACCTAGCAAAAAAATATCGATTCCATCAAAAACAAAAAAAAATCGGCAGCCAACGGTACATGCTGGAGATAAGCTGTAAACCGTATCGTGTGGCCGAGATACCAAGGTAATCTGAGAAAAATCGGACATTTGTCATTTCAAGATGGCGGCGGAGTTTTTGACATTTGATACTGAAAATCGGATTTTTCACAGAAATTTTGTACTATTGGTGGTGTGGAGTCCAAAAAATTTGCTGAGCTGAGAGCAACATCGTGTTACCGAGATATTCAGGTCCCTGAGAAAAATCAAACTTTTTGAACTTTCAAGATAGCGGCCGAATTATTGACGATTGACAAAATCTAACTTTGTATGGAAATTTTCTACTGAAAATCAATTTCTTCATAGAGGCTCTCCCTTTGTACTGCCACAGGTAGAGGTCAATGACCAGCCCCATTACTTTAACTAATATATATAGCTGCAATCCGGTATATTCACTGACTGTCGGACTGACTGACTGACTCATCATCTATAGTTTTTCTCAGAAACTACAACAGCTGCTTAAAAATTATGTATGAGAAAGTCGTAGGAAATGTATTAATTACGGCAATCCTATGAAGCCGATTTTTTAATATCGAAGGCATTCTATTACACGAATGAGCTAACTTTTTTGTTTACCGGCCGACTTCGATCAAATTTAAAATTTCGATCATTTTCAATTCGGCTATATCGGTTGTTCTAAATTCAAAATGGCCTGCCCCAAATTCCCCACATAGTGTCATTGACAGCGGATCAATGATCTTGTGACTTAAAAACAATATGTACAGCATTAAGTGATGTTAGAAAGTAAACACTAATCTACAAATTTAATAAAGGATACGATTTTATTTTCTTGAGCCGTTTATTTACATGATAATACAAAAAAATCACATTAATAACAGTGCAATGACATTATACATTGTGATTGTACATTTTTGTAGCATTGCTCGACAAGTTCGAGTTGTTGATAAAATATTTACATGCAGTTAAATTTCAAACTATGATGCTAATAATCAAGTGTAATTGCCCTTGTTTGTAGGTACAATAGGTAGATAGGTACTCTTACTCATTACTTATAATCATGTTGTATACAATACATAAAATAAAAAACTACCTGTGTGGTAATACAATAATGATACAATGTTTTTGTGAGCTGGAAAGCTAAAATAGATTTTCCACGTGTGACATTACAGCACATACCTACTTATGGAAAATGCAATACAAAATAACTATGGCTATGGCTATGGCTTCCGGCTATGGGAGTAAGGTGTCGCCTTCTTTTCCTTGTTGGAGTACCAGATATTCTTTCTTCATTTTGAGATGTAGATGGTCTTTCCGCATCTTGGAAAACACAAGTTAAGATTAAGCAAAAGAATTTTTTATAATCTAAAATAAAAACTATTTGAAAAAAAAATATAATTATCGTACCGATGTTTCTGACGATGTCCCAGCTACTAATGTATCGGACCTCATCTCTTGGTAAACGTCAATGGTAGACGGTTGATGTGCCTTAAATGACGGTTGATGTGCCTGAAAGAGTCAGTTAACTGTTTTTAACGTATTGTAAATACGAGTATGTATGTCTTATAAATTTTAAGGTATACATTTTAATCATTTTTATCGTTTAAGGCTGCTATTACGTCCGGCATGCTGTCTCGCTCGCACACTCAAAGATTTTTGGTGATTTTAATAAAATTAGTGTACTTTTGATAAATTTGGTCTGAGAGTTTGATGTGTACGTTTGAATTACGGACATTTTAAATAATAGCTACATATATATATTCCTCATTTTATTACAGTCACTAAAAATGTTAGTGTGCGAGCGAGACAGTATGTCCTATGCAAAAACAGTCTTCCGTTTACATACTGACTAAAACATTTAACATACCAAAACAGGCAAGTATAAAGTCGGCACTGCTGTATCCATCAACCGCCTAAGAAATTGTCATCACAAAAATGTTTTGAGCATATTACGCTGTTTTTAGAGGGGAACCATTCCTCGTCACGATGAACTGCAGCTATCCATTTATTTTTTCTGTCAGGGCATTGCGGAAACCTTAAACAACGGATACAATTATGTTTCGTATTCTGTCACTTTAAATCAACGATGGAACTATGAATGTTTGCTTTGCAAAATCATTTGTGTAAAAATATCGATAGAAACTTGAGCGCGAAACGTTCCAACCCTATTAAGCAACACATGATTTTGCTAGAAAAAGACAGTTAATACACACTACCTCAGGCGTGAAAGAGAATTTTTGAAAAGACATCAACGCGTAGCGCAAGTTCTACTAATTATTGAATATTAAAAACCACTGTATATTGACCTTTGCTTCTCTGCCATAATATAGATATTTCGTGACAGTTTTACTTACCGGTTAAATGTGATGCCATCTTTTTGGAAGTTTGAAGTCTTAGAAGACTTCCCACACCACTTGACAGCACAAAACAGCATTGAAAAATTCTGTTTTAATCGGAAAATAATTTTTGAATGTTAATTCTCGCACACGACGCGCGGGTCTGATACTTGGTCGCGACTGATGGAGCGTATTCAAGTTCGTTTCTTATAGGAGCTATTGAGCCTATGCGTGGTGCGCGTCGTTTGCCCTGCATTCGGTATCTATTGGGGGTGATCTGTGGTGTACGCAGAGATGAATTTCGAACAACCGGTGAAAAAGTTTCATAATAATCAACTCCTAAAACTTGTCTGAAGCCTTTGGCAACAAGTCTCGCCTTGTACTTCACCACTCTACCTTCGGCATCCGTTTTAATTTTATACACCCATTTACAAGTTATAACCTTCTTGTTGGGTTCCTCCACTAAAATCCATGTCTTGTTTTTAGTCAATGAGTTGAACTCATCTTGCATTGCAGACTTCCAGCTTGCTCTATCTTCCGATTTGATAGCCTCAGCAAAGTTTTGGGGTTCATCAGGCTCACTACTTATCACAGCATTACAATCAAAATTGTTTTCATTTTTCTTAGCCAACCTATTTCGAAGTGGATACCGTTCTTCAGGCTCTGGCTCAACCATAGTCTGTTCGGTTACATCTTCTTCATCTGAAGCATCTTCGTCAGCGCTAAGAAACTCTGAAGTATTGTGAACGTGATCTACCTGTACTGCCTCCAAGTCATTAGCTTCTTCTTCGTTTTCGGTTGAGATCGTTTGTCTGCTCTCTTGTGAAGTCGAAGCAATTGACGGCATCGAATTTTGTTTGCTACTACGACCTAATTCCAAAATAAATTCATTCTGGTCAGTCAAAGGCAGTGATTGTGTGGATTTCACTTTAAAATCAGTAAAACAGTCTTCAAAAAATACCACATCTCGTCCTTTTACCAACCTTCTTGGACAACTAGGTTCACGAAACAAATAGCTTTGTCGGTCGTCTGAATATCCGACAAAAATATACTGCGCGGCTTTTGGATCCAACTTCTTCCTCAAAGGATCTGGAATCTTCACCATCGCGCGACACCCAAAAACTTTTAAATGAGCCAGGTTTGGTTTCTTGTCGTGCCACATTTCATACGGCGTCTTCCCGTCGAGGGCTCTATGCGGGCATCTGTTCTTCAAGAACGTAGCGGTTTCCACAGCATCTTGCCAATAACCTTTTGAAAGAGAACTGTCTGAAAGCATACAACGAGCCTTTTCTAAATGTTCTTTCAGATATTCCATTCTGTTGTGCATTATAGGGAACTGTAGTTTGATGCTTAATACCTTCTTTGCCTAAGTATTCAGAGAATTCCCTGTTTACATACTCAGTCCCATTATCGGATCGCAAAGCTTTAATTTTTAAACCCGTTTGTCTCTCGACCATCGACTTAAACATGCAAAACCTGCTAAATACTTCATTTCTAGATGATATAAAGTATATAAAAACCATTCTGCTAAAATCATCTATAAAAGTCAAAGCATATTTATTTCCCTGAAAAGAACTTTCAGACATCGGACCACAAACATCCGAATGAATGAGTTCCAATTTAGATGTTGTCTTTTTGTGCGATACTGACTTGAAAGGTTTTTTAGCCTGCTTACCTTCTATGCACGCAACACAAGGGTCTTTATCAACCTCAGTGTACACTACGCCTAGATTACCTCTTTTAAGTTTGTCTAATCCTATACGGCATAAGTGACCAAGTCGTTTATGCCACAAACGAAAACTTGTTACATCACTCTGTACTTCGAACGCTGATAAGGTTTTTGATGGACTAACTGTACAATCCAGCGAATACAATCCATCACAACAGGACCCGTGTAAAACTGCATCACCTGTATAAGCAAAATTTTTAGAATCAAAAAATGTACAACCTTTCGTATCAAAAACAACACTAAATCCATTTTCAGTAGCTTTTTTAACAGAAATCAAATTAGTATTCAAATTAGGAACAAATACTACATTTGAAATGTTCGTAACGGTATTATTACTCTCCGTTTTAAAGTTATTAACAATAGGTACGTTACCTATTCCCGCACTTGTTAATATGTCACCATTAGCAATCTTGATCTGGCCAGCCGTAAATTCTTTATAGTTAACTAACCAATCTGATCTTCCAGACATATGTGCGCTGGCTCCAGAATCTACGTACCATTTTGCAGATGCCACCCCTTCAGTATCAGCCTTCATTGCGCCACGTAAACTCGAGAGTTGGTTTGTGTCCTTGCTTAAACCATCGTCTTTAGACTTTCTGTTAAGTGGACAGTCAGGTTTGACGTGTCCAGGCTTCTTACAATTGTAGCAAACTACTCCTCGTTTCTTCTTATTTTTCTTGATTTGAACGCGCAAAGCTGTATCTGAACCTTCATCATTTACTGTCGATCTTGAAAATTCTGTCAAGAGTTTCGTTTTTACGACTTCACTACTGACGGTACTCGTAGAGTTCTCTAACGCCATAATAAGCGGATCGAATCGCGGCGTCAAGCCACCTAAAAGAATGGCTGCAACAGAAGCATCTTCTATAACCTTGCCTATGTCAGCCAGGTCTTGAACTGTGGATAACACGGCATTAATATACAACTCTATGTTCTGAAAGTCTGTCAGACTGTATCTATAGAGCCTGCGTTCCAGGGCTAAACGACGACCCATAGACTTATCTTCGTAAGCCGCCGCTAATGCATCCCACGCTTCTTTTGCCGATTTACTGTTTAGAACGTGTGTGATTGCCGGTCCGTCTAATGTTAAGCAAATCTTTGCCAACGTAATCTCGTCATCCCTTTCCTTTTTACTAACGGGAGTCGAGTCTTTTGCTGAATAGCCCGTAATGCTATTCCACAGACCTTCATGTACTAAGTACATTCTCATTTTAAACTTCCATATCGGATAATCTTGCCTACCTTTTAATAGTATTCCAGCAAGGGAACGAACATTCGATCCTCCATCTGACATGTCGAAGTTTTCACAAAATTTTCACTTTTGAATGGTGAAAAATTTTTTAGACTTCACACAACACTTCTAAATACATTTAATCAACTTATTATCCACTTTTAAACAAGCATTTCGTGCTGATAACGTGTTGAAAAATCTATTGGAATAATAAGCTGTTTATCGTTGTGATAGTTTTATTGAAGTGTCGTGCTAAGTCGTTCTACGTCAAACAAATCTGAATATTTAAATTAATGACATTGTGAACTATGAATGTAGGTTTTATTGAAAAATTTAGACAAGCAAGCCATAAACACTTAAGGGCTATACAGATTCATAAGTGGTTCGGAGTCAAGGGAATCATGTGTGTCACTTGGAGAACTTGTATATATTGTGTTCATAGAGTTATATGGAGAATTAGGACTATTTGTAATAGTCTCGTTGTGATAATTCGTATTTGTCCTATAACTCGGTCCAGGTTGTTCAGTAGCAATCACTTGCCGTTGCGTCGAATAACCAGGATGGTAGTTCTCATGACTCACGATCCTGCCACCTGGATTCATTTCTGAAGTATGCCGAAATGACCGATCAGCATAATCAAACGTCCTGTTACCAGAAAAATCTGACGCGTCGTTCAACAAAGTTAGCATCTTTATTTTGGTAGACATTTTAACTTGAGGAGGTAGATTTTTTAATGTGCTCAACATTGAAAGCAGGAATAGCCGATCTTCATCAAGCTCAGCTGTCTCCCACAGTCTCTGCTCTGCTGTCTCACGGCGTCTTTGCGCAATTGAATTATTTAAAGCTTGAACAAAGGGATCATCTGCTGTTGCTTTACGTTTGTTTGTAACTTTTTGTATAGGTAGTTCGCTTACTTCAACTGAATTTACGCTCTCCGAATTTTCTTCTTCTACACTTTCTTCTCTGATAGCTACCACTCTTTTAAGAAATTGTAACTGCTTAAAATATATGTATTCGCTTTTGCGGCTAGTGGCTCCAGATCCTGACTTAACATTTTTTTGGCGTTTGACTTCCCGCGCGTAGCACGATCTGATGCTTTTCCATCTTTTTTGCAGCACTATCCCTGAAAATTAAAAAATAATTATTTATTCATCATCATTATCATATACGTCACGCCTGATTTATTTTTGTTAATTACAGGTACCTCTCAAGTGGATGTACGATGAGGGAGTTGCATTATCAAGTGGATGTACGATGAGGGAGTTGCATTATAACTTTCGTCTAGGTCAAACAACATTGAGCACAATAATAAGAGATGTGTGTGCCGTGATTTGGGATAAGTTACAAACATGTTTAACACTTCCGGCTTCAGCAAATGACTGGATGAAAATAGCAGATGGTTTCGAAAAACATGCCAACTTTCCACACTGCATCGGTAGCATCGATGGAAAGCACATTAGACTGATTCAACCAGCTGATTCTGGTTCGATGTATTATAACTATAAACACTTTTATTTATTGGTGTTGATGGCTGCATGTGACGCTTATTATAATTTCATTTTTATAGACGTTGGAGCCTATGGGAAAAGTAGCGATTCAGCAATTTTCCAAGAAACTGAACTGTATAAAAAACTCATAAGTAATACTTTAAATATTCCAGAGCCCCACCAAATTTCAGAAAATGACCCAACGCTTTTCCCTTACGTTTTTATAGGCGATGAAGCATTCGGGTTAAGCACAAATATTATGCGTCCATACGGAGGAAACAACCTTAGTACCGAAAAGAAAATTTTTAACTACAGACTATCGAGAGCTCGCCGTTACATCGAGTGCACATTCGGCATCTTAACAAACAAATGGAGAATTCTCCACAGACCATTAAATGCCCCCACAGAATTAGCAAAATCCATTGTGAGAACATGTTGTGTATTACACAATTTTGTACGTTCTAGAGATGGATATTCATATGATGATACTCTGACAATAACGGGGTTTCAAACGAGAACACAGCAAAATTTCACTAGAGGAGAGCGTGCTGCTACTACAACTCGAGATAATTTTTCACATTATTTTATAAACGAAAACCCACTTCCATGGCAAAATAATTCTATTCATTAATAAATATGTACATGCATAACTGGCTTTTAGCCGTCCATTTTTCACCAGAATCATTATGAACATTTATTGATAATTTATGTGTTGTTTACTTACCAAAGCTCTTTTTTTGCTCAACGGTTTGCTCCTGCTCTCCAAACAAATCTACAACTTCCTCCCAACATTTCTTTTTCAAGTCTCTGTCGGAATAATCTGATGAGGAACTATCCCAAATTGATGGTCTACTTTGAATTTCGATAATAAACCTTTCTGTATCGAAATTTTCCATCATTTGCGGTTGACAATTAAAATGACAAAACAACTATGCACACGTGTTGTCTGCGATGAGGTAGGGGCGTCACTGGTGGCCGGACTGGCGGCCGAGTGAGTGAGACACCATACAACGCTATAGTTCTTAATGGTGGCGCCGCCAGCGTGGCAGCGCAACCAGTAGCATTCTGTGCATGCGTCCGAGCTGGTCGCGCCGCCGAATTGGTTGCGCAACCAAACGCACACCAGGTGAGTAACTCTCCGTAGAGCTCTATACATTTTGTTGGTAGCGGCGACTGGTTGCGCCGCCATGGTGTCCCGGTGAAATATAGCCCTAAGTCTAGTGTAGTTTTTACATATTGAGTCTTAAATACTAATTTACTTAGTAAAAACTCATCTGTTTCCCTATCTTCAAGACCCAAAGTTTTCATCAAGGCTTTTCTTTTCAATATAAAGTTGTTTGCCTTACTTTCGCCGGGCATGGGATCTTCTTTGTTGTGAATGTCAATAGAATTTTCATTAAGCTCCACTGTTATTAATGCTGTATGGGCGCTTGTTGATTTATGGAGTGAATAATCTGTTAAAATTTTTGGGAGATTTGTTGTTGTTTTTATTACGATCAATTTCTTTTCTTTAGTATCGATAATGTCAAATACTTTATCAACAGTTATATCCCATTTTTTGGTGAAATGGTTCTGAATATCTGATGCATTGATTAGACCTCCTAAAACAATGTATCTATAACGCAATATTTCTTCATTCATTAATTCAAATTCTTTGTCTGGATCATAATCACTTTCTTCTTCACTTTCCTCAACTATTGATTGATCGCCCTCTTCCAAATCATCGGAATCGGAATCTGAATCAGTTTAGTTTTTGCTTGTATCAGATTGTTGATAGCTTTTTCTCATCCTTTTTGGCCCCCTCTCCCTCCTGATTCAACCCTCCTCTTTAATCTATTTATAACAATATCTTCCAAATTTGTTGAGGATTCCAAATTGGCAAGTAATAGACACACCATGTCATAAAGTAAAGATCTTTCTCTACGTTGCCAATTCTCTGTCTCCCAACGTAGTTCATTTATTCCATGTTTTACTACAAATTCGGGAGGATATAATGTGGGGTCATTCATCATTAATTCGTATTTTCCGTCCATGTTCAATTATAATCAAAAACTATCTGTTACTGCTTTTGTGAGCGAGTCTGAATGTTTGCCATGGGATAGCGTAGCGATTTGATTTGGGAAGCCTGGCATTTCTGACACACCAGTGTGCGTTCAGAGCCCTACGGATAAAGAGATTTTGAACTTTCTGAAGTTCGTACAGGACTTTGGGGGCCGCGTGGGCGAAGACGGGTGCCGCGTAAGTCAGCACGGGACGAATGCAAACCTTATAGAGCGTTCGCTTGTTCCTAGGGGACATCCTACTGTGTCGGCCTATCATGGAGGATAGGCGGCCTAGGTAAAAACGGGCGGTCCGGGTCACCTTCCGGATGTGAGGCCTAAATGTCAGTCTGCTGTCTAGGGTGACACCTAGATACTTGGCGGTGGTTCGCCAGGGGACTGGGGTACCTAGCATACGAATAGGGCGGTCGGAGAGACCGCGGCGGACCTTATGGTCGAAGCGGATCGCGGTGCTCTTTTCCGGGTTGACCTCGATTCGCCAGAGCCTGAACCAGGCACCTAGCTCATCGACCGCGGATTGGAGCCTACTCAGAATAACTGACATTTTCCGACTCTTGCAGTAGAGTGCGGTGTCGTCAGCGAAAAGTGACAGTTGGACCCCATTGCCGGGGATGGGGATGTCGTTTGTGTACGAAATGTACAGGAGGGGGGAGAGCACGGAGCCTTGCGGGACCCCGGCTCTGAGTGGGCGGAGGGAAGAGAGAACGCCCTCGTGTCTAAAGCGGAAGGAGCGGTCCTTCAGAAAGGAAGCTAAGACGCGGACAAGTCGGTCGGGGAGACCCAGCTCATACAACTTATAAATGAGCCCGGCGTGCCAGACCTTATCGAAGGCCTTGGCGACATCGAATAAGACGGCTACCGTCTTTTCGCGCCTGGGGAAAAACCCGCTCAGAATGAACTCTACTATGCGGTGGACTTGCTGAGGGCAAGAGTGAATTGCCCGAAAGCCAAATTGGTGAGGAATGATGAGGGGGGGGCCCTCTGAAGGGAAGAGGTGATTCGTCATACGAGTGAGGATGACTCTCTCGAAGAGTTTGCCCATAGCCTTGAGGAGGCTGATGGGGCGATGGCTGGATGGGAGGTTGAGGGGCTTTCCCGGCTTGGGGATGCCTATGACTGTCGCCTCCTTCCACGCGGTTGGGAAGTGACAGTGGTCAAAACAGGCATTGAAGATGACTGCTAACAGGGTTAGCACCTGACTGGGGAACATCTTGAGCGCTAGGTTGGCAATACCATCCGCTCCTGGGGCCTTTTTACGTTTCAGTCTTTTGATGAAAGACTGAATTTCGTCCGTGGAAACCGCAATGGGATTTTCGTCGGTTGACAGAGGGAGGGAGGTCTTTTTACGGACCTCCTCCTCGACCATACCGACGTGAGCTGGGTCGCACTGCTGAGTGCTGGGCGAGCATTGGGACTCAATGCTGTCGGCGAAACACTCGGCCTTCTCAACGTCCTCGAAGGCGGTAGAGCCATCGGGGCGGGCCATAGGTGGTGTGTGAGTGATCGCGTCTGCCCGAAGGGCCCTGACTACTCTATAGTAAGCTTGGTGGGAGGGGGAGATGGTCTCCATGAGATCGCCCCATTGGGCGTTGTTAAGATCAGAGAGACGGGACCTGACTTGCCGCTGGAGATCGTTAGCGCGTTTCCTGTAGGCAGGAGTTGGGTAGAGGGAGGCCCTCCGGAGGGCGGCTCTTTTGGCCCTAATCAGGTTCTTGACAACGAGAGGCAGTTTCCGGTCGTGGACCGGTACTACACGCTCGCTCTCACGAATGGCTGTTTGGACCAAAAGGGTGAGGGAGTCCACGGCGCTATCTATTTTGTCTGTACTGTCGAAGTGGTTGGGCGAGAGCGCATAAGGCGAGTCGGGGGCTTCTAAGGCGGTGACTAGGGAGCTTTTGACACTGTCCCAATTAGTGATGGTTTTAGTGGAGAGTGTGGAGGGTGACGGTGGGGGACCTAGCTGGAGGGACACCGGTCGATGGTCGGAACCTAGGTCGTCGAGAGTCTCGATCGACCTGAGGTTGAGGTGGACGCCCCTTACTAGGGCGAAGTCTAGTACGTCGGGGGCGTGGTCTATGTTATCGGGGTAATGGGTGGGGGAGTAAGGACATAAGACGTCCATCTCTAACAGAGCCGTAACTAGCCTTTTATGCGCCCGGTGCGAGCTTTCAAAACTGCGCCCTTGAAAAATGCTCTAACCAGGCTCTGACAATAAAGTGGACAAATGTGCATAAAAATAAATCTATCTATTTTTTGTTTACGAAGGTATAGGTACTTAGTAGATTTCTTTAAGATAAAAATATTTTTATTCAAAAATATTTGCTCAAATACAGAAATGACACAAAGTACTCGATAGTAAAGACCCAAGGCCAAGGTAAACCGTAATCACAAGAAAAGGACAGCTACCTACTCAAAGATTTACTTTCCGCGCTTTTCTCATTGCGAAGTCCTTGATTACATTGTCATACTACAGGAGCCGTGCTATGTCGCGTTCAATCGACAAAATCGCTAGGCCAGACAATTTTTCTTGGCCGATCGTCGAGCGCAGGTACGTCTTTATTAATTTGAGCTTACTGAATGATCTCTCGCAGGAAGCTACAGTCACTGGCATCGTTAAAAATATCTTTATAGCGACTACTACATTGGGAAACATTTCCTTTAAATCCAGTTCCACTATAGCTTTGAGAAGACCCATACTTGACTGACATTCACATTTATCAAATAATGTAGTCGCTTCAACTTGACTCTTCAAAGTTTCTATTTCGGCCCAAAATTCTGTGGCATTTATATCTGCAGAATATTTGATACTCAATATGCATGTTTTTTTAGTTCTTCAACCGAATATGTAGTTATGTGTTTTACGGTCAAAAAACCGAAAGAGTGGTGTATGTCGCGTAGTTTTTCGAATGAAATTATTGTATCTATTGCTTCATTTATCTGAATTTTGAAACTTTGTTGCTGAGTAATGTAGTAGCCGGCGTCTGAACTTTCACTTAAATCGTGTCTTTTTACTCGCTTTCGTCGCTTTTCAGGAAAATTGTCTTCAATGTCACATTTTTCACAAATTCTTTTTGCCTTTTCGAAAACAATGTCCACAGTGTCGCGAATATTCTGAATCTGGCTTGTTAATCCCTTGATTAATTCAGAGGCTTTGTCGATAGTAATGTATTTAGACTGTAGAGCTACATTCACTCTGTCAACAGATTCCCAAATTTGCAGAGTACATATGAATTTATAATTAATTAGGTCCATTATACTTTTAGCTGTAGCGATTGTTTCCGCATTATAATCATTGGTAGTTAGAATCTTTAGCACACACCAGATTTGGGGTATTTGCGTGTTCAAAGCTTTGACGGCCCTAGCTTTAGAGGCCCATCTAGTGTCGGCGTGTTTTTTCAATGAAATATTTAAGTGTTTCATTAAAGTTTCCCATCTGACCGTTGAACTCGAAAAAAACACAAATATTTTCTGGATTAATCCAAAAAATGTGATCATGTCAGGTGTCACACTAGCAGCGTGTAGGCCAGATAAATTCAAAGAATGCGCTGCGCACGGCACGTAATCAGCATTTTCATTAATTTGTTTTATTTTGGCTTGGACTCCGTTATATTTACCGGCCATATTACTACCATTGTCGTAGCCTTGGCCACGAAGATCTTGAATATTCAATCCATCAACTTCTAATTTCTCTAAAATCTCTTTCGACAATCGCTCGCCCGATTTTTCATGAGACTGGATGAAATCTATGAATCGTTCTTCGATTGTAACTTTCTGCTCGGATACTTTTACGAATCTCAATATTTGTGACATCTGTTCTTGATGCGATACGTCTGGCGTACAATCAAAAAGTATGGAAAAGTATTTTTTAATACAGTTGCTCAAAAAGTGGCGTATTGCAGGGACGTATAGCGTTCGGGATGTGGGCTATTACACACTCGTGCTTTTTTTTTACCTTTCCCGCACTCGTGCGTTCTCTTTCCCAACTGTCAAAATAATGTCTATTAAAAAGAATAACCAACCATGAAGTTTTTACTAAAAAAAAATCATAGAAGTTTTTATGATTCATGCAAATAAGTATATTTCTAAAAAGAAGCTACTAATTTGTTTCAATATCAGATTTAATTATTTGATTGAATGAGTTTGGTTAGGTTTCATTTAATTTATTCATCTCATTAAATTTCATTTTCATTTCATATCAATAAAAAACTTCTACTGAAGACTTGGCTGTATGGGCATAGTTCCCTTTGCCTACCAGAATGGGTGAAGAAAAAAAAACTCTGCTTATATTCTACGGTTGGCGCCATTTTTCAGAAATTTTCTTTGCTTAGTTGTTTGTTGCACAAGATGAGTAATTTCGACCCTAGTTTTTTTTAATTAACACCACCGGAACTCAGTATAATTGCACAAAATGCTTCGGAGAACATTTTACCGGAAAAGTCAAAAAGTCGCTACATATCTACATACGACGAATTTATTGCGTGGAGAGAAGAGAAAAAAGCAAATAGTTTTTCATTTTTTCGCAACTGTATTAAAAATAGTCGTTCAGTACACGTGCGGAACCGTCATTGCAACTTGTTCCGACTGTCAACCCTCGCCTTCGGCTGCGCCTCGGCTCGGGTAGACATTTGTCGGAACTCTTTGCAATGACAGCCTTTCCACACTTGTAATGAAATATACTATTGCCGCACGAACGTCGTCTAAAATTAGTTTTTTGACCTCAGAGGCAAGAATATCTACAAGCTCGTTTTGAATATAAGGCGTAAAATATGAAATATTTCCTTTATTAAGCGATTCGATGTGCGCTCTAAGTTCAGGATCGAATTTTGAAATCATATCCACGGCACTTAAGAAAACTCCAGATCCTGATTCTCCAATATGCTCATGAGAGCCTCTGAGGGGTAAATTATTTTCCGCGCAAAACAAAATTATGCTAGTACACACTTTTAAAATATGTCTCCACTTATTTGTTTCTTGATCAATAGCCTTTTGTAAGGATGCATCTATTGTGGTCTTACTTTTTATTTGCTGTTCAAGCATTTTCCACTTAATACAATTTTCTCTATGAAATGTAGAGTTTTCGTGCTCAGGAATACGTGGACTTAAATGACGCCAATCATTAAATCCTTTTTGTGCATCAGCCAGTGCCGGCATTATTTGCTTAGTCGAGGAAGAACCGAAAAGTATACATGGGAAACAAAATATTGCATCTCTTTTTTTACTGTAAATCAACCAAGGCCTTGATACCATCTCGCCATTGCTCATCTTTTTTGTAAACCAATGCATATGAAATTTTCGTCCTGCGTCTTCAGTTGAAGAAATATTTTGACTACCTTTTCCTTGATCAGGACCTTTCTCAACAAGGAAACAACGAATGTGGTCAGTTAATGGTAACCATGAAACAGGATCGTTTATGTCTAACTGGATCTTATCAGTTGCAGTTGCTTCTTTAATTTGAATTTCAGAACTTGGACTAGTGGTGATGGGCAAGGTCAAGTCTTGCTGGAATGGGCTGACTGGGCTGTCTTCTTTATATTCTATCTTTAAATTGTTTCCAGATCTAGTTCCAGACATACCAGGGTGGGCCAAAACGTCATTATTGGACACATCTTCCTGACTGTTTTCTGGTTGTGTGACTGTCCACTTTCGTAACGTATTTCCCATTTTTTTTGCTTCCATCTCTCTCACGCGTTTTCTCTTACGAAATTCAGAACCGGATGGACGTTTTTGAGACATGTTGTTTGTTATAGCATGCGTGCTTAGCTTACGGTAGCCGGCAGGTAATATTTCTGAAAGAAGAATCGCTAATCAGGCCTAGTCTAGTATATACGAGTAGTTCGGAACTCAACACAAGTACCTGTCTATATGTATACTTGTGTGTCGAACCGAACTCGAGCATAAAAATGGTCAACATAAAAATGCCACCTAAAGATACCTACTTAGGAAAGTAATAACACTTAATAATAATATAAAGTAATAACATTTACAAGTCATAAATATTTATTGATATTATCAGCGTATTAAATGTCCTACTGCTGGGCACAGGCCGCTCCTACTTACTCCCACCGACCTTAAAATATTTTCAGTTAATTTCACTATTAACGTCATTTCTAGGCAAAGGTTAGCAAATGCAAAGTTGACGTGACCGACACTGAGTCTACAGACTTTGCGGTTCTCCGCTTCTGATCTCTCGCCGCAAGTACCGTACCGATCACCCAGAAGTAAAAAAATTTAACCGAAAAAATATACTTATATACAACTTTCTTTGTAAAACTTTTAAATACAATTTTCTAACTTACCCAAACGAGTTTATCAACGAACAACAAATCAACAATAAACTTATTCACTCTCACACACAATTTTACTTTAAACTAATGAAATTTTATACAAATAATGACCATGGTTGAGAAGCAAGACAATCAATCCGAGTGCCCCCGGCCGGCTATCTGAATGCGTGATTCTCGATGTATCGGGGAATCCCCGAACATTGGGTGGGACGGCGCGGCAGAATGGAACGTTTGTGAATCGTTTAGTTTTGTAAGTCATCCTTTTCACTCTTGTCGAACGATGAATTTTCTATCTATCTCTCGCACGCTAGTGCGTCAGTAACGCCGCACGTAGTTAATGAATAAAATCAAAGATAAAGGGAGGACCAATGAATGTGGCTGACAGCAATGACAGCGTAACGTGAACTATATGTACATCTCCTCAGCTAGATTGACAGATTTGCTTAGAACTTCTAAGTTAGAAGTGGCGCCCTCCAAATGAATATAGACAGAAATTGTCTCATAGTTACGGTACTTTTACTTCATAGGTACTTTTGTTTGTGTATGTAATATTGCGAGCAAGACAAGGTGGATTTATATTTGTCTGATGTGTCGTGACGTGACGCGTCAGAACTGTATCGGTTCCATACATAAGCCATCACAACACAACACGTTACGCACTAGTGTGAACGTTACCATCCTACTAATATTATAAACGCGAAAGTTTGTATGGATGGATGGATGGATGTTTGTTACTCTTTCACGCAAAAACTACTGAATGGATTTTAATGAAACTTTACAATAATATAGCTTATACATCAGAATAACACATAGGCTACAATTTATAAACATATTGTTCGAAATACTAATCCTGCGCAGACGAAGTCGCGGGCACCAGCTAGTACTAAATGTATGAAACCGATACCGTTCTGACGCGTCACGTCACGACACATCAGACAAATATAAAACCACCTTTACAAGTGTTGTTGTTTCAAGATCGCTTGAAAAATGCCATATAGATATAGATAGTACAGAGGGCGCGTCTACACCATATTCGGAATAAAACAAAATGTACCTACTAACTACCATGCATGAAACAAAACTAGATACTGGTCTGGTCATTTCTGCGCCCCTCCAGGGTCTGCGCCCTGTGCCTGGGCACCGCTCTAGTTACGGCACTGCTCTAACGCCTCGGTTAAACCGAGGAGGGCAATACCGCCGGGGTTCGTCTGAAGGCAGGTCCAATCCGTATGTTTGGAGTTAAAATCCCCGAACATAACGGTGTGCCCACCGAGGATAGAGCGAGGATGGCTTCGAAATCACTCCTTAGGGGTAGTGTTCCGCTGGGTATGTAAATAGAGGCTATGACTAAGGACGGGTGACCCGTCAGAGCTAATCTACAGATAGTAGCCTCCATGTACTAACATACATGATTCCTTAAAACACTCCTCAGAGGCACAATAGCAAATAGTCTTGTAAAAGGAAAGGCGTAACAATACACACATATATAAACTCACGCCTGTATCCCAGAGGGGTAGGCAGAGACCAGGGACTGCCACTTGCCACGATCGATCCTGACAACAACATTCATTAGTCGTTGCATGCACGCACGCCGGTTTCGGGTACTTTTTGTCTTTCCCTTTGCTGACACATCCTCTATTTGGTCGAAGTATGTTCGCTTGGGACGTCCATAGATTATTTAAACTGCCTCTGAAGATTGCTTTAGAGGAATCGAGTTTTTATAAATACATACCTAACAGCGTAAGTCTATCCACCAGGGCTTTTTTGATTCATTTGATGTATTTAAAACAACTGTAATAAAAAATAACTAACAACTCGACTGCTGATCAGTCGAGCACTACTTACTACCCGGGACCAACCTACATAAAAATAAAATATTATGTGTCTATCTAACTTGCAATGTATTACATTGTAGAATGTGGGTTCCGCCTGCTTTGTTAAACCTCAGCAGTCGGGTTGTTGTTTACTTTTTATGTTGTTTACTTTTTAATTAGTATTTTTTTTAACTTTTTTGTTGATTTTATACAAACTATAACACTCACGCAAAAACGACGAATCGATTAAGATCTTGTTAGCACATAGTCACGTTTGTTAATTTTCAATACAATCGATAGCACGATGCCAATTATTACAAATCATCGTAAGTGAGATCGCAGTATGCCTAAAATAGCACAAAGCCTATTGGTATAAAAGATTTCTTTAGTCGCACGATGCTCATTTAAATGTGTGGATTGCCACCGATTCGTAGAGTCAAGAAGAAAAAACTAAAAGTTTTTATAATTATTAAAGTGGGCATGGTGCGAAATAATGTATACAGATTTGAAAAAGTTGTCATTGCGCTACCGATCGTATTAAAGTGAAATAAAAGTAACAAAGTGCGATAGTGGGCATCGTGCTATTAAATCATTTACCACGGACTAAACTGCATTTGAGGAGTGTTTTAAGGGATCGTGTTTTTATAAATAAGACTGTTTATTTTTATTTTCTTAACTTATGTCGACCCTTCGGTAGGACAAAATACATGCATACATATATAAACTCACGCCTGTATCCCAGAGGGGTAGGCAGAGACCAGGGACTGCCACTTGCCACGATCGGTAGGACAAACAAAAACAAAAACGATTTTCAGAAGGTTCACGGTCAGTTTCTTATTTTTTTTATAGTAACTCTTACTCACTAGAGGGCCGGAGTGGCGACGGGGGAGCAATGGAGGGACTTTCTAAAATAAATGGCAGTGCCGCCGCCTCTACGGCCGTCGGCTCTGTCGTTCCTAACGAGAGAATACTTGGGTATACTCAGGCCCCTGGTATGGGGTTTGAGCCAAGTTTCCTGCACTAGCAACAGATCGACTTCGAAGTCTTTGACGAACTCTCTAAGTTCGGGTACGTTGCTGCGGAGGCCGCGAGCATTGTACGAGATAACCCAATGTACGAGATGGACCCGATCCATTGGAGTGTCTACATGTCCTATTCTTGCGCGTTCTTTGTAAATGGAAAGCAGTGGTTAAATGTGCATAAAACGGGTGAATTCATTTATCAGTGTAAAGCTAGCGGATTTGCTTGTAAAACCTCAAACAACAACAGTGAAACAAACACGTTTAGTTGCTAAATTAAGGAAACTAACATAAAAGTGTGTGGGTACTCATAAAATTCGTGTGCACAAAATAGTGAACTCCACTGACATCATCAGCTGTGTCAATATTGTATGGGCAGAACTAGCCAATGTGTTCACTCTTTTCGCTAGAACCTCTATAGCTGTCGTGGCCCAGCGGTTACAGTGTGGTACGTCTATTACATCAGTGCTGATCGTGGGTTCGAAACACCTAATTCACCATTGAGAGAAATTTCTTTTTGTGATTTTTTTTTTTTTGTTACACCACGCTAAAAACATGTCTTTGGCGAGTGATTCGGTTCAAAAGTGCGCAGGATGCCTTATGAACATATCTGACGGCGGATACCTGACATGCACATTCGAAAATTGCAGAAAGCAATACCATACTGATGTCTGCATGGGTGGGGCCGTCTCTAATGAGGACTTAGACAAATGGGTATGCCCGAAATGTAGATGTAACACAAGACGGTCTGGGCCAAACTGTGCTACTCCAGTACGCGCACTAGACTCGGAACATCTCAATGTAACCGTTCGAAGGAAGACACAATCCCGAAAAGACCTATATGATCCTTGCCTGCAAGGCACCACACAAGCAAAACCGAAGCAAAAAGATGAAGTTACATTGGAGAGCATTGGTAAGCTCCTGGACCAAAAATTATCACCCTTGTCACCTTGGATGATGAGTTTGCGAGCATCTCTAAGGAAAGATATTAAGAATATGGTAACTGCCGAGGTTAACTCGGCAATGCAGAAAGTCCAGGATGAAATCACAAAAACCACAGACTTCATCGTCGATGAGCAGAAGGATATGAAAAGGGATATAGAGAACAGAGACAAGACTATCCAATCCATGGAAAAAGAACAATTGCGCCTCCAAGTCGAAATTAAAAACCTAAATGGACGCCGCTTGTTGACAATGGAGAAAATCTCGCGTGATTGTAATCTCGAGATACAAATGGTGCCAGAGAATCGTAATGAAAATGTCATGACACTCTTCAATACAAATGCTATGGATGTACTGAGCCGGTGTTCGAATGGTTTAAAAGTTATTTTTATGGGCGATCACAAATAGTAGAATGTTCGGATCCATCTGGTCGAAAATCTGAGTCATCCGCTTTGCCGGTGGAACGGGGAGTCGTTCAAGGTTCTGTGCTAGGTCCAACACTGTACTCCGTTTATACTGCTGACTTGGTGATGGGAATACGCTCCAGTCTTATACACATGTATGCCGATGATACTCAAATTATGGTATCTATGAAATTGGATGATCTGGATACTATACAAAAAAAGTATTGATAACCTGAATCAAGATTTGAAGACGATTTTCCGTTGGTCTCTTTTAAATGACTTACAATTGAATGCTCATAAATGCTCGTATATCATATTAGGTACGAAACACCAAGTGGAATCTTTAAAAAGTTTTAGTCTCAATATACATACATGGCTACCCTATTGAAAAACCAGATTGGTGAGAAATTTAGGCATGATATTTGACAGTAGCTTAAGATTTGAAAAAGATATAGATGGTAAAACCGCTAAATGTTATGGCGCCCTTAAACAGTTATATAAGATAAGGCCATTTCTGAATACGTCAATAAGATTACAACTAGTTAATGCATTGGTTCTGTCTCAGTTGGACTACTGTGATTTGGTATACAGTCCATGCTTGCATAAAAAGACTGAAAACAAAGTTCAAAGGGTGCAGAATTCCTGTGTTCGATTCTGCTTCAATGTTCCTCCTCGCTCTCATATAACGCCTATACTAAACTCCAAAAATTGGCTTAACATGGCTAATAGAAGAAAATTCAAGTTAAGCACTTTTTTGTATAACTTGCGAATTTCTGGCAAGCCCAGTTATTTGCATGAAAAGTTGAGTTGGAGTGACCGGGCTGAGAATAGATCTAAATCTAGCCGATTGCATTGCTCAACAAAGCCACGACTAACATCGTTCAGAGGCAGTTTTCGTTTCGCAGCCTCAAAGTGCTGGAACGACTTACCACCGCCTCTTAGAAACGCAAAATCAAAATACACATTTAAGAAACAGTGTAAAATATGGCTCCTGTCTGTACAAAAGTCTTCCAGTAACTGGAGCATTGCTGCGAACGTCAACCTATAAGAAAAAGGGTATTGGGAAGGGGCATTAAAGGGAAACATGCGAATCGGACTCGCGCACGACGGGTTCCGTACCATTTTCTATGCAACATTGGACAATAAGATCGAGAAAAGAAGTGGCAAAATGATCGCGTTTGTTATGTGAATGTTTGTTTTATTTTAGTTTCATTATTTATTTTTGAAGTGAACATACAATTGAAAATTGAACATTCTGTCAATGTTTCGGGCGTCTGCCTCTTGCCGTGGTTGATATTGAGCAAGAAATGACAGAGGAATCACCTTTGTTGTATTGGGGGCACCCTTAAATATTAATTTATTTTAAATTATTTTTCGTGTTGTTATTGTTTTTAGTATTTGCTGTTATCGCGGCAACAGAATTGAATCATGTACACGACATAACTTTTAATTATTGCGCCTGGCAACACCTGCTTGCCAGCCCTCTCTTCCTTTCACCAAGTGGTTGTGATCATTGTGCGCGTACCAAATAAAATATAATAAATACAGTAAATTGCTATTTTTATCCTGTCAAGGTGCACCCTAGGATATTTACATGGTGCCGAAACCCGGGATTTTAGCACAGGCAGCAATGTAGCTGAGGTGTTTACACCCCATTATCATTGGAATGATTGCCTGCATAACTGTCAGCACAGGACCATACTGCCCAGTTGCGAGAAGGATTCCACCTTTGATCAACATCTTCTTTTTGGTGGCCTTGTCTATCAGCGAACCGCTCATTGCGGCATTGACAAAGGATTCTGACTTCTCTAGTAGGTCGCCGAAATTGGAGTTTTCCATCTTCCTCTTTTCCTTTGGAGAGCAGAGCATTACTGACATTTCAACGTTCAGAATATTTGCCGGCGACACCATCGATTAGCCCAGAGAATATGGTGTGTTCCATCAGCGCCGGGAGAACAATACCAGGAAAAAGCTTTGACTTTAGCTTACCTCTTACATTATGGCCTACAATCACTGCTGCAGTGATACGTGCAAAGGCCTGTGACAGTCTTGCCAGAGTAATGGTTGAAGGACCCAAGATCTTCTTGGCTGCCCTGGCTTCATGTGAGATCCCATACGATGTGCATTTTCTCTTTATGACAGCGGCCACTTCATCATCACATCTCAGCAATATCTTAGGGATATTATTGCCCCTTTCTAAGAACAGTGTTATCAGGAAGAGGAGATCCGACTTCTCTTCGCACCTTTCATAAAGAGTGATCCTCTTCCCTGGCAAGTACTCAACCGAAATTGCCGCATCTCCTGCTCTGATAGGGTTTTCCAAGGCCTTGGCATGGAAGGCCTGAATGATCTTTATGGGATCGAATCCCTGGTAAGCCACTGCCTCCCTGAAGTTCTCCACCGCATTCCAAGTTGCTTGATCAATTTTCAGTGAGATGAGGTCTTCCATGAGCCCATCCCTACCTGGAATAGCTCCGGTTTCGGCGACCTACTAGAGAAGTCAGAATCCTTTGTCAATGCCGCAATGAGCGGTTCGCTGATAGACAAGGCCACCAAAAAGAAGGTGCTAGCTCGAGAAAAACTGGACATTTGTATAATTTGTGAGCTCGAGAGCACATTCTGCACTGAGAACCTTCATTTGCCTTGTTGGCTGTACTGAAATTAACAGAAGATTTTGTTTTAAATTGTGTTTGTGATTTTTCACCCAGAGATGGACTGGCTTCAAGGGAAGCTGCACGTTTTTCAAGATAACTTAATAATTCATCAACGGTCACCACCTTAGTAGTGTCCCTCTCTGAGTGAAACAATCTTAGATTGAGAGTATCTATTTTTCTTAATAGAATGCATGACAATATTGCATCCCACTGGTTGACAGGCTGTTCAAGGTTATTCAAAGAAGTGACATGCTGTCTAATTTTTGCAATGAAATCCCTAATTTGCTGGGCAGTGCTGCGTTGTATTATTGGCAAATCTAGCAAGCCATTTATGTGGTTGCTAATCAGCAAGGCTGGATTGTCGTATCTCCCTTTCAAAAGCTGTAGTGCTGACTCATAAGCAGTGGTCGGAGTAGGTATATTGATTTTAGATACTTGCGTCATGATATCATAACATGGACATGCATTTCTTCCGGAATGTACCGGAGTTTCCAAAAATTTGGTAAATAGAGTAATAAAATAAAAAACCATATGTAAGCAAACAAAATTGTTTATTGTTAATACAAATAATCATTATTACAGTTTTATTAAAAATAATTATTTTTAATCCTCATCGGTTACAAGTTCTACATTTTGATTTTCTGTCTCTATACAATTAAAATAAATAACTATAATTTTTTCAATATTTTCTAATTTTAAGCTATTTCTTTTAACATCTAAGATCCATTTGTAAGTGGAAAATGATCGTTCAACATCTGTAGATGTCAATGGAGCGAATTTGAAATAAAGTTTCTGATTATTTGCTACGCTTTTTTCAATACTCTCGCTGTATTCTCTAATTGTATCTAAATCTGGATTTCGTTCCATAACTGATTCTATTTTATTTTTTATATTCTCATTATTGCACTCGTTAAGCGTAGCCCTTACTTGATCAAATACTAAAAGTGAATCAGCTAGAGATAAATTTTGTTTTTGTAACTCTTTTAGGGCTAGTAGTATAATAGAGTAATTTTCTTCAATATATTTTAAATCATTTTCTAAATTTTGTTTTTCCAAAATGTTTTTTGCGTCTCGTATGGCTATAGCATCAGAACTGCTCAAGCAGGATAAAACTTCTTTTATTTTATCTAAATGTTGAGCGTAGTAAGATGCTGCCTGTAACCAAGTACCCCATCTGGTAATGACTGGTTGCGGAGGCAACGGTAAGTCAGGATATTTTTCTTTTAAAATGTTTACCCTACTAGGAGCCTTTAAAAATACTTTTTTAACATTTGATATAAGAATATCAACATCGTTGTATTCTGACCTTATCTGCTCACTTACACGATGAAGAGCGTGCGCCAAACATGTCACATGCTTCATTTCAGGTAAGTAATGTTTTAAATTTCGCCCTGCAGATAGCATGTACGCTACACTGTCAGTGCAAAGCATTAAAATATTGTCAACTTTCGCTTCAAAAGTGTTTTGCCATAAATTTTCTAGACATTGCAGTACAAATTGTGTTATTGTTTGTCCATTTACTGCTGTTAGCATTTTACAAGCAATCAAATAAGGCCGGCCTGCACTATTACTAGGATGCAATGGTTTTATTAGGAAATTGACTATGTATCGACCAAAAATGTCTGTTGTCTCATCCAGCGATATCCATAGTTTCTCATTTTTATTAATTTCATAAATCGAATTGATTTTATTCCTATAAAACTTCTCCAAATAAACTTTTCGTAACTGTGATTCGTCAACCACTTTACGATTGGTACAAACGCAACAACAAGTACTGCATATATATTTCTGAAAAAACTCTTTGAACGCTGGATTTTTCATTTGCGACCAAGGAATATTGCATAGAATCAGGAAGTTAATGAGGTCGAAGTAAAATTCCTCTTGCGGTCTCTTAAATTTTCCTTGATGTACAGCGCCTTCAATGTGTTTGGTAATGTTGCCTCTATTCACAGCTTTCAAATGACTTTCACACTTTGTACAGTATATAGTGCCACTAGCGTTATCGTAAAGTAGCTCAGGATAGTGCAATAACCACTTTTGCACTGTTTCAGCCTTGACCTTTGCCATATTTATTTATATCTCACCTAAAACAATGATTTAAATTTACAATATATACATACACAACTGTAAAGTCGATAATGAAATTCTGTTTCATATAAAGTGTTTTTTTTAACTGAAGCGGTGATATCCCTGCGGTGTGCGTACCGGACTCTCATGCGCTGTGATGATTGCTATAAAGTGATTTTTTTTACTGTTTCCAAGTTCTAAAACCTTCTTAAATAGTGAAAATAATTAAAACTTACCCGTACAAAAACAACTTCAAATGGGCCCAATCCAAGAGTAATAAATCGATGTCCGTAGTTATAAGCCAAATTCGTCGTTTTAAGTAGATTTCAGAAGACAGTAAACAAGCCAGGGTCAAGTCAAGATATTCACAACACATAAAATAAGCGCACTCCACGAACCGAAATAAGTGAGTGAGCCACTTGGTCTGGATGTCGGTGCGAGCGCATTGTTTTCGAACAAACAGTCAATGAGTCATCCTGGATACTTGATTCTAATTGGTCAGATGCGTTGAGCATAGAGATAAGAGGACAAAAGACCCTGTTTGCCGGATGTCGTGTGTTGAAATGAATATTATTATTATATCATTTTATACATGCTTAGGCTTTTACTCCAACACTTTTACTACAACAAGGTTTTTACACACCAGTCATTTTTTACTATTAAATTCTGGTCATCTACGCCACTAGCAGCATAGCGTTGAGAGTATTGATACATTTTTAACTAGTTTCATGTAATAATTTCGATGTTTCGGTATTTTTATCATAATAATCCGGAAACTCGGAGGCGTATCCATATTAACATATACGTTTGATGTCAGTGACCTTAATTCAATATACCTACTCCGACCACTGCTCATAAGACTTACCAATGATTGGTAGGCTATCTATAATATGTAATGGCTCTCCTTTCAAATATTTCTTCAAAAAGCAAAGCTTTTGTATGTCCGATATTCTTGTATCACTGTGCACAATTGCCATGAACATTTCAATGAATGATTTGTAAGCAGATATGTCCTTTCCGTCAAAGATGGGAATATCCAAGGATGGTAATTTTGCTGCCGCAAATGTAGACTCATTCGGTGGATCGCCTTTGGGAATTTTGGAACTGAGTTGGCGCTCCAACTCTGCCATGCACTGTAAATACCTGTCTTCGGTGTCATCCTCCTCATCGACTTCATCTGAAATGACTTGAAGTTCTAGCTCAGCTTCTCTGTACTTCGTGTAAACTTCTATTAGATTCTGTTTCCTGACAAGCAATTGCTCTTTACTCATGTCCTTTGTAGCACTGAGAAGACTCTCAAGACGCGTTATTGAGCCTTTGCAGTACCTTTTTACCATATCCAACCAGCGGCGCAACCTGGCGTCCCGGTGTGGCATAGCTCTAAGTCTAGTGTAGTTTTTACATATTGAGTCTTAAATACTAATTTACTTAGTAAAAACTCATCTGTTTCCCTATCTTCAAGACCCAAAGTTTTCATCAAGGCTTTTCTTTTCAATATAAAGTTGTTTGCCTTACTTTCGCCGGGCATGGGATCTTCTTTGTTGTGAATGTCAATAGAATTTTCATTAAGCTCCACTGTTATTAATGCTGTATGGGCGCTTGTTGATTTATGGAGTGAATAATCTGTTAAAATTCTCGGGAGATTTGTTGTTGTTTTTATTACGATCAATTTCTTTTCTTTAGTATCGATAATGTCAAATACTTTATCAACAGTTATATTCCATTTTTTGGTGAAATGGTTCTGAATTTCTGATGCATTGATTAGACCTCCTAAAACAATGTATCTATAACGCAATATTTCTTCATTCATTAATTCAAATTCTTTGTCTGGATCATAATCACTTTCTTCTTCACTTTCCTCAACTATTGATTGATCGCCCTCTTCCAAATCATCGGAATCGGAATCTGAATCAGTTTGGTTTTTGCTTGTATCAGATTGTTGATAGCTTCTTCTCATCCTTTTTGGCCCCCTCTCCCTCCTGATTCAACCCTCCTCTTTAATCTATTTATAACAATATCTTCCAAATTTGTTGAGGGTTCCAAATTGGCAAGTAATAGACACACCATGTCATAAAGTAAAGATCTTTCTCTACGTTGCCAATTCTCTGTCTCCCAACGTGGTTCATTTATTCCATGTTTTACTACAAATTCGGGAGGATATAATGTGGGGTCATTCATCATTAATTCGTATTTTTCGTCCATGTTCAATTATAATCAAAAACTATCTGTTACTGCTTTTGTGAGCGAGTCTGAATGTTTGCCATGGGATAGCGTAGCGATTTGATTTGGGAAGCCTGGCATTTCTGACACACCAGTGTGCGTTCAGAGCCCTACGGATAAAGAGATTTTGAACTTTCTGAAGTTCGTACAGGACTTTGGGGGCCGCGTGGGCGAAGACGGGTGCCGCGTAAGTCAGCACGGGACGAATGCAAACCTTATAGAGCGTTCGCTTGTTCCTAGGGGACATCCTACTGTGTCGGCCTATCATGGAGGATAGGCGGCCTAGGTAAAAACGGGCGGTCCGGGTCACCTTCCGGATGTGAGGCCTAAATGTCAGTCTGCTGTCTAGGGTGACACCTAGATACTTGGCGGTGGTTCGCCAGGGGACTGGGGTACCTAGCATACGAATAGGGCGGTCGGAGAGACCGCGGCGGACCTTATGGTCGAAGCGGATCGCGGTGCTCTTTTCCGGGTTGACCTCGATTCGCCAGAGCCTGAACCAGGCACCTAGCTCATCGACCGCGGATTGGAGCCTACTCAGAATAACTGACATTTTCCGACTCTTGCAGTAGAGTGCGGTGTCGTCAGCGAAAAGTGACAGTTGGACCCCATTGCCGGGGATGGGGATGTCGTTTGTGTACGAAATGTACAGGAGGGGGGAGAGCACGGAGCCTTGCGGGACCCCGGCTCTGAGTGGGCGGAGGGAAGAGAGAACGCCCTCGTGTCTAAATCGGAAGGAGCGGTCCTTCAGAAAGGAAGCTAAGACGCGGACAAGTCGGTCGGGGAGACCCAGCTCATACAACTTATAAATGAGCCAGACCTTATCGAAGGCCTTGGCACCAATCAACAGAATTGAATTTACAAAAAAGCACAATTTATGCCACATTTGCCTTGCTGCTCACTCTCAAAAGTGTAGATATAAATTTAAATGCTCTCTTTGCAATTCCAGTACACACAACACCTTGCTACATAATGTAGAAGAAAAATCCGCTCCACGGTCAGATGAGGCGACGGGAGGCCAACAGGTTAATTTACATGTTTCACAGCCAGTTGCTGAAAGCGTCCTGCTGCCCACTGCCAAGGTCATGGTGATTGGAGCTGACAATAAAAAACATGTAGTGAGAGCGCTTTTGGATTGTGGTAGCCAAACTTCATTCTGCACCACGGCCTTGGCAAGGCAATTAGGTTTCCCACTGATAGAATCACAAAAGAGTATTGGCACTCTAGGCGGCAGTTGCAAGGCTACAGTCAGCAAGAGCACCCAGTTTTCTATTCAGTCTTTAACTGACGATTACAAGCTTGATATAACATGCTCTGTCATTGATAAAATAACATCCAAGCTCCCACAAAAACAAATCGATTTGAGTAGCTTCACCATACGGGCTTATTTGTAACGGGCTTTATTGCTCTTTTAGCCACTACTGTGGCCCCCCGCAAACTATGTACACGACATAACTTTTAATTATTGCGCCTGGCAACACCTGCTTGCCAGCCCTCTCTTCCTTTCACCAAGTGGATGTGATCATTGTGCGCGTACCAAATAAAATATAATAAATACAGTAAATTGCTATTTTTATCCTGTCAAGGTGCACCCTACGATATTTACAATCATCTGTGAGGGTTTCAACAGTCTAGCTATTACGGTTCATGAGATGCAGCCTGGTGACGGACAGGCAAGACGGACCACAGAACGGACGGACAGACAGTGGAGACTTAGTGGTGGGGTCCCTTATCATTTGGGTACGGGAACATAAAAAATAAAAAAACTGCTTACTTGTAGTACCGGTTGGTCTCTTCCGTTTATTTTATTTTATTTTATACTTTTATACTGATTCCAAATTATTGTTAATTATTTAATGCTTAAGCCTCACTGTTTTTTATTTATAAAGAATACGTGTAGAAAATCGCGGCGGAGACTGAAAAACAGCATTAATGCTGAGGCTCCGACCATTTCAAAAGTGTGTTAAATTAAATTACTCTTATGTTAAGAAGCAAATTTGTTACTTTTGAATAAAGTTCTTTTTATTTATTTATTTATAAGCGAGACACTCTTAGGTTTGATACGACCCACGCTGACGGGAGACTGAGTGGTCTGAAGGACCGGGGGGCGCGATATTGTACTGCTCATATGAGGGAGAGCAGATGGCTGTGTTCGGCCACAGCCATCAGACGCGCGGTGGGGGAGGTTGCGGCGCGCAGTTTGCGCGCCAGGACCGCTATTTCGGCCAAATCAATATGGGCAATGGCGGCGCTGACCGTCAAGAGGTCATCCGCGATCTGGGAGTGGGGGGCGCCCGAGGGGGCGGGGCGCGGAGCGGGGGGGGAGGCTGGGTCGGAGAAGGGCGGGGGGCCCACGCGGGGTCCTGAGGGGGGTTGGGATTGGTGGTGGTGGGGCGGCCGAGGCGGCCGAGGGAGGGGAAATTGGACGGGGTGATAGCCGGCGGTGGCACTGGTCTCCTCTGGGGAGAAGGCTGAGTCGCCTTTGGGGCCTTAAGCTGCGTCCGCATTTGTAGCATCCTGACGTAGCACGATCACGCATATCGTATCGAGTATTTGTATCATATATATGGACGCGCATTTTTAACCACGTCATAAATTTGCCGTATCTTGTTAAAATACGCGTCCATACTTGCTAATACTGTATCGTGTCAGTGTATCGGCTTTTAGTTTCACAAATATGGACGATACAACTTTTTCTCCGATCCTCGTATCTTTTCCTGATACGCGTGTCTTTCTTTCCCCTCTCGCATCTCGTCTCGTACAAAGTCAGTCATGTCTTCGTTTGCAAACGGTTCAGCGTCATCGTACGCAATTGCTCAGAATTTAGCAGTGACGTGCGCCAGTTATATTATAATTCATTTTATTTCAAAAAAAGCAAAGTCCAGACGTAGACGACGTTGGTGGGAACTGGAAGTGTTTAGAAACAGAAAACAACATGGTGGAATACCATTGCTGCGGGATTTAACATTTCAACATACCAGTGGAAAATACAAAAACTTCACTCGCATGTCACCCATAGATTTTGAGTATTTACTAAACATGATTGGCCCAGCTATTCAAAAAACTGATACAAAATTTAGAAAGGCGATTTCAGTGAAAGAAAGACTTAGTATCACTTTGAGATTCCTAGCAAGCGGGGATTCCTTCACAAGTTTGCAATATGTATTCAGAGTATCGAAGCAAGCAATAAGTCTTATAGTACCAGAGACCTGTCAAGATATTATCAATGGATTAAAAGAACAAATAAAGGTAAGATATGTTTTATTAGTAAAGTATTGAATTACAGATTATTTAATGTTATAAGGTCACTGAAATCGTCATCAGAAGCTACATTTCCACAATTCATCACATTCATATTTGGAGCTGGTGTAGACGTCCGGCTGGAGTTGGAGTCGGTTTCATATCTTTCCCTTTCCCAGTCATACTGTCCTCTATCAGCAGAAACCAGTATATTGTTTATATGGTGTTCAACGGCCATAAAAGTAGTCGCTGAGTAAGTACGGAATTTGGACGCTAAATAATTTGCATAAATTTGATAACGGTCGGGTGCTATACCTGGCGAAAAAGTAGTACTGGCAAGGTTAGCAGTAGCAGCTTGTGCTGAAGACCTCATCAATTGTAATGCTTCATTTAGGATTGGGTCCTTCTGCGACGCACTTTTCTTTGCCTTTTTCATGGGTACAGGATGCTTGAATTTTACGGCTGCGGACGCTTGGCTCCTGGGCTCTTGCATCACAGTAACTTGGCTTCCACCTGGTTGACTATCGGGAGTGTCGGGTAGCTCGTTTCCATGTACTTCGTTCCTAGGTGACTCATTTTCAAGTACTTGGTTCACAATTTCTTCCGCCGGTGATTCTTCAGGTGACCCATTGTCGAGTACTTCTTAATTTTCATCGTCCTCTGTTGAATTTTCCTACAAAAATAAATTATTATACTATTTTAACTTAAAGTGCAACGTTACGCCAATACAAATAAATTATTTACGTTTAAACAGGGATTGTAATTGAACTATTTAAATATTTTGCGATCATAGAACAACAAAACGTATTTTTTAAATATTCGTATTTAATAACAGTAGTTATAGATAAGTTATAAATGAAAAAAATGCTAAAAGTGGCTACTAGCACTTTCTTCATTTGTAACTTATCCTTTATTTTCAAGACTAAAACAAATACTTAAAAAATACATTTTACTCTTTTGGAATCGCAATATATTCAAACATTTTAATTAAAGTCCTTGTTAAAACGTAAATGATTTCTTTGTATGGACGGGGCTAGTGTGCGTAGAGGCCGACATCACCTGGGTGTCGGTCTCGCCGGCACGATCTTTTCAATATACAATTGAACTGGTTATCATTTCTTAAAATCTAAGAAAACAGAATGATAGATAGAATGATAGACCAAAATGTGTCTAAAATATCGTTGATGTATTAATCTACCATTCTGTTGTCTTAGATTTTTTTTAATAATATCCAGTTGAATTGTATATTGAAAAATGAAGATCGTGCGAGCGAGACAGACGCCTAGGTGATGTCAGCCTCTTAATAATATAGTGATTTTTGTTACAGTTACCGACTACGCCTCACGGATGGCAACAAATCAGCGCAGAATTTCTGAATATGTGGGACCTTCCAAACGTAGTTGGTTCAATGGATGGAAAGCATATCACATTGCAGGCTCCTTTTAATTCTGGATCGGAGTTTTTTAACTAAAAAGACTTTCAGTATTGTAATGTTTGCTCTTGTGGATGCCTCTTACAATTTCTTATTTGTGGATGTTGGGTGTCAAGGCAGAATTTCAGATGGTGGGGTATTTAACGATTCAATATTGAAGACAAAAATTGACAACGACTCATTGAATCTTCCACCCCCGAAGGTATTACAAGGAACGAATTACATTGTTCCACATTACTTTGTTGCCGACAGTGCATTTCCTTTAGGCTCTCATATTATGAAACCTTATTCAAGGCAACACGCCAAAGGATCAATAAAACGTGTATTTAACTATAGACTATCAAGATCACGAAGGGTTGTAGAAAATGCTTTCGGTATTGTGTCAAGTGTATTTAGAGTTTTAAGAAAACCTATGCTGCTTGAACCTGAAAAGGCTCAGTTGATAGTGATGACTATATGCCACCTTCATAATTTTCTACGGAGAAGCCCAAATTCTGTTAACAGGTATACACCGAGAGGTACATTTGATACAGACATTGAAGGTACAATAGTACCCGGAAGATGGAGGGCGGACGTTAGCGCCTTAACATCGTTTTTGCCATTGACGAATACTCCTCGTAGAGCAACATTAACAGCGGAGCATATGAGGGACCAAATTGCTGAATATTGTTGTAATGTGGGAACATTACCTTGGCAAAATAATGTATAGGTACAATAGGTACGAATTATGTATACAATATAAGGTGTAAGGGACGGTTGCCCGAAGACTTAAACCACAGCTTCAGACCATTACCCTAAATGTCATTCACGAAGAGATATTAATATTAATGAGATAATAATTTTTTTGTATGGTGGCGCTAGTTAACATAGGGGAGGCTCTTAAAATAATAGTACTATACTTACGGTATTAAGTCTGTCATGTGGCTTGTTTCTGTCGAGCAGGAATAGCATATGTGGGTAAGCAAACCAGGACGATCGGTACACATCATTAGTACCTATAATAAAACAAAAGCAAAGTTTAAAAAAATAGTAAAAAACGTCATCTTCTAATTAATTGTTTAGTAAGTAATTAAAATAAACATAAGGATAACAAATAGCCTATAATTCAGCAGTACTTATCATTCATTAAAAAATACTAACCTTGACCTGTTGTTTTTGATTTTATCATCTTTTGTTTTTCTCGTCGAAGGGCCGCCAGCAGGTATTCCATCTTCTTTTTAATTTGTTCCAAAGGACGTTGTAACTCTGCCTCCAGTTCGTCCCAAGCGTCTGCCTTCAACAGTCTGTTGAAGTAATTCTTGTTTTTGGGATCCCATGATACTTCTTTTTTTTTACAGGCCTCGATAAGTTTAATAACACTTCCGTTATCCCAGCTCATCCTGAACGATGTTTTGTTTTCTCTGGCAAACAACGAAATGGCGAGCGAAACACAGGAAATCACCGCGTATCAAATGCATTCAAGTCCATACTTGTTCAAAACGACGCGTATCTCCTTTGATGATCGCGGAAAAACCGACACAGGATGGTTCGCGGTGTATCGCGTATCGTATCGCAATACAGTATGAAGATACGGTATCATAATACGTCCATACCACCGATCGTGATACGCGTATCAGATACGAGGTGTATCAAGATACGCGATCAGTGCGGATCGGGCCGTATCAGATACGGAGCGTATCATTACCGTGTATCATCTTGCGTCCAAACTAGCGATCATGATACACGCCAATGCCACGCAACGGAGATACGATACACCAAAATGCTACAAATGTGGACCCGGCTTTGGGCCCTTCCTCATCCGACAAAGAGGATAATGATGATAAGGACATTGTTTTTCACTTAAGTTCACTGATATTAAAACTTTTTTACGATTTGAAAGACCTCGCGACCACTCTCAATTGTAACGCCTACTCAACTCGATTTGACAGCCGATTTGACAGCTAAATCGCGCTAACTTGCGTTCGAGTATACGAATTTTTCGCTGAGTGATGTTTAACTACAAGTTATTTTGTGTTTCACTTAAATTTAACAGAAGCTTTTAACTAACGTTTGTGTATACGAATTTTGTGTTTAATGGCTTGTCAGTTGTTTAAGATGCATTTAAATACTTGAATGACGTTTGAGTATTCGGCCGTAAAACTCTCAAGCTTCTAAGCTTCTCTCTGTCTACGTGCTTCGATTGTTGGTGATGGCCACGTCGGTCATTTTGCGCGTCTAGGGACTTGTGTAAAATATCAAACACCCGTTTGTCATTATTCTTATGGAATCCCAGAGTTGTCAAAAAGAAAGTTTTACAAACTTCCTTTTTCTTATTGGCAATGTCCATAAAATTTACGTATGTTTGCTTACGTAGCTTCTGGCTGTCCGGAATTAGATATGAGCGCCGACAGCCAGCTAGTCGGCGGCGGCGCGCCGAGTTTCAGGGCTCGGCGGCGGCGGCGTCGGCGGCGTGGCCTTGAATAATCTAACAAAAGAAATAAAAGACCAAGATTTTCATATTATATTCTTATATTAAGTGAAATATGAACCATGTCGCAACTTTTCCTTTTCAATGACATAAGTAAACATGCTGCTGTAAATATCTTCTAGCCCCTCTCGAGCTATTTATGCCATGCCCCGTAGATCGCCAGGTGTCACCACAATGTTGTACTTGAAAAAAAAATCACCCATGGCGTCGTCATCAATACTGTCAAATGGCACAAGTGATCTGGCAAACCAAAGAGCTAGGTCACGCGCCAGCAGCCACTTGTCTTTGCTTCCACTATTTTTGGTAACAGGTCTTGACAGCCTCACCACAGAAAAAAACTCTTTAATGGGCACATTCTTTCTTTTTTGTTGAACGTCTTCCAAGTTGTGATCATCTTTTAAGTGGCGAAGTAAATAGCTGGTGGCTATCTTGCTGCTATAAGCTTTCACGTGTGCTCTGACAAAAATTCCAAAAATTACCTATGGCACAGCTACTGCTTGACGTATTGCTGCCATTTCAGTGTGAATTGAGCTAATGAGCGATTGAATCTACATTATCACTATCTTGATGAATCTAGATAGGTAGGAGATGGGTAGTGTTATTATAGGTAAGCCATAATACAAGCATTTCACAAAACACTTGTTCGCCCAAAACTGTTCTTTTTCTTCCGTCAAAATTTACGACTAAGTGACCGAAATACGTCCAACAAAAACTATGTTTGGTGGAAGATGTTTTTGCTAGAACAGAGATTGATATCTCACTAAGTTTCTTTTTCGAAACATCGACTTCACTCGACGCCATTTTGCCAGTGACGTGCAGTTCGTTCGTTGTCTTTTGTCAAACTACTGGCTCTCGGCGCGCCGGGCCGCGCCGCCGGCGGCGGCGGCGCAGGGGGAGGGCTCGGCGGCGGCGGCGCGCCGGCGCGGCGCTCATATCTATCCGGAATACGTCTGTTAACTTCTTTAGTAGTTACCAATGACCTAACATATAAGCCTTGAGCTTCATAACTGGGTAAGGCCGAGAATTTTCCCACTTAGTAACATTGAGTAACGTAGATACTTCTATGTTACGGTAACGTAGAAGTAACATGAAAGTAACGAGTAAAAGATGTAAGGCCGATTTCATACTGCACCTTTTTGATGTAATACTTTATGCCTTATGATATGCATGGATAACAAGAAAATATAAAACCAAATCTTTTATCAAATTATGTCTTTTATTTAGATTAAGTGCCTAACTAAGTACCAAATTAAATTAGTCTTATATAAAAACTAAGTAAACTAAATCACAACATTTTTATTGTTCCTTTAAATCTTCTAGTAGTAAATTACACAGAAAATAATTAAATTAATTTTTCATAAGAAACTAAGGAAACAGAAAAACAATAGTAATTCTTCTTCTAAAACTTTTAGCAATAAAATACACAGAAAACTAAAAAAACAGTCTTTTATCAAAACTAAGGAAATAAAAACACAACATTTTTATTGTTCTTCCAAATCTTTCAGTAGTAAAGTACACATAAAATTGTTAAATTAGTTTTTCATATAAAACTAAGCAAACAAAAGAAAAAACGATGGTAATTCTTCTTCTAAATCTTTTAGCAATAAAATATACAGAAAACAAAAAAAAAGTCTTATCAAAACTAAGTAAATAAAAACACATTGTTTTTGTTCCTCCAAATCTTTCAGTAGTAAAGTACACAGAAAATTATTAAATTTGTTTTTCATAAAAAACTACTAGCAATAAAATATATTTAAAAAAAAAATCAGCCTTATCATAACAACATAAGTAAACAAAAAATAATATTTTACCGCTGCGCTGGGCGGAAAGCTAGTAAGTAGTTAAAACATAGCGATGGAGGGTTATAAGTAATAAAAAAGCATAATGCTTTAAGTAAAAAACGCGATATCCTCATCATTTTCTAGAACAAAATACACTTTCGAAACTGTCTCTCGTTGAATTAAATTAATTTTTTTCACGATAGATATTGCGGTCACAAAATCAATATCTAACTTTCTTTGTACTAAGAACTTCACAGAATTATTTTCATCCTTAACGGTTTTCAAAAATTTTACTTTGTAATTATTTTCGTCATTTTTTAATTCTATGTTCTCAACAAATCCAATGTAATATTTCCATGTTTTTTTTTCAAAATATCTAACAATAACACTATCGTTTATGTTCAAATCAAAGTCAGTTTCCTCAATTTCTTCACTCTCTATCATATGTTTTCCTTGTTCTTGATCACTCTGCACGCTTATTTCACTCTCTTCATTATCCTTTCTTCTGTTCTGCTCACTTACTTCATCTTCTCTCGTTTTTTTTTCCTTTTTCTTGATCATTCTGATCACTTTCTTTTATATTTCCTCCCTTTTCTCGATAAGTCTGTCCATTTCCTGTACTATTAATTACCTTTCTTTCTTTTTCTCTATCACTACGCTCAGTTTTTGCACTTTTTATTTCTTTTCCGTCTCGTTCTTCTTGAACATTCTGCACATTTTCTTTATTCTCAAATGTATTTTTTTTCTTTTTCTTCTTGACTATTTTGCTTATTTTCTTTGTTGTTTAACACTTTTCTTTCGTCATCTTGATCATTTCCTTGAGTTCCTGCCTTCCGTTCATTTCTTTCAATCGCATTCGCCATCTTCCCTCCTCTTTCTTCTTTAGTGTCTATGATTTTTCTTTCTATTTTTTTATCAACTGTCGATTCCTTGTGACTTTTTTTTTCCACTTTATTTCCAATTTCATATTTCTTGTTTAAATTTGTTGTGTTTGTATCAATGTTGTTGTTTTTTACTAAACCTTTGTCGTCTGTTGTTTTAAACATTTGTGCCTCTATTATATCTTTATCTGCAGTATCAAATCGCCTTTTCTCGTTTTCATATTCTTTCTCAATTTGGTCTTCTATTTTTAAAGTCTTTGTAATATCTTCTTTGGTATGATTTTGATGTCCCTTGTTAGCATCTCCTTTTTTAATATCAGTCTTCATTTGATCGCTATCTCTGTTTTTTATTTCAATTGAGGGGTCCTCTTTCTTAAATATATTGCTGTCTCTTAAATCACTACATACAGTATTTTCAGGAATGTTTCTAATTTGTGACAATATTGTCACATTATACTTCTTATCATCTATAGTTTTACGAGATCGTTTTTGTAGGAACTCTTCATTTTCACAAACTATTCTCCTTTTCTTGTCTTGTTTAGTTTTAGTGTCACCATCGGCTTTTTTTCAAAATAATTTCGGATAACAACGTCACTCTTTTGTTTGGGTTAATTTTCGTCAATATACCAGTGCATTGTGGACTGTAGCTGGATCGTTGTCATTATCTAGGCTCATTTCATCATTAGTGTCATCATCGGTTTTTTTCAAAATAGTTTCGGTTAACAACGTCACTGTCTTATTTGGATTAATTTTCATCAGTATACCAGTTTTTTCGTTCAGTGCATTACGCTCAGTGGCCGGGTCGTTGTCATTATCTATGCTCATTGCATCATCGGAAGATAAAACCGTATCGTCACTGTCCGCATATACAATATCATTTTCGCTATCATTTTCTTCAGTCGATGAACTAATACGCCTTTGCTTCGCTTTCTTGTTTTTCTGTGATCTTCTGACGTCCCTTCTTTTTTTATCTTTCTTTTGTTTATTTGGCTCTCCTTCGTTTAAAAAGCTATGAAGCACTAGTGAGTGAAATTCACAGTCACCTCTGGGATCTCCACAGAAACAGCTGAGATCTCTGTGCTTGAGGTGGAACTTCTCTTTTGTTATAAGCTGGTGAATTTTCATGGTTTGTGGCAGAGGACTAAGTTTAGTGTGTATAGGCTGGCTAATAATTGATGGAATGTAAAAAATGTTTATACTGGTGTTTTCCTTCAGAATCTCAAAAGCTGTTTTAGCGTTAGGTATGTCTGTCCCTCGAGCAATGTTTGCGTCTAACGTACGTTTGACGACTCCCCCTATGCCATCCGCAGCACCCTTCCCGTGAGCGGCCTCAAAGAATGACCAAGTTCCGTAACTAAACCCGTATTCGTAGATTTTTCGACAAAAAAAGTAGAAATTCTTTTTTTGTCGATATTGGGTTGTTGGGCCATCAGAGAAGAAGTGCAGGGTGGAGATGTTTGGATGATTAACTTTAATATGTTTCAAAACGGGATCTAGGTGTGTCCATATTGCTTCTGGGTTGTGTTCGTTATCAGGGGAAATGGAACAAAAAGAAATGGGTTTTTGCTGTCCTTTTATGTAAAATACTCCCGTGTGTAAAGTAATTTGCTCTTTTATAAAGTGCATCGCCTGTATTTCTTTATGATATTTGCAAGTAAAATTCTCTGAGAAATCAATATGGATACATGCCTCATCATCTTTTAAATTATTAATGCAGTCTTTGTATTTCTTGTACTGGTAGTAAAAATTGTAAATGTGGGTTTTAATTTTTTTTATTTCTGAATTAAATGCTTCGATCAACTCTTTTACAGTCCCCTCTTTTCTAATTTTCACCATTTTTTTAATTTTTTTTGCTCTCCTTGCTTTCTATACTCGTTCAACATCCAAATAAACCAACTTGTTTCGTCGGATAGTTTGTCATTGTTAACACATAATTTATTTTCGACGCACTCGTCACACTTATTATACATGCAATCTTTTGAGGTGCAGTCGCAAACAAAATCTGCTACTACTTCATTAAGGTTGTTCGATTTCAGAATATTTAAAACCTTAAGTTTATCGACCATAAATTGCATGTTGGAATGTTTCATGCAGGCACAGCTTTCACAATTTTTTACTTTAGGAGAAAGCACATAAAACGGACGGTATTTTTTAAAAGTGCTGTAACTAATTAGGCCCTCTTCCGAAATAAACTTTTTGTGTAGTATACTAAGTTTTTCCAGTAAATATATCTTCTGGTGCTTAACTTTTTTAAATGTCCTGTATTCCTTTTTGCCTGCAGTAGCGCTGCTAACGTCATCTTTATTGTAAAACCTTTCAATTTTCTCTTTTAATAAACTGCTTTTAACTTTCTGTTCACTATATTTCTTTATGTTACTTTTTAATCCTAGATATGTCCTAATTTTTGTTTTTTGTTTATATTTCTTTACATTATCGTTATCTAATACTTTTTTCAAAATATTTTTTTCAGCGTTATTCGCACTTTGAAATTGTTCCTTTAATGATTCTGTCAATATAACGTGCTCTAAAAGCTTTTTCTTGACTTCTTCCTTCTTGGGCGTTTCTACGTTAGGGATAGTAATATTTATGAATTCTGAAACTTTCTTTCCAGGTGTCTTTTCTTCATTTTCTCGCAAATCTATATTTTCTGTTTCCTTTCGCGTGGCTAGTTCAGCTAAAACATTATCTTATCTATTTTTTTTTGTTGTCTGTAATTTTTTTTCTGGAGATTTTTAAATCCTTTTCCTAATGTATCTAGCCGTGAACGTAATTCTGCGTTCTCTCGTGTCAGCCTGCGTTCCAAGCGTCGTTGTATATTTTGGTACATTAATGAGTCATCAGCTTGTTGCTTGCTCGAAACTTGTGATGTTGAGGGTTCATTTTGGGGCACAATTTTTTCATCATTTGCCTTTTTTCGATCTTTTTTCCATTTTTGACGTAATTTTTGTTTGTCCTCTTCAGTATAAGTACTCTTTTTTTTTTCATAGTGTCGTGCAGATCTTTCTTTGGCCTTCCTTCTCGTTTCTTCAAACTTGTCGGGGTTTTCGTTTTTCAGCTTTTCGCGATATTTCTTTTGTTTTTCAGCTGCAGTCATCGGCATCTGTGATATTGTTAATTTATTTAAATCGAATAGTAAAATCATCATAACATCCCATTAAACGTCCACTGCAGGACAGGGAGCTCCCCCCAGAAAGCCAGAAAAAATGCGTGATCGGGGATTAGTAAAATATATTTATTAAACGCTGGATGTAAGGGACAGGTCGAGACATGATTAACACTACACAAAAGTTGCTTTGTATATTCAATTACCTACTAACAAAAACATGGATGAATAATATTAAATAAATTTAATTTTATTATTATTATGATCAGACAATAATACTGAACAGCTTTCGTACGAAACATATCACCAGAAGTTAAAAAAATTACCGCTCTTTATAATTTTTTTACGTTTGCGGTGATATGTTTCTTAGTGGTTTTAAACGAATTCTTAAAAAAATTGGTTATTTTTCGCATGTGCTTGTAGTGCGTGCGTTAAGTAATATTTAGATTATTAAATGAATTAAATGTTATCAACAAAATCAATCAACAGCACACAACCGCCTCACGCGCCTTGACGATATTTTAGTGTTTACAAAAAAGCAATAAATAGCACAATATAATAATATGAACAAACCTTTACAACACTTCTACGTTACGTAACATACAATGAACGTTACCGGTAACATAGAAGTAACATAAAAGTAACATAGAAGCGAGATTTTTTAGGTTATAATTTACCATAAATCGATAATTCGAGCGTAATTTCAAACAGAAACACACGCCACGCATTGCTTCTCCACTTATACATAATTTTATTCGGAACAAGTGTAATAAAAGCCGTTATTTACCTTTGAAATCGTCCAAATTCACTTTAAAAAACTCCGATCACAACACATGCAGTGCACACACTTGACTTCACAGACCACAAGATGGCGTCTTTTTTTATTTTTTTTTATTCGCATATAGATACTCGGTGTTGCCAGTGTCAATACAAAATAGTACCACAAAAGATTAACATTGTTTATAGGGGAAATTATGGTTTCATGGAAATCATACAAAATTGTAACGTAGAAGCGAAAATACGGGGACAAACATTTAAATTGCGATAAAGTCATGAAATCTATTTATTCCAAAAGAACGAAACTACTAATAAATTGCTTAGTTTAAGTTTATTTAAGTCAGTTCTTGTGAATTTGTCATTCAATAGAAAAAAAATACAAATTTGTAGTTCCAAATATTTGGATGCATGAAAAAGACAGCAAGTTTTTTTGTAAAATTTGGGGTAATGGACGAATCGAACTCACTGTAGTTATTAAACTTTAAGGAGTATTTCAACTTTGATATAAAAATATATAATTTAGAGTCCCAAAAAACACAATAAGAGTTCATCAATTAAATATTACTGGTTAGTTTTTTTTTTATATGCTGTCAAAAAATGGGACAATTTTTACTTTTGAAAAGTGGGAAAATTCTCGGCCTCACCCAACTAAGCCCCCAAAATATTTCGTTTATTCGTTTGCGTTCTGGTTCACTAAACGATGACATACATTTTTTCGTGCAAGTTTCGTTACATCCAGGCTTTACACCCATTTTCTCCAACTTCAACTTTTTCTTCTCCTTCAATCTAGTTTCTACAGATTCCTCAAATTTACGTCTGATCCTTGGTTTTCCAGATTTTGTTGTACCTATAGAATTATTGCAAGGTATGCATGTAACGTTATCCACATCCTGAATCTCTGGGTCAACCACATTTGTGGTACTCTGCGAACTACACGTTGATGCAATATTATGATTAATTTGTTGGTTCAAGTTATTATTTTGCTCTTGAATTTGAGTGTTCTTGAATTAGATGCGGTACCCGTTTCACAGTGCAAATTCTTTTCTTGTAGCTCTTCATTTATGGCATTATGCAAAATTGAAGCATCGTCAGCATTGTTTATTGGTGTTTTCATTGAAACGATATTGTCTTCGCCTAATTCAAATGTCACATCAGATACTAACGTACAATTCATAACAGAAGATGGTAATGTTTCATCACACAACAAGCTAAATGATTCATTAGTATCATCTTTTTCGTCAACATCAAATGCCTTTTTTAATAAATCTGTATAATTTTCTAGTCAGTGTGGCTTAAAGTCAATGTTGAGGCAAACTCAACCTCTGGTGTAAGTATGTCCTTGTAGTTATCGTAACTAAAAGGATGAGCCCAAAGTCTGTCAAAATCATGGATATTACAAACTGGCCCCTTTTTGATAGCTGGTATTTCTTTTCCTGAAGAAGTATAATTATTCGAAGTAGAAGGTATTTCTGTTGGTCGGCTTGATTTTCCTAGCGCCATGTCTACAATATTTCTGCTACGGAAATTGTTGGAAGTCATTGTGAATACAATGATCTGTAATTAAAGAAAAAAATACTAATACCTCTACCACACTCTCCACGCTTAGTGCAACAATGCACTAACCCATGCTAAGGACAATTTTTAAAAATCTATTTATAGGCAAAAAATTCACCATGCCGGGATTCAAACCCGGGACCTCTAGCTCAACGCACCAGCGCTCTCCCAACTTGCCCATTGGCTCAGTTGGGAGAGCGCCCATTGGTGAAATTTTTAGCCTCTAAACAGGTTTTATTCAATATTTTGTTTTATTTTTTTCGTTTTATGACAATAATCTCGCACCTAGATACTAAAATCTCGCACCCTGCCTTTCATCGGAATCGAATGTCAGATTTAGAAGTCAAAAGGTATGTACACACGTAAGGATTAAAAGGTACTACAAGTATGTGAAATCAAGTCTTAAAATTGGATGGAGCAAACAATACCGTAAACTTATTACCCTAAGATCGAGTAAGAGCAAAGCGAAAACTAGCGCCAAAACCGGTGAATAAAACAGGTCAATATTTAGGTAAAATCTAAAGGTAAGAATAAGGAAATTTAAAATGCTTGTTTATACCTACCGGGTACAAGAATTTACTACATACTTACTACATTATGAAACATATAATTGGTACATGGTAGGCATGGGTGGAATGTTTAGCCTCTAAATAGGTCTTAAATATGTTTTACGTGGTAGGTGTTTCAAATATACGCGTGAGCATGTTATGAGCAGACAATGTGCCTACCTACTTTTTAGAAATAATAAGTAGGTACTCCATAAATTTAAGAAATACTTTGCATTGAAATAAATTCAATTTTATTTCATAATAGCGGTTATCTCTTGAAACACTGTTATGTAGGTATTATGTGATATTAAAAAACAAATATAGATATTCTATTATAATAAGATAATAAATAACTTACCCGAATTGCGTTGCATTTATGAAATCGCGGAGCTTTGCACACCTGCCACACGTCGCGACGTGTCACCTCGACGGCTGACGTCAAGGCACTGATTTACTAAGACAATACGCAGCACATGATAATAATTTGCCTACGACCCCCGTCTAGCAATCCTATGCCCAAACGCAGTAATGTCAAATACCGCGTTTTAATTTAGGAACTATTCGATTGATGCTAGATCAAAATGCAGTAATAGTAGCAAGTACTGCATTTTGCTCTAGTATACATTGCGAGTACTGCATTCTTTTCTAGCACATGATTATTACCCCACTTCTCTTTAGTACAATTACTATTTTCATGCAATTACTGCAAAAACCGTTAGCAAAAAAACATATTTCCAATAAAAAAAATCATGAAAATATATTTTTCCCGTGTAGATAAAACCTTTAGGATGCCATTTTTGTAAAAAAGTGAAAATCGCAAAGTTGTCGATTACTGCGTTCTTAATTAGCAGGGCAGAATGGTTTTAGATATTTTGAACACGTCGGAGCATGGTCCTGGCATACAGCTTGATTTTGAAAGCCATAATCTGGTGGTTGATTCCGCTGAAAGGACCACTCCGGACCGTCGCAAAAATTTATAAGTGGAGGGCGACTTATAATATAGACAGGCAGATTTTTTTTTTCTTCTTTTGTCCACTTCTTTTTATCATTTGCTTTTCTGATTTGCCTTAGAAACTGAATTCGTGAACTCGTCTTCCTCATTAATTTTTTATTCAGACTTTTGGCGAAGTCGTCGCATTTGAGCCTTCAACGCATTGTTTTTGCGCAATAAACTCGACGCTGTTTCTTTGATGCGTTTTTTCTCGAGAGTATCAACTATATTTTCTTCGAAAATACATTTTCTGGACTTTCTTCTGTTGGGTCCTTCAAAAAGGCATTTTCGTGATAATCGCTGCGTGGGTGAGTTTAGGGGAAATGCAGAAGAAGTCAGAGATGTCGAGGTTGATTGTCGATCAGAGGATACAGACCTTGGTCTTTTAAGATAAAACTTCGTCGGTGTCTTGACTTTTAGAACTTCTGGTGAAGATGGATCTAGAACAAAAAAGAAATGTTTTATTACAAGATTGGAAGGTGTTGATGACAATAAATAAACCATGAAGGATTATGCATTAAATTGTATAAAAACTATCTTTAACGACTTAGGATTTTAAAGAAGCATAAGGGAAGAGCACTATTAATAAATTTGCTTATTTTTTCTAGTTTTAGAACCCAGATAGAGATAGAGAGAGAGAAGAGAGAGAGAGAGAGAGAGAGAGAGAGGAAGGAGAAAGAATTTTTTTAAACAGCCTTAGTGAAGATATTTTTTAAATGTTAGCCGCTATTATGTTTAGCAATCGTCTTTTTAAAAATAGGTCCAAATGTTAACGGTGTCGTTAAAAGCCCCCTTGTTCCATGTACCAGCTCTGCACGACTCTAGCTGTTACTACACAAAATGGAAAGCTAATCAAGTTATAATAAATAATCAATGCATCGTTTCTTTTTCAGAACTTTAAACTTTTTACTGTCAAAAAGTGTTCAGGAGTCTTTATAAAATGGTTTTCAAGAAATGCGTTAATTTTATATCCTTTTGGAATGTGAAAGTTACAAAACAATATCCTATTTTTTCCGTTGTCTGTGTGCAAGTGCAAGTGTGACAGTCACAACAAACATATACCATAAATAAAAACTATATACTAACCAGTTTCCATGTTAACATGCACGTTTGACATAGCTGAAGATGAAGGGCCCTGTCCAACTTCAAAATGAACTGGTATTGCCGGTCCAATTAATCTTGGTCTGCAAGTTCCATGGTGGATACTATCTGGAGTAAAGTGCGCTGCACATATGAAGCTCTGCCAGAGTTCTTTATTTGTCAAAGACTCCCAAGTACATATTTCCTAAAAAGAGAAAAAAGACATATAGGTAGGAACTTTAAATAAAATATGTATGCTGACATATTGTATACTGGGTGGTCCTTATTTGATCACAATTTTTTTTTTTTGAAATGTTTATGGGGCACCCTCGCAAAGTGATATATAGGCTTAGAAAGAAACATGATATTTTTTTAAATTTATTATTAATTTTTAAGGGTCGCGACGGGACTTTTAAAATGGGAAGGAAAAATAAAAAACCTTTTGTTTACAAATTACCTCATTTATTCATAGCAGTTACAACAACAAGAAATGAAGTGTCAATTTATTGAAATAGTCAAGTCTAAATATAAAATACACGAGCAAATTAAAAAATTACTTAACAAGGGTTGATTTTTTAGAGTCGGGATAACGTTTTCTAAATTTTTTCACAGTCAAAAGTAAATATTGTTTCTGCTCTTCGTTAATGGTGATCAACTTATTATATTCTTCCATTAATGCAACACCACGTTCTGCGATATCATTGACTACTCTCATTGACTGCACTATGTCTCTTCCAGCTTTATACTCCTCGTCGGCTGGCCAGTCAGCAACATCTTTTTTTTTTTAATTTGATGATATTTCAAGTATGTCGAAAAAACGGAATGAATTACTGGACTTTTTTCTTGCAATATCTTTGATACCCAGACTTATTCGCTTCGGAAAGGAGTCGAGACCTTCGTTATCTAATGCCTGCACCATTTTTTGTTTGGTGTCTAAATCAATTTTGTCATCAAAAATGCAAATGATACGAGGTCCTCTGACAAGTACCACAAATGTCCCATAATCTTTTTTAAAGCATTATTGAATAGTGCAGGATTTATATTTTCGAATTTAATGAGGTCTTTTAATAGCTGCAAGTCGTTTCTGGGCGATGACGAAGCAACAGCAGCTTGATACCAGTATTTAATGTAAATCGTGACTGAAAAAATGCAAACATCTTTAATTCCTTTTTCTTCTTTTTTGTTCATTTTGAACTGGTGTCTAAATAAGAATATTTTCAAACAATACATAGCTTTTGCCATCCATCGAGCCCTGTGCAGTCCTGCTGGCATTCTAAACAGTGTTCGTTTCTCAGGAACTCCTCCGAGGTAAATAATAGTGAGGTTGAGTAGCTCTTTATAATCATCTCGAGGCTGATACTGGTTAAGTTGATTTTGAGCGAAGGAAATCATATCCTGAGCTGCGTTTTGAATTAATTCCAGCGAATGAGGATCAAATGTTACTGTTTTGTAATCGGTCTGGTCAATTATGTTCCAGTAGTTTTTAAATCTTTTGAAAATTAAAATATCAGGCCCACTTGAAGGACCTAGTGCTGTCCTCACGACAGCTTCTAACATGATCTCTAGTATATGATGGCGACATGCGAGCCTAAGCATATCTTTCTCCATTTTTTGCTCTAGTATTGTGCAAGCTCCATTTCTTAGTCCTGAGTTGACTGCCGTCGTATCAAAGCACATACACTTTACTTTATCGCTCAATCCCCAATCCAGTATTGTACCATAACGCACATGCCTCTCCTGTTCCACGGTCCAGTTTTGGGACCGATAAAAGCTGATCAATTCCTTGCCCTGATACCAAAATAGAAAGACGATCCACGATTTCATGGCCTGTGATATCTTCGAGTAGCTTTCCATCCCTGTGAACAGTCAAATGCAAATTAGTTTTGAATTCACGTTTTAACGACTCCGCCATCTCTTTACGATGCTTTTGACGCTGACGACGAATGGACGACCTGTTGACAGTAAATTCCATGGGGTCAGAGCCTATACTTTTCAGTGTAGATGTAATTACAATCGCAGCTCTTCTGTCACTTAATTTGGCGGCGTCAAGAGTTGAAGCTAAACGACTATCCACCAACACTACTCGACCTCGTTTACGCGCTGGTAGCTTAGCCGTAGAAGGACGGGCAATCACAATTTCAGATGAAATGCTTGTGTCTGAGTCTGTGCTAGTAGTTGTGGACGATTAAAGCAAAAGTTGTGTTTTTAATAAGTTGATGCGTTCAGCTTCACGCTCACGAATTCTCTTAAGCCGTTCTTGTTTCTTTGCAACTTTTTAAACTCGCTTTGTCTACTGCGCCGATCAGACCCCTACGGCCTTCCTCACGTTGTGCAAGCAAAAACTGTTTATCTTCTTCAATGTTCATGATGTTTAAGGCATTAGCATGTCCAATATCAAACAGTCCTTCTATTTTTTTCTGCCATTGCTTCTCTTTTTGCTTGCGAACGTTTTACCTTAGAGCCAGTCCACACGGCGCGTTGCGTTGCGTTGCGTCGTCGCAACGCAAATATTTTGACGCATAGCCGGCCACACGGGCGCTGCACCATCGCAGCGTTACTATGACGCAGTCTTAACGTTCCGTCGGCGCAGCGGCGACGCACAGTTGCGGCAAGCATTTTGAAAAAATTTCGCAGTCTATAGCAAATCATGGATCGGAAAAGACGTCTAGCATTGCTCCTATTACTACGTCACCGCCGAAATCGACGCAAGATCACAAGACGGTACTGGATCAGTCCTATCATTTCATTAAGAAATCGTGATGGACAGTTTTTTTTTTAGAATATCGGGACTTGCTATCAGACGAAAAGAAATTTTATAATTTTTTTAGAATGAGTGTATCCAGCTTCGAATGTTTATTGAAGTCCTTAGAACCACACATACGAAAAAACTATACTAATATGAGGAATCCAGTGGAACCAGTAGAAATGCTGGGAATTACTTTAAGGTAACTATATAAATATATTTAAGTAATAAAAATATAACAGTTTTTTTGGTTTGTTTAATTAGTAATCAACTCACAAATAATCAGCAATTGTCATAACTTTAAATTTAGACATTATTTAAGAGAGATATCATCCAGTAATTACAAATTAGAAAAATCGTATTCAGTTTCTTCACTTGCTTGAGATGTTTCTGGAGATGTAATTGAATTATTATAATCAGAAATGTATGTACTTTGAAAATTTGCTGTTTGATACCCATATGGTGGTTGGTGAGACGTTGATGGGCCACTCACATATGATGATGTTTGTCCATACCGCATTTCATCTATAATTTGTATAACTTTACTTTGGAAACGGAGAGTTTCTCGGTCGGAAAATTCTTGAATAGATGGCAATATAGCTCTGAAAAAGGACATATGGCGATTTTCCGGCTCCTTGAGAAGTTTTAGTCCTTCTCTTTCAAACTCATCCAACGCAACGCGCCGTGTGGACTGGCTCTTAGGGCGTCAGCGTTGCGTCGACGCAGCGCTACCGCTGCGTTGTTTTACATACAAATAACCAAGGTGTTCACACGGCGCGCTGCGTCGTCGCAACGCACACATGACGGACAGCAGCCCCCGAGACGAAGCGGGAGGGGGTGTACTCATTGCGACGTCGGAGCGGCAGCGCTCAGTTGCTTGTGCGTTGATAGGGAGGATACACGCAAGCTCATTTCATTTTTTACGTACTTTTTACGCGATGTTTTTTACAAAATGCTTGCCGCAACTGTGCGTCGCCGCTGCGCCGACGGAACGTTAAGATTGCGTCGTAGTAACGCTGCGATGGCGCAGCGCCTGTGTGGCCGGCTATGCGTCAAAATATTTGCGTTGCGATGAGGCAACGCTACGCAACGCGCCGTGTGGACTGGCTCTAACTCTTTTTTAGATTTTGCCACTCTTTGAAGTATTGTTCCACTTTAGTAATCACATGTTTCTTCAACCTGGTTGGTACTCCAGCCTTTTCCCATATTGCCAAGACGTCGCGAGCAGTCAAAGTAGCAGAATCACGAGTACATTTATTGTTTTTGTTTTTGTAGTAAAAAAACAACTGCAACACTTCTTTGATTGATGGTAACTTTGTTGCACTCAAATTAGGCGTCATTTGACCAACTAACCAAATGTTCGTTTTATTTCTTGTGGAAACAGATCCACTTTCTCCACTTTTTGACGACATAATAACAAAAAAAAGCGACGAAAACAAAACTGATGACGTGCGATCTCGCTTACGGCCGAAACGGAACTAACTTGAGCGATTTGCGTGGCGTGCCCTTGAGAACATCAGGTAAGAGGGGGGTGAGGGGAGTCAAATTAAGAACTATATAGTGCTCGTCAACGTGTCATATAAACAAACAAAACTCGTACACAGAAAAAAAAGATCTCTAAAACCAAATAAACCTATTTCGTTCAAGACATATCCTGTTTCCTATATCGGGAAGACACAAATTGCTTGTAATAAGACATAAAATGTTTCGAAGTTTATTACTTCCTCCAACTATTAAATCTCTTTTTGCAAGTCATAAAACACTCTTTTTTTAAAAAAAATAATGTTTATTCCAAGAGTGAGTTAAGGTGGACCAACCACTCCAAATGTCCTTTGTCAGCACTTCTCCTAACTAGGCTACATACGTCAATGATTTATTGCTAACCATTCATTATAGTTACTATAAATATCGATAGCATCTTAGAATAAGCAATATTGTATTAGTAAAGACCCTAGTGGTCACTCTGTTGGATAAATAAAGTATTTTTATAAACTCCTACGGTCCGTCTAACTTAATTGGCGCAGCCGGTAGGATCTCATAAGTTGGGTTGTCGTTTCCGTACGTACATCCATCGTCCGTTTCTACGGTTAAGTTGAGATCACCGAACAAATAAATCTATTAAGTGGAAACCGAGCCGAAGTTCTTGAGCAGCCAAGCAGCGACACCAGGACCAGGACTAGGACCAGCACCAGGACCGAACCAGAGAGGATTTACAATATTCCGGAAGGACATGGGAGCTACGGGGCTGTGAGTAAACCTTTTCACCATCCCTTTGCTCTTTCCCGCCGTTATCCCATAATATTTATACGTGTTGTAGGGATTAGAAAACGCCTTGAAAATTTCGTATAGATAGTACGTTATTCGAGAATACAATTTTCTTGAATACCGTTTTTTTTAGTTCATAGGTAAACTCTTAAATTTTCAGAAAATTTTTTTTTTAAAAAAAAACCTTAGCCACAATGGAGAATATTGTGCGAGTTCCCATGGAAATGGTAAAAATTATTCCAGAATTTGACGGGGACACAAGGTTATTATCACTTTTTATAAAGAAATGTGAATACATTCTGCAAACTTTCCAAGGGGGTAATGTACAGAACGTATATTTGTTCCACGTTATAACCAGTAGACTTTCTGGGGAAGCCGCTAATCTAGTGGGGGAACGGGAACTAATCCAAACATGGGTTGAACTGAAACAGCTCCTGACCCAACACTTTGGTGACCCAAGGTCCGAAGAATGTCTGGCAATGGAATTAGAGTCAATAAAAAGAAATAGGAATGAAAGTTATTCAGAATTTTGTCATAGGGTTCAACATTTGAGGAGTATTTTGTTTTCAAAAATCAGTGAAACCATTGATGACGCTAATTTACGTCAGGCGAAACATCATATTTATGACAATACCGCATTAAACGTTTTTCTCTTTAATCTGCCGGCTTACTTAGTTAGGCTGGTGCGTTTGAGAAATGTCACCACTTTGGAGGATGCCTTGAAAACGGTGTTGGAGGAACAAAACTTCCAAATTGTATACGATACAAAAAACCCGCGATCTAATTTCAATCGTAATTGGACAAGTAACCCACCTTTCAACCAGAATCAAAATAACTCTAACGCTCTAAGGCAGGACAATTTTCAAAGGCTACCAAGTGCAAATACACCGAACAACGCATTTAACTCAACACCCAACGCATCGCAAAACAGCTCATTTCAATATAGAAACAATAGACAGCAGCAATCGATTAACAGATTTAATAATAACAACGGTCAACAATGGCCGCGCGTAAGTAGGTCACCGCCAGCGCAGGTGCAAGCGCAGCGTCAGCACCCTGCGGACAATGCACCTATGCACATGCAGCAAAATCACGCACAACCTGTGCCATCGGGTTCGAATACCGATGTTACAATGCGTACAGCTAGTTCTAGGCGCATTAACTTTACTGAAAATGATAACCATTTCCAACCATGTAACTCACAACAATGCGTGGACGGTCTAAATTCTGTCCCGTACGGTGAACCGGTGGAAAATTTTCACGTAGTCGCCTCGTCGATAGGGAACAGATAAAATTAAATTGTAGTAAACGCTTGAACTTGCCCTATATTCGCGTACCGGAACTTAACGCTGTGTTCATGATAGACACAGGCAGTACCCGATCATTTCTTAGCCCAAGGGTGGCTAACAAATATTACGCAAGTTCAAAGCAAAGCGAACCGTTTGAGGTCATTAGCACACATGCTTCAAGTAGACACAGTGAGGTAGTTTACATAAATCTGCCCCGAATTTTTAACAGCAACCAAAAACACAAATTCTACATTTATTCTGTGGATGAAAGGTACGATGGTCTAATAGGCAGCGATTTGCTGAAACAACTCAACGCAAACATTGACATGAAGTCCCAAACTTTGTTTACAGATTTCAGTAAGATCCCAATAATTTATTCACCTCCCATGAGAGAGACGTACAACCTACCTCCTCGATGCGAGATAAGAGTAAAACTGCCCGTTAATTTATTACATGGGGAAGCTATTTTGGAGTTCACTCAATTTAGCGACGGAGTCCGAATGCCAGCCGCTATTGTAAACTGCACAAACGGCTACGCGACTACTGTCATCCAAAATACAACGGAGTTGAATCATAGAATCACGGTTACGTCACCCTTCCTTGTGGAGTTGTTTCATCAACAATCACCAAATGTAAATTCAACCAATCTGAATTATCCAGAGCTGCAAGAAGATGTTGAAAAATTATTAGAAAGGAATTTAAAGAAGCTTAGACTGGACCATATGAATGAGGAGGAACGAATGCAGGTAGAAAATGTATGTAGGGCGTACAAAGATATATTTTATTGCGAAGATATTCCATTATCCTTCAGCAATCAAGTGAAACATAAAATCAGGACAAAAAACGAAGACCCCATTAACTTAAAAGCTCACAGATTACCCCCAGTTCAGACCCAAGAAATTAAGAAACAAGTAGAGAAAATGATACAAGACAACATTATCCAGGAGTCACACTCTCCCTGGAGTGCTCCTGTCCACCTAGTGCCAAAAAAATTGGATGCCTCAGGTGAACAAAAGTGGAGAATGGTCGTCGACTATAGGCGGTTGAATGACATAACAACCGACGTTAAATACCCTTTGCCAAACATCAATGACCTTTTTGATACGCTTGGCAAGAGTATGTATTTCACTACGCTCGATCTCGCGAGTGGATACCACCAAATAGAAGTAGAAGAAGAAGATAAACCAAAGACAGCATTTAGTACACCATTTGGGCACTATGAATTCCACCGTATGCCATTTGGATTGAAAACAGCACCCGCAACCTTCCAAAGAGCCATGGATAATGTGCTCCGAGGGTTACAAGGATTGCACTGCCTCGTTTATCTTGATGATGTAATAATTTTCTCAAAAAGCTTACCAGAACATATAGAAAAATTAAAAGCTGTCTTTGAAAGATTCAGACAGACTAATTTGAAAATTCAATTGGACAAGTCCCATTTCCTGAGGAAGGAAGTCTTATATTTAGGGCATACAATCACAAGCGAAGGCCTTAAGCCAAACAATGATAAGATAGAAGCAGTTTTGAAGTACCCATTACCTAACACGACGACTGAAATAAAAAGCTTCCTAGGACTTATAGGATACTATAGGAAATTTATTAAAGATTTCGCCAGAGTCACGAGACCACTCACAGCATGTCTGAAAAAAGGGAAAAAGATAGTATTGAATGACGAATACGTGAATAGCTTTGAAACTTGCAAGAAGCTGCTAACCAATGCACCTCTTCTTCAGTTTCCGAACTTTGAAAAACCATTTGTTTTGACCACCGATGCATCCAATTTTGCTATCGGCGCTGTTTTGTCACAGGGAACTATTGGTTCGGATAAACCTATCGCATACGCTAGTAGGACCCTAAGCGACACTGAGAGTAGGTACAGCACAATCGAGAAGGAGCTTTTGGCTGTAATATGGGCCGTAAAACACTTCAGGCCTTACCTCTACGGAAAAACGTTTGTGATCTACACAGACCACAGGCCTTTAGCGTGGCTGTACTCACTAAAAGAGCCAAATAGCAAACTTACACGTTGGCGTTTGAGGTTAGAAGAGTACGATTTTGAAATAAAATACAAGAAAGGACAGCAAAATACCAACGCTGATGCCCTTTCTCGCATCAGGATTAATGCCGTTGATGATGATTTGGACTCTATTCTAGCTAATGTAGATGAGAATGAGGACCGCTTCCTTGAGGTCAGGAAGGAGTTAGAAACATTAAACTGCAAATTAAAACAAAAGCCAAAACCACCACCGGAAGCGATGGAAATCTCCGATTCCGAAGGTGAACAGTCAACTGAAGTAATAGAAATCTCCGATTCCCAAGGTGAGCAGTCAACTGAAGCGATAGAAATTTCAGATTCAGATGACGCTGCCACAGCTAACTCAATATCTAACAGAGAACACGAAGGAATCCCCATATTAAATGAAGCGATAGACTCGAAACCCAAACAGATTTTAGTTCAGACTTGGTACAAAGATAAGCTTTACGTTAATGACATCTCAAACACAAAACAGCGAATTCTTGAAGTATTCCTACCGATTCACAATGAAAAGCTAGCGAAGGATTTCCTCAAGGAGTACATTGATACAAAACACAAATATTTCATTTATTTCGAGCACAAAGCTTTTAGGAAAACTTTTGTTAAGGTCATAACAAAGTTGTTCAAAAAGGGAACTTTGAACCTGACTGAATGTACGGAACGCACTGTGAATCTCACTGAGTCAGAAGAAGATCAACGCGATGTAGTTTTAAAATATCACGAGGGGAAAACTTGCCATAGGGGAATAAATGAAACCATGATGAAAATTAAACGTCACTATTGGTGGCAAAATATGAAAGAAACAGTTACGGCAATTATAAATGCTTGCGAACAGTGTAGAAAAATGAAGTACGAAAGGAAACCAATTAAACCTTGTATACAGCTAACTCAGAGCCAAAACTCACCCTTTCAGGAAGTTTTCATGGACTTACTGTACATCGAAAGTAAATACTACTTGACAATAATCGATGCCTTTAGCAAATTAGGTCAGGCTATTAACATCCCAAATCGTAGTACACCGGAAGTAGTCCAAGCCTTAATAAAATATTTTAGCATGTACGGTCTACCCAAAAAAATCAACTGCGATTCTGGAACCGAATTTAACAATGATTTAGTTAAAGAACTTTTAAGCTTGTATAAGATCGAGTTACACATTGGCACTCCAAATAACCCTAATTCAATGGCAATGGTAGAGCGATTCCACTCAACCGTTATCGAAATTTATCGTTTAGCAAAGTACCAGAATAACGACATGGATGCTGCCTCCGTTATGACTTACGCGATAATGGAATACAATAATTCTATCCATTCTGCTACTGGTTTCACACCGTTTGAAATGGTTTTTGGTAACACAGACTCCGGTAACGTCTTTGATATCGAGAGGGAACGAAATCTCACACAAAAATTGCTACAAGATCATAGAAAACGACTAAAGGTTTTGTACGAATACGTTGCGGAAAAACTTCAGGAAGGGAAAGCTAAAGTAAGAGAAAAGAGAGGAGGTGAGGAACCTCCTGAGCTTAGAATAGGTGACGACATCTTCATGAAACATACTAGGACAAGAAAAGCGAAAGACCTACCTCGCTTTGAAAAGGCTAAAGTGATAGGTAAACCGAATAGGAATATTATCCCAGTAGAATTAAAGAAAAGAAAGACAAGAGTAGCTATTAAGAACATTAAACGTCCTCCACAGGTTAAGCCTAGTACTTCTAGTACTAATAGGCCCGATCCGCAGCCTGGAACTTCAAAATCTGAACATGAATCCGGGAATAGCACCGATCAAACTTGGAACGGCAGCGATGAAGAGTAATTTGTGGACTATTTTTAAGACATTAGACTTAGAGACCTTAGTCAGCCAAGTAGATAATAATTTTCAACAACTTAGTAAGTTTAGCATAATTATATCTAATAATAGTGAATATAAAAAGGAACTAGGAAGTCTGTGTGGGCAAATAGAATCGTTGCAATCCCAGATTAAAAATAGAATTAACCAGCTTTTACCTTTCTCTAGAGCTAAACGGGCAATATTCAGTCCCTTAGGTTCGTTAGTTAAAGTCATCTCAGGAAACTTAGATGAGGAAGACGCGATACGTTATAACTTTGAAATAAGCCAACTTAAAAGTGAGGAACATTCAGTGGAACGAAAAGTATCCTTAATGGTTAATACCCTGGATAAATTCGCAAACGCATCAGAAAGCATGAATTCAAATATCAAGTTTTTAGGTAATAAAACAGTAGAAATTGAATCCTTTTTGGAAAAAGAATCTAAACGAGATAACATTCTCTCACTAATGAATAACCTGTACCAAGTTCTGAATAACTTTCGTACTATTTATGATTTTATTCAGGAAACGGAAACGGCTATTGCCTTCAGCAAGCTTCATGTTCTACATCAGTCTATAATTAACTCTACAGAACTTATTCACATTCTTATAGAAATAGAGAAACATGCTCATTTAATTTATCCAGTTAAAAGGGCAAACTTAGTTAAAATAGAGAGTAGCATTATCTTAAAATCATATATTGATAAGAATAGATTTGTTTTTGTATTAGAAATTCCTCTGATAGAATCAAACACGTATACATATTATAAAGTAATTCCTATCCCTATCTACAACCCTATAACACAAAAAACAACTACAATTATTCCCGAATACCCTTACCTTATGGTGAATAGGTTGAAATACAGACCCGTGGTAAACCTATGCAGCGAGATTGAAGACAACAAGTTCCTGTGTTCGAGAGATGACCTCGTACAATACCCATCTGAAACCTGCATAGAACAGATCATGATGCTGAAAGACAACTGCACCAGGTGCCACCAACACTTCATACACTTGGAAAAGGAGAAAGTACAGAAGGTTGCCGGAAACTACTGGCTGATATACTCCGAAAAAGGACTGATCATAACGGAACACTGCGACGAAGAAGTGTACAAGAACACTGTACAAGGAACATCCTTTCTACGACCGAGTCAGCAGTGCAAAACCCAAGTAGGAGACGTTTTCATAACCACACCGACCAACGCTTCTGCTATCAGCCTACAACTACCGTTCGTGCAGTTACCAGAACTACGACATGCCATCAGGCAAGAAGGGAAACAACTGGACCTGCAAAACGTGGATTTCAGCGACATAAAAGACGTTATCAACAGTGCTAAGTTTAAAGTGAGTGAAAACAGTTCGGACGATTTTATCTACATAGTGAAAAACATTAGTGTATGGACCATTTTACTGTATTTTATAATAATAATCCTAGTATTCTTACTATGTATTAAATTCAGGACATATACATACTGTATAAATCGAAATTCTCCGAAACCCACTTCTTTGTCTTCAGATAATTTCTCTCTTAAGGGGGGAGGAGTTAAGGTGGACCAACCACTCCAAATGTCCTTTGTCAGCACTTCTCCTAACTAGGCTACATACGTCAATGATTTATTGCTAACCATTCATTATAGTTACTATAAATATCGATAGCATCTTAGAATAAGCAATATTGTATTAGTAAAGACCCTAGTGGTCACTCTGTTGGATAAATAAAGTATTTTTATAAACTCCTACGGTCCGTCTAACTTAATTAGTGCGACTGTTTTGTTTCATGAAAATTGTTATTCAGAAACAAATTCACAAATTCTTAACACAAAGAAGTATTGTCTCTTAATTGCATTATAGTTATATTACTCATAATAAGAATTTGTCAGTCTCGAAATAATGACTAACAGTACTTGGAATTAAATTGTTGTTTCTTAATGTGAAACAGTGTTACTTATATCAAGTAACTTTAGTTCTTGGTTTCATATTCACCCAATTACTTTAAAGATGATATTTCTTAATGTGAGAATTAAAACTCTTGAATTGAAACAATCAGTCTCAAAGTAATGACTTCCAGTACTTGGAATTAAATTGTTGTTTCTTAATGTGAAACAGTGAGTATCAAACTGAACTTTACTTTAACTTGTACCAAGTAACTTTAATTCTTGGTTTGATATTCACCTAATGACTTTAAAGATGATAATTTCTTAATGTGAGAAGTAAAATTTCTTGAACCAAAACAATTATCTTTTAAATTTATAAATATTCAATCTCTAATCAAAACATCTTTCTTATTAAACCAAGAAAGAATATTACTTGAAATAAATAGTTTAAACTTTTTATTGAAGTCAGTAAATGTTTTGGTTTAATACTTGAATCTTTATCCAAGTAATGGAATCTTTTGGTTTGATTTCATTGTTATCTTGAGTAGAGAGTATTGTATTTTGAAGTAAGATATATTTATCTCTTGCTTCAAGTCCATTGTTTATTGTAGTAAGATATATCTATGTCTTGCTTCAAGTCCATTGTTTTTTGAAGTAAGATATATTTATGTCTTGCTTCAAGTCCATTAATTTTTGAAGTAAGATATATTTATATCTTGCTTCAAGTCCATTGTTTTTTGAAGTAAGATATATTTATGTCTTGCTTCAAGTCCATTCATTTTTGAAGTAAGATATATTTATATCTTGCTTCAAGTCCATTGTTTTTTGAAGTAAGATATATTTATGTCTTGCTTCAAGTCCATTGTTACTTGTTGGGAGAGGTTCGATTTTTTCCTGTAATTCTGGAAATATTTGAATCGAGAAACAGTAAGTCAATACAGACTGCCTTTACACCTGTAAGTTTTAGTAACGTAAGCAGCATCCGTAATGAACTTATGACAAATTTAATTTACTAAAGTAAATGCCTTTGTAAGTAGCTTACCGTAAACTTTCACTACTCACGTAAGTTGAAAAATTACGGTAAGCTACTTACAAAGGCGTTAACACTAGTAAATTTGTCGTAATTTCGTTACGGAAGCTGCTTACTTTACTAAAACTTACAGGTGTATGTGGCCTACCTGCAAAATTAAATGAGGTTGTTGCAATTATTAGTATTACTGATCTTCCACACCAGCAATATTAATAATAGCGCAACTAAACTTTTTATTAATTATATTCTCATTGGCAATAAGCGAAATCTGGATAAGCCTTTCATATAAACATAATTGTACCGAATAAATTCCTGCCTTTGCCTACATATTGTTTAATTAGCTAAATACACGTTTAGTTTTTAGAAAACTATCCAGAATTACACAAAAAAACTGTGACGTTGGACACTGACAAAAATAAACGAAATACGTAATAGAGAAAGTAATAGATGTATTTATTATACGAAAAACAATCACTAACCTATGATCACTAATTAATGATTATGAAAATGACAAAAATTATACATAAATTTTCCTTCCATGTACTTATCATCACTGGTGTCCCCTTGTTTTATATACTGACAGATTTTTCACATAATTTAATTTTATAGAAATTAATTCCCATATTCTCATTTCATAGAATGATCAATTCACATACCATCTTGAATCATATACAAACGTTTCATAGATGTTTCATTTCATAGAAAGCTATTTTCACATTTCAGGATAAATTTATTGATAGTTAAATAGGTTAGGTTAGATTTATATTTCAATCAAAAAGTTAAGAAAATAACCCAGAAAATAGCTTTCTATGAAATGAAACATCTATGAAACGTTTGCATACGATTCAAGATAGTATTTGAATTGATCATTCTATGAAATGAGAATATGGGAATTAATTTCTATAAAATGAAATTATGTGAAAAATCTGTCTACAAAACAACGTGCAACCATCATCACTAGGTACGTTCAGTAGCAGAAGTGAATAAAAGTATGTGGAGCTCAAAATAATCCTCACGCTCTCTTTTCCTTGGCAGTATATAATAGTCGTGTGTAGATAGACCATTTTGAGCTCCACAACGGCTCATCGACTTCTATTACTGACTTGACAAAAAATATTTCTTTAGTGGTTTAATTTACATCAACATGATTATGATTTACTTAAGTATTAATAATTATTAATAAGTCACTGGTGATTAAGAATTAAAATACAAACTAACTTTAGCCTCGGACCAAAAAAAGAAAATGAGGAGTCTTGTAATTGCAAGTAACTTAAATAACTCCCTCTAGGGATCACTATTTTGAACAATAACAGGTGCGATATTACTCTATGAAGAACAGTATCACGCCTGTCTTTGTTCAGAACAGTGACCCTAGAAGGAGTTATATAGGTTGGTTGTAAATAACCAGATAGTTCTAATCACAAGACTCACCTTATTATACTAGGTAATTCTGCGAACAATAAAATGTAAATGTAGTAGTGATCGCCCCTTTAGTTTTATACAACATTACACCCTATACCCTACACAATAGATTTGCGGTGACACAACAGGCAATTCTTTACAGCATTGTGAATGCCATCGTTGAAATAAAATTTTATTTGTAAAAAAAATGAATTTTTAATTTTTTATTCACTATTGATAAAGTAATAGATGTATTTATTATAGTCGTATACTACTCAAAAGAAAATAAGAGCCACCAGTAATTTGGTCGTTACGTGAAATTTATATTAAACAGTAATAAACTTATTTAAAAATAAATTGTGTAGTTAATTAAGCTAGCAAACATTTAATTAATTTGTCAATTGTTTCACTTATTTGGATTAATATGAAATCAGTCATACAATAAACCAGAAATATGCAGGTGGCTTATATTATTTTGAGCAGTATACGAAAAACAATCATATACATTAAAATTACATATTATCACAACCTCGAAAAATTAAAATTCCGAATGATTAAAATTCAAAACCTCATTTGTCCGAATGCATTTTTTTCTGAAACTGTAAATATTTCAGGATTTATTTCAGGACCATCGTGTAGAACCCTTTAGGTTAGGTTAGGGTTGTTATATAAAAATCCTGAAATATTTACAGTTCCAGAATAAAATGCATCCGGAAAAATACAATTTTGGATTTTAATCATTCGGAATTAAATTTTTTCGAGGTTGTGATAGGTAACCATATTATAGCCTACGCAATAGATTTGTGATGACACAACAGGCAATTCTTATACACTATGGTGTGTCACCGTTTAAATAAAATGTTACTTCTTGAAATATACAAAATTGCATTTTTAATTTATTGTTCACTATTCTTCCTTTATTTATTTGAATTATATTTAATTTTATAACTAATAAAAAATAATCATCTACATTAGAAGCAGTCAGGAAAAGATTATTTATAAAATGAAATATACAACGTTCCACTAGCTGAACGAAGCTGCATAGGCAGCTGGTCGCAAAAAGCTGTGAGGGGTATCAAGTCACAATTAGAATCTGCACTATTTTCGACAAGATATGCTTTAAAATGTTCACCATACCCACAAATTCGTAACCTATTGCATGACAACGACATCGACTTGAAATCAGTGTTACTTACTAATATATTGCGTATAATTCTAAAATCTGGTTCATCATTCACACATTCATAAAGCAGAACACTTCTAGTGTCGTAGATTATGCCGTTAATTTCATATGTTGAAACTGAAAAATAATCATTTTCCAACCCCATGGGAATGTTTAGGTGACTTTGTTTACTGAACTTAATATTGTCTTCAAAACCTTTATTAGATAGATATCTCGAACAATTTTTCAGTTCACAACGTAATCCAATAGAATAACATAAATTTTTGCGACTTGTTATTGACTGTGACACACGTTTTAGATCTTTATGTTTTGCTTCAAATTTAAATGCCGAGTAAAATATAGGTGGACCACATTTTTTGATTATGGACGGATAGTGCAACAAGAAGTGATATTTTGGCTTCAAGTGAGTCTGAAATAATTCCATATACATTTCATGGTGTTCTTTGATAAGTTCTTCTAAGTTTTCTATATGTTGAGTGGGAATTATTTGACTTGTTAATGTTTCAGTTAACTCTAGTAAAATTAAATAATAATCCCATATTTCATCGTTGAAAACGATGGACGAAGGACTAAGTCACCAATTATGTAACGAAAATTTCTCACCAAGCATAACATTTCGGAAGCGGAAATAATAATTGAACCGTTATTTAAATGTTGTTTAGTGATTGCTGGGGGATGATTATTTTCCATTTTGCTGTAGTTAAAATATCGAATTCTGGCGTTTAGTTGTTCTAGAGTAAAATATTTTTTCCTTATTAATGATTGAATTATACATGCCATGCTGTATCTGTGAACTCCCTCGCAAAGGTCATTACATCGACACTAGTGTTGTCACATATGTGAAAACGTCGTATGCCATATACAGTTTTCTTTCAGACCGACATTGTTTTCTAAATAATAATTGTAATTCTGTTGTTTACGCATTTTTTCTTGTTTTTCAATAACTGCAGTTTGACATTCCCTTTTTTCCTTTGTACAAACTCTGCAATACACATTTGCCGAGAAACTTTCTACGCAGCCCAAAATTGAATTAAGTCCCAGATTGTCACCACATAAAACGATCAACGTAAATTTAATATTTAGTTCTCTGTTATCATGACTAATATTGAGGCCAGTTGTTTCAAGAAACTTAAGCTCAGAGAGTAATGGTGTAAAAACTTTTTGATTGCCAAACTTGGATCGTTGATTTGAGTAGAAAAGTAATGTCAAGAATACATTTTCCAGCCTACTTGCATATTGTGGAGGAACAGTTCCTATACATGAATATACTGCACCAATTTTATGTTTACCCGCGTGACTACCTAAAGGGTTACCGCTTTCAAAATCGTCGTAGAACACATACAGAGGAATTACTATACCAGTAACATTTTCGGTTTGCGTTTTCCATAGGGTTCCATTTACTACATTACGTAATACTCCGTCGTCAATATTAATGTTTCTTTGATACTCTAATATGGTATTTAAAACGTTAGGCAGTTCCAAAAACAATTTCAACGTTTTCTTTAAAGGCATGAGATACACAAATTCGTCTTTTAGTTGCATTAAGATAGTACATTTCCTTTTAGGTGCTTTAGACTCACCAATTTTAGTTTTTTCGGGTGGCACAAATTTTTCAACCGCAGTAAAGTAATTTAAGATTTTATGTTCTGTGTCGAATGGGTCAAAACAGTTCTCAATCATATCAAAAACACGATTCATAGTTTTAAAACCGATTTTATCAAATTTATCTTTGCTTTCCAAGACTTTAGTTATTTCCTTAACTGGAAACATAATATTTGCAAGCAATGATTTAACGCTTTCTAGTAACTTTTTTACTTTACTCCGAGGAAAATTAAGCGTACTGTAGAGCTTTATTATAAAATCAATAACATTGGAGTTAAGACCCCTCTGAAATTGATTTAACTCGTCTTCTAAATTATAATCACAATCATCAATTGGCTTTGTATTTGTGGATAAAACCGTATCGTCTTTATTAGGTTCACAATATGCTTGCTCCGTCATATTCAAACTATGAGATTCTATGGATCCACATGCATCTATTTCATTACTATCGAGTTTTCGTTCCGTAAATAATTTGTGAAAAACAGTCATATGATCTTTTAGGGAATACTTTGTGTCGTAAGTTCGGGTGCAATTAGCGACAGGGCATAAAAAATAGTCTGTTATTTTATGCGATATGTCTAAATGTAATATATACTTTTTAAAATTTATAAAACTTTTCTGACACTCAGGACACAACATATTGATAAATAATAAGGTACGATAATAAATTATAAGCAACGTAGGTTCCTGCTTTAATTTTGTTTATTTCAAGAAGTTAGATTTCACGTTAAGGGCATATGTTATTTATGAATGTTTGTACCGCAATATTGCACTAAAAAAAGGTTTTTGGTTACATGTATAAAGTTTTGACTTAGCTCAGGTTTAAAATTTCTATTATGTGTGGCGGAACTGTGTCATATTGAGTATTAATGTCATATACCTTTTTTTGTATTACGAGATATAAGTAATTCGCAGCATCTGGGTATTTCGCATGTAGCACGTGGTAAATTTTAAACAGTACGTCGAAAGCCTTAGCTGCAGACTCAAAGGAGTATTTTACATCGTCAATGACAATGTAAAGTGCCGAAAAGTCGTGCAACTTTCCGAGCACAAGGATATAGGGCTGGACGGACTGTAATACTCGCGATGCAGATTTTTCTTTTTTTTTTTTTATAATTGTGTCGATGTTTCCGGCGTCCTAAAACAAAATAAGCTGATTAGTCACATGCACAAATTTATTAAGTAAATTTAGTAAGTATTTATTCAATGGTTGTCAAAAATTGGGTTGGGTTCAGAAACGTACTACCTTAGGGTTTAAGCTCCATACGCACAGATAGCGGTAGCAGGGCGGCACGTGGCGGTTTCGGTGTTAATATTCGAACTTGTATGAAAGAGGCAATCGAATATTGTAACCAATACCGCCACCGCGCCGCGCCACCCCGCTACCGCTCTCTGTGCGTGTGGAGCCATATCGATTTTTAAGAAAATATAAATGTCCGCCATCTTGGTGTTGAAATTAGATGTAATTTTTATAATTTTCAGTTTCAGTTTTCACTAATAAAAAAATTTTTTAACTGGCTAATGCCAGTAAGGTTAGGTAGTTTCAGGTTTAACTGGGACAAACAACGAAAACCAAAACTTACGTCTGTGCGAATAATCAGGCTTTCTATCACCTCCGTTGACGAAAACTTTATCTTTCGAGATGTCCTCCCCTTAGGCGGAATAAGGTATCCCAGTAATGTAATTTGTACTGGAATTTTTTTATCTAAAACCAAAACGAAAAAAAGTTTATTTTTAAACTCTTCCATGAGTTTCTATATTGGCAAATTGAGAGGAAGCACAAAATGTATATAATATACTATTGATGACTGGCAATTGGGTAACTTAAGTTTTCTGGAGTGTGAGCAGTCTGAGTGGAGTGTGAGTTGTCAAATGCCGCTGTTATACCTTAACACACACACACACTTGTTTGTTTGTTGTTGTTGGGTAACGGCGGCATTTGACAACTGTCAGCTGTCAACTCGACGTTTTTTAGTTTTTTTACAGAAGACAAAGGCGCAAACTCTATTCATCCGATCAAACGTGTGGTATGTCAAAACAGTCATTCAAAAAAATATTTCTAAAAAACGGCAAGTAATAAAAAAAAACTAGCTACAGTTTTGAACTCCATTGTGTGTCTGCTAACAATAAAATATATAATAATGAGCACTCCAGAAAACTTAAGTTACCCAATAGTATCGATATTAAGTATCAAATCTTAATGAACACTACGCTATTGATATTATCGATACTATTGCAAGTCGTCAATAGTATTACACAATTTGTGCTATCAATGCTATATATTTATAGTCCTATCGATATTCGTAACATTGCCGGGCCACCAGCATCTGTAATGGTGCACATATGGACGGACAGACAAGTGAAAAAGCGCGTGTTTCTAACAACAACAACTAAGTGCAAACAACACCATTCTCTGACAACACAATAATCTTGTAGTGAATTTCTGGTGGACTCTTCAACGGTGAATTGCATAGACTTGAAATTTGGTACTTGTGTAGAGTTCCGTTGACAATGCAAGTACAGTCAACAAAAATTATACAAGCTTTTGTTCAGTTGACTGCTCAAGAACCTCAGGCTTTATAGTCAGGTTCTCTAACCACTAGGTTATTCGGTAATCAAACTTGCATTGTCAACGGAGCTCTATATAGGTACCAAACTGCAAGTTGATGCCATTCACCATTGAAGAGGTATCCTGCAGAGACAATCCTGGCCAGACCAAAAATTATTCACTACCAGACTATTGTGTTTATTACATAAGTAAACAAACAAACAAACTTTTATTATATGGGGTAAAGCTAATAAAAAGCTTGTAAAAAGACATAGACTACCTTTTATCCCGGTTCCCGACTGTTAAACAACATCATCATTAATTGCTTGCTTGCACGCATGCAGGTTTGCTTGCTTTCTGGCTTGATTGATTGCTTCTTTGGAATGCTTATGGTACACGTAAGCGAAGCCGTGGATAAAAGCTAGTGCATATATAAAATAAACTTAAATACTTACCATCGTCTTTTAAAGCAAACAATGTCTCCAATAATGAAAGCCCAGTCTCATTTTTAATTTGGTCTTGTTTCAACTTCAGGAGCTTTTCAAAGAAAAAGTGCCAATTTTTAAAGAAATTTAATGATTGTTCTTCATACATTTCCTCAAAATCCAAATTAATCTGAAAAACAATACTCATTTGAATAAATAGTTCATAAACCAAAAATGGTACTCCTAATAATATTAGGACATTTTTTATCCCGGAAAATTGCATAGTTTTAGCAGGATATTAGTGATATTAAATTGTGTGCAGATGAAGTCACGGACAGCAACTAGACTTGCTTGCCTGCAGGCACGCTTGCAGGTTCACTTGCTTCTTTGAAATGCTTATGGTTCACGAAAGTAAAAATAGTACTTAACCCTTTCAACGCCAATGAATGACTGATATATCCGCACCACTGATTCAACGACAGGGACCGATAAAATAGATCTACAAAGTCTAACATATTTAAGGTTGACATTCTCGTTACTTCTTAGAGATGCCTGGCGTGTCACTGTCAGTGGCAACTTTTGTAGTTGACGTGGCGTTGCAAAGGTTAATAACTTATCTATTTACTAGTCATCTCGTATCTATATGGTTAGCAGTTAGTATTATGTGCATGACAGGTTGCGCACTTAATCTCAATAAAATAAAATAAGTCCGGCGTGAATAAAAACAAAGTACTCTGTGGATCTATTATTGACCAAATAACAAGTTTTAATTAAAACCGGACTATCTCCTCATGCGTGTCATGTCTCTACATCGACATTGGCAAAATACTCCTTGCCAAAACAGCAAGGGTGAAAGCCATTAAAAAAAAAGCCTACTGATTTATCATACAAATAGTACTGCTACTTCGTCGGAGAAATATTACTCAGATTCGGATAGGAACATTGCAGACTATTATTATTACAGAGTATTACGGCTCTCACACATAGTATACATTTACTGTAAAAATAATGTAAACAATTTCAATGATTTGTATAGTGCATAGCAAAAGAAATATTTAATTACCAGCACATGTCCTTTGGCATCTTTTAATATTGGCCAATTTTCCAAAAAATCGTGTATTGTTGGAAAAATGTGTTCCTGTCCTATCCTGTATTTTCTAGTTTTTTTCCATCTCAAGACGACCTCATCCCATGGCTCATTGTTATTTTTCAACCACAAACAGTCGTCATCGTGAGCAGCATCTGAATAAAGAACGAATTAAAGTCACAATATTAATTAAAAAAAATAATTATAGGCACAAGAGGCATTTCACCTTAGCAGTCTAGATTGGCAACACATCTGCAATCCCTTTGGGGTTGCGGATGTCTATGGGCAGCGGTGATCAGTGATCACTTAGCATCAGGTGATTCACTTAATTGTTTGCTTTCCTTATTGTATAAAAAAAAAGTTAATTATATATATCTTATAGTCAAGGACACCAATATGTATATATACCACAGACTGAAACAAAAATAGGTATGTACAGTCAGGGATTTTAATTATTAGGCCACTTTAGGAATTTTAATTTAGTTGTTTGCTATACTACTGAGCTGGCTAAAATGTAAATGCTTGTGAATGCCATAATACTGCAAATTTAAAAAACTTCACAGTGGCCTAACAATTAAAATCCGTGACTGTACACAGATATTATTGTACAATAAAGTGATATACATACAAATATCAGTGACACAGGACATGTAACAAACACTCGGGATAAAATTATCTATGACACAAAAAAAAAAAAGAAAATCGGTTCATCCGTTTGGGAGATAGATACCACAGACAGATACACAGAGACACGTTAAACTTATAACACCCCTCTTTTTGCGCCGGGAGTTAAAAATAGTGCAAAATTTCAACGAAATTGGTCCAATGAATTAGCCGTGGAAACATAAATACAGTATAATTACAAACCTATCATCAAGGAAAGATTTTTCGGCTCATTCTCCAGCTCATTTTCTGGTATTCTCTGTGTTGATTTTGGCCTCCGGTGTTTCTCTCCAGATATATACAGCAGGTTCCGAACTTTATCAACTAATTTGCCTTTAGCCGGAATATATTTTCCACTGATAGACTTTGCAGTTGGAACCGCTCTCATGAAATAAGTCCCAATGTTTTCGCTTGGAAAGAGAGATACAATCCTTGCTGCAATCAAGTTGTAATCCTCTGCTCTTAGTTTACTGAAAATGAAAGTAATATTTTAATTACTTTGTATTTCGAAAACAAAGTTATGTACTAACATGCAACTACAATTTAAATACAACTACTATACAAACATTGTACAAAACTACTATAATTAAGGACTTGAGCCTGGGTCTGATAAGAAAAACCGGTCAAGTGCGAGTCGGACTCGCGCATCAAGGGTTCCGAAGAAATTTGTCTTGTCTGTCTGTCCATCTGCCACAGCCAATTTCAATACGAACAATCAAACAAACAATCACTCAAACAAATCTTTCCTCTTTATTATTTTAGTATGAAAAACTTATGAGCCTATGACATTTCAACATATTTCTTTAAGTCCAAAAATTGGCAAAAAACAGACGTTAAACGCTAATTTACCTCCCAAAACGGCTTCTCATGTTTAAAACTCATTAATTTATGTTACAAGTTTTGTCTTTGGGTCCCCGACTTACATATGTGTACCAATTTTCAACTTGATTGGTTTATTCGTTTCGGAGAAAATTGGCTGTGACAGACGGACAGACAGACAAATTTGTTCGGAACCCTTGATGCGCGAGTGATGTGAAGTGATCCTTTAAGGGTTCCGTTTTTCCTTTTGAGGTACGGAACCCTAAAAACAAATGTTGTCAAGTATTGCAATAGCAGTCTGTTGTCAAAACTGTATCATTATGAATGACTGAAACCTGAACTAAACTTTACTTAGGTATACAAAGATCTAAATTCTAACTAGGAGGATACCTCAAGGCAAGCATAATATGAATAATAAGAATATGGGCTAGCGATGATACGAGTCGCGATTTTGCTCGACTCGAATTACCCGGGTCATATTTGAAGCCGACTCGGATCGTGATACGAGTCGGCTCGGACTCGTATCACTCGTATGCCCATACGAGTACGCGGTTTGCGTTAACCGAGCCGATGCGATGCGAACACGCGGGAGCAGAGCAGGCGGGTGGCGGGCGGGGCTCGTCGATGCGAGTCGAGCCAACGACGGCGACGACGAGACACGAGACGGGGCGACGCGCCGGCGCGGCGGCTGGCTATGTTTGCCGGTTCAAAGAGTAACTAGGTAGTAGTTCCTAATCAAGTGATATTTTTTTAGTAAAGTTATGGATGACATTACCTATAAAGTACTTTTGTGCAATGCATGATGTTAATAAAATAGTCATATTCTTGAATATTCATAAGGAAGGAGGTAAATAAAAAAGTACATAATTACTTTATGCGGAGTTTTATTAGAAATCACAAAACCTTATATTAGAATTAGAATTTGTTTTTGTCTGCACAATAAGAATTAAGGAATAATATTTGATCCACTTTTTTCGGCAATAGCCGATTTCTTCTTTGGTTGGTGACCAACCCTGCCTTAGAAAAAAGGCGTTCTGACGGCACAGACGACGCCGGTATGCACAAGTATTTTTGTGCCATTATATAGAGACTAGGAAACAGCTGTTTCCGTTCTTCCCAGAAAATCAAAGGATCTTGTTTTCTTTCTAAATATGGAAGTTCTAAGTACTGTTTTAGGAGAACTGTAGCAGAAGATATTGGTGTTTGCACTCTGTTGCCTTCATCAATCTTTTTGTCGAAGTGCTCCCAAAGTTCTTCGTCGCCCTGAGCATTATTTGGAGTAGCTTGGCTTGAAGTAGCGGCACCATCTGTTATTATTTCTTCAAGCGGGGTCTGAGGTTGGTACTGGGCCATTTCTTCCAGCACATATCTTGTCGCATTCTCTGCAGAGCTTTCTACGCCAAAAGCTTTCTTTTTAAACCGTGGGTCAAGAATAGTAGCTTTCGCTGCTGTCCTGTTCGATTCATATATACTTAGTCTCTTATCTATAACTTCTAACATTGACATCTGCAGGTGTCTGCCAGCATCAGTATGCGGCTTCTTTTTTAAAAGAGCACTTTGTAGTCCTCTTACCAAAGGAATGATGCATGATAAAGTTGGGTAGGATTCTCCAGACAACGTGCTTGTGATGGCTTCTACAGGTCGTAAAACCACAACACAGTCTTCCAATATCAACCAATCAGCTGATGTCAAGTTCGGTGGGGGTGAGTCGAGCAAAGGTAATGTCGCGGATAGAGGAACCTTTATTCTTAGCAATCTTTCAAACATGTAGAATGTAGAGTTCCACCTCGTCTGGACGTCTTGTTTGACCTTTAGGACTTCAAAGTTCATTTGGCCCTGCATTTCTCTTAACGTGTTCGAAGATTTTATGCTTTGTTTAAAGTGTGTCACTATCGTACGACTTTTTGATATGACCTCAAGCACAGCGGTATTTTTTAAATGATTCGGTGGGCCATTTTCGTTGTCTCTGCTGATGCAGTCTTTCACTGCAAGATTTAAAGTGTGTGCAACACACAAATGATTTCGTTTATGCAGGAAATCACTTACCGCTTTTTTCATACTTGAAGCATTGTCGGTGACTATGCTTACGACTTTTTCGAAAATTTGCCATTCAGTCATTATCTGTCGCAAAGCATTTGCAATATTCATTGCAGTGTGATGCTCGGAGAGTTCAATCGTCGCAATCACCATAGACCGCAACTTAGCGTCTTGAATAAAATGCGCTGTCGCACTTATAAAACTCTTCTGACTGTCGGAACTCCAAATGTCTGTGGTCAATGCAATAGCCCGCACATTGTTTAACTTTTCTTTTAAGTTTGCACTACATATGTTATATTTATCTTCTAACATTTGAGAATTTTTTTTACGAGATGGTAAGACGTAATCCTGATTCAATGTTCCTGAGAACTTTCTAAACCCTTCGTTTTCGACAATCTGCAGTGGCTGCATGTCCAAGACAATCATATCCAGTAGTGCGTCGTCTCCAGATTTTTGGTTTAATTTAGTAGGTGCAGTTAAACGCATTTGTCTTGGGCGCTTTGGTAGTGTTTCATCAAACTCTGTAACAAAATTAACTATGACTTTTTATCTAATTAAATTACTACACTACTAGAACCAGAGAAATAGTTACTATTTGTTCCTTAATAATATTTTGTACAAATAGTACAAAACATCAATGCAGAATTGCAGATACGTGAGCCGAGTCAGATAATAACTAAAAAGCATCTGAAACTACCCCTAAGTCTTGTTATGTAAATATTGGTAACATAACTAGCCCAATGTAGGTATAATGTCAGTGTTCCTAATTGTTAATAAAAAGGTTTATCCAATTTAATTTTCTCTCAGAGACAAAACAATCTTAGGCATAGATGGTTTAATGTCGCTTCTGCGTCAAAATTGATTAATCTATCTAAATATCAATAAATTTTAATCTAACTATTTATTTACTCTCAAAAGCAGCTCAAAACTCACGCTAACGGTGAAGGAAAACCTCGTGAGGAAACCTGAGTGTCTGAGCTATTCACATACCTCAGCGCTTGAAATCGCCAATCCGCGGTGGGCATGCGTGGTGATTAAGCCCATACTCTCTCCCTGAGAGAAGGCCTGTTCCCTACAGTGGGACGTATATAAGCTGCTTATGTTATGTAATACATGTCAAAACAGATTGTGTGTGTGTGTGTTTGTGTGTGTGTGTGTGCGTGTGTCAGTGTGTGTGTGTGTGTGTGAGAGAGAGAGAGAGAAAGTGTGTGTGTGTTTGTGTGTGTTGGTTAAGCGTGTGTATGAGGGAGGTGATTTTTACTTTAGTTCCTAGCCGATCGGTTGATTTGATTTTCTGTGTCTTAATTCGATAGATCTTGAAGTCACTTCCATATTGTTTGTTCAAAAATGGGCTGGACGAGGATGTGTGTATGAAGAGTTTTATGTAACTGGTGTAAACGTAAGGACCCAAGAAGCAGAAGAATCTATGACTGAAGGCAGTCTTATAAGAGCATAATAAGAGAAGATAAGAGAAGAATTATGTCTTTGTCAGACGGCATCAGTGATTGTTGTAAAAGGGCTGTGTGTAGGATGAATAGTTGGCGGACCGTGAGCACTTGACAGAATTCGTACAGAGATTGTGTTGGATATAGAATAGGCTTAGAGGCGGCAACTTTCAGCAGTGCTCTTTGTGCGCGTTTGACCGTTATGAGGTGAGATTTTGCTGCACCTCCCCGTGTAGTCAAAGTTTTCAATTCGATTAGATTTATCAACCTTACATACGTGCACTCAAGTTATTTAATAAGTGATGGGCGGCTTTGATATATAAGTATAAACATGTGAAGGTTCGTGATGTCGAATGTACATATTACGTTCCCGCACCATTTCCATCATTTTCGGTCAACTAAATCAGGGTTCCTCAAACTTATGGCTCCACATACCCCTGTTAAACTTTCCAGATAACAGCGAACCCCTAACTGCCCCACGAGCGCAAGTAACAAGAAATAAAAAAACATACACACTAAGCAAACTAGTAGATGAGCTATAAAAATTAGCAGAAATTGGAAGATTGGAGAAAGGAAAATCGGTAGATCTAACTATCCTATGAATAAAGTTCAGAAGATTTGTAATAATTTGTAAGAAAAGCCCGTATGAAAATACATTACATTATAGAAATCTTGTAGCGAACCGCCTAGCATCGAAAGGCCCTATTTAGGGCCCTAGGCCCTACCGCGGACCCCTATTTCCCTAGGGGTCCGCGTACCCCACTTTGAGAAACCCGGAACTAAATAAACGGGAGGGAATAAAAGCGGAATGAAATAAAGTTTAACATGCAATACGTTATTTTAATTAATATTCATGATGTTTATGTAAATTAACATTCACGTTCATTATAATTCTAAAGTAACAAACGATAAAACTAAAATTAAACACAGTTCTATACACATTAACATATTGAATTTTATTTTTGCGTTAGGAACTTTTTTCTTACTAAGTATTGTATTGTATTTTATTTATTACAGGAAATGCCCGCACAGTGTTAGTAACAATAGTAACTTATGCTATGTTAGTAATCATATTTCAATGTTTTACATTAACTTTATTAATTATATTTACAATTACTCAGTACCAGCCAGGAATGGACTGAATTAAGACAAAATTATTACCGTATTCAAATTCAGAAGAATCCGTAGCCGTTTCTACTTAACGTGGAATACCTAACTATCACAGTGATGTTAAATTGCAGTTCGTGTTGACTTTGGCAACTTTAGCAATATACACTGATACAGTTGAGTTCTTATACAAAAAACTTTCAGTGTTATTTATAACAGTCGATCCCAGTAAAACACTCTTGAGTTAAAGTCAAAGCCTTATTAAACTGAATTCCTGTTGTAAACCAGCATTAACTCCGTATTAAGAGTGTTTCAGTGGAATCGGCTTTTTATAAATAAAACTGTTTCGGTTAAACGGTCATTAATAACCGTTTTCTAAGGAGTTTTTCACCTTTCCACAAAAAAACTACTCCTCAGGACACATTTAAATATCGCGATATTCACTGCATATACCTTCGTGAAAGCCTCATTGCTCTCATGTGGCAGCATGTCCAAACTGGTGCCCACTTCCATTGGATCGACATTATCGTTTTCATCCTCTTTATCGAGCTGATCTCTACTGTTGCCATTTAATATATTTTCCAGAACATCAGCAACCCTTGGACTAATCACCCAATACTTCTTAAACTCCAAAAAATTTTTCAGCTTAGCTTTGAGCACAAAACGACAGTAGTATGTGCTTTCGTGTGCTGAAGACATGAGCAAGCGGTAAACAGAGTCCAAACCAAGCTTTGACAAGAAAAATCCGGACAGAAACTGCCCACGTTCGCAGTCGCGAGCGAACACACTTGTCAGCATCCTGGGTAAAGCGGTGTAATATTACTCTGCAAAAGCAAGTAACAGTAACTGTACAGAAAATCTTGATCGGTTGCAATTTGCTTTCGTATCATCTGGGTTTCCGCATCAGACTGCCTAAGCGCCGGGATTGTGTACATGCTTTTCCTGGTGCTCGTCATGTAGAATTTATATATTTGGGTCAATAGATTGGGGGGTTGCTGACAACTCTTCACGTATTTCTCGACTTTTACCCTATTATTATCTAAAACCCAATAGAGGAAGTCTTCAAACCCTGTTGGACACACGTAGCCTTGGCATAGGGCCTTCAAAATGACATTGATGGCGTCATTGTTACATATCAAACATCTCTTCGCGATCGTCGTTGTATATTTTTTGAGGTATATGGGTTTCTTCAATGAAAAGCTTGAGATTTCACCAAGTAACGTTTTATTTGCTTCTTTGCAATTCTGCACAACAAGAAAAATTTCTATAGTGAAGTAGCGCCACCTGTGGCCGTTTTAAAAAACAAAAATCATAGACTACATGTTAAACTTTTCTTTTTAATACTCCCACTAAAATTTAACATTACGAGGTACCTTTGTTTCTAGTTTCAAAACACAAAATAAATGCTTTAGTATTTTACTATACTTTCAAAAAAAATATTAATTATTAAACAAAAAATGACTTCTTAGATATGCAAAAGTTTGAGTGGGCAAAGCTTTTGTCAAAATGTCTGCTAATTGATTTTTACTTGATACATATTCAATCTTTATTAAGCCCAGCTCCACCTTTTCTCTTACAAAATTATACTTAACATCTATATGCTTCGTTCTTTTGTGATAAGCCGGATTGTTAATTAGTTTAATAGCACTCTGATTGTCAACACACAGTGTAATGCATTTATAATTCTCACCCAACTCTGACAATAATTGTTTTAACCACAATATTTCTTTTGCCGCTTCACTGGCAGCTACAAACTCTGCCTCGGTACTGGAGAGAGCAACAGTCTTTTGTTTTTGACTACACCAAGTTATTGGTCCTCCATTCATTTGAAAAATGTATCCTGTAGTAGATTTTCGAGTATCAAAATCTCCTGCAAAATCTGAATCTGAATACCCTATGAGATCACTGCTTTCTCCATACTGAATATAATAATCTTTAGTATCAATTAGGTATTTTATTATACGCTTAACTGCATTTATATGCTGCTGACTAGGATTATTAACATATCTGCTCAAAACATTAAAGGCGCGGGCCCACCGCGGTGCACGGAGAGGCTACGCACGTGTATTAAGCTTCGCTTTGTAAGAAAATGTATGTGGTTGTTTCCACTGCAACCCACGGAGAGGCTACGCATGAATTGACGTCATTGATACACGCGTGGCTTGCTCGAATAGGCGGTTACATAGCTCAACGCTGTCAACGTGGGTCTACGTTTCCACTGGAGTACACGAATAAGACCCACGACTATGTACAGCTCGGTTTATCGCAGAGCAGTTTTCAGTCATACACGTTGTGGAACGGACGTGTTTCGTGTTTCTCGTATATATCGTATCGAGGTACTCATAGAATGGCATTGGTACTGACTTTGCTAGACAGTTATTCTGACGATGAATCCGAAAGTGAGATTGATGATCTAATCTTGGGTGAATTGCAAAAGAAAAGAAAACACCGGTTCTGGATTGAAAATCATATTAAATTCAGAAATAAACATGGAGAATACAAAACATTATTTATGACATTAAGTGATGAAAAATTTGAAAATTACTATCGACTATCACGACGAGACTTCCAGATTATTCATGACATGATTAAAAGTGAAATTGAAAAAAGAAATACTAATTATCGGGAATCTATAAGTTCTGCTGAAAGACTCGCCATCGCCATTAGGTATGTTATTTATTTATTATTAAAATAAAATATATATATATATATATTTATTATTTAACTGGTGAAAAGTGGGTGTCTATGTGCACCTCTGCCTACCCCTTCGGGGATTAAAAAAAGGCGTGACGTTGTGTGTGTGTTTATTTATTATTTTTGAATAGTTCGAGATTCAAACAGCTGGAAAAGTATCTTGAGGTTGAGGCAAGGGGTTGGCGTCAGACACGGGTCTCACATCAGGCAGGGGGCTGCTATCAGGCAAGGGACTGGCGTCAAGCACAGGTCTCACATCAGGCAGGGGGCTGCAATCAGGCAAGGGATTGGCGTCAAGCAAATGGCTGGTTTGATAATTTGTTGCACTTCTATAGCCAAAAGAAGACGAAGTGGAAGGCGTGGGGCAGTAGTAAGTATTCATTGAGTCATAGGACAATGCTTCTTCTTCAGCACGAGTAATTGTTTCAAAAAATTCTCTTTGGACTCGTAGTTGTAAATACTTTGGTAGATCACGTGTCTTTTGACAGAGACTTTCAAATAAATGAGATAATGCATCTTGTGGTCCATTAGCATCAGTAATATGCTTTCTTATTTCATCTCTTTCAGTTCGTCTTTGCTCGCGATTTTTCTCTCGGCGCTGAAGAATCTCTATAATTTCCAGTTGCTTGCTGTTCTTCTTCCCAGATTGAATTGTAGATGTTTCAGCCGGTGAGGGAGGTGATTCAACAACATCAGTATCCGTAATTATTGTATCAGAAGTGTTTTCAGTGTCGTTTCCTTGTATACGATCCGAAAAATTTGAAAAAGTCGCGTTATTTTCTCTGTGTGGCAGTAAAAATTCCATTAAATTCTCATATTTCCACGGATTCATATTTTGTGCTGCCTGTCCTGTAGTAGTCTTACGTCTTCGAAGAGCTTCTCTATGACTATCTCTTAATTTCTTCCAATGAGATTTCGCTTCCTTACCTAGAACAAAAAAAAAACATAATAATTGTATGTTACAGATATATGGCAACAGGAGATTCATACCACACCATAGCTTACAGTTACAGAGTAGGAAAAACCTCTGTAGCAAGGATAATCGAGGAAGTTGCCGATGCTATATGGGATTGTTTAGCGCCTATATATTTAGAAGAAATTAAAGATGAACATAAGTGGAGAAATATTGCTGAATTTTAAAACTTCATGTGACTTCCCTCATTGTGTTGGAGCTATTGACGGCAAGCATGTCACAATAAAAGCACCTCCAAACTGTGGATCAGATTATTTCAACTATCTTAAAGATCACTCAATAGTGCTTTTAGCGGTTACTGATAGTAAAAAAAAATTTATAATGATAGATATTGGATCAAAAGGCAAATTTAGTGATGGGGGAATATTACGAGAAAGCAACTTTGGTCAGAAGTTATATGCTGGTAATCTAAGGCCCGTATTAATAGTCCGATCTCAATACCGCTCTCAAGAACAATCTCAGCTGAGTCACTCTCAAGATGCGGACAGCATACCGCCACGCGCGCTCTCCGCGGGTGGATGTGTTAATCGATACCGTGCGATTTTACTTACGCTCTTGCGCATACCAGTTGTTTCACTAACCTAGTACGATTGTGGAAGCAGTAAGTGACTGTAAAAATATGACGAAGTGCAAAGTTTGTAGTCTGTTTTTATCAGTAAATAAAGATGACACAGTCAAGTGCAAAGGAAAGTGTGACGGTTACTTCCACACAAAGTGCATACGTAACATCAAGCTATTCATGGAGGAGGAAATATGTGATGCTTGTCGCAAGGATCAGAAGAAAACTTCCTCAACCCCTGACCCGAGGAAGCTAAGCCTTGATACCGAAAAAGTGGCAAACGAATCAATTCTGGTGCAACTCAATGACAAGTTGGCCATCTTATCTACCATGCAGCAAACTTTATCAGAATTGGCTATATCTGTCGAGTTTTATGCAAAGCAGTACCAAGTCCTTGTGGACGAAAAAGCTGCATCAGACCGCAAAATAAAAGACTTGGCTCAGAAAAATGTGTATCTGGAAAAATGTAATAAAGCTCTGGAAGAACGTGTCACGGCATTGGAGATCCAGGAGAAAGAAAGAAATGTAGAAATTGCTGGCTTAGAATGGCAGGAAGGAGAATCTTTGAAGCAAAAAGCCGTTACTATTGCTAAAACATTAAAGTTGAACCCAGAGAAAATTGTGCAGGTGTGGAGGGTAGGCGGAAAAAAGCCGAGCGCCAAGTCTGCTAAGCCAAGGCCCGTAATAATATCTTTGCAATCCAGAGAGGACCGTGAGGAATGGCTGGCGAAGCGCAAACAAAGGTTTACTAATGGGGACCTATACAACAACCAAAACAACACTCCCATTTATATCAATGAAGAGCTACCATATCACATTCGCCAATTGTTCTGGGCGGCAAAAACGGAGCTTAAACCAGCATATAAGTACGTATGGATTGATCATGGCAAGATATTGATACGTAAAAGCGATGAGAATAGGAAGGTCTACTCAATACGCTCCGAGGACGATATTAAACGTTTAAAAGAAGACGGCAATTAGCACGCAGCGTTAGACTGCGTTTAGCCTACAGGATGATTTAAATCCCATCGTCGTTTTATGGAAACACGAAATAAGGATATACTTTCTGCAATTTCGCCGGATGTTAACTATAATAGATACATAGATAACACAACATGGTACATAAACATAAACGATTCGAATAACTACTTCAATATCATTCACCTAAACATAAGATCGCTAAGAAAGCATTTTAGTGAGTTGCTGGTACTACTCAACCCATGCATATCAAACATCGACGTAATAATACTCACAGAGATTAATATTAAAGAATCTGAAATGCCGCTATTTCCTATACCTAACTTTGAACAACACTGGAATACACGAGAAACACAAAGAGGAGGCGGTATTTTAATTTACACCCGACATGAGATAAATATTACGACGTCAAGTATTAATGGCATTGCTGGCGAATACGTACATGGCCAGATACAAGGAGCAAACAAACGTGACACTCATATAGTAGCGATTTATCGACCACCCAAGACAAATAAGAATAAATTTGTAGAAGAAATAGAGCAGATTCTAAAAACAATACCAAAAAACTGTGATGCCATACTGATTGGAGACTCAAATTTGAACCTTAACGGAGAAACAAGTTCTGCTCTGGGTTTATACCAGAACACCCTGTGTGCGCATGGATTTCAATGCACAATAACCGATAACACGCGAGAGGAAATATTGGACGGGCGGCTTGTGACGTCATGCATCGATCATCTGTGGGTTCGCAGCCGTCGACCGGTTCTAGAAGCCTACCTACTTACCTGCAAAATATCAGATCATTACCTAATTGGCGTTCGAATGGAGGATAGCTTAGCCTCAAGTTCAGGGAACCAATGTAATGATAAGTTAACAGTGTTAAATAATAAAATAGTGCGAGAAAAACTAGATGCAGTGTGCTGGGAGGCCCTATGTGAGTACGATTGCCCTGTATTGTTGTACGAAAAGCTTTGTTTAATTTTCGGTGAGATATATGAGTCGGCCAAATGCGATCGCGTTTTGTGTAATAGACGGGTAAAACAGCCATGGATAGACAATAAATTAAATCATATGATCGAAATTAGGGATGAACTATTCCGAAAGTGGAAAGATTTTCCAAATAGCATGTGTAGGAGACTGCAATATACTAGATATAGAAATAAAGTTAATAAACTAATAACGGTAGCAAAAAATAAATTTAGACAGGAAGAAATTTTTAAATGTAATAACGACTGTAAGAAAATTTGGTCAAAAATTAATATGTGGCTTGGAAGAAAAAAAGGTAACATAGACAGCACAATTTTAAAATATTTAGGTAAAACTGATAATATTGAAAATGTATGTAGTAATTTTTCAAAGACATTTACTGAAGAAATAAGTAATATAAAACACTCGTGCGATAAACAGTTTTTAGATAGGGAGAACTATGTAAAAGAAGCTAATATTAGTATAAGATATAGAAAGGTAAGTGCGTTATTAATAGAAAAACATATTGAAAATTTAAAATACCAAACATCCCCCGGTTCTGACGGGATAAGAATATCAGATATAAAATATATTAAATCTAAAATAAGCCCAGTATTAGCAAAGTTTGTTAATATGTGTGTTTCCCATGGTGCATACCCCGATGACCTCAAACTGTCCCTGATCCGACCTATTTTTAAACAGGGTAGCCACTTTGACTACTCGAACTATAGACCTATCGCCATACTATCGATCATTAATAAAATAACTGAGAAAGTTTTAGTTAACCAGATAACGCAGTTCCTAGAGAAAAATTCCTTACTATCAGACGTTCAGCATGGGTTCAGGAGGGGGAGGAGTACGGCGACGGCTTTGGCCAAGTTTACAGATTATATTTATAACAGCTTAAATAACAGAAACCAAGTCGTCGCTGTGTTTATCGACTTCAAAAAGGCCTTCGACACGCTCGACCATGATCAACTGATTCAGGCTATGCATGAATGTGGCGTGCGTGGGCCGATAAGTGCGTGGATGCGTTCCTACCTAGACAATAGGCGACTAACGACAGTGGTCAGTGGCAGGAGGGGGGAGGAAGCGGGGATAGTGTATGGTGTGCCGACCGGGTCGGTATTCGGTCCGATCGGCTACATCATGCATGTCAACAGCATGAGTAATGTTGTAAAGAATTGTACAATGTATATGTATGCAGATGACAATACAAAACATTATTTATGACATTAAGTGATGAAAAATTTGAAAATTACTATCGACTATCACGACGAGACTTCCAGATTATTCATGACATGATTAAAAGTGAAATTGAAAAAAGAAATACTAATTATCGGGAATCTATAAGTTCTGCTGAAAGACTCGCCATCGCCATTAGGTATGTTATTTATTTATTATTAAAATAAAATATATATATATATATATATTTATTATTTAACTGGTGAAAAGTGGGTGTCTATGTGCACCTCTGCCTACCCCTTCGGGGATTAAAAAAAGGCGTGACGTTGTGTGTGTGTTTATTTATTATTTTTGAATAGTTCGAGATTCAAACAGCTGGAAAAGTATCTTGAGGTTGAGGCAAGGGGTTGGCGTCAGACACGGGTCTCACATCAGGCAGGGGGCTGCTATCAGGCAAGGGACTGGCGTCAAGCACAGGTCTCACATCAGGCAGGGGGCTGCAATCAGGCAAGGGATTGGCGTCAAGCAAATGGCTGGTTTGATAATTTGTTGCACTTCTATAGCCAAAAGAAGACGAAGTGGAAGGCGTGGGGCAGTAGTAAGTATTCATTGAGTCATAGGACAATGCTTCTTCTTCAGCACGAGTAATTGTTTCAAAAAATTCTCTTTGGACTCGTAGTTGTAAATACTTTGGTAGATCACGTGTCTTTTGACAGAGACTTTCAAATAAATGAGATAATGCATCTTGTGGTCCATTAGCATCAGTAATATGCTTTCTTATTTCATCTCTTTCAGTTCGTCTTTGCTCGCGATTTTTCTCTCGGCGCTGAAGAATCTCTATAATTTCCAGTTGCTTGCTGTTCTTCTTCCCAGATTGAATTGTAGATGTTTCAGCCGGTGAGGGAGGTGATTCAACAACATCAGTATCCGTAATTATTGTATCAGAAGTGTTTTCAGTGTCGTTTCCTTGTATACGATCCGAAAAATTTGAAAAAGTCGCGTTATTTTCTCTGTGTGGCAGTAAAAATTCCATTAAATTCTCATATTTCCACGGATTCATATTTTGTGCTGCCTGTCCTGTAGTAGTCTTACGTCTTCGAAGAGCTTCTCTATGACTATCTCTTAATTTCTTCCAATGAGATTTCGCTTCCTTACCTAGAACAAAAAAAAAACATAATAATTGTATGTTACAGATATATGGCAACAGGAGATTCATACCACACCATAGCTTACAGTTACAGAGTAGGAAAAACCTCTGTAGCAAGGATAATCGAGGAAGTTGCCGATGCTATATGGGATTGTTTAGCGCCTATATATTTAGAAGAAATTAAAGATGAACATAAGTGGAGAAATATTGCTGAATTTTAAAACTTCATGTGACTTCCCTCATTGTGTTGGAGCTATTGACGGCAAGCATGTCACAATAAAAGCACCTCCAAACTGTGGATCAGATTATTTCAACTATCTTAAAGATCACTCAATAGTGCTTTTAGCGGTTACTGATAGTAAAAAAAAATTTATAATGATAGATATTGGATCAAAAGGCAAATTTAGTGATGGGGGAATATTACGAGAAAGCAACTTTGGTCAGAAGTTATATGCTGGTAATCTAAGGCCCGTATTAATAGTCCGATCTCAATACCGCTCTCAAGAACAATCTCAGCTGAGTCACTCTCAAGATGCGGACAGCATACCGCCACGCGCGCTCTCCGCGGGTGGATGTGTTAATCGATACCGTGCGATTTTACTTACGCTCTTGCGCATACCAGTTGTTTCACTAACCTAGTACGATTGTGGAAGCAGTAAGTGACTGTAAAAATATGACGAAGTGCAAAGTTTGTAGTCTGTTTTTATCAGTAAATAAAGATGACACAGTCAAGTGCAAAGGAAAGTGTGACGGTTACTTCCACACAAAGTGCATACGTAACATCAAGCTATTCATGGAGGAGGAAATATGTGATGCTTGTCGCAAGGATCAGAAGAAAACTTCCTCAACCCCTGACCCGAGGAAGCTAAGCCTTGATACCGAAAAAGTGGCAAACGAATCAATTCTGGTGCAACTCAATGACAAGTTGGCCATCTTATCTACCATGCAGCAAACTTTATCAGAATTGGCTATATCTGTCGAGTTTTATGCAAAGCAGTACCAAGTCCTTGTGGACGAAAAAGCTGCATCAGACCGCAAAATAAAAGACTTGGCTCAGAAAAATGTGTATCTGGAAAAATGTAATAAAGCTCTGGAAGAACGTGTCACGGCATTGGAGATCCAGGAGAAAGAAAGAAATGTAGAAATTGCTGGCTTAGAATGGCAGGAAGGAGAATCTTTGAAGCAAAAAGCCGTTACTATTGCTAAAACATTAAAGTTGAACCCAGAGAAAATTGTGCAGGTGTGGAGGGTAGGCGGAAAAAAGCCGAGCGCCAAGTCTGCTAAGCCAAGGCCCGTAATAATATCTTTGCAATCCAGAGAGGACCGTGAGGAATGGCTGGCGAAGCGCAAACAAAGGTTTACTAATGGGGACCTATACAACAACCAAAACAACACTCCCATTTATATCAATGAAGAGCTACCATATCACATTCGCCAATTGTTCTGGGCGGCAAAAACGGAGCTTAAACCAGCATATAAGTACGTATGGATTGATCATGGCAAGATATTGATACGTAAAAGCGATGAGAATAGGAAGGTCTACTCAATACGCTCCGAGGACGATATTAAACGTTTAAAAGAAGACGGCAATTAGCACGCAGCGTTAGACTGCGTTTAGCCTACAGGATGATTTAAATCCCATCGTCGTTTTATGGAAACACGAAATAAGGATATACTTTCTGCAATTTCGCCGGATGTTAACTATAATAGATACATAGATAACACAACATGGTACATAAACATAAACGATTCGAATAACTACTTCAATATCATTCACCTAAACATAAGATCGCTAAGAAAGCATTTTAGTGAGTTGCTGGTACTACTCAACCCATGCATATCAAACATCGACGTAATAATACTCACAGAGATTAATATTAAAGAATCTGAAATGCCGCTATTTCCTATACCTAACTTTGAACAACACTGGAATACACGAGAAACACAAAGAGGAGGCGGTATTTTAATTTACACCCGACATGAGATAAATATTACGACGTCAAGTATTAATGGCATTGCTGGCGAATACGTACATGGCCAGATACAAGGAGCAAACAAACGTGACACTCATATAGTAGCGATTTATCGACCACCCAAGACAAATAAGAATAAATTTGTAGAAGAAATAGAGCAGATTCTAAAAACAATACCAAAAAACTGTGATGCCATACTGATTGGAGACTCAAATTTGAACCTTAACGGAGAAACAAGTTCTGCTCTGGGTTTATACCAGAACACCCTGTGTGCGCATGGATTTCAATGCACAATAACCGATAACACGCGAGAGGAAATATTGGACGGGCGGCTTGTGACGTCATGCATCGATCATCTGTGGGTTCGCAGCCGTCGACCGGTTCTAGAAGCCTACCTACTTACCTGCAAAATATCAGATCATTACCTAATTGGCGTTCGAATGGAGGATAGCTTAGCCTCAAGTTCAGGGAACCAATGTAATGATAAGTTAACAGTGTTAAATAATAAAATAGTGCGAGAAAAACTAGATGCAGTGTGCTGGGAGGCCCTATGTGAGTACGATTGCCCTGTATTGTTGTACGAAAAGCTTTGTTTAATTTTCGGTGAGATATATGAGTCGGCCAAATGCGATCGCGTTTTGTGTAATAGACGGGTAAAACAGCCATGGATAGACAATAAATTAAATCATATGATCGAAATTAGGGATGAACTATTCCGAAAGTGGAAAGATTTTCCAAATAGCATGTGTAGGAGACTGCAATATACTAGATATAGAAATAAAGTTAATAAACTAATAACGGTAGCAAAAAATAAATTTAGACAGGAAGAAATTTTTAAATGTAATAACGACTGTAAGAAAATTTGGTCAAAAATTAATATGTGGCTTGGAAGAAAAAAAGGTAACATAGACAGCACAATTTTAAAATATTTAGGTAAAACTGATAATATTGAAAATGTATGTAGTAATTTTTCAAAGACATTTACTGAAGAAATAAGTAATATAAAACACTCGTGCGATAAACAGTTTTTAGATAGGGAGAACTATGTAAAAGAAGCTAATATTAGTATAAGATATAGAAAGGTAAGTGCGTTATTAATAGAAAAACATATTGAAAATTTAAAATACCAAACATCCCCCGGTTCTGACGGGATAAGAATATCAGATATAAAATATATTAAATCTAAAATAAGCCCAGTATTAGCAAAGTTTGTTAATATGTGTGTTTCCCATGGTGCATACCCCGATGACCTCAAACTGTCCCTGATCCGACCTATTTTTAAACAGGGTAGCCACTTTGACTACTCGAACTATAGACCTATCGCCATACTATCGATCATTAATAAAATAACTGAGAAAGTTTTAGTTAACCAGATAACGCAGTTCCTAGAGAAAAATTCCTTACTATCAGACGTTCAGCATGGGTTCAGGAGGGGGAGGAGTACGGCGACGGCTTTGGCCAAGTTTACAGATTATATTTATAACAGCTTAAATAACAGAAACCAAGTCGTCGCTGTGTTTATCGACTTCAAAAAGGCCTTCGACACGCTCGACCATGATCAACTGATTCAGGCTATGCATGAATGTGGCGTGCGTGGGCCGATAAGTGCGTGGATGCGTTCCTACCTAGACAATAGGCGACTAACGACAGTGGTCAGTGGCAGGAGGGGGGAGGAAGCGGGGATAGTGTATGGTGTGCCGACCGGGTCGGTATTCGGTCCGATCGGCTACATCATGCATGTCAACAGCATGAGTAATGTTGTAAAGAATTGTACAATGTATATGTATGCAGATGACACCTGTTTACTTTTTTCTCATAAGGACCTAAAAGTAATTGAATCCAGTATACAATCAGACTTGGAGAAAATAATTAAGTGGGCCCATGACAACGGAATAATTATTAACCTAAACAAAACCAAATGCGTACATATACGTTCCCCACATAACAGGAACAAAAATTGTAACATTAAAATTATAGGGCATAGCTATGATTGTTTACATGATCAGGGTAGCAGCTGTAACTGCGAGGAAATTCTATTTGTTGATAAATATAAGTACCTAGGATTAACTGTCGAACAGAATATGTCCTGGCAGACGCATATAGACAATGTATGTAATAAGCTTAGATCGGTCTTAAGCAACTTTTACCATCTGAGATCAATAGTAAATAGGGCCACTCTTTATACTGTCTATTATGCGCTCGTAGATACGATTATTTCTTATGGTCTTAGCAGTTACGGCTGCACCTTCAAATCTTACTTGGAACAAATAAAAATGATTCAAATAAGAATAATGAAAACTTTAGTAGATGTAAAAACAAAAAATAATTGTAAAGGAAACTACGATGAATTGTTCAAAATATGTAACCTTCTTCCAATTAAGTATAAAATAAAATTTGCAATTTTAATGGAAAACTACAATAATAGTTTATTCAAAAACCCTGTAATTTACAACAAAAACACTCGGAATATGAAAAATAAAAAGTTAACTGTCCCACCAGTAAACAACTATTATGGAAAAAGGACAAGACAGTACTTAGTCCCTACTATACTAAATGAAATGTCAGTGGAAGTAAGGTCATCACAATATGCTAGTAAAATGCTTTATAAAAAGTGTGTAGCTTCTGAATTAATGAACCAGTTTGTAACCAGTACCATAAATTTATCCTAATTTAAGTTAAGTATCTTCTTTACTTTTCTATGTAAACTAAATTGAGAGTAAATCTGCCAACAAACTATTATTTAGTTTGGCGGAAATGAGACTATTTGGAAATGTATGCACCTTTTACAGAATAAACAATTATTTATTTTATTTATTTATTTTATCTCAAGTTCGTGGCTAATTAATAGACGGATTTTGAGCGCGTATCACCTGAGAGCGGTTTCAAGTTCAGCATCTCAAGATCCAGAGATGTTGAGATGCTGTACTCAAAGTAAGCGCCATTTTTTTAATTTTTACTCTTTATAATTGATAAACTTTTATTTCTTTTTTCCGAAATTAATATTTAACTTGTGATTTTGTTATAATTAAATGAATTATTAAGGTATTGGTTTGTTTATTCAAATTACTGAAAATAATTTTCAATTATGCTCCGCCTAAGCAAAAAGCCATCTCTACTGCTTGTTACTACATTCTCTGTAGCATCTTCTTGCTCATCAGTTTCAGTAGAGTCGAAGGTCATTACATCATTTAACCTTAATGATATGTTGTGAAGAACTGCGCAGGCTACAATTATATTTGACACTGTAACTAATTTGTTTCCTAGGCCTCTTGATAGACATCTTGTTTTTATTTGAGCCCGGTTGTATCTGATTGAGGGAGGGTCTTCAGGTTCTGGCCTAATTGGTGTGAGGACAAAAGGCAATGTAGGGTATCCACTGTCACCAACCAGCCTTCCAGTAAGAATACCTTGAGTGTATTTCGTGTACAGTGCAGACATCTGAAATATTCTTGAATCATGCATGCTGCCGGCCCATCGAGCAATAATATCTAATATTTCTGTCCTGGGGCCAACAGTAGCTTGCACATTGATGGAAAAGTCACACTTTCTGTTGCGGTACACCTCGTGATGCTCACATCCTGGTGTCGACACGATCTTCACATGTGTGCAGTCAATGGCACCATCAATTCCTGGCAGTCCAGGCCAGCGTCCATGCTTCCCTAACTCTTTGAAGAGCTCTCTATTTATATCAGCTTCTGCCCCTTGAGGAAACTTAATAAAGCTTCTGTTTAGCTGGGCTAACAGTCTTGATACCTTCGTTATAATATTGGAGGCTGTAGGTTGTGAAACATGTGTTAGATCACCACAGACAATCTGAAAAGAAGTAGATACAAATGTAAGTTTCTTAACAAAATATCCATCGCTATTAAAAAACTAACAACCATAAGTCACAATAAGTCAGGTAAGAAAATTAGGTAACATTGTAAATAGATAGATAGAGAACACTTTATTGCACAGAAAACAGGAAAAAGCAATACAATTTTTTTTTATTAAATAATTAATTAAAATTAATTTATCTAAGTAAAACTATTCAAGGCTTACCTGAAATGATGCTGTAGCATAAAATCTCAATGTCAAGAGTACCGCTATTTCTGGTGCTATTGGAAGACCTCTGTTGTCCTCTTTTTGCAGGTGACTCCTAATAAGAGATGTGATATATAAAACAGATTCTTGACTGAATCTGTATCTTTTCTTGAATCTTTCAGCAGCCATTTGAAAAGGATTCTGGGCGTCTCTTATGTAAATTTTTGGCAAACGAATTCTTTCTGGCCATAAAATATCATCGAAGTGATCGATATCTTCGTAATAATCAATTTCGTTTATAATATTTTCAATATCCATAATCGCAGCTAACACTCGCAAGTATGTTACAAGCACTCAAGTCACCATCGGACTACACTCAGCAAATACGCACTCAAACGACATCTCAAGAGCTCTCCTAAGTGCCGAGTTTGATTTATTAATACGACGTCACTCAAGTGATGACGGCTTCTAATCAGTGAACTCAAGTTTGGTTTATTAATTAGTACAGCATCTTAAGAGCGCTATTAAGAGCGCTCTCAGCGGTAAGAGCGGTTTATTAATACGGACCTAAATCTTCCGCCTGATGAAGCACTTGTAGAAGGTGGCATCGAGGTTCCATATGTCTTTATCGGGGATGAAGCATTCCCTTTATTATGTAATTTGATGAGACCATTTCCCAGAGAAAACAATATTACACAAAATAAAAGAATTTATAATTATCGTCTTTGTCGAGCAAGACGAGTGGTCGAAAATGCGTTTGGAATTCTGAGTGTCCGTTGGAGAGTTTACAAACGACCTTTTGAGTGCAAAGTAGATACAGCCATAAAAATAGTGAAGGCAACTTGTGTGCTACATAATTATTTAATGGAACATAGTTTCACCTACAATTCTGTGACAAATGAAGATATAGCAGCATCTCCAGTTGAGAACCAACTTTTTGATTTAACACATTCGGGATTTAGAAGTTCTAATGACAGTTTTTTTTATCAGGGAAGAATTTTGCAATTATTTTAATCATGCGCATGTTTTGAGCTGGCAAAATGCCCGTGTCACAATTTAAACAAATATTAAGTTTGTGTCTACTAGTAGGTGTGTAATAAATAAATATTAAGTTTGTAGATTTAAAAGTAATATTTTTATAATATTAAATTAGTAACAAAAAAATAAGTAAACAAGTATTTACTCACCATTCGCCATTTCACATTCCCTCGCAATCTTTTCACAAGCCAAATTCTTTTTTACCGATGTTTCTGTACGATATATCGCTCATTTTCCATAAACAGGGGTGTAGCTTGACTTTTTCAATAAATAACTCCATAATTAAACCAAATATTATTGACTAAATAAAAATAAAGCTGCCTGTCGTGGTCATCAAATGCACGCGTGCGCCACGAAACCTAGCAATTGACAAAATGGCGCAGGCGTCGCTCGCTTGCTTCCCCGCCCGTCCCACCTCCCGCAGTGAAGCCCGTGTCCGTAGATTGCAGTGGCATGTGTGTAGCCTCTCCGTGCGCCGTGCCACGCTAAACATAGTCGTGGGTCTTCGTGTAGGTACTCCAGTGGAAACGTAGACCCACGTTGTCAAACAAATGAATACACGCAGCTAAAATGCGCCGCGTGCCCGTGCACAGCATGCACCGCGGTGGGGCCGCGCCTTTACAGCAAATGATATATCGGGCCTTGAAACAGAACACAAAAATAGCAATGACCCGATAGCTTCCCTGTATGGAAAGTTTACAGGACTTTCATCTACATTCTTTGTAATAACTACATTTATGTCTGCTGGTGTGCTTACAGGGTTTGCATTTTGCATAGAGAACTTATTAATTACGTGCTGGATGTAATTACTTTGACAAATACATATGCAATTGTTCAACCTTTGTATTTCCATGCCGACAAAATATGTTAAATTCAACTGTTTAATTTTAAATTCTTGTTTCAAATAGTCAATAATTTTTTTAATAACTTGTTGGCTTTCTGATACTACCAGTGCATCATCAATATAGATAATTAAGAACACTCTAACTCCTTTAAAAAATCCAATATATAAACAGTTTTCAGCATGTGATTGTATGAAACCATATTTCTTTAAGAAATCACTAAAACGTTTATTCCAACATCTAGATGCCTGTTTAAGGCCATACAATGACTTATTTAATTTCAAAACAGAATTACTGTTCACCTTTACACCTTCTGGTATATCTATATAAATATCCTCTTCAAGATAGCCATTTAGAAATGCAGTTTTTACATCAAATTGTTAAATTTCTAAGTTATACTTTGCTGCAATAGATAGAATAATTCTTATTGAGTCATACCTGGTAGTGGGGGAGAAGATTTCTTGATAGTCAACCCCTTTTACTTGACTAAATCCTCGTGCACACAGACGAGCTTTGTAACGTGTAACCTGGCCACTTTTATCCTTCTTTATAGCAAAAATCCACTTGGTAGTAAGTGTACGCTGACCCAAGTTCTCAACTGTGAACCAAGTTTCATTTTCTTCTAATGCCATCAGCTCTTCTTGAATGGCCTTGGACCATTCTTCTTTGTGTGAACTTGTCATTGCTTCTTCATATGTTTGTGGCAATGAAAACTCAATGAGATTTGCCTCAAAGTTTCTGTTGTTTCTCGGTCTTAGATTCACATAAGACGGTTCTACACCTTCTATTTCTCGAGACGGTTCATAGGAAAGATCATCACTATCATAGCTTTGCATGCTGTCTTCAATCTCCCTTGATAGACTTTCTAACAGTGTGACATCTTTTTCGCTCATCACTGAGCTCTCATTTTCTTTTTCTGTATTTTGTTTCTCTTCATCAAGAACATATATTTGCGTTATATTCTCTCTAATCTCTGGAACTTTATCTTCATCAAAAATGACATTTCTTGATACTTTCACTTGTTTTGTGCTCGTATTGTACATTCTATAATTGGTATTATCATAACCAACAAGTATCATCTTCTCACTCTTCTTGTCTAATTTTGTTCTTAACTGGTCAGTAACATGAACTTAGCCTGCACTACCAAATACTTTCACATGACCCAACTGAGGTTTCATTCCATTCCATAACTCATAGGGGGTCTTATTAGGAGTCTGACTTGAAGAAGTTCTGTTCAATATATACACTGCACAATTCACAGCTTGACTTGACAGTAGAGCCATGTGGTTTATTCATCTCAGCGACTAATCCATTTTTGGGAGCTTCACCCGACGGCCTTCTCGGAGATGAAACAATAATTGAAGTAAAGTGTCCATATACATCCAGGAATATGGAAATTACTACTGTCTCAGTGCCTTACTTAGAAGAAATAAATGGTGAATATGCCCTAAAAAAAAAACCATCCATACTATACCCAAATACAGGGCCAGTTATTCTGCAGTGGCAGAAAATATTGCAATTTAATAATTTATACGTTTAAAAGTATGAAAGTTGTTTATGTATACAAAGATGAAGCATTTATTGCCAACATGGTATCTTTATTAGAAATATTTTATAAAACACACTTTGAGAATGCACTGTTAGAAAAGATCCTATATAAAAATTATGAAAAATTAAGGCCAAATAGGCCTTCATTATTCATTATTGTTATACAGAATCCTTTCTAACTCTGCAGCCTGTATGAAAATGTATGAAAATAAAAAGCAGTATCTTGTACAATGAAATAGTTTTATTTTTTCATAATAGTTTCCTTAAAATTACAGCACATAAAACAAACAAAAAATATTTTGGATGCTAATGGTATGTAGCTATGATGTAAATAATTCTTTAAAATTTTATAACTTTTTATAAGCCCTATAATACGTTCTATGTGAACCCTCTTACTAGCTAATTTCCGGTCTTGCAATACCGTCAAACCAGGAAGTTGAGCTTTTCCTTTTAGAAATGTTGGTATATTTACTGTAACATCCTTATCAGTGAATAAATCCTGTATGTTAAAGCCATCAGATCAGCGAGTATACTGTCACCAGGTTCACACTTTTCTATTAGGGTGCTGCGTTCGACTGTTTGTCGGTCAGTGTATTCATGCTGTATTTTTTTAATATCTCTGGTGTGTAGTATTGTACTAAATCTTGTTCAGGCCAAATGTCGATCTTACTCCACAGTTGATGCAGAAAATTGATAAAGGTAATGAATATGTTCGAAACGGTGGTTGGACTTACATTGAAAAATCGGCTGAGTTCGAAGTTACATTTATCTTTTCTTAATTTCATCATTGTTAGAAAGAATTGGTCTTCTAAAGACACATTTATTACATTACTACCATAATACTTTATTTTGTTTATCATTGGACACAAAGTTAAATAGACAAAATGAAATTTTCTGTACGATTCAAACCCCGTGTAAAATAATATTGCCTCGTCATCATACAAAAATCGTTGTATGTATCCATAGGTTGATTCGTAATTTATTTGTGTACCTATTTCAGTACTATGGTTCTCCAATAAAAGATTAGATGAGGTGTTGTTTGCAGTGGCAATTTCAATATCTACGTGGGCTTGTACACCTGATGTGCTTGGTGTTTCTGCGGCAGAGAAGAGTATTCTTCGGCTTCTTTCTTCATACCGTGCTCGCCGCTCTTTAGCCAATGTACTTTCCTCTTTCTGTTTGGGAAAAGAAAGTATAGTTGGCACAGCAGTGCTTCTTAGAAACTTCTTGTGAGGCTGTGATCCTACAACAAAATCGTTTAGGTTAAAATATTATTCTACTGTGATCAGCGTTACTGATGTTGTAGATGATATGATATCATAGCATATACTAACCAGTGTAAGCACTTTCACCGAAGTAGTCTGCAGATGTGAAATGATCGGAACATAACTTCGACCATTTAGACGCCGTCCAATTTTTCCGTCCGAGGGCCCTTTCCCACAACTTTCTTCGTTTGTTATCTTTCGGGAATGCATGATTTCCTTTATTTTTACATCCAAAGGCAGCACACATAGTAATTTTAGAGAGATTTTAGAGAAAAACGCAAGTGTAAACAAATAAATGTATGGGCTTTGACAGCTTTGACAGATCAGTTAGGCTTTCTCGATCATACGCCCTCTGTCGGGATAAAAAGTCAGTATTCTTCCCCATTGACTGTGGCCTGTCTAATGTACCATCTGGGCGCAGCACGACGCATTGGCATAAGGCTTTCACGTTTTCTCTCGAGTGGTGCTCCAGAATCAAGGCCATGTCAGTGCTGAAGAGTATAACTGACGCACAGTATTCGAACATGAAGTTGGCTAGCTCGATTGAAATATGTTTTGGTATTTCGTCCGTTTCAATGATCTTTTTTACGAGCGCTTCGCATAACTCTGTGTATTTATTTAGTTTGGTTTTTTCGTCCAGTGACGCAATAATACTGTTTAAAGTGAAGAAGACGATTATTTATTAATTAATATATTATATTTTCATATCAACATGAACTAGACACATATCGCAAGACAGCTTTTTTAGACAGAATCAAACCATAGCTAAAGTGTAAGCGGCCAATATAAATCTACAAAGGTTTACAACCTCAACACGCCTCCTTAGATTTATATTTTATTATGGCAACGCTAATCAACATTATTAAACATTGCAAGTATGGCAATATCAAATCAAGTTATATTTAACATTTGCCTGAATTTAAAGAATTTTATGTTTCCTAACGCTTTGGTAAAAATATCTGCAACGTTATCTTCCGAATCTACTTTAACAATATCAATAGTTCCATTCTTAACATTCTCGTGAACATAATGATAATGCACTTCAATATGCTTCGAGTTCTTTGTGAAATTACCATACTTAGCAATAGTTACAGCACCTGAATTATCTTCATAAATGTTTACAGGAGCATGAAACTTTATAAAAACATCATCAAGTATACTACGTAGTAAGCTTATTTCAGTTACAGCTTCTGACAACGCTATGTATTCAGCAAAAGTGGAAGATTTAGTCACAGTAATTTGTTTCTTTGACTTCCAGTACACAGCATTACCATATAATCGAATCACAAAACCAGTAGTAGATTTACGGTCTACAATATCTCCAGCCCAATCGGCATCTACGTAACAATCCATTATAGTAGCTTTTAAATTCTGATAATATGTGAGCTTGAGATTTTTAGTCAAGTATAAGTACTTTAAAACACGCAATGCATATTTGAAATGAATTTCACCATAGCAGTTCTGAAATCTGCTCAAGTAGTTGACACAAAAGGCAACGTCTGGTCGAGTGCCAGAACTAATGTATAACAAAGCTCCGATCAAGTTCCTGTATTTAAAATCATCATTTAGTAATTCACATTTCTCAAGTTTGGCATTAATCTCCATAGGGGTTTTAAATAATTTAGAATTCTCAATTTCATATTTTTTGGCTAACGACTCTATGTATTTTTCCTGGCTTAAGGTCAAAGTATTATTTTTTGCATAGTCATACTCTATATCAATACCTATGTAGTTCCTAACCTTTCCCATGTCCGTCATTCTAAAATGGTTACTTAATTTATTTTTAATTATAGCAACAGTGTGCTCATCTTTGCTAGTTATCAATAAGTCATCGACATATACTAAAATATATACAGTACAGTTATCATCTGTTTTGACATAAAGACAATAGTCATATCTGCTCCTTTGAAAGCCAATAGTTGTTACAAAATCATTAAAACATTCGTACCAAGCTCGCGGGCTTTCTTTTAAACCATAAAGAGATTTATACAGTTTATATACTTTGTCAGTACCGTCTTCATAACCAAGAGGCTGTTTAACATACACTTCTGATAAAACTTTACCGTTTAGAAAAGCAGTCTCTACGTCCATTTGATGTACATGTAAATTAAATTGGCAACAATACGATAGCAGTAATTTTAAAGTATGCATCCTAGCAACAGGTGAATACGTATCATCAATATTAGTGGTTTGTTGAAACCCTCTAACCACTAACCTGGCTTTATATAGATCAGCGGACTTCTTTTTGTACACCCATTTTACATCTAGTACCTCTTTTTCCTGTGGTGCATTTACTAAAGTCCAAGTATCATTTTTAACTAGGCTGTTCATCTCACGGTCCATAGCTTCTTTCCATTCTTCAGCCTCGTCACACGTAGTCGCCTCGTGAAAAGTATCTGGAATCATCGCATCACAATAATTAGCAGTTATACAATAGTAGCCAAATTCTTCATCAAATCGGAGTGGTGCTTTAATTTGTCTCTTCGAGGTTCTCTTTTCATTATTTATGATCTCTGTACTGACGTTATTATTCGGTACCATGTCTTCTGTTTCAATTTTATCTAGGGTATCTTCCCATTTTTCTTCATCTACATTATTTTCTTCTTCATTATCATCAAATGCAATAAGCTTAACATCTTCCTCAATTATATCCACGTGTCTTGCAATTACAACTCTATTATTGATTAGTACTCTGTATCCAACATCTGTATATCCAAGTAAAATTCCTATCTCTGCTTTTTTGTCCCATTTTGATACTCTTTTTTCTTCAGGTACTCTTACATAAACTTTACTACCGTACATTCTCAAATATTTTGCAGTTGGTTTTTCATGAAAAAATAATTCAAATGGCGTCTTTCTTTCTGGGGTATTTGTCATTATACGATTTTTTAAATAAGCAGCGGTCTTAATAGCTTCTGGCCAATAACGCCTGTCAACCTTAGCTTCAGCTAAGAGGCATCGTGCCATATCCATTATAGATCTATTATATCTTTCTGCAGTTCCATTTAACTCATGTACGTATGCTGGGCACGGCTTAATCATTATTCCTTTTTCTCTTGCGAAATTAAATATTCTGCTATTTATGTATTCTTTTCCGTTGTCACATCTTAGTTCTTTGATCATTTTTCCTGTAATATTTTGCATTTGATTGACATATTCTTCGAAACATTCATATACTTGTTCCTTTGATTGAATACAATACACTCTCGCTATCTTGCTATAATCATCTATGAATGACAAGAAATATTTTTCTCCCCGATATCCTGTAGCTCTATGTGGTCCGTTAACATCCGTGTGCACAATATCTAATATACCTTCTGCCTTTGTTCTATTATTGCTAAATGGCAAATTGTGCATCTTATTTTCGACGCATATAGCACACTTCATATAATCCGTTTCTATTTGTTTAGGTAATCCATCTAATATTTGGTTTTTACACATCATGTCAAGATAATTGAAGTTTATATGACCAAATGTTCGGTGCAGCTTTTCTTTCAATGTCGTATTACAATTTGCTGCATTTACGCCTATTTCCTTGCAGACAAAACTGGTTACTTTGTACAGTCTCTCATCTTTCTTCGCAATTGCAATCAATTCTCTATTCTTGTTAAATATCTTCGTTAAATATCCCGTCGAAACAATTGTGTGATTATCTGTTATCTTCGAATAGCTTAATAAGTTTGCTTTCATCTCTTTTACGTAAAATACATTGTCTATTATCACCTGATTTCTGTTCTTATAAACAGGAAAGTAAGTTTTAATGCTTCCAACCTTTGTCGCTTTCAATATTCTTCCATCACCAACCTTGACGTTTATTGGTTCTTTTAATGTCACATATTTATCGAAGTATTCGTCGGTGTTTATTATGTGGTCTGTACATCCACTGTCTAGAAGCCAATTTATTTGTCCTGGCTTAAGAGGAGTATCTTCATTAATCGTCGAATTGTTGACAACGCAAGTGTGAAAACTCTTTTTATAATATTCCGTATTATAGTAATTTCCTCTCCCTCTGTTGGGTCCGAAATTGTGGTGACTACGTCCACGACCACGACTTCGAGCATAATGTCCACGGCCACGACCTCTGTGTCCGTGCCAACAGTCTCTTTGTATATGCCCAACTTTTCCGCAGGTAAAACATGTTTGTTTGTTCTCAGATTCTACTTTAAAAGCGTTCGAGGTACCCGGCATTTCTTCGTCTACACTTTGGATTTTCTTCATTCTAATTTTACTTTTTAAATATTCTACGGTTCTATCTTTTTCTGGCAAAACATCTATTAAATCGCCAATATAACTGTAATTTCCGGGCAATGCCTTTAACATATAATTTAATTTTTCACTTTCCGACATCATGGCGCCGGCTTTTTTTAAATCGTTGACACATCGTTCGAATTCGTCGAAGAAAATGTTAGTATCGGAATATTTCACTAGCTTTATATTTTCTAAATTGTTTCTGCATACAATTTGCAATGCTGTAGATTGCTTTAAATACATCTCGTCGAATTTTAATATAATTTTGTATGCTGACTCTAGCTCGCTAATGTATTCCAACTGTTGGTTGGTAATCGCACTGTATATGTAATTTGTAGCTTGAATATCCATCTCATCCCACTTAGTAGCATCATCTTTTTCAGTTTTTATTCTAATAGCTACTTCCTTACATTTTTTAAATTCAAAAAATTTCAATAGCCGAATTTTCCAATTGGCATAATCCGTTCCGTCGAAAATTGGTATTACTATATTTTTAGCGTCAGGAGTAGCCAAAGAATAAAAAAATACGAATCACAAAAACCTAACCTTTATTTCTCAAACAAATTCTCAGACAAAATAACCAAAAAGAACAAATCCACATTTTCTCTAAATCATACGGAATAATCGCAAAATTACACACGTCAAATAAATGAAATTAAATAAAGAAAATAAGTAGCTCACGTGACCAGGGCTCGTAACCAATTACGCAGACTAAGTGCAGATGTTTCTCTCCGGAGCGCTCGCGATCGAATGGAAACGAGTTCTGGTGACGTGCGCCTTTTTATAGGCGGCGGGTTCCAGTAGGTTCGCCGGTAGGGGAGATTGCTTATACGGCCTCTCCTGACTCAGGGTCGTCCTCGACCCGAGCTTCAGAAGCAGTGGTGCCGCTTGTTGCCGCGACGACTTCGAGCAGGGGCATTGACGGCCCAGCTGAAGGACCAGCCGCAGGTGTTGACGGCCTTGCATCTGTCTCATCATCTGCAAGGAGAACCTGCATTAGAAGAGTCACTTTTCACTTGACTCGGCACTCGTCAACACACATTCTCTTTCAAAAACCATTCAATTAATTCATACTTCGTCGGTTACTCATCATCATCATAATTACAATCATAATCATCTCCTCCTATCGAGACGTCTCATACAACTAAATAGGCAATCAAAAAGGGCCCTCTTTACCAACTTTATTCTTCATCTTCACACCTCCGCCTCGCGGAAGCCAGTCGCTCCCACAACATGGCACGACGCGCGACTGCTCAGCTAGCGACGTGCATGGCGGACGTCACACGTCAAAGCAGGGGCGGACGACACACGTCAACGCAGGGGCGGACGACACACGTCAACGCAGGGGCGGACGACACACGTCAACGCAGGGGCGGACGACACACGTCAACGCAGGGGCGGACGACACACGTCAACGCAGGGGCGGACGACACACGTCAACGCAGGGGCGGACGACACACGTCAACGCAGGGGCGGACGACACACGTCAACGCAGGGGCGGACGACACACGTCAACGCAGGGGCGGACGACACACGTCAACGCCTGGACGGACGACACACGTCAACGTCCTAACGTGGCTATTCCACACACAGAGACACGCACCTCATCCAATACGCACTGTACCGTTCGCCGCACTTCTATACCTAACCTTATCGGTATTTAGTTTTTTTTTTCTGATTTTATTTTACTTCTGATTTATGTAACAAGCGACAAGCTGAAGCGCGTTAGATTTATGAAAATAGAGAGCTAGACAACTAAGTTAGCAAGGCTAAGAGAGCAATATGATTTGAGAATAACGACGAGCCATACAGCAACGCTTTTATTGGACGGAGAGGGTCACGATGCCACTCACCAGCGAAAAAAGCGGCACAGGTCTCGGGGCACCACTCTCCCCGCCACGGCACCATGTATTGCGCCGCAGCCTGCGTGGTCTTGCCGTAACCTCCACTGAGCAGCTGAAGCTCGTAACGGCCACTCGGCAGGATTTTCACCACCTTGTATGGACCGCGCATCCCAGGGTCCAACTTTCCTGTTGACTGGGAATATTTAACCACAAACACAAAATCGTTACGTTAATATTCACAGGTAGCACGCCTATGCCGATTGGCATACTAGTCTTTGCTGATTTGGTCGTCATGCGTAGGTTGTCAGGCTGTCTTCCAGGCTTACGAACTGCAGAGTTTACAACATTGCGAGTTCCTTTAAATCGAAAGAGTGGTACTTACTCCTGGTACCTTGGGTAACTTTGCTGTAGTGCGCGACCACTCATTTCTTACCGTCCTGGTGAGCTTAGAGAAGTACGACTCCGTTCTGCACTGCACTCATCTGCATGAAACTTGTTGGGGAGACTGAGACTAAAATGGCTAGGACTAGTTCACCACGGAGTGTCGAATGAGGTCCGGCAGAACTTCCACATGCACTGGGCCCCAATCAAAGCTGACCTCCTTCTTGGTCAATTGAGAGCTGCTGATGGCCTTTGTGGCGTACTCTTTAATATACCGGAAGGCGGCAAGCCAAGAAACCGGATCACCTGATTTGTTCTCGGGTGGATTGGAGTTAGTGACCGTTTGTATTTTTCGCGAGCTTGGCCTAACCTGACCCTTACTAACAATTGTACCTAAGTTCACAGAAAATCCGGCCTGTGTACGTGTTTTCAATACGCTCCGTAACAATTCGATGCCCACTGTTACAGTGTGGCTCAGAATGTCTACGTACGCCAATTACTTGCCACTATTTAAAAGACTAACAGAACTGTCACGCGTGTTTACTAAAATTATGGGACATGCATACCCAGACTGCGACTTGCTAACGACACCTTTCGCCAAAATCAACAGGTCAGCCATCTGACGGACTTTAAGTTTTTCTTGACTTGTAGGGCCGATAGAAGACCGAAATGGAGCTAGTAAGCCGTGTCATACGTCACCGAGTTTTACAGTCGAAGCGGCTGTACCAGAAATCAAGAACCCAAAAAACTTATTGAGCGGTGAATTTATTTACCTCAAGGTGTCCGGGCGCTTCGACTGTATTGACGTGAGAGGGTAGTTTTGCAGAATGCGTTAGATGCTTCCAATTTTTTGTACGAACGTACGTCTCGGATGTGTTCATACGGGAAGACACGACTAGGTCACTAAATTGTAAACAACTGTGACGGGGAACGTGGCGAAAATTTATTTCTCGCTAATACCTTTAAGGGTGCAACTTCTCGATTTAGGTTTAAACGAAAGATATTTTAAAAAAATTAAAAGAAATCAGTGGCAAGTTCAGAGCGCCGCTATCAATTATGACGTTGATGGGTATGCCGTGTAAATCACTTTGGTGACGTTACTGTTATTGTTTGTTGACTTCGTTAACATTATGTGGATTTCGGGACTGAGCGCGCCTTGCTGAAACATGTGGCCTCCGTATGGCCTGGTTTATTGCAAAACGCGCAAACGCTAGCATTCGTATTAGGTCTTGACAGGTTAGAGGTCATGCTAGGCTTTGTAGGGCAGTCACGACCCAAATGACCTTTTTGATTACATAAAAAGCATTTAATATCAGTGCGGATACCAGACGAATTTTGAGAGAATTGTCTTTTCAGTGGGGGTCGAGAACGTGCATCTAGCCTGGCTTGTCTTGGTTTGTTGTAAATCGAGAGGAATGAAACGATACTTTCAGGTGTGAGCGATGCATTGGCAGCAGCTGCGCGGACTTGCGGGCTGTCGATTCCGCGGATGACAATCAACGTTCTCAGCTCATCACTAAGGCCCTGCACTATTCTTAAGCGCAGTAGCGTGCGACGCGCGTATTCCGCATATGTAGGGTAGTTGTCAGATGTATTTTTCATGGCATCAAATAATATGTTGGCGAAGTCTAACTTGCTTGGGCAAAGCGGTTTGAATTCCGATTTAAAATTAGACCATGTTCTATCGTTTGTGACCCACTCTGACAACCACACTTTAGCGTCACCTTTGAGACACAACGCAACGCGAGACAAGCACTCGTGGTCACTCCAGCTATTTGCATTTAGAGCGCGATCAACTTCCTCGCACCACACGTCGATGTTATTGACGTTAGGGTCGAAGTTTGACACAAAATAATTAAGCGACCTTATGGGTTGAGTGGATTTTATAGCTTCAACTATGGCCTGTGCGATAGTAGATGCTTCGGAATGCTGTGCGACTGATGCGATAGAGGGACCACGATTGTTATGAGTTGTACAATCCGCCACTGGGGCCACTGGGGGTACATTTGGTAAGCGAGTTGGAGTGAAAGAATGCTCTGGAGTGGGAAGCTCTTTGACCCCAGGCTGAACACTTAACGTGGTACTATTTTCGGTCGTTTTCCGTGCTGCTGGCTTGGGGGACGGTCTACTAGGAGAGCGTTTACGAGTGTAGTGGCGGTAAGAAGATCGACTGTCAGTACAACGGTAATTACTCGAGTTCGAGCGATCCCTCCGCCAATCAGCAGCACGGAATCTATGACGATCCCGGACATTACTTCGTGTTCGAGACCGACACCTGTAATGCGACCCTGAACGCAACCGCCTTCGACCGCGAGACGCGTTTCGCGAACGAGAGCGCAACCGGACACGCGAGCCACTTCGCGAACGACGTCTTGTCCTGCCACGGGACTGGCTACGGGTCATTGTGCAATGCACGTAGACAGGAAACTTATCTTTGAAGCTTTAGGTTTAAACGTTGCCAAAGCAATCAACAGAAAGCCGTTACGGAACAAAAAGATAAAAATCGTTAAGAAAATGTGGGTAGATTCGTTCTTTTTGTGCAGAGGGCTTGTTCTAGCAATTAATTAACGTGTTCTTTATCCCACTTCTGATTTTAGCGTCAGGAGTAGCCAAAGAATAAAAAAATACGAATCACAAAAACCTAACCTTTATTTCTCAAACAAATTCTCAGACAAAATAACCAAAAAGAACAAATCCACATTTTCTCTAAATCATACGGAATAATCGCAAAATTACACACGTCAAATAAATGAAATTAAATAAAGAAAATAAGTAGCTCACGTGACCAGGGCTCGTAACCAATTACGCAGACTAAGTGCAGATGTTTCTCTCCGGAGCGCTCGCGATCGAATGGAAACGAGTTCTGGTGACGTGCGCCTTTTTATAGGCGGCGGGTTCCAGTAGGTTCGCCGGTAGGGGAGATTGCTTATAATATTATTACTCATCTTTACTATGACTTACTTGTTTTTCACTTCTTTTACACACTTAACGCTCTGCTACCATGTTTAAAGTGAAGAAGACGATTATTTATTAATTAATATATTATATTTTCATATCAACATGAACTAGACACATATCGCAAGACAGCTTTTTTAGACAGAATCAAACCATAGCTAAAGTGTAAGCGGCCAATATAAATCTACAAAGGTTTACAACCTCAACAAATACCTTTGCTCCGCAGGGCGCGGTTGTGGAATAAATAGTAGATGTAATCGACCATGCCGTCGAAGCATCCACTGAGCCTGAAAGACACGTTGACCACGGTGATAAAAGCGGCAGTTGCGAGGCGGGGCACATTTGGAGGAGGCTCGTTTTGGCTCATTTTCTTGGTTCTGAAATGAATGAGAAGTGTAGTGTTAGCAAGCGCTCTTGGATAAGGGGAAACACAGGAAGGGTCTCTTCTTAGCCTGGGTTTATACTAGCCCGGCTTGGAAACAATTTTTTCTAGTCCTACAACGCCTAGAATATGACTGCGCGTCGTAGGCACCACAGTGGCCCGCCAATTAATTTGGATTTACCCGCCTGACGAGTCAGCTGACGATCAAGATTGTGTAGAATGTTTAAGCCAGGGGCTTAAACATGACCGATGTTTTGTAGGAAGACACCGACGATTAACTTATGGAGGACGGGTAATTTTCAAAAAATCTATTTAGGTTTAATCATACTTAGAATTGGAAATAAAGTTATCAAAAAGCTGAAATAAAGCATAACCAACAACCCGACGGTGGTAGCCTAGTGCGTAGAACATTGGACTCGGAAGCGGGAGACCCAGGTTCGATTCCCAGTGCGGGCATGTACCTCTGACTTTGTTTTTTAAGTTATGTACTTTGTGAAGTTATAGTAGCAATACCTACCACTCGCTAACGGTGACGCTAGACACTTGGGGTAGGGATTTCATAAGTGGGAACACGTATGGTCTCGGCCTTCGGCCTCAACGCGGCGGGGTTCCTGGGGCCCGCTTCACGGAGCTCGGCCTTCGGCCTCGCAAGTTTGTCCCATCTAGCTTTTCCGTTATTGCTTGTTCGCCGGAAAATGTATAGTCTCGGCCTGAACGGAGCTCGGCCTTCGGCCTCGCCGCGGCGTTGTTCCTTGGGGCCCGCTTCGCGGAGCTCGGCCTTCGGCCTCGCAAGTTTCTCCCATCTGGCTTTTGCGTTGTTGCTTGTTCGCCGAAAATGTATAGTCTCGGCCTTCGGCCTCGGCCTGAACGCAGCTCGGCCTTCGGCCTCGCCACGGCGGTGTTCCTGGGGCCCGCTTCGCGCAGCTCGGCCTTCGGCCTCGCAAGTACGTCCCATCTGGCTTTTGCGTTGTTGCTTGTTCGCCGAAAATGTAGTCTCGGCCTTCGACCTCGGCCTGAACGGAGCTCGGCCTTCGGCCTCGCCGCGGCGAGGTTCCTCATCACCGCTTCGGCCTCGAAAAATCGTTTGTTTGAAAAATTCTTTATTTTTGTTTAAAATTTTGTACTAAAAGTCGATTTTCAGTGCAAATTCTCCATACAAAATTTTCTCATTTTCAATCGTCGATATCTCGGCCGCCATCTTGAAAATCCAAAATGTCCGATTTTTCTCATATACCTGGGTCTTTTGACGACCCGATGCCGTTTAGGGCACGTCTCCAGCATGTGCCCAGTCGGCTTCATAGGATGGCTGTATATCGTACATTTCCTACAACTTTCTCATACAAAATTTTCACGTAGCTCTTACCGTTTCCGAGGAAATCTATAGATGATCAGTCAGTCAGTCAGTGAGTATACCGGATTGTAGCTTTATATATACAGGGCGTCCCAAAGTTATGGGCCATGAAGGGAAAGTACCTTAAATATCGTAGATAGGGTATTTTGCTGAAAGAAGACTTTATGTTATTTTTTAAAGTTAGTAATTCTGCATTCCAAGATTTTCTAAAAAATACTTGCCTTGTCTGGAAATCGAACCGACTTAAATAAAAAAATAAAACACAACTACTTTTATGATGGCAATCGAAAGAATGGCCAAAAAATAATAACTCTTCTTCAATAACATAGTATTTTAAAAGAAAGGAACAGCGTGAAATTAATAATTTTAATCAAATTAAAAACATACATGAAACTGCCGTAGTCAATTAAGTGGGTATTTTTTTGTAAATTAATTAATTAAATGCTCAAAATGTGATCCCTCTTGTCTTACGCAAATCGCCAATCTTTTAATGAGTCCGCTGCCTGTTGATTTTCTTATCTTTTTATGGTTAATACTCGATATGATATGGCTCAATCCTGTTTGTAACTCGCCCACGTTCTCATATCGCTTTTTGTATAGCATATCTTTCACGTATCCCCAAAAGAAGAAATCTAATGGTGTAAGGTCCGGGGATCTGGCCGGCCATCTAATCGGTCCATTCGTACCAATCCAAGTAGGAAAACATTCATTTAAAAAATCTGCTGCTCTCCGACTATTATGAGCCGGAGCTCCATCTTGTTGGAAAATTAAGTTTTCTTGCTCCGCAGCGGAAAGATTTCTTATCTCATCTCTTACAATTTGAAGTATTTCTAAATACTTTTCTGTGTTCAAGGTTCCATGGTAAAAATGGATTAAGAAAACCCGGTTTTTTAAAAGTCCGCACCAACAGTTGAATGAAAAACGCACTTGGTTATTCGTTTCAGTGATTCGTAGGGGATTTTCTTTAGACCAAATACGATTATTGTGGCGGTTATACATACCGTTATTGCTAAAGTTAGATTCGTCTGTCCAAATAATAATAGGGGTTAAAGTATGAAATTGCCGTTTTATTGCAATAGGTTCTTTGAATTGACGTAGAATCTTCATGGTTTGAGGTTTTCGAATGAAACTTTTTTCAAATGGTTTCTATGATGTTCTTTTTTTAAAAAATGTGAAACATTTGAATATTGACTTTCAATTGTTTTTGTTATTCAATTTAGACAAAAAAGATGGATACTGCGTAAATTCGAGTGATTTTTGAATACGAGTTCCGACGCGGAACTAACGCGGCAGAAACAGCCCGCAATATCAATGCTGCGTTTGGAGAGGGGTCTACTAATGAACGCACTGTGCGATTTTGGTTTAAACGCTTTCGTGATGGAAATTTCGACTTAAAGAACGAGCCACGAGGAAGACCGCCCACACAGGTGAATAACGATGAATTAAGAGAGATAGTGGAAGCCGACCCTAGTTAAACTACACAGGAATTAGCGGCATGGTTTAACGTTACCTTACCCACAATATTGACTCACTTGCGTCAAATCAATAAAATAATAAAATACGAAAAATGGGTGCCTCATAATCACTCGAATTTTCGCAGTATCCATCTTTCTTGTCTAAATTGAATAACAAAAACAATTGAAAGTCGATATTCAAATGTTTCACATTTTTTAAAAAAAGAACATCATAGAAACCATTTGAAAATAGTTTCATTCGAAAACCTCAAACCATGAAGATTCTATGTCAATTCAAAGAACCTATTGCAAGTAAACGGCAATTTCATACTTTAACCCCTAATATTATCCAAAAAATTTGGATTTTCGAGCAAGCGTGCCTGGATATCAAGACAGAAATTTTTTCTTCTTTCTGTATCGCCTGGAAGTAATTTTTGAACCAATCGTCCTTCAACATAACTCTTGAAACCGTGTTTTTTTAATACACGATGTATTTTACTTTTTGAAACTCCAATTTCATTTTCTCCTTCTCTCACCGATGTTTTCGGAAAAGCCGAAAAGTAAATTAAAATATCAAGTTCTTCGTCGTTGATCGTATGGTTTTCTTGCTGTGGTTCTCTTGAGCGTTTATCGAAATGTTCCAGAGTTTTCAAATTATTCACAAGCCTTTTCAAAACCTTACGAGACGGTGTTTGTCTGTCAGGATATTTTACGCTATACCAGCGCAAACTTCGAGAGATATCTTTATCGTTCAAAAAATATGCTTCCATTAGATCAAAACTTACTTGATATGCCATGTCCGCAATAAATTAAGACAATAACACGTGTGTAAGTGAATTAAAACTAAACAGATAAATATCGGAAAAGCAAATTCTTGCACAGACTGTTCCATTTTCAAATTTAAGAACAACAAGCAAACAATTGCATACTGTTCCATTTTCAAATTTAAGAACAACATTTAAAAATTTGTCTTCTTTTTAAAATATCTTAAAAAGCATGCATTCAAACAAACGCTCTCATAAATTGTTACATTTTCAAATTTAACAAGAACATTATTTTTGTTTTAAATTTGGCTTGTGTCTAGCTTACAAAGGACGTATTGAAATACTAAATTTTATCATTTTATCTACACTTCCACTTATAATAAGGAAAACTATGCTATAAAGTATTTTATGAAGTGGGTACTTATTTACGAATAATCAATGCTATCTATGGAATGATAATATCGCTATTTTTCGAACGTCGTCGTCGGCAATAAAAAAACTTTCTTGAAATTTGACTCAAACATTTTACGTTGTTCCTTTCTTTTAAAATACTATGTTACTTAAGAAGAGTTATTAGTTTTTGGTTATTATTTCGATTGCCATCATAAAAGTAGGGGTGTTTTATTTTTTTATTTAAGTCGGTTCGATTTCCAGACAAGGCAAGTATTTTTTAGAAAATCTTGGAATGCAGAATTACTAACTTTTAAAAATAACATAAAGTCTTCTTTCAGCAAAATACCCTATCTACGATATTTAAGGTACTTTCCCTTCATGGCCCATAACTTTGGGACGCCCTGTATATAATAACGCTGTACGATTTGTTTAAAATCAGCTACTGCCTGTCATCGTCTAAATCTACGTCTTTTATTAAGGTTCGTATAGACTACACTTGTATTTTTGGATTCAGTTCTTAGGCAATCTTAGGAACTGGAACTGGGCAATTTAATTAGATTATTTACCAAATTGCTCCGAACAATATGTCGCAAAAGTTAACAGGCTACAGAAAATTTTCAGCCGCTATAGAGCCCTCGTACTAAAAGAACTAAGGCGCTTTTGGCCATTTTATTCGTTCTTCGATTCGCCCCTGGGTCTTCAAACCCTTCTATAAGGTCGATTTTTTTGTGTATTCTAAATCAGTCATAATGTACATTTCGTCGGAGCACAGCACATCATCATCATCATCAGCCATTTGACGCCCACTGCAAGACATAGGCCTCCTTCGTGGTTTTCATACTCTTGAGGGGTTTTGCCATAATCGCCACGCTTGGCAGGCGGGTTGGCGATCGCAGCATGCGGTTGGAATCTCAGGAAGACACTGCTGCCCGTCTCCTGGTAATTTATTTCCTTAGTCGCCTTCTACGACATCCACGGAAGGAAATGGAGTGACGCTATACTTAATCCGACTCCACACGGAGCACAGCACGCAAGCTCTCAATGCTGCCCTAGTAATCAAGAACGCAGCACTTGCAAAAAGGCGGTTCAGAGAAAAATGCGGTAAACATATTTTTAGTAATTTAAGTAAGAAATTTATATTTTTTTTACTTATATAAAAAAAATGGAAAAAAAATCAAGCTTTTAAATGACATATATTTTTTATTCCATTTAGCGTTGCTTCCGAGTATAGTGTGTATTACGGCGTTTTAACTTAGCATGAGATATAGTGAGAATTAGATTACAACTAAGCGTAAATGCAGTACTTGCGCTGATTACTGTATTTTACCCTAGCACTTGTCAATTACTGCATTATTTGTTAGTATCTATTCAATATTTTTATGTCTTGTGCCACCCTAAAGTGGGGGTTACTAGGATGATTTGTAAGTATATTGTGTTTCTATTATATTTGAATTCAAACTAAATCGTAGCAATGAAACTTTATTTCGATTGGGAACTATCGAATTACAATATTATCACAATATTACAGTCAGCAGCAACTAAATAATTATGGAACAATCAGACCTCTTTAAGACAACAACCTTTGTTAGAAAATAGGTAACTAATAACATTTTAATTATTTGAGTATCTTAAACATTAAAGATGACAATAGACTCTTTAATCTAGGTAATTCTTAATTATCCACAACCAGTCTTTATTTGAATTGGATAAATTTAAGAGTAAAACGTACAAACTTTAACACGTAGGTCAGTCTTTACTCATAAAAATAACTTAAAATATTATCTATTCTCTTTTCAAAATCAGGATGAGTCCACTAGTTTCCAATAAAAACATAATTGTATTTTTCTATAAAAGCAGGCCTTTGCATCTACGTAATGAGATGATTTATACAGCGTCCAGTGGCACCTTCACTCACACTAGATGGGAATATATTTTTCTATAGTCTAGGTTCAATCACACGCATATTTGCAAGACAGTTACATAAAAATTATTAAAGTAGATCCATATAACGTATGACATAATATAAGTACGTACTTGGGTACTATTTACTCTTAGAAAATACAATCACTTTTAATTCAGTCTCATCAATAAGAGAGTAATTTGTTTAAAAAAGAACATATAAACGTTTTGAACACAAACCTATGATGGATTAGGGCCGAAAATAATAGAATAAATTAGCGATGCGAAAGGATTTTAATTGGGCAATAATGTATCAATTACATCGAGCAAAAAAGGGAAGAAAAAAAAAAGACGAAACGTCAAGCTACGTTCCAATACAGGCAAACATTTACGTTCCATTTCAACACTGGCCCTTAAATGGAAGCCGTATGATAACAATTTATCCAATTTATACAATACCTGGTTTCTTATTTTACACACCCTGTATAAGTAGGTTACATTTCTCAGTTGCAAATTGTAAATTAGTTAACCACTTGTAATTAAGCAACCATCTATATCAAGTACATGTTATATACCATCTATAAATAATACCTTATTAAGTTCACTAGTAAAAAAAACTTCCAAATACCATTTGTCAAGTTTTTGCTAAACCTAGTTGATTGACAAATCGTTCAGTCTTTTCCCTAGTAAGAGATTTTGTTAAAATATCTGCTGTCATACTTTCTGTTGACAAATAGGTTAATTCAACAATGTTTTTGTTAACAACTTCTCTTATAAAATGATGACGAACATCTATGTGTTTGGTTCGAGAATGATACATTGCATTCACACAAAGTTTTTGAGTAGATTGACTATCATTATACATCAATATTTTGTAAAATGTACCTACACATTCATACAAAAACTGTCTGATAAACAAAGCCTCTTTAAAAGCATCAGAAAGAGCCATATATTCCGCCTCCGTACTGGAAAGGGCGACGGTTTTCTGCTTTCTACTCTCCCATGATACTGTGGACTTACCAATTTTGAAGACAAATCCAGTGAACGATCTCCGATCCATCTCATTGGCTGCCCAGTCAGCATCCACATAGGCGCTAACAGCAATGGCACCTCTTTCATAGCTAAGACAAAGATCTACAGTTCCCTTCAGATACCGAAGCAATCGTTTTGCTGCTTTCCAGTGAAGCTCCGTGTAGCAGTTGTTAAACTGGCTGAGAATGCCCACTGCATGAGCAATATCAGGCCTCGTGCACACTGTAATATACATTAAGCATCCTATTAATTCTCTGTAAGGAAGATTATCATGCTTACAGTCAGATTTAACAAGTTTCAATCCAGATTCCATAGGTGTACACGCTGGCTTACAGTCAGACATCTGAAAACGCTCTAGGACACGCAGAATATAACTTGACTGGTCCAAGGTGAACTTCCCATCCTTTCTGCATAGTCTCATGCCAAGGATATGATGTGCTGGCCCTAAATCTCTCATGTCGAATTGGGCCATGAGCTGCTGTTTAATCTTTACTTGTTCTTGTTTGTTGCTTGTGAACAACATTATATCATCAACGTAGAGTGCAATGATGGTAAGCATTCCATCATTATTCTTTATGAAGACACAAGGTTCTGATGAAAACCTTCTAAAGCTTAGTTTTTCAACTAAGGTTGTACTCATTTTCTCATACCAACCCTTAGAAGCCTGTTTTAGACCATAAATCGCCTTATGCAGCTGATACACCTTTGTGGAGTTCTTTTCATCAACAAAACCTTCCGGCTGTTCCATGTAAATAGTTTCCCTGAGGTCTCCATTCAGGAAAGCAGTCTTCACATCAAGGTGATCTATTTCCATATCTAATTTAGCAGCCAGGGCTATCAGGGTTCTAACAGTTGAGTACCTGACTACTGGTGAAAAAGTTTCATGGTAATTCACACCATGTTTTTGGCTAAAGCCTTTAGCTACAAGTCTAGCTTTATACCTTAAAACTTCTTCATTCAATCCTCTTTTCTTCTTAAAAACCCATTTACATTTAACAGGTTTGTGACCTTCAGGCAAGTCTGTTAAAGTCCAACATTTATTGTCAACAAAAGATTTATACTCATCGGACATGGCTTCTTTCCATTTTGTCCTCTCAGATCCTTGCATCGCTTCAATCACCGTCTCGGGTTCATCTTCCAAGCAGATAGCCCCAGCTGCCAAGTTCACTGCTTCGCTGAACTCGGCCGAATCAGACGAGTTGAGTGTTGACTCACCTGGAACGTAAGTTTCATCACGCGGATCATCTGATTCAAAGCTGCTTATTGATATTATGCTATCCCTAGGTCTAGACTCATCAGGCCACGCATTACTGGGGACCCTAGTATCATCATGTGAGCCTATACCAGAGAAATTTGGTGATTGGACAGGTGTGGACTGCTCTTGTGGGGGAGACACAGCCTCACTGACACCGTTGACATCTGTTTCAACTGTAGACTGCTCTAGTGGGCGAGAATTATTCAAAATGTCGACATTTATCTCCACTGTAGAAGAAAAATCATTCATTCTAGCGTGATTTAACTCATCAGTCTCTCTTGAGTTTAAAAATTCACTTTCCAGGAATGTTACATTCCTTGCTTTTATGCAATTTGACAGAAAATCAGGATCCAAGAGTCTATATAGCCTTTAGTCTCTTCGCAATAGCCTACAAAAATAAATTTTTTTGCACTTTGCATCAAACTTCTTCCTCTTCTCCGTCATTGCATATGCTAAACAGCCAAAGGTTTTAATGTGAGATAGATTTACCTTTTTCTTTGACCATTTTTCTTCAGGAGTGGTGTTCCATACTGCTCTGGTAGGCGATCTATTCTTCAAATAGATAGCAGTGTTCACTGCCTCCGCCCAGAACTGCTGGTCCAGGTCCGCCTCTAGCAGCATGCACCTGGCCTTCTCCACAATGGTGCGGTTGGCCCTCTCTGCCACGCCATTTTGTTGCGGCGAGTGCGGCACGGTAGTTTGATGCCGAATCCCACAGTTTTTCAGGAATTCCTGTAAATACTTATTTACATATTCACCACCGTTATCAGTGCGAAGCACTTTGATAGTTTCGCCAGTCTGGTTCTCAACCATAGCCTTGTACTCTTTAAATTTGTCAAAAACCTGATCCTTTGACTTTAGAAAATACACAAAGGTTTTCCTGCTAAAGTCGTCAATAAACGTCAAAAAATACCTAGCCCCACCAAATGACGTTTTTGGCATTGGGCCACAAAGATCAGAATGGACTAGTTTCAATAAAGAATCAGCTCTACTGCCAGACTTCTTTGGGAAAGGTAACTTTGTTTGTTTACCTTCTATACAAGGAACACATTTTTCCATGTTTGTGCTGTCATAATCAAAATCAAAATCTTTCAGTAGTCTCATGCTGATTGGATTGAGATGTCCAAGCCGTTTGTGCCACACTCCTTGCGGCTCCTTGGGCATCTCGTTGACCCTTGATGACACTTGCATGTCCTCAGCACCTGTGGACGGGGACGAAACACATGGCTCTTCCCTAGCTAAGAGAGAAGCTTCGGCATTTAAAATATATATGCCATTATGACACCTAGCTGTGGCTATTACTTCTTGTTTATCAAGTATTTTGCATAAACTGCCTTGAAACACAATGGTGAAACCTTTCCGTGCCATCGCACTCACTGACAGAAGATTTGTAGACAGTTTTGGCACGTAAATAACTTCACTTATTGTCTTTATAGTGTTCTGTAGATTTATTTTCACGTTTCCTTTGCCACAAGTTTTTAATGTCTCTCCATTGGCCACGCTCACTGCTACCGGAGTCTCCTCAACATAGTTGTGCAGGATTTCTTTGACGTTACACATATGACTGGTTGCTCCCGAGTCCACATACCACACGTCGCTGCGGAAACTGGCCGATAACGCAGACAACAGAGCTTTGTCCGAGTATTTTCCAGTTGATGAAGTCTTCTTTTCATTGCAATCTTTGCTCCTGGCCTTTGTCTTTGGACAATCCTTGATGCCATGGCCAAGTTGTTTACATTTGAAACAACGGAGGACTTTTGTAACTTCCCTTTTCACAGCCAACGCCGTCCCGTCATCCTTCTCTTGCCTACGATGAAACTCAGCTATTAGTCTTGACTTCACAAACTCAGTGGAGAGTTTTACTGCGGAGTTCTCGAGTGTCATGATGAGTGGATCATAGTCATTTGATAGACCACTCAGCATCACGACCGCAAGGAAGTCATCTTCCACGCCTGCATCCATATCTGTCAGCTGCTGACCGATGTCCGCTATCTTCGTCAGATACGACTGCATGTCCGGGAACTGGTCTAACTTCAGGCCAAACAGAGTCCTTAGTAGTCCTAGACGTCTGCTTAAGCCCTTACCTTCGTAGACGGCCTCTAGGTTGCTCCACGCTTCGTGTGCCGTCTTGGCGTTTCTGACATGACTACATACAATTGCAATTTGAAGTATTTCTAAATACTTTTCTGTGTTCAAGGTTCCATGGTAAAAATGGATTAAGAAAACCCGGTTTTTTAAAAGTCCGCACCAACAGTTGAATTAAAAACGCACTTGGTTATTCGTTTCAGTGATTCGTAGGGGATTTTCTTTAGACCAAATACGATTATTGTGGCGGTTATACATACCGTTATTGCTAAAGTTAGATTCGTCTGTCCAAATAATAATAGGGGTTAAAGTATGAAATTGCCGTTTTATTGCAATAGGTTCTTTGAATTGACGTAGAATCTTCATGGTTTGAGGTTTTCGAATGAAACTTTTTTCAAATGGTTTCTATGATGTTCTTTTTTTAAAAAATGTGAAACATTTGAATATTGACTTTCAATTGTTTTTGTTATTCAATTTAGACAAAAAAGATGGATACTGCGTAAATTCGAGTGATTTTTGAATACGAGTTCCGACGCGGAACTAACGCGGCAGAAACAGCCCGCAATATCAATGCTGCGTTTGGAGAGGGGTCTACTAATGAACGCACTGTGCGATTTTGGTTTAAACGCTTTCGTGATGGAAATTTCGACTTAAAGAACGAGCCACGAGGAAGACCGCCCACACAGGTGAATAACGATGAATTAAGAGAGATAGTGGAAGCCGACCCTAGTTAAACTACACAGGAATTAGCGGCATGGTTTAACGTTACCTTACCCACAATATTGACTCACTTGCGTCAAATCAATAAAATAATAAAATACGAAAAATGGGTGCCTCATAATCACTCGAATTTTCGCAGTATCCATCTTTCTTGTCTAAATTGAATAACAAAAACAATTGAAAGTCGATATTCAAATGTTTCACATTTTTTAAAAAAAGAACATCATAGAAACCATTTGAAAATAGTTTCATTCGAAAACCTCAAACCATGAAGATTCTATGTCAATTCAAAGAACCTATTGCAAGTAAACGGCAATTTCATACTTTAACCCCTAATATTATCCAAAAAATTTGGATTTTCGAGCAAGCGTGCCTGGATATCAAGACAGAAATTTTTTCTTCTTTCTGTATCGCCTGGAAGTAATTTTTGAACCAATCGTCCTTCAACATAACTCTTGAAACCGTGTTTTTTTAATACACGATGTATTTTACTTTTTGAAACTCCAATTTCATTTTCTCCTTCTCTCACCGATGTTTTCGGAAAAGCCGAAAAGTAAATTAAAATATCAAGTTCTTCGTCGTTGATCGTATGGTTTTCTTGCTGTGGTTCTCTTGAGCGTTTATCGAAATGTTCCAGAGTTTTCAAATTATTCACAAGCCTTTTCAAAACCTTACGAGACGGTGTTTGTCTGTCAGGATATTTTACGCTATACCAGCGCAAACTTCGAGAGATATCTTTATCGTTCAAAAAATATGCTTCCATTAGATCAAAACTTACTTGATATGCCATGTCCGCAATAAATTAAGACAATAACACGTGTGTAAGTGAATTAAAACTAAACAGATAAATATCGGAAAAGCAAATTCTTGCACAGACTGTTCCATTTTCAAATTTAAGAACAACAAGCAAACAATTGCATACTGTTCCATTTTCAAATTTAAGAACAACATTTAAAAATTTGTCTTCTTTTTAAAATATCTTAAAAAGCATGCATTCAAACAAACGCTCTCATAAATTGTTACATTTTCAAATTTAACAAGAACATTATTTTTGTTTTAAATTTGGCTTGTGTCTAGCTTACAAAGGACGTATTGAAATACTAAATTTTATCATTTTATCTACACTTCCACTTATAATAAGGAAAACTATGCTATAAAGTATTTTATGAAGTGGGTACTTATTTACGAATAATCAATGCTATCTATGGAATGATAATATCGCTATTTTTCGAACGTCGTCGTCGGCAATAAAAAAACTTTCTTGAAATTTGACTCAAACATTTTACGTTGTTCCTTTCTTTTAAAATACTATGTTACTTAAGAAGAGTTATTAGTTTTTGGTTATTATTTCGATTGCCATCATAAAAGTAGGGGTGTTTTATTTTTTTATTTAAGTCGGTTCGATTTCCAGACAAGGCAAGTATTTTTTAGAAAATCTTGGAATGCAGAATTACTAACTTTTAAAAATAACATAAAGTCTTCTTTCAGCAAAATACCCTATCTACGATATTTAAGGTACTTTCCCTTCATGGCCCATAACTTTGGGACGCCCTGTATATAATAACGCTGTACGATTTGTTTAAAATCAGCTACTGCCTGTCATCGTCTAAATCTACGTCTTTTATTAAGGTTCGTATAGACTACACTTGTATTTTTGGATTCAGTTCTTAGGCAATCTTAGGAACTGGAACTGGGCAATTTAATTAGATTATTTACCAAATTGCTCCGAACAATATGTCGCAAAAGTTAACAGGCTACAGAAAATTTTCAGCCGCTATAGAGCCCTCGTACTAAAAGAACTAAGGCGCTTTTGGCCATTTTATTCGTTCTTCGATTCGCCCCTGGGTCTTCAAACCCTTCTATAAGGTCGATTTTTTTGTGTATTCTAAATCAGTCATAATGTACATTTCGTCGGAGCACAGCACATCATCATCATCATCAGCCATTTGACGCCCACTGCAAGACATAGGCCTCCTTCGTGGTTTTCATACTCTTGAGGGGTTTTGCCATAATCGCCACGCTTGGCAGGCGGGTTGGCGATCGCAGCATGCGGTTGGAATCTCAGGAAGACACTGCTGCCCGTCTCCTGGTAATTTATTTCCTTAGTCGCCTTCTACGACATCCACGGAAGGAAATGGAGTGACGCTATACTTAATCCGACTCCACACGGAGCACAGCACGCAAGCTCTCAATGCTGCCCTAGTAATCAAGAACGCAGCACTTGCAAAAAGGCGGTTCAGAGAAAAATGCGGTAAACATATTTTTAGTAATTTAAGTAAGAAATTTATATTTTTTTTACTTATATAAAAAAAATGGAAAAAAAATCAAGCTTTTAAATGACATATATTTTTTATTCCATTTAGCGTTGCTTCCGAGTATAGTGTGTATTACGGCGTTTTAACTTAGCATGAGATATAGTGAGAATTAGATTACAACTAAGCGTAAATGCAGTACTTGCGCTGATTACTGTATTTTACCCTAGCACTTGTCAATTACTGCATTATTTGTTAGTATCTATTCAATATTTTTATGTCTTGTGCCACCCTAAAGTGGGGGTTACTAGGATGATTTGTAAGTATATTGTGTTTCTATTATATTTGAATTCAAACTAAATCGTAGCAATGAAACTTTATTTCGATTGGGAACTATCGAATTACAATATTATCACAATATTACAGTCAGCAGCAACTAAATAATTATGGAACAATCAGACCTCTTTAAGACAACAACCTTTGTTAGAAAATAGGTAACTAATAACATTTTAATTATTTGAGTATCTTAAACATTAAAGATGACAATAGACTCTTTAATCTAGGTAATTCTTAATTATCCACAACCAGTCTTTATTTGAATTGGATAAATTTAAGAGTAAAACGTACAAACTTTAACACGTAGGTCAGTCTTTACTCATAAAAATAACTTAAAATATTATCTATTCTCTTTTCAAAATCAGGATGAGTCCACTAGTTTCCAATAAAAACATAATTGTATTTTTCTATAAAAGCAGGCCTTTGCATCTACGTAATGAGATGATTTATACAGCGTCCAGTGGCACCTTCACTCACACTAGATGGGAATATATTTTTCTATAGTCTAGGTTCAATCACACGCATATTTGCAAGACAGTTACATAAAAATTATTAAAGTAGATCCATATAACGTATGACATAATATAAGTACGTACTTGGGTACTATTTACTCTTAGAAAATACAATCACTTTTAATTCAGTCTCATCAATAAGAGAGTAATTTGTTTAAAAAAGAACATATAAACGTTTTGAACACAAACCTATGATGGATTAGGGCCGAAAATAATAGAATAAATTAGCGATGCGAAAGGATTTTAATTGGGCAATAATGTATCAATTACATCGAGCAAAAAAGGGAAGAAAAAAAAAAGACGAAACGTCAAGCTACGTTCCAATACAGGCAAACATTTACGTTCCATTTCAACACTGGCCCTTAAATGGAAGCCGTATGATAACAATTTATCCAATTTATACAATACCTGGTTTCTTATTTTACACACCCTGTATAAGTAGGTTACATTTCTCAGTTGCAAATTGTAAATTAGTTAACCACTTGTAATTAAGCAACCATCTATATCAAGTACATGTTATATACCATCTATAAATAATACCTTATTAAGTTCACTAGTAAAAAAAACTTCCAAATACCATTTGTCAAGTTTTTGCTAAACCTAGTTGATTGACAAATCGTTCAGTCTTTTCCCTAGTAAGAGATTTTGTTAAAATATCTGCTGTCATACTTTCTGTTGACAAATAGGTTAATTCAACAATGTTTTTGTTAACAACTTCTCTTATAAAATGATGACGAACATCTATGTGTTTGGTTCGAGAATGATACATTGCATTCACACAAAGTTTTTGAGTAGATTGACTATCATTATACATCAATATTTTGTAAAATGTACCTACACATTCATACAAAAACTGTCTGATAAACAAAGCCTCTTTAAAAGCATCAGAAAGAGCCATATATTCCGCCTCCGTACTGGAAAGGGCGACGGTTTTCTGCTTTCTACTCTCCCATGATACTGTGGACTTACCAATTTTGAAGACAAATCCAGTGAACGATCTCCGATCCATCTCATTGGCTGCCCAGTCAGCATCCACATAGGCGCTAACAGCAATGGCACCTCTTTCATAGCTAAGACAAAGATCTACAGTTCCCTTCAGATACCGAAGCAATCGTTTTGCTGCTTTCCAGTGAAGCTCCGTGTAGCAGTTGTTAAACTGGCTGAGAATGCCCACTGCATGAGCAATATCAGGCCTCGTGCACACTGTAATATACATTAAGCATCCTATTAATTCTCTGTAAGGAAGATTATCATGCTTACAGTCAGATTTAACAAGTTTCAATCCAGATTCCATAGGTGTACACGCTGGCTTACAGTCAGACATCTGAAAACGCTCTAGGACACGCAGAATATAACTTGACTGGTCCAAGGTGAACTTCCCATCCTTTCTGCATAGTCTCATGCCAAGGATATGATGTGCTGGCCCTAAATCTCTCATGTCGAATTGGGCCATGAGCTGCTGTTTAATCTTTACTTGTTCTTGTTTGTTGCTTGTGAACAACATTATATCATCAACGTAGAGTGCAATGATGGTAAGCATTCCATCATTATTCTTTATGAAGACACAAGGTTCTGATGAAAACCTTCTAAAGCTTAGTTTTTCAACTAAGGTTGTACTCATTTTCTCATACCAACCCTTAGAAGCCTGTTTTAGACCATAAATCGCCTTATGCAGCTGATACACCTTTGTGGAGTTCTTTTCATCAACAAAACCTTCCGGCTGTTCCATGTAAATAGTTTCCCTGAGGTCTCCATTCAGGAAAGCAGTCTTCACATCAAGGTGATCTATTTCCATATCTAATTTAGCAGCCAGGGCTATCAGGGTTCTAACAGTTGAGTACCTGACTACTGGTGAAAAAGTTTCATGGTAATTCACACCATGTTTTTGGCTAAAGCCTTTAGCTACAAGTCTAGCTTTATACCTTAAAACTTCTTCATTCAATCCTCTTTTCTTCTTAAAAACCCATTTACATTTAACAGGTTTGTGACCTTCAGGCAAGTCTGTTAAAGTCCAACATTTATTGTCAACAAAAGATTTATACTCATCGGACATGGCTTCTTTCCATTTTGTCCTCTCAGATCCTTGCATCGCTTCAATCACCGTCTCGGGTTCATCTTCCAAGCAGATAGCCCCAGCTGCCAAGTTCACTGCTTCGCTGAACTCGGCCGAATCAGACGAGTTGAGTGTTGACTCACCTGGAACGTAAGTTTCATCACGCGGATCATCTGATTCAAAGCTGCTTATTGATATTATGCTATCCCTAGGTCTAGACTCATCAGGCCACGCATTACTGGGGACCCTAGTATCATCATGTGAGCCTATACCAGAGAAATTTGGTGATTGGACAGGTGTGGACTGCTCTTGTGGGGGAGACACAGCCTCACTGACACCGTTGACATCTGTTTCAACTGTAGACTGCTCTAGTGGGCGAGAATTATTCAAAATGTCGACATTTATCTCCACTGTAGAAGAAAAATCATTCATTCTAGCGTGATTTAACTCATCAGTCTCTCTTGAGTTTAAAAATTCACTTTCCAGGAATGTTACATTCCTTGCTTTTATGCAATTTGACAGAAAATCAGGATCCAAGAGTCTATATAGCCTTTAGTCTCTTCGCAATAGCCTACAAAAATAAATTTTTTTGCACTTTGCATCAAACTTCTTCCTCTTCTCCGTCATTGCATATGCTAAACAGCCAAAGGTTTTAATGTGAGATAGATTTACCTTTTTCTTTGACCATTTTTCTTCAGGAGTGGTGTTCCATACTGCTCTGGTAGGCGATCTATTCTTCAAATAGATAGCAGTGTTCACTGCCTCCGCCCAGAACTGCTGGTCCAGGTCCGCCTCTAGCAGCATGCACCTGGCCTTCTCCACAATGGTGCGGTTGGCCCTCTCTGCCACGCCATTTTGTTGCGGCGAGTGCGGCACGGTAGTTTGATGCCGAATCCCACAGTTTTTCAGGAATTCCTGTAAATACTTATTTACATATTCACCACCGTTATCAGTGCGAAGCACTTTGATAGTTTCGCCAGTCTGGTTCTCAACCATAGCCTTGTACTCTTTAAATTTGTCAAAAACCTGATCCTTTGACTTTAGAAAATACACAAAGGTTTTCCTGCTAAAGTCGTCAATAAACGTCAAAAAATACCTAGCCCCACCAAATGACGTTTTTGGCATTGGGCCACAAAGATCAGAATGGACTAGTTTCAATAAAGAATCAGCTCTACTGCCAGACTTCTTTGGGAAAGGTAACTTTGTTTGTTTACCTTCTATACAAGGAACACATTTTTCCATGTTTGTGCTGTCATAATCAAAATCAAAATCTTTCAGTAGTCTCATGCTGATTGGATTGAGATGTCCAAGCCGTTTGTGCCACACTCCTTGCGGCTCCTTGGGCATCTCGTTGACCCTTGATGACACTTGCATGTCCTCAGCACCTGTGGACGGGGACGAAACACATGGCTCTTCCCTAGCTAAGAGAGAAGCTTCGGCATTTAAAATATATATGCCATTATGACACCTAGCTGTGGCTATTACTTCTTGTTTATCAAGTATTTTGCATAAACTGCCTTGAAACACAATGGTGAAACCTTTCCGTGCCATCGCACTCACTGACAGAAGATTTGTAGACAGTTTTGGCACGTAAATAACTTCACTTATTGTCTTTATAGTGTTCTGTAGATTTATTTTCACGTTTCCTTTGCCACAAGTTTTTAATGTCTCTCCATTGGCCACGCTCACTGCTACCGGAGTCTCCTCAACATAGTTGTGCAGGATTTCTTTGACGTTACACATATGACTGGTTGCTCCCGAGTCCACATACCACACGTCGCTGCGGAAACTGGCCGATAACGCAGACAACAGAGCTTTGTCCGAGTATTTTCCAGTTGATGAAGTCTTCTTTTCATTGCAATCTTTGCTCCTGGCCTTTGTCTTTGGACAATCCTTGATGCCATGGCCAAGTTGTTTACATTTGAAACAACGGAGGACTTTTGTAACTTCCCTTTTCACAGCCAACGCCGTCCCGTCATCCTTCTCTTGCCTACGATGAAACTCAGCTATTAGTCTTGACTTCACAAACTCAGTGGAGAGTTTTACTGCGGAGTTCTCGAGTGTCATGATGAGTGGATCATAGTCATTTGATAGACCACTCAGCATCACGACCGCAAGGAAGTCATCTTCCACGCCTGCATCCATATCTGTCAGCTGCTGACCGATGTCCGCTATCTTCGTCAGATACGACTGCATGTCCGGGAACTGGTCTAACTTCAGGCCAAACAGAGTCCTTAGTAGTCCTAGACGTCTGCTTAAGCCCTTACCTTCGTAGACGGCCTCTAGGTTGCTCCACGCTTCGTGTGCCGTCTTGGCGTTTCTGACATGACTCAACACAGATGGTTGCACCAACAAGCAGATGCGCGCCAGCGCCTTCCTTTGCACCTTATCTTCGGCACCTAGTTTCTTTTCCACCGCATCCCACAGGTCCTCGTGGATCAGTAACATCTTTGTTACGAATTTCCATGTTGCGTAGTCCTCCGCCCCACGAAGCCTCTCCACTGCGACCCGTGATAAAGACTCACCACCCGCCATTGCGATGTGGCGCGATGACAATATTGACAATATTGACGATGCGACGTAATTTTATTACCAGGACTCTTGGATATCGTCCTGGGCCCATAACCTGATGGATTAGGGCCGAAAATAATAGAATAAATTAGCGATGCGAAAGGAAAGGATTTGCGATGGTGTCGCCTTTCCTCCAGCAAACAGCCTCGTTGCCGACGTTGCTGACCTTTAAGAAACCCCCAGCGCCAGGGAGCAGTGTACTGGCAATAGCGTACGAGACGTTGCCCATGCTGGACTGACGTGGTCTGGTGCACACTGGCTCGCCCTCGATAAGGACTTTCACTAAGCTGGTCCCTGGAGGCACCTCTCGTCTGACTGAACTCGAAAACAGACTGATTTTCAATTTAAATCATTATCGGTTACCATAACCATACTTAGTTCCCCGCCTTTTCGAGACACATTTAATACAACCTCTCTATGGCGTCTCACAAGTTGCCCAATGATGAGTACTGTAACGATTACTCTTTATAGTAGCTGGCTGGCATAGCCGTCTAGTCATATTTTGAATATATCATAACAGTACCACGCAACCTAGGTTAACATCTGTTAGTACAGCGGAAGTTTGTATGTAACACAATTGGTCGAGAGAGATAGAGAATAATGATAACAACAAGAGCGAGAAAGAGAGTGGTTGGGAGGGATTGCGGCGCGTTCATGATTCGTAATTTATAAGATGCATAAGACGCGGTCAAAAAAAATTATTCCGTTCGTTCGTACAACAACATTACAACATTGGTTTGATTCGATTTAAGTACATTTTTTTCGATACCAAGTAGGTACTCGCTAGATTGATTCGATGCTAAAAGTAGTTGGTATCGAAACAAAAGTATCGAGTACATACTCGCATTTACATGAATCGAAACATCGGTAGCGACTTCGTCCGCATGTTAATAGTACGTGTAAAACGGATGAGAAAACTTTCGAAGAGTCCCCGTTGCCATCAAGAAAACTTTTACTTTCCGATCCTTATCGCTTTGTCAAGCCCCTTTCCGATTAGAGTCAATCTCAAAAATGTACGTCACACAAGATTAACACAGAATACTGAATTTTTCGTCACACAGTGGAACATATGTAACACAATTGTTTGGTAAAGCAGCATTGGCTTGTAAACTTGTTTGTTGGTTTAATTTACGAATACAAATTGTAAATGAAAGCAACGGTCGAACGGAATTAAGGTTAACCTGGGAAGTAAAAACCTGGTTCTCTGCCTTTTTGCAGAAACATTTTTGGCCGATTTTCATTTGGCAACTAACGTTTCCAAGAATATTATTTTGCGGAATAATCATTTGCCAACTTTTCTTATTATTTTTTTTTAATTTCCCAACCTCGCAGTTGCCAACTGTTTGTTTGGTTTGCTTTTTATAATGACATTTTTTCAAAATGCCAACTTTTAAGTAGCGTATGTTTTACTTAGCGTAATATTCATTCAGTTGTTTATTGTATACCAAATGTTGCATTAAGTTTCGTTAAGTAACTTATGTGGGTAAGCGCCACATATTGTTATGACTAAGGAGGTAGGTAGGTACGAATAAATTGACTCATAGGCGATAGCATCATTACTTGTGGACTCTTACTGTGGTATGTTTTATTGGTGTTATAATTAAAATGAGTGAGTGTAATGAAGAGTGCTCAGTTTTGATCACTTCAAGAGGCGGAGTTAAGTTATTTAAAAATGGATTTACTTACGAAAAGAGCAAACAAACGAATAATATATATTACTGGAGTTGTGAACTACGACGAAACAAGATATATAATTGTAATTCAACTGTAAGCACGAAATTATGTGACGGAATTCATAAAGTGTTGAAGTGTCAGGATAATCACAACCATGAGCCAGATCCTACGAGGAAATGTGTAAGCGAATTCAAAGAAAACTTAAAAATTGATTCGTTATCTGGTGTGAAAACATGTATTGTATTACAAAATGCCAAAAGCACTGTATCTACGGATGTCTTAGAATGTTTGCCGTCCACGTCTGCGTTAAAACAAGTTATTTATCGCCATAAAAGAAAGCAGAATGCTATAAAAGAGCCCACTGATATTTCTTTTGAGATAAACAGCGCATACACTAATATAAAAAATGTAAATTTTATTATAAAAGATCATACGTTCGATACTAATAAAAGGATTTTGATAATGTCCACACTTAATATGATATCAACTTTAAGCCGTGCGACATACTGGCTTTTAGATGGCACTTTTAAAGTTGCGCCCAACATGTTCAAGCAGCTATATACCATACATGGAAATATTTTTACGGACAATAAAAAAACATTTCCGTTGTGTTTTTGTTTGTGCACTAATAAAGATAAACGCACATATGATACAATGTTTGAGCTATTAATAGAATACGGCAAAGAACACGGTATTAATCTTGCACCAAAAGTATGTGTGTTAGATTTCGAAAAAGCTGCAATATTGAGTCTTCGATCAAATTTTGAAGATATTTATTTACAAGGATGCCATTTTTATTTGGGGCAAATTCTATACAGGTATTTATGATTTATCATTATTATATTGGTAAGAAGGTTAGGGCAAACCTATAGATTAACCTAAAGGTTAGGAAAACCTAGTAAAATGGATAGAATTTTCCTAGCACTCGCCGGCCGCTGCCGCGGCACGCTCGCTTCGCTCGCTCGGCTCGTGCGTGTGTTGGTCACAGTTCTGATATACAGTTTAATAAACAGGTGAAGTGTTTGTTAGCACTCAGTTTTCTTGAAGAATCAGATATATATGTATATTTCAACAGTATCCTAAAAAGTTTTAAAGATCCAGATTGGCAACAATTAGGTCTATGGTTCGAAAAGAATTATGTACACGGAACATCAACCACACAAGCTAAATATCAACCAAGTTTTTGGAGCTGCCATGGAACAAACAAAATGAATATACCACGAACACAGAACTCGGCCGAAGCCTGGCATAACAAATTAAACAACATTATAGATAAAAGTCACCCAGGTGTGTATGAATTGATAAAACAATTAATGAATGAAACCATTGCCAACGATGGGGAAATAGAAAATATATTAACCGGTGCCCCACCAGAACCAAAGAAAAAAAAGTACTTGGACAAAGAAGAAAGAATCAACAGAATTCTTGAACACAAATCTACATACTCAGCGGAAAAACTATTAATGTGCATTGCTGCCAATTTAAAGGTTTAAGGTTATATTTGAGATTCTTAAATAAAAAATGCATGTAAAAATTGTTTTTTTTATATATATTATATCTATTTACGAAAAGGGAACTGTTTCACAGACGAAACGTTATTCATCTAATAGTTGTTTGGCCTAGTAAAAGATTTGAAAAATAATAAATACCCAAAACGTTTTGTTTCATTATAATAATCAGCTTAACAACAATCCTACCAAATGAAACGTTGCCATACAAAAATTTGTAAATCGTTTGTTGTCAAAGTGAAAAATAGGTGAAATGTTGGTTGGCAAGTGATAATCAGCGTAACAATTTTCTGCGAAAAGGCAGGATCCCTAAAAACCTATATGAATAGACCGGCCATTACGTTTTTAAAGTTTTCGTCAATAGTTACCAAGGGAATAAAAAACGATAATTGGTATGTAACATGTTATATTTATTTTTATTTAAAAAAAGAAATCAGTTACGTTTTTTAATTTTTTCTTTCCAGGTTTTCTCTTTTCTGTTGCAATATTTTCTCTAGATTTTCTTCCCTAAACTTTTGACGATGCCGCCTTTGTCTCTCGGCTCCAGTCATAGGCATTTTCTACTATTATCTGAAAAAGGATATTTAACTATATATGTAGGACAACTAAGTATCATAAAAAAAATTAAAACGAAACTATCCGTAATTCATTTTAGCAGGTATCATTGATTTTTATATAAATTTGGTAAATCAAAATATAAATCATAGAAAAATCAGTAATTTACGTAGATACTATTCGGTACCCATTCAAAATCTATGTTCCAACTAAACCCGACTGGCACTAAGTTATTGGCTTATTTTGCTCCATTTTAATATATAATTTTGAAATTTTATGCACTGATCATAACAATAAACTATTTGAAAGTATGCTGTATGCGCCTTTAGCTCAGAACCAAAAAATGCTAGTTACAAAACCAATATCAAAACCTCAAGTAAAAAATAGTAAATAATAGGAATTTAGTGATTATTGTTTATCAGACGATGTGTGTAATAAAAACAGTCCTGAACTTGCCTATGTTATTTAAGTAAGTTTGAAATAAATATTTTCGATTCAATTCAATAAAATACACATGATGAAAAACACCTGAATTACTGCGTCACACAATAAATATTTTTTTAAGCGTAAAAACACTCCACCACTTCAATTGTCTGACAGTAAAATAATGAGAGCTGACGTTTTGTTTCGGTAAGTCGGTAGTAGTTTATATTGTTACGACGGTGGATAGGAGATAGGTGGATAAGTTGAACGCGTTTTTCCGTGTCTTGGAGGCGTTTTCAGCGGGCCGAAATACCGTTTCTGACCGTTTTAAAGGGTGCTCAGTCACGTACTAATTTTTCAAAATTTCACCCAAGTTACCGTTGTTTTCAGGCGTCTGAAACATGTTTTAAGTCCGTCTTAGGCCACCCTCTATCAAATGACGCCATAACCATAAAACCCGTTTTCAGCCATTTTCAGGACCCCTTGTGGGCCCTTGATGTACATTTCAGTTAATGACGAAATTTTCAATAGAAGCGGATACCTCTATTAGAGTGGTTATACAGGTTAATAGCTATAGTCAGAACATTCCATAAAGGATTGAAAGAGATAGCACTATTTCAGAAAGATGTGACAGAGACAACACGATCGAGCGAGACGGCAGTATTGTAGAACGTTCCGCGACTTGATGGCGTTTTCGAGAACATCTCAAACGGTATATGTATAAGCAGTGACAACGCGTGCGTGCCGTCAGTCAGTTTTATTTTGGAAGCGGAAGTGAAACGAAATACAATTAATACTATGGAAACAAATCAGTGTTTCCTTCCCGAGTGGTTTTCCGAAGTGTATTGTACTGCCACTTTTTAGTGATAACATAATACGTAAGGCCTTAGAAGGTATCAATGATCCTTTGGCCCTCAAATTAGTAGATTCTCTTTGCCAATAATTTTCTTCTAAAATTATGACGTGATCGTCGAAGCCATGCCAGTCTTCCTCTGAGACCTGAGTGAGTGCCAGCTCCGTGACTTCTTTTAACCTTTTTAGGGAGAAATCAGAAGTAACATTGTGATGTCTCACTATTCTTCTTACTTTTGCCCAAGCCAACTCAATAGGGTTGAGGTCGCACATGTACGGTGGTAGTCTTACTACGATATGGCCTTGACTTCTGATGAATTCATCGATTTTGAAAGATTTTTCTGTAGGTTTATGTAACTCAACCAAGTGAAAGAGGTGATCTTTTCTCATAGTAAGTGAAGCTTCAACATTGTTCTTGGTTAACCATTCCAACATTACTGATTTGGTGCTGGACTTTGTTGGGACTTTATTTTCTTGTACACTATGGTATGGCGCGTTGTCCATGACAACAACGCTGTTTGGTGGTAGATTAGGGATTAACATATCAGTGGCCCATTTCTCAAAATTAACACTGTTCATCTGTCCGTGATAATCACCTGACGAAGTACCAGCTTTAAAAAGTAACTTTGCACCATTTAAAAACCTTCCTCTCGATCCTGCGTGGACAAGAATGAGCCTGTTCGTGGAGCTTGTGTCCGTCAATACTGCGTCGATCATTTCGTTTCTCCAGCATTTGTGAGGTTGTTGTCGATCCACGTTTCATCCAAAAAAAAATATTTCGATTGTCTTGCCTATATTGACGAATTTTCCGCAAATAAATCGACCGTGCATATGCGACAGCTGGCCTCTCAACCAAAATTCTACGTTTATTATGACATTTGAGCCATCTATATCCCATGTCTTTTAACAATTTTCTTAAACTCGTCACTCCCCATGGAAACTCGATTTTTTCTCGAATAGCTGCGAGGAGTTTAATGCAGGTCGGAACAAGTTTTTTAGTTAAATAAAATTCTTCAATAATTTTGTGTATAACACCTCGATCAAAATCATCCACGTTTAAATTTGTCTTCTTGTTACATGGTGCGCGCAAGGACGCGCCACGCGACACACCGCGCCACCCAACCGAAACTGGCGCGGCGCGGCGCGTGCCTTCTAGCTTCAAACCACTAAACCTCAGTTTGATTCAGTCTGTTGAGAGCAGTGCACTATGTCTTGTGAGTCGAATTGCCACCTCCAGCCATGGAGCAATGCCACTGAAGAAGAAGGCATGGCTGTTGCATCAGCCGTTTTTGTCTTATTTTGTAGATATCCGTATACTTAATAAAATTAACAAAAAGAAGAAGAAGAGGCGTTGGTGGATGTCAACGTTCAATAAGAGCCGGTCAAGGTAATCATTGTTTGTATTTTAGGATAATTACATAGGTACGTAATTTTTAAGAATCCTATCAATATATACCGGGTGATTATAAACCTCTTGGCAATGTTTAAGGGACATAATCCGCAATCAAAATAAAGAATACAATTGCAATTATTTTTGTGATCGGTCAATAAACAACGAAGCTACGGATTTCTTTTCACGGGTGTGTTCTATGATCGATTCTGATTCACAGATTAAAATTTTGCCAGGAGGTACAAAATCACCCTGTATACATATTTGATATTATCTGTTGGTAATTATCTGTTGGTAAGTTTGGCGCGTTTTAAAATGACCCTTTTTGCTGCCTTGCTTTTTGCATTTCAGTAAAATTATTGTATTTTTGTTTCAGGTACAATGGATCAGATATGCTATCTGATTTTGTTAAAGAACCGAGCAGAAAATTTGAGAACTTCACCAGAATGTCACCAGAAGATTACGAATATCTAATGAATAAAATAGGCCCTATAATTGCAAAACAAGATACCCATTTAAGAAAATGTATTCCAGTACAAGAACGGTTTGCAATTGCTCAGATTTTTAGCAACCGGAGATAGTTACACAAGCCTTTCATATCTTTTCAAAGTATCTATCCAAACAGTTTCAAGTTGTGTTACGGACGTTTGTAAAGCATTGATAAAAGATCTATCACAAGAAACAAAAGTAAGTAGTAGAAATAAGTATTTATTGTTTCAAATCGTAAAAAAATAGAAATTGACATCATCCACTTAATCTACATTACCACTCTCCTGTTCATAAAAATCTTTTAACAAGCTTTGCGTAGCTGGCTCAAAATCACCAAGGTGAGAAATTTCAAATTTGTATTTTTTTATAATTTTAGTAACAAGCTAAGATTTTCGCAATGTTCTTAAATTTTGACTTAACTTGTGTTTGTTTAATATTTTAAGAAGAGCAAGCACAAAACTGATGTATTGTGATTTAAAAGGGATTTTAAGGACAGTTTACCGCAAAAAACGTCATAACGGGAACGTTTTAAAAAAAAACATAAAATAATCTACAAAATAAATTATATTACTTGTTATGATTTTAAATATAGTTTAGATACTAATACATATATAAAAATAAAAAAGAGATTGCCAATTGTTTGCTTAAAGCTTTAAGGCAGGAAAGAACAACAACTGTGATTAAAATAACCATTTATATGTAGTGAATTTTAAAAAAAACAAGGATACGCATTATAGTTTATTTTTTATAAATTTAGCATGCAATAATCTCGACATACTGTTCATAATGACACGGTAATTGTATTAAAATATTTAAAACTTGTGTATTTTTATGACATTTGTTTGCCATTCCCGGAAATGACTTTGTGTTCACGTAATGACTTAGTGTGTTCCCTGAATGATGATTGAGTAATGAGAGAGGAATTTTCAGGACAAAATGAAACACCAATAAGTAAATCAACATTTATTTCACGCCTCTTGGTTAATCACCTTATGTTACTTAGCTATAATCAGTTCTTTTTCTAGGAACTTTAGGTAAAACAAAATAAAAATGTCTTCTTAACAAAAAAAATAATAAAATTAGTATAGAATTTTAATCATGCAACGAAATGTTAGCAGTAGGTTTCTACTTATTATGACCAACAAACATACTACAAACATTTTGCAATATACTTGACTAAAATTATAAGAAAACTTTACTTTTCAAATATATCAATATCAGTCGCAAAGTAATAATAATCGCGACATTTTTCTCTTGAAATGTGATGGCATAGGAACGACCTCAACAATTTGTTCATAATTAACATATGAAACGTCTTTGGGCTCTAGCTTAAATACTTTAGCACTGTTGCGTATAGATCTCAAAAATGTTACTTTTACTTCTCCATCATCTTCCACACACGTCTGAAATTTGGCAACGTATCTGTACATAACGTTTTTTTTTGTCGGTAAGTACCTTGATCAACAAAAAAGTCCCAGGAGAGATCAAATTTGGGTGCAAGTTTTCTTTGCCAGGTTGTCCATAAGATGTATCTACCAACTGCACTGTCTCCTTTTTGTTCAACCTTTTGACGAATAGAAACCATACATAAATTTTCTTCATCTGAAGACGATGAGTTATAAATGGTCTTGTAAATATTTTTTCTCTTTGTCAGTTCGGGCAGAAGACATCAGAATAAATTTTCTTCTTCCATAAAATGTTCATCGACGAATGACGCATGATCCACAGGATCAACATTATAGGGGAACATCGACAGTTTTATCTCTTTCTGAATACGATGGTAGCGATACAATTTTAGTGTTACTTCTAGTTTAGGGAAACTTGTCTTCTAGTTAAGATAAGTTTCCCTGTCTCTTTGTTTTGGGGCCACGACCCAGAAGGGTTTTGCTCTAAGCAATGTTAAATATGGTAAATCAATTCCAGTTTCTTTTTCGAAAACAGGTGTCAATGCTTTGACTGTAGCTAACAGCACGCGTTTTTGTTTTTTGATACCATTTTTTTTTCACAGAATCTCTTTTAGCTGGGTACATACGGCTAACGTCATCCCGTTCAAAAAAATCTTTCACCTTTTCTCGAATCTCCGGTTTTAAAACTGTCTCACGGATTTTGGTTTCAGATGTCAGAATAGACTTATTGTTTTTTTGTTTCGGCAAAAAAGGCTTAGCCATATGCAGCAGCCTGTACTTTCTTAAGTCTGTGCCACTGATACTATTTTGAAAGCTCTCCTCTCTTTAGAGTTTTTCTTTAAAGTTTCAGCCAGCCGCACCAATCTTCTTCCTACTCGTTGTTGTGGATTACGTTTATCAATGCTTTCTTTTTTGACCTGTAATTTTTCGATGTATCTTTCCACGCTTTTCTTTTGCTTTCGTTTTTCTCGCTCTGTCATATCACCTACGCTCTTTACTTTCTTTTCATCTTTATTATTTTGATAATATGCTCTATCTTTGGCTTTTTAAATTTATCTTTGTTCAGCAGTCATCTTGTTTAAAAACTTTCTTTTTCTTGCGTTGGCTTTTTCTCTCTGACGTAAATAAGCCATACTGTCTTTTTCCAACAGCTTTTTGCATCTCTTTTTCTATTTTTCTTTTTCGTTAGATTCCATATTTGCTGAAAATTTATTTAAAAAGACTATATTTTATAAAAGTTTTGCTAAAACTTGCTAAATTTGGGAAAGAAATGTTTATTTCTATAAAAAATATAACTTTGGGAACTCTTAAGTCATTTCGGGAACCCGTTAGTCATTCCGGGAACCGCAATCATGTTCGGGAATGTTCCCGTAATGACCGTTCTCGAACTGACGAATTCAAATAAACGCGCGTTTTGCAAAGCTCATATCCAATTTGCATCAAGTCTTTCAAGGTCAATGTGAAAAATACTTCAATATAATGTTAGTGTTATGGTCAACGTTAGCAGATTTATGTTAATTCAATTGATAGAATGCATTCCCTTAATGATGCGCTATTGATGTACGATCATAAAATTGCAAACAAAAGTGTACTTACCACAGGAATTGAATAATTAGTCCCAAAAATGTAATGACAGCCGCTGTACAATTGTTGCACCAGGGTCTCGAAAGGAAGCAAGAATAAACACCGGTTTTATTACAAAACGACGTATGTTTAATCTCGGCAAAACAACTCCACACATAATAATTTTCACATAAAAAAAATTACAATAATATCTTATACAATCTACGGAAACGCTTGCGCGATGTAGGATTCGCTCCGCACGTAACAGCGACATCTCTCGGAAAATTCGAACAACTCGATCCGTTCGACGGTTTATACATACCGCCCACCAAGGACGACATGTCCTTCAACTCGACCGCCCACCATGCAAAGCTATGGATTTAACAGTAAAAGTAATGCAATGCAGAGTGCGCTTAGCCGTGCGAAGCTCTCTTCGTAAATGGAATCTATAATATAATAACAAGAATAAAACATTTCGTAACTAATCTGTTATGGGTAAAATACAGAGTTTTGAAGTAGGACGTTTTATCAACGTATTTTTACATTTAATGGTTACGACTCTAGTTAACGAATCTGAGCCAGGGTGTTTTTGCATGATTCTGCCGAAAAGCCACTTAGATGGAGGCAGATCATCCTCCTTCACCAAGACCACGTCCCCAACCTTAGGTTCCGGAATCTGACGAGCCCACTTATAACGATGCAGATAATGGGTTAAATATTCGTTTGACCAACGACGCCAAAAGTTTTGCAGCATCCGCTGTGTTAACTGCCATCGCCTTAAGCTTCCGACATTTGAAGTTTCGTAGTTCGTTTCGGGAACGGTAACTAGAGGCTCTCCGATTAAAAAATGACCTGGTGTCAGCGGGTTTGGTTCAGTTGAGTCGTTCTCTATGACTGAAATAGGTCGTGAATTCAAACACGCTTCTATTTGGCTAAGCAAGGTCGCCATCTCTTCGTAGGTAAGTGTCGAATCACCGATTACCCTTTTAATGTGGTACTTTGTGGACTTTATACCGGCTTCCCACAAACCTCCAAAATTCGGACTCTTGGGTGGTATAAAGTGCCAAGAGGTTCCATTTGAGGCCAAGCTCTCGGCTATCTCGTTAACCATACTAGATTTCTCTGCGTCAAAAAGGTTCCTTAACTCCTTTGCTGCCCCGACAAAGTTGGTGCCGTTATCGCTGTAGACTTCTAAACATCGCCCTCGTCTGGAAACGAACCTCTTGAAAGCTTCCAAGAACCCTCGTGCCGTCAACTCGCTTACCACTTCTAGATGTATGGCCTTCGTAACCATACAAATAAATAAACATACGTACCCCTTGTACGAATGATGTCCTCGACCTTTGGATGTTCTTAGATTAATGGGGCCGGCATAATCAACTCCACTGCGAATAAATGCTCTATCAGGAGTGACTCTAGCCGAAGGTAAAGCTCCCATTAATTGAGTCTGTGTTTTGGCCTTGTGTCGGATACAAACAATACATTTACTAACATGTTGTTTGACCAAGTCCTTCGCCCTCACTATCCAATACGCAGATCTCAGATAGTTAAGCATTGCACGCTGCTCACCATGAAGAGTGCGGTCATGAGCGTCTGCGACAATTAACTTGGTCAGGTGAGAGTCATATGGTAAAATGATTGGATGTTTTACCGCTTCTGAGTCTGTCATGTTCTGAAGTCGTCCCCCAACTCGAAGTACACCATTGTCGAGAAAGGGAGTTAGTGACCGAATCTTTGATGTCTTTGAACCGGTGTATCCGTGTTTGCTGATCTCCGTTATTTCGTTTTTAAACTCTAGGTTCTGACAAATTTTAACGCAGCTCGTCATAGCCTCATCTAACTCCCACTTTTGGAGATGTTCACTGAGGACCCGACTTTTATCACGTTTATATAAAAAACGCCTACAAAATGCCACAACACGAATTAGCTTTCTGAGCGATGAGTATTTGTTCCAAAAGAGATCTTCCCCTACCCCTGGACACAAATGGACCCTTATGGATTGTTCTAAGTTCGTGTTGTTATTTTTTGGTTTTGAATAATTGATGACCTCGTTGTACAGGAACTTGGGACCGAATTTCCACAGATCATGCTCTTTCAATTCTGCTGGGCGAATTCCACGAGAGGCGCAATCTGCTGGGTTCTCTTTAGTGGAAACGTGCGACCATTGCGACGAGTCCATAGTAACTAATATCTCCGACACTCGATTGGCCACAAACGTTTTCCAACTACTCGGGTGCTTGTTAAGCCATGCCAATACCACTGTGGAATCCGTCCATGCTCTTATATTGTGCTTGGGAATTTTCAGAACTTCTGCTACTTCTTTGAGTAATTTGGATACAAGTACCGCTCCACACAACTCCAACCGCGGTATACTGATTTGCTTAACGGGTGATACTCTGGTTTTAGCAGCAACCAACGCTGCATGGATGTCTCCATTCTCCTTAATGACCCGAAGGTATACCACGGCGGCGTAAGCTGCGGTTGATGCATCACTGAACCCGTGTAACTCCAATAGTTTGTCGTTGGAGTTGGTGAACATCCATCTTGGAAGCCGGAAGTCTACCAAGCAAGCCAACTGCTCTCGGTAAGTCAGCCAGTCATGCATTATATCAGCTGGGGGTTCTTCATCCCACCCAATTCCGGCTATCCATAAACGCTGAATAAATATTTTCGCTATAATAACACACGGTGCTAACCACCCCAAAGGGTCAAATAGACGCGAAACATCGGAAATAATTTTCCTTTTAGTTGCAGGTGGTGACAGCGGCGGCAATTTCACCGAGTACTGAAAATCGTCTTCTTGTCTATTCCAGGTAAGTCCTAGTATTTTAACGATGTTATCCAGTTTTATTTCCAGGTTGTCCTTCTCCTCTTCAGTTTCTTTGTTTATTCTTTCTATCTGCATTATCTTTTTTGATAGATTTTTATTATTACTTGCCCATTTTTGTAGCTTAAAACCTCCTTCATTCAACAACGCTTTCATTTCCTTGTACAGTAATAATCCTTCTGCTTCAGTTTGACAGCCGGTCATCAAATCATCCATATAAAACTCATTATGAACTCTTTTTGCAGCTGCCGGATATTCCTTTTCGTGGTCACAAGCAACTTGATTCAGTGCTTTAACTGCTAGGTATGGTGCGGAAGTAGTACCGAAGGTAACTGTTAATAGCTTGTAATCCTTGACTGCCTCTTGAGAATCTTCTCGCCACACTATGCGTTGGAAATCCGTATCTTCATCCGCCACCTTTACCATACGGTACATTTTCACTATATCTGCTACTAAGCAGACGGGGTACAGCCTCCAGCGCATAATGAGGTGTCGCAATTCTGGCTGTAGAGTAGGTCCTGTCAAGAGCAAGTCGTTCAAGGAAAATCCATTATCATACTTGCAGGACGCATCGAAAACGACACGGACCTTTGTGGTGCTTTTGTCCTCCCGGATAACGGCGTGATGGGGTAGGTATAGAGCATCTTCACGCTTATAGTCCGGATCGATTACTGGCACCATGTGACCTAATTCCTCGTATTCTTTTAAAACTTCTGTGTATCGGGTTTTCAGTGTTTCGTTCTTTCGAAATTTTCTCTCCAGTGCATGTAATCTTTTAACAGCAATGTCACGGGAGTTGCCCTTGCAGATTAACTCGGGGTTTCGGAACGGCAATTTTACCACATACCTTCCCTCCTCGTCTCTCACCGTAGTGGACGCAAAAAACTCTTCGCATTTTTGTTCGTCTACTGTGAACTGCTTACTAGCTCCCGATGGCTCGGCTTCTATCTCCCAGAAGCGTTTTAACAACTCATCTTCGTTTACCTGTGCGTGTAAGACGGTTATCTTTTCAGTCGTACTCGCTGAACCTACTGGGCCAGATAAAATCCACCCGAAAGTGGTGCACTGTGCTACGGGGGTTCCCTTTGGACCCCTCAGCACTCCTTCTTTAAGAATCTGGCTGTAGATTTCGGCTCCCAACAGCACATCTATTTTGTTGGGTGAACTGTAGGTTGGATCCGCCAATGTGAGCTGTTGTAGCTCCAACCACTCTGGAACTGCTACTTTCTTTCCAGGAAGATAAGTAGTGATTTTGTTCAACACATACGCCTTCAATACGAGATTGAAGGTTGGATCGGTGAGCGATTGAACTTTCAACTGAACTGTATACTTAGACGCTACCGACGTCTGATCGCCACCTAATCCCGATATTGATGCTTCGATGGGAATTTTCTTGATCCCTAGGGCCTGTACCACAGCTTCCGTTACAAATGAAGCTTGTGAGCCTTGATCTAATAACGCTCGAATTACACGATAGTCACCTGTTTTAGACTCAGCCTTTACTAGGGCTGTGGCCAACAATATCTCCTCTCGGACTGTACCTTTCATAAAACAGCTGACAATCGGCGTGATCTCTGTTTGTGTATTATCTGTCGCAATATGTGTGGCTTCCTTCGACACCCCTTCAACTGCTTGAGCTGCGTTCTTTAAGTTAGCAGTTGGGACATCCCTTGGATGAAGCAAGGAATGATGTTTCTTTTTACAAATTCTACAGCTGGTGGCCTTTTGGCAAAATCTCACAGAATGGTTACCCCCCAGACAATTATAACACATTCTATTTTTAGTTACAAATTCGTGTCTTTTTGAATAATCTTCGCTCGCAAACTTTTTACAGAAGCAAAGTTTGTGCGGCTCGCTACAAAATTCGCACGCCAATGTGGATGTGTTCGCCACATGGAAAACATTTTGCTTACTGTGAGTAGCACCTGAAGGCTTTCCGTAAACACTTGGGTTCTTATTGGCACTCCTCGGTTCAATAAATTCCAGAGCCCGGTAACGACTCGTTAGAAACTCCTTAAACTGAGTAAATGTTGGTAAAACATCTGACGCCGAGTTAGTTGCTACATTAAGCTCCCATTGCTTACGTGACTCGGGATCTAATTTCAACGTTAACAAATGGATTACTATGATGTCCCATGTAGAGACATCAATGCCTAGATTGGACAATGCGCTTAAACAATCCGTCGACGTATCTATTAGCTCCTTGAGAAAAACTGGAGACTCGGTTGTTGCACTCTTTTGGCTTAATAAACGTTTTAAGATGCAATGCGATAAATACTTTTTGTTGTTGTACCTTTGTTCCAACTGACTCCAACACCGAGCATAGTTAGTCTCAGAAACAGGAATATTACGAAGCAATTGCTCGGCCTCTCCTGTTAGATAGCTTTTTAAATATTGCATTTTTTGTACACAATCCAATGAATCATTACTGTGGATCATAGACACAAACAAATCTCTAAAGGTAGTCCACTCGTGATATTTTCCCGAAAATGTAGGAATTGACAATTTCGGAAGTTTTACTAAACTTGACCTGTATGATGTATTATCACTGTCACTACCCCCTGCCGGACTAGGTTTCAAAGTAACTAGTTTACATAAAACATCTTTTAGTTCACATCGGTAATCGGTATATTCCTCCTCTGTTTTGTCATACGTCTCCCCGGTAATGTAAGACTTAGTTCTTAAAACTGTAACGTCCGAACTACGTAATAATTCCTTATGACCTTCCTTAAAGTCCGCCCAAAGTTGCTCTAAATTTTCTAGCCTACTTTCCACATGATGCTTGGTTTTGCGGTCTTTAGGAGCCTTTTTAAAGTTAACTCTTGCTTTAAATATGCGACTGCATAAGTCGTCTTGATAATTAAGTAAGGCATCCATTACGTAAACAGACGTAGAACAAGTCAATAATAAAGTTCAAATAACAGTGACAATCAATTTTAGAAAAATAATAAGCTACTGAATTTTACAAGTGTTTGGAATTATACAACGGTCGGGGCGAAATCGAGCATGGATTCCCCGTTCCAACAGGATTACTCTTACAACTCTAAGTTAGTAAATATCACAATTTATTCTATGTTAATATTCAGTACAAATAACAGCAAAATTTTACTAAGTCCATAAACACTGCAATTTTTCTAAGTCGATGACACCGTTCACCGATGATGAATTTTTCTAAGTCCATGTAAACAAACTATTTTTCTAAGTAAATGTCTTCGAATGAATAAAGTTCAAGTTTATCGGCAACTCCAACAGGTTAATTTTTGTTCACTGGTTTAATTTCGCGTGCAATATGAATTTAAAAGTACTCACAGTTTTCACTTGTCTCACTCACTCCTTTTTACATGTGACGTCACACTTCGCTGAACTTCCTTACGGCGACTCCTGCGCCGTCTGCTAACTGCTCGTCTCAAGTGGCGCCACCTGCTGCTGATCTCCGTATATCCGCGTTCAACAGTAGCTTCCCGCTACTCGCCGCTAGATGGCGTTAGCAACCTCAGTTAGCTGCAATAAACTCCCGGCCTTTTTTAACAGCGATCCACTGCTAATGAGCTCGGGGCGAAGGTAACCTTCATTGAACTTCAAAAAAAAAGCCACTTCACCAGGCTATCCGGCTCGAAGGACCATGTACAATTGTTGCACCAGGGTCTCGAAAGGAAGCAAGAATAAACACCGGTTTTATTACAAAACGACGTATGTTTAATCTCGGCAAAACAACTCCACACATAATAATTTTCACATAAAAAAAATTACAATAATATCTTATACAATCTACGGAAACGCTTGCGCGATGTAGGATTCGCTCCGCACGTAACAGCGACATCTCTCGGAAAATTCGAACAACTCGATCCGTTCGACGGTTTATACAGCCGCTCATACCACAACATTTCATTAACACACACATAAAAAAACGCACTAAGTTGCGTTCGAAGAAATTTTTTTTCATTGTTTTTGATACGTTCACTAAAATGATGCCTAAGGTATCGGACATAACACGTTTCAATTTTCTGAGAATTTTTTTTTTGTTTTGTCAATTACAGCATATAATATGTATAATTAAACATGTTTTGTAGACAATAGAAAGTAGGAATACTTGAATTTATTTTTTCTACGTTTTCAGGTACTCTAATATTGCAGCTCTTAGTAGGTAGGGACGCGTTCCCAAAATGATTTTTCATGTATTTAAATTGTAAGAAAATTAAATATTGTTTATTTTTATGAAATATTTTTTAAGGTACAGTTGGAATGAATAACTGGAAAGCGTTTGTTCTGTTTTAGAGTGCAAAATATTCAGTTTTATTCAACATTATTGACTTCCGAAGTAAATTTTCCACCTTCGTGATTTTGAGCCAGCTGATGTTTCATCTTGTAACAGCTGTGGAGATGGATAGTTTGGGGGTGGCTGTAGAGAAGATGATGAATGATAGGTTGGGGATGGCTGTGGAGAAGAAGAAGAATGATAGTTTGGGGATGGCTGTGGAGAAGAAGAAGAACGATAGTTTGGGGATGGCTGTGGAGAAGAAGAAGAACGATAGTTTGGGGATGGCTGTGGAGAAGGCGATGGACGAGAGTTTGGGGATGGCTGTGAAGAAGATAATGAATGATAGGTTGGCGATGGCTGTGGAGAAGATAATGAATGATAGGTTTGGGATGGCTGTGGAGAAGGCGATGGACGATAATTTTGGCATGGCTGCCTGTGGTAAAGGTGATGGACGAAAATTTGGGGATGGCTGTGGAGAAGGATATGAATAGTAGGATGTGGATGACTGTTCAAGAGGATATTGATAGTGAGGATTGCCTGAATGTCCAAAATTCATGGGCTGTGGTGGGTTGATTAGTAGTTGTGCATGTGGGTTTGACGATAGTTCTTTTTGCTTTAGATTGAAAATCAATCTATCAATTTCCAACATCGCTATTTCACGTGTATTTTCTTGTAAGCCTCTTAATTTTTTGCACAATAATTGTGTGTATAGTGAACATTCATCTTGCGGAATTTGGGGTTTTTGCTTCATTTGTATTAAATAGTCGTATGCTTCGTTCATTTTATTTTCTATGTCAGTATTTTTAGCACGTTTTTTAGGAAGAGGTTTTGGTCTTTTAAATTGAACTGATTCTTCATCATCCTGTGTACTATCTTCTTTAGAGGCATTAATTTCACGGTTATCTTCTATTTCTTCTGTTTCTTCTATGTCGTCAGTGACCTAAAAATAAGAAACATTCATGATAATTTACAATTTTTTTATTTGTTTTAGTTGCCACGGACATCATCTGACTGGTTAAGGATAGAGAAAGGATTCCGCAGAACTTGGAATTTTCCTCACTGCTTAGGAGCTATCGACGGAAAACATGTGCTAATGCAAAGTCCTATTCATAGTGGGTCTGAGTTCATCAACTATCACAAAATATTCAGTGTTGTATTAATGGCTTTAGTCGACGCGGATTACAGTTTTATTTTTGTGGAAATTTGTGGAAACGAATTGGATTTTCCACCACCAGACTGCTTACCGTTGAAAGAAACACCTCTACCTTACGTATTTGTTGCAGACAGTGCATTTGCTTTAACGGAAAATATGATGAAACCTTACGCTGGAACTCATAATAAGGGATCTAAAGAGCGTAGACGGGCCGGGCTTCGGCTTCACCCGAAGGCCGTTTGTTGCCAATCTAGCGCGGGAACATAAAGAAAATTTGGAGCTAAATAAATAAAGACTTACCAACAAGGCGGCGCAGGAGCACTTTGATTTGCACTGGGTTAGCTGATTATATGGAGTTTATGATGTGAATTTGTGTTACTGTATGTGATGTGGTGTGTATAGGAACGGCGCATAATTGGTGAACTTCAAAGGAAATTAAATTTTTCACGAAAAAAAAATGCGGAGCGACGACGCACTCGAAAGGTCCGCTGGCCAGGCGCTTAGCTATTAAATAGTGCCGTTGAGGGCGCTGTTAATACAGGATTACATACAAAGATAAAGCCTAGTAGCGCCATCTTTGCAATAGGAGCGTTACTAGAGCGCGTGTTTAATTACCGCCTTTCACGAGCTCGAAGGATTGTTGAAAATGTCTTTGGCATTATGTCTGCGGTGTTTAGAGTACTAAGAAAACCCATGCTTTTACAACCAGATACTGTAACTGATATTGTGATGACCTGTTCATTGCTATACATCTTTTTGAGACGGTCAAAAAGGTCTAGACTTATGTACACCCCTCCTGGATCCTTTGATACCGAGAATGATGGCGAGATTCAGCCCGGTTCTTGGCGTGGCGACCAAGATGGAGTTACTTCCCTACTACCACTCCAAAATCGTCCAAGAAGAGCACCTCTTTCCGCCAAGAATATAAGAGACCAGTTTGCAGAATATTTTATAACGAACGGTGCGGTTGCCTGGCAAAATAATTATTAAATTTTTAAGTAAATAAAGAACTTACCTCAGAATTCTTCGTTTTTCTTGGATTATACACATCATCCAAAAATTGGGCCATCACATTATAAAATGGCCAGTCAGGCTTATAAGTTTCATCAGCACCGCTGCCAGACTTCATTGATTGGAAAACTTTACTTCACAATTTTCTATAGGTTCCCATTAATGAATCCTTTTTCTTTTTAATTTCTTGTAACGGTATAGTACCACCTTTTAAATTCTGTTTAATTCGTAGCCAGGCATCATGCTGATCGTTTTTGTTTTTATGCTCCGCATTTTTCGAATTCCAAAGAGAGGGTTCGCCTTCATACAAAGTTAAAAATTCAGCAATCGTCTCATTCGGCCACTCCATATTCACAGTACCTCAACGTCGGACGAGTCAAGATGAAATGAACGAGTTCAATCGTGTTCGTCTAGGCAGGCACACGCCGCGCCGCGCGCGCCCGCGCTTACACGCGCGAGCCCGCGCCGCGCCTTTGAAGTTACCGACTTTTAGCGGATAGGTCGCGCCGCGCCGCACCTGCCCGCGCCGCGCCGCGCCTAGCTCTTCACACTGCGCGGAGCGCGTGCGGGCGTGGCGCGGCGCGGGCTAACACGCGCAGTGAGAAGCCAGCATAGCTGTCAAGGACAGCACAGCACTACACTGCAGACGTGCGAGACGCGGTGTGCGGACGGCGGCGGGGGGAGATGCTCCCGCCCTTCGTCTCAGGCCCCGACTGCATTCAACTCACGCGCTATCTGTAGGCGTTCGGGCACAGACTTGCAACAACCTAAAAATAACTTCCACACAACACAATCACTTGTCCTGGTCCCAAACTAGGATACCCTGTGCTATGGTAACCAGGCAAGGACATCACAAATATGGAAACACACCCAGACTGAGGCCATTTGTATAAATGTACTGCGGCCCCCTGTGGGGATCGAACCCACGACCACTGTTTTGGTAGCTAAGCGCCTTAACGGCTACACCAGCGAGGCAGTCACTATTATTCTTACTCCTTCCTTTATCTAAGAAGACCTTTATTCTTTTATTAATACTTTTAATGCACAAAAATATACCTGAACTATATCCCTCTAATCCTCAGTGGAGTCTGCGGCCTATGCTAAGCTCTTCCACATCTTCGCCGTCGGGTAATAAAGATCTTGCTACGAAAATAACCCTTCACATAAATTCCTCATACATGCAGTGATTATAGGGACACATTATTTATTGATAAAAACCAAACAGTGACATTTATTGCTGTATTATTATTAAGGTACACATAGTTGTCATTCTGTCAGCCTAACTAGAATATCATCTAAAAATGAAGCAGAAGGAAACAATGTGTCCTGGTGTCTCGCCCACCCCAAATACCACACCTCTGTCATGACGTGGCAGCAGCAGCCAACGGTTCTGTTCCCCACAACACAGCTGCAGTAAAATGCAAGAGTATATCCTCCAAGCGATTATTTGTAGGTTCGCTTTCGTATAATAAATATATTCTTTGGCTTATATGTCTTGATTTGATTCGGCCTCTTAAGAGTTGAGGACTTGATCCGCCTAAATGAATAATTCTTTCGAGATCCGGGCACACGTCGACTCCATAAACACCATTTGCTCTATTGTGCTCTCCGTAGTAAGATCGGGCTTGTTTTACTTGATATGGTCCTAATGCCAACAATAACAACTCATCGTGTTCCAAAATGGGAACCCTGTGCGATAAGGTCATCCTTGATGGAGTCGAGAGGTAGTTCGGAGGAAACGCCTCTAAGTACAGCCCGTACCTTGCGCTCCTCGGGGAGCGCGTAGGTGTGGTAGGGGACTTTGTGTTGGGTGAGGAGCCTAGTAAGGCTCCTGAAGTGGTCAGTGGATGGGATCTCGATTTTAATCGAGTCGCCCTAGTTTTGGGCCTTTGTGTACTGGACCTTGTGGTCCAGGCATAACTTGGACACCGATGTCCACGCGGACTTGTCTCTTAAGAAGACGGGAGGGGGGGACTTAGCCTTCGGAGGCTGCGGTGAGAACCGCTTGACGAGTTTTGCCGGCGGCAGTGCGGGGATGTCTAAGGACATAAGGGGGCGGTCACCGTGGCGGTTACGGGGGCTGCGGGGGGGTAGGGGGCTGCGGTCACGGGGGACGAGCGGGAGGGGGGGTGAGCTACCCTTCTTGGGGGAAGAAGCTTGCTTACGCAGGAGCTTCTTCCTCGGGACAACCGTTTTAAAACCATGGCCTTCATCTGAGGAGAATTCGGCCACGGTGGTGCTTGCGCAGGAGTATACTGCTGCGGCAGAGTCAGGAGACTCGGAGCCGCGAGATACGGAGCGTTTCCGCGGGCGCGAGGGGCCAGAGATTGAGTCGGTCTCCATGGGGGACGCGGGGGGTGGGGGGGCGGGGGACTTAGGAGAGTCCGGGGTCGCGGCGGCGGCGGTCGGGTCCTACAGTATGCCTGTAGGGCTTAATGTAGTCGATTATCTGCTTAAGAGAGCAAGGGGGCTGAGCCATAGTGGCTGGCGGCAGGGGGGCGGGGGGGAGCGCGGGTAAATACCAGGATAGAAAGACAAGGGGACAGAGCTAAGTAAGTAGAAAGTAGTCTACACTTACTCGTTAGACTCCGGCAGGCTGAAGAGCCCGAACACTGAAACAACGAAAGATAAATAGGTTAGATAACAGTTCGGTAAGAGCTCGCCGGCAAAACACGGGCGCACTGTGTAAGCGGGCGGGCGGGTCTAGTAGCGGAGAGCGAGACTTGTCGCTCTCGACGCTATAGCAAACGAACGTCTTACTACCGTAATCGCGAATTTATTAATACTGGACGTAGACTAAGAACCAAATTTTGCTTAATCAGAATAAAATTTATTTAACAAATTACTTGTAGGTACCTCTAATTAATACAACAATCATAAATATATAGTAATGTAAAACCCGAAAATACAGCTTCGTCTTCCCATTCCTTTCGGTATGTACGCACATATTTTGAATTTTTAGATTTCGACATCTTCACGGGCGGAATAACGTAGTACCACAGAACAATAGTATACTATAAAACAAACAACCCTCTGTACTGTACTGTAGTCTGTGATAATTATGTCTATGGTGACTATGTCTATGGGAACCACATACTACTACTAAAACCGTAAAACCCATAGATATTGCTAAAAACACATGCTTTTTCCTTTCTCCGTTTTTTTTTTTTTTTTTTTGTTCTATTTTTTCCTTTATGGAAAAGGCTAAGAGCTTAAGCCCATACCGCCTGGTCTTATTTTAATTTCTTTTCTCCTCTTCATATTGATTGAGGCTAAAAGCCTTGTCTTTCCGTAGGTATTTTCTTCAATCTTTATTGTATATTCGAGGCACAAAGCCTTGTCTAACGTATTTTATTCTTTAACTTCATAATCCAGTATGTTTAGGTCAATCCGTGTTGTCAAATCAGGTAATATAGGTCTATTCCGGTGTATTATTATTTTTCAAATAACTCCAATGGTATTCTTGATAAAATTATAAATAGGGTAAAATGCTTCGTTATTCTTAAGGAGATCCTGAATAGAGCGCGGGACATCCAGGGCTTCTTTGTAAATGTTCAATAAGCTGTCAATAAATACTAGTCTTTGTATATTGAATTGAGGGCAATCAAAAAATATATGATTTAAAGATTGGTTTTCAGAATTACAAAATGTACAATTTGGGGAAGGAATCATTTTCAATCTATGTAAGTGTTCATTAAATCTGCCATGTCCAATTCTCAAACGACAAATTGTTGTGTAGAAGTTTCTATGTACATATTTTCCGACGATAAACCATGGTCTCTTAATGTCCGAGTTAATATAGCTGTACCATTTTCCTTTTATTTGTGTCGTTTCTCTCCAATGAAGCATCCATTGATGTTTAATATTCGTTCTAATGTCGGTTTTGCAATCTGAAGCTGGCAACTTAATGTTCTTGACAGGTATTTGGTGAATATTGGGGTTTTTTATTATAGAGCTGGCAAGTTTATCAGCGAGTTCGTTGCCAGAGACGCCAATGTGAGATGGTGTCCAAAACAAACGTATTTCTCTATCTTGATTGAGCCAAAGCCTACTAATTTTCTGCCTTATGTTATAAATAATATAGTTTGTGCTACCATTGTACGTGGGATTTGACAGTGCCATTAAAACGCTCATGCTGTCCGAAATTATCAACCATTTCTTGAAACTGAGGTTAGTTGATTCTATATATTCTAAAGATGCATAAATGGCTTGAGCTTCTGCTGTGTATATACTTGCACTTGATGGTAATCTGAACCCATGTCCCAATTTAGTGACAGGATCATAGTAAGCCATGGAGACGTTTTCGTTAAATTTCGAGCCATCTGTATAAATTTGTCTAAACTCTCTGTGTTCATCCAATTTATTGTAAACTGCATATTTATCACTCAGTGTCCTATCTATGTGAATCTTCAACCCACGGAATTTGCTCTCATATGATCCTTCATAACAAGGCAAAGTACTACTGTTGTAGATATTATATTTAGTCTTATAAGTTAAAGTTTCTTGAATGTTACAAGTTAAAAAGTTATTAGAGTTAAGCCTTAGCAGTTTAGAAAGAAGGAGATTGCCATCTTCAGACAACAACTTGATAATGAAATTAAGTTTTAAATTATTGAATCTGTTCATTAATGGACACAAGTTACACTCAACCTGCATTGAATTAATTGGAGATGATTTAAAGGCTCCTAAGATTAGTCTTAAATTTATATTTTGGATCTTTTCAAGTTTATCTACTAATTTTGGATCTATACAATAACAGAAAAAACCATAGTCAAAGTGACTTCTTACAAGGGCTTTGTATAGAGTTAAAAGAATCTTAGGATCAGCACCCCAATGGCTGCCAACCAAAGATCTTAAAGTGTTGGTAGCTCTTAAAGCTCGTTCCGTTATGCAATCAACATATCTACACCATGAGAGATTCTGTGTAAAAACTACACCCAAAAACTTTGTTTGAGATTGAATTGGTAATAAGTTATTGTCATATTGTAGCTTAACTGGGATGACTTTTTTCTTTGAGAATATGACTACTTTAGTTTTAGCTGGACTGATTTCTAGATTTAAATATTGAAAGTAACTATGTAATTTTTCCAGTGCTAAATTTAATTTTTGAGTTGTGTGTGTGATGTTATTACCACTGCAATAAATAGCCAAATCATCAGCAAACTGTAAGTTGCTGACTTCTGTTCCTAATATTTCATTGAGCCTGTGGATGTAGAGAATATACAATAAAGGGCTCAAAATGCCACCTTGACAGACGCCTTTAGTTGACAATCTAGGACCAAAAATATTATTGCAACTCATCTTAACATAAACTTCTCTTCCACTGATAAACTCATAAATCCACCTAACACATTTTTCAGGTATTCCCAAAGAAGAAAGAATGGTACATAAAACAGAATGATTAATGTTATTGAATGCTCCTACAATATCGAAAAAAATACAGACAAGATGTTTATTACTGTTAACCGCAGCGTCAGTATCATGGAAGAGATGCCCTATACTTTCTCTTGCTGACCGACCGCGACGAAACCCGAACTGATTTCTTGGAAGAATATGATTGGATTCAATATAAAACTCAAGACGTTGTTTCATAAGTTGCTCAAAAAGTTTACCTGCACAAGATGTTAATGCAATGGGACGGTAAGAGTCTGCATCATTTGGATCTTTTCCTGCTTTTAGAATTGGAACCAAGCAATCTTGTTTCCACTCTTTTGGAATTATTGATTGTTCCCAGAGTAAATTTAAAATATTTAAAAATTTCACAAGGCAATCTGTTTCCAGTTTTTGAAACATTTTGTAAGAAATGCAATCTAAACCAAAGGTTGTGTCTTTACGTGACTTGATCGCTGCTTTTAACTCATCTATGGTGAATGGATTGATAATGTAACTATTGTTGGGGTTTACGGAAGAAGTATTATTTATTTGCATTGGTTGTGAAACAAAGTCAGGTGTATATTTCCTTAAAAAGTTATTTATCCAAAATATTTAATTATTATTATTTAGTTTCGTACTTTTACTGTAGGATTTATTAAATTTACGCATAGTTTGCCAAATTTTAGAAATTGGAGTGGATCTATTTATTTCAGTACAATATTCCTTCCAACTATTTAATCTTTCTAATTTAATAATAAGTTTTTTCTCAGCCTGCATTTTTTTAAAATTAATATAGTTTAAATCACTAGGATCTTGTTTAAATATAATAAAAGCTTCCTTACTTTTTTGAACTGCTTTAGCACACTTTTCATTCCACCATGGCAGAGGAGGATGCCGGTATTTAAAATTGCTTCCCGTCTGTTTCGAGCTATTATTATTCATATTTGAATTTTGGGCCTGACTTCTAAACATCGATTGATTAATAGCTTTATGAATGATATCACAATAGTCATAGTAAGACTGTAGAGGATCGTTATGGTTAATAATAAATTCTTTAAGCATAGTGTTGGCGAGCTTTGAAAACTTATTCCAATTTACTAGCCGTAGATTAGGTCTTTTGAGTGCAGCTGTGTTATTTTGAGAAATAAAGTTGTTTGTAAAAGAATCAGTGATAGTGTTGAACAAAATCTCAGTTATTGTGGGTAGATGATAACTTCCCAGGGGATCATCATATACTGTCCAATTGCAATTAAGGGCTATAGAGGGACTGACTATTGTTAAATCCAAACCATTTGGTCTCCAGTTATTTGTACCTACAGTTGTTGGTTGTGTGTCATTTAATAACACTAAATTGCATTCATTTACAGCGTCGAGGACATCTCTTCCACGAGGACTGACAGATTGGCAACCCCACATGGTGTGATGTGCATTGAAATCACCTGCTACTAAGCAGGGTTGTGGTAAGGTATTAATGAAATTAACAAATTTTGTTTTTCTAAAAGTAGGACTACAATTTGTTGGGATATAAAGACTAGCCATTGATAATGAACTGTTATTAAAGTTTATTTTGATAGCAATATTCTGAAGTGAATCATCAAAAAATGTTTTTAATCTACTATAATGTATGTTGTTACGAATGACTATGGCAACACCATTGTGTTTATTGCCACAATCATTGCGTTCTATTGAGTATCCTTTAATATTTAAACGTTGTGTAGGCTTGAGCCAAGTTTCGCAAAGTAATGCTATGTCAATATTATTTTCATACAAAAATTGAGTAAAAATATGACGATTACATAACAGACTTTGAGCATTCCACTGTACTATTTTTAATTTATCTGTGAATTTGTACTAATGTTTTTGGTATCACTGGAGTTGAAAAAATCGCTTAAAACATCTAACACATTTTTAGAGGATATTGGAGTATCTTGTGTCTTATTTAATGTAATAATTTTTATAATGCTTTGTACTAAGAGATTCAGTGCCTTGTCATTTGATTTTAATAATGTCAAGAGATCGAGAGGCTTCTTAGGGCCGAGAGGTGGGAAATTCCCATTTTTGAATATGTCAGCAAATGATGGTGTCTGAACTTTTTGTCTGTTTTCTTGTATTTTCTTTTGCTTAATTGGACACTGAGCTGAAATGCTAACGTGATTGCCATCACAATGAAAGCATTTGGCCTGATCGATCGGAGTTTTACAAACTTTATATGAGTGGTCTTCTTTACAGATGGAGCAGCGCTCGGAGTTCTTGCAAAACTTTGCTAAATGGCCATACCTGAGACACCGGAAACATTGTTTGACTGGTGGAACATACGCTGAGATGTCATGCCGCCAACCGTCCAAATCCACGTAGTCTGGAAGAACTGACGTCGCGAACGTGATGGCTACTGTCTGCAGCGGCTGTTGAATGAAGTTATCATCAACTTTGGTCCTTTTTGTGAATCTTCGAACAGATATTATTTTCTTGTAACTTGATAGCATTGTGAATATCTTTTTGTTTGTCAAGTTGGTGGGTACATTTTTAATTATACCAGTAATTTCAGTGCTTGAAGCAGGTATATTGGCCTTAAATTGGTAGTCTTTTAAAAATGTAGCATTGTTCAAGAAGGCATTAGCAAGGCTGGCTTTTTCGAAGTATATGGCAATTTTGAACTTGTTCATTGACCTAAGGTATTTGATTCCTTTATTAAACCTTTTGATACAGCTAGATATGGACATTAGGTCTCGGGTTCCTATAGGTATATCCGCATTGGAAGACTCTACGAATACTACAAATTCTGTAGCACCGGAATCCTCAGGGTATCGTCTCTTGTAATCCGTTACCAGATAAGGTTTGTACTTATCTGCGCTTTCGACCTCTGACTCGGACGACGACGACGTCGAGTCTCCTTCAATTTTCTCTTCAGCATCATCTTTTTTTCTCTTTCTTGTTCGCACCTTCCCCATGATTGGTTTCTTTTTATTTGTGTCTCCAGACGCCTTTTATTTCTAAAAACCCCGATTTATACACGAGTAATCGATGAAATTAATAAAAAACTTTGAAAATCCCGCCTGGTTATTTCAATGGTTTCCCGCGCTTTTCTGTTTTTTCTCCGTTTTTTTTTTTGTTTCACCAACTATTCTTGTTAGTTATAGATATAAGCCTATAAAGCCAAGTCTTAAACAAAATAAGATCTTGTTTGGCCTAAAAATATCTCCAAAAATCCCCCAACTATATTATTTCCCTTCGAAAATCCCCCCAAAGGACTTATCCCCCCAAAATTCCCTCCACAACGACAGAAACCCCCCGATTTTGCAGGGAATCCCCCCCCCCATCTGGCATCAGTGAACTGATGTCCAACCGATATCAGGGTTGCCTGATGCAATTTTCTATTTCACCCCAAATTTGAAATTATTTTTCTCCAAAACGATACACCTTTTTCAATTAATTTACCCAAAGGCCCAGACTCATTTTCCCCGTATTCTATGGCGTATTTCGCCTGGTAGTGCCAAAGGCAATATTTTTTGTCAGTGGTTCTACCAGTAAAACTTCAAACAAATGGCGGTTAATGCCTTAGTACATGTTTTTGTCTGTGGTCAATACCACATAAAACAAACTAAATCGACTAGGAAGTTTATTCATCAAATAAATTTAATACATTCATTACAACCATATTCTCTTCTTCTGTGGTGTCATTTCGATGCACTTGTTCAGAATTGAATTTTTGTAGCATCTTTCTTGTAGGTTGGAATTCTATGCAGCCCCTGATTTTTAAAGCAAATCTGACTCGCATTATATGGTCGCATTATATTATATCAGCTGTTTTTGCCATAATTTTATTTCTGAGCTTGTTCTTAACCCGTCGAACGATGTGCCCCCAGACTAGAATTTGCTCGAAGTGTCGCGCCATTTTGCAAAACTAAAATGATTTTCGCAGGCCCTCCGAAATTTATTAAAATAATGTAATTATATGTTACGATTCATATATCACTGTTTTCCTTATGTAATTTCCTATCCTTTTATAAAGGTTTTGTATGGTATAAATACTTACATGTCCCAGTTTCACCACGATTTAGTTTTGTTGTTCACATTTTTTGTTTGCGCACATTCACTTATTAAATACACACATTTGTTGGGTAAAGGACCCACCTAAACACTAATACTTAAAAACTAATCAAAAAACAAGGCACTTACAAAGTCTGTCTTCGTCGACGCCTCTCGACTTGGCAGCCGGCGCCGTTCGGGATGGGTGCACTGGAAGGTCTGGGGATCCCTAGACTTCCCCGTCTATCCCAAGAGCTCTTTCCCCAGAAAGCTGCCTTCAATGCACTTGCACCACGCGTTACCTCCGATGTTCAACTGTTCTATATCTTGGACGATCCGTCGCCCCAAGCACCAGAGAACCGTCTATGCTTCTTTATATGTCACTCCACTGACACTATAAAACCGGCAATCTAATTGCAAACAATTTTAGATAAGTATAATTTGCTCAACCACGAGCCAACCAAGCAAGCTAATTTTCAAGTGCAATAACCTCAAAAGTAAGTGTCATCTGTCACAGACAATGTTGCTACTTTATTCCGAACATCCCCCCGCTCCGGGCTGAGAGGCTCAGGCCGCTAGCCTAATCAACCGGGAGACGAGAGAGCGTTGCTACGGCTCGTCGCAGAATCGAACCATCGACCAACACATCCGCGACGCGTGGAGTTCCGTCCTCCCCAAATAGCAACTTTAAAATGCGCCCCCGGCGCCAAAACAAAGATGGCCAATTGGCCTCCTTCAAAAGTACCAAATCCCCTTCCCTAGGAGGCTCGGTCCTGTCTGTCCACTTCACCCTTTGCTGCAACAGATGCAGGTATTCAACCGACCAACGATTCCAAAAGTCCTGGCCCATTTGTTGCAACATTTGAAAACGTGACAACCGTGACGTACGTTCATCCCTCCATGGGTATTCTGGCAGCGCAGTAAGTGGCTCCCCAATCAAAAATTGGCCAGGAGTCAGGACCTCTATATCGTTTGGATCAGGGGACAGGAGACAGAGAGGACGAGAATTGAGGACCGCCTCTACTTTACAAAATACAGTAGCAAGCTCCTCAAACGTCAGGACAGTCTCTCCGATCACGCGACGGATATGGGTCTTCGCTGACTTGACGGCAGCTTCAAGGACTAAACCGCCAATTTACCCCTTTCCGGGCGAGGATTTGACTTAAACTATCACCATTAATTTCTAAAAATACATTAACATCCTTTAGATAGTTTATGGTACCCTTATAGTTTGAGCCATTGTCGGAGCGAATAAGTGAGGGCAAGCCTCTGCGCGACACGAAACGATCCAACGCGGCGACGAAGGCCTCAGTAGACAATGCTGAAACTACTTCCAAGTGGACAGCCTTGGTGGCCAAGCATACAAACACACATAGGTAAGCCTTCACAACCCGAGCGTTGCGAAGGGTGGTCGTTTTTACTGAAAACGGCCCCGCAAAGTCCGTTGCGACTCCCTCAAATGGCCGAGACTGATTAACTCGGTCCGGCGGCAGATCTCCCATATGCGGCTGCATGAGTGAAGCCTTCACTCTGTAACAAGGTACACACTGAAAGAGGACGCTTCGAATGACTCTTCGAGCAGACAATATCCAAAACTCCCGTTGCAGGATAGCTAATAATGCGCCACATCCGGCGTGGGCATTACGAATGTGTCGATCCGACACCAAGAGCTTTACCAGAGGTCCATCCTTTGGTAACAGCAAGGGGTGGCGACTTCCGTAAGGCAGGTCAGCTTTCCGAAGTCGACCCCCAACACGCAAAAGTCCCTCCGAATCCGTAAAGGGATTTAACCTGGCGACCGCTCCCTTGAGTTTGGTGCGACCCTCGCGCAGGATCCGAAGTTCAGCCTCGAAGCGGTCCACCTGCACGATGCGAATCCAGTGCAGCAGCGCGTTCCGCCGTTCCTCTGCACTCACAACTGGGGACAAATGTTTATCACTCGGATTTCGACAGTTGCAAACAAATCTTTTAATCCAGCTGGTAACCGCCAGCAGTTTATCCAGACTGCTATACCGCCCAGGCAGCCAGTCGGGATCCAAGGCCGTCTCCACAGCCAGGCCGTGCACCCGCACGCCAGGCAAAACTTGAATCGACCTGTCCACCTGCTGGACAGGCCACGAAGTCTCTGGTTCCTCCAACCAGGCTGGTCCCCACCAAAGTGAATGAGACACCAATTCGGGAGCTGTGCAGCCCCGGGAAGCACAGTCAGCGGGGTTCCAATCACCTGGGACGTGTCTCCAGATGATGGGGATACCAATGTTCTGTATCTGGGAAACCCGGTTTCCCACGAAGATCTCCAAAGTATGTGGCGCCGCGTGCAACCAGGCCAGCGCGACCTGACTGTCAGACCATGCGAACACATCCCGGATGTCAACGGTGGCAGCCAGCTCACGAGAGACGTGGCTCAACAATCTGGACAACAGATGAGCTCCGCTCAACTCTAGCTTGGGTATGGTCAGACGAGTCCGAATTGGAGCAACTTTGCTTCGCCAAGAGTAAAGCGACGTTGACCCGGCCCTCAGAATCAACCGTACGCAGATACACCACCGCAGCGTACCCCCGCTCGGATGCATCACAAAAGCCATGCAGACTTGCCTGATATTTGCCCGGCGGCAGAATCCGACGAGGCAGGGCAACCCGGTTGACCTCCTCCATCGAGGATATCAGCGCAAGCCAGGTGTCCAGTGGAAGCCCGATGAGCGGCTCGTCCCACGAGACGCCCATAATCCAGAGCTGCTGCAGTAGACACTTGGCCAGGAAGATCACTGGACTGATCCACCCGTTCGGATCAAACATACGGGCTATGGTGGACAGCACTGTCCGTTTACTCCAGACTCTCTGGGGCTCCAGGTCCACCTGGAACGTGAAAATATCATTAACGGGTTGGTACCGCATTCCTAACACCGCTATCATGTTGGGATGTTCCACATTCTGAAACAAATTAGGGTTCTGTTGGTGATCCTCAGGGATGCCCTCCAACAGACCAGGCTCGTTAGACAACCATTTCCGCAGCTCGTAGCCTCCGGCTGCTAGAATGGCAATTAATTCGTCCCGCAGTATGAGCGCCTCCTCGATACTTTGGGCCCCGGTGCACACATCGTCGACATAAAGATCGCGCGCCAACACAGCGGCCGCGCGGGGAAAGCGGTCGCGTTCCCGCTCTGCCAGCTCCAACAAGCAGCGAATGGCAATATAAGGGCTGGACTTCAACCCATATGTGTTTGTGTTGAGCTCGTAGACGGTCACTGGGTCCTCCGGGTGTTCACGCCAGAGAATCAGCTAGAAACGCCTGTCATCTGGGTGGATAACCGTCTGCCGAAACATCATCTGGATGTCCGCTCCAAACACCACCTGATGTCTTCTAAAGTTTAGTATAATGTCCACGACATCCCTGTGCAACTTGGGACCGGAATGCAAGCACTGATTTAATGACACCCCTGTCGACGTGGAGGCTGAGCCGTCACACACGGTCCTCAGCTTACCGGATGACGCCTTCACCACCGCATGGTGAGGCAAGAAATAATGCTCAGTTGAGCTCCAATCAACTCGAGCCGGAGACATGTGGCCCAATGCCTCGTACTCGCGCATAAACTCGATGTACTTCTCGCGAAGAACGGGGTCACGCCGCATGCGCCGCTCCATTGCCAGCAGTCGTTTCTCCGCCAGTGCCCTGGATTGCCCTAGAACAGGAGAAGCAGCAATGAACGGTAACCTAGTTACAAATTGACCAGACGCCAGCCGCGACGTATGGGCTTGATAAAAAGCCTCACACTCCTCATGGTCCGGATCCACCCTTGGAACCATGGGAGGCTCCTCAATTTCCCAAAATCTCTGCATAAAAATGTAGGGATGGTTTTTGTGCAATTAAAAAACAGCTTGTGAATTTCTTCTTTTATTTCTCGCTTCGTCTTTTCCCCGACCCGTACCTACAGTACAATATCCCAATCTGTTCTAGTCTTGCATCCCGCTCTCACTCCTGTCTCTCACTCACACCTTGCGTTCCGTTCTAGTCCATCCGTCAACGTTCCATTCCCACATTCGGCCATGTCTTGGCAAGAGATGCAGACGCGATGACCTTCGACTTGTCGGGAGTCGAGTCCTCAAAGACTGGCCCCATTACAGAAAATCCAAAAATTGTCGACACTGCCACCAGTGAAGAGGGCCCCAGAAGCTTCTGGGTGCCTAGTAGGACCCATCCTAATACATCCGAGCCCAGGAGTAGATCCACTGGAGCGGGATGGTAGAAAAGTGGATCGGCCAGGTCCAGATCCAACGTGCATGACCGTACACCTGAGGGCAGATCTGTAGATGGCTGCCATCCTACAATGGTATCCATTACCATGGCCATGGCCGAAATCCTCAGCGTAGAAGAGAGTACCGACGAAAAGGTAAGGTGCGTCTGCCCCGCCAGACGCGGAACCTTCACACCGCCAATTCCCAAGAGGGGCACCGAAGGGGCACCCAGCCCTAAACTCAATTGCTCGGCCACTCGTGTTGATAGTAGACATCCCTGGGCCCCGGAGTCCAGCAGGGCCCTGACCCTGACCAAATCTCCCTGGGGGCCCCATACGCGGACCACCGCAGTGGGCAGCAGAACCGTCCTCGGTTCTGCGCTTGCAGAGGGGCAGGCTAGCTACAGACTCCCCCTCCCGTAGGGGGGCCCCTGCTCGTACTGTGGCTGGCAGTGCACATCGCCATCTTAGGCAGGGTATACCCTGCAGCCCTACCGTACCTGTAATACGGCGGGTGATACTCCAGCCGTGGGTACTCGTGGCACGGCGGAGAGTACCGCTGCGGCACCCCTGGGCCGCTCTGCTCCACGCTAGCGCGCGCAGGAGCCGGTGCGCAGGGAGGAGAACCTTTCCTCAAATCAACCGTCGGGCCCCGGCTCATAGGGGCCCAACTCACACTCGGACCGGCTGCATGGTAACCGGCAGGCGCGGGGCCCCCCATGGGCCCCGGCGCAGGTACCTGGTTCAGCTCCTCCCGGAGTGGCGGCGCGCCTCGGGGAGGACTCCCCCTCCAGTCGGACGGGGGGCCTAGCCCTGAGGGGCCCCCGCCCGTAGGGCGCCGCTGCTGTGCCGATGGAGAGTCCGCCCCCGACCTGTTGGCACACAATAATAAGTGGTGCGGCCCACCGCACGCACGACAAGGCTGGGGCCTGGGGCAATTCCGGTGAAAATGGTCCCCCAGACAGCCAAAGCACAGGCTATTGCGCTTTACCATGCGCCGCCTATCAGTTACTGACAAACCTTGCCAGTCGTGGCACTCCAGCAGAGTATGGCCCATGTGGCTACATTTTAAACATGCCGAGTCTCTCCCGGCCGCCGCCAGTGCCGCCAAGCGCGCCGTAGTGCGTCCTCGCGGCGGCTGCGCTGGCTGAGACGCCCTGCGCCCCTGTGGGGCGCCACATCCACACGTCGGCGCCGCTGACTGCCTCACGTCCGGTTGTGAGGTCTCCACGACAAGTCTCCTCTAGAGTCCACTAGAGATGTAAACATATTTTTAAATGGAACCCATTCTTCCACAGCGCCTCCAAAATGTGACAGCTGTAGGGTGGGCAGCCTACCTGTGATGCTTACTAAATCCTCCCTGGGTGTATGATTAGGTACAACATGACCCTCACGTTGTCTCCTGATGTCCGATGCCCTTTGGACTATGGAGTCACCAATCTCCATGATCTGGGTGAAGTCCTGCTCATAACCTGCCCAGACCTCGTGGGTGGGTGCTGGAGTATTGCCTGACAACGACTTCATGGCCCTTCCGCCTCAATGAGACGTTGAGACACCTGTTCTGCACGTTCCAATATGGCATCGTCACGATCCCTACGTGACAATAGCCCCTGGGCATTAGTAAACCAACGCAATTCATTGGCCAATGACGCCCTCGCCATCGCGTTAGAGTAATTAATATTGACAACAAATTTTAATTTATTGATAGCTCCCCGCTAACAAAATACCAAAACTCAACAATGGCCCAATGTACATGAAATTATATTAAATAGTACATTATATATATATAGCAACGGGTACCCTACCACAGATTACTAACACACATCTTTCAAAGATACAAAAGACTAACAATTAAAGATAAAAGATTAACAAGAGCCGCCGAACAAATATCTGTCCTAGATATTACAACAAGACAAGTGTTTTAACAAGAGCCGTCTTGTACAAACCGAACAAATTATAAAGTAATATCTGTCCTAGATATAATAGCAAAAACAATACATATCAATTTTTACAAAACCATTTGTCACCGATAGTACTTGCATACAATGTGAGTGTTTCCCACAGGGTTAAGGGATCAACCACGCTCTGCTACCAAGAGATGTTGGGTAAAGGACCCACCTAAACACTAATACTTAAAAACTAATCAAAAAACAAGGCACTTACAAAGTCTGTCTTCGTCGACGCCTCTCGACTTGGCAGCCGGCGCCGTTCGGGATGGGTGCACTGGAAGGTCTGGGGATCCCTAGACTTCCCCGTCTATCCCAAGAGCTCTTTCCCCAGAAAGCTGCCTTCAATGCACTTGCACCACGCGTTACCTCCGATTTTCAACTGTTCTATATCTTGGACGATCCGTCGCCCCAAGCACCAGAGAACCGTCTATGCTTCTTTATATGTCACTCCACTGACACTATAAAACCGGCAATCTAATTGCAAACAATTTTAGATAAGTATAATTTGCTCAACCACGAGCCAACCAAGCAAGCTAATTTTCGGTTTACTAATGTATTGCCAAAAATCGTTTCCCAAAGTATTACTTCCCAAACAATTTTCCGCAAATTATCACTTGGCAAAAAAAGATTTCTCAAAACAACTTAAAGCAAATAAACAGTTAGCAAAAGTTATTATGGCAAGTTATTGTTTACCAAATAAATACTTGGTCAAAATTCATTTTACCAAGCATTATTCAGTCAAAAGTATCGTTTGGCAAAAACGGCGGTATCCCACGTTTTGCCATATCATAATGTAGGGTACCTATGACTTTTCCATGCACCAACCTTGTTTAAGTTTGACACAAAACTAAGTTTTTTAGTGAACTTCGAACCTATTTTTGCTTATGTGTACTGACCTAACAAACAAAATGCGAAATATAAATTTAATCAAACAATTATTTGCTATATAACACTTGCCAAAATAAAACGTTAGCATAATAAACGTTTGTCTTAATAAAACTTGACGCAGTAAAATTATGCGAAATGATAATTTGACCAAATGAATAAAATGCGAAATGAAAACTTGCTAAAGTTTCATGTGGGAAACGAAACTGATGCCATAAGTTCATTGGGAAGTAAAATTTGGCGAAAAATACTTTGGCTAAACGGCGGTATCCCTAATTTTCAAGTGCAATAACCTCAAAAGTAAGTGTCATCTATCACAGACAATGTTGCTACTTTATTCCGAACAACATTGCCCATTTTGTAATTCACTTTAGCTAAAACTTGCACTGTAAGTTTGAAGACCACAATGTAAACTACCGATCACAGTGATAATCACACGTTCAAATGCAATACTAGATCCGTAAACAACCTTTCTTCGCGACAAAACAAAACAAAAGTTGCGCGCCATTTTGTTCGCCGCCCGTGACTGAGAATCTGTACCGTTGCTAAAAAAAATTAAAATCAACGATATAGGAAATGGGTTTTCTACTGGGATTCATTTATCATCTCTAATTATTTTTATATGGAAATTATGAATCACTGCAAACTATTCACTGTTTCTAAAAATGTTTTTTATTTGAATAAATAAATGTAAATTTATTACGTTGTAAGCAAGATGACGACCAAAACCATGCATCATAGTAATATGACATATTTAATATGTCTGAAAACTTATAAAATTGTTATATTAGATGATCCTGAATACGATTTGCATGGGAAGTAACGGTCAGAAATGTAGCAGCTGCGCGGGGGCCCATTCCTGCTTTAAAAAAATAGCCAAACAGGTATCATAAGACAGTGTCTTACGCAATATTTTCTGCGTGTTTGTCATTTTGCGTATCTGGCTTTAAGCGTATCTGACATTATACGGATATGTCAATAAGCGTATCTGTCGTTTTGCGTATCTGTCATTTTAGGAATCTGGCATTCTGCGAATTCTGTCATTCTGCGTGCGTGCAATTCGGTTTTCCATTTCTTCCTGTTAATTCACATGTTTATACCGCAGCACACTGTTGTAAATGCCTTCAAAAATGGACGCCACCCTGATATTCCGGTAAGCACTAGATTATGTAATCTATTACTACAGAAAATTACTCAAAACAAATCTACAAATTATAGTTTAGGAAATATGTTTTTTTTATTCATTTTTTATTTGACACCAAAACTTATAGTAGCAAAACATTGTACGTACCATCGGAAATTTTGGCATATAGTCCTGCTGTGACAGTATGGCTAAAACTTGCGCAGCCAGTTTGACGCGCATTTTTTGTTTGGCGTTTGGGTCCAAATGTTCTTTGTTCAATGCAGGAGCAAACACGAACTGAGGTTTGTTATTGTCAATTTCAAAAAAAATCTTTAAATGTGACCATTTTGCGATACCTGTAAGCAAAGTGAAGTTAATTATCCATATGAGAAAATAGAAGAAATAAAAATCGTGAAGTTTGTTTTAATAAACGAATTCACACCTTTTCCCACTTTATCCCCAGAGGAAATATTTCAGTAGATGAGGCGTGTCAAAAAGCGTCACGATCTCTTTATTATCCACAGTAATATATGGACGTTCCATTATTGCACTCAAAATGGACAAAGCTCGCCTGTTAACCATCCATGTCACAAACAGTGGCGGCTATGTTTATCCCTGCTTCAAAGCATTGATGCAAAATCTGAAATGAACGAGTTTTTAATTTCAACATTGGCGACCTCCAGGTCTTTCCATATTTTCATGAGTGCCGTAATATATGGCAACTACTAAAACAAGTAAATATGGTACATTTACAGTTTAAATACATAAGAGAGCACAGCGAGTCTGTGTGCTGTGGAAAAGCCACTTGCAAAATAATGAGCAATGGGTTGCTTAACAGTTTTTATTATCCCGGCAATCATAAATACCAAGGCATAGGATGCCACAATCGGAGACCTCCCTTGTCTGCCATGATCTTGATAGCCTTCAATAATTTCCTGCTTTTGAGTATATTGGAGATGTTTTTTTAATGACATTTCGTCAAACATTAAAATGTCATTGTTGTCTGCTGGCTGCTGAGTTTGTATGTTACTGCTTTAACACTTGCAGTATTGGTAGGGTGTCACCAACACAGAAAGGCACTCTATTGAGCAATGCCTTTAGGGAGCTAGGAGATGGCAGTTGAAAGAGCCTTCTCATCAGCCTGTATATTTTGGCGAGTTATTAGTATATCTAATAATTTTAGGATATTATCATGTTAAATTTGTCCTCGACTATTGTTTTAAATCAATTAAAGTTGATAATTTATATCTTGTATGTTTAAAAAGAGACAAGTAAAAATCCTCTTTTTTCGTAGTTTCTGAAATTTTCAATGGCTCGGGGGCAGTATTTCTAAAACTACAACCCAGTCCATATTTGGTATAATTAATCAGTAGACCTTAGAGCATCCCGTCCGTACTGGCCCGAAAGGAAATGTGAAAAAAGATAATGGCGGGGGGAGAGGTAAAGATGCCAAGGAAAATGTGAAGAGAAGAAGAGAAATAATTACAACGTCTTTTTACTAAGAGATTGGTCTGGTCGTAGATCAACCCAAACAAGGCGGAGGAAACTCCAATGATGGCGATACTGTCCGGCATTTTTTTGATGACCCTGTATAATCTACTGAAATTATTGTAGTAGATAAAGCTGTCAATGAGAAATTTTCAAGCATTTTGAGTGTGATTACTTGTGGGCACTACGTCAATGTACCAAAATTTAAAGAATATTGTTTTGAGACAGCAAAATTGGTGTTCGCTTATATGACTGGTATAAGATGAGTGCCTCAGTCCATAAGCAAGCCTCCTTAAGTGTAACCACTGTTGCCTGCTGACAAGTGTAAGCCGTATGTTGCCTGCTGACGGCTCGCATTACCTTTTTTATCGGCAAGTGGGCGCCTTTGGCTGCATAGAATACAGCCTAGAGGTCCGATCCTTCTACAGAGCGGTCAACGACAATCGTCGCCGAGTAAAATGTTAAGTTAAGAAAAATATTCCGGTTATGATGACCACAATTATAAGATAAGATAAGATAAGAATATTCTTTATTGTATACCGGAAAAAAATGTTACAGAAACAGCAATGACAAAAGAAAAGATACAATTGGCGGCCTTATTATTATAGCCATCTTCCTGGTTGTAACGGGCTAGTACAGTAATTTTTAGGTCTTCTTTTATTACGCCTTTGATTTCCAAGAACCCACTCACTACTTCCACATAAATTGAAGCTCTATACTTTTCTTTACCTGCTGGATCAAGAAAAAATAACTCTTTTTGGGTGTGTGACAAAATGGCTAGTGGCTGTCTAGGCATATCGGGAATACTGTTGCTCGTCCTGTAGTAAATCTCGATAGAATTTGTGAATTGGTTTGAGAATTCACCGGCATTCATACAGCAGGGTGGCTTTTTCTACGAGATAATGTTGTGATTCTCGCGATTCAATAGGGCGAGAGCATGATCCAAAACTGCTAGGATACTTCTCATCCAATGTTAAACTATCTTCTATCGGAGGTTCCGATATAGACTGTGTTATCTACACTTGACCACGATACGATACGACCAGCCCATCGTGGAAAAAAATATTTAGAGAGGCCGGTGAGATGCCGCCAGGGGCGACCGCCTCAGCCCCCGGAGCAGCCCTTGCTTCCGGGGGCGATGCGGATAGCGGCGCGGCGTCGGAGGAAATGGGCTCCGCGGACCCGGTCCCCTCGGTTGGGGCCTTTTTGATGATGGGTGCCTTAACTGGCGGGGTCCCGCGGAGCCCCTTGGTGGGTACCCGCAACAGGGCACCCCCGGCAGGCGGCCGGCTCCTGGCCTCCGCCGTGGTAGCGGACTTACGCGGCCTCGTGTCCATATTCCGATTTTTGAACGGGGCCCGGTTGGTCAGTATTCCACAAAATAGACAATGTCAGTCAATAAAACTTAAGAACTAATGCAATATGGCAATGTCGATGTGTAAAACTTAATACTAGTGCAAAAGGCAATGTTCAATGTCAATCGTGAAAACTTAAAACTAGTGCAATAGGGCGATGTAAAGATAAAACTTAAAACTAGTGCAAAGGCAATCAATGAAATATCTAAATTAAAATAAAATAAAATAATGCAAAATAAAATAAAATTGTACCGCAACTGTTAAGTCAAAATAAAAAGTTTTGGTCTCTATGTAGAGTCGGCTCTATCGTTTATTTTAACGCGACAGACCGTCCTGTGTGTGTCTAGCTTAATTACTATGAAATAGAGTTTTAGTGGGAATCCGATTTCGCAATTTCCCAATTGTCAAAATTTGACTCTACATAGAGTCCGTCTCAGGTTGCGCCTCAGCGGGCCCAATATTGCACCGAAAACCGCGTCCTCGTGCGACCAACGGGGGCCGAGTTATGGAGATTTAAAAAATTCCAAGGTGGCTGCCAAGATGGCGACCTCTGGGTCAATTCGCCAACCGGTGGTCGCAGGACAGTCGTGTTTGGGCTCAAAAGATGCACCAAAGCGAGCAGGAGGCGTTTCCGGGCAGTGCAGAATTTTAAAAGCTGTCACAAATGTACGGGGTGCTTAAATGTATACCGGAAAAGTTTAATTGACTATATCTATGAGAGTTCTTAATTTAATTTTATAATTTTACTTAATTTTATCTAAATGAATCTAATTTAGTCCAAAACCGTCGATAAAACTTAAAAAAAGAATAAAAACTGAAAAAACTAAATCCAAGATGGCCGACAATTTACTTAACACGAATTTATTTCCGATGGGAAAGTCCGAAGTACGTCGTGTTTGGGCTTCCTGATTCGTCTCGGGCTGGGCCAGGCAGTCAGATGGTTGCACAAAACACCACGCAAACGTCCATCCAGCAATTTAGGAAAAACACCAATTTTTGTAGTTTTTGTGGGATAACTTCCGAAAAACACAAGTCCGGCTTACCGCGTTTTCTTCCCAGGGTTCGGAAAAATGTTCCGCACGAGGATAAAATGGTGGCACCACCGTCGCTCCTCTCCTTCAGCAAGCACGTGCCACGTGGTTTTCCTTTTCTCCTTGATATCTCGTGGGCCCGTGGTCAGAAAAATCCGCAAAGCACCTCGTCAGATGCGGCTCACAGAGGCGCAGAGAATAGCCACAAAAAATATGTGGGGTATCGCCACAGATCGCAAGATAATCGCCAAAAACTGAGCACTTTTTTGTTAAAATATGGTTTCACCACAATAACTCCTCGGAATTTTGTCTCCGGCTAGTGGTTTTAACTTCACTGTATCGGGCGCGATTAGACGCGTGTTTTGATATATAGCACGTCACTGTATCACTAACTTATACCACTTAAAAGAATTTTTTAGCGCGGAGCCAGGGGCAAATGATGCGTTCCGAGGGGCGCTCGGGGCGGTATTTGTATTTTTTTCTAACGCCAAATTGCAGGCGTTGACTGAAACAGATTGGAAACCGAATGGTCTGGTGGTGTAAATTATTCTTTTTAAAATACTTAAGAGGCAATAATATTTATTTATATTATTATAAGAATCTTTCCTCTATATTTGGCTCAGATAAACAGATCGTGTTGCTCTCTAAATAAAGTTTTTATTTTCCGTTATTACAAGGTAAACACTACTAAATCACGCACTAAGAACTAAGTCATTTAGTGACCTGTAAACAAAGAAACAACGTTAATGTTTATTGTCCCCGTTCTTTCAATTATTCCACATTTTCAGCACGATTACGTTTTAATCACAATCTTTTATTTTTCACCTAAGATGTCAGGCAGAACGCGCTTTCGAAAAACCACTTCCAATGAAGTTTAGGCTAGGAATTACTTTAATACGACAGTGCAGGGCCCCTTAGGGAAGGAAATTCACCAAAATTTTTGCTTAACATGTACATCCCCTTTTGATTGTTGTTCAACTAATATAGGCACTGGGATAAGTTTGAGAATTCGCCTTTGAACTTTGGGTGGCATTTTCTACTGAGATAATGTTGTGGTTTCCGCAATTCAGTAGTCGCCCTATCTACTTCTCCCGATCCAATGTTAAACAGCCTTCTATCAGAAGATCCGGTATAGACTGCGTTACTACACTTGACCACGACACAATACGAAGAGTCTGACCAGCCCATAGTGGAAAAGAAATATTTTTTTGGTACTTTTTTTCTAACGCCCGATTGCAGAGAAAGGTCTGAATAAATGGTCCGGTGTTGTAAATTATTTCTTTTAAAATACCTAAGAGGCATTCATATTTAAGTGTATAAGAATCTTTCCTCTGTGTTTGGCTCAATTAAACGGATTGTGTTGCTCTGTAAACAAAGTTTTTATTTTCTTTATTATTTACCTCACTTTATTATTAAAAATTTACTTAAAATATTAAAATATAATTTGAACAAAACAAATATGAAATTGAACAAAACAAACAATCTATTATTTTTTATCAAAGGTAGATCCTAAAGAAAGTGCCAATGCCAGATAAAACTATCATGGCTGGCTCCCCCGTCGCTGTCACGAAATTAAATCTGAAGATTGTAAAGTTGGAAATTGTTATCACAAGCCTGACTAGCTAAGTAAAGCCTACTGTATAAGAGGTGTTAGGTCTTGACCTACCTGCCATTTGGCAATTTAGTGAATGGTAATGTTTTCTATTTTAGTATTGCTCTTCAAATAGCGATGGGGTATGGATGGCGACATTAGTGTCATCAATACACCCGTCACAGCCTGGCACACCAAATTTTTCATAGAATCTGAAAATAAATAAAGTTATCAATCTACTTTCATCAATGTACCAGCTATTTCTACGTAGCAAAACCTACATTTTGGTAAAAAAAAAACAACTTACCTTAATTTTGTAAGAGCTCTTTCTTCGGCCGCTTGGAAGAAATGGGTGTGTTTTTCCCTTATTGCGTCAGCGTTTAGTGCAGATGTTACTTCCTGAATATACAGGGTGGTCAAATAACAGGTATACACTTTAGTTTTGTAATTTTATTCTATGAAATATGAAATATATTAAGTATTCCTTGTTAAATATAGCATTTAGCTATATTTAACAAGGAATACTTAATATATTAGTTAAACATGGAAAATAATGTCAGACAAATGTCCAGCTCTAGCAGCATCGCAGATGCGAACCCTTTTCATCGCGTTTTTCATCACATTTTCACACATTTCCTGCGTTATCTCCGTGACTGTGTCTCGAATATTTTGTTTTAACTGCTGAAGATTCATTGGCCTGTTAGCATAGACACGTCCCTTTAGATAGCCCCACAGAAAAAAGTCAGGAGCTGTTAAATCAGGCGATCTTGGGGGCCAATCAATGTCACCCTTTCTCGAAATTAATCGACCGGGAAACATTCTTTTGAATGTTTCTACTGTGGCTCGTGCCGTGTGACATGTGGCCCCGTCTTGTTGAAACCACATGTTTCCTAAGCCCAATTGATTCACTTGATTCGAGAAAAAATTGATAATCATCTCACGGTGTCCATTCACAGCATCACCCATAGCATCTTCAAAGAAATAAGGCTCAAATACCCCTCCTTACCAAATTCCACACTAAACTGTTACTCGACGCGGATGCAGTGGTCGTTCGTGGATCAAAGAAGTTTGTTCTTCTCCCCAATAGCGAGAATTTTGTTTATTAACAAATCCGCTGAGGTCGAAATGAGCTTCGTCACTCATAATAATTTTTTTGATGAAAGTTTGGGTCTCTTTCCAGCTTTGTTAGCATAGCATTACAGTAATCACAACGGCATTCATGATCTCGAGGCCGAAGTTCTTGAGTTATCTGTACCTTATATGGAAAAAAACAAAGGTCTTTCTTCAAAATTGTCCGTAGAGAAGTCCTCTTAATTCCGAGTTGTTGCGAACGTCGCCTGGTAGACAATGTGGGTTCTTCGGCTACACTTTGATGAACAATTTGGATATTCTGCTCTGTACGAGCCTTTCTGACACGATGAGGGACTGCTTTGTCTGTTACAATGCCACACTGCTCAAATTTATTCACTAAACGAGCTATTGTTAGCCGCGAAGGTAAGTTATTTCTACCAAAAATCGGCCGCAATTTTCTCAGAGTTTCCGCAATACATGATTGGGTTGAGTAAAACGTTTTAATAATTAAAACACGTTGTTCTGTCGTAAAACGCTCCATAATAAATTTGCTGTATCTACACAAAGTAATTTTCATGCAACAACTGTGTTTACCGCCAAAACAAAATGGCGGCAAAAAAAGTTGTATACCTCCAAGTTGGCCACCCTGTATTTGGACACAGTGGGCTGAGCAATTGAATGATGTGAATTCAGACCGATAACATTTTGGTAAGAAAACGCGCCCTCAATGTAGGACGTATATTTAGCGACTGGCCACCGGGCTGCGTTCTGCATTGGTCTACCCACTTTGCTACATACAAACTATTCTACAGAAACTTCTGTTTTTGAAATGTTTATTGCCCTCACAGAGTACATTATATATCTGAGAATAGAGACATCAGTCCCCCATACATGCTAGCGCCATCTTGTGAGTTATGATAGAACTATTCCCTAATAAAATATACTCAAGCCCTAATAAATATACAAATAAAATCAAGTATTTTTGTGAAATAAAAAAAGCAGATTTGTAATTAACAAATTATTTATTTTTCCTTTTATAATAATTACATGCCAGTTCTTTAATTATGTCGTTTTTTATGTCTTTTTCTGCCCTGGTGCCATTTAGTATCTTGTTAATGTCTCGGCACCAACTGTTTATAAAAAATCTATCTACTAAGTCTACAACAGATTCTTGTATTTTTGATTTATGGTTTACACATTTAATAAAATTAAAATCTATGTGATATAGAATTACAGTTATACACTATTTGCGAAGATTTTTTAAAACGCTTCTCTTTTCTATTATGTTTGTTACAATGTCTTGCATATATGAAAACATGGTAACCGTTATGTCGGAAGGATAGGTCAGACACTTTTTGTTACTCAAGTATTCTCGTCGGACTAAATAATCGCTAGGACTTTCGTCGTAAAGATTTTCTTTACAATTTTTGAATACATTTTTCCTGGTCTGCCTTAATATGTAACCGGCTACGTAACATAGTGAACCAAATATTCTAGGATCCCCTTTTTTTACATTTACATCATTTAATTCCATATCTAAATCTTCAAAGTCGATTTGAGTTATCTTTTCTTTTAATTCATCCCTATCTACATCTTCAAATAACCCATGCATTGATTGAACTTTGCACAAGTCTTCTTCACAATTGGCACCAGGTGAATGGGTGCCACTTATATTTGTAATAAGCAATGATGCAAATGCTGCTTCAAATCCTGATGGCGTAGGGGAATTGCTTCTGTAGCCATGGCTTTTTTGAGCTGGGAAAAAATTATTTTGTTTATGCCTGGTTTTATTCCAGCTCTTGAAATTAATCTGCTCAATGTCAGAGACGATGGCAAGATAAAAACTTTACTGAGCCATCTATAAGCTCTTGGACCCTGCTTATACAAGCTTAAGGCCACGATCTTGTCCTCCTTGGAGAATATTCTTCTTGGGTTTTCCAATCTCCCTAAATTGCATTAAAGTGAACATTGCAGCTAGAGTACTGAATTTTTGCAGACATTTTTGAAAAGTCAAATTCTCAGATAGTTTTAATGCTTTCTTCAATCTTGCCGCATAAGTGTCTTTCTTTTTTATTAGTTTAGACAGGATGGATTTTTTCCTAGTTGTCTCTGATTTATGTTGCCCTGTCTTCAATGTTTATGGGGCGTTCGGTGCAGGCATAAATTGGGCGTGTTGTTCTGAAAACGTAAAATATTTATTTAGAAGTAAGAAAATATTTAAGAAAACATCAAGATATGACAGCAACAATTGAATAAATATTTTTTGGTTATAATGGGTATTCTGAAAAGGGTCTAAGATGGAGTGTATGATTGTCGGTTTCACAGACAAATAATTGCAATCCAAATTGGTACCAAGTTCCATAATGGATCTTGGCATTAGGTCTAGAATCTGGATCATACATAGCTGCAGGAATGTACCTAAAATATGATTAAATTGTTTGGCGTTTTAACCATTTATTGAAGTTCACTCAATGGAGATAATTGAAAGAGTCGTTCCCAAGAGTGTAAGCCATCTTCTCTAGACAGATATTGTACGCTATGCTTGAGTAATCCCACTGCTTCTGTGAAATTTCTATCATTCCCATCGTAATTAACGCGCCTTTTTTCTAATATTGTGCTGCTGTTGTGTTGATGATGCAGAATTACTGGGCGCTTGTTGTGTGGACAACCCCTTCAGCTTGATGAGTAGATGCACCTTCGAGTCGGGCGTTGTTGACCAAGTCAACACCAGGTATAGTTAGGCATGTCATTAGTTAAGAGCGCATTAACAAAGTTAAAAGTTATTGTAGAAATTAACATGCTCTAATATGTTCTATTAATTACTCACCATATATGAAGCAACAGTTCGGCTCATAATTGAGTGGCTAGTTTTACTTTCATTTTTTACATTTTTTTGGGTCAACATGTGCTTCCGTCAAATTTTTATTCAATCTGATACCCTTGTAGGCCGGATTTTCTTCATGAAGCTGTAGAATATGTCCCATTAGGCCATTTTTGTTTTGTTGTCCACTTCGTATTTCAGATTCTTTGTCATTAAATTATTTCTTACATTATTGATTGCCCCTACAGGGCCGAACAGCGGAATTATTATATCACCACTGACTTCAAACATCTCGTTCTTCCATTCCTTGTTGCTGCGTATATATTGAGTACGAGTGTCCTGAACCCAACTGTTCAGGATGGCACTCACATTACTAATTTGGTAGGTGAGTAAATGAGAGAAAAACAAAATTCAAGGTCCGACATGAGCTAAATTGGTCAAAGGATCTGAGATATCGAGTAGAAGGGCCGCAAGTTCCGGAGCAAGCTACTAGATAATTAATATAGTAAATCTAGTTATCCACAAGGTTGAGCAGGTAATTTTTGAACTTCTGCAAGATCGTGTAAAAATCTGTGACTTTCGCAGAGCGAGCATTGAGTAGCGGTGTGACATGTAACTTTGTCTACTGAGACAGATAATAAGGAGCTCGGTAGAAGTTAGAATTTGTACTAATAGGTACTTATGTGTTTTAGTGCAATCTCGAACACAACACTTCGCTTGAGACGCCATGGTAGAATCCAAATCGAGAGGCAAATCGTAGTCAATATTAGTGCGCAGAGGTCAGAATGTAATAGAATAAACCACGAAAATTACCCGTAAGACACAAACCGCACGATCGCTAAACGCAAACAATTTTTGACCGTTAAAATTTTTTATCTACACTAATGTTGTAACATTCTACTTATGTTTTCAATACTTGACTTATAATTACTACTGTTATAGCGCAGACAACAAAACACTCAATTTAAGCAATTTCACATGATGGTATAATATTCACATCGATATCGTAAAATCTCATTATAACATCAATAACACGCGACCAACTAGATTGCAGGGCCAATCAGGTTGCTCGCGTTTTATTGAAGCTGCGCTCTCATTGGTTAAATTTTAATGGCGGCAAAATCACTGTAATTATACACGTACGCGTGAATTTAATTTAATAAATTTGTTGTTTGATTAATTGCATTAGTGAAGATAAAGTAGTGTATGCAACTGCATATAACACCCTTCATTATATGACAGTTGCATAAACTACTATTAATACACTCTTACACTCTCAATAGTTTTGAATATTTTAATGAGAAAAAAAGTGACCTGCTTGATTTTACACTATATATTTAGAGGGATTATTACTGTGCATGTAATGTTTCAAACCTATCAAGGATATTCACCAACATTTATCATTTTATGTATTGAAAATTTGTTTTAATGCAATCAATAATTTTGCGTAGAAAGGATTACAGCTGTCTTTCTTATTATTTTAATGTTACCAGTATTAAAAAAATGTGTATAAAGTAAAAATACCAGTATAAAGTAAATGTTGCCAATATTACGTTTATAAACTATTAACGGAGCCATCTATTATTGCATTGTGGAAGTAAATGTCTTAATGAGTTCTTCATATATTGATATTCTGTATGAGCTGAAAGGCCCCTGCAATGAGAAGAGCAGTGTGACTCTGTGCCCGTGCCCGTAGAATGACTTCAGATAAATGTGTTTATCCAGCGCCCTCTGTCTTTAGCTAGTGAATTAAAGAGACAGGGTGCCAGGTTTAAACAGGCTGATAAACTTTGTCATACCTTCGCGCCAAAGAAGCCGACCTTTATGGTCTTCCACGAAATAAGTCATTAGACCCAAGGTAATCTGACAACAGAGGCTTTTATAGCGATGAAAAGGGCCCAGGAGGCTTACCACAATCTCGAAGTTATTCGAAGTTACAAAGGATTTTTCAGTATTGTTCTATTTGCTGTGGTGAATATAAACTACGAATTCCTGTACGTAAACACAGGCACTAATGGATCGGTCGCAGATGCATCGATTTTAAATTGTACTCGATTTTATCAGAAGATGATTATTGACGATTTGAATTTACCACCACCATCTGCACTGCCAGGCACTGATACAGTTGCACCCTATGTATTCCTGGGCGATAGTGCTTTTGCATTAAATAAAAATTTTATGAAGCCATTTCCCTTTAAAAACATTAATTATGAACAACGGATCTATAACTATCGACTGTCGCGAGCCAGGCGAGTTGTAGAAAACGCATTTGGTATACTAGCGTCCCGTTTTAGAGTTCTAAGGAGACCTCTTGATGTAGACCTAGATACTGTTGATGCTATAGTTATGGCATGTTGTGCTTTGCACAATTATTTGAGAAAACACGCAACAGTATATATACGTCCGAATAATGTTGACCGTGAGAATATAGCAAGTGCGACATTTCATAAAGGAGATTGGAGGACTACTGCCGATGGCTTTACTCCATTACAACACAGAAACAATAGTCAAAGGAATGATGAAGCTGTAGCTGTACGAAACAAATTCAAGAATTATTTCATTACTGAAGGAAGTGTCGAATTTCAAGATAGAATGATAAACATAGTCCCAGTATGATAATGTAAAATACTTAATTATAGACAGTTACATTTGTAAATAAAAATAAAATGTCTACATATTTTTTTTACTTACCTCATTTTCTAAGGAGTCAGTTACAGTACGACAAGATTCCGTTCTTGAACCCAGAAAATTTAGAGCATCAAAATACCATAGACTTGGTACGTACACCTCGTCCGCTCCTGCGCCTGTATGCTTAGAAGCCAGGACCTGGAATCGATTGAATAATAAATTAGACAATACATTATACACCATTTAAATAAAATACATTAAATACCTAATAACCCAACCAAACTGGGGTAAGTCACTTTCATGACATTGATCCCACCGGGAATCGAACCACGGACCTCAGGGCTAGGGGTGGATGCCCTCACTACACTACTGAGCCAGGGAGCTGTAGACATTTATTTTCATGAAACTTACGAATCAACAAGGAAAATTCATTATAAAATATTTCGATGATGTTGTAGGTTATAATTATACTCACCTTTTTTAATTCTTTTGTGTAACTCGTACGCATATTTTCAATCTTCTTTTTTATTGTTTTTACGGCTGCGTTTTCGTCGAAATTCTTATAAATTTCTAATAAAACCTTAAAGGCTTCAGCTCGCATGTTTCTATTCATGTACTCTTTATGCTCCTTTTGCCATAAATACGGCATGTCTTTATACATGTCTAACATGCACAATAAAACTTCCTCTTCCTTGTTGCACATCATGGTATTACAAAATGGCGGCGCAAGGCGACGGGACGAACAGACGCTACGCGGTATACCTACACTCACGACCACTCTACGCGCTAGTCGCGCGGCAACTGAGCTCCCTAATCGCTCTAAATGTTATTACATTACCCGATCGGCAGAGCGCTTAGGTAGCTAGGCACATCGGGACGACCCGATCGCCCTAAATCGGGACACTTACTCCCTAAATCTTATTACACCACTCTTAGTCAGGGTAAGGGTCCCTTGAAATTGGGTAGTCTAATAGGGGCTTAAGATAGGACCAAGCCTAATGAAAAGCGATTGGTAAAACGGAACTTTATGATAGGCATTGCCCTACGTTAGGAGATATCTAGTAAGGTGTTTCTTTGTTCGTCGTTAGTGAAAACGGGCATGAGTTCCCTAACTGCCCTAAGTATTATTACACTACTCGATCGTAAGGGTGGTCAGGGAGCAAGGCTGCCGGGCCCGTCCTAACTTTTATTACACCACCATTAGTTAGGGTTAGGGTCCATAAAAATTGGGTAGTGTAATACGCCCTTAAGTCTATTATCTTACCCGCATGGTCCAAAGATACGTAATGAGCTACAAATAATCATCGTAAAAAAGACGATGTTTTCTTTTACATTTGGTCTGAACGATTTCCAGATGACACAAGCAATTTTTTTAACGCTTTATAATTGTGACACAGCAAATCAAAATCATATTTTGCATTTTGAAACTATCTTATCCACAACTCGCGTCTTGAAAGAGCCTTTTAAAATTATTTAGAGGTATTGATAATGTCAGTCTAGCCGTCCAATTGGATGGTTGATTAATCCAGTTGGCCGCTTCAACGAAACTACGAGGCCAAGTTTTCTTATAAATATTGTTTTCTTGACATGTCGTTGCTATTAAAAGTATTTTTTGTATTACTATTAATATGTTTCACTATTTGTCAAGACGATGCGGATTCCAATTACTTGGAGAACTCAACGGACTTCAATATGATGGAAGATGAAGACGACCTTTTACGGGACGATTTAAATAGACCTAATTTAAAATATCCCAAAGCTCTGCCTTTCGTTTTCATATCTTCAACGTTGCTTGTAGGAGTTATAGTGCGAGCCCTGATGCTATCCACCAGCATGTGTATCCCTTACCGTGTCGTTATGTTTGCTTTGGGTGGAATCCTAGGATTTTGTGCTAGTAGATTTCCGGAATTCAGACCCATAGTTTTGGCGTGTTACTCGGATACCGATATTTTACTTTTAATATATCTCCCTACTTTGATATTCAACACTTCTTACAACGTTGACTCGCATGCTTTTTTAAAATGCTCTTTCCAACTAGTTTTGGTGGCTTTACCAGGTGCTTTATTGTCTGCCTTGTTCGTTAGTTTTATGGCGTTCTACGTCATCGAGCCTTCGTGGAATTTTCCGATAGCTTTGCTCTATGGTGTCGTTTGTACGCCGATTTACCCTATGGAGGTTGTGAAACAATTAAGAGAAATGTCCAAAGGGAAATACTTGAGTGTGCTGCTACTCGGCGAAGGCCTCTTGGGTGACGTCACTGTAATGATCGCATTTACCGCTATCTTTGGCTATCTGGCTCTGGTGATGACAGAAGCTTCGCAAATATGCATTATGCTGTTGAGATACATCGGTGGCGGTGTTCTGTTAGGTATCGTCGCTGGTAAAATAACAGCAATGCTTTTGTCTTTGACATACTATGATATGCTCTGCGCGGTAACCGTGACATTCTCCGGGGCATACCTGACGTACTACATTGGCGAGAAGTTCTTTTACGTGTCTGGTCTCCTCGGCACCGTGATTGCCGGTGTGATAGTCAGCAATCGTAAGCAATCTGTCGCTGGTGAGGTGGAACAGGTGATCTGTCATTTTTGGAACATACTAGCGCACGCTGCCAATACGTTGATTTTCACGATAGTCGGCGTAATTGTGTTTGAGAAAATAAGTTACTTGATAACGGTGCGTCAAGTATCATTAATCTTTGTCACGTATACGACGGTGTACGTTTCCCGGTTGCTAGTTTATCTCATGTTGATGCCGATGCTAAGGCACACGGGGTACGGTGTGACATGGCAGCAGATGTTGGCTTTGACCTGGGGCGGGCTGCGAGGGCCTCTGTCCTTGTGTTTGGCTCTCATCGTGCTCGAGACTACGCTACTCGATGATCTTGGAGAGGTAATGATTCTAATCTGTCTTATATTTTACTAGTAATGTGGTTAGATGAGCATCATAATCATAGACTCGGCTAGTAATAATCACTATCTTTCCGTAATTTTCGCCGGTTGTACTTAGTCGGCTTGTACTATCCCGTGTTGAGGACAATTTTAAAAACCTATTTAGATTCCGGTCCACCCATTCCAGAACTTGAACCCGCAACCTCTGGCTCACCGTGCCAGCGCTCAATGAAGTTTGTAAAGAGGCTCGAAATTTCATCGATGCTTGCACTAGCCCATTAGCTCAGTTGGGAGAGCGCTGGCACGGTGAGCCAGAGGTCGCGGGTTCAAGTCCCGGCATGGGTGGAATTTTTAGCCTCTAAATAGGTTTTTAAAATAGAAATAAATACAAATAATTTATTGGATAAAAAAATGCGGTTTACAATATAACACATTACATGATTGATTTTTTATTATTTTGATATTTATTTCAGATATTCGTTATTCAAGCAACTGGGCTAGTCTTGTTATCCCTCCTAATAAATGCAACGACGATGCGTAAGGTATTGAAATTGCTTGGTCTAGCAGAAATTTCATTGGCTAAGAAGACCAACATGACGAATTGTGTGAAACGCGTTATGAGCGTTAGAGATCGATATATATCGATGTTAAAAATGGATAAGTTTCTTGCTGACGCAAATTGGGATCTAGTTCAAGAAGGTAAGTTGTATTGACTATCATTATTTTGTATATGACAGAATTTTTATTAGTAGGTAAGACATATTGGATGTACGATATTGCATAGGAATATGAAATTTACTGACGTTTCAGGTACCACTATAAAGCATCCTTATCAATTACAAATGTCAAGAAAAGACGACGAAGATAGCGACGACGAGACCTATTTAGGATACAGATATACTACCTGCCCGGATTGTGAACGAGAGATTCCTAATGAACCGACTAAGAAAGAATTCGCTGAAATGATGAGGTATAGTATTATCTAATGTTAACACGAGCACTATACATAATAGCAACTGAATTTGCACGGATATTTTTTCATTTTACAATTTTCCGATTTTTGCAATGTGTTAAAATATTTTCTCGGTTAAAGGATAAAATGATTCGAAATCGGAAAAGAAGTAGGTACTTTAATGTTTTACAAAGGTTCTTGAGTCAATTAATTCAATAACAAAGAGTTTATTTTACCCTTAGGGAAGCTAACCAAAGAGTTCTCAAGGCTATGCAAATATCTTATTGGAGACAGTACGAACATGGTAAAATTAGTAAAGAGGGGGTGCGTATTTTAGTCAATGCTGTCGAAGTCGCCGCTGACTCTGATAATGGACGTATCAACATTGATCTGCTGGGGACGTTGTGGAAACCCAAGGTATTACGACTATACATTTTTCCACATTATGCTAAGCGGTGTTAGCGAAGCGGTAGAACATAAGCAGCCTGTATGCGTCCCACTGTAGGGCACAGGCCTTTTCTCAGGGAGAGATTATGGGCTTAATCACCACGCGTGCCCACGGCGGATTGGCGATTTCAAGCGCTGAGGTATGTGAATAGCTCAGACACAGGTTTCCTCACTACGTTTTCCTTCACGGTTCGCGAGTGATATTGCTACTATAACTTCACAAATGTACACAACTTAGAAAACAAAGTCATAGGTACATGCCCGCACTGGGAATCGAACCTGAGTCTCTCGCTTCCGAGTCCAATGTTCTACCCACGAGGCTACCACCGTTTCAAAAACATCGTGAGGAAACCCTAGTATCTGAGGCATTTACATACCCCAGCAGTTGCTACGCACAATGGCCCAACTATGAGGTTAAGTGAGGAAATCTTCAGTGGAACTCGAACACTAGAACAACATTGCTAATCACTGATCACGGACCTTCGCCGTTCTCATCCTCGGACCGTTAACTCGGCATGACAGAAGTCGGTTAACTATAAGTGGCATTGTTATTGCCAGCATTCCTGCTGATGCCGCGTAAAACCAATTTATAATCACACTTCGCATTCTCTACTGGGTAACGTGACCAAACGTAAGACGCACTGGCCAGAGTAGTTTTTTTGTACTTTTTTATGTTGTCAGACATTAAAGGAGGTCTATGACAGATTAGTAATAACCTGCCTCTAATATCTCATTGTCGATCTTGTTAAAGTTTGTTTAGGAATAAATTTCTCTTATTACTTTCATTTTGACAGACGTATGCTGTATGGTTAAGGCGCAAACTTGTGAAAATGATGACAACAGAGACGACTACATCTGTCATCCCAAGAAATCTTTGCCGACAACGGTGCTATAGACTGATACAAAAGTTCTGGTTCGACGGATTCATTTATCTGACGATCCTGCTGAATACTCCTTTGATACTTTGGGAGGTTACGATGAAGCCAACGGATGCCAAAACTATGTACATCATTAAGGCTTTGGACTTGTGAGTTCAGTTACCGTCTCCTGTAAAAGGAATAATGTTTTTTTGTACTCAAAATTTATAAAATTGGCGGTTTGGAATATGTAGAAACAAACCACAAAACCTTATTGGCTTAATTCCGGATTCGCTTATTGATTTTTTTGTCGGAAGAGTCCGACCAGGTTTCGCTCTGATTCGCAGACCTTAATCATGATGAGAAAAGACGGAGCTCGCGTCGTTGGAAGCTAGTCTCTGACTCTACGGCTGGCGCAGGAGTCCCCCGTAGCAATTTGGCCCCCCCACATCCCACACCGCACCACACCACGAGCAACCGACGACCCGAGCTCCGGCTTTACTCACCATGATTAAGCTCTGCGAATCAGCAAAACCTGGTCGGATTCTTCTGACAAAAAATCAATTAAGTGAATCCGGAATTAAGCAAATACTGTATAGTGAAAGTTTTAGTTTTAGCTTACGAAAGTTTTAGTTCAGAAACCTTCAGCTATTTTGTTTCTTTATTGCGTTCCGATTAAAAAATAAAATATTTTGAGTAATGCCTTTCATCTTCTTGGCAGTTAAAAATATCTTCTTTATGGTGTTTGGGTTTAAAAAATTAAAAATAATTAATCTTTCACCTGGTTGTGCAATAAAGTGTTCTCTATCTACGAGTATCTCTACCCGGCGAAGCCCAAAAGGCGGGTAATGTATTTGGCTCGTATGTAGGTATATATGTAAATATGTCCGATTCTATGTTCCCTCATAAATCCTTAACCAATGGACAGAGTTTGACATGAATATCTTAATCGATTCGTCGTGTTAGCGCGAGTGTTATAGGCTATATGAATTCCGCATAAAGAAAAAAAATACTGAAACGACAAAAATAAGAAACTGAAATAAAAAGTAAGAATCAACCCGACTGCTGAGCATTAACTACTTAATAGGCGGGACCCAAATTCAATAATGTAACTCATTGCAAGGAACCTAGGATGGTCCCGCCTGCTTGGTATTTAATGCTTAGCAGTCGGGTTGTTAATTATTTTTTTATTTCAGTTTTTATGTTATGCATTTCGACTTGGCAGTGGACACTTGCTCTACGACTGAAGTTTGTTCGACTATTCCACGCAGTTAAATGTTCTTATATTTCGGTCTAATGATAATACTACTTCCCAACTCCCTGCGAAGCAAACCGCTTACGCTGTTATGGCTACCATTTATTAAGGTGCTTGGCAGATCATCATCATCCCACCGCTGCTCACCGCTGGATATAGGCCGTTTCCCCCAAATGCCATCTCTTACGGTCCCTTGCCATCCGCTTGGCAGATACATAAAGGAAATTTTGCGTTGTGCTACGGGCACATTACACTCCTAGCAAATGGTGCTTTTATATTCCACGTAAAATAATAGTACAAGTAGACTTAGCAACTTACGGTACCTACGAGTTTAAACTCATTTTATGCGTCTTTCAGAATATTCTACATGATTTATCTTTGGGAGATGATTGTTAAAATGATAGCACTCGGGGTGCGCGGCTACATTAAGTCAAATTGGAATAAATTGGACTTCGGCATTATTCTCATGGCTACCGGAGGTTAGTCCCTTCTTGTTTAAGGCGCTTTCAGAAGATAGATACATTTTAAGCGAATAAAACGAGTGTTTGTTTGATTTTATTTTTAGTGCTGTGAAAAAAAATGTCTAGAACACTTTGTAGTTGACATACGCATTTTAAATTTTCTATGTTCAATAAAACCATAAAAGGCTATACCCGTGTAAGGGAACAAAATATGCCCCTGACGTTATTAGCCAATGAATATATCTTATGTATTGGTAATATTGCTAGTTATTAATCTGCCAAGTTTTGTCTTAATTATTGACAGTTTCCTTGCAATGTCACTTGAAAGTTTTTTTTACTTTTCTAAATATCTTGAAAAGGTCCATTTTTTTGTGATTAACGTATGATGTTGAGGGCATAAAGAGGTATAAATTTGCAAAAAACAAGACGGCTCTAGGTTATCATTAACTAGGTGGTTTTTTATGTCAAATATTTCAAGCTTTTTTTTTTCACCAAACCTCTTTCAATAATTTACCAATCACATTTTTATTGAAACCTCTTTCAATACTGCTCTTATTATGACTAGGCACCTAAAGTTTATTAAAAAAATCACCATGTTGCTCCAAGCCGATTGATTTCAGTCCAATATATATTTGTACGAAAAGAGATGGCACATCAGTGTAAAAAAAATGGTGGGTGTCGCTGACTCACAAGTGTAAAAAAAAAGCTTGAAATATTTGACATAAAAAACGATCAAGTTATTGATGACCTAGAGCCGTCTTGTTTTTTGCAAATAAACTACCTTACCCATACCTTTTTATGCCCTCAACATCATACGTTAATCACAAAAAAACGGACCAGTAGTTTTCAAGATATTTAGAAAAGTAAAAAAAACTTTCAAGTGACATTGCAAGGAAACTGTCAATAATTAAGACACAAAAGTTGGCAGATTAATAACTAGCAATATTACCAATACATAGGATATATTCATTGGCTAATAACGTCAGTTTATAGCCTTATATAGCCTATAAACTAACGGTATAGCCTTTGCAGTTACAATACCAAGCGCCTTAACCCAAAACAATTTTCAATGTGCTCTCGTGCTTATCAAAGAATTTAATTAATGCGCGTCTTAACTGGTTACAGAGGCGGCTAACTCATTTTTTTTTAAATTGTTTACGCATGTCAGACTCCTAAGCATTTAACATATTAGAAAACAGTTTTAACTTTGCGGTACTTCCTGTCTCTTCGAATTTGGTTTCACAGTTTGGAGCCAAAAAATCGGAAATCACGGATATCCTATAACATTACTGATACTGACATTACTGACAAAAAGAGAAGAACATTCCCTCAAAATACGGTGCACGAATTCATAGTCACCCTGTAGATAATCAAAGAAGACATTATGTAGACTCCCAATTTATGGCATAGCACTAAAATAATAAAGTTTTCTATCACAAATAACTCAAGCGATCAAGATTTCTATCATAATCCTTTAAGAAACATTAGTAGACATTTTTTAAAATTTACAAAAAACCAAAACGAGAATAATATTTCCAAAGAGGTCCTACTCTTGTACTCTTTTAATTCTTTTACAGAATGATTATTTTCTTCATCTATTTCAACAGCGTTTTTGCTACGCTGCTTGAAAATATCTTTTTCATCCCCCCATCTCGGAAAGAGTATTTTTGCTCTTTAATATCTGAGCGCAAAAGCCATTTTTATCCGCTAGAGGATAAAGTAAATTGAATTTGGAACATCGTGTATCATTAATCATCGAAGTACTTGCCAGATTGACTTTTATAATAGACATATAACTGATTCGAGTAAAATCCTGCGGCAAATGAACTAAACCAGTTAGTGATTTCGAGCCTGTTTCTTTATTTCTATTGGTATTTTTTGTAAATGATTCCCTGCCTCGTAACTGCGTTTACGTATGTGGAAAAATAACACTGTTCGAAATTAGTAGCGTACAAAGATTTTTTTCCTCCTCCGTAACCAGTTACGAAAAGTCAGTTTCGATGGTGGCAGAAGGGAAAATTAAACTCTGGCAATTATAGATCTGGTGTTAGATATAATCGACACGCTCACTTCCTGGGACAAGTGGCTTGACTTTAATACGGGTGTGATTTCCGCAACAAAACTACTCCGGATGTTAAGATTTCTCCGATTGTGCAAACTAGCAAGGTAATTGTTGTACATGAATTTGCAGTTTCTTTTTGGGTTAGTTTGTGTTTGGTGGAGTTTTAGTTAGTACCTACTGCAGCCTCTGTTTAGAATTTCAATTAAGTGTTATTTTCATCTCAGTCATTGTCTCGATGTTTCTGCTCAGCCATATGAATACTTTCTTAAGTTCCAAAGCAATAATACTCCTATGTCGTCGGCTCGAGACGTAAACATTCTTTTAACGGCTCTTTGAAAATAATGGAAATCTCTATAAAAACATTGGTTCCAACATAGGCGATGCTGTACTTCGCGCTGTGAAAAAATTGACAAACCGCAATAAAAATTAAGCCAATAATCCGAATGGTTTTTGTCGAAACAGATGGTTCCCTCTATAAAATAAAGCTTCGTAACTTTGTCTTCTCGCGCTTTGTAAACTGTAACACGAGAGCTCTTAAAATGTGTTGCTTAATTTCACCAAAGTCAATACCTTCTGATAATATTAACCTGAAGTTCAGAAAATTTGGTGACTTCGTGTGAAGATCTAAGTTAGGATAAGAGGAATAATTATAAAGTTGGCTTGTTATTTTAATGTAGCAATTGAAAAGGTAGCTTGTTTGTAGTTATTATCCGCATTGTTTACCCCTAGAGCAGTGGTTCTTAACCTTTTAGTCCTGGGGGAACATTTGACAAAATTTCCGTTATGCCATGGACCACTTTGTTGGTTTATTATTTTAGAGTAAATATTCAGTAAATAAATGTGAGTTCTTTTAGATTTCAACAAATAAAAAACGAATAAAATTACTAAAACCTGTTTATTTAGTTTAGTAAGTTCATAAGCCAATGCAAGCAATGCAAAAATTAAAATGTATTTTTTTTGTGCTTGCATACTTTTTACTAATTTAAGGACCCTTGGTTCAGTGCTGCTTAAAGCTAAATGCATGTCAGCAGTGGCATCCAAACGATTTCGTTGTTTGTTTTTGATAATCAAAAGTGCTGAGAACCCCTGCTCGCATAGATATGTTGTTGAAAATAAAGTGACGTAACGAAGAGCAATGTCTCGAAGTTTCGGTAAAAAAATAGCCTTTTGACACCAAAAAACTTCAAGTGTAATCCCTGATTCAAATGTATCTTTCAAGTTACTGTCGTTTTGCATTTCAATAACTTTTTCTTGAATTTCATCAGGCACCTCAGAAACGTTGATAATGAAAGGATGCGAATCAGATTCTGAATACTTTTGTCCTCCCAGTCAGGAAAGTAGCGAATGAATTCACTTTTTGTGTTTTTCAAATGGAGTATAATGTTCGTCTGCATTTTTTGTGTAAATTTCTGCAATTTCTGCAAATTTCCTGAACCTTGGAGTTGAAGGTTCAATTTATTTAGTTGCGTAAAAAAATCGACTAAATAAGCTAAACCAATTTCGAATTCTAAGTCACAAAACTGGTCCAATAGCTCTTTGTTTTCCTTGTTAGTTAAGAATATTTTTACTTCCTCTCTAAGTTCGTACAACGTCGACAGCATGTTTCCTTTGGAAAGCCAACCTACCTCCGTGGGGAAAAGCAGAGTTTTTTGTTCAGAGTTCATATCAGAGCACAGTTGCTTGAAGAGACGAGTACGAGGGGCATGCCAAAAGAAACTAGATACTCAAAAATTATAAAATTTATTCTTTATTACAAGTATCGATCTTTTCAAAGTATTCACCCTGAGCACGTATACACTTTTCCATACGTCTGAACCAATTGGAAAATACCTGTGACCACTCTTCTTTAGATACCTCAGAAATCTCGAATTTATAGGCAGCCAGCACATCTTCTTTGCTTTCAAACCTCTTCCCCTTTAGTTTTTCTTTGATTTTTGGAAACAAGTAAAAATCACAAGGCGCTAGGTCAGGGGAATATGGCGGCTGAGGGAGAATTGACACATATTTCGAGTTGAAAAAGTCTAGTGTTCTGGCAGACGTGTGCGGCGCCGCATTGTCGTGGTGCCAGAGAAGGTGCCGGATTCCTGACTTCGGTCGCTTGTCACACCAAGCTGATATTACTGTTGGAGCACAAACTGTCACATACCATTCGGAGTTCACCATTCTTTCATTCTCTAGCACAACAGTAGCAATATGACCCGTTTTGCAGAAAAACGAGGCGACCATTTGTTTCTGTGTGCTTCGTGCACGGCGACATTTCGTTGGAGTTGGCTCGTCTTCAAAACACCATACAGTCGACTGTCGCTTTGATTCGGGATCATAGTTATATAGCCATGTTTCGTCACCAGTCAGTATATCATATACGTTTTTTTTCTCGCCTCCGTTGAATTTATCTATCATGAATAGGCACCAATCCACCCGACGGTCTTTCTGCTCATCGGTAAGTTTGTGCGGCACCCATCTCGAACAACGTTTACGGAGAGAAAGGTGGTCGTGAATTATGGTTTGCATTGCTGCTGATCCAATTCCCAGTTCTCGCTCTAGCTCTACATATGTAATTCGTCGGTTTTCGCGAATAAGTTTTTCGACTGCACGAACGTTTTCTTGCGTGACCGCGGTTGGCGGCCGTCCTGTCTTCGCATCATCTTCGAGACATCCCCGTCCTCTTTTAAATTCAGCAAACCAATTGAATACTGTTGCTCGGGAACAAGCAGACTCACCAACAGTAGAAGCCAAAAGTTCAAAACATTCTTGAGGCTTTAAACCTTTTTTAAAGTCATAATAAATCATAGCGCGAAAATCACGTCGACTGAGCTCCATTGTTGCAAGTGAATTCCCGCCAGATTCTCGGAAAAATGATGCTCATTCAAATAAAAAATAAATAAAAGAAGTGTGTTCTATATTCAAATATGTCAATAAAAAACCAGCCTATAAGATGGTGTATAGCTTGCCAGTGTCAATTAAATGAGAAAAGAGTATCTAACTTCTATTGGCATGCCCCTTGTATTGAGTGCACTCTTTTTAACCCTTTCGGTCCGATGTAGGGGTGCAGTGCCAGGACTGCAGACAAAAAAATACTGATTTAATAAAGACTCTGTTTCAAAGACATTATTTGACATTAGGAATGTGTAATAAGTTATTTTAATTGATTTTTAACTGAAAACAAGCCATTTTTGTCTATGGGACAATATGTCCAACCAGTCCTCTAACAAAACTTCTCCGGTATTTCCATACATTTTTTTTTATTTTTCTGTAAAATATGTAAAACAACTGAAATCAAATATTTGTTTTATTTTATATAAATATAGATAAGACGTAAAATATCCGTAAAGTCAGAATAGAAAAACATCAAGTAGTTATTTAGTAAAACAGCAATTTATTTTATAATCCAGGAGATGAAGTACCAAAATGTTATTGAATTATAATTATGTTTTATAAATTTATTATTTTACATAATTATAATAATATACTTATAAGATATACTTAAGATAAATATACTAAAGACAATATCTTAGAGTCACTTATGTAATATGGTAAGCAGCAAAACAATTTTTGCACAAATATTTTTCACAGGCTATGCACATGGTGAAGGTTCGCGTATCTTTTTTTTGTCTAGTGCAAGACATACATCTTTTTCTTTTGTCAGCTTGTATGGGTAAATGATTTACGCCTTCAACATTATCATTTTGTTGGCGTTGCCTTTTTAAAAAATTTAAAATTATCCTCAGCACAGGTTAGCCTTCTGAGTACCAGACATATATAGTCAGAATAATAGATTGGATGTATAATTTTAAGTAGTTTTATTAAATGTTTCAAAATTAACAGAACAAAATTCTTCTTCACAACAAAAAAAAAACAAAACTTAACTCTTCTTATAAACTTATAGTAATTCAATAGGAGGAACATTAGAGATCAATCATTTATACTTCTATTAAAGTTTGTAGGACTCAACAGTCAACTAGGAATTAACAGTCTTCATAGAAATCAGTAAAACAATTCCGATTAGGCGTAAAACATAGGTAAATTTTACATTTCTTGCAAAATACCGTAGTTTTTTATCACAGGCATTCTTTCTGCAGCGACATTATTTTGTACCATATGCTGGCAAATGCGCTGCACTTTTGGTACGGTTTTCTTTGGAAGGAACTGGTTTAATTAAAATCTTATGTTATTTTTATGTTTCGGCTCAAGTTCTTCGTATTCAACTTCACCATCATCATCAGATTCTTCTTCATTGTAATCAATTAGTTTGGTGCCTAAATTTAGCTTGTATTCTCGCATTTGTACGATATATTTTTTTGGTGTACCCTTCTCTACTTCTGCCATTTTATACTGCCACCAAGCATTTACAACGGCTGGGTCGAAAAGATGCGAAATAACGCGTATTGTCCATTTTTTCGTACGATTACGCGATGGGCAAACAGAAAGCATTCTATCGGCGAGATCGACGCCACCCATCTGACATCTGACCCATCCATTCTGACTCTTTCGTATGCCTTATTTTTCTTTGACCATCGCTCGCATTCGTCGTGATCTTTATCGCAGTAACAAGTTGACATTATTAAAACTGGCTTATTGTCCAGCCACATAGTCACAGCAAGTTTTTGATCTTCTCTAACTTTTACTTCAGTACTTCCTCTGGCTTTCTTTTTCGCTTTCGCTGCCTTTTCATCAGTCAATACGCAGTTTTTCGGGATTCTGTTTTTCATAATAGTGCCTGTAGCATGAAATCCTAATCTTAGTAATTCATCACAAAGTTTCGCCGTCGTAAAGAACCGATCAAAAAATAGTAAGTGTCCCGGAACTAAAGTTCTTGTCATATGAATTACTGCTGCTTCTCCCAAACAAAATCCTTTGTTAATTAAGTCAGGGAATGTAGTGTCTCCCTGGTATACTGCCATGTCGCAAACTATTCCTTTTGGCGAAGCTAAAACAAAAACTTTGAGACCTAATGGGTTGGGTTTGTTGGGACAGTACTGACGCATGGGACATTTCCCAGTAATAGGGATAATCATTTCATCAATACTCATTTTTTGAGGACGGTCTTGTTCATGACATCCGGCTAATATGCGATCAAATAAAGGCTGGATTTTCCATATCTTTTGAAGTTTTTGTTCTGGCGTCACTTCAGGGTCATAAACGCATTTTAATCTCAGTCTAATATAAAAAAATCGGTTTCGAGTCATAGCTTTGGTAATCATTGGAACTTTCCATTTCTCAGACCAATACATGGAAATTTGCGGATAATGTAATGCGGACATGATCATGGTAATACCTATATAGACCTTAATCTCTTTTAAAGTTAGTCCCATAGATTTGCCCGTCTCTAATACTTGTGTCCTGTTTGTACAAATTACTATGTGGTCTAAAATATCATCATCTACGTATTGTTCATAAAACTGGTACCACTCCCAATCCTCAGTATTTTTCTTGATGTAGGCAGGTTGCATTAAACTGTTTATTTCTGTATCAAGTGTCTCGTGTATCCAAGTATCCTGAATGCCAGAGTTATTTTGTTGATTTCTAATAGATATGTCGAGTGGATAATAATCGTTTCTGTATCAAGTGTCTCGTGTATCCAAGTATCCTGAATGCCAGAGTTATTTTGTCGATTTCTAATAGATATGTCGTGTGGATAATAATCGTGAGTTCTCACCCCTACCCCGGCTACGAACACGACTTTGCCCACGAGATGTTCCCCTTGAACGTCCTCTTGCTCGTGGTAAGTATGACGAAGTTGAAGGACTATCCGAGTTGTCTGATGTTGCTGGAGAAGGCACAGAAATAACCAAATTATCTTCATCTTCGCTTGAACTACTGGAACCGTTTTTACGGTAATCACAGACTGTTTGGTTGGTTTCTGGTGGTTGAAACTCGGGATCTTCATCTGAATCATCTCCAGAATAGTCGAAGTCGGAGTCATTCAAAACTTCTGCGATGAGGTTAGGTGTTAAATCTAAATAAATGAAGAAATTGTTAACGTACTTTATACATACCTATAGTACTCGAGAAGACAGATGTGAAATATATTAATTACATACTTTTGTACTTTGCAGAGGACGTAGAAAATAATATCAAGGTTAGGTTAGGAATATTTGATTTTTTTGGTAAAAAATCACTAAACAATTAGTTTGTACTATCAATAACTGTTTTTACACAAAAAACTATGAAATCACGTAAAAACAGAAAAGATTAACATTGATAAACTTTCTTTTGCGTAGACGCACGTTCGCTCGCCCACCTTCCGACGCTATTTTCAAAAGAATGACAGATTTCAAATGTATCGTTTTATTTTTTGTATTAACCAGTGTAGTCACTAGATGTTGCCAGTAACATATTTTTAGATCTAATAATGAAAATAGAGACCACCGATTATTATTTTTACTACGTACTTTGTGTAGTACAGATGCACGCAGGTAGCTAGTGCAACAAAAATACTATAATGGCATACATGCATAAAAATATTATTTTACGAGATGCCTCAAATATTGATAAACTCTTCACCTTCAATTTGTGACGTCAAAATTTGAGTCCGATTTGTATGGCGCGTTTTTGGACCATTTGAATAAATAATTGTAGAGAAAAAATAAGCACTGTTATTTATCTTTTAACATGAAATTAGAACATTTTTGTGCTAGTTTTCCGTTACCTCCTCCCTTCTGGAATAAATCATCTGTTTCACTAAACACGTAATGAAATTCAAAGTAGCATCTGTAAATTGTCATTAGTTGATAGAGATATTACTAAAGTGTCGAATGAATTATTGTTAAGTAATATCAATTACTAATGCTATTTGTAATTGCAGAGTATCCGTCCCGAAAGTGATGGCTTACATAGATAAGATGATTGATATCCAGTTGGCTTTTGGCTATGATGTTGGGAAGGTAACAACTACATTTTGCTACCCTAACGATACTCATTGTTACAAATGCTACGAATTCAATGCTACTAAGTATAGTAGGGCCAAATGCTTCACTATGAAAAGTACTCTTGATTTCGAAGATTTTGAAGATGAACATAGTTACTATTTTGAAAATGTGTGAAGTAACCGGTTTTTCTAAATCCTACTACCTATCATTGATATCTTCCCATGTGTCTGGGAGTGGATGGTCTGGATGACAAGTGGTTAAAAAAATCTGACGATATATCGCGACAAATTATCTAGGATAACCATTCTTTTTTTTTTTATTAGTTATACTTTATACTTTATTGCACACATAAAACACATAAATAAAACACATCATTTACAGAAAAATTAAAAAGTGTAAATGACGAGCGTATTTCAGCAGAAATCTCTTCCAGCCAACCCTTGATGTGGTGATACGAACATTATAAACAAGGGGGGAAAGTGTACAACAATTATTAAGTACTAGTGTACTAGTGTACAACAAATATTAACCCAATACAATCATACTTATGTATATATATACGAGTATTGGCTTAAAGTTAAACAGTTACATAAAACTACTTGTAAGATGATAAATAACTACAATACGTAAATAAATAAACTAAATAAACCTATTGTAATAGTGAAAAAAGGAAGTGCTCTTTCAATTTGGCCAATTTCAATTAGTTGCTTTCAGTAGAAATGGAAATAGACGTTATTTATTTCCAACACTTCCTAGTGGCAATGGTTTTGTCGATAGCAAACTCATTTCAATGTTACCATTAACAGCCTGTGTTTTAATTGGTGTTTGTTTCTAGGGTTTTGTGACTGGTGAACAAGAGGTATGCAGTCTGCTGCCGCAGTTGGTGGATAATAAGCAGATACAGGAAACCCTGAATGCCCGACTCGAAGCCGATAGGTCAGGTTGTCATTGATCTTATTCTTCGCTCAAACGGTACAACTGAACGCCGTCGATCTGTTCCACGTGATTGAATTTTTTTTTTTGGAGTGCTCTGTCATCATCATCAGCCGTTTGAATCCCACTGCAGGACATAGGCCTCCTTCGTGGTTTTCACAGCCATAAAGGGTTTTGCCATAATCGCGACGCTTGGCAGGCGGGTTGGCGACCGCAGTATGTGGTTGGATTCTCAAAAAGACTGCTGCACGTCTCCTGGTAATTAATTTCTTTATTCGCCTTCTATGACATCCACGAAAGGAAATGGATTGACGCTATTCCTAATCCGGCGCCACACGGAGCTCTAAGTTAGCGAGCAATTCCTTTGCAGTGAGGCTACGATTGAAAATATGTTAGCTAAATGTTTGGGTCGCAATCCAACTTTATTTTTATAGTGTAGTGTATAATTTAAAATAGAATACTAATACATATTCATAATACATTGTGAAAGATTTACAAAACACAAAAAAATACAGAAAAGAAAATTAATCGTTTTATTGTGTGGCATGCATAAACTTTCTTGTTGTACTGTTTCGTACTTTATCATATGTGATAGTTCTATATTTATATAAGATACGTTATACGTTCGTTAATACATGATTGACACTGTATTTTGCTTGGATTTGGATTTTTCTCAATATGTTAAAATATATTGAGAAAAAAAACTTGAATAGAGAAAAGCTGAAATGATTATTCATTAGATCATTAATTCTAAAATATTCATTAGATTATGCTTTTAGATAAAAATATATATTGCAATATTGTGATTTGTTATGCTTTTTCGTAGGTTGACTGTAACTCGTCAGCTAGGTTTACTTCAGAGGGACAGACCTTGGACAGCAATTACGGTTAAAACTAGACAAGCTACCACATCTACACTCAATATTATGTTGTTGGACGCTGTTCAATTGAAGGAAGAGGGTAAACTTCGATTTCTTAAGGGGATGTCCATTCATAACGTACGACAATTTTGACCACTTTCTGACGTACAGTAAGAAAAAAATAATATGCAGTGGTAAGACGTGTTCGGAAATCCGTCTTCATCCAAATCACTCGAAGTAGTGAATGAACGTCCCCTTGACGGTTTTCTCTTCTTAATCGTCCACAGTTATTCTGCTATAAAGGTGAATTCATTTATTACTACAGTCCTGAGTTGTAAAATATTACAGTCTTTTCAGAATCAGAATATTTGTTTGTGTCATCCGCAAGGATAAATACGACCCTAATGACCAGTCTACTTCACTCCAGTCTTTTTAGAATCGGAATATTTTTTTGAGTTCCGTATACAATTTTAGGATTTTTGGATGACCAATTAATCACTACAATCTTTTCAGAATCAGAATATTTGTTTGTTTCATCCGCAAGGCTAAATGCAACCCTAATGACCAGTGAATTTCACTCCAGTCTTTTTAGAATTGGAATATTTTTTTGAGTTCCGTATACAATTTTAGGATTTTTGGATGAGATGGAGTACCGCATGCTTATTAGTGCCATTCAGGAGAAAGTCCAGTTATGTAGGCATAAAGGCAGTTTGGTGGCCCCTTCGTCACCTGAAGTAAGTTAAGTTTTCATCTTATTATATTTATCTGTTTATTATTCCGTTGGTCATAGAAAAAACGAGTATTGTTGACTTACTACAAAGCTTTTGCATAAAACTTCTTGTGAGTTTATAAATCATCAATATGACTAGTTTAATGTTAGTAATTTAAAATTATCTAAGATTTTGGTACACAGGCATTTGCTTCCTTATCAAAAGGTTTAAGTAGTAAAACGTCCAACAGCACGAAACGCCTAATGAGCTGTATGCCTAATTAGCAAAATGTCCATGTAGCAAAAAGCCAACTATTAGATGATCTGTATATTTAAGTAACATTAAGAGCGTTTTAGTTTTAACTGTAAGTTCTTATTGTAAATATAAAATAAATAAATAAATAGCAGAACGTCTCTATAGGTAATCGTCATCTTTTAATGTACTCTGATCATTAGGTAATACCTACTGAATGGACCTATTTCAAAACAATTTTAATCTTAGGTATAGAATGTTAGTTTTTTTGAAACTGTATTAAATTTATTTGAAATAAAAAGAATATTTGAAAAAGTAATAAATAGCCTCTCCTAAAAATTTATTGGGATTTGAGGCGTACTAATTCTTCTAAATTTATGCACCCAGTATCCTTTTGATTTGAGTAAGGTTTCCCAAAAATTCAAATGGACAAACTTTTTGACCCTCAAGCTTTTGCAGCTCTCTTTTGTATTTAATATCGAACTTAAAGAGTAAATAGACCAAAGAGGCTGTATGCACATATAATTTTTATTTTTGTGCATAAGTGTAGTCATTTTGAGAATTCGACGAGTTGCTATATAGACGTTCTGCTATACAAACAAAATGATAGTTGGCCGTTTTACTACATGGACGTTTTGCTAATTAGGCATACAGGTCATTAGACGTTTCGTGCTGTTGGACGTTTTGCCGCAGACTTTCTGATCGGGAGGGTAAATTTCATTATTTTTTTTAAAAAAAAAATAGCGATACCCACTCTCCGAGCGCCGAAAGTTTTCCGACCGCCGAAAGTTTTCCGACCGCCCCTTATATTTTAAATTTTGTATAAATCAATTCATTCATCATTTACGTTAAAATTTGCAGACTCAACTTCGTGCTGTATCTTGGCTTCAGGGCAACGAAAGAATTGCCGATTTCTTCTTGGAAAATTCTGAAATATTGAATTTTAATTTTAATGACATCCTTATATCTCGAGGTTCGTTTAGATTAATACTCTTTATTGCACACTATACATAGTGGTGGTAGCCTAGTGGTTAGAACATTGGACTCGGAAACGAGAAACCCAGGTTCGATTCCCACTGCGGGCATGTACCTATGACTTTGTTTTCTAAGTTAAGTACATTTGTGTAGTTATAGTAGCAATACCGCTTGCTAACGGTGAAGGAAAACATCGTGACCAAACCTGGGTGTCTGAGCTATTCCCATACCTCAGCGCTTGAAATCGCCAATCCGCGGTGGGCACGCGTGGTGATTAAGCCCATATTCTCTCTCTCTCTCTGAGAGAAGGCCTGTGCCCTATAGTGGGACGTACATAGGCTGTTTATGATACGTAGTGAACGTGAACATCATAGTTGGACATCTGAAGGTCCTCATCATTAAGGATATTATTAGAGTTTGACATTTGTTTAACAGTTGGGTAACAGCGTAGTTCCCCAAAGTATCTCTGAACCCTTGTCGATCACAAGAGTATCTTTTGACTATATAAGTAATGCAACATTGAGATTTATTTCGATCGCCAACCCGCCTGCCAAGCGTGGCTATGAAAACCACGAAGGAGGCCTATGCCCTGCAGTGGGCGTCAAATGGCTGATGATGATGATGATGAGATTTATTTCAATGTCAAAACACATAGAGAATACCAAAATTTTGAAATTATATTACTTTGCATAATGCTTTGTCAAACATGCAAAGAAAAAATTTGTTCCATATAAATGTCAACCTTTGAAAATTAAATTCATTCGCAAAAAGCTTCGTCAAATATAAAATGAGAAATTTAAACAAAACACTCGCAGAACAACGCAAACATATAAATCACTAAGAGAATAAGCCACCCCGTGACACATCCGACCCAAAGGTTACCACTACGCTGGCGGAGTTACCTCGCTGTACTGCAAAGGAAATTCTTTGCATAAGATAGGCCCCAGAGGGGCAATCATAGCCACGGTCCCTCAAGCGACGTCCTATCTCACTCACAAAGGCCTTCCCCTGCACTACTCAGGCCCCAGTGGTTTTTGTCGCAAGAGGCACAAAAATGTACTGGCCCAAAAGCGCATTCCTTAGTGCAGAATACTTTTGCGCCTTCAAACTCACAGCTTTTTCTGCCGCAGCGCCGAAAGTGGACGCTAAGTGAGAGGGGGCGAAATTTCAGAGACATGTAGCATCCCGAAGCAAGGAGCGCCTCTTCCTCCAGGGTATCATCGTCAGGCCATCCAGACCCTTTCCATCAGAACGACAGAGATCCGGAGTATAAAACACAGAAAATATTTGCTGTTACTAGAGCCCGCCTAATAATGTCGAGAAAACCTGCCCGTTCTACGCACACAATGTAGACCATGCCGACCCCCGACCGTCCTCACCTGCCCACACACATGAGAATGAGGCTGGCAAATGTCACACCCAAGGCGCAATGCAACAGCCACGCTCAACGAGTCGTTGTCCAAAAACGTCTCTAGAAGTGGAAAAGGCAAAACGTGGAGCCAGAGACTGGACTCAGGCTGAGATACAGCGTGCAAATATCCTAGATCCACCCCGGAACTCCTGATCAAAAACTCATTGAGCGCGAATTTGCACGAAACCTCGTCCCAATTGCGCTGGAATTTGGGTGAGCAGGCGGATCGCTACCAGGACACCGCCATAACCTTAAGACAATCTCCGCGAAAGGAATGCAGAACCCGTCACCATGAATCCTTAAAATATGAGTGACAAGGTATAGCACCCCATGTCACGAAGCCGGGAAGGCTGTGAGCTCAGTGTCCTGCAACCAACGAATGCCTAGTCCACCGTGCCTGATAGGCAACACTGGGTGGGAGTCATTCCTACATTAATAACCGAGTCTAACAAGTCCTTCATTAATAACCGAGTCTAACAAGTCCTTCAACACGGCATCATGTTCAGCGTTTTCCTCCCTAAAAAGCCACACAGGAGCTGTATGCAGCGAGTATGTAGGCCTAGGAATGGACAAGCAACTCCGTAGGATAGTTAAAGCTGATCTGGGACTGGGACACGTCTCAAGTACCCCTTAGATATCAAAAGGGCTCTTTGCAGACAGTGTGCCCGATATACCCTCGGAAAGATAGGTGCTCCCAAAATGGTAACATTAGCCTTATCCTAAATCCGTAAGCCTGGGACCACAGAATTGACTTCCGTTAAGAACTCCTGTGATATCTGACCGGTACAGGGAAAAAGTTCGCATTTCTGAGAGTTCATCTGAATCCCCGGCCCCGCTAAGCCCTCAACAAGTGCCTTCAGGTCCAGAACCACGACCTCTCGCTAGCATCCAATGGTGCCGTAAACAAACACCAGACGTTCAGTGATGATCGCATGGTAGAGATTACACTCTGAATTGCTAGACTAAATACTAAAGAGCCCAACGAATCACCCTGCTGCTCCCCCACCCGAGACTCCACCAATTCATCACCAAAAAACATTACTTGGGCTAGAATAGCATTGCAGGAGAAACGGGTACAACACAGGAACTTTCTCCTTTACCAAAGACAACATACGTTCAACAGAATTGACTGCATTGTGAAGATCAGCCTTCACAATGATACGCCTGCATCCGCTTTGGAGAGGGCTAAAGCCCGCGTGGCATGGAAAGCCTCCTCAGAGCCCAAAGGCGCACCGAAACCTTATTGACATAGCTGCAAAAATTATGCCCTCTCCCCCTTGACAGCGCGACATCCCAGTTTTGCCACAAAGCGCCCAATCGCACTGCCTATGGTAATGTAACTTAAGCAGTGCTGAAAGTGGAAAACTTCAAGACAATCTGATCGTATCAAATCCAATCCGGAGGCCTTTTTAATCTATTTCGGATTGTTGAATGTTCAGTTGAGATTCAAAGATATATTTTTGCAGATTTTCTTTTTTTGAGACAAACGTTTGTTCTGCAGGCGATGAGCCCAAGGGACTCTACATCCTTGTATCCGGTTTGCTAGAAGCTACTTACGTCCCTGAAGGAGATAAAGACGAGGCTATACCTAACTACGAATACTTGACTGACTTGAAGTTTAATGAACCGAGTCAGGACTACATCGTGTCGGGAAATGCGATTGGCGTGCTTGGGGTACGTGCTTAGAGTACTGTTAAATAAAACAACTTTAAATCTTAAATCAGGACATCTTCAACTTGAAACGTGTAAAACACGCTGTTACATTTTCTATTCTGCTGTTAATACATTCTCTACGTTTGTAAATGTTTTCAATATTAGTTTCGGTTTTTCTCGAATCTTAATTATAAATATTTGATTTTCGGTTGAGAAACGACTTTTGTTTTAGTAGTCTGTAACTGCTACCACATCTGACTCGAATTCAACGAATGAAAAGTCTTTTTGGCATTTTGAGTCAAGCGAGGCAGCTTAGCTTCGGAGGGAGAGGAGAGGAAGTCTAGCGGTAGAGGAGACAAGCCTGCATCATTTATAAAGTAATTGTCATCTTTTTATCCAGGCCCTGACAAATCGCCCGTATAGTTACACAGCTCGATGTGACTCTGCAGTTCAAGCTTACTACATTACAATGCCAATCATTAAGGAAGCCTTCAATTTATCAAGTCATCCGATCATGGGGTAAGAAATAAAAATCCTAATAAAAGGTCATTAAGTTTAAAAATCATATCTTACTGAACAGATCTTTTTTGCAAGAAGTGTCTTTCAATCCTCTCGATCGTAGTAATATTGATTTTTTGAACCCACGACCGAAACTGTAAGATCATGGTCCTGGGACTAAATAGTTTTCTGCCAAAAACGGCCGTTTTAGCTTAAATACTAGGTTTTTGGCCTTAGGTTCTCGGTCGTGAATTCTAAAAATCACTATCTAGATGACAAAGAGATTGGAAAGCCACTTTTTGCAAGAACGATGTGTTAAAGAAGATACAATTTGTGAACTGTTCCTATGAAGTCGTTCCTTCTGAGTTCATTCACATAGGGCCAGTTCAATTAGCTATGAAATTTAAGAATAATTTGCATTATTCGACAGTCTTGAAGCAGCAATGTGGCGTGAGATAGGAATCAAAATGGCGTTGATGGTGCTCCCAACAGTGCCGGCTTACCATGGCTGGTCGACAGAAAAGCTTAGTTTGAGATTGGAGCACGCTTTCGTACCATGCCTTAAAGCTTTCAAAGTATGTATGGTTGTATTCTTTTTGTGGCACTAATCCGTGCTATGGTTTGTTTGCATTAATCAGACATCCTATTTATATCAGCATTACTTACTATTATTAACTTAAGTCGGGATTCTCCTGTCATCGATAGCCTTAAAGCTAACTAAACAAGTGTGCGTGACAGTATTTTTTTGTGTACCTACTGATTTTTCGTTGGGACGTTCTACAGGTATTTGTCGTAAATGAGTTGATGGAAGACATAGTGCTCATTGACGGAATCTGTCAAGATATGGCTACAAGAGAGATCTTCCAACCTCCGTGTTACATTCCAAGGTTTGCCCTTATCAATACAATTCCAGTTCAGCTACTTGTTACGCTTTATTTCCGCGATAGGACACACCTTTCCCTTGAAGTGAAATTAATTGGCTCTTAGCTCTATCGATGACTCTAATCGTTACAAAGTTTGAACACAGAACGGCCCACCGACTGATATTCCCCAAGTCGTCGCAACTGGTAGTGTCAGGCACTTGTCCCGAAACGAAACTGTTGCTAGTACCTGCAAAGGATACTGATGAACTAGATATTATGGAAGATGAACTAGACGATGTTCAATGCGAATTGGTTTGTAAATTTTTTTTTATACTTACTCGTTAAGAATATTAGTTAACTCGATGACTCTTAAGCAATAAAATAAGAATATTCCGAAAAACGATAAATTTGTCGTTTCATAGGTGTCCAACGTTTCGTCTCGCTGTCTGTATCACAAGGTAGTACGTAAACTGTCAAGCGACAGCAAAATGGGTGGCAGACGCGGCCGCATTAAGCGGAGACGTGGGAATCCCAGACGAGTCAACTATCGGGAGTCTGTCTGGAATAAACAATGTTAGTAAATGGTCGGAAATTATTATTGTGGCGCCCAAAACTTTTTGTCTATCTGGCAATCATCATCATCACAAACTAATTTTTCGCAGCCACGGCAGCCGTGGCCCCCGTCAACAGCCATCAGAGCGAAAGGGAATTGAATTCGAAATATTACAAGCCGAGTATGGTGGAAGTGGTAAGTTCTGATTTTTCTCTCTCCAGTGTTGTTCACGTAAACGGTCCAACATAGGTAATCAAAAGAAAACTGGCCAAATGCGTGTCAGACTCAAATTCCGGTCGACCACATTAAAATAGGGATTCATAAGACACTTAATTTACGAGGCCCGAGTCCATTACCTATACTTTATTTTTTTAATATCTGTTAGGCAGTCCGCAATTATTTATAATATGGACGTTATAGTCGAGCGTCACGTAATTGTGTTCCTAAATTTTTATTGTTATGCTACCGTCCTTGAAATTTTGGTTTTTTTTTCAGTAAAGTGTGATGAAATTATTCTCATTATCACAGGCAAATTTTAAATTTTCAGCCCGAGCGGTTGTCGTCTACCAAACGCGGTGAGTAAATAAAACAAGATTCTTTTCTGAACGATTTTCATGTGTGGTTCTTAACTCTTTATGTTTTATAATATACTTAATGCAATTGCAGATATAAAGGATGAATTGAAACATTTGCCGTCTTCCACTGTTGGTTTGCGCTTTGCGGAGTCTGAACAAGAGGTAAATGTATTATTAACATGATGGAAGTACTATACGAAGTACCACCAGTAGATGGTTAATTAACAATTACATTGAAAAAAAAATTACAATTAACTTAACATGTACACATATCCGTTTTTCAGATTTTTGCAACGAGCCTCGGCAAATCATGAAAAAATACGCATTAGATCAAGCATACGTTTTCAAGGTGTTTAGCCAAGCTTCGACTCGTCAGATCAAAATATTGCGCTATAAGCTTCGCAACTAAGCAGTTCAAAATAAATGTTCTTTCCTCTCCAAAATTAGAAAATTAATTGAAATAAACTTTGAATTGAACTTGGGTTTTTCTTAATTGTGCGTATTTTTTTAGTCAACTACAAACAGAATGAGTAAAAGTCTTTGTGGCACTGTCACTGTCATATGATCGGTTTGGTTTCGTTGTTCACTTTCCCTCTTACCAGATCGCAAGAGCAAACAGGCAATCTACTGTCTCCACCATCAAATTATACTGGACAGTATAGGCGTGCTCAGTACCAGGGTTCTTCTTATTGCTGTTCACAGGTCTTGGCCTTCTTCTGTACATTGAGTATGTTTATATCAGCAGCGCCGCAATAATTCTGTCCTGCGGTTTTATGCTAGGAACTTTATAAAAGTGGTCCCGTATTTTTTTTACACCCGGCTATTTGGTTTGTTGCAAAAATTATTACTTTTTAAAAGAAATTCTGTTTTTACCTCATATTGTGCAGTATAAGTGATGCAGCGCCTGCCCCCGGTGGTCCCGAGCTCTAACAGCGACGCCCGCTGTCCGTGTGCCCGCCCGCGTTGTCCGCCTCTTATTGGTCAGCGCTGCAGCTGTCTACTGCGTTGGCGTCCTGCTACCGGCCACGTCGGCCCCTCCGCCACCAACCACAGAATCAAAAAACAGATATGGACATTGTAATATGATGGTAGTTAAGTAAACTGAGGATTTGTTTTAATAATACGAGTAAGTATTTGAATTTGAAATGACTATGTCTTCAGGTGCGAGCCTGTAGAGAGGACGGGTGCTTCAGTGCACATTGCGTGGGGGTTCCGGAGTGTTCAGCGAGATCCCGGAGCTCCCCTCCAAACGCACGGCGAGGGCCACACGGGGGGTTTTAGTGGGTAAAAATTTCACATAACCCGGCTTTCCCCCAGAAAGTCGGGTCGCTTTGGAAGATTTCCCCCTCCACAATAAAGGCAGGATCTACCCTGTTGATGTATTTGTATTTGATGTATTTGGTTTGCCTCTGAAGCACGACACGCATTCGCGTACAATTTTACTGGCTTGGTGCTTACCTTTTATCGGCCAGAAGCTCAGGAGCTGCGAATGTGCTCGTTCCTCATTATCAATTTTTAGTGTGTGATCACTTTGTAATAAGACTGAGTATTTTTTAGTATAATCTTACTGGGATTGACTCAGACGTCCTCCCACTTTAATAAAACCATTATCCAAAAATGGCTTGAGATTTTGAATCTTTAAGTTTTTTGGTAACTCTAAATTACTCTGAAGGATTTCATGTTTGACAGGGAAAGAATCTCTTTGTGCAAATTTTATTAAAATAAGAGTCGATTTTTTCCCCTCTTTGTAGGTAATTGGACCGGTGCGCGTATCGTGTTCGGTTTTACAATTTTGCAAAAATCGTAAAACATAATGAGGGGTGTAAAAGCAAACATGCCACTGCCCATATTTGTATAAAAGTCATGTAAAGGAATTTGTAGCAGGGCATTATTTCATTAGAATGGGCAGGACAGTGTTTGTTTTTCATGTACAGGAAGGTATAATTGTATGAAATCAGTGGGCATACTATTCGTAACTTACACAAATAAGATAAAATCAAATAGAACCGATAAGACAGTTGAGAATTTGCATCTAACATTGGACAGTGGTGAATCTACGTCTCTCTCTTATTAGACAGTGGTGCATCTGCATCTATGGGAAAGTACAGCAGCGCGTTTGCTTCTAGGCATTCTCTGAATAGATAATGTACAGTCAACGAAACAAGACAGATTGTATTTGGAAACCTTTTTCATCATCATCATCATCATTATCATAAGCAGCCTATATACGTCCCACTGTAGGGCACAGGCCTTCTCTCAGAGAGAGAGTATGGGCTTAACCACCACGCGTGCCCACCGCGGATTGGCGATTTCAAGCGCTGAGGTATGTGAATAGCTCAGACACCCAGGTTTCCTCACGATGTTTTTCATAAATCACTTTATTTACACAGACCTACGGTACAGGTATTATATAGGTCATCAAATTATTAAATCAAATCGAATATTCTCTCTCGCACCATTACCTGTTTATAGAAATCTAAATCATCCCTAGATATCCAATCTTCGCCACAATGTTTTTTTAATAGCACGTCAACATCTTTTATTTATTATCCACCAGTTCCAGGTCAGGCCAGCCAGATCAAATACCAGGAGACGGGGCAGCAGCAGCAGTCTCCTGGTAATTGATTTCCTTAGTCGCCTTCTACGATATCCACGGAAGGAAATGGAGTGACGCTATTCTTAATCCGGTGGCACACGGAACAAAGTTGATGGCAGATATTTTCGCGAAACGGTCGATCTGCAATAATGTGACTCTAATGTGATGGATTCAATAAATCTTTTGGCGGCTCTCAATCTATTAGCATTTTTAGCTGCTGTGTGATCTCCTCCTCTTTTTTCTTGAACTATGGATCCTGTGCTGGCAAATGTTCTGGATACTTTTCTCACTCTATGTTGGGTTATCCCCATAATGTGAATAAAAGTTTTTTAATACAGTTGCTCAAAAAGTGGCGTTTTGCAGGGACGTATAGCAATCGGGATGTGGGCTATTACGTACTCGAGCTTTTTCTTTACCTTTTCCGTGCGTGCGTTCTCTTTCTCAACTGTCAAAATAATGTCTATTAAAAAGAAAAAAACCAACCACGAAGTTTTTACTAAAAAAAATTCATATAAGTTTTTATGAGTCATGCATGCTACTAATTTGTTTCAATATCAGATTTAATGATATCATTCAATGAGTTAGGTTAGGTTTCATTTCCTTTCATCTCATTAAAATTAATTTTCATTTCATATCAATAAAAAGATTCTACTGAAGACTTGGCTTTATGGGCATAGTTCCCTTTGCCTACTCAGAATAGGTGAAGAAAAAAATAACTCTGCTTATATTTTTTTAAGGTTGGCGCCATTTTCCAAAAATTTTCTTTAATAAATTGCTTCATTTTTTCGCAACTGTATTAAAAATAGTTGTTCAGTACCTACACGTGCGGAACCGTCATTGCAGCTTGTTCCGACTGTCAACCCTCACCTTCGGCTGCGCCTCGGCTCGGGTAGACATTTGTCGGAACTCTTTGCAATGACAGGCTTTCCGCGCTCGTAATGAAATATACTATTATGGCATACTCTTAATAATTTAATAAATTACTCAATACATTTTCATTATTGTTTTGTAGAATAAGTGATTATTGTGCCTTACAATGTTGAAGACAAATAAACATTTTCTATTCTATTATAATTTCACGGAGTTTCTCTTCCGGACAAATAATTTTGTTATAGTCGCCTGGCGCTGACCAACTCTCGGCCGGCGTCTTTTTGCCCTTATCACCGCGCAATGCTTCATTTAAAAGGCATCTTGGTCCTTTTTATGTTTGTCTTATAAAATTCTTCGTGGAATTTTTGAATGTCGAGTATCGTTAGTTTGCAGCACTTAAATTGTTTGTTGTCAGCATCATGATTACAGCGTCGCAAGCCTGGAGGCATTTTTGCAGAGTACCTACAAATTAAGAATTATTAGTACCATGATAGAGATAGTGATTGTTAATATATTCTTTTTATTGAATCCCGGTCTGCCTATAGCTGAAGCAAAATTTGGTTTCATATATAAAATTTGCTTCAACTACATATTCTCAGGGCAGGCTCTTATAAAGGTTTTTGCAGCTGCTTATTTTATCTGTGATTATTTTGATAAACATAACGGACAGAACCCCTCTCGGCAAAACCCAACAAAAAACCGAGAAGACACCATCGAACGCCGCTTCAAGTTTCATAATTATAAGTCTTACCTACCCCATGAACTTAAATAAACTAGCTACACATTCTACAATCTTAAAAACTTATATAAACTATCGCACTTCACTTTAACCGATCGGCTTATTCTACCTGCCTACTCCAGTTAAAGTTGTGAGGATTCCACCTTTGAAATAGTGAAATGGCAAAGCTTCTGTGGTCCGGACTTCCTTTTCAAGAACCCGCATCAAATAAGCAAGACCAATATCTCTAATCAAATGCACAATGCAACACTCTCTTCTAAATTCTAGACTACCAGCAGTCGACAAATAATCGCATATCAAAACCTGTCTCTACTTCCTGTTGAACAATGATCCAAGCCCATGTTGAACTCGCCAAAAGCCAACAAAGCTTCCTCACCAAGCTTGTTATGTGAAGGGAGAGTCAACTTATAGACTTGCACCCTGGAATCAACAACCCTAACTGCTACCTATCCTTTAGTTTCTTGTTATTTTTTTACGGTCTTGCAACCATTGGGTTCTGGAACGTTTACACAAATGGTACGCCCTCGCTGCCTCTCTCTGCAGTTGCTTTGCCATCTCTATTGCTCCTCACAGCTTTAAGCCCGTTCTCTCGTACAACATGAAAAACAAACACAGCATTAGATCATAATATTTACAATTTTTACAGTCATAACTACACTAATATCCTATTAAAGAATTTTATCTACACTCATATCATAATCTTCAAATTAAGAATTCAAAGGTAAACACATATTGACAGGCTTTAAACAATACATAACTTTAAAGAAAATAAAAAAAAAAAGTGTAATATAAAGTTACATTAAAGGTCAGATTTTTCACTTTATGTTACAGTTTTTTTTAAAGTGTTGCTGTGATCACGGAACAAAACTTAAGTTTTTTTTTAATGTCAAAAGTTGACTATAAAAAACCTAATTTCATTTTCGTGGTACCAAAAGTGCAACTAAAAATACCTAAAATTGCGCGCGCAAAACTGAGTGCAGACGATTGAATGTCAAGATACTTATGTCAAAATTGCGCCATTTTGTTTCAAAAATTTCATTATGAGTGTAGATAAAGTAGTGTATGAGACTGCACATAACTTGGTATTAAAACACTCGCGAATGCTATTAAAAAACTCCCCAATGCTCGTTTTTTAAAATCTCGCTCGTGTTTTAATAACCCTCATTATGTGACAGTCACATAAACTACTATTTTCATATGGGTTGCATGTAGTACACTCTCTAACTCCACCTTTAGCTATAGTGAAGTGCCGATCGTCAAGTGCTTCAAAAGACTGGAAGTCTGATGGCCCACTGTGTACTCCTCTGAGAAATACTTCAACCCTAGTACTACTATTTTGAAAGATTATGGGTTCTGGGTAAGTAACCCTACAAGGGCAGATTAAGTATTTTACACAGTATGGTGGGACAGGCCTCTTTTCCACAGTGTATATCAAAAAATCTGTACTTATATTTATTATAATATAATACCTAGTGTACATTTATAAGTCCCTGCGTGCTGCTTCTCAAAATGATATTGCAATGTAACTCTTCCACTACATAAAAAATCTGTTACTCCTTATCCGTCCATTCATGGAGGGCTGCGATGGCCTCAAACTGACGGATAAATTCATCGACATCGGTTGTCAAGTAATCGAACGTGGTAGCCTCCATTACGTAATATAAATTATAATAATAGACCACTTAACTTTTCTCCTGGTGGCCTGGTAGCCCGGGGTGGCGTGGTCAACGCAAACTTTTGCCTTAGGGCTCCACACACTGAGTGACCGCTATGCTGATGGTGCTTCACGCACTTCAATACTCTTTTACCTCTTCGGGCGACTCGCCTGGCTGCAAGAAAACTCCGATATCTTCTTCCCTAACGAACGCGAGTCATTAACTCGTGGACACTTTGGGCGCGAACTAAATTTTTCGCTGGGGACTAGGCGCCTCCACCAAAATTTAGCGCTCTACTTATTAAAACCTGGATTCAGGGGCAAATATTCTTTTTTATTGTAATCTTTTTCATCGATTCTCTAGCCTAGCTGGGGATCGACTGACTTCTAAAAACGGTCAGGGTGTAGCAAAGGATGTGCAAGGGAAAAAACAGAAAAATTTTGCAAAAAAAAAAATAGGGTCCCCGTAACCCCTTCTTTTTATATTTTTAATCAAAAGGGGGCATCAAAATGAGCAACTTTTCCCCCTAAAAAAATCTCTAAATTAAATATTTGAGATTTTACAGGCGATTTAAATTTTATATGGCTAAGCACTTAGAAGAAAAATGGACTTCAGAAAACAGGTCCCCGTAGCCCCCTTTTTTTATATTTTTAATCAAAGGAAGGCATCAAAATGAGCAACTTTTCCCCCTAAAAAAAAATCTCTAAATTAAATATTTCAGATTTTACAGGCGATTTAAATTTTATATGTGCACAAAGCTGCATTTACTCTTTTGGGTGCACCGGTTTTCCCAGAAGATATACCAGCGGTAGTTTGTCTAAGATGAAGACTGGCAGAAACCATACAGCATCTCAGTCGGCTGTCAGCGCGTATGGCTCTTACAATTTAGGTTAGCGCAGTTGTCTGTCCATGTCGAGATTGACGTAATACGCTGCGGACTGCCCGGTTTGGCTTTGTAGTCCCAGTGATATGATGATTGATGACTCATCCATCATTACGTGGGACACTCAGAAAGTTTTGAGAAACTAAAAAACTAACTTCTATGAAAAAAATATTTTTATTAAATCTTTTCAAAGAACTCTCCACCTGTCTCTATACAAAGTTTCATGCGTCTGAACCAATTTTCAAAACATTATTTCCAGTCCTCCGCAGACACCTCTTCCACGGCCTTCTCAAACGCTATCGACGTTTTCAAAACAATTACTTACAAGTGGACAGTGTCTTATACATAATAACTTTTTTTCGCAATACGTTCTGAGTGGCCTGGTATAATTTTTTACCGACGGTTGCAACTTCGACAACGACAGTTATTGGCTTTAATACCCCGTCGGCCTAGCCCAGGGTATACCCTATGACAGTCCCTTAAGAATCGCCGGAACATGGCGGCATCGCTAGGCAGGTGCTTTAAAATATTTTCCCGGTTCATAAATTCACCCATGTACCACTTGAGGCGCCTGTCACTATGACAGGTGCGGCAATGAAGCTTAAGCTTTAACCAAAGTCTCTCAATATTATTGGTGTGCACTTTTACCCTTACCCTGCCATCCTGCAGTGGGATTCCTAGAGATGCGTGAGCCTGTATGTCGACAGTACCAGCCACAAGTTCTTGGCTGTGGTTGACAGTCGAATGGCCACGCATCCCTAGGCGAATATTTATGCCGGTGTAGGCCCGGTGCATATCGGACATAATGTAGGTGGCGGGCGCAACATTTTCCTCCACTATTGGATCCAGAGTAGTACGCGTTTTGTCCGGGATCAGCTCGACGTGTACTTTTTTTGTTTTCCGGCTCATGCAGCCGAAAGACCAGGTTTGTCTCCTAAGGAGACGGCCTCTGTGATATTTTCTTGTATACAAGTGGGTTTCGTCCACTTCCACGATGTCGTCGTGACCGCCTAACTCCTCCCTGTCGTGCGCCTCAGCTATCTCGCACACCTCTCTATAGAAATGGAAAACCTGAATTACTGTCTTTTTAGTGACTTTACAGTCTTTGGCCACCTGCGTCACCTTGTCGCGCCTCAAAAAATGAATTATCATTCGCAGATAATTTATGATGCTCACCTGGCTACGCTCAAACATAGTATTGCTAAGGGGTGATTTTGTGGACTGCAGCCCTGACCGCTCTCGACTGCACCGCCAGCAGCGCCAACGGTATCCAAGCTTATATGAATCTTTACTCTCCTCACTCATATTGCCCCTGCAGCTAGGGCAACGACGTGGTCGTGATGGTATTAAAAGCCAATTTTTCGCGGCATTTATAGCTTCGTCCTCAGTACTAACGTACAATGGAAATTCCCACAGGCGGTAGTTCTCGGCCCGAAGAAATTGGAGTGGGTCCATATTGTATTAAAGTTAACAAAACCACTACAAAATACGGAAAATGAGAAAAACTCTGAAAGATACTAAATGTGAAAACCCCACTAAATCATTGTGATTTAGTGGGGTTAAAAACTTTGACCCCGTAAAGACTACAATGAACGAAACCCAAAAAAACAGAACCCTGAAAAATACTAAACGAAAGTGAAAACCTCACTTAACTACAATCCCTTAAAAACCTACACCCCAAAAAGACGATAAGTAACAAAACCCAAATAAACAGAACCCTTAAAAATACTAAACCGAACCCAAGAAAATTAAAAACAGAACTCTGAAATAATAACTCAACTTTAGAGCAGTCGTATATAAATCCGAAGAAATTATATGGAAAAAATGCTGCGATGCTACTTCCTTACATCAACTTTCATTTACTCTTACAAAAAGTTTACGATTACTGCATCCTGACGCGCGGCCCCACCGCGCGATCGGCCACGAGGTGCGGACGTGTTTTTTGCTCTTCGTAAAATGAAATTTAAAGAGTTCGGCAACTTAAATCGCCTGTAAAATCTGAAATATTTAATTTAGATATTTTTTTAGGGGGAAAAGTTGCTCATTTTTATGCCCCCCTTTGATTAAAAATATAAAAAGAAGGGGCTACGGGGACCTGTTTTCTGAAGTCAATTTTTCTTGTGCTTAGCCATATAAAATTTAAATCGCCTGTAAAATCTGAAATATTTAATTTAGAGATTTTTTTTAGGGGGAAAAGTTGCTCATTTTTATGACCCCCTTTGATTAAAAATATAAAAAAAGGGGGCTACGGGGACCTGTTTTCTGAAGTCCATTTTTCTTCTAAGTGCTTAGCCATATAAAATTTAAATCGCCTGTAAAATCTCAAATATTTAATTTAGAGATTTTTTTTAGGGGGAAAAGTTGCTCATTGTGATGCCGCCCTTTGATTAAAAATATAAAAAGAATGGGTTACGGGGAGCCAATTTTTTTTGCGAAATTTTTCTAAGTGTTTTTTCCCTTGCACACCCTTTGCTACACCATGACCGGAATCGTTACAGTACCTATAGGATAAGTACGAGGGTCATTCAATAAATACTTAGCCTACAAAAAGTAAACGAAAATTTTGTTAAAGTGGCAATTTATTTTTCAACATAGTCTCCTTTTAGTTCGATACACTTAGCCCAGCGATGCTCCAACTTTTTTAACCCGTCCGAAAAATAGTTTTTGTCAAACTATGCAAAATAGGCCTCCGTGGCGGCGATGACCTCCTCATTTGATCCATATCTATTCCCGGCGAGAGATTTCTTCAGATTAGTAAACAGAAAGAAGTCACAAGGGGCCAAATCTGGAGAATACGGTGGATGGTGCAGCAATTCGTAGCGTAGTTCGACCAATTTGGCCATGGCAACGGCAGACGTGTGAACCGGTGCGTTGTCGTGGTGAAACAGCACTTTTTTCTTCGTCAGATGGGGTCGTTTTTTCTTTAATTCGGCGTCGAATCGGCCCAATAAATCGGCATAGTAAAGCCCTGTAATTGTTTTACCCTTCTCGAGGTAATCGATGTAGATCACATCTTGTGAATCCCAGAAAACGGTGGCCATAACTTTTCCGGCCGATTTTATAGTTTTCGCCTTCTTTGGAGCACGTTCCCCGGTCTGGCTCCATTGTTTTGATTGCTCCTTGGTCTCTGGTGTGTACCAGTGGATCCAAGTTTCATCGACGGTCACAAAACGACGCAAAAACTCCGCTGGATTCCGCTTAAACAGCGCCAAACACGTCTCCGATGTGGTCTCACGGTTGCACTTGTTTTCCGGTGTGAGTAAACGCGGCACCCATCGCGCCGACAGCTTTCTCATGCCGAGTTCCTCGTGAAGAATATGATACTGTTCCTTCTGAAATGCCTACAGTCTCAGCTAGCTCCCGAACCTTCAATCGGCGATCTGCCAATACGAGATCATGGATATTTTTAATGTTTTCCTCCGTAGCAGCTATTTTCGGTGCACCTGGACGTGGTTCATCAAAAACCGACGTACGGCCACATGCAAACTCGTTGAACCAATTCTTGACGGTGGCCATCGATGGAGAAGAGTTACCGTACACAGCATCCAAGCGCTCTTTGATTTCGATGCGCGTTTTCCCTTCCAAAAATAGGAATCGAATCACCGAACGATATTGCTCTTTTTCCATTTTTGTAAAACCGATCGATACGTTCGCTTCCATAAGTTGTCAAATTAAAACAAATGAAGGGATTGGAATGAAAATTTGAAAAAGGAATGTACTACTCTGTGGTGGTAAAACTCCTTTAAAACTACAGCGCCCTCTGGCGATGAGGCTAGGTACTTATTGAATGCACCTCGTACCTAGCTATACGTAAAGTATGTAATTAGGAGTAGGAGTAAATTCTTGAAAAGGTGTTCTTTGCACGCGAGAAAGTGTTTTGCTTCCGCTAACTCTTAATAATGGGATGTTGTCATCATCGGACGAGTCTATCCGATGATGTAATCTCGTGTTTTTCTTCGTCAGATGCCGAAGAGGATGACGTATATTATTGTTTAATGCCCATGTGTTATTTCTGGTGTACATACAATGTTCCCACTAGTTCCATTGGTTAGTTCCATGATGGAACAGGTGAGAACTTTTCTTCTCGGTAGTTCCATGGGACTCGTGAATGGAACCTCTGCAACTATTTTCTTCTCACTAGTTCCATTAAATTATAATACGTGTGGTAGGTACTTTATGCACACGTACTATCCTCATCATCATCATCCTAATGATGATAGTACGTGCGGCACTTGCGAAATTTTCATGAGTGTCAAATCATAAGGAGGTAAAAAAACTTAGAATTATTTTACGAAAATAATGTTATACTTGGCATAAAGTAATTTTCATTAGGTTACGTTGGTTACATTAATAAAATATGAGATACAAATATACAATAGACTATAGACAATAGAATCTAGCGTAACTTGTCCAAGAAATGTGGTACGTTTATCTCTCCACTTATCAACTCCAACTGCGTATCTCTTACAAAATCATCATGAATAATGAAATGGCTCTGTCGTTTTCTTTTTGGGCTGTTGGAATAGCTTTTAATCTGACTTAAATGAAAATTTGACATATTGGCATCTTCAAACAAAATATTGAGCGCCATCAATATGTTTGTTTCATTTTTAGGAACGTCCTTATTGATGCCATGATGCCACCCTTCAACTGTATTATTCGTCCGATGGCGCTCACCAAATACGCACCATATATTCTGCAGCTTTTCTTTCATCCAAAAACTTTCAAAATAAGTTTGAAATTTTTGGAACTTGGGATCCTCTGGTATTTGTGTTTTTATATAATCCCAACCTTCGTTAATTTTTTCAATGGGTAAATGGGCTAAGTTGCAGCAAAGAGAAATTATTCTTCTGTTGAGCTTATTTTTTTTCAAGTTAATTTGCAATTGTTTTGCTTTACGCCATAAACAATTCGTATAGTGATAATGACAGCCGTTAATTTGTACACCATGATGAAATTGAAGTAATGCCAATATTGCAGCCTCTTCAAAGTCCATATTAACTTTCTGCGGTGTCCATTCAGGAATTTGAGAATGTATCAAATCCCACAATATACTGTACGCTTTTACAGATTTGTGCGACATAAATGCATATAGTAACGGTAGTACAGTTGTTTTTGTGCTAGTGCTTCCTGAGTCGCCGTGAATGGAGTATACTTGTGAAAAGGGCTGTGGGCAGCATTTGAATGTTCCATCTACAAAAAAATGCTTGATTTGTTTCATTTGCTCCTTTTGCTCCTGAGTGCAAAACACTATTATCCTGATCTCTCCATCGTTATAATCCGCTGACAAACTGTCGAAAGGCAGCAGGTATTTCAACTTCGTCTAAAGTTTGCCTACATATTTTTTGTACATCAGCTTCCTTATTTCTTTTTCTATAAATTGAAGATTTTTTTTGATCGAATGTAGGTACGGGAACACTTGAAGCTAAATCCAATCCACTCTCCCTTAAACGTTTCAACCCTCTTCTGTAAACTTTTGGCGCACATTCTTCGCCTTTGGCTGCTTGTTTACACGTTTCGCTCAATGATTTATCGATCAGGTTTTGAGTTTCATTGGGCAAGCAATTAATGTTATGGTCTTTTTGTGCTAGTATGGTACGTTGGTCCTGAGAAACAATAGATAGCAGAACAGTAAAAAAATCCAGAGTAAAATTATACTTAGTAAAATTATACCTATCAACAAATCTACTATATAAAATTACTTCTATGTCTATCCAAAGGTTGTCTGGAAAAGATCACTATTAGTGATAAGACCGCCACCTTAGATTAAGTAATAACTTTTTGTAATGTTCTTTTTTGTGTACAATAAAGTGTTCTCTCCCTCTCTCTCTCTCTCTACCTAGGAACTGTGCCTAAACTTGCTTACAAAGTATATTCATATCTATTATGTATCCATCTATAATACGTATCACATATCGCATAATTTCTCGCTCGAAGGCACAGGCCCAGGATTCCCGCTTATATATTATTATTATATGCCTGGACCGACGACCTGGTGAAGGCTGACGGAACTCGCTGGATGTGGAGTGCGCAGGACCGGTCGTCGTGGAAATCCTTGGGGGAGGCCTATGCCCAGCAGTGGGCGTCTGTCGGCTGATATGATGATGATGATGATATCATGCCTACTCAGCGAGTTACATATTTATGGTTATTAGTTATAAATTTATCATCTTATCGTAAAAATAGGTTCCATTGACCACCTATTAAAAATGTAAGTTTAATAAAGTTAAATTACTTACTGTGTCAATTGTTACAGATCCCGCGCATTTCGTCTTTTTGTATGCTTGGCATCGCCAGATACTAGAACCCTTCTTGTAATCAGTGTGTTTGTAAAATTGATAACCAGAAAACAATAACACTTTTCCTCTCCCTCTTTCAATTATTTCAAATATATTGCTCATTTTAACACTCGAAACCCACTGTCAATATCGCTTTATTACTATTTGTGAGATTATACATGTTGAGGGTAGTAAGAAAATTTTATAAAATTGCCATTATTAAAATAATAAGTAGAAAATAAGTCCTTTTGTCTTCTTATGATTAACCCTTAATAAGGCGCGAGCCAGTAGGCTAGTTAGAGAAAAAGTTGAAATTGATTTAGGGTAAGTTGATACTCTAGAATATGAAAAAATATAAAAAAGGGGGGGTTTTCATGGGGGGAGTAGCTTTATTTTGGGTGGGAAATAATATCCCTTTGCCCGATTAGGTTTACGCATTAGGTTTTTGGGTGGGAAATAATATCCCTTTGCCTGATTAGGTTTTGTACTTTTAGCCTCAGTTTCAGTATTTCCATATACAAGCACTAGCCCGTGGTTTGGTTTACATTTCTTGTAAAATTGTTAAAATTTGTGTAAACTAGAAGATTAAAACAATTTAGAATAATAAAAATGTTTTATTACGCTTATAAAACTAGGAAAAAATGAAGGTAAATAAAAAAGCGTGCGACAGAGATAAAAATGTGAAACATTAGAACGAATAAATAGAAGAAATAAACAGGTGAGATGAATAATAAATGCAAGTGCTTGCCACCAACAAAAAAATTGTGTCTGAAAACTATTGGCAAAAACATAACACCAAATAAATGCAAACGAAGTCGGGTGCAGTAGCTAGTTAGCAATAAAAAAATCATGAACTTATCGGGCAAGGGGAAATAATTTCCCACCTATAAATTTGCAATTTTTGAGTTTATGGTTTATTACATTGCCTTTGAAAACACACATAAAACACCATCAGAATAGACCTTTTACCAGAGCAATCAAATTGTTCTTACAGAATTTTTTGTAGAACAAAAACTCGTTTTTTCTTCGGACTGTCAGAAAAATCACCGCTTTGTTTACTCAAAATTCTCCCACCGACTCTTTGACATAAAAAAAATAAGTCAAAGGTTGCCAATAAGCAAAAAGTTTTGCCAAGAAAAGAAAAAAAAGTCCTAATAATCTGTAGTAAGTGGTTCATTCGTTCACTGCAAATGATTTGTAGACATTTTCGTAAAATAATTCTAAGTTTTTTTACCTCCTTATGATTTGACACTCATGAAAATTTCGCAAGTGCCGCACGTACTATCATCATTAGGATGATGATGATGAGGATAGTACGTGTGCATAAAGTACCTACCACACGTATTATAATTTAATGGAACTAGTGAGAAGAAAATAGTTGCAGAGGTTCCATTCACGAGTCCCATGGAACTACCGAGAAGAAAAGTTCTCACCTGTTCCATCATGGAACTAACCAATGGAACTAGTGGGAACATTCCGAATATTCTATCTATGAATTCTGATATTCTTTTGTTTAGCCAAATGTTGAAGTATTGGCAGAATGTATTCAATGTCTGAACCTTCAGACGGAGAAGATAAAAGTATGGGCCAGGAACGGGAGTGCTGTAGCAAACATTCTCCATTGGTGCATTGTTTGTGATTGGATGTATTTCCTCCTGTGCTGCTTTTGTAGAAGAGGCTTTTGTTAGAAGCTGGCTCAGGGTGGAGCAAGTGGACTGTAGAATTTTACATACAAACGCGGCACTCGGAACCAAATAATTTATTACCTCAAAAACACAACACACGCACCATGGATTCGGTCACACAGAGAGAGAGATTTTTGTATTACCAACTTAAAGAGCTAAACTAGGAAACATGAAATACTTGTGTTGCCATAAACATACTGCGGCCCAGGAGAGCAAGTTTACTTATGTTACTGGACTACAGATCTTTAATTTAAACTAAATTACAATTAAACAAGCCTACAATAAGCAATGTACTTGTATACTACTCAAGTATTAATTTGAGAACTTAATATTCGACAATTATAACAGACTTTAATGTACTTAGTTATTAACAGGTGCTATAACTTGAGATTCTTGAACACTGTGAATAACTGACTCTACATTCAAAATCAATCCATATGTTATCTTTGACCTTTAATGTATTCTTATGCTAATTGAATACATAATACTCGGCTTCTTAAATTAAAGATGCATTTAACATAAAAACAGGTAATTTTGAACATAATCAAAAACACATTAAATGCTAATCTTTATAGGAATTTACCACTTAATGTAATTGTAACAAAATTTCAATCATTCTCATAACAAAAATTTACAGGATTATACAACCTAATGCCATTGTAACAAAACTTTAATCACCTGTAACAGTAGAAACTTATAATATTTAAATCACACGTAACTATTGTACCTTGTACAGCTTTTTATAAATTAAATAACTTTAATAACAATCACTCCTTTTTTATAATTTTACCCTTTATAACATAACCTTAAGCTTAAACATATACACCTTAAACAGAATTCCTTTTCAATAGGTAATGCACTTATGCTTTGTAGTGACCTAGTATACAATTTACCATCAGCTGTTTTTAGCTTGAGGGCTCTAACCTTCCCATCTTTGCCAGGGTAGACATTCACGACCCGTGCCATGGGCCACATCAAGGGTGGAGCATTGGGCTCCCTTAAAAGTACAAGAGTACCTATAGATATATTGGGCATTGATTTGGACCACTTATTTCTATTTTGTAATGTATTTAAATAATATTTGTGCCAAGCCTTCCAAAATCTTTGCTGTAACTGAATAGATTGTTGCCAAAAACCAATCCTATTTCTATTAGCGTCTGAAACATCTGCTTCAGGATACATTGTTAAAGCTGTTCCTATCAAGAAATGGCCCGGAGTGAGGTAGCAGTAGTCATTTACATCCTCTGAGAGAGGCAAAATAGGGCGCGAGTTGAGCACAGCCTCTATTTGGCAAAGAACTGTGTTCAACTGTTCATAAGTTAGCAGGACATTTAGGACTATTCGTTTTAAATGAAATTTCATACTTTTCACAGCCGCTTCTGCAAGCCCAGCAAAAACTGGTGCATAACTTGGTGTGAAATGAAACTTAATGCCTTCTTTAGCAGAATAAGCTTGCACAAGCGTCTGGTGATCGTTAGAGTTATTAAGCTTGTACAGGTCAGCCAGCTGGTTCCTTGCCCCGCGGAAACAACCGCCGTTGTCACAAAATACGTTACTGGGCAAGCCCCTTCTACTTATAAATCGCTTGAAAGAGGCTAAAAATGCCTCGGTTGTGAGATCGGAAGTCAGCTCTAGATGAACTGCCTTTGTCACAAAGCAAACATATACACATACATAACCCTTGCTGACTAACGCTTTTCGAACTCTATTACTTGGACTGGCCCAGCGAAGTCGATGCCAACTTTCTGGAACGGTCTGCATTCCGTTACGCGGTGCTGGGGCAAGGATCCCATCAGCTGCTTTGCTGCACTCGCCTTCAGCCTGAAACATACCAAGCATTTATGAGTCACCTTTTTGACTTGTCGCATTCCATTTATTAGCCAGTACTTTTGATTTAAATTTGCTAAAAGTGACTTTGGCCCAGCATGTAACAACCTAATGTGTTCACCCTGTATAATAAGTTCAGTTATTCGGGATTTTTTCGATAGAATGATAGGGTGCTTTTGTAACAGTGGTATATCGGAGTTAGCTAGACACCCACCTACTCTGAGCAAGCCATCCTTGTCTAAGACTGGATGTAAAGCCTTTAAGGAGCCTCGCACGCAGTTGCTTTTTCGCAGTGACTCTAATTCGTCACTGAAGTGAATTTTTTGCTCATTCTTTATAATAAAGTGCAACGCATGTTGTAACTCATTAGGTTGGAGTGTCCTATCCTTTACCTTTATATCGTTCTTTGAATTGTGATAGAATCTAAAGATGTAAGCTATCACCCTTGTCAATTTCCCTATATCAGAATACCTGTCAATGATTACTTGAAGAAAATCTGGTTGTTTGTTTGCTGTAAGTACCACTTTGGCTGGTATAGGCTTTGCCACCTTCATCTCAGGTAGGTTATCAGGTAGACTTACTGTTTTTGTATCGAACTCGTACTCACATTGCGGAACTTTTGGCCCTTGCCACCAGAGGGAACATTTTGGAAGCTCATGTGGGCTGATGCCTCTGCTGATAAGGTCAGCCGGGTTGTCTGCCGATGGTATATACAGCCAGCTCCAAGTACCTGTTTTTTGCTGGATAACACCAACTCTGTTCGAAACATAAGCTTGCAGCTTAGTGATTTCAGTCTTTATCCAAGCCAAAGCTATTTGTGAATCCGTGAACAAGTACACATCATCAATTTTAATATTTGTACATAGTGTTTGGTACACTCTCTCCATTAGAATAGACAAAAGCAGCGCAGCATTAAGCTCCAATCTGGGTATTGTTAGTGGGTTCGCACGTGGGTTAATTCGCGACTTTGAACAGAGTAGGTGTAACTTAGCATTACCTTCATTGTCGACTACGCGTAGGTAGATACAGCATCCATACCAGGTCGTGCTGGAGGCGTCGGCGAAGCCGATTAGCTGCATGGCTGTTGCTCTATCTGCTGGGGATATGTCGACCTAGACTGATGGGCTGCATCACAACCAGGCTGTTAGCAAATTCCAACCACTCATCAACTATCTCGCTAGGCAAGCGTTCATCCCAGCCAACATTAAGTGGCCAAATTTTTTGTATCAAGCTCTTTGCTGTTATTATCGGTCGGGAACTTGGGCAAAGCCATCAAGTCCAGAATAATGTTTACATGTTCTGACACAATTTTGTATTTGATATAGAACCTTTTCTCCAGAAGCTTCATTGCTTCTTCATAACTTTCGCTAGTGAGCGACAAATTTTTTATTAGTTCGCAGGGCTGACCTTGAGGAATGACCTAAGGTAGTATAATTTTTGAATGTTGTCGAGGGCATTGTCATTTTGGATAAGAGACCGAAAATTTTCTATGAAAGGTATGTAGTCAGAATATTTTCCGGTGAATACTGGAATGTTTATGCTCGGCAATTTTGCCCTGTTTGTTATCCCACTGCCACCTCGCTCCGGGGCCCCTAGCTGCTCACTAGAAACTTGTTTGATATTTTCATTAAAAATCGTCAAACAATGGAAGTATCTAGCCTCCATTTCCTCAACATTTTCTGTGTCCGCCGAGTTCAATGCCAGGATTTCTTTATTATACTCTTCATATTCCTTAAAAGTTACTATTAACTTGTCACGTTTCGTGATCAAGGCTTCTCGCGAAGAACTCGCGACATTGTTTTCGTCGGACACAAAGGTAAATAGTCTTGTTATCGTACCTTTTACATAGCCTCTGTCTACATTTAATTTATTTAGCTCCTGCATTTTTTTACAAAACTAGCACAATTCCACCACAAATTGCAGAAAACTGAATATTTGTTACCAGCTCTTGACCAGTTGACACAAAATAAAATGGCGGAATAGCGTCGTGCGTGGCGTCGTCGTGCAGTTGCACGAGGTACCTACGCAGCGCAGCGCAGGAGTGCCAACTTCCCGACCGGAGAGCGCGGACCAATGGGGACGCGCCGGCCGACTTGTAGACGCGCACGATGTTCCAATGGACGTTCGTTTCCGCCGGTTCCTCTCAGAGTCAATGCTGAATCTTTTTCTTCGTATCTTCCGGAAATCTTGTATTCCGCGCTTCTTCTTGTCACTATGTCGCACGAAAACAAAATGGATGCTTGACTTTGCAGGGGCTTTGTAATGTAGTCTTATCGCTTTCTCGTACAGGCGTTGTTCTTAAACTCGTTGTACAACGTTTTAACTCAACGTTCTCGCCGACTTGGGTGATTTCTTGCACCGCCGCCGTAAATATAGCTAGTAATTTCTTCGTAGAAATTGCATTGACGATGTCGTCTGATGATGGTGATGTCTCGAAACCTTTTTGCGTGTGTTGTGTTTTTGAGGTAATAAATTATTTGGTTTCGAGTGCCGCGTTTGTATGTAAAATTCTACAGTCCACTTGCTCCACCCTGAGCCAGCTTCTAACAGCTGTAATCCACAAACTTCCATTTGTTTTTTTTTGCTGGAGATAAATTTTGAGCTGAGTTATCTTCCTCATAGAAAGTGACGTCTGGGTCAAAGGTAATGTAGCACTTAAATACATTCGGGAGAACTTTCTCGGATAGAGACGTATAATGGCACCTGTCTAAACCATTAACAAAGCAACGATTGCTTTGGCCTTGGTATTTGCATATTATAGAAGAAAAAAAGATCGGAAGGATCTGGGTCAAGCAATTCTTGAAATTAAGAGAAAAGCACTCCAATATTCAGATACTCAGTGTTCTGGACACAGCGGATTTTAAAAATTTTTAACAATGGGAGAAGAGGCATTTGAATACTTGATAAATTTAGCTACCGTATATAAATTGTGCTGAACAAAGACTGGTTGTCATTTCTAGCTACAGGAAACACTTATTGTGATTGAAAACATACCTCCTTAATTTGCCAACCGCTTTTATCCAAAATTATCCCCGAAACATGTCGGGCTATTTACAAATGATCAGTTTCGATGCTGCTTGGCCGCTTTTGGTCTTACGCAAATTCAAAGCCTTCCTATGGTTATCTCTGATTCTAGTCCATCGCTCCTTGCATACATTGCCTGAAACAAATAAAGAAAAAAATATTTTTTTTCAGGCACTTAGCCACTGGGAACTCTTTTAGATCACTGGCATTTTCCTTCAGGATTCGGGAACGTTCAGTGCGAACAATTGTGTGTTCGACCTGCGAAACCATTATTGAGGCCCTACAAACCATAGTGATGCCAAAACCTTCTGAAGATACGTGGATTGAATCAGAAAAAGGGTTTTATGAAAAATGGAATTTTACCTACGCGATCGCTGCTATTAATGGAAAACACCTCAGATTTTTTTTACCACCAGGTTGGTTTTAAAAAATCGCTAGATTGCTAATATTTTCCGAAAGAAAAAAGCACCTGAATTCGCCAAATAAAGCTATATACACACCAAGCCAACGAACGGCTTTCATTGGCCAACGTTGGACCAACTAACGGGTTTCCCGGCCATCGTTTCGTTAGTCCAACGTTGGCCAACACTACCCATTCTTTGACTTGGTGTGTACATAGCATCACACGATTCACACGTCCAGAATGGCTTTCTGAATTTCTTCTGGAATTAATATTATGACATGCAGAAGCCCGGAATTGAATACAATGTGAGTGTGCTCCAGACACATTGAGATTTGTGTCTCCAATGTGTGTCAAGCGTACTGATCTTGTATATTATTATTATTATCTGAATGGAAATTCTGGACGTGTGAGACCAGCCAAGTACCAACTACTATATGGGTGCCGTTATGAATCATGGAACCAAAGTCCGCGTAGTGGTAAGACTCGTGGTGACTTCTGTACGGTATTGAAAATCTAAGTTTACGGGGACAAGAAAGCAAGTAGGTATGTTGTCATATATTTTTTATAAAAAATATATGACAACTTATTTTTTATATATATAATAACAACCAAGACAACATTTTAAATTCCAAAGCGTCATTCAAAAAATCTTGAACATCTTCATCCTCTCTCTCTGTCTCAACATCACCATAACTCTCGGAGGCTGTTGTCTTCGTGCGACTCCTAATCTTTCCTATAGTTTTACGTGTAATTCTTCTTTTTCAATGGCAGATCCATCACAAACTTTTTACAGAAACTTTTCAAAGAAGACAAAAAAATGTTGCCAGAAAAAGGATAAAAATGCCCCAGAAGTGGGGCGGAAAATGTTGCCAGAATATATTTTGAAATATCACCAGAAATCACTAACTTTTTTTAATTCGCCATATGATAAAAAAAATGTCACTAAGTCGCCTAGAAAATAGCTAGATCTGGTGACAAAATCGCCAAGGTAGCGAAACCGCCCGGCCCCTGCGTCAGCCTGCGCTCGCGATCCGCTTCTGCCGCTGTCAGTGGTACATAAGGAACATGGGCTCTGTGTGCTATATTATGTAGCACACAGCACGCGTTCGTAATTCGTGCCGCAACTTCTGGCGAGTAGTGCAGCTTCCCATTCACCAGTAGGCACTAGTAGCAATTAATAATTTCCATGTATATTTCATTACGAGTGCGGAAAGCCTGTCATTGCAAAGAGTTCCGACAAATGTCTACCCGAGCCGAGGCGCAGCCGAAGGTGAAGGTTGACAGTCGGAACAAGTTGCAATGACGGTTCCGCACGTGTACTGAACAACTATTTTAATACAGTTGCGAAAAAATTAAGCAATTAAGCTACACGCCTGGCAGTTAAATGCAAATCCTGATAATACTCCTCAGGAGTGCCTGGAGCTGGGTTTGTCTTAGCTATCATCTAAGTGAGTCTCAAAGGGTACCCTGAGTCACCTGCAATATAGAGGATGATTATTACAAACCCTCTTTCATAAAACTAAATTCACAACACTCTATTAATTACTGTTTCGTACTGTAATACGAGTTTTAAATTCTGTTTTAATTTGTTTTCTCACACGACACATCTTGGAATGTTTCGCGTATTTTAGATGGTAATAGTTTATTCAGCCTAGTAGCGATCCGTGATCTAAACTGAATACTCACTCTAGAGCTTCCTGGGCGATCTTCGTACCCCTATCGGCGACGTGGGACACTTTTTTTACATTGGTGAAAATTCAAACGTGAGAGGAGTTGCGCTCTGTGTGTTTTTTCGTGATTCATTTATTTATTTATTTATTTATTTCATAAAACTTACAACTATCATTACAGGGTGGCCTTTTGCGATAGTGAAGTACGAAATACATATCGTATAAATTGAACTATAAATTATTAAAATTACAAATTACATTATAAATTATGATCAATAAAAACATACAAATACAAATTGAAGTAATCTAATTACACATGTCAATACAATACCTACTGCCATAAAAATATTATTAATTCATATAGACTTCATTAAAATGTCAATCATAAAAAATTTACTCTGCGAAGATTTTCATTGTAACATAAAATAAAAAGTGCAGCTTTTGTAAATTCATTCAGAGTACTATTAAAGAGGTCAATGGTCTCTGAAATGCAGTTTAGAGTGCGGATGGTACGCGTGAGGGGAGCGTCTCGCAGCAGGTTGGTGCGCGCTCTCGGCACCGCCAACAAATCAACACGACGTCTGCGCCACATATAGCGGTCTGGCACAGACAGGCTTACCATCTGCAATACCTGTGGGTTGCACTGTATACCTCGCAACAACTTCAAAACGTAGGTAGCTACGGCTAACTCTCTCCTTACCTTACTTATTCCTTACCTATTCATATTTAATCATTCAAAGTTGAAGACGTTAAATGTGCCGACGAGTTTCATTCCGCCCTATGGACGTTGAAGAATAATTTGTGGTGCCTGGAAAACGCTTTAATTCGCCTGATGGGGGGTTTACACGGGTCGATTTTCGCCGTGCGGCGAGTCGCTTCACTAATTGCCTCACCAAGCCGCATCGCTAGCCCATTTTCACTGGTTACTAAAATCGCATGCGGCTCTGTCATTTCCATCGAAAATGTTGAGCAGAATAGCTGATTGGTAGTGGACTGTATTTTGGTTGAGTAGCAGGAAGCTGGCTGAGGATCGTTGTAATGAAAACTTCAACGTGATCACAAGGAGGCTGTATTAAACACACTATTAAACGCCAATTACAGGATGGAACGAATGATTATAATTAAAAAGAATGAACGAAAATGAACTAAAGTTTAATATGTTGGAGTTGCCAACATGCTGGGGCGGGCGGAAAATAATTAAGTATATTTAGCACAAAAAAATATTTTTTCAAAGAAATGATGTCCCAGCATAGTGGTTCGCCAATACAAAGTAACATTCTACTTGAAAAATATTTTATAAAGAGAAAAATAGAAGATAACGTAACAATAGTAATGTAGATGCTAACTACAACTGTTACGATTGTATGTAATTAATATAAAATTATATAACCCATATTTCTAAGAGGTGAGTTTTATTTATGACATTTTCCAGTATCAGTGACATAGAATAGAATGATATCTATAATTAACATATAAGTGACTTTTCACCTAATAAGAAAGAGATACTTACATAACCATATTAAGCTTAACTAATAATACTAAGCATGTATAATAGGCCTTAAGGATATTGCCAAATAGACCTAAAAAGGTTTTACAATAAAAAAAATAACGCAAGTGCTATTTATAACACTCAAAAAAAAAAACATATTAAAAGAACAATTATCGACCGCATAATTGTTCCTGAAAAACATGTACTTAAAACAAACAAAAGCTTTCTACCTGAAACAATTTCAGTGTAATAATACCTTTCTTAATATATCTACTATATATTATATATCTAATACTATGGTCACTCTAACGGTAAATGGTAATGGTAAACGGCTAACTCTTAGATCAATTACTTACGCATTTCAATAATTACCAACTCTTTCATAGCCAGCAATTTGGTTTTACTAAAGGGCGGAATACAACAGACGCCGGAGTTATGTTACTTAAACATATTTTCAGCGCGTGGGAGGATCGCAAGGATGCAGTAGGCATATTTTGTGATTTATCAAAAGCATTTGATTGTGTAGACCACGAAACGCTACTCCTAAAGTTAAAACACTACGGAATAAAGGGTGCAGGTTTAGATCTTTTAAGATCGTATTTAGAAGGAAGGGTCCAAAAAGCAGACGTAAATCGTATTAAATCCTCGGGTTCACTTGTAAAAATAGGAGTCCCGCAGGGATCTATCTTAGGGCCGCTCCTTTTCCTAGTCTATATAAATGATTTACCGTTTATGGTACAAAAAATGTCTGAGATAGTGTTATTTGCTGATGACACGTCACTTATTTTTAAAATAAGGAGACAAGAAAATAATCTTGACGATGCAAATAATGCTCTCTCGCAAGTACTAGATTGGTTCACAGCAAATAATCTGCTGCTAAATTCTAAAAAGACAAAATGTATAAAGTTTTCCTTACCTAACGTACGAGTAGTTGAGAACAACATAGTAATTGGACATGAAAAATTAGAATTTGTAGATGATACTGTATTTCTGGGCATCACAATCGATGCAAAACTACAATGGGGTCCACATATTGTAAAATTAGCACACAGACTTAGCTCTGCAGCATATGCAGTGAAAAGAATTAGGGAACTCACTGACGTTGCAACTGCTAGGCTTGTTTATTTTAGTTACTTCCATAGTATTATGTCCTACGGTATACTACTATGGGGCCGGGCAGCAGACATTGAGACTATCTTCATCTTGCAGAAGAGAGCCATCCGATTTATTTACAAGTTAGGTAGTAGGGATTCGCTAAGAGATTTCTTCAAAGAAACCAACATCTTAACAGTTGCATGTCAATATATTTATGAAAATATTATGTACGTTAGAAAAAATATCAAAGACTTCGAAAATGTTGGTGGCCACCATAATGTTAATACTAGAAATAAACATAAATTGTCATTTCCACTATTTAGACTTGCAAAAGTTAACACATCCTTTATGGGGCACTGTATAAGGTTCTACAACAAAATTCCTCAAGATATATTAGAGTTACCTCCAACGCGATTTAAAAAATGTGTTAAGCACATTCTGTGCAAAAAGGCTTACTATAACATCAAGGATTATTTAGAAGACAAAGATGTTTGGCATTAAACAGTAGATTAATATTATTTAAAGGACGATTGTGACTAGTGTTCAACACATTAATGACTAATATTTTAAGTTGAAAACTCTGTTAATTAAGTTAAAACGTGTTTTGAAAAGAATAAATGTGGAGTTTCTTTGTTAGTTTCTTCTCCACATAATCCATTAATTGTGAAACTAACAACTTTGACGTTCATTAAGTAAACATTCTGTTTTTACAATGAATAAAAATATTTGAATTGAATTGAATTGAATTGAAAAACGACTTAAAGAACGTTTATAAACTTTCTTATTAGAGGTCATGAGGTCAACGACCCTGACCTTGTCATCATCACCAGGATATACCTTAACAATTCTGGCCATAGGCCACGTTAGGGGCGGTGAGTTAGGCTCTCTCATGATTACCAAGGCACCAACTTTCACATTTGGTTGACAGTCCCGCCATTTGGCTCTACACTGTAAAACATTTAGGTAATACTTGTGCCATACTTTCCAGAAGTGAGCCTTTATTTTATTGTAAAGTTCCCAGAATTTTAATCTGTTGTTTGGTGTATCAGTCACCTCTGCTTCAGGAAAGGATGTCAGCGAAGTACCTATCAAAAAATAACCAGGTGTGATGTAACTAAAATCATTCACATCATTAGCTGTCACAGGCAACAGAGGCCTAGAATTTAATACAGCTTCAATTTGACATAAAATAGTATGTATCTGTTCGTAAGTCAGTACATAGTTTTGCATGATGCGTTTTAAATGATATTTGGTGCTTTTTACAGCTGCCTCAGCAAGAGAATTGAACGGTGAATAGCTAGGGACAAAATGAAATTTAATACCTTGTAGAGCTGTGTTATTTTGCACCTGTGTTTGATGCTCTTGCGAGTTGTTTAATTTGTATAACTCAACCAATTCGTTCCTTGCCCCCTTGAAACAGCCTGCGTTATCGCAAAATACGTCAGTAGGTAAGCCGCGACGCGCTATGAAGCGTTTGAAGCATGCCATAAAGCTGTCTGTACTTAAATCAGAAGAAAGCTCTAGGTGTATTGCCTTTGTTGTAAAACAAACAAAAACACATATATATCCTTTCGTCACTAGAGCTCTGTTGGAGAAGCATTCCTACGGCAGGAGTAGACGAATTAATGACACCGCTATCTTCTAACAACTATTCACGAAATGCAAAAGATCTGCGCGATAGATATGCTGACTATTTTGTCGGACCAGGAAAAGTTTCATGGTAAGATAGAATGATTGCGTAAATATTGTCTGTTTATTTAAGTAATATTATAAAAATGGCTCTGTTCACGATTTACCTATTATAATTTATAATATGCGAACAAGAATAACTATTTAATAAATAATAATAAGACTTAGCATGTTATCTTTACTGTTTCTTCCTTCTATCACTGGCTTTAAAAAGCGGTCAGCTACAGAAAACTAAATTAATTGAGGTCTGTATATATCATCCTTTCCCGCGCCACTCTTCTTTGACTTTGCTACCTTACTGGCCTCTCTATTATACGTGGTTCATATATTTTTTATCTTCAATTTAAGCTTTTCAACTGTTATGGACAAACGCATTTCTTGAATAATAGATTTAAGAGCCGCTACACGTACATTATTGTTCCTGTAATCTTGTTCTCTTGGGTTCCATAAGCATGGATGCATTTCATAGCATTCCAAAAACTATATGGTGTTATTTTTATTCATGGTTGTTACGATACATGTACACAGAAACGCTGTAATAAATAAATACACGTGCGTGCGCGAAACACCTTCATGCGGCGGGCGATCGCCTGCAACTGATCGTTTACACGGTCGATTTTAGTCACCAGTCGCATGCGGCCGGTTGCCGCGCGGCCAAAGTCGGATGCTACCCAACTTTGGGGCTTGCGGCTTTAGTCACTTGCAACTTAGCCGAATTGCCATTTAGATGGTCTATTTACGCCGCGCGGCAAAAATCGTGCGGCTTTAGTCACCCGTGTAAACCCCCCATAACAAGGACTGACGCCGAGCAGCGTGCCCAAGCGCGCGAGAGTTAAGGTGCTGGAGGTGCAGATCGGTGAGCTGCCAGGCCTATACAAATACTGTTTAAAAAATTACTACGAGAAATAAACAATTATGTTTTAAAATACTACAAAAATATATTTTTAAGAAACAAAATTATGGGCTCATGGAACTAGCATAGATAAAATAGTAGATTATACACCGTTGGGATAAAGGCACTGTTTTATGTCACGGGCGCGATATTGAATTCTGAACGTAACGAAGGACTCCAGATTTGACTCCCGAGCAAAGCGAGGGAATTAAGATGAGTCCTGAGCGCAGTGAGGGGTTCAAGCGCGCCCAAGACAAAAACAGCTTTATCCCCGAGGAGTGTACTCTATTTCTCACCTTTTGCGAGACAATAAAAAAGCAAGGTTACTAAAAACAGCGTTGGCACAATGCCTAAAGGGCCTGGCCACAGTTTCTGGCGGTGTGGAGCGCGGCGCGGCGAGAGGGGCTGCGAGAGGCGCGGTTTGCGGTGGTATGCCACAGCTCGACCAGTTGCGACCGCGGCGGCATCAGCGGTGGACGTATTTAGAGTATAGAGAACTATTATAATGGCCCTATCAAAAGTGGCACGGTATTGCCTTGAAACTAGTGCGTTCTTAGCTCAAGATATCATTCAGTCAAGAATAGGAGCGCACCCAGTTAACCAGAAAAGGAGAGGATTTGGCGAATTTCACGTCTTTATTATGAATATAGAAAGTATCCTGATAATTTTTTTGAATATACAAGGGCAAGCATAGAAACCTTTGATTATATACTCGCCCACATACACGAAGACTTAAAAGCTAAAGTTAATTTCAAGAAAATCCTCCTCCAGAACAGCTGTTTCTAACTTTAAGGTAAGGTACTTTATGCAGATAAATGAGAGTATTAACTTGTTCATCCCTGTATTTATTTATTTACTATAGATAAATTATTAATCAAACTTAAATTTGTTTTTAATTATAATTATATTTCTGCATAACATTAGTCAATAATCAAGTTCTTAACTTTTTAGTAAATTATGAGTTATTAATATTATTTATGCCGTAGTCAGAAGGCGGCGGTTGAGTGTAATAGCCTTGATAACCTGGATATTGATTGAGACTAATTTCGTCCATCAAAGCTTGAGTGAATTTATTCCTCAGTCTCATTTTCTGTAAAACATTAAGCTTTTCCATTTCTGGCAATAAACTCATTAAAAAGTGATAGTCATCTGACCTGGGAATGTCTTTTTCTTTACCACCTGCTAAGTCAGCTTCCAATAACTTTAATTTGTTTCTCTCTATTTCTAAATACTCAGCACGGATTTCAGTTGCTTTCAATCGTTTTCGAGAAGAATTTTGTGTTTCATTTTCTCTTAGGAGGAGTTTCAAAAATATGGTACAGGGCGAAAAAGTTAAGCTTAAAAAAAAATTGCTGTAAGGTGGTTTCATTAATTAAATCCGAATAGCAAACCTATAAATTTTTTAGAAATTAAATATTTTTTCCTAATTTAAAGCCCTAATTACCGAAAAAATAAGAAATATTAGAGAATTTGAGTCGATTTTGTTACACATGTGATACACTCATCCCTTGGATAGTGATCGTAGATGGAAGCATTACAATGATCACACCAAAATTGAACATTATCAAGTAGCATCTTTATATCGCGGAGGAGCGGACCAAGGATTGAACCTTGAGGAACACCTCTAGACACGTGACGTAGTTCCGACTTCAATTCCGAACCGTCCGACATCTGCAATATTACTTGTTGATAACGGTCAGATAAGTAACTCCGAAACCAAGCAAGTGTTTTATTGTGGAAACCGTAATAGTGTAGTTTAGCAAGCAGTAAGTCAAGGTTTAGAGAGTCAAATGCTTTTGAAAAATCCAATAGTGCCAAGATTGTACCCTTTCCTTTGTCTTGTGCACCCAAAATACCATCTATAACATCAAGCAATGCTGTGGAAGTACTATGGTTTCTGCGAAAGCCGGACTGATGGACGGGTAAAATGCCATTGACCTCGCAGTAAGTCACCATCTGATTGTAAACTACTTTTTCCAAAATTTTTGACAGGTATGGTAATATACTGATCGGCCTCAGATCATTCACGTTAGAGGGATTGCTATTTTTGGGCAGCGGCTTTACAGTGGCAATTTTCCATTGGTCGGGAACAATACCAGATAAAATTGACTTATTGATCAAATTAGTGATGGTGCTAAGGGAATGAGGAAGACTTAACAAAACCATATCCCTATTAATACTATCAGCAGCAGTGATTCAGCACCTTGAGCATTAGAAGTAATATCCAAAATTATTTTTAAAATTGTTGTTTCGTCGGTAGTAATTAAATTAAATAAGTTATTATTATGGTATCTATTGGATAAGAAAAATGTCAAAGAGGAAATATTAAATTAATTATTATGCGGAATATTCAAAAAAATATTATTAATGAGATCGGGACATTGCAAATAGTCCGATAGGGGACAATATTTTTGGTCGGGTAGGACAAATTTCTTTAGATTTTTCCACAGGACTTTGCCATTATGTAAGTTGCAGTTAATGTAATGTTCCTTTTTTTCAAAGTGCATACTAATACTAACGAAGTGTTTTAAATCTTTGTACACGGACTTAATCTGTTCAGACTTGGAACGAAGATATTTGCAATGCGCCTTATCCCGGAGGTACATAATGTGACGAACATTGGGCGTTAGCCACGGTTTTATTTGTTCCTTAATTGAGATGGTTTTTACTGGAGCGTGACGATTAAACAATGAAATGATAAGTTGGTTGAAAAAAGACACAGCGGTATTCAAATTATAGTCTATATCCATAGGTATCAAGTGCCAGGGTATTCGTGATAAATCAAGATCAAAGGCAGACTGAATTATATTTTTTAAAGGCCTGAATGTGACTTTTTTCGCCGGGGTGACCGGTTTTTTTTTATCTTCATGCTGGCAGTTATCATAGCATGGCCACCAAGCTTTCATTATAGACACACTGTCGATAGGCGCGTCAGTACAGATTAAATCTATTAGAGAGTGACTATGTGAGGTGTAATGCGTAGGTTCCGTGACACAGTTTTTCAGGCTCAAAGACTCAGGAAATAAGCGCAGTTTATTAGAATGGAGGTCCTGAGTACTCAGTAAATTTATGTTAAAATCACCCAAGAGTACAAGATGATCGTAACAAGTAAGGGACGCAATGGATTCCGTCAAGGCGTCTAAGAAAATATCAACGTTCACCCAAGGCGGCCGGTACGCAGTGCCTATTATGAGTCTACGCGTGTTGATGTTGACTCGGATCCACATTTGCTCGACAGCTGCGGGCGCAGGCGGGTGAGAGCACGTTCGCGCTGATATTCCCGTTTTCAAGTAAAATCCAACGCCGCCGCCGCGCGAGCGAACTTCACACGGCCGAGGCACATGACGCAACCTATAACCTGGCAAAGTAGGTGCCCGCGCCTCACCGCCAGACCGCAGCCATGTTTCATTTATTGCTAAGATATCCGGCGACTCCCGAACAACAGCCACCTCGAGCTCATCATGCTTTGTGCCCAGGGAACCCGCATTGAAAAGCCCCAATTTCAAAGGTTTGTTCTTCAACATGAGTGTGAACAAATATAACTACCTAAAGTGCTCAACAAGGGAGCTCTAATATACAGAAACCAACAAATTATATCAACGTATTGAGTTACGTAACAAATATCAGTTTGATAAATTAAAGAGAATTGAATGACTTTGGGTTGAATTGAGTAAATACGTGTTTTACACAAATAAAATAAAGAAATGATTCACTTTGAATAAATCTTATATATAGCTCTATTACATTAGATATAATAATAAAAATATTAATAATTCCGTTGTAGTTATGCCGTAATAGTATATGCCCCTTTGCAGATACAACAAGCCACCAATTAAGAAGTAAGAAACAGATAATTGAGCAATTTGAAAGTAAGCAGTAAATATTTGACACACGAAGAAACAACAGAAATACACAGCGACATGGAAAATTACAAAAGCCGATGTAAAGCCAGGTAAGTAATATTATGTTGCATAAGATGTAAGCAATATCTTTACGAAGCCTGAGAAATAGTTCAACCAACTGACATAGACTCAAAAACCCGTTTCAAATCATTTTCAAATCGAATACGGTGGACCGGAGATGACTCGTCACGTCTAACGTGGACACGCCCTTCCTTAGACCAGACGAATTTCCAGCGGAAGCTGCGCCCAGCCTCACGGGCCTGGCTTGAACAGCTTTCTGTTCGTCTTAGTCAGCCTCTCGTTGACGTATACACGGCGGACATCATGGGGAGGCAGGCCGAGATCAGCCGTAGTGATGGAGCCCCGACGAATCCTTGCGCTCCTCATGAGATCGTCTCTCAGCGAGCGGCGCGTCAGGGTTACCACGATGGGTCGGGGGCGCGGGGCTGACTCGCCGGGCAGCGGCGTGGAGCGGCGTGGACCAGCGCGGGACACGCTCACAACGTCACGCGGGTCGAGTGAAACTCCCAGCTTGACGGCTAGAGTGGATATGATGTGGCCGCATGACTCAGACTCGTACTCAGGAATCCCTGTTATCTCAACATCATTGAGAAGTGAGGCCTGTTCCCTGTCATTTAAATCCGAACGCAGCTGCTCGACCACCTCATGGAGGACGGACCCCTCGGCTGTTTCTTGGGTACGAGCGATACCGGCGAGCTCAGATTTAAGTCGCTCGTTCTCGTTTTCTAGACGTGACACTCTCTCACATACGTTCTGTAATGTTTTTGAAAGTTCCTTTATTTGATCGCATAAAAAGTCCGTTGTTTTAGTGAATTCCGTCTTTATTTCGGTAACAGGTGCTTGGAGCTCCTGTGCGATGTTACCTAGCTTACCATTCGAACGCCGTGATCGAGGGCCCAGTATTATCCGACAGACTTTGCTGCGAAATGTCGCAGATTGACATATCAAGCTCCTTCACCGCCTCACGCTGCTCGCGGATTGGGGTGTCGTCGTTGCGGTTAGCACGCCGCGCGGTAACGTTTGTGCAGCGGGGACAGCGCCACGACTTCTCCATTTGCACCCTATTTTCAAGGAAATACGCCGTAGTTATATTGAGGCATCTATAGTGGAAGAAGCTCCTACATCCCACGCATGCAATTTGCTCCCCAAGCAGGATTTCATTTCGACAGGCCTGGCAAATCATTGTAATGTTATATTTCAAAGCGGGGTCGCAACGTTAAGCAAGGGGGTACGCTAGCCAGGCGCAGGCGGCGACAGCGATGTCGGCGGCGTAGTGACGGCGGTGCGCCCGTGTGCGTGTGGCAACCGGTCGGCGACGCGGTGGCTGATGTCGTAGGTACACGCACTCACACACTGGCAGCGCTCAGGCAGCCTATCACAATGCGGCCGGTCTTCACGGCCAAGGCCAACGGGCTCTGCGGCCAATGACCCGAAGCGATAAACAATAACTGACTCCACAGCAAAAGATGCTCGTTTTGCTTACAATTAGGCACTTTTCACTATTTTAATTAATTGAACTGATCAGGCAAGATATTTCATGCTCTGAAACGCATTTGAGGCCAAGCGTGTCACCGGAAAAGAAACTCGTAATAACTTTAAGGTAAGATTTATTTATTGTTCTTCAAAATCAGCATAAATATTTTCTATAACTGTAGAGGACTGAGAGCCCGAACTAAATTGCGATGGTGACGGTGACGGTGCCGGAACAGGAGGAGATGATCCAGATGTAGTAAAATATCCTTGCGGGCTTGTATACTGTTGTCCTTGCCAATACGTAGGTGTGATCTGCTGAGTATTGTAGCGAACAGGGGGTGGTAAGCTTTGTCCTTTTTGTATCACTTAAAGTACATAATTCAATTTTGGTTGCTAAACGCCTTTTTCTGGTACTTTTTTGAGTTCTTTATATAACGACAAACAAAAGAGTTTGTCGTCATCTTGCTTGGTAATACTATTTTCTTGAAGTTCATTCTGAAAATGTATTCGTGACTCGATACTATTTTCTATTAAAACAGCTATTTTTTCTTCTGGCACTTGTGTTTTCTTACGTTTAGGGGGACGTATTTCAGTGGCTTCGGTTGCATTGGCGTTTAGTTGACTTGTCTCCTCACTTTGCCTTTCATTCTGTTCTTCAATATTAGTTGTAGTGTCTTTATTACTTACACTATTCTGCAGGAAAGATAATCTTGAAAAATACATATATCGGGCTCCTTTACGAGCACCTGAACCAGAAGGAGTTGTTTTTTCTTTTTTGTATTCTTTATTGTAGCAATCTCGTATGTTTTCCCATTTTTTTTGGAGTTGTGTACCTAAAAATAATAACATTATTAATAATATTCTTGTTTCAGATATCTTGGTATGGGTTGTTCATTTGGAGAACTAAGCTACAATTATCGCCTAGGAAAATCGACGATTACTGGAATTGTCCGCGAAGTATGTAAATCATTGTGGAATAAGTTGGTAAACATAGTCATGCCCGAAGCGACTGAAGATATCTGGAAGACTAGCACGAGACTTTGAGAGATATGCAAATTTTCCAAATTGCATTGGTGCTATAGACGGCAAGCATATCCGAGTTATAAAGCCTGTTGGTTCGGGTTCTTTGTATCATAACTATAAACATTTCTTTTCCATAGTGCTCTTAGCACTTTGCGACGCCAACTATTGCTTTACTTATGTTGATATTGGGGCTTATGGCAAAAGCAGTGATTCTGCTATATTTAAAAATTCGGTTTTTTATAAACGCCTGACAGAAAAATAATTAAACATACCAACGCCTAAACCAATATCTAATGTTATAGTTGGAGATGAAGCCTTCGGCTTAGCAGAAAATTTAATGCGCCCATATTCAGGCAAATGTTTACCATATGAAAAAAGGATTTTTAACTATAGGTTATCGAGAGCCCGACGTAATATTGAGTGCACTTTTGGTATTTTGGCGAACAAATGGCGCATCTTTCATAGGCCTATAAATGTAAACATAGATTTTGCCGAAGACGTAATAAAAGCCTCTTGTGTTCTACATAACTATGTGCGGACTAGAGATGGTCTAAAATTTAAAGATACTTTATATAATGCACCCATGACTAATCTCAATACCTTGTATGCGGGAAGAGGGACACCGTCATCTTTGAATATCAGAGATAAATTCGCTCATTACTTTGTGAACGATGGGCGTGTTCCATGGCAAGACACAAAGATATAGCTGCAACTAACATACCGTACTTGTAATCTTTAGGTACATAACTAAATGTAAACAAACGAAATATGGTAATACCGTTGTGACCTTCATTTGAAAAATGCTCGAAATGTCTGCATAAAACAGCCGAAGTTTGTTTATATTTATTTAAGTACCTAAAGTATACGGAGAGTATAATATACGCTTCATAACAATAATTATAACATAATTCTGTCAATTATTTTTTGGTGAATAAACCTACTTACTTAAAATATTCTTTTTTTCCACCGTGTCTTCGCAATTTCCAAATATCTCCACCAACTCTTGCCAAGCTCGGTTCTTGATAATTTTATTTGAGTAATAATCACACTGAATGTCCCATATTACAGGTCTCTTCTCCACCTCATCAATATATAGTTCAGTGTCGAAACGATCCATGGCGAACTCACGAGCAGTGACGTGCTCACCGCGCAATATCCGCAACGCAACTGAACGCGAAGTAAAGACTCCATAGTAATAGAAACGCGCGGGAGCAGCGCGATTCTATTTTCTGGCGGTTAGGTTGCGGTAACCGCGCGGCTTGATTAACCGCGCGGTTATGTCTGAACGATTACTTTATAACTCATACAAATAAGACCCCGCGCGATTTCCATGCGATTCTGAAATCGCGCGGTTCCCGCCGTGTCTGAACTAGCGCTAATATTGTCCTCAGCACGGGTTAGGGCTTATACGCACTAGCGATTGACCGCCTAGGCGGTTCGTTTGAGCGGTCCAACCGCTTAACGCGGTTTCATCGCGGCTGACCGCTATGGCGGCCAATCGCGAAAAAACCGCGATGATAACGCGTTAAGCGGTTGGACCAGAGCGGCCCGCGTACCTCATAAACAAAATGGACGCCGTCGAGATAGCTTGTGTTATTTATTATTACTCCCGAAAACAACGAAAGAAAAATAAAAAAAGATACTGGATTCATCCTTTACTAGAAACACGTAATGAATTTGGCCAGTTCGCAAGTTGTTTTCAAGAACTGAAGAAGCACCAAGATAAATTCTTTGGCTATGTTAGAATGAGTGTTTCGTCATTTGAAGAATTACTAACAGTTTTATATGTCACCATCAAAGGACAAGATACTAAATTTCGTGACGGTATGTATTTTAAATAAAAAATGTTTTTGCTAGCTATTATGTTTTAATTTGAATCGCAATGTGTATTCATAACCACAAAGAACAATAAAAGTAGGAAACTATAACTATTACTGAGAATTATTATCATTAAAAAGATCTAAATAATCAGATTCTTGAGACATATGTGTATTCTGTGAATATGTTGATTCAGGAGAAGTTACAGATTCTCCTTCATTCCATGTTCCACGATGTGTAGGTGGAACTGAGGGCGGTGGTGGTGGTGGTGGGTTATTATTTCTAGCAAATGATGGTGTCTGATATCCTTGATGTGGCCCTTGGTTGTAGTTAAATGGTCGCACGTAATCCCAAGTAGAGTTGTATCCAGACGTTTGGGCTTCAGTAATGACTTGCATTATTTTAGCTTTTGTACGTAGGCGTATATGTTCAGGCACTTTTTTTATTTCACTAACCAACGACAAAAAGAACAGTCTATCTTCATCTTCTTCGGCCTTTCTGAACTCGACATTCTTATTTAAGACGTTAATCAATTCAACTCCTATATCATCTTCTTTTTTTTCTTTTTATTTCGTTTTGGCGGTGGTGGTATGACTGGGTCAGTGACATTTTCTGTTTCATTTCCATCATTTTCTTGCCTTGGCATATTTGAATCAGTTTCATTGATGGATACTGTGTCTTTCAAAAACATTAAATTATTGTAAAATATGTATTGAGTCTTTTTCTTAGCTGCTGACCCACTCCTGCTAACATTGTCCTTTAGAGCTTTCACAAAATTATCCCTGATGTTTTTCCATTTTTTTTGTAATTCTTTTCCTAGAACAATACAACAAACAAGTTAATGATATAGTCATAAAGTAATAGAAGTATAATATAGGTACATATCTAAATTGAATTAAATAATGCATGTAGTAATTATAAAATTTTTGTTTCAGATATTTTGCAACAGGTTGTACATTTGCGGAACTACATTATACATTCAAAATTGGAGTAAGCACTGTAGCAGAAATCGTACGAGAAGTTTGTTTTGCAATTTGGTTTTGTCTGAAAGATATTTGTTTGCCTCAACCAAAAAAAGACGCTTGGAAAAAAATTGCGAATGATTATTTTCAAAGAGCTAATTTTCCTAACTGCTTAGGTGCTGTCGATGGCAAGCACATACGATGTATAGCACCTAATAACAGTGGCTCAATGTGCTTTAATTATAAAAGTTTTTTCTCTTTGGTTTTATTAGCAGTATGCGACAGTAATTTCAAATTTGTTATGGTTGATATTGGAGCTTTTGGTAAATTCAGTGACTCGTCAATATTTCAAAATTCTGTTTTCTACGAAAGAATGCAAAAAAACCAATTGGATATTCCAGAGCCACAGCCTATTTCACAAAACAGCGAGACATGTATGCCATACGTTTTTGTAGGCGACGAGGCATTTGCATTATCTACGAATATGATGCGCCCATACGCAAAAAAAGATTTGGATGAAACTAAAAGAACGTTCAATTACAGGCTTTCTAGAGCAAGAAGATATGTAGAATGCAGTTTTGGAATTCATGCAAACAAGTGGCGTATATTTCATAGACCTCTAAATGTTCACTTTGATCTAGCAAAAGATATTATAAAAGCTACTTGTGTACTACATAATTTTGTAAGAGACCGAGATGGTTATTGTTACGACGACTCACTCAGTTGCCCTTTGACAGAAAACTTAACACAGGAAGGGTTAAGAAGGAACGCTAAAACTGCGTTGAGATACAGAGAATTGTTTGCCCAATATTTTATGACTGATGGGAAATTAGAATGGCAAAGAAATATGATTTAATTGAAAATAGACGTATTTATTATGTTTTAAGATGTTGAATGTATGTGTAGTTTCGTTTATATAAATATAATAATAATTATTGTAATAAATACTTACCAAGACTTCTTTTTTCCTCTGTTGTCATCTCATCTTTTCCAAAAATGTCTACTAATTCTTCCCATTGTTTCCGTTTTAAATCTCTATTCCTATATATTGCTCCTTGACAATTCCAAATTGATTCTCGTTGTTGAATTTCAACAATGAATTTCTCTGTGTCGAAGTTCATGACTGCGACTCACGTACTAACTCATCGGCGGCTCGCCGCAAACTGAAATCGCAAGCAGCGTTGCCAATGGCAGGTAGTCAAATATAACACGAGGCAGATCAAAAAGTAACATTTTCTCGAGAAAAGTAACATACCTTTTTAAATGTGGAAACCGACACAATACTTTATTATGGCAGTTTATTACACAAAAAGTAAAATAATTTTCTTGTACCATTTGTTAAACTTCGAAAAATCTTAATAATTGTTGATCGAATAATCGACTGGTGATGCTGAAAAAGAAAAAAAACATACAGTCAATAATGTGTGTGTGTCTAATATACCAACCAATTTAAGAATGTCTTTCGATACTACAACCTGCTTTGTCATCAATGAATATGAAAAAACGCCATCATAATATAGAGAAAGGGTAGCTAACGTCCAAATACCCATATACATTGAAAAAAATTAATCGATTGTAAATTCACTGTGATTCACATAGACAATGATAGAGAGGTCGGAGATTTATTAGCTCAATAAAATCATTTTAGCTTAATATTGCTTAGTATTTCACGGAAAGTCAATTTGAACTGGTTGAACCTGAAAAAAAAGCGTTTATAGGCATCGTAGTCATGACAAATAGTTGCTTAAAACTTTTTGAGATTAAATGAATATTGTGCAAATCATAGTAGTAAGTACCTTCACCACTCTTACTGTATGTTATTTTTGCATGCATCATTGCTTTCGAAGGCTCAAATTTTGTGGCGTTTTCTATGTTTGCTTTAGTAGCCATCAAAGAAGAAATGGTTGCAGTGTTTAGCCTGTTCCTGTTTTCACATTTAATTAATTTAAGTTGGCTGAAAATCCGTTCCACGCTTGCATTTGAAAAAGGCAACACAAGCAAAAGCCCGATAACCTTTTTTAAATTCGGAAATAATAAAGTACCAGTGAAATCCTTCAGCTTCAAAATTTGGCTCCAATATTGTTCAACATTGTGAGACAATTCGAAGTCGTTATGGTCAAGGAATGCATGCTTTTTCCATTCTTTTTGTAGCTCCACATCATTAATATCATCTTGAATGTTTGGGAATCTCTTCACCACGCTAGATAAGTCTTTTATTTCAAAATTTTGTGCTACGCTTGGTTCAATGACTTCTATAATGCCGTATAATGGGTCAGAAAAATCGTATCGTTGAGTTATTTGTTTTATCGATTCTATGTAAAACATTAGACATGTTCTAATGAAGTCTGTGATTACGGTTTTTGGTTCAGGAATTTCTTTCGACAGTTCTTCAATTGATGATTGTGCAGCTACTCCCAAATATATTTTCTCAAGGGGCACAAAAAATCTTGGATTAGCATATTCTATTCGATAGGCATCGGTAGTTTTACAGTAATTGAATTCCATGTAGTTGCTGGCTATAGTTTTTATTAGTTTTTGTGTTTCAGGTTTTAATTTGTGGAGTAATGGTTTTTCAGACTGGAACAGTCGGTTGAAATCGTTGAATAGATCTAGGACGTAAGACATAAATTCTAGGTAAACTTTTGTGAGTTTGTTATCAAGTACGCCAATTATTTCCTCTGTGATTTTACTAGGATCTTCTAAAACTTCAAGTCTAAAGTATTCAGACAGTACATCGTACTGTTCTAATACTCTGTTCACGCAAGCCTGTAGGGATAACCATCTTGTAATCGAAGGACTCAAAATTTTATGGACATCAACATTAAAAAATATTTGTAATTCTTTAAGCTTCTCTTGTCTGAGTGAACTGCGGTTAAAATGTGATCCAACATTTCTTAAAAAATCTTCCACAAATCTTGGAAGCTTGAGGCAAGCCTTAGAAGCCACCAGGTGGATCATGTGGCAGCTACACTTTACACATGCAATATGTGGTACGTTTTCTTTTAAATGGCTGAAAACGGAATTATGTTCCCCAACCATACTGTTCGTAGTATCAGAAGCAAAGCCAACGAAGTTTATTAAAGGGATCTGTTTATTTGTAAGCCAATTCAATAATGCATCTGTGAGGTCTTTGGCTTTTCCAGAAGTAACTTCATACATGTCAAGGAATTGAGTACGAACCAAGAATTCATCCTCGTCAAAAAATATAACCGCCAGTGCACATTGCTTTTTAGCGCTTATATCTGTAGTCTCATCCATTATTACGCTGAATGTCGTTTTTTTGAGTTTTGATACAAGTTCTTCTGTCAGTATTGGACCAAGTACAGATTTTACGATATTCCCTGCTTTTGTTCTTCCTAAATTAACAGATTTGATTATTGCTGAATCAGGAAATTTATTAGCCAAAAAAGGAATTAAGTCATCTGACAACAACAAAGGCAAGCTATGCTCAGCGAGAAAAGCACATAGTTTAAGTTCAGCTCTTTTCTTTAGCTCTTCTTCCTTTTTCGGTTTAAACGCTTCGTCTATAGATGTTGTTTTACTAATAGCGTTAGCGTTTTGTTTATGTTTTGTTGTATTTTGATGCTTTACAAGAGCAGGCCTATGGTTGAGTATGTTACAATTACAAATTGTACAAAAGGCCGTGATAGAGCCGGTTTGTTGCTCCCTTTTTGAGATCCAATTTTTGAATGCAATGTCCACGAGCCATTTTTCGTTAAAATGATAAATTTGCTTCATCTTTTTTTCAGGAGGGGCCTCATCAAATGATCTATCTATATTTTCTCGGTCGTTTTTTTCTTTTGAAGTCGAGGCTTTAGCAGTCAAAAACCTCTCCATTTTCTTCAGATACATGTTAATTTTGTTATCATAGTAAAACAAGCATAGGTACAACATGCATCATTCACCACACCATACATAAAAAAAGAGAGATAGACAAAGTTAGTCTATTAAATTAAAAACAGGACAAAAACCATGCATCCCTGAAAATCGTAGCACGTAATACTAATGTCTAAAAGTAATATTTCATGTAAAACCCCTCCTTTTTTTAACGACTATGTATAACTATAACATAACAATGACGACACATTGTTATAGGAAAAGCAAAACAATGCTCGAGATTGATCGTGATTTTTGTCTTGACGTTTATTTTTTGGCAACCCCACAAAAAATGCCGAAGTGACGCGGCGAAGAAAAACATTGGAGAATAAATGATGAGATGATGAGTGGAATCGTTGTAAACTTATCCGGGAGCCTTCATATTTCTTATCGGTGCTGTTTCTGCAGTCAAACACAGAAAAACCCGCCATTTTTAATTAAATTCACTGACATGACGTTTTCGAAAAGACTCCTTTAAAAGGAGTCTCCTTTTCTGGGCACCCATTCATTCATTTGCTTCACGTTGCGAGCACCTATTGTGATTCTAAAACAACTATATAGGTAGTAGGTACCTACCTTTGATTAGCGGAGGTCGATTAACAAAATGAAATTCTAGGGCTACGCCACTAGCCGGTACTCAGCCCACTCCTAGTTCCTGTAAACAAAACAAAAGTTTATAACAATAAGTAAATTTTATAGCTAGAACTTCTTGAAGCTAATGTGCAGTGCACGACACACTATACCTACTTACCTTATTTACTTGCAACTTAGATACATGACAATACAAAATAAACTCATTTCAGTTGCAAACACGACTTGTTGTTAAATTACTGATTCCCTAAAAAACTATTCATTTATTGGATTAAAACTACAATAATAAATGCAACATTTACTTACACAATATTTTTTTGTTTGCTGAAAAATCTAAAAAGTAACACAAAAGTAACATATTGAGTCGTGTAACACGGAGGTAACATAAGAGGGTCAAAAGTAACGTAAAATGTTACTTTTGTAACATTCTGGCAACGCTGATCGCAAGTGCGTACAAGCAAGATGGCGGCCAGCCGCGGAGCGGGCCGCAGCTCTCCATTCAACCGCCGCGGTTGAAACTTTGCGGCGGTCAAGTGCGTACAATCACAGGCGGTTGCATATTAAACTGGGAAAGCGGCAGACCGCGCGGTTAGCCGCCCCCGCGGTTGACCGCTAGTGCGCAAGGGGCCTTAGTGCAACAAAAAGAATAATATAATCACTAAAAATTACCTCCAAAATATGTTTGTCTACGACAACACATCGCCCACGCTGGCCCCCGCCCCCGCTCCTCCTCGCGCTTCACCTCGCGCGCCCGCGCCGCCCGCGCCCGCTACCCGCCGTCGCCTGTGTGCGGCCCGGCGCCGCGCGCCAGACAGAAACAACTCATGAACGCAGGCGCGTGCGCCGCGCGTTAGCATTTTATTCTCTTGATTGTAACTGAATTTCTGTTCATTATATACGTTAAAGCAGAGCCTGCCTTATTCATTAAAAATAGTTTGTGGCGTTAATCCATCCTGCAAACAAGTTGGCGACCGTGACAGGACTGCGAGCGCGTGGAACATAAAAAAAATCACGCCACGCGTTCCATCCATTCTAACCTAAAACGAGCGACGCGACCGGCACAAGCAAAGCAGCGGGATCATCAACCAAGCAGTCAACTGGAGCAGAGTGGACATCAAGCTGGACTTGCAGCAGTTCCTGAAGCATTCGGATAATCCAGGGGAGTGCCTTTCCTTTTCCTGCCTATTACCCACCCACCTAACCCCCCTTTGATTTGTGTACGTGTGTTCTCTTCAACTCGGAAAAATTCCAAACCTTACTGAATTTCTTCCTAAATACATAATTCCAAGGTATATACCTAAAATACTTGACTAGTGCTCAGCTTGAGTGAATTTCCATATTACGTATCCAGCACATCTTGAAATAAGTGCATTTTATACCTACCTGCCTATTTGTGCCTTTGCTTATCTGCTTGCAAATCGCAAGCTAGAGATTCTGTGCCTGAATTGTTTCGTTCTCTTCATTATTTCTTATGAAAACTGTCTCTTCGCGCCAATAATTACATTATCATAAAAGGACGTTTGCCGAACATTTACAGCGGTTGCTGGAAAACCCGACTCTCGCGCTTTCCTGTTGCTACGCGGCCATCTTGCTTGCCGCCATTTTCGTGCGGCCGCGACTGTGCAACCGCCATCGCCATTTTCGTGCGGCCGCGACTGTCTGCCTTCCCCGCTGTTCCCGCCGGCCATTGTTGGGTTTGATGCACAATTTATTTACCTACTAGTTGTTTCTTGTTTGCACCACAATTGCCATTATTTCTTGTACTTAATTTATTAGCACGCAAGTACCTAACTGACTGTTATGCTTTAATAACAATAAAAAAAATGTACTTGAAGCATTAATTTAAATTCAATTTTAGATGTGAAACAGTAAGTGAACTCAAGGTCGTAGGTGCTTGCTTACGGTCTTTGTGCATAACATTTACATTGACTTACGAACCGTCCGCGCTCCACACTAGCGAATTAAAGGACCTTATAAGGTTGCGTGGTTCTTACAAGGGTAGACTAACAAGTTTCATCAACTTTCTAAATGCTTTGAGACAGGCCAAACAAGGAAGTGTTGTAGAATCACACATTTAAGAATTAATTCTAAGATGTGAAAAACTTGATGCTTTATTTGAGGAATGTAATAAAATTTAAACTAGAATTGAAATCATGAGTTCAGAGGAAGAGCAAATTAAAAAAAGGGACCTTTTTGAAGGTCAGTTTTATTCTAGCATGGCTAAGGCTAAAACATTAATCGATAATAGGGCATCCAATCCCGCAGCATTTTTGTGATCTCGGTATTTGCGGGATTGATATTTCTCAATCCCGCGGGATCTCGGTATTGGCGGGATCCCGCAAGTGTGTATGTGGTACATTAAATTGTATATTAGTAAATATAGTGTAACGATTGAAGGATACAAAAGAAATAAAAATCAACATAGCTTTATTAGTTTTAATTATCAAATCAAGCAAGAAGTACGATTATAATGACATATTATTTTTTTTGGAAATGTTTTCGTAAGATACATAATGTATCTAATGTATCATCTGCCAGGCTGCTGCGAATATGTGAAGCTAAATATCCGGCAGCTGAAAAAGCCCTCTCGGCTTCTACACTAGTGGGCGGCACTATGTTAGAAAACTAAATTTGTTTAACGAACGAATAATTACTTGTCACTTCAAGTAAACAAATAAAACAAACATGGAAGCCGGCCGCCCCCGGCCGCCGCGGGCGCGGGGGGCGCGACACGGCCGCGGCGACTCACTCTTTTCGCTCGCTTGTCAGTAGTCGCGCGGCAGCGCGCGTAGGAGGGTGTTTCTTTGCTGCAGATCAGTCCCGCAAATCCCGCGGGATCCCGCGCATGTAATCCCGCATTGTGCGGGACTGAAAAATGATGCGGGATCTCGGAATAACGAGATCTCGGAATACCGGGATTGGATGCCCTAATCGATAATCATCCCTCTCAGCAACAGAAGAGTGCAAACATGAGCACTTCTTCTAATCATGACAATCCTAGCGTGAAGTTGCCTATCATTAAACTTTCTACATATGATGGCAATAATTTTCTTTGGTTGGAGTTTAGAGACACATTCGCGTCCTTAATACATAATAATGAGTCTTTACCGGAAAAAAACAAATTTCATTACTTGCGGTCCTCGTTAGAAGGCAGTGCGTCGCATGTAATAAAATCCATAGAATTCACGTCAAAAAATTATGCAGTAGCATGGGACTTACTATGTCAAAGGTATAACCGCGCCGCGCGTTAGCATTTTATTCTCTTGATTGTAACTGAACTTCTGTTCATTATATACCTCAAAGCAGAGCCTGCCTTATTCATTAAAAATATTTTGTGGCGTTAATCCATCCTGCAAACAATGTTTTTTTCCGATATTTCAATCCGGAGGCTGTTAATAATAATAGAATCGAATTATATTTGACCCACGATATTTTGACCACATGTAGCACATTTTTATTGCTAGTCAATAAAGAAAATAAAAAAAAATATCCTTTGGCCAACCCTAATGTGCAACATTGTTTAGTACTAACACAAATCTTTTATTATTAAATTATAAACTTACCAATTGCATTTTTTTCCTGCAAAATTTGGTATTATTGATTCGCATTGGTTTTTGTAAAACCCAATCAATATTGCGCTTTAGTTTGTCACTTCTTGAGTTTTATTGTTCCAAATGCTGACTTTACTTTTTATTGAAGAAATAAATAAGTCGGTGTCGAATCCATTTTTTAAACCGTTCAACACAACCGACGCGCGTTCTGCTTCTTGATTATGCCCGGTTCCTATAATATACGACTCGTTATTGTATACTAGCTACCATCCGTTTTTGTAGTACCAATAATAGACCGTTTTGAGCGTTTCACAATGCTTAAGGCTTTGGCCACACTAGACGGAAATTCCGTCGCCGAACTTCCGCGGCGGTCAATCCGTTCTAACGCGAACACAAAATCAAAATCAAAATCAAATTTTTTTATTCAAAGTAGCACAGAAACTGCGACTTAATGAACGTTACAAGTTAAACTAGGTACAAAATGGTTAGTTCGTAGAATTACCCATAAAAAGCAGAGGTTATGAAATAAAAATTGTTTGTGGTTTTTGCAAAAAGATTATCAGCTTGACGGGTAGGTCTACTATATAAAAAAGCAAAAAATATATTAAGTTATGTTATTAGATGTTACCTATATTGAATTCAACTGCAACTTTATCTTCCAAATCAGTTGACGATAGACTTCTTCTATGGACTGAGATAAAGCTCAGTTTTTTTCACTCGCATGGTCCTATCGCGTTAGCTTTTCCTTCGCCAACTCATGGCCTACATTCCATAGCTACCCGTGCCATTCCTATAGGGTTTAAGTCGGTATGATAAGGTGGCAAGCGAAGTATCTCGTGACCAGTTACAATGAAAATTTTATGAATGCTAAATGTTTTAAAGCTGTCTTTGTTTCTTATTATCGACTAGTATAGTTGAGGCTTTAACATTTCGGGCGTAAATAGTATTCCTTTTTTTATATCCAAAGTCAGCATATCCAATTATTTTGAATTTGCATTTGGCGCCTTGTTTTGGTATGCAGCATTGTCTACAACAATAACTGATTTCGCACGAAGATTTGGTAGAAGTTGAGTTTGAATCCACTTAATATAATTTTCATAGTTCGTGTCGTCATGGTAGTCACCGGTCTTCATCCCTCACTTCAATGTTAACAAGACGTTCGGCTCAAAACCAGCCTCCGATCCGCCAAGCTCGATCACAACTGAAATGGGCTTTTTTACACCCTTGGTAGACCCATCAGTCCAAGCTTTCATCGTTGTGTAAGAAGAGTGATCATATGATTCATCAGTATAAATAATTGGTCTGTTTTGCTGTCTCAGTTTAAGTAAGTAATTTATTCATAATAATCTGATAGCTGGTATTTCTATTAACACTTTCCTGTGGTTCTCTGTAGCTTTCGACATAAATCCCTATTCCGTGATAATACCTGGAGGCTTACCACAAGCACTATTTTTTAAGCCTTATACAAACTGCCCTGGTACCATGAGCCATACAATCGCAGCGCTGCCTGGTAACTATAAGACGTTCACCGTCTAATCAACGCTGCTAACGTACTATAAGTTCAGTTTTGTGCGCTTTCAGCTTTGCACGTTTTCGTTGCCTTTTAGCTCGCCTTTGTACATCTACTTTCTTTTGTTACCTTTCCTGTACTCTATTCTTGTGTGTGCAATAAAGTATAATAACAGAGCGCTGCATTACAACCCTTGGGTAGTTGGCTCAATTGTGAATGCCTGTGTTATGTTAATATTTGCATCAAAGCCAATTCAGCTGTGCCAGATTTAACAGATATTGAGGCCCTTCAAGAAGCGAGGTTGCATGTTAATCCTCACCTTATTGCTTCTGGTCAAGGGATGAATGAAGAGCTGCGGCAGGGTGTAGCTATGCGTCAGACTCTGGTCGCTCGTCTCTGGCAGCTGCGGGCAATCTGAAAGTATTATTCGTTTTATGTATCATGTATGGTGGGTAATTTGTTCATTTAAATAATTATAATAAGTACCTACCAACAACACTAACAACCTAATACCATATTAATAATTTCTTAAGCAAAATAAAAATATTACGTGCACTCCAAATATGTGAAAAAAAATTCTTACCTTGCTTCAATTCTGACCAATATTGAGTCTATTGAGCTGACAATTCGTTCTAAGACTGCCACAACACTTGTAGCAGCCTCAGACGGAATCCTAGAAGAATCTACAACAGCCCGTCTTGTTGCTTCCTGAGTAAGCGGATCATGTCGACGCACCCTTCTGCGTCGCTCGGCACCAGATGAAGACAAAAAAAAAACTACCCGTTAACCCACAGAAATTATTTCATTGTTGCGGCTGCCACTATGTGGTAGTCGGTGAGCCAGGTAAAGTGAACATTACTACCTACTACATTCACTAAACACTCTAGGTACATACCTTTGACCATCCCTTTCAGTCTTTAACTGCACTCTCTCCTTGTGCATTTAAATTAGCGGCTGCACCTGACCACTTTCTCCGTACATATTTACGCGCCTGGGTACCCTTGTTATGGCCTAAGGCCATATCGCGACTGGAGTCAAGAAACTTCCGCGGGATATCCAGCTGTGTCCCTATTACCCGGCGTCGCGATGCGGACTCAGAATGATCGACTGTTGAACTGACACAAACAACGAGTAGATAGGCACCTAGATGCCAATAATCGTATTATATTTATTAAAACTTGTTTTCAGTTTTTATCTGCACTGTGAGCAGCAGCACTGGCTACAATTTTTTTTAATTAAAATTTTCACAATAAAAATGTTTTATTTTTATTTCATTTACGGGAAAATTATCATATTTGGTTTTCGAACGCACAGAACATTTTAGGCACAGGCCAAAGACAATAAATAATGAGACAAAACAATAAAAACATTTTTTTACGCTTTTTATGTTAGTAAATGCGCCGTTTAATAAATTATTTAATAACTTAAAAGCATAGATAGCTTTTAATTCGTTTCTAATACAAAAATCAATTAAGATTTGCAACATTACTCCAAATATCAGACAGTTTCGTTACAAAGAATGATGTAGCAAAATAAACAGAATTCATCGATTTACCAACAAGCATTTATTGTAATTAAATAACACAGTAGGAATAAATTAAATTATCAAAAACTATTCCAATTTCAAAAGTTGTTTTATATGGTAAAATAAAAAAAGGCCCATTTCGCTACGTAGTGAAAAATGTAAGCCTATTCTTTTTTATTTTTCTCCCGAAATATTACAATTTTTATTAACTTATTAAGATTTTATCTTCTAATCTTAACAAGTTACTTGTCATTAAAGTAATGACACTTAACTTTTCAATATTCAACAGAAAAATAGCAATGTTTATTACCATGGACACGAAATTAATCAACAAATATAATGCTATATTGGCTGGACAGTAACAAGCTTAACTTTAATATCATGTATGGATTATTATAATATGCATTTTATATCTTAACATATAGATTGCATCTCGTGCATTAAATTAATGTTACTTTCTACACATCAGAATTAGGACAATCAAGATTATTAGCCCAGTCACGGTGATGGTGCCAATAGAGAGCACCCAGGGAAGTAGATGATAAAACCATCCACTAAACACACTGTCTTCTGGATCAGCATCTGAGAAATGATCTTGCTGGATAGTGTCTATGCTCTCAAAGGGGAATACTTCATGTGAGTATTCAACCCCTGATGTGTTCAATGAGAAGTGGAAGTAATTTGAGAAGTGGAAATGGAGGATAAAGATACATATAGAAATCATCTAAAGCTAAATACTGAGCAATTTGAATATATTTTAAGAAATATTGAACCGAATATATATAAAGCAGATACTTTCATGAGACCTGCTATATCTGCAAGAGTAAAACTACGTATCATTTTAAAATATTTGGCTACTGGTGATAGTTTCAGAATTTTAGAAGGCAACTTTCGTGTACCAAAGACCTCGATATCACAATTTCTACCTTCAGTGTTAGATGCTATTTATGAAGGTTTGCAAGAGTTCATTAAGGTTAGTAAAAGTCATTGTTGTATTAAAAATGTTTTATTATAATCAAAGTAGGTACAGTTATGATTATACCTACTTTGTAATTTGAATTAAAAATCAGTAAGACATCAGAAGATGTGATTCCCCTAATACTTCTTATGGCTTCTTCAGTGTTAAATGTTCTGGGAGTTCAATTCTATATTCTGTTTCATCCGCAATGTTTGGTGAAGAAGTGCTCTGGTCTTGGAATACATGTCCTGGGAGTCCAATTCTATATTCTGTTTCATCCATGTTTGGTGAAGGAACGTTCTGCTCTTGAATACGATGAATTGCCTTTTTCTTCTTAACAAATCTTATATTTCAGACTGAATATCGATGATAGGAATATATCTGAGTTGACTTGCTATTTTTTTCCTAAATATGTGAATTCATCTTCTACTTCTTTGTTTTTAAAGACTTGGTTTTTATCGATTGAAGTATTTCAATGCCTTTTTCAATTTATGGTGCTGTTATTATTTATTGTAGATGGGACTCTGGAAAATATCTCATCTTCATTTAAAATTTAATTGGATGATGAATCTATGACCGTGAGTACATCTGGAGAAACACTCTCTGGAACATAGTTCATATTCTAACCTGTGTTAAACTGTATTCACAAAAATCTGTATTTTATATAAATCGTGATAAATAAATAGATTCGAAATTATCGACTCCCTTAAAAGTTCCTGCTTCCTTGGTTCCCAAGCAATAAAACTAAAAGTAGATTTGGTCTTCAAATTAGATTCTCTTATAACACCTTTAGGTAGACCATGGTTAGTCTGCATAAGATAGGGTCTTAGCAGAATAAATTTTGAGCTTCTGGACGGGTTGCATTTCCTCTTCGACTTGTCAATTCTGAAAAAAGGGTTTAGGTATTACGAAATAAAGAAAATAATCGAACTTTTTCACGGGAGCATGAATGATTTAGACCGCAGTATTATTAATCTTGTCCTATTGTAAGAAAAGTAGCTAATGATTAGCATTTTCATTTGTTGAAGGCATTTACGGAGTTTTATGTTGGTATCAATTTATGCAATATGTTGTTTTATTTTGTATTTGTATATGGGTGCTTATGCCTGAAATAAATAACTATTATTATTATTATTAAATTATTATTATTATTATAATTACACTTCCATTACAAACTCAATCAGAGGGCAACTTATATTGTACATGGACGTCAAACTAACTATGTATGTAAATTCTTTAGGAATTCAAATAAAAAAAAAGAGATGGAAAGACAGTGAAACAATAAAACAAACCTTTTGTAGTTTGTAAATTATGCGAATAATAAAGGAATTCATGATCATTGTAGATAGTGTAAAGTCCTTCCTCTTTTGTTCTTTTGCCAAGCCACGGTTAGGCTCCTTTTTTCTTCTGTGGTTTAGTTTCATTGAAGAACTTTGAAATCCTTGTTGCAGATTCATCTATTGCTAGTGATACATACTTATATAACCTAAAAAACAAAACAAACCATGTTATAAATAAAATGTTTATTTGAACTAAACCTTTTGAATAGTCTGCAGGGATTAGGTAACCACTTACCTACAGTTTAAACGAGATGAGAACGAGGTTTAGATAGTTAACAACAAGTGAGATCGTAGATGTTATTTGCAATTATTTGTTGCTTCTGTTCTTTTTTCAGCTTTTAACCCTTAAGCAAATGCGAGCGTGTGGAATGGTAAATGAAAAACTAAGATCGGTTTTAGGGTCATTTTGGGCCGTAGATTACAAAAATCCATTAAAAAGGGGGGGTAAATATGGGGGAAGTGACCTATGTTTGGTGAGAAATGTAGCTCCCGAATCGGTAGCTGTAGTTTTGTAGTAAGGCTGAAGTTTTTTAGCAAATTCAGCCCATTACTTAGATTTAGAATAATCAAACCAATTGTTTTGTCAATTTTTTACTTTTAGTCAAAAATAGTAACAAATTCCTCTTAGTGAGTGGAAATAAATCAGGGAAATCTCTGGGTGGGCTATAGAAAGGTAACATTATAATTAGATAAACGGGTGAATATTGGGGGGTTATTTGGCTTTTGCACAAACCTCTTCTTATTTTTCTTCTGTTTATCTCCTGATGATCCCGACTTCACATTTTTAATGTCTTTTAAGGCTTATCGATATTTGTCCTTAATATTTTACTATTTTTTCGTGAGCTCTTGCCCTGTGGAAATGTCATCATCAACCCATTATGTCCCCACCGAGGGGCACGGGTCTCTTCCCTGAGGAAGGTATAGGCCATACTCCATCACGGGGGCCAAGTCCGGATTGGTGGAGGCTTGTAGACTAGTGGCTCGTCTACTGTCAGAAGTTGTCAAGCCGCCCTAACGCCTCTGACTTGGCTTAACGACTGCCATCTATCGACGGCAATCGTTATCTGTGGAAATGTAAATGTCTTTAATTGGTTTTTACTCTCAGATTTTTGGCAACAGGAAAAGATTTTAAAACATTGGCGGAAGATTTTAGTATACAACGGTCAGAAAATGCCGGCACCTACGACTCAAACCTGGCTGCAAAAAACAGAAGAATTTTATGAAAACTCCCAGTTTCCCCCTTAAGCATCGGGGCAATGGATGGTAAACACATTCGTCTTATGAATCCGAAGAATTGTGGGTCTATATTTTACAACTATAAACATTACTTTTCTATTGTATTATTAGTAGTTTGTGACGCAAACTACTTGTTTACGTCAATTGACGTTGGAGCATATGGCAGAGAAGGAGACAGCTGAATTTTGTGGAGGACTAACATTGGGAAAAAATTGAAAAATAATTCATTAAACATTCCGATGGATTCAACCCTTCCCAACGATAACAGCAAGTATCAATTACTTTACATAATTGTTGGTGACGAAGCTTTCGGACTATATAGAAATATTATGAGACCTTTTCCCGGAAAGAAATTGAGTTACGCACAAAGAGTATTTAACTAGGTACTGCCTTTGTAGAGCTCGGCGATATATATATAGAATGTTCATTCGGGATACTAGCCAACAAAAGGAGAATTTTTCATACACCAATGACGGTTGAGCCGAAATTAGCTACTCCTATTACAAAAACTGCATGCGTGCTTTATAACTACGTTAGAAGACGTGATACGTTTTCAGATACTCTTACTAACGTCATTTCTTCTGCAGACAGGGCGAGTACAGGTACGACTCAAGTAGCACGGGAGGCACGAGATTGGTAATTACTTTTTGATACCTGAAGCTCGGTTACCATGGCAAGATAAATATATTAAGGCACAAATTAAGTAACTACTCGAATAATAAGTTATATACCTCTTACCTTTAATTAGTTTTTCTTGTTCATTTAATGACGACCAATTCGGTGTCATTGACAAGGCTATTTCGCTCCAGCATTGGTTTTTTTACTCTATTTTAATAATCAGCACTTCTAACATCCCAAATAGAAGGCTTTTCTACCGACCGACTGACTGACTGAGAACACACGGTGAAACGCAAAAGCAACGGAACCCTTTTGAAATTATTGATTTTAAACCAGTTTCAACTATTTTCCACACACGCTGCAACTAGTGGCGGCTGCACTTTAAGTGCTCTCGTGCGCCGCACTACCATTTTATGTCGTATAAATATACCTACGTATAGGTACATACTATGTACATACACTTTTCACAATGACCCATTCATATAACAATACGTACTACCCAGAAACACAAATTACAACAATTGAGTTTTGTTATTACGAGTCAAATGAAATCAAGCCATTTTGATTTCTACCGCAAAGAATTTAGATTTAGTTTTGTTTGAACGAAAACGGCGCCGTGCGCTAGAGCAATCGCACGGAGCTGGCTAGTAGAACGTCTATGAAACGCGATCAAAACCTGGAAGATGCTTAGTACAAAATGTATGCATTTTTATGGTAGAATTCGTGCGCCGCACGCGCGACCCGGAAGTTGCCGAGAGAAATACGAAAGACTTTCGGCTTTCGGGCGGCGCGCCCGCCGGGGCTTGACCCGAGACCTTGAACTACGAATACTACGATGCACTTGTCAAGTTGTCACTGTTCGCGCGCTTATGCGGTGTTTATTTTGTGCCTGCGTAATTGATTGCTAATTATCTGAGTGTTAAAGTAGATATTGTGAAGATTTTGTGAGTTATAATGAGTGTAAAATACAATATTGACTACATTAACAGCAACAAGAGTTATCTAAACACTGACAATTAAATCAGCTAGTTTCGTGGGCTTGTAGATTTTGTGTTTGTGTTGGACTGAGTGATGAAGGAGCATCTTGCATCATATACGTATTCAAAGGTACCTCGAAAACTATTCAGAATGATAGATTATACCCTATTTTGATTGTATACTATTCCACATATCGGGCGTCTTATTATGGTCAGACATATTGGGTGTCTATTTTCACGGTTCTTGCTGTAGACGCGCAGTTTTAGCTTTTCCTTAAAATTTTCACTTAATCCATGCAGTGCACCACCGGGTCTCTGAGGCACCAGCCGCCACTGGCTGCAACCACAATCATTTCGGTTTTCTTTGAGAAAAGACGTCTGCATAATGAGTTCTTCAAGTGACGTAGAAATTATGGTTATGTATTTGTATCTTCGACAAAGAAGAAGGCGCAAAAGAAGAACTATGTGGATACATCCCTACATTGAGAAGAATATCAACTGTCGTATGTTTGTGGCTGCCAAAGAATTACATGAAACTGATAGAAAATTCTTGGATTGTTTTCGTATGAGCAAAACTACATACACACATCAAAAAAAGTTTACCGAGTTCGTTTTTTTCAGTTATTGTTAATGTTTAACTACCAAATATTTCTGTGATCTCTTCCCACATCATCCTTTTTAAGTCTCCGTTGGCGTAGTCTTCACAAGACATGTCCCACAACGCCCTCCTTGTCTCAATCTCGGTTATAAATCTTTCCGTGTCGAAAGACATCGCGATGATCACAAATCTCGCTATAGTTCCACAATACGTGCGGCCGCCGCGGCTAGTGCGCGCACACTGGTGATTTGACTACAATTGCAATTGATCTCAGTGGCCGCAGCGGCCAGCGACTGAACGCGGGCCGTAAATGCGTCGCTTCGATCTCGCTGGCCGCTGCGGCTTGGTGTGGCCGCTGGCCGCGTGCGGCCAGGAGCTCTATTTTTGAATCACTCGTATCGCGTGGAGCGCTCGATTTCTACTGATTTTCGTTCGACATCTGAAATTCCGTATTTTTGAATCACTCGAACTGCAACGAATGGTCCTTACCACTCGTCTCGCATGGCGATCGGTAGATTAATTGTCAAAAAACGATTTCGACATTTCGTTAAACACAAACCAAAATGACAGTAGTAGTGTTTTGTTTGTATCAAAAGACAAAGATTTTTTATTTAAACAGCCAATAAAACAGTGTTTTACGTTCCGTTTCTGTTACGGTAGTTTCCGGTTTTTTTAATTTCTGTGTGGAATGGATAAAATACAATACTTCAAATTGTACTTACTGGCAACACTTCAGGCGAACGATTCAAAAATACGGAAAAACGACATCATGCGACTTAGAAGACGAGTGTGACTTAAGTCGCATTCGACGATACAATTTCATACGAGTGATTCAAAAATAGAGCTCCAGGTGTCGCTGTACGCGAGGACGATTCCTGCCAAGAGTGGCGGAAAAGGATGTGCAACGCGGGTTTTTTGTGAACACGTGTTGGAGAAAAAGGAGTTTTGTGGTCGAGACCACGTTTGAACGTGAAGTCAACGCCACTAACACCGCCCCTCGTTGGAATCTGGTGAGTTGCAGACACTAATCAACCTTTTTAACCATGGATATGTAACTGTGAGGAGACTATTGATAGTTTCATGTTGCTTATGCTGTGTATGTTCATAGTGTCCGGGCCGCTTGCATCGGGTCTCATTTCTGTTGATCATGAGGCGCACTGGGTTGCCGCCGTCTAAACGTCTTGAGTGCAAGACGCTATGAGACCCAAGTTGTGTGATATGCTCGCGGTAAAAGGTCGATTAATTCGTCATGGAGATAGGGGCGTGACTATGGGGACGGAGGAGGTCACCGTGGGGGCATATGCCCTCACGTCCGCCGGTGTCAATAATTATATTGTTTGCAGTGGCAATCAATCGGGACACCACAGGAGCAGTTAGTCGACCGTTTGGTACCCTCTCCTAGGAGGGGGATAATTCCTGTTATAACTAGGTCCACTGTGGGCCTAGTTGATTCCGGACACTATCTAGTGCCGAGCTAGATGTAATGGGCATACTCGTTTAAACCTAGATGTGCAATAAACAGAAAAGTTATCTATAATAAAGAGACAGTTGACTTACAGTTACATGATCTATGGTGTCCGTACCTAATCTCATATATACTTCCGTATGTATTCAAAGAGTTATTTATAACCAAGGCATTCGGTACGGAACCCAGTAGCCTACAAGCCTGGGGGAAGTCGATACCCTTGGTCAGTTTTATCGCGATGTTCTTGTAGCATACTTATACCGTGCCTAACCTAGGCCTACAGCTCAGATAAAGTACGGAAGTTGCTACAAAATGGTGGAGGCGCCGGGTACAGGAGAGAGGGAATGCCAGGTTTTGGTCTGGTTTTCCTTCAATTCCGTTTATTTAAATTTCTGGTAATAAAAGACAATAAAAATAATAAGTACATTGTTAAATCCATGTGTTGTTTTATTTTTTACTGTGATTTTACCCTTTGAACCCCTTTTACGTGGAAGTTTACAGCTTTTGTATTTGTTTTAAAGTTTTATTACTATATTGTGTGGTATCACCTTTATTTTTTTCGTTGGGAGGCTTCGTTGTGTTGGCATCCTTGGTTATCTATTGTCTATGGTATAGTGTTGTACACATTGCGGTCGATTAGTTTCCGGTTTTTTACAACCGGCGACATACAATTTAATGTGTTAAGTTATTGTATAGCTATAAGTGAAAAGTATTTTAAGTTATTATGAATGATGTTAAAGGTATTCTTAGTTTGTTCTCATAGTATAAGGTACAAATAAGTAAGTACTGAACGGCTAGTCATAATAAGGTTTTTGATGTCACCAAGAAAACCGATAACGGTGTATCGACTATTGAACGCACTACCCTAGCGTCGATTTTTGTTGTCAGTTGTCAGTCGAGCCGGCCGGCATTTTTTTCAGGATTGTTGTGGATTAAGTGGAAGCTGTGAAAACCGTGGAAATTGAACGATATCACTAAAAGAAAATATTTGCGAGTACCCCGGGAGGGTCAGATTTAGTATCTCACAAGCGAGCTGTCCCTTCACTCGTAAATCGCCGTAGACCTAAACCTAAACGTAGACCCGAGTGGCCACGAAGAGAGAAGGAGAATAGTGTGAGCTCGTCATCTTACAGGCATCACCTCCATACATATCGTGGAAGAACTCGAGGTACCTAAATAGATTGCAAAACAAGACTTACAAACATTGTGTTTGACTACGTACTACAATCATTCGTAAATATTTTCAGCTCCCGTCACTCTAAGGAGAGTGTCGCCTGTGGTCAAGATGGAGGAGTCACTGACTCATCGCCTGGAAATCAGACGTCTCCGTCTCGAGAATAAGCTAAAAGAGATTGAGACACAGTCCTCAGATCCTATCCCAGAACATATTGCTAAACAATATGTTTTAGAACTAAAAGGACTGGCCGAAAAATTGGATGCAGAAACAAAATTTTATATTTCAACATCAAAATCAATTAATAAGGACCTGGCGAAAGGGTGTATGGAAATCCAGGTTCAATATGAAGATTTTGTATCGAATTTAGAGGGCCAACTATCTAGCCTACAAAAGGATGCATACACCCATACCAAGCTGCCCAAACTGGAATTGCCAAAGTTCGATGGAACCCTGACAAAGTGGCAGGAATTTTACGATAAATTCGAGGCTAGTATCGACCTAAAGAACCTTCCGAATACTGAAAAATTCTCATATCTGTACAGCTGTCTCACTGGAGAGGCTGTTAAGGTTATAGAAGGACTGTCCGTCACGAATGACAATTATGTGTTGGCCGTGAAGAAACTCAAAGAAAGATATGGAGTAAAAAGCCACATAATTGATGCACATTATAAGGCACTGTCAGCCTTACCTTCGGCAAAGGCCCAAGCAGCTGACTGCAGAAGACAGCTGGACATAGTAGAAACACATCTGAGAGTTCTAAAAAATCTGGGTGAAGATGTTGAAGGTAGCCACCTGCGAGTGTTAATTAAAGAAAAATTTCCCAACAATGTACTGTACCAGGTAAATCTTCAAGTTGGCCAAGAGCCCACAGTCACCAAAATTAGAGATGCACTCGAAAGGGTTATAACAGCAATGGACAATTCTGGCATGGCTGAAATGGATCACGAAAATAAAGCTACAACTGAAGCTCTTCACATCCAGATTAGTGAAAGAAGTTCAAATGTACGGAAAGCCACAAAGAGACCCTCACATAACAAGAACAAACAACCATCAAAAAGATCAAAAATTGAAAACCCTAGAAGAAAGAACCAAATGATTTGTGCATTCTGTGAGCTCATGAACCACAAGAGTTCAGACTGTCGGCGATACAGGGGTTCCAAAGCAAGACTGGATAGACTGAAAGTCTTAGGCAAATGTCTAAAATGCGCCTCTAATCAGCACAAAACCAAAGACTGTCCAAGAAAAATAGACTGTTATCGGTGTAAAGGAAGCCATTTAATTATGATCTGCCCGCGACAAGGGGCAAAATCTGGTGAAGGACTTGAGAAAGGTGTAAAATCAGACGGCCGTGGGAACAGTAAAGAACCTGACAAACCCCTCAAAGCAAATGAAGGGCCGTCTTCTACTGGATAGTGGCAGCCAACGTAGTTATGTAACAAGAAGGGTGGCAGATGAACTTGGCTTGACTTGTGACAGGGAAGAGATATTGCTGATTTACACCTTCGGTGCCACAAGTCCTCAGGAAACTGCAAGTCCAACTGCTGAAATTATGATTGAAACAAAGAGAAATGTTAACAAAAAACTTCAAGTAAATATCGTTGATAATATAACACAGAAAATACCTATCGCAAGATTTGAGAACAAGTTGATTGACATTTACGCCGATGACGAGTCTGCTGGTGAGGACATACATATTTTAATTGGTAACGACTACTACACCTCATTCTTGAGAGATGAGAAAATAGAAATATCCCCGAACCTATTTTATATCGATACAGATTTTGGCTGGATTCTATCAGGGAACACTAGTGTCAAGGATCATATTTCAGTGTTAACAGTGACCACATACTGTCAATGTCACGTACCTAGCTGTACGTACTTTGCAGAACCTGATTTACCCCTGCGAAGTATTGATGTTAATTTCTTATGGTCTTTGGAAAGCATTGGCATTACAGACAATCCGAAAGCTACAAGACAAGAGGAGGCCGTGAAACACTTCATGGAAACCGTCAAATATGAAGAAGGCCGTTATCATGTCAAATGGCCTTGGATTGAGTACCCGCCAGAGCTATCCTCCAACTTTGGCCTAGCAATCGGGAGACTTAAGAGTATGCTAAAGAGGATAGACGATGATACGCTTCGCGAATATGATTCCATATTGAAGGACCAGCTACAATCTGGAATAATAGAAAAGGTTGATGCAAAACTGGATAGAAGATCCAATCAGCTGATACATTACCTACCACATCATATGGTCAAACAGAAAGGTAAAAAAGGGAGACTGGTTTATGACGCTTCAGCAAGAACGTCTGGTCAGAAGAGTCTGAATGAATGCCTATACAGCGGACCCTCATTCCTTGAAGATTTAACAGCACTGCTACTCAAGTTTAGAATGAAGAAAATAGGAGTGATGGCAGACGTTGAAAAGGCGTTTCTACAAGTTGGGCTACAAGACGAAGATCGGGACGTCACAAGATTCCTATGGATAAAAGACTTAAACAAAGAAGCTTCTGATGATAATCTAATGCACTTACGCTTTTGTCGCGTACCCTTTGGAATCATAAGCAGTCCTATGTTACTCACAGCTACTATCAGGCACCATATAGCTCAATCTACGGAACCCAACTTACTGAAGAACATAGCTGACAAGTGTTATGTTGACAACCTTGTAACAAGTGCGGACTCTGTAGACGAAGCCCGGCAAATCTATGAACAAACAAGACTGACATTTGGACAGCTGGGAATGAATATCAGAGACTGGGTCTCAAATTATGAAGACGTCATGGCTGCTATTCCGAAAGTCCATCAAGCTGAAAGGAAAGAAATTGTAAAAGTACTTGGACTCTCCTGGAATGTGAACAGTGACACATTGAAACTGAAAGTATCAGAAGAATATTTCCAACAAGATCCCCAAACTAGTACCAAAAGGACAGTTCTCCGCGACATGGCTAGAATCTACGATCCTCTCGGATTTGTATGTCCATTAGTGCTTCCTATGAAGATACTATTTCAAGATATCTGCAAACTGAAAATAAAATGGGATGTAGAGCTGCCTGATGAGTTGAAGCAAGTAGTCAAAGACAACCTTGATATTTTACGACAAATTCAAGTTGTAGAAATTCCGAGATATGTGGGAACTGGCTCTCCTGATACTAGCTATCAACTACATACCTTTACCGATGCTTCAAAAAATGCATTCAGTTGTGTAGCATACATTCGAGGACAGTGTGGAGATCAAGTAACAGTATCATTCATGATGGGCAAGGCACGTATCTCTAGAGCTGAAGATAAAGATGATTTGAAAATCCCGAGGCTAGAACTACTAGGATTTTTGATAGGTAGCAGAATGTTGACATACCTAAAGACCAATCTAGACAGTCCAATTGAAAAACAATATCTGTGGACAGACAGTCTTGTTGTACTAGGCTGGATGAATTCGAGTAAATTACTCCCTCCGTTCGTAGCAAACAGAGTAAATGAAATTAAGAAGAACCATCCTGATACAGAAATGTGCTACATAAACACACTATTAAACCCTGCTGATGTTGCCACCAGGCCGGAGCTTTGGGAAGAAAAAAGGGTACTTTGGTTCAATGGTCCAGGCTTCCTGAAGAAACCTGAGACACAATGGCCTGAGAATCGACACTACATTGTTCATCAAGCGCTTCTTTCTATCGGGGAGGTCCCTGACGGGCAAAATCAAGTATTGGACACTCAAAGTGAAAACAATCAGGATGTACCCATGGAAGTTGATAATCCTGAACCTGAATCTGAACGCAATCTAGATCCCGTATTGTGTAGTGAAATGGTAAGAGAGATTAAAAAGGTCCAAGCGCAACACTTTTCGGAAGAATTAGCTGGTAAGACCACGCATCTCTCAAGGAATCTAAATCTTTTCTTAGACGTCGATGGTGTACTCAGATGTCGAGGTCGTATGTCTAATACCTTATGGAGCTACGACATGAAGTATCCTATCTTATTGCCTAGAGATAGCGAATTCACAAACAAAATAATATCCGAAATCCACGAGAAAAACTATCATGTCGGCGCAACTCACACTCTGAGTATCATCCGAGAACATTATTGGATACCCCAAGGAAAGTCCCAAGTACAAAAGGTAATTAGGAGATGTGTGCAATGTACGAAACATGGTGGTGGACCCTACAAGCTTCCACCTACCCCAGCTCTACCTCCGGAAAGAGTAAATTACAGCGACCCATTTACATACACTGGTATAGATTATTTTGGCCCACTGTTTGTACACACATCTAATGGGAAGGAGAAGAGATGGGTAGCGCTGTTCACATGCCTAGCTGTCCGTGCCATTCATTTGGAGATTGTTAAAGATCTCTCAGCTGATGAATGCCTGTTAGCCCTGAGAAGACTCGCAGCAACACGAAGAGCACCGAAACGCATCTACTCCGATAATGCTACGTGTTTCAAGCTTACTGCTGAGGTGATTACAAAGCCCTATTGTATCGAGCATAAAATAGAATGGAAATTCATTCCGCAGTTGGCGCCATGGCATGGAGGGTTTTATGAGAGGATGGTAGCTTTGGTTAAGCACTGTCTCAAGCGTACTCTGGAAAAACACTTACTAAATGACAGCAAACTGTTGACAGTGATGAAAGAGATTGAGGCAGTTGTGAACTCTAGACCAATAACCCAGACCGGGACAGAACTGGAACATGTACTACGACCGGCAGATTTCCTAAGTCTCAAAGGTTGCCTGATGGTTGAACCTGCGTCACTTGAAACGACTCCAGATGGTACCACAGCAAAGATCGATCTTATCCAAAGCTGGAAGAGAGGACTCAAAATTATCGAGGAGTTTAAGCGTATGTTTATTAGACAATACCTGTTAAGTCTAAGAGAAAGGTCTAATCTTGTACCTAAACAACCAAGAATAAAGTCTCATCGCAGCCCACAGATAGGAGATATTGTGCAGATACGGTCAGAGGTAAAAAATAGAGAATTTTGGAAGACCGGAAAAATAATTGCCTTGATGAAAGGCAGCGATAATGAATGTAGAGTGGCTAAAGTGCAAACTAAGGACTCTGTCCTTACGCGTTCTATTGGGCATCTCTATCCACTGGAAGCAGATGGAAGTGAAGGACAATTTGAAGTGGAAAAACCAGTTACTCAGAGTTTTGATGAAGATTGTTTAGCGGAAGCCCATGGGTCATTCCAAGGAACAGCAGAAATATTTGAACCACAGCAGTCAACTGTTTTAGACACAGATGAGAATCCCCGAAGAGATCAAGATGTTGTCAGTGATACAGTCGATCAAATGGAGATTGACATTGATTCCCCATTGGACGTAAATGAAGAAGATACTGAAACCCAGCAGGACATCCCTACTTCTCAAGTAGACGAAAGTGAAACTCCACACGCTGCCGTAGACGACACCTTGAGGAGTAAGAGGAGCGCCGCCATCCGAGCTTCGGAGCGAATTAAAGAGTGGACGCGCCATCTGCTTACTCTGCTACAATAAGCGACTTCGCTTTTCGTGTGAGTGTCGCTGTACGCGAGGACGATTCCTGCCAAGAGTGGCGGAAAAGGATGTGCAACGCGGGTTTTTTGTGAACACGTGTTGGAGAAAAAGGAGTTTTGTGGTCGAGACCACGTTTGAACGTGAAGTCAACGCCACTAACACCGCCCCTCGTTGGAATCTGGTGAGTTGCAGACACTAATCAACCTTTTTAACCATGGATATGTAACTGTGAGGAGACTATTGATAGTTTCATGTTGCTTATGCTGTGTATGTTCATAGTGTCCGGGCCGCTTGCATCGGGTCTCATTTCTGTTGATCATGAGGCGCACTGGGTTGCCGCCGTCTAAACGTCTTGAGTGCAAGACGCTATGAGACCCAAGTTGTGTGATATGCTCGCGGTAAAAGGTCGATTAATTCGTCATGGAGATAGGGGCGTGACTATGGGGACGGAGGAGGTCACCGTGGGGGCATATGCCCTCACGTCCGCCGGTGTCAATAATTATATTGTTTGCAGTGGCAATCAATCGGGACACCACAGGAGCAGTTAGTCGACCGTTTGGTACCCTCTCCTAGGAGGGGGATAATTCCTGTTATAACTAGGTCCACTGTGGGCCTAGTTGATTCCGGACACTATCTAGTGCCGAGCTAGATGTAATGGGCATACTCGTTTAAACCTAGATGTGCAATAAACAGAAAAGTTATCTATAATAAAGAGACAGTTGACTTACAGTTACATGATCTATGGTGTCCGTACCTAATCTCATATATACTTCCGTATGTATTCAAAGAGTTATTTATAACCAAGGCATTCGGTACGGAACCCAGTAGCCTACAAGCCTGGGGGAAGTCGATACCCTTGGTCAGTTTTATCGCGATGTTCTTGTAGCATACTTATACCGTGCCTAACCTAGGCCTACAGCTCAGATAAAGTACGGAAGTTGCTACACCAGGTGCGCGTACTCTATGGCGATTTCATACTAATGTAGGTATCTATCTCGCTGGCCGCTATTGCCCTATATACGGACGTCAGTTAACTGTATACTACGAGTATTCATGCCGATCCATATACGACGTCCGTGTATTTTTCTAAATTAGTGCACAAACTTGGTTGCATAAGAATATACCAAAACACACACACACTGCCTATATTACGCGAGATGTAACATAAATATTGACCCCATTGCAATGAACATTAAGCTCTATCGATTTACAAGAAAATAATTATCATCGATCTTAACCGCATTACACTAAGGGTCAGTAGAAAAATGGTATGTAGACAACTACCAGATCTCACGAAAAAGGTATACAGTTTTAGTTTGTTTCAATAGCTGATGTAATGAGTCAATTGACTGGCATGTCCAAAGATTTAAATCGTTAGATATGCCCTGACGTCCAAAATCTGTGGCATTGTTTTTGACTGCAAGCGTTAACAAAAGGCGACGCGCGCATAATTTATGTGCGTTATCTGTCTACGGTCAGCCAACTCATCAGTGAGTTAGTGATTGATTCACCTTGAGTGTCGTTGTAGTGGGGGATCAAAAATAAAATCACATTATCTCAAGAGTTTTGGTTATTAATTGTATTTAAATAATTATTACAATGTTCTTACACAATACGAATAACGTTAACCTAAAATAGAGTAACAATTTAACTGTTACATACTTTATTTTCCTTCAAACAAAATCAATTTATTGAACTTTTGCCTGTTTGTTATTTTTTGTGGAGATAATGCAGGCGCACATCAGCGTAGTATTGAATAACGGTCTTAATTAAATTAATTATGTGATTCCATGTTGCTGGTTGCTCCAAAGAATGTTTATTTAGATAGTTAAAAACATTTGTTTGATGAAACAATTTTAAGACCTTGGTTTGAAATATCTTATACTCTTTTTCATTATATATATTATAATGATTGCCTTGAAGTTTTTTGTGAAGTTTTAGAAACGACTCCGTTTTAATACAAATTTCATACACATCGTGTGAGGGAAATATTAAACCACCTAGGTTTCTCAAACTTAATTTTTTGTCAGACATTAAAGCGCCGCAACATGTCTGACATTGAATGTTTTTCACAATTTTTTTAACGACCCAACCTGATATTGTATCCAACAACTTGCCGTGACATCTCGCTCATTCCTTATTCATCATCTAATACACATGACAAAATCTCACTATTTATTTCACATTGTTCGTCTTTCGCAGATTGTACTACATTTGTCGGTGGGTCAGAATCAGTATCGCGGAAACCTGACATAGTCATGTTTATTTTATCAAGGGCAGATGTGCAATTCAATAATGAATAATTATCTATAGGTAAACAATTTCCCGTAAAACTACTACGCAATTCTAAGTGGCAAAGCGCTTTTTTGTATATGCCACGGAATTGCTCGGTGGTGGGGTTGTTATTATAGCCACCATGTTGCCTTAAGAGCCCGAAAAAAAGTTCGATATAGTCCAGACTAAATATGTATGTTGACAAATAGCTTATTACTTTATTATTTTGAACCAATTCTGCATATAGGTATTTCAAACTCTGAATGTCTATCAAAAATCCCAGAAATCCCATTTTGGATTTTGCTTTCGTGATGGACTTTTTACTGATTTTTATTATTATTCTCCTCCTTCTGGTTGTTTTTACTTTGTTATAAATTTGTAATGACTATGTAATCTTCTGCCATGTCAAGAAAATTCATTATCTCAGTTTCATTTTCTGCACTAAGCGGTCGTTTAAATCCTTGTTTATAGGTTGTTGAGTTAAAGATATCAAACAAGTTGTTGAAAATATCAAGAAATTCAACAGTGGCTTTGACATGGCCAAATCTGTCTCCAGTAAGCATATTTGAGCATAAGGTCAGCGCTTGTGCTACGCAATTGGCTTGCTAGGTTTACTTTCATATTTTTGGTTTCTGAAATAAATATGACGTACTGTCAATTTGTTTGCGAACTTGAAACCTTCTCTTTCTTGAAGTGTCTGCAACCTTTTTAAGTACAGGGTGGCGCAATAGAACGTGCATTTATTAACCCTTAATTTGGCAACGTCTATTTTTGTCGAATTTTTGTAAATGCTGTTGATTTTATTGATCTTAGGTGATAAATACAGACGGGAAAAATAGAAAAAAAAAATTACGTTTACTACTTTTTGAAAAATCATATGTCAAGTATACTGGACATTTCCCACTTTGCGTAAAAGTAACGATCAGTTAGAACGCGCAGTATACTGGACATTTCCAAAAAGGTGTGCATTGAAGTTTTTATATTTTACTTGGGAGTGATTTTGTAACTGTCAAATATATTTGAAAAAACAAGTTTTTATGACCTTACTAATCGAATGACCTATCTGAATGTTTAACCAAGTATAGAAAAAAAGCCCTAAGCAAAATATTACAATTAATTACCGAATAAATACAAGGTTCTCAAATCAACTTTATTAGAATTATAAAATTCATCATTGTATTATGTAGTCACATCCATATTCCTTATATATTACCTGTTGTATATTATTTATCGAGCTGACTCACTAAAATAATACAAAATTAAAAATTTTAGGCACAGTTGAGATCACAATGACCTTTAGGTACTTATAGTAAAGCTAATTTTCAGTCAATTTTCGTAAGGAACATTTTCATAGCAATACACAAAACAATATATACATTTAGCACTCTACAGAATTTTTTTTTTCTTATTATTCGTGTACGTGATTTAGCAATAAGTAATATGAATATGAAAGATATGACCATGATATGATGAGGAAGCGAAAGTGATCTGTCAGGATCGTAGCAAGTGGCAGTCCCTGGTCTCTGCCTACCCCTCTAGGATACAGGCGTGGGTTTATGTTATGTTATGTTATGAATGATATGAATATCTTGAGATATTATTTTTTATGAAATTCAAAAAAACAATTTCTTTTTCGTACAAAGAAAAGTCCCTGCTCACACTTCGTACAATAAACTTATGTTTTATTGTTCTTGCACGACCGCTGGTAGTGAAGTCTTCATCATCAGCCATTTGACGCCCACTGCAGGACATAGGCCTCCTTCGTGGTTTTCATAACCATGAGGGGTTTTGTCATAATCGCCACGCTTGGCAGGCGGGTTGGCGATCGCAATATGCAGTTGGAATCTCAGGAAGACGCTGCTGCCCGTCTCCTGGTAATTTATTTCCTTAGTCGCCTTCTATGAAATCCACGGAAGGAAATGGAGTGAAGTCTTGCCAGTGATCAACACGATCATATCGCACATATTGATGAGGTCGGGGTTTCACAGGAGGTTAAGTAATTTGAATGGCATTGCCGGTTGCAGGAACTATCTGAGTCTTCCGAGATCTCGTACACAGCTGCAGTTCTTGTGCTTGTTTCGGAATTTCTTCAGGCTATATTTTGCAGCTTCCCGACTGCATTTCCTGCGGTAGAGTATCCAGGCGTTGTTGATGCAAATGTCCAGCATCTGAGCAAAAACTTTTAAGTCAATTGATAAAAGTATTTAGAATCAACTACTAAAAGTAAAATATACATAAGCATACATAAGCAGCCTATATACGTCCCACTGTAGGCACAGGCCTTCTCTCAGGGAGTGAGTATGGACTTAATCACCACGCGTGCCCACCGCAGATTGGCGACTTTAAGCGCTGAGGTATGTGAATAGCTCAGACACCCAGGTTTCCTCGCGATGTTTTCTTTCACCGTTAGCGAGTGGTATTGCTACTATAACTTCACAAATGTTCTGTACATAGGTAAAATATTTAAAAAATGGATTTATAAATAACAAATCCTAAACTAATAGAGAAATAAACCTCACTATTATATTGAAGTTTGGTAAATAAAACATTATTTTTGTCTTGATTTGAGAAAACATGAATGCTCAAAATACTACAGTAAAAACTTTATAAATTTTGAAATGGGAAGAATACGGGACGTTGGGAAAGAACGTAAAATCTCTTTGTAATGAGAAATGGGAAGAATACTGAACATACCAATTTTCACAAAAAATGCCCCTAAACAAATAGCCCAATTGGCATTAATTACATTTAACAAAAACAGTATCACACATTTGTTATAAATACCATTCATCAATCATTAGTTGTGGTTCTCTAACAAGAAATTAATAAAAAATAGACTTACCGAGTAGCCGCGCGACGTGTCCTCCCTCCTTGACATCTTGCCGGTCACTGACACTTTATTAAGTAAGCACAGGGTCTTGTTGTTATTTCGTTGAAATAATAGATTATATAGATGTCATGTTATAATTTTCAAACACGTAATCTTTTTTGTAATAGGTCCAGATTTTTTCAAATACTATGTCCAGTATTTTTCACGGATCCAAATTATTATTATTATTATTATTTGTAGACGGGCAGGCAGTTGGAACAACTGATAATTGCCCGCATCCAGTTTCACTTGGTTATTTTTTTCTTTTGGTCAGTGATGTGTTTGTCCAGTAAGTTCTTGAATTTGTTGACGTTTGGTGCTGAAACCACTTCTTGTAGTAATTTGTTCCATCCATTCACTACTCTGTTAGAGAAAAAGTGTCTGTGAGGATTGTTGTTGGAGAAACAAGTTTGTAGTTTAAGGTGGTGTCCTCTCAAGCGGGTGTGGTTGTCTCTTCGAAGAATTTGTTTATCAAAATCCTGTAGGTCGTAGTGTCCATTTAGAATTTTGTAGGTTTCGATTAAATCACCACGCTCTCTACGCTCCCGTAAAGAAGTAAGCCTCAGCACTTCCAGCCTTTCTTCGTATGATCGGTTTTTTAGCTGTCTTGGAATTTTAGTAAAGCTGCGCTGAACTTTTTCCAGAATGTCAATGTCTTTAATGAAATATGGGCCCCAGACTTGGAAGGCATACTCAAGTAGGGGTTGTATGTAAGTTTAGGCTAAAAAAATAAATACAAAAGGTATAGTTGAAATAAAAAATAGGATGATTAGGCACTTAAATTAGGTTTATTTTTTAAAAATAATATCATCTAAATGACGGCCTTCTCGAAGACGGCACTCCTCTAAACGCGTACGTAGATTTGTGAAAACTTTTGTCAGTAAATCTGGGGTGATTGCTGCCATTTCCCTACGGATATTTTCCTTTAGCTGACTGATGTTCTTCGGATTGTTCATATACACTTTATGTTTGAGGTATCCCCACAAAAAAAAGTCGGGAGGCGTCAAGACAGGACTACGTGGGGGCCAAGGGATATCACCTCTTTTGGAAATTAATCTGGCAGGAAACATCCGTCTTACAACCGCCATAGAGTCATTTGATGTGTGATAGGTCGCTCCGTCTTGTTGGAACCAAGTCCTCGTATTAGCTATGCTTGATCTCGCGAGTTCTGGACTCAAATAACCTTCTAACATCGCAACATAGCGCTCGGTGTTAACGGTGATGTTTCGTTCTCCTGAATCTTCAAAGAAGAAAGGGCCAATTATTTCTTTGCTTGAAATTGCTGCCCATACCGTTACTTTCTGACTATGCAGTAGTTTTTGATGTTTAATTGATGGATTCTCGTCGCTCCAATAACGACAATTTTGTCGGTTTACGAACCCATTTAAATGAAAATGAGCCTCGTCAGAAAAAAGGATGTTCAAATTGGAAAATCGATTAAGCATTTCTTCAGCAAATGCCAACCTTGCTGCGAAGTCAGTTTCTTTCAATTCCTGTATTAACTGAAGCTTATAAGGATGCAGTTTAAGCTCTAAATGCAAAAATCGTGGTAAACTTCGTCGCGACAAGTTTAAAGCCGCCGATCGCTTCCGAGTAGACACTTGAGGATTTTCTCGTACTGATTCCATCACCTTCTCAATATTGTCTGTGGTCCTAGAAGTTCTTGGTCGGCCTTTTGCAGGTGGTTTAAACGTGGAACCAGTCTCTTCAAAACGCTTAATCCATATTTTTATTAAATTTGCCCTAGGAGCTTCTTTAATGTGTGTTAATCCATATTCAGAACAATATAGTCGTCTTGTCGATATGTATGAACGACCGTTTTCGTAAAACGTGCGAACACAAAAAGCGCGACGCTTCCCGTCGAAGTGACTCATGGTTACTAAAATTCCACGAGTTCCGCTATCCAATCACGCTAAGCTCCCCCGCCCCCGCACTGCATACCCCGCGAAAAAAGATGATGCAATATGCACGTTCTATTGCGCCACCCGTTATAAACATTCAATGCGTCCTTCTTTACTAAACAATTTTTTTTTTACTCAAACCTATTCCTCACTAATTTTAGCATATGACATGCATAAAAAAATACAGCAACTCTTTTGTTTTGACACGCAGGATGAGGAAAAGTTGTTTTTAAGCTGTCGATGTTTTTGAAATTGCAACCTAGTATTCCAGCTGCTCCTACATTGGCTGAACAACCATCGAAAGTCAGTGCAATAACATCGACACCAACGTCATAACATTTATTAATACAAATCCGTATTAAGTTGGCACGCTGATCAGCTCGGAGACCGTTAATGAAAAAGTTGTCCAACGGAATTTTCCAGTTTTCAGTATTTGAGACTAACATGAAAACATAAGCCTGAGTCGCAATTTCATGTTTTGGACCTAAGCCCTCGTTAACAAGCCCTATCGACCGACCTTTCCAGGTTGTTCTTTGTCGTATCGCCATTTCGTCAATGACCAATGGGCTATAACTCGTTTCTCTTTAGACTTTTGACGAAGTTTTTCAAATGTTTGTTTGGTGGATCCAGGAGAGACATAGCATTTCTCATACCACTTTGCTATTGTACGAGGATGCGGCGGTGTGTAATTAAATTTGCCTCTAAAGTACTTATATGCAGCCGGCGAATAATAATGTAGTGTCGCGTAACACTTCCTCAATAATGGTGGAATGATTCTTCTTTTTTTCGCGATTGCAAGTAAAAAATCTTTTCCTGCATCATCAACCTTTTCGGTCAGTTCATCAAAACTTTCTTTACTAAAGTATTTTTGATTTTTAAAAGACCTTACCAACTCTCGCAAAGATTCGTTTCATTTCAAATACTTGTTTTGTTTTTTTAACTTTAGAATGTCTCGTCTGAATTTTTCTTTTTTAATTTTTTCAATTCTTAACTTTTTTTTAAGATGAATTTTTCGCGGTGTGTCAAAAATTTAGTCTGTATCCGACACATACACGTCATGCAGGGGTGTACCATGTCTAGGTTCTTCTTCATCTGACGCTGCCGTAGACAGAAGAGTAGCCTGAAATTTTATTTAACGTCGATCCAGTGGTGTCAAATAAAAGTCTATGTCCTGGAAATGAGACGAGCAAATTCGGCTATATTGTGTAGGTAACCACTCCTCATCCCTTTGGTCTTGTTGTATAATTCCAATCCATTTCTCCCGAAAACGTGGGTCTTGCGGAAATCTGGAACATTGATGCATTTGTTTATTTCTTTTTATGTTTTTAATTCTTATACATAAGTAGGCACTTTATTTTTTGACTGTTGACGACAATTGACAAAAATTTATTTAAATTAAATTTAGTAAAAATCTGGGTTGCTGTATGTCACACCCTGATTAGCCTTATTTTAAGGGAACACATCCTAAATTACCGTATATGATTCAAAAACATTTATTCCTCATAAGTTTCTTCGCCATACAGGTTTCTTATAGTTTCTAGCACTTCAGATTTACGCTTATCTAGTGTGTATTTGTCCTTGCTTTTCATTTTATCACACATGTCGCACGACACCTTAAACTTCGTACAACCCCTGATTTTGTATAAGTTGTCGTGCCAATAGAGTTTTATTTATAGTCCATGTTATTAACTTATTTCGCAACTTGGGCTTCATATTGTTCACTTGACTAAATATCCTTTCACAATCTGCATTACTGTAAAACCACCCACTAGCCTTATGGGCAGGCAAAAAGTTGTCACCCAGCCATTTGAGTTAGTGTCAATGGATCTCATGGGTCCATTTCCCCGTTCACGCACTGGAAATACCATGCTCTTGGTGATAACATGTTGGTTTAGTAAACTTTCACAGCTTGCTGCTGCGGAACGGAAAAGCCTCTAACATTGTGAAAATCATAGAAGAGCAAGTTTACTGGGTGTTTGGAGTTCCTAAAATTGCAATTTGTGACAATGGGCAAGAGCTCGTTTCTGCTCAATTTAAATAACTTGCAGAAAAGTATGACTCCCAGATCTGGTAACTCCACCCTCAACTCCAACTCCCACCTTATTATCACCCTCAAGCTAACCCAACAGAGCGTGTGAATAGGGTGATTGGCACAGCCATTGCTTCCTAAGTTGTGATGCTTGCTTCCATAAAGTGTCCCTAGATGTCGCTAGGCGTTTTGTAATTTGGTTTAGCACTCAGGTACGTTAGATTTTTGTATTGGATTCGACCGGGGGTAGGAGAAGAAAGAGTGGTGAAAGAAAGGAAAAAAAGATTGAGCTGGTAATGAAATGAGCTTGGTAAAGTTCCTTTAAAAATAAAGCTTGTGAGAGACATATTATTATAGTGTTACCTGCAGCCATAATAATACTAACGTTTCAATTACTAGCAACTCATAGTTGCCTCGAATTTAGTTTGGTGCTTGTCTGTGCATGGATTTCCGAGACACTGCGTGAGCATTGTTTTATTTTGTTGCATCAGTGCCTCGATTGTCCTTAACAGATAGTTTTAGTACATTTTTGTTCGTTGCCCGCAGCTTATGGAAACGCCCTGTCCATACTGGTTAATAATACTGCGTGCAGCAACACATTCCATTCCTCGACGTCATACAGCGGGCGAGGCAGTACTTTCTCTGTTCTGTGGGCAGTACGGTATTTTCGCCATCATACGCGTGTCGTCAGTGGCTTAGCGGGAGCGTTGCAGACTCTCAACCCGCCGGTGGCGCCGCTTCGAATCCCAAGTCAGAAAATTCATTCTTTTTGTTTGTTTACCTTATTAAGATTAAGTTTTGCTCTTGTATGTACTCCGAGCCTCGGCTTAGTTTTGTTAGATACTCACGGTGTAGTTTTTAAGTCATCTGAGAATTGATGGTGGCGTCACATAATATGAGGGGTCTAAATGCATATCCGCCACTGTCCACCTTTTGACTTTTTAGGATAGAGAAAAAAAACCTGCCTATTGTCATCCAATGTCATTCAGTAACATAATTTTCTTTGATTTTGTAAACAGTGTATCATTTTTTAACTCATTTTTAAAACGGTATTATAATAGAAGCCAGAAAAACAAGAAATAATTAATAAAAAATGGATAGAGGCTGTTATGCATTTCACTCTGTAGGCGGTTTTGAATTTTATACGTGTGGACAGAGGCGGATTTGCGCGATACTATCCATAGGTTCTGTTATGCTAGACTGCACCAAGAACATAAAATCCTAGGTAGGTATCTCTGAGGGGTTACGCGATATTAAAAATAAAACAAAATTTAAATCGGTAGAGTTTCTTTATTAATCAGACAAAATAATTGAAAACAAAATTAAATGGATATCCCTACATCTTCTAGATATTAGCATGGTTCATTTTCCGGTTCTCTACCCCCTTCATAATTATTCTCTAAAACATTTTTATAGTAAGACAGTAAGTCATCGCCGTGTTCTTCACACCAATCTTGTCCAAAGTGCTTGTTCAGTAATACATTGACGTCGTCGAGTTTGGGCTTGCCAATTTTAACAGTATTTGGCTCAATGTCTCCAACACCAAAATCGTTCATTGACTTGACACGCGGTTTCATAATACTTTTCGACACGCCCCTGTCAACTTTGTAATTGACTTCACCTCGAATCACAAAGCGTTCAGAACTATTCTTGACTCTTTTGAGATAATATCTTTTGCAATCGGAAAATTTAAAATGATATTGTCCTGGGAGCTTCGTTGTATTTTTGGTATAAGATTTCCAGTCTTTGACGGGACAATCATATCCAAGTTTGATGACCTTTCCATGTTCTTTGTAAATATCTAAATATTCCGATGGTTGCACCATCACCTCTTTCTTTTTTATTACTTTTTCGATATGCCCAAAAACCCTATCAGCGGGCATGAAAGAATGGCCGGGAACTGGGAAAATTAATTCAATTGTTTTCACTGATTGAGGGGCACACATCGTTAACCAATAGGCACACATTGAAATTAGAATTGAATTTTTATTTTGGGAGCCGCAACTATCAGCCATTAATCTAACATTCTTTATGTTTGTCAAATCTACTTGAGTTGTGAGCTGATGGAATACCGCCGAAGCTATCTCATTTGCGGATTTGGCATGAGTGTTCTCTGTCCATGCGTAACAAAATACATTCTCCTTAGAAATTTGGTTGGTGCTTGAACCAACGACTATGGTAAAATTATACATATATAATTGTCTGCTGTAGTAAGCTATCTGATCTGGGACTTTAGGGAGTACTTGATTCTTCTGGCAATCGAATGACGGTGTCAGCATAAATTCCTTTTGCTCTCGTAAATAATCATAAAAACATTTTGATTTTAATTTGTGGATTCGAAGTTCAGTCATAAGGGTGATTGTTGCTGTCTGGTTATTTTGTTTTTTTGCCCTCTTTATTTTCTCTGATATTTCAGTACATTTACTGCACACGTCAACACGCGGAGTATTAAAACCAATGTTATAATTTCTGTTAAAAATGTTCCGGAAAAAGCATCCCTTAACTTTCAGAGACGTATCATTTTGTTGTTCTTGGTACATTCTCCACATTTTTTTAATATTTAGGTCAGATGATACATATTTTCTCTCAGCTGTGGCGGAGCGGCAATAGTGTGACTCGATGCATTTGAACGTTTCTATGAACTGCATAACACTCCGCTTCTTGGCCAAATTTTTCATCGACGCTCTATCGCCGCCACGTTGATCTTCTGCTAGAAGTCCAGTAGTCAAAAAAGTTTTTGAAATCCTTCTAAGTCTATGTATGCCTATATTAAGAATCATCAAAAATATAGCTTGACACACCCGCAATAATTTGTAAGGCTTGGTAAATGTTTTGACGTACATTGCAGTAAATGTTTGGGATTCATTTCGCTGTCGAACCTTACGTCTGCGGCGAGCTGGAACTTTTGTTTTCAAATATTTTAAAATGAAATTGTCTTGATGCTTTTTTTCTTTCTTTGCGTAAAATGCAGAATGAAACATTCTAACATCTTGCGGGGTTAGATCATTGCATTTTAGATTTTTCTTTTTATGATTACATTTTCCCAATTTGCTGAGATCGGGTAATTTTTTCGGCGCATACCTTAAACAATTCAAAATGTTATGAAATAAAATCACAAAGATATTAATAAACAATATAAAAGATAATAAACTCAAACAGATAGGTAGGTTATTATACCTAATAATAGAATAAAATAAATTGTACGTGGAAATGTTTTTACATCACGTCACACTACTTTGAATCTACACTGATACACTGATGATTCTTGTTGCATGAAACCATCCTTTTTAAATCGAAACAATCATGGTCCTAAAAGACTTACCGATTCTCCTTCTGCTTGTTACGTTTCCACTGATCCTCTTTGCGGGATCTCTTCCTTGCTTTATTCCCAACGACTGGAGCAACATTTGTTTCCATTTTAATTAGGAAAACACCACTAATTTAATTAAAATAGCACACGACTCACGCATCAAAACACAAGCGGCGGCCATATTGACCTCTGTGCTGTGATTGGTTGAAATGTAACAATGGCGGTTCTGCACTTCAAGGTATGGATAGTGTAGCTTTTGCACCTCACTAATGACTAATTTGATTTTGCTAGGATAGAAGCGGTTTTGTCACTAAATAATTATACAGAAATACAGAGAACGAAAACAAGTATTACCAGACTAAAAAATATAAAAAAATATTTTTATCTACACTAATGTTGTAACATTCTACTTATGTTTTCAATACTTGACTTAGGGTCTGTTTCACAATGTACCGATAAGTTCTGCATAACTGCCGAATAAGCTATTTGTTACTTATCCGTTGGATAAACACTAATGTTGCGTTTCAGAACTGTCAAATAGCGCTATCCGTCGCGTTAAGTCCCACATAAGTTATTGGCCAGATGAAGTGGCAAATAGTGCAGGTATCTGAAACATAGTTTCTGCGAACGAAAATAACAAGTGTTTTAAAAATACAAATAAACAGTTTTCATTAATCCAAAATCAATTTGAGTGAAATATATTATTTTAAGACATTGAGGTTATCAGAACAAAGTGTGGTGTTTATCACGATGGAGGTTTTCGAAATTCTTGAAGATGAGTTTGATGAATATTTTGATCGCCTCGCAGCACCGCGTAGGATTCCTGTATTTCGGGATAGAATAAACTATGTGGAGACATTGGACGATACGGACTTCAGGACGCGGTTCAGACTCACTAAAGAAGCTGTGATGTTTGTTTATTCCATGATTGAGCTCACAATTTCTGTCACCACAGAAAGGTAAGTACCTTCCTTAGTATTTTTTTTTTCTAGCATGGTTAATTTATTCACTGATAAAATCCTAATCCTATTGTTTGTTTCAGAAATCATGCTATAACGCCGATTACTCGGTTATTGTTGACTTTGAGGTATTATGCAACGGGAAGTTTTCTCACAGTAGTAGGTGATTTCTCTGGTGTCAGCAAAGCATCTGCCAGTCGCATTGTTAACCTGGTTTCAAAGGCTATTGCACGATTGCGGCCCGAGTTCATCAAATTTCCAACCGACACTCACGAAATCCAACAGGAGTTTTATAATATAGCAAAATTCCCAAGACTTGTTGGTGCTGTTGATTGTACCCATGTTCCTATAAAATCTCCAGGTGAGAATCCAATACCTACCTATCTAAAAACATTCATATCTACTTGCCATTTATAAAAAATGCAGCCGACCCTGTGTTTTGCAAACTGTTAATTTTTATATTATTTCCAGGAGGTAACACGGCTGAAGAATGGAGAGATCGAAAGTCACAATTTTCTTTCAATGTACAAACTGTAGTCAGTGCAAAATTGAAGATTTTAGACATAGTTGCTCGATGGCCAGGAGCGGCACATGATCAAACTATATTTAATAACTCTTATATAAAACAACGACTTTTAAATGGGGAATTTGGAAATTGCATGATTGTCGGTGATAAAGGCTACGAAAATACTTCATACCTGTTAACACCACTCCAAAATCCCCTTACTCCAGCAGAACACCTGTATAACGAGTCCCAGATAAGGAGTAGAAATGTAGTAGAAAGGACCTATGGTGTTTGGAAAAATCGTTTCCCTGTTTTGTCAAAAAAAGTTTTGCTGCATGTGTCTCGTGTACAGCCCGTTATAGTGGCATGTGCAGTACTACACAATATAGTAATTGACATGCGAGATGATCATTTCGAAAATTTCCACGAAGTACCAGATGCACCAGATGAAAATGATCATAATATCAACCTAAGACCACAAAATGGAAACACAACTGTGCGAAACAATTTAATTAATGACTATTTTTCTTCATTACTATGATTGCTTTATAGTACATTTTTATATTTTTTTCATTTTATGTTTATTTTAGATTTTGTTTAATTAAGTATGTACATAATAAAAGAAATAAAGTAATTTTATAGTACTTGTAATTTTATTGTAAAACACAGGCAAAATAAATAGTGTTTTAACTTCTACAATTTATTTAACCAGTATTTTTTTTCGAGAGCCCACAATTCTTTTTTATGCTTCCTTTCTTCTTCTTCAAATGACCATTGCTTTCTTTTATTCTACAGTTCTTCCTCCAGAATTATTTTTTGCAGTGCTGCAATCTCCAATTTTGACTCTGCAACTCTTTCAAATGGCCTTTTGATATTTGTAGTGCCTGAAAGGAGATTTCTTTTTCACTTGAATAGTAGGTACTGAACATACAAATAAAATAATCAACTTTGATAATTTTTCTTCATAAGAACTTACACAAAGCAGAATGTTTTTTGGAACGAAGAGATTTTGGCTTCCAATTAGTCCACTTCTTCTCATCATTGGTACTATTAAGGCAAGGTTTTTTGGGCGTAGCCTGATATTCACCTGAAAATAAAATAAAAGATGAGCTCTTGGTGTAACTATAAAAAATAATAATTTTCAGTGTTCACATCAGCTATACAACGAGTGTGAATGCACAAAGAAAAATTTATTAGGTACGTACTTACTGATCTTTCTTTTTGGAGGCTGCACATTATCAGAATCGTCTTTCTGTGTAAGCTGTTCCCCATCTAGAAACCTAATAATAGATGAGTATCTAGTGTATGGACACGGGACAATATTTAAAAGACAGTCAATATGATGATACCGAAATTAATATGTACTGGGCTTTTGCATCACATCACTACATATCTGTTTGGACAAATGTCTAGAAAAATATCTTACTTATCTGATCTGCTGGCTTTATATTTGCCTCATCTGATTGAATGCCTTCATATTCAATGACAATTTCTGCATTTATAATAGCATCATCCATACTTTGAGAAACAAATGTTTCCTGGCTGAGTGGATCCTGCTGTGTAGAATCTGCAAGAAAGACATAAATTAGTAGGAGAGTCACGTAGACACTCTGGTACCTACACAGCTTAGTTCAATTTATAAAATGCTTTTACCAAGGTGATCGGAGTCAAATTGACTTTCAAGTCCATCAACGGACATCAGTATCATGTCTTTCACCTTCTCCTCGATAGGGGTTAGTGGAGGAGCAGCATTAGGGCCACCTCCTGTGCGATATGTTTCACCACGTATTACGGCTGACTATTTCCTTGTAGCTCTCTTTAAACCCTCAAATTTCGCTTTTAAGGTTTTAGCACTGCGGAAGCTTAACCCACTTTTGCTGTTAAATAATGACTCCAGTGTCTTCCAACACTGTTCTTTTTCATGCCAAATGACTGCATCACTCTTCTTATTTTCTAAAATATTTTTATGTTGAGCAACAAGTGAGGTTAGAAGCTCAATTTCCTCCCTGCTGAAATTACTGCTTCTCTCACGTTTTATCGCCGACATTGTTATAATATAAGTAAATCACTTCAAAGTAACTGATGCAAATAAAACAAACAAACAAAATCACACGCGCCTCAAAACAAACACAGAACGAAATGTCGTACTTACTTTGACAGTTGACAAAGCGCGTTTCGTTACAAGCAACATTCAATTACTTCAAACATTTTATTTTATTTATTAGATGGAATATTGAGCAATAACTTTATCTATGCAGAAACATAAAGTAAGCATAGACTTCCAGTATACAATTGAAGTAGATTTAATAGTGTTTTTGGTCCATTATAATATTATGTAATTAAATGTCATTCAAAAACGGAACGTGTGTATCTGGTATTGCCCGTCGCTCTCCTTTATGTCTCGAATAGTTATGTGCCACATAAAATATGATTGTGAAACGCAAACTTTCTTAACCGGAACTTATATCCTCCAAATAATTTATGTGCCGAATAGCTATTCAGTACTTTATCGGCACATTGTGAAACAGACCCTTATAATTACTACTGTTATAGCGCAGACAATAAAACACTCAATTTAAGCAATTTCACATGATGGTATAATATTCACATCGATATCGTAAAATCTCATTATAACATCAATAAAACGCGACCAACTTGATTGCAGGGCCAATCAGGTTGGTCGCGTTTTATTGAAGCGCGCAGCTGCGCTCTCATTGGTTAAATTTTAATGGCGGCAAAATCACTGTGATTATACACGTACGCGTGAATTTAATTTAATAAATTAAAAGTTAAAAATGGATAGCGACGATGATATTTGTACGCCTCCGGATATTCTAGAAGTGGCAACAAAATGAACTCACAATCTTTTGCCAGAAAAATCTAGAAAATTATATGAAAAAGAATATAATAACTTTTTGGCTCGCTGCGCTCGTTTCATAAACTCACACTCGTGTTTTAATACCCTTCATTATATGACAGTTGCATAAACTACTATTATGGACAGTGGCGGATATGCATTTAGACCCCTCATATATAATACTTGTGCGAAGTTTACGTCGTTTCAATACACCTTAGCGACCCGCCAATTACAATGTAACCGACAATCACAAAGATTGGGACCAATACGTACCACATGTGGGCCATGCCATAAGCACCGCTGTGCATGAGGTGACTGGGAAAACACCATGATATTTGTTCTTTGGAAGGGAAACCTCAACACAGGGAAGACACATTATAGATTTACGGGAAGCTGAGCCATTATCAATTGACAGAGAGAAATATGAAAAAGACTTTAAAGCTACGCATCGCCATTTACAAGGCGTAGCCCACAGACTTAAACAGGCATATGAGGTGAATAGTAGCCATTATAATAAGCGAAGACGAGTGTGCAAATATAAAGTGGGCGACTTAGTTTGGAAAAGAACCAAATTTCAATCAAGCGCTAGTAAAAAGATAATGGCCAAACTCGCGCCCAAGTTTGAGCAAGCTGTCTTTGCTGAAAAACTGTCAACAGATGTATACCTGCTCCGTAGTTTAAGATGCAAAGACCTTGGCAAATGGCATTCCTTCGATCTAAAGCATCTAGGGTGAATCCAACTGGTTTACCCAGATTTTTGTATTGGATTCGACCGGGGGGTAGGGGGAAAAAGAGTGGGGACAAAAAAAGAGAGATTGAGCTGGTAATGAAATGAGCTTGGTAAAGTTCCTTAAAAAATAAAGCTTGTGGAAGACATATTATTATAGTGTTTCCTGCAGCCATAATAATACTAACATTTCTGTTACGAGGTCCAAACTATTTTTCATAACAAAGGGTGCTAGACCTAAGGAAAGACGTGTGGCCCCTGTGAGGAATAGTTGAATTGGTGAATGTCAATTGTTTGTCCCCTCATAACTAGTAATCACCCCAACCTTCAGCCCTCGTGATCGTCATCTTGAACTGTCACAGAGATACTGTCAAAAATGTGTTTTTGAAACATTTTTTTCAAACTCTTGTATCTCTAACCCATAGCAGCTAAAGCATCAAAACAAAATCACAGCTACGTAGTTTGAGTGGGAGTATATCCTATAATTTAATTGATATTTTATAAAAATAAATAAAAAGAACTTTATTCAAAAGTAACAAATTTGCTTATGTTAAGAGTAATTTAATTTAGTACACTTTTGAAATGGTCGGAGCCTCAGCATTAATGCTGTTTTTCAGTCTCCGCCGCGATTTTCTTTCTCTCTTAAAGATGGTGACATTATGTTTATTATGCCGATTCAAAAAAAAAAAATCCAATTATTTTACTTTTTGGTTAGTTTTTTCATTACTTATTTATTTTACTTATTATTAAGATTTTTTTCTATCTCAATATCCCTTAAGGGATATGTTCTTTTACCCATAATAATCAGAATGATACAAAAAAAAAATTCGTAATTATTACGAGCTAATTAGAGTTGCCAATTTTTCTTCTTCTTCCATTGTAAGTTGGGTAGAAGGACCAAGTTTTCTTTGCATAGGCACTTTCAGTCTCGTTTTGTTGTGGAGGGTGGACTTGGGAATATTGTAAAGCTGGTGTGCTTTATTGAGGGATAGTGTTCCTGCAGTTATCGCTTCACACGCATCTTCCAAGTCTTTCTCACTGTACTGGAATCGAACATATTTCTTCGGATTCATTTTCTTACCTGCAAATATAGATAAAACCCTCAACTATACATAGTCCATCTGTTTAGGGTACTTATTTACCTAAATTTAAACAATCTTGAAATACCTACCTATAATCTACTTCATAAATCAAAATACTTACATTTTACTTGTATTTCATGAAATTACATTTCACATTTAATTAGTCAAATGTAGAGATTTTGATTTAAAAAGTATAAACCTATTGCAATTAAAGACGTACCTACTATAAAGATTGTTTACATTTAGCTAGATACCTAAACGAATGGACTATACTTAATACAAAATTTCTTTCGTTCATTTTAAGGAACATTTGTGCCTTTTATTGAACATAATATAGTATGAGATCGTTCATTAATAGGGACACTATCCTTAACATGAACAAAAACTTTGAACCCCGTTTATATTTAGGCCCAGATAGTTGAGTACTTTACACATGGTGTCATTCACAATAACAGCAGATGCCCGAAATGTGAACACCCTATTTCATTCTTAGGTACAACGTGTATCTGACGTACCCAAATGTGAACACCTCAAAATAAACAACTAAAAATGAAATTAAGGACAAAACATTAGAGATATTTAGTTAATAACATAACACTTCATATAAATCAATCGGAAAATGTTCACTATCTACTTACCGTGAAAAGATATCAGCCGTTGAAATCACCCTGTCCTTGCGCATTCCTTAGTAGTTTGGAAATAGTTTTATGCACTCAGCATTCATGTTGCAAACAAACTGTCGCCATGCTTAACTGAAACCAGCCAATCAGAGAAAAGTAGCTTCACTTTTTTTAACATTAGTGTTGCCACTGTAAAAACGTGCAAAATTACCGGTAGTGTTCACGTAATTCTTAATTTATGCAAAAAACTTTCAGGTGTTCATTCATTGGTGTATGTTCATTCATTGCATCTAAACTGGGTTCCAACCACTTCGCCACAAAGTTCATGTGACCATTCAAGGCAGTGCTGGCACTGAACCCATTCTTCTGTAGGGGGATCTTGATAAACCTCGCCACAAAATGAACATTCGTGTATAATTTGTTGATTATATTTAGTTTTCTTGCCTTTACCTTTGCCTTTATTCTTCTTAATATTCTTGTTTTCCTTATTTTCCTTATTTTCTAATTTTATCTTGGGTACTTTTTTATTCTTGTCATTTTGTTCGCTATCTAGTTTTCGTTTGTTTTCAGCTTTTTCCTCTAAAGCAGCTTTATATGGTGAACTTGTTAAGATTTCCGATTTTTGGGCCTTTACTCTATGCTTTTTTCCTCCAATATTTATTATTGCGTAAAGAACAACTAAAACTTGGGTTGAAATATGATTAGGGCGTAAAGCACAACTTAGTTTTCTATTCTAATATTGTTTAATAGTAAAGGACAATTTATTAAAATTGCGTCTTTTACGTCCTACAACTTGTCGAAAAGTTTTTTTTTTACGACCTGAACAGTTTGCTTATCCTAGGTAAATGTGATTTACATCCTTATTTTGCCTGAACTTTGTGTGAAACTACAAAAAAATCATGGGTAGTAAAGGGCATAATTTTGAGAATTTTGCTACGTGGAGTACACAGTTCGATAGGATAGAGGATGAAAAACTGAGTCACATGGTGTAGAAAATGCCTTTACGCCCAAATGTCCTTTACGCCCTTTGAGATTGAAGGTATCGATATACCTATTATCTTTATTATTAAAAATACTAAATATTATCAGAACTACAACTTAAATTATCACTGTGAATCATTCTCTTCTAATATTGCTTCAATAGCTTGGTCTAGTAAATATCGTCGACCGTTTTTGGCTTGAACAACCACTATTTTAGTCTTTTCTTCAGTCTTTGGTCTATCTAGCTTGGTTTCCACTTCAGTCTCCTTAGGTTTTTTGTCTTTTGTTTCCATTATTTTAGGGTTATTTTCTCTTTTGTCTTTTTCAGTCTTTGGTATATACACTCCTAGACAAATTGCAAACGCTCTCGCTATCGAAAGTAAAATGAAAAAACTCAGTATAAGCACTCTGTAAACGGCTGCCAAGAATCTTCCAAGTCATCATCTCTAGATTGTTCCTCGGTTACCTCTGAAATTCCAGATGCCGCTGCTTTAGCCTCAGGTAACCGAGATTTCGCCGTTGTACTTTTATAGGCTTTCGCCCGACATTTTTCGCATATAACATCGCTTACTAAAATAATTTTATTTGAAGCACCGGTAAAAAATGCGGCTTCGTCAGCATCACGTATTATTTTTTAAATCCTTGCACTTTACGAAGAAATACATTACATATCTTGCATTTGCCAGACATTATTACAATGATGACTGACGGACTTCTTGTGATCACCAATGAATGTAAATTGTGTTTCATAGATAAAAATAAAATACGTATATAAACTCCTTTGTTGTATATAGGTATCTATAGTTGAGGTTTATTGTTTTAAGTACATGATAGCTATCATAAAAACTTACAATGCTATACTCTTTTGATACTTGAAGACCTTCGTTTTTAATATTTTTTTAGTATGTTGCACCAAATATAATCAATTGATTTTTCGTATGCTAGTAGCTAATACTAAAAGCAAGTTATACGATTTTTTTCAAAGTTGTACTTAAAAAAAACCGTTGAAAAGAGCTATCAAAAAATTAATTGACATTTATTTCTTTTATTTTTCATGTATAAATATCATGCAAAATATCAATAAAACTATGGGATATACTTCCACTCAAACTACGTAGCTGTGATTTTGTTTCGATGCTTTAGCTGCTATGGGTTAGGAGATACACGAGTTTGAAGAAAAATGTTTCAAAAACACATTTTTGACAGTATCTCTGTGACAGTCCAAGATAGAGGGCTGAAAGTTGGGGTGATTACTAGTTATGAGGGGACCAACAATTGACATTCACCAAATCAACTATTCCTCACAGGGGCCACACGTCCTTCCTTAGCCTGGTAGACCCTTTGGGATTAAAAGCAGTCTTATCCCTAAGAAGATTAGATTTAGAAAAGTCGTTAAAACGTTTGGATAAATTATATGATGGACCTCCAATATAAGAAACAACAGGACGAATCAGTACATTTTCTTTGTGAATTTTGGGCAGTCCATACAAAATCAGTGGCAGTGGATTCGTAGGTCCTGAAAACGACGGAACCTAATGGACTGTATGAATGATCAAAAATAAAATTGTAGAAATCCCCGTAATATTATTATTTTAATTAATTTAAAATACATGGGCAGCCAGAGAAAACTACGTGACAGCTGAATCTATCGTACAAGAACAATTTGTCTTTTTTTTTAAAACCTATGAAACCGCAAGGAGTTCGCGACAGGTCCAATTTTACTCTTTTCAACATCTGGTTTTGGAAAAATGAAAGATGACTCCGACACTGCCTTCTTGACCTCCGCTACAAATCTTTTTGTAGGGTCAGATCCAAGACGGTCAAAATCATCTCCCTGAATTACATCGTTAATCTTCTCACTGTATGAATCACGGTCCATAATAACTAAATAATAATAATAATAGTAGATTATGCATTAAGGGGATAAAGCAGTGTATTATGTCTCGGGCGATATTTTGAACCCCAAGGACGAGGGATCCTAGGGTTAACTCACGAGCGAAGCGAAGGAGTTACAGAGTTAACTCCCGAGCGAAGCGAGGGAGTTAAAGCTAGAATCCCGAGGCCGAGGGATTCAAAAACGCCCGAGACAAATACACTGCTTTATCCCCAAAATGCATACTCTACTTTATATAAACACTGCGAGGCAATAAAACATAATACAATTAAAAAGAAAGTACTTACTTTATTAATTTTACAATAATGAAAGAAGACAAATATAGAAAATTAAAAGGTATCACATCACTTTCGTCACTGTCAGTTGATATTTTTGTTAAAATACGCTATTTTGTTACAAAATAACACAAAGATTTGCAGTTTAGCGCCTTTTCGTTCTATTTGTTTTTTTTTTGTAGTGGCAAATTCTTCTTCATGCAGGTTTCTATGAAAAGTTTCATTCTAATTTTGAATACATTCTCCTTGATTTAGGGCTCTATGAAAAGTTTTCATTCTAATTTTGAATAAATTCTTCTTGGTGTAGGGCTCTATGAAAAGTTTATATTCTAGATTTGACGTTTGGTCATGGATTGCAAGGAGCTCGTATATTCAATGTTGATTGCATTCCAAATTCAAATTTCATAATTCCCTAGGGGATTATGAAATTCAGTACATTTATAATGACCCGGCTAGACCATAGGACATCGTTTGCTTTAAGTTGAGTTTGCATGACACATAATATGCCATTGACGAGCAGGTGTTATATAAAATAGTTTTTCACACCTCCTGCTCGACAATGCCTTATTACGTACCGTCAAATATCATCGTAAAGCATGGCCTTGTCTCTCGAGGGCAATAATAATGAAGAATTTCCCTAGGGAATAAAGTGATTTGAATTTAGAATGTCAAAATTCGCATGAAAACTATGGAGAAGCCCCGCATTGCAATTCGAAATTCGAATTGTTGTTCGAAACTCACCTCTTTTTTTTCTTTTTTTTCTGAAATACTGTGTCCTGTGACCGCGCGAAACACCAACAAAAAAAAGAAAAAAAGGCGCGAATTGCAAATACGAATTTAAAAGTTATATTCAATTTAAGTTGCTAAGCCGTAAAAGAGTGTGGACTTTATATTTAATTTCAGGTTTTAATACATATTTTCAACTTATGCAGCCCTGTCTTTTTATTGTCTCCCAGATGGTGTGAAAAGTAGAGTATTCACCTCTGGAATAAAACATGTCTTAGTCTCGGGCGGTATGAACCCCTCGCTTCACTCAGGACTCTACATAACTCCCTCGCTTCGCTCAGGAGTTAAAATTTAACTCCCTCGCTGCGCTCGCGAGTTAACTCGGAGTCCTTCGCTCCGCTCAGGGTTCAATATGCCGCCCATGACATAATACATGGTTTTATTCCCTTAGTACATAATCTACTATTATTTGTACAGTCTAAATTTTTTTATCTTAGGAGTTTGTACACATTGTCACCATACAATTTGAACTCCGGATCCCTAAACTAGGTAAAAACCTGTGTCTTAGGGATAGTGTTCCCTTTATCGGCTTTGGTTTTTTTTTTATTAACCACTCGTCTGCCGCGACACAGATCTGTGTCCAACTTAGTATGGGCCACCTATACGTTGCGTTCCGCGAGGGCAGTTCAGGAGTTAACACGTTAAGCGCTGTTCACACACAAGACGTCGGCGGCGGCGGCGGCGGCGGGGGGAGCAGGGGAGCGGCGCCCGCGCCTCCGCACCGCGCGGCGGCGTCCATCACTTCCACTTTTTTGATTGTCGCGAACGCACATCTAACTCTTGTACCTATCATAGCGACCTATTAAAACAGCTTATCTAATTACAGTCCACTTATATTACTCTAACGACCTGGCCTATCTATGTTCCTTCTTCGCATCAAAATAAAAGTTAGATACGAAAAACGCGTCACGCGGCATCTTAAAGTCAAGTCAACTCAGCGAGTTTGGAATTCAGCTAGCCGTCACTCAGCGGCTAACGCTTCAGCGAGGGTAGCATCGACTAGAATCCGGCAGCAACGCAACGGCTGCAACCAGCAGCAGCAACACAGCCAAGCAGCAGCATCAACGGCATCAGCAACAGTCATGATAACGGACGAAAAAAGGGTTTGGTAGCAGCAGTTGTGAGTTCGACCAATTATTCGTCTCCTCTGACACCAGTATCTCTCATTCATGTTCATTTTCGCTCTTGCATATCAGTGACCCAGTAAAATTTCATCATTCCAATCATCTTTCGCACAGAAATTGAACAAATCATCCTTACGCAACTTTTTTGCATCTTACCCGTTTTATCACATTCATCCACAAAATACAATTGAATTTAGCTTAAATCATTAAATAGCCCCCCCACAACAAAAGCGTCTTGTACGTTAATCATTTTCTAATACCTACACCCAATTACACTTGCGCTTCAGCATATCTACTACGCCTTGTTCTGCGGGCGCGTGGAGTCGGCCGCGAGTAGGTAATTACCTACATTGGTGATTACGTGATTACCGCGCGGCGCTTACCTGCTTTCTTAAAATTTAAGTATTATTTTCATTTCACAAGTCAATTAAGAACATGTCTGTCGCCGACGACTCGGAGCATCTAAACACTTATAAAAGAAGACGAGCAATGCACAAAGGAAAGGTCACCATTTTCAAAAATTATCTCGATTCATTAGTGTCCAAAAAGCTCAATACCTTGCCAGAAATTGATCTTTTACAGTTAAAAAACCGTCTAGAAACTTACAAAACGCTTGCAAACTCCTTTGATGAAAATCAGACCTTGATCGATGAAATTGTTGGCATTTCAGATGAGCAGCTGAGGGAACGGGAGCAATTTGAATCCGAGTATCAAAATCAACTTGCCCTCGCCATGCAGCTGATACGAGACAATGAATCGACCAGCGTCGACGTGTCTGTACTAACAATTCCAGATGCAAGCACGACAAAAGCCTTCATAAAATTACCAACCATTGACCTTCCACGGTTCACAGGTGAATATCACAATTGGCTCGAATTCAGAGACACTTTCGAATCACTCATTCATAAAAATACAAACATAGACAACATACAAAAATTCCATTATTTGCGCGCGTCTTTGCAAGGTGAGGCCTCTCAAATCATAAAATCATTAGAAATGTCATCAGACAATTACCGAGTTGCATGGGAACTTATCACTGACCGTTACAACAACACGCGTCAGTTGGTAAGCAACCATGTACACGCATTGTTTAACATAAACATGATACAGAGGGAATCTGCAGCGTCGCTCAGGCAACTGCTTGATACAGTCAACAAAAACCTCAGAGCCCTAGAAAATCTAGGTGAAACTACAGAGTACTGGGATACTTTGATAATTTATCTGGTATCAAGTAAGTTGGACTCAGTGACGCTTAGGTACTGGGAAGAATTTAAAAACACACTTCAAAAAATGCCTACTCTTCATGATTTGAGAACTTACCTCAAAGATCGCGCTGATCTTTTACAAAACCTAGAAGAAAGCAAGCAGAACATTCTCAAATCAGAATTTAAATCACACAAACAAAATACACAATACACAAATACACGCACAAGCACATCTCGCTTTCCAAGCTGTTTAATTTGCAAAGCGCCACATTATTTGTTTTCGTGTCCAATTTTCAAGCAAATGCCTGTCGAAAAAAGAATCGAAAAGGTTTCCAAGTTAAATATTTGCTCAAATTGTTTGCATCAAGGCCATGAAACCAAATCATGTCGCGGCGGTACCTGTAAGTACTGTACACAAAAACATAACACCATGCTTCATTTAGAACAACCAAAAGGATCACATACAACACTCACAAGTACACAGCATACATCAGTATTGCTATCAACCACCCTAGTTCATGTCATTGGCAGCGGTGGCGAATTACACAGAGCAAGAGCGTTACTAGATAATGGCAGTACATCTTGCTATATCACAAAAGATTTATGTACAAAGCTAAATCTTCCGTTAGAACCCGTTAACGGCTCAGTTACGGGCATCAATCATCAACACACAAACATTTCACATCGCACAAATATTCAAATAAAATCATTACACAATTCATACACAATCAACTCATCATGCCTGGTCCTTGAAAAAATTTCTAGCTCAATACCCAGCATGCGCATACAAACAGAAGGTATAAATCTACCTAAACACTTAAAACTCGCCGATCCACAATTCCACGAACCAGCACCGATCGATTTGCTACTTGGCGCAAATATTTTTTGGCAAATAATTGGCAGTGGTCGAATTCAGTTAGGTAAACAATTACCTACGTTACAGGAGACTGAATTCGGCTGGCTAGTTTCAGGATGCACTCCACTCACAAACAACCACACAAACAACGATTGTTTTTTCACACACAACGACAATTCCGATCAATTAACGCGCTTCTGGGAGTTAGATAGTATGTCTACCTCTCAGATCAATGACCCGTGTGAGTCGGATGCATGCGAGGTTATTTTCAAAGAAACGACCACAAGACAAAGCGACGGCAGGTTTGTGGTTACTATCCCTTTAAAAAAATCACCGGAATGTTTAGGCGACTCATATTTTCAAGCAAAAAGGAGATTTCTATCCATAGAACATCGCATGAATTCAGATCCCGAATACAAAAAGCAGTATTGTGATTTTATTACAGAATACATAGAACTCGGTCACATGACCCCAAACAACACACACACTGACATACAGTCAAACATACCCCTCACACCCACGTACTATTTGCCACACCATGGTATTATACGTGAATCAAGTAGTACAACAAAATTCAGATCAGTATTCGATGGCTCTGCTAAAACATCAACAAAAGTATCGCTTAATGATTTGCAAATGGTGGGTCCCGTTGTTCAGGATGATCTAATTTCCATCCTAATCCGTTTCCGGCAACACAAATACATTATATCAGCCGACATAGAAAAAATGTTTAGGCAAATAGCAATTGTTGAGCAACAGAGACCCTTACAGTAGATCTTATGGCGATATAATTCATCAGAACCTATACAAACATACACACTTAACACAGTCACCTACGGAACGGCATCCGCGCCTTTCCTTGCTACACGGTGTATCAAACAAGTAGGCTTAGATTGCCTAGAAAAAACAACACACGGGAAAACCAACAACACGGATAGTTACGATCACACACTTGTTTCAGAGGTCATATTGCATGATTTTTATTGCGACGACCTTTTGTAAGGTTCAGATGACGAATCAAGTCTACTTAAAATTGCTGGAGGGGTCTACAGCGAACTTAAAAACTATCAATTTCCTCTGAGGAAATGCTTGTCAAATTGTCCAACAGTTTTGGAAAAACTAGGATTTTCAAATCTACCACAAACAACAATAAATCTCAGCACAAACGACCCCTCAAAAACTTTAGGTATCTACTGGAATATTCACAGACACCATGTCTTACTCAGTTCATTTGAACAACTCACAAAAAACAATCACAAAACGCACTATTTTGTCTGCAATAGGACACATTTTTGACCCACTAGGTCTCATTAGCCCTTGTGTACTCGAGGCAAAATTAATCATGCAACAAATGTGGCTCAGTAATATAAACTGGGATAGCGAAATACCGGTTTCAATGCAAATACAATGGGCGAGATTCATCCAGTCGTTATCTCTTATCAATCAGCTGGTCATTCCTCGCCGCGCGTTCTATGAATCACCGGGCCGCACTGAACTTCATGTTTTTTGCGACGCATCAAGCTTACGGTGCATGTATATACGTACGCAGCTATAACTCAGACGGTAGCATCAATGTACACCTACTAATAGCAAAGGGCAGAGTCGCACCATTAAAAACATTAACAGTTCCGCGACTAGAACTGTGCGCCGCTTTCACAGGCATTACTTTATGTAAAAAGGTACTCAGTTCCCTACGAAACAACAGTGTCAATCCTAAATGCTATTATTGGAGTGATTCAATTATCGTTTTGTCGTGGATAAATTCTCAAACACACAAGTTACAATCATTTGTCAAGCACAAAATCACAGACATACTAAAACACAGTCAGCCTCAATCATGGTACTATGCACCTACCAAACAAAACCCAGCAGACACGATAACAAAATTTCCTGAAAAGTAATGACAAAAACAGCTGGCCTGAGCAACCTGGGCATCTTAGCACATCAGAACTTCCAGAAATCCGGTCACAATCACATTTCACACACACAGACAATCATTCCTTTATTTACAATTACTCAAATTTTACCAAGCTTACACGCATCGTCGCATTCATTCTACGATTTATTCATCACACAAAAAACAAACAAAAAAAACCTCTTACACAAAAACTAACAAAGCAATGCATACCCTTGTCTGCTATAGAACTTAAACAAGCTAGACACAAATTAGCAAGAATAGTACAACAAGCTTTATTTCCTGAGGAGTACGCATTACTTTCTCATAACAAAAAATTACCCGCAGCTCACAAATTAAATTCACTTAACCCATTCATGGACGACAATAATCTCATTCGTGTGGGCGGAAGGTTAGCCAACTCGCCATTCAATTACGATAGAAAATCCCCAATTCTACTGCATCCAGATCATCACATTACCAAGATCATATTTTCCACATATCATTTGACACTTTTACACGCCGGCCCAATCTTTCAGTGACAATCCTGTGTCACTTGCAAACGGTTCCAAGGAAAAACAGTAACTCCATTAATGGGACAGCTGCCTGAGCAGAGACTGCACGCAAATTTTGTATTTAGTGACGTAGGAGTAGACTATGCCGGGCCAATTGTGATTAATAACCGAAAAGGGCGTGGAAGTGTTTTAGTCAAATCATATATCTGCATATTTGTTTGTTTTGCAGTCAAAGCAGTGCATCTGGAGTTGATCACAGACATGACGACAGAATCTTACATATCAGCAATCAACCGATTCATATCTCGTAGAGGCAAACCTAATAACCTGTACTCTGATAACGGAAGAAACCTAGTGGGAGCTGCTCGCGTGATCAAAAATTTCTTACAACAAAACAGCGACTCAATTTTCAGTTTCACCGCAGAACAAGGCATTTCTTTTCATTTCATTCCCCCTTACACACCTCATTTCGGAGGTTTATGGGAAAGCACAGTAAAATCAGTTAAATATCACCTAAAAAGAGTATTAGGCTTAGCAAATCTCACATACTAAGAAATGTATACCTTACTTGTCCAAATAGAAGGCATACTAAATTCGAGGCCTTTGACGCCTCTTTCATCCGATCCTTCTGATCTTTCAGCTCTCACCCCATTCCATTTTCTAATTGGTCGAACTCTAACAGTGCTACCTCACCCACAGATGTCCGACTGCGACCCAGAACGGCTGCCAAGGCATCAAAGAGTCGAATTGCTAAGACAGCACTTTTGGAGACGATTTAACGTGGAGTATATTTCCCAGTTACACCAAAGAACGAGATGGCAACGTTCGAACGGGGCGCTGACGGAGGGCTCCCTGGTCATCGTGAAAGTTGAGGCGCTTCCTGCGGCACAGTGGCCACTTGGACGTATAATCAAACTTTACCCTGGACTCGACGGGGAAGCACGAGTGGCGGACATCAAAGTTCAATCAGGGACGATCAGAAGGGCTTTTCACAAAATATGCCCGCTACTAGACGAATCATCAGATTAAGTAGCTCATCTTCATCATCAGCACCACAATCATCACAATCTTCATCGCTGGCCCGGGAATATGTTCACACACAAGACGTCGGCGGCGGCGGCGGCGGCGGGGGGAGCAGGGGAGCGGCGCCCGCGCCTTCGCACCGCGCGGCGGCGTCCATCACTTCCACTTTTTTGATTGTCGCGAACGCACATCTAACTCTTGTACCTATCATAGCGACCTATTAAAACAGCTTATCTAATTACAGTCCACTTATATTACTCTAACGACCTGGCCTATCTAAGCGCTATGGGGGTCACCGGTGACCTCACCTGGTCGGGTCTACACACGGTCTAAACACAATCAAACGATGTCATTTTCCCACTGGCTTATTTTCGAAGCCACCTTGCTCACTTTTTCCAAGCCACATTCGCTTTCTGCAATGGTTTTGACTGACCCAGGTCTCGTCAAGATAAAACCGCGGACGGGTATCGTTTGTCTTCTTTAACGTATCAAGTTTTCTTAAAAACTCAAGTCTAGCGCAGACAATATCAATTCGTTCCATTAGGTATTTTCGGCCATCCATGTTTTTTTTGAATTGGTAACCTATTTTCTTTAAGATTTTTTTCAACGATGACTTGTTGCACTTAAATTCAGGCATATGTTCTTGCATTTTTTCCAATATTTTAGCCACTGTTGGGTATTCACCATTATCATACAATCATCGAAGTTATCGATATTTGTAACTGTTTCTGGTTTCACATATGTTTCTCTTGGTGTAGATGGATGTCCAGATTGAAGTATTTCTTTCTTGACTTTGTCTACAGTTCTCGTGCTAACTCCACAAAGAAGCGCTGTAATTTGTGGTGGTTTATTTAAATTTAAAGAAAATATTTTTTCCGGGTCACTTTTCAATTCGTTAAACACTGTCAACACATTATGAATAACCGAACGAGTTTGAGCGTTAATATCGCCCTTTAACTTTAATAAAGTTAAGTTGGAGAATAATGCGTCCATGGTTCGCTTGTGATAGTCTAATGACAACTAATACGATTTTTACAAACACCTGCATTTTACCTAATTGCATTAGTCATCAACGACCGTGTCTTTAAAGCTACCTGCATCCGAGCGGCATCCCTTTTATCGATAATTAGTGGCGCGGCATCGTTCCATTCCTACGGCGTAACGTTTTATGACTCGGTTCGCACGTTTGTAATGGCTCAAGTCGCTATGCCACAGTTCACACAACGATCCATGAGGTCGATATCCAATCGATAAGCCCCGTCGCCTGGTCGGGGTTCGCCGGTCGCTAGCGAGCCGCCGCCGGCTCCACCGCCGTCACCCGCGTCAAGCGGGGACAATTTAGGTTGCCGCTGCGGCGCTTGCTCCGCGCGCCATACTGTGATTTTTTTTGTTTAATTAATAAAGCATTTCATCATCATCATCAACCCATAGCAGTCCACTGCAGGACATGGGTCTCTCCCTGTATGGGAGGTTTTGCCGTTATCTCGACGCTTGGCAGGCGGATTGGAGATCGCAGTGCTTGGTGGTCTCGTGTCACAGGTCAACGCTGCTGCCCGTTCCCTGGTTTCAGTTTTTTAGTCGCCTCTTACGACACCCACGGGAAGAAATGGGGCGGCTCATTCTAGGCCGGAGCCACACGGCAATAAAGCATTTAAAACATTCTTATTATTGTATTATTTTTATTTAATTATTAAATAAGTAAATTTTTAAATTGCTTTTTTGACAATATATTAACTATGTGTTTGTAAACTACCTATATTAACAATACAAAAAAATAAAACTTAAAGAATGACAAACACACCTTAGCATACAAATTAAAGTTCTGATTTCAAGTTCAGATTAGAAAAATATCCTGTAAAAAATACGTATGAAATATTACTAGAAATTTACCTGCTACAACTCCAGGATACACGGACCTTCGTCCTCTATATAGTGGTCATACAAGCATGAGCCACATATTACACACCAATTGTCCTGATTTTGTTTAAATAAAGCTACCACTATTTTGTCTGTAAAATCTAACATAAGGTGGTCCGGCCGATCCGGCACAATGGGCACTTGGTGCCCGCAAAAGCACTCCGCCATGATGACGAAGTGCGTTTGGCCGTTCCATGGTCAAACCACCTCCTTTTGTATTATGAATAAATCAAAATTGTCTTTTAATACATATAATATACAATACATCACTAAAGTAAAGCCAACGAGACGAGATAAAGAATGTAAACTGTCGTATTAGACAAAGATGATTCGTCGGAAGAGTCAGAATCAGCCGTATTTATGACAAAACTATCTATTGTATTATCAATCATGTTGTCAATATTGCTATAAAAATTGTCATCGACTTTTATGATGTGATCTACGCAATTTCGCCATTTATCAGCAGATACACGTTGGATTCCCTCTTGTAGCAATTTTTTCACATCTTCAAATTTAAATGTGGTATTATTGTGAGCGACTTATCTCTTTATGTCAGCCCATACGAGTTCAATGGGATTGAGCTCGCAATGATAAGGTGGTAGTCTTAGGACTTCCACCTTAAATTTTTTGCGAGCTCATCCACAGCGTAGCTTTCGTAGTTCGCCTTTACGTCATTCTCTTTCTTTAAAAGTTCTGCCTTTACGTTTTTGTCATCATAGCTTACTTCCTTATTACGCAGCCATTCTTGAATACTGGCTTTTCTCCATGCTGTGGTGGGAGTTTTTTCTTGGCGTCTTGAGTGGTAAGGAGCATTGTCGCACTACCGAATTTTCACCAAGTTTTGGTAAAATATTTTCAAACCACTGCTCAAAGCGGATCGCGTCCATTGACTCGTGGTAATCACCTGTGTTTTTTGACTCAAATACATCAGCAGCCCCCTCTACGAAACCATTTTCATTTCCCATATGGACCACAATTAGTCGTCTGCCCTTCGCAGTAGGGTTCTTTGTACCCGTACTCAGTCCCTCCATAAAAGCTTGCCGTCTAGAAGTTATTGTAGTGTCCACGTAAGTTTTTGAAACAGTGTGCCCTTAAAACGAAACAATCAATCGGTTTTACACTACCGGTAATATGCACTATATCGAAAATTCAAGTTCTTTTAGTAAGTAAGTCATCTTCTTATCGTGTGGGCTGCAAGGCTTATCGACCCAAGAAACCCAACAAGAAAACAAAAAAGTTACTTTTTCAGCATGTGTGGGACGCTAAACAGTCCCATAAACAGAAAGGCATAAAGGCACAATTATTTGACAAACCTGCATTCACCCATGTTTCATCCATGGGTCATTCCAAACAAAGTTCGAAAAGGCCTCAATCGCAGTAAAATTATCCATTTTAGGCTTAGTTGTGTGTTTCCCTGATATACACAACATAAAAATTATTCATTTATTGAAAAAAGGCAAAAAACTCAAAAATCCTCTACACAGAAATGACCACATTACCAACAGCTTAGTTTGTTGGCATTTAATAAAAGCGCATTTTGACGGTTCCACACAACTTGGTGTACATTTAATGTGCCTTTAAATGCCTTTGAACCACTTTGCTTCAACAGATTTTCAATGTCCTGAACTTTGGAATCATCAATTCGTAGAATTGTTATACCCTGGCATTCATTTTTTAATATATTCAGTAAAGACTCAAAATCAGAAACATCTTTACCGAGAGCTACAGCTCGATCGGCGACACGTTTTACACAACCTCCAACTCCATCCGGTGCCCCTTTTCCATGACCTACCTCGCTATAGTGCCAAATTACACTATCGACGTCAAGATAAACGGCAATTTAGTGTGCAATAAGGAAAAACATTGATTTATTCCTATATTGCGTAACAGGTCCATCGCTTGTAAAATGAATAATTTTCAGATTTGGGACTTTCAGCTTTATCTCTTCCTAAATTGGAAGCAAATGGGCACAAATTAAAACTGGATCGTGTCGATTATTATCAGACAGTGTGCAATATGGTGTGATAGAAACATTTTTGGAAGAGTCATCATAATGATACAAAACTGATGTATGTAAAGTGATTTGTGGCTTAGTAGAGCCACCGAAGTGTGCAGATTGGACCTCCTCTCCATATTTGCAGTTATAATTTTCCGAAAAATCCAAATGAAGCAACGCCCAGTCGTCTGTTACTTGGTTTTTAATCAGTTTGACAGCACGATACTGGTGGAAGATATTATTTATGTGATTCATATACTTGGGCAGCGTATCAATTAGAGTTTGGAGCAGTTTTCTCTTTGTGGTAGTTATGTTCTCCTTCACAGTTTTAGGAACCTGTTTGAGCTTACCTTTAATAACACAGTCAAATTTTTTAGTTACCCATTTTTCATAAGTTACAGTATCATTCAGATCATAGTTATTATGTTTTAGCTCCAAACCTTTGCATTTGCGACATTTTCTGGTCAAGCACTCCTCCTGAAGGTTTCCAACACAACAAATACTTTTGACGACGCCAATCATTCTCTGATGATCAATCACTCCTCCAAATTTCAACGCCTTCACAATATATTCGGCATTAGTATGAATTGTGCAGAGGCATGTATCGCGCTTATTGACATTGGGTATCAATACCCAGAATGGCCTGTATCGGCAAAAAAGTGAATAAGACATTGTGATTTGAGTCTCACAAATGAACTTTTTATACAAATTGTAAATATTCTCAAGGAGAAATCTTATTTGCTTTTTTTCTCCTTTTCTGGTTATAGTCTCTTTTTTCCCTGCGGTCATTTTGCTTACATCATCCCTTTCAAAAAAAGTTTGTACGAGTCTTTTTTTTGCAGCAGCAACACTATTAAATTTGGATTTTTTGGTTTTAGCACCCATAGCTTCTAGTTTTTTCTTGCTTCTTAGTAGTCGAGACTTGTATTTAGAAACTCTAGATTCCATAAGTTTCAGTTTAACCTTCAAAGCCAGGTTTTCTTCTTTAAGAATGCGCTTATTTTTGTTTGCTCGTTGCTGGCCGGAAAGAGCTCTGGAAGATTGAATTGAGATGCTTGGGCTAGATGGAGGTGTCTCTGAGATCAAGTTTTCAGTTTGCAATTCGATGGCAGTAGCATCCTTCTTTTTCTTACGGTATCTTTGTGAGGCTGCTTTCCACTGTTTTTGAATCCGTCTTCTTTCTCTTGGAGTGACATCTACGATACTTTTAACTAAACCTTGTTCTTTTTTGCGTTTGTATCTCTCCCTATCTTTCCTTCTTCGTTCTTCCAAATCTTGTTCTGTCATCTTCTGTCTGGCTCGACGCATGCTTAGTGTGTTAACAACACGGTGCTTTTTACGTTTTTCGCTTTCTGCCTGACAGCTCCTTGATGATTTTCCCATTTTCACAGCAACTAAAATACAAGACAAAGTGACAGTGAAATATTAAACCGAAACTATTTGAATATTTGACCAAAACGATCTTTCAAAAACAATCCATGCTAAAAATATTCAAAACAGTACTTTAAATTGTATCCTTCTTCAGGTAAAGGCAATCATAATACAGTCAAGGAATAATTTCTAAACATACCTCAAGTCACAACTAAAAACAATCGTCATCTCTGTGTAAGGTATCATTTCTGTGTATAAGCTAGTACACAGAAATGATATACACAGAAATGACGAACGAAAGAGTACGGCATGATAACAGCCATATTTTGAGGTTAAGTTTCCAATGAATAAGTTAGAATGTTTTGGTCACAAAAGTAATATAAATACAAAATGTTTGGTGATTTTTATAGCATGTACTTACTGAAGTATTATCATAACAGAAATGACGCGTGAACTTTTCAAATTGCAGATATACACAGATATTTTAAATTTTCTTTAGCCGGCGACAACAAAACAACATAAACAAAACGAAGTCAGCTGGGGAAAGGATCAGTGTTGCCAGCGTAGAAATACGAATTGCCCTAAGAATCAGGGATACCGCTTTTTTTTTACAAATTCCCGAAATACACAGGAATGACGGCAATTTTGTGACGCTTGCATTTTGTCGTGAAAATCGAAAATTTTGTACCCAGCATTTTTGTTTGTTGAATTAACATAATTTTACAATTTGCGCCAAAAGTAAATCAAGTGAAAGTTTTCACCAAAACTGTTACTTTATATTTTTATTTTCTAGGAAAAGTTTAGTAATGTAGTGGGTGACATACACAGGACATGACGAAATGAGGGTTCTTTGAGATTTTTTCGATAAAATTTGTAGTTTCAATTCATTGAAATTATTATGATACCATTAAGAGCAGTTGAATCTTTAATTTCATAATGTTTTCGTAGCAAATAAATGGAAATTTCATATCAATTCCAATAAGTGACCATTTTTTTCTCATAGATTGGAATGACCCCCATATAGAATATAGGACTATTTTCCGTTCTGTATATTTTAATCTTACTTAAGTAATTCATTCGCCATAGTATGATGTCATCTCTGTCTATTAATTAAAGCATTGTGTCTTTGTCGTTTTATATACTTAAATTTCAAATGTTTAAGTATTTTTTGAAATGTTAGGTAATTCCCTATCTTCATTCACAGCTTTGAGTACTTTTTGTAATGTAGGTAATTCACCTTGCAGAAAAAAGCTATGAACTTTCTTTCGTATGGCCTTTTTGTCAAACTCATCGAGTTTTTCCGAGAATGTGAGTCTTTTTTTGGTTGTTGATGGGCTTTGTACATCTCCAATTTTTGCATATTCTTTTATAATTCTATATACGGAAGCTACACCGATAACCAAAATGCTCGCCGTTTTCTTCATTATACCTACTTGTTTTGTATGGATATTCGCCAGTAGGCCAAGTTTGCCTTACGTATTTGTGCACATTAACGACTACTTATTTGTTTTTCATTCGATGTAAAATACGTCCGCTGTAAATAAAAAATAGCGGGGAATGGTAAACTTTTTGGTAATTTGTGTCGTTAAATAAATGTTTTTATCTATCTATTTTCTTATTATTATATATAAAAAAGAATTTTCCTTTTTGGTACAGACCCTAAAAAATCAAAGTTATGTTAGTGGTTCAAGTGCAAATGAATTAATAAGTTAAATTACCTTTTGACGCTTTTTGCGTGGTGAATTGATATCTTTCAAAGGTTGTCTAGAGCTGCCAGGCTGTGATTCCATAATTAAAATCAACTACTCACAATAACAGCAAAAATCAACAAGAAAACTAACAGTAACGGATTAATAATAACAAAAAACTAAGTAAATACGGCAACGAAAAAATAAGTAGTTATCACTTCGAACGCAATCCAAACAGGAATGAACTAGTTCACAAAATGGCGGACAAAATATTGACAACGGCGGTGCTGAATGCTTTCCTGTACTACGAAACACGCAACGACAGCTGTTGTCGACCCACTGACGCCATTACTGCGTACGTGTGATAAGTACAGAGATAATAATCGCTCGCTATCGCAATGTACCTAACTCAGTAATGGTCCGTTTGTTTACATTCTTTATCTCGTCTCGTTGGCCTGCCTTACTTTAGTATAAAAAACAACAACCATTTTGTACAAAACCGAGAAAAGTACTGAACTAAGTACTGAACTATGGTCGGATTTTGGATTTCTTAAGTGTTTCTGTGTTGTAGGAATCCCTACTAATATTACATTAAAAGCGTAAGTGTGTTTGTTGATTTTTCCTTCGTGCAGAAACGGGGCAAGGGATTGGCGTGTTCTTTTTGCATAGATATAATTTATGGGCCGAAAACCGACGAGTTCCTTTTATCCCGAAAAATACTATTGTTGCGGATTAAACAATTATTAGACGCGTGTAAAGCCATGGGCAAAATCTAGGTAAGTAATTTTATGCTGAGTTCAGCATAAAGTAAAAAATGTCACAAGAGTAGGAACCACGTGGTTGCTGAGTGGTTGCTCATAACGCTAACCGCACCATAAGACTAGCAAATAAAAAAAAATTGTATAATAAAAAATCATTACTTACTTATTACCATCTTTGCAGCACGCAGGTGATGCATTCTCCTGTGGGGTAAGGGTCCCACAAGCATCGGTCACACGTGTTACACCAAAACCAAGGACTGTTTAATAATTCCACTATATTGTCTCTATTTTTAAAATTAATTGAAGTTACGTGAACACCTACGTTTGGGTAATGTCTTGGTATTGACAAACGACACTCGCAAACAAACCTTCTCACTAAATGTGTCTCTTCCCAAGGCCAAATAAAGTCCCCTTAACAAGGCCCGTATATTTGTTTTTAATAAGATTTCATCCACATCGAATGGAGTTGGTACCATTATTATAATTAAATTAGACAAATTATGAAACCAACTGTGTTGCACGAGAATAATACTGGAGTAATATTAAGGTTACGATCGACATCGCAAGAAATGCCTTTAAGTGAATCCACTTGAGCAGCAGAGGTGATTTAAAACTAATTTATTAGTTTGACACTTCAGACAAAATAAAACACAACTTGAAATCTCTACGTAATTTTATTTATGTGTAACACTACAGGTTTTTTCTATTTACACCTCTATACCATTATTTTTAAAATCATCCCTAAAACTATAATATTATTACACCAATTTAAAAGCCTACATTAATAACTAACTCCAGTAATAATCAGAACAGTAACTTGATATTTGGACTTAAATTAACTTAATATTTTGTGAGGGCTCCACCTGCAGCTATTACTGCGTCACACCTGTCTCGCATGGAGCTAACAAGGACTCCGCAGAGATCAGAGCCGCGAAACGTGTCCCATACGCGGTTAACATGTGCAACGAGATTGTCCTTGTTGCGTTCGTTGGCATTGTCCCATTTTTGAACCATGACACCCCATAGATTTTCTATGGGGATCAAATCCGGGGAACGGGCAGGCCACGGCACTGTCTGCAGATCTGGCTGTTGCTCAATCCAATGTTGAAACACGCGACTTTTGTGAATAGGACAGTTATCCTGGACAAAAAGGATTTCCGGCACCTCGTCCTCCGGATAAACAATCCTCACTGTGGGAAACATTGTATCTCGCAACAGCTTTAAATAATTTTCCCCGTTTGCCCTTTCCGGTAAAAATACCAACTCACCCGGACCACCTGAACTCATCCAGCCCCACATGTTAACCACGATTCTGCCGGACTGATTATTTGGGATCACGTTTTTCGGGTCGTATCTTGTGTTATTCACACGCCATAAATGCCGACGTCCTACCTGGTTGGACTTAAAAGTTTTTTCATCGGAAAATATGGCGTGAGAAAAATCAAAATCTCTATAGGCCCGTGCGAAACGGACTCTAGCTGCTTTGTGGTCCTCTGTTAAAATTATTTTTCTTGCTGGTTTTCTGTGTCGATAACCGGCCCGAAACAGTGCAGCCCTGCCTGACCGTTGTCAGCGAGCAGTTGTATTGTTCCGCAAATGTTCGCGTCGCCGTAAAAGGCTGCTGTTCATATACATACAGCAACCATTTGCCGTAACCGTTCTGGCGTAAATACAACAAGTGGACGGTGCACCGTAATCGATTCTTGAGGTGGGTAAATTGTCTGCTTGGCTTTTAGTAAGCGGCTATAGCACGGAAAAAAATGTTTACTGGTCTTTCTTATAATTTCATACTGTCCAAGTGTCAAATCGGCATCTACAAACATTTGCAAAGCTTGCATTGGTGTTAAGGAGGAGGCTTGCTTTTTACTAGATTTCGTACGGTAAAATGCCTTTTTATATTTAGTTGCTCGTGTCGGAGTACTGGTGATATCTTTTAAGACATTTGATGCATCTTTTTTACCAGATTTTCCCAGTTCCACTGTCGCAGCATGGACTATGATATCCTTTTAAAAATTAGAACGAAGTTCTTCAGTCTTTCGCCTTTTGCTCCTCTCACTTAAGTCTTCGAACGACTTGGATGGCCGACCTGGCCGTTTTTGTGTCTCAACTACAGGTATTTCGAAAGTACCTTCTAGCCAAGATTGGTTGTGTTTTAGAAAATTAGCTTCTTTATAATGAGCTTTGACCCACCTTTGTTTCAGTTCTGATTTGAAAAGAGCAAAACCATGTTTCAATTTAATAATTTGGTCTTCATTATAATCTTCACATGACAAAAGTTGATGTTTTAGTTAGATAGTTTAGTTTTGCATCTAAACTAGGCAAATTTTCCTTCATCATGCGGTCGAATAAGTATTGTCTAGTCACAATCTTTACTCCTGATGCACCTGCTGAACCTAAAACAAACATACATTGAGTTAAAAGACACTAACAAACATTTCCAATTTTATACGAAATTTCGCTACATATCTTTAATCCCTCAAAACTATATTTATCCGGAAATATCCGGACACGATTTTGATTCTAGTTCTAAGGAAAAGGATCATATAACAACCTGTAATAATAACCATAGCCCGATCTACCCCGATACATAAACAAAAACACTAGTAAAGAAAAGATATTGAAGGAAATCAGGGTACGAAAAAGACATTTTTTATAAGTTGAAATAATAATGTTGTTTTGTAGTTTACCATAACTTTATTAATGTAATTTGTAAGTTTCTTACCTTCTTGATTAGAAGATTCTTTAAATTTGTAACAAGAAACTGTTAACATAAAAAATAACTTGGGAATTTCACTGAATAAAGCACGCTGCCGAGAACAGATACGTACACTAAGTGAAACGGTTCAATTCCGACTGACGCCGCGGGTGCGCGTTGCGCATTAGCAGGTAGAAAAGGGACGGGTTCTGTTCACGGGTTAGTCCTTTGTTCGGGGAACCGGTTTTTATGAATAGTATTGTTATTTTGATATTGGGACTTTTGGCCGCGTAGATCGTGCAAATACGATTCTGTGCGGTGGCGTGGTCGATCGTTGATGTGTCCTTCGCTGCCATAACGTGTTGTCCACCTCCGGACGGTGTTTCTCTGTAAAAAAGGCATAGAGTGAGAAATAGGCCAGTTAGTCAAAACCAGAGAAAGCAAAACATTGCGTTCCCATGTTTGAATGAAACATCTGTTCAACATTGTGACAAAAAAAGGTTAGGGCCAATAAACATGGTTCTGCCGGAAGGCCGAAATGCAATTTACTTTTAAGGTTTTGCAACAAGATTCCTCAAGATATATTAGAGTTACCTCCGATCTGGTTTAAAAATGTTTTGAGCACCCACTGTGCAAAAAAGCCTACTATAACATCATCAAGGATTATTAATTAGAAGACAAAGTTGTCTAGTATTAAACAGTTGATTAATGTTAATGGATATTTAGAGGACTATTGTATCATTGTTCAACACATTTATGATTAATATTTTTTAAGCGGAAAATTCTGTTAATTAAGTTTTAACTTTTTAGAAAACAATAAATGTGGACTTTCTTTATTAGATTTTTCTCCACATAATCTATTGATTGTGAAACTAATAACTTTGACGTTCATTCAATAAAAACTTATGGTCTTATTATAAAAACTCGATTTCTCAAAACACTTCAAAAACGCCGATTAAAATAGTCTGTGGTGGAGATTTTACAGAAAAAACATGTAGCCACAGATTAAATAAACAGAGTTGTAGGCCGACTTGCACCACTTTCTTAAATGTGGCTTAAACAGCATTTAACTGAAATTCTTCATACAAAAGTCGATTTAAATGGCGACTTAAGCGTGATTTAAAAAATTGTGCAAGCTGGCCTTAGATTGGTATTGGAAGCGTGTTTTTATAAATAAGGCCGTTTGTTTTATAATGAATAAAAATATTTTAATTGAATAGAATTAGTGTAGGTTACTTACCGACATGAGTAGTCCCTCTGCTATCTAACTGATATTTTTTCCATCCTCGTGTAACACGATTATACGACCACGTTCCACCATATCTAAATTTCTATGTACACTCATAATTGAGTTGGATTTAAATTCACACACGTTCAACAGGGAGGACATGCAAGATGTAACTGACGAAAGTCTTACTTTAAAGTCATAAAACAAATGGTTTTTGGAAGTCGACAAAAACTAAACAAAGCCCAGGGGGCGGGACCAACTAAGATCGCCACGAGCAAGCTGCAAGCCAAAAAGTTTTGTGGTGACACAATAGGGCAACGTCAGCTATTTGACAGCGCGCGGACAAGCGGGGACAGGAGAGTCGCCAGTGGCCCGTATTGCGTTGCCCCATCAGTCTTTTCCCTAACTTTATTCGTGGGGAATAAAATTAGTAAGTGGCAAGTATTGTTTTAATAATAATTCCCGATCAACAAACAACCTTTTACAACAAAGAGACCAAACAGTGCTAAAGTGGTGACCCCGTTAACAACAGTGACCTTCAGACATTAATTACCAGATATAATATTTTTTCGCGGGCGGCTCACAGGACCTGACGAGGCGTACTTTAAGAAGTGTGTAGGCATGGAAAACTCTCTCAACCAGGCCGGCCCTTCAGGGGCTGGTCAGGCCAAATCAGTGGTGGACGTGGTGTCAGTGCAACTCAGAATACCCGAATTTTGGAGCGATATGCCTAAACTGTGGTTCGCGCAATTCGAGGCCGTAATAGCGCCACAAAAACAAGCCGACAGCGTGTAGTTCGACATGGTTATCGCCAAGCTAGGCAGAGACGCATTTAGACAAGTAGGCGATTTAATTGGAAGTGCGGCGGAAGTACGAGTTTACGAAATTTTGAAGAAGCGGCTGTTAACTATTTATGAGGAAAGCGCGGATACGCAGTTTCAGCGCCTTGTGGGGGAAATGGAACTAGGGTCTCAGAAACCATCACAATTACTGAGAAAAATGGCGGAATTAGCTAAAAATTCGGACATACCTGATAATGCATTAAGAAGATTATGGATCAGTAGGCTGCCAGCCAATGTAAGAGCGGTCCTCGCGGGGAGCGAAGACACTAAGCTTGAGAGGATAGCAGTAATCGCGGACAGAATAGTGGAAAATCTAGGCAACAGCAGCGTGGCCGCCGTATCAACGCAGGAGAGCCCGGAAGCACAGCGTACCGAAACGAAGGAAGAGCTGCAGACCGCTGTAATGAAGGAATTGCTGCAGCAACTCCAGGCCTTGCGAGTGGAGGTTGAAGAAATGAAGACTAGAGGACGCAGCAGTAACAGAAGCAGCGGGCCTTGGAATCGTCAAAGGACGGTTTCAAGGGCGAGGTCAGCAGCACGACGCGATCCAGGGTGGTTGTGTCGTTATCATTATCGTTTTGGGGAAAAGGCCAGATCATGTGAGCAACCTTGCAATTGGGCCCAAAATCCCAAGCCGTCGGGAAACTAATGAAGGTGCAGTCGGAAACGGTGGCGGAGTGCACTTTCGGCAACCACCGTCTAAGTGTGAGAGACTTAAAAAGTGGAATGACTTATCTAGTGGATACGGGTGCTAATGTGTCGGTCGTGCCGTTAAGCGCAGTGAAGTTAAAAGATCGTCGAGAATGTGAGTACAAGTTATTTGCAGCGAACAATTCGGAAATTAAGACATATGGTATAACAACTTTGCAGCTTAATCTTGGTTTGCGTAGGGTATATGAATGGCCTTTCATAGTTTGTCACGTAAATAAACCTATCATTGGAGCAGATTTCTTAAAACAACATAAATTAATTGTAGTTTTAGCCAACGGTCGTTTGATTGACGATTTGACTAAATTAGCAGCGGCCGGGGCGATAATTAATCACTCCGGGTTGACCGTCACCAGTATACAAAATAATAATCCTTTTCGTGACTTTTGGAAAAGTACTCTAGTATCACTAAACCAATGTCCTTTACGGAACCAGATAGTCACAGCGTAAACCATCATATCGAGACGACTGGGCCGCCAGTTTTCGCCCGAGCAAGACCGTTACACCCGGAACGATATAAAAAGGTAAAAAATGAATTTAGGGTTATGCAACAATTAGGAATCTGTAGACCATCTAAGAGTCCTTGGGCGAGCCCGCTGCACGTGGTACCTAAAAAGGATGGCCAGATCAGACCGTGTGGGGATTATCGGGCCCTGAATGCCGTTACAAAGCCGGACCGATATCCCATTCCTAGACTACAGGATTTCACATACATACTAGCAGGTAAAAAGATATTCACTTGATTGGACATTAACAGGGCATACCACAACATAGCGGTAGTGAAGGAGGACGTGGAAAAGACAGCCATCATAACACCTTTCGGGTTTTACGAGTTTCCAAGGATGACCTTCGGCCTTCGGTACGCTGCGCAAACCTACCAGCGTTTCATGGATAACACGGTTCTACCAGGTATAGATTATGCGTTCTGTTATATCGACGATATAATAGGGGTTAAAGTATGAAATTGCCGTTTTATTGCAATAGGTTCTTTGAATTGACATAGAATCTTCATGGTTTGAGGTTTTCGAATGAAACTTTTTTCAAATGGTTTCTATGATGTTCTTTTTTTAAAAAATGTGAAACATTTTAATATCGACTTTCAATTGTTTTTGTTATTCAATTTAGACAAGAAAGATGGATACTGCGAAAATTCGAGTGATTATGAGGCACCCATTTTTCGTATTTTTTTATTTTATTGATTTGACGCAAGTGAGTCAATATTGTGGGTAAGGTAACGTTAAACCATGCCGCTAATTCCTGGGTAGTTTGACTAGGGTCGGCTTCCACTATCTCTCTTAATTCATCGTTATTCACCTGTGTGGGCGGTCTTCCTCGTGGCTCGTTCTTTAAGTCGAAATTTCCACCACGACAGCGTTTAAACCAAAATCGCACGGTGCGTTCATTAGTAGACCCCTCTCCAAACGCAGCATTGATATTGCGGGCTGTTTCTGCCGCGTTAGTTCCGCGTCGGAACTCGTATTCAAAAATCTTTCGAATTTTCGCAGAATTCTATGTCAATTCAAAGAACCTATTGCAATAAAACGGCAATTTCATACTTTAACCCCTAATATTAATCGCTAGTGAAAACCACGAGCAGCATCGCCAACATCTTGAGGACATTTTTCAGTAGGCTACAAAAATACGGGTTAACAATCAATATGGCGAAATGTAGTTTCGGTCAGCCAGAAATAGGTTTTTAAGGCTACAAAGTTACAACACAGGGAATTAGCCCGCTTGAAAGCAAAATTGAAGTTATTCAAAGGTACCCTAAACCGGAAACAGTCGAACAACTGCGAAGATTTTTAGGTATGGTCAACTTTTATAGAGCACATCTAAAAAACGCAGCGGAAACTCTAGTTCACCCAACGGAGACCGGTTCATTGTCTACGTATTATGTGTGATGCGTCAAATACTTGTATAGGAGCGGTGTTGCAAGTAGAAATTGATGGTAAAAAGCAACCTATGGGATACTTTTCCAAAAGGCTTTCGATCACTGAATAGAAGTACCTACAGCACATACGATAGGGAGCTATTAACAATTTACTCGGCAATCGTTCATTTTCGTCGATTGGTTCAAGGCAGGGATCTAACAATATTTACAGATCACAGACCCCTTGCGTTTAAAAAAATCGGTACGGATCACGAAACACCTAGGCGGGCGCGGCAGTTATTATATTAGGGGTTAAAGTATGAAATTGCCGTTTTATTGCAATAGGTTCTTTGAATTGTCATAGAATCTTCATGGTTTGAGGTTTTCGAATGAAACTTTTTTCAAATGGTTTCTATGATGTTCTTTTTTTAAAAAATGTGAAACATTTGAATATCGACTTTCAATTGTTTTTGTTATTCAATTTAGACAAGAAAGATGGATACTGCGAAAATTCGAGTGATTATGAGGCACCCATTTTTCGTATTTTTTTATTTTATTGATTTGACGCAAGTGAGTCAATATTGTGGGTAAGGTAACGTTAAACCATGCCGCTAATTCCTGGGTAGTTTGACTAGGGTCGGCTTCCACTATCTCTCTTAATTCATCGTTATTCACCTGTGTGGGCGGTCTTCCTCGTGGCTCGTTCTTTAAGTCGAAATTTCCATCACGAAAGCGTTTAAACCAAAATCGCACGGTGCGTTCATTAGTAGACCCCTCTCCAAACGCAGCACTGATATTGCGGGCTGTTTCTGCAGCGTTAGTTCCGCGTCGGAACTCGTATTCAAAAATCACTCGAATTTTCGCAGTATCCATCTTTCTTGTCTAAATTGAATAACAAAAACAATTGAAAGACGATATTCAAATGTTTCACATTTTTTAAAAAAAGAACATTATAGAAACCATTTGAAAAAAGTTTCATTCGAAAACCTCAAACCATGAAGATTCTATGTCAATTCAAAGAACCTATTGCAATAAAACGGCAATTTCATACTTTAACCCCTATTATATAAGTGAATTTACTAGTAACATTCAACATGTAAGCGGACACGATAACGCAGTCGCTGACGCGCTATCTCGGGTAGTCGAAACAATAGTATGTTCAGCCGGAATAAATTACGACGAACTGAGCCAAGCGCAAGAGAGAGACGATCAAATTTCACGCATGTTATCGGAACAACCGGCAGTGTCAAACTTAAACGCGTTAATACACCTTTGAGTAAAAAACCCATCATTTGTGACGTGTCGCAGGGAAACACCAGACGGGTCTCCCACCTCAATCAGAAAAGGAGTGTTTGACGCATTGCATAACATTAGTCACCCAGAGGTAAGAGCAAGTAGGAAATTAATTACAAAAAGATTCTTTTGGCCCGATATGAATAAACAAATAGGAGAATGGGCTAAATGTTGCATTCAGTGTCAAAAGGCAAAAGTTCATAGGCACACGGTTTCGAACTTAGGCAGTTTCTCACCCGCACAAAGATTTGAACATGTAGATATAGGCCCCCTGCCGACTTCACAGGAAGGTTATAGATATTGCGTAACAATAATAGACCGTTTTACGCGGTGGCCCGAAGCGATACCTACAGTAGACATTAAAGCAGAGACGATAGCGGCGGCGGTGTACGAGGGATGGATCTGCAGATTCGGTATCCCGGTAACGCTTACCAGCGACCAGGGCCGACAGTTCGAAAGTGATATTTTCACACACTTAATGAAAATGTTAGGCATCAAGAAAACTCGTACCACAGCATATCTCCCGCAAAGTAACGGAATGGTAGAAAGGTTCCATCGTTCCTTAAAAGCAGCTATTAAAGCCCGGTTAATCGATAATCGCTCATGGGTTGACGACTTACCGACAGTTTTGTTGGGACTTCGAGCGGTCCAAAAAAGTGACAGTGGAATCAGCGCGGCAGAATTAGTGTTAGGAAAAGTATTGAGCTTACCAGGAGATTTTTTCGCGGAGTCAGACAGTCCACAGTCGAACGATTTTACCTACGCAGAAAATCTAAAACGAATAATAAGTAATATCAAACCCAAGTCAAGAGCGGATAGCGATAAGCGAAAAATCTTTGTACACAAAGACCTGTTTACATAGTCATGTTTTCGTCAGAAATGACATGGTACAGGCACCACTTACACCAGCTTACAGTGGGCCATAAGTAGAAACCCAGGTCATAAGTAGAAACCCAAAATATTTCTTGGTCAAACTAGTAAATCGTCAATCAAACGTGTCAGTTGACAGGCTTAAACCAGCATATATATTAGATGCTTCAGATAGTGAGCCTTTAGTATCAACACAAAAGGACAAAAATGTACAAGTTGATAGAACAATTACCGGCGATCCAAAAACGCTACCGCCTGTGGTTAAAACCACGCGCAGTGGTCGAGCTGTAAAGCCACCGGTGCGTTTTCTTTGTTAGTACGTTAAGTTCTTAAAATATAGTATAATACAATTATAAGATTAAAAAATTATCATTTCTTTTCCAACTCTCGGCTATTAACGTTTATAAAATGGGCTGGGGCCAAAGCAAGGAAGAATCATCCAACAAAAACATAGCCATCGCGGAGGTACAGACTATATCGGGGCAGTTTGAGTCAAAATTGAATTGGGTCGGAATCGGACTCCTTATCATTGGAAGCATTTTATTGGTTTTACTTTGCTATGGAATTCGGGTAAGGTGCAAACAACGCGCGCAATCATTGTTAAAAAAGGTCGTGGTCGAGTTACCACCCACGGCAGCCCGGGTGCAAGGGGCACCGGCGCAGACAACGCAGCAACATTCCACGTAATAGGGGTTAAAGTATGAAATTGCCGTTTTATTGCAATAGGTTTTTTGAATGAGGGATTTTTCTGACAGCTAAGAAAAGTAGTTCCAAATTAGTCAGTAGATGGCATTTTCAAGTGAGGGTTTTTGTTTTTTTAATGGGACTTGCCCCAGTTTATTCTGTGGTCTTTCCTCTTTTCTTTTGGATCTTGCATTTATAATTGTGATTGGACTTTGGGCAACTTTGGGTGCTAAAATCATGGAAAAAACGTATCATCATCCTTGTGTTGTTAAAACATGTAAAAAAATTGGTACACACCATTTCCCTACCAATGAACATCGAAGACTACAGTGGCTTCAAGCAGTCCAACAAGTAAAGCCTGGTTTGACCATAGGAAAGCATTCCAGAATATGCTCAGGTCACTTCAAGCCAACTGATTTTAATAGGACACCATTGTCTTTGTTACAGTCAGGTAAGTTTATTATTTTTATTACTATTCTGCATAACCTGTATCTTTTAACGTAAGATTGATTTTTACATAGGGAAATTTAGATTATTTATAATCCAATCTTTTTATTAAACACTCCTGTTTTTTACAGATAATGCTCGAAGAACCTTGAAAAAAACTGCTATTCCTTCAGTGTTTTCGTGGAAAACCACTCCATCTCAGCAAACTCCATCAACATCTGAAGATCTAAACTTGCAAACTCTTCACTTGACTGAAGCTGTCAAAACTTATGCCCGAAGTAAGTACCCATAATTTAAAGCCACTACCTACTTTAATTTCCTATTATGCGGTTCACCTGGCAGGCCTGTGAAAAATGCAGTTAGTCTTGCTAGGTGCATGGCAATACCGTGCAGGGTTCATATTGTACTGCTAGCTTGTCTTGTATAGCAGAAGAGCTTAGACAGGGAGCTTATTGAAATAAGAGAATAACAATAAATAATAGTAGCTTCCATACAACAAAATCATTTGTTCTAGTCCCAAACTTGGATAATATATTGTTTTCGTTTCTTTGCAGCTCCTCCAATATTATTTGTAGAAGAGCAACACAATTTGTCCACATTAGATATTAAGTCAAATGAAGATCCGCTACGTTTAAGTGAGGAAAATGCAGAATCTGTCCTTGAAACTTCCAATGAGGCTATGAAAGAAAACATTGAAGTGGAACTGGAAACTTATTTTGCAGAAGAGTTAGAGATTCCTCAAGATCAAGATTTGGTGTTGCAGGAGGGATCATCAAGTGACACTGTGTTAGATGATAAGTCTGTACAAACTGAGGAATCTAATGTTGCCAGTTTTACCATTCGGTTATACAAAAACAATGATAAAGCTGTGCACTTTTTCACTGGTCTCGAGAATTAAAAAAAAATGAAACTTGTATTTGACACCTTAGGGCAATGTGCACATAATCTTAAATATTTTTATGATCAGCCTCCTCCAGGATTAGATGCTTTTGAACAATTATTTATCACCCTCTTAATTTTACGGAGGCATAAACCATTTGAAGAAATAGCAATGATGTATCAGGTAACAATTAAACAAATTTATAACATTTTTATCACTTGGATCCGGTTTATTTCCCTGCAATGGAAAAACTTGGATTTGTGGTTAGATAAAGAAAGTGTGAAAGCATACATGCCTTTAGATTTCTATGACAAGTATCCATCGACAAGGGTTATTCTAGATGCCACTGAAATTCCAATTAAAAACCTAAGCTACACATTGAAGGTCCTTATTGGAATCACCCCTAGTGGCTTCATTAGTTATGTGTCTCCATGCTATGGCGGCTCTGCCACTGATAGGCAAGTTATAGAACGCAGTTCTATACTTAGTAGATTTGACAATAATGATGAAATAATGGTGGATAAAGGCTTAAATGTTCAAGACATATTTGTACCCTATGGTGTCAAAGTAAACATGCCATCATTTTTCAGAAAATGAAATCAAATAGGACCGCAGACACTTAGTTCAAACAGAAAAGTGGCAAGCAAAAGGGTGCATGTAGAAAGGGTCATTGGCTTATTAAAAACTTTTAAGATATTGACTCAACCTTTAAATCAAACTGAAATTGTGTTGGCAAGCGACATCGTATTTATATGTGCAATGTTAGTAAATTTTCGGTCTAATTTAGTTAATAAATATGCTTAGTAAATGAAGTTTTAATATGAACATGGAAAGGAACAAGAAAACATTGAATGTGTCAATCAAAACTGTAAGGACAATCTAGACAACCTGATTGAGTTCTCCATCACCTTGATATTATAATAAATAAGGTATTGGTATTTTGTTGGATATGATAAAAGTTTATTTTCTTTCATACTTCTCTATGTCCTGTGTTCTAAGAATAGTTAATAAAACCAGGTCATGGGAAAATTATTTTTTATTATACAAAAATTTGTTGACAACAGCTACCTTAAAATAATCATTGTAAAACAATTTTAATTTTTCAACCATGCTTTCAATAAAGCAGTTGTCCCTTTCAATCACCATCACCAGAAAATCACTTAATAAATAGATGCAAAAGTATCCCTGGATTCTTCCAGTGCACATCATTTGCCCTTGGATTTGGTAAAAATAATCATGGTTTTCATTTAATTTGAGTAAACCTGTTTTTTCACAAAGATATATATAATTTACATTTTCAGGGGAAATTTTTTGATTACGTGCTGTGTATGGACACTTGACTTCCAGCACACATGTTTCACCAACTAACCTGTCTGGTGTGGATGCTAAAAACTGAAGTTCCTGGTGTATTATAATCCCACATTTGGTTGTAGGCAGGTTTGTTGCCAATTCGAAATGGCGCACAGCTTGGTCTTCATATTTAAGACCATGTTGGATTGGTGCTGTTGACACATCCACATTTGTTACCAATGTTTTTGCCAGTTTTTTCATATTATTCAAGCTGGCTTTCACTATCTTTCCATAGTTTGAACTATGAATTCTGGTGAGGCGTTCCCTTTTCCACAACTTTTTATTTTTTTTAGTCTTTTCCTCAAGTGCCAGAATTCCTTCTTCTGTAAGGCGCATGCTCTCTAAGAACGCCTCTTCACTTGTTTTTTGAAGATAATCATGGTCTCCAAAAATGCTGGGTTTTTCCGCAGGTTTTAACATCTGACCCATAGGCATAGGAGCTGTGGATGTGTCATTGGACTGCCCAAAAAAGTTTGCAATTTTCATTTTAAAATTATTACAATAATCTCCTTTAGTTTCTGCTGTTGGTCGTGGGTCAAACATTGCCATTTTCTTGTAATGTTCGTCTTTGAATTTAAGCCTTATGTCTTCAGCCTTGAAAGGCTCCCCAGAATGTCGTGTGTTTGGCTGATGAAATGTTTGTATATTGCTTGTAACACTTGATTTCACTTTCATTGTTTTGTTTTTATTCCAATCTATAATAGCAAAGATCACCACCAAAACATGCTTACATTGGGAATATGGTCCCATCCCAGCAGCACATTCACACTGCGCCTCTAATATCTGGTGATATTTCACTTTGATGGTCACATTATAAGTGATGTTTTTCCTCATCTCTGAACCAACCATTCCGGTAACATAATTTTCTGTATCCACTGTGGCTATACGGCATGACATTAGAAAATATTCTTGGTACATGTTGCGAGATGTTATTTTGTCGACCCTTTCTATAATCTGGCAAAACAACTCCAGGTCCTCTGTACTCAGTGCTGGTATTGCAGAGGAACTGGTGACGTCACGGAATTTTTCAGGGGTTGGTACTATAATTTTGTAAGCTGATTCGGGATCAGATACAAGAGGCCCAAAGAGCTTGTCGTAATCCTCAAGTCTGCAACAATGAAAAAGATAGTTATTAAATGTAAGGACCTAAATATGTAGGTACTTATAAAATACCATATAATGGTAACAATTCGTCAATGAAGGCTATATCAATCTCGAGCGAAATAGCGAGCGACCAGATTAACAGTTAGGCTGTACTGCACGCAATGCTCAACTACATAGTTAATAACCATGATTACACTTATATGTCGCAATATGATAATACTGCCGATTGTATACCTACTCTTTATGACTTAGATTTTGGTGTGCAATAAAGCGTTCTCTATCTATCTATCTATGAAATGGTCAATAAGTGATATTGATGCAGAAACAAACTCTACATACCTCTGGACGAGCGTCGCTTTCTTTCCAATAAGTCTTGCATTGCGTTTTCTGAGCTCGTTTTTTAGGTCTGTCACAGACCAAGAACCGTAATCTTTTCTCACGGATGATGGTAAACTCATCATGAGATCGAAGTCCAATAAACAGGCAGGGGTCAATCGTAAGAGCAAGCAAACGTCCAGGGTGCACGCGAAGGTCAATCGAGTTAAGAAGCCAGAACAGTCCAAAAAAAAAAGCCAGGGTCGTCGGAATAATAACAAAACAGAGGAGAACAGGAGAACAGAACATTCGCGTAACCACAGGAGAAACCAAATGACGTTAATCAGTTGATCACAGATTCCTTCCAGTCGATGAAGTCACAGAACAGCAATAAAGTTTTTATCTGTGGCAAGCAATAAGAAAAAAAGGTAAACCCTTGCGATCAAGCGCCATCTCATCGTAGCTTTTAGAACTATCTTTTTTTTTAATAGCTGTCAGAAAAATCCCTCATTGACATAGAATCTTCATGGTTTGAGGTTTTCGAATGAAACTTTTTTCAAATGGTTTCTATGATGTTCTTTTTTTAAAAAATGTGAAACATTTGAATATCGACTTTCAATTGTTTTTGTTATTCAATTTTGACAAGAAAGATGGATACTGCGAAAATTCGAGTGATTTTTGAATACGAGTTCGACGCGAAACTAACGCGGCAGAAACAGCCCGCAATATCAATGCTGCGTTTGGAGAGGGGTCTACTAATGAACGCACCGTGCGATTTTGGTTTAAACGCTTTCGTGATGGAAATTTCGACTTAAAGAACGAGCCACGAGGAAGACCGCCCACACAGGTGAATAACGATGAATTAAGAGAGATAGTGGAAGCCGACCCTAGTCAAACCTACTAACCTCCTACCAAAAAAATTGGTTGTTGTCGGTCCTAAGCCCGTGAGAGTAGGAAGGGAAATCTAAAATCATCTGTTTCTTGTGTTGTTATTGCTGTTTCTTGCACTCGGTGCCAACTTGGCAACGGTGTCTCGGTCTTTTCCCATTGCGTGCGTGTCGCAGCACCTTCAATCTTAGGTTATTCCTATTCAAACCCTAAAAATAAGTTTTATTTTTATCGACGGTTTCCTTCAATATGGAAGACTGCGAGTAGACTGCATTAGCCGGTAACATGAATTACTATTTTTTCTTTAAATCTGTATAGCTCACGGAATGTAGTTCTCGTAGACAATCGAGAAATTGATGTTTGATCAAACGGCATTAGGTATCAAGTAGGAAACTCCTTGAGCACTGAAAGTAAGTCTTATTTTTATGAGAAGCTCTGCACCTGCCATGAACCTTGTTGGCCTGGCTCCGTGCACGATTCGAGGATATGGAAAAATTCAAAGGTTAGAGCACAATTTCAAAACAAATCGAATGTTGTTCTACTTGGTGATGATGGATATGGTATAGAGCCATGCCTTATGACTCCATTCAGAAATCCTGCTCCTGGCGCTGAGTTAAATTATAACATACTTTTGAAGAAAAAGAGAGTAATAATAGAACGGTGTTTTGGCCAACTCAAACGCCGGTTTCCTATATTACAGTATGTTTGTCGTGTTAAATTGGAAAATGTGCCTAAAATCATCATTGCCTGTGTCGTTCTTCACAACGTTGCAAAATCTTTAGGAGATCCAGACTTTGAGTTACCTGGAGAGGTGCCAGACGAACATGAAGAAAACTGTGACAACAACGAACTTCATCTTCGTCATCAAGGACAAGAAATAAGAAGAAACTTGATCGATATCGAGGAGTTCAACTGATTCGTTATTTTCAATCTCAACAACAGCGTTTTGGAATGTGGACATATCCGTTTGATGATTTTCAAAATAACAACAAATATTCTTCAAAATTCTTTCGGTTTTCTTTGCAGAAATGAAAATTTTTCTTGCCCCAAAATCTTTTATAAAGTTTTAGGTGTCTCTATCTTTATAAGAATTTTCTTGAAGTGTTGATTTATCTTCTTTTGGTTTTTCAATATGTTTACTTCCTTTACCCAGACATTTTTTGTAGATGATGGCTTCAGAGTTCCAGGGACATAAGCCGGTAGTTCTGAATCCATTTATCACCGTTGTATCTTTGACGCCAACCTCTAAAGCCTCCTTTAAGACAGGTACAAAATTGTTCTTTGTGAGAGTCTCCAAAGGGTGATCCCTCCTCCCTTTCAGGACACTTTCTTTCCACGCATTTTTGAGAAGTATAAAGGCTGACACGTCGGCTGGCTGAAGTATCCGCGTGGTATTGATTTCACCCACCAATCTATCTGGTGTGGAGGCCAAAAACTGATTATTTTTATCGACTGTGATGCCTCATTTAGTTGTTGCCAGCTTAGTCAATAGCTCAAATTGCCGCACTGCTTCATCTTCATATTTGATGCCAGGTTTGATCGCTGGTGTCAATACATCTACATTTTTTACTAATCCATTAGCCAGTTTTTGCATAACATTAGAGCGTGCTTTAATAATCTTTCCATAATTAGAGCTATGGATGCTTGTGAAGCGTTCTTTTTTCCCCAGCTTTTTATTCGATCTTGATTTTTCCTCAAGTCCAAGAATTTCCTCTTCGGTGAGGATCATTCTATCTAGGATGCCTCTTCAATTGTTTTTTCCAGATAGTCACTATCCCCAAAAACGCTGGCTTTTTTGGGGATAATGACGTTCTTCCTCATTTCTGAAGCAACCACTCCCCTTACAAAATTGTCAGTGTTCACTGTGGCTATACCGCATGGTTCTCTTCATACGTATTGTGAGATGTAGCTAGATCATCCCTTTCAGTCATCTGACAAAATAACTCCATGTCCTCTGTGCTTAGGGTCGGCATTGCTGAATCACTAGTGACATCGCGGAAACGTGGAGGCGCTGGTACAATAATTTTGTACACTAATTCCGGATCCATCACAACAGGTCCGAAGAGTTTGTCGTAATCTTCAAGTCTGCATCAATAAATAGGGTAGGTGCAATGTAGCAATACATAAATATGAACTATCTATAGTGTTACGACGGTGGATAAGATGTAAAACTTTGAACGCGTTTTTCCGTGCCTTGGAGGCGTTTTCAGCAGGCTGAAATGCCTGTTTCAGAGGGTGCTCTGTCACATACTAGTTTATCAAAATGTCACCCAAGTTACCATGGTTTTCAGGCGCCTGCAACATGTTTTCAGTCCGTTTCAGGCCACTCTCTATCTAATGATGCCATAACTTGAAAACCCGTTTTCAGGTATTTTCATGACCCCTTACGGGCCTTTGAAGTACATTTCAGTATATGACGAAATTTTCAATAGGAGTGAAAGAGATAGCACTTAGACCTGTGTCGGTCGATCATTTCTTGCGACCTGGGTCGATCGTGACCCATTGGTTAGGCGATTGGATCAAAATGATTCGATCGTTCGATCGATCACCAGATCGGGCAGTCACATGATTCACACGTCAAAATAATGAGATGGTTCGATCGATCACCTGCCGCATATTAATGTACTTGAGGGCTGAGGGTCGATTCTCCGTATTTGTATGTAATGTATGTATAAAGTATGAATGAGGAAATAATTATAACGGCCAAAATAAACTGTAAATACAGCTAATAACTGAAAGCAATTTAAAGCAATAGTTTTTATAAAATGTAAATGGATAGGTATTCATTTACTGCGTACGTACATAACTACCTACGTGTATTAAAAGTTGTTTTTAGGAGGCGTACTTATTATATTAAACATATGAATAAAATGCAAAGGTAATTTATCTACCTTACCGTACCCTTACATTTTATTCATTTGAAAGAAAATTTGCTTGATTGTAAATGAAATAAAGAAAACATTTTCAAACATGTAATAACGGTTTATTAAAAATCTACAAATTATGGTTTAGAAATAAAACATAAGAGGCCTTTTCAGGTTTCAGTGAACTCCTTTTATCAGTGATCGTCATTCCAGCTTTTGAAAATATTCGTTCACATGGAACTGAAGTGGCCGTGACGCATAGTCTGCGCTTCATTAAAGTGTATAAATGAGGGTACAGAAGTCGGCGATCAAACCACCACTTCAACGGATCATCTGTTCGTTTAATGAGCTGTTCGTTGAGGTACTTATCCAATTCTATAATGCTGGCTGCTGTAGGGTTTCTTATTATCTGGCTTTCAACTTCTTTATCAAACACCTCCCACATGCTGGAAGATGGATGTGTATCGCTCTGATTTGCAGGAGGAGCTAACAGCGGTGGCGAGTTTTCATTTTGTGTGAACAAAGCGTGAAGTTTCCTTTCCATCGTTTTCAAACATTGTATGTATTTCTCATTGCTACTAAAAGCGTGCTTTTTGAAGCGGGGCTCTAAAAAGGATACTTCTGCGGCTAATGCATGTGCTTCTATTTCACGAAATCTGTCATTTAGCTGATCTCGTAGAGTCCCCAATAGTTGTACCAATTTAGCAGGACCTCCTTCGGTTAAATACTTATTGACATGCATTTTCATTATCCTTACCAGGACGATTACTTTGTAAATAGAGACTGATTTCTCGGCGCTCATTTCTTCTGTCACTTGATAAAATATTTTCAATACTTCAACACATTTCTGTAGTAGTACCCAATCACCAGGTGTAAGGTTGTTCAATCGGGGTTGTTCTATTGCCAATGTACTTACAACAGCATCTTTTATATTCAGTATCCACGCGAGCATGTTATAGGTTGAATTCCACCTGGTAACTACGCTCTGTTTGAGTTTAAGAGGAGGCAATTCCATTTGAGCCTGCATAGCTCGCAGTCTGTTGTCGGCTGAAGAACTATGTCTAAAATACTGAACTATCGATTTCACCTGATCTAACTGTTCTTTGATTGCGTTCAAACTATGTTGAACCACAAGGTTTACTGTATGGGCAAAACAGGATAAATGTCGCCATGTTGTTAAGTGGACGGCCGCTACAATATTTGCAGCATTATCTGTCACTACTCCGGCTATTTTGTTCGAAATGTTCCAGTTTGATACCTCACTTAACAAGAAGTTTCGTAGATTTTCTGCCGTATGCCGTTCATCGAACTGAGTGCACCCTAACAGAACCGATTTAAGCTCACCATTTGGATTTATGAAATGTGCTGTTAGGGCTAAAAAGCTAACATTACTATTCGAAGTCCAGCCATCGGTAGTGAGGCATATTGCATCAGCTTCAGAAAGCAGCTGTAATACTTTATCTTTGGTGGTTTGGTAAAGTTTTGGTATTAAACTTGTAGATATGGTTTTGCGAGTGGGCAAAGTGTATGTTGGCACAGTCATTTTGAAAAGGGTTTTAAATTCTTCTTCTTCTACAATTGCAAATGCGTGATAGCCTTTGACTATAAATTTCAGAATTTGTTCATCAAGCTGTTTTGATTTGCTTACGGGTAACGGCCTCGTAGACTTGGCATAATTTTCAATTCTGGACTGCACGCTGGCTTGTCTTATTTGTTGCTCACTTGAAGAAGCAAATCCTGTTTCTCCTGCCGATGAAGTAGAAGGAATACTCACATCCATGGGAACACTATTAATATTTAGCCCACTTGATTCGGTAGTTTTTGGGTCAGCGCCTGTTTGTACTGTGGTTTCACGTTGTTGCAGATTAACACATTGAATTGGTTGTTTTATTGGTACCGCCCCATGCAATGTTTTCATGTGTGGAGTTAAATTTCCAGTGCCACCTCCACTATAGCTGATGATTTTCGAACAGTACTCGCATTTCGCCCTGTCTTTATTTATTATTGAAAAATGCTTCCATATATGACTTTTCTTTTTAGCTATATCTGCCATTATTGTACTCAATAAATAATACTAAACTAAGTCCAAGGTCAAAGTAGGTACCTATAATACTTTAAAAGTTTGTAAGAACCACCAGCAGTCCAGCACCACCAGAATATTAGTTAGGTTAGGTTAGGTTATTTATCATGTTAGTAGGTAAGTAAGAGTAAAACCTGTCACCAACCAAACTCGTGCCAATTGCAAAGAAAGTTCTAGAAAATAGTTCCACTTTATGTGCAGGTTAAGTGATGTACAATGCAACACAACACTAAACACCAACATTCACTGATCGACAGCAGTTACCGAACGGGTCGTAGGCGCAGGTCCGCACAGGTCAGAAGGTCACCGGGTAACTGATTGTTTTTTTTTTATTTTGTGAGCCGGCTCGCGACACGCGTCAGTTACAAAGTGTCAAAGGTAATGTGACCTTTCGTAATAAAGTCGTTTATCTCACAAAGGCACCTGTTGAAATCTTTATTGCAAGGTCTTAAGACTTTTAATAATTGTTGCGCTCCATGTGATGAACGACGCGACGCAACTGTCTGCAATCGAGGCGTGTTGGGGAAGTGAGACAGGAAATAACAATATGAGTCGGAAGAAAGTAGGTAGTCTGTTTTGCTGATAAAGTCAAATTTAGTTTTGCGAGCGGCGAGGTTGCGACGGGCGGCGGCGGCGGCGGGTCGGCGCTGTTGCCGCTCCATGCAATTTGCTTGCTTTGCACATTGCTGTTGCCGCTCCGTGCCCAGTGGGTCAAAAACGATCGTATCATTCCTAGAAAGATGATTCGATCACTCGCGAACGTGTTGTAATCGAATCAAAGTGATTCGATCAATCGTGATCGACTCAGGTCTAATAGCACTATTAGAGAGGAATAGCTATAATCCGACCATTCCGGAAAGAAGTGACAGAGACAACACGATCGAGCGAGACGGCAGTATTGTAGAACCGTCCACGACTTGATGGGGTTTTCGAGAACATCTCAAACGGAACATTTAAGGGACGACACGTGCCGTCAGTCAGTTTGACGGACTGGAGAAGCGTGGCTTCAGCGTGGAGTACGTGCGGCCCATCCACGCGAGACACGGAAGGCCCGGCTGCATCTTCTTCGCCCAGGTGGAGAGGACCCCCAGCCCCATCCCCGGTATATATGAGGTGTGCGAACTCCTCAACATGCCGGGGGTGAGGATCGAAGCCTGGCGCGGGAAGAGGGGACCCGCGCAGTGTCATCGGTGCCAGCAGTTCCGGCACTCGTCGCACCAATGCCACAGGCGGCTAGCCTGCGTGCGGTGCGGCGAGGAACACGCCGCCCGGAACTGCCTACGCCCTCTGGAGGACCTGCCGACGTGCGCCAACTGCCATGGCGCACACACGGCGAATAGCACGGAGTGTCCCGTGTTCCGCAAGGAAACGCGGAACAAGAGGGCGGGCACCACGGCGCGCACCACCGCCGTCGCGAAGCCCCCTCCCCCTCCCCGAGCAGACGCCGGGGAGCAGGATGCAGCCGGGTCGCTGATGGCGGCCGCCAACCACCCGGACGCCCCAAAGCCCCCTCGCCGTCGCCGGCGGAAGAGGGGCAAGAAGAACGCCACTCCGGAGGAGCAGCCACAACCCCAACGAGCGCAGCAGCCCGCGCCCGTGGCCCACGGGGCCTCTCTACCAGCGGTCGCCGCCCCGACCCAGGGGAAAAAGGCGAAGCGAGAGAGAGCCCCGGAAACCCAAGAAGGGAAGGACAAAGTCCTCGCGAGGGCCATCAAGGTCCTCCAAGAGGTCTTGGTGGCAATCCAGGATGGCCACAACCCCGTCCCCATCATCCTCAGAGGGATGGCAGACCTCTACGCTTAACGCGCGGGGGCCCTCTGGGGACGGGGACGGGGAAGAGAAGCCGGGCTGCCGCGGATGCTGCTCCCCAAGTGACGTCACCGCGGCCGCCACCCCCCTCGGACTTTCTACCCTGGCGCCGCCGGCTGATGGGCGCCCGCTGGCTCGCTCCCTGGGGCCGCTAGTCGGGCTCGACCTCGCCGGCGGCGTGAAGACGACCTAGACGAGACACCGAAGAGTCGCCGGCTGAGCATCGCCTGCTGGGCTTCTCCCAACGGAGTCCCACCCGGCAGTGCTTGATCTCGCCGGCGACGGAAGAACTTCGAAGACCCCGGACCCGACCACCGGAGCAGAGCTCCACAGCCCAGGACCCGTCCGTCTTAACGGACGGCGATGCTCCCGCGCAGATGGGCCAACGCCCAGAAGCCGCCTCCCCGCCTCGCCCTTCGGGCGAGTCGAGAAGACAACCTCTGCAGTCAGTTTTATTTTGGAAGCGGAAGCGAAACAATATACAAGCGAAGGAAGAAGTACTACGAGAATTATCGGATCACTGCAGTGTGATTAAAAGTGTTTGTTTAGAGAAAAGTGTTGTGAAGTTAAAAATAGTGTGAAAATAAATCCTACTCGTATTCATCGGTTTATAAAGTGCTTTTTCAATCACGAAACCACCCCTAGAACGTAACAATATTTATATAGTATAGGTATACTGCAAAAGTGAAATTGTACACAGAACAAATGAGAACGGCTGAGGGACTTAACAATATTCCAAACTGAGTTTGGAGCTAACAATTTTCACACAAATTACTAAGAGAAATAGAAGGAGTCATAACTTTTGCGGAAAATTTATTCGTTTAAGTCTAATTTACATACCTCTGTAAAAGTATTTAAATTTTTTCCCAGAACATTTCACATTGCGTTTTCGAAGCTCCTTTTTCAGGTCAGATAAAGACCAAGAGCCGTAATCCTTAGTCACTGTTGATGAGCTCCTGACGAAATCGAAGTCCTGTATACTGGACTTCGATTTCGTAGGCAGGGGTCAATCGTAGCGGCAAGCTAGTGTCCAAGTTGCACGCGGAGGTCAGTCGAGGAAAGAAGGTACAGAGGTCCGAAAGAATTGCCAGGGTCGTCGTAATAATCACTAGGAAAACAGGATAACAGTACATTCGCATAACCACAGGAGAAACGGAATGATGACGATGACGGAGATAGATATGTGTCTAGACGGAAAACGTTCGCAGTTCGGCAATGCCTTTATCCAACTACAAAACGAATCAAACAAAACATAGTCTTGCGCTCACGCAAACCAACATGTTCCGTCCTGCTCAGTCTTGCGTGAGTGTTTCCGTGGTGTGTTTTGTTTCTTGCGCACTTGGTAATGATGACTACCTGTGATTTTACAGCAGTTTAGGAATTGAGACCTTCTTGTTAAGAAAAATATGAACCTCTTTAATGTTTACATTAATGCTGATTAATGTAAACATTACTATTTCTTTTCTGTAAATACTTAAAGCAATGTCGCCATATAATTTTTTTTGGCATTAAATAGTTGATAATGTTACAGTTGGTATAAAAATGCTACAAGTGTGGGCCCAAGTTGACATTATTCTTTCAAATCTAAATTATACAGGGTGGATTTTGGAGACGGATCAGTAAGGGCAGGTACCTTAATCGTTATCGTTACAGGAAAACGTTCTTAGTAGACCATCCCCAACTTTTTAAGATATTGTGAAATGCATTCACAGATTTTGGAGAAAAAACAGTCCGCAAAAAAATGCTAAAATACAAAAAAAAAATGCCAATCGATCGTATTTTGTGTGGGGATCAAAAGAATATGGGACCATTCAAGGTTTGAGTACTAGAAATGACAGAAATCGCCAAAAACTTTTTTCATACATTTTGTACTGAAAAACTAAAATCAACTCGAAATTATTCTTTATTTTGGCAATCATATTTCTTATTGTGATCAAAAGACTCTGTAAGTCCAACTGAAATTTAAATACAAAAACTACGGTAGGTCACAGCAACACTGACATCATGTATTTTTAAACACAAACTTAAAAATAGGTGATCTACGAAATAAACTGCTCAAAATAACCGCCGTTTTCGCGAATAGAAGAAGAAGAAGAAGAAGAAGAAAGACATTTATTATACCAACAAGATACATCACAGAAACAAAATAAGCACATAAGTAACATAATATGCACAACACAGAAGGAAGTTTACTCGTTTTTGTACTGAGATAGTAGCAGCCGATAATTTTCTTGGATGCATATTATTAAAAATCCTCGTTAATGCCTTTTTCAGCTCCTGAACACTGTCATAATTCCTTTTGTAGACTTGTCCTCACGAAAAAAAATCGAGTGTTGCGCTTCCGTAAGCTGGGTAGAAAAATGAGAAGATGAGACAAGTACAGTATTTACAAATATTTATTTACAGAAGAATATAATAAGTGGACCGTGGGAAAATAATGGGTTCGTGCCCTACACTGGTTCAGTTGGTTCAGCCCGGAAATGTAGAAAGGTACTCCCCTAGCCTGGACGGGATGACGCGCCGTGTTGCCTCAGTAGAGACGCTGAAGGTAAGCGCCGATCCCTCCGGGAAGCCGCAGAAACTCGTACAAAAGGTGTGAGGAATGGTAGGGCCGGTCAGTAGCCGTAGGGAACCGGGCTTCGTATGCTGTGAGACCGGAAGTTGTTGATCCGGTCTTAAGCTGGACTACGAACCCTGGACATCAAAACGCCCCTATGCATCGCCACCCAAACCGGAAAGCACCAGAAGGGTGTTTGAAGGTGGCGGTACACTAAAATAGGCAGAACGGCGGGAAATTAGGTACCTAGATAGTAAAACACGCAAAGATATTTACACAGTCAATTGCAAGAAATAGATACTTATTGTACGAAACGGAACATCTTTTAGTAATAAACACAACCAGATAATTGTTCACACTCACCCAAAAGCGGGGGCAATCGTCCCAGACTATAAAATATAAATTTTAATAAAATACATATGAAAATAATGGCCGCTAGGGCGAAGAGGCGGCGGAGCAGAGCGCACACCCAACTCCTTCCGTGATTTGCGAAATTTCAATGATTTGCGAGAGCCGAGATGAGTGAACGGAAGAATATTTGAATGCGCGATAAATAATAAATAGAAGCGTCCAAAATAGAGGCTAAGCTCGAGTTATTTTTAGGCGGGAAAATAAAATAAAAATATTAATTTCTTGAGAAAATAACTGAACTTTGAAATTATACAAAAATATATACTTTAGGAGCGTATTTTAAAAGTAAAAGAAATAACGCTACAAGTGGCGTTAGATCGGGGCTGCGAGGTGGCCGCTTAGTTGGACCATGTGTACCTATCCACTATTTCCTGAATTATTTGTTCAAATTTAAACGCGTACGACGGCTGTTATGTGGCGGTGCGCCATCTTGTTGAAAATAAACTTTTCGCAATTCCGTCAGGGGCCATTCATCCAACTGGTTTTCAATATTCTCTAAAATAACCTCGTTATAGAATTAAGAGTGCCTTCATAGTATTCCACCATTACGACACGGTTCGACATTAGAGCACACCAACAGTTAAAAGAAAAACGAACCTGATTGTGGCGTTCCCGAACTCTGAGTGGACCAATAATGATGGTTTCGTCCGTTGTACATGTACTGGAAAAATTGGTTTCGTCAGACCATAATATGTTCTTTAAAAATTAATGATCTCTACATATTTCCCCCTTAGCCACCGACAAAATGTTTTAATGCTCAGCTATACTAAATATATCCAGTTATAAAAAGATTTCACTATCGCGTTGCTATCTACAATTATAACCAATTTATTGCAGGTTAATTAAAATGAGGTAGAGTATTACAAATGCCGCCCACCCCGCAGCAAAAGTAACACCATTTTAAGACAATAAAACTCAGTTTAATATTTCAAAATTTCAAAATCGCTCGGGCAGAGGATAAGTCTCGCTATCCAACGAGGTAACGTAGCCAGCATACTGGGTACCCTTCCCAGAGGCGGCGATCTGGGCGCAGTTTTCTATAGTTAGTTATTTTTAATGATATTGTTTGTAAATGTAAATAGTTATTGGTATAATTACAAAAATATATTTGTTTTTTAAAGAAATACTATCCCGATTTTATTAATTCAATCTGAATTCGCTGCGATAGAAAACCAAAGAAATAACCAAAAATTGGATACAAAGGAAGACAATATATCGTCGTCTAAAAGTGTTAAGCTGCTAACTCCATTTTTATCAGTTTTTAGTTCTTGGTATCGTTGAAAAGAGAAAAAAAAACCCTAAAATACTGTAGAACATGCTAAATCCAAACTAACAAAAAACAAGTCCAATAATATCTGATAACTCCACCATGTCAACTTTTCGCGCGTAAAAGTTGACAACTCCGCCATTTTGTTCGAACGCGCTTGCTATACTTGAGCCATTACAAACGAGCGAACTGAGTCATAAATTATTTTTATCAGACCTCTCTCTCACACTTATAGGCATATCGGAACTCTCGCTCGCACTTCTAGTGTTGTGTGTAACAACAAAAAGGGATTTGTCGATAGTCAATAGTCGGCAAACTAAATGAGGGAATGGTTTAGGAAGTGATGCAAAATATTTTTAATCATGAATGTTGTATTTCTGCTTCTAAAACATACAATATATGCAAATTTTAATCAATTATTGATCAGCTTAGAATATTAATCTATGTCTATGTCATCTTCTGAGCAGTCACTGTCATCTTCATGTAAATTTATTATCAGAGGCTGTATTCTCTGATCTCTTATAATTGCCTTGGCTAAATCTCGATCCTGTAACTCTTCTGCATGCCTCACACATTTGACCCAGTCATCTTTAGATACATTTTCGATAGCTTTATGTAGAAGGATCTCGACGTCTGCTACTTTGAAGGTATTATTTTTGATGCCACTTCGCCCTTTACTTGTGCCCATACCAATTCAATGGGATTATATTGGCAGTGATACGGTGGCAGCCGAATAACTTCGTGGCCGTGCTCAATTGCCAGTTGGTCAATGGCATAAATCTTTTTTGGGTTGCTTTGTTTTACTTTCATTATTAATTCTTCTTTTATGTCGGCATTCGAAAATGCAATGCTTTTCTTTTTGAGCCATTCCTGTATGTTATTTTTTTTCCAAGACATTGTTGGTATTGCTTGAAATGGTAGCTGGCATTATCTATAACGATAACGGATGGTTCCTTCAAAACTTGTAAAAAGTCCTTAAACCACACCATATATGTTTCTGCATTCATTTCAGTGTTGTAATCGGCGTCATTGGATTTCACAGCTCTAAAAACTAATTTTGCTACTTGCTCTACCGGTGAGCGTGATAAAAAATCAGCTGGGTTCTCTGCAGTCCTTATGTGGCGTATGGTATAATTGAAAGCCGATAAAAAAATGGCATAGTGTTGGAGCCTCTTAGCAGCCATTTTTGGTATTCCCTTGGTTGGTCCAAATATGTGGACTAAGGCAGAATTATCCGTTTCCAACTCAAATGTTTGACCATAGGTATAATTGTAGAATTTAGTTATACCAAAAATGATTGCTAATGCCTCTTTATCAATTGCTGTATATTTTTGCTCAGCATCACTTAACTTTCGACTGGCACTGGCTTTGCCGCACCTTGTTCGTCGCGGTTAGACAAAATCGCTCCTAGCCCAACGTTAGATGCGTCACATGTCAAAATCAGAGGTAGTTTTGGGTTAAAATGTCGCAAGCCGTCTACTTTGGCGTTCTTCGTTCACATTGAGATGTCCACTTAAATTAATTTTTTTTGTACAATCATACAAAGGGGCCAGTACTTGTGCCATATTTTTCAGAAATCTACCTATAGAATAATAATTTACCTTTCCTAGAAAAGATTTTAACATTGTCAAATTCGTTGGTGATTGTGTTTTTAACAGAGGTTCAATATTTTCCTTATTAACTTTAACTCCTTCCTTATCAACACGATAACCGAACACATTTATGTGTTTTGTGAAAAACTTACATTTTTCAACCTTTAGTTTGAACTCACTTTTTTGTAGCCTTGTTAAGACTAAACACAGTGTGTCCATTGTTTCTTTTAAATTTTTGCCTGCTATAAAAATATTATCAATAAATACAACTGTATTTGGTATGTCACATAACTTTATGCTCATCAAGCCTTGGAAAGAATCCGGTCCCGTACTCATTCCATATGGAAGATATTTATACTTATAGGTCCCTACCTCCGTGACAATTGTGGTACAGTCTTGTGACTCTTCAGACAGAGCCGCTTGTAAGTATGCTTCCTTTAGGTTAAGCTCGCAGAAATATTCTCCCCCACTCAGGGTATGCAAAATATCTTCTATGTGGGACAGGGGAAAATTATCCACTTCCAAATGGGGGTTTACCGTCAATTTGTAATCTCCACAGAGCCTCACAGAGCCATCTGGCTTCATAATTGGAACTACTGGGGTACCCCATAGATTTTGAATTAATTAATCGAGAAATTTCATCTCTTACCTTGTCTCGAAGAGCATAGGGAACTCTGCGTACTGGTAGACATTTTGGCTTACCTTCTGGTTTCAATTTCAGTGAAATTTTTTCTTCTTTGAAATTCCCCCAGCCTGGAGAGAATACCTCTGCGAACTTTTCCTTTACAGTTCGTTCTTGTTCTGAAACATTTAAAACATCTGAGTTTATAGTGTGAATATTACCAAAGTGTGGCGGCCACAAATTTAAATCGTTCAGCCAGTCTCTACCAATAATTCGAGGAGAGTCATCTTGTACTACAAAAATGTTAAGCCTCTTGGTAGTTTGATCATGTTTAACAGTAACCTTCTCAATTATCTCTAGTGGTTGGGTTGTGGTTTGTTCAAAGTTTTTGAATACCACTTTGCATTTTTGTATTTCTTTTGTGCCAAAAAATTCAAGTTTATCTTTAAGGGGTAAGACAGTTACATCAGAGCCTGTGTCCACTAGAAATGAAACATTCTTGCCATTAATTTCGACTGTTAAGTAATGGGGAGGTATCCTACTTACACTGTTTACATCTCTTTGCGCGGCACACAACTCATACTGTTCATACATAGTATTTATTGATACCTCTATGTCCTCATCATTGTCATCCTCCTCTACCTCATTGTTGCAGGGCGCTGTTTTCTCTCCTTGTTCAGTATCCACCATGTTAGTGCTGGCCAGTTGTTTCTTGTTAGAACACATTTTATAAATGTGTCCCTGTTTGCCACATTCTGAGCAAAATTTTCGCCGCAAAGTGGTTCTCTTTTCTACAGCAGAAGCATTTCCGGTTCTGGTTCATATTATTGACGGGTTTCTTACAACTTTTCTTCCAGTTTTTTTTTTGTATGTGAAACATTTCTTGTTGGCCCGAACTTGTACTACTGGATTGAAGTAAAGCAGGTTCCACTGTGCGTGCTAGTTCTACAGTCTGTGATAAGCTCAAGTCTGAAGCACCTTTTAATAGCTCAAATTTCATCACCTTGGAGTACACAGCGTCAATAAGTTTTTCTTTAATTTGGTCATACTGATCCTTGAAATTACATTTTGATGCTAATTTTTTAAGGTTAGCATGTAGTCTTCAATGTTTTCATTTTGTAGTTGTAGTCTCGCTCTGAACTGAGCCCTATCCAGAGCTGCAGGCTGCTTAACTGTATATTTCTGTTTTAGTTTTCGACAGATTTCGTTGTAACTCAACTCAATAGGCTTCTTTGGGGCACATATATAGGTTAAGTTTTCAAATACCTTTGATGTCAGCTTTGTGATTAGAAGCGGAAACTTTTTGGCTTCGGTTAACTCGTTGAGCGTGCAAATGCAGTCGAGCTGTTGTTCAAAAACCTCCCAGTTTTCGCCGTCGAACGGCTTGATGTCGAATCCTACCATCGTTCGGACAACAGCTGAGTTTTGTTGCGCTGATTTGCTGGATGTTTCGATTTCTTCGTTCTCGTCTTTTAGACGTCACCTAAGTTGACGTGATGACATAGGAAATATTAGCATGTTTTAGCTTAAAAATGGCGTCGCCCTTTGCCCAAGACGCTATTTCTGTATTGTCTTCTAATCACTTTTTTCGAATTCCGCTGTAACTTATTTTTTACTGTGCTCCGCGGGGTTTCAATCTCGTCGCCAATGTAATGTTTTTAAGGGAAACTCATAATTAATTAATATGGTTTTAGTGAATTCGAGCAAAAATTACTTAAAAAAATGGAATCAATAATCACAAAATAGTTTTTAATTTAATACGAACAAAAATTATTTCACTTAAAAAAAATCATTACTAAATCACAAAAATTATTCACACAGAAATCTACTAATAATCTGTAAAACAAATCAGACACGAGGTAATACAAAATGACAATATCTGATGGGTCTTACACCAACGGCGGTTCGGAGCGGAATAAGGGGCGGGCACTTTTTTTTTTTAGCCCTAAAAAGGGCACCCTCCGGAGGACACGGGGGAGGGAGGGCCCGGCCGTGCTGCCAATGTGGGACTCACAGGAAGTGCGCCTACCCACTAAACACCACCTGGGGGCTGGTTTGGTCCTAAGGACCCCTAAACCGACATCGTGAGCGACCCACCTCGATGCCGAAGAGGGCGCACAGCAGTGCGCGCTGCCTTTTATACCGTCCGACCACGTGCAGGTCTAATACCCACTTGTAGAGACAAATTTTCTCCTATAATGGGTTTATTTATGAATACACCAAATACACTTGACACCACACAGTCTAACGCGCAGAGAGAAGAGAGCGGGCCACAGAGTCAAACCCCAGGGCAAAGCCCGGAATGGCTGCGTTCAGATACTACAATTCTGAAATAAAATAAGTGACTGTTTGATTCCACATGTTTGTGAGGATTTAGGTGCAGTCGACAGAACGCTATTCCTAAATTCGTGCACTTTACTACGTTGCCTTACGGTTGACTCCGCACCAAACATTTTTAGTCTGATCTACTGTCGACTGTATCAATTAGGCCGACAAGTCATTCACATCCAATAGACCAGCGCAGCCGTTCATGGAAAGTTGAGTAAGAGGGTAGTGAAACTTACCTGAAATGTGACTTAAATTCCAATGTATTAAAGTTGGATACAACGTTTTCCACATAGTATTTTATACGAGGTATCCTTCGTTTAGTTCCACCACCATGTGCAGCAGATGCGACGAGAAATTCTTCATCGTCACTACTCGACGAAGATTCTTCGTCCAGTGGGCATAAATCGCTGTCGGAATCCTCCAATAGTAAGATAAAGAGTGATTTGACTATTTGTATTTGTATTTGTGTTTCTTCCTCCATTTCCACCAAGGAGTATAGTATTATTTGATGATTTCCACGTTCTAAAAGTCGAAAAACTAACCTCACTCAACACACTGACACTAATGACAATCAACCGCTCAAAGCGCTCAAAGTGCATTCCGATTTGAACAGTGATGTCACACTAATTTCATTTCGGAACGGGCGTTATCGATGTGATCGCTGTGAGCGCTAACAGCCCACAACGGAACGCACCCTATTTCAGCGTTTGCTGTTTGTATTTGAAACAGCGCTGGTTTTCAAATAGCACCTTCACGCCAAACGAAGAAAACGTGTCATGCAGGTAGGGCTTACCGCTAAAAAAAACTTAAAACCACTAATTAAAAATTAATAAATAGATACCTTTGTGCCAATTAAGAAAATTATATAGATTGAAATAAAAATATAGTTTATTTCAATTGAGGACAATAGTTTTATACTTATCAATTGAAATAGTAGGTAAAAAAAGTTTTAATTGTAATTGAATTTAAACTAAGTTTGATGTTTGGACGTCAGAGACAGGGTAATATTTTTTCTATTACACGAAACATTAGAGGCAAACCCCTGTGTTTGGCTTCAAAACGCATAGACCACAATGAAACAATAGGACCATATTTTTCTAACGCAGTGTGATAATGAACTAAATTATGAAACTTAGGTTTTAACGAATCATTAGTAAGTGATAGGTAGATAAAAAGTGTTAAGCTCCGTGACTGCCATCTTCAGTTCCGTTGCTTATGTTAAGAGTAATTTAATTTAGTACACTTTTGAAATGGTCGGAGCCTCAGTATTAATGCTTTTTTTTAGTCTCCGCCGCGATTTTCTACACTTATTTTTTATAAATATTATTTCTACTATTTCTTAAATACTCTTCTTCTCTTTGTACTATTTCAGGTTCACTATCACTGTAATGTGAAGTTTCTGATTCTGGTATATAACATGGATCATGTTCTGAACAATCTGATTGAGCGAAAGGGTCAGAATCTGATAATATTTGTTCATGATCTACAAAAGAGTTAGCTGGAGTATTATTACCTTTGTTTGAGCTTTTTGTTTCTGGATCAACTGAATCCACATCAATCTGCTTTGCAGCTAGAACAAAACAACAAATAAAATGATTAATGAAGCATTTATTAACAATTAACGTACATGCAGTGTCGATAAATACCAAAAGCGCCTAAGTCACGTCTAATAATTTTATGGGGAATGACGTTTTTTGACAATTTCAACTTTTACCTATAAAATCTTTAGAAATAATGTTCAGTGATACGAATACTTAGCTGGCAATGCCAAATAAATACACAGCAAAATAAGTTCTCTTAGAAAAACATTAAAAATGGATGAAATAAGTATGGACTTAAGCGGATATGATCTAACAGTAATGGATTTAGTCGGTTTTGATAAATAAGGCGTTGGACATTGGCAAGTATGAAATAGAATACTAGGACTTAGGCATGAATGATGTAATTTAATTAATCAGGGGACGAACTCAGGATATACAATAAAACAGATTAGAATTATATTATTTAGTCAGTTTATGTAGAAAATTAAGGTCAACGAAGAAAAAAAGGTCAAACAAAGTCAAATATCTCTTCCAGAATATGCTGGTCTGGTAAAAAAGAATCTCCGTTATCCGCATTTTCGGTATCCTGATTAGGTGCAGATAGGACATTTTTGAAATATTGTAATTCTGAAAGATCTCTCCACTGTTCACCAAAGTGTTTAATTAATAATTTATTCACGTCATCACGCTTTTCTTGTTTGATGGCAACAGTCCCCTGTAGTATTTCGGGTAATATTTGTGAAATCTTTTTTCCTCTTTTTGTAATTGGCAAGAGTTGCCCAATTTGATTTCTGTAAGACAATTCACCACGTACAAAAATTTTTCTTGACTGTTTTTCGATCACAATTTTTTTACACTTGCTTATTTGGAAGTGCAGGCTCTGGGTATTTTTTAATACTGTTTTGGAAGCCTCCTTCCAGTCGAACACTGGCACTTTATCAACTACACGAAAGATAGTTGCGTTAGATGACATTAAACTAATGTAGTCATCTGGATTTAAAATGTTTTTTATTCGTCTAATTTTTTTTTCGGTTAGCGCAAAAACTCTGTCCGGAGGTATGAAGCTGTGGCCGGTTACTGGAAAAATTATCTCCACTTTGGAAATATCATACTGCGTGTCGTGTAGCCATTTACAAACCATCCCAATTAATGTCGAGTTCTTATTCTAGCCACCGCAACCATCGGCCATAAGTCTGACGATTTTTTTCCCTTCCATATTCAATCGATTCAGGCAGTGATAAACACAGTCATGATGATATTTCGTTGGAACCTTTTAATGCCGTATCTTCAGTCCACACATATGAGCTGACATTTTCACTAGTCAAACTGGATTTGGAGTTGCCCTGAACAATAGTAAAATTATATATATATAACTGCCTCGAATAGTAAGTCGATTGATCGGGCACCCTGGGCATTGGTAAATTTTTTTGGCAGTCGAATGATAAAATAAGTATTTCTGGGTCTTTATCTTTTAATAGTTGGAAAAAGCATTTGCTCGTGTCTTGTGAATTAAATATTGCGCACGTATGGTTTCTTTTTCTGCGCAGCTTGGGGTCCTTTTTAGTTTTTCCAAAAACTGCAGGCAATCGGAGCAAACATCTTGTCTGGGCGATCCAAACCCGATGTTGAAAGTGGTATTGAAAACCTTTCTAAAATAAGATTTTGTTACCGAAAATCCGGGCATGGCCTGATCTTCGTACATTTTGTACATCTTAGAAATATTGAGACTCGGGTCGAGGTAAATTCTCTGTTTAATTTTGCCCCTGCAGTAATGTGAATCCAAAGGTTTGAATTTTTTTATGAATTTCTGAACGGACTCTAATTTTGATCTGAATGCAAATTTCTTGCGGTCTCCTCCTCTTCTCTCAGATGCACTAGTTCCAGTTTCAGAAAATCTTTTAGTGACGCCTTTTATTCTCCCCTGTTTTATACTCAGAATGTCACAAAAGGCTAGCAGGCATACGGGAATAAGTTCTTTACTCTTGTGATCAGGAACAAAGAAATGGTTAGAAAAACATTTTGGGTTTCTAGCATTTTTTCTGGGTCGCTTTCGGAGCACTGGCTTTGTACTTATATATTTTATCAAAAAATTATCTTGGTCAGTTTTTTTGTTGCTGCTATAGAATTTTTTATGGAAATGGAAAAGGCTATTAGAAGTCAAAATTTGTATTTGCCTTTTGTGGGGTGTTTACATTTGGGCTTTTTAGGTAAAGATTTTGCCAAGTACCTGTAAACAAAAATATAATTAATTTAGGATAATAATAAAAAACACAAAGTATGGTCGTAGACGATGAAGTTCCGATTTGTTACGTTGGTAAGTAAGCCATTTTACTGGAATTTAAAAGTAAAAAAAAAAGATGTAGGTACATACATACATAACATACCTAATTACGTACCTCAAAAATAAATAAGTCCATTGGTATTTATTTCACTGATTTAAAAAAGTCGTATGAACGAATAGCAATCTATTAATCCCTACAACCGAAACGGTCCGGCCCTGTTCAACACCGTGACGTCATCGCTATCTATGGGTACTTCAACGAAGGTACTTTTAGAAAGAAATCAGATTTAGTGCTTAAAACTACTTAAAACTTACCGGTTTTCTTTAATGTTTTGCTTGCTATTGGTTTTCTGCTTCTTCCTTGCTAACTCTGGCGGCACAGTATTTATTAGATATTCCATTATTAATTAAAAACACGGAATAACGCAGTGTCTCGCATGACAATAAAACAGGAATGGTGGCCATGACAGTCTAGAGGCGGCGTGTGATTGGTTCTAATGGACTTAGGCATTTATGATTTGCAACCTACGTGCGACTTAGGCTGGATTGAAAAAATGTTTCGACTTTGACCCTTATTTTCTTCGTGAAGCTGTGGACATAGGTTAAATTGATTTTGTCACAAAAGTCCGCCATATTTAGTTGAATTAAATGAACAAATAAAAGATGAAATGAACGGAACTGGACTTAGACAAGTTTGATATCTATCGACACAATATAAACTCATGACTGTAATCCCTTGTCAAACATTGGTACAACCACTAACTCAATGTTTAAGAATGAAGTTATAGCAATGCTTATTATTTATCGTTTAAAGTTTTAGGATGGAATGGCATGTCAAGTAGCTAGCTTTTCGCCCACAAGAACACTTCTTCCCTTTAAATTTTTATTCCCTTTGTCACCTCATACAATACCCACGAGAAGATTTGGGGTGGTCTTCAACCACCACACCTAGGGTTGTCAACTTTTTTTCTAACAAATATAGTATTTTCGAAGCTATTACGTCTAAAAATATAGTAGATTACCAAATAATAGTAAAAAAATAGTATGTGGTTAAATATTTTCTTTATTTTAAATGAATATTTTTTGCTCCCCTTAATAATAAAATTTTTATTTTTAAGAAAATATTGAAATGCTTCATTACAATCAAGTTTTAAGTTAAAAAACACCATTAATTCAGCTTTTATTAAATTCAAGCTGGCCCTATTACGCTCGTCTCTCCATTTCGTCTTCATGGCCTAAAATATGCGCTCTGTGAATGCTGAAGTAGCCGGAATATGAAGATATGATTATAACATATTAGGCAAGTCTGAATATATTTGGAGAAAAACTTCCTGCCATTTTTCAACTGTCGCTTTAGAAGAAAAAGGAGATTGACCATTTTTGTATGAACGTTGGACCAAGTGCTGCCCAACATTGAATGATGGTACATAATGTTCCTTAGACTAATATCAGACTGTAACCCAAAGCGCTTTAGAATCTATCCGAGGAGTACTGAGAAAAAAAATATTTTTCATAGGATTTACATTGACGAAAAATCATAACCAACAGCTGTTTTTTTTTAAATAAAACACGGTATATTGTGAACAATGGATTATTTATTACTATTAAAACACTTGTTAAGTATAGTGCTTTAATAAATCAATCATTTATTCGTTACATGATCATGATGTAAACATTAATGATACCTAATCAATCATCCTCATCGTCATCTATGATTATTGAATCTAAAAATAAAGCAGGCCGCCTCAAAACGTCTTCGTGCCTAGCCCACCCCAAAAACCAAACTAGGCAAACATCGTTCGCCGCCCAGTAAAACACGAACAGCAATAATGATTAATTGAACGGAGCCCATGATTGTTCTCGTCAATTAAAATATAACAATGATACACTTTTGAAGACGTATGTCTGCTTTTTATATGCGCTCGAATTAGTTGCACATTGCTGTTCGGCATCGAAAAATCGGAAAGGTCGTTAAGACGACCGTTATAGTTTTGGATTATAAATGTTTCCGTGTTGCGTATATGCTCGCTGTAGTAGCTGGGTGCAAGTTTAATTTGGTAAGTTCCAACTGCAAAGAGAGTCAATTCCTCTGCTGTCAACATGGGAAATGAAGCAACATTATCGCTAACCACTGTAATATTTTCGAAGTTGATCTGAATCTGTTTCGGTTTAGTCTTCTTTCATCAACGTACTCAGCTAAATGATTTGCAACGTTCAATCCCTCTCTGGCTATATTAATAAATTCACGTGCATTGGCATGATCTATAATATCAACATGGAAGGCATTAGTTATCGCTGCAGGCATTAGTTATCGCGGAAATATTGGTTTCATCAGATAGTATGTCATCAACAGATGCAGTTTCATTGCCATTAACTTTTGTATGACATCGTTTTATATGACTTTTGAGAGAATACTTTTTGTGGTACACCCTATTACACTTATTTATCGGACATATATAATAATCACTAATATTGTGGTAAAATTTTAAATGGAAAGTGTATTTTTTAAAATCGTTTAAAACTTTTCCACATTTACGGCAAATCATTTTAAAATTAATGGCGAATCTAGTTATAAAGCATCTTAAAACGTCAAATCTAATACATCACAAATATATGGAACAGAATTGTCATACTTAGTCTTGATTTTGTATATACATCTTTGAATAATCAACATTATGTGATCACTGGCTGGGTTATATTTAGCGTTAAATACCTGATATGATTTAAATCATGTATCATAGGCAATCAATGCGGATTCGAATGCATATTTGATGTCATCAATGACCAGGTAAAAGTGTTTGTAATTTTGAAGGCTCCCCAACAAAATTAGGTATGGTTGCACTGTTGCTCCATGTTTACGCGCCTCATCTTTCCTTTCTCTAATAACTGTGTTGATATCTCCTGGATTCTGAAATAAATATATAAAAATAAAATTATTTTGATACAAATGAAAATGATTTATTAATAATGAATTAAGTTACAAGTCAATTCAAGATTATAAATAATCATCCTACACTCATAGAAATTACCAGTATGTATAAATGTATATGTATGATAAATGCAAAGAATATAATTAGCCATTAAATAAGTTTATATTAAGATTATGTGGGATACCATGACCTCTTAGCGCAGGACCTGACATGTATAGCATTGGTTGTCGAAAAAAAAAACTGTCACGAATTTTATTGCACAAAGATATTGAATATATTCTGAGGATATATAGATATATATAGGGGAGGAACTTACATCAACAATGACCATAATGCTTTCCAGACATTCTTTGGTAGAGAATTTCTTCTTTTTTGAAGATCTTCCCTTTGGAGGAATCAAATGCGACAGCAAAGTTACCTGTGAAGGTATTTCTTCTTCTGTAATAGAATAGAATCATCTTTAATTCTGTAATATATATATATATATATATATATAGTATACGAAAAAAACAATCACTTTATACAACAACAACAATCCATGCAACAAAAGAAACGTATTTTAAGCATCATGTTAGAAACATATATCACCACCACCAGCTTGAATTCTAAACTAATGTTTTTATCTTTTCCTCACACATTGATTCTCATGAACATGCATTCTTATCCCCCAGCAGGGTAACTCCTTTACCATGTTACATGCATAGGAAGTCAGGTCACAAGTGATTAGTAACTTGTTAGCTCTGATTATGTTGGTGGATTTGAGCTGGTGATATAATAATGTTAGTAACGTTGGCGATATGTTTTTTGTTTTTGTGTAGTGCCTTGGACGAATCACCTAAATGTGTACTAAGGACAAAATGGGGTCATTGTAATTTTCATTACGAACAAATGTATTTTTTTTAAATTATGTCCTATTAAAAATTCACCTGAATTATTATTATCAGTGGAATCACTCCTTTCTTTCCCCTTAGTACTTCATCTATTTATAACTCTGTATATAGTGGTGAAATAAAGAGATAGCTTACCATCAGTGTTCTAGCAATTTAGGGAAGAAAATAAGTCTTCCTTGTAGTCATCACCTTTTATTTCAGATTTTTTTAACTGGAATAACTTTTCACAAAAAGGTTGCCAATTTTTACTGAAATTTTCACATTTTCCAGGGTACAATAATTCAAAATCTTCATTTATCTGAAAAGTAACCACATGTAATAATTATAGCGCTCAATTTGTACCACAAAGCATAAATTAACTACTATGTTCAACTGGTTGTGCAAATGCACTTTTGATTTCCTTTTGTACTATTCAGTGCTGTGTGTACTATAGCCATATCCATTTTCACCATATATGTCAACATTTGTATAGATCAACGATTCAAACTAGTATATTATTAGGGAAAACCCCACTGCACCTCAGGAGTGAAACTGTATGCTATTAATAATATAGCCATAGAGCTGTTCATAGATTATGTGCTAGCCCTATGAATAAAGCCTATGACAATCCAGATGTAAAGACTAATTTAATGAATATATTATAATATATTATAAGAAACGGTCTACACTTAAACTATTATTTTTCAAAGTATAATTTAATGACACTTCATACAACAAAATAAAAAAAACATTGCCCTTCTGTTGGACGGTCGGATAAAAATGAACACCCACCCACTGAATTTTTCAAAAAGTTGTGCAAAGGAAATCAGTATCCATGAAACAACCAGTTGACCTTAATAGATTAAAAATGTAACCTGTGCATTCATGCTGCCTTTGGTGCGAGTGGTAGCTAAGCATTTTTAGTAATAATTTGTGAACACATAAAAATATACACCCAAAAGAGCGCATATGACTTCGTCATTATTTAAAGGTTTTTTAATATGACCTATTTAAATAATTTTTTCATACTTTTAAATTGTAAACATTCTTTAAATAACTCATATTGATGAATGCATCAGCTTTTAATCGACAAACCACTTTTCAAATAACCCTGCATTAAATAGGTTAATTCAATAGATCAGACTATCCAAAATATGAGAATTATTTTAGAGTGTATAGGTATTAGTGTATTTTATCCATGCAGGATTAAAGTTAGTAATAAATAATGAAAATGCTTTAGATATATTATAAGAAACCATAACAAGTCTAGGGAACATGATGCACCATATTGTTTGATGTGTTTTAGTATTATGCATATAAAAATAAATTTTACTATTATTTAATTTTTATGAACTCCCTCTGACGGGAAGAGGTGGTTTCTCATGCGAGTGAGGATGACTCTCGAAGAGCTTGCCCATAGCCTTGAGGAGGCTGATGGGGCGATGGCTAGATGGGACGTTGAGGGGCTTTCCCGGCTTGGGAATGCCTATGACCGTCGCCTCCTTCCACGCGGTTGGAAAGTGACAGCGGTCAAAGCAGGCATTGAAGATGAGCGCTAACAAGGTTAGCACCTGAATGGGGAACATCTTGAGCGCTAGGTTGGCAATACCATCCGCTCCTGGGGCCTTTTTACGTTTCAGTCTTGATGAAAAACTGAATTTCGTCCGTGGTAACCGCAATGGGATTGTCGTCGGTTGGAAGAGGGAGGGAGGTCTTTTCACGGACCTCCTCCTCGACCATACCTACGTGAGCGGGGTCGCACTGCTGAGTGCTGGGCGAGCACTGAGACTCAATGCTGTCGGCGAAACACTCGGCCTTTTCATCGTCCTCGAAGGCGGTAGTGCCATCGGAGCGGGCCAGAGATGGTGTGTTAAGGAGTGATCGCGTCTACCCGAAGTGCCCTAGCTACTCTATAGTAAGCTTGGTGGGAGGGGGAGATGGTCTCCATGAGATCGCCCCATTGGGCGTTGCTATGTTCCGAGAGGCGGGACCTGACTTGCCGCTGGAGTTCGTTAGCGCGTTTCCTGTAGGCAGGAGTTGGGTAAAGGGAGGCCCTCCTGAGGGCGGCTCTTTTGGCCCTAATCAGGTTCTTGACAGCGAGAGGCAGTTTCCGGTCGTGGATCGGTACTACACGCTCGCTCTCACGAATGGCTGTTTGGACCAAAAGGGTGAGGGAGTCTACGGCGCTATCTATTTTAGCTGTACTATCGAAGTGGTCGGGCGAGAGCGCATAAGGCGAGTCGGGGGCTTCTATGGCTTCTATGGCGGTGACTAAGGAGCTTTTGACACTGTCCCAATTGGTGATGGTTTTAGTGGAGAGTGTGGAGGGTGGCGATGAGGGACCTAGCTGGAGGGACACCGGTCGATGGTCGGAACCTAGGTCGTCGAGAGTCTCGATCGCCCTGAGGTTGAGGTGGACGCCTCTTACTAGGGCGAAGTCTAGTACGTCGGGGGCGTGGTCTATGTTATCGGGGTAATGGGTGGGGGAGTAAGGACATAAGACGTCCATCCGTAACGCCTCGGTTAAGCCGAGGAGGGCAGTACCGCCGGGGTTCGTCTGTAGGCAGGTCCAATCCGTATGTTTGGAGTTAAAATCCCCGAACATAACGGTGTGGGCGCCTAGAGCGAGGATGGCTTCGAAATCACTCCTTAGGGTAGTGTTCCGCTAGGTATGTAAATAGAGGCTATGACTAAGGACGGATGACCCGTCAGAGCTAATCTACAGATAGTAGCCTCCATGTTAATGAGGGCTGGAGTGGCGACGGGGGAGCAATGGAGGGACTTCCTAAAATAAATGGCAGTGCCGCCGCCTCTACGGCCGTTGGCTCTGTCGTTCCTAACGAGAGAAAACTGGGGTATACTCAGGCCCCTGGTATGGGGTTTGAGCCAAGTTTCCTGCACTAGCAATAAATCGACTTCGAAGTCTTCGACAAACTCTCTAAGTTCGTGTACGTTGCTGCGGAGGCCGCGAGCGTTGTACGAGATGAGCGAGACACTCTTAGGTTTGATACGACCCGCGCTGACGGGAGACTGAGTGGTCTGAGGGACCGGGGGGCGCGACATTAAATTGCTTATATGAGGCAAAGCAGATGGCTGTGTTCGGCCACAGCCATCAGACGCGTGGTGGGGGAGGTTGCGGCGCGCATTGCGCGCGCCAGGACCGCTATTTCGGCCAAATCTAGGTGAGCAATGGCAGCGCTGACCGTCAAGAGGTCATCCGCGATCTGGGAGTGAGAGGCGCCCGAGGGGGCGGGGCGCGAAGCGAGGGGGGGTGGCCTGGCCTGGCTGTAGCGGCGAGAGAGGGGCGGGGGGCCCACGCGGGGGCCTGGGGGGGGTTTGAATTGGCGGTGGGGCGGCTGAGGCGGCCGAGGGAGGCAAAGTTGGACGGGGTGATAGCCGGCGGCGGCACTGGTTTCCTCTGAGGAGAAGGCTTAGTCGCCTTTGGAGCCTTAGGGGCCTTAGGGGGGGCACGCGGGCACCCCCGGTAGTTGGCCGGATGGCCGGGCTGCTTGCACAGCACGCAAGCCGGAGGACCCTCCGATTCGCGAGTGCGCGAGCAGTCCCCGGTGGCGTGAGGCTCGAGGCACTTCACGCACCTAGGGGGGGCGGAACAATTGGCGGACGCGTGGCCATAGAGTTGGCAGCGGTGGCATTGGCCAGGGTGGCCGCGCCTGTGGGGCTTTTCAACTTTGATGCAGGAGAGCCCACAGACGGTGAGCTCTCCGGAGAAAATGGACCTACTTGTGGGGGTGTTGGTGAGAATCACCAGGAATAGCGGGAAGGTTTTGCCGCGGCTGCTGTGCATAGGATGCACAGCCTCTACGGGATGACCTTGTGCGATAAGGTCATCCTTGATGGAGTCGAGAGGAAGTTCGGAGGGAACGCCTCTAAGTACAGCCCATACCTTGCGCTCCTCGGGGAGCGCGTAGGTGTGGTACGGGACCTTATTTTGAGTGAGGAGCCTAGTAAGGCTCCTGAAGTGGTCTGTGGATGGGACCTCGATTTTGATCGAGTCGCCCCAGTTTTGGGCCTTAGTGTACTGGACCTTGTGATCCAGGCATAATTTGGACACCGATGTCCAGGCGGACTTGTCTCTTAAGAAGACGGGAGGGGGGACTTAGCCTTCGGAGGCTGCGGTGAGAACCGCTTGACGGGTTTTGCCGGCGGCGGTGCGGGGATGTCTAAGGACATAAGGGGGCGGGGGTGGGGGGTGGTCACCGTGGCGGTTACAGGGGCTGCGGGGAGGCAGGGGGCTGCGGTCACGGGGGACGAGCGGGGGGAAGGTGAGTTACCCTTCTTGGGGGAAGAAGCTTGCTTACGCAAGAGCTTCTTCCTCGGAACAACGGTTTTAAAACCGTGGCCTTCATCCGAAGAGAATTCGGCCGCGGTAGTGCTTGCGCACGAGTAAACTATTGCGGCGGAGTCAGGAGACTCGGAGCCGCGAGATACGGAGCGTTTCCGTGGGCGCGAGGGGCCAGGGATGGAGTCGGTCTCCATGGGGGACGAGGGGTCGAAGGGGGCGGAGGACTCAGGAGAGTCCGGGATCGCGGTGGTGGCGATCGGGGTCCTACAGTATGCCTGAAGGGCATCGAGGAGCCCGTGCTCCTTTATGAAGTGGAAAAGTTGGTCAGGAGCGCAAGGGGGCTGAGCCATAGTGGGTGCCGGCGGCAGGGGGGCGGGGGGAGCGCGGGTAAAAACCAGAATGGAAAGGCAGGGGGACAGAGCAAAGTAAGTAGAAAAAAGTCTAGCGGGGGCTAGACACTTACTCGTTGGACTGCGGCAGGCTGGAGAGCCCGAACACTGAAACAAAGAAAGATAAGTAGATTAGATAACAGATTGGTAGGAGCTCGCCGGCAATACACGGGCGCACTGTGTAAGCGGGCGGGCGGTCGAGTAGCGGAGAGCGAGACGTGTCGCTCTCGACGCTATCGCAAACGAACTGTGTAGGAGGACCTTTTGACAGGCGGAGTTATATATCGTCGGCGTCCGGACCGAACGATACCGCGATACACAACTAGCGAGCGCCTTCTAGTGAGTGGTGATGGTAAACGTGGAGAGTTCTGTGGAGAGTTTGATGAAACTGACAGCCAACTCGGCGACGCACCTTGATGATCATGTGAACTTCTTAATACATTCTGAATACGAGCAGCATTTATAACAGTTTGTAACTTTATTTGGGTCTCTAGTGCCAATATAAGAGTCATTTGCCGTAATTGTGTTGCCAGCATCTTGGCAAACGCATCAAACTCATCTTCACTCATCTGGTTTGGTATGGACGGTCTAGAAGTTTTACTAATTTCATTAAGTTTTTCCACGGCTGCTATTATGTTACCATCTAGTTTTCTTTTTTTTTTATTTATTATGTACTGTTATACTCTTTCCTGGGTGAGAAACAGTTGATTCAGTCGTCGGGGGATGAGGAAATAGGACATGAGGGGCGACTCATCAGGCAACACCAATGTTTCGTGTTAGCGTATTATTTTCTCTATTTTAAGCGAAGACACGATCCGGCGGGACATTAACTACTTAGGTCACACTGCAATCATCGTCGAATTTTTATTTTGCCTTCCACAACCATCCGCTATTAACCTTACTGTATTGATCCCAGAAAAATCGGTGTTTATAAGTCTGATACACAACAGATTATATCTCATTTGATCCTTTGTTGAACTCGTTTTCCGTCCAGCAGTATGCAAAAACATTGTTCTGTGTAAGTTTACACTTAGAACCTCCTTCGACGACGGTGCAGTTATATAAATAAATCAGGCGAGAGTAGTAGGTGCTCTGGTCAGGCAGTTCTGACAAAGGCATATTCTTCTGGCAATCAAATGACAAAAATTTTAAATCCAGACGGACTTGTTTCACCAGATCAAAAAATGCCTTTGATTTTAAACGGCGAACTCTTTTCAATCATAAGTGATTGGAGTTTGGTTTTATCCTTCTCCGATTTAATTTTCTGCGATAGTTGTAGGCCTGTAGAGCAGACATCCGTTCTAGGACTCCCAAATTCAAGTGAATAGTTTCTATTGAACACTCTCCTAAAAAGGCACGTTTAACCTTTAGATGTTCTTCTGTTTGTTGGGCATTGCATTGCTTGAACATTTGGTTTATGCTTAGTTCAGCAGGAAGGTAATGTCTTTGAGATTTACTTCGACAGTAGTGTGCTTCGTCTACATGAAATAGGTTGATGAATGTTATGACTGCTTCCTTATTAGCCGAAAATAAATGCGATTTGTGGTCTCCTCCTCTTTTTTCCTTTACTGGCTCTCCCGTTTCAAAAAACTTCCTCATAACGTACTGAACTCGATGTTTAGTTATATGTAAGACTATCTTGTTTTAATGTTGATTACTGAAGAAAAGTTTGATATCCATAATGGCTAAAGTTGAAGGTGAAAACTTTATCTATCAGCCCATCCTCGTCCACTGTTGGACATAGGCCTGCCCTAAGGCACGCCACTTAATTCTGTCATCGGGCATCCTCATCTAGCCACTGCCAGGAATCTGCCTCAAATTATCGGTCCAGCGAGGGTGGGCATCCTGAATTTACAATAAGGTGAATACTTACTATCATTACATTCAGGGAATGGTACCCTTTTCTGTTGAAGTACCTCTCTTCATGAGTGTCCGGTCTCAATATGGCCACATGTGTGCCATCAATGCAGCCAAGCACCGCCGGTATCTGGAACTTATCGTAGAATCTAAAAAAGAAGAGGTACAAAGTAATATGTTAACTTTTTTCAAATTACGAAGAAGAGATGGAGATAATCTTAATGCCACCTAGGCGAGGAAGCTTACGGGATCTAAACCAAAACGTCACGATAATAAACCTTCTTGGTACTGCCCAGCTTGTAAAGAAGATCGGGTTGATGATATGCGACAATGTCTTACTTGTGGCGTTTGGTATCATGAGTTGTGTGTTGGACTCACACCCGCTGAGAGGATAGATGGTGGGTTTGGATTACCCGGATATGATCACGAAGTACTTTCCTTTTATGTTTAGCTCCTCGAAGCATTTTAATAAAACGAAATTATGAAAAGTAAACACACAAATGACTAACCTCGATTTTATCATGGTTCGTTCTTCTGGGGTCAAGGGCCATCGGACGTGCTTTTTATATATTGTTGGATGATTTAGTGCATCCGTCACCTGTCTCAGAGCCCGAGATTTTGCGACACATTGTGCAGGGTGCTTTGTCCAACGAGTGTCTGATAGGACCCTGTTGCAAAAAATGACAGGGCTATCAGTATCTGCAAAGGACAAAGATTATGTAAGTACATATTTGAAAAGTGTAAGATTTACCATTGAATTGTTTTACCTACGTAAAGTTAACAGTCTTATAAAAAAATACTAATATTTTTTCAGGAACTCTACAACAACACAACACACTAGACACACTATTGTTTTTTCTAGTATATAGTTAGCTATAATAGAATGTGAGATTCACTAGCTCATTAATTAACCTCTTCACTAGCACCCCCAATTCATCACATGACATTAACTGGATGTGTCAGAAACGTTTTATTTTTCGTTTGAATTAAGTACAGAGACGTTAAAATCTCCCATCAATTTCTTGCGTTCAATCAAACAAAACTACGAAAATATAATGAAAATATATGGCGAGCGATACCTATTGTATATTAAAAGGTATCTTCGTCGTGTGTATCGCCCTAAGCTTATTAAAAACTATAATGGAGACTTCACTTTAGAGGTAATGATTTAGTTGGGTAGGTACGTTAAAACTACCTACAGTAAGTCTTTTAGTGGCATCGATTTTCTGTAAATAAGACTGAGGATTTTGAAGTCAACATACCTTGATAATGACGGGAACCCCATCACGTTTCCGCTCCTTAGGGATAAGCGGTACGAGGTCTCCCGCTAGGTCCCAAACCACGTCTTTCTTAAACCGAAAGGTCTTAACGAATTCGGCGTCTGGTAACGAAAAAGGGTTCACCGACTTTCTAATTAGGGCTCGAGCCCTACGTCTCTCGAGAATTTCTTCGCGGCGACGATCCTCCCTAGATGCCAGCTGAAGAATACGCCAGCGCATTTCGCCACAGACAGTCGTAAGAGGCCTTAACATGACGAAAGAGAATAAAATGTATGTCCACGAACAATCACACGAACAATCACCTAACAACTACACCCTAAATGTATTTGTTCAATGGCGCTTCAATTGTAACAAATCAGCGTTTCGATTATTTCAAAGAGTCCGTCGAAACGTCAAATAAGGACTAGACTACCCGTTATAATGTCAATGATGCTACCATAGATAAGTTATAAGGATAAGACTTCCTATTTATACAATGGGACGTCAGTGATAGCTTCCAGTGACACGCCATCGAGAGGCGTTTGTTGTACGCGACTAGAAATAGTGTCAAAAAACAGCAGTGATTGTTACACTTTCGTTCTATTAAAAAATGAGACTTGAGCCCCGGGTTAGTCGTTAAGCATAGAATGATTTTATTCTGGTAAGCATAATTGGGCTTAATTCCGGTGTTAATGCATTTATTATGGGGTTTTGAATTATATGTAGTAGTAAAAGTGGTGTATGGGTATGTTTTTGCTGACCATAATGTATTATAAATATAATTTACTAATACAAATGTTAGGGCTAGGACTGTAGGTGTAATAACGGGTTTGATACTGTTAATTCGGTTTATAATTTCTTGTGGTCTTGTTTTCTGTAGTGTGTGTAGTAGGGTAAGGCAAAGAACTGCGGTACTTACACAATATGAGTTTGGCGGGATCGAGAACATTTTTGAAGCAATGTTAAACGGTATCACAAGGCTTAAATAAAGAAACAAAATTAATTTACAGAGACGAAGTCACTTAATTTTAGACACATCCGAATCAGATCTTATGTTGAGTTTTCCAGCGTCGTCAGCCTTTCTAGCGAAGATTTTTCCATCTCTGACCCATACATATTTATATAGGTACGTTTTTGCTGCCTCACGCGTCTTTTTATAAAGAATTTTATTCATTCTCGTCAAGTGCTCATTTACGAAAATCTTTCTAGTATTTCTCGCGAGTTAAAATCTAACGCTTCTTTGTAGTCTGAGAGTTCCAATCGAAGAGAAGCATGTTGAGCTTGTAGTCCACTAATTTCAAGTTTAATATTATTTGTTGCCTCGAGAAGTTTTTCAGACAGGCTAGTCTCGAAGTTTTTCTGAACTTGGCTCAACTTTTCAGTGATTTCGAGTGAAAATCTTTCAAATAGGTTTTTAAAGTAGGAGTCCGAGGTCTCAGGCGACTCGTCAGCCTTCCGCTTAAATCGCCTCATAGCATCGATTTCGCCTCCAGCGTTTTCAGTGAGGTCCTTGCATGATGATGATCGGGATTTCGTTTCTTTGAGAGACTTCGCCATTGTGGGTATGCAGACGATGATTCGTAGGTTAGAATTCTCCGAACTGCAGTGCGTCGTGGAGTCTCGAGCGTGTTCGTAAGCCAGAAGCGAGACGGGTATGGCTCTGACCGCTTCCTCGCGGAGGTGAGGGGAGCGGCTCAGGGTTGGTTCCGCCGATCGAGACGATGGAAGTCGCCGTAACACGTCACTCAGTTGTAGATGTTGTATGTCTTTCAATAAGGTTTAAGTTTGAATAGCTATAGATTTAGAAAATATGCAGCAGCCGAGCGCACGTCTACTCTCGACAACTGCTAGCGGCCGAAAAAGACCTAGCCATCCTAGTGCCCAAAAAGCTACATTCAGCACGTACAAACACAAAAATACTATGAAAATCTTAGTTGGCTCTTCGCCAGGAGGCTTATTAAGTTATTGTTCAGAAGCGTTTGCAGGAGCTACAAGTGACCGCCAAATAGTAGAGCGCAGTGACTTATTAAATATGTGTGAAGAAGGTGATAGTATTATGGCTGATCGAGGCTTTAATGTACAAGATTTGTTTGTTAGCAAGGGTGTCGGAATTAATATTCTTACATTTCTTAAAGGCAAGGCACAAATTCCGGGAATCTTATCAAAAGCAGATAAAAAATTAGCTAGCCAAAGAGTTCATATTGAAAGATTAATAGGCCTAACCAAAACTTATGCAAAATTAAAAACTGATCTTAACCAATTTTATGTCCCATTAGCATCAAAAATATTCTTTATATGCTTTATGCTATGTAACTTTAGGGAAGGTATTGTGAGTAAAAATAAAAAGTGATTGTTTTAAAAGTTGTTTTATTCCATTCTTTCATAGTTATAATACAAGTATTTATTAAATAGGATTTCTTTAAAATAACATTCATAAAATGAATCCAATGATTCCAGCATGTTTGCGATGAATACGTCATTTCTTGAGACGAAAATTACTTTCAAGTCTTTAAAAGTATACACCAATAAATTACAAAAATCTCTGCCAGTGCAGTATAATTGCCCTTGTATTTGATAATAATACGGGCAATTTGTTTTAAGTTGTAGTCCATTGTTGTCTTCAAATAAATAAGGCACTGTATTTGGTGTGATTTCTTTAAATCGACTGGCATAAGGGCACTTTACTTCAAGGATGGTTTGGGACCCTAGTAGCCCATCTGGTGAAGCAGCCAGATATGGTCTTTCTTTGCTGATGAAAAGACCACAAGGCTCAATTTGTAGCCCATACTTTGCACAATATTTGGCCAGCGCAATTTTTTCATTTAATAGGCCATGTGTTGTGGCTCTCGACGAGAAGGCTTTTCTTTCAAATACTTCTCCGGCATATTTTTTTTTTGTTGCCTCTCTTAGGTGACAAATTGTATGAAAAATACTCGCTGTCAATCGTCTTTTCCGTTGAAGATGCCACTCTTTTGAATTGTTTTGGTCGATTGTGGCCTCTTGAATGTTCTGTATATCAGCGTCTGTGATGTCCACTAATTTTAATTCTTGTAATAAGTTTCTTCGGGCATCCACATTTAAATAATTATGGTCTGCCTCAACAGCATAGGGATTGGCTGGCTCGTAACATTGTTTCATAGGCATTGTTGAGTTTGGAAAAGCCAGCACCAAATTTCTTATTTTGCAGTTGTAGCTTTCTCGGTCTATATTTTCCACAGGGTAGGGTGCAAACAGTAATCGTTTCACTGGACGTTTTCTTGGTAGCTTATCAGCTTTAACTGGTGTACCAGTGTATTTTTTGCTGGGACAATTCCACTTTTGGAGTTGTTGCGTACAGACTTCACTCAATAGAATGCATTTCTGTTGCACCATATTTTCCACTGCATACAGAAGCACTGCAATATGTTTGCAAGTAGCATTGACTCCGCTCCCAGCTGGGCATTCACAATGTGACTCTTCAGGTGGTCCTTCCTTATTTAACTTTACATTTACTTCATATTGAAGATGTTTCATAGTTTTCTTACAAAAACCTCTAATGAAGCAACTGTCTTCAGTCCAGGCTGATCTTACCACAGTCAAAAATCTGGATTCGTAAAGATGGAGAGCCTGATCCAACTTCTTTGTGGTGAGATACTGTCTGATTAATGTAGTGTTGAGTGGAGACAGTATAGTATTACTGTTCACATCTTTATAGGAGGTGGTAGGTGGTGTTTCCATTGCGATATCTTCGGTATCAGGGTCAGGCTGAGCTAAGTTACAATGTTTATCATACATTTCTAACCTTTCAACCAGGTCCGCCTTTTTGCCTCGTAGCGAGGCACCGCGTCTCCTTAGCTCTTCTTTAAGCTCTGGTAGTCGCCAAGTAGCATACATCGTGCTCGTTTATATCGTTTATCCGGGTTCAGATGCCAAAATCGTCGTTCCACAGGTAAAACAATATCCAAATCACGTAGCAGTCCAGAGTCGTGTCCGAAGCCAAGGTCGCAGTAGTACAGGGTATAACAGTATTCCAAATACGTGAAACAGTCCAGAGTCCAATAAGAAAAGCCGAGGTAATTATAAAAGCTGCAGGAACGTTGAAAATTTGAGGAGACAAACACGTAAACACTTTGACAAGTAGTGACAAAGGGTCGCATCTACGGCAGCGCCACCTACGATTAGCCTTGCCCGGCCGGCCCCATTTCGAAAAACTGTAAAATACGTGTTTCATTAATTTTGAAATATGAACATTTGTGCCGATTTTTATTTCTGGTTCCTAGTTTTAAACAAAGAATTCATGGTTATTACTTATTTTCCTAGTTTTAAGCAAAGAATTTCATGGTTTATTTTAAGATTAATTACCTGACTTTAAAGTTTATCTTACTAGATTAAAAGTGATGTTCCTAATTACAAAGAGTTGTCCATTATAGTCGACTAAAAGGTGAAAAAATTAGATGTTTAAGTACATTTTGACGTGCCACAATTAATAGAAATGTTAATAGACTGATTATCAATAGAAAGAGTTTTTTTTAATAGAAAATTGCGTCCCGCGACAACAAAAGTGGATTTGAAATGAAAATCTGTTGACAATTGACGTAGTTATCGGACGTAAAGGTTGAAGTAATTTCGTTAAATATGTATTTTAAACGGAAAAATTTTGGAAATTTGGAAAAAGTCTTCACCTCAGGACTGGTCTTGTAAACACACACACACACACACACAGTACGCGGTAAGCTCGCGGTGCTGCTCGGATGGAGTGACGGAGCGTGCGCGAGGTAGGTCGGCTTTTATTTTAGGTGTGCGTTCGTCTGTGGAAGGGTAGAAAAAAAAATCTTTTTTAGGTAATTTGGAATTTGGCCCGGAGCCCTGGGAATGTCTGGAGACGCGGTTACCAACGGCGCGGGAGCACTCTGCGGCGAGAACGGCGCGACTCTGGAAGTAGGTGGTCTAAGGTTCGATTCCCGGAAAATAAAAATAAATGCGAATTTTGACGTAGCGCCCTGAGAGAGGTGTCTATCGACGCGGGGTCGGCTCCCGGTCCCCGACGTGCGATCCCGAGCGAGGTACGATTTTCCGAAAAAAAGTTGTAACCCGATAAGTTTCTCACCTTGCACTGGATTCGAAGGACGTATAAAAATAAAATAAAAATAAAAATTTTTGAAATACACTCAACTCAAGCGGGCGCGTCCCGCGATAACAAAAGTGGATTTGAAATGAAAATCTGTTGACAATTGACGTAGTTATCGGACGTAAAGGTTGAAGTAATTTCGTTAAATATGTATTCTAAACGGAAAAATTTTGGAAATTTGGAAAAAGTCTTCACCTCAGGACTGGTCTCGTAAACACACACACACACACACAGTACGCGTTAAGCTCGCGGTGCTGCTCGGATGGAGTGACGGAGCGTGCGCGAAGTAGGTCGGCTTTTATTTTAGGTGTGCGTTCGTCTCAGGACTGGTCTCGTAAACACACACACACACACACACACACACAGTACGCGTTAAGCTCGCGGTGCTGCTCGGATGGAGTGACGGAGCGTGCGCGAAGTAGGTCGGCTTTTATTTTAGGTGTGCGTTCGTCTCAGGACTGGTCTCGTAAACACACACACACACACACACACACACACACAGTACGCGTTAAGCTCGCGGTGCTGCTCGGATGGAGTCGAGCCGTATGGTTGCGGCAGGTCGTAGACCGCGCGCGTTACCGGTTCGCGTGAGGGGCGAAACCCCGTCACGCCAGTTCGAAGCACGTATTTAGGCCAAATTGACGTCATGAAAGAGTCACGAAAAACATGCAGGCACTTACGGACCGTCATTACCGTGCTGAATAGTTGCGACTAATCCATAACAATAATAAAAAAAAAACAATTCTAGTATCAATGAATAGGTGGCTAACTTTAATTTTCATGTACGTTCATGAATGTATTAAGAAAATACCAACACTATAAAAGGAAACACTCGCAGACATTAACCAACAAATAATTATTTGTATTCACTTAACCTTTCCTTGAAAGGCAATCCGTGATATAACAATAATCACTTCACGAACGTTACAACGTTATGCTTATTTGCCAAATACACTGCGTCAGACAAGTAATGAAAGCGTACTGAGGAAGCGCGGCGCGCCACCGCATGCGCGGTGCGGGGCGGGCCTCGCACCCCTCCTCGTCACCGCGTCTACCCACTCACTCGCAGACAACCATGGAGGTAGGATGCATTTGTGTCAGTAAGTATGGAAGGTAATCTCTGAAAGGTTAAGCCAAAGGCACAGAGCTGAAATTACAGGTACATAACAAAAAAAATACTCGACTTGTAACACATAAGGTAGGCAGCGATGCCAGCGATATCTGGCAGAAGTAATTTACACCACTTGCAGCTCCGAGTAACTCACTTTGCAGTGAGGTTTTTACATCGGAATGTAACGCTGTACCTACATGATTATTTATATTCTATAAGTTTGTAAATAGGTTCAAAATTTCGTAAGGTTGCTATTAACTTTATGTGTTGGAAAGGGTGGGGTGGCCTGGAAGAGTTTTAGCACTTCGGCTTAATGAATGTTTTGCCAGCCTTCCGAATTAAATCTCTGGCAACTTGTCCTGCTGTACAAGCGCTTCAGCTGCTTTGGTAATCTTAGCCTCTGTTTCTTTTGTACTAGGGGTGAAGTCTTCTAAAACTTCTGGTTCTACTACTTCAGGCACTTCTTTTTCAGAATCTTCTTTTAAGAGAGGCGGTGCAAGCCATTCGTCTTCGTCTTCGTTTTCAGCTTTGTCACCTAAGTTTTGGTTTTCACAAGAAGATGAAGAAGTAATGTAAATACAGCCCTTTCATTTGGCTTAGTCGATGAAAGAGCTTTTGCTATTATGTGTCCGACTTTTTCATTTGAGGCTTGCACTAACTGGCATAGCTTTTTAATCATTGAGTTTTGCTCCTGTATGAGAGCACTCGTCCTTTAGTCGCTTTGGTGCAGCAGGAGGATCGGGCTATGGTTTCTTTTCGAGGCTTGACAAGGTTGATGCCACCTCGTTGTCATGATCAAGCTTAAGAATGGTGCAAGCTTCCTGGCGTGATATAAATTGGATGGTGTGATTTTATAACAACACATGTCATAGAGCAGAAACTATTCAGTAGATATTTTAAGTTTATTAGGGAAACCAACAGCTTAATTAACAATAGTAGCTTAAGTGTAGTGCAGTAGCAATGTTCTAAAGCCAATAATAGGATTCCACAGATTAACCAGTTAGGTGTCTATTAGAAATTCAAACCTATTAAACTTTTTTTAATGCATATTATGACAATTTATGTAATTTAGTTACATTTCGTTGGTAAGTACGTAATATTTAGGGTGTCCTTTACACATTTTTTTTTCTTTTTTAGCTTTTGTATTTTGTTCATTCATTTCTTCAATATCACAATTTCCTAATTATGTAAGAACCACAATAATATTTTTGAACCCGGTTTAGAAAAATATTGTCAATTTATGGGTTATCGCATTTAAAAGATTGGATATTGTGTCCTTTAAAACCTTAGGGAACATGTGTTGATACAAAAATATATTCCTCAGTAAAGATTATAAATAAAACTCATATTGTCAATGATTATATTTAATTAATTAGTAGTATTACAATTCTTCAGTCACACATCCTCACTAGTAGTTGTTGGCCATTAAAAAAATTCTTTGTAAAAGCTTTGAATTTGGTGCTCATCTGGGAGGTATTGCTTGAGTTTTTATACGTCATTTCATTTCTTGACATTGATTGCCTTTTTCCCTCCAGGGAAAACTTTGTCAGAGGGCAAAGTCAGTAATTGACTAGAATTGTAACTTTTCAGTCTAAAATTGTGCTCTTTCCGGCCGGCTTGTAGCCAGCCATGTAGTTACCTGCAAGGACACAACCTAGAAGGCTAAAACGGAATTCAAATTGCTAAAATATAATAAAACTTGAAAATTTATTTTTTTCATCTTTTTTTGCTCTGCCTACCTGCTGTTATAATAATAATAATAATATCTTCCACACAACACAATCACTTGTCCTGGTTCCAAACTACGATACCCTGTGCTATGGTTGTTAGGCAAGGACATCACAAACATTGAAATACACCCGGACTGAGGCCATTTGTACAAATGTACAGCGGCCCTCAGTGGGAATCGAACCTGTCACGTTGTGTGTTTTCTCCAATGTCTTGAACGGCTCAGGTTTCGATTTACTCTGGTATCACCATAGAATTTTGTAGGCTGACATCTCTTCTTTTAGGTTTGTTTGATGAGTTGGTCGCCGGTGATTGGTCGTTTCTTGTGGGTTGCCATAGGAAATGTAGTTACCTCATTTCAGGGAAAAGAAATAGTAACTTTAGGTGTTGATGAATATCATTTATTTGATTAAAAGAGGGAAAAATAATAACATAATGAACAAAGAATTAATACAGCTAATAAAGAAAAATACAGGTAAATGTTATTCATACAATATCGAAATTTTGGAATATCGTTTTAGGAGATAATCATTTCTTTTATATGGTCACCCAAGCAGAGGATTGAAAATGGTGACGCGACGACGTTCTGCTGGGATAAGAGAGAGCTCCAAAATGTCGTGGATCATTAGCTGGAAAGATCTAATTATTGATGGACGGTTGATCCTCCATGGTGAGCAGATTTGGCTCAGTTGGCGAAGAAGCAGCCCATTCAAGATATATTTTGTAGCGGCAGGAATTTTGTAAGTAAATACTTATTTGGAAAGCTGTGTGTAGAATCTTGTACAATTCCGGCTAGGTCATCTCTCATCCTCGTGGTTATTTTTTAGGATGCACCAGATTCCTGGAAAGGGGTGAAGGAGGGATTGCCAGCGTCGAGACAATCCTCCGGTAAGATTTATCCGGACTTTTATAATTGCCTGCCACATGCTTATGCCATTTGCAATCTTCTAATAGAAGCAATGTTTCTTCCTTCCAGCTGGATAGGGATTTTGGAATATTTTGGCAATTTTTGTGAAATTTTGAGAATTTAGAGAATTTTGTGAATTCAGCGAATTTATAGCAATTTAGGGATTTAGTGATTTGCTTTAACTTTTAGTGCTTGCACTGCCTTCTCTTTTTGCTGTCGAGAAACAGTTGCTCTTTTGGGGTCAAGAAACTTATGCTAGGCTGTGCTACAAGCGCTTGGCTTCTCTCATGCCGGGAGGAGGATTTGGTTCGGGACGGCTGGCCAGCGTCTTCTTGTGAAGTCTCATCGGTCCTGCTCCGGTGACGGCGCATGGGGACGAGGCTGCCTACTCGGTGTTCTGGTTAGCACCGTGCATCCCACCCGAGGCCGGATTGACTTCACAGGGAGGTTCTTCCTAGCAAGGTCGGTGAAACAATTTCACTTACATATTAGGGAATTAGGATTTAAAGCATCAAATTAGAATTAAATTGTTGATAACTATTGAAATTGATGGCAAATCTGATTTTCAGTAGGAACTAACCACTTATGAAATGTAATTTGTGAACTTATCAGAACCACTTACTGAAGCGACCCCGCTCTGCTCTGAGCTTTTTCTGTAATTAAGTAATTGTCTGGGTTTAAACGCTAAAGTTTCACAATTACATTATTGCTGCCTGTGTAGTCCCAAAATTAAAGTCTGTGCACAACATTAACAGCGTTTTATTCAACTCCCCATATTTAGGCCCTTGATGGCTCAAGGCACTGAGCCAGACAATTTTCGATTTTTGTTTTGGTGGCGATGGCCACAGTTTTCAGTCTGTTGACGTGGCGGGTTTCCTTACTACCGGGCAGGAACAACCAGCAAACGTTACAGTGGCGCCCAAGGATTTTGGTATTTCAGTGCTTTGAGTAATCAATTGGCTTATTTTTTTAGGTAGAAAATCGAATGCCATCAATTTTCATGTAAATTTAGTCAACATAACCTACAAACTACTAGCAGATTTTCAGTTTTTTCAGTACCTATTTTTTGACAGTTACAGGGTGACTCACGCTCTGTAATCTATTGTAAAATACAGCCATAGATTTCACTACTGTGAATTTAAATATAAAGTTTGAGTATGAAAAAAATTTTAACTTAAATACATATTTGATTTAAGAATTTAGAGGTAATTAAAGTAATAAATTTACTCCCTTTTGGTGTTAAACAGTATATACATATAAATTGAGTGTATTTGCATTTGGTAAGGACACTAAAGTGTCAAATTTTTTTTTGAATTATGAAAACTGCCAGTGCTTAAATTAAAGCCATGAAATGGTGATTGAATAACTTTTATATTCATTAAAATTATTAAGGTTTTAAGATTTGAATAAGGAAACAGTTTTTTTTTGTAAAGTGGTTCTGTAATCTTCGATAGTAAACAAAACATAATTAAAATACCTTAAATAAATTATCAACTTAAACAATTTTGTAAACCATCAATTTCAATACTGAACATAGTTAAATAATTTAGTAAAAAATGGATAGAAACATACAATTTCATTCACTTTTAAAAGAAGAGTTAGTTTATGAAGTTTCAATTAGATCAGAAACACCATCAAGTACTGTCGAAGGTTTGAGAAAACAACTTAGAAAATTGAGTATTGAGTGCCCATCTGAGGCAATAATGGACACAAATTTTACAACTGATTCAGAACTAAAGTTAATTTCAGACAAGTTGGTTGAACTAAAGACTATTGTGGACAGGTACTCAAAAACACAGTATAAGTACTCATTGAATAGATCAAAAGCTTTAGGCTACCATTTATTTCATCGCTTGTCAAGAGTACAGCCAAAGGAGGACTCTGCCGATGTCAAGACTAAGTCTTACCTTTTGTCGAAGTTAGAGGCACTTTTGACTATTGTTGAGGCTTCACCAGCATCTGTGGTAGTGAGTGATGACTATCAGTCGCTTCCTTCAGGTTTACAGCCCGCATTCAGTGTTCAACAAGTTGAATGTTCAGGGGATAGGAGTGTGTCGAAGTGGGGTGTGAAATTCAATGGTGCGACGGATGTCAGATCATTCTTGGAGCGTATTGATGAACTCAAATTGGCTTTTGGTGTATCAGACAGTAGGTTGTTCAACTCTGCGGCACAATTGTTTGTCGACAAGGCTTTATTTTGGTTCCGAGGAATAAAACAGGAGGTTTCGACCTGGAACGAATTAAAAACAATATTATTGAAAGAATTTGACCCTGTAGATTATGATTACAGGTTATTAAGTGAAATTCAGGCAAGAACACAGGGGATAGACGAACCTGTTCACATATATTTTGCAGTCATGTCTTGTATGTTTGCGCGTCTCAAGGTAGCATTGACTGAGGAAGCGAAGCTGGATATTTTGCAGCATAACATCCGGCCCAACTTTGCGCAACAATTAGCTTTGGTTAATATCACCACTGTTGCGGACTTGAAGGAAAATTGTCGTAAGATTGAGGCAGCGCGACAGCGAACAGAAATGTTTTCAGAACCATCTTCTAAGTCGCCTTCAGCGAACATACTTGGGAGTGAGTTCATGTACAGAGGTAAGGCTAAGCCTGTAAACACGATTTCAGTCTGTTTAGTACTATCTTAACAAGAGTTTGGTTGCTGGCAACTTTAGTTAGCATGCTCTCTCTCTTTCTCTCTACTCAATATGGCGGATAGACAAAATTGTGTGTGATCTCGTGAATAAATCCTTTAAAACCTTAAATGCTCGTTCACCATTGCTAAACCCCTCATAGAAGGCTCCCACAAACTGGTCCTTCGAGGGAAAATAATAGAATCAGTGCCAAGGTTCGTGCAAAAGAAGATTTGCTGTTCGATACGACGCCGCCGGGACGCGTGCCTATAGTCTCGCGCCCAGTGAAGTGGCAGATTTCGTCGGTAAACGACTTCTGTGTGCCGCCTACGCCAACAGTTCATTGCCTTCTGGGGAAACTGCAGTGTTTTTGAGCAGCTCTTCATGTGAATCATCACATGCAGTAGCATTTTGGGGTTGCTTTTTGGTACCAACTTCCAAGGTTACCTTGAATCATCGAGGTGAAGCGGTGCTACGGTGAAACGAAACGCAAACGCTGCGCGAGCGCCACCTTGCGCCGCAACTTCAGCTGTCAACTGTCAAAGTGACATTGACTTGGCCCGTTCGGTCTTTTTCGTTCATTCTCGTTGGAAGTAAACAAACACGATTTTGTTGAGAAATTGCTGCTTAAATATTGTTTGAAAAATGGCGGAGGAAGATAATCCGCATAAAGAGTTGAGAAAACTAAGAGCGGCGGCCGGGCAGTGCAAAAGTGCCTTCACACGCTTTGAAAAACACCTGGAAACGGTGAAAGAACACCCCACGGACGCGTTACTCGACGTGGCCCACCGAAGGTACAAAGCCTTAGAAGGGCAACTCGAGAAATACAAGGAAATTCAATTGCAGATCCATATCTTTGAAGAAACTCTAGAAGAAGAGGATTTCGCGGAAGATGAACTCGAAGACCGTTACTACATCCTCGGCGCCGAACTGGCTAGGCTTACGCCGCGAAAATCCAACAGTGAAGACAATGGTTATAACAATCTCCATGCAAATAAGCTGCCCAACCTAGAAATACCTACGTTTTCTGGAGAAACAATCACTGAGTTCATGCCTTTCATCGAACTTTTTGAAGCTGTGATTCATAGTGACCCCAAGCTCTCAGCCGTCCAGAAGTTGTGCTACCTAAAAGCTCACCTGACAAAAGAAGCTCTGTCCCTGATTCAAGGCTTGCCTATAGTGTCCTCCTCATATGAGGCATCGCTAGCCTTGCTCCGAGAGCGTTACGACAACCCCTGCATCCTGATTGCCTCACATGTGAACAAGATGTTGGACTACCCAGTCATGTCAAGTGGAACAGCAGCACATCTGCGCGAGTTGGTGTCGACTGTGCGCCAGCATATTAGCGCGTTGAAGAACCTCCAGCAGCCTGTGGATGCCTGGGACATGCTACTCCTGCCCATACTGCTGCGCAAGATTGATAAGTACACTGTGCGTGCCTTCCACATGGAACGTAACAAAGGTATTTTGCCCACTCTTGGTTACTTGCTTGAATTTTTGGAAGATAGGGCTCAGTCATTCGAAGAAAGTGAAAACACAACTCAAAATAAGTCTGCTAAGCCTAATCCTAAGAAGACTCATGTCTCTCTGCCAAATTTCACTGCTACAGAGCAAAAAAATGAATGTAAATTTTGCAAAAAAGAGCAACACCGCTTGTATCAATGCCCGCTCTTTAAGTGTGCAAGTCTTGAGGAGCGTCAGAACTTTGTGCAAGAACACAAGCTGTGTAGCTCATGCCTATGTGCTCACAAAAACAAATGTAAATTTAGAGGCAAATGTGCTTCGTGCAATGAAAGCCACAACACTTTGCTTCATAAAAATAATGACAAACCCAAGGACGACTCCACTGCATTATACAGTAATAACACAGGTACAGTTCTGTTGCCCACTGTTCGGCTACAAATTGCTTGCAGGGACGGTTCTTATGTAACCGCTCGGGGAATCCTAGATAGTGGGAGTCAAACCTCATTTATCACAAAAAGACTAGTTGAACGCTTGCAACTTAGATCATTCAAACGAGACCTTAATGTCTCAACTATTGGCCTGCAGGACTGTCCAGTGTCACATGCTGTAGCTATACATGTCAAATCCATAAATGGCTCCTATAGCCTAGATGTAATATGCTCAGTGGTGAACAACATAACCTCGCCTTTACCTCAACAAAAATTCAATATAAAAGAATTTAAACTGCCCTCAGGTTTTGAGCTAGCCGACCCAGAGTATCACAACCCAGGTCAAATAGATATCTTACTGGCAGCTGATATATTCTTCAATGTCTTGCTTTCAGAAAAGCATATGATTCAGAATGGACCTACCTTCCTTCATACTAAGTTTGGATACATAGCTGGAGGAAACACAAACACTAATACTCTGAATCCTGCTAACCTGAATAACAGCACTACATCCCTCCTAACAAAAGTGACCACAGCCCCTGACATTGACCTGGAAACACTAATGGAAAGGTTCTGGGAGGTGGAGGGTTACCCTGTGACGTCAGTGCCGCAGGTTGAGACGCCCAAGGAGCAGCAATCAGAGGAGGAGATCTGCGAGAATATCTTCGCGACTACAACAACATTTGAGAATGGTAGGTACCACGTTCAACTACCACTGAAACAGTCACTAGAGGCATTAGACCTCGGTGACTCTTTCTCGGTTGCTTACCAAAGGCTAACACAACTGTACAAAAGATTGACAAAGGATGATAGCCTGATGGCGCAGTACTCAACGTTCTTAAAAGAATACCTAGATAATGGTCATGCTAAGCTGTATGACTTACATAACAGCGATATTCCTTTTGAGTCCCTTTATTTTTTATCGCATCATGCGGTAATACGCCCAGACAAAAAGACTACCAAATGCAGAGTAGTTTTCGATGGCAGTGCGCGTAGTAGCTCAAAGGTGTCAATAAATGACATGCTATATAATGGCAAAATCATGCAGAGTGAACTGTTTGACATTTTGGTCAGGTTTCGCACTTATGAATATGTTTTTCTTACAGACATAAAATCGATGTTCAGACAGATTCTGCTTGACCCAGCCCACAGGCACTTACAAAATATACTGTGGAAAGAAAATGCTAACTCTCCTATTCAATGTTTACAGTTGCAAACTGTGACATATGGGCTGAAGAGCTCCAGCTACTTGGCCACCAGGTGCTTGAAGGAGCTGGCCGACTGCAACCCAGAGTACCCCCTGGCCGCAGAGGTACTGCTTAAAAATACATATGTCGACGACGTCATCGCGGGCGCCTCGTCACTGCCTGCCGCCATTGAAGTAAGAAATCAAGTTATTAACTTACTAACAAAAGGAGGGTTTAAATTGCATAAATGGACAGCAAATCACTTGGATTTACTAAATGGTATACCTGCTCAAAAGCAACATTTCGATGAGATAGAGATGAATAAAGATCACGCCTTTCTAAAAGCTCTAGGTGTTGCATTCGATGTAAAATCAGATACGTTGCTAGTGCGCTGCTCACCACCTGCAAATGAAAAGCCCTGGACTAAGCGGTCTGTGCTTAGCTTTATCGGTAGCATGTTCGATCCACTGGGCATCATTTCACCTGTGCTTGTAAGAGCTAAGATTTTTATGCAGTCCTTATGGCAGGCAAAGCTAAACTGGGATGATGTATTACCTCACGACCTCAATGCTGATTGGCTAGATTTCTATACAAATCTAACTAACATGGAACCCATTTATGTGGAAAGGAATGTAATGCCTAATAATCCAAAAAAGATCCAACTTATTGGATTCTGCGATGCTTCGCACTCTGCATATGGCTGCTGCATTTATGTGAGGGCTCAATATGATACCTATGCGCTCGCAAGGCTTCTTTGTGCTAAATCGCGTGTTGCTCCATCAAAGCCAAAGCTCACCTCACCTAAGCTAGAATTATCTGGCGCATTGCTTTTAGCACAGTTAATGAGTAAAATACAGCACATTGTAAATTGCAGTGAGGTGCTTTTGTTCACTGATAACACTGCTGTACTTGCTTGGATTCAAGCGGAGCATTATCGCGGCTCTGAGCTTTTTGTAAAAAATCGCGTTCAGAAAATAAACGATCTTTCTCGCAGAGAATCATGGCGCCATGTGCAGGGTACGGAGAATCCTGCCGACTGTCTCTCACGAGGAGTGACACCAAAATCACTCACAGACAACAAACTTTGGTGGAATGGCCCACAATTTATTCAAGCTAAAGACTTGGATATAAAAACCATAGAAAAAGCGAATACTATTAATGAGCCATTACCCGACCAAACGTTCGTTGGCTGTGAGAATTTTAACCCACAAAAAGAATTATCTGTGTTCAGTAAATTCTCTAGCATATTAAAGCTACAACGCGTTATCGCATACGTTTATAAGTTTTATCAAAACTGTAAAGACAAGGTCAGAACTTCAAGGCCCAATCAGGGTAAAAAAGCAGGCAGTGGGTCGAATATAATACTTACGGTACCGGAGCTTCGCCATTCAATGCTAAAGATTACTTTGTACATACAAAGTAATCATTTTGGCTCAGAAATAAAAGCTCTTAAAGCGAACAAACCTATTCCTAGCTCCCTATTAGCTCTGGCAGCCTTTGTCGATTCAAACGGCTGTCTTAGAGTGGGGGGCAGGATAGAGAACGCGAACGTACCGTACGACCAAAAACACCCACTGCTCCTGCCGAAAAAATGTCATGTAACTGACCTTATAATCGGTAGAGAACATTTGAACTTGCTTCATGCCGGGCCGAAATTAGTGTTTGCTAATTTATCTCAAAAATACTGGTTGGTAAGCGGTATAAGAGAAGTAAAGAAAATACTGCATAAATGCGTGAAGTGCTTTCGACTTAAAGCAGAGGCATCAAAGCAACTCATGGGTTCTCTACCAGGTGAAAGACTAAATCCATGCCCGCCATTTACAGTCACAGGCGTTGATTATTGTGGTCCTTTTGACGTAAAACAATTGCGCATCCGAAAGTCATTATGTACCAAAGGTTATGTCGCGGTATTTATCTGCTTTAGCACTAAGGCGATCCATATGGAATTAGTATCAGACTTGTCAAGTGAGGCCTTTCTGGCGGCGTTGAAGCGCTTCATTTCGCGAAGGGGAATGCCCGCCCAAATATTTTGCGACAATGCATCCACCTTCAAAGGTTGCAATAACCAACTTAACGCTCTATACAAGCTATGTAGAGACCAGGCACACTGCTCGTCGATCACTGAATTCGCGGCCCAGCGCGGTATAAAATTCAACTTTATTCCGACATATTCTCCCACTTGGGGAGGCCTTTGGGAGGCTGGCGTAAAGAGCGCCAAATACCATTTTCGTAGAGTCATTGGTAAAATTGTGCTTACGTATGAGGAGTTCCAAACGGTGATGATTCAAGTTGAAGGAGTTCTAAATTCGCGCCCGCTCACACCAGTCAGTAGAGACGGAGATAACTTTGAGTACCTCACGCCGGCTCACTTCCTCATAGGTAGGCCAGTAACTGCTATTCCTGAGCCTGACTATACGCTGACTCCAGCCTCTAGGCTTCGATTTTGGAAACAGTGTACTCAAATCGTACAAAACTTTTGGAAGGTATGGAAAAAGTCCTACCTCAATCAATTACAAAGCCGACCAAAATGGCGCAAACCTTTGCCAAACCTGGAAAAGGATCAGATTGTTTTGATTAGAGAAGATTCCTCTCCTCTAACTTGGCCTCTCGCGAGAGTAGTAGAAGCCTATCCAGGCAAAGACGGTAAGGTTAGAGTCGTCAAATTGAAGCTGGCCAACAAGCACCAGAAATCGATGGCCGTCAACAAGGTCTCACTGTTACCTATCGATTGATAGAAGTAGGTATTTACCTATTTAAGATTATGTACGTATAGTAGTATAGTTTGATAAGTAAATAAGCTGTTAGAAATAGTCGCTTCTTATAAGCAAAGTGTGCATTTATTTAAAGTATAAGTAATAGCTATTTAAATAAGATCCCTTTCGTTTTCGTAACTAAAATAACTAAATAAGTAACTTCTGTTTTCTTAGAAACTACATATAAATAGGATTTTTTCTTTTCCTAGAAATAACTAGTTTTTAAAACCTTTTCTTTCGCCCCGGAATTATGTTTAGTACTATCTTAACAAGAGTTTGGTTGCTGGCAACTTTAGTTAGCATGCTCTCTCTCTTTCTCTCTACTCAATATGGCGGATAGACAAAATTGTGTGTGATCTCGTGAATAAATCCTTTAAAACCTTAAATGCTCGTTCACCATTGCTAAACCCCTCATAGAAGGCTCCCACAAGTCACTCCTGCCAAGGGTTCTGAGGGCAATTCAACGTCATGTTTTGCTTGTGCGCAGCGCGCAAATTCTTTGCCTATTCCAGAACAGGGGCATGATCAGGGTTCAAAACATACACAGGCTTCACAGCGAGCCAATGTTCCACATACATTCACACAGTTGCGGGAGCCCGTTTGCTATAAATGCGGTAAAACACGACATAATTTTAGATTCTGTAAAGCAAAACCTGACATTCACAGACAAATAAGATGTTTTGGTTGCGGCATGACAGATGTCATGATTGCCAACTGTCCGAATTGTAGTGAAAAAGAGAAAAAGACGGTTCAACACTCTCGTTCAAAAAACTAATTTCGAACCGTAGTGATTTTAATAGTGAGTCAGAATTAAAATTTAAAAATTATAATTCGATCGCTGCGGTTCTTTTTGCACCAAACAAAGATGATATTCGGCCATATTTAAAATTTAAGGTCAGTAATTTTGAAATATACGGATTATTGGATTCAGGAGCATCCGTTTCGATTTTAGGTAACAATGCTCATCAAGACTTTGTGAAATTCGATTTTAGTTTACAAAAAACACAACCAACGACTTGTCATGTTGCAACTGGCGTCGAAGTCCAAACGATAGGGTACATTTTTGTTCCAATAACATTTAATAACGTAACACACGTCATTAAATTTTGTGTTATACCCGAGATCGTTTCGGATGTCATTCTGGGTGTAGATTTTTGGAAATCTTTTCGACTGGCGCCAGAAATATTTGACAACATTGACTACATAGTCACGCCGGATAAATATTTTACGAATTGTAACTATATAAATACAGAACAAGTAAACACTATACAGTCGTACGCCCAGCTGACTACGAACCAGAAAGAACTTGCGGATTCGGTAGTAGGTAAATTTAAGGAAATATCGTCTGAGGAGGTAGGATTAGGCAGGACTGGTCTGATTGAGCACGTTATCGAGACTGGGGATGCATTGCCGATAAAAGTGAAGCAGTATCCGCTTTCACCTGAAAAGCGTGCCGTATTAAGTACCGAGCTCGATAAAATGCTACAATTAGATGTAGTCACGCCCTGTGAAAGTCCATGGAATAATCCAGCGTTATTAGTGCGTAAGTCAAATGGGGACTGGCGCTTTTGTTTAGACTGTAGGAAATTAAATGCGGTCACGAAAGGGGATTCGTATTCCATTCCGTACATTCCGCAAATACTGGATAGTTTAAAGGAAGCGAAATACCTCACCTCGATAGACTTGAGCTCTTCTTTCTGGCAGATACCGTTAGAAAAAAGTTCACAAGAAAAGACTAGTTTTTCCGTACCGAGTCGCGGGTTATTTAAATTCAAAGTCATGCCATTCGGGTTGTGCGGGGCACCTGCGAGACAGCAGCGCCTCATGGATATGCTGATCGATCACAACATTACGAGTGACATCGAAACTGGTTTAGTCTTTTGTTACATTGACGATATTGTGATTTGTTCTTCAGATTTTCAGACCCATTTAGTGCTTTTGAATAGAGTTTTGGAAAAATTAAAAATGGCGAATTTAACAATAAATTTCGGGAAGTCCAAGTTCTTTAGGCAGTCGCTTAAGTACCTAGGTTACGTCGTAGACGAGTTCGGGTTGCGTACTGACCCTGAAAAGGTCGCCGCCATTTTGAATTTTCCCATTCCGACCACTTCTCGGGAGGTGAAGATATTTTTAGGGACGTGCTCGTGGTATCGTCGATTTATTCGAAACTTTTCGACAATAGCCGCTCCTTTAAATAAACTCACAGCTAAAGGGAAGAATGTTCCTGCCTTTCGGTGGTCTGAGGAAGCGGAAGTGGCCTTCAATTCATTGAAGAATGCGTTAGTGTCGGCTCCAATTTTGGCAGTGCCTAATTTCGACCAGCCTTTCGTAGTACACTGCGACGCGTCTTCATATGGATTGGGCGGGATGCTTAGTCAGACTATCGATGGACACGAGCACCCTATCGCGTATGTTAGTCGTTCTTTAAACAAGCATGAACAAAATTACAGCGCGACCGAGAGGGAGGCTTTAGCCGTTTTGTTCTCCGTTGAGAAGTTTCAGGCGTACTTAGGCTCGCGTCATTTTAAGGTGATTACGGATCACGCGTCATTAAAGTGGTTCATGAAGTTAGAGAATCCATCGGGTAGGTTAGCGCGTTGGGGGTGTAGACTGTCTCAATTTGATTTTGAAATTGAGCACAGAAAAGGCACCGACAATGTGGTACCTGATGCATTGTCTAGGTTAATGAAGATTGATGCCGTGAACAGTTCGATACCTGTTAACGTTGAGAAAGACTTATGGTACGAAAAAAATTATGAACGGTTGCAAATCTTTCCCTGCAAATTTTCCGAATTTTTGTATTAAGGAGGGAAAGTTACTGAGATTTTGTAAAAGTAAGTACAACTTACTTAGTGAATTTGACTGGAAAGTGGTAGTTCCGAAGAGTGACCGAATTAACGTATTAAAACAAAATCATTGTGAGTCTACAGCCGCACATCTCGGTGTTTTTAAAACTCATCGCCGGTTATCTCTGACATATTTTTGGCCTGGCATGCATAAGGATGTAGTTGATTTCGTGAAAGCGTGTGACGTATGTTCCGCTTATAAGCACTCACAACAACAAACTCCAGGTTTAATGGGTCAGCCAAAAGTATGTCATAGACCATTTCAGGTAGTATCCATTGATCTGGTAGGTCCTTTGCCACGTTCTCGGTCAGGTTACACGTTTTTGTTTGTGGTGACATGCTGCTTCTCAAAATTTACGTTATTATTTCCGCTCCGCCGCGCAACAAGCGCATTAGTTGCAAAGCATTTTGAAAACGAGGTTATTCTGGCGCATGGCGTACCTGAAACCGTGATTGCAGACAATGGAGTGCAATTTACGGGATCAGAATTTAAGCAACTTTTGAAACGGTACAATATTCCTAGGGTACACTACGGACCAAGGTATACCCCACAAGTTAATTTAGTAGAACGCTACAATAAAACTGTCATGACTGCCGTAGCGTCGTACGTAGAAGAAAACCACAGAGCTTGGGACGAGCAACTGCACCGGATTCAGTTTGCAATAAATAGTGCAGTAAACGAGTCCACAGGGTTTTCTCCTTTCTTCTTAGTGCACGCTAGGGAACCAGTGATTAACGGTTCGTTCTATCGCGATACAGATCAGGAGTATACAGTAGGTATTCCTAGAGAGGAATATGCGGGTGAATTTGGCACCCTTAGAACTATTTTTGAAGAAGTAAGATCTCACCTTTTGAAAGCGCATGGCACTAATGCTAGACATTACAATTTAAGACGACGTTCAGCTAGATTTTCAGAAGGAGATATAGTATGGAAACGATCTTTCGTACAAAGCGACGCTTTGAACTTTAAGATGGCAAAGCTCGCGCCAAAATATGAAAAATGTAAGATTAAAAAAGTCTTATCTCCGTTAGTTTATGAATTGGAAAGGATGGACGGCCATCCTATAGGCTCGTGGCATATAAAAGACCTAAAGGCAAGATAGACAAATTTGCTTATTTAGTGATCTGTGGACGCGCGGCCCGCTTTACTCGCTATCGCTCGCCGCGCCGCCACTGTTGACTACTAAGGCATAAAACTGACACAGGAATTGTGGAGGGTGAGTGCGGTCGGTAGACGCACGGCTACTTGCTTCCGCTTGTCGTCGTGCTGCCATGGATCGCCGCCGCCATCCATAACTTTGGTCAAGACATTCTTAAGATTGTAGTTTAGCATTCGAGTGTTAAATATTATGATATATTTAATCACAAATTGTTAGGTGTGGTGTACAAAACAAATAAATGTTGCACTACTAGTTTGGGAGCGTGAAGTATGAAAGGATAGCAAATGTAGATGAATAATAGAGCGGCTCAATCTTAACTCTATAACATCAAGAGTAGTCTTTAGCTTTAGGGTATGCGCGAGAGTAGACTATCTCCTACCAAGTCAGCAAGATTTAGCCTAAATTGGTTAGGCACATCTGTGTTTCGCATTCATCATAATCGGGTTACGGTACATGTCATCATAATCGGGTTACGGTACATGTGTGGATGCGATGTTATGTTGCACAGTATTCGGTTTCGTTAAGTTTAAGTTATCTCGAGCCCGGCCGAGATAGATTTCAGTTTCCTCAGACAGCTGTTTGGGATGTTTTGGTTTCGATGTTCGTTGGGAACATTGCGATTTGTTCTGGGAGGTGCATCTTGGTAGAGGGTTTGGTTTCAGATTTTATATGGTTTAGTTTAGATATTATCATTACCACTTATAGATGGTATCATTGATAATGGTCATGGTTATGACTATTATGTTAAGTTTCGCCCGGACAAGAAGGGGTATATCGACGAATGCTGAACATCGGTCCTGGCTGTTGGCAGTTAGCCTCTTCAGCACAACATTGCAGTTGTGCTGAGAAGGTTAATGGTTTGCGACACATGATAGAAAGTTAGAGTTTTGGTGTAGGTTTTGGGATAGTTTTGGTATAGGTTTTGGGATAGTTTTGGTATAGGTTTTGGGATAGTTTTGGTATAGGTTTTGGCATAGTATGGTTAGTGTTTTGGTATAGGGTTTTCGTATGAAATCATAATAGTCAAAGGTTTTGGATGTTTCATACAATTTTGCCTTATTTTGTTACGCACATTCTTTAGTTAGTTTCGTTTAGTGTTCTTTAGGTCAGAACTTTAATTTAGCGGTTAGGGCACCTGGGTTGGTCGAACCTTGGGTCAGTTCTTGCGTTGGAGATCAGAACGCTGAGGGCAGCGGACGGTTCACCTGCGTTGAACCTTAAATGGGGAGGAGAGGTACTGTCACGTTGTGTGTTTTCTCCAATGTCTTGAACGGCTCAGGTTTCGATTTACTCTGGTATCACCATAGAATTTTGTAGGCTGACATCTCTTCTTTTAGGTTTGTTTGATGAGTTGGTCGCCGGTGATTGGTCGTTTCTTGTGGGTTGCCATAGGAAATGTAGTTACCTCATTTCAGGGAAAAGAAATAGTAACTTTAGGTGTTGATGAATATCATTTATTTGATTAAAAGAGGGAAAAATAATAACATAATGAACAAAGAATTAATACAGCTAATAAAGAAAAATACAGGTAAATGTTATTCATACAATATCGAAATTTTGGAATATCGTTTTAGGAGATAATCATTTCTTTTATATGGTCACCCAAGCAGAGGATTGAAAATGGTGACGCGACGACGTTCTGCTGGGATAAGAGAGAGCTCCAAAATGTCGTGGATCATTAGCTGGAAAGATCTAATTATTGATGGACGGTTGATCCTCCATGGTGAGCAGATTTGGCTCAGTTGGCGAAGAAGCAGCCCATTCAAGATATATTTTGTAGCGGCAGGAATTTTGTAAGTAAATACTTATTTGGAAAGCTGTGTGTAGAATCTTGTACAATTCCGGCTAGGTCATCTCTCATCCTCGTGGTTATTTTTTAGGATGCACCAGATTCCTGGAAAGGGGTGAAGGAGGGATTGCCAGCGTCGAGACAATCCTCCGGTAAGATTTATCCGGACTTTTATAATTGCCTGCCACATGCTTATGCCATTTGCAATCTTCTAATAGAAGCAATGTTTCTTCCTTCCAGCTGGATAGGGATTTTGGAATATTTTGGCAATTTTTGTGAAATTTTGAGAATTTAGAGAATTTTGTGAATTCAGCGAATTTATAGCAATTTAGGGATTTAGTGATTTGCTTTAACTTTTAGTGCTTGCACTGCCTTCTCTTTTTGCTGTCGAGAAACAGTTGCTCTTTTGGGGTCAAGAAACTTATGCTAGGCTGTGCTACAAGCGCTTGGCTTCTCTCATGCCGGGAGGAGGATTTGGTTCGGGACGGCTGGCCAGCGTCTTCTTGTGAAGTCTCATCGGTCCTGCTCCGGTGACGGCGCATGGGGACGAGGCTGCCTACTCGGTGTTCTGGTTAGCACCGTGCATCCCACCCGAGGCCGGATTGACTTCACAGGGAGGTTCTTCCTAGCAAGGTCGGTGAAACAATTTCACTTACATATTAGGGAATTAGGATTTAAAGCATCAAATTAGAATTAAATTGTTGATAACTATTGAAATTGATGGCAAATCTGATTTTCAGTAGGAACTAACCACTTATGAAATGTAATTTGTGAACTTATTAGAACCACTTACTGAAGCGACCCCGCTCTGCTCTGAGCTTTTTCTGTAATTAAGTAATTGTCTGGGTTTAAACGCTAAAGTTTCACAATTACATTATTGCTGCCTGTGTAGTCCCAAAATTAAAGTCTGTGCACAACATTAACAGCGTTTTATTCAACTCCCCATATTTAGGCCCTTGATGGCTCAAGGCACTGAGCCAGACAATTTTCGATTTTTGTTTTGGTGGCGATGGCCACAGTTTTCAGTCTGTTGACGTGGCGGGTTTCCTTACTACCGGGCAGGAACAACCAGCAAACGTTACAAACCCACGACCTCTATCTTGGTAGCAAGCGCCTTAAAGACTACTCCAACGAGGCAGTCGTTGTGTTTCCAGTGATATTGCGTTTCTTTTGTAATATGATGCTCACCACTCTTTAAAATTGAGTGTCATATCACATGGCACCATAACAATCGTGAATTTTTCAGTTTGTGTGGACAGCATTATCTCTTCTGCATACTCTTTAGCGTATATATATGCGATCGCGGAGCTGGCTTTTTACCGTTTCAAAGTCACGATCGCATAGCATAAGAGTGCCCTCTTACAGGGAAATGCAACACAACTTTTTTTAAGTTTTGCTCCTGTACATAATCATTTAAGAAAGAGCATAATTCATTTGGCCCATTAGCGGCTATACCTTCATGGTACATGTATAATGTGGTTTTTTTTATGTCTTATATCATGGACACAGAAGATATTGAAATTAAGCTGTCGCAAATAAAAAACCTCATTTTGTGAAAACTAATATTTTGCAAGAATTGAGTTGTTCACAAGTTCGACAAGCATAAATCAACCTGCGATCTACCAAAAGATAATGAAAATTCCTGTTTGAATATTTTTTTTAATACCAGTAAGACACAGTAAAATCTGGATTCTTGCTTTTGTATAGCTCGTGCATTATCTCTGTTGTGAGTTTTTCATTGACAAATTTATATTCCTTCCCAGTGTAATGGGCCGCTTTTGTAGGAAAGCTTTGTATATGTTCAAGAACCTTATTGCGAGTTACAGCTCTCTTCATGTGTCTAGGTGGACCTTATCCTCGGCCATGAACTGGAGTTTTCCCGTGAGTCGGCAATTTATTTATTCTTCGGATCCTCTCTGCAAAATGAAATAGGAAAATAAAAAAGTAATGATAGGTCCAAAGTGGCATAAATAAACAAACAATTTTTAAGTCTTTTTTTCTGTTTACCTGCAGTTACTCCAAAAATTTTCATAAACATTTGTTTACAGACTTGCACACGACTAGTGGTTGTCTTGATAGAATATGAGCATGTGTATGGGTTTTACCATTAATACACACTTTTTAGCGGTAGTAGCCTAATCGGTAGAACATTGGACTCTGAAGCGAGAGACCCAGGTTCGATTCCCAGTGCGGGCATGTACCTATGACTTTGTTTTCTAAGTTATGTACATTTGTGAAGTTATAGTAGCAATAGCACTCGCTAACAGTGAAGGAAGACATCGTAAGGAAACCTGGGTGTCTGAGCTATTCACATACCTCAGCGCTTGAAAGCGCCAATCCGCGGTGGGCACGCGTGGTGATTAAGCCCATACTCTCTCCTTGAGAGAAGGCCTGTGCCCTATAGTGGGTAGGCTGTTTATGTATGTTATATACTTTTTGTGGCTTTTGGGAAAAATTGAACGTTGTCTGATAATTTAAATTATGGTTAATTTAAAATAATACACTTTAAATTTATCATAATAGCTGAGTTTATTAAGAAATATTTTTTCACGCTTTGCGGCTTTATCAATGTATATAAATATGGCTTGGAGATGACAAATTAAAATATAATATAAATAAATATTATGCAAGTTATTAACATTTTTCTCAGAAATAATTACCAAATTAGTCGCTTTCTTGAGTTGTAGAAAAATATACCCTTCAAACAGATGCTGACGGTATAGGTTCTGCACTTTTTAAATAACTAAGTAGGTACTTCAGCTGACAGTGACTCTCGTGAAGTTTTATAATGTTGTCATAGAGATGATATTTCTGGGTCTGCTGTCAGAAGTAGCAAATTGAGCAGGTCTCGATTAGTATTTATGTGCGAAGTCTTTAGTGTGTGATGTTCACGTATTTTCCGAATTTCTTTATGTTAGGCTTCTAAAGCTTCTTCTGACATCTGACCTATCGAAAGTGTAAATGTACCTAGATATGATATCAGCACCATGTGAAAGTATTTTATGCAGCGTTACTGGCATGTCATACCAAGTGTATTTTTCTAGGTACAATGATTTTGTATCCGGCAACAAATGAAGAAAATTATTAAACTTGAAACACAAAACACTGCAACAAAGGTGCAATGTATTCATGAACGCGGTATCTGAATGTATCTAAGTAAACCGCGCCTGGCAGCACATTAGATAGGAAAGTCACACTTACAGATTCGTAAGGCTTGATCTCTCCATTGACTTTGCGGGTGAACCTTCTCACCCCGATGATCTTGATGGATGGAGTGAGTTTCTTGAAAACCTCTTTGTTGCTTATAATTGTAGGAACATACCTAAGGAATCCTTTTTTCCCGATTGTTCTGACTGGAGTGTAGGCTTTGAAGCCATGTCTATTTAGAAAATCCTCATTCTGGAGGAAATTGTTAGCATTGTTGTACTGGGCAAAAGTAAACGCAAGTTTCGAAGCCGAAATGCGTTTTATATCAGACACGCCTTTGAAATCATTCCTAAACAGGCTGGCTAGAAAAAGTTGATTTCGGTTGCCGATGTTCTCGCCTTTGCTGCTCTCTACGAAGAACGTATGCATTCTCCGGGAAAAGCCGAACATACCCGGCCTTGATGTACGGTAAATAACATTCATCACTCAGTTTTGCACTATTTGATACGTCCCCTTCACTGGAAGATTCGTTTGAATCTGTCTGCTGTCCTGCATTCCTGCATTTTTAACAGACTTCAAAAAAGGAGGACGTCATCAATTCGACGCGTATATATATATACATATTTTGTTATGTTTTTGCATAACTCCGTCAAATCTGAACCGATTTCGACAATTCTTTGTTCGAATAGATATAACATCACATTGGTCTCGTTTTAATTTGGTGAAGATCTGATGATGACTTGCAGAGATGGAGGACGGAACTCTTCAATGAGGGTACCGTTTACCCAAAACCCTCAAATTTTCTTTCTCAGCCTCTGTATAATTCGGCCCTCTTTTCCGAGGTGCCCTCTCAGGTTTAGGACTTGAGGCCATGGTTCCCTTTAACGTTTATAACTGTCAATGTCAAACAAAACAGACCACGGTTTTCGTTTTCTGTTAGTCTTTTCTGGGCAAGAATTCCCTGTTTTTTAAAAAATTCGGTGGTCCAAAGCAAAACAGATCAAAAACGATTAAGGGAACCATGGCCTCAAGTCCTAAACCTAAGAGGGCACCTCGGAAAAGAGGGCCGAATTATACAGAGGCTGAGAAAGAAAATTTGAGGGTTTTGGCTAAACGGTAAGCATAACTATCTACAGTGCCCGATTTATTGGTTATTATAAGTTGCCTCTCTTTAGCTCAAATATTCTTTCGGTGACCAATTTGCGACATATGAATAAATTAGCTCTTAATGGTCGTATATAAAAGTCACTTTACTGATACAAGCATCAGTGGCGCCACATCTAAATTAACAATTAACGTCGAATGTAAGACTATTCATTCCATTCCTTCAAGAGAAACTATTATCTATTCTGAGAATAGAATTTATTCTGTGTACAGATTAATTTTATTTTTATATCGGGAACAGTTAATTATCACTTAAAGAGAAGGAAAAACATTTCGAGCAACAGCTTTTTATTTAATCTGGAGATTACTTAATCTTGAGATTAGTACCCAATTAGCTAACGGAAACTTAGCGGCGTTTTCGTGCAATTCGACGTTAAACTATCTAACGTATCACGCTTATTGAAATAAGGTCGAATCCACATTTTTCTTGATTTTTTTGGCTTTGACTTTGCTTTTAAAACAATTTAAGCTGCTGCAATGCGTATGTTTTCGTCAGCCTTTGTAGCCCTACTAGCCATGTATGTAGCCAGACAAAAGACAAAATAATGAGCCATATACTGCTGCAGAAATATTGCCGAGATATACATTTTCCAGACATAATATGCTGCATTAAAATGTTTTTTGTATTTTCGGGATATAGTCGGCAATGTTGTAGCCACATATTTCATTAAAAGTGTAGCCCGTCTAGAAGCCCTATTAATGAGGGATTTTCTTTTTATTTTTTTTTATTTCTTCCCTAGTCGCTGGATAGATGGCGCTGCACTTGGTACGTTACTGCAAGGAAGGGAACGTCACATAATTTTTTGATTAATTCGTTTTATGATCTCAAACTACATTGGATGTAGTTTAAGATCATAAAACGAAACGTACTGACAGCATTACTTCCTCTCTTTTGTCCATATCAAAGATTCGTATGTGAAATTAGCAAGAACCTACGACTTTAATGTCTTCCTCATTGAAGTCGTATAATTTAAACATTTTCTATTAATTAATCTGAGTATGTAAGCGATCTGCGGTGCGTTCAGGTTTGCCCACGGTCGCAAATTGGAACGTTCAGTTGGTAACGTAGTCAGTTCAGCGCCATCTACAGAGTCCTTGGGAACTACTTTTTTTTTTAATAGCCTCCTAAGTCCCTGCATTCTTCCTATAGAACAAAATGGTTGTTGTTGTTGAGTCTTGGGTAATGTAACAGGGCATATATCATTATTACCGAATGTTCTTTAAAAAGAACTAAACAAATAACGTGTGTGAGTCCTGAACATTCAGCACTCATTTTAGCTACAATAAACTTCCCCATAATATTTTTGCTAGAACTAACATTATTCATAATTTTGGAACGATGAGATTTCAACAAAAAAAAATATTAAAATATTTGTTCTTTTAAAAGTACAGTCGGTCTCAAAGGTTACAAATTGAATCCTAACAAAGCAATAGAAAAATAACGGTTTCGGTTGGCAAAATATTTTTTATTTATATTTAAACTTAAATTAGTTTGAACATCAAAAATAGGAAATAGCTTTGCTATCGTCACGAGTAATAACGGTATTCTTTAAATTTCTAAACGAATAAACTATTATTTATTCTTTGACATACATAAATTCACACATCAGTCTCAAAATGTTTCGGCAGTCTTGGGCCTTATAAAACTAACAAAAAATAATAACTCAACAACATTGGAAAATAGCTCTGAGATCTATACGACAAGCTTTTGAAATTAAACTTTCAGATTATCCTTAACACTAGTTGGTCTACATAGTTAATAAACCAAAAAGGAACTGTTAATTCAAAGAGAATGAAAATCCAAAAAGCAGTTCCTTTTTGGAGTAATGCACAGCGGTAATTCGCACTTATTACAGTATATAGTTGTTTTCATTTGACAGCCCTTCTGTCTGCAACGATGTTGTGTAGTTCCCATTTTAGGTAAATGGAGAGCTCCATGTTGCCTGAACGCTGCAGAGGGTACTGGTGTAACTGGAGGTCTACCTCTTTTCGTAGAATTGTTAAAATCTTCGTGGTGTTCTTCTGCCTCTACAGCTCCATTTTCGGTCTCGTCAAGCAGGTTATTATCCAGTATTTCTTCTGCAATACACTGCTTAAATGCACGGAGTTGAATAATTTTGTGATGACGAACGCCTTGCTGCTTTTGGGCTTTAAATTTTATCCAGGCATTTACCATAGACAAGTCAATGAAATGCGACATGAATCGTACCGTCCATTTTTTGGTGCGCATTCTCGACGGACAAACGGCTAACAACCTATCTGTGAGATCTACCCCCCCCCCCCCCCCCCATGTTCTCATTATAATGTTTCACAACTGGACAACATCATAACGGGTTTGTTATCATACCATTTAGTGACAGCTATCTCCTGGTCATCCCTCACGAGAACGTCATAGCTGCCCCTTCCCTGTGCCGCCAACTCTTTGTCTTTCTTTAGATTGTTTTTTATATGTTTGGGTAGGCGGTTTTGCATAACAGTTCCAGCACAACTGTGGCCGCGTTTTTTCAACTCGTCTATTAACCTGATGCTTGTGAAATATCGGTCATATAACATGACCAGGCACCAGAGTCTCCGTCAGAGTTAGGACAACACTCTCACCTAAGTTAAGTCCTCTGGTAGTTGCGGTGTTTTTACCTTGATATACAAGGATATCACACACTAAACCATTTGGATTGGCAAGAATGAAGGCTTTAAGTCCAGTGGGATTGGGTTTTCCAGGGCAATATTGTCGCATCGGGCAAGCACCAGTAAATGGGATGATCATCTCATCCACTGAGATTTTTTGGTCCAGACTTTGAGCATAGCATCCTTGCAGAACACGATCTAACAATGGGCGAACCTTCCAAAGGCTATCATTTGCTCTCATCTCAGCTGAGAAATCATTATCGTATACGAACTTCAATGAATTTCGTAGCAAGAAGTACCGATCACGCGTCATGGTTCGCATTATAATTGGCACAGCATATTTCTCGCTCCAGTACATGCGTATTTGTGGATATCCTATACATGACATAAGCATAGTTATGCCGAAGAAAGCTTTGCACTCACGCAGGGTTAAATTCAAGCTTTTACCAGTTTTTTCAACCGCGGTCTGATTGCTTTTGGTGACTATTAATGTCAATAAATTATCACCAATGTATTCATGAAAGTAGTCTTTCATCAATGTTTTGGGCTCGGAAGGTTTATATGCTGGTTGTTGCAGCACAGGTAATTATTTTCGAAAACATGCCCTTTTCCATGGTGTATGACAATGTTCATTGATGGTTCGGGCGCCTCCACGAGTACGAATACCAGTACGAGAGCGCCCTGCATTACGACTGTGTATTCCACTACGCACCCGTAGTCGACTCCTACGAGCTGGTAGACTCTGATCACTGGTAGAAGTGCCGCCACCTTCATCTTCAGAGCTAGTAGACTCGGGGAAAGTGAGATCTTCGTCAGTGTTATCTCTGTGCTCATAATCCTCGTCGACGATAGGCTCTTGGTAAGTAGGACTCTCATCGTCATCGGTATCTTCTATTTCAGAGTCATTCAAAAACTGAGATATTTGAGTATCTTGCAGTGCTAAAAAATAAGCCAGTTGATAAAATAGTAGATATAAACTCAAAAGGGAAATCACGAAGACTTTTTATCAGTAATCAGGTACTACAGATACCGACTAAGTAAGAGATGACCATACCATGCCGCTGCCATGTTAAAAAGAAACCGAAAGTGATTTTTAGATTATAGTAGCGAATTTAATCTATACAGAGCGAACAAACTTCAAAAAGAACAAATTTTCGTTGCAAACTTAATGAAAACAGACAGAGGTAACTTAACAAAGAACAAATTATGGCAGCGAGTTTAATGTGTCCAGACCGAACACACTTTATAAAGAACAAATTCAGTTACATCAAAATTATTTTATTTCTGCGGCCTGTTTCAAAAAAATAATACACCAAAAACATTTCGTGTATGTTAGAGTAGAAAATAACAGTTCGTTTAATGAAAACCGCAATATTTCCAATAGATATTCTTGGATTTACTCACCTCGTTCACGACGCGCCGTCATTGTCACTGGTTTGTGGCCGAACAAAAAACAATGGCGACTTGAAGCTCTATGCTCAAGGTCGGTGTGACCAGGATAAATTATTATTGAAGCAAAATATCTACTTCCGTTTAGAAATGTTGTCATAAACAAACAAATTATATTGTTCTACACAAAGGATGCTGGGTCATAATGCTAACTCCACTTTCGCGATAGCCAGGACTCAGTGACTATCGCCATTTTGTTCTTTATGCAGGAATTCCGACGTTTTGTACATGTTGCATTTAAAAAGCTTGGGACTTAGGAGGATAGTCATAAAGAAAACCTCCCATTGAATCAGACTTTTATTTTCATCTTTTTACCTTATTATGTATGCATCTAAAACTATAATAGTACTATTGTTATCAGACTCACGGATAGGATGTTAAACTTTTTTACTTAATTAGATCTGACTATATTTTGAACCTTTTACATAATATGTCTTATAATTATCTAAAACCATAACTCAGTCTTTCAAAAGCTACACACGTAGACCCTGAACGTTTTATTCTATATCTATTGCATTTTTGTAATAAGAATCGACGTAACTCTGTGGAATAATTTTCTTATAAATTAGTGCCATAATATCTCGCTTTTTATTGATACCCAATGGTATTTTTTGCAAATACGCTTGTTTCAAACTTCGAGAAAATTGGTTTTCGTCTTTCGCCTTTGATTTCTTACAAATGCTTTTTTAAAAACCGTCTCTTCATAAGAAGTTTTATAAAAAAATGACATCTGTTGCTGTTTTTCAAAACGAAGTTGTTTGATATCGTGGCATTTTATTTGTTCTCTGTCAACAATAACAGTGAAATTGTTTCCCCATTCTTGAAGGGTTTTTAGATCATAGAAATTTTGATGTGTAAGTTATTCCACATGATAAGGTTTTCCGGTCTTTTTAGCTGTTTTTATTAAAGTAGCGTATTGTTGTGGACAGCATATTGGACCTGATTTAGTACATCTTTTAATTTGTTTTTCGATAACATTATGTACATTATCGCCTTCATTTTGCGAATGCCCACGAATCAAAAATTTATGAGTAAATGAGTTTACTCTTATGGTTGTAACAGCAAATGCGAAGGCAGATAGCAGATATTTATTTTTTTGCTGACCACAGCAGTTGTCACTATAAAATACAATGTCCAGTTCAGTTCCTGATTTATTTTGTCAACTAATATTTGTATATATTATATTGCAATACGCAGGATCCGATTTCCACAGCACTACGTTTGCCTTCGATTTCGTCCCAAAAGTACTGGCAAAAAGTCCAATCTTTTGTCATGCAACTTTAGAGGACAGACAAAAAACCGGATTTATTCTCAAGTAGTGAATTTAGTTAGTGAAGAAAAAACACGTAATTAGTAAATTTGTATTATTAACTAGAATTTATAACAAAGAAATCCTCAAATTACTTACTGGACGAATTATGAGACATAGGGCTAATTGAGTTTGAAAATTGCGGGAGATAGGACATATTGTTACAAGTAAACAATCCTACGTAACTAGAAGAGAGGAAGACAATCTTCATTTCAAACAGGATTTATTCAATTTAAAAAAAAATTAAGAGAATCATCAAAATCTACTAACTTAAATTACTTAACTGGTTATCTTCGACTGCTGGTTCCCAAAACAGAATAAATCTTAAAGATTGTAAATTTCACTCTTTGTATGGTAAACTTTCATAAAATTGGTACAGTCCCGAAGAATCATCATCATCATCATCAGCCTATGCTTGTCCACTGCTGGACATAGGCCTCTCCTATAGCACGCCACTGAGCACGGTCCTCGGCTACTCTCATCCAGCTCTTGCCAGCCGCCCTGCGAAGATCATCGCTCCACCGAGTCTGAGGACGTCCCACACTACGTTTAGCGATCCGCGGTCTCCACTCGAGAACTCGTCTACCCCATCGGTTATCAGTTCTTCGGATAATATGGCCGGCCCACTGCCACTTCGGCATGCTAATTCGGTGGGCTATGTCGGTGACTTTGGTTCTCTGTCGGATCACTTCGTTTCGAATTCGATCTTTCAGAGAAACCCCGAGCATAGCCCTTTCCATAGCACGCTGAGCGACTTTAAATTTGTGGACCAGCCCCACCGTGAGTGCCCACGTTTCGGCACCATATGTCATGACGGGTAGGACGCACTGATTGAAGACTTTCGTCTTGAGTCTCTGTGGGATTGGCGATGTGAAAACCCGAAGAATCACGTACTTCAATTGTTGTAAAGGCGGTTTCAGGAATATAAAATATTTTGATTTTAGTATCAGACTGGCTGAGCACTGTGAACGCCGTTTCCGCATCTGGTATGTCCTCGCCGTAAGCCACTTTTTCGTCCAATTTTCTTTTAATGGCCCCACCTATACTATCAGCAGCCCCTTTACCGTGGGCTGCCTCAAAAAAATCCATGTAGAATTGGGGAAGCCCATCTCTTTCGAGACTTTCTGATAAACTAATAAAAACGGATGAAAAAACTAAATTACTCGGAATCCAAGCTGTCGGAATTTAGGTACTCTATATCATCATCAAAATCTGTCACATGGATGTCTCTATCGCTGCTGGTTTCACTTCCTACTCGTATTATAAGGTCATCTATATCTTTATATAGGGTTCTCCCTCGTTCAAAATAATCTTTTTCACATGCTGGCAGCAATTTTCCAGTTTTCAGCTATAATGCTACTAAAACCTTCTTCCATCAATAGTTTGACGTCACGGGTCCCAACATTGTGTGTAGAAACTTTTTTTTTGTAATAGCCCAAGTAAGTTGAGTTATTGGGTTCAAATCACAGTGGTAAGGTGGCAGCCTTACCACTGTGTATCATTCTCACCCAACAACTCATCAATTGCATAAATAGGGTGAGGTTTGTGTCGTTTAACCAACGTCAGTAAATTGGGTTTTCTGAGCCTTGGGTCATATTTAACATTTTTTTCAAGTAGCCAGTTCTTAATTTCTTCAACTCTTGAACTTGTGGTAGGAGCTTTATTTGTAATCACGGAGTGATAAGGAGCATTGTCAAAAACAATAATACTGGGCTCATGTAGGTTTGGGATCAGTTTTTCAGTTATCCACTTCGTAAAATTCTGAGCATTCATCCGTCTTGGCTACTGCTTGTAATTTTCTGAGTGTAGGCACTTGTTTTTTCACAGTATAAAAAAACTGGATCTGTTGACGGAGAGCACACATGGTGAAATCATCCATTTCTTTTTTTGGACGGCCACTTCTGTGGCTGGATTCTCCCCCATGCGAATTGAAAGCGTACACGGAAAATATTCGAAGGATTAGACATTTGTCGCATAAAAATCAGTTTCATGTATTCTCACAAACTCGTATGCGCAAATTTGCTAATAAATTTCCCTCGCTTTGAGGTGTAATTACCATGCGACTGACAAAAGGCGTATGAAATTTGTACGCATTCATTGACAGTTGACGTTTCTTGATTGGAAAGTCCAAAAAAGAAAGAGGTTAGATTTGGTTGGAAACTATTGAAAAACTTTTGACACAGTGCGGTGCTACTAAAAATGGACGAGTTTGTAGCTAATTTTGTTGGAGAAATTTTGGGTGAAGCGGCAATAGCTGCAGCGACACCAAGGCGCCGTGCTACATGGAGGATAGAGCCATTTGACCTGAGCGACGCTGATTTTAAAAAGAATTTCCGGTTCTCGAAAGATTTAGCCAGGAATCTCATGACTATAGTAGAACCTCTCGTCCCACAGAAGGAAATTGATTTGAAAACAAAGGTGAGTTTATTAAATAAATCGGTACCTACTTGCTTACCTACTTACTTTAATTTTGCTGTAGGTACTTAGGTTACCTATGATGCTTAACCTAACGATAACTTGACTGCCTTGTTTTTCAGGTTTTGTGTAGGTACTTTGAATTTCGTCGGCACCGGGTGTTACCAAGCTCCAGTTGGTAACAATCACGTTGTAAATCTGTCACAGCCATCAGTGTCAAGATGCATAGGGGGGGTAATTTATGCTCTCAACCATATTTGGCCAATGGGTGCATTTTCCCAGTTCATTCATTGAAATGAACCAAATAGTAAGAGAGTAAGTTCTTGTATCAACTTGTTATGCAGGTTGATCCGGCATTTACTGCATAAACATTTATTAAGTCATAACGACTTATATTTACTTGTGTGTTTATCAACATATCACTCACTTGTTGATTTTACCACTTGTATGAATTCCCTGGTATCATCGGGTGCATTGATTGTAGTCACATTGCAATCGTACCACCCTGTACACAAAATTTTGACGAAAGAGCCTATGTGAACAGAAAATATTATCACTCAATAAATACTCAGCTGGTAAATAATAAACAATATTACTTTTTCTTGTGTCAATTTTAATTTAAAAATAACAAAATGTATCCTGATTTCAGATATGTGATTCCAGACTTAAAATAATTAATGTGAATGCCTTGTTTCCGGGAGGCAGTCATGGCCAACACATCTGGAGTAATTCCAATGTGCTAACATTAATGGAGCAACTGCATTCAGCTGGGCATAGGCAGTACCACTTAATTCGTTGATTACTTAGATACTTACCCAAAAACATTTTAATGATTTAAATCTTTTGGTATTTTTGCTTTTATTTAATAATGATGTGTTTTATAGTAGGCGTCTAATTCTTTAATGGAACTTGCAGGTGACAGTGGATATGCTTTAAGACCATGGTGCCTTACACCTTTACCTGAACCCGAGGAGGGTACTCCAGAGTTTAGGTACAATAAGGCCTTCAAAAAAGCCCGAGCCACCATTGAGCGGTGTAATGGAGTGCCTAAAGGAAGGTTCCGGTGCCTCATAAAAGATAGGACTGCATTACACTCCCCCTAAGGCAACGAAAATAATAAATGCATGCACAGTCTTGCATAACATGTGCATGAATGCAGGACTCGAAGAACCTGCTAGGGAGTGCGACGAAGAGTCACTAGGTGTCATCCAACCCCCTGCTCTTCCAGTTGGCAATGGACCCAGGGACAATCAAGTATTGAATTTAGGTCGTGCCAAAAGAGACCACATTATAAGAAATTATTTTGTGTAATTAAGTAATTTTCTAATTAAAATAATTATTGTTACATAGGTATCCTGATTTTTTGATATTTTACTCCTTGTCCAAAGCTTAAATAAATAAAAAATCATACAGGTTATGTTTTATTTTTTAAATAATTTGTTACTTAACACAATATAATATTTTAATAATATGACTTGAAATTAGAGATCTTTTTTTGTTTATATAGAAACTTAATTAGGAAAATCACAGTGATATTTAACAATAATAATTAACAATCTAATAAATTATGTTATCAACTAACATTGGTATAACTACATCAAATAACTAAATCAGTGCAGAAATCTCCAGTCGAACTAGAACTTATAACTTTCTATGGATGGCGTAGCGTATTTTAGACATAGTGGTAAAACTAGACAAACAGAATATCAATCCTGAACTTTAGCATCTAGGAAGACACATTGCGCTGCTAAAAATAACAATCAACTTAGGTACTAACAAGGGCGACAACATGTAAACACAAAATAACTAAACTTCTTAACAAATTATTAATCTGCTAATTGTAAACATTTAAATATAGGGACTAGCTCTTGAAGCAATGCTTTTAGCAATTATTATTGCTTCAATAGCATCTGCCTGTCTTTTCATCTGTTAATTTTTTTTTTGTATTATGCTTGCTTTATTTAATTTTTTTCTGTAAGAGCTCTCTGAAGACCTGAAGCAGCCTCTAGGCTCTAGGCTTTTATGAAGCTTGCTTTTCTTTGATTTAGCCCTCGTTTTTTCTAAAAGAAAACTATACAACAATGTTAGAATGAATGATGCCATATTAGGTAAATAATTTTAATTTCGATAAGCTCAAGTATAAGTATGTTTGGCAATAACATAAAATTACTCATTCGAAATAGTACAATGGACTGAAGCCCCACATTACAGTATATAAATACTAGCTGTGCCTGAATAAAAAGCTATCTTCATGCCTTGCATCAATATTGAATCAGTGGATTAGCCGAGAAGGTACAGCAAAACGACAGAAATATTAAATATTTGTGATATTATTCATCAGTATTAGACAGAGTGATGCACGTAAGGTTTGTACATACAATTTGTGAAATTGAGAGCAGCAGCTAGTATATGACTACAATTTGAAAATAATTTCACCTACCAGCTTTGTTTTTTTCAAAATTATCTGACTGATGCCCACTTTCCAGGCATTTTGTATCCTCAGTTAAATCTGAAAGATAAATGTTATTATTTAATTATTATTTTTGAACACAATAGTAAAGTTTTTAAGAAAGTTTGAGAATGCAACATACTTATTTCTTCTACTACGGCAATTTCTGGTATATAATTTAAATCTGAAAAAAAAAACATGTTTAATAACATCCTTTTATGCACATATAAAATTACCAATCAATATCAACCCATTGGTTTTCCTACCGAGGGGCTTTTCCCAAATAGCAAGATCTCCACATCTACATCTACACATGGCTTTACTCCACTCACGGTAGGTAGCAACATCTAAAAATAAAACTTACTGTGGTAAAACTTACTCACCCCTAAAAATAACCACAGATTCATGGCTATCTGAATGCCCAGATATTTGAGCCCCGGAGATGGAACCCAGCAGCAGCTTTTCGTCGTCATTCAGCTCCTCTGCTGGGTCCCCACCTCCAGTTTGTCGCGCAGATCTGTTTTGCGCAGAAGCTTTTTTTTTTCGCTTTTGATTTTTTATCATGATATGTCTGAAAGAAAGAAAAATTCGATCAAGAACATCCTTGGATTCGATGTAGCTAGGCACAAATGTCTTTTAGGCCGATATCGATGTTTTTTATTTGTAAATCTTTGACAAATCTGAACAACTTACTTTTCTCCACTCACTCCAAGTTTTATGAGCCCCTCCGATGGCATTGAGCTCGTCTGATATCTCGCACCATCTTTTTTGTGCCGTCTTGAAGGTAAAATGGGCGGAAAACTTCCCCGATCTGAGCTCGGGGTCGGCATCCAGCAGCTCAATGAGCCTCCTCGTCTGACTGGACGAAGCATAGCTAGCTTCCCTTTCTTTTTGCTCCTTAGCCATTGCTCTGCTATCTTGTTTTTGCGCGGTGCTTTTTTTTTTTTAGTTCGTCCCGCAAGGAACCGGCTAAGGTCGTAGACCATGCTATCTTTGGTTTCTGTTCTTCATTGTGAGTTTTTGGGAGGTTAAAGTCTTCAGTAATATATTTTTCATTCTTAACGTCTTCAGTTTTAATTATTTATTATGTCCAATCCAATTTTAGTAAAATCCTTGTAATTTTACGTCATGTCCGTTGACTTAGTCAATCCGTGATTTTAAGTCAATCAGGGCAACACATACTCTTTTTTTTTTGTCAAAACGTCAAAAGAAACAATCCAAAAATACTACATAACCTTACAAATTCTAAATATTTATATTATGTACAAGTCCATTTACAAAATATTTTACACGGCTGAAAGTCGTATACGAGTATTAAACAAAATCAATATACAAGAAGAACTAAATCTGTCCTACAGTGTTAATTATGAATCTGAACAAAGACAAAAATGTGGAAGTATTTACAAGAAGAGCCTGAATGGATAGATTTCAATCAGCTCATCCATTAGCACAAGGCGCTGGATGCCAAAGGATGGGCATTCGAAGAATAGATGATGTAAGGATTGCTCAGTTTGGGAGCTGCAATGGTTACAGAACGGACTCTGAACCATTTTTAACCGGAAGAGATGATAGTTTAGATTACAATGACCAAAACGAAGCCTTGAAATAGTAGTGTACAACAAACTTTCAGAGTTCACTGGTGATTGTAGATTCCTCTATACTGATGGGTCCAAAACTGATCATGCTGTCTCGTTTGCTTTCTTTGATGGCTTTTTTAATTTAGGCACTGGTCATAAAATAAATTCAAACATTAGTATATTCACAGCGGAAGCCGTGGCTATACTAGCAGCCCTAAAAAATATCAATAATAAAAGTGATGGACGTTATAAATATGTAATTGTTAGTGATAGTATGAGTGTTCTGGAAAATCTCAAAAATAACAGATTCAAAGCCAATACAAATAATTTAATTTCTTTAATCAAGCAGGAGTGGTTAGATTTGTTGCTTATTCATAACATAGATGTTTCATTTGTGTGGGTTCCTTCACATGTTGGTGTAGTAGGAAATGAAAGGGCTGATTTTTTGGCTAGAGCTATTACAAATAATGCAGATACTATTCCAGACTCCAGCTATAATCTTAATGTTTCTGTTCCCTGGACAGACCGCTTGTCTTGATAAACCTCTTGTACTAGCCAGTCTTCTTGATGTTGCCAAAAAACGCAGCCATCTTTCACTGTGGTTACGAGCGACTAACAGGTTTAAACCGGCTTGCAAGGCGCCCAGGCGTATTTTTTCTAGCAATAGGATAGTCTCACGATCGATCGAGTCCGGTTGCGTCCCGAAAAATCAATTTGCGTTGGCGCCAGAATTTTTGAAAATCATCTATCGTATCAAGTCGGTTGTAAAGGGAGATTTTGTCTGTCGTTCGACTTTTTTATGTAGAATTCAAGTCATACGCCTTAGAGTCGTATACGAATTATTTGCTAATGAAGTGAGAATCGGCTCCCTGGTTCTCGAAATATACCGTCATTTTCTAATCCCTCGTTTGCGATCCGCCAGACTGTACTTGCCGATACTCCTCAATAAATAAATAAAATTTGCTTAGTTTCAGAACAAACCTTAATTAACAAAATATCTCGTCAATCTGTTAATAGTGCTTAGTTTAGTGATACAGAGTGACAGAAATGTGGATTTAGTTAGATAACTAAAAATATAACTTTTCAAGTATCAAAATGTTTCGGTTGACTCGACTCAAATCAGATCAAACCTAAAATCAGTGGTATGTAAACAATTTTTTATTAGGGCCTTAAACTTAGGTTTATCGAAACGTGAATTGTTTATCCTTATTAAAAATGAACAATTACAATGTTACATACCCGTCATAGACGCTGTACGAGCGTAAACATCCTCCAAATTCGACAAAATGTGTCTAGCTTGTTGTTCCGCTAAACACCGTAGAAAAACGCTAAAAATGACACCCAGAGCTTGACTATGAACGGTTTTCTTCATCCTGTTATTGGCACCAAGCGTAAAATGTTGGTTTTATAAAGATTACTCTTAAAATTTAGTTAATCAAACGAAAATAAAGCCAATCATCAACGATAAACGAATTTATGACGTTTATATATTTTTTATATTACGTTTATATATTGGCTCATCGCCTATGCCATAGACGCTCTGGCTACTCCGTTAAGGATAAAGTCGTGACTTTCGGAAACTAGTAGAAGTTAAAGTGGGTATAATTATGTACATTTTAGGTAGGTACATACATACATACATATAATCACGCCTTTATCCCTAATGGGGTAGGCAGAGCAAAAACGACCTAAACAAAGTTCGTTTTGCCACGTTTGACAAGTTTTGAGGGTTATTATTATTACAGATGATTGCGTATATTGCTATAGTGACAGGTTGTCATCCCATCGCCTAAATTGCAATACACAGAAACCCTCGAATCCCTTAGTTGGTTTTTACAGCATGCCCGGGAGGAGATGCAGCTGGCACATTCTATGTTTTTCTACCACTCCCAGTCCAGAATGGAAGAAAATTTAGGTAGGTATAGCTTTTGAAATAGGTGCCTAGGTATTTATCAAGAAATGTACAACATACCTCATCATCTTCTGGTTCTATTTCAATAATTATTTGCGAAGAAATTAACTTGCTCCTATCTTCGATTTCTGAGCTTGAAACCATGTTGCCAATGACTTCGTATTCATTTTTTCTTTTGTGTTCCTAGAAGAAAAGAAAAGAAAATATTGCTTAGCTCGTGCTTAGTGACATTTATGGTTTTTGGCTAATTTGGTTACAATTTTAAATACCTACCTTATGAATCGGTATCGCATCATTCACGTCAGGAGTAAAAGTTTTTTTCTACACAGGTTTTTGTTAGCATTTCTTGAAACTGATATTGGGATAGGCTTAATTTGCTCTTTGTAGGATTGGCTTCCCAAGATAGTAACGTAATTTTTCTCTGATTCTTTCTTCTTGGCTTTGACCCTGTCCCCCTTTCGTCTTTTATTTGCGGACGCATCAATTTCCTTTTTGAAAAACTGCCGTCTTTCCGAATCCATCTTAACACAGACTAAAAAGAAAATACGAATCGCAATGAATAATGAAAATGATCTTTAAATAAAAATTTCAACCGTTTTTTCTATCATTCTGTATCAAATTACTCACAATTCAATCCAATTATTGATTAATAGGTATAATGTGTACCGATATAAGCGTTTATGTAACAATATTGACCGAAATACATGAGTTACACAGGTTTAAAAGCTTACTTACCAATAATCTTCTTGCGCGTGACTCAAAAACAACGCGCGCGTCCGGCCTCTGTCACGGTTCGGCGATGACTGAAGCGCCCCCCGCGCGTGCGCCCCTTTATTCCCGAGAAGTTCTAAGCGCAACGCAAAGATTATACCTACGTCTTAAAGGACATCGTTCAACTAGTGTCATAGAAAAATTAATTTGCTGAACAGACGTTCGTTACTAATTGTAAAACAGGATAATTGATTCAAGTACAAACACTATTAATAATTTTTTAATTAAGCGACTGTTTATTGTAAAAAATGTAGGCCATAATTATCTCAAACGACCTGCTCTCTTGAATTTTCGAAGAGGGTAAATACTTTAAATGACTGCTCTTAACATAAAATAGAGCAAATCTAATTGATTCAAAGGCCATACTTTATTTATTTTTGGGGAGGGCTATTTGATTCAAACGACATTTCCCATATGTTTTTGTGGAGAGCTACTTGCCTCAAGCGACAAGCTTATATTTTTTTTGTGGCGGGCTAATTGCTTTAAATAACAAGGGTTTGTGTATTCTGGGGCAAGCTAAATGAAAGCTAAATGACTATCTTCTTTTAGTATAGAAACAGCAAAAAAGCGTTAACAACCATTTGAGTTTAAATACGAGAAAGGCAAAATGAGTTAACCAACTACCTACAGTATCTTAACATAACTCAAGTCAACCATGTTTTAAAAAAAGGCACTTTTTGTGTCACTTGAGTCAGTAGCGGTGTAAAAATCAGCGTCAAATCTAATTGCCTCAAGCGCCAAAAAAGTGCTCAGATCGGCATGAAACCCGGCTCAAAAGACGTAGAAAAATTTGCTGATTCCGAATATATATATATAACTCAATATCGCCCATGGTGTCGCTTAAAGCAATTAGCCTTTCACCCCTCGATATTATTTACTGTAAAATAGACCCTGTTTTACGCTTCAAACTTCATGCGCTCAATCAAATAAGCATTTAAAATGATATATTCAATCCTCATTTTAATGTTTTATTTCTTTATTGTATGGATTTGATGCCATTGTTATAGTTGCATTTTGCCAGCGCACTATTAGACCATTGTAAGATCATTTGTGCTAGTATTAGCATTCTAAAATGCAAAGGCCATGGCCATGGCTATGGCCATGTTGAATTAATTTAGGGTTCGTTGATTGACCCACATAAAACCTTAATTTTTTAATCTTTTCCTTTTTGACCCTTTAAATATAAATGTACTAAATGTTTTTACTTTTATTTAAGTGATAACGTTGGTGATTTGAAATGGTTGTATATATGGATATAGACCGTTTCCTAAAAAAGAAACACTTCCGTATGTTAAAGCATTTAAAATGGCCTTGGGAAGAAACACATTTCTTGTTAAGTGAGAAATGTCACGGATGTGGCCATTGCAATAACGATATGAATAATAAACCTAACAATAACATTTCATTATGAATGCAAGAAATATGAAGAATCTATTAAACTACGGCTTTTTTTGGCGTGATAATTGCTATGCATACACAATTTATGACCACTACATGGAGGACGAATGTGAAGTTTGCAACAACAGCGAACCAATAGTTACTTCAACTCATTAAGTACCAAGTAGGTTATTCCCCTCGCCTTAGTTAAATATAAAGGTATAGGTATATCTATCAATTTGCACCAAAATGGCAGCGGCTAATATCGACTAGCAGCGCAGTCAGTGCACAATTTTTATTTATTACATTAGGTTTAAACTTGACCGTAGAGGTGCCTGTGAGACTGAAGAGGGGATTCACTTACACTGTCACGTACGTACGAAGTAATTTATAGATGTAGAATGGGGAATACCCCTGTTATAGACAAGTTTCTAAAGATGTTTACTTCACCTATCGTTTATCTCGCTCATTTATATCAAGTGTACGTGAGACAGAAATACAAAATATACCTATACCGAGCATTCGCTTATTCACGTTCTCTGTTCGCGACTTGACAGTCGACAGTCGTTGTGCCGCTTTTGTTGATGGCTCACGCGTTTATGTCGTGTTCGTAGTTTTTACACGCCGGATCAAGTAATTCGATATAGTAAACGATTATTTAACGTAAATTGTAACGTTAGAAATCGTCGTAGGTATGTAGGTATAGTCGCGAACCGGGATTGTTGATAATAGTTATTTTAGTGGGTATTATTTTGTTGCTGTTTAAGATTTTAAAATAAATTATGCCATTTAAGATTGTGCAGACCATTGAGGATGGAGAAAATAAGTTAACTACAGTACCAGACCAGTGGGAACATAATGGCATACTATATTGGCCTGAAAAAAAAAGAAAAACGGAGAAAACATGAAAGTTCGGTTGCGGATTATAATAAATGGTCAAAAATTAACTGCATAGTTAAATGCAGAAACATACCGACATTTTATGAGGCAGAGGAAGAAATCGACGCCATGAGTGACAATTCAGAAACGGAGACTGATACTGAACATCAACCACCAAATAAAATAAAACGATTACCCCAGAAGACTTTTAATGATATGGCAGAAGTAAGTAAATATATATGTCTACACCCAGAGAGGTGTAGTACGAAGAGCGATCCATAAGCTTTGCTTGCTACCAAGGAACCCTAGTTAGCAAGGCGTCGCAAGAGAGTGGCGAGAGGGGCGGGGGGCCCGCAAACGTCATCGAGCGGACATCGGACATCGATCAAGTAGATTCGAAAATTGACAGCGGCAGATACGTGCCGTCTTCTTTTGTAAATTATTTAAAACCACGAATTAAATCCATCTTTTTCATCAAGTCTCGGTTCCTCATTCACCATCTTCTCTTCATCACCTTTGGCTGAGACATTTGGAGACCACTACGACGTGATCCAGCATCCCACAAGCTACCTACGTGTTTCGTCGGAATAACGGGACGGACAATCGGATTCCTGCCACAACATTACATCATTGCATCATACCAAGGAAGTGTGCCGTTCCATCCTTATTTCATTCCCAAATACCTTGTTTCGGTTTGTGTCGACGGTGTTGGTGAAACCTCGAGTGTTATAAAAGTGTTTTCTTCGATACATTTCATTAGATTGCAAATTCCACAGGTTAGTGTATACGGCCATCTTAATTACGCAGTTACATATGTGTAAGCCAATTTCATCCTTATAGCGTTGCATTAAGGGCTAGTCACCGCTTTGAACCTCCATTACCAATAGCTAACTGCGCAGTTGATATTTAAAAATTTGTGACAGTTTACTGTATTACCTACATAATTAAAGTTATCTTAGCCTTGCAACGTAATTAATTAATTAATTTCTATGTGAACTAGTCTTTTTCTCAGTTTGAATTCAATAACAATCGACTTATTTCAACTATTTTGTAGCAACTTCACTTTGTTTCGTTTGGGCTATACTTACGAAATACCTACATAGGCCTAGCTATGAGTAACCCATCTATCTTTTAGGTATTTCCTGCTAAAAGGGTAACTCAGCTCAAGCCATTGCATTTACCTACTTCTTGCCCTTATATACACCGATTCATAGTCGCTTCCCATTGCTGTAAATAATAGTTTCGAACAGGTAATCAAATTAGTTTGCCGACTATTTCAGGACCCGGGAGTCAGCTGGAGAACAAATAGCATCGAAATTGCATCGAGTTATCACGACGCGAGCGTGAGAACCGGTTTGCTATTGAATATCATCGCTGGACGCAAATTGTAAGCATTACTTTCCTACCTATTTCACCGGGTCTATTAATTTAATCGAAGTTGTTTACATTGTGACTTTATTAACGTATCAGCTGGTTGCGCCTACAAATAAAGATGACGGGAACAACTGATTTAAAGGATCTTATCAAACAGAGAGGTACAATAAAGAGCCGTTTAACAAAGTTTAAAAATTACTTAGCATCTTTACAGCGGCAAACTGAACTTACGAAAGCGGATCATAATCAATTACCTCTGAGATTAATTAGCATTCAGCAGGTGTTTCCGACCTTCGATACCTTACAAACTGAGATTGAACTTAAGGACAATTCAGAGAAACAGTTAGATGACAGAGAAGAAATTGAGAATCATTTCTTCACTCTCATTGGCCAAGCACAGGAACTTATTGACTCATACAGTCCATCTCAACAAAAATCTGATTAATTTCTTAATGAATCATCGTCATCGAAACATCAAAGCTTAGTAAAGCTTCCAACAATAAAACTAGCTACCTTTGATGGATCGAACGAAAAGTGGACCGAATTTCGAGACACTTTTCAGTCACTTATTCATAATAACGATTCCATTGATGATGTCAATAAGTTTCATTACTTAAAATCATGTTTAGAGGGAACAGCTCTTACACTCGTCAATTCAATTAGCGTTTCCTCTATAAACTATAGCATAGCGTGGAATTTGCTCTGCGAAAGATTTAACAACAAACGTCTGTTGATAAACTTTCATATGAAATGTTTGTTCTCTATAGAACCTTTGCTAAAGGAGTCAGATAAAAGCTTGCGTAATCTTATCGACACGGTGTCGAAAAATCTTCGTGCACTTAATTCGCTTGGCGAACCTACCGATAAGTGGGATACAATCATCATTTTCATGATTTCCTCAAAACTCGATAGTGTCATTGCTAGGAATTGGGAAGAGTTTAGGAATACTCTCAAGGAGAACCCTTCTTTGGAAGATTTGTATGCCTTTTTAAGAAACAGATCCAACGTTCTCGAGACAGTTAATTCAAATTTCACTGACAAGATTGAGAAGCGTCCTTCTGTACCTAAAACCAAGTCCTTTGCCATCTCTTCATCTGATCATCCGGTAGGTACACAATGTTTATTTTGTAAACAACCACACAAACTGTATCAATGCTCTAAATTCAAAGCACTGCCTGTCGACGATAGGATAAAGAAAGTCCACCAATGGAAATTATGTGCTAATTGTCTTCGCAGCGATCATCAAACGAATCAGTGCCGTCTTGGTGGCTGCCGCATCTGCAAAAGAAAAAACCATAATAGCATCTTACACAAACAAACAAATAAACATCAAAGTAGCGACGGAGCTACATCTTCATTACAGAATGAAGTTAGGGAGTCTACGGGCCCTAACTTACATGCATCTTTACCAGAATCTTCTGCAGCATTACCTTCTGTCAATATGTCAGCTGTGTCCTCCGGCGAGGTTCTTCTGTCTACAGCCTTAGTCGAAGTCACACTGAACAGCAAAAAACACATCTTGCGAGCTTTACTGGACAGCGCAAGCCAGTCCAGCTTCATTTCACAGGCAGCAGTCCAAAGAATTGCTTGCCATAAAACTTCGAAGGAATATCGCTGCATAACCGGCATAAATAACAACACAACGAACATAAACGAATCCTGCAGTCTCCAATTACAATCATTGACTTCTCCATTCAATGTGCAAGTTAAAATGTTTGTTGTGCCCATAATTACCGACAAATTACCTCAGTTGGAAATAAAATCACAATTCCAGATTCCTAGCGATATTCCACTGGCGGACCCTGAGTTCTACCGTCCTTCAGAAGTAGACGTACTTCTTGGAGCTGACGTCTTCTGGGACCTCATGGCTTCTGGTCAGGTCAAATTAGGGCGAAACAATCCCACTCTACAACAAACCCATCTTGGATGGATCGTAGCTGGGCCTACGGGTGGCAGTTGCAGAACCAAAACTCTACAATGCCAATTTCATGCTGAAATTAGGCAGCAATTGACAAAGTTTTGGGAACTCGAGGAGTTACCCACTTCTAACATAAAATTATCCGCTGAGGATAACATCTGTGAAACTTTGTTCGAAAAAACAACTCATCGCGAACCTAGTGGCCGATTTTGTGTCACTATTCCATTAAAGGAGTCACCTGACGTTCTAGGTGATTCATACATTACAGCCAAAAGGCGTTTCTTAAGTATTGAGCGCAAAATGGCAAAACAGCCAGAGTTAAGACAAAATTATAAAAACTTCATCATGGAATATGAATCGTTAGGCCACCTAACAAAAATTCGAAAGCTTTCTTTCGGGTGTTACTTGCCACACCACGCTGTGCTAAAAGACAATAGCGAAACAACAAAACTACGCGTTGTATTCGATGCATCTGCGAAAACTTCATCGGGAAAGTCTTTCAACGACATACAATATGTTGGGCCTGTCGTGCAGGATGATCTTCTGTCAATTCTTTTAAGATTTCGACAGCATAAATATGCCGTTTCTGCAGACATAAAAAAAATGTACAGGCAAGTGAGTGTGAATCCTGATCAACGACATCTTCAATTAATACTCTGGAGAGACGATGAAGCACAGCCACTCCATGTGCTCCAACTTAACACTGTGACGTATGGCACAGCCTCGGCGCCCTACCTTAGTACACGGTGTCTGTTGGAGTTGTCGAAGGAGTGCTCAGACAAGTCCATAGCTGAAGTTATTCAGCACGACTTTTATGTTGATGATCTCCTAAGTGGGGCATCGACTAAAGAAGAACTGTCATACATCTGCAATGCAGTAAAGGAAAAATTAGAATCTGCTTGCCTTCCACTGCATAAATTCAGGACAAACGCTCCAACATCATTGTATAAGTCATCAAACGCATTTGTGCCAAAAGAGTTTGACAAAACCGTCACATCCCACGCAAACACGTTAGGCCTAGTTTGGCAGCCATCATCAGACACTCTTCATTTTCCTACTCAAGTAGAAACAGTGTCCTCAGTAACAAAACGGAGTATACTATCCGTCACTGCCAAGGTTTTTGATCCAATGGGCGTTCTGAGTGCATCCACCATTATCCCAAAGATGCTACTACAGAAACTGTGGCTACTTAAGTCAGGGTGGGATGACCCTGTGCCAGACGAAATTCAAACCAAATGGTTAACATTCATGAACAATATTCAACATATTTCAAGCATAGAAATACCTCGGTTCATCTTGAGTGATACACCAAAGTGTATCGAACTTCATTCCTTTTGTGACGCTTCTCAAGCTGCCTATGGCGCTTGCATATATTTGCGCACTACTGATGAAAGTGGCATCATTTCAATACATCTTTTATGTGCGAAAACAAGGGTAGCACCGATCAAACCGATAACTATCCCACGTCTTGAATTACAGGGAGCTTTACTTGCTGCACGTTTAAGCAAGAAGGTTATCACATCTCTTCGTTATGAAATTCACAAAACTTTCCACTGGACTGATTCATCTATTGTCATAGGGTGGCTCAATGCACCACCACAAAACTTAAAAACCTTTGTTTCCAACAGAACAAATGAAATTCAAGAATTATCTCCTTCTGGCGTGTGGAGGCATGTTTCAGGTGAAGAAAATCCGGCTGATCTTGCCTCAAGAGGTATCCAACCCCATAAACTTCAACATGCGAGCTTATGGTGGAAGGGGCCTCCATTTCTATTAAAACCACAGTCCGAGTGGCCGGAAATGTGCACCACCTCAGTGGACTTACCTGAAATAAAAACTTACATAACTAGTAACAACACAAACACTACTTCTACATCTACTCAAGAGTCTACGTTTACAACATCACATCACTTGATTGATTTTGAAAGATATTCTAAATTAACTCAATTACAAAGAAGCTATGCATACGTACTACGATTTATTTACAACTTACGTAATCCAAACTCAAAAATAACTGGCTATTTAACTACCAGCGAGTTGGAGAACGCTTTGATGTGCCTAGTAAAACAATCACAATTAGATTCTTTCAATGAAGAAATAAAATTAATAAAAAATAATAAAAACTTACCTTCAAAATCCCGCTTACTTCCGTTGTGTCCTTTTCTCGACGAGAAATCTGGCTTGCTGCGTGTCGGCGGTCGCATCCAAAATTCATCTGAAACATACAATAAAAAACATCCAATCTTAATTGATAAAAATCATAAATTAACAAAACTGATCTTCAATCATGAACATGCAAAGCTGTTACATGCAGGGCCTCAATTATTGTTGAGCAACATTAGGCAACGATTTTGGTCTATAAACGGTAGAATCTTAGCCAGATCTACTGTAAACAATTGTAGAACTTGTCGCATCATGAAGGCAAAAACTACAAATCCTTTAATGGGGAACTTACCTTCTCCTAGAGTACTTCCTAACTTCCCATTCCAAGTATGTGGCACTGATTTCGCTGGTCCGTTCTACATTACCGATCGCAAAGGACGTGGCTGTAAGATTACAAAATGCTACTTGTGCCTCTTTGTTTGCTTCTCCACAAAGGCTCTTCATTTAGAAGTAGCTAGTGATCTGTCCTCTGACGTGTTCATCTTATGCCTCAGACGTTTCATCTCGCGCAGAGGAAAACCAATCGAGATACATTGTGACAACGGCACAAACTTTGTGGGCGCAAGCAACGAGTTAGGTAGATTCTTAAAATTATGTATAAACGACATATCTTCATTTGCGGCCAGCGAGGGTATTCAATTTAAATTTTCTCCAGCTTACTCGCCACATTTTGGTGGAATTTTTGAAGCAGGCGTAAAATCCGCTAAACATCACGTTTCCCGCGTACTAGGAAATACTCACATGACATTCGAGGAATTGTCAACGTTGTTCTCACAAATCGAAGCAATCCTCAATTCGAGACCTTTAACCCCAATGTCATCTGATCCCAACGACCTTGATCCCCTCACTCCTGGCCACTTCCTCATTGGACGAGAGCTGACTTCATTGCCGTCTCCATCCCTCCTGGACTTCAACCCGAACAGACTAAGCCGATACGAATACATCGAACGAGTACGTCAACAATTTTGGGAAAGCTGGCGAAAGGACTACTTATCTGACCTGCAACAGAGATCAAAGTGGCGCATCAAACAAGACGGACTTCAAGTTGGCGACCTGGTGGTCATCAAGGAGGACAACCTGCCTCCACTCAATTGGCGGATGGGACGCATCCAGAAACTACATCCAGGGAGAGATCTCATCTCTCGGGTGGCAGATGTCTACACCCAGAGAGGTGTAGTACGAAGAGCGATCCATAAGCTTTGCTTGCTACCAAGGAACCCTAGTTAGCAAGGCGTCGCAAGAGAGTGGCGAGAGGGGCGGGGGGCCCGCAAACGTCATCGAGCGGACATCGGACATCGATCAAGTAGATTCGAAAATTGACAGCGGCAGATACGTGCCGTCTTCTTTTGTAAATTATTTAAAACCACGAATTAAATCCATCTTTTTCATCAAGTCTCGGTTCCTCATTCACCATCTTCTCTTCATCACCTTTGGCCGAGACAATTAAAATAAAATAAATATAAAATAAAACAGAAAAAAATTGTGTTTGTATATTGAATATATCTATTTGCAAAAAAAAAAATAACTGCTAATAAAAGTAAAATTGTGTTTGTTTGTCTGTTTGTACACGCTAATCTCCGGAAATACTGAACGGATTCAAATGTTTTTTTTTGTTATATAGCTGTTAAGCCTGGGCAATATACAGGGCTATCAGGAAAGGGTATAGTAAGCCGAAAGGGGGTCAATGTACCCGTCAAAACGAATAACTTTTCCTATGGGACCAACACGGAAATCGCGAAAAAAAATCAGCTGATCCATACAAAAAGTTCATCGACCGGAGGCAAAATGTATGGATCAGCTGATATTTTTTTCGTGATTTCGGGGTTGACCCCATAGTAAAAGTTGTTCGTATTGATGGGTACGTTGACCCCCTTTCGGCTTACCATACCCTTTCCTGATAAGGATATAGGATATAATTGATTTTGGAAAATGGAACAGATGATGCAGCTTAATTATAACAAATATAAAAATGACGCCTTAGCAAAATTTGTTTAGCCTGATGAGCATTTTTGTTGAGGTATAAAATCGAAGATCTGGAACACCTGATGATGATGATTTGCTTAATTTACTTACTACTTTATTAAAATGATATAATTTACTTCGATCATAGTGATATATTCATATTATTTTCAGGCTGCTTCAAAGTCTAGTATATCCTTGCCACAGACCACACCCCAATCCACGGATCAGAATGAGTTTATCGCACCAAGAAAACGTCCCACTAGCCCTGAAACACAGGTAACATTTTTATGCACTATGCTGTAGGTTCCACCATGCCCTGTTAGAGGCGCATGCGAATATTGTTCAATTATATCAATGAATTTGTCTTAGGTTAATTCTATTAATAATATTATACTATTTTTGCAGAACATCAATCAATACGCTTCAGGAGCAGAAGCAAATGATCTTCCAATCATACATTTAAATGAAACGGATTTAATTATTCAACCAGCTTTATTACAGGAAGAATTAAAAGAAAATGAAAATGTTGGAACAGTACTAATAACAGGAACAGAAATTGAACAGTCAATTCTGAATGAGATTAAGTCCTTAAAAAATGATATAGGAGCGGTTAAAAATACTATACAAACGGTTACTGAAAATCAAGCTGTACTAGCTAGCAATCAAAATACTGTTATTGCACAAATCTCGGAACTTTCGATTAAAATGGAAGAATTTATCAAGCTATCTCTTAGCACAAAAAAGAATACAAATCCTGATAAATCTGGCATCCAGAAAATTTATAATGAGCAAACTTTGCAAGAATTTGAGAGAAAACTTGATCTACCTGACTCTAGAGATGAACTGTACAGACAACGAGTTCTGTTATCTTAAGTCAAGGTGTAGGAAAAGGGACAACTAATGCGTACACCCTAGTCGATGCTATGTTCGAAAGAAAATTTTTCACACTATGTTCATGGACTGGGGTTACAAAAGGAGATGCGACAAAAATTTACTTTTATTAAGGGTTTACAAAAACAATAAACTTTTTCTTTGATATTGTCCACGAATCAGATAAAACTTTCACTAAAGCTCAATTGATAAAATTTTTCAAGATAATTTTGCGGAATGCCCGTTACCGGTCTCAAAATGAACAGGCAAGGATGTCTGGTCAAAGACAAAAGCAAGGTAAATTGAAACCAAAAAAAAGTCTTCCAATCTCATTGCCAGATAATTTGGAGAATCCCTCATCAGATCAAAATCAAAGAGAGTTGCCAGATTTGGAAAGCGAGACAAACCAGTTACATAGTGTACCCTTACTCCAAGAGAACCAACAAACCAAGTCTCCAGGTGGTGGTGATGATTAGTTGATAATGGATGTACAATCTTAGATGTTCAAGTTTTATTATTTAATAATACGTTTTTGTGTGATAAAAAGTTACTTATTTCAAAAATTTTAGTTTAGTAAGTACTACCTCAATGTGATTATCACTAAATAACAATTCAAAATAATAATTACTCTACCAAAGACGTATTAATAGATCTCTTCGTTTTAAGTTGAATTAAGATTTAAGTTTTAAAATTTGGTTTAAATTTGGTTTTTTTGTTAAGAGGTTAAAATTTGGTTTAGTTGTTTTGAAAGATAATAAATCTTACATTAACACTTCGTGTGATTCGTTAGTTACTTCAAAAATTTTAATTTAGTAAGTACAACCTCAATGTTTAAGTTAATTTGTTTCGTATGTTAGAAAAAATGATTAAAGTTGTTTTTAAAATAAGAAAATCACACATAACGATGATGTTTATTGAAACAGGGTAAGCACATGTGTGGTTCTTCATCACATTGAGCGCAATAAGTGTTTACTTTCTTTGCTTTGTTTTTAGCTAATTTTCGCCCAAATCGTTGCACTACATCTTTATAACAATGTATGCAAAATCGTCTAGTATCTCTGACTTTACCGGGTCTAGCTTTCAACTCATGCTTCAATCTTTTGGGCCTTGGTGGAGGCAATACTCTTTCATTTTGTTGAGGTTCAAATGAACTGGTTAAATTCTCCACTAGCAACTTTCTGAATTCAACAATGGGAATCTTGGTGTTTTTAGTTTCGGTGAATATAATCCATGCATTCACAATGGCAGTATTCAACAGAAGCTCGATACCTAGTTTTCGGTACCATTTTACGGTCTTTCGTAAAGGCGAAGAATATGCACCCATTTGATCACTTAGATCGACCGATCCTTTTGACTTATTATAGTCCAAAATCATCTTTGGTTTCGTGATTTCTTTGCCTTTCTTAACGATTTTTGACAACTTGTTTGAGTGCTTAGTAGACAACATATAGACATCACGTTTGTCCTTCCATTTCATTACTGTTATGCCATCTTCGTTTTCCATCGCTATGGAATTACCTCTTTCTAGTTTAGCTTCTATTACACTTTTAGGCAAACCTTTTCTGGATTTTCTGATTGTTCCAACCAAGTGTGTATTATTTTCCAGCAAATTATAGGCTAAGTCTAAGCTGGTGTACCAATTATCCGTTGATAATGTGTGCCCTTTGTTCAGTATTTGGGCACAAAGGGACATAACTACTTTTGTGGGCGTAGTATTTACGGTCTCTACGTTTTTGCCGCTATATAAAGCCAATTTGCATGTGTACCCCGGAATAGTACAAAGTTTGAAAAGCTTCATACCATATTTGTGACGCTTACTTTTATTGTATTGGCGAAAAATAATGCGCCCTCTGTATGGTACCTGACTTTCATCCACACAAACGTCTTCCTTGGGGAAATAGTATTTTTGAAAGGTATCGTTTACCATATCTATTATTGGTCTTATCTTGAAGATGCGATCTGTGGTATCTGCAGTTTGATTGTTTGCGAAATGCAGTTCTGCAGGAGTATCTCAAACCTATTGCGGTTCATGACAGTTGATGGAAAGTTCTGTCCCAAAATTTTATCTTTGCTCCAATAACTAGATATACTGGGAAGTCTAACTAGACCCATGTAAAGAATAAGACCAAAAAATCGCTTGATTTCATATTTGTCGGTCGGTTTCCAAGCATGAGATCTCGATGATGGTTTTTCATTTCTTGATTCCATACATTGTTCGGCGAATAAGTTAGTCTCTTCCGCAATGAGTTGAAAAACTTCGTCGGGAACTAAAAGACTGTAAAAAGCACCTGGGCCTTCGTTTTTCAATAAATCAGCATATTGTCTTTTCAATCCTGTAGCCTCTGTAAATGGTATAATAGTGGGCTGTTGTCGTTTTGGTCGTGACCATTTTGTTGAAGTGCGATCTGCAGCTGTGATATTCGCTAATACACCTTGAGTTGAATCTGGTTCACTCTCACTGTCAGTTTGAATCATCAGCCGTATTCGTTTTTGCGGTATGTGCAAATCATCAGAATCAGAATCCGGCTGTGCTTGTGTGTGATCTGAATCCCGATTTTGGTTATCGGAATAAACGGCGGACCCTCCTTGATGATTATTGTAATTATGTTGCTTCCTTTAGAGGATCAGCTTATCTCTGACAAACTCTCCAATGGTTCCTGCCCGCACATCTTTCAAGTGCTTTCTTTGGAGATCAATTCTGTCTTTTACTACCTTTGGAAAGACAAACCCTGCCAATTTCAACAGGCAATACCAGGTTTTTGGGTCTCTTCCTGTAGCTGATAACCATATTCCTGTATCATCTACAGGTATGTCTGCTTCTCCTTCCGCTCCTGCTATGTCCCCTTCTAAATCATTCTCATACATGACTCCCTCCTCGCTGAATTCTGGGACAAGTCCTCCTCCTCTAGCAAAGGCCCATACTACCAATACGGAGTTCATCCCCAAATTGGCAATGTTCCCTTCAAATGTGAACCGGGCATTTTCAGAACGTTTGTGTCCAAGCAACGTTCCAAAAATATGGATCCAGTGGAAGAGGTAAGGGTTAGCAGTTGATGAGTAAGCGGTCTTTGTTACGAGCCCGAGATCTGACTGATAGGGGAAGTATGACTCCTTAACCCCTGTCTCTTGGTTGGGGTGAGTCATTTGAGTAATTTCATCTGCCATACTCTTAAGAAAGATCCAGTCCATTAAACGCCCGGCAGAAATGTCCAGAATTGTCATAGCAAATCCAATGGACAAGAGTCCGGCGCAATCTCTGAACCTGCTTCCTAGAGTTCCCATTCTCAAGATGGATGATTCATGATCTTTGTATTTATGAAGGAACATGTCAAATGCTGCTACCATTTTTAAATAACCCCTATCACTTGACCAAGATCCACAAATCCCCGTTGCGCCATGGAGAGACATCCCGACACCCCCTTCTGCAGCGAGTTGTTCCTCCATCTTTTTCTGGAGCTGTTCTTTATAGCCCTCATTGGTGACTCGGAGGAGGCGGTAGACACAGAGAATGAACAAGGCTACTGCTTTGTCTGTCCACAAACTAGAATCATTGACCGGGACTGGAGCCCCTGCAATAGGAGGGTGACCAATAGGTTCAGTCGGGACAAATTCTCCATCTAGATGAATAGTGACGATGCTCCATGGGAATATATCCGTTCCAGCTGCTCCTATTACACGGTCAAATGAGGTCCACTCCGTTGCAGTTCGAACATTCATCTGACTCCCATAACGGTGAAGATACTCCTTCGCAGTGGCAAGAGTGAGACAGGCGCCTTTGATACCTCCTCTCACTGACTTCCCTAGATTTTCATTGCTGGTATTGCATTTGGGAAGTGATACCGTTGGTTTAACTCCGGCATGATTATCAAACCAAGTTCGTGGATATTCTACTTCCGAATCTTTGGGGGTATAATCAAGTGTCATTCTCTTCTTGGACCCAATGCGGGTACTGTACATACGACTATTCGAAGCCTCTGTCATCTTGGTAATTTCAATAAGACGTGTTGAAATTACCAAGATGACAGAGTATTTTCAAGTAGATCAATGGCATTTAAATCTTCGATCGTTAAAACAAAATCGTCCATTTCCATGTTTAGTTCTCGAATATCTAAACTGTCGAAAGTCTCCATTATTCACTAAACTATTTTTCTTGTAACACCAAGTCAAATGAACACAATGTAAACACGAATAAACGGGTTTAACTGAAATAAACAGCGGACGCAACCTCACCGCGCAAGCGCTAGCGGACTACTGGTGAGACGAGGTGGGCGGCGGAGTGACCGCGTGGCGCTCTCGTAACGGAAAAGGATGTTTCTAGTCCACAGCGCCATGGGGGACACCGGTGACCTCAACCGTTTTTTTTATAAAAAAATACGTCAATTTTCGTCGGATCCGTGTCACATTTTTTTTAGGTACGAATTATAACATAATACACTAATTACCGCAAAAAAGTTTTTTAACGAAATTGACACTTTCGCTATGGCGTTTGACGTGTTAATACATCTGTTTTCCACAGATGCGGGGTCCGTGCCATTTTTTTTTTTAGTTGTATTTTATTGTCCCTAAAAATTTTTCTCTACTCCACATTCATTTAAACTTATGCTACATTAACCCATGATGGTTTGGTAGTTTGGTACAGATGTTCTTGTAAGTGGGTGGACCATGGAAGGCCACTCTAACAAATAAACAGTTTTTATTAGTACATTTACTGGATAAATAAAAGAAACTAATTATTAATAATCACTTTGTTTTATTGTGTATCATATAAATTATTTTTATTAATTCTAGAGGTAATCATTATTAGTGTTAGAAGGTAAGCAATACAGCACTATATTATTTTTATCTGCTTCTTCCAGAGCCTCGTATGTTAAATGACACTTTGCACCATCAAAGATAAGCAGACACTTACCGGGTGCTTTATGTTGAGCAAAATGTTGAATGAACTCTACGAACCAGCTACTGGTCATGCTGCCTTTGGGTGCCATGCTTACCTTTGTTCCATGTGGCAAATTTGATCCTAATTCTGATCTGTTCCTAACCCCTTTAAAAATAATCATTGGTGGTATAGCATTACCGACAGCATTTACACACATCGCTATAGTAACGTTCTCGGCGTGCTCCGGAGCAACAAGATGTACTCTGGTGTTCCTTTTTTCTGCCAAAACTACATTTTGTTTGTGGACCGTAATGCGACACCCCTTTTCATCCATGTTATACAAGCGTTCCGGATGTGCAATAATGTCTAACTCTTCATAGAGTTTCTTCACTTCTTCAAAATGATCTTTCACGATAGGCTTATAAATTTTTTGGGTTCTAGCTGGATTCATTAGCTGGGGTTTTCTTTTTGATATTGATGGGTTTCGAATCAAAAACATTTTAAGCCATTTGCGTCCAGCCATTCTTGTAGACATCTTGAAAGTATGCTTGATTTTGAACCTCTCACAAAATAAAAAGGCTTGTTTCCGAATAAATTTAGGAGTAAGTGGTATACCCAGTTTTTCAAAACGTTTAATTCGCTGCGATAAGTCGTCTTCTAATTGTTTTGTAAGAACAGTTGTCTTCCCAATAATTTTAGTACTATTACCGCTTAGTAAATGGTTGTACATTCAATGTACTCGTAGTATCGGAATCATCTGGTTGTTTTTACTCTGATATTGAGATGATGGAACTTCACTATCATTAGCTGTAATAGACAATGACTGGGTACCTGATGATCTTGCAGACTCTAAAACGCTTGTAAGTTCCTGATTGGAAAGAGGAGTGAAATTGGTCTCAATGTCATCTTCGTCGCTCTCCAGACCATCTTCAGAGTCTTCAGCATCTGATATACCAAATAGAGAGTCTAATACCTCCTCAAGTTTGTCTAATGGGATTTTCTGAAAATAACAAACAATATATCATACATTTAAAAACACGTGCCTTCTACCGTACACGCGCTCTGTTTAATATATGGACGGCATCATTTTAGCCCATTTGGATTATTAAAATAATCCAAATAAAAAAATAATCACTTCTACGTCATATTATAAATATTTGCAACAAGTTCTAATTCAAAACTTACCTGTTTACTCATTTTTTTGGAAGATTCGGTAGGATTGAAACACAGAAATCACCAATATTTTGACAAATGTCGCTCAACTGATCTTACAGGAAGAGGCCATCTTTTTTTTACGTTTCGTTTCTTCTATCTGTTGTATAAATAGCAGTGCACTACATTGAATCAGACATTGAAATATTTCAGAAAGAATTAACGAAATTGATGGTGTCTATTATTTGGACAGAGCACGTCAAAGGGTTGGACATCATGTCCTGAATATGTTTTGCACTGAAAGTCTGTACATAATTATTTGTCAAACTGTCTAGAAAATCCCACGCTTCAATGACTAAATGTCGATCACACAGACGATTTTTTTCAAGTATATAATATTGATATCGACTGAGCAACATTTTTCTCGTAGACAATGGAACGCTGTACCTCTCTGATCTCTGGCATCCTTCAACAAAATACCTCCTTTCTGTTTCGATAGCTCTCATATAATCCGGTAACACAATTTTAGGCTCGGATTGATTATTTCTTACTTCATTTGGAGGTTCAGTGGGAAGATCTGGCTGTGCCTGTGGCTGTATGTTGTCACCAAAACTTCCTTCAGAAGATGTTGATGGGCCTACGACCACATGGATAGCAGCTCTGTCGGCAGCCACCCAACAATTGTGGCATATCTACCTGAAGCAAACATACATTATAAAATAATAAAATATTCACTTGGTATAAAAGTAGTCAAAAAAAAGTGCATACTAATTCAACTTACAGTTCGAGGCATAATCCACTCTTGTATAATATTACAGATTCTCAATTTACGAGTTGAGCCTGTGTTTAATAGATGACTAACTCGCGATGCAAGAGAACGGCCGCAACGGAGACAAACATTACGGTGGCCAAGTTGTCTTTGTTCATCAACAGATGGTTGTTGGGCCAAATTCCAACAAGCTTGGCAAACATGGTCACCGTTATTTACCTGAAAAACGCGATGATAAAAGAACTGATGATTACTGCAAAATATTGTCGTTCAGGTTTTAAATAGTATAGTAATATATAGTAAATAAATAGTAGTATATATACTGTACTCATAAGTATGGTGCAGGGCCAAACTAAGGTTTAATCGCGTTAATTATTAACATGAAGAAACACCCATTAACAACGCAGAGTCAACTACTGTAGCTACAAGCATGATTTTGTACAGTAGGTTTCTTTTATATGAAGGCGCCACAAAGAAAGACTAAGCATTATTGTTGCCCCTGCATAATGGTTATGGAAAGAAAGGGCGACTACTGTGTTATGAGAGACGCTGGGTAATCTTTAGTGAGAGACAATGTACTTACAGGTTCTGGTGCACGCCATTGACGAATCACTGACAATGTCTTTTCATTAACTAAAGCTCGTCGGCCCAGTGAATTACATCGACTACTTGAGCCATTACAAACGTGCGAACTGAGTCATAATTTTTTTTTATCAGACCTCTCTCTCACACTTATAGGCATATCGGAACTCTCGCTCGCACTTCTAGTGTTGTGTGTAACAACAAAAAAGGGATTTGTCGATAGTCAATAGTAGGCAATGAATGAGGGAAAGGTTTAGGAAGTGATGCAAAATATTTTTAATCATGAATGTTCTATTTCTGCTTCTAAAACATACAACATATGCAAATTTTAATCAATTATTGATCAGCTTAGAATATTAATCTATGTCTATGTCATCTTCTGAGCAGTCACTGTCATCTTCATGTAAATTTATTATCAGAGGCTGTATTCTCTGATCTCTTATAATTGCCTTGGCTAAATCTCGATCCTGTAACTCTTCTGCATGCCTCACACATTTGACCCAGTCATCTTTAGATACATTTTCGATAGCTTTATGTAGAAGGATCTCGACGTCTGTTACTTTGAAGGTATTATTTTTGATGCCACTTCGCCCTTTACTTGTGCCCATACCAATTCAATGGGATTATATTGGCAGTGTTACGGTGGCAGCCGAATAACTTCGTGGCCGTGCTCAATTGCCAGTTGGTCAATGGCATATATGAGTATTTCTCAAACAGAATGTACGTAACGAAAAAGTTGTAACAAAATATTGTAACGAAATAGTTTACATTGTAACGAAACAGTAAAAATTAAGGTAAGTACACAATACGTGCGCTGAGTGCTTTTATAGGTGTTCAGGAAATAAGGTTGATTAATATAAAACACGTTTGATCCAACGTTTATTATTCGTAAAGTGACAACATTTACCATTTAACGAAACCTAATTAAATTAAAACCAAATCAATAAGAAACATTGAGTTAAATTATTAATGTACAGATTGTCCAAAAAGTCAAGAAACTAAAGAGTGAGTTTTTGCTAATACCTCTTACTAAATCTGCAATTTTTACAATAACCTGAGTTTAAAAAAAGTTAAAAGCTTATACTATTGCATTTAAAACAAATAAGTTGCTTAAATAAAGTTAGTAACTGTACCAATTTGTCAACAAAATGTTTCACATCCGTTTTTAGACTTTTTACAATCTGTAAGAAAAGTATTTTGAATTAAAAATAAATTTCGTCTTCCTCATTCATCAGAGCAAAGCTATCAAATTTTTGGAGCAATTTAATTTTTTTACTATGTTTACCTCGGGGATACAGTCTGAATCTTCAATTTTAGGCACATAAAAAATTACATTAATTTTTTTGCCTCTACTTTTGTAATATGAAATTGAGTATTTCTTTTCACCACAATGAATTTTGGTAATTACTCCGACATATTACTTCCATGACTTTTTGTAGTAGCGCGCTAAAACTGTGTCTCCAAGTTCATATATTTCATTCTTCTGATTATTTTCAGTACCGATGTTAACGTCATTCTTAACCACTTTCCCTTTTAATTCCTCAATATGTCCATCGTATTTATTTATATTTTTTTCTTTTGTCACTGTTGCTAGGTCTTCAACGTCTTCAGTCTCACTTTCATCTTTGTTTTTGTAACTTTTTTTTGTGTTTTCTTTCATCGCAATTTTCAGGTTAGTGGCTTCACTGTGCTTAACCTCTTCAATCTCTCTGTTATCCTGGTTTACATATTGTTTTTCCATTGTCTCCTCCATCGCAGTTTTCGGGTAAGTCTCTTCATTGTCTTTAACGTCTTCAGTCTCTCTGTCATCTTTGTTTTTGTTAATCTCTCTGTCATCCTGGTTTAGTTTTTTTTTTCAGTTCTCTCCTCCATCGCAGTTTTCGGGTATGTCTTTTCAGTGTCTTTAACGTCTTCAGTCTCTCTGTCATCTTTGTTTTTGTTACTTTTTTCCTTCATTTCTTTATTAAGGTAGGTGTCTTCATTATCCTTAACCTCTTCATTCTCTCTTTTATCTTTGGTTGTAATTGTGAGTGTGTTTTCTTTTTCCGTATTTTTTTTATGTTTGTTTTTATGTGACGTAGACAGATCGAAATTTTTGTCAATCACATGAAGCTGTAAAGGATCATATACTTGTAAATTAGCGTAAGCTTGATTTTCAGATGTGAATCGGATCGATGATAGAACAGTAACTTTACTCCTTTTATTCTCTTTATTGGTATTTTAATACTCATTATCAATGTTAACATCTTTTTCATCTTCTTCCTCAAACATATCCACACAATCTGAATCAGTGTAAATACTCATTGCGTCATTGCTTATTGAAGTGGACACACTAGTTGACCTTTTACGCTTCTTTGCTGGCATTTCCCTTGTTTTCATACTTGGTCGCTTTTGAACCTTAGGTTTCTTTTTATTGCTGTCTTTTTCATTCGGTTTTGACTTTTTTTCATGAGATTCGTTCTCCTTGTTGCCTTGTTCCTCCCTGCTATTGGATACTGTTGTAGCTGAAGTATCCGTTTTAATTAGCTGATGCTCTTTTGTGTAATAAATAACAGTCACAGCAAGTATTTTTTTCGCAGTCAAAACAGCTTAGCCATTTATATTTAATCGACCCGTGAACATTAGTTGCTATCTGATGAACTTTCATGGTACCCTTTATGGGCTCAACGTTATTTGGAATCTTTTTCATCATATCTTCGACTTCGTTTTCAGGCACATAAAAGATTTTAACCTTGGTGTTACTTTTCAGGTAGTCATATGCATCTTTTGCGTTTGTGATATCATGACCGTGAGCTATTTGGTTGTCCAGCTGTCGTTTAATAGCCCCACCAACGCCGTCCGCTGGTCCCTTTCCATGGGATGCTTCAAAAAAATTCCACGTACTTAATTGTAATCCGTAGTCAGAACACCTTTTCTGGAACATGTAAAAATTATTCTTTTGCCGGTATTGAGTGGCAGGACTGTCTGAAAAAACATGTATTTTCTTCATATTTAGCTCTTTGGTACAGTACTGCAGAATGGGGTCCAGGTGGGCCCAAATAGCACCGGGACCATGCTCATTTATTGGTGAAATTGAGCATATCGATAAAGGCTTCTCATTTTTTCTGTAGAGTACACTTGTGTGGAGTGTAATTTGGTTCCTGCTTGCGCCAAAATGGACGGCCTGAATTTCCTCGGCTTGTTTACAGACAAAATTTTCGGAAAAATCACATATTGTAAAATCTTCGGGTTCCAGGCGATTTACTGAATAAAATACGGAGAGCCGATACGAATGCTGCGCCATTTAATTTCCAGCGGGGCTTACAACTACCCCGCACTATACAATCAAAAAGAGATTATGTGAATACCCCACAATCCCCTACACTTAATCTACAAATCAAATACAACAAAATTTGTAGCTCAAATATGCAAAGCTGAATATAATTTTATTTATTTTTGCAAAAAAAAAAAAAAACTTATTCTAGAACTTATATCTAGGACATTTGTTCATGTTACAAGCCCGCTTGGGCCGGTTGGTCGGTTGGGCCGGCGCACCGATGGGAGAGGGTTCCGTGGATTCCATTGCGTCAGGCTGAACAGGGGATAGCGTGCTATCCTGCCGTTGCGGCCCGCCAGGGCTCCGCGCCGGCGACACCGATGGCCTGCTACACTCCTCCGACCCAGCCCCACCCGTTGAAGGACGAACCGTTAACCCGGCCTCAGCTGTTACCGCAACCGGGCTTCGCGAAACAAAAGAACTTGAACCCGAACCCTCTTGTGTGTCCTTCGCGGGACAAACAAGAGAGCTCCTTGATCTCCGTCTTAACTGGTCTACATGTCTATGGTGCAACTGGGTACCTTCGTTAGTAGAGATTTCGAAGTTCTTAGGGCCTAAACTTCTTACCACCCTACCAGGCAGCCACTTGTCCCCCCTTAGGTACTGTCTATACCAAACCTCATCACCTGGGTTAACAGCACGGCTGACCCCACCTGCGTCCTCCACCTGACGTTGCTGCACTTGACAGACCCTGCTTTCCACGTCTGGTTTCAGTGCATCTAGGCGAGTACGTAGTCGTCTACCCTGCAGTAACATGGAGGGACTAGCACCTGTAGTCGCGTGTTCCGTATTCCTATAATGTAACAAGAACGTGTGCAAGGCTTTTTCTACAGACTGCTTATCGTAACTAGCTTTTCTTATTACCCTCTTTAGTGTTTTGACTGCGTTTTCGGCCGCACCGTTGGAAGAAGGGTGGTATGGAGCCGTAAACACATGATCTACCCCATAACCCTTTAAAAATGTCGAAAAGTCGCCGCTAATAAACGGGGGACCGTTGTCGGAAACAATCTGCTTGGGCACGCCCCATCTACTCCATAGCTCAATCAGTTTGTCGATAGGCCAAACGGCGGCCGTGCTGGGAACCGGGAACACTTCGATCCACTTAGAAGTCGAATCAACCACAACCAAATATGTTTTTCCTAAAATAGGACCCATAAAATCTAGGTGCAGTCTCGTCCAAGGCCGCGCCGGCCAAAGCCACGGCGTGTGCTGCGCGCGCGGCGGCGCGTCTGCCTGCGCGGCGCACACTGCGCAGGCGCGGCACGTCGCCTCCACCGCCTCGTCCAAACCGGCCCACCACACGTAGCTGCGAGCCATTGCCTTGGACTTCACTATGCCCATGTGTGGCTCATGTAGGATTTCCAAAACCTTGGCCCAGCAGGATTCCGGCACGACTAATCTGTGGCCCCACATGACACAACCTAATTCCTCATACAATTCGTTCCTTCTGTTAAAATAAGGTTGTAAACCTGAAACATCGCAGTCCGCGGGCCAGCCATTTCTTATGTAATGTAAAACCCTTCCGAGAATGGGATCCCTTCCGGTATGCAATCTTATGTGGTTGTAATCTAAGAGCAAAGCCTCTTGAGCAATATGTAAAAAAGTTTGCTCTAGCGAGCCACTGCTGTCACCCCTATTAGCCAAAGGTAATCTCGATAACGCGTCGGCGCCATTGTCGTATGTACGGACGTATTCTATATCGTAATCGTAAGCCGATAGAATTATGGCCCACCGCTGCATCCTGCTTGCCGCCATTACCGGTATGCCTGCGTTCGATCCGAAAATTGTGACCAACGGCTTGTGGTCTGTACGAAGAGTGAAATGACGTCCGTAAACGTATTGATGGAACTTTTTTAAACAGAATATTATCGCGAGCGCCTCTCGGTGAATCTGTGAATAATTTTTCTCCGCGTCGCTTAGCGTGCGTGAGGCATAAGCCACCGGTCGCTCCTCACCGCCCGCACCCCGCTGCGACAGCACGCCGCCGACGCCCTGCGCGCTCGCATCGCACGTTACGAACAGCTGAGCGGTCGGGTCGTAATGTGCCAGCACTGGTGAACTAGTCAACAACTTTAACGCCCTTGAACGCGCTTTCACATTCGGAATTCCACTGCCAGGCGAAACCTTTTTTTAGTAATTTATATAAAGGTACTAACAGTGAACTCAAGTTCCTAACAAATTTTGCATAAAAGTTTACCATCCCGAGGAAAGAACGCAGTTCTGGCACGTTAGATGGCCTAGTAATTTTCAGTATCGCCTCTATTTTCGATGGATCTGTCTTAACGCCGTCCTTGGAGATAATGAACCCTAAATAGGTGACCTCATCGACCAAGAAAACGCACTTACTCTTTTTAAGTTTCAGCCCTTTCCCCTGTAGGCGCATGAAAACTGTCTCCAAGGCCTGCAAATGTTCTGCCTCGGTCCGCCCCCCGATGATGACGTCATCAAGGAACACTTCTACATTTGGTATTCCACCTAATAAGTTGCACATAATGCGTTGAAAAATTCCGGAACTCGATGACAGACCGTACACCAACCTGTTATACTTAAAAAGGCCACGATGAGTGTTGACAACGGTGTACTTGGAGTCGTCCAATTCTATTTGATTATAAGCTTGACTTAAATCTATTTTGGAAAAATATTGTGCTCCATTTAACCCTACTAAGACCTCGTCGAACCTAGGTAACGGGTAGCGATCGACCAGTAAGACGGGGTTCAAGGTTGACTTATAGTCTGCACAAATCCTTAAGGCTCCGTCCGCCTTATTTACGGGTACTAACGGTGAGGCCCAGTCGGAGCAGTCAACAGGCTCGATGACGCCGGCGCGCAGCATGGCGTCCAGCTCGGCGTCGATGCGGTCGCGCAGCGCAAACGGCACGGGCCGCGCGCGGTGGAACACGGGACGCGCCCCCTCGCGCACACGGAGCGTCGCCTTGCCGCCGGTGTACCGACCCAACCCACCGTCGAACAACGCCTTATATCTGTCGGTCAATACATCAATTTGTTTGTTTAGTAATCCGGAGTCACTATTCACATTGTTACAATTGAAACTAGGTATTATTATCCCCAATTCCGCCAACCACTGCCTGCCGAGTAGGGATGTAGTTCCTCCCTCTATGACAAATAACTCCAATTGTTTCACCTTATCTCTATATTTAACTTCCGGTTTTATTATACCTAAGGGTTGAATTTTCGTGCCGTCGATCAGCTTTAGGGATACATTGTTTTCCTCAATTGGTTTTTCTCGAAAGTACTTGTCGTACAACTGTTTACTTATGCACGATATGGCCGTACCAGTGTCCACTTCCATGTGAACTATCTTATTATCTAGGGACAAAGGTACACTCACCGCCCTATAGTTTCCTAAGCATAGGTTGTGCAACTCCTCGTCGAGGTCCGCGTCATCTCCGTCGACAGAATCGCCCCGCTCCTCCGCGTAGTGAAGTCGGTTGTTTACGGCGTGGCCGCCGCCGCCGCCGACGCCGGGGCGCCCCGCTTTAGGACACACTCGACGCAAATGTCCCACAAGTTTGCACCGGCTACACACATAGTCGCGGAAACGACAACAAACCGACGAATGTCCTTGCGCCCCACAAGCCCGACATGGATGATATGTCGTCGTCCCGCGGCCTCTTGCTCCCATGCCGCGCGTCCGCGGGTCCCGTGTGCCCGTGCCGCCGCCGCCCGCGCTACTGCCTGCCGTGCCCGGTCTGCCCGCACTACTGCCCGCGCCACCACCACCAGCGCGCCCTCCGCCGCCGCCCCAGCCGGCGCCGGCGGGCCGCTCGCGCCCGTCTAGCTGGAGCGCGTGTACGTTGCTGAGGCTCGCCGCGACCGACCCGTCGCCGCTCGCTGCCGGCTCCACTGCCGCTGCGTTGATCTCCGCCGCCTCTAACGATGAAGCCAATTTGACCGCGTTTGTGAAGGTCAAGTCTTCATCCTCTGCAAACAGGCGCTGGCGAATGACGTCACTCCTCAGTCCGCAGACGAACTGGTCACGTAGATTGCTGTTTAGGCTAGCTTCGAACTTACAGAATCTAGCGGATTTCTTTAGGGCCGTGACATAGGCCGCAATATTCTCACCTAGACTTTGCCTTCTCTGTCTAAACCGAAACCTTTCGGCCCAGATGGACGGTGACGGTTGCAAATGCTGACGTAACATGCCACACGCCTGTGTGTAGGTTAAGGCTGATGGTTTCTGAGGACACGCCAAGTTCACCAACAATTCGTAGGCTTCATCCCCCATTATCGCGATCAGCGTAGGTAACTTCATGTCGTCCTCCACTTTATTGACTTTAAAATACATTTCCAGTCTATCTTCGTATGCCGACCACGCGGCGCCGCCCACGTCGAACTCGCCCAATTTGCCAACCGACATAGCTTCGAACAAACAAACACTCTGCACGCACAACTTGACTGTTCAGTGTACTTTATCCTCGTCGTCACTGTAAAATCTTCGGGTTCCAGGCGATTTACTGAATAAAATACGGAGAGCCGATACGAATGCTGCGCCATTTAATTTCCAGCGGGGCTTACAACTACCCCGCACTATACAATCAAAAAGAGATTATGTGAATACCCCACAAAAACGTCGGTGCGATAATTTTGGTTTTGCTGTCAATTACAATTATCCACGCTTTTAAAACAGGCACATTAAGCAAGCGTCCCATTTTTTGTTATAATATACGTTATTTCGCACAGGTTCCATCGGAAACGCGGACAGGAGTCTCTTTTGTCCACGTCCCATCGTTTTGTTGTAGTGTAATACGGCCTGGGGGGTAAAATTTATATTTTCCATCTATTCCGGTGGTTTTCCGAGGCTAGTGAGTAATGTCAGATCGAACTAAAATGCAATCTTCACAAACATTGCACACATCTCCGCTACAGTCAAGTCTGTACGCATCTCGTTCTCGCATTCTCGTCTCTCCTTCGAACATCTCCGCTTTGGTGGAATCCGGGCCTAAAGATACTACCATAGACCAAATTTTTGTCAATGATACTACACTCCTACAGCCCTGTAGCTCCGCTTCTCACTTCACAGTGTTCCATATTGGAAATCTACGGACATAATGAAAAAAGTCAGATTTCTTTCCGATTCCTGTCGTTGGTTTCTTTAATGATTGTAAAATTAATGTTTGAGGAAAAAACTGGTAGGTTTATTTTGTAAGAAAGCAACACAAAGATTTTTCTTTGTTTAGAAATGTCAGTATTTACATAATTCATAGGTAATAAAACTTTTTTTTTTTCAGATAAAGCATGCGCGCTCCAAAAAAAAAAAAGGAGCTATCAAGAATCTAGTTAAAAACATATAGCCCCTTCGCATTAGGATTTTGACCCCGAAAAAAATATAAGCAGCAATTTTCCTTCAGAATCCGTTTGTCACTGGCAGTCTAAATTTTGTTTTGCGTGGTACTCGATCCGTTGTGTCATCCGCCATCTCGATTTAAGGGTTTATTTTGTTTATTGAATAGCTCGTTTATTTTCAGTTTAACACGAAAAATGGTGATAAAAAAGTGGCTTTCTTTAATATTGGTTCTCACTTTTTTTTTCTTAGGATCGAGAATTTATACCCCAAAAGAGGGGTGAACTTTGGCTTGATTAACAACTCGTTTATGTTCAATTTTAGATGAAAATTTGTTGTAAACAAAGTTATTTACACCCATCTTTTCTTTTATCGTAAGCGTGCGACCCAAAAATATGAACAAAGTAAAAAATTATTTTTAAAGGCATATTTTATCATCAAAGTTTAAAGGCATGCTTCAAGCGATTTGGTTGTTTTTTTTATAGTAACTCGTGAATTTGCTTTCGGAAAACATAGTTGTGTGGAGTCGTTGTGATATTCACAAAAAAATCATGATGTTTTTAAACATAAAGTCTGCATTGCAACTGCAGAAAGAAAGTTCAAAACACTACAGCACTAAAAACAGAAAAATAATTTAAACGAATATGTCCTTTATGTATGTGCTGATCTTGAAACACGAAAAATTGGTGCCTCATGATTTAACTGATCTGCAGAAAGAAACGCGTGTTGAAACTTGTGTTGCCTTGTTGAACCGGTACAGAAATGAAGGAATATTGGATCGAATTGTAACATGTAACATAGACCCCTCTCCAAACGCAACATTGATATTGCGGGCTGTTTCTGCCGCGTTAGTTCCGCGTCGGAACTCGTATTCAAAAATCACTCGAATTTTCGCAGTATCCATCTTTCTTGTCTAAATTGAATAACAAAAACAATTGAAAGTCGATATTCGAATGTTTCACATTTTTTAAAAAAAGAACATCATAGAAACCATTTGAAAAAAGTTTCATTCGAAAACCTCAAACCATGAAGATTCTATGTCAATTCAAAGAACCTATTGCAATAAAACGGCAATTTCATACTTTAACCCCTATTATAATTTTTAATTTTTATTTACATTTTTGTTTAAAAATGAAATTGTATGTGGATCTTAGATAGCTATTTCATTTCATAGATTCAGGATATGCCTTCTTAATAAATATCGATTATTTTGAAAACGACCAAAGAAGTCATCCTGTTTAGGAAACTGAATTTTTTATCACACATCGCTTAGTACACCTAAACGCATCGATTCATGTAAAAATCACCAAATTGTGAAATTTCCCCTTCAGAGTTATGAGCCGCGCAAAAATCGTCAGTGGCGATGCCTGTCACAAGATAAGGCAATTCTGGAACGAACTTTAGAGACGTATCTGAAAAAAAAAGTTTTCGTATAGAATTTTGTGCTTAAAGTTATCAGCTGAGTTACTAGGTCGCCCTACGATTCTCGAGCGCTCTGCGAAAGTAGTGGGAGTGACTGTGCTTTGTCTTTGATTTCTGGGGGTTTAGTAAGACAGTGTCATCCTCATACTCTTGGCGCAAAGTGCAAGGAAATGCGCTACGCTTCGAGTACACTGTCTAACCTCCCTGTTTATTCACCTTTCGCCAGACAAAACCCGAAAAATTTGGTCAAGGTCAGCGCTCAAGAATCGTGGTGCCACCTGTACCTTTACTCACTGTGATTAGAATAATTTTTGCTACTTCCTAAGGCATTGAAAGGAATAACTGTGTCATAATCTTCAATATCAGATGATAATTCTGACGACTGTTTATCTGTGACAGCCACTGTGGTTTCACTGTATGTACGTTCAATTAAAGGATCATTTAGGTCTGAATTCTCTTTGTCAGATTCGGAATCCCACAAGCTGGTAAGTTCCTCTGGAGAAACAAAAATTTTTTCCTTTGTAGGTGGAGCATCCAGCCAAGAAAAAATGGAAGGTACTGCATGTGCATGTCTCTTCAAGTTTCTCCTTTTTGTAACTGCAAGAGTTATGTAAAGATATTATTAGGACCTACTTTGTAATGTATTACTAATAGCAAGTTGTTAAAGAGAATCTGTATCGGCCTGGCCACTCACCGGTCTCCGCACCTTAACTCTAGCGCGCTCGGGCTCGCTGCACTGCGTCAGTCCTTGTTGGGCGAGTAAGGCCGCCAAAAATTGTAGGGTAACAGTCGTGAACATGTAACACGCGGTAACATTCGTGAACGAAGGTAACACATGTGAACTTTATAAAGCGGTGTACATATTAGGAAAAAAGGTCAGGCTAGAAATAACAAGTAATGCGTTAATATCAAAATAAAATATTTTCAGATCAAAATTCAAAACTATAACATTTAAAACTTAATATAACGAAATAATAATTAAGAAGTGCCATACAATATAATTATTAGCAAAAACAAACAACTGTCCGGAACTTAACCAATATCTGCTGACGTTAATCAATCATCAATATATTTATTTATCATGTCGAATGCGGCTTACACTTATTTTTGTTACATCACATTGCAAGTTTTTTTTTAACTGCTTTTAGCATTTCTCACCTATCATAAACTTACTATAATTTTAGCCTTATCATCCTTTATACTCGTATATAAAAATTGTTATAAAATATGTAACTACTGAGGTAGAGTTGAACTCGGTAACATCATAGACAACTTAAGTTTTAACAATAGGAACACAAATTTATTTTAATCTTATAAACTTCTCAACATACATGTTTGCGTTTATTTTTATTAACATGGCTCAATTATCCTCACTCCTAACATTAGCCGTAACATAATACAAAGCGAAAGATTACGAGAAATGGGCACATAAATAATCAAAAATAAATGTGATCGTCATCTACATTTTTTAAGAAGTAGGCTTTTCCATGTAGCTCTAGTTCTATTTTTTTTACTATACTTAGTTCGGTAACAACATCACGATCTCTTTTTGTGGGTACAAACTTTAATGTTGGTTTATTAGTTGTTTTTAAAAACCGAACAGAATAACTTACGGTTTCATCTTCTTCTACACCTTCTATGAACCCTACATAATATTTCCAAGATTGTCTTTGGAAATACCTCACTAATACGCTATCACGTATACATAAATATTTTTCTTCTACAATTTCTGTGTCGGTGTTGTCAGTCTTTTCTTTTATTTCAGTCTTTTCTTTTATTTCAGTCTTTTCAATGTGTCTTCTTCTTTGGTATCTGTGAGTTTGGAGTCTTTATCAATGTTTTTTATTTCAGTCTTTTCAAATTCTTCTCTTTTAGATATTTCTTCACTTTTTTCATGTGCGTTGTCGCTATTATTTTTCATTGTCTTTAATTCGGAAAAATGGAAATTGTTTTTTTCTTTTCACTATTCCCTTCAATTTCTTTTCTATTATCTAAAAAAGAGTCATACTCAGGTATAAAAATCTCGTCGTCTGAGGTATCGTGTACTGAGTACTCGGCGTCATCGTCTGTGTTGCTTTCATCAGAATCAATAACTTGTTGCGCTGTACGAAAAGATTTCTTAGTATGTGTTATATTTTGTCCTCTACGTATTCCTGACGTAGATGGGGTCGGATCGTCATACATATTAAATTGCTTTATGTAATCCGATTTTTCCATTTTTGTGAAGTTTTGTGGAAAATTACCGAAAGTTTCGATACAAAATGTTTCACAAATCTTATTCTTCTTATTCCTGTTCTCTTTTTGATCTTGTTCTGAATCAGTAGTTACGCTAAATTCCGAAGTTTTCCTTTGTCGCTTAATACCCCGGTTTAGTTTATTTTTCTGTTCGGGATTATCTTCGATTTCATTTTCTTTATTTTGAACAAGCAAGTGGTTTTGAGAACTCAGACATCCACAATAACCTTTGGGGAACAACTCGTCACAGCAAAAACAGCTCAAACACCTGTATTTAATGGGGTTTGCTTCTTCTGTGTTAGTGATTTGATGTAGAGCCATGGTCTGTGGTACTGGCGTCAGACTTTCTGATATTGAGTACTTAGCGATATCTGTCTCTGAAATATAAAAGATCATTACTGAAGTATCTGATTCTTTAAGAACTTTGAACGCTGATTCGGCATCTGTTATATCTGTCCCGTGTGAAACTAAGCCATCAAGCCTGCGTTTCAGTCCGCCGCCAACCCCATCAGCTGCTCCTTTCCCATGGGAAGCTTCACTGAAGTTCCATGTAGAATATGGGAGTCCAAACATATTTGAGTATTTTCCAAATAAAAAAAAAATCTTTTTTTGTTTGTACTGGCTGGTGGGGCCATCTGAAAAAAAGTGTACAGCTGTTACGGCCGGAAATTCTATTCCGATATGGGTAAGAATAGGTTCCAGATGGGCCCATATCGCCTTTGGACCATGTTCATTGCAAGACGATATGGTGGCTTGTTCCCTTTTGTGTATAAGACTCCAGTATGAAGAGTTATCTGTGATTTTGATCCACCAAAGTGCATAGCTTGAACTTCTTTTGCAAGTTTGCACGTATAATTTTCGCTGAAATCAATATGAACAGCTACTTCATTGTCCTGTAAATTTTTGATACATGATGAGTACTGGTTATTGTGGTGCTTGATGTTGTAAACATGTATTTTCATTATTTTAAGGTCTTTATTAAATTTCTGAGTCAACGTTTCCAACGATTCACTGTTCTGTTTTTTTGTGGTCTTGTTAGTTGTTGATGTTTTATTATCCTTTTTATTTATGAACTCATGTTTATCCAATTTAAATTCTTCATAAGTAACAATGTCGCTTCCGTTGTGACTTCCCCAGTTAAAGGAAATAAACGACTTGTTTTTACAGTCAGGGCATTCTTCATATGCACATTCTTTAGAATTTAAGTCGCATTGTACTTTACTCAAGATCGTCAGAATCCATCATTCCCATATTTTTTAATTTTTAGCATGATATTTTCGTGCTTTATATATGCACACTATTTGAGAGTTTAGGAGACAAAATATAGAAGGGCCTGTACTTTTTGAATGACGTTTTTTTTGCTTTGCCGTCTTCCAACCTATACTTTTTGTATAGATCGGTCTGAGTTTTTAATAAATAGCGTCGCTGTTTCTTATTTTTCTTGAAAGTTTTTACTTCGTTCTTTCCAGCTGTTGCCCTACTAACGTCGTCTCTTTCATAGAACTCTTTGATTTCGTTTATAATTATATTATTTTTCTTCAAAATGTTTTTTCTGCGACGAGCACTTCCTTTCAAACCCAGTGCACCTGTAGTTACGCTTTTTACCTTGTACTTTTTTATAATATCATTCTCAACTACAGACTTCAAAATATTGCGGTCTTTATTATTTTTTGTGTTTGCATATGTATCCTGCAAAGCAGTGGTCAAAACGTTGTAGTTAAGTAATTGTTTTTTTACTTTTTGTTTTTCGGGCGTAGTTATGTTGGGTATGTTTTTGTCTATAAAATTTTCGGTTTTAGATAGTGGTGTCATTTCTGTCTCCAAAACTGTAGTTGTAGTAGTTGTTGAAGCTTTGAGTTCTTCGATATATTCAATTAATGATTTTTGCTTTTTTATTAAGCGACAACATTTCTTTTTAAGTGAATTAATAGTATTTGACATACTTTTTATTTTTGTCTGAAAACTTTCCTTTACAATAGCAAAACGTCTTAAACATTTTTTTCTTTCTGCTAATCGTGCTTTATTAATAGTCTGGTCTTCATCAACTTTGTTTTCTTCAGAACTTTCTTTTACTTTATTTTTTTGCCTATTTTTTCTATCTCCCCATTGTTTCCGTTGCTTTTCTTTTTCGTACTCCGTACATTCGCTGATTTTTTTTCTTTCTTTATTCCGTGCAGAATTTTTACGTTTAGCTTCTTGAAACTTTTCTGGGTTGTTAGCTCGCATTCGCTCCCTATAACGTTTTTGTTTTTCCGCCGCCGTTAGTGCCATCTAAAAAAAAATAAGTAGATAAGTAAATGTGTCATTAAAAATAACATGTCATTTTGATGTAATTAGATTGCACGCCACGTACTTGTACAAAAACTCATACCTTACTCAAGCTGTCTCAAAATTGGATTATTTCCCTAATAATTATAAAAACTGATTTAAGGCTATTCGGTGAGTGAAAAAGCTGCAATTATTTATCACAAAAATAACGGTAGTACTTTTAATAATTTTCGATTTGAAAGTGTGTACTAATCTTTATAATCGGTCACGAATGTTACGTAACACATATAATAACACACGGTATCATTCGGGAATCAATATACTCGTGGACATAACCTAAAAAATATCTAATCGTATCTGTTTGGAAGTAGTAGAAAGCCCTATAGTTCAATTAGTAAAAGAAATAGCAAATCTACACAAACTTTTAAAGAATATAAAAAACTTGTATTTTTACCGTGGATATTTTCGATTAAATACATTTAAAACTTGCGAGAAAAAAGTGCCGATCACCTTGGATATCACATTCACAGAAAACGAAATGGCGATTTTTTTTCTTAGGTTTGCTAACTTGGACGTGGTGTTGCCATAACAAAAATAATATTTTACGGACCAGGAAAACGGTTGTTTTAGTTGTTATTCATGGTAACTTACGGGAGGTATCATTCGGGAAACAAAAGTGAGACATGTTTTCTAATTAGTTTATTATCGGTTTTTACATTATTTAATACAAATTAATTTATCGTAATATATAGGACATTCATAGAATAATTTAGAAATACCACAATTTACCAGGTACCTACCAAAAGAGTTGAACATTTTTAAATGACTCTTAAGTAGGAGAGGTGTTAGTGGGACACACGATTTTTGTATGGAGACTAATATAAACTCTTTTAAAAAATAATAATATGACTCGTTATAAGCAACGAATGTCATATCTAAAGTATATATTTTAATAAACATGATATTGCAAACCACTATTGGTTACAATTTATCATAAATTAAAATGACATAAGAAATTGTGAGTACTCGAACGAGACGGACAGATATTTTTCCCCACATATACAATTTTTGGCGGCCTTACTCGGGCGTTTTCCAGGCACCACAAATTATTCTTCAACGTCCATAGGGCTGAATGAAACTCGTTGGCACATTCAACGTCTTCGACTTTGAACGATTACGTATAAATCACGAAAAAAACACATAGAACGCAATTCCTCTCACGTTTGAATTTTCATCAATGTGAAGAGTGTGCCACGTCGCCGATAGAGGCGCGACGATCACCCGGAAGGTACCAATGCGAGTACAGGCCCACAAACTTATCTGACCCGGTGACGGCGTCGCTAGAGTCAAACCCAGTGTTGCCGTCAATTGAAAGTTGGCGATTTTTAGGGTACCTACAATTAGTTCGGTCCGGTTCCTTAAAAAACTTGATTAACGTTGATAAAAATATTATGTAGTGGAGACTTTTCAAGGAAAATACGTAAATACATATTAAATAAACCACCTGTAAGGAAATCTTTAAAGGAAGTGTTTTAAGGAAATCTTTATAGGAAGTTTGAAGTTTTTAAGCATGAATAAAAAAATTACCAATTATATTTTAATATTATAACTGTGATCAAGTAAACAATTTAATGGTTTAATTCCAGATATTCCCAAACCCAAGTCACCTGTTTCATCATCCTCAGAATCGCTACTTTCACTTTCACTGTCATTGTTCAAAGTAATGATGAACGGTTCATCTAAATAACCATCTTTATCTATATATTCGTTTTCAATTTTTTTCACATGTCCACAATGCTTTTGCCATTCTTCTGCCGATATTGCATTAAATCCATTTGAGATTAATTGCGGCATTTCTGAATCACTTTTTCCAATATTGTGGTCGGCAACATGACGTTTCATGGAACTCCAAATCATTTCTATGGGGTTCAGATCACAGTGATATGGTGGCAATCTAAGAATAGTGTGTCCGTGATTTTTAAGCAAATTATCAATTTCGTACTCTGGTTCAGGTTTGTGCCTCTTTATTAATTCATATAGCTGGGGTTTTGTAAAACCCTCATTATATTCTACATTGTTTTCAGTGAGCCATTTTTGCATGTCACATTTTTTTGTGTTTAAATTAGGGCATTTGTTTATGCAAATGCTGTGATAGGGGGCATTGTCCATCACAATAATTGTATCTTCGTGTAAATTGGGAAGAAGTTTTTCGGTTACCCACTTTTTAAAGTTCGCATTATTCATCTCATCGTGATAATCACCACTTTTTGTATTTGATTTAAATGTCAGTAAAGCGTTAGGTACAAATCCTTTTTCTCCTCCAGCATGAACAATTATCCACCTGCTACCTTTAGAAACGGGGTTCAAAACACCATCCATGTCATCACTCTGCCATGTGCGTGCGACAGTGTGCGAAGAATGAATATATGTCTCGTCCAAATATACGATTGGTTTTTGTTCGCCAAGTTCGTTCTTCTTAATTTTTTGGAGGTAATTTGCTCTCCAAGCACTTATGTCATTGCGTTCAATGAGAACTTTTCTGTTTGATTGAGTTTTCTTGTACCGAAAACAAATTTTTCTCAATATTTTTCTGAGCGTTTCTCGGCTTCCTTTGAAGTCAATTTCTTGTTGTAAAACAAGGAGCAGTTTTTGAAGAGTGGGTATTTCTTTCTTCATGGAGTAAAACTCATGAATTTTTCGTCTTATGACACCCAAGTCAAATTCGTCAACTTCAATCTTCCCCTTCAATCTTAGCCGTTTTTTCCCGGGAGTAGAAATTTTAGTTCCCTTTGCATCAGCCTGTTCTTTGTCTTTAAGTAATTTACGCACGAAGCGCTCACCAACACCTGTAAAATAAATCATACTTAAATTCTATAATAAAAAATAAAAATTAACAATAGGGTTCAGGGAAGTTCATATTACAATATCTGGCAACACTAACCTGTGGCAGCCGCTACTCGATCATACAGTTTTTGAAATGGTATTATTGGGGCTTGGAGACGTTTTTCTTCCTCCATAAAGGCCAACACTTTTAAAATAATGTTTCTCGCGTCACTTCGCAAAGCTTTCGGCATTATTTCTGACACTTTTATCACCAAACAAGGAAAAAAATACCACGACGTCGCTCTCAGCTTTACAATGACACACTCTGACATGACAGAGTGACATATTCAAGATGGCGACTTTAGTTCCTGTTTTCGCCACCGGGTCAGATAAGTTTGTAGCGCTGTATTTAGATTGGATCACGGATCGTAACCAGAACAAAAAACTTTTATTATCTAAAATACGCGAACCATTCCAGAATGTGTTGTTTGTAAGAAAACAAATAAAAATAGAATTTAAAACTCGTATTACAGTACGAAACACAAGTACATACTTATATGGCAACTTACGCAGCTGTCCGATATCGGAGTCAATGTAATCGGTGTCCTTAAAATGTATTGAACATATGGAAGGATTTTTTACTGTTATTATCCGCCCTTCTAACTGCATAGCTTTCATCCAAAGAGATTTACGTTTCGCATCTTTTGGTAATAAATGGCGTCCAACATTTTTGCATCCCGGCACAACACAAACACCACCCATTTTTCGATAAGTTGGTAAAAACTCCGTAACCCGTTGATATTGGAGTCCAGTTGCATGGAATGGAAGTCGTGGGTCGTCGTATTATTTTCGTCGTATTTTCTTATCAAACTGACAATAACAACCACATAACATTTATTATCGACACATCAGTTTGTCACAGATTAAAGTTTAATGTAGTCTTTAGCCCTCACAGTACCGCGACTTCCTTATTCTGTGCTATAGCCCCACACATTTAGTCGATAGACACCGCCATCTTTGAGAATTTGTGAAAAGCTGGCTTTGAAACTCCCTGATTGACTCAATTTTTTCATAAAATATAAAATTGCTACTGACATGAGAGAATTACGGTTCTGTGACACACACAAATTACTCCACAATATATATTTTTTTCATATTGGGATACTCAGTCAAAACTGCCTTCAATATGGCAATCAATGCACTTGCTATATCGTTTCCAGATTTGCCAGCAAACGTTTCATTCCACAAAGCACAGTTTACCTACTTTTTTGTCTTTACTCAAATAAGCAGTTAAATTGTACAAATTAAGCTTGCTTAGATAAAAGAAGCAAATTAGTTCTGCTCTAGAGCATGAAATTGTATTTTAAAGATCAAAACACAATACTGGAGTCTCACTTTGCATCCACTCTCAATTTGTTCCTCTCATGTCGCATAGCATCTTTCTCTGATACATGGTTTTCATACTTCTGCTTCAACTCATCAGATACAATTTTAAAAAACCTATTTAGAGCTAAAAATTCCACCCATGCCGGGACTTGAACCCGCGACCTCTGGCTAACCGTGCCAGCGCTCTCCCAACTGAGCTAATGGGCAAGTGCAGGCATCGGCGAAATTTGGAGCCCCATTACAAACTTCTCTGTATTACGTACAGGCTTTTTACCAACTGTTCTATTAAACCGTAAATTTTTTTTTTCAGGCTCAGAAAAGTACAAACTTCATGTTTGAACTCAAATGTTCATAAAAATATGAAAACGCTGTCAGTCATGATGTTCTAAGATCATTTCTGCCATGACGTCGTATGGTTTGCAAGCTAACATTTTCATTTACTAAAACACGATTCCTTAAAACACTCCGCAATTGCTGTTTTATTAGTCTGTGGTAAAGATAAAACGTAATCACAGATTAAATAACTGCCCATCACGCTATTATATCTTCTACGCGCTATTATAAAATACGACACAAAAGCGCGCACGAGCGCGTGCGCGAGCGGATATGGTCCGTAGCGGAAACGGCAGGACACGATACGGTTTCGAATTTCGAAATTTCAAATTAGAATCGGCATCGGGATGCGCGAGCGGTTAAAGGGCTGTTTTTATCTCCTCTTGATTTGTGTCTATTGTTATTTGAATTTTGAATACTTAAAAAACGAAGAAATAAAACAAAATTTTCACCGCGGCTTTTAATATGAAGCAGCTATATTCGGAAGTGTCGTCAACGTCGCGCTTGAGCCCGACAAATCACTCGAATATAGCGTGCTTCAAAATAAGGGCCCCGATTCTTAGTCTATCAGCAACGAGGTGTAAATCAGTTGCAGCCAATTGGTTACAACTTTCGCGACACTAGTATTCTGGAATGTCTCATCCAGTACATAGAACAGTAGACAGAATATCGACCTTTACTCCATTCAGTTGCGTTATGCGCGACTATGGAAGAAACATGTAAAGGATTGACCTGATGTCAATTGTACGTAGTGGCTTGAATGGCTACCATCTCATAACCGATTAATATATAAGCAGCCTATATACGTCCTACTGTAGGGTGCAGGCCTTCTCTCAGGGAGAGAGTATGGGCTTCTTCACCACGCGTGCCCACCGCGGATTGGCGATTTCAAGCGCTGAGGTATGTGAATAGCTCAGACACTCAGGTTTCCTCACGATGTTTTCCTTCACGGTCAGCGAGTGGTATTACTACTATAACTTCACAAACGTACATAGGTAACTTAGAAAACAAAGTCATAGGCACATGTCCGGAGTGCGAATCGAACTTGGGTCTCTCGCTTCCGAGTCCAATGTTCTACCCACAACCGATTAATACATTACAGTTATAAACTTTTAAATAACACATATATTAAATAGTAGAGAACCACTAACTACGGACTCCAAACTTCACGCGTGATCCGGCAGGTACTTGACAGAGTTGATGATAATGCACAATGAGTTTTATTGGTCTTTTAATTTAATCGACCGAACAATGAACCATCTTGTAATTAGATGGTAATTTATATTCTATTAAAGTTTAAATTAGAAGCCTAATTAAACAGCCGTTTATTAAAAGGTTGACCCGGTAGAATAATGAACAAACATGCAATGGACCAATTTTTATCATCATCAGCCATTTGACGCCCATCCGCCTTCTGCGATCGCCAACCGGCCTGCCAAGCGTGGCGATTATGGCAAAACCCCTCATGGTTATGAAAACCACGGAGGCCTTATGTCCTGCAATTTTTATAATGAATTTTAATTATACGCACGAAATATTGAACAGGACATTACATAAGAAATAACATTTACAATAGCAAACTTATCTGTGTAAGAGATTTCTTCCAGCAAACCTTTAGGGTCGGAGAAGTGGTAAAAAAACTTTTTTTGTAGCTATAAACAAAATTGTTGCGCTATTTTAAAATTGGTTGCGTTATAGATTCTTAAAAACCGTTTTATCCCAGGGGTAGTCGACAACCACATACCACAACCATAAACCTTTACTTTTTAGTTTCAAAATTGCCCGTAATATAACTAAATAAAGAGCATGCATTTGAAGGTTGATATCTAACATATACAGGGTGGCCGGGGGATTGACGACAAAAAAAAAAAATTAGGTCCCTCGTGTCATGGGGTATCCGAATCACCCCCATGTATGTTACGCGATTTTTCATAGTTTCGGAGTTATGATTTTTTTTCTGAATTTTTATGAATTTTCGCCTTATCAATTTTGAAAATTTCTAAAAAAAAACTAGAAACTTTTTTCAATTACTTTTTTTTGTAACTGAATCTTCACAAGTTGTTCTTCTATGCATAAAATAATCAGCTTCGTAACTTTGATAAAAGTTATTAAAGTGTTGGTCTAAAGTCAAAAATTTACGTTCGGTAAATTATGACTTGAATTTTAAAAAATAAATTAAAAATCCAAACAGATGTTTTAATGGTTTCTTAGTTAGCCTCAGAAATGCGCAAGACTCTCAGATTTCATAATCATTAAAAAAAAGTACTGCTTAACGAGCTACTTTGTGTACATTCGGCCTTCGAAGACAGCGAGGTGAAGAATTATTAAAATTAACAATTTTTTTTTCTGCCATTTCGTCTTTTCGTAGTTTATTAATGAACGAGTCGTCATCATCATGATGAATAAAAGTGGTTTTGTCAATAAAACACAGATTAAAATGTAAAAAAAATGTTTATTATAATAGGTTTTCAAAGTTGCCACCTCCAGCAGCAATACACATTCTACACCTACGTAGGAAATTATCTTTTAATCGTCTAAAAGCTGCTCTGTTTTCCTTTACAACACGTTCGGCTTCTGTTAATTTCTGCCTCAGCTCTTGTTCACTCCCATTTTCTCTGGCGTATGCTATTTCCTTAAAATAGCCCCAAATAAAAAAATCCATGGGGTTGAGGTCAGGTGAGCGTGGAGGCCACGATATTGGTCCGCCGCGTCCGATCCATCTATTGGGGTACGCCTCATTTAAATAATTTCGGACTTGCGTTGCGTAGTGACATGGAGCGCCGTCATTTTGAAGGACCATGGTTCGTCTTAGTTCAATATTCACGTCTTCTAGCAACAATGGAAGTTCATGTTCCAGAAAGTGTCCGTATCTTTCTCCATTTAATCTGGACGGCAATTCAAATGGACCAATCAGTTCGCCATTGAGAATACCAGACCACAAGTTAACGCTGAAACGATGTTGAAACGTCGACGCTCTCATTTCGTGTGGATTTTCAACCGCCCACGTGTGGTAATTATGAATATTGAAAATTCCAGTGCGCTCAAAACGTAACTCATCTGACCATAAAACTTTATTGAAAAATCCAGGATCTTGTTGTTCTTTTGGTAGCATTGTTTGGCAGAAATCAATGCGCAATTGGTAGTCTGTAGGCAGTAAAGCTTGGACTCGTCGGATATGGAACGCATGATATCCTTCATCGTGAAGTATGTCTTGGATAGAAGTTCTTGGGATGTTCAGAGTACGAGCCATAGCTCTGGTACTCGTGGAAGGATTTCGTTGAACTTCTTCGAGCACAACTTCTCTGCGATCCGGGTCAACTCTAGGTATTCCTTCCCTATCGCCTCGTTGGCCAGGATGTACACAAAGTAGCTCGTTAAGCAGTACTTTTTTTTAATGATTATGAAATCTGAGAGTCTTGCGAATTTCTGAGGCTAACTAAGAAACCATTAAGGTGTATTGGGGTAACTTCGGATGCTTTTTTGCAAGTTTCGACAGGTTCGACAAAAATAAAAAAATATTCATTATGGGTAGATTTCTTGACTTGTAACTGAATTTGTATGAAAAAAGAAAGATTACATTTTAGGAAAACCTAGAGTTTAATTTCATAGATTCAGTGGTTATTGATTAAAACTGGGTTTAAAGTAAAAGTTTTGTTTTATTTCTACCAGGGAAAGATCGGACTAGTATGGGGGAAGATCGTACTATATCTAAAACTGAATCTTATTGTCATACGCCTAAGGTTCATAGAAAAACATGATCTGATCTTACCCCAGATTAACCACATAAAAAAACTATCTCGAGGGTTTCATAATTCCAGTCCTAACTTTTTTTTAAGTATTGTACGTCCGATCTTACCCCTAACAAAAAAAAAACAACAGTGTGTTTCTCAAACTTTCAAAAATTTTATTATGAAGTAAGTAGTAAGTTTATGAAAAGAAAAATACAGTTTGATAAACATAAGAAAAGTAGTAACGAATAAGAGCACAGTAATCAACGCCTTTATCAACAACAAGAAGCTAAAGTAACTGTACTTTGAAAAATACAACAGAATATATTCTCCAACGTAGGTAGGTACTAAACAGAAAACAAAACTCCGCCTATCTTCCTGTAAATGGGAGGTTAATCTTCCTGTTAAATTATGGAAAAAATATTCAAATTTTGTTACGCTCTGTAGTAGGAATGGGCTCATGAACAATTTTATTATATTTTTTTAAATAGTTTTCCATAAAAATCTAAATTATGACAAGATATGATGATGACGATGATGATGAAGATGACATATGAGATAAAATATGATAATCAAGGAACTAAAAAAGAGTGGAACATTATGAGATCGACACTTAACAAGTATATTACACGAGCAATATTACGTAAGTACATTTTGTAACAATTAGGTAGTAATACTAAGTAAACAAACATTATTATATTTTAAACATTCACCTAACCTAACATTAATATTTTAATCTTTTGTAGCCTGTGTTATTGTGTCCCCTCTCGAATTATTTTTTATTTTGAGAAAACATGAGGCAATTAAATATTGCTTTTGGTGTAATATATTTTAAAAAATTGAGGGAGGCACTTTCCCTACATAGGGACATCCAGATAATAGAGGCTACTTAAAAAAATTCAAAAATAAACCAGCGCATCATCTTCATTGCTCAATACATAATGCTTTATATTTTCTGGATCTCTTGTTAAGATAACTTTTTTTACAATTGAATTGTTAGTCACCTCATCTTTGTCCAATTTTTTTGGCACGGTAAATTTCAGCTTTGGTTTCTGTTGCGTTTTTAGAAATCTTATTGTATAATAGGTTGTTTCATCAGATGTTTTGATTTTATCTACGAATCCTATAAAATACTTCCATGAGTTACGATTGTAATATCTGACGAGAACAGAGTCGTTCAAATTATACGTTTCTTCATATTTTTGTTCGTTATTTTCTTTGTCAGTCTCATTACTATTTTCCCTTTTACAAGTTCTATTGTCATTTTCTTTCTCCAGATGCTTCTTTTCTTTTCTTTTCAATGTTTTTTCTTGAAATCCTTGCAAAATATTAATAATATCAGTGTCATTTAATATTTTGTTTGAGTTGTTTTGGTATATTGTTTCACAATCCGAGTTAGAAAAACTTTCATCATTCATTTGGCACTGATCAAAATTTATATTTTTCTTGTGTATATATTCTTCGTCGCTAGGATGTTCACTGTGTTCATCTTCCACACAATCTAAGATATCTGAATCACTATGATGGCTCAAAGTTCCTGACACTTCTGTGTCGCTCGCATCTTCAGTTTTTCTTTGTTTTCTAGTCTGTTCTCTCCTTTTTTTTTTCAATTTTTTCAGGTTTATTCGTTTTGGCGGAATCAACATTTTGACGTTGACTGACCAAGCTTTTCTTATTATTTTCTTTTCTTTTACTTTTTTTACCCACACCTTTATTTTTTGTAGTAATGTTTTGTTCTGCTGTTGTGTTCTGTTCTGTTTTTTGCTTTTTTAGGCTGTATTTTTTTTCTATTTTAATTACCTTCCTCTTCGTGGTAGTCTTTTCTTGTGAACATCCTGGTATTGCAAGAATATCTGGATCATCATGAACTACCGCAATAGTTTTTGTTCTTAAATCTGCATCCACACTACTATTTTGTTTCTTTTTTAAAGAAGTTTTGGTCAGGTTTTTCTCTTGGACAAGGATTAATTTATTTTTCTTTTCTAAAAAACTGCGTGTGATTACTTCGCTCCACTGGCTATGCGTTTGAGTTTAACGATATTCTTTTTTCCATCATTACAATGTTGGCGTTGTAGTTTTTCAAGTAATATATCCTCGAAGCTGGTTATGTACCGAGCTTTATCGTCTGGATGCACGATCGATATATTTGAAACAATATCAATTTTCGGAGCCCGTTTGTATGCCCAATGCCCATTTGTAGAGGGAAGGTCGGGGTTAGTGTCAGTTCCTAAAGTAGAATTGACTTTAGGAGTATGATTTACTTCCAAAATAGGAGTAAGCATTCCAGTGGCAGAAGCGACTTCATCATCGAACATGGTTTCAATCGTGGGAGTGTCAACTGTCGATGATGATGCTGCCGGAAGCGGGGAGTTCGTTTCTCGCGGTACTTCAGCAGACGCGGATTTTGTTTCATTGTTAGAAGACGCCCATGTCAAGTTTTTATTAAACAAATCAAGGCTCAACTGCTTCAGAGTTCCAACGTCACTTTTTTGAGAATTTGACACATTTTGAGTTGCGGTATGCTGCAACCATCTCTTGTAAGCTGCTGGTTCATATTTCTCCGTTGGTATGACGTCCGCATTATATGGGAATATGCCTGCTTTTTTGAAGCCATTTACTATTACTTGTGGCTTGGTTTTGTGCCAAACTTCAGCAAACATTTCGGCAAATTCTTTTTTTTTTAATTTTGCTCCAACATGACTTCTTTGCCATTTTACTAGCTTGGCGTCCCATATGGATTTGACGGACTTGAAAACTGCCAAGTCTAGTGGCTGTAGCAAATGTGATGTATGCGCTGGTAGCTTTAAAATGGTAATGTTGTTTTCAACTGCTAGTTCCACAATTCGGAGATCAACATGGGTACTGTGACCATCATACACCATTAAAACTGGCCTTTCCTCCCCTACGCCAGGAATAATAACATCTTTCATGTAATTATAAAAGACATCAGTTTCCATCCATCCGCGCTTGGTTACAGCATACGCTATTTCAAAGTTGTATATATCTTTATTTTCTGCCATCCACTGTTCGTACATGTGCTTAGCTTTAAACACAATTAGTGGATTTAATTTGTCACCATTTGCATTAACTGTGGTTAACACAGTCACATTTTCTTTACCGGTGCTGTTGGTTGTTCTAGAACATGGCAACCCTCTCCCGCCAACCACTTTTGTTTTTGTCGGATCTAGACAAACAGATGTCTCATCTAAATTCCAAATTTTTTTTGGATCATTTCTTAGTTTTAACTCGTTTAGAGTTTTTTCAAGCAGAGTAAAGTATTCGCTAATTACGAATGGGTCGGTCATTTTTTTGCGTAGGTATTCTACGGGTTGTGTTTTTTTTATTGATAATTGGTGACGCTTTCGGAATGATATGAACCAATCTGGACCCGGTGTGTTATTTTTAAATGGTGTTTTTAATTTATTTTTTTGAACAAACTCTGAAACCAATTGTAGAACTTCATCTCGTGACAAGCCAAAGCCCCACTTCTCTAATGTCCGGATGCAATTAGCAAGCCGTAATTCTGCTTCCATTGGTAATGCAGTTGGTCTCCCCAATGTCTCACTGTGAACGCGCGTTTTAGCGTGGACTCTGTCATTGAGAGTTGAAGCAGGTATGTTGTACAGTTTTGCAGCAGCATAGTTAGTTAGTTCCTTGCTTTTTACTTTTTGTACAGCAATCCTTAAGTCTTCTTCAGTATATTTAGTGGCTCTGTCTGTTTTTCTCACATAATTTCGAGGCATGATGGATCTGAAACAAATAAATATATATTGAAGTTTTTTTCAATATGTCAAGAGGTCCTAAAATGTCAAGAAAGTTTGAGTGCCACTGGTTTTTTTTATACATTCCAAAACGGGGGAAGTTCGGATGCAATTTAGTCCGATCTTACACCCATGGGGGAAGATCGGATTAAAATCTACAGGCTAATCTATGCGTCTTTCGTTATTCTAACCTGAAAACAATAGATTTCATAAGTGGATTAAGCACAGAAAACTAACAAAAATAAGAAATACTCACTCTAATACTGAGATACGCGCTCAGGAGGAAGTCCGGATATGTGAAAATGTGATCTATATTCCGCGTTTTCAAATTTTGTTCCACAGCACACGCGATCTCACCTCGAACGAAAATCGGCCACTGAATTGTGATTCACAACAAAATGGCGTCGCAGACGGTATTACCAGTGATGAAAAATGTTAACAATCTTGGTAGTTATTTGAATTATTCGATCTTTCCCTGATTCGATCTTAAAACATCTGTTTGGATTTTTAATTTATTTTTGAAAATTCAAGTCATAATTTACCGGACGTAAATTTTTGACTTTAGACCAACACTTTACGAAGCTGATTATTTTATGCATAGAAGAACAACTTGTGAAGATTCAGTTACAAAAAAAAGTAATTGAAAAAAGTTTCTAGTTTTTTTTAGAAATTTTCAAAATTGATAAGGCGAAAATTCATAAAAATTCAGAAAAAAAATCATAACTCCGAAACTATGAAAAATCGCGGAACATACATGGGGGTGATTCGGATACCCCATGACACGAGGGACCAAATTTTTTTTTTTTTGACGTCATTTCCCCGGCCACCCTGTATAAAAAACTAGCCAAGTACGTGTCGGGCCACGCGCAGTGTAAGGTTCCGGAGAAAGAGGGGGATTTTATCTGCTTTACAGAACTAACAAATTCATCAACGTAATTGTCAATAGGTTTTGTATGAAGTTTTCCTTTTATAAGTTGCTCGCCTATTTCTCGTTTGTAAAGCCTACTTAGCCATGATAGTTTTTCTTTTAAGTCCATTGTATGTGCTACTACTCTGAATTTTTTCACGTTTCTACAATCAACCGTTTAGCCAGTAGAGCGGGAGGACGCGCGGACGCCCTACTCGGATTAAAATTTGCGCTTTAAAGCTTCATCATCATCATCAGCCATTTGTCGCCCACTGCAGGAACAGGCCTCCCTCATGGTTTTCCTAAGGCAGGCGGGTTGACGATCGCAGTATGCGGTTGGAATCTCAAGAAGGTGCAGGCGAGAAAAAAAATGCATCCCTAATTTATGTGTAGGGGGGTACCCTAATAATTTATTTCATTGAAATTTTATTCTACCGTTTTGTCAGCGTGATTAATATGTACGTGGCAAAGACGTTTCAGCTTTCTCGTACTAATCTTGTCTGAGCTAGGCCGCGGACAGACAGGTGGACGGAAGGACAGACGGACAGACAGACAGACAGACGGACGGACATGGCAAAACTATAAAGGTTCCTTGTCGACTACGGAACCCTAAAAAGGTGTATTGCTATTCGCCGGGGCTATTTTCATATTTCACCTATACGTGATGAAATGTTGTATTCTGTCAAAACTATGTTCTTAAAAACTTTTTTGCCGACAACTTTTCCCCTCGGTTACATTCTTTTGCTTATATATTTTGTGCAAATTCGACAGATTTCTATACTCTTGAGGTAAATAACCTTTTTTAAAGTTTTTGCGGCAATAATGCGAGGGCACTGCTGTTAACTCGATATAGTTTCTCACAGATTGGATCAAAGAAGAGGGTTTTTTATTGCTTGTAGTAACATGCAATACCTCTATTATTGGTTGTGGAGCTACCTTCTTTCGAAAGGCTTATTATTAGGGTATGGATGGATGGACACATCTTTGACGAATATCTAGGGTATTTAACAAGAACTTCAAACAAATAAGTCTTTGTCCTTCTCCTACATTAATGAAGTATGAATGTGTAAATTGCCTTCGACTTTCTAGATCTTTGGTTCTTTAACATTTCACATTGTCTTTCTTCATATGACTCACAATCCAGTCTCGTTGTCTTTCAAGAGTTAAGGACCAGTACTAATCACAAATACCATTTCCTCTCTCTTCACCTATATCATGACACTTGTGAGTACAATTTTTTGGAGTGGAGGGATTTTAATACCTTTTGCCTCAATTACTTTTCCTGTTTTTGTAGTATGTTTTTTGCCAACTTTTTCATGAAATGCTCTTCAACTTTAACTTTAACTAACGGGGTGACTACTGGCATCTTGAATTTATTCTGTAGAACGGCCGTTTAACTCGGTGGCTCGAGTTAGATCGCTTATTAACATACACACATCAAAAAAAGTTTATGATCTATAGCATAAGCTCCTATAATTCTTTAAATTTAACTTTATCAAGAAAAAATCTATGTTGTATGCTTTCTTTAAATAGGAATACCCTGTTTGAAATTAAAATATAAAACAATTTTTTATTATTTATTTAAAAAAAATTGAGCCATTAATCATAATGTAATTGTTATAGAAATTTCGTAGAAAGAATGATACTGTTTATAATTAAACTTAAAACAACAATTTATTATTAAAAGGTTAAATTCAATATAGAATAACTCCTCCCCTGGCTCGAACACATGCGGAGATCCTCCTGGGCGTGCTGAGGATCAAGTTATCCAGCATTTCCTGGGGTAACCTATCCCATTCTTCAATAGCGGCTTTCCTGAGCTCTGGAACTGTCTGGGGACGTGGCTCACGGTTATCTGGATGAGTGCTGATTCGGGATTCGTCAACGAAGAGACAGTTTTGCCAAATGTTTTCTTCCTCACCTTCTTCATTTTGCCGAAGTCTAGCCCACTGCAATCTTCGTTGTTGATGTTGCCGGGAATTGAGCGGAGCTCGCCAAGACCTCCGTGCTCGTTATCCAGCGTGGTGCAAGCAATTGCAAACGGTCTGCGTGCTAACTTCAAGCCCAGAGGCGGCCCTGACTTCTGCTTTTATTTTAGTAGCGTTGATTGTTGGATCACGGGCTGCCAGCAATCTAATATAGCGCTTTTGGGCAGCTGTCAAAACAGTTGGGCAACCGCTGCGGGGTCGATCAGCTAAATTCCCCATTCCATGGTACCTCTGCAACGTAGCCACGACACAGGATTGGGATATAGCAAGTCTGCGTGCTAGTACTCTCGTGGTGTATCCTTCTTCCCTCAAAGTTACTATTCTTGCTCGTAAAACCTCTGATAATCCTCTTGGCATTTTTTCAATCACAACTTTCCGCAAAAAATATCTTGAATCGGTTATTATAATTGACTAAATCAGATTTCTGAATGAGCGTCAGCTAGGACTGAAAGCCTTTTAATATGAAAAAACAACTGAACGGTGTCATTGTTTTGTATTCTAATTCTTTATTTTTTAAATAAAGAATCTAAAAAGAAGAAAAAATCATAATATGATCTACAGTAACAAAAAAGATTTTAGTTTTTCAAAGTGACCGCAAACTTTTTTTGATGTGTGTACTTTTTAAAATATGCATTGCGTTTGTTTTCCATAGAGACGGGGAGAGCGCTGGCACGGTTAGCCAGGGGTCGCGGTTTCAAGTCCTCTAAACAGGTTTTTAAAATTGTCCACAGCACGGGTTAGTGCAACAAAAAAGAATATAAAGATTGTAAAATGTTGCCATAACGTCATCAATCATCTCCGGGGGCTTCATCATCAGCCCTTTGACGCCCACTGCAGGACATAGGCCTCCCTCATGGTTATGAAAACCATGGGTTTTGCCATAATCGCCACGCTTGGCAGGCGGGTTGGCAATCGCAGTATGCGGTTGGAATCTCAGGAAGACGCTGCTGCCCGTCTCCTGGTAATTTATTTCCTTAGTCGCCTTCTACGACGTCCACGGCAGGAAATGGAGTAACGCTATTCTTAATCCAGCGCTACACGGATTGCAAACATAGTTTTTTAGGACAGAAAATAAAAATTAGGAGTTATTATAAAACACTTTCACCTAAGAGTTGACGATTATTGTAATAAAATTACATACTAATCCCTTATCAGAAAGAGTGGATCGCTTTAAACCTCCACTCTTTTTCCCGTCCAATTTCTGTGCGACAATCTTTGAAATTTCGATGTTTTCATTATGTTTCTTTTATATTTTTCAATATTTTTGTCCCCTTTTCTTCTTCTTATTTATGAATTTATTTCTGAATCAGCAGACATTTTCATTGTCTTCCCTTTACGAGGCAGAGGAAACGAGCGGTATTATCAACTTACGATGAAGTAATTATGGAAGGTAATATGATTTACTTCACCAATTTTTTTATTTTTTTTTAATGTTTGGTTTCTTTATTAATGTGGTGGCAATATAGTTGCAAATGCCTGGGAACGGAACATTTTTTTCCTAATTAACCACTTTTATTGCTTAAAAATTAAAATAAATCAAAGCAGTACTCACCCTGCAAGGTGCCCAAGCGTATTTAGATTATAAACGGTGCTCTAAGAATGAAATAAGTCAAAACACAGAGAGGCACCTTGGAAGCAGAGCACTGAATCTCGGATCGCTTATTATTTGTTTTGGTGCTGCGTTACGACAGCGTTGCCAGGAGCCCAGTGTGGCAGTGTCTGCCAATATATGACAAGCGGATCACCTCCGCTACTTACCGCAAGACGTATCTGACATTTTTTTCGAAATTGAGTTATATACATATTCAGAATCAGTAAAAAAGGCGCATCTACCAATATTTTTATATTTTCGATAAAAGCAACGCTACCTGATAAATTGTGCTTTGAAATAGGACGTATCTGAGCTGACACTTAACGATTGCTAAGTAGGAAAGTCGTTTCCATATTTTACTAAATTGAAAAGACGCATTTGAGTAGAAGCGTCTTATTAACTTACAAATTAGGATATTATTCATACGATGAAAAGACGTTTCTACATTTCAACAACTTAAACAGACGCAACTACAAAGATTGTTTAATTTTAATAAGAAAAAAAGGCGCTTCTACGTAGATGTGCCTTTTTATCGTAGTAAAACGAAAAATTACATGGCGCATGTGGCAGTAGCGTCTTTTCTTCTTAGTATTCCTAGTTATGCGGAGGGAAGTGGGGCACGCGGTTTGGGTGCTGCTCTGTCAGTTGCGCCCTCGCAGTCCGAGCGTCAGTACGCGTGCGCGTGATTCTCTGCTGTAACATTAGGTCTAAATTTAGTTTATTCGTGATTATAGCCAATTTCATTGAACATTAGCTTTTGTTAAATAATTGTAGCTAAAGAGTTATTGTGGATGTTTAAAATATTTATTTAATAATTATTGTTTTATTTTAGTGTGACAGAATGAAGTTTTATCGAAGCTCTCGGATCCTGGCGTTGGTGCCATCGACCAGTTCTTCGCAGGAGTCAACGTCAAATACTGATGTGAATGTGCTGCCCTCGTGTTCCACAAATGAAAAGAACTCTTGCAACGATGATCAACTTCTTGGACTGGATTTTGATACTGATGACTCGCTGTTTGATAAGGATTATTTCCCATCAAGCTTAGACCGGTCTTCAGAAGATTCAGATTCTTCTATGAATATTATTCCCAACTCACAATCAGTCAACGTTACTATTCCTGAGTCACCCGAAGCCTCAGGCGAAGAAGACTCGCAACAAAACCTTACAAAAAAAGGGGAAAATAGAAAACGCAAAAAATATGACAGTACACAGGCACAGAGGAAACAGTTAAAAAAATTGAAAGATATGGAATCTAAATATAAACTGAAGCCAGGATATAATACAGAGAATTGCAAGAAAAAATGTCACATACAGTTTACAGACGAAACGAGAAAAAAACTAAACCATTACTTCAGAAACATGTCTTGGGAAGAGCAGCAAAACTTCATAATAAATAACACATCCAAAGAAGAGCCTAAGAGAAAAACCGTTAAAGAAAACCGAAAACTGCCAAGAAATGTAAGCGTATCATATTTTCTGTCAAATGAATCAGGAACAAAATTGAACGTTTGCAAGTTATTTTTTCTAGAAACGCTTGGTTTTAATCGAAAAAAATGATAAATCGGTAAGGACCGCCTTACGCATGATGATAAATGAAGTCCCAGAAGATCGACGACGACGCAATCCTAATCCAAAAAAGGTTGATGACAGCGATTAAAGAACATATAAATTCATTCAACCCTTCCATAGCCCACTACCGACGCGAGCACGCTCCAAATAGGAAATATCTTCCATCTGATCTATCACTGACCAAAATGTATCAAGATTTTGGTGAACAACAAAATATGAAGAACATTCCTGTTGACGAACAAATTTCCTATGACTACTACAGAAAAATTGTGAAGAAGTTAAACATAAGTTTCACAAAACTCGTTCATGAAGAGTGTGAGTTATGTGAAAAGTTTTTTATTCATAATCCTGAATATAAAGAGAAAAGACACAGAAATTGTCAAGAATGCCGAGATTACGAACGACATCGGGAAAGGTATATATCTGCTAAGCAAGCATACAAAACAGATGTTGGAAAGCAAAACAATGCAGATACAAACTCAGATATTGCCTCTTTTGCAGCTGATTTTGAGAAGGTAATAATGCTGCCTCGTATCAACAATTTCAAAATTGTTATGTTTTGCCCAAAAATAATCGTTTTCAACGAAAGTTTTGTACCAATAGGTGATAAAACAAAAAACTCCACATCTAAAACATACGCTGCAATATGGCATGAAGCAACAGCAGGCCGCAAAATGGGTGACATAACAAGCTGTTTCAGAGCTTCTTTGCTGGCAAACAGAGACTTAAAAAGTGTTGTCATCTGGCTAGACAACTGTGCAGCCCAGAATAAGAACTGGACGCTGTACTCTCATTTGCTTCTGCTTGTGAATTCAGTTAAAGTGAGTTTTCAAACAATAACTTTAAAATATTTAGAGGTGGGCCACACGTACATGGCAGCTGACGAATTCCACCATCAAATCGAGCTTGCCATGAAGAAAAAAAAACACTTGTACGATTTTGAAGAGTTTCATCAAGCAGTTTTGAGCACCAGAACAAATATCACAGTCAAAGTAATGAATGTGGATGATTTTTATTACTTTGAAGGCTGTTCTTCATCTTACAAACTACAAAATTCCTCGCCTCGCACTTATCTAAGTGATATGTGTGAAGTAACATTTGAAATAGGTAATGAAGAATACACACTTGACTTTCTAAGATTAAAAAGTATTAAATCCAGAATACCACCTCCAATACCAAAAAAAGAATGCAGAGGCATTACTCAGGAGCGAAAGTCGGCAATCATACAAAAACTGACGCTCTTAATGCCAGATAACAGAAGATCATTTTGGTATAATCTTCCTAAAAGTAGTGCTGATCTTACTCAAGTTTATGAAGACGGACCGCGAGCAAATTTACTGTCGCAAAAATTGTTCGCACATATTTTTTATCGTTTTTTTTTTTCAACTCATGTATTTTTGTTTAAGGCCTAAGTGATGTCCACTTTTATTTGACTGATTTAATTAATTTATGCTAGTTTTGCAATGAAAAGTTGTCACGGTCACGATAAATATTTTTTGCACTGAATTAATTACCAATTTGAAATAAGTGAAGTCTGATTTTTTTTTTGTTGATAAAATCTTTCCACCGACAGTTTGTGGTCGTGTTAGATTGACCAGTCTGCAAAATCTATGGTTTTAAGACAAAGAATAAGTTCCTATTTTTTGTTTCTGAAAGAATTTAAATTGTTTTGTTAACTGTTTTTTATGTATCCTGAAATATAATTATGTCTGATTTTAAATTTTGTTTTTTTATTATTACCTACCTATAATTTATTAAACAAGTAGATAACTGTTTAAGCTAAATTATAGGTAAGTATTTGTCATGTAAACTACCTGTTATTCAGTTGTTAATCCAGCCCAACTTGCTTGTCAGTAGATAATTACACATTACCACCATGGCGCATCTGCAGAATGATGATATATTAAGTATAAATTACTAAGTAGGAAAGCAGCAACTGGCCAGAAACGTCTTTTTGACTAAGTTAACTGAAGCCCGTTGCTACATTTATTCTAAGCTGAAAAGACGTTCAATAAATTACTAAGTTGAAAAGTCGTTTCTAGCCAGATACGTCTTTTCATTGTGATATTTCATATTTTCTTGTATTTTATTTTTTAAGAAGAAAAATAAAATTTTAAGTTATTTAGTAATTAACATTAAAGTTTGCGTACACGTTCCGATAGAGCAAAGTCACATACACATTTGTGCATAAAAAAACATCATCATCAACCCATTATGTCCCCACCGAAGGGCACGGGTCTCTTCCCTGAGGAAGGTATAGGCCATACTCCACCACGGGGGCCAAGTCCGGATTGGTGGAGGCTTGTAGACTAGTGGCTCGTCTACTGTCAGAAGTTGTCAAGCCGCCCTAAGGCCTCTGACTTGGCTTAACGACTGCCATCTATCGACGGCAGCCGGCACCAACAGCTTAACGTGCCTTGCGAAGCACGGAACCGCTCGGAAAAATGCCACTAGCGTTAGGCATAGACGGCGACCCATCCATGCACTGAACGCGCCCTGTGTTGCTTAACCTTCGTGATCGTTTAAGATCACTCAGGCAGCCGGGGCTACGAGCGATGCGAAAAAAACATATATTTTTTAAATTATTTATCTCACAGCAAGTCTTACAATTTTTAAAACACAAAACAATTTTTTTCTCCGTTTACAGTTATAGGTAGAAGAGTCTTTTTTCTTTATGACGGCTTACTCCTATCACCTGCTGCCGATTTTTTGAGAGTTTCGGTCTTTTCTTTGAGTGTTGTGCGAGGCGAGGCAGACGTGCACGACTTACGAAAATATCTGCATTCTCTTCTTTCGATTGTGTCAACTTGTAGATATTTTGTCATCAATATTGTTGTCACTCACCGAACGCTGATCGTAGTTGATTTACTGCAGCATCCCAAGTCGTCACATCACCCTTAACACCTTGCCACCACGTAGCTGCTGAGTGGGTGAGCAAGAGTGAGATACCTTTCAGTGCAATTTCGTTTGACGCTTTGGTTGCACTTTTGTATGTGGTGATAGCATCTATGAAGTTTTCAAATGACTCACTCTGGTCGCCACTGTAGGTTGCTTTGCACTAATTGAATTTTCCAGTAGTTTTGGGCTCTGCAGGCGTTGACGAACGTACCTCTTGAAACAAGCGTTGGCAAAACTCGTTCTGCATATGAGTTATCGACCCTATTGGGTTTGCTAATTCACTTTGGTTGATTGTTACATTTCCAGCTTGTCACAACCCTACCGTTCAAATAACTTGTAATGTCCGTTTATCTATTTAGCGCTAAACGTTTAAATAACACTGAATTACTTTTTTTCGCTGAATAAAACTAAAGAAGTCCGTCTCAGATCTCTTTAAATTGATAAGATTGAAAATCGACTAAATTGAAAAGAATCTCAAATGCTGTCATTGTGATAGGTTAAACTATCACCTTAATTTGGTCGTTAGAGAAGGAGTCGTCAGTTTGGGTAGTATCAGTCGAAACCAACTAGCTTTTATCTACGATATTCAGGTTTTATCTGAGGAACGAAACGTAGCACAAAAAAGATTGCGCATGGTGGTCCGGTTTCTCACTTCCGGAAAAAACGGATGGACGACTCAAACTGAAAGAAAATTCGAAAATTTGGCATAGTTCCGTAATGCACTTTACAATCCTTTTATACACACGAAACCAGTGTTGCCATATATACAGATTTCTTGGTATCCATACAGATTTTTAACGTGTCATACCGATAAAAAACAAGGAGTTAATTTTATACAGATTTTGGTTGTTTGCACCAGTTTTGTTTTAAAGAATGAATGACTTCATTTACTCGTTCGTACTGCGAGTTCTGTGTTCATTCATTAGTTTCTTTTATTTCACCGAATTAAGCGCTTCTTTATGTAATAGATAATTATTCATGATTAAACGAAATTAACACCTCTAAGTGAAGTTCCATCATAATAAATACCGCCGCTCGAGTGACAGGTCGCTGGGTAGTTGGGTGTTTTTTGTTTTTTATATTTACCTCTCAAATACTGTGTGTTATGGCGACACTGTATGTGTTACTACTGTGTAAACAAACATCTATGCTAATATATTTGGATAATAAAACTGAATTTTAACGGATATTTACTTGTTTAGTTTTCCATTTTACAGTTTTTCCGACGTTTCGGTACTTTTGCAAGTGCCGTGGTCTCGGTAGACTGAGGTGAAAGGCGTCTTTTTGAAAGCTTAACTGTTAGTTTACTACTAAAAATTATTTAGTTGCGTCCCAAAAATATTTTGGCAAATTTTTTAATTGACACTACAATAATTTTATATAAACTCGAAAATACTGATTATTAGTTATTGAAATTAAAATTAAATCTAAAAAACAATTATTTGATATAAACTGAAAAATATTTATTATTAGTTATTGATTTGGATGCCAGCGGATCTGTATTACATCGCGTATCATTCTAGGAAAGAAACGGTTCTCTTGGGTTAGAACTTGAACTTTATCAAAATGAATGAAATTGTTGGTACCGCTGAGTGTATGTTCACTGACTGCAGATCTGCAGAGCGCTTATGTTTTACGTCCGAGATATGTTCCTTCACCCGCTCAGGTATGGTACGCTTAGTTCGACCAATGTACGAGGAACCACATTCACAGACAAGCTTGTAAAAGAGGCTCGAAATTTCGCTGATGCCTGCACTTGCCCATTAGCTCAGTTGGGAGAGCGCTGGCACGGTTAGCCAGAGGTGGCGGGTCCAAGTCCCGGCATGGGTCGTTTTTTTAGCTCCTAGATAGGTTTTTAAAAATAAGATTCTTCACCAGTATTGTAGCTGCGGTTTAAGTGTCATTGTTGACTAACCTTTCATTGCTATCGTCACCTTTAGTTTTAAGTCAACAAAGGACTCGATTGTGTTTTCTATTGCAGTGTAAACACATTTTCTTGTCCATGCATTTTTTGGCTACATACCCGCTGCGGAAGCATACGTAGCATCTGAACTTTTCTAAGGTAATCATTTCTTTGTAAGTTTTGTGTTTTAGGCAGTCTTCGCTGTATTGGGAGTCTCCGTTACTGAATACGCAGAACCTTTTGCACCTTCTATGTGGTGTCTGCGTCCTTTGTCTTGGATCTCTATTGTCAGACTTGGTAGACTGCTGCTTCCTCTTCTTCGACTCCCTTCTGCCTTCCACCTTAAGGTGGAGGGCTGCTGGCAATGCAGCACTGGATGGCGCGGACGGTCCTGAAGTTGCGGTAGGCTCTGACTTTTTCAGCGTAGAGACAACGGAGTTCAGAGCTTCTCGAATCGACAGTTCTGTGGAGTTGTTGACGGTGAGGAAATTCACCTAATGGAGCACGTTCTCCGGAAACTTGCTTAATATCAGGACTCGCAGGTGACTGCCCCTCACGTCCTCTCCCAGCGTCGCTAGCACCCTCAAGTGCTTCTCAATCTTGTTCAGTGTTTGATAGTTATCACTCACGAGGCGGAAGCTCCTCACTATCTGGTTGAGAGCGTCGTAATGGGCGTCGACTATATTGTCCATCGAGCTGAACATTTTCTTCAGAGCCTCGTCTGCGATAGAGTAGTTTGCATTGTTTGTTTGCAATGTTTGAGACTCCACCGTTTGCAATGCTCGACCCTCCAGGCTGCTCAACAAGTAGGATAGCTTTTCGACGTCTCTAATCAAATGGCAGCCGATGGTCGCCTCGAACAGGTCCCAGAACTCGGACGACGCTGGTGGGAACTTGAATTCTTTAGAATCCGAAACAAACATGGTGGAGTACCATTGATGCGAGATTTAAAACTTCAGCATACCAGTGGAAAATACAAAAACTTCACTCGCGTGTCGCCCATTGACTTTGAGTATTTAATAAACATGATTGGCCCAATGATCCAAAAAACTGATACCAAATTTAGAAAGGCGATTTTAGTGAAAGAAAGGCTTTGTATCACTCTAAGATTTCTCGCAAGTGGGGATTCTTATCAGGGCTGCCATTTGTACGATTTAAATCGTATTTGTACGATTTTTTGCTGATTCGACGCGAGTACGATCGAAACATCGAAATTGTACGGAAAACGTACGATTTTTTACAATCATTTCATATCGATTTTTCGATCGACTTTTTTCAATATCGATTATCGACTACTTACGTCGATATTTGGCGATTTTTGCCAACACTTATTTAAGATGTAAATATTTATTTTTCTGGACTTAGTCTATGGTTGGGAAATCCCTATCGAGTTTATATTTGTGGTACATACATTGCGTTCGCGCCCGATCTAAGATAGGTGGTGACTTGAGTGGTGGTAAAAAAGTAAGAGAAACGTAAAAAGTAAGAGAAGTCGTGATTTGCAGCTGTAGTTAATTTTATAAATAAGAGTAGCGAAAGTGAAAATGAGGGTTCCCGTACTCCTAAGAAGAAATTAGCAAGAAGAGGCGATTTTTTGGCTTCTGAAAAGGATAAGCACAGGGCGCAGAAATACCGCCCAGACTGGGAAAAGCTGGATTTATTTAAAGATTGGCTGAAACGAGGTAAAAGTGATTATAAAGCGAAGTGCATAGTTTGTGATCAGGAATTAGTATCCGAATACACTGTTTTAAAGGCACATCCTTCACGCCAAAAACATATTAAAGCTTTGTCTGCCGCACCAAGTACTTCAAAACAACGAAATATTATGTCATATGTTACAAAAGAAGTGCCCAAAAATAAAATAGTCTCAGCAACGGAAATTAAATTGGCTGGTTTCATAGCAGAACATAACATAGCATTTCAAACAGCCGACCATTTGTCTGATCTAATAAATGGAATATTAGAATCATTTGGCATTGAAAACAAGATTTCAATGAAATGAACCAAGGCAACTGCTATTGTTACTGAAGTATTAGGGGAATCTGAAAAATTATCTCTGGCTGAAAATTTAAGAACAGAAAAAATCAGTATTTTATCGGATAAATCAACCGATGTCAGCACACATAAAGCGAGCTGCATAATTGTGAGATATTTTGACTCTGATCAAAATAAAATTGTCAGCCAGTTCTGGGAGCTATGTAAAATATCTAACCCCGAAGATCAACAAATGGCATAAGAAGGCGCGACTGGGGAGAATTTATACAAAATTTTAATGAAATCTTTTTCTGATCGCAATATTCCGACCAAAAATATGATTGGCTTTGGTGCTAACGGCTGTAACGTCATGATGGGTGCAAACAACTCAGTTTCAAGTAGACTAAAGCAGAATTTGCCTGGTATTTATATAATTCAATGTGTTTGCCATTCTGTGTGCTTCAGAGGCATGCAAGGAGTTACCACGCCGCTGCGAAGACTTAGCCAGAGAAATTTATGGTTATTTCAAAAACAGTTCGAAAAGGCTGAGCCGTCTTCAGCAGTTCCAACAATTTGCAAACGTGTCACCACATAAGATTTTACACCCGTCCCAGACTCGCTGGTTGTCTTTGGTGGCAGTTGTTGACAGACTGTTGGAGCAGTGGTCGGCACTAACACTTTTCTTCTCTGATTGCTGGTTAAACGAACGGCTTGTTTCAACAGAAATAATCCACAACAGCTTGAACGATCCATTTATGAAACTGTTTTATATGTTTTTATCTTGGATTTTGCCAAAATTCACAAATTTCAATTAACTTTTCCAGTCAGAAAAAGTAGTAATAACATCATTGAATGAAAAGGTGCGAGAAATGTACAAAGATATTCTACTTTGTTTTCTTGATCGAGATTATGTCAACAGAACTGAGCTTTCCGAAATTTCCTTTGATCGAAAAGAAAAATGGTTGAGAGATGATCAGCTGTATCTTGGAATACAAGTGATGAACACGGTGACTAAGTCCGAAATTATTCGACAAATTCCAGCTCGCAAAGATTTTTTCCATTGCTGTCGGCAATTCCTTATTACGAGTGCAAGAGAAATAAAGAAAGGATATGATTTAGACGACCCTTTACTGTCAAAAATTTATTGTGTCGAGCCAGTCAATGCTATGTCCAGTAATTATAGGAACAAGATGCCTTCCTTGCTGCCAGTGATGATGCTTGTTCCACGAATTGTCAATTCTGAAAATATTAAAGAAATGCAAGCAATAGATGATGAATGGCGTAGTTTCCCCAGTATCACCGAAACAGTTGACTTGACGCTAAGCCCAGACGAATTTTGGGGGGAAATCAAGAAACGTTTTGAACAGTATAAAACACTAGCGAAGTTTTCACTAAGTCTATTAAGCTTGCCACACTCGAATGCTGATTGCGAAAGAACGTTTAGCGCAGTAAATTTAAAAACTAAACTACGAAACAGCTTAACAAACGAAACAGTCAATGGGACCTTACTGGCAAAACAACTTATCAGAACCACCGGAAACTGCAGTGACTTTAAGCCGACAGATCATATCGTCGTTGTACTGTGAAAACCCGGTAAATCGATTTTTTTTAGAAAATGAGTTAACAATGCAGATCGACTAGTTTTTTTTTTTGCTCTTTCGTCTGCGAAAACCCATTAAGAGATAAGTAGCATACTTTCGGAGATAGCTACTGAGAAAACAAATTAAATCATACTATTTAAGCTTTTTTCTCTGGTAAAAAAAGTAGTCCAACTTAATCATCACTTTTTCAAATTTGTGTCCAATGATAAAACTTTGAACCTCTTTATCTGATTTTCCTTATAAACTTTTTGTAATTTTATTTAACTTTACGTCCGGAAGAAATAAGTAGTTTAACTTAATTGTCAACATTTTCAAAAAATGTACAGACACAAGTCATTACCGACAGTTAAATGTACAATTAATTACCGACTGTTAAGATCTCGGACTCCATTCCTGTAGATGCTCCTGAAAGACAATAAAGATATACTTAAATATAAAAATATATGATAGCATTACTGTTACTTTAATATTGTAAAATATACCTGAGTAATTTTTATAGCATGTGTGGTCTTTTGTTTCTTCACCTTTAGACTGTGCTAGGGAACATATACAACAGTATTTATTTTTTATTTCCAAATATAATATTTTATTCGTCCTCTTTCCAATTATAGCAGCTGCGCCCGACAGTGATGAATAATTTTTTCGGTATGATCTTTTTGCATAGCATCCATCAGCTATAACATCTATAATGGCAATTCCATTTGAATTTACTCTGCCATCTGCAATGGCCAAGCGACGCTCGTCTTCGGCGGCTTCATTCATGGATTTGAGTAATTCATTTTCCCAATTTTTATTAACAACTTCCAGCTTAGAAGAAAATGTTTTTTTGCTCATAGGAACAATTCCAATTGAAGCGGATATTTCCGTGAGTTGACTATATCCACACCCAATAGCAACTGTGCCTGCTACTGCAGCGGTGTTAAGATCCAATTCATCTACTGGGTTATCATTATGGATTAAAAAACTAATATTGCACATTTTGCATTTCAAATGAAATTGTGAAATGAGCCCAATCCGAGTTTCTGATATTATTTCTGTAGATTCCAAACCACAATTTAAAGGGCCATGAGATGATATTTCTTGAAGTTGATTAAAAAACTGAAACACATTTATTATTCTTCTTCCAAACTTATTTTTTTCATCCCTGTAAAAAGAAAAAAACTGCTATAAAAAGTCAAAAGAGCGATCAGTAATGCTTAGAGTATAAAAAGTATACAAGTTTGTCTTCTGTGTATCTGCATTTGCACTGGCATAATTTGTGTCCCTAATTTCAGCGGCAGCGGCAGAGGGTTGTAGTTGCCTAAAAATGAAAAATAGACTAACGAATGCTTTATAAAATACCTATAGGTACTCTAACCTTACTTGTGGATTATGGCAGCAAGCCAACCACTCATTATAATAACAAATATTTTTTTTTAATATTTGGGGACATTTCACACAAGATCATCTAGTTCAAACTAAGCAAAGCTTGTACTATGGAACTAGACGGTTGATAGAATACATATAAACTTTTTTTATAAATATATACATATGATACATAGAAACACCCAGACACAGAACAAACATCCATGTTCATCACACAAATGTTTGCTGGGCATATGCTGGAGATGTTCCTTACAGAACATCTCCAGCATATGCCCAGTTGGCTGCCGACTTTTTTGCGCAGAGGTCGAAAAATGGCCAATTTTTGGGCGGCCATATTGGCGCCGCCATTTTGAATTTGGAACAACCGAAAAAATATTTCAAAATTGGATCACGAAAAGACTGCTTATTCCAAATTTCATACAAATCGGCCGGTAAACAAAAAAGTTAGCCGATTTGTATAGGAGAAGGCGTTCGAAATTCAATAATCGGCTTCATAGGATGGCTGTATATCGTACATTTCATACAACTTTCTCATACATAATTTTCAAGGAAACCTATAGATGATCTGTCAGTCAGTCAGTATACCGGATTGTAGCTATATAATATATTAGTAATTTAAAACTCGTCTGTATCACGAAATAGCTCTGTTGCAGAGTTTTTGTGCTCACTATAATGCCATGTGTTGTAACGGCGTTCTACAAAACCACAATATTGCCCTATTGTGGAGTTTTCATCTCTACTATAACGAAAGACGTATTAAAGTACATTCAGAACTTTTATAGCTAAAAACAGCCACATTATGGCGACAGTCAACACTCGTATAGAGTTCTATTGTTGTGTACTGGTCATATTAGAGGTGGCTATATCATCTGCCTATAAAAGCTACATAAAGTGGCGATGTAAGCCTTTACATCACTTGATAATAGGTCGTTTTTGCTGTATAAACTTATAGAGCTGAACTGTATTGTCGAATGCTACAACCTTCGGTCACCGCTAAAACCTTTATACATCGCTTACCCAGCTTTTTTGAGGTATAAGGATTTGTTATAGGGCAAAATTGTTGGTTGGGATGTAATCTTCAGGTCGAATGATTACTTCTTTCTTTTTTAAAGTCTTTTCGATATTGCCGAAATTTATCTGGTGGCATGAAAGAATGCCCAATGACAGGAAATATAATTTCAACCTTTTTTACACATAACCTGTCAAGAAGCCATCGAGTCAGCATACATAGCAATATGCTATTTTTGTTCTGTCCTCCGCATCCATCAGCAACCAGACGTACAGTGGTGATTCCATCCAAGTTTGTTTTGTTTAAACGATCATACAATGCTGATGCTATCTGATTGGCTGTTTTGGGGAACTCTTTTTCTGTCCAAACATTTATCTTTTGGAGATCCTTTGACAATTCTAAAATTGTACAGATACATTTCGCGAGTGTAATAACCGCTCTGATCTGGCACTCGTGTTAAAGGATTATTTTTCTGACAATCGAACGAGAATGTTATCATACCCATCAGCTTTCTCTTACAGCAGTTTAAAAATGCCTTTGCCTTGATCTTGTGTACTCTTTTTTCAATTGTACACCTTTCTTGGTCGTTTTCTTTTTTTATTCTTTCTTGTAACTCAATACATTTGGAACATGCATCTATTCTCGGAGAACCGAAGCCCAAATTGAAGTCGTTGTTAAAAATCTGACGAAAATAGGACTTCTTCATAAATTATTGAGGATGTTCGATTTTAAACATTTTGTGAAGTTTGTTGATCCCCAAGTCACTGGCTAAATATGTTCGCTCTTGAGTTGAAGATCGATAGTAATGCGACTCGATGCATTTTAACTTCATTATAAACTGCCGCATTTAGTTTTTTCGCTCCCTAAATAGGTTTTCTTTGCGGTTACCTCCTCTATTAATTTTTTGTGCCAACTCGTCCCGTGTAGTAAAACAGCTTCATAACGAATTCCAGTCAATTTCTAGTGACCTTAAGGGCACTCAAGAAAAATTTTTGGCAAACAGGAACGAATTGCTTGTTACCATTCAAAATCCGGTAATGGATGGTGAAATCTTTCCTAGACCTGTTACTCTGATTAGAACGTCCCCTTTTCACCTGTTTTACCTGGCAGTACTTGAGAATAAGTGCATGGTAGGTTTTTTTACTCGAAGCATAAAACTCTTTGTGAAACTTCAAAAGTTCGTTCATTGTCAGATTGCAACATTGAAAATGCGACTTCTCTTTATGTGAGCAGTTGACTCTTTCCGGTAATCCAGTTGAGGAGTACCTACAACAATAGAAAAGCAAAGCAAGTGGCATGCGAGAAAAGAAAAAGAAATAAGAAAAAAATATGGGTAAAAGAAGGAAAAGACCTGCCCCTGCAATAAGACGCATATTATTATGTAAGTTGGTAGTAAATTGTAAACTATCTCTAGTAATAGCCGGAAGCCGTAGAATGTGGGAAGATAATAATATAATCTTTTGATAAAAGTGTGGCCTGGATGACAGATTACAGTTTTTTTTTAAGAATAGGTGCTTACGCCAAAGTGGTTAGAATAATAAATTATAGCGTGGTAACAAAGCGAGGGTTAAAAGAACTTAATCAAATTATTAAATTAACACAACAAATAAATATTCATTAGTAATACTGTATTGGTTCAAAAGTATCGATAGGCGCAGATCTGCCGTATTATCTTTTAATTAAGTAATTGGTAATTGAAAAACAAAATATATATGTACCTACATTTTCAACGTTCTATAATATTATCTTCACCATACAGGTTTCTGATACCGTCAACAAAATCAATCTCATGCTTGTTCAATAAATATTTTTCTTTGTTTTTAATTTTGATTAACATATCTTCTGACACGTGAAAATTTTGTGCAACCGCCTTCATTTCGAATTGCTTGTTTAGCTAGGGGAGCTCCGTTGACCGTGGATGTTATTAGTTTACTTCTTAATTTCGTTTTCATATTGTTCACTTCGCTGAAAACTCTCTCGCAATCTGCGTTACTATGCGGTAAACATAATATTATACGTCAAGAACGAACTTTGCCAGCGTTTTGCACTCCGTTTCGTCGTGAACTTCCATCCAAAATTGATGTGTTTTCCATTGGCTTATTTCTAACTCTGAAAACGTATTCACATTAGGCAGCAATCTCCACACATCATCGATTTGTTGTTTAATAGTATCATTTTCTACAATCCGTGTCAACTGCTGATTTAGTGGTAACATTGATGGAAAGCTTTCTCTAGCTCTCCGACTCACTGCCTCTTCTGGTGACAAATATCTGAGGAGCGGAAAAACTTCATCAGAAAAATTATATCTCTTTCATATTTCCTTGCCTAATAACGATATTAGGAATTTTTGGCATCGGTTGTAAAATTCTTTTAGATTGTCTTTCTGACTCGAAATATTTGGTTTTTGAGTTTCAGTAAGGATTTTGACACCCAAATATATTTGCAGCAGGAAATGTTCAGAATTTTCAGGGTTAATAACGCTCATTTCAGTTTGGTTTTCATAATCTCTGGACATGTAACTTTACAAGATTTCTTTGTATAGAAGTTTCATATTGTCGTTAAGTTCTAACAATCTGGAATCCTATCCCTGGGAATTCTCGTTTAGTTTGACAAATTTCGGCAATATCCACTGTAAAAAGAAGATATTACAAAGTCATCATTTAGTTCGCGATAGATGAGCTCTGCAGCCACTGTTCGTTCGTACAGCCACTTCTTCGCAAAAAACAGTCTAAGACTTTCCCACTGCTCTATCAACCGATTTACCACTGACAATAGCGACAATAAGTTTGAAGTAATGCCGATATGATCACGCCGTGCAATCCATGATCTTAACCAGATTCGTTTTTCTCTTGTATTCCTTTTTTTCTTTTTCTTTTTCAACAGTAATATAACGGACACTGCCGAAGCAATAGTAGCGCACACCACCGACGCGTTCTCCATTGCAACTACACACCCTGAGAACGAAAGTGACTCAACTCAAAATTGCCAATTTTTGGGAATAGGCGAAAATGTGTTCATCGTATAAAGCATTTTCTGTTCATTTCACAATTTCACTAAAACATGGTAACGAAAGTTATAAATTTCTTTTGTATTATATTGTTTGACTTAATAGCTTTACAAACATTTACAAGTTTTTAAAAAAAAAAATACCATTTTCCTACATAACTTATTATTGAATAAATTATAATACTTTAGTATTGAAGTTGATTTTATTTCTACTGACCTTTTTAGGTAAAGGTCTGTTCATTTCTAAAATCGTTTTAAAAAATTTGTTTTTTTCCAAAAATAAGTCAGTTTTCTTCTTGATATTTTATATATTTTCTCAAAAAAGCTGAATAAAACGGTGAAGTATGTGTTAAATGTCATTTATTAAATCACTTCTTAGACAACATAGGAACCAGTAATCATCATACTAAACAAAATAATATCAAAATCGTATCAAAAATTGGTAGGAAACCAAGCAAATGTTTTCTTAGGTTATTCTTAAATATTATAACGATTCACATAATCAATATCACTCTTCTGTAACACTAATAAAGTATTTATCCAAATCAACAATATGCCTATATTTGAACTAACTTGTCAGTTTAACATAGTAGTACTAGTACTCAGTCTTGTAGTTATAGTTTGGTTGTATTACCTAATCAAATTATTTTAATTAAACTCTGCTTAAAACACTACTCAGACAAATCAAACAATGAATACCTTCTGTTTTTTTGCTGTTTTAGATAAATAATTCTTAAATTTAACGAAACATAACCAACATCAAAATATAATTCTGTTAAAATAGGTACAGTCAAGTTGGGTAACATTGAATTTCCTTGCAACTTTGAATAAATATTGTCTTTGAAAAATTGCACACATAAAAACTTCTAAGGTACATAATAGAAAGACTAACGGTAAAAACTGGTTTTCAATGTTACCCAACTTGACTGTACTACAGTTTTAAAATCAACTCAACAATAGTATTAATAGCATAACTTATCTATCAGTTTACCACACTAACAGTCTTGTAGTTACTTTATAATTCAGTTGTATTACTTAATCAAATAAATTTAATTAAACTCTGCTTAATACACTAATTCAGACTGCTTTTTTGGTACTTCTTCAAATTCTGTCATTTTAATATCATAGGTAATACTCGTATGTATCCATGTTCTATTATTATTTTAAGTTAAGTTTCTCACAAAGTGTTGTAAAAACTGGCGTAAATACTAGGTATTAAATTTTTTCTGACTAAATCTTTGAGATCTCTTCTTTTATTTTCTTTTAATTCAATTGCATGCTCATACAGCTGTTTAATTGCAATTTCTTTGAACCCCATCATTTTTTTACGTTTATTCCGCATGTCAATTTGGGAAAACAACTCATCGGAGTATGATGTTTTATAATAAAAGTGAAACATCTCCGCTTTGTCAAATTTAAGTACTTTAAGATCATTCCACAATACCGTTTCTTTATGGAGGTTTTCCTTGAAGTTGTATCCCCACTGCTCTTGAAGTAGTTTGAGATTTAAGAAGAATTCATAATTAACTTCTTTGACTATGAAAGGTTGTCCAGACTTCCGAGCGCTTTTGATCAAGGTAGCAAATTAAACAGGTATGTATATAGGCCCTGCTTTTTCGTTCTTTTTGATTTCTTTTTCAATTAAACTGTGCACATTATCCGCTTCATTTTGCGTATGCCCTTTTATTAGATACTTATGAGTTATACTTTCGATGTTATCAAAATAAGCGACAGCATATGAATGTAGGCTAGCAATAACTTTATTTTTGTTCTGCCCAGTGCAATTGTCAGAGTAAAATGTTACATGTAACTTTTTATCTGCGTTTTTTGCGCTTAGGGTTCGTAAGTAATCAAAATACATGAACCTATCTCATTGGCTCCCCGTTGTCCCTGGGTTTCGTCCCAAAAATAACAGTAAACGTCTCCGTAAGACTTTTTATCATCTTCTCCATTTTTTTATTCTGTAATGGTGAAATCAAGACAGTTGATTTTTGAAGAATAGTAAAAATAACTTGGACTGGGACATAACATGACGGACTGCAAATCATAAATTGCGCAAATGTGTGTCTCGTCAATGTTTCCACGGTCAGTCCGTTTTTCTTGGCGACATAGTTCTTTTTCTTCGTGGTGTTTATCATAGCTCGACTTGAGCAGTGTTTTAGTACTTTCAGGAGCAAGTTCGTACGCAACACACGTTTCACACCTGTCTTTTTTCGGCTGAAAAAATTATTATATTGAATTCTTTATTAAAAGTATTCAAGTATAACCAATAGTCGCACTGTGGCAGATTTTTTTCTTTTTGATCATCGTTAAAATCAGTGCAGAGGTCCCTTATAGTTTTGCTGTCAGATATGTACTCTCTACTTGTAGTCGCTCTTAAATAATGAGATTCTATCCTCGGTATCGAATCTATATGGTTCCTGATGCTTTGGAGCAGTTCAGGGTCTACCCTTTTTTTGTTGTCATGCTTTCCTCTACCCTCAGGCTCTACCATACCATGGCTGTTGGTTTTACTTTTAACAGTTCTTAGCTGTCTGTCCGTTATGTCTAAAGTGTTTATGAAAAACAATTTGCAAACACGGATCTTTTTACCACTTACTGTTAAATAAAAGGCGTTGTTTGGAAGGCGGGGGTTTTGAGCATTTGAGTACCTGTACCTAGGTTGCACTTCCATCATGCAAGATCTAATAAAAGCACGCTGCAGTTCCAAATTTGACAATCCCCAATAGGCTTTGAACAGATTAGACCTCTCATCCTCTTTTATGTTATCAAAACTTTTAAGTCTACACTTGCTCGTACATGTTCCTTTCACATGCTTAGCTGGAATTTTTTTTTTTATTTGGACAAAGACCTGTAACTTTTTCCGGAGTTTCGTGACATTTTTGTTTGATTCTGTTTCCAGTTACCAGGGTTTCTTTTACGCTTTCTACTTTTTGAGGGTTCCGGTTGACCCGAAGAATCAGAAGATGAAGAGCTAGTACTGGAAACACGTCTGCGTCTTTGATTGGAATTTACAGCATGGTATGTTGGATCTGAGTCACTTAGATCCACATCACTTTCATTCGGGTGTATTGGTGATTGAACGTATGAACGTTGGTTACCTGTTTGGGGTCTTAGATTGCTGGTACTTGGGCCCGGAATAACTGTATTTTGACATTCATTTGTAACAGAAGTACTTGAAGATGATGAAGTACTGCTACTACTTGAGGATGAAGATGAACTGCTCGTACTGGAACTTCTTGAACGTGGTCGGAGAGTAGATGTACTTTCCGACGTTTTTTCAGTAACTTTTGATTCTGTATTTATTTCTTGACAAGCTTTTTCAGGGTCCTGAAACATTTCATCATAAGATTAAACTAACATTAAAACGACTTCCCATGACTTACATTAAAATTAATTACTTACATTTAAAGGTTTTGTTTTTTTGCTTGGCATTTGTATTATGGAATGTTCCTGGCCCAGACGTGGAGGTGTATTTTCGATAATTGAAGGGCTAGATGGTATGTTTTCTTTGTCGATATCCAAAGCCTCGTATAAACTCTTTTACAAATAATTATAGTACCTAGGTACTAATGAAAAACGAAGCATAAATAAAAAAGTATCCATAATTACCTCATTTTGCTGTCTCTCTTCCACCATTTGTAGAATTAAAGCACTTCTTTTCATATTATTTAGCTTTAGTTATTGACGTGACAGTAAACATTAAACACTGAAAAAAGTAATGAATTGCACTATTAATCAATAAGTCTATTGAAAACCAAACTTAAAATTGTTAAACAGACTTTCTTTTAAATAGTAAACAATACAGATGAGTACACTTAAAATTAAACAGACCTGTTTCAACATAGGCCAATTAATTAGACTCATTTCTTAATAAATAGGTGCCCGAATTTGATATATGTCACCTAAGATGCTACTACATACAATGTTAAAGGGACCTGAACCTAAATCGGTCAGTTAATGATTATAAATTGTAACTAAAATTACCTCCGAAATTGACAAACAAACAGACGCAAAGCGTAATCGGTCACTGCGGTACTAATCTTGTCACGTCTTGCTATGACAACTCACGGTGCAACACTGATTTCGTCACTTTGATTCGGGCGCGGGGGAAGGGGACGGTTGAGCGACAAAGAGACCGAAATATACCTTTATCCTTCTCTAACCATAATTGGCCAGTTTTCGAATATAAGCATGATAGAGTGTACTTTTTTGAGTCATTCTGTATACTTAACTCATTTTACCAAAATTTTGAGATCGGTCACTTTCGTTCTCAGCGTGCGTATATGATGTAAAATAGGATCAAAAAACTTTGATAGTGTAATACATAGATATGACTCCAATAGTAAATTATATTGGATCAAATATATGATCATTTAGATGATCAGAGATATTTGACAATGTAATAACCCCCCTCGGACACGTTGCGTTTCGTTTCATTCAGATTTTTTTACGTTTCGTTTATATATTTTTTGAGCTTATGAGCACTATTGAAATGCCGTATTATATCGCACCCTTAATCCAATACCGTCACTAAACAAAAATCTCTAAATTTCTGGTTTTAATGCCATCTATTGCAAATATTACAAAGTAACACTAAGTGCTGACTAGTTCACTTAAATTCCTATTTAAATCTGTAGATGGACGAAGCTTATTACAGAACTATATATGTTATAGTCAAAGTCCGATACACAGTCTCTTCGCGGAAGGACTGGTTTATCCTAGGTTTGGCCAAAGCCATCAGGCAATCCCCGAAATACATTTCAATTTCGCCCTTTGCCTGAAGTATTTTTAGTCAAACCCAGGAGCTCCTAACTTTTCAGTCAAACGTCGAAAGTAAATTATTCTGTTTCGGTTTTGGCCTAGTCAATCCTAGAAGCGACTGCAAAACTCGGTCAAACGTTGATCTGAACATGTTTCGCATAATTTTACTGCGTCAAGTTTTATTAAGACAAACGTTTATTATGCTAACGTTTTATTTTGGCAAGTGTTATATAGCAAATAATTGTTTGATTAAATTTATATTTTGCATTTTGTTTGTTAGGTCAGTACACATAAGCAAAAATAGGTTCTGAAACTTCGGGTGTTAGTTCTTTTTTTTATATAAAAGCGAAAAAAAATATTTCACTAAAAAACTTAGTTTTGTGTCAAACTTAAACTTACTCGTCAAACCCCGATTTAATAAAATTGTGTTTTGACGTTTGCCTGACCAAATTAGTCTCTCCCAGGTTTGAGGAAAATTGTTTAGTCAAAGGCCGAAAATTTACATTTGTTTGGGCTTTGACTAAGTCATTCAGTCTGACCTGAGGATTGACCAGTCCAACCTAGGAGCGCCGGAGCTTCGGAGTTTGCCTATAACATATACATTTCTACACATTGAAAATTTTTAATGGCTTCTCCTGCACAATTTACATTTTTCGCTTAGTGCCAGTATTGGATTAAGGGTGCGATATGATACGGTAGTCGAAATCCTGCCGTATACCGTATATTTGAAAAAAACATCCATGAATTACCGAGAGGGCTATTGTTGATGGTTTGATCTCTCTTTAGCGGAACCACGGTCAGGTACTCCCCTGAGCCGACCGGAGACAGTAGAAACGCTCCCCCAACGGCCGTGGACCAAGTGCGGAGAAGGTTTGGTCAGCGGGAACGGCGGATCTCCTTTTCAAAACGGCGGGAACAGGCACCCCGGGGGTCTTCGGCTCCGTAAAAAGGAATTCTGGTCCGGTACTTGGACCCTGTGGAGAACAAAAGTGGCAAGCGGAAGCTAGTGTGCAGATAAAGCTAAACATCAATATTTTAAATTGTATGAACGAAATGTATGGATGATGCAACCATGACTGGCAATTTTGTGAGGCGCCATCTTGTGTGCCGCCGAGCGAGCAAGCTATGAGAGGCGCTCTGCGACACGGTAAATAGTTGTTAAAACTACGTATAAGCACTACGCTATTACGAAAAGAAGGGAAATAAATTACATATGTTCCTACAAGCACTATAAAACTAATCTACAGCTAAATTAGCAAATACCTAGTTGAAATATCTGTTTGCAACTTACCCAAAAAGTGTGGGGAGACGAGAACACAAACGTGATAGTAAACCACGGCTTTCTTTAAAAAGAAAATTAATAAAATTGACTCGCGGCCGTTAGAGACGGCGCGGCGGCGACTGGCGATTCAAACAAGGAGAAGCGCACGCGCAGGCTCGCCGATGGACCGGAGGCAAATGCCGCGGGCAGCGGTCGAGAGAGGGGACGCGCTGTCCGGCTCCACGTAATAAGTGGTTTTAGAGATGCGCAGTCGAGAAATGCGTAAACCCTTTTAGTTTGAGCTTGATTAGTTTTAGTGCCTATATCAGAAGTTATTTAACAGGTTTTATCCAACTTATTTAAATAAAATGTTGTTATAAAATAATAACGTTACAACCTTCATGATACACATAAGCCACTGATTGCCCGGTTTTAAGATTATGAATCAAAAATACAGTGACCCATAGCTGTCGCAGGTAAAATACATCTTGTACCGGTATGTGGGGGAGGGGCAAATTCTGCATATAATCGAAGCAAAGACCAACCATGTCATCTCTTTGTTGACACAAATCTTTAGTGTTCTTTATAGTACTATAAAATTTGTTTGCTCGTGCTTTATGCACTTTCAAGTCTATTTCGGCTTGCTTTTTCACACTCTCACTCACATGAGAGTTTGATATAGTGACATTCAGCTGTTCACATGTTATACAGGTATCTACCTGTGGTCGACCAAAGTGAAGATCAAAATGTTGTTTGAAAATAGAGTAGTACAGGTTGTACGTAACATTCAACCCAGAATACTTAGTCTTGAAAGCAGTATGCATCTGTTTTATTGTCAGCCTAGGATCTAAATAAGTATATGTCTTGTTTGAGTAGTGGCTTTCATGAGTAGGGTAACATTTTATGTGTTCTTTTATCTTTTCAACTACTTCTTCTGCGGTTGAATGATGTGTGTTCCCAAGGTTTTTTCGTTTTTTTTTTTTTTATTATTATTATTATTTATTTATTTCAGGCAAAGCCCATATAGTGTTAGTAACAGTTTGACTTATGCTATGTTAGTAAACAATTTACAATGTACATATTATTATTATTATTATTATTACACCACGCAAGTTGAAAGGCCTAGTCCCAGCCAGCCCCACTGGTTGTCAGCATGAGGTGCATTGACACCCAGTGGCGCTGTATGGGGCTATCCATCCGATCAGCCAACACCCTCAGGAGGCTGCTGGTACTGACCCTCACCCTGCACATCAGGGATGCTATGCGTTTGCGGATTATTGCGTGGAAATCATCCGTTCGCGCGTCGGCAAACATCCCCGATGCACTACAGTATCGAGGCAGCCCCAGCAGCAACCTGAAGGCGTTGTTATATTGGACACGCAGGGCGCTGTAGGCTTTCTGCGTATAGCTGGTCCACAGACTGCAAGTGTAAAAGGATTGGCAAAAGGCCTTAAATAAGGTTATCTTTACCTCCCCCGTACAGCGAGCAAATCTGCGGGCCAACATATTGCACCTCACCGACAGCGCCCTACGCTCCCTCTCAATATCCACATCATCAGACAATTCATCGGTGACCCAGTGACCCAGGTACTTAAATTTGCTAACTTTGGCAAGGGGATCGCCACAAAGCAGAACAGATGGTATGTCGTAGGTCTTTTTTCCCGCCTTAAAAACCATAATTTCGCTTTTTGTAGCATTGTACCTGAGACCATGGGCCACCGCATACTCTTCACAAATCTTGAGCATTTTATTCAGGCCACTGACTGTAGGACACAGCAGCACCATATCATCAGCGTAGCTGATGTTATTTATGGGAGTACCATCAATGGAGCAGCCTACTCCCGAGCTACTGAGTCCCACAATCAGCCGGTTCATGTACAGGTTGAAGAGCTTGGGTGAGGTGAGCCCCCCCTGCCTCACCCCGCACTCCAACCTATACATGTCGGAATGGCTGTCAACCCATCGCACAACATTCGTCTGGTTTTTGTACCATGTCCGAAAAATATCAACCAGCTCCGGAGGTAAGTCAGTCTCTTCAGAGAGCTTTTTCCAGAGCAGGTCGTAAGAGACGAGGTCGAAAGCCTTCGAAAGATCTAGGAAGCACGCGAATACGGGCGTCTTCCTCCCAGTGTAGTAGCTGACTGTCTGTTTTAGGCAGAGTACCGCGGTTTCAGTCGACATACCAGGACGAAAGCCAAATTGACCATCATGTAGGTTTAAATGCTTACCGAGATATTCGTCAAGTACGCGATCTAACACTTTCGCTATAATGGTAGCTAGGGATATCGGTCTGTAGTTAGTCTTGTCCGATGAATCGCCAGTCTTGTTTTTAACTATGGGCACAACTATTGTTTTCATTAGCTCTGTTGGTAAATGGGAGTGTCTAATGCAAAAATTACACAGCATGGCTAATACCCTGGGAAGATGGACGCCCGCATACCGCAAATGCTCAATATTTAGTGAATCGTGTCCTGGTGATTTACCACGCCTCATTTTTGCGATAATAGAAGAGACACGTTTAGCTGTAATATTCACCGAAACCTTGAAGTTTTTACCACTTTCAGCGCAGGGCGTCGACCCCGCCTCCCCCGGGCCCACTCCCGGATCCGGCTGAATCTTAAAGTGTTCTCTAAAGATATTCGCAATTCGGTTAGAATCACTACTGCCGTCGATGCTCACCGGGATACTCGGTTTTGGGTTCAGTTTGTTGGTTTCCTTCCAAAACATTTTAAAATCTTTATTTGCATGATGGTTAGCCAAAATATCCATCTTTATCTGCTGTTGATTATCCTGGCACCATCTCAATTTAGACTTAAAAGCCTTTCGAGTTTCACACATGTTTTTGTAATAATAACCTGACGAAGGCTTACCATGTTGTACCCATTGCTGAAACGCCAGTCGAGCCTCCCGGTGCACATGCGCTATATGCTTATTCCAGCCAGTTATATACCGATGTTTACGATTAGTTTTCGCATTATAACTAAGGACCGCTGCGCTACTTAGTATCTCAACAATATTATCGTACAGTTTATCTATAATTAATCTATGTGACACGTTTTGACACATACCATCACAGCAATTTGACAGTTCAGATGGAAAATCTACATTTCTGAGATGTTGTTGACAATACTCACTAAATTTACTTATTTGTAACGAGTCACGTTCTCCCCACAGTATATTATTTTTTAACTTTGAACACATACTAATCTTTGGTTTGAGTATGTCTAAATTAAAAGTAATTTCCAAGGGAAAATGGTCTGACCAATATACATCGTATAGTACTTTAACACCACTAATGGTTGACCATGCTACATCAGACACTATACAGTGATCTAGCCATCTCTTACATGCGTGGGCATCACTAACAAAAGTGTACGTATCATTGCCTAACAACTCCATGTCCGCACAACGCCAATTAAAGTCAGAGCAAAAGCTTACCAGTTCATTGCAGAATAGCTCACCGGGGTGCGCATTAAAATCACCCAGCACAAACACAGATTCACATTCATTGGCCTCGACAACAGCGTTTATCTCACTCATACACTCCGTGAATTCTGTCAGATTGACTGAGGAGTCTGTCGGCATGTATATTGAGAAAACCAGAATAGAAGAAACATTCGTGCATATTTTGATGGCGCATAAACGGTCACTATTACATGCTAACACTGCAACTAGCGGGAAAACACTTTTCCGCCACAGTAGGGCTACTCCACCGTACGGTCGCCCTCTGAGAACACCCGATGACGTGTCTACCGCAGATTTTCCTGTAAAACTGAAGTCTTGATCGATATCTCCAAGTACCGGAATATCATGGGGTAATAACCAAGTTTCCTGGAGGGCTATAATGTCCCCAGCTTTGCATAAGTTCTTTACGCATTCTATAGATCTATGGACTGATTTACAGTTAAAACTGATCATCTTTACTAGGTGTTTGTATTCGGCGTCACTATCCATTAAGTATGTGTAAGTATAGGTGTACTCATTTTTTCGAATCAGTTTCCTTAATCCGCTTATATTCAATAAATCGTCGGAACAGGATACCATTTGGCCAGAAATTTTCATCCAGAAAGACATCAAGTTTTGAGCTCGGTACAAAAATTTTGTATGCATCGTAGTTTTTCTCTGACTTCATGTTAATTTTCTTTATGGAAACATCCAACTGGGTTTTGTCGAAAATGTGCCCTTTGATATCGCTCTCAGATGATTGCTTATCAATATTGGAGACAAATAAGGGAATTTTCCTATCCGCCGCTTTGAATTTTCCATCCGGTTCCGTTGCCGCTTTTCCCTTTGCTCCAAGCATTCTGTTCCTCAACTTATTTCTTTGTACAGTTATCCATTCCTCGGACTGAAGAACAGGCTTCCAAAGGCCAGGCTCAGCAACAATCTCCGCTGTAGTCTTACGACTATCGATCGACAGCTGATTGCCGCTGACATTGTTTACGTTCGAACTATTTGCATTCAAGTCACACATAGGTGGTTTTGATTGCTCTGTAACATTCGCGGTCGAAGGCGCACGCCCGTCAACAATCGGGTTCTCGGTAGTACACATAGCGGGTTTTGAGCACACAGACACATTCGCCGTAGAAATGGCACATTCGCGGCTCAAGTTATGCCCGGTTGTTTCGACAGTACCCTCGGCTTTGCTTGTAGAAATGGATTCTGTACTGGTTTTGGGCAAGGAAGTCGATTTTAGGTCAAAACTATGCGACAATTTTTCGCGAGATCGAGTATTTCCCTCGATTAGAGAGTAGGTATCCATTCCCATAGGCCCACTATCATATCTTTCTTGAAACTGGGCCCCTCTCCTTGTGTTTACATTCCGCTCAAAAACGTTTACTACGGACACTTGTTTTAAATTTTCGAGGTCATTTTTCAAATAATTAAATTCCTCGACAGTAACATATTGCTCTTTTATACTCTTGATTTCATGCTGCATCCTTAACTGATCTTTTAATAACCGAGTAACGTCTACATGATCAAAGGTAATTGGTGGCAATTTTTGTAAATCCCGGGCGACGAATATAGGTACGTACTCTGGCTTAGTCTCCTTAAACAACGTAACGATATCTTCCATGTCACGAGCTGATTTTCCTTCTCGCTTACGAATCTTCATACGATGAGAGGTAGGTATCGAATCGAATAGAAGCTTTTTAGCACATAGTATCTCATCGGAAGAGAACGCGCTCATACAAATCTGGGAAAGGGCCACTTCATCAATCACATCAATTTTGTTTTTCACAAATGCAAGCAATTCATTAATTACGATATTGCAATTTGCACACTTCAAAACATCCGAAGCCATTTCGGCCTATCGTAGCGAGAGGTACACTCGCGATAAGATAGCACGTCCGTACGCTGGGATGCGCGCGTGACACATTTTGGAACCTTGCCAGCTCTTATGAGTGCCTGTAAACGTCTAATTTTTGTCACCTTTATGTCATAGGTATTCAAAAATGTAGCTTTGTAAACCTTATGCTTCACTCCATTAGCAGCAGGTAAATGATACACAAATGAGGCAGACCGAGGTTTCGGTTTCTGTGAGTTGTCACTAGACGTGCGCGCCGGTCGAAAAAAATCGGGCGGCGGCGCGCCGCGAAAAAATCCACGGCGGCGGCGTAACGCCGGCGGCGTGGGATTTTTTGACTTTGCAATAAACGTAAACGTATAATGAAAAACCACGCTTAAACAAAAGTACTTTATTAAAAAGATGATAGTCACTTTTCTTGACAGAAATTGCTTGACAGAAATTGTTTGCAACTTTTATAGTTGTCGTGCACAAAAATGATTTTGTTTACTCTAAATGGACTCAGCCGGGACCTTTTGGCTGTTAAAACCAATCCAGCAACCGAAAACACTCTTTCGCTCGGAGTGCTGGTTGCTGGAATGCATAACAGAGCCTGTGCTAACGATGATAAACGCGGGTAGGCAGATTGTCTGGTTTGCCAGTAGGACAAGATGTCCCCGTCTTCAAGTTCCGCAGGATCAGCAGTCGCTAAGTATTTTCAAGCTTCCTGGTCAACAGCATCATCGAAGCCGGAACCATGAGAACTGTGTTGCATGCTGTATTTGCGCGAGAGTTGGGAAAGTATAGAAACTTTACTTGCTTCTTCCTGGCGACCCTGGTCTTGGTTTAATAATGGTTCGTAGTAAGGGTTTATTTCTTTGGCATATTCGGCCAAGAAACCAGCTGGAGTTAATTCGTTAGCAGTCAGGTAGAGGTCAACTTCTCCAAGCTTCATAAACCTACAGTCTAATAATGCTGCAGCAACAACAGCCTTACTGACTGGGAAGCGTGCGTCCAGTTTCACCAACATATTCTTTTTTAAGGATGTTATTATTAGCGACTCGTCATCATCAATCGAATTAAGCACGTCTTTTATTTCGGCTTTAAATACGAGAGCAAGGTTAATTGTGCTCGATTTTGATGCCGATTTCCAGTGCTAACTGTTGTATGATTTTACATTAATACTGAAAAAGTAAAAGCCATTCCAAGTCACCCACTCAAAAACGCACACAAGTAGAAAAATTATAAAGTCAGGCAAATAAGTAAGTTTTTTAGTTACACACACTAACGCAAAAAAATATAAAATTTGTTACGTGTAGGTAAGGTATAAAAATAAGTTATTAATAGGTAGAATTTATTATTAATTCAAAGTTCCTAAGTGAAAATTCATTCAAAAATGCATAATAAAATAAAGTTAGTAGGTAGGTAAGTCAGTCACAGGCGCAAACCCAGCCAAATAAATTATTATTTATGATAAGGTACTTACGATCCAAATGTAGTATCTCCACCAAACTCCTCCTTCTTAGTGGTAAGGCAAACGTTACAGAATACTAAATTGTCTAACACTTTTATCCTTTTAGTATTACTCTCGTCATGCAGAACAAGATCCCCGAAATATTTCCAACATGAGCTTTTTGTTTTTGAGGTAAAATTTATTGCTATCGAAAGTCTATTTAACTTAATTTTTTCAATATCAGCTTTTGACGTCATGTTCGCTGTAACACAGTAACTAACAGGTACAAACAACTCAATACTACACTACCTACATACACAGATTCATTAACCCTTAATCAAACAGAATACTTTTTTATGAGATAAATGAAAACTAAGAATGGTTTTAGGTAAGTTGGGTGCGTAGATTCAGAAAAAAAAATATAAAAATTAGATAGGGGGTGGGGAAAGGGTGTTTTTGCGGTGGGAAATAATTTCCCATTATCCGTTACTGCATAGCAAAATTTTATGGAAGTGGGAAATTGTTTCCCATTGTCCGATACGGTTACGGACTTTTATTTTTACTAGTAGTTCCCCCCTGCTTTGCTTAAAATTTTAATTTTTGTTTTGTAAGTAACTCAAACTATGTAACATGCAAACCAAAATAAAAGATGTTTATTATTTATTTATTTATTTAATATTATAATAAGAAATTAAGAAAAGTATTAATACAAAAAAGGCGGAATTATCATTGCAATCACCATACTTATAACTATAACTATTAAATTTATTTTTCAGATGGAGCAGTATGAAAAGCTTTGAAGCAGGTTTTGGCGCACAGAGATACATTACATGTGGAACATTGTATTTTGGTTCTCTGTTCTTTCTTTTTCAAACTGCAGAACTTACATCTCTTGTAAGTTCTGATTTCTTCTGGCAAGTGTATGCCCACATTCAATAAACGGACTTCATCAGGCACTCCAAAGACACCACCCTTTTTGTTTTTAAACCGTATAGCTTGTCCTGGTACTTTCCTTGTTGTGTGATTGTCTACTAATGCCCGTGCCAAACGCAACCTGAAATCTCGGTGACCATGCAACGTTGCAACGTGTGTGTCGTTGTAAGTAATATATGCATTTATAATGGAAGCATCGAACATGAAGAATAGAAGTCTCATCCAATATTTTCGGGATTTTCGGTCAATTGGGTATGAAGACCTAAAATGGTCAAATAAATCTACCCCACCCATGCTTAGAGTATATGAAGCAATAGCTTTCGGGCACAGAACCTCTTTTCTAGTGCCATCTTTTTGGGTTCTTTTCACGAGCATTACGTCACGTGGTTGATGTGCGGTTGAGAGCACATTTACTTCTTTAGTGTCCATCCACTTGACGGCTGTTACGGGCTCTGATGTGACAGCTGTGAACTGATGTTTTTCCAATCTCATCTGTTTCGGCTGCTTTTTATTCTTCATGACATCAGGCAGATATTTTTTGTTGCTTCGAACTGTTCCTACTGCAAAAATATTTCTGTCAAATAGATCTTCCATAAGTGGAACACTGGTGAAGAAATTGTCGAAAGCAACTAACGTATTTCCAGGTACATTAATACATAGTTTCGTCACCACATTGTAACCTAGTCCGTCATTCTCTGTGCTATCACCTTTACCGGTATAAACTTCAAATTGGTACAAGTATCCCGTTTTGGCGTCACATCTAGCCCAAATTTTGAAACCCCGTTTGATTGGTTTCTTTGGCATATATTGTTTTAATGTACTGCGACCTTTAAATTTCACCATGCACTCGTCTATTGACTGCACACTTGAATTATATGCTTGTCTTTGATAAACCTTGTTCAGTTCTGTAATAAGAGGTCTCACTTTATATAATTTATCGTGGTCAGGAGAGTCTCTTGGTGGTTGCATTTCATTGTCGTTAAGGTGTAGGTTTTCAGTGATCTTTTTAAATCGCACGATTGGAAAAACTTGTGCAATTTCTTTGTTATAATAGAAAGGATCTGACGACCAGTATAACTCGAAATCCGGAAGAGGATTTAACCCCATCATGATCAAAACTCCTAGATAAGCTCTGATATCTTCTTTAGTGACTGGTTTCCAATTGGCGCTCTCTTTTTGAACTGCGTATCGGTTAGTTTGTTCCGCTATTATCAGTATCAATTTATCTGGAAAAAACCTTTCAAAAACAGTCAAGGGCTGAGTTTTGTGTGTGTCCTGAAACTTGGGTTTAAAACGCTTATCAAAAACTGGAATATCATGGGTTAAGTCAGCTGTCTTCCAATCTCTACGTCGAGACCGGTCCCTAGGAACTACGTTGTGATTTTGAGACGCTTCTTGATCATCTTCCATTAATTCATCTATATCAATGTCCTCTTCAAACATATTGCCTGGTCTTTGAGTAGTAGCCACTTGTTCGGGTATGTCAACTATTTCTGGTTGAATGTCATGAGATGAGGGACTGCCTTGATCTTGAGTGCATAATTCTTGAACATGGAGTGGACTATTTGAAGTATCTTGCTCAGTAACATTGCGGACTGTATTTTGAACATGGAGTGGACTACTAGATGTGTCTTGCTCGAAAACATTACCGTCCGTATTTTGTATCGTTGCGTTCTGAGACTGGTCATCTAAAATTGACAATAAATCTGATCGTGTTGTCTGCAAAACGGGTTCATCTTCAACGTTGTCATCATCTAAATTATCTTCGATGCCAAAAATTTCTTCGAGACGATGTTCTATTAGATATTCATCCGGCTGATTTAAGTAACTTGCAGAAGGAGAACAAATGCTATTAGCAAAGCAATTATCGTCTTCAGAATCATAATCGGATAAATCAGATAAGTCAGCCAAGTTTTCTACTGCTTCTTCTAGTTTTTTTTTAGTAAGTGGTTGTGGTTTTCGTATTTTTTTCTTATTCATTTTTCTTTTGCTGGAAATAAATAATAAAAATCTGAAGAAAAACAATATCGGATACGGATAATTTTTTTGTGCACGAGACAGACGGTCAGAAGTTGTATATATATATATATTACGGGAACAAAGAAAATTTTAAGTGCAGGAACGAACAATGGGAAATAATTTCCCACTTACTAAAACCTAAAAATTTCTAGTAAATCGTACTGTTTCCACAGTTCTTTTCAAGCCAAATATGCAGAAAATAAGTCTAGTTTATAATAGTGTTCACTATATGCACTTACCAGATTTTTTTTTCAATTTAACCTCAAAACACTAACGAGAACTGGTTTTTTGGCAAAAAAATCGTGACCTCTGACTTTCTCTTTGACATTTGGTGACATATGGCGGCCATTAAAAAAATGTTGCCATAGATGAAATTCCTGGGTGTTGCCATTAAAAAAATATTTTGTGAATTAGGAGGAAGTGGGAAATAATTTCCCAATGTTTGATTAAGGGTTAAAATTAATCAAACAACGAACGCTAAAGCTACTCCTTGGCAGGCAAACGAACGGCGAGCTTCTGAGCTTAGACGCGAGTTTGCCGGCGCTCGCTGTGCTCTCCCCCCGCCCCTCTCGCTACGCGGCTGATTTTAAACTTAGTAGTATCTTGCGGGTTTTGTCTCGGCGCGAATTTTAAACTACCGGCGGCAGCGGCGGCGCGCTGCCTCCTTATGGCGGCGGCGCCCACGTCTAGTTGTCACGCGGTCGGTGTCTCATGATTTCAGCTTTCGTGATTAATCCCATCAAATGAACATCTTGTTCAGTGCTCGTTTCATATGAATAGTATTTCACAAACTCCGAATCTTGGTCATCCAATGTTAGTTTTGAAGAGCACTTGTATTTACAACCAGTAGAACAAAATCCTTTTGCTGTACGTCTTGGCACACTGCGTCCTGATGATGAGGTGTATTCCATTCCTATGACACGGGCTTTTTTCCTCTTGTTTTTCTCGTATTCACAGGCATGTGATATTCCTTTTTTTCGCTTTCTCGATGACTCTGAAGCTCGACCGGTTTGTTCAGCGGTGGATTCAGTTTCATGATCCATTATTTCCATTTAATTCGTAAGAAACCTCTTCAAAAACAGACCACAAACAAGCGAGCGAACAAAATAATATGCCGCGAACGAACGCTGTCAGCCACACAATAAAAATAACCTATTTGATAGGAATCCCAACTAAAATCGGTGAATTGTAATTACGTCTCACTATTCTCGCAGAAGGAATTTTTGAAAGGTAAAGCACATTTTTTTTGTAATGTTTTTTTGTGTAATAATTTTGTGTAAAGGGGTGTAAAGCACATTTATCTACACTCATATCATAATCTTCAAATTAAGAATTCAAAGGTAAACACATATTGACAGGCTTTAAACAATACATAACTTTAAAGAAAATTAAAAAAAAAAGTGTAATATAAAGTTACATTAAAGGTCAGATTTTTCACTTTATGTTACAGTTATTTTTTAAAGTGTTGCTGTGATCACGGAACAAAACTTAAGTTTTTTTTTAAATGTCAAAAGTTGTCTCTATAAAAAACCTAATTTCATTTTCGTGGTACCAAAAGTGCAAAATACCTAAAATTGCGCGCGCAAAACTGAGTGCAGACGATTGAATGTCAAGATACTTTTGTCGAAATTGCGCCATTTTGTTTTAAAAATAACCGTAGATTTATGTATAGTACAAAGCTTGTCAAACGTGTTTTCCTTTGATTCCTTACTTTGAAGATTAACCACTCGTCTACCGCGACACAGATCTGTGTCCAACTTAGTATGGGCCACCTATACGTTCCATTCCGCGAGGGCAGTTCATCAGTTAAGACATGAGTGTAGATAAAGTAGTGTATGAGACTGCACATAACTCGCCAAGGCTCGTTTTTTAAAATCTCGCTCGTGTTTTAATAACCCTCATTATGTGACAGTCACATAAACTACTATTATATCATTTATTTTGGCGTAAAGCAACAACTATCTCTACAACTACTAGAAAAAAGCATTTCCGTTAGGTACAACTTGAACATACATACAAATAGATATAATATTTTTTTGCCTATATTTCATTGGGGTAGCCCTACAATTAAAAAAGAAAGAAATTTTTATATTTATGTTTTTTTTGTTCTGAATAGTAGCTTTTTGTGCTTTACGCCAAATGAACCTGAAGGTATCGATAACGGTGACGTTTTTCAATACGGTGCACCTTTTTTAAATTATCAGGGTAGCTGGCAGCGACTAGAGGAGGGGAGCCAGAGATCGGCCAGGTGTGACGTAAATACTGTATCTATATCTAGTTACATCGATTATGTCATAAACCTTTAACGTTAATCTGATGTACATGGTATAATTTTTTCTGCCTGTGAGTTACAATTACAATCACTCTGTTGAATATGCTCAACTTATTACAACAATAGATTAGATTATGATTTTTTTGTGTATGTGTTTTGAACGAAAACTTTAATTTTTAGCCAGTCTTTGTTATAGAGAACATCAGGATGCAGACTGCGAAGTTCATCGCATTCGTAACGTTTTGGTGGACGCTTTGTGTTGATATGTTTGCTAAAAAAAAGCCATTACGATTTTTTTTTGTTCCGACGTCCAATGTACATACTAGATTTCTTTTTTTCTTTGCCGTGCGTGATTAAAGTCTGATTATTCATTAGGTGGACTAAACTGACAGTTGGTGGGTTGTCACGTAAGGGAAAATAAAAAATAGTGTTGTGCTCAGAGTGATCGAATAATATTTTCATTCAATCATTCGTTCATTTAACATACCATGTTTATTCCTTTCTGTTTTGGAATAGGAAAAAATAAAATAAAAACCAGATTTAAATTTTAATCACTATTTATTTCCGAACTATCATTTTCTGAATCAGAATCGGTTACATTTATTACGAACCTTTCGGTTACGTCGTCGATAAGGTGATCGAGTTGCATCATCTTGTTTTCTTCTTTTATGACATGATCGATACAACTCGACCACCGTTGCGGTGTAACTAAATTTAATCCTTCACTGAACAATTTTTGAACGTCTTTCATTTTATAAGTTTTGTTATTACGCGCGACGTGCCCCTTTACCTGTGCCCAAACTAACTCTATAGGGTTTAATTCGCAGTGGTAAGGGGGCAGTCTCAGTATAGTGATACCATACGCGGCAGCGACCTCTTCCACTGCATACTTTTGAAAAGCAGCTTTTTCTTTCTTCAGTAACTCAAGTAACTCTGCTTTTATCATAATTTCTTCATAGTGAATGTTTTTTGAGCTCAGCCATTCTTGTATGTCTGCTTTACCCCACGCCGTGGTAGGGATCTTTTCTATTTTACGGAAGTGGTAAGGGGCATTATCTAAGACCAAAACAGAGTCTTTTTTAATCTTGGCAAAATCCGTTCATTTCCGTGTGGTAATCACTTGAGTCTGTTTTGGTTCAAACATCAACAGACCTTCGTCTAAAAAGCCTTCCTCGCTTCCAATGTGGCTTATTATAAGCCTTCGTCCTTTTCCAGTCGGAGCCTTATATCTTGTTGTTAAGCCTTCGAGAAAGGCTTGACTTTTGTAATGTATGCCTGCAAAATTAAATGTTTTTTTTTTGTTTATTCCATCATAACATTAATTTACTTACGTATTTTTATTTTAGTGAGCCAATTAAAGTATATTAAAGAAAAATCTTAAGTCTGTATTCATTCGGACACTAAATTAATATTACTCATTTTAATTTGATTAAAATATAAAGTGTAGTATTACCTTCATTCACCCAAGTCTCATCCTGATAGTAAATAATTTTTTCCTCTCTGCGATATTGTTTAATCGCTATCAAATATCTTTTTCGCCACAAAATTATATCTTGCCTGTCGATTAAGCAACTGCGTCGTTTACGACTTGCGTATTTGAAGTTTAAATGTTTGAGAACTTATCTCATTGTAGATCATATGTTGAAAGTATTTAAATAAAAGGTTTTGCAAACCCTTATTAAATTTCCCTTTACTTTGATATAGTACATGAAGGTAAATTTCTTTCTGTCTGAATTTGCTGCACTTCTTTTCTTGTCACCGCGTTCTGTTTTTTGAGAAATGAAGTGGTATTTTTGATCTTGGTTAAGTTTATAGTACTCAGCATGAATCTCTTTTTTGAGGCTTGTATCTATATTATTATCACAGTGAAACTTGCAGGAGGTCAAACAATCCTTGTCATGTTTCACAGTCCTCGACTGTTTGTATATTCTTCTCCAGCTTGGTGTTTCTGTTTTCTACAATTCTTCTTCCAATTCTGTGGATTACTAGTTCTCTTTCTTGTATTTTTTCTTTGTTTGGGTTTTTCAGCTATGGTGATTTGGCAGTCATCTGGTGGTATGGATACGAATTAAAATTTCCTGTAGTTTCTTCTTGCACTTGTAATATTCTCCGGTGACCTCATCCAAAACCATATTATTATTTTCTTCTTCCATTTGAGTCCTGAAAATGTAGTTAATACATTGTTATAAAGGAGTTTTGTTCATACAGGTAAGATTTAAATGTAAAATATATAGCACGATTGTAAAATACTTTGGTAAAAAGATAGGTCTGCATCCATACAAGATAATTTTTAGCAACATTTTTGAGTGGCACCCTTCCTCATACCCACTATAAGAGGTGAAGTTGCTACTCAGTAGACATTGCAGTGCCTAGGAGAGTGGTTTTAGATATCACAGGCTCGCCCAGCACCTACACCACCTTCATAACTTCATTTGGCCTGCCTCCCACGAAAAGCAAGGTCCATACGCAGTCGCGCGTGAAATACCATTATAGTGACGTAAATAATAAGCACTTAAATAACAAAATACTTACTAAATAGTCCCGTATAGCTTTTAAATTAGGTTTTTGAGAAAAACAACACAAACGAGCGAAAAAAATTATAAAGTTTGAGTGGGAAGAGTGACGCAATAAACGTAATGTTGATAGATAGAACAGTGTTGCCCTGCGAAAAACATATTTTTACACATAGAACCTTATTTCACAAGTTTTTTTCAAGAACTGTACCTATTATCTATACGTGACAAATACAGATAGAACCTGTTCTTTCGATTCTAGTTGGAGGTAAAAAAAAATAGAATCGATTATTTTGCATTTGAGTTACCTCCAACGCGATTAAAAAAATGTGTTAAGCACATTCTGTGCAAAAAGGCTTAAGGATTATTTAGAAGACAAAGATGTTTGGCATTAAACAGTAGATTAATATTATTTAAAGGACGATTGTGACTAGTGTTAATTAAGTTAAAACGTGTTTTGAAAAGAATAAATGTGGAGTTTCTTTGTTAGATTCTTCTCCACATAATCCATTAATTGTGAAACTAACAACTTTGACGTTCATTAAGTAAACATTCTGTTTTTACAATGAATGAAAATATTTGAATTGAATTGAATTGAATTGCAGATAGAACCTTATTTACCCAAGGCCGCGACTTGTTGTTTAGTCACTGATTTTAGTAAAATATATCAATCAATAAGACGTGGACATAAAAGGATCAATATTAAATTGATTTTGTTTTTATTTCAGTACTCGATGAACACATATTAGAGTTGCTGACCGAATCAGATGTCGAAGATTTTAGTCCCAGAGACGAAGACAATGGAGACCCTCCCTACACTCAGGAGACTAATGATAATAGTACCGAAGAGACCAGTTCAGATTCGGACTTAAGTGATGACCCGGAAGTTCCAGTAAACAGGAACACTGAGCCAGTTACTCTTGGAATCCGAGGAAAAAGTAGAGGAAGAGGAAGAGGTACAAGAGGCAGAGGTACAGAAAGAGGTAGAGGTCGAGGTCACCAACAGTTGGTACTACCAAGTAGTCCGTTTGCTAGTGGTTCTACAGATTGGTTAATCAAAGACTTCCGCAGTGGAGTACACGTTATTAGAACCATCATATCTACCGAAGTCTAATAAAGACTTTAGTAACCTCGATTCTACGAACAATACAAAGACCAAAAATTTGGTGTGAACTGGTTGTGGAACACACCATCCAGACTTCAGTTGCGCTGTATGGACGATCTTTGAACATGTCTGTGAAGGAATTCAACATTTATATTGGGATCACATTCGTAATGGCAGCTTTAAATTATTCATAGCTCAGGCTGTACTAGGAAGCTAAATGGAGAGTTCCTATTATTGCCGATAACATGTCTAGAAACAGATTTAGGCTTTTCAGAAACTCTAATGTGAAATGGTGATGTGAACGAAGACACGCGTAAAAAAGACAAATTGTGGAAAATGAGACCACTGATCAGCCAGATCCAACAAGGTTGCAGAATTCAAGAAAAGGATCAGTGCTTATCATTAGATGAGATGGTAATTCCTTTCACGGGATCCTGTGGCATGAAACAGTACTGTCCAGGGAAGCCTAATCCCGTTGGTTTAAAGGCATTTGTTCTAGCTAACCCCAGTGGACTGGTAGTTGACTTTGATGTCTATCTTACCACCCACCCTCAACTAGAGATCTAATTTTGGATTAGGAGAAAAAGTAGTGTTGTCATTGGCACGAACACGAAGACACAAAAAATATGGACTTGGCCGTCGGAGGATTTTTAAAAACAAGACGTTGATTTAATTAATTCCAAATCGAATTACAGGAATTATACTAAATAATTAAATACTAAGTTATTCTATTGATCACGATGATCAGGATGTCCTCGCGCTACCAGCGGTGGTGCAGCAAAGGCGTAGAAGCTGCTTGCCGAGACCTCATACCAAATCTGCTTGCTCAGCACCTAGATTTGGCAATCCTTCGGGTGATTCATATCTTATTGGGAATCTGCCTTTGTTATATTGCAATCAGTGCAGGTACGGACTCGTAACATCTCCCCTCCTAGACGAGCAACTATTTTCCAATGTTTAATGAAAATGTTGCGGCTTTTCTGTCCGCCATTGATGGAAAATCTGTTTGAGACGTTGAGTCTCAACGGTCCGCTCCGCATGAGAATAAAACTTTGATCTTAATGATAGTCATAGTGTCGGCTATCCAGCTCTATGAGAGCCTCCTTTGACAGTGAGATAGGCGTGGGACTACACGTTTCATCTATCTCCTGTAGGTATATAAGAGTATGCACGCAATCACGGTGATTCCGGATTTGATGTCCTGTGGTTTGTTCGCAGATGTATGTAGAGTCAACCTTCGGGCATTCTGCCGCTATGTACGCAAATTCCTGTGGATTGGTTGCCAAAAGGGGAAAAGGGAAAGGATGACATGGCCATTACTATTTGGTACTAGGCAAAGTCTATACAATTCATATGAAGTAGGTGTTGCTATCGGGAACTTAAATGCGATTACGATTTTCTTATCTGATCCTATTTTAATAACATCGTAATAATACCTTATATCTAGGTCAATAATTTGGGAAAGCCCATACAAATTTCTTAATCTACTTAACATGTGCGAAATGTCGTGCACAGATAATAGAGAATGGTGCATTGAATTTGTGCGACTAAAAGCTAATATATTTTCTAACTTGTCTATTTCATTAGAAAGATCTAGTACATTTTGATTTAAAACACTGAACAGCTGGGATAACCGAACGTAATTAGATACTCTCTCTTTGCTAGTATCGCTAACATTACATATAAATAAAATGGCTATACTTAATTTCTGCTAATTTATAGTTAAGTTACCTAGTACCTGATTTTGCTGAGCAGAGTACTTTTTAAATAGGCTAACATGATTATTTAAGTTAGTCGCTAAGTCTTGCTCATTCTTGTTTAAGATATCTAGGGCATTTTGAAATCTCATGGCATCCTCATGATCCAGATTACCTGTCAAAGATTTTACGAGGGTACCTAAAGGGTTAATGAGACCACGCTTTGACCGTTTTGGCTCAAAAGATTCGAGTTGTAAGGTAATTTTATTTAACCTAGAAAACAAGTATTGGGTATTAAACTTATAGAGAGAATAGTCTACGTTAGATAAGAGGTTAACCGAGTTTGTCAGCTCGTTTTTCAACGAATCAGTTTGCGTATGTATATAGTCAAGGTCTATGTCTCGTAGAAATGTATGAAAATGAGAAGTTATTTTAATGGAGCCAAGCTTAAAGGGTAATATTCCAGGTACTTTAGTTAGATCGTCAAGTTGGATGTCAGGTTGGGTCCTTTCGGCTTAGGCCACTGCCGTCGTCAGCGCTAACAGTCTGTAACAACGTAGGAACAATTTTTTTAGGCCGTTTAATCCGAGCTTTTGCAACTCGTCCGCGTTTTTTCGAAGTAAATATGTGAATAGGCATATTAGTGGTAACCTTATCATGGGTGAATCGTGGGGCGATTTTTTGTCTGATCGCTAAAGGGTTTTTTACGTATACCTCTTGTCCTTCATCGTACTGTATTTCGTGTTCCCTGTCTTGATTATGACGGCTCATTATTGTTTCGCGATCGGTGAAACATGAGTCATGAATTATCTTATATAAGAATAAGAATAGATTAAGAATAACTTTATTTTATAGCCACATACAAAAGTGTTCAAATAAACATAAAGTAAGAGTTTATGGACGGCTGACTAAGAACTAAGTTAGTGAGTCTTCTGACTCCCAAGCTAGAAAAATCTGTATTATGGGAGCCAGTGATCCTCTGAACAGCAGTGGACGGCCTTTAAGCGCAATACATATGAAAATAAACTGCAGTGACATTATTTCTTAATGTTAAATACAGGAAAGAAATGGGTGTATGTGTGTTTATGTTTTAAGTTATAAGTTGGGGAATGATGAATGTGTGTGTGTGTGTGTGTGTGTGTGTGTGTGTGTGTGTGTGAGTGAGAGAGAGAGAGTGTGTGTGTGTGTGTGTGTGTGTGAGTGTGAGTGAGTGTGTGCGCGCGTGAGCGTGTTACTGTGTGAGTTTACCAGTGCAGCAGCATCTCTGTTTGGTCGTAATCCAGGTTTAGTAGCAGCTCTTTTAACTTTTTTTTTAAACTCAAACCGTTTCTATCCTCCTACGCTGGTCTTGTGAGTATTGTTGTAAAAGTCGTTCCGTCAAATCTATGTCTACCGGATCCCTAGGGTCAAAATGACCTGTGAGGAGGTCAAGAGGACGGCATTTTGTCAAGTTGTGTAACAATTAACGCATGGGGAACCAAATTCTCGGCGGATTCATTTCGATGCTTTAATTTCAATATTCGCAAATGCTCTAACAGGGTGTTATGGAAACGCTCTATCATGCCGTTTTCATTGGGTGAGTGAGCGGCTGTTATATGATGCTGAATATTGAGTAACCGTAGAAATTCAGCTACAACTTGATAAGTAAATTCAGTACCTTGGTCAGTTGTTAAAGTCATGGGGAAACCATGGTGTGTACTAAAATTCAGGAGAGCTTTTACAATACTCGGTGCGGTACATAACAGTCTGACATATGATACGCCTGTGCGTATTTCGAAAAAGCATCGATTAAAGTCAGATATTTTTCTTGCTCTATTGTCAGGACGTCCGCATGGACAATTTTGAACGGTTTTGTGGATGGGGGCACAATTTGAAATTGAGGGTGAATCGGGTTACGATCGTACTTCCCTCGGCCACAAATAGAACATTCATTTATGAACTTTGTCATGCTATCTTTCATTTTAGGCCAGAAATATCGTTGAGATAGGGCGAGACAAGTTTCGTTAATGCCTCGATGGTTCGTTTTGCCCCCATGATATTTCCTTATCAAGTCCTGTTGACTTAGGTACTCGGGGATATTCTGTATTTCGCTTTTTACTAGAACAAGGTTAGCTGAGCTATTTTTTATTGTTCTTTAAAGAATAGGGATGGTGGAGTACATTTTTTCTAAGGGTTGTACCAAAATAGCTGTGCGAATTTTGGGGTCAATATGGTTTTTGACAATTGATACTAGCTCTTGTTTTAGGTTTTCCTCTGAAACGTTCCTTTGATATAAATCAAAAGGTTTTGAAATTTTGGCTTTTTTGTTTGTCGTATTGGGCAAAATGTTTATAAGAAGTTGTCGTCGGAATTTGTTTATAGGGTCGTCCAAGATGAGTATATGAGTTGATAAATATCAAACGCCAATATGTCCTTGATAACTAATAAACGAGCTGGACATCATTTTGATTTGCAGGTTTTACATGCTGTATTTCCAAAACGTTAAGGTTCAGTTCAGCTTATTTTGGCCTTATTAATGTCTGGTAACATTTTAATATAATGGTAACACTCATAAGCCCACTAAAAACCATAAACCGGTATGGACATAATAGGTTCTGCAAAAAACCAATGGACTTATTTGGTTCTGAAAAAAAATAAGGGTCGGACATATTTTAGTTTGATTATAAATGTCACTGAGGGACGCCATCTTACCGTAAAGGCTGGGGTTACCAGCGACATAAGTTTGTTCATTTAACTAGCTTTTACCGATGGGCTTTACTCGTATGAAGATTTATTTCAGCACTTCAGAATAATGCAGCTTTCTGTCAGTGAAAATATACGAATTTCATCAATAGTTTCAGAAGGTAACACGTTTGTCGAATAAAAAGTATGCTAGATGTGTCAAAGATGTAATGAGTGATCTTAAAAGTAACATAAACATAGTAATCAATTACACAAAGTCAATTATCTCTTCGTTCTCCGCATCTCCAATATTCACTTCACTTTCGGAATCATTTTCTAGAGTTTCTAGTGGGTTAATATCTCTTCTGGTAAGAATATTTTTATAGTACGATAAGTTTTCAAAGTTCTGCCAATCATCTCCGTAATATTTCGTTAAAAGACTGTTTTTACGGGAACTCCAACAGGTATTTGACACAAATTCAACTTATTTAGTCTTTTTCCGCGTTTTGTTAAAGATTTACTGTCGCCAATGTCATTTCGATAAGAAATTTCACCACGTACACGAACTCTGTTAGCATTTTTTTTAATATAATCCGTTTGCATTTGCTGATCTGGAAACGCCAACTTTGAGTACCTTTGAGAAATTCTTTGCTTTTTTCTCTCCAGTCATGTACAGGCACGTCGGTAGCCAATTTATGAATAGATGCATGTTCTTCAATGATTCTTTCATATTTACTTGGCATAATAATGTTCTCCCTTTTCTTAATAACTCTTTCGATTAACGCAAACACTCTGTCGGCAGGCAAGAAAGAATGACCTGTCACCGGAAAAACCATTTCAACGTCTTTGATATTACTGGTGGTCTCAAGAAGCCATTTCATTACCATGCATATAATGATGGTTTTTGTTTTGACCCCCACGGCCATCGGATACCAATCTTATTTTACTAATACCAGTTAGGTCTACTGTATTTAAGCAGTGACGTAATGCTGAGCAGATTTCGTTTGAGCTTTTGGCTGCCTGATCTTCCGTCCAAACATACGCATGGTTGTTATTAGGCATCAAAGATGCGCGTGAGGTCCCAACAACCACCGTGAAATTATGTAAATAAAGTTGTCGTAAGTAATATGTTGATTGGTCTGGTATTTTTGGCAGTGGAAGATTTTTTTGACAGTCAAATGATAATATAAGAAGCCCAGGGATGTCCTCTTGCAGTATTAAATCAATCAATCTGAAGTTGGGATCCTCATCAGAGTCGTCAATATCACTTTCGTCACTTCGGATTGGTGACGTATAGTAATTTTGTGTACCAGTTTGCCGCTGTCCAGATGTGCTGGGAATAGCAATATGACCCACAGTTAAGGCCGCACAAGTTGTCTTGCCTGGGCCTTCATCACTTCTTGACGATATGAATAAGTCATCTACTAGGCATGGCTTGTTTGTCATTACACACTCTTGTGTAATTTGTTTAAACTCCTCTTGTAAACACCCGTTAGCTGGTTGATCATCCTTATATTGAGTCAATAAGCTAGGGCTTGTGTTTTCCTTGTCTCTTTCTTCAATCATGTTTACCAAAAACCGTCCACGACTCATTATTTATCTGAAATAGAAAATGTGACTTTATCCTACCACCTAACTACAGCGCTAACTTAAAAATTGTTTAGCAAAACCACAAAAAGCTCTGTTGATGTTAGTGCAACATAAAACCATGTTAAGATAAAAAAGCTACGACTGACAATGCCAATAAAGTTCTATTTCATTTGTTTATTATTTAATTATAGGGGTTTGAAAAATAACTCAACAAAACAGCTTCAACTGCAACGACAAAAAAATTTCAACAACACAGAGAGAACTATAAATAAAAACAAAAACTTCACTCACCTAACCATCAACAGGGGTTCATCTCAAAATGTAGAATTATTATATTTAGCAGCGACCATCAGCACGGAGACAACTTGAAATAATTTCCCATTTTCATTCAACAACACAGAGAGAACTCAAAATAACTCTACTTTGTTCAAGACAGGCACGTGCGTTCCGCTTGTGACACTGATTGCAACTAAGGATGGACCCGTTTTGGTGGGGGGTAGCAGGGGCCGCTCGTTCAACAAGAGGGGCTTCTAGCGTCATCTAGCGTTGAGTAGTGGAAATATTTTTAAATCTGTTTTATTGGTCGATAGGTATTGAGTTGAGGATTTCGATGGCATGCTTAACTCAAAAACCGTGATTTTTTAGTTAGCTCTCTTTAGATCTAGGTGTGCGATATTGTTTTAGAGAACTGTCAGCTAAGGAAGCTAGCATGATATGTTCCGATGACTCCGGGACGCTTCTTTGTGATAAGGCTGCCCTGATAAAATCCCTGCAGCCAGGGTAAGATGGCTTTGAATGTTGCCGTGGCTGGAATTATCAAAAACTATATTGTAACGGTCTGATTTAAAAACAAAACTTTATTAGATATAGTTTTTTCATTAGGTTCTAGCATTAAATAGTTTAATTATTTCAAACATAAAATAAGAGACTTAATAATTAATATATAAATGATAAAAATATACAAATACAAACAAAAGTGATTAATTCCGAAACTAGTATTTTTTTAAACAAGGGAAACCAAGGCTGCGTAGGCCATAATGGTACCTACTATAACAATGCCCTTTGCGTTATCATACATAATTTTTTTTAACGTTTTTAAGATAAGAGGAAAAGGCGGAAATGCATAAAAGAACATTATTGACCAGCTAATTGTAACGGCATTTATTGCGAATGCGTCTGGATCTCGATGCCAAGCAATGTATTTTATGCAATTTTTGTTAGTACGACTTGCGAATAAGTCTACTTCTGGCACACTAAACTTTTGAGTGATATAAGAAAACATACTATCTGTTAAGGATCATTCTATATCTGGATGATTTCGCCTTGGTTCTTTATCTACTATGTAATTATCGGATGATTTAATATAGTATGCATATATAAAAATTTTGCGAGACTCGCACCATTGCCAGATATCTTTAGTGACCTTGGTTAAATGTGGAAATTGGATTCCACCCATACGATTGATGTAGCTGATAGCGGTTGAATTATCAACACGCAATAGTATTTGGCAATCGTGAAAATCTCTTGCAAAGACTTTTAAAGCAAAGAAGGCAGCCAACAGTTCGAGATAATTAATGTGTTGCGTTTGCTCTGTGGATGACCACCGGCCACTCGCCGTCTCTCAGCCACATGCTATATTTTATATTTGAAATGAGTCTATTATTCTTAACTGAGATTATCTTACTTTTAGCGACTTCAATTTTATGAAAAAACGAAAGAAGTTAGATATAAAAATGAAAACCACTGTGGACAAGGTTTGTAATTTGACTATCTCAAAAATAATAGTATGTACAGTGCACCCTATCTAATTGTCTAATGATTTTTGTTTATTTTTTTTTAGACAGAAATCATACGCACTGGTGAAGGGTCTTATAGGAGTGCCGTTACTGATCATGATGCTCAAATACTAGCAATGGTGGCCCCACAAATACAACCATTATCAAATCTCTATGATGATGCTGCACTGTACTTTGGTAAGTGCAATGTTTAATCATAATTATCTTTATATTATTATGAATAACCATACGAAAAGGCAAAATAAAAAGTACCCGTAACCGGCGACCGTGTACGCAACGACTAATAAATGTTGATGAAGCGAAAGAGATTTGTTAGGATCGTGGCAAGTGGCGAACCTTGGTCTCTGCCTACCCCTCTCGGATACAGGCGTGAATTTATGTAAGTATGTATGTAATAACCATATAATTTGCTTTTTCAGGTGAGACAGACATAAATAATAAATATGAGAGTGAAGTTACAGCATCGTATGATATAACATCAAATCACACTGTTGATATTAGTACCTAAGTTTCTTTTTGACCACATATTAAGCATATATAAATATAATCCTTTTCTATGTTCGTTTTAGATGATCAAGTTGTAATAATGGAAGACATTGGCATGGCAGAAAGTAGCAAGCCTTGTACAATTGCGTCCAATCCAGCAGGTGATTATATTATTATGTATAGTTACAAGATTCAATACTTTTTAAATTGTCATTATAATCAACAGTATTAATTTCTCTGCAATTACTTTCATAGTACTATGATAGCCTGGATGTTACAATGACCACAACCACCAGTTATCAAAAGCCTTCAATAACTGCCTTTAAGTTGTCTGGTAATAAAAAGAACATTATTTTATAACAATTACTTTGGGTAATAATTGAGATAAATTTAAAACTAATTACTCTTTTTCAGATCGTGTGAAACCTAAGTATAAGAAACTAAATACCAAGGAACAATATTTTAAGACCAAGTTAAGAAATGCAAGATTGGAACAAAAACATTTGATTAATAAAAAGAAAATGGAGATAAACAAATATAAAATAGAAATTTTGAAACTGAGGTTAATTAAGTTGCAATCTTCTAAAAACATTAAAAAGTAGGGTCATTAATAGTTGTAATAATTAGATGCAATAATAAATACTGCATTGTAATAGTGTATAATTTTTATTTCAGAATAAGAAACAAAGATTTTATTTATTATATAACACATACAATAAGACTCAATCGTCAAGTGTCAGTTTCAGATATTATTATGTTAATTATATGGAGAAGAAATTGACAAAGAAACTTTAAATAAAGGAAACAGACTTTATTAACGAGTTAATATCGCTGTAATAATACATTTAAAATTATAACAGGAAAACATATGTACCTAATACATTTTAATTAATGCCATGCATCTTTATCATCTATCTCTTTATCGCATAATAGCCTTTCCTGCACAGATTCTGCTTATGCACATTTTTTTAATCAAAGATAGGGTACATGCACTGCCGTGCCCTGACAAGACACTGTAATTTGAAAACAGGCGTTTTCTAGAAATGACGAAAAACGTTTTTTTTTTTTTCGAATATTTCGCATAAATACGTCAAATCTTAACAGATTACTTTAAAATTTTGATATGTGTTTGATAATAGTACATATAATTGTGCCGTTCTAAAAAATAATTAAAAAGCATGTTATTTATTCAATTTACAGCATAAAACGTTTTATGTCATGACATAAAGTTCTAACTTCCTTGAATGATTGTTTTGGCAAAAAACTGCAACTATTACTTGCAGTCTATTGTCAGAACAGTTGCTATGGAAAAGGGTTGGCTATCGCGGTAAAAAAAGGCAAACAGGTAGTAATCTAATAAAAAACTAGTAAACATAATGTGTTTTTTATTTGTAAGTACCAAAATTTACTTAAAAATCTATTTCTCTTTAACTAGACAAATCTGGCACTTCACTTACTACTAAATCTTCATAAAATTTTCATTGTTTCACACAATTGAAGAAGTTCTAACTTTTTTACTTCACAAATACCTCTTAGTTGTGTCTGTTTCTGAACTTCTTCCAAGAGACTTCTGTTTTCATTTAAAAGCCGCTTCATATTATCTTCAGACTTCTTTTTAAAAAAAAATATCTCTGTGTAATTAGTCTCATCGTCGTAACTTACTTTCGCAAATAGCGAAAGATGACCTCTCTTGAATTCAACAATCTTAAATCTCTGTATATTCAGGCCATTAGGATACTTTACTTTACTCTCATTTTCAATCATGTACATATCTTTGTGTGACAAGATCAGATTGTCAACATTTTTTCTTGAATTCATTATTTTCTCAGTAAAATCTTGGAAATCATAAACCTCTAGACTGCTGTTTAGTTTATTTGTAATGCTGGCATGTACTTGATCTGCAGCCATGTATGTGTGACCAGGCTCTAAGTATTCAATGACTATTCTTTCGACTGTGGTTGAGGGGTTGTTCACTAGTTTGATCAGTGCAGAAAAAAACACCTTGTTTTTATTTTGGGCATTGCAGTTGTCTACAAAAAAGTAGACATCTTTGAGGTCTCTGCAATACTTTAGTATAAAGTTTATGTAAGCGCTCGCAATATTGAAAGCTTTTCGCCCACTCTCTCCTTCATGCCAAAGAACGCAAACGGCTCGTTTGTTTTTGCCAGGCTGAGCAAAAGTCTCATTGAAAAGTACCAATTTTCTTGAGAAATAATAAGCCTTTGTGCTGAGTAGAGGCATGCAAATAACTTTTTGCATATCAGCTGTAAAAATAGCTTTATCGGTCGCATTTTCGCAAAGAGCTTCAATGTGGTGAAGATGTTGACGTGACATATTTTTGTTTTTGATATGTTCTGGATAGTAAGCACATACATCACAACTGCAACTCCTGCAATCATGAGAATCATTGGCAATTTCAGGGTGCTTACAAGTATGTTTCCTGCATGTATCGCAACTATCTTGGGATGGCACAGCTGTAGAAAGGTTCATTTTCTGACAGATATTATGGAAATAAGTCCATGAACATTTGCGCAAGTTGTTTTCTTCACAATGTTTCAAATAGTGTGTGTGCCGAATGACTAATTTCCATATTATTAAGACTTTTTAAATATTATTTGGATGTCATACCATGTACCTAAGGGTACGGAATCTAAATATTCGTGTTACCACAAAACACTGTATCTGTAGATACAGTGTTTTGTCAGGGCACGGCAGTGCTGCATAGTAGCCCTAGTCAATATTCTCAATACAATTATTGGTATCAAAGTACAGTATTTGGTATCGGTGACCAAGTCAAGGTAGAAGGTAGACATTAACTTGTGTTTTGTAATTGAGGAAAGCACAGATTATGATTTTATTAGCTTGAAGAGCTACAATTGAATCAAAGTATTTTACTAAGGTATCATGCTGTATTCCTGTGCTGTTTTCTACTAATAATACAATAGTAGTATGCAGTCAACTATTTGCATGTAAGAAGCATTAGGCATACATACATTTTCCACATGCTGCTTTAAGATAAGATAAGAATATTCTTTATTGCACATTAAACAATTACAAAAATATTTAGATAATTCAAATAAGAAGTACAATGTGCGGCCTTATTGCTAACAGCAATTTCTTCCAGGCAACCGAATGACGGAAAAGGTTTAAGCTATTTTATAGCCCACTACACCTACTTTAATCTGAAAAATGTGTATTTATGAAGGCTGTCCTAACAATAAAATTTTGGTTAACATTAAGCCCTATGGATTGTGTTATGGGCTCGTCTTCAACACTTTCTAATATGAGTTCCTCGTCCAATGCATCATTTCGTGAAATTGCAATGTTATGTAGCACTGCACATGCCACAATAACAGGTGGAATATTTTCAATCTTCAGGCCCATCCCATTTTGCAGACAGGGAAGTCTTCTTTTTAATACACCAAAAAGCCTTTCCACTGGGTTTCTAGTGCTTATTTGCGCACGATTGTAAGCTTCTTCAGCAGGTGTGCTTGGGTTTAGCAGTGGAGTTAGCAGATAAGGTCGACATGGATAACCACTATCTCCAAGTAGGATCATATTCCCAAAATCTCCACGCTCCAATTGGGCACACAACGGTGAATCATTAAGGCCCATAGCAGACGGCGTTTTTTATGCGCGCCGACGACGCGCAGATGACGCGCGTATACGCGCTTCATACGAGGTTTGAACGCAACCTTGTAACTCTAAGCACACGGGGCGATCGTGAAACGCACCTCTACAGCGCGTATACGCACTGTAGTCGCTCGTAGCCTTTGCGTTTTGATCAGAGACCAGTTGTACAATGGCGTCGGTTGAGACAACATTGCTTACGCTGGCTTTAGTACTTCTTTTAAAAAGAAAAAAACGTAAAAAAAACCGAATCTATTGGATAGACCCATTTACGAGTGAAAAAGGAAGTGGTCATTATCATACAACGTTTAAAAAATTGGTAATACATAGAAGATGGAAGAAATTTTATAAGTGCTATCGAATGTCATATTCATCATTCAAAGAACTTCTGTTGATTGTAAAACCGGAGTTAACTCGTCAAAATACAGTAATGAGATCATGTATATCGGCAGAAGAACGTTTACTCATCACGTTAAGGTAAGAAAACAACCTGTATTTATTTATTTATTATGTATTTATTTATTTATTGACCTGTAACAGTCCTAAATCAATCGTAGAAAGTTATAAGTGCACTTAGATTATGAACAGAGAAAATAAGATTTATTTATTCAATATCATCATACATGTCAGATATGATATCGGAGTCATTTGTAACCGATTCACTGCTATCCATATTTAGTAGTGAACTGCCAGGTTCGTTTCTTGGCGCTGATTGATTACTTGAATATTGAGGCTGAAATTCAGACTGATATCCAGACTGGTACCCATACTGATGTTCGTATTGAAATGCACCTTGGTATCTATTTCCATGTAATGTTCTCGATGTTTGTTCCATATTTTTATATTTGCGAATTAAATTTATCATATCAGCTTTGGCCTCTAATTTAAATTCTTCTTTAATGCCAGAAAAATCTTTAGCTAACGAAACTAAGAATAGTAAGTCGGGATTTTCAGATAACATTGTATTATTTGCTTTAGACGGTTTGAGATTTGCTGTCAGTGCATCATACAATTTATCTTGTGAGTCTTCATGTTTTGGAGTCTTTTTGGACTTTTTCGGTGAATGTGGTCTTAAAAAATCGCAGTCTTGGTCATGCCCCTGTGCTACATCATCATTATTTAGTCATCTAGGTACACTAGGCAGTGAATACCCTGTAGACCTCGGAGTACGTTGTCTATTGTCCGTTGGAAGGTCGCAGGAGCGGTCTTCAACCCGAAGGGCATACGGGTAAATTCAAAATGCCCTGCTTGGGTCGAAAAGGCTGTCTTCTGGCGGTCTTCCGGAGCTACCTCCACTTGGTGGTATCCACTGGCCAGGTCTAATATGGTGAAGTAAGTACTTCGCCCTAGCTTGTCAAAAAGATCAGTAATATTCGGTAACGGGTATTTGTCGTCGATGGTAATCTCATTTAGTTTTCTAAAGTCTATTACTAACCTGTATTTCTTCTTGCCTGATGCATCTGCCTTTTTGGGCACCAGGTGCACGGGGGCACTCCAGGGAGAGTGCGACTCCTTCACTATGTTGTTCTCTAACATTTTTTCTACTTGCTTATCACTCTCCTGGTTAATTACTTGGGGTTGTCTATAAGGGCGGATAAAGATAGGGTCTTCGTTACGAGTCCTGATGTGGTGTTTAACGTCATTAGTGAAAGTTAAGGGTAATTTTTCCGAATAAAAAATGTCTTTGAACTCTTCGCAAAGTTTTTGGATGCTTTCCCATTCCTCGTTGTTCATATGGTCTAAACGCAACTTACTAAGGTTTTCAGTAAGGATGTCGTCAATGTCTGTGTCTCTGTGGTGAGTCATGCTGTTTAATTCACATTTTTGGTTGTCGTATTTAGTCACCATAAAGGGTCTATTGATGGTCAGTGTCATTTCATGTTGTAGCGTGTTCTGAATGATAGTTTTCGCGTAACCGTTTTCGCATTTTACAATAGCGCTAGGCATTCTTACGCCGTCACAAAATGAAACAGTTCAATATAGCGTCACCGTCTTGTAAGTCTGTCGGTAGGCTCACTCGTTGTTCACATCTAGGGGCAAGTTTGATCGTAACACTGGGGTTGTAAATCATTGGGATGATTGCCGATTTTGTATATAGCAGATTATTTTGCATCAATTTGTTTCAGAAGGTCACTACCGATTAAACCATCGTAGCGTCCGTCTACGTCATAAACATAGAATTTATGGAACTCGCAACTGTTAAATGTCGGGAACAGTGGTACTTCTATAACTTCACTATGCTGGCTGGACGCGTGGGTGCTTATCACCTCGAACGGTTCGTATTGTTTACAGTTATCGAAGTACTCGCTTGCTTTGGCTGGGCTAATGAATGAACGCGCGCTACCTGTGTCTATCATGAACCTTGACTGAATTTCAGGTAACTCTACGTAAGGTAACTGCAATTTCAGGCTGCAATTAAGTTCTATTATTTCGGGTCTTTGTTGAAGGCACCTATGTGAAAATCCTCATTAGTCTCGCACTGGTCAACGGGCTCGAGCTCACTTTCGGGGGTTTCGCCGCTCTCCACATTGTTTGCGTTCTCATAGGTGTCGTAGTCATAGTATGGGCTAGGGGCATATAAGTCAATCATATCACACGTTTGTCTACCTCGTTAATAGCGTTCATGCGAAAGCCTTGGGGCTTCGCCGGGGCGACTGTTCGCATGCTAACGTCGGTATTTCCTGGACCTTGGTTCGGTGATGGTCGATAGCCAAACTGTTGTTGACCAAACTGGGGTTTATAACCCGTTGGTTGCTGGGTTAATTGGGGCCTAAAGCCAAGAGGCTGTTGGGAAAACTGGGGTTTGTACCCGAATTGTTGGGGTTGCTGCGCTAACTGGGGTCTATACCCAAATTGTTGGGGTTGTGACGGTAACTGGGGCCTGAACCCTAATTGAGGTCTGTAACCAAATTGTTGCGGTTGTTGTGTATGCATTTGTTTACTTTGGGGTATGCCAAACTGAAATCTTTGTTGCGGTTGTTGTAAAGTTTGGGGTTGGTACATAGGCTTTTGTACGTTAGGGGTTGTTTGAGGGATTCCGAACTTAAATCCTTGAGGGTTTTACGAGAAGAATGGCTTGATGCCCATTTTGTCAAGGAAAGGGTTCTGTACTGCTGGTTGGGGTCTTGCCTGCAGGCTAGGTACCTTAAGCATTTTGTTCCGAGTATTGTACTGGTACAAGAAGTTCACTTCTTCCAGCACTATACTGAGAGCATCTTCTAGAGATCGTGAACCTTTCAGGCGCACGATTCGCAGCAGGTCTTCTGGCAGATTGTAGAGAAAGACATTCATTGCCATGTTATCGTAAATAGTGATTTTACTCGCGCGAAGGTTAGCGTCCAGTACTCTGTTTACCTTGGCAATCAATGTGCTTCTTACGTGTTGTATTCTATTGCAGAAATCGAGATAAGTCTCGCCAGTATTCATTTTCAGTGTTTCTAATTCAATAGCAATACACTCCTCACTGCGAGGATCACCGAAATGTTGCTCAAGAGCGATTTTAAGCTCTGGCCACGTATCAAGATCCTGTTCGCTCTCTTATCAGTGCTGCGGCTCTTCCAGTCAACTTCGACGTTACGACATGGAATACATACAAGTCCTGGGCCGCATTGCCTTCTACTCTACAGTTATTTATTACATACTCGCACTTTCTAATGAATAAATTAAGTAATTTTTCGTCACCGTCGAATCTGGGGATGACGTCAGCGATTTCGCGAGGAATTTGCTTAATTTGATCCATTTTTAACTGCTTTAAACTTATCTAACACTGTTCTTAATATTCAAGTTTACTTAAAAATACACTTTTTGTTTAAATTTAATTATCTACTTAAAACACAGTTCAAAGTTACGTCTTTCTGAAACCAAATAACCTACTTCAATTTTTGGAAATAGCGCTATCGATCTCTAGACACATAAATCTAAAATGGAATAGGAATGGTTATAGGAGAATGGAATAGCGATAGGGTCTACTCACAGACTGTCCATGTCCCTCCGTTGAGTCTCAGGGGCGTTCCTCCAAATTCTCGTACTGTATGCGTCGGAGTAGGGTCACTAATGTGAAGCTCACCCACACAGTCTATGCCACTTTTAGAGAGTCCTTGACTTATTTATTTGGTTCGTATGGATTTCCGTTTAAAACGTAAGAAAACGTTCGTCTTTTTTTACTAATTTTTAGTTTACGCGACGCGGAAATCCTACCGGCTGCGCCAGTCAAGTGTTTCGGGAGCCGGAGGACGTTTTAAAAATACAAAATTTTAATCAATTACATGTATTGACTCTACAATGGTTGTCTTGAGACTAAAGAATAATCCACTTAAACTAACGGCCCTGGGCACCGCAAGTACTCGGGCTTATCTGCTTCCGTCTGATGACTCAGCGTCTGGGTTCTGGGAATATAGAGCTGACTCCGGGTTTAGAGGCTGGGTCGTCAGGCGTAACTACCTTGAGCGACATAACTTGCCATTTCATGTTTATGATGCTACTGATAGGCCCCAGGAAAATATGTTAGAGATTGCAGGTTCCAGTGGATTTGCTAATAGTGACGGATTTCAAATTAGAGACAATCTTAAAGATTTTTTCTGCAGCGCAAATTGAGCAGTTCCTTGGCAAAATGACGCTGTTGATTATGACGGAACACAGAGGAGGAGACAGAGACCACGCAGACAAAGACCATCAAATAGCTGATTTCCCGTGAAATAGCAGTGTCTGTCAGTAACCTCTAAATTTTTGTAAAATTCTCAAGAAAAACTAAGATATGAATAAAAAAAATGGTCAGACTTCCTCTAAAATTTGTAGCTTAAAGTAAGTAAGTAAGTAGGGTAAACCACCCAATTATTGGCACTTTAAGCAGCTACTTCACAAAAACAATTAAATTTACATGTAAAATAACATTTTTACAAGAAAAAAAGCATTTATGCTGGTCTTCTAATCATTGAGGAATGTTATGGTACTTTTTATTAATAAATTGAATTGTTTTATTTAATATAGTGTACCTTTTAAAAAAAACACCTAAAAATACCAGTTGCTGGCATAGGCAAACCTTTGATTATTAGTGATTATTAGTGTTTTTATTTACCGCAAACCAGTGATTATTAGTGTTTTTATTTACCGCTTTCTTTTCTTTTTCCATTTTCTTTTGTTCTCTTTCTACTTTTCTTTTTATAATGCCTTCTGCTTTTTCTTCTTTTATTCGGATTTTCTCGCTCTCTTGAGCTTTCCACTCTGCTGATGTTAGTATAAAAGGCGTCTTTGTGGTATTTTTATCTCTTTTCTTTTAGGCGTTTTAGGTACTACCAAAATATCTTATAGTTTAATTGGAGTAATGTCTTCTTTAGCCAATGGTACTTTAATTTCTATAAGATTATTTTCATCTGCACCTATTTTGACATCAGCAGTTACTTTGATAGACTATTTTTGGGGAGTTGCATATAGGCTGTTTGATGATTTTTTTTCGGCTGGCAACCCTGTCAGCACGACGTAACTTTTCCGCTCCATAATTTTTATTGCAAATTGTCTTGTAATTACTATAAATCTTACAGATTAAATAATCCTGCAGCAAGTTCTAAGCAATTCTCAATATAATAGTATTACACACCACTTATTGCAGTGTACTTATGTTCAAAACACAAAAGTTAACCTCGCCCTGTTCGTTACTCGTGGTAGCAAAATGAAATGCAAAGTGTGTAAAACCGGCATCGGGCTGGGTGAAGTGTTGAAATGCGTAGCCTGCAGTGACAAATACCACTACAGGTGTCTTAACATAACCTCCGTGCAATTCCAAGGTAACCTAGCGGTGTATCAACGAGCATGGCGTTGTCAGACTTGTCAGAATGTCACACAGCGCAATACCTCGTCAAGCCCAGCTGCTGAGTCTTGCTCATTGCCTACGAATCCTGAGCCTAGCGACATCACTTTCGACCGCTTCGAGTCTCTTCTCAGCAGCAAACTCACGGATTTACGAGCGTCCATTGTCAGCGACATCATGATTAACATTCAAGTTGAGCTGAATAAGGCCATGGATATCGTAAAGCTTGAATTCACTGCGACAACTGACTTCCTGGCAGCAGGCCAGAAGGACTTAGAAATTGAGCTCACATCCGCTAAAAAGTCCATGAACAATCTGGAATCTGAATACTCCAAGCTGCGAACAGATCTGGCCAACTTGGGGCGCCGGTTTGAAACACTTGATAAAAGTTCCCGGAGCCGTAATATTGAGATCCAGTGTGTACCGGAAAAACGAACTGAGAACCTTGTACACCTGCTGAGGAAGATCTGCGAGTGGATAAATCATCTAATTGCTGACGCTGACATTCATGCTATCCGCCGAGTAGCCAAAAAGGATAACTCAGGTGACCGTCCACGGAACATACTTGTTACCCTGCCTTCTGAGCGTCATCGTGATGGCATGATCTCTGCATACAGGCGCTTCAACAAGGCCAACCCGGATGGAGTACTCAACTCGACACATCTGGAATTTGCTGGCAATAAGCAGGTCATTTATATCTCAGAGCATCTGTCTCCAGAATGCAAGGAGTTATATGCTGCAGTGCGTAAGATAAAGAAGGAGCGCGGTTACATGTATGCCTGGGCGAGATATGGCCGAGTGTATGTTAGGAAGGACGACACCTCTCCTCAGATTTGTATTCCGGATCTTGCAAGTCTCAAGATGGTAATTTGAGCTGGTACAATCTCTCTTTCTTTTTGGTTAAGCACAAATATGGGTTATCATCAGGAACACTTATGTTAGTATATTATCAAAATGTAAACAGAATAAGAAGCAAAACCTCTGATCTCTTACTCAGTGTTATTAATTGCAACTATGATTTAATATGTTTAACTGAAACTAATCTTAATTCTAGTGTTTACAATAGTGAACTATTTGATGAGAGATATATTGTGTTTCGTAGAGACCGTGAAAGTTCTTGCATAAGGAAGGCGGATGGCGGCGGAGTTCTGGTGGCTGTTGGTAGGGATATGAATATTTTTAGGCAGACTACTTGGGAGAGTTCAGTGGAGGATGTGTGGTTGTCTATATTACCTAACAAATCTGCTAATGCGGTCATTCATTTGTGCGTTTGCTACCTTCCTCCTGATCTCCCCACAAAAGACTTTAAATCTTTTTACAGCCATACTCAAACAATTTTACTTGCTACTAAATCTGGGGACAAGACACTAGTGATAGGGGATTTCAACACACCCTCCTCGTCTTGGTCTAAGTCTTCAAAGGACTCAACGATGATCATAACACCATCCGGAGACATCAAATCAACTTTACTGCTTGAAACGATGTCTCTATGCAACTTAAATCAGTTCAACCATATTTGTAACAAAAATAACCGCATACTTGATCTTGTTCTATCCACTTCTTCAGGCATTGAAGTTTGCAGTACTGATCCACTATCTAGAGTTGATCTGCATCACCCCCCTTTTAATATAAGTTTATCTTCTCAGTTTCTTAATTCAACTAAGCAGTGCCATCGGTCGCGTCCTAAAAGGTTCAATTATGATAAGTGTGACTACGATCAAATAAAAGCTGAATTGTCTTGTATAGATTGGCTGTCTTTGCTGAGTGGTACAAATGTTGATATTGCAGTTGATTGTTTCTATAAAGTTCTACAGGGGATAATTTCTAAATACACTCCGACTCCGAAATAATAAACGATGATTCAAATAAGTATCCTATATGGTCAATGCATTAGCATTGAAAAAATGTCTTCAAGAAAAAAACAAATATCATTACAAGTTTAGTAAGTATGGTAACCCTCGTGATTATGATACATTTTCTTTATTAAGAGCCAGAAGTAAAAAACTTATTGATCATTGTTACAATTCCTTTATTGCCTCTACTGAAGAATCTCTATGCGAAAACATAAAATCTTTTTGGAATTTTGTTAATGCAAAAAAAAGCAGCAATAGTCTCCCGCAAACTATGTTCTTTAACAATGCTTCAGCATCCGATACTAAAAACATATGTGAAGTATTCTCAAGTTTTTTCAGTTCAGTCTATGACGATTCACAATTTTTTCCTTCAGCTGATAATGATTATCCTATGCGAGCTAACAGTACTTTGTCTTACATTAATGTTACAAAAGATGATATTGTGTTAAAACTGAAAAGGCTGGATCCTGCCAAGGGAGCTGGCCCTGATAAAGTTCCTGCTCGATTTTTAAATATGTGTGCCTCTGAATTATCATATCCTTTATCTATAATATTTACAAAATCATTAGAGTCAGGTGTTTTTCCATTGCAATGGAAGTTGGCTCACATTGTGCCAATTCACAAGACTGGTGACAGATCGGTTTGTTCTAACTATAGGCCTATCAGTATATTATCATGTGTAGCAAAGTTTTTGAATCTATTATTTATGATCACATCTATAATCATATCAACCCCTACATTACTGAGAAGCAACATGGATTCGTTAGGAATAAATCAGTTATCAGCAATCTACTTGAATACAAAAACTTTCTCTGCTCTGCATTTACACGCAATAGCCATATTGATTCCATATATACAGATTTAAAAAAAGCTTTTGACAAAGTTAATCACTCACTACTTTGCATCAAACTTTCCAGTTATGGTATACATGGTTCACTGTTGAGATGGATACAATCCTATCTGGAACAGAGAAGTCAGCTGGTTGCAGTTAAGGGGGTCACATCCTCGCCAATAGGAGTTAAATCGGGTGTTCCGCAACAATCACAATCTGGGGCCACTATTCTTCATTGTATTCCTAAATGATCTAGTTGAAAAGCTAAACTCACCTTGCTTATTATACGCCGACGACCTGAAATTATTTAATTTCATTAATAGCCCTTTAGATTCAAATATTCTACAAACTGATCTTAATACTATTTACAATTGGTGTTCCACTAATCTCATGCATTTAAATGTTAAAAAATGCTTCGTTATTTCTTTTACTAATAAGCGCATTAAGATATGTAATGACTACAACTTAGGAGGTCAGATTTGCGCACGCTCAACTAACGTCAAAGATCTGGGCGTAATCTTCGATGAGAAACTGTCCTTCCGTGACCACATACAATATATAACTTCAAAATCGCTAAAGCTGCTAGGGTTTATCACTCGTTCTACAAAGGGTTTCAAAAATCCACACAGTTTTCTTATTCTCTTTAATAGCCTCATTAGGAGCACTTTAGAATATGGCTCTGTTGTTTGGTGTCCTTACTACATGGTTCACTCTCAAAGCATTGAAAAAATCCAAAAAAAAGCTCTTAAGATTTTCTGCTACCGCTGTGGTTATGGCCGTAATTTACCTCACTATGAGGATCGTCTAAAATTGTTCAATATGACCGCTTTATCAGTTAGACGCCAGCAACAAGATCTCGTTTACCTATAAAAATAATTCACTCGACGCTAAAGTCACCACATCTACTGTCATCTGTCAACTTCAATACCAGAATAAATACTCGCCATCCTGTCCCGTTCACATTGTATGTCTATAAAAATAACACTTCATATTATAATCCGATTGTTCACATGTGTCGTTTGTATAACACTGTCTCTACTCTTTGTTCTGACCTAGATATATACAATCTTAGTCTTCGACTTTATAAGATAAAATGTCTGCAATTATTGATCTCTAAAACTAAATACTAAGTATTATAAATATAATAAGTTATTGGATTTGTTCCAGATTCACTTACTTGATGTTTCAAGTGGGTGAGTCTGGAATTGGGCTAATGATAAAGTTTTAGTTCCAAAATGTAATAAGTACCTTTTAAATGGCTATTTTGTAGTTTCAAGTAGGTGGTAATGTCCTCTTTAGATTTTTTATAATGCTTGTCTCATTACTCTTAAATATGAGGACCACCGTAACTCGTTTTTCTATGTATTTTAATGTGCGTGTATACTTTGGGTGTCAATCTAGCTTAAAACTAGTATGCTCCAATATTGTTATTTTAAGATTGTTACCTGTTTTACATGCCTAATAAACAAAATAAATAAAATAGATTGCTGCTGACTGCTGGTGGACTCTTGGTAGATAGATGTTTGTTGAGCGAATTTTTGCTGTGTGGATGGTTCTTTAATGCTCGGTACGTCATCTTGCTGTAGGATCGAATTACGCTGTAAGGAAGTTTGGGATGTAGACGCCTTCTGGAAGGATACTTGCTCAATAGATTGTAGCTGGTTGAATGCTTTTTCAGTTGGTGATAGAAGGTTGCGTGGTTGATTTTTTAATAAATTCTAAAACACTCTTTATTAAATCTTCTTTTCTCTTCGAAAACCCTTTTCTGCTACTGATTTGTATCCAATCGACAAAAAGCAGTTCTTCCTCATCGGTTAAAATTGTGGACGGACCAGGCTTAGAGCCATGGTCAGGATGTTTTATTCTGAATTGTAAAGTAGACCTTGGAATGTTAAAGTGTTTTTGCAGCAAGTTTTTTGCTCATGCCCTTTGAAATTTCTTGGAGAGCTTTTTTCAAGTTTTCTTCCGTGTAAATCTTCCGTTTAAAATATTTTTCGGTAGTTTTTTTTCTAGTTTTCTTCTGACTAGTGTTCATTTTGCAAGTGGCTAAAAAGAAAATATTTTTATTGGCACCTTATTAACCAATGTTTGACACCCGTGCCAATGAATGGATTATATATAATTGGCAGTGGGCCAACATTTGGATTCGTGTATCCAAAACTTTAAAAAATTTGTTCCATGCAATTTAAATTTAATTTAGAGGGAAATAAGGTTTAATTTTTAGTAACAGTAAATTACTTTAAATACCCTTTTATTGGCATGGGGGCCAATAAAATGGGTAAACAGATTTAACACGGACCAAATGTTGGCACACCCCACAAAACTAAAAGTTGGCAGTTAAATTATGAAATAATGTTTAAAAAGGGTACTTAATATATTCATTAATTAGACAAAATGAAAATGTAGACGAAAAACATGAAAAATTAGCAAAAAATATTAAGATTCTGATAGCTCGTACCTTAGCAAAAAACGAATATTTTGTTTATTTTTGTAGCACAGGTCCCGGCTTGTCAAACAGATGTTTACTGCGCCGCCATATTGAATGAAATAAAAAATGTGTGTTGCCAGCACAGTAAAGAATAATACTACTATTTAATTTCTACCAATAATTTTATAGTATGGCCACAAATAATCTTATTTTCCTTATAAAACTGAAGCATGCCAATAAATTGGTAGAATGCCAATATTAGATGGGTTTGCCCTAAGTAAATCATTTATTTGCGTAAAACATGGTATACATTGATGTTAATATTATTACAGTAGCTCAACATGTTCATAATTGACTAAACTTACTGCTCCTCAAAGCTTTGTATCCATCTGCCAATCACCCTGTATATATAGTTACTCAGCAGTAAAAAATGGTTCGAATAAGCACTACAATTGAAACGCCATTGTGGCGCCATTCTGACTAATAATTAGCAGACTCGACACCCTGGTCACTCTCCTTGTTAAGTAAGTTGGTAAAGATGCCTCATAACCGAATAATGAAAACAAAATTTTTTATTAAGCTTTCGTGTATGACGCCATGTTGTAGCGGCCAAAATGGCGGCCGGGCGACGGATCGCCTCCCGCGTTTCCTCGCACGAAAACGACTTGCATAAATAATATCCGTACGCATCATATAAAATGTATATAGCATCTTTACCAACTTTTCGTTTAAACATACATGTAATTTACATAATAAACACAATTATTGTGTACTCTAAAAACATCTGAATAAAATATTTAAGTTAGGTACTTACTATTTTTATTTAAATCCTTTCCTATTGCTTTCCACACATTATCTTTGACCAAATTATTGCGGTAATTTGGATTGGATGTGTCGTAAAGAACTGGATGACCAGCTACAATGTTAATAAGTTTTTCTTCATCGTCATCCGAAAAAGTCGACATACGTGTGAAGTCTCTGCGGTTCGCGACACGACTGGAGCTGCAGTCTGCGATCGCTGTGCGCCGTGGGCCGCACGCTGCGCGTTGCGTCTGCAGGCAGCAGTGTTGCCGCGCTTAGAATCAATTTCATAGATGTTCATAGAAACAAGTGTTGTCGCTTGCAGTTTGCTGTTGCAGTTTGCGGTCTGCGGCCCGTCTCGGAATTGTACCTTTAAGGTTTTCTTGCAAACTTTCAGTTTGTGTTTAACTATGGTGTAATCAAACGTCGTTTGTTTTTTTTGACGTACCTGGAGGCCGTATGCTTCTTTTGGGTCGTCTGGCGGATATACACTTAGCTAGATAGCGTGATTGATCATTGTAGGTCATGGCATAAAACTCTTGGAATAATTTCAACTTTTCTTCGTAGTTTAACTTAGCACAGCCTTCATTACTGCATACTTTCAGTTCACATATGCGATTCTGCAATAAAATTTAAAAAAAACTTAATTAATTCTTATCTAATTTTAGTTAAAAAGAAATAAAAAAATGCTTAGACATTGATTTTGGAAGTTTGTATTGAATATACCCTTTTACGACTCACCTGTTCTGGTAGTTTTTTTGGTGGTTTCTCAACACCTTTCCGTAAGCTTTGCCACTATTTCTACACTTCTTCCTGACAGCATCTTTCCATTCATGAGGTCTCAGCTTTCGTTTTCTTCCTTTATTTAATTTTTTTAAGTCTCCCGGTAGAACTACAGCCGCACATAAAAGAGTAGAGAATCATTGAGGGCGTTGCAATCGAAGTAAGTGGCAACACTATTATACTATAGAAAACAGACAAAAGTATCAAGATACTTTAGCAGAAAAAAATAAAAACGAGAAATGTTATAAATATTTAATAATTACAAAATGCCACTTTTTCGCGACGATTATGTTAAGAGAAGAAATTAATACTTACGACAAAATAATTAATGTTTTTATTGACCAAACGTAATAACTCTATTCATCTTCAGAATGTAAGTCGAAATCTAAATACTCCACGCCGAGAAAATTTTCAAGATCACTAGGTTCCTCTGAGTCACTTTCATCGCTTCTTTCACTACCAACCCTTATCACCAATTCATCAATATTGTCATAAAGTACGCCTTCCCTGTCGTAGTATTCTTTCTCAATTTTTTTACGTGCTCACAGCTTTTCCTCTAATCTTCAGCAGTGATCCCTTCAAAAGCTTGCTCAGTGAGATCTTTAATATTTTTACCTCCTCCTACATTTAAAGAGGCAACAGCTTGTTTTGCTTGTCCCCATATAAGTTCAATAGGGTTTAAGTCGCAGCGGTAGGGTGGCAAACGTACAACCGTTCGGCCGTGTTCTCCTAACAATTCGTCTATTTCGTATATAGGAGTCGGTTTGTGTTTCTTGACAAGAGCTAGGTTTTCTAGTATCTGGATCGAATGGAATATTGTTTTCCAGCAGCCATAATTTGATTTCCGCCACTTTGCTGGCCGATGTGGGAGCTTTGTTTTTTGTCACTGAATGATAAGGAGCATTATCCATCACAATGATTGTTGGCTCCTTTAGATTAGGTATCAGCTTTTCAGTGACCCATTTGGTAAAATTGTGCCGGTTCATTTCCGAGTGGTAGTCCTCTTGCTTGTTTGTTCCGCTAAATGGGCATTCGGAACAAACCCCTTTTCATTTCCGGCGTGCACAATTATCCACCTTTTCCCTTTTGACATATCTGTTAAAACACCATATTGTATGAATAGATTATTTAAAAAAAAATCATGTAGCATGTCTAAAACCAGATTTCAAAGAAATAAAGTCTGGTGTTACGGGCGGACAGACAGGCACACACACACACACACACACAGATAGACCAACACAAATACACCAGTAAAATTTAGCGATACTGTAAACTGGGGTGAATAACAACATGTTTCAAGGTTTAATGCCATACATTTTTGCAAACCCCAGCTGAATCCTTCAAGTGATAACTTATAGATGCGAGTCTTGGACAGTTTTTTCGTTTCTAGTGACCCCAAAACGTTAAACTATTAGTTTTAATAAATTGTCCATTAAAAGATTGCGTGTTGTAATTCAGACTTTGACTGGGGTCACTAAAAACGAGATATGGGGTCATTAGCAACAGTTTCAAAAAGTATAGGATTTTTAAGAGTTAGCTTAACTATATAGGTACTACAAAAGTAAATAAAAAAACAGACATTAAATCTTTTTAAAAGATAGCAGAAAATAGGAACGTTAGAGATCACAATTTATTCTTAAAACTAGTATAAAAAAGGTGAATCTGCTCACTCTGAGCTTTCATCATCAACAGGCCCATAGCCAGATTTGATGGGATTAAAGTCCTCATCTGACACGCTGTCATCACTGTCTGCTTCTAAACAACGACGACATATAAATTCAATGGCCAAGACGTCATGTCCTGAACATTTGCGGCATATCAGGTTTTTGCACACATTGCATTTCAACCATTTTTCGGGCTGATTATTAATGCAATGGCAAACCCGACACATTGTTACATTTGAAGGACCTGCTTCATTTTCATGTCTTTCACCATTAACTTTCATGTCTAGAAAGCCCTCATTAAAGCCATACCTACCCTTTTTTTTATTCGGGGTTTAATAAAAAAGTATCAAGACCTCATGTTTTAATAACATTAGCTTCCAGACGATGACGTTATGTGACGTTTGACACTGAGTATTTTTCTAACCTCTTTAATAATAACACATACATTGTAAGCCATTCAATACATCAAAATAGTACATTGTCATAAGAAATCTAAGTAATGTATGTTAATTGTTAGAAATCAAGTAACTACTCACCGGTATAAAACGCCGTTCTTTCATAAACATCGCGTATATTGACTAACACTTCTCCGGCCTGATACTTTGCCAAGCATCGTAGATAAACGCTGTAAATCATCTGTCTGGCGCCGCTGCGAATGGTTTTATCCATTTTCACCTCGTGAACACACTCAACAATCCTCAAAACTCCAAAATTATGCAAATCCGATTTGTTTATTTAGGACTTAGCGCGAGTTTGACACACAGACCACTTTTTTTTGTTGCCAGGTTCAAATCTGTTTAGTTCCTAAAACATTAATCTCTACTCTTTTATGTGGGGCTGTACACCAACATCAACGATCGCTTTTTTTGCAAAAGGACCCTTTTTCCACTAACCAGTGCTGCCAACTCTAAAATTATATTTTTGTTCGAAATATGCCAAAAAAGTGCTAAAATTTTTGCCAAATAAAATGCCAAGAGAGAGGAGAGAAAGATATTTATTTAAAAAAACGTTTTACAACTAATTTTTAAAGTAATACTAATCTTAAGACAGAAATATAATACTTTCGTTTGTATCTTCTTCGATGTTTGCAGCCGCTTGAGCAGAAGATGTGGATTCATCCGATACATACGACTCATTAGTCCCTATCTTTCGTAGGATAGCGTTAGGGACCTCGTAGGAGTGACAACATTTATTAACCCTTTTAAGCCCAAATCTTACATGTAAAATAGCATTTAGGGTTGAAGTAGATTAACTATTTCTGAGTGTGGTTTTCACCAAGTTCATCATCATCAACCCATTATGTCCCCACCGAGGGGCACGGGTCTCTTCCCTGAGGAAGGTATAGGCCATTTACTCCACCACGGGGGCCAAGTCCGGATTGGTGGAGGCTTGTAGACTAGTGGCTCGTCTACTGTCAGAAGTTTATGCTATAGTGCTGCATTTAGTAAAAGATTTAGAGGGTATGCATTTCGAAATTTGAAAAATAAAAAAAAATTGTCATATAAGGGTTCTTTTAGCTTATTAAATTGTCGGACATTGAAAGAAGTAGAACCTTTAATTAGGCTTTAATAAGCTAAAAGAATTACACATTGGAAAATACAGTATATAAGCTACTCAAATATAAAATTTGATCCTTCTAGCATAATTGCAACCAGTGCCGACCGAGCTTCAAAGTTTAGTAAAAATTGTGTTTTGTTCTGATATTTCGGTCTGCTATAAAATCACTACAGATGCAAAAAATTGAGTGAATAAAAGTAAAAAAAAATTAGATGTTCTTTAATTAAAAACATAAAGTAATAACAATTAGTCAGCGTAACTTCTTTTTAGAGTAGTTTTTTTACAGTCCGGATACAATTGTCTATGTTCCTGGACACAGCGCAGCAAGAACTGTTTTTGTTCTTCTTCAGCCGTGATAAGTCCGTTAAAATCTTGCATTAATTTAACAGCCCTTTCAGCAGTATCATTTACAACTCTCAAACATCTTATTCTTCTTTAAGCTTCCAGAAAAGCAGCATTATCATTCCAAGAAGATGTATCATCTTCCTTTAGAAAACTGTCGTCGATCTGCAGTCGTGATAAAAATTGTTGGCTCTTTTCTCATACGAAACCATCCAGTGTTTTGTCTGAAAAGAAAAGAAAAATTAGTTAAATAACAAAAAAAAAAAATTTGCTAAAATTTGTGGTTTTGTCTCTGTTGAAATTGGCAATCATTTTCTTCTTAGTTTGGTTATCAACTTTTTCATCAAACAGTGATAGTATGACTGTCTCTTCACATAAATACCACAAGTGATGGCTAAACTTGCTTATAGAAGCTTTATAAATTGGTGCGTCAACTTTTTCGTACTCTTTTAACAACTTCAAGAAGTGCAAATCTTGGTTAGGTGCTTTGGTCACCACTGAGCATTCGAGCCAAGGTTTAACATACGACATCACGACAAATAAGCAAACATCTTGTAGAGCCTTTTTTTCCTTCGCAGTCATTCTGCATTGTGACTGAAGTAAACATATTTTTAAAGAATAGATCGCTCTCGCCATCCAGCGTGCCTGATGCATAGCTCCGAGGGGCCTTAGTTTTAATTTTTCCTATGTGTCTCCTCCCAAAAATATTACGCACAGTTCGACCAATTCGCTATAATCATCTCTTACAAAACCTTTGTCTAATTCTGCTTTATAAAATATTAACAAAGCTTGAATTTCTGTCTCGGCAACATGTTCTTTTACGAAATTAAGAGATGGGATGGGTGTACCAGTCCCAAACTAGGTACCAGTGGTTGACCACTCACATGTTCAATCGAATAAGTTAAGAAATGGCGGACACTTTTTAAGAATTCAATATTTTTTTTGTTGCCTAGACTGTTGCTAACCTTGCGAACATAAATTTTGCGAGAGTGAAAGAAAAATATCGCTACTCTGCTCTTTTTGACAGACCGGTGTCTCGTTCACTGCCTTCCGGCCGCCATTATAGTTAGACGTGCGCGACGACATGGTAAGTTAAATCTTTTTACATCACCTATTACGTATATTACTGTTATCATGTTGTATTATTTTGATATTTTTTTGTATATCCCTTCAGGCTATGAGCTATTATTTTGAATAAATGTGGGAATAAATAAAAACTATTTATTTTTACTTTGTCCCCCGTCTTTTATTTTTAAAAGAATTAACTTCTAAACACATAAATCGCCCGTCGTTCGTCTTTAGCAAGAAGCGAAAAACCTATATCTCTATCCTCCTCTATCTCATTCGACAGATCCATCCATCCCTCTCGCTCACACAATCAACACGTTCCTTTTCATACATCTTCTTAACGTTCCATTCATCATACATCCCACACTCGGCCCTCCTGCGCAAAAGGCTGCCCTCAGCCTCTCAACATTACATGGTTTTACAGTAGTCTTCATAGAAAGTACAGTAAATTTTCAAACAGTGTATACTCTTAATAAAATTGTAGTAATATTAACCTAAGTCTTAAATAATTACACACCCTTTCTTATATTATTTTGATGTACAGTGTGAAGTTATTTTATATTACAGTGCAATGTGTTGCAAGCAATCTTTAAGTTTAAATCACATCTTTAAATAAAATTGAACTCCTGTTAGTCTAATTAATTGATTAACTCCTACAACAATTTTAACAATTCAATGCAAACAACATCTTGAAATGGAGTATAAATCCAACTTAGTGTAACACATCTCGATTTCTTTTATTATTTGCACAATACAAAAATAAACCTATGAGTAACATACTTTTAAGTTTCATAGTTACAATAACAACACCTAACTAGTCATTCATTCATCATCTAACACAAACAAAACATGCAAAAATAACAAAAGATCCTCTTACTTACCTACTCTTAATGGTCTGGCCATGGCTTCATGTGGTCTGCCGAGCTAGAAGTACGTCCTGGACCCTCACTGCTGGGATCTAACTTCTCTAAATCATACCTGTCATTCCGCTTCACCTTTTTCACTACATAAGGGCCTAAATATTTGGGTTTTAACTTGAGACATACCCCAAATTGAGTCCTCTTAATCGCAGCCAAGTCTCCTTCCTTATATTTGTGGCTTTCCTTCCTTCCTTTATTGTAATTCCTCAGGTTCTCCTCCTGGATTTTCAAAATAGACGCCTTAGCAGCCAACCGTGAATCATCTCTCTCCTGCAAAAAGCATGCTCTGGTCTCGTCTGAGATTAAATTACATAGCTCTAGATCATCCTTGTTTCTCATTTTCGCTCCTATTAGTAGCTCATACGGCGTTGTGGCAATGCTGCGCTGATAAGAGGAATTGAGCGCTCTCTGCACTCGGCTGACATGCTTATACCAGGCTGCTGGTTCTGAAATACATAGCTTTGTTAATACTTCAATTAAAGTCCTATGGATCCTCTCCACCTGCCCATTTCCCCGTGGAATGCCAGTGGTAATTGTAAGATGCTGTATACTCTCACGTTCGCAGTAATCTTTGAAGTCTCCGCTTGTAAACGCTGTACCTCTGTCTGTGACATATCGCGTGGGATTGCCAAATGTCTGTTGTAGTATAAGCAACTTATCTATTGCCTCCTTGCTCGTCGTGCTCTTGCATGGGAACAACCATACAAACTTGGTGAAGGCATCCACAACAGTCAATATGTAATTATATTGTTTCCTTGTCTCGGACAGGGGTCCTATGTGGTCACAATGAAGTGTGTGCAAAGGTATAGCTTCTTTCTCGATGCAGTTCAACCATCCTTCTTGCTTTCCTGCTTTTCTAGTAGCCAACAAGCATGGGACGCAACTAACTATGAACTCTTCTATCTTCTTATCTAAGCCTCGTATGTAATAGTCTTTAGTGATCAAGTCCATCATTTTCCTCTTGGAAAAGTGACCTTTTTCATGAATTCTCTTAAGTATCTCTTGTTCCATGCTCCTTGGTATGACTAAAAGTTTCTGTGTACCTTTGTAAAGTAGTGTGCTGTCTAAATAGTAGTCCTCATACGGCTTTTCTTTCAAAATCGTTATTATGGCTTGCAATCCGTCGTCATTCGCCTGAGCCCGTCTTAGTTGATCATGGAGGTTACTCACCACAGCCACTATGCAGGGATTTCGGCTGAGTGCGTCTGCATGCTTCATTTTACTGCCAGATCTGTGTTCCACCTCGTAGTCATACTCGTCCAGCAATAGCACCCATCTAGCCACTCGTGTTGTCAGATCTTTTTTTTTCAAAGTCAGCTCGAATGCTTGGCAATCTGTAATAATTTTAAAATGGATCCCATAAAGGTAGTGTTTGAACTTTTTCACACCTTGAACTATAGCTAGAGCTTCTAGCTCGTAGCTAGTGTACCGGCTTTCAGCTTCCGTCGTCCTCTTGCTCATAAAGTACACCGGGTGGGGTCCATCATCATGCCATTGCATTAGAATTGCAGCATAAGCAACGCCTGATGCATCAGTGTGCAGTTCCGGTGGTAACCTGGGGTCAAAGATCTTCAGAACAGGGCTACTTACTAACCTACGCTTCAATGTTTCAAAAGATTGTCTCTGTTCGTCATCAAAAACAAAGACTGCGTCCTTCTTCAGCTGATCGGTTAATGGCTTTGCAATGACTGCATAGTTTTCTATATATTTTCGGAAATAGGAGGCAAGTCCTATAAAGCTGTGCAGCTGCTTAACATTCTTAGGCTCAGGGTATCTTACCACGGAGTCCATCTTCTCTGGCGAGGGTCTGACCTCACCGTCCTTGATGAGATGGCCCAAGTATTCAACTTCACGGCACATCAGTCGAGCTTTCTTCCAGTTGAACTTCAAACCATATTGGGAAGCTAAGTGCAGCACCTCTTCAAGTCTTTCCATGGCCTGATCGCTGTCTTTTGCTGGAATGAGAATGTCATCCACGAAAATTACAACCTTTCCCTGTGATATTAGCTCCCTAAAAATCATTGAAATAAATCTCATAAAATACTTCGGACAATTTGTCAATCCAAACGGCGCGCGTAGGAATTCATATTGCCCGTGATGTGTTACAAACGCTGTATATTTCACTGACTCTGGGCATACTTTCAAATGGAAAAACCCTTGTTTGAGGTCCAGTACACTGTACACTCGGGCACACTGTAACCTATCTATGATATCTTCAATTATGGGCAATGGGTATTCATCTTTAACCATCTTTTTGTTTATTAACCGATAATCTACACAGACTCTGATGTCTCCGTCCTTCTTTTTAACTAGAACCAAAGGGCTAGCGTACTCTGAGTAACTCACCTGGATAACGTTGTCCTCCAGCCACTCCGTTACTTGCCGTTCAACTACCTTTTGTTCCGCGAGTGAGAGACGTCTTGGCCGCTGGGCGACAGGAATGTCATCCTTCAACACGATTTTCAGTTGGATGGGAGCCTCCTTGACCTGTAACGGCTGGTAGCTCTCCACCATCTCTGTCAGCCGCTCCTTGTACTGGTTCTCGCCAATGTAATCTACAACGCTGTATATTTCACTGACTCTGGGCATACTTTCAAATGGAAAAACCCTTGTTTGAGGTCCAGTACACTGTACACTCGGGCACACTGTAACCTATCTATGATATCTTCAATTATGGGCAATGGGTATTCATCTTTAACCATCTTTTTGTTTATTAACCGATAATCTACACAGACTCTGATGTCTCCGTCCTTCTTTTTAACTAGAACCAAAGGGCTAGCGTACTCTGAGTAACTCACCTGGATAACGTTGTCCTCCAGCCACTCCGTTACTTGCCGTTCAACTACCTTTTGTTCCGCGAGTGAGAGACGTCTTGGCCGCTGGGCGACAGGAATGTCATCCTTCAACACGATTTTCAGTTGGATGGGAGCCTCCTTGACCTGTAACGGCTGGTAGCTCTCCACCATCTCTGTCAGCCGCTCCTTGTACTGGTTCTCGCCAATGTAATCTACAACATCACAAGACATACACTCCACTTGCTTCATCCACTCGTCATCTTTCGGTAATAGCCTAACACACCCGTCTTTCATAATTAGTAACACACTTTTTAGGAAGTCCTGTCCCACAATAACACTATAGGGTAAACTATTCTTCTCTACGACGTAAAACATTACGTTATTATAAATGTCACCACTAATTTTCACCGACAAGTTCACCTTTCCTAATGAAATAACCTGTAAACAACCGAGTCCCGATAACTTCACATTATTTCCTGCTTCAAAACTTGGTGAGCCGACTTTCTTATAGAGTTCGTCCGTCATGAGATTAACTTCGCTGCCAGTATCGATCAAACATTCAGAAGATATCGTCGTATTTCCACTGATCTCGATCTTCATCATTGGTTTGTTGTTTACGTTTCCGCCATCTTTGTTTCGCACTAAGTTCACGTCGCTGCCGCTCACGTCACTAGTGTTGCTACGTTGGTCGTCGTTCCGAATCGGTGGATTGTCGTGCTGGGGCTCCGTAGTGAACATCGCGCGCCTCGGTCCACTCTGAACTTGCTGCATACCTGGTTGACCTCGTCCAATCACATCATTGCTTCGCCGGTTGCCGCCTGGCTGTTGACATTGCGACGCAATATGCCCGAAATCGTTGCAGCGGAAGCATTTTAATCCCATCTGTTTGTAGGGGCAATCTGCTGACATGTGCCGGCTCTCTCCACAGCTGTAGCACAGTCGCGTAGCCGTCCTATTGCCTGGCGCAGGCGCAGCTGCCACAGTCATAGTAGGCACATAGTTGTTAGCCGGTCCTCGTCTTGCACTCGCAGTCTTTTGCTTGATAGTTTCATATATTTTCATCTTCTCCTTCAGTTCCCCGTACGTAGTTACACCATACAACATGATTTTATTAGTTTCTACGTCTTGTATTCCGTCGATTATGTATTTTATGGCTACATAGTCGGGCATCTTGCCGCGTTTTCCAAGCTCCTTCATTACCAGCAAGTAATCTAAACAAGTTTCACCCGCTTTTTTCTTTCTGCTACTCATCAGTTCATGGATCATTTTAGCGTCTATTGCATCAGGAAATTCTCTCATCAGAGCCGTCTTTAGATCTTCCCAAGTTTTGAAGGGTTTTTCTGACCGTAGCCACAAGGCTGCCGTGCCGATCAGGGATCGTCTGCCTATAATAAGTTGTTGCAGGGCCGTCCAGCCGAAGATTTCAGCATTCTCGTCCACCTCCTGGGCCCATCGAGCCGATGACTCTGTCTTGTCCTGCCCACTAAACTTGGGTATCAGCTCCTCAGTATAAAGCATGCTTGGTTTTGGCTTTCCATCTGAACCACTAGCTTCTGCGTCTTCACAGTCAGCTTGGCGGCTCGCTCGTCTTGAATTTGCGTCTTTTCCCATCGTAACCCACAAGAATTTTCCGTGTTCTCGTGGACGGCGTCAATGGCGTGGCGTACGAAATCCGTCTCAATCTCGTCGAAATCTTGATATTTTGTTAAGATTTTGATCCCGGACGAGCCCCCAACTTGTGGGAATAAATAAAAACTATTTATTTTTACTTTGTCCCCCGTCTTTTATTTTTAAAAGAATTAACTTCTAAACACATAAATCGCCCGTCGTTCGTCTTTAGCAAGAAGCGAAAAACCTATATCTCTATCCTCCTCTATCTCATTCGACAGATCCATCCATCCCTCTCGCTCACACAATCAACACGTTCCTTTTCATACATCTTCTTAACGTTCCATTCATCACACATCCCACATAAATAATGACATTCTCAAATATTTCTAAAGGTGGTTAACCACAGACGATAAAGAGATACTACGTATCCTACGTATCAGACGGAAATGACCCATACAACGATGAGCGCCGTACGAAAAAAAAAACTCACTAGAATAGAACATGACAGTTATTTTATTATTTTTTTTATCTGCGGTTTCGGCTTTGGCTAAGAAACGTAACTTACAGCCTAATTACATACTTTTTAGTATTAGCAATAGCAGATAACTTTAGGTTTAGGTTCCCCCAATATAACTTTAGGTAAAACAACAAGTTTACTTATTCAATTTTTTATTTCTTAATTTACTTTTAAATTTGTTTAATGCTTTCAATTGCATTGGAGGCAAATTTCTCCCTTCCAATCTCACAATATCTATACCCTTAAGTATTTTATTAATGATGTTGCACCAATTGAAAACCGACAATGTTATTGTGTAGCTTGCAAAATATTCTGTCACAGCATCTGCATGTTCTTCACAATTAAGGAAGTCAAATGAGATCTTGGATCGTGCACTTTTCTTTATGTGCTTAACAAGCGAACCTCTATGAGGGTCACATTCCAAGATGCCATTTGTCAGGTCAGTGAGAGCACCATAACATCTCACTGCTTGTTCAGAGGGGTAGGTCAACTTTTTTTCTTTCAGACATATTCTCTCATGGTGATCCATTTGTGTATGTCCTCATCCTCACTGGATGTTAAATTTGTTTTGCATCCTTCGCAATCAATTTTTGCTAAGATTTTTCTTATGACCTACCCCACTGTGTAAGCACGTGCGTGGATGTTCAAACCCTCACGTCTGATGGCTTCCTGGATATTTTCGGGGCGAAATTCGGGTATTTCCTCCATTTCTTGCATAGAGCATGTTGGATGATGTACAGAACTTGTGAGACGCTCCCCAGTTTTGCTGACATTGTCAATTGGTGCAAACAACATTTGCAGTTTCAGCAATTGATCACCAGATTCATTTTCACAATTAAGAGTTTCAGAATGAAACTTAATGAATCTGGTGATCAAAAGTGATCGAAAAGTTGAAGTAAAGCTGTGGCAGTTCGGGTTGTTATTTCTGTAGCTCTACGCCCGTACCTGACCGAAGAAGTTTTCGATGGGGTCAGAATTGAAATATCTTGGGCGCATAATTTTTATATTTTTCTCTTTGAGGAACTGCCAGAGCTTTTGGAAATTTTTAAGGGTTGATATCCAATTCCGTAGTGATGATGACTCTCGCCCTTTCTGGTCTAAAAATTGAATTCGTTCCAATTTTTTAATGGCCTCGTTCCAGAAGGCATGGTGGGGCGAAGATGACGTCACAGCTTTTCTCAAAGGTTTCTTGCACTTCTTATGGCTGAGGGTGGCTCCATTGACGCTGTCAAATAATTTGTCAAAAAATGACACAATTTCCGCTGTATTCATTGTTGTTGGACTTACATTCCTGCCTTCAACATAATGAGCAGAAACAAAATTTTAATACATATTTAGTACAGCAGGTGACTAGGGATCAAAGGCGCATATCTGTATATATAAAAAGGGAACCGTTACTGACTGATCTCAATCCGCGGTAGGCACGCTGGTGATTAAGCCCATACTCTCTCTGATTGAAAGCCTGTGCCCTGCAGTGGCACGAAAATAGGCTACATAAAAAAACAAGAGTCCTGGCATAAAAAAACAAGAGTCCTGCAGATGCAGATTAGATAATTAGGCTACCAATTTTTGAGTTAGCTACATTTGAGTAATATTTAACGAAAAATTATAATAAAACTTCTATTTCTTTTTCCTGTTTGTGCAATAAAGTGGTCTCGATCTAGCTATATTTTTTTATGCTGGAGGTCGTGTGTTCGATTCCCACTGACGGCCGCTATACATTTGTACAAATGGCCTAAGTCTGGGTGCATTTTCATGTTCGTGACGTCCTTCCCTGGTTACCATAGCATGGGGTGACCTAGTTTGGGACCAGGACCAGCGACTGTGTTGTGTGGAAGTTATTGTTATTACTGAGTTATATTATGAATTAAATGCAATTTCTTATAAATAAAATATGCAGCATAACATTATTTCTGATATGCACGTGACCCGTTTTAAGGTCGTCACATAGTCAATATCCTCTAGCTAGAGAAATTTCGCAGCTATACCTATATTCAAATTACGTTCAGTGCTTTTTACTCAAACGTGGGACAGCACATAATACCGGGACGCCAGCTGATTTAAGCTATTATGACTTTGACAATTAGTTCTAGTTCCATTCCTTTTGTTGCTTCTTTACTAAAGTAAAATGCAATCGGTTGCTGCCATTTAAAAATTGCCCCTCGTAGCATGAAGACCAAAGCGTGATCGGCAAAGTCTGAGCTTTTCTCATTTAAGTGGACGAATCCATCAATTTCATCAGAATTTTTGTTATAGGATAGCCCTTCATCTAGTGCTACCTCATCAAATATAGTCCATGGGCCAGCAAAGATATCGGTATAATTTAGGGGTACCGAATTTCCTTTTCACAGCAGTTAGATAGGTTTATTATGATGTTAAAAAAACATGATTGCCATCTCAAAATGGTAGCTAACAAAAATGGCCGCCAATCCAAGATGGCGGATATTGAGTTCTAAAACATCAACCATAACTCGATAAATATTCATCCGATTTCAATACTTTTTTCTTTAAACTAAAGCTCTTTAGTTGTGCTTGAAATTTTGTAATGTACATTTTATCGGTAAAGTCACCGGTTAATTAGTAATTAAATAAATATTGTTTCTTTTTTAAAATTTTTGTAATAATTTTTAAAATCATGTTTTTACAAAATATCTTGCGCATTAGAAAAATATTTAAATGAGGCAAAGTAGTGTATTAAATTGTGCGAACTGAGGACTCCATACTCAGTTCGTCACGCCCAAGGTTATATAATGTGGTGACCCATAAATTAAATTCGATTTCCAAATTAAATATTGTTTTATTACGTGTTCACAATAATGATACACAGATAGGAGTGTCGAGGAGGGGGCAGGAACATACATCGACGCCCGCGCCCCGCGCGTCTCAACCCGCGCACTGAATGTGCCGCGTCAATGAGATTCGCAATCGACATATGTTCCCACAGTAGTCCTCCCCTTTTTAAAAAAAATAATTTTAGAAACACAAAAAATATCATTGGTCTCTCATTTGGGACCTTTACCATAAACTTACTGTAGGTACCTACTTAGTCTAATTACATACACGATTGCTTACACTAGTACACAGTTTGTGCGGGCTGCATTTGCTGCGGCTGCACATTGTTGACTCGGATAGCCGTGGGAGGCGGCAGCGCCTCGACGGCCTTACGTAACCAGCTTCTGGCGCGACTTTTGCATTTCGCGCGTAGTGCATATATGAACCAAATAAATAGGACCAAGCCAACTGCTATGAGTCCTATGCCGACGTAGTTGTGTTTAGTTTCGACCTGCCCGGAGATCGACTGGACCTGAGCGATCGCAATGTTGCTGTTCTGGGACCGCTCGTCCTTGCTCTGTCCCATACCCATGGTGCACACAATACAAATTTTAAAACTGGAGTTTTGACTATATTACAATTTAATATCCCAGCGTTTCTGCTGAACGCTGAGTGAAACTGGTTACGTTCCGTCATCAATCGCTGTCTTAAATAATACACAATTAGCTCACATGACAAAGAGTAAAATGAAATCTCGCTAAATAAATCTTAATTTCAAAGTAGGTTTAGTCTAAAGTACTACTTAACTAGGTTGCAACCTAAGGTATAGCGCTATAAGTACATATTAATTTCGTCCGAGCTGACCTCGTTATCATTACTGATATTGCATCACGGTCGGCCGACCCGTATATACTATAACAGTAATGCAACTCGGCGCTAAGATGTATATTACTGGTTACAGTTAGATCGTTTGTATATAATTGACATAACATAATAATTAGCATTACTAAATAAACATACTATAATAAGGAGGACTTTGCTTCTTGTCTACAAGAATGCTTAAGTTCCCCTTTAGAAATCGACAAAAACATTACCATTAGTCAAAAGGAAAATATATTGACAATCCTAAATACACACTTATATTTATGATAGACCTGAATGACCAACCGTTCACGCAAGTAGTTGCGCTACTGTTTCTACAAGAGACTATGTGACATAGCGCGTCTTGTCAATCGTCAATTAAAAACCTAACAGGTGTCTTAACAGCCCTTCCGCTGCGTGTTGTCCGAGTTACCGGTGCAGGTGCGGGTGACGGTGCCGCAGATGGCGGTACCTGGTCTCCCACGTCCTTCGACGTACGTTTATTTTCGGTACCAGAACTAGGTGTAGAGTCGTCAATATCATTGTCTGTATCCGTATGAAGTAAAAACGCTGGTTTTAAACGATCAATGGATACGCGAGACTGCCTACCAGGGAGTTGTATTAAAAATACCTTTTCACCCCTTTCGATGACCTTGTAAGGTCCGTCGTAAGGTGGTTTTAATGACTTGCGAACCGTGTCATCCCTGAGAAAAACATCCGTACAGGTAAATAAACTTTCGTGCACAAAAATTGACCTATCCCGCCTATCTCTTTTAACCGCGGGCTTAAGGCTAGAAATATGATTTCTAATTTTCTCTACTACACTGTACGGATCAACGGGATCTTTATCTCGCGAAGTTTCATAAAACGCTCCCGGCAGTCTGAGCGTGCGCCCGAACGTCATTTCCGCTGCGCTTATGCCACTATCGCTCCTACCTGCGGCGCGTAAACCAAACATTACGCTGGGAAGTAAATCTATCCATGAGCGTCCATCCCCTAATTTTGCCATGAGCGCAGCCTTGATGGACCTATGAATCCGTTCTATGATGCCGTTCGACTGCGGTCTGTAAGGGGTAGTCCTAATCTTATCAACCCCTAACAACTTCATTAGTTCTGCAAATAACCTACTTTCAAATTGGCGTCCTTGATCGCTAGTTAGCCTTATCGGACAACCATAGCGAACAATCCAGCCCTCGTAAATAGTCTTAGCTACTATGTCGGCAGTTATTTCGGTTATTGGGAAGGCCTCTGGCCAACGCGTAAACCTATCTATTATTGTTAGGATATACCTATACCCATCTGAAGTTGTTGTTAACGGCCCTACGATGTCAACATGTATATGTTCGAAGGCGGCTGCGTCCGGGAACGTACCTAGGTCAGACACGGTATGTCGGTTGACCTTCGCCCTTTGACAATGAATACACGACTTAGCCCAGTTGCCCACGTCCTTGTTTATGTCGGGCCAAAAATATTTTTTACTAACCATCTTTCTAGTCGTTCGCACTCCGGGGTGGCTCAACGAGTGAATACTATCAAATATTTTCCTACGGAACTCTACAGGCAAATAAGGTCGAGCTTCCCGCGTGGACGTTTCGAAGAGTATAGGTTTCTTGCAAGTAGGTATTGTTATCAATTTAAATTGTACGTTGCTCGCGTTGTTGATATGTCCCGCTTGCGACATACGTAATACATACTCGTCCTTAGCTTGTGCGTCGGCTAATTCTGAGAAATCAATTGCTGTCGGACAGTCTATTGTTTCTACTCTAGACAGTGTGTCGGCGACCACATTGTCCTTGCCGCTAATATGACGTATGTCGGTGGTAAATTCGCTAATAAAGAGGAGTTGCCTTGCGCGTCTGGGGCTTTCTTTACTATCATCTCCTACTTTATTGAATACCGTACACAGGGGCTTATGGTCGGTATACAAAGTCAATTGGCGACCTTCAAACGACTTCCGGAAATGCCTAATTGATAAGTAAAGCGCAAGCAATTCACGGTCGTACGTACTGTATTTGGTTTGAGCCGCTGACAACTTTTTTGAGAAAAACCCTAAAGGCTCCCATGAGTTGTTTACCTTTTGTTGAAGGACACTTCCGACGGCAATGTCTGATGCGTCACACATCAAGGCCAGGACTGCGTCGGGCTTCGGGTGTGCGAGTGTAGCGGCCTGTTGAAGGCCTGCTTTACACTGCACAAATGCTTCTTCTGCCTTTGCCGTCCACTCGATCTTAGTTTTGTCCTTCTTTTTAGTATTTACTAAATACTTATCTAATTCGGCTTGTCTGACGGCTGCATCCGGAATGTGACTTCTGTAGAAGTTGAGCATTCCTAGGAACCTGCGGAGCTCCTCCACAGTTCCCGGCTTCGGGTAGTCGATTATGGCATGTACCTTATCCTCGAGCGGCTTAATACCTGCCGTCGAGACATGATACCCTAGAAACTCGACCTCGGGGCGTCCGAAACAGCACTTATCCAGATTAATGGTTATACCGTACTTCGTGAATCTCTCGAACACTGTAGCTAGATGCCGCTCATGCTGCTCGCAGTTGTCGCTAGCAATGATGACATCGTCGAGATAATTGAATAAAAAATCCAAACCTTGAAGTACGGAGTTGCTCATGAAGCGCTGGAAGGTCTGGGCTGCGTTCCGGAGACCAAAACTCATCCGGGGAAATTCAAATAAGCCAAAAGGGGTGATAATGCTAGTTTTCTCAATATCCTCCGGTGCTACGCTAATACAGTGGTAGGCGCGGTTTATATCTAATTTAGTAAATACCTTTTTCCCTGCCAGAATGTAGGTAAAGTCATGCAGTCTCGGAATGGGGTACCTATCGGGCTTAGTTATAGCATTAAGCATCCGGTAGTCTCCACAAGGTCGAATGTCGCCGTTCTTTTTGGCTACCACATGTAGCGGGCTAGCCCACGCACTTTTTGAAGGACGACAAATACCTAACTCTTGCATCACTTCAAATTCCTTCTTTACCTTTAAATACCTGTCTGGGGGAAGGGGTCTAGCACGCGCAAATACCGGTGGCCCTGTAGTTTCAATATAATGTAGCACATTATGCGGTGCCGTCTCTTTAAACGAAGGGGGCTTAGTTATTTCCGGGTACTCGGACAACAGTTTACGAAAGGGATGCTCCTCGGCAACCACAAAAATAGAAGGTTGGTTAGTACTTACGATTTCCGCCTTGACCTTGAGGTAAGTAGTCAGGTCTATCAACCTACGTTCACTTAAATCAACGAGCAGCTTATGTTGGGCTAAAAAATCAGCTCCTAAAATAGGCTGCTTGACATCCGCTACTACGAATTCCCAACGGTACGGTCTGCGTAACTTAAGGTCCAACACTAACATTTTAGTCCCGTACGTCTTGATTTCACTTCCATTCGCGGCGTAAAGTTTATATTTCGCGCACTCGTGACTGTAAAGTCTATTTTTCGGCGGCAAAATCGACACATCCGAGCCCATATCAACCAGAAATCTAAGTCCACTTTCCTTGTCCGTAACACATAAACGACGGCTAACCGATGTAGTGCAAACCTCCGTCGTAGATTGCACCATCGCCCTTAGTTTTCCGAACTCGACGCTTTCCACGCGCACGGTTGGTAGCAATTCCGTGCCCTCTCGCCGAATTTGAAGTGATAAGGGCAAAGCCAGTCGGGATTGTCCTTGGTGCGTCGCGGCGTCTCGCGTGAAGCACTCCTGGCGCGTGACCTTGATCTCCCAAAACTACGTTCTCGACGCTTTTCATTCGCGCGACGTGGCCTTGCTCGTTCCATGTTTGCCATTCTGGCAGTGAGCTTAGCTATCTGCTTTGAAAGGGCTGCGACTTCCTTTGAAGTGACCGGCGCAGCATTGCACAGTGATTTACTAGCAGAGCTTGACGGCTGTCTGACCTCGGAAACGTAGTTGTGACGTGTTGCCTCAGCAACGTTGTCGGCGATGATTGCCAATTTGTCAAGGTCGCTTGTTTCAGCTACCGCCAGCACTCCTCGTACACTCGTAGGGAGGCGACCTTGCCAAAGGATCCGCAGCGTTTCATCGGGGAAATTTTCACGAGCCAGGTCCCTCATTTTGTTCAGTAGCTGGCTAGGCTTCATTTCCCCGAGCTCCATTTCACCAATTAATTTTTCGACTTGCCGAATCCGGGTGTCTTCGAACAAGGACAGGAGCTTGGCCTTGAGCGCGGCGAATTTATTCGTAGCCGGTGGGCGGGATAAAAAATCCGTAAGCTGCATTATTACCTCTTTAGGCAGCTTCGCTACGACGAGGTCGAATCGCGCGTCGTCTCCCAATTTCTGCGGCGCGAGAATGGCCTCGATACGTATGAACCAAACTCGCGGCTGGTCCACCCAAAACTCCGGCAACCTTGACGATAGCGATATCGCCATTATATCGGGCTTGACGTCCATTGCTTGCGGTGACGGTGGTGGGGCTGATGCCGGCTGCGGCGGGGCCGCGTAACCCCCAAGAGCGGGCGGAGCCGCTGCAGGAAGTTGGCCTGGTGGTCCGCCTGGTTGGCCTTGTCCGGTGGCCATCCTCAAAACCTTGAGTCTTGCACCCTCTTGTAAAAATCTTGGATCACGTCGGGGTCACCACTGTGCGAACTGAGGACTCCATACTCAGTTCGTCACGCCCAAGGTTATATAATGTGGTGACCCATAAATTAAATTCGATTTCCAAATTAAATATTGTTTTATTACGTGTTCACAATAATGATACACAGATAGGAGTATCGAGGAGGGGGCAGGAACATACATCGACGCCCGCGCCCCGCGCGTCTCAACTCGCGCACTGAATGTGCCGCGTCAATGAGATTCGCAATCGACATGTGTTCCCACAAAATTATCTTTAATTTGATGTATAACATGTATGTGTTTGATGGCTGAAAAAACATGGAAATATGAATTTGGTTTTACTCCCGTTGAAATTCACCGTTGACTAAATAACTGCGTACAGATCAAAAAGTTTCAGACATAAGTTGTAGCGTGCGAAAATGATGTTTTATTAAATTTTCATAATTTTTATAAAAAAGGTGCTGTCGAAAAGTACTACATAACTGCTGAATACCGTGCATCGGGTCTTAAACACAGCCTATAATAGTACTCGAATTGATGTTGTGTTCGATACCTACAAAGACAAATCAATAAAATCGGCAGAACGTTGCAGTAGACGTTCAGAGGCAGGAATACATTTCATGAATATTAGAGGCGGGCATAAAATCATGAAATGGAGAAGCCTTCTACAAAGTGGTAACAGTAAAAATAAATTAACAATGTTTCTCGCCGAAAGCTGGCAAGAAGAAACTAAAAGGACAAAAATTGGTAACAAGACTTTATACGTTACTCACTCTAACAAGTGTATTAAAATAACTGGTAGTGGATTTCATGAAGTGGAAAAACTTTACGCGTATGATGCTACACATAAAGGATGCTGCTATGGAGTTTCCGAATGTGATATGTTTATCTGATGACACAGACGTGTTGGTTCTGGCTGTTTATATATCATCCAGCATCAACGCAGAGAGCGACCTGTATATAAAACGCGGATCTAGTGGACATTGCCAGGACTACACGCATGGACTGGTTGTGACACAGTAAGTGCGTTTTGTGGAAAAGGAAAGCTAAAAGCGTTGAAACTGTTAAAAGCCAATACAGAGCTAAATAGCTTGCTGTTTTCACGGCTTGGGGGTGAATTTTCACTTTCAAATTCTGACCACAATTTAATCCAAAAGTTTGCCTGTCAGTTATACTCAAGGAATACCAAAATAGAAAACATAAACGAACTAAGATACTACATGTTCCAAAGTCGACAGGGCCATATAGACTCAGCTCAACTTCCTCCATGTGAAGATTGCTTAAATCAACATTCAAAACGAGCTAATTATCAAGCAGCTATTTGGCAGAGATGTTTGGATAACTTTCTCGAAATAAAAAAATCCAGAGGATCATGGATGGATGATAGATAAAGACGGTAAGCTAAACATCTAGTGGATGACTGGAGCACCTGCACCTGAAGCAGTGTTAGAACTCATAAGTTGCTCTTGTTCAAATTCGTGTCAAATTCCATCGTGTACTTGTGTGATTAACAATTTAAAGTGCACAAGCACGTGTAGACTGTCGAACTGTGAAAATAGTACTGAACAAGAAGAACATATCGCAGATTTTAACTCTTACGAATCTCCAGACAGTGAAGATGACTTTTATTTTTTATTTCTTTGTTATACCGTTAAAGTAAAGGTACGTACGAATTCCGTAGCGCGCGACACTGTCGCAGCAGCAGGCATCACATAGCACTCTTTACAAAGAAGTGTCGTTGTGACGTCACCTCACTTCTTTATATGAAAGTGCTGTTACAAAGGTCACTTCTTTCCTTCTTTGTATGAAGTGCTGCATGACACTGTCGCGCGCCACGGAATCGTACCCTAAGTTTCCGTAATGCTAATTGATTGAAACAGTGTATTTGAAGCTTTTTGTTTTGTATGCAGTTATTTTTTAGTAAACGGTAGATTTCAACGGAAGTAAACACAAATTCATGTTTTTCATGTGGTTTCAGCCATGGGATCCATATATGTAATACATCAAATTAAAGATGATTTATTACATTACATCTTTTTCTTGAAGTTTTTTTTCTATTGTACTCGATGTTCTGTAAAAACTTGTTTAATAAAAATATTTAATAAAAGAATGACTTTTTTATATTTCTTTTTATTTCTAATTAATGGTTCACTTTATCGAAACAGTTTATATGACATCATTTTAAGCACACATGTAGAACTTTACTTTAAAAAAAAAATTAATGAAATCGGACGAATAATATACGATCAAATGAACTTCTCAAGTGAAGTTCGATCATTATTATATGAGTCGCTTCATTCGAAGATATAACAACAATACCAGTAGTACCCCAAACCTACAAGGCGACTTAGCACGATTTAAGAGATACTCAATTGAATAAATAAATTTATTCATTCGTTTCATTCATTCTTTCCCACCAACTGGCCCTTTTTGTTCCGAACCTCATACGTTTAGAGATCCATACAAAACTTTCAACAGTTATGGGATTATAGGGCGGGTGGGTTATTATATCTTCGAATGAAGCGACTCATATAATAATGATCGAACTTCACTTGAGAAGTTCATTTGATCGTATATTATATTTCGTCGCTTCATTCTCGATATAATAACAATACCAGTAGACTTTCAGAGATGAAAGTTTTGTGTTAAGAAAACAAATTCTATTTTCAAGGAAATATTTGTATTCTTTAATTAGAAGAAACGAAATTAACAATCATTAATCAAAAAATGCGTCTTCCACTTGCGAATACTTAATAACAAACAAACTAGAGATAAAATTAAACCTATATTTAAGTTTTTTTTGTATTTTTATGAAATTTAGGTCCTCTACTTCCATTTCTACATTAATTGTTAAAAAAATCTCTAAATACTGATTAATACCGATATTAATAGGTAATAAGAACTTCGATCTTCTCTCTGCATGTCACCTTGATAGCTGATAATACATTTTTAAAACAATAGAAACATATCGAGTGTCACATTTGATTTTTTTGATTTTGCAGTTTCAACAAGGAGTTCCGTCTAAGTACATTGTGTAACGAACGAACGATAAATACAAAAAACCAACAATAAATTATTTTTTTAATTTATTTATCATATATTATACTATAAGGTAGGTAGGCATATATTGTCACAAGTTTAGACTTCAATTTGCACAGCACTAATTGATCTAGGGGTGCCACGGGTCCGAATCAAAGTTCCCGTGGCACCCCCAGGGGTATCTTCTAGGGGTGCCACGGGTCCGGAGGGGATTGGTATACAGGTGATCTACTTTTTGTAACATTTTTGTAATAAAATCGTAAGATAAGATAAGAAGATAAGAATATTCTTTGTGTGCACACAAGAAACGAGACATAAAATATGAAAGTTACAATGAAAAAGTACAATAGGCGGCCTTATTGCTAACAGCAATTTCTTCCAGACAACCTTGTGACGGAAAGGTTTCCGAAGGAGAAAGGGAGACGGGTAGTTTTATATATATTACCTGCATATCCTTATAGGTATAAATTATTAAGTTGCAAAATAATTTGCCGGTGCGGTAAAGCTGACCCTGAATTTGGTAATAATATGGACACGTTTTTTATTTCCATCCATATCGCTTTCTAAGTATGGCACTGTTAAATATGATATTAGCTCATTACGTGCTGAATAAGGGCACTTTATTTCAATGATTGTTTCAGGGCCAAGTAGGCCATCTGGCGAGGCACCTAAATAGAGCCTTTCCTTATTAATGAATAAACCAAAAATATTTAAATGAGGCAAAGTAGTGTATTAAATTATCTTTAATTTGATGTATAACATGTATGTGTTTGATGGCTGAAAAAATATGGAAATATGAATTTGGTTTTACTCCCGTTGAAATTCACCGTTGACTAAATAACTGCGTACAGATCAAAAAGTTTCAGACATAAGTTGTAGCGTGCGAAAATGATGTTTTATTAAATTTTTATAAAAAAGGTGCTGTCGAAAAGTACTACATAACTGCTGAATACCGTGCATCGGGTCTTAAACACAGCCTATGATAGTACTCGAATTGATGTTGTGTTCGATACCTACAAAGACAAATCAATAAAATCGGCAGAACGTTGCAGTAGACGTTCAGAGGCAGGAATACATTTCATGAATATTAGAGGCGGGCATAAAATCATGAAATGGAGAAGTCTTCTACAAAGTGGTAACAGTAAAAATAAATTAACAATGTTTCTCGCCGAAAGCTGGCAAGTTTCTTCTTGAAGAAACTAAAAGGACAAAAATCGGTAACAAGACTTTATACGTTACTCACTCTAACAAGTGTATTAAAATAACTGGTAGTGGATTTCATGAAGTGGAAAAACTTTACGCGTATGATGCTACACATAAAGGATGCTGCTATGGAGTTGCCGAATGTGATATGTTTATCTGATGACACAGACGTGTTGGTTCTGGCTGTTTATATATCATCCAGCATCAACGCAGAGAGCGACCTGTATATAAAACGCGGATCTAGTGGACATTGCCAGGACTACACGCATGGACTGGTTGTGACACAGTAAGTGCGTTTTGTGGAAAAGGAAAGCTAAAAGCGTTGAAACTGTTAAAAGCCAATACAGAGCTAAATAGCTTGCTGTTTTCACGGCTTGGGGGTGAATTTACACTTTCAAATTCTGACCACAATTTAATCCAAAAGTTTGCCTGTCAGTTATACTCAAGGACCACCAAAATAGAAAACATAAACGAACTAAGATACTACATGTTCCAAAGTCGACAGGGCCATATAGACTCAGCTCAACTTCCTCCATGTGAAGATTGCTTAAATCAATATTCAAAACGAGCTAATTATCAAGCAGCTATTTGGCAGAGATGTTTGGATAACTTTCTCGAAATAAAAAATCCAGAGGATCATGGATGGATGATAGATGAAGACGGTAAGCTAAACATCAAGTGGATGACTGGAGCACCTGCACCTGAAGCAGTGTTAGAACTCATAAGTTGCTCTTGTTCAAATTCGTGTCAAATTCCATCGTGTACTTGTGTGATTAACAATTTAAAGTGCACAAGCACGTGTAGACTGTCGAACTGTGAAAATAGTACTGAACAAGAAGAACATATCGCAGATTTTAACTCTTACGAATCTCCAGACAGTGAAGATGACTTTTATTTTTTATTTCTTTGTTATACCGTTAAAGTAAAGGTACGTACGAATTCCGTAGCGCGCGACACTGTCGCAGCAGCAGGCATCACATAGCACTCTTTACAAAGAAGTGTCGTTGTGACGTCACCTCACTTCTTTATATGAAAGTGCTGTTACAAAGGTCACTTCTTTCCTTCTTTGTATGAAGTGCTGCATGACACTGTCGCGCGCCACGGAATCGTACCCTAAGTTTCCGTAATGCTAATTGATTGAAACAGTGTATTTGAAGCTTTTTGTTTTGTATGCAGTTATTTTTTAGTAAACGGTAGATTTCAACGGAAGTAAACACAAATTCATGTTTTTCATGTGGTTTCAGCCATGGGATCCATATATGTAATACATCAAATTAAAGATGATTTATTACATTACATCTTTTTCTTGAAGTTTTTTTTCTATTGTACTCGATGTTCTGTAAAAACTTGTTTAATAAAAATATTTAATAAAAGAATGACTTTTTTATATTTCTTTTTATTTCTAATTAATGGTTCACTTTATCGAAACAGTTTATATGACATCATTTTAAGCACACATGTAGAACTTTACTTTAAAAAAAAAATTAATGAAATCGGACGAATAATATACGATCAAATGAACTTCTCAAGTGAAGTTCGATCATTATTATATGAGTCGCTTCATTCGAAGATATAACAACAATACCAGTAGTACCCCAAACCTACAAGGCGACTTAGCACGATTTAAGAGATACTCAATTGAATAAATAAATTTATTCATTCGTTTCATTCATTCTTTCCCACCAACTGGCCCTTTTTGTTCCGAACCTCATACGTTTAGAGATCCATACAAAACTTTCAACAGTTATGGGATTATAGGGCGGGTGGGTTATTATATCTTCGAATGAAGCGACTCATATAATAATGATCGAACTTCACTTGAGAAGTTCATTTGATCGTATATTATATTTCGTCGCTTCATTCTCGATATAATAACAATACCAGTAGACTTTCAGAGATGAAAGTTTTGTGTTAAGAAAACAAATTCTATTTTCAAGGAAATATTTGTATTCTTTAATTAGAAGAAACGAAATTAACAATCATTAATCAAAAAATGCGTCTTCCACTTGCGAATACTTAATAACAAACAAACTAGAGATAAAATTAAACCTATATTTAAGTTTTTTTTGTATTTTTATGAAATTTAGGTCCTCTACTTCCATTTCTACATTAATTGTTAAAAAAATCTCTAAATACTGATTAATACCGATATTAATAGGTAATAAGAACTTCGATCTTCTCTCTGCATGTCACCTTGATAGCTGATAATACATTTTTAAAACAATAGAAACATATCGAGTGTCACATTTGATTTTTTTGATTTTGCAGTTTCAACAAGGAGTTCCGTCTAAGTACATTGTGTAACGAACGAACGATAAATACAAAAAACCAACAATAAATTATTTTTTTAATTTATTTATCATATATTATACTATAAGGTAGGTAGGCATATATTGTCACAAGTTTAGACTTCAATTTGCACAGCACTAATTGATCTAGGGGTGCCACGGGTCCGAATCAAAGTTCCCGTGGCACCCCCAGGGGTATCTTCTAGGGGTGCCACGGGTCCGGAGGGGATTGGTATACAGGTGATCTACTTTTTGTAACATTTTTGTAATAAAATCGTAAGATAAGATAAGAAGATAAGAATATTCTTTGTGTGCACACAAGAAACGAGACATAAAATATGAAAGTTACAATGAAAAAGTACAATAGGCGGCCTTATTGCTAACAGCAATTTCTTCCAGACAACCTTGTGACGGAAAGGTTTCCGAAGGAGAAAGGGAGACGGGTAGTTTTATATATATTACCTGCATATCCTTATAGGTATAAATTATTAAGTTGCAAAATAATTTGCCGGTGCGGTAAAGCTGACCCTGAATTTGGTAATAATATGGACACGTTTTTTATTTCCATCCATATCGCTTTCTAAGTATGGCACTGTTAAATATGATATTAGCTCATTACGTGCTGAATAAGGGCACTTTATTTCAATGATTGTTTCAGGGCCAAGTAGGCCATCTGGCGAGGCACCTAAATAGAGCCTTTCCTTATTAATGAATAAACCACACTGTCGCACTTCCAGGTCATACATTGATATGTATTTATTTAATGCAACTGATTCATTAATTACTCCATGAGTTGTTGGCCCTGAGGTAAAAGGTCGTTCATTTAATAATTGTTTGCTATAGTAGGGCTTTGATGTTTCCTTTAAATGGCAAATTGTATGCAGTTTACTGGCTGTTATTCTGTATTTTCTTTGTAAACCTCACTCAGGATTATCGGTCTGCCCTTGCGTTTTCTGTTCTATATTTGTAATAATGATGTCATCCACATCCAACAAGTGGAGATTACGGAGAAACTCATCTTCTGAATTTTGTGAGGTATACTGGTGGTCGGTAACTATTGCATATGGGTTCGCAGGTTCATACAATTGTTTAAGTGGCATTTTGGAATTAGGAAAGTTTAATACCGGGTTCCGGATCCGATAGTTGTAATTTTCTTTATTTAAGGTGTGTATTGGGTATGAAGAAAAGTTTTTATGTGACCTTTTGTTCGGTAATTTAGCTGCAACTATGGGCGAGTCTGTGAATGGCGCTTTTGGGGCATGAAATGTCTGCAACCTCTGAGTGCTTACTTGGTGTAGAAGAATTATTTTATCTTGGACCATGTGTTGTACTCCATAAAGAAGTACAGCCACATGCTTGCATTTTGCCTCCGTACCGCTGCCTACAGGGCATTCGCAATGGGATTCTTCTGGAGTTCCATTTATATTGATTTTTATGTCAACTTCATATTGGAGAGCCTTCATCGTCTTCTTGCATGACCCTTTCACAAACGTGAAGTCGGCATGAGTCGAAGCCCTGGCCACAAGAAGGAATCGCGACTCTTACAAGGCCTTTGCATCTTTATCGGCACTGCAAAAACAAAGTTATGTTTATTATGTTGAAATATGTTTGATTGAAGATACATAATAATAAAACTAGGGGGTGAACCCCCTGCGCGCTTCGCGCGCCAACCCCCAGCCGCTCCATTTTGGGTGATGGATTAGAGTGGAACAAAAAATCCTGTAATGGATTTGCGCAGTGGATTAGAGTGGAAGAGAGATACAGGCACAGGCGGGTGTAGCACGGCAGGCCCAATCTGGGCCTACTCCTACACAGGAAGTGACCATACCGCCCGAGCTCGCCGCCGCCGTCACGAGCAGTGCGCCTGCCGAGGCCACTAGCGCGCCCGCTGTGGCCACCAGCATGCCCGCACCGACTACCTCGATCCACCGAGCCGGCTCTGGACCCTACTCTCCTCGCAGCGCTAGGAGAATCCACCTCCGATACGCCTGAATTTGGACCGAGCGTCCATGATAGTCTAGCCAACATGTGGTGCCGCTTCTTAAGAAAGGACTGAGCAAGGAAAATAAGGAGAAACTCCTTAAAGAGTACTTAATCCCAAGCAATTGCAAGTTACTGCAAGCACCAAAATTAAATGCTGAGATTTCAGCCGCCGTGTCGGAGGTAGTCCGCGGCCGTGACAAGAAATATGTATCTGTATAACATCAGCTAGGCCAAGGAATGTCAGCTGTCAATCGATCAATGGATGGCATGCTCAAGACTGACAACAAAGTCGAAGCGCTCAAATACCTTAGCGAGATTTCGGACACATTCGTCAGATTCCTTTTTCGTCAGAATAAATGATAGGCTGTTTTTTTTCTGACTAAAACGGACTTTTGGTAAGATTCTGCTTTCGTCAGAATAAATTTTGGGCTGTTTTTTCCGACTAAAACGGACCTTTGGAAAGACTCCGCTTTCATCCGAATAAATTATAGACCGTTTTTTAACCGCCTTCAAAAAAGGAGGAGATTAGATTTAGGCAGGCCTTTTTTTATTCGTAGGGCAGTAGGGCCGCTAAGTATATTACATATATAAACTTTATAGTAGGACCACAGGTACAACACCAATGAGATGGGATTAAGTTCATATGAGAGTATGAGCAAAAAGGTTTAGTACGTATATGTTTATTGACATTGCTGGCCATTTAGTTATGTTATCCATTTTGAAGTATAATACTAACTAGAGTATATAATACGAATGTAAGTGTCATTTGCAAATTGTTGTTATCACAGTGAATTGGCATTATTATTTAATAAGGTTGGCCGGCAAAAACTTTTTGCAGATGGCGCTAGCATAGCTTTTACCTTGTCAAGTTTGTTTTGTTTCGGTGTCCGAGATTTTTTTGTGAAGCGTTTTTTTGATGGGCTAAGCGAACTCAACAAAAGGATGTATTCTACCTAGTGTGTGGATGAACTTAAGGCTGAACTTAAGAGACGGGGTGCCAGTTTACGTGGGAGAAAGGCAGACCTTGTTCAAAGCTATAACCTATAAACTGTTAAAAACATTTCTCCCGAGAATTAACTTTGTTACGCCTCTAGATTTTACTAAGATTCCATTAATTTCCCCCGTCCCCAACTCTAATAGCATTATTCAGATACTTCGGTTGGTGAGTACCCTAAAGTTAGTACCAGTACATCAATAAAACATGGCCTTCTTTTTAGACTGGAGCTGTACGACCAAAATTTTAATTTTAGTCATGTTGAAAATGAAGCTGAAGACCCGACAATGGAGCTCCCTGAGATGAGAACATATTGGGATATTAATAGTTGTGCTACATTACCACCTTTAACGCAAATGCATATAAGACAATATTTTTGTTTGTGAGTACTTACTGCATTTTATTATATTTTATTATACATATGTAAAGCTACAATGCGGTATACTCACTCACTGATTCATCCATACGTTTTCTCCGAAACGACAAAAACTAGACTTGACTCACTAACATAAAAAATGTTAACATCATTCTGTTAGTAGAAATAAATTAAATGAACTCACCAGCCAAGATGCCCATGTGTAATCCAACTTTCTTGCTTAAAACTTGTGTGGCAAATTTCACCTTCATTTTAGGAATTTTGTCTGGTATGCAGTGGACATCGGTTAATTTTTTTATCAATTTGATGCCTTTATATGTCACATTTTCTTCATTTAGCCTCATTATGTGATTCCATCTAGCCATTCGCTGCACACCATCCATGGTATACATTAGATTTTTGGTCAATAAATTATTTCGAATCCCTTTGATGAGATGTGGGACGTCATATAATGGTATTATTTCTTGATCTTCAATTTCGAATATGGCATTTCTTAGTTCTTGATTCTTCCTCAAGTATTTTGTGCGAGTCTCCTGTATCAAATGGTTAATAGCACTTACATTAGATGCTCCCTGATCACAGACCGTAGCTAATACATCAAATCCAACTGTATGTAATTTCTTTATGATCATTTTTATTTGCACCGCCAAATCAAATTTTTTTGTACTTCCTGTACAAAAAGTGTAGCAGATGGGTTGCTTATAGTTTCTACAAACTCCTCTGATCATAAAAACCAACACATGGTCTGCAATCTGCTTTTTTATATTGCATCCATCATCTGTAAAACCGATTATTTGGTCTTGTTTTTTATTGTAGTCAAAGTGTGGTGAGACTGCCATTTCGTCGAATATTAATGTACAAAGCCTCTCATCTGGATTCATTTTTTGGGCGCGTTTTTTAAGTTGGCGAAATAAATTTTCATTTATTCCAGGTTTCAGGTTAGCTCTGGAAACCATTCTACTTAGAGTAACTGGAGCTGGTAGAACAAAGATCTTTCTTAGTAATCTGTAGGCTCTAGTTCCACTTTTATAGAGTGACAACGCCATCACCTTTTCTTCCTGGGTAAATCTCCTTCCCATTTTATCTTTTTTGTATTCACGAAACTGCAATAGTGTGAATATTGCTGCCATAGTCGAGAAGTTTCGCAAGGCTCTTTGGAAAGTGCTATTTTGGGCCAAATTTTTTGCTTTTGCCAGTCATTCAAAAAATTTTTCTTTACTTTTTGCCAATTTTTTTATTTGCATCTGCAATGACCTGACGCTTTGTTGGGTGAAACATTCCTTAGGCTAGATATTTTTCAGATTTGAAAGCAATACTAAAGTTAAATACTGTGTTTGATAATACAATAAAATATAGTTCTTCAATTCAACTAAATTCAAATTATTTATTTCAATGCAAAGAATTTACATTCTGTTTGTTGAATGTCAATATACAATGTTACAATGTTAGCCGCTGCCTTCAGGTCGATCTGCAGTGGAGAAAAGGGCAGCAGGAAAAAAACTCCACTCTGACCATCTTTTCTTAAAGACACTTAAACCTAACTACACAATTTGTTGCCAATTCGAGAAGATTCTAAGATTGCCTTTAATAACCTTATGTGTCAAATAGCAGACCAAAAAGTGCGTTTGCATTGGATGGATTTTGACGAAATATTTACTGTCAATATTATTACCAAGGCATTTTGGAAACTGCGTATATTTGAGAAATTAAAAGGTGCTCAATTAAAATATGAAGGGGTCAGGGAAAAAACAGCTTTTGTCACCTAAGGAACAAAATAATATTACTAATTAAAAGATAAGCTCTTTTAAAATAGTGTCATTTATACCCAAATAAATAAGAAAAGATTTTTTTTTATTGGAAGGCTGTTTATTGTTAGCCTAATTTTTTTTAAGTTGTAATTAAAAAACCGGCCAAGTGCGAGTCGGACTCGCGCACCGAGGGTTCCGTACAAACCTGCAAGGTTTACAAAGTTCGTTCATTACGACAATCGAGTGATAACTATGGTATTTTTATTGCAAAATGAAATTCATAACATTACAATGGGGAAAGATGGAGGAGCATAAATTTAAGACAAAGATCTCTTTATCGTTTAAGTAATCCTTTATTTTATATTAACACATTGCTGTAACTACAATTATGTTTACAATCACAATTTTTTTGGTGGTATAACTACTTAAAATTTTAAGCTTTTCGGAATTTTTCTATTACCTGTGCTGTAAGCTATTGCTTCTTACCAAATTTCGAGATTCTATGTCAACGGGAAGTGGTCTTTAGGTTTTAATTCCCTTGCGTGTAGTTGCGTGTTTCAAAATATGCGGTATCAATGGTTGTACTTTTGCGTTTCGCGTTTTTGCGTTGACTTAGAATTTTTTTTTTTTTCACGGGTTAAAGGCAATTAGATCTAAGTATTTGATATGAATTTCAACTTGATAGCTCTACGCGTTCATGAGGAAAAAAGTAATAAGTTTATATTTATTAAAAAATATATATTTTGTAATGTAACCAAAAATTTAAGGTTTTCGGAATTTTTCCTTTATGTGTGCTATAAAACGTTGCTTCATGCCAAATTTCAAGATTCTAGGTCGACTGGAAGTACCCTTTAGGTTTTGATTCCCTTGCGAGTACTTGCGAGTTTCAAAATATGCAGCTTAAATTGCTGTTTCTTTTGATTGCGTTGACATAGAAGTTAGATTTTGTTACAGCTTAAAGGTATTATAGACTTGAGTATTTGGTATGAATTTCAATTTAATACCTCTACGCGTTTATGAGGAAATGGGTAGTAAGTTTAAAATTATTAAAAAAATATATATTATGTGATGTAACTAAAAATTTATGGTTTTCGTAATTTTTCCTTTATCTATGCTATAAGCCGTTGCTTCGTACCAAATTTCAAGATTCTGAGTTCACGGGAAGCACCCTGTAGGTTTTGATTCCCTTGCAAGTGTCGAAAATTTGCGGCATAAACGGCTGTATCTTTTGATTGCGTTGGCTTAGAAGTTTGATTTTTTCACAGCTTCAAGGGACAGTAGACCTGAGTAATTGATATAAATTTCAGCTTCATACCTCCACGCGTTCCTGAGAAAAAGGGTCTTGACAGACGGACGGACGGACGGACAGACGGACAACAAAGTGATCCTATAAGGGTTCCGTTTTTTCCTTTTGAGGTACGGAACCCTAAAAATTATGACTTACCCCCGGTTTCTTGCACACTAACGAGCCGTTAATCTACTGTTAACAGCTGTCAGTGGTTTTGCATGCACTCGTCAATTGACAGCTGTTAACAGTAGATTAACAGCGTATTAGTGTACGAGAAACCGGGGGTAAGTCAGAATAATTAGGTGAAAATCATCCTATGTCCACAATCATCAGCCCCTATACGTGGCCCTAACCTGCCCTCCCCTCTATACCATTATACTATTACAGTTAAAGTGCCTTGATATTTTCCCCTGATGTTTGTGGACATAGGATGATTTTCACCTGATTATTCTGACTTGCCCCCGTTTTCTCGTAAACTAATACGCTGTTAATCTACTGTCAAAAACATCAAGGCACTTTAACTGTAATAGTATAATGGTATAGGGAGGAGGGCAGGTTAGGGGTGGGTATAGGGACTAATCAAATGTAATTATTGTATTTAAAGGCTGCAAAGGGTCTTTATCAGACGTTTTTCGATCAAACACAGGCTTTATTATCAGAAATAACAAAAATAAAGCAGATGAACTGCGATCCGCCGGTTGATAGCCCAAACGGTCCTCACAGATTAACGCGGATATGAATTTCACTATTCTGTTCCTACCACAGATGTCTTAAACCGCGCACTGTGTTCCGTCTACACGCACGAGCGTTCCGCAATCGGTGCACAATATTTTGATAAAGACTGTATATCCAGGAATTTTGCTTTACTGGCCGGCAAAATGTCCTTTGCAACCTTGGTCAGGAAGAGTAAATTCTCCTGAATTAGTGATGTCTTTACAGGAAGATGAGTATAGCCGTTTTCTCTTTCATTATCATCATCAGTCATTTGACGCCCACTGCAGGACACAGGCCTCCTTCGTGGTTTTCATAACCATGAGGGGTTTTGCCATAATCGCCACGCTTGGCAGGCAGGTTGGCGATCGCAGTATGCAGTTGGAATCTCAGGAAGACGCTGCTGCCCAGTAATTGATTTCCTTAGTCGCCATCTACGACATCCACGGAAGGAAATGGAGTGACGCTATTCTTAATCCGGCGCCATACGGCGTCCGTCTTTGCATCCAGCATAACAGAGGAGTGTCCATTATAGGAATCTCTGTAGAAAATGAAACTGGGAAGTGTAATCACAGCTCTGATGATCACAAAGATCTTTATACTTTGGTGCCAAAAACTTGGTCCGAGATCGGACTAAAAAAAGATCAAAACATCAATAAATCGAAATGGTATATAGGTAGGTTTAGCCTTGACTCGGACACTACTTTTCTCCAATCATCTGGTGTTTAAAATGTAGCCTTCTGATTTATAAGTGCCATGTTTTTGTCACATTTTAGGTACGAATGACCTCGAATCGGAAATGCCATTTTTATCACATCCAAACGTTTGGCTGTGTGAACCACATAGTGTATAAATCTAAACATGCAATAGTTTTTATTTGCCCACCACATGAATCGCAGAATAGTACTAACTCTCTGACATCAACAATGAGTTTTGTAAAGATATAATGATGTAGGAAAGAACAAACTTCATCTGCTCCTTTTTTAGATAAGGTCTCATCGTAGCAGTAAAATCTGAATCTGAAGTACTGAAGCCTGAATATACGTAATAAAGAGAGACTGACAACACTACAGAGCAGGACGGCACTCATGCAAAAAAGCCACCTCTGCATGGCGCCAAAAATTTATAATAAAATTCCCAGCAGTATCAAATGCCTTTCGCCTATACCCTTTAAAAAGGGAACTAGGAAAGAAGAAAAAGAAGAAAAACATTTATTTCAACAGCAGAAACACACACATATATTAACAAGTTACAACATAAAATATTAAATTACAATATAAAAGGTAAAAAAAGAAAGAAAACAATAAAACACTTTACATTAACGTAAGTTGCGGTGTGTCCCTGTTGCTAATGAAAAAAAGTTGTTGCTAATTAAATAAAGTTAATGACTTACAAGGTTAATCAAAGATTATGATGCGATCACATTGTCAGTCACTTGCGGCGAGAAGTTGGGACAGGATGGGAAAGTCTCTACTGCTCAAGCAAATATGCCCTGAGCTTGCGCCCAAAGGCAAATCCACTAGGCGCTTCATGGACTGGAGGAGGAATATCATTCCAACACTAAGCTCCTTATTGACAAATGTTTTTATATATGGATGGACGATTATATGGACGATTTCTTCAATGAAAATCTCTGGACTACATTTATGTTATTTCTTGTGATTGCAGACATTGTATTTATTTTATTATTTTATTTGTGACTATTCCTAATTATTACATTTTTGACATTATTTGAAATACTATTTGAGCTTTGACATCCTAAAAAAGTGTATTAAACTGGCTGTGTGTAACGCTTCTGCATGGTAGTTTTAAAAATATTTTTGTACACCCAATGGGTATAACATAGAGGCACTTATAATAAATATAACACCTGTACTACCATTACCTATGTTAAACAAAATAAATGATTTGATTTGATTTGAAGAAGCCAGGACGTGAATGTTAAATGTATTGAAGGTGAGCTGTCCCTTATAGTAGGTCTCGTTTCTGGTTATGTTAGGCATGCTCAAATTCTTTTGATGGCAATAGCCTCTCTTTTCAAAGAAGATTGACAGTGAATCATGCTTTCTCTTTTTTGCGATAAAATGTCTCTGCTTTTATCTTGTGTACTTTATTTTCAGTTTTTAAATCATTTATCTTCTTCTCAATAACTGCCTTTTCTTCGCTGTTAGATACATTCTTCAAGTCTACTTCTAAGCCCTTCATTTGAGCCTTAAATTCATCGCAATTTCCGCATGTATCTGACCTCTGATCCCTGAGTGTACTAATGTGTGTGGCATCTTCAGTTCTTTTAAATTAGTTTTCGATTGCACTAAATCTTTAAAACCAGGATCAGGCGCGTGACAATGAGTGTCACTTATTTCTTTTATCAAGCGATGCATGCCGTTCCCTTCGGGTGACTCACTAATTATCGTACTATTACACTAATTTTGTTTTTTATTCACACAATACCAGTAATATTTTTCCTTAACTTGTTTATTGATTGCCATCACGTAACCGTTTAGAATCAAAATGTCTTTTCCTTTTTTTGATTTTGATACTTTATTTACGTAGTAATTTTTATGATAAGTCGTACAATTGAATAACGTTCATCACAAACAGAAACTATGTACTGACAACTTAATGCATTGCGATATAAACACAGACCACATTTTTTCAACTATACCCTCTTTCATACTCCTCGGGCCTCTATCGACACAGGTCGACATATAGCGCCCTCTGAGAAAAACGCTGTGAACTTCATATTTTTGGTCAGTTGATTATTGTTTTAGTCCCATTCAGTTCAGCAAAGATTTCAAAATCAGCATTTTTGAAATCGAGGTACGTTTTTTATCTGTAACCGAGAGTGTCATGTATTTCGTGTTAATAATGTACCCTAAGTATTCAGTGGTTTGGGATGGTGTGAGGCTGCTCTTTTCCTTATTAATGACGAAGCCGAGGCATTCTAATACTGTAATTGTTAATTTAAAATTTTGTAAACACTGTATAGGTATCTCCAATGCAATTTATATCATCAAGATAAATTGTAGATTTGTAACCTAAGTTACGAAGGTAGGCCATTACAGGTTTGAGTAATTTTGTGAAGGTTAAGGGGGCTGTAGACAGACCAAAGGGCATATAGTTAAATTCGTAGGTCAGATCATTGTAAATAAATCTTACATCTTATCTTCCATTGGAATTAGGTAATAGGCATCTTTCAGATCTATAGTGCACATATAGTTATCTTTTGAAATTATTTTACAAACTGTTCTAATGTCTTCTATTTTGAAATGTTCTGTGTTAATGAATTTATTTAAGGATTTTAGGTTTAGAATGAATCTAAATGTGTCATTTGGTTTGGGTACAGTAAAGATTCTTGACAAGAATTGACCTTTTACTGGATTGCATTTCTTGATCAAGAATTTTGTTTTCAGTCTCTGAAAAATTATTATTTCTAGGAATGCTTTCCTGAAAAGGCGTACTTAGAAAGGGAATTGTATAGCCTTGGATCCAAGAAAGGATAATGTCGTCATTAGTGAACTGTTTCCAACAGTTGTAGAATTGGCTCAAGCGACCAGGGATAGTAGTTACCTTTATGTTTGTTTTACATGCTTGTAAGGCATGGGCTGCTTGGCTCGTGGTCTCGCTTGAGGCCGCGTTGGAGGTGCTGGCTGTTGGAACCGGGTCCCCTGCTGCTGGTATCTGCCCCCCCCCCTTGTTTGTAGGGTCTCATCGGAGGTACACGAGGAGGGGCCCGGTAGTTTTCCTGTCGACGTGTCTTGTCAGTTAGGGGTATCGGGGTTTTTCGTACTGTCTTTAGTATAGCACTCGCCGACTTCTTGAGTGCACTAGCTGTTTTCACGGTTTCATTGAAATTTTTTCCAAATAGGAATTCGTCTCGTTTGGATTTTTCGATAGACCCCACCAGGTTCTTTTCTAAATTTGGGGTGATTAGCCTTCTGCGGATCTGCGTATCCTGGTGATGTAAGTACCAGAGAAGGCGTGCGGCATCGCTTAATGTTGATGTTATATTTATGGGGTCCAACTTGCCCACTTCGATATGAGAGCTGCTACGCAGAGGATTGAGTCACCATCAACCAGCGCCTTTATAATGGTGAAACAATATTTAGAGACCGGTCTGATCGACAGGCGTCATGACCCTCTCACTTACTGGTCGGAACATGCAAAGGTATTCCCTTATTTATATAAATTATCCCGAAAATACCTGTCAATCCCTGCCACCTCAGTGCCATCCGAAAACTTGTTTTCTAAAGCTGGGTAAATACCCTTAATGAATATTAAACGATCGGCGCAGTCGTTTATCTTCGGGAAAGGTGAACGAAATAATGTTTTTAAATGGTAATATTTAATTTTAGCAAGTTTTTCTTCTAGCGACTAAGCACTAAAAGTCGGAAAAGAATTATTGTTTTTTTTTTATTTGCATTACAAATTGTTGTAATGTAAAATAATATTATAAATGCACCCTGAAATATTGTTACATAATGTTGATATTTTTTTGTTTCACATGTCTTAGAGTCGAGTGGCATTTTGTTTTTGTAATTGTTAAAAAGGAAGAATAACTTTTTGTTTACTTTTTAAGTTAGATTTTTAGTTTTTATTCATAGAATAATAAATTTTCTGAAAACAACATTGCTTTTTAATTCCTATACTTTTTTTTATATGACATACTAACAAAGGAAAGTGCTTAGATTTTTAACAAAATATTTTACATCCATTCCATTTCAATGAAGTTGTAAAACACCAAATTAAACATTAATTTCAAACTGGAATAACATTATTTTAAAACGCCGCAAAATATGGGAAAATTCACTTGCGGTCCTTATGCATGCATATCAATTTGCAATAGTGGGTGTGGCACAAACAAACGAATGCCGAGCAAGAACGTTTTACCCAATGGACGCGACACAGTTGACGTTTTCGCCTATTCCCCGCGTGCCACTTACCGAGGCTAAATGAACTCTGTTCTAAATTCTTATTGTCAGTGTGACATCAGACTTTCGAGGAAAAACGTCAAGAAAAAAGTGAAAAAATATGACGAAGTGCGCAGTGTTGTTCTGTAAAAATTACAGCAGCAAAACAGCTAATGTTTCTTATCACCCGTAACTATGATTTTGTACTTATTAATGCGGTATTTCTTTAGTAAATTAATAGAAAGTGCAACATAAACAACATATAATACGCCGAAATTAAAAAGTTTCATGCTTCTGACAATATAATAGTATTGTGTATATAATAGTAATGTAAATTGAAATTGAAATTGAAAAAAGTTTATTCTGATACCACAACTTGATATTGTTCCAGCATTTGGTAGCTGCGTATCTAAAGCTCCCACGAAAAGCAACAGTTCTGTATGAAGGACAGATAATATAGCATGTTCTACGTTGACTATATGCAGACGAAAAAGACTCCGTGGACCACTTGAGTTTTTCATGCAAATATTTGGGGGAACCCGACTTGATCACCCCAAACAGTAAACAAGCAAGGTGATAATCACTTTGACATTCTGTAATTTATGGTACAATATCGTTCATTCACACCTCATTCCCTTCTTTATGGGTATTTTTTTCTTGGAATAGGGCTTGACACAGTCGATAAAATATTTCGATATTTCAATCGACTTTACACCAGGGACGTAGAACATTTTTTTTTCTATAGATCGGTGTCGACTCCGTTGTTGATCTAGCGGTATCACGACTGATTTCGAAGCCGGAGGTCGTGGGTTCCGTTTCCACTGGGGGCCGCCGTACATTTGTACACATCTCGTTAGTCTGGGTGTATTTCCATGTTTGTGATGTCCTTGCCTGGTAACCACAGCACAGGGTATCCTAGTTTGGGACCGGAACAAGTGATTGTGTTATGTGGAAGTTGTTGAATAATTAAAAACTAATAATATATGTAATATATATGAATCGCTCGTAGCCCCGGCTGCCTGAGTGATCTTAAACGATCATGAAGGTTAAGCAACACAGGGCGCGTTCAGTGCATGGATGGGTCGCCGTCTATGCCTAACGCTAGTGGCATTTTTCCGAGCGGTTCCGTGCTTCGCAAGGCACGTTAAGCTGTTGGTGCCGGCTGCCGTCGATAGATGGCAGTCGTTAAGCCAAGTCAGAGGCCTTAGGGCGGCTTGACAACTTCTGACAGTAGACGAGCCACTAGTCTACAAGCCTCCACCAATCCGGACTTGGCCCCCGTGGTGGAGTATGGCCTATACCTTCCTCAGGGAAGAGACCCGTGCCCCTCGGTGGGGACATAATGGGTTGATGATGATGAATATATGTAAGTATTTTATGACGATATTTTTTTTTTACTTTATTGTATGTATGTTATTGCATTTGATTTAATTCTGCTGTACTGCACCACGGCACGCACTCCGTAGTACAATTATAGGTTACCGTTGGTACTGACCTAAAATCAGCGCTGAGGGATCACTTCCTCAGCACAACGCTGAGTCAGCTGCCTTTTGTGGCAACTTAGGTACACCACAGGCTACATCTATAAACATGTTTTATTTATTCATGTTGTCTGTTGTGTATTTAGTTTTTTTTCTGTTGTTGTGCATATATGTTACTTATCTGCTTATTTTGTTTCTGTGATGTATCTTGTTGGTATAAGAAATGTCTTTCTTCTTCTTTTTAATATTTATTTCTTATTTATTTTGTAGATTTCCAGTAGATCCGTTAAGGAAAAGAAAGTGGGTGGAAGCGGTTCGTAGAAAACAAACATGGATTCCTACCAAACACCACAGAATTTGCAGCATTCATTTCGAATCAAAATTTTATAGCCAAACCGCAACAAAACAGAGAAAACTATACAAAAATGCTTTCCCAACACTGCAACTGCCAGAATGTGTAACTTTATTTTAATTCAATTCAATTCAATAACCAACTATCAGTAGTGAAAGTCTGCGATTGAGTCCCAATGCTACGTTAGAAGTTAAAATACCAAAGAAAAATATTTGTTAGACTATCATATCATGATTATTAGATAAAGTTGTTTATTTAGTAGTATCATTTTGTTGAGTTTGGACATTATCCATCAAATACTAAATCACTCGACTGGTGAATCGTTTCACTGCAGTATTGAACTGCAAATAAAATAAGATACATACTCGTATATGGGTTATTCAGATTTAACTGCACCTTGCTAAGATAATTAAATTTTCAGTCTTATGTGATGGAAAACGAACAGGAAGACGTGGAAATTTTTCAAGACAAAATGCCAGAGGAGATGAAAGCATCCACGCCAGCTCACGTAAATATTCTTTCTACTTATATACGTCTAAAATACGCCATCTTATTTAAAACTGCTGTTACGTCTGTTATGCTGCCTCAGACGCAAAATGTAAAAAAAAAATGTGATCATTTAAAAAAAATTATTAACCGTCATTTTCCTGTACTCCTTTAGGACAAGAAAAAGATGTCTTGAACTGGCTTGCTGGTCAAGATATATTTTAAGATAATTTTATTTTCACCTCACTAGCTCGTAAAAGCTCTGTTTATCATTCTAAATCTGCGTGGAAAATCGCACTTTATCCGCTAGCGTGGAAAGTGTTTTTAAAATTCGAATATTTTTATTCAATAAAGGTTTCGTACAATAAATTACATATATATAGAACCTCATTGGTTTCGTAATAGTTTATATTCTCTGCAGCCAGTCCATTGATGATTGAAATGCAAATACTTATTTCATGTCATGCGCTAGCCTCATTTAAAGAATCGCACTGGCCGGCAAGAAAATTTGATTAAAAAAAAAAAACTTTAAAATTTTCTTCTCTTTATTGAATTCACTTTACTTCCATTATTTTGGTTTGTTTTTTGATAAAATCGAAAGAAATCATAAAATTCTTTTAATTTTTGAAATAAATAAACAGTAATTTAATATTTATTAAAACTGTTTTTCTTGCACCTAACATTTTCCTCGCTTTAGTAAGGTGAAAAGTTGTGTGTTGCGCTCGGCAGCAAAGTTATTTAGCGTCTCGTACCTTTGAAACCATACAAGGTACTCGCGCCAAAAATTAACTTTGCAGCCTTGCATAACAAATAACTATTTCAGTCTCGTGAGACGGAAAATAAACCCGAAGACATAAAGACTGTACAACATACAATGCAAGAGGAGAAGAGAGCATGTACACCAGAAAACGTAAATATTCCTTCTCTTTACAACGCTGCTGTTACTTCTACATACTATCTCGCTCAGACATTCTAACGTTTTTAATTATTGTAGAAATGTTAGGTATACTTTTGAAAAATATGATAAAAAAGATTCCAGACATTAAGACGTGTACTCGTACATATGTACTTAGTTTTTGATAGAAAAAATGGCGTAAAAAGTCCACAATTTTTTGTTGATAGAAAAAATGGCGTAAGAAGTTCAGTTTTCGGCCAAGTTTCTTTAAAAAAAAAATTTTAAATAAAATGCTGAAATTTTCCACATTTTATTTTCTATTACATATGATTTTTAATTATTTATACTAATTTTTATTCAGTCATTAAAAATATAATAATGTGCAAGCAAGACGAATGACGATTACGCTATGCACTAAATCGTAAAACTTTGGTAACTAAATCTCTTGTTTTTTTCATATTACGCAAAACGACACGGTTAGTTACTGATTCAAAAACAGCGCTGCAGGCTTAATCATTTGCGTGATTCTGAGGTCACCTTGTAGCAATTTTCATACACTACAAGCTGTACGCCACCCTTTCTGTTCTCTATCTCTATTACTCTCTTCCGTTTCTATATAATCTGATTTCTGTGATTTGCTTGTGTCTGATTTCATTAACTTTTCTTGTGCTATATTGCTACAATTATTGCTTGGCTTCTTCCTCGTCTCTTCAGGTTACTGGCCCTCTTCGCGATCATAATCGTACTGCACTTACGGCGATGTTAGAAACACCTAGAAAACGACGTTTAAGGCAGAAAATACAAAGACAAAATAAAAAAATAAGGCAACTACAGGCTAAAAATTGTCGCTTGAAGAAAAAAGTAGAAAGTTTACAAGAAATATTAGACCACTTATCGGAGAAGTCCTTGACTACTGAAGACGACAAAATTTTACTCAAAATGATTGGCGGCAAAACTGAACATTTGCTAGCAAGGATGGAAAGTAATATTAATTCTGGAACGATTCCGCGAACACAATATTCACCAGAGCTCAGAACATTTGCATTGACCCTACATTTTTATTCTGCCAGAGCCTACAAATATGTTAGAAAAATGTTTAATACATGTTTGCCGGCGCCACGGACATTACAAAGATGGTACAGTACTATAGATGGAACACCTGGCTTTACTAGTGAATCTTTCAGGGCCATAAAAGAGAGTTGGGGATAAAAAAGTATACGGAGCCCTTATAATCGATGAAATGAAAATCATGGAGTCTGAAGAAGCACCCCCCAGCAATGGACGCACTTTTGGTTTTGAAGATTACGGTTTTATGATCGAATCAGACTGCAACAAACTCGCAACAGAGGTCTTAGTTTTTATGTTAGTTGCCCTTAATGAATCCTGGAAAGTGCCAATTGGTTACTTTGCCACTGCGGGCACTAATGCAGAACAAAAGTCGAGTTTGATACTGAATGTCCGCTTAGCTTCTCAGCTTTTCAGCGAAAGTATAGCGGATGCACTCGCATTCTGTGACGCGGAATTGCACATACTCAATTTCCGAGGCGTTCAAGCTACATCACATTTTCTAAAATTAATTAATGATCTTTTTGACATCCTGAATTCAAGAATTCACCAATATGGCTACAAACGAGCCTTAAACACAGAGAATTACGAATCAGCCTTCATGATGCTGGACCAAGCAACGCAGTTTTTAAAAACCTTAAAATATGATGGAGCCAGCTTAATGAAGTCGTTTCGTTTCACTGGGTTCTTGGGTTTTTGCGTTTGCGCAGAAAGTGCCAAAGGTCTTTTCAGAGATCTAATTCTCGATGGAAATGGCCATATGAAATATCTGCCACTTCATAAAGTATCCCAAGATTACATCGAAATATTTTTTGGTAACATAAGCAGTCATGGTGGCAACAATGATAACCCGACGGTGAGAATTTTTGAGTCGATATACAAAAAAAAATGTTAGTACATTTGGAACTAATTGATGTAGAATCAGGAAACTGTATTCCACTTGAAAAAAAATCTATATTAACGTGCTCTTCACGGTTACCTGTTGACAAAATAAATGACACCACAGCGAGAGCAAACAGTGACCGAGACCTCCTGGGAAGGTTGATTACACGTGTCACCAAGGACGACGAACATTCCCCTGAGGTAGACACGATGATTTCACCATTCGGTGAGAAAGTCGTTGAGTATATAGCTGGATTTGTTGTCCATAAACTCATAAAAAAAATTAAATGCGATATTTGTATATCTGCCCTCCTATCGAAAAATAATTATAACCAATCTAGTCTCATCACCCAAAAAGATCATGGCAAATTAATTTATCCTTCTGTAGATGCAATACAGATTTGCAAATGTGCAGAAACTGAAATAAGAAAAGGGGTTCAGAATAACAAATTGAAAAAAGAGTACAATACAGGCTCATTACTCCCCCGTGTTTGCGACTTAGTGCAAGGTCTTGAGCTATTCCAGGAAATAGATTTCCACAAAAACGAAAATGAAAACGTTAATCATTGAGAAGAGCTTGGCAGAGCGGTGGCCCAAGTTTATTTGGACACCCGAATTGCTTTCATAAGGAAGCAATCGATAAAAAAAAATTCGAAAAAGCATATTTACAAAAAGTTAATACATAACAAAAGTCAGTAAAATAAGTCTGTTTTGCCAAGATTCTGCGTAGCTCGTCATAATGTTATTAACTGTATGTACAACAATGTTCATCTCTTAATCCTGCTCCATACGTACAATGATGTGGTGCTACCTGCTTCTTCCCTGCAGTTGGCGTGGAGTTTTTATGCCACATTATTCTTCATTCTTCATCTGATAGTGAAAATGGCCTTTGATGAATGTCGACTCTCAACAAGAGACTTTTATACATTATTGACTTTACATATCCGATACCTTTAAATAAGCTTTTATATACATATATATATATAAACAGTCAATGAATACAGGCTGATTGATTGATTGACTCGTAACATAAAAACTGTCAGAGCAGATTAAAATTGATTGTATTGTAGATTGTACATTCGCGTTCATTTCCAGCAAATCCAGCTATATACTCAGTTATTACTTGAGCTTGATAATTTCTGTTATTACTTGAGCCGCAGCTATGGTTGTAGATATGTCAAACATTGACAATTTATAAATATGTGATCTTTTTAGAAAAAACTGTTATTGCTTGAGCCGCAGATATTTATTTTGTTGTTAAAATTGTCTCTGTAAATAAGTACATCATTTCAGAATTTATGTTACTGCAAGAGCCGCAGATATTTTTATAGTTCTTAAATTTTGTGTATTTGTAAATATATAACTAATTTTCTAATTTCTGTCATAAATTTTTGATAATTAGAGCAGCAGATACAATTTTTGTTGCTGTAATTTGCATAGCTAACTATAACTTATGCTATTTGCATATAACTTATGTCGCTAATAGCTTTCGTTGACACCAGATTCTTCGAAATAATTCGAGTACTTTTGTCATTTGTAAAAATAAAAAATAAAAAACTAGAAATAGCAGCTCTATATTGCTTGCATTCACAAACGGCAAGTAATAATTAGTTGTACTAAATGGAAATAAGACTGTTCTTACAGAAATAAATAATCATAACCCTTAATTGGACTGTAGGATTATACATCCCACATGATTTTTTGACTATTTAAATCGTCACAAGTTATCCATTTCCCACAATCTGTCAATGTTTCGGATCTTCATTATGTAGTCTATGGTAAAAAAAAATTGCTTGGAATGGAACGTTCATTCCCTGGTCTGTGCTCAACTGTTGAACTATTGGAGCCTCCAGAGATACTGATGTCTTTCCTGAGAAACTGAGACTGGATGTGACGTAAATATGGATGGGACCACGGTTTTTTTCAATTTCCTTTTTTTCGCATCTAAAAACAAAAACTTACAGATTGGATTCTAAAGATTTTTCGAAAGTAGATTTTGCTTAAGTGCCACCATAGTAGGCGTAGCTGTATCTAAGTACATTAATGTTAAAACTCACTCGTGTCTTGATCTTGAGTGAAATCATCTGGCTTAAAATGGGCTTGGCATATTCGAGAGTACTTTCCCAATGATATTCCAATTTTTTTATTGTGTTTGATCCCTTCAATCCATTCTGCTCTTTTCGTTTCATCTGGTGGAAAAGTCAACGTGCCTATATTTTCACAAAATGCTATAATACACGTCTTGGCTATTTTCAAAGTATTTTTACGACTTGATCTCACCAATCAACTTGAAGTTTTTCAACTTCCTTCACTTCCCACCAAAGTTTTATTAAAACTTCATAATCTGTGGGAAAAGCATTATTTGACAGCCGTATTTTAGCGCCATCTATGTAAAATTTTAAAATCGGCTTTTAACTGTCAGTTGAAAGCGGCTCATTGAGATTTATAATGCCGTCGCAAAGTCTTTTGACAAAGAAACCATACCGTGGAAGACAAATTTGGTTGGGTTTGCATCGGATGGTGCAAACAATTTAATGGGCACAACACATTCAGTGAGCACTCTACTTAAAGGTGAGATACCCAACATATTTATAATGAAGTGCATTTGTCACTCCTTCACCCCCTGTGCCTCCTATGCATGTGTTCAATTCCCACAGATGGCGTAAGATTTAGTGAAAGATGTGTATAATTATGTCCATTGTAGCCCTAAGAGGATTGGGGAATCGAAAAATTTCCAAACCTTATTGCAAATAAAGCCTCATAAAATTCTCCACCCAAGCCAGACAAGACGACTATTACTAAATGCAGCTGTGAGCAGGATACTGTAACAGTATGAAGCCCTTAAGCTTTTTTTTATAGATGCAGTGTCACATGAGGGATCTTCAGCAAGTGCAAGAAATATACTTACCAATCTGAACAATCCATACATCAAGCTGTACTTGCTGTTTCTAGATTTTATATTGCCCTATTTTAATAACCTGAACAAGTTGATGCAGTCAGAAAGTTTGCAAATTCACAACCTGAGAAAAAAGTTGATTGGACTTTTAGGAACAATATTGGAGTTTTATATGAAGCCCAGTTATTTATCTACAACAGAGATTGAGTCAGTGAATTATAGAAATCCAAGTAATTTTCTGGAGCTTGAATATATATATATATATATATATGGGAGCAAAGTAGCAGCTTTAATTAACCAGTATCCAGAAAATGATGTAAAAGCATTTAAACTGAAAATATTATACAGGTTATGTAAATTCGCCACTGTGTCGGTAAGATATCGAATCTGTTCTTTCTTCTTCGATCCTTTTTCCGTACGACATTTTCTTTTTCCAGCAGTGCACCTGCTTACATCATCGCGTAAAAAGAAACTTTGTAGTTCTACGCAGATTTTATCATTTCTCGAAATAATTTTACGTTTCCTTAGATTTCCCTTCAGTCCGAGTAATTTTGTCACGTAAGTTTTCTTTCTTGTACATACTAGATTTTCGTTTTCGGCTATACTTTTTAAAGCTCTTTGTTGATTCTCAGTCTTGCACTGCTTATACGACTGCCTAAGAGAAATTTCTAATACCTCTTCTCCGGCTTGGTATTTTTTATTAGCTTTATTTAGTCTGTACAACCTCTTTTTTGTTGTTTGTAACGAAGTTTTTAGTATTTGGATTCTCCTTAGAGCTCTTGTAAGTGTTTTTGCCAATGCGGTCAACTTCTTTTGTTTATTTTTTTTACAACCCGTGTCTGTCTTTTCCGTGGTTTGAACTTTTTCGTTCGTTGAACTCTTCTTGGCTTTCTTTTGTTTACGTTTTTGTGTTCTCCATTTTTCTCTTTGCTTTTCTTTTTCTGCTTCTGATAGCTCTGATATTTTTTATCTTAGCTTTTACGATTGCTGCATGTTTCTTTTTATGTTCTTTAAACTTGTCAACATCTTGTTTTAGTTTTTCTCTATGTCGTTTCACTCGCTCAGCTGACGTTAAAGGGGTTAAGACCTAAAATAATTATTTCCATTAGTTTAAACACCTATCAACCTTCCCAACCGACAAACAATAGCACTAACTAGCAATCCTACATCCACGTTTAGTTTTGATAGCAAAATATTGAGCAGTACCTGAGCAGGAAATGTTTCAAAGCCCACTCGTGAGTGTTGCCGCGTAACCCACAAAAAACCCTACTTTCCATATGTAATTTTTAACAATCGCGTGAAAATCTTTCTAAAAATATTTGTTACCAAAAAACGTTTTTTTAGCTTGTATATTATTTTGTGTTTAGAAGTGTTTTGTTATAGAAACTTAATAGTCTGCAAAGTCAGTGCTATTTCCTTCACGAAGAGCTGATCCTGGCTGCAGCAGGTGACCTTCCCTAAATGCACGCACTTGAACGCAGCTTTAGCGTTCCACTGTGTAATGTTTTGTTCCATTGACTAACATTTTTCAATCATTTGTCAGGGGAATGTAACGAATTGCCGGCGACGAAAATGTAAATATTATAATTTCTTTAATTTAAGACCTTTTCAATAAAACTGCTACATTTAGTGAAAGTATTGATTAATTGATAAAATTTGATGGATCGAAACCTTTAAATCTGACTAACTTACCTAAAAATCAGCCGTTTCTCAGTGGATAACCTTTTTGCACCACATAAGAACATTTGATGACTAATGGCCGAAAGGACGTCTGTCAACTTTTTAAACATGGTGGCCACTCTGTGGCGTCATAATGTTGCCTGCAGCAAAATAAAACGTCTGCGATGCAAGTAATTTTCAATTTTAGTTTTAAAAATAAGTTAGTCAGTGGAAAGTTCCACCGAGGGCAAATTTTAAGTCTTGGATTTAATAAATGATTAAAAATGTGTCGTTAATCGATAAAATAACTCCATTCGACTAACCAAACATACTTTTCTTAGGCTTTCTTGGGATAGGTCGTACATAGACTTGCGTCCAAAGGTTAAATTGTTACTTCAAGTTGAATGTTATAAAATGAAGAGAGGACAAGGTAAAAAATCATGGTTGATGATTTTAAATAAACGATAATTTAATGAAATACTGGTAAATAGCAAAAATAAATATAGTTGAAGTATAGCTTGGCATGTAATTAATCTACGAAACATGAACAATTTCGTGTTGAGAATTATATGTGTGCAAGTAATTTTTACTTTAGTGTGTTGGACGAAGCAAAAACCTTAGGTACACTTTTAAAAAAATCCGCCCACTAATTGAAAACCTTAAGGTGGGTACAGACTGGTGAAACGTAACATGAAATGTATAATTCTGCCTTTCATTGCATGTTCGCTGCAAGTGTGGACGCATAGCGCGCTCTTAACGCGCATTCACTACGAACCTCCCGCGTTCGTCTGTTTCCGCCATTCTGCCGCGATCACGGCCCTTCGATACACGTTTTTTTCGTGCGCGTCACTTACAAAACCGGTAGATCACACGAAGCATGGAGTCCGAAGACCACGTTCTTGCTATGACGATTATCAGTACTTCATTATTAATAATACATCAACACATGAAAACACGCCGAAGACCCCGACGTTGGTGGCGGACAGAATTGTATAAACGGAGAGAAGGTAGAGAACTGCGTACTGATATGAATTTTCAGCACATAAGTGGACAATACAAAAATTTTACAAGGATGACGCCAACAGACTTTGAAAATTTACTCGAGATGATCGGACCAAGAATTAGTCGAAACCATACAAATTTAAGAGCTCCAATTTCAATCCAAGATAGGCTAGCAATAACACTTCGATTTAGGTTCCGGGGACTCTTACACAAGTCTGCAGTATACGTTTAGAGTATCGAAACAATCCATAAGTGCTATTGTACCTGAAGTGTGCGCCGCAATAATGGAGGAATTAAAAGAATACATTAAGGTTCGTATTATGAAAATGTTTATTTATGTTTAGAAGTGTCTTTATTTATCACATTAAATCATTAAAGTCATCCATAGAAGACGTGTAAGACTCTAGACCGACAAGGGCGGCTGGTTGGTTGGATAGTCAGTAGTATCTTCATTTCTTGCCGTAGTATAGCCATAGGGTCCCGCTTCGTTTGTGCCCGATGGTGGTCCGGCCGATGTTGAGGGACGATTAGAATATCCGGTCAGATCCACACAGTTCTGTCTTGCCCTGGATAAATAATCATCTTGGTGTGAACCATATGCATGGTAATCGTAATATCCCCTGTCAGCTTTCATAATTATTTCAAAAATTGCATGTTCCACCGAAGTCCTAGTTTGTGGAGAATAACTAGTCATTTTAGCCCCTATAAAGGAAGCGAAACTTTTCGTTGTATCAGGAATACCTATCGAATTGCCCAATTTATTGGCTGTTGTTTTCAGTATTCCCATCACATCTGAGAGCACATTGTCATCCCTCCTGGTTTGTTTAGCGCTCTTTGGAGTACATTCATTTGGTGGTACTGGAGGGGTGAACACATTTTGGTCGGCAGTGTTTTCCAAGTCCGAGCGATGAAGTGACTCCTAAAAATTAATTAATTGTTTTCTTTTTAGGTACCAACGACAGCCGAAGCCTGGTTGAAGATAAGCAAGGAGTTTGAAGACCGGTGGAACTTTCCACACTGTTCAGGGGCATTAGACGGAAAGCACGTTATACTTGAAGCACCTATCAAAAGCGGAACCGAGTTCTATAATTATAAACAAAATTTTAGCATCGTTTTGTTTGCTCTAGTTGATGCAGATTATAATTTTCTATTCGTAGACGTGGGATGCCAAGGGAGAATTTCAGATGGCGGAGTTTTCAAAGATACCACATTCTATGATATGATAGAGAATCACACAATAAACCTGCCATCGCCGCGTCCACTCCCCGATAGAAATATTTCCATCCCATATTTTTTTGTAGGCGATAGTGCCTTTGCTTTAAGTGAAAACTTGATGAAACCATATGGTGGGACACATCCAAAGGGTTCATCGAAGAGAATATTTAATTACCGATTAAGTAGAGCTAGACGGATTGTTGAGAACGTATTTGGAATTATATCGTCTGTGTTCAGAGTTTTAAGAAAACCAATGCTTTTACAGCCTGATAATGCTGAATTGGTAGTTATGGCAATCGTTCTTCTACATAATTATTTGAAACTTCATTCTAGAAACGTGTTCATAACTCCAGGATTAGTTGATCAGGAGGAAGAAGGAATTTTAAATGAAGGTTCATGGAGGCGAAATAATGACGACATGACATCATTACTGCCCATAAGAAATATTCCCAGACGATCACCTGCACATCTAAATGCTATCAGAGATGAATTGGCTGATTATTTTACGAAAGAAGGAAAGGTTTCTTGGCAAGACAGATGTTCATAGAATAATCATCATCATCAACCCATTATGTCCCCACCGAGGGGCACGGGTCTCTTCCCTGAGGAAGGTATAGGCCATACTCCACCACGGGGGCCAAGTCCGGATTGGTGGAGGCTTGTAGACTAGTGGCTCGTCTACTGTCAGAAGTTGTCAAGCCGCCCTAAGGCCTCTGACTTGGCTTAACGACTGCCATCTATCGACGGCAGCCGGCACCAACAGCTTAACGTGCCTTGCGAAGCACGGAACCGCTCGGAAAAATGCCACTAGCGTTAGGCATAGACGGCGACCCATCCATGCACTGAACGTGCCCAGTGTTGCTTAACCCTCGTGATCGTTTAAGATCACTCAGGCAGCCGGGGCTACGAGCGAATAGAATATAGAATAATCCATACCGTATTTTTTCTCTTTCTCGGTGTGTTCCTGTCGTCTAAGAACTTCAAAGCATCATAGGCAAACCATCGACTTATGTATGTTTCCGAGGCACCTGCAACCGAGTAATACAAAGTTAATTGTTTAGGATAAATAAATAATGTAGCTGAAACATGAGGTTTAAATTCCTTTTTCTCGTTTTTGCATCGAAATTGGTCCATCCGTTTAAGCGCTACGATTCTACAGACAGACAGACCCACAGTTTTAGGGGTCAGACTTATAACACCCCTCGTTTTACGTCAGAAGTAAAAAATTACACATTCTCGTGGTATTTTTTATACACTTACATTACAATACAGGCTGTCCCGTAAATAGTACGACATACTGCCAGAGGTTAAAGTACTCATCAATAAGAACAACTTTTACTATGGGACCAACTTCGAAATCGCGAAAAAAATCAGCTGTGGCAGTATGTCGTAGTATTTACGGGACACCCTGTATGTCTTTATCTACCATTATACTTTAAGTAGATACTATGTGGTTAATGTTGCTGGTTTCACAATGTTATAGATTTAACTACCAAAATTTTACACTAATTAATGTGATTACCTACTGTTTGTTAATCTTTATAAATGAAGAAAAAAAAACAATAATAATACAAACATTAATCATTATTCTTACCTTTTCCTGTGCCCTTTGATTTTTTTTCCTTCAGCTTTTCGCGGCGGTATGAAGAGAGAAGACTTACAATTTTGCTGTTTGCATTTTTCTACAGTCATTGACATCAACTTTGCGATTTCCGACCACGCATCTTGCTTAAGATTTTTCTTAAAATAGTTTTCATTTTGCGGGTTCCACAAAATTTCACGAACTCTGTACGCATCTATCAAGCAAAATGCCTTTTCCTCACTCCACGCAGTGTCGTCCTCCATGTTCGTTGCGTGCACGTGTTGATTTCAAAACGACCGTCCACGTTGGCTGCTCCGCGCACACTGCGCGCCCCTTTGTGTTCGTTCGAAAAACCGACAAATCACGGATCGCTCCGCGCGCGGCTTGTAATGCTCGTAGCGTGCGCGTGAAATGCACATTTCGCGCGCACAAGACGTCCAAACTATGAGAAATTGTTACAAAGTGTGTGTTACCTTCCATGATACATTGCAGCAATGTGTACTTACGGTGAATTCTTTCATTGCATTACACATTGCATGTTACGTTTCACCAGTCTGTACCCACCTCTACGCCAAAGCTTAGAAAACACTGATGAAAGCACGGCTTACAAAACCGTTAAATGCCTTTATAGTTTTGCCAGTGACATATTTAAAAACTAGAGCTTATTTACACCTTTGACTTGTAAATAGGGCTTCTAAATAGTATCAATTATAACAAAAAAAAAACACTTTAATTACCTTGTTCAATATTTTTCTAATAAAAACCTTATTTTACTTCCTCACTGCAACTGCCACAATCACGTTCACCTTTAACTTTGAATGCGATCAAACGACCGTAGTGTTGTATTTTTCAAATAAGTGAATGATGTCTATGGTACATTGGTTCATTCATAACAACTTACAAATAATTTTAAACCTTAAAACCAACGGGATAATAAATAAAATTGTCTAAAAGTGATCATCAAAGTATATTGAGCATGGATCCGTGACAAAGCATTCGAGGGATGGCGCCCGGATCCGTGACAAAGCATACGAAAGGTTAAGTATGGTGCTGTGGCGCCGGATGCTCCGTGTGGCGCCGGATTAAGAATAGCGTCACTCCATTTCCTTCCGTGGATGTCGTAGAAGGCTACTAAGGAAATAATGGCAAAACCCCTCAAGGTTATGAAAACCATGAGGGAGGCCTATGTCCTGCAGTGGAAGTCAAATGGCTGATGATGATGATGAATTAAGTAGATATGAATTAAACAAATAAAGTAAAATAAAAACATATTTATTTGTCACTTGAGAATAACAGTTAAATGGATACGATCGTTTTACATTTATTTTTCTGTCCTGTAGGCTTAGACAAACATAATTTTCCATTTTTCTACATTGCAAATAGAAAGAAGAATGTAAAAAAACCAAAAGTTCTTTTGTTCAGGTTACTGGGTGGATGTAGGCAATGTAAAAACTTTATTGCTACACCACGGTTAGTGACAATTAACAAACAATTAAGCGTGAAACATGCGTTTCAGAACTGGTAAAGTTATTGCTCAATATTCCATCTAATAAATAAAATAAAATGATTGAAGTAATTGAATGTTGCTTGTAACGAAACGCGCTCTGTCAACTGTCAAAGTAAGTAAGATATTTCGTTCTGTGATTGTTTGTTTGTTTTGAGGCGCGTGTGATTTTGTTTGTTTTATTTGTATCAGTTGAAGTGATTTACTTATATTATAACAATGTCGGCGATAAAACGTGAGAGAAGCAGTAATTTCAGCAGGGAGGAAATTGAGCTTCTAACCTCACTTGTTGCTCAACATAAAAATATTTTAGAAAATAAGAAGAGTGATGCAGTCACCTGGCACGAAAAAGAACAGTGTTGGAAGACACTGGAGACATTATTTAACAGCAAAAGTGGGTTAAGCTTCCGCGGTGCTAAAACCTTAAAAGCAAAATTTGAGGGTGTAAAGAGAGCTACAAGGAAAAAATCTGCCGTAATACGTGCTGAAACATATCGCACTGGAGGCGGCTCTAATGCTGCTCCTCCACTAACCCCTATCGAGGAGAAGGTGAAAGATATGATACTGCTGTCCGTTGATGGACTTGAAAGTCAATTTGACTCCGATCACCTTGGTAAGAGCATTTTATAAATTGAACTAAGCTGTGTTGGTACTAGAGTGTCTACGTGACTCTCCTACTAATTTTTCTTTCTTGCAGATTCTACACAGCAGGATCCACTCAGCCAGGAATCATTAGGGACATTCGATTCTCAAAGTATTTATGATGCTGTTATAAATGCAGAAATTGTTATTGAATATGAAGGCATTCAATCAGATGAGGCAGATATAAAGCCAGCAGATCTGATAAGTAAGATATTTTTCTACACAAATAGATTTGTAGTGATGTGCTGCAAAGCCCAGCACATATTAATTTCGGTATCATCATATTGACTCTCTTTGAAATATTGTCCAGTGTCCATACACTAGATACTCATCTATTATTTGGTTTCTAGATGGTGATCAGCCTACACAGAAAGACGATTCTGATAATGTGCGGCCTCCAAAAAGAAAGATCCGTAATGTCACAAATTGTCGTTGACAACACCTTTTTTAGTACTTGGCACACTGCGGCCACTGTGTGAAAAATTAGTTTAGGTGAAGAAAAAAAAAGGCAATAAAATACCACGTGAAATTATCTCTCTCTTTATTTTATAAATCTCCAAGAACCTGATAAATAACAAACGAAAGTGCAGATCTATCCTTTCCTGTTTTGTGATACGTGGCGACCGTGGAAATATGGAGAAGAATATTAAGTTGAGAGGCGTACTGCGAAGCCAATTCACCAAGCGAAAAAATGGCCTCGAAACGCGAATGGCGGCGGTGAAGCTAAAAAATCCTGAGGTAATAGCGGATTTCAGAGCACTGACAGACATTTACGCCGACATAAATAACTTAGATAAAATAATATTAGTCGACCTAGATGAAGAACGCTTCGAAACCGAACTAGAAGATAGTCACAAATATAAGACCGCATGGCTTCTAACACAGGCACGCTTCGAAAAGTTGCCGGAATTAAAACAGCAAAGCTGTATCATGCCAGCGGATAAAGACGGTAGAATTAGACTTCCTAAGCTAGAAATACCCAAATTCGATGGGGAGCTTAAGTCGTGGCTTCCTTTCTGGAGCCGTTTTCGGAAAATAGACGGCAGTGACGGGCTGGACGACGAAGAAAAGTTTATATATCTTCTCCAGGCTGTCGAAGAAGGAACGGAGGCACGACAGTTGGTGGACAGTTACCCGATATCGTCCGAAAATTATATAAAATGCCTCGAACATCTAAAAGCTAGATATGCCAGAGAAGACCTACTAACACAGCTATATGTAAGGGAATTGTTGGCCTTGGTTGCTCGGCCTGAGGAAGAAAATCTTCAAAGCCTTTTCGACAAGATTAGTGCACAATTACGGTCCTTAGAGACACTGGGTGTGACGAAGAAAAATGCTGTTTTCATACTTCCAATGGTGGAATCAGCGCTGCCGGCTGACACATTAAGAGCATGGCAACGTGTAGCTGGTCATAACACCGGAATGGAGGAGGAACTGGATAAACTTCTTAAATTCCTGCAAGAGGAAGTGGAAAACGAACAACGATTCAAAATGGCCAAAGGCATGAGAGCAGAAAGTGCGAACATACCTCCAGAAGCCACCGCCAGTTGTCTCTTCTCGACACCAAAAAACCAACATAAGGAAGGTGATAAGTGTGTTTGGTGTAATAAAGACCATAACAGCCTCGAGTGCTACAAGCTAAGCAAGTTGACTATCGACCAGAGAAAGGAAGTCTTATATAAGAAAAAGGCTTGCACTATATGTCTGAAGAAAGGTCACTACTATAAGAATTGCAAAGCTGCTCTAAGATGTCTGATCTGTGATAAAAGACACTCGACAGCTGTATGTTACTTACAAAAACTAGACAAGTCAAAGGCACCAGAGGAACCCAACACTACAACAACTGCTTCGGCATCTTCACCAACTGTGTCACAGAGTGTCACCCTACTTCAGACTGCGGTTGTGGAACTTCAGCATAATGGACAGAAGGCTGCTGTACGTGTACTCTTCGACAGCGGATCTCAGAGAACCTATATAAAAGAGGATATCGTTATAAAGCTACAGATACCAGCTGCAGGTGAAGAGAAGCTGACGCATGCCCTATTCGGTGGAGTGGAATCAAGAGCAAAAATACACAAAACCTATGACCTGAAGATTAACAGCCTAGACGGAACATATTCTGGAGATATTGTAGCGCTAAGTCAAGATATCATTTGTAAGAATCTACCTCAATGTAACCAAACCCCTGAATTAAAGAAAATGTTGAGAGAAAACCATATAATCTTGACAGATAATAGTACTCATGATGGGGAGGTAGGGCTGTTAATAGGTGCTGACTACATAGGGATGTTCCTGACTACACAGATGGTCCAGCTGCAAGAGAAAGGGTTAGTGGCCATCCGTACAAAGCTGGGTTGGACGTTGCAAGGGACACAAGTAACTAAGGTACGTATGAATGCCAATTATAATGTTACAACGGTGCTCCATTGTAATTGTGATAACTTGACAGGTTATTGGGCGCTGGAGACTTTGGGAATTCGTGAGCCGGCAGAGGTCAAAGCAAAGCAGGAGGCAGAAAAGGAGATACTGACTAATTTTGAAGAGACAATCGCAGAAAAGGATGGCAGGTATGAAGTTAAACTTCCATTTAAATCTAATTATGAAGACCTGCAATCTAATTATGGCAAGGCCAAAGTGCGATTGGAAACCATGTCTAAAAAGTTAATTAAAGATGAAAAATTCCAACAATATGACTCTATATTAAAAAATTGGGAAGAATTAGGAATTATAGAGAAGGTTAACAATCCTCAAGAAACAGGTCATTTTTTACCACACCGCCCTGTCATCAAAGAGCAAAGTCTCACCAGTGCCATGAGACCAGTGTTTGATGCATCGGCTAAAGACAAAAATGGCCTATGTTTAAACACTTGTTTGGAAAAAGGGACTAATATGATAGATCTTATCCCTAATTTATTAATAGGTTTCAGAACAGGTGCAATTGGTGTGTCAGCTGACATACAAAAAGCATTTTTACAAATTGGCCTCCCTGCCGAAGATAGGGATTTTTTAAAATTTCTTTGGTGGGAGGATAACAGCTTTAAAAAATTGGTAACATACAGGCACTGCAGATTAGTATTTGGACTAACCTGTAGCCCATTTCTCCTGTCAGCAACACTAAGACATCATCTGAACGACAGAAAAACTGCAAATGCGGAGTTGCTGAAACGATCATGGTATGTAGACAACTGTCTTACGAGTCTAGATACAGAAGAGGAGATTTTAAGTTTCATTCAGGAATCCAAGGAAATCATGCAGGCTGCTGAGTTCAATCTACGTATGTGGGTAACCTCTCCACTGAAAATAAATGAGGCAGGTAAGGATGTAATATCTATTTTAGGGCTAAACTGGGACACCCAGTTGGACGAGCTGTTCTGCAGCATCGCTAACCTGCCGCCTGTGGAGGACCTTGGAGAGGTCACAAAAAGGGAACTCTTGTCTCTAACGCAGCGAATTTTCGATCCTATTGGATACACTGCTCCAGTAATGTTAACACCGAAACTAATTATACAAGAAGCATGGCATCGTAAGCTGCAGTGGGATGACCCATTGCCATCTGAACTACTTGTTCGGTTTGTAGACTGGTATAGACACCTCACTTACCTAGATAACTGCAGAATACCTAGAAAGTTAACAGCAGATAAGTTAAAAGAAAGTAGGTTAAGTCTACATTTATTTTGTGACGCCAGCAAGACTGGTTATGGTGCAGGTGTAGTACTCAGAGCAGAGAAGGACGGGGAAGTGTCGGTCCAGTTAATTACAGCGAAAGCGCGAGTCACACCACCAAAGTATATAAGTATACCAAGACTAGAACTGTTAGCAGCATTGATAGGTTCGCGGCTTCTATCTCAAGTGAAGGAAAACACACACTTAAAAAATGTCTCTGTTCACTGCTGGACAGATTCAAGTGTAGTACTGTGCTGGATAAAAAGAGAATTGATATTAAACAATTTTGTCGGTAACAGAATAAAAGAAAATAGACAACTCACTCTAATTAATGATTGGCATCACATTCCAGGGACGGAGAATTGGGCAGATCTGGCGTCCAGAGGCTGCACTGCTAAAGCTCTACTTGAATGCCGCTGGTGGGAGAGGCCGACGTGGTTACGTCTGTCGCCAGATCAATGGCCGCGGTCCGAAGTGATCGTCAACGAAAGGGAGGTACAAGCCGAAACTAAGAAAACCGTATGTAGTGCACAAGTTTGTTCTTATGAAAGTCTACTAGAGGGGATACAAAAGTATTTTTCAAAATATACAAAGATAATTAGAACAGTTGCATGGGTACTAAGGTATTTGTATAATGTGCAACATGCAAACAACAAAAGGAAGGGAGAAATTTCATATAGTGAGTATGAAAAGGCTGAAAAGAAAGTAATATTATTAATTCAAAATGCAAATGAAGAGTACTTAGATAAGAATGGAGGAAATATTACTAAATATAAAGACAATGATGGCCTAACTAAACTAAAAACCAAGCTAACACTTTCACCCGAATTTCCAGAAACTATACGCACACCTTATGTGCTGCCAGCTAAGGACCCAGTGGTAAAACTGATGGTTCGACAACGCCATGAACAGTTAATGCATGTAGGTGTTGATCAGCTTATTGTAGACTTACGGGTTAGGTTTTGGATTGTAGGAATCAGACGCCTAGCCAAGTCAATAATCGCCAGCTGTGTCATTTGCAGAAGATATCGGTCGAAGCCAGTACAAGCTCCGACAGCTCCTTTGCCGATAGAGCGGCTAATTAGCTCTGCCGCCTTCCAAACTACGGGCGTCGATCTGGCCGGTCCTCTAATTCTACGCAGTGGCGAGAAATGCTGGGTCGTCTTATATACATGTGCAGTGTACCGTGCTGTACATTTAGAATTAACGCGCTCCTTGTCCACCGAGGCATTCCTTTTAACGTTACGTAGATTTATAGCTCGACGAGGACGTGCGAGCGTCATAATATCTGATCAAGGTACTAATTTTCAAGGCACTAGGGCTCTGCTCACATCTCTTGATTGGGAGGAGGTACAGCGACATTCAGCTGTGCGTCGTATACACTGGAAAATGAATGCGCCTACCGCAGCCTGGTGGGGTGGGTTTTGGGAAAGACTTATCGGAGTCATGAAAATCATAGGTAAGGCATCCTTAACATATGACGAGTTACAGACTATACTTTGCGAGTGTGAAGCAGTCATGAATGGACGACCTTTGACGTACATCAACGACGACAACGGAGAATGTGTAGAGCCGTTAACCCCGGCACATTTTCTACAACCCAAAAGCCAGACCATAAAAGAGGTAGGTGATTTAGACATAATCGATAGTAGTAGTCTAAATAACAGGCTAAGGTTCATCCAGAAACTTCGAGAACAATGCTTGGAGAGATTTAAGACAGAATACCTTACATTACTAGTACAAAAGGGTAAGGAAACAAAAAGTAATTTAAAGGTAGGGGATGTAGTTTTAATAGAGACCGCAGAAAAGAAGATTAGATGGCCACTGGGACTGGTCCAAAGACTGATTGCTGGACGAGATGGAATAGAAAGAACAGCAGAGGTGAGAACTTACGTGGGCATTAAAATTAGACCAGTACAACGCTTATATAATTTAGAAATCTCGAGCAATGTACCCGTACCAGCCACAAGCTTGATTCCTTGCAAGCCAACTGCCCTACCGCCTAGTCGGAACCAAACAGGTGAGGAACAATCTCCTAGCGTCAATTCTGATAAAATTCAAATTGCTAAACCTACAATACAAACATCTAGAACAGAGAGATCTCTAAAAATACCTAGCAGGCTGGAGATATATCAAAGATATTAGGCCGTCTCTCCCTCCCCATCACCTATGACTGTTATGAGAGATTGTACGATTCTATGAAAGCATTTGTCAATTATGTTTCCATGTTATAATTATTAAAAACAAAATGTCATGTTATGTGTTTATTGATTGTCGTATGTATTGTTGTCAATAATTGGTAAGATAATAAAAATGTGATTCTGTGTTAGTTGATAAGTTGGATATACCAAAAGAGATGTTATAATTTCATTGAAAGTTAATTTAAGGTCCTCACTTAAAAATAATGTTAATATGTAGCTAAAAGATGTAATTTCATTGAAAGTTAATTTATGGTTGTATGCCTGACGAAGCTAACATCTTCCAGTTTTGTGTGTCACGCCATCTAGTGACAAGTAGCTTGGCTAGAAAATTGTTTTATTTTTTCTTTGCGTTTGGAGGATGTCACAAATTGTCGTTGACAACACCTTTTTTAGTACTTGGCACACTGCGGCCACTGTGTGAAAAATTAGTTTAGCTGAAGAAAAAAAAAGGCAATAAATACCACGTCAAATTATCTCTCTCTTTATTTTATAAATCTCCAAGAACCTGATAAATAACAAACGAAAGTGCAGATCTATCCTTTCCTGTTTTGTGATACGTAAGTTGGCCATTTTATTATTCTTTGCGCCCACTTAAAATTAAAATTTATTTTTATTTTATGCGTATTTTAATTATTTTTTATTAAAGATATATTAAATAACATTCAATCAAAATAAATCTTACGAAATTGCTAGGAAATATTGAAAACTAACTATGAAATTGTAAGAGGATGGGGGGGGGGTCCCCTCAAATAAATTAAAACTCCCCACGCAAATAAAAATATATAAACAAATAAAACATAACCTGAAGGATTGTAAAATTTTCTGAAAATTAATTGGCCAAAGAAAATAATCGTGATCGTCTAGTTAAGTAATAAAGACCTATACGTTGTGTTGAGAAATGATAAAGACGAAAAATTTTACAATGATAAAGAAAGTAAATAATAATCCGCGATAAATTAACCGTACACATAATCAGTTTAAGTAAAGAAAACATGCAACTTAGCTTCGGTCAGTAATCGTAAACGCCCCAAGAAGACAAGCATCGAGACTCGATTAGCCTCAATGTCCGCGACTAGTGAGAGAGTGAGCACTGCAATCCTTCTGTACACTACAACTATGCATGTCGATGCGTTACACGATGCTTCTCTAGGAAGACTTTTAGCACACGCGCCTAATCAGTTTCACTCGCGAATAGCGCATCACAAAAATAATAACACGTACAGTAAAATAATACATCTATATATATAAAAATCAATTGCTGTTCGTTGGTCTCACTAAAACTCGAGAACGGCTGAACGGATTTATCTTATCTTAGTCTTGAAATGTTCGTGGAGGTTTAAAAGGCGACAAAAAATCGAATAATTTCCGGGAAAACCCCAAAAACAGCCCTTTTCTATTTCCCATACAAACTTTTTCTGTGGCGTTACGAAGTTCGCCGTAATATGATAAAATACAAAAAACAAATAATATGTCATTATCAAAATATAGGAATGAAAAGGACAATTTATGTAGTTCGTAGTCAGCAGATCTCCTTCCTGTGAATAAATGGAATTGGGAGGGGTTCTAGACTTCCAGGAGGAAATCTAGAAGAACTTTTGTTTCCCTAGCGTGATGACGATGGGCTCCCTTCCAACCTACACCCATCCCCACGAGCTTCCACAAGAAACTCGCTCCTTCAGAATCCATCGGGACACAACGTATCACCCTATCACATTCAAACCTTCACTTAATGCCCAACATTCACTGAATACATCATTCATTCATGGAGTTCTGTCGTGGTTCTAAAGAACAAAACCAAATGTGCTAGAGTTTTCGCAAATGTATTACTCATTGACCTCCGGACTATGGAACAGGCTCCCTTCCTACACACGTCATTTAAGACAGGGATTCCGGCTATTCGTAGAGGACCACATCGTCCATCCAGCCGAGTCGTACATCTGCGAAAACCTTCGTCACATCATCTTCACAAATGTACCTCGAGTTGTACACCCGTGGAGATATTAAAAACTCTACTAGAACACACACGACGTACAGCCACATAGCTAATTACTCAATTTCGAATAAAACCTAGTTAAAGTGAAGATAGAACGGATAGAACGTTCCCGATGTAACCTGTAGTAATCCATAATGATGCAGCTCCGCTTGTTGTAGTAAATATAGAAGATTAACTCCGCCATTTCTCCAAAACCGCAGCTCCATTCAGATGACATTATGTTAGTAAAACCTCCTTCCGTAGACAAAGTATTATGTCCATTCCGTTCGGTTTCTGCCGATGAGTTCTAGTTCCTAGCTAAGATCAAAGACTAAACGCAGAACCCATGTGGAAAGCACCGCGCCTTCTGCTCTCGCTAGTTAATGTGAACTGGAAGAATGAAAGTATAAATGTATAACAAAATACATAGATAAATACTGTAGAATACATAGATAAAAATTAAATATCACTCGCGTCGCGGAAATTCGAAAAATTGTTTGTTCGGTTAAAGAAATTCGCCCCTCGATGGAAAATCATTTGTTTCGCGGAAAACGGTCCGACGCGACGCACTCTTTCTCTACTTTGCGAGTTCTCTGCTGGCTAGCTTATTATTACACTCACGAAGTCTTCACTTAGGACTTGTCCTAATAAAACACTCGTAACGCGGTAAGTCTACATACTAGACTCTGGAGAGGATTGCACGCGCGTTTGTTACGAGTAGTTCCGGTAGAACTACCACTCTCTTCGACGGCTCCGACTTGACTCTCGATGATTTCTGCCTGATTTACCAGCTCTCCTCGGTCCAAACCTTGACTCCTCCCACAAAACCATTCATCCATTTTATGACTTGCCCGAAATCTTGGTCCCACGTACTTGAAATCTGAACCCGTACAAAATTCGTCGAACACCTCGAAGCTAGTTTAGATTAGAGAATATTGTTTACATTATGCGGTGTATTCCCGTTGGACCCACTGCATCTAAGGATTGTATGGCAAAGAATGGAAATTCTAGAATATTGTAGATTCGTGACTGAAAATATAACTTCATGCATTGGAAAAATATGATGGCATCATTACATGTCGTTTTCTTCGAAAATCTTACGGGTTTGTTTCCAAAAATGTTTGTTGTTCTGTCTAGATTAAACTTTTATAATAACATGTAATACATTAATTCTCGAAATTACCAAGAAATTCATTTTTTCCATACTAAGACGAGTTCCAAACCTGAGGGATAGAGGAGGACAAGCCCATGATTTCTTGAAAGTTAAGTCCCCGTAAGGCGGCGTAATTCTAACCCTTTTGTCCCTAGCCGACAAATAATTAAATTTAATAAATATTCATACAATATTTACTTTAAATTCATACAGAGACCCTCTGTTCTCATTTACTTCTTAGAACAAAGTCCGAATGACGTATCAGAGGCCACATGTAAATGTTAACTTTAGCTTTAATAATCACGCCCTATTATCATATGAATAAGGTCGGCGTTGCTCTAGAAAATACAATATTTTTGCCACAGCAAAATAGCATTATGCTGTTTAGTTTAGACCGACAGTTATGATTTCGACGAATCTTGCTTGTAAGTGTGCACGGTTGGCATAACTTAAACGATCTTCGAGTGTATCAATGTAACTTTAAGATACATTATTCTATACCTGCAGAAGTTTGTGTTCCCCCCAATGGGTGGAGCATCCTTACGTCTATCCCTTCCTACAGTAAAAAACTTCTTTAAGATCACAACAGGTGGCGATACTCGTATCGATTTTAGAAATATGTTGCTGAAAACTGTAAGGGTGAAAGGGTTGATCATTTCAGCCGTTACAAAATCATTTAATTATGTTCCGTTTTCTGAAAAATCTCTCCACTGCGTTACGAACTTTGATATCATTATTTTCAAGTGAAAAAAGAAAAATGTATTATTGAATCAAGTTATTTAATTAGGTTACAAAACTATGAAAAATATCCTTACTGTGTAACATTTTACTAAATTCTGAGATCACTTCAGTATTTTTAGAAATTCAGGGTATTAAAGCTAAGAACGCTAAATAGTCTAGGTCGTATAATAAAAATCTCTATGCCAGTTAAATATTAAAAATTACCAAATCTTCTCGTACTTTTCATGGGGACAGTCACTCAGTGGGACTGGGTGGAAAGTGTAAGGCTTAGTCTAGACTAAAGCAAAATCTTGTCATAAATTCTTTACATAGCTATTTTTTAAATCACGACAACAGTCGTTCAAGTACCTATTTTGGTTCACATTATTAGTATCTGAACAGAAAGTACAATATTGTAACCCCTTCAATACTCAATCATTTATTGCATTATACTGGGTGTAAATTTAGTAACTTGCGAAACTTTGAAGGGGTGTTCTACTAATCAAAACAACAAACAAACAACAAACAAGTTTTACTATGGGCTAATCAAATCGGAGCTACAATAAATCGGCTGCTCCATACATCATCAGCCCCTTGACGCCCACTGCAGGACATAGGCCCCCCTCATGGTTTTCATAACCATGAGGGGTTTTGCCATAATCGCCACGCTTGGCAGGCGGGTTGGCGATCGCAGTATGCGGTTGGAATGTCAGGTAGACGCTGCTGCCCGTCTCCTGGTAATTTATTTCCTTAGTCGCCTTCTACGACATCCACGGGAGGAAATGGAGTGACGCTATTCTTAAACCGGCGCCACACGGCTCCATACATATGGTGCATTTTGGTGCTACCTAATATATGGAACCGCTAATTATTTTTTTTTATTCAATTGCTTTGGTCCCATAGTAAAACTAGTTTGTTTTGATGAATAGAAATACGCTTTAAAGTTTGGCAAGGGACTAAATTTCCACCAAGTATTATTCTCCAAAACAAATGTCACAGATAAAATCATTGTAGCTGTCTCTAAGAACAGTTGAGCCACTGCAATAGGAGCAAACAAACCTCTTACAAACCATGCGTTGCCATTTTTGAATACATTACACTGCAAATGACGGGTTACTGCATTTCGAATAGATTTTGTTTGCGGTTTTTGGACGTTTTGCGAGGTAGTAACATTTTTTTTATTATCTTTGACTTTAAGCATCTTTGGTTGTATATCACAATTTTCTTCCATTTGCAGCCGCTTTTCACCAGCAACAGTAACCACTTTATTATTTTTATCCTCTGCGGTTTTATTCTTTTCTGAAGCACTGCATGTCCTTGGCTCTAAGTCTGTCACTTTCATCATCATCATCAACCCATTATGTCCCCACCGAGGGGCACGGGTCTCTTCCCTGAGGAAGGTATAGGCCATACTCCACCACGGTGGCCAAGTCCGGATTGGTGGTGGCTTGTAGACTAGTGGCTCGTCTACTGTCAGAAGTTGTCAAGCCGCCTTGGCTTAACGACTGCCATCTATCGACGGCAGCCGGCACCAACAGCTTAACGTGCCTTGCGAAGCACGGAACCGCTCGGAAAAATGCCACTAGCGTTAGGCATAGACGGCGACCCATCCATGCACTGAACGCGCCCTGTGTTGCTTAACCTTCGTGATCGTTTAAGATCACTCAGGCAGCCGGGGCTACGAGCGAGCAAGTACTTACTCTGTCACTTTCATAGTGTTGATTAATAATTGATGCACTTGAACATCAATTATTGTCTCGCCAGCTATGACAATATCATTGTAATAAAAAATAATTTCGTTGTCATCAAAATGAATAGTTATAGGGTCTTCAAATATTTCTATTGTATCGAAATCAGTTTGTTTACTTCCGTGACTTTCTGTGGTCATTTTTGGTCCTTGGTATGTGGTCACCGTGACTGAAGAGTTTTCGTGACTTTGTTTGGTCGTTTTCGATCCTTGGTCTTTGATTGACTCTTTTATCATTGCAGAAGCAAGACAAAAGTCGGTGTTGAATTTTGTTGGGAATCACAGCAATCACTTGGTGCAGCTGCATAGTACCTGTGATAGCAGTCAAAGAAGCTGGCACAATTATTTTGATATTTTCGATGTCGGAATCGATAATATATTATGCATTTGACAGACTTCATGCACTTTGACAGCAAGTCAAAAGCCTGTTTCGCATTACATACGTCTTGGCCGTATGCTACTTGTTTGTCCAATGCTCTTTTCACTGCTCCTCCTATGCCATCAGCTACAGACTTCCCATGGCCACTTTCTGAGAAAGACCAGGTTGAATATTTAATACCCAATATAAACGTAAAAAAATTATGCAAGTAAAAATTTTTTTTTGCCTGTATTGAGTGCTTGGGCCGTCGGAAAAAAAGTGAATGACCTTGACCGAAGGGTTGCGTTCTTTGGCCAATGTTATGATTGGTAGAAGATGGGCCCATATAGCTGATGGTTCGTGAGAGTTGTTGTCAGAGATCGTACAAAACGACTGTAAGCCTCCAGCCCAAAAAATCATGCCAGTGTGAAGAGTACATTGTTGTTTTGCAGCACCAAAGTGCATAGATTGTGTTAGGTTGGCACTAATAATAAAGTTGTATTTTGATTAAGTTGGTAGGACTGCTTCCTGTTTTGTGTGTACTGTGTCCGTGTGAGCGATAAATAAAACCAAAATTGTAGACATCACGTCGTTTTACTGCCTGCAAGATCCACTAAAGTACACAGGGTTCAACAGGTTATGGGCCCAGACCCTAACCTTGCAGGTCAGTGAGGAGCGAGTTGAAAACCAAAAACGGCGGCGAGTGAACCACGCGGCGTGCGTGAGTTGAGTTGAGAGAAATAAGTACGATGGAAGCATCACACACCGTGAGGCTACGAGGAGCAGAGTATTGGCCCGTTTGGCGCTTTCAGAGGAATTTTCGACATTGCAACCGGCGTTCGGAAATGTCCGGCGAAAACCGAAGAGTCAACAAAAACTGTTGAAGAGTGGATCAAACTTGATGCCAAGGCTCAAGAGATTAAAATAACAAGGATGGAGGAGGAGCCGCAAACGTACCAGTAGGATGTTATTGGGCATTCTGGACCAGCTTCCATTCGCTTGAGCTCACGACGCACCGCGCCGGTCGGCGCGGTTGGTCGCTCACCCAAGCTCATTCCAGCTGTTCCAGAATACCCAATAACATTGAGTGATTCTAATTTAGAGTTTCAATAATTTTACGAGCAAACTACACAGTTACGATAAATTCAACCAATGAAAACTAATCACACTAGGAAACTTGAGTGAATGCAACTCACCATCATCTTGGTAGAGATCGCCGGTTGGCGCGGTTCGTCGCTCACTCAAACTCATTCCAGCTGTTCCAGAATACCCAAGAATATTGATTGATTCTGAGTTTTAATTTCAAACATTGCATGAGCAACGCTGGTGTTGCTTGTTATTCGCTCAAACTCATTCTAGGTGTTCCAGACTGTTCAATAATATTTTTTTTATTCTGAATCTAATTAACCTACAACTTGCGGCAGTAAATTAAATGATGCCAGTAACACAGATAAATACTGAAGTTGAATCGTGATGACTGCATTTCAGCAATGAAGACATCACTGGTAACATATTTCTCCAATAATGAAATTTGTAAAACAACCTACATCACTAAATCTTGAGAATATTAATGTAGGATCTGAAAAATATATATATCGTCACGGAAAGCTTTTACCAAACACCATCCGTTGTATAGTTTGCGGACCGTCTAACTGCGGAAAAACAAACTTAGTCCTTGGGTTACTTTTACATCCTAATGGATTACAATTCCATAATGTGTACGTCTATTCGAAAACGTTGTATCAACCAAAATACATATTTTTAGAAAAGGTAATGAACCTTGTTCCAGGAATAAGTTATTATAAATATCGTGATAACGAAGAAGTCTTAAGTCCAAGCTTAGCGTCTCAAAATTCTGTAATTATTTTCGATGATGTTGCCTGTGAAAATCAAAATAATATTCGTGATTACTTTGCTATGGGTAGACATAAAAATATAGATTGTTTTTATTTGAATCAAACTTATAGCAAAGTTCCAAAACAACTGGTCCGAGACAATGCAAATCTACTCATCATATTTAAACAGGATGATATTAACCTACGTCATGTCTATGATGAACATGTGAACACTGATATGCCTTGGCAGCAATTTCGTGAAATGTGTTCAGAAGTTTGGAAAGATGCATTTAGCTATTTGGTAATTAATAAAGACTGTCAAAGAAATAACGGTTATTACAGAATGAAATTCGATACCTTTATTACTTTCAACGATTGAGATAGATAAATGCCGCTTTTCTGAAAATCAAGAGCCACTTTCTTATCTTCTGTATATGCGAGTAGTTGTAAAATAATAAAAAAATGTGTGATGAAAAATCAATAAAACAACAAATAATTAAGTCTGCTGAGGCTGTTAAAAAGAAGGTTCAAAACATGAAAAATACTAAAATGGATTCTGAAATTGCATTAGAAACCATGTTCAAACCAGTAACAGATCCACTTAAACACCTAACGAGAACCGCGCATCAAGAACAGTTAAGTAACGTGGATGTTGATTCACTTGAACATTTAACACAACAGTCTACGCCTACGAAGAAACGAAAATTTTGTGAAATTAGTTCGTCTTTAAGGAAATCATTCCAAAAGGCATCGAATGATAGTAACAGTGATGATAACATAAGTGACTCGGAACTGAATCAAAGTCTTAGAAATAACATGAGTGACATATTTTTTGAAACGAATTCGGATGGAGCTTCAACTCCAAATGCAAACTCTTTATCATCATGGTCTTTATCATCAGAAGTATTCAAAGATGTACCTTATGGAATTAGATTGGAAAACGGAAAACCTATGATAGGATCAGCACCGCTCTCCATAACTGATGATACATTTCAAGTAGCAGGTCATTCGTATGTTAAAACTAATGGACTCGCTGAATTACTTTACAAAAAAAATCCTGATTTAAACATTATCACTGAAGATGATAAAAGGAATTATAAATTTATACTAATAAGCACAAACGCTCATCGACGTAAATATGATCCGAATCAACCAATCAACAGCAACAGAGGATTTAAATATTTACACATTGTAAGACCCTTATTAAGTTCTTCCAATATTTCTAAAGGAAAGGGTTTATCATTACTTAAAAAAGTTGATAACAAAGTAGATTACATTTTTTGGAATGATCCAAACGAATTAGTTGAAACATTGAAATTGTTGATAGCTTCGAGAGATGCCGGTAATACGGGTTTAGATGATGAAATTGTATCGGTTTTAGCAGAACTGAAAAAACGCGGTGATATAAAGTGAATAAATACTTATGCAATGTATCTTTTATTTTATTCCTACTCTAACCTCCATATCATTTACAAGATGAATATAGATAAATTTGGACATCATGTGCATAAAAGACTGCGTGTGTCAGATCCGTTTGATTTGGTTCCTATAAACAGAGGGCTAAGTAAAAATGAGTCAGGTGTTTACGACTTAAAACAATGTATATTGAGAGGGTTACCGTTAGCTGTAGCAGCAGATGAAGCTGTTAGCAAGGAGTATGTAGACAAAAACAATAAATTGTATTGTAAAAAACAAGATTTCGTTACTGAAATTAAAAGTATAAAAAGTCAAATACAACTGCTACAGAAACAGTTAGATGAGAAGTGCTCAAAGGTAGAAGCGAGTAATATTATTAAAGATCATATAGTAGCATTGAGAGACATAACGGAGCCAGTATGAGCAAACAATCTATCGTAAATGAAATCCATAAAGCAGCTAGAAGAAATTTCCCGCGTCGCTCTGTTATTTTAAAAGGGATTGATGATTTATGGCAAGCCGACTTGATTGATATTCAAAACTATCAGAAGGTTAACAAAGGATTCAAATTTATTTTAGTGGTCATCGATGCTTTTTCTAAATACGCGTGGACCGCTCCATTAAAGAATAAAACAAAAACTGAGGTGTCTCTAGCCTTTGAAAAGGTTTTACAAAAAGGCCGATCACCTGCTAATTTACAAACCGATATGGGTACCGAATTTTACAATGACGTTTTTCAGAAGCTTACAAACCAATGGAAAATAAATCATTATTCAACTTATTCAACAAAAAAAGCATCTATAGTAGAAAGATTAATAAGAACTTTGAAAGGCAAGTTGTTTAAACATTTTAGCTTGGTTGGAAATTACAAGTGGATTGGAGAACCTTTATGTGATATAGTTAATAGCTATAATAATACTATGCATCGCACCACAAAACATATGCCCTCAGAAATAAATGGGTTAAATGAATCACTCGTTGCAAGTAATATAAGCAATTCACAACCTTCCTTACCTACAAAGAAAATCAAATTTCGTGTAGGAGACTTTGTCCGTATCAGCAAGCACAAAGGAGATTTTCAAAAAGGATATACACCAAACTGGTCTACGGAATTATTCACTGTTGTAAAAGTAATAAAATCTATACCTACAACATATTACATACGAGATCAACATTGTATACCAATAAAAGGTTGTTTTTACGAACACGAACTCCAAAAAACCAGCTGTCCCAATATTTATTTAGTTGAGAAGGTAATTAAAAAAAAGGGAAATAAGTATTTTGTTAAATGGCTTGGCTTAGGTCAGGAGGAAAGTAGTTGGATTGATAAAAGTGCTATAATAAAACACTGAAGTATATTACTACAGATTAGTCAACTTATTTTTCATTACATCGCTAGTTATGAAAGGGAAAGGACTCCTCAATACTTTAATCAATAATTTACCTATAGAGTTACACTTACCAGGCTACAACTACTGCGGTCCAGGTACTCGTTTACAAGAACGTTTGCAAAGAGGTGATAAAGGCATTAACCCTTTGGACGACGCTTGTATGCTGCACGACATAGCTTATTCGAAGTATTCAAGTTTAGAAGATCGACATAAGGCTGACTTAGAGCTAAAAAATATGGCAAAACAACGATTAAAATCAAAAGATGCTAGCAGAGGTGAAAAAGTTGCATCATGGTTGGTGAATAAAGTGATGAAAGCAAAAATTAAATCAGGCGCCGGAATTAAATCATTCAAAACTTCAATGGCTAAATTGAAATCACATCTGAAAAAAATGAAACCTAAAAATATTCAAGATGCTATTCAGTTTGCATATTTAGCAGCAAAAAAAATATTTCATAAGAAAAATAATATGAAGCTGCCAAGAATTATTCCCATCCCTAAAACCGGAGGAATACTTCCACTCATTCCTATTTTTGCTGGTCTATCAGCATTGGGTTCTTTAGCTGGAGGTATCGGCGGAATAGCAAAAGCAGTTAATGATTACAAGTCAGCCCAAAAAAATCTTTCTGAATCCGTGCGTCACAATAAAATGATGGAATCGATCTCATTAGGCAAAGGTTTATACATCAAACCATACAAGACAGGTAAGGGATTGTGCGTACATTCTTCAAAAAACTAGTTACAAGGTTACCCAGGCGAGCACTGAGTGATATAGATTTAATATATTATACTCGCGACATCCCATACTTTCGAGGTGTCTATATGAGAGACACTTTACCAAGCAAATCAAATAACATCGAGTGCGCCATCCTGAATCTAGATAATTCAATAAATCCTGGAACTCACTGGGTAGCCTACATTAAAATAAATAATTACGGCGAGTACTTTGATAGTTACGGTTTAAAACCACCTGTGGAATTAATCAAGTACTTAACAAAAAACACTAATGTTTATTATAATTATATGAACTATCAACAAAACAATACATATAATTGTGGTCACTTATGCATAAAGTTCCTAAAAAAATTCTGGTTGAAACATTTATATTAAGACATAGTAAACAATTGTCACCATTATTACGATGTCATTCACGCTATCAATAACCGGTTGTAAAGCAGCTTTGTCAACATTTTATTCACCGGCTCTACAGCTTGACGGTGAATATGAATGTGGACTGATCTTTTTTTCAACCTTTAATTCGATTCCTAACATAGATCGTTACAACAACAAATTTCATTATGGCGACAACGAAATTATTGAAATACCAGAAGGAACATACGAGTTGTTAGATATAAATGACTTTTTAAAAACAAATTTAGTAGACTGCACGTTTAATTTGATGTGTAACAATAATACTTTGAGCTCAAAAATCATTTGTTCAAAAGATATTCATTTTGAGAAATCCGGTTCAATCGGAAGGATATTGGGTTTTGGAAATCAGACACTTAAAGCTAATATATTACACGAGTCTCTCTTCCCTGTAAACATTCTACCAACAACCATCGTTCGAATCGAATGTGATATCGTGAGCGGATCGTACATAAATGGGAAGCCTAGCCATACAATTTACGAATTTGTACCTAATGTACCACCAGGGTACAGGATTATAGAAATTCCAAAAAATTTGATATATTTCCCAGTAAATCAAAATACAGTTAGCGAGATTAATATAAGGATTTTGGATGCATATAACAACCTAATAAATCTGCGACAAGAAGAACTACAATTATATTTACATCTAAGACGAAAATGATAGATTTCATAAATAAAACATTGGTACCCGAAACCAAAGATCTCAGTACAACACATCCACCGCAACAGAAACCACCTGCTAAAAAGAAAAAACTGACTAAGGAAAATAAACAATTTCTCAGATACTTAAAAGTCATAAAATGAATATCTTAAATATTTTGGATTCCTTCACCTACGACAACAGCATCGAAAGCTACCAAATCCATTCTTATAAGCCTTACGTTAATAGTTTTAACAAAAACGATGAGATACGCATTCCTATCAATCAACAAGACTTATACGTCTTACCGTCACAGAGTACACTATACATAGAAGGTTCAATCACAGTGCACCGGCCAAATGGCGATAAAAAAGAGAGAGTGAGTAATATTGAGTTGGTGAATAATGCAGCACTTTTTCTTTTCCAAGATATTCGATATGAACTAAATGGTGTAGAAATTGATAGGATAAAAAATGCTGGGATCACAACTACTATGAAATCATTGCTCTCCATGAACGAAAATGAATCAAAAATGTCACGGTTATGGGGGTGGGACATTGATGGAATAAAAAATACTACTGGTAATTTTTCCGCCTGTATACCGTTGAATAAAATTTTAGGTTTCGCTGAAGATTATAATAAAATAATAATGAACTGTAAACATGAGCTGGTTCTTCTGCGTAGTAATACAAACCTTAATTCTATTAAATTAAGCACTAATGAAGTGTTAGATGACATAACCATTAACAAAATCGTATGGAGAGTACCACATATAAAAGTATCTGATCGTGAAAGAGTTAACTTGCTGAGATGTTTGGAGAAAGATAGAGCTATCAGTTTAGCATTTAGGAATTGGGATCTCTATGAATACCCTCTTTTACCAATAACTACAAAGCACACTTGGTCTATAAAAACCACATCACAATTAGAGAAACCACGTTATGTGATTGTTGGTCTACAAACTAATCGGAAAAGTTTAGGTATGAAAGACATGTCTCGCTTTGATCATTGTTATCTACGTGATGTCAAAGTTTTTTTAAATTCGACTTATTTTCCTTATGAAAGTCTCAATATTAAGTTTACTGAAGAAAGGTATATGATATTATATGAGCAGTACGCTAGATTCCAACAGTCTTACTATGGACGCCGGTGTGAGCCGTTGTTAAATCTGAAGGATTTCAAAGATAAAGCACCATTATTTGTGATTGATTGCTGCAGGCAAAATGAGACCCTGAAGACAGGTCCCATTGATGTTAGAGTAGAAATAGAGAGTGATTTAGATATACCAGATCAAACTTCTGCTTACTGTCTCATACTAAACGATTGTGTAATCGAGTACAAACCACTTTCTAACATCGTTAAAAAAATAACATGAACTCTGAACATATTTTTGTAGATTTACAAGGATTTAGAGATTATAAAAATAATTTTATTGTTAAAGAGTTTGCTCTCGCTACTAAAGAATTTACTCTGGTTTACTTAGTAAAACCTCCTTATCCATTTTCTACTTTAACAGATAGCGAAAAGAAGCAAGTTTTATGGTTAGAAAAGAATAGAGGAATTTATTGGCGTGAAGGTTATATTGATTACCGTGAATTTCATAGGTTAATTTATAGTTTATTGAGGTATAAGAAAATTTTTGTAAAAGGTTTAGAAAAAATCATGTGGGTTAATAAACTTTGTGGTGATTGTTATGTTATTAATATCGAGGAAAATCTATGTCCTAATATAAAATATCTGCATGATAAATACAGTGTAAACAATTTAACATGTTTTTCTCACCACAAACAATGTGCGTTGAAAAATGCACTATGTGTCAAGAAATGGTTTTATGAAAATAATATTACAGAATTTATTTAGAATAAGCAAATGTATATAACTTTTTTTATTGAAATTAAGAAATAAATCTAAATAAAAAAGAAAACATCTTTTATTTTATAAGTATGAATTGTTTTATTTTTCAATTTAAAATAAAATTAATAACTATTACACATATTTTTAGAAATTTTCTTAACTACGTTTTCCACCATGTCCATTATTTCGTCTACAGGATCTATCACAACGTATTGGGCACTTAACATCGCACTTTCACTGTTTGTGTCCTTACACTCATTTAAGTCGAACACTTCTATTTTTATTAACCGATGTCCTCTTCTTGCCGCCTTGCTAACCACATATGATGTAGACGTCGAGTCCTTTGCAACCCGTTTCCTTGAAGTTTTACTTTTCCGCTTCCCCACGTCTGATGGAGCTGGATTTTGTATTTCTTCGACATCGCTATCGAACCCACTCAAAATATTTTGCGCGTAGTAGTAGGGGTCTGTCGGATCAGTCTCGCCCAAAATCTGAAAAGAACAAACATACAATAATAAAAATATTCAAACCTATTTCAAACTGTCTGTATAAATTGGATAGAAAAAAAAATGCTTACCGAAATAGACATGTTTTTACGTCTGCTGATCTTCTCCTTGGCTCGAACGAAACAGTAATAATAAGTTATTGAGCCATTATTTTGTCATTGAGTGTAACTTACCTATTCATACGTTTCGATCACTCTAGAAAATAATTCTGTCTCTTTTAATCCATATAAGAGTGAGCGGGCTCGAATTTGTAGTCAGCATTTTCAATATCGAATGTGTTTGAATCAAGTATGTCACTGCTGACTAAGTAAATAGTGGTCATTGATCCCTTACGCGCTATGCAACATCAATGCACTTCCCCCTCGTAGTTTACCTCACCGCTAACACCTCGACTTGACCTACTTTTGACTGCCTCGTTGGTCTAGTGATGATAGCGTTTGATTACTATACCAGAGGTCGTGAGCTCGATTCCCACAAGGAGCCGTCAATCTTTAAGAAAACACGGAATCAAGACTTTAATAAATGATAGACAAATTATTATTTTTTTACAACATCATTGTGTTTGACTCCTCAACTAGGCGGGGACCTATAACTCAGGAGCCAAAATATCTTTTAGCTGTCCTAATCCCACACACCGCGCTCAAGACAATGTCTATAGCTAAATGTTCTGAGATATGTAGGAACTAGCAATACTTACATACTCTTTTATTTTTGTAACATTAGGTAACATAGAAATAAAACAAGCTGGTAGAATAACCCAATTTATTCACCTAAAACTATACTTATCGACGTATAGTATACAACACTTTTAAATCTAAGTACTTACCTATCTATTTTAATTCATATATTAGTACACTTAAGTAAATAAGTTATTCTTAACATAAAGAGCTTTAGCTTTAACATAAAGAGCATAAGAAAGAAAACATAATATTAAGAATGTCGCACACTAGCTCTATCGCGGCGTTTTATATGAAATACATCATAATGATATTTTGATCTCATATTATTATATTTTTATCATGACCAATTTTACTATGTTATTTTTATAATATTGAGGTATGGCCCCACGCTTTGGTTGAAATTTGATCCCGATGAATCAACCGTTTATCATCATTTCTCGATAGAGCTATTTTGTTGACACTTTGCGTGAATATTTCATGTTTTATCGATTTAAACAAGATATTTCTCTTGCGGAGCAAATTACCTTCAAACAAAGTCTGCTCGTAATTACTAAAGTTTAGACTGCGAACAACGCTCTTTTTTACTCCTTTAGCCTTTTTGACAGTTTTTTCCAAAGTTTTGAAACAGTACAGTTTTGATCGCAATCCTACAAATTCTGTAATAATTTCGCCCCCCATTTCATCCTTAAATAGCCCAGGAATCTTTTTGTTTTTTAGTGGAATTTGATGTGTATTATTACTATCGTAATTACTCGTATCGAAGTAAGCTAGTAAACGATATTTCAAATCTCGGAAGAAGTCCTCTGTCGACAAATGATAGATGAAGCTATCCGTATCAGTATAGCACATCTCCACATGTCTCCCATACATAGGTTTCATAATTGAATAATGAAAGTCATACATGTGGCTTTTAGACAACTCTAGAACAGTAAACCCAATGTAGATAGGTTTATCTAAAACCACACGTTCTGGCTTCATTTGTATGGCAACCAAATTTTCGGAAAAAACTGAAGCACTATGAAAGTTTGGTCGGGCTATCAATTTTTCTGCCGAAGTGCATTTTTTCGTTTTGTTTTGATTATCGCTCCATTGATTTACCAGATGCACGTTTACTCTGTGTTCAGTATTTTCTATAGTCTTTCCAAATATGCTGTTATTCAAGAGTTTGAAAAAGTCTTGTTCGAAAGTTGATTGGGCTTGTTGCCTCAGTTTTGTATTAAGTTCAATGTATTGTTTGAGATAGGCGCTTTGACGAAAAGTAATGACTCTATGGATTTTTCTTAGTCTTAATCCATGTTTCAAACATGTTTTAAGATGCACATAATGTATAACATATCGATATTTGTCGTATAGGTATGGGATTAATTTCGAACTCTTTCCACCGGGTGGTATGCATCGCTCAGGACAAAATGGGAAATCATTGTGATCATCGTGTAGGTGTGTGGGATAAATAATATCCACTTCAAGAATAAAGCCGAAAGTTGCATTATCAGGAACGGATGTGATATCCAAGGTATTCACTTCAGACTGTTCCAAAAATCTGAAATCTGATAGAGGTAATACTTGAGACATGCTGAAGCCGTATAAATTGTTAGCATCAATATACGTTATGAAGGAATCGGGACGTGATGGATCGTATTCAGACATGTATTTATTGTTTGCTTTTGCATGTCGCTTGGAACACATACATACACCACCCCGTATTCCATCCTGAATCATCCGAATAATCGCTAAGTCGCTAAGCAATTCTAATCTGACCTTAGTTTTTAAAAGCATCGCATCGAATGATAAACTAGGTGCTGTGAGGTAGAATGCTGGGTCTAATTGATAATATCGTTTACATGTTTTGCGGAAATGTTCGAAAATATCAGCTAATAGCAAGACATCAGTTTTAACGTATAGATCAGTGTATTCACCCAAGTTACGTATAGAGAAAGTGGACCATACGGACTTCGCATGTTCATAATCTTGATCAGAAATTTCTTCACCATTGATAGTGTTATAAAAAGCAGATTTGGGTGGGAGAGAATTTTCTTCGTAACATTTCCAATGTGACATATAGTCATATGGATAAACACCTTTGCGAGTGAGTAATTTGAGTTCAGTGTCGTTTGCAAAAAATGATTTCAACAACGAGAATTCCTCTACCTTCATTGTTTTCGTGAGTTTTTCTAAACTGGTACCTAAAAATTTAAATGAATCGATAAATCGAAGTTGGATACCTCCATCTTTCGACAGTGGTATATACTTCGTGAAAGAAATATAGTTTTCTTTTGTTTTGGGTATTATTCTAATTGGACCAGGCGCCTCGCCTAGTTGTTTGATAAATAAATGACAATCATAGCCTGATAAATTGTGGAAAACTACTGGAACAAAATTTGGTAGTTTAAATTGTAAATTACAATGCCTGTGAGCTGCCCCCCGATAGTGGCCAGTGATGTGACAGTGGTCTCGGACTTTGTCAAATAATAAAAGATTATCACAAATATGACAGCGGATAGCATTTTCAAAATTTTGTGAATCATTATCCGTGAATATAATTTTTAGATTAGCTTTTAAAATAGCATTTATTTGCTTCATGTCTCTATAAAGCCATTCTACAAATTTTGAAACACAGTCTGATCCCCGATAGCTGACGTAGCGATTATGCTTGGCATCTACTGTACAAACAATATAGTAACCAAACGCTGACGGCACATGTTGTTGCAGCGTGCTAGTGCTCGCAATGTTAGGGTCTGCTTCACAACCCTGATGACGTTGAAGCATAGTCTCAAAGTCAGCATAAATGATAAAGGGTATGTTTTGTTTTCGTTCATAATTCTTAAATTGAAGAACCGACCCTTGTATAGGAAGAGCCGTAGCAACACCACCACATGCATGAGTGACTAGTTCATTAGATGTTTTAAAAAATAGTAGACATGTTGAGCAAAAATGCAGTTGCTGGTGGTGTTTAGTTACTTGGCTTCTAACCAGACGGGGAAGGTTTTTAATCAAACAAAAGTGAGAACCCTCATCATTCTCGAGAAATAGCAGATGAACTATATTTTTTGCAGTGGAAGACTCTGATCTGTATAGTGGGCCTACAACAGTTTTTTTTGCCTTGTAAGCCATACACAAAAATAGCGATATCTGGATTATTTTTTTCAAACACCGATATGTCAGAAAAAGTTACTGGATATGATAAGCCTTGAGTATTAAAAATATTGTGAAAGTCAGGATAAGACAAGACACGATCGGGGTGGCTCTTTGAAGGGAATAGAGCAGCTGTAAGACACCAAAGAAAACAATAAGGATCATCATTTTTTATATTCAAACAAGCTTTTTTGTTTTTTATAAATTTTGGTAAATCTATAAACGATGACCCACTCAATGGTTGATATTTATTGACATTGATTTCCAAATGAGAATTACTCAAAAATGTCCAACCGCTATCTCGCTCTTGAAACTCTTCAAGCTTTTTTTTCAATGTACTAGTGATTTCTGAGAAAATGGAATTGAAATTGTGGTTCATGTGTAGGGTAATGTTTTTCGTGCCAAACGATTTTAGTTCTTGTGAATCGTTTTTGTACATGAGGAAAAATGAAAAAAGCTCAACATTAACTTTTATGCAAACGTGTTTTTTCAATGAAAGATCTATCACAGATTTTAATTTATTATGGATAGACTTGAAAAAGGCTTCAATTGAGTGCTGGGCATCGCCGTTAGCCTGTATCTTATAAGTCGCAATACGATTACGGAATGCAGAGGAGAGAACCTCAACATCTTCGAACAAATGATGAGTTGCGGCTTTGCTTTTGTGGTCAGTGCTGCGCATATGACCCACCCAACCCTTCGGCTTCACAAGAGTTTTGCAAGTAATGCAATAAGGCATTGTAAATAAAAAGTAGTAAAATTGGTCAGGAAACTGTTAATTAAAAATTAGGTTTTAGAGACATAAATAAATAGGTAAGTAGCAAAATATTATATTTATTAAAAATTCATCCAATGTTACTTTATATTTATCTTATCACTAAAAAAACTCGGCTCACTATCCTCATACAGAGAGTAAACCTGTTTAATAAATTTCTGTAATACGTCCCAGTGCGGCGTGTCCGTATCAGCCTGCAATTTTAATACAATCAAAGCCTTTTTCCACCTCTCTTGAGCGTTGGTACTTGCAGCATCGGTGGTGTTGTAGACCTTTAGTTCTATATAGAACTCTCCTTCCGTCGTTGCTGTTCGACGAACGTGACCATTGGCGACCCGCGTCACTAGACTCGACCCCAGTTGGTGCTGCTCTGGACTCGCTTTAGCAACCTTTTCTGCGTCTCGCAAGATACCGAAAAGATCTCCCACCGTCCTCTTTTTTGAGGTGCTTGCAGACCTGTAAAAGTAAACAATATATTTTAAAACAAGGGTGCCTACATACACTTATGCTTATATTCCGATAGGGTAGGCTATCTAGAGGAAATATACGTACATTGAAAGAGTGAAGTGTTTAATATTAGTTTAATATGAAGGGTATATAACTACTTTCGAACTATCCCATATATAATAGGGAGTCCCAAGTGATTCTTAATAATCAAATCTTACATATAAAACCAAAATCCTACGCGACGCGGGATTCGAACCCACGACTAGTAAGATACAACGTAAATACAGTCAACAGCATGTCAACCTTTACGATTACATGCCTGCAATGTAATCAGTGATTCAATGACTCAGCGATGTGCTAGAGTCAAATGACGCAACAACGTAACAGTGAATAATAGAACGACACTTATTCTATTCCAGTTAACTTTTCCCTGAACGTAAACATTTATCACAAAAAAAAAAAAAAAAAAAAAAAAAAAAAAAAGTCAGACTACAGAAAATAAGGTCAGTATGGTTTGAATTATTAAGGTGAATAAACAGGTATTATCTCATCAAGAGCTTGTTTACATCCAGCGAAACGTCATTCGACACGATGTATTGTAAAATGGTATCCTTACCTAATTGTCTCCTCAACGGAGCTCGATGCTTTGCGTTTGGAGCTGGTTGGAGTCTTTACTCGTCTGCACAGCAATGGGTACACCAGGGAATTCAAACTCGGAGTCAGACCTGAAATAATAATAACATAGTTTTCATACCACTCTTATACATTTATCCTATACGATTTATACACAGTTTTGTGACAACTATACTAGATAAATGAAATGACCACTTAGACGCTGTAATGCCTGGAACATATTTTTAGACAAAGTTTGGGACATAGTTTTCATATAGGGACTAATAAGGTTTAGTCAGTGGAACACGTAAAAAAGGATGTAAATAAATGTACTTACTAACATTTTGATACCAATGGGCTGACGGGTAGCGAGGAAGTCGTAGATAATTACACCACACGGAGACTGCACTGAACAGCGTTATCACGTTATCAGAATTGATGAGAATTTTGGATAAATCAGAGTGATATAGGTTTATATCCTAAATGTGTATGTTGTTTTTTTATTACAAGTACTGTAATGAAGAAAATGCTAAATTCACCTTTATTTACAGGTATATGAATATAGGTAATTGATAATAAAAATAATACATATTACTTTTTAGTAGCGAACATCTAAAATTTTTGCTTTGCCTTCAAAAGTACATACTTAGACAAATCATCTTGACCGGTAGCAAGGTCAAGCCTATATGCTATTCTCATAATGTCAGCACTTTTTAACAGCTCAACTTAATTTGGTTGGGTGCCATTGCAACATAAAGTGAAAAATATGTCGATTATTGTAGGTAAGATGTTTCGCAATCAGAAGCCGGCGACGGATGCAATAACGTTAACGTAGCAAATTCGTAAGTTCCATACCTAGATAGGTGTAAATAGTCCCGGATCCACATGTTGCAATTTACTATAAATTTTTTTCAATTATCGGATAATGTTGAAATTGCTGGATTATTTAACTATTATAGGAGACAATTAACGGTTATTTCTAGTTACCAGGAACAACACAATAAGAAAAATAGGAAATTATAGTTAATTTCTCTAGCAAATCCATAGGAAACTTGCTATGATATCGATTAAATTACTATATAAATTTATTTAAGGACAAATAATACTTGAATATTCTTTATAATACATTTTGTAAACTCCACAATATTATGTGAAAGTCAAACATTAGGTATTACGTATACCTACAACTAAATGTTTTGATGCCACGACTTTTTTTCCGTGTAGATCTTAGACTAGAGTTTAGCTAGTATCGTCAACCTTTGGTTATTTCTTATGTAGGTGATACATCAACATTTTATGACCCATCAAAATTCTTTATTTACAGGTTATGTAAAATTTACTGTAGTTATTTTACTGTATGTTAGATAGAGATAAATTTAAATAAAAAATTAACGAGAACTGATGTCGGAAAACTATTAAAAAAATATAAAACAATCTGCATAGGTCCATTTGCACAGAATTGAATGAGGGTAATATCTTCAAGTTTCAATATGTTAAAAAATGACAAAATGCTGTCGGTCGTATTTATGAAAACATGATTTCTTAAAATACTTTAACAGCAAGACTTTAAAAAAATGTGAAAAATGCTTTATTACGGCATTTTAGGAATACGAGTATTCAAAGGAATCATATTTTTATAAATAAAACTGTTTTTTTTTCTCGTGTAACTTTTGTTACACCGTGTACAATTTGTAACAAATTCATAACTCCTGCGTCAACAGCTAAAGGTTGACAATCCCTACCAGCCACCTATCGAATTCGCATTCGCGTTGACTATTGACACGTTAGTAGGAAGTAGATTTGCATCGATGAACGTACACGTTTATGTGTCAGTGATAATTAAGTATACCCAAGGATTCGAGTAACTGTAAAAGTATTTTCTTCCCTCTGTGCATTGTTTTGTGTTTTCCGTAATGAACGATAAACAGGGGACTTCAATCTGATCACAAACATTTTTGTGGGAAAAGTAAGGTATTCTTTGTGCCGACCATTAAATATGTCCTAAAATACAAGTAATTCCTGGTTCTGCCAATCACTCAGTATTTGTGTCACATGAAAAGGATCACAAAATTTTGTTGTGCTGGAATCACCTTTTTTACAATGGGAGACGTCAATCTGACCGCAAAATACAGTTGAGATGAAAATATTTTGTGTCACTGTTGCGCAAGAAGGATCAACACATGAAGTCAATCTGATCACAAAGTAATTTGTGGTGTTGAATCTTTCTAACAGTGGGAGCCGTCAATCTGACCACAAAATATGATTAAGTTGAAAATGTACTTTTGTGTCATTGTATGAAGGGCCAGCACAGGAAATCAATCTGATAACAAAATTTGTGGTGTTGTACCTTGTTCATGTGGGAGACGTCAATCTGACTACAAAATAAACTGGGTTGAAAAAGCAAAGTTTTGTGTCACTCTTATGAAAAGTAGACACCAGTGGTGTTGGATTCATGCAGTGAGAGAAGCCAATCTGGTCACAAAACTATGACTGGGTAAATACAAGTAGCACTTGGAATATTTCATGTCATTGTCTTAATGAGGAAACCTAACCGATACCACAAATAATGTGTGCTGTTTTATCTTGTATATTACGAAACTGCACAAAACATAGCTAGTGGGTAAATACGATTCATTTGAGCTTGGGGATCCTTTATTTAATTCAAATCAGTGACTATGCGGATCTCGGATCTCGGAGATCTCTACCAAGATGATGGTGAGTTGCATTCACTCAAGTTTCCTAGTGTGATTAGTTTTCATTGGTTGAATTTATCGTACACTGTGTAGGTTGCTCGTAAAATTATTGAAACTCTAAATTAGAATCACTCAATGTTATTGGGTATTCTGGAACAGCTGGAATGAGCTTGGGTGAGCGACCAACCGCGCCGACCGGCGCGGTGCGTCGTGAGCTCAAGCGAATGGAAGCTGGTCCAGAATGCCCAATAACATCCTACTCGTACCTCTTGTCCTGTGCTTCTTCTAATGAGATGTGGGAGACGTTAGCCTCAGTCTATGACAAAGAGTCAACTGTGAGCGTCCACCTGCTACAACAGAAATTCTTTAGCATGACAGTTGATAGTAATGAGCCGCTATCAAAGTATTTCGCACGAATAGAAGAGGTCAAATTGAAGCTTAAGCTGTCCGGAGAACCTGTGTCTGACAATATGGTGATCACAAAGATCTTGATGACACTACCCGAGGCTTTCAAGCACTTCAGATCAGCCTGGGAGTCTGTACCTGGAGATAAACAAACCATGAGAGAGTTAATGGCAAGGCTACTACCCCTTTACAACCGAAGGAAATAATTTAATCAGACTTTTTTAAATTCACAGGACTGTTTCATGGGTGCCTAAGTATAATGTAAAAAATAAAAGAAAAAATCCTGATGTCTCTGGTTTCCTGAAAACTTACCCTCACGAGCGTGGGGCTTAGGAGATAGCTCGAAATGTGAGTACCCTCACGAGCGTGGGGCTTAGGAGATAGCTCGAGATGTGAGTTTTGTATATTTTGGGGGGTATTATTGGATATTAAATTAATTAAACTGTGTTTATAATCATCATTCATTTATTAACGATACTAATAATAATCTTTGTATCTTTGGCACAATGTTTTTGACAAAATAATCAACAGTATTTTGAGACAACTAAAATCTTACTCTCTTTTTTTGGGATAAAACTTATAAAAATCAAAACAAACAACTTATACCAATTTTCGAATCACATGAGATCTCACTATTTAGTACAGTACCGTTGTACATAATTAGCGTATAATATATGAACAAGTAATTAGCATAAAAATAGATTGAACTAGGTCTTCTTGTGAAAAGCATGGAAACAATTTTTGTCACGAGATATACAGAGATATACATCGCATTTGACGCATTTTATTTTAGACCGACTGCCACAATCTTCCATGCGACAGCTCCTCGGTGCCTTAATATCATCAAAGACAGGTAGGTGATCGTAACCGTCATGTCTTTTAGCTATTGAAGGCATGCTTACAGGTTTGTAGATTTTCAAGGGCTGACAACGTTGACGTTGCTGTGGTGTAGGCTCATCTTCTCTGCGCTCTATTTCCGGTAGACACTTCAGGCATTCTGCGACATCGAAACGAAACTCTAGTAAGGCCAGAGTATCCTTTCGGCGGTAACCATTAGCTGTGCAGTCGTTTTTGTAAAGCCTACACGTGTTTACACAAGCGAGATCTATGAAATGTACTAGAACTTTAAGAGGCCATTTTCTGGTTTTGATAAACGTCCTGTAATATTCCATTTGTTGATCTAGGACATCCACGACCCCCATGTTCTGATTGTATCGTTCGATTACTGTTGGAGCCGAAACGTCGACATAGGTTTTGGTATTCTTGTCCCAACGTTTCACAAGTGTAGTTTCTCCAACTCCCGTGCAGTTAGATGCCATCAATACGGACTTATTGTCTTTCCATTTGACGATTGCAATGTCATTGCAGACGGACTGCTGCATGTCGCCACGAGCCATCTCGCTATCCTTTTTGAGATCGATTGTCCCACGATCAGGAATCCGGTTCTGCATTATTGTGCCAGTGCTGTGGAGGTTTCGCTTCAGCATTTCTTCAGCCAAAGGAACTGTTGTGAAATATCTGTCATGGTACACACAACTGCCAGGTGGTATACTCTGAGAAAGATGGAGGATTACAGACGGGCCCAACAAAGAGTTTTGTCGCCGAACATTGTTTTAGCCCCTCGATAGATGGCAAAATCCAGCATTAGGCCCTCACTGGTTGTTAGAACAAAGTTCTTTAACCCTACTGGCCTTGGTTTATTTTTGACTACTTGGCGGAGTTTGCATCGGCCAGAAAAGGGTATCATTTGCTCATCTATCGAGTAGTATCCAGGGGCTCTCTCCAATCGGTTACACGTGTCTTTGACCTTGTTGATCATGGGTTGCACCTTCCACAGGGGATTATCCTTTTCAGCTTCTGCTGGCGTATCGCTGTCGACAACGTGAAGTGCATTGCGTAGAGTTAGAAATCTGTCTCTGCTCATGGTGTCGCTGACCAATTCCAGTTTCATTCCAGTTTTCCAGTACATAGGTAGTCTAGGAAAGGGAATACAGCCCATGATTAGATGAACAGCAAAGAGTTCAGCTATTTCCAGTCTGTTAGTCTTGAGTTCAAAGCCGGTTTTGCGCAAGTGGTATAGATTCGTGCATCTAGCAACTTGTTCCAGGAATGAATCATCAAAATAGTCACGGTAGTAATCAATCGGAGATCGAACTCGATTTATCGGAAGCGGAGTGAAATCATGAGCTTTGTTTGGATAGACAGTTTCCACCCACACTTTCTGACCTGTCCTTCCTCTTCCTCTAGCATGTCCTCTTCTCGTACTCCGCCCTCTACCTCTCGTACTTGCCGCTTGTCTTGATAAACCTCTTGTACTAGCCAGTCTTCTTGATGTTGTCCTGCCTGATCTGCCTCTAGTGGATTCCCTGCTTCTGAATGTTGTTGGGATAGGTGGTGGTGCCTCATCCACTTCGGTGGACTCATCGCCAGAACTAGACCCACTGTTTTCTAGATGATCTAAGACTCTCGGCACAATATCTTCGTCATCATCGGCAAATTCCTCAATTTCCGAGTCATTTCCTAGTGCTAATATTTGTTCTACTTGGTCATCCCTGAGAGCTTGTCCTAAAAATTAAGAAAACCATTGTTTGACAATCATACATACACAAAAATCATGTTAAGGTATAAAAAATGAATGAATATCTATTTAGCACGAATCACCTAACCTACACGATCGTGCGTCCTTGATTTTGGGTGACAATATACGCCTAAGTAAGCATGCTACGTTTAAATTACATACATACAGGCGTAAAACAACACTTATTTCAGTAAATGATATAAACAAAACAATAAAAAATGCATTAATTTAATTAAAAAAAGAACACTTACCCGGACGACTTCGGGCGCCAAAAAACGCAGCCATTTTTCACTGTGGTTACGAGCGACTAACAGGTTTAAACCGGCTTGCAAAGCGCCCAGGCGTATTTTTTCTAGCAATAGGATAGTCTCACGATCGATCGAGTCCGGTTGCGTCCCGAAAAATCGATTTGCGTTGGCGCCAGAATTTTTGAAAATCAACTCTCACTATCGTATCAAGTCGGTTGTAAAGGGCTACTGGAAGAAGAGAGAGTTTCTTCAAGTGAGGAGGCAGTGGCACTGGCAGCGGCATCACGCCCTAGACACTTTACACAGAAACCAAGAGATCTTCCTTCACATCCATTAAAGTGTTTCAACTGCGGCAAAACTGGTCACTTTGCAAAGGTGTGTAGCAAGAAGGATGCGAGAGTGTGCTATATCTGCAAGAAGAAAGGCCATATTGCATCGCAGTGCCATGCTAAGAGTACCAAAACTGAGTATAATGCCTTCTTAGTGAGTGAAGAGGATGCTGAGGGTGACCTGACTACATGGTACATGGACACTGGTGCTAGTCAGCACATGTGTGGGAACAAGGAGCTGTTTTTAACACTGCATAAATCAACAGATGAATCAAAAGTGAGAGTTGGCAATGGAGAACTTCTAAGTGTGCGCGGTGTTGGTACAGTTGGAGAGCTTTACGCATGGAATGGTACAAAGTACTTGAAAACCACACTTTCTAATGTGTTGTATGTGCCAGACTTAAGTTTCAACCTGTTTTCTGCCGGATATGTGTTGGACAAAGGATTATGCATTTCGTCAAACAGTGAGGAGTGCCATTTTGTCGATGAGAGTGGCGAAGTTCGTGCGACTGCGAGCTGAACTTCGTACGAAACAAAACGCAAAACGCAGTTTGCAACACATCCACGAGTGAGTCTGTGAAAAACATAGGACGAAACGGAACGCGAAACGCCAAAAGTGACAGTTTGGTAAATCCAATGTTTACGAGATGTTATTTGAGCAAGAAAACCGAGAATTTGTCAGAGTGGCATGCAAAGCTGGCTCATATCAGCATCGACCAGGTCAAAAGCATTCTGAAGAGGAGCAACATTGAGTTTAATGATAACAGCGAGGGCTACGTATGCGAGAAATGTCTAGCCGGAAAACAACACCGTGTATCGTTTCCAACGAGTGAGTCGGGAGCTAAAAAGAGACTGGAACTAGTTCATGCGGATGTATGCGGACCTACGGAGCAGGAATCCATAGGCGGAGCCAGATACTTCCTACTTCTGAAGGACGACTACTCTTCGTACAAGTATCTATACTTTATGCACCATAAGTCTGAGGTCAAGAGCTGCATTGAGAAGTTCATAAACCAAGCTGAGAATTAGACCGGATGTAAATTGAAGATATTAAGATCTGACAATGGCCTTGAGTTCATGAACAAAGAGTTGAGTGCATTACTTGAGTCAAAAGGTATCAAGCACCAAACAAGTGAAGTGTACACACCTCAGCAAAATGGTCGTGCCGAGAGAGACATGAGAACCCTAGTGGAGTTGGCCCGTGCATCAATATCGAGTATGCACAAGAAGTTTTGTGCAGAAGCCGTTCATGCAGCTGCTTATGCCATAAACAGAGCTGGAAAGAGTCCTATGCTGGAGATAACCCCATATGAAGCATACTTTAAAAGGCAGCCGACTATAGAGAATATCAGAGAGTTTGGTACACGAGTATCTGTGCATGTGCCAAAACAGAGAAGGCTTAAATAGGACCCGAAGAAACGATATGGTATCCTTGTAGGTTGTGATGATAACACTAAAGGATACAGAGTGTACAAAGTAGAGATCCTATATGACATAGTTTTCCTGTCTCAGCGAGTACTGAGTGAGAATGAGTTAGAGAAACGGAGAGAGTCAAGTCTACACATTGAAGAGGAGACAGAGAGCGAGAGTGAGGTAAATAAGGGAGAGAGAACGAGTGAAGCTGAAGCCACAGAGAGAGGGAGCATGAGCGAGGAGGAGATTTTTCAAGACACAACACAAGGAGAAGAGAGAGAGACAATACTTCAAGAGAGACAAGTGGCAGAGACAATTGAAGAGAGAGAAACGAGAACACAACCTGAGACCAAGAAATGAGATAGAACTACCAGAGATATAGAGAATACCAGATGGGTTTGTTGTGCGATAATCCAACATATAAGAGTGTTATTGAGAGTAGCGAGAAGACTCATTGGAGAGCAGCCATGGATAGAGAATTGAAAGCTGTACGAGACAGCAACACCTGGAAAATTGCACCAAAGCCAGATACCTATCGTTCTATTGACTGTAAGTGGGTTTTTCGAGTTAAGGGTAACAATGTTTATAAGGCAAGATTAGTAGCGCGAGGCTTTATGCAATTTGATATTTCTGATGTATACAGTCCAGTAGCTAGATTGACATCTATAAGAATGTTTCTTGCTTTCTGTAATGAACACTGCTTGCCTGTTCATCAACTAGATGTATGTAGTGCATTTCTGAATGGAGAGGTTACTGGAGATGTACTCGTATATGTAACTTTACCTAAAGGTTGTGAGAGTGTTAAAGTAAATGAGGATCAATGTATCAAATTAAATAAGTCATTGTATGGCTTGAGAGATTCTCGAAAGAAGAATTGGAATACAAAATTTACTGCAACAATGAAAGATTTAGGTTTTGAACAATCAGAGTCAAACTCTTGTTTATTCATTAGAGGTCAAAATAAAGAGAAAACTTTTTTGATGGTATATGTGGATGATTTCCTGTTAACTTCAATGAATGAGAAAAATATTGTGGATGTTAAAAATAATCTTAGTACTTATTTTAACATAAGAGATATGGGACTAATTAGTGAGTTTTTAGGTATCAATGTCAAGCAAAATATTGAGAAACAAACAATTGTATTGAGTCAAAAAGAGTACCTTAAAAAATTGTAAGAAATGTGAGATGTCAGATTGTAATCCAGTTGCAACTCCTATGCAGGAGAATTTTGATCATAGCTGTTTAAAGAGAAATGTTTCAGAAAGTGTTGAGATAGAAAAGAGATGTAGAATGGTCATAGGATCACTTATGTACGCAATGCTATGTACGCGGCGTGGAAGTCTTTTCAAGAGTGGCTCAACATCTGTTGGAAAATTTCCGCTTTTTCTGAATCCTGATTGAATATTGCTTTTACTGTTCTGGGATACTATCTCCATCAAACGTTTAAGCATATGGGGAAATACACCTTTTGGTAAAACAGTGTCTTTGAATCCAATTTCACTAGTCTTCCAATCACAAAGAACAGATCTCCAACAAACTTTTAGTGGATGGAAGAAAGTCACATCCAAAGGTTGTGGAAAGCGTCACTCTACACTATTATGCCAGGAAGATACAGTGCACAGTGAAAAAACAAGCAAGGCTGCAACCCTATCAACCATGTACCCTAGAGGAGAGACACTGTTACAGACTGTGATTGTGGAGATTGAATGCAACAACAAGAAGTTGCCTGTACGAGCTTTGTTCGACTCTGGATCTCAGCGTACCTACATCAAACAAGAGGTGGTGGATAATCTCAAGATCCCACCATGCGGCAAGGAAGTACTAGCCCACAGTTTATTTGGTGGAGTTGAGACAAGACCAAAGGAGTATAATGTATATGATGTCAAGCTCAAAAGTACAGTGAGCTCATTTAACATGAATGTAATGGCCATCAGCCAATCACAGATTTGCGGGAATGTCCCTAAGAGGAACCCAAGTGATACCCAATAAGTTGTTGTGTGACCATAACATTACTCTGACAGACAGGAAGGGTATCACAGATATAGGGATGTTGATTGGGGCAGACTTTTTAGGATTTCTGTTACCAGGTACAATGATACAGCTGCGAGAGGGACTGGTGGCAATAAATACAAGACTGGGTTGGACACTGCAGGGAACTCAGGTATGTACAAAATCCAGTAACAATCTAACAACATCACTCCATTGTAAATGTGATAATTTATTAGGTTACTGGGCGTTGGAGACACTTGGTATACAAGATCCGGTTGAGATCAAGACAAAACTGGAGACAGCAACCGAAATATTGACTAATTTCGAGACAAATATAGCAGAACAGGATGACAGGTATCTGGTTCAGCTCCCCTTTAAGTCTAATTACCAAGACCTGCATCCCAACTATGGCAAGGCCAAAATGCGGTTAGAAGTTATGTCGAAAAGACTGGTGAGCAGTGGAAGGTTTGAACAGTATGACTCCATACTGAAAAATTGGGAAAACTTAGGAGTCATTGAAAAGGTAAAACCAACCCACAATACAGGTCACTTTTTACCCCACCGACCAGTCATGAAGGAACAAAGTCTCACTTGTGCCATGAGGCCGGTGTTTGATGCATCTGCCACAGATAAGAATGGTCTAAGTCTCAATGCTTGCTTAGAGAAAGTTATTAACTTGATAGATTGCATACCAAATCTGATTCATAGTTTCCGAAAGGGGGCTATTGGAATAACATCAGATATAGAAAAAGCATTTTTACAGATTAGTCTAAAAGAACAAGACAGGGATTTTCTGAAATTCCTATGGTATCAGGATAATACCATGAAAGAAATTATAACCTATAGAAATTGTAGGGTAGTATTTGGGTTAACTTCCAGTCCTTTTTTACTGTCTGCTACACTGCGACACCACATAAGTAAGATGAAAGATGGTCCGCTAGGTAGTACAGCAGAGACACTGGAGAAATCACTGTATGTTGACAACTGTTTGGTAAGTGTGAACACTGAAGAAGAAGCTAACAGGTTCATTGAAGAGGCGAAGAAGATTATGCTCAGAAGATTAACCTCAGAATGTGGGTAACATCCCAAGGAATTAATGAGACAGGTAAGACCACTATTTCAGTGCTGGGTTTGAATTGGGACACTGTCTCAGACAAACTGTACTGCAATAATAACAGCCTGCCGCCCTATGACAGTCTTCAGTGCATTACAAAACGAGGTTTGTTGTCACTTACGCAGAAGGTGTATGATAATTTCTACCGAGATGCAATAGGTTACACATCTCCAGTTATGTTAACTCCGAAGTTAATACTACAAGAAATATGGCGACGTCAACTAACATGGGACGAGGAGCTGCCTCATGACTTGATTATTAGATTTAAAGATTGGTATAAGTATATACATTTCTTGAAGGACTGCAGCATACCCCGTCGGATTACAGCAGACATCCTCAATGAAACTAAGGTCAGTCTTCATTTATTTTCTGATGCTAGTCAAAATGGGTATGGCATATGTGTCATGTTGAGAGCCGAAAAAGGAGGAAATGTCACAGTCCAGCTTATTTCTGCTAAAGCAAGGGTAACAGCACCACAGAGAGTCACTATACCTCGAGCAGAGCTGATAGCAGCATTATTAGGCGCACGCTTACTGTCTAATGTAAGATATAGCTTATCCCTTACTGATGGCCCAGAATATTGTTGGACAGACTCTGCTGTAGCACTGTGTTGGATAAAACGAGATTTAGCTTGGAATACATTTGTAGGGAACCGAGTAAAACAGATAAGACAGCACACTAATACTAAGAATTGGTATCACATTCCAGGTGAATATAATTGGGCGGATCTGGCATCCAGAGGTTGCACTGCAAAGACACTCTTCGATCTTCGCTGGTGGGAGGGGCCGTCGTGGCTGCATCTGCCGCCGGAGGAGTGGCCGCGCTCTGAGTTGGTCGTAGCGTAGCGAGGTACACCGGGAAACCAAAAAATCTGTATGTAATACAAGTCTGTCTAAGAAAGATAATATGCTACATGCATTACAGAGCTATTTTTACAGAGGTACTTAGATTTTTACATAACATAAGGCATGTCAATAACAAAAGGAGAGGAGAAATAACTTTTATGGAATATGATAAAGCAGAAAAGGCTATAATAAGATTAATACAGCAGGATAGCAGTGAGATCATGCAAAGCAAATCTGGAAATTTGACAAAATTTGATGATAAAGAAGGACTTGTTAGGATAAAAACTAAACTTCTACTGTCAGACTTACCAGAGTGTACGCGAACCCTTTATCTGCTCCCAGCAAAACATACAGTGGTGGCATTGATGGCGACACAAAGGCATGTGCAGTTACAACATGCAGGTATTAATCAACTGATTGCAGACCTTCGAACGAGATACTGGATTATAGGTATACGACGTCTTGTAAGGTCAGTAATTTCATCCTGTATTATATGCACGAGATACCGTTCAAAACCTACACAAGCACCTGCTGCGCCGCTACTCAATGAACGCATCACGTGTTTACTGCCGTTCCAGACGACAGGAGTCGATCTAGCAGGTCCATTACATCTACGTGGAGGAGAGAAATGCTGGATAGTATTGTACACCTGTGCTGTGTATCGTGCAGTACATCTGGAACTAACAAGGTCTTTATCAATAGAAGCCTTAATTATGACACTACGCAGATTTATAGCACGTAGAGGACGCGTTCACATGTTGATGTCAGATCAAGGTACGAATTTTCACGGTACAAAAAACCTACTCACCTCATTAAATTGGGATGCAATCCAGACAGAGTCGACAATTCGACGAATAAACTGGAAGATGAACGCACCTTCAGCTGCCTGGTGGGGAGGCTATTGGGAACGACTCATTCGAATAATGAAAGATCTTCTGCGACGTATATTAGGTAAAGCTTCAATTTCATACATCGAATTTGAGACATTGCTGTGTGACGTGAAGGCCACAATGAATGGGCGTCCACTTACCTACATAAATGGTTATCATCATTTATGTAGGTAAGTGGTGAGTGTTTGGAGCCATTAACTCCAGCACATTTTATACAACCCCTACCTAACTCAGATGTAACTGATCTCGATTTTGTTGATGCTTATAACACGAATAGTCGGCTACGATATCTACAAATGATCCGAGAACAGTTCCGTCAAAGGTTCAAATCAAAATACTTAACTGTTTTAATACAAAAGGGTAATGAAAGAACAGATGACATTGCCAAGGGCGATATTGTTTTAGTAGAGTCAGATGAAAAGAGGGTTAAATGGCCGTTAGGTATTCTGGAAGAATTATATACAGGTAAGGATGGTGTTCAGAGGACAGCACGAGTGAAGACTGCTACAGGCATAAAAATCCGTCCTGTTCAGAGACTATAAACTGGAAGTATCAGGTAACAACTTCCCTTTGATACCAACCTCTCAGATTCCAACACTTCCTAACAATAATAAAATCAATCCGCAACCTGCCATTCCTGACAGCATAGGATCAGATGGTGCTACACCAAGTCTCCAGGACAATCAGCAACAGTCCACACGTTGTGGAAGAAAGGTAAGATTCCCTAGTAAATATTATTTATATATTTAGGTTTCTGGTTTTGGGGATTATGTGTTATGTTTAAATTCAACAATAATAATTATAATAAACTGGTAAATTTATGTCTGGTCCCTATCTTGACTGTCAGAGTAGTAATATGATTAATAATAATATATGGTTTTGTGAACAGTATCTACTAATTAAGAAAGTTTGTTGATTGTTTCATTCATGATTGTTTGATATACACCATTCTATTAAAACTATTCTTACTTATTCTATTCTATTAAAACTGATACCTACAGTTAGATAAGTTTGATAATTATTTGATGATTGTATGAGAAAGAAAACATTTTTATGTTTAACATTTGAGCAACATACCTACCTAAGATTATTGTTTTGTGATAATTATGATTATGTCTTAAGATAAGAATAGTTACCTAATAAGTAATAAGATAAATTAGTGTTCTTTTTTGGTGTTGGAGGATGTTGTAAATTGCTAGTTTTGAACGCATCTTGTCAAACTATTAGATTAAAAAAACAATAAAAGTGGTCTGTGGTCAACCGATAAAGTGCGATGGTTGTGTTTTTATTTTCTCTCCAAAATATCAGATTTTATCAAGCCCATCCTTCAAAAAAAGACGTATAAAATATACGTCGCAACAATACCATTCTCATTGCGTTGTAGCAAAATGCCAGCCACGCCAATCTTGCAGGCATGTGTATGGAGCTTTGTATCTGCCTGTGGGTCATATAACGCTAGAGTAGGCTTTGATACCAATTTATGTTGAAGCTCTCGAAACGCCTTTTCTTGTTCTGGCCCCCAGACCCAATCGACATCTTTTTTTAGAAGGTTACACACCTTGGGGTTTGGAAATAATCGAGAAACCGGGCACAAATCGCCGGAAGAAACTGGCCAAGCCGATGAACTGTCGTACATTGTGCTGGTTTTGTGGCACAGGGAATTTATTTACCGCCTCAATTTTTCTTGATCCTGGTTGAATACCATCTTTCGATATCTCAAAGCCCAGATAGTCCACATCGTGGCCAAAAAATAAGCATTTGGAAAGATTCAGAGTCAGGCCTGCTTCGGAAAAAAGTTTTAAAACGTTTCTAGCAAACGCAGACCATCAGTGAAATCTTTTGCCGGTATAATGACGTCATCCAAATAAGCTAAGGCTTCCCTATGTCGAGCGGAACCCAGCACCTGGTTCATAATACGCTGAAAGGTGGCAGGGGCGTTTGCGAGTCCGAACGGCATCCTCGTAAACTCGTAATGCCCATCCGGAGTCACAAACGCTGTTTTGAACCTGTCAACCTCCCGTATAGGGATCTGGTAATAACCAGATGCCAAGTCAAGCGTAGTGTAATACTGATGTCCAGCCAAAACGTCCAGTTGGTCGTCTATGAGAGGCATAGGATAGTTCTTTGACTGTCCTCTTGTTAAGAGCGCGGTAGTCAATGCAAAGCCGGTACTCCCCAGTTTTTTTTTGCACCAGTACGACTGGGCTTGCGTAAGGTGAAGTGGACGGCTTAATTATCCCATTCTCTAGTAGTTCAGAAAACATGTTTCTGACAACTTCCTTCTCTTTTATTGATAGTCGGTATGGTCTGTAAACCACGGGTGCGTCATCAGTAAGGGTTATTGACATTTCACCAGCAGAAGTGGTGCCTAGCTCAGATAGACTAGAGGCTAAACAACTTCGATATTTATTCAGAAGTGCAAGCAGTTTCTCCTTCTGCGCCGGTAGCACATTCTTACCGATTTTAATCTTTGCTTCCGTTAGATTATAATTATTAGGGCTCTCACTAATAATCTGCATGACCTGTTTGCACGAGGTTCCATCCTCTTTAGCCTTCCACCCGTGAGCTATTCTATAATCTTTGTTTAACAACACTCAAATCCATTGGGACACTAACCACCATTTTACCAACCCCGTCCTTGCCCATACTAAACAAGCCCGATGGTACAGAGAACCTCACATCTGAAATGAAACGCAAGCCTCCTTCGACTTACACATCCCCCATCGTAGATGGCTCTGTGTATACGTCAATTACATACACTCCAGATGCAGAGACGTTCTCTTTAATGAAAATTTTGACTTTATGGTCATACATTATATCGCAACTGGTTTGCAACATCTGTAATGTGTCACTTGTTTTAAATACGGTTATGTGAGGTTGTTCGGTAAAGGAGTGTCCTATCATGACAGGTACCTGCATAACATCATCGGGTACAATAAACAGGTCAACGTCCGCTTCAATATCATCGATAACTATGTTGACACAACATTTTCCCAAAACTTGAACAGCAGAGTTTCCGAAGCCTCTTAGTGTAGGAAGCTCATCGATATTTACTTTGTTGTGAATTCTTTTAGAATCGGATAGCCTAACCATGCAGCATTCACTTCCAAAGTCTATAAAAGCCTCGAAAGGGATTTTATTGATTTTAATAACTTTGTGATATTTATCACCTACACACATCAAATCTTTTTTGTTACTGTAGATTATATTATGATTTTTTCTTCTTTTTAGATTCTTTATTTAAAAATAAAGAATTAGAACACAAAGCAATGACACCGTTCAGTTGTTTTTTCATATTAAAAGGCTTTCAGTCCTAGCTTACGCTCATTCAGAAATCTGATTTAGTCAATTATAACCGATTCAAGATATTTTTTGCGGAAAGTTGTGATTGAAAAAATGCCAAGAGGATTATCAGAGGTTTTACGAGCAAGAATAGTAACTTTGAGGGAAGAAGGATACACCACGAGAGTACTAGCACGCAGACTTGCTATATCCCAATCCTGTGTCGTGGCTACGTTGCAGAGGTACCACGGAATGGGGAATTTAGCTGACCGACCCCGCAGCGGTCGCCCAACTGTTTTGACAGCTGCCCAAAAGCGCTATATTAGATTGCTGGTAGCCCGTGATCCAACAATCAACGCCACTAATATAAAAGCAGAAGTCAGGGCCGCCTCTGGGCTTGAAGTTAGCACGCAGACCGTTCGCAATTGCTTGCACCACGCTGGATTACGAGCACGGAGGTCTTGGCGAACTCCGCTCAATTCCCGGCAACGTCAACAACGAAGATTGCAGTGGGCTAGACTTCGGCAAAATGAAGAAGGTGAGGAAGAAAACATTTGTCAAAACTGTCTCTTCGTTGACGAATCCCGAATCAGCACTTATCCAGATAACCGACGTGTCCGTGTCTGGAGAAGACCAGGCGACCGTGAAAGACAAAGAACTGCCATTGGAACAGTTCGGCGGAGAACAAGGCGGAAAATCGGTGTCCTTTTGGGGTGGCATTATGATTGGAGCTAGAACGCCTTTGATCCTGTAGGCGTCGAGACTGCTGACTCGACGTTAGTAGTGCGCGACAGGCCTGCGGCAGTCGCTTGTGTGAGTCTCACGAGACCGGTCCTCTGTACAATGTTTTAGCCTGTATATCGTAATCTGTTGTGTGCGTATTGAATAAACTCTGGTGAAAACTTGTGCCGTATTATTGTGATCCAACGGACCCCTAAACTGGTGACCCCTGGAACACGCAGTACATTAGAATACGGTGCCTACATGACGTGAGACCACAGGAGCGACTCACGATTCGGATTCCACGACCGAAGCGGATTTTAAGTGGAAATGGCGAAACCTGGTGGTCCGTCGAGTAGCGCGGAGAAATTAAAGGAAGAAACAAGCGAGATGGCAGCAATTTCTGTGTCAACACGAATTCCGGATTTTTGGCAGGATCAACCGCGCCTATGGTTTGCGCAATTTGAGGCGATAGTGAACCCACAGAAGCAAGGTGACGACTGTAAGTACCAATTGGCAATATCTAAATTAAATAGAGACGCTCTACAACAAGTCTCCAACATCGTTTTCAACCCACCAGAAAATGAGAAATATCAAACGCTAAAAGAAAGGCTCCTTAAAGTTTTCGAAGAATCACTGGAGAGACAGTTTCAGCGGTTGGTAGGTGAAATGGAGCTGGGCTCGCAAAAACCCACCCAACTACTACGTAGGATGAAAGATCTAGCGAGAAACTGCCAAGCAAGTAACGAAACAGTGCAGAGTCTGTGGATGGCGAGGCTCCCAACTGCCGTAAGGGCCGTTCTGTCGGCAAGTCAAGACCAGACGTTGGATAACTTGGCATCAATCGCTGACAAAGGCGTCGAAAGCATAGCAGGCTCTGGGGAAATAGCAGCAGTGAGCGGCAGCACATCTGTGCCGGCAATGACAGATGTATTGGCAACCATGAACAAGTTGGCGCTGGAGATCGCTACTCTGCGTAGCGAGATGCAACACAGGTCACGCCAACCGGCCAGGGGACCGCCTGGGAGCAGAGCCGCATCAAGAAGTCGAGGAAGCACGCCAACCAGGACACCTACGAGCCCCGACTGGTTGTGTCGTTTCCATTACCGGTTCGAGCCGCGAGCAAGGAGATGCGAGCAACCATGCACTTGGTCCCGGCCGGCGGAAAACTAGAAGCGGCGACCTCAGGAGGCGGAGAAGTCGCGGCGCGCGAAAATCGTCTCTGCGTATTCGACCGGAAAAACGCGTTACGTTGGTTAGTGGACTCAGGTGCGAACATTTCAGTGATACCTAAAAATAAAGTTAGTAGACATTTAAGGTGTGAAAGTGCGAGTTACAAGCTGTATGCAGCAAATGGATCGGAAATTCCAACTTACGGAACGGTAACGTTAGAGTTAGACCTTAGATTAAGGAGAGCACTTAAGTGGACATTCGTCATTGCCAATGTTAGTAAGCCCATATTAGGCGCCGATTTTTTAGACCACTACAAGCTACTGATAGATGTAAATGGTAAGCGTTTAATAGATCAAATTACGAATTTGAAAGCGACAGGCGTCATGGTGTTAGATAATCAGTCTACTGTGAGCACTTTTGATGGCAAAAATGTATGTAGCGACATTCTAGCGAAGTACCCAAGCATTACCAAGCCATTTAATTTCAAACAGGATACGAGACACGGAGTGCACCATTACATTGAAACGAAGGGCCCCCCAGTGCATGCAAAAGCGAGACCCCTTGCCCCGGATAAGTATAATAAGGTTAGGGAGGAATTTCGAAGCATGCAGGAACTAGGTATTTGCCAAATTTTGAACTGTTAAAATAAAAATCACTAGAATCCTGGCAGTAATGTTCACCCTCAGGAGGAGGAGTAAAATGTAGAGACTCCTGGGTTGCTACTAAATTTTTATATATTTCTAGAGAGGGTAAAATTTTCCCAATCCTTCCCGAAATGGATCTGTCTGTGATGGTGGATTTGATTGTCGTCTCATTTCATTGAGCGTTTCTTGCGCTTGAATTCCTATATATATTTTTTCGATCGCGGATTATCATGTTCTATTTTAAGAGTATGTTTAGATTTTACATGCTAGAAGTCGATGCAATTAATGGCAATTTTTTTTATCAATTTTTGGTCTCAGGTTCCAACTTATGGAGTAATGGAGTTTCACTTTGAAATAAAATATTGAAATCGTTCAAAATTTCCAGAGCGTATGACATAAACTCAAGATATACATCGGCTATCTATCACAGACTTAGTAAAACTGACAAGACAGGATTTAACAGAATACACTTGTTAGCTGATGGCTGTGGAGGTCAGAACAAGAATTCCATAGTCATTGCCACATGTTGTAAGTGGTTGCTATCATACTTGACCATCAAATCTATAAAAGTGGTATTCCCAGTCACAGGTCACTCGTATATGCCCCCAGATCGCGCGTTTGGCATAATAGAAAAAAACTGAAAGAGCAAGAAACTATTCTGCATCCTGATGAGTTAAAGAAGGTTATAGCTGAAACTTCAACAATAATACGATTTGGGGATGACTGCCCGGTCAGCGATTAGAGAGAAACGGCTAGACAACTTCTGACTCCCACGACTTCATGGAATGTTGCATTTAAGGAATGCAAAAGATTTATTTTGGTCCGTTTTAAAAAGGTGGGAAACGTACTTGCGAACTTTTCTACAGAAGTGACACTGGAACTGCATTTAACATCTGCAAACGCCAGAAAACTATTTCAATGCTTAATGCAAGACAACTACAAAAAACTATTGCATTGAATAAAAACAAAGTGAAAGACATCAAAAGTCTTTTAACTAAACATTTCGGGAAGGATTGGGAAAATTTTACCCTCTAGAAATATATAAAAATTTAGTAGCAACCCAGGAGTCTCTACATTTTACTCCTCCTCCTGAGGGTGAACATTACTGCCAGGATTCTAGTGATTTTTATTTTAACGGTTCAAAATTTGTTTTTAAAACTTGTTAGACTTAAGGCTATAATGTGTGAATTTCACTAATGGTGATTTCAGCATCATTACTTACCCTTTAACTGGTAGAGAAAACTAGCCGTACGATTGAAATAAAATACAAGTTTTCTTGACAAATTTTTACACCTATTTCAATTTCTATGTTTGTTCTATCTCTTCCAAAGACGGGACAGTCGGTTATAATGTGCAGGCCACTTTCAGCTATGTCTGGATCACACACGCATGTTGGATTGTCTTTGCACCTAAATCTGTGTAGGTATTCGGAGAAACCGCCGTGCCCCGTCAGCACCTGTACCATTACATGGTCTAGTGTTATTTTCTTAATTACCCGGTATGCCTCTACGGCGTCAGGAAAGAAGGCCTTTGTTGTGGATGCTGTTTCGCTCTGCCTATATCGCTGGTTCCATTCGCCAAGCGAGGCCAGACGGATCTGTCGCTTGGCGAATGAGACCTGGCACCTATCGTAATTGGGTTTTGTCTTGACCTTTAGCGCAGCTTCCTTTGCAAGCTGATCCGCCCGCTCGTTTCCCTCCAGCCCCGCATGTGCTTTAATCCAAAATAACTTAGTCATTTTGCGTTGCTGAGATGACTTAGCAATATTTTCTCTTACTTGTAATGCTAAGGGATGGAGGGAAACGCCGTTCACTACTGTCTCAAGTGCAGATCTTGAGTCGCTGTATATATTGCAGTTGTACTGTGCGATTTTGAGGGCTTGGTTTGTGGCTTCTAATAGAGCTAGCAATTCCGCCTGGTAGACCGTGCAGAAATGGTCAAGCTTTAGTTTTTTAGTTTTGGTGTCGGTCCCATTTAACCATACTGTGACAGCGGCTCCAACCTTTCCTTTTAATTTGCTCCCATCTGTGAATATCTTTAGACCTTCACCTTCATACCTTCCATTTGTGCACGGTCCGCCAGGCATATGAATTGTAGCCCCATTTGTTGCGCAGGATGTGGCAAGTCAAGAAAAGGGACTGGCCTCTCCATGTTCCGGTCATCCACTGCCTGCTGGGAGTAACTTTTCTTTATACAATAAAGCGAGGCTGCTTCCCGCACTCTGATGTCAAGTGGAAGCATACCCGAGAGCAGTAGAGCCGATTTTAGAGAGACCGTCGGGTACGCTTTGACAAGCTTCTGCAGGAACCCTCTTTGTACCGCGTCTAAATGTCTCATAACACCCAGTTTATATATAGCTGGTGCCCATACGCTGGCCGCATACATTATTATGGGTTCTACCACCGCCGTGTAGATAGACCTAATTACTTCGGGCTCCAGTTCCCAGTGAATTTTGGCTGCTTTTGTTAGCTGCTTGTATAGACCCATGGCCTGGCGGCAGATATTTGATACGTGTGGGTTGAAAGTCAATTTATCGTCCACTGTTACTCCCAAGATCTTTTTCTCCCGGAAGAGTCCAATGTCCACCCCGCCCATGCTCAGACGCGGAGAGTCGTACTTAATTTTATTAGTTATCACCATCGCCTTTGTTTTTTGTGGTACGAATTTAAGTTTGTTTCTGACTCCCTACATCTGGACACGCGCGAGGGCGGCACTGGCCTCTTCCTGGATATTCATTGCCGTGTCACCCGAGAATATTAAAACTACGTCGTCGGCAAACGCTTGGCAGTAATGGCCCTTGTTTTCCAGGTCCTTCAAGAGGGGGTCTAGGAGCAGGTTCCAGAAAGTTGGGCCTCCAATTGACCCTTGGACGCATCCTTTGGCAGTCGTTTTTCGGTCTCAGCTCCCGCATACCTCACCCGGACTCTTCTGTTGAACAGGTAATCGTCTACCAGGCGCCTGATGTTGACTGGACACCCCGTTTCAGCCAGTCTGCAGCGTATTGCAGGCCACCACGCCTTATTGAAGGCTCCCTCTATGTCAAGAGAGACCACTGTGATAATCTTTTTGTCACTGATCTTCTTTTTTATGTATTGTATCATGACATAGAGGGAGTCCTCGGTACTCCACTGTGGTGTGAATCCGAATTGTCGTTGGCTCATGTGTCCCACTACACTACACACTACGGCGACCACGGGAACTAACATTCTCGTCCTCTCATCGCGACAAGTAACTAGGTGTGCGAGTACGTTGCCCGTCGAGCTTGCTACCAGACTCGCGTCTGGTATACGCTCCGGGTAGCCTGCCCCACTTGGTTGCCACCCCTGCCAACCCTCGTATGCATCGTCTCCCCGGCCGCCCGCCGCACCGAGCGCCGTTTCGTCTTTGAGCACTTCGCTCCGACGGGACCACCGCCGGCTGCGCCAGTGAGCTAGGTCGAGACACCCGTCTCTCGGATTGCTGTGCCTGGATTACAGTGTTACTGAAGTGCAGTGCCCAGTATTCGGAGTGACGGATTGCCGCACGTGGTGCAAACACGGAACAGTGACACAGTGCTTTACACTTGCCAATCGCTTTTTGTGGCAAAAAGCGCAGCAAGTGTGCCGCGAGTTGCTGCTTAGTGACAGTGACACTCCTGTGTTCGTCCTAGGTTAAGTACCGTGACAGTGACACTCGAATCTGTGCAGTGAAGCCCAGTACCGAAATGGACATGGACGGAAGTAAACCCCCGGTACCCAAGATCCGTCGACTACTGCCCCAAACCATAGCCGCACCGACACCCGCCGCCCCTTCGAGGACGCTTGAGCCGTCGACCTCGGCCTCGCCTGCGGCCGCCACTGAGCGGTTGGCCAAGGACGAAGAAGTGGATCGCTCGACCAAGCGCCTCCGCCCATCAACCTGCAGTCCAAAGGAAGCCGACAAAAGGCAGAGACTGGACTCCCTACCAAGCACCGAGGAGCCCACTCATGGGCCCCGTCGCGTGCCAACAGCCCCGGTGGTCTACACTAGCCAACCGCGCTCCCCCGACGCCTGCAGTGAAGAGGAGCGCTTAGAGCTGGCCTCGGCCGCTCAGCGCCCTTACTCCTCGGACTCGACAAGCCCGCCCGCCCAGCGCTCCCGCGAGAACGCATCCAGTCAAGCCCCGACGACACTGGACGCTACGTCGTACACCGGGCTGGCTCCCATCGGCCAACAGGCCACTCCGCCGTCGCCGCCGCGCAGCTATGCTGCGGCAACCGGCGCACCCGCGCCCTCCCGCGGGCCTACATCCCCGCCGGCCGCCTCCCGGCCGCCGCCGACCACCAAGACTCCCCGCACCTGCCCGCCCATCGTGGCGGACAGTCTGCCCAACTGGACCGCGTACTTTGCGGAACTAAGGAAAGTGCTCGACCACCCGCCCACCGCGCGCCCTTTTGGAAAGGGAGTGCGCTTCCTGCCGCGCTCCGTGGAGGAATCTAAAACCGTGCAGATGTACCTCCTTAATGCGGGCATTAAGGACAGTGCCATTTCATGGTACCAGTACGCACCACGCTTCCAAAAGCCCAACAAAGTCGCCATCCGCGGCTTGCCGGCCAACACTCCGCTAGAAGACATCCGCGCTGCACTGGAGGAACTAGACTACACAGTGCAACACATTCGCCCCATCCCTGCTCGCCGAGGTCGGCCCGGGTGTCTCTTTTTCGTCCAGATGGAGCACCTGGAGAACGACGAATTGGCGGCACTCTACAGCACCATCCAACTGCTCTTCATGCCCGGTGTCACCATCGAGGGATGGAGAGGCCACAGCGGACCTCCACAGTTCCACCGCTGCCAAGCATTTGGGCATGCTTCCACTCTCTGCTTCCGCGCCCTTAAATGTGTTCGCTGCGGAGAAGAGCATTACGCCCGTGACTGCCCACGACCACTCACTGATCCCGCCTTCTGCACGAACTGCAAGCAGGCCCATCCTGCGAACGACAGGAGATGCCCCGCCTTCAGGAAGGAGGCCCGAAGAAGGGGCATCAAACTGCACCCCCCCATTCCACCAGGGGCTGTCAACAGACGGACGCTGTAGTATAGTGAATAGGTACTTATATAGGCTAACTAGATAAGGTAGGAAAGGTACCTCATGTCATGTAATTCAATAAATTAGTAATAAACGGTCGACCAACAAATCCAGTCGTTTCCTTACTCCGTCGCTCCCCTAGCCGTCACACCACATGGCGACCCTGCCATAGCGCAAGTCGACGCGTCGACGCGGATCACCAGTGCAGTTAACGGACAAATAGTGCAACGCTGCAAAAATGTGCACTGTGGGAAAGGAACATTCACCAGCAACCATACGTGCAAGTATCGGATCGCAGTGCAGAAATATTTCGTCTTTGATATTTGTTTTGTACCTAAATCATGGGGCGCCCATACTCAAAAATTGAAGAAAAGGAGGTGATAATAACCCAAAATACGGGAAGAGGCAACAACAACGCTTCAGAGACCGAGGAAGAATCTCACATGAGAACTAACAATATACTGCTATCCACTGTAATAGCCTTGGCCGCCCTCATCGTGTTCTACTTGATTTATAAAAAATATAAGTCTGTACACCAATCATGGATACAGAAGGAAATGAGAGCTGAGTTCATGAGGCGACTGCAAACGCGACTTTCTGGACGCCGACACACTGTGAAGGTCCCAGAAGAGGAGGAGATTCCCGTATAAAGGAGAAAAAGTGTTGTGAAAGTGTTAAAGCCTTTCGTTCTTTTATTTTGCCATTGGAATTAACGTAACCGTGGTTCTTATGTAAGGGTAAGGTACCTACCTACTTATTTTTTTTAAGATAGTGATTAAAAATAATGATAGAATAGATCTAAAAATAAGTAACAGTTGTAGTTTTAAATGGGCATTGAAGATTTACAGCGTATCCTTGCGGAAATCACGAAGATAAAAATAAATTTAAGAAAATTAGGATCGGAAAGAAGAGAAGTATATAAAAGTTCAGTAGAAGAAAAGTTGCTAAAAACAAAAACATTATTTCAGGAATACAATGACGTATTATTATCTCTCCAACTAGGTAAGAATTCTAGTGAGTTAGATGTTTGTGACGCTCTATCGAAGCAGATAGAAGAAGAATATACAAAAATATTGTCATATAAACCAGTCGAGGAAAATAAAAATATTGTAGAGCAGACTGTAGAGTTGCCTTTAAAGATAGACGGAAGTATTATCGAAAAAAAAAAAACCATGGACAAGTTCGACATAAAGACGGCTACAGCCTTGATTTCAGTTATGGATGATAATGAAGAAACAACAGAAAGAATAATTGATGCCATTGAAATGTACTCCAGTTGTCTGGGTGATGAAACTAGTAAAAAACTGCTGATTTCTTTTGTCTTAAAAACTCGTCTAAGCAAAATCGCAAAACTCAAAATCAAAAACGATTATAAAACAGTAGAGGAATTGGTGGTGGACATAAAAAAGTATTTACTAACAAAAAAATCAGCATGTTCCTTGCTTACTCAATTGGATAATGTTTCTCAAAATGAAAAGTCTATTTCACAATATGGAAAACAAATCGAGGAATTATTTGTGGACCTTACGATTTCACAAGCGGATAACAACAAAACTGCTTATGAAATTTTAAGACCCTTAAATGAGAAACTCGCAATTAAAAAGTTTGCAGATGGATTACGAAACAGAAGGTTAAGCACCATCATTGCGGCGCGGAACTACTCCGAGCTTAAAGATGCAGTGAGGGCAGCCGAAGATGAGGAGTCATCGGGTCCGTCCACCTCAGCAGTGATGATGAACATGCGAGGTAAGTTTACATTTAACAGGAGCCCCCAATATCATATGCGAGGACAGTGGAATTACCGCATACCACAATCAAGAGACAACGGCTACCGCCATAACACCCGAGGCATACGTTCTTATCGAGGTAATAATTTTCGAGGTTTTGCGAACAGAAGAGGTTTCACTCACAACCAAGGAGGATTTAATAACAACCGTGGACGTCACCAGGGACATTTTAGAGGCCAACAGTTTCGCAGAGGGAGTGGTCAGCGTCACGAAATGTTTACGGTAAACAGGGATCAACAGGATCAACAGGAATCGATAGGCTCCGCTCCGAACGATCACGAGAACCCTAACATCCAGTTTTTTCGATCATAAAATATTTACATGTCAAGGTCTTGATTTTATAAAGTTCAATGTTAGCGGAAGAGAATGTGCCTTTTTAGTTGACACCGGAGCGACGTTGAGCGTTATAAATAAACACAAGGTACCTAACTACATTCAATTATACAAAGATAATACAATAATCAAAGGCATAGGTGGCCAGATACACGCGGACAGCTACGCTTACATTACGCTGACCCTGCCAAACGAGGGTAAAGTCCATCACAAGTTCTTCGTATTAGATAACATGCCGTGCGGAGCGGATGGTCTTATCGGATTGGATTTCTTGAGAGCTTATAATGCAAACATCAACCTAGCTTCAAACACATTGACTTTATACAACGATAATACAGAGCGTTCCTTACAGATACACACAAATCAAGAGAAGTTTAATTTAGAGATACCTATGAGAAGCGAGTCAATGCATATGATTCGGTTAAACCGTTCTTTTGATCCGGAAAAAGAGTATATTTTATGTTCAAAACAATTAGGAAAAAAAATATTTTTGGCAGCGGCCATAGTAAAACCAACTAACGGTAGGATCCCGATAAAAATACTTAATAGCAGCGACGAGGACGTGACATTGCCAATGTTTGAACTTGAGTTGGAACCATTACAGGATTACGAAATTTGTAATTTTTGTACGACACAGTCAAATGTAGATAGAGTCAAAGGGTTACTAGGAACTTTAAATTTGACTTACCTAAATCCAGATGAACAGAAAACAATTGAACAAATCTGCGCTAAGTACGCTGACGTATTTTATTGTGAGGGAGATAAATTAACTACAACAAACATTTTGCAACAAAAAATTAACGTAAAACCAAACACTCAGCCCGTTTATGTAAAACCATATCGACTTCCACAGTCGTCAAAACCAGAAATACAAAGACAAATTGAACAAATGATTAGGGATGACATTATTGAGCATACAAATAGTGAGTGGAATAGCCCAATACTTTTAGTACCAAAGAAATCTAATTCAAATAACGACAAAAAGTGGAGGTTAGTGATTGACTATCGAAAAATTAATCAAGTAATTGAAAATGACAAGTTTCCACTACCCAATATTACGGATATTTTAGATTCATTATCCGGAGCCACTTACTTCACACATTTAGATCTACAACAATCATATTACCAAGCTGATTTAGACTCAGAAAGTAGAAAAGTAACAGCCTTCACAACACAGACAGGACAGTACCAAATGAAACGATTACCCATGGGGCTAAAAATTAGTCCAAGTGCTTTTTCAAGGATAATGTCTATAGCAATGTCTGGTTTAACCTATGAAAAATGTTTTGTTTACATGGATGATATCATAATTTTTGGGAGAAATTTAGAAACACATAATAAAAATTTGATTGAAGTGTTCGAAAGATTGCGAAAGGTAAATTTAAAGGTAAACCCAAGTAAATGTGAATTCTTAAAAAAACAATTACTGTATTTAGGTCACGTTGTCGCTACAGAAGGAGTATCACCTGATCCAGATAAAATCAAAACAGTTCAAAATTATCCTAAACCAACTAATTCCGATGAAGTGAGACGTTTTGTTGCATTTTGTAACTATTACAGAAAATTTATACCATCATTTTCTCAAATTGCAATTCCGCTTAATAAATTGTGTAGGAAACATGTAATGTTTAATTGGGACGAAGAGAGCGACAACGCATTTAAAAAATTGAAAGAAGCGTTAGTGTCGCCACCCGTTTTGCAATACCCCAATTTCACGGAAGATAATGAATTTATACTACAAACCGACGCTTCAGGCATTGCTATAGGATCTGTCCTCTGTAACAAAGACATGAAACCGGTTGCATACACAAGTAGACCATTAAATAAAGCAGAATTGAATTACCCCACAATCCAAAAAGAGTTATTAGCTATTGTATGGAGTATAAAGTATTTTAGACCATATTTGTTTGGAAGAAGATTTACTATAATGACAGATCACAAACCTTTACTGTATTTATTTGGAATGAAAGACCCCTCAAATAGATTACTTAAATTCAGACTACAGTTGGAAGAATATGATTTTAAAATAATATATATACCAGGTCGAGATAACATAGTAGCAGATGCTTTGAGTAGAGTAATAATAACATCTAATGAACTGAAAGATATAAATAAAAAATTAACAACAGCTATGATAATGACTAGGGCTCAAACAAAAAAGAAAGAAGAAGAACTAGGTCACGATAATGCTAGTACTGACGTCACGAAGTCTCCTAATATGACCACTGATCTAAGGCCTAAGATTGTGGAGATATTAAGGAAACCAAGCGACTCTGTCGAGCTAAAATTCATTCAAGAAAGCGAGTTAGGCAAACTAAGAAAAATAAATAAAGTGAATACGGAAGAAAAATGTTTAGCATTTGTAGAAGATCAGCTGATAATCTATATAAATCTCAATTATATGTCGCACTTTACGCGAGACGAATTTGCGGATATGTTGAGAAATTTTTGTAATAAAATAAACGTTGAAGAAATATGTGTAATAAAAAATAATGAAAGCGCTATATTTATCGAAGAATTATGTAAGGAAATAAAAAAGAGAAAGACGTGGTCCGGACCGCGCATACATATACTTAAAAACATTAAACGGATCTTAGACAAAGATGAAAAGACGATAATACTTAATGACTTCCATCTACTACCAACAGCAGGCCACGCAGGCGTACGCAGAATGGCTAACAATATAAAATCAAAGTACTACTGGCCAGGACTAGAGAATGACATAAGAAATTTTGTTAAAAAATGTAGAAAATGTCAAATTATGAAACATTCTCAAGAAACAAAGGTGCCAATGGTTGTAACAACAACCGCCAGCATGGCTTTTGAGAAAATATTCATGGACTTAGTGGGTCCATTAGATAGAGACGAAGAAGGTAATGCGTACATTTTAACATTACAATGTGAGTTAACTAAATATGTAGAAGCATATCCCATACCAAACAAGGAAACCGTTACTGTGGCGAAAACGTTAGTAAGTAACTTTATTTTAAGATATGGTTTACCGAAGGTGATTGCAACAGACCGAGGAACTGAGTTCATGTCCGACACTATGACACAGGTATGTAAACTTTTAAAAATTGACAAAATAAATTCAACAGCGTATCACCACCAATCAATCGGAGCCTTAGAAAATAGTCATAGAAATTTACGAAATTATTTAAGAATACAATGCGATGAAAATCCAGATACTTGGAGTCATTGGCTACAATTTTGGTGTTTTGCTTTCAATACAACCGTCCATTCAGAGACTAAATATCAACCATATGAACTTGTCTTTGGTAAATCATGTATTTTACCCAGTAATTTAGTAGATAAGATTGACCCATTGTATAATCCAGATAATTATGTGTTAGAATTAAGATATAGGCTACAAAAAGCAAATCTAGACGCACGTAAGAACTTAATTAAGAGTAAGGAAAGCAGAAAAATTGTGTACGATAAAAATTGTAAAACAAAAATTTACGAAAAAAACGATTTAATACTAATAAGAAATGAAACTGGAACTAAAATGGACAAATTGTACGAAGGTCCATATACTGTAATTGAAGATTTAGATCCAAACGTAAAAATAAGCAAAAGTAACAAAGAAGAAATAATTCATAAAAATAGAACTAAGCCCTTTTACGAATAAGAACAGTAAACTTAGAGAAAAAAAAAAAAAAAGACAAACATTGTATTTTTTTTTTTATTTCTACCCCCGTGGTGTAGTATAGTGAATAGGTACTTATATAGGCTAACTAGATAAGGTAGGAAAGGTACCTCATGTCATGTAATTCAATAAATTAGTAATAAACGGTCGACCAACAAATCCAGTCGTTTCCTTACTCCGTCGCTCCCCTAGCCGTCACACCACAACGCAACCTGGTCTACCAAAGACCACCCCCACTGCAGCCCTTCCGCTCCAGCCGAATACGGCCCTTGTCAGCCCCACGCCGGCAAACGGACCGACCGAGCGAGGAGCAGAGGCCCCACGCAGGAGAAGAAGGGCTCCACCCACCCCGCCGCCTCCTCGACACCCCTGCCAAAAGCAGTCCCAGCGACTACTGCCGCCACCGCCGACGCCGCTGCCGCCAACATCGCCCCAGAGCCGTCCAAGCCCCAGCGCTCGCGCAGGGAGAGGGCCGCCCCACCGCTGCCACCGACAGCTGACCCGCAAGCAGAGCCAGCCATCCCCGCATCCCGCGCCACTTCCACCCCCGCCGTCACCCAAAGTACGGCGGAAGTTATAGAGGCCCTCCAAGCCGCATTCGCTCGCAGCTGCAGACGACCCCAACGACGACGTCATGTGTCCCAAAATGTGATTTTTTATCCTTCTGACCATCATTTTTTCGAGGACTTTTCCAAAGACTGGTAACAGTCCAATCGGTCTGTACGACTTCTGGTGTGAGTAATCCTCCTTTCCTGGCTTTCTTAGCACTGCGATCACTGCTTCCTTCCAGCTATACAGGAAGCAGCTGAGTTCTAAGCATTTATTTGCTATTGCAAGGATTGTTACTGGGTCGTGTTCTGTTGCTGCCTTACAGATGTCCGCTGTGAAACCGTCAAGTCCAGGGGCCTTCTTGGGGTTAAATGTCGACGCCGTCCACAGCAGCTCAGCCTTTGTAAATGGAGGATCGCATATTTCATTATGTATCCTCTCATTTATTTTGTTTGCTTTTTCCGCTCTAATGCGTGGCCTGCGTCGTCACTTTTGGTTTCATCTTCCGGGTAGAAGGTGTCAGCCAGCAGCTCGGCAGACTCCTTATTGTCGAGCGACTTTCCATCTTTGACGAGCGCTACGAAGCCTACGGAATAAGGGGCAATATTTTAGATCTATTGATATCGTACCTCTCAGACCGGAAACAATTAACTGAAATATCAAAGACAAAAGACAAAAAAATAAATAACTTATAGATCCGAATTCCGTAATCTAAAATATGGAGTGCCACAGCGCAGCGTATTAGGCCCTCTTTTGTTTATTGTATATATATAAATGATTTACCAAAGGCAACATATCAACCAATGACATTATTTGCTGATGACAGCACAGTAACAATAAAAAAAATAAGGACATAAATAATTACGAATCTGACATAAGTAATTCTTTGACATCAGTAATATCTTGGCTTGACAATAACAATTTAAAAATTAATTTACTTAAAACAAATATAATGCATTTTAATCAAAGACCAAAAAATTCTTCCGACATTAAATTAACTTATCAAAATATTATAATAAATGAAGCGGAAACTGCCCATTTCTTAGGCCTAACAATTGATAGACAATTGAATTGGAAACATCACATTGATGAACTAAGTAAAAAAGTTAGTAGTTCTTCATATATTCTCTTCAAACTAGCTTCATCAGTAAGCATAGATACATTACTTGCAGCATATCATGGTATCGCTGAATCTGTACTTAGATATGGCACTATTTTTTGGGGAAACTCAACAGGCAAAGAAATAGCTTTTAAAATGCAGAAACGCTGCATTCGATCAATGTTCTTTCTGTCGATCAAATTCGATCTATACGTGACACACCGTATTCTAACGCTTCCGTCACTATATATATTTGAAGTAGCTTTGTTCGTCAAATGTAACCCTGAGCTGTTTCTACGTCTGTCTGCATCGGTAATCAGAAACAGACGTGATGAAAGAAAATTACGTCTACAGCCGGCGAAGACAGCTTTATTAGGCAAAAGCATTACATGCATGGCCCCTTTAATATATAATAAAATTCCAATGACCTACAGACAATTAGATACAAAGTTATTTAAAAGAAGGTTAAAAAAAATGTTGATTGACAAATGTTATTATAATCTCAATGAATTTCTAAATGACAAATTTTAACTTAACATGTTGTGTTTACGTAATTTGACTTCTTTTGCACACATGGACTAATCACCGTTGACATTATTTGACCTTTCATATTTTTTTCTATAATTTGTTAACTTTTTATTTGATTTCTATTTAATTTCTTTTCTTTTTAAACTTGACATACCTACTATATCTGTTCTAAGTGGCGCGCCTCTCCTATTTGCACGCCACTCTTGGTAAAACATGTTGGTCCGAAATTAACATGACAATGTTATATTTAACAACTTAATAATGCATGTTATTGTAATATTATTGACACATGTTTATGCAAATAAATTTATCTTATCTACATCTTCCTCTCTCTTTGTTATTCTCCCTATTACCCGGTAAACCCCGTCCCACATGCTTTCCCGGTCTTGTTTTTCACAGAATTTTTTCCAACTCGAGGTCTGGGCTTTCTTAACTTCTGATTCGTAAGTACTTTTTGCCTCGAGGTATTTCTGGACGCAGGACGACCCATGCTCGACGATGTGGAGCCGCGCATCTGATGCGGCGCTTTTTAGTCGTTACATCCTTTTTTGGGTGTGCAAGTTCCTCGGTCCACCAAGGCAATCCTGTCCGTGTCCTATTTTTTAATTTTCGGGATTGACTCTATACGGCGTGTATAGAGTGTCTTAACTGTGTTTCTAAATTTTTCTACTAATTTTTCTAGTTGTTCTTTGTTCTCTATTTTCTCTATTTCTGTTTTGTTGATTTTTTCCTCCGTCCAAAGTTGGGTCAGTTTATCGCGAAAAAGACCCTACTCTGCCTTCTTCGTATTGCATGTCCTTGTGGTTCTTTTCACCTGTATTCTATTTCATTTTTCAAAACTGACGTTGAGAATCCAAAAATAAAGTTTTTTTTTTGGAAATTTAAAAAAAAACATGGTGGCAATATCGAGGGCTGCGTGCTCAAACCCGGTAAGTCGAGTTAAGGTCAAAATCGAGTTAACCCACTGGTCGTAATGTACTCTTCGCACTCTTTCTGGAGGTAAAACCCGTTATTTCATAGCGGTCCTGGATCGTTTTTTGTCAAATTAGAAAACCCAATAAAAACAACAAATCAACAAAATAATCTGTACTAAAATCCTTTATGTCATGTTAAGGTAGGCGGTAAAAGCAAAACATGAAATGCATTTCGGACTATACTCATTTATGTGTAGTTATAGTTATGTAGCTCATAATGTTTTGGTCATTTTAAATTTTAAATTTCTGCCAATAACATAACAATAATCGTTAACTGATTTTGCCACTAAGTAATTTGGTGTTTTATGTAAATATGACTTAGTGTTAAAATCCCGATAAACGCATTACTCTCTTTTACCCGAAAAGTAAAGCAATATTTTCTTGCTTTCATTTAGAGCTACAACCCAGTAAAACTATGTACACGATTTCTGCCCTCGTAACGAAGAACACAGTAATCGTAAAAAGGCGGTTACGAGTAAATAGCGAAAAACATATTTTTGAAAATCTATGATACTTGCCGCAGATAAAAATTTCAACTTTTGTACTAGAAAAATAAAAAATAAATCAAGATACAAATACATACATTCAGTTCATGTAAAAATCAAAATATAAGTGTAAGGAAAGTCGATTACTTTGTTTTTCCTTACCAATTCAATACTCTTTTTGAATGAAATCTTAAGGAATAATGCAGTACTTGTGTGGATTACTGTGTTCTTTCTTAGAATTTTAGAAGAACTAATCACGAATTGATGTATTTTTTCTCCCTGGTTACATAAAAGATTCGAAGTAATGATGTTGCAAATTTTCTTAGAAAATATAGTAAATAATATCTTCCTTATTTATTATTTTTTCACTTGTGAGTCTAGCAGAATAGTCAGAAATAAAGCGTAGATTCTTATTAAAAAAAAACAGTTATTATAATTAAAATGGCACTAATCAAAATTAACCGAATCACAGTCTTTCAATTTACATACATAGTAAAAATTAATAGAAAATCTAACGGATTTTACCCTGTTTCATCAATTCACACAAAATTTTAATCCTGCCAAGCAAAGTTTTAACTATACCTACCTACCCATGTAAAGTATAATAGGAACTTCATCATCACAATTAGCAGGTTCCAGGTTAACTTACAATTGAAAACCTAAACTACTAAGTACTTAAAACAGTATTTTAGTTTTAAAATTGAGATAATTTGATACTATGGAAAAAGAAACATAAAGAAACAAGACAACCGAACTGGTTTTTTACTCAATAATAAAAATTTCAAATAGGTACTTTTAACTGCACTAATTTTATTCTCCATATATTTGAAAACTATTAGAACGAGTGTAGATTTTATAGAATAGTTGAATTAATAATAATAGTAATATCTTTAATGCCACAATTTTAAGTTTCAAATACAAATGCTTATCGAACACAAGCACGGTACTGTAAAAAATCTATAAAATACCATATCAAAGGTTTAAAAGGAAAACATAATAATATTCTAACTATATTAGGTAATAGCAATTGATAAATACCAAACACACCCAGTATTTTAATTTGGATCTTGAATGGTTTTTATTGATTATATCTTAAGATTCTGGCTCCCAGTTCTCTGGCAGATCAAGAGAGTTTTCGGATGTTGGGAGAGTTTGCCAAAATCCTATCCTGGTTTCAGGCAAAGGCTTATTTAGAATTCCTGCTTTTCTATCTTCGGTTATACCGCGTGGCTTTGTATTTTGGATAGGATCAGGTAAAGAAGATTACTTGATGAATTTAGTTTTCAAAAAATCAATTTCCTTTGTGTCTTCGTCATGAGTAGTTATGACGTAGCTCATAAGAGCTAACAGTCTTAACATATCTAACAAGTAAGTTAAAACTATTTCTCTGCACGACAACGCAAGCGACTTCTTTCAAATAAGTTATCTCAGCATGCTTTTTGTTCAATTGTCCTGCAACTGTAGATGTTTTAGTCGGCGCAGACCTGTTTTGGGATATCATTAGTCCTGAAAAGCTAGGTTTGGGGCACAATCAACCCATATTGCAAAATTCACAACTGGGTTGGTTGGTTGTAGGTCCAGTCATGATACCGACTAACAAGATTTACTGTAATTTTATTCAAGACGTACACAGCACATTGAAGAAATTTTGGGAACTAGAGGAGTTATCCACTGAAGAGAAGATTTATACGACTGAAGAAGAACAATGTGAAGCACACTTTGTACAAAATACGTATAGAACTGAAGGAGGTAGGTTTTGTGTAAAGCTGCCTTTCAAAACCGAGCCAGAAGAGCTAGGAGATTCCTATAAGATTTCTAGAAGTCGATTTAATAGTTTGGAAAGACGTTTTGAGAAGCAGCCTCACGTTAAACAGCAATACGTTGATTTCATAAACGAATATCATACCTTGGGTCATCTGTCATTGATGGGCAAACCGGAAACTTGTAATTTGTTGCCGCATCACCCTGTATTGCGTGAAAATAGCGAAAAAACTGTGACATACGGTACCTCATCCGCACCCTTTCTCAGCACGCGCTGTTTGCTTCAGTTGGCTTTAGAGTGCGAAGATCCCAAGATAAGAGAAATTATTGAGCATGATTTTTATTGCGATGATATTATTTTGACTGGATGCGACTCTGAAGACAAACTGAAGTACATTCGAGAGTCCGTAGAAAGTGTACTAGCATCAGCATGCATGAAGTTACCTAAAATTAGAACTAACTGTACGAGTCTACTAAAAAACGATGAAACTTATGAGTTACAAGATAAAGTTCAATTAAATACAGAATGTAAAATACTGGGTATGAAATGGAATCCGTGTACGGATAATTTATTAATTAGTTATAATCCTGATAGCAAGAAAAAGGAAAGCAAATTAACAAAGCGCACAATTTTATCTGATTCCTCAAAGATTTTTGACCCTTTAGGGTTACTAAGTGTGTGTACAATTATGTTTAAAATGCTATTGCAGCAACTGTGGGTGCAAGGGTTGAACTGGGACGATGAAATCCCCTCTGATCTGCGTATAACGTGGCACCGGCTGGTAAATAACTTGGGTACATTGCTGTCAATGCAAATACCGCGTCATGTTATATGCAATGATCCCAGTCATATAGAAATTCACGCATTTTCTGACGCCTCATTAAAGGCCTATGCGAGCTGCATCTATGTTAGATCAATGAATAAGGAAGGAATGATTCATGTAAAACTTTTGTGCGCAAAAACAAAGGTAGTACCTCTCAAACCAGTTACGATACCTAAACTCGAGTTATGCGGAGCTGTGTTAGCAGCAAAGTTATGTAGTACTGTCGTAAAGGCTTTGAGGTGTGCTATTAGTAGGATAGTTTACTGGTCTGACTCAAAAATTGTATTAGGATGGCTTAAAATGGAACGATCAAAATTAAACACTTTTGTGGTTCACAGAGTCACAAAAATAAAGGAAATTACCGAAAAAATTGGTAACAGCTCATGGTTGTACGTTCCTTCTGAACAGAATCCGGCAGATTTAGCATCGAGAGGCTTATTTCCGGACCAAGTAGAACACAACGCCCTCTGGTGGCAGGGACCCGCATTCTTGAAGGACCATGAAAGTAAATGGCCTACTCAATCTTCACAAAATTGCTCAGAGCTGCCAGAACTGAAGCTTCTCATTGTACAAACCGGTAATCAAGCTGAAGTTATACAATTTGAAAGATTTTCTAAGCTAACAACTTTGAAGCGAACCTATGCCTATGTTCTTAGGTTTATAAGAAACTGTAAATATTCTGATAAAAGGCAAAAGGGTCCATTAACTGTAGATGAGTTAAATGAGGCAGAATTAAAATTAGCTATATTATCACAGCATGAATGTTTTGAGTCACTCATTGAAAGTTTAGTTAAAAATAAGACACTTAGTTTAAAATCAGCATTGGTGAGTTTAAGTCCATTTTTGGAAGGCCAGGGTGCTATGCTCGTAGGTGGAAGACTAGACAATTCGGATTACAGTTACTATAAAAAGCACCCAATAATTTTGAGTGGTAAGCATCACTTTACTAAGTTATTATTTGAGCATGAGCACAAACGTCTTCTCCACGCTGGGCCGCAACTTCTTCTCGCCTCGATTCGCGAACGTTACTGGCCTGTGGCAGGCAGAACGTTAGCTAGAAAGGTTTATAAGCAATGCGTCATGTGTAGAAGAATGCAGGGAAAGACTGCAGCTCAGATAATGGGTAATTTGCCCTTACAGCGCATAGTACCTGGCTTCCCGTTTGAAGTTGTAGGTATTGATTATGCCGGCCCTATTATGATAAGCACAAAGAAGGGTCGAGGTGCTAGATTAGTTAAGGCATATTTATGTATATTTATATGCTTTAAAACAAAAGCATCTCATTTAGAATTAGTTAGTGATCTCACTACAGAGGCATTTATTTTAGCTTTAAGAAGATTTATCTCGAGGAGAGGAAAACCCTCTGAAATTTATTGTGATAATGGGTCTAATTTTGTAGGCGCAAGCCATGAATTAAAAAGCAGGTTTGATAATGATTTAATTTCGGACTTTTCTGCAAATGAGGGTATCCAATTTCGGTTTTCACCCGCTTATGCACCAAACTTTGGCGGGCTGTGGGAGGCTGGTGTAAAGGTTGCTAAAAATAAAATGAAAAAGGTCGTAGGCAATAGTCATTTGACATTTGAAGAGCTCGTTCGCGCAAATTGAGGCTGTAATGAATTCGCGTCCGTTAATACCATTGTCTTCGAATCCTGATGATTTATCCCCACTTACCCCTGGGCACTTCTTAATTGCAAGACCCCTTACTAGTCTGCCGGCTCCAGACCTTCAAGAAGCCAATCCTAATCGGCTGCACAGATACGCAAGAATAGAACAAGCACGTCAACACTTCTGGGCAAGATGGAGTCGTGAATACATTGCCGAGCTGCATCAACGAACAAAATGGCGGTTCCGGCAAGATGAGTTAAAACCTGGCCAACTTGTATTGATAAAGGATGAACAGACCCCACCACTCAAATGGCCACTAGGAAGAATACATTGTCTTTATCCTGGATCTGATGATAGCAGCAGAGTGGTCGATGTCAAGACATCAAGAGGAATGATACGACGTTCAATCAGAAAGATTGTTCCTCTCCTACATGACGCTGAGGATGATCAGCTCTAAGCTGGCGGGCGAGCCTGTTTACGCACGCGTTAACAGAAACAAGGAGGTCCGGCGGTGTCGATTTGGAACCAATCCATCTATGGTTACCTAAGCCTGACATGAGTGCATTTTTATTCAGTCATATTGTCACATCGAAGAAGCATTGTACAAGCCTATAAAATAATTACTTAAAACCTCTATTACTTATTTATTTCTCAAGAAAAAGACACACAAAACACTTTTTAAGTTTATATTGCGAAGCATGGTCAACATATTTGTAGAAATTGGAAACCTCCATAGCCTTAAATTTGACATTACCGGAATTTTCCAACTGCACACAGTGGATGAAGTCGGCAAAGTCGTACACTTTGTTAGCTTTTTTGATTCTCTGAAATTGATCTTCAACCTGGTGGTAAAAATTATCCGCTGATATAAAGGTATGACTTGGTTCAAGATACTTGATGATTATTTTGCTTCCAGAAATATCAGAGCTGTTAACTATATGAACCAGAAATTAAAAAAGGCCCAGTTTTTGTTTTGGCTGAGACAGTTTTCAACCCAAACAGTTATTTTGGAACAGTCTCGTTTGCTCAAAAAGAAAGTTCGAAAGGCTGTACTGTTTTTACTGCTTTCTTACTTAGTATTTTAAGAAAAGACATATTGTTATTTGTTAGATTAAATGCAGTAATAACCAATACTGTGTTTCAAGTTGGCAAAATGATAAATATTACTGCGTTTTAAACTAGCAAATGCTTATTACTGTGGTATTCCTTAGGATGAGAAGGATTTTCATGACATTACTGCATATTTTCTTACTGAAATTTCAGGTTTCTAGTAGAAAAGAGTTAAGACTGTCAATGGTGAAAAACAGTGTAGAACCGCACAAAGTTAGAGAATTCCAGTATGATGAGATGCTCGATCTGAAAGCACTTGCTGAGCAGCTAATAAAAAACAGAGACAAAGATAATTTTAATGAAAAAGTCAATTGGATGAAGTTAAAATGACTGAGGTATGTGAGAAAAATAAAGTTTTTTTTTCAATTACGATTTGTCCGACGAGTTCAGATTTATACAGGTTTATGAAATTGTAAAGAGTCATAGGACCAAAACCAGAAGAAACGCCCACCTTCCTGAAAATGATCAGGAATATTTCCAAGACATACCACGACTGTATAATGAGCCACTGCCCATAACGGAAGCAAAAAAAAAAAGATTTGACAACAGAAATCAGAAATCAATAATTTATTTGAACGTAAAGAATTTACATTCTGTTTGCTGAATGTTAATGTACTATGTTACTATGTTAGCCGCTGCCTTCGGGCCGTATTTGTAGGGGAGAAAAAGGCAGCGGGAAAAAAAAACTCCACTCTGACCATCTTTTCTCAAATCATCTTAAACTTATACATCAAAGCCTAATATGATATGATTCCGTGATAGCCACCAATAACTTTAAAAGCCAAAATAACACTTCTTACAAAAATAGGAAAAACATTAATGCTGCGGCCACATACACGAACAGCACCCGTTCACGAGCATAACGCAGGGGCCAGCCATCACCAGTCTCAACCATTTTAGAGGGAGATAGGTGACCCGGCCACCACGCCACCATTCGAATGACCTTTAACAAACCTGCAGATTGAGTTCTTGTCAGCAACAATGTGCAGGAAAGGAATTATCCCCAAAGAACTGCATCTCTGGATCGATTCCCTCAAGACAGTTTCTTCGAAAATCGTGGAAGATTCCGATTAGAATGCCTATTTTTAACTTTTCTTTTTGCATTATTTTCTTAATAAAAACCCATAAATATTAAAATAGCGTTTTTATTTCATAGGTAAAATCCAGTAAGTGGGTGGCCTTTGTTCTATTTTCAAGAAAATAAGTGCTTAGGAGACCTCAGTATCAACTATGTTATAATGTATTACAGTCTCAGATACATTGAGCGTCTATGTGAAAACGTCTACTGATGTCGTAGGATTTCATAGTAAAATTTTACGGCAGTCTGAAACTTTAACCTCGATTATCTCAGTTTCATGTTTTGGGTACTTACCGGGTTTGAGCACGCAGCCCTCGATATGCTAGCCACTACCCGTCACGATGTATATTATGAAACTCCTTGAAACAGCGTGACGCATAGGGGAACTTGACAAGTGTCGCATTGCACGTTTGATCTTTTATTTTTTTGGGCACTACTGCAAAATCTGCATCGCCTGTATGTTGTTATGGCCTCTGGGAAGTGCCCACCTAAGTTATTGAACCGAATTTCCTCAGATACACCATAAACTTTCTTCTGGCGAGAGTTAGCTTCATTCTTTTTCCTTTTCGCGGGGAATTTGGGGCCAGCAGAAAAAGATCGTTTCCGATATGTCGTGTTATTGATAAGTTCTCTGGCCAGAACGATTCTAAACATTTTTTGAGTCATAGGGTTGTGGGTTCCAAGTAATGAAGAGGAGAATCTTCAGGAAGAAGAATTACAGAGCCGGAATATAGTAATGAGAGACTTAGAGCTGTCATCTAACAGTTCAGATGAATACATACTTGATTCATGCGAGTATAGCAGCTCTTCAACTTCTTCATCAGAAGGAGAACGTCCTGCGGCTAAAACTGAAAGTACGTCTACACATTTAAACAATAATGACTAAATTATTAGTTCTGATGTCCTTGAAAGTACCAATCAAGAAGACAAGACAAGAAAGAGAAAAAGGAATCCCACAATGTGGATAAGAAATATAAGGAAAAGAAACAAGGATCATGGCAAAGACTACACATCATGCAAAGGTACTATCATACCAGCTAAACAACTTGGGCCTCCTTGCAATTGCAAAAAAAATGTGCTGAAACCTTTACCGAACCGGTGAGGCAAAAGATGTTTAAAGAGTTTTATGAATTAACTGCAGAAAGTCAAATACAATTTTTGACAAACTTAATTGAAGAAATTCCAAAGAAGTCAACTAAGGTTCTCGTATGTTCAAGTAGACGTCAGTGGACTCAAAAATACTTCTTTACGGACCAAAGTGATGTTAGAACTGAAGTATGTCAAACAATGTTCCTTAATACATGGGCATTATCATTGAAAAGAGTAAGAACGATTCTGGAAAACAAAAGGAATTCGGCAGTTGGAATACTTTGTAACGACAAGAGAGGAAAGCATGGAAAACAAATAAAAATTCCTGAAGCAAGCAAAATGTTTGTAAGGCGGCATATCCAAATGTTTCCAGCCTATAAAAGCCACTATTCGAGATCTCATACTGATAAAAAGTATTTGAATGGTGATCATTCAATTGCATTGATGTATCGCTTGGATGTTGAACACTGTAATGAAAACGGACAAACCCCTGTTAAACAAAGCTTCTACAGGAAAATTTTTGTCGAAGAATTTAATTTGTCATTTAAAAAGCCAAAAAATTACACATGTGGAAAATGTGACAAATTTAAGTAACAGTTGGAAGTTGAGACTGACATAGATAAAATACTAGAAATTGAAATGGAAAAACGTAAGCACGAGAGTTTATATGAGTCGTCATATGCCGAAAAACGAAGAGATGTCGAAAAAGCACGTATTAATGACAAAATCATCACTTTATCTTTTGACCTGCAGAAGTGTCTACCAACACCATTTATAAGGTCAGGCTTCAGCTTTTATAAAAGACAGTTATGGACACTCAATTTAATCATTTATATGGTGGTACTGCAATCTAATGCATTTTGTCTACTATGGGATGAAACCATAGCTGGGAGAAGAGGACAAGAGATAGCTTCTTGTTTATATCACCACCTTCATACACTGCCAAATAACTTGGATGTACGTAACGATAACGTGGACAGTTGCCCAGGACAAAACAGAAACATTTATGTTGCCGTCATGTTCTTACATTTCATGGAAAACAATGCTGAGAACTCTCCAAAAATTATAAACCAAAAGTATTAATTTGGAACCAGGTCACATCCACATGGAAGCCGACACCATACATGCTGCAATAGAAAACACGAAAAAGAAAACTACAATGAAAATAGAACTACCAAAAGACTGGGCAAATTTGATCCGAACTGTACACCGGACACGACCAATAAATGTCATAGAAATGCAGCAGTCACAGTTTTACAACTTTCAAAAACTGCTCTCAACACAATATATTCACCGGAAGATGAACACAGACAAAGAAAAAGTAAACTGGAATCAAATCAAATGGGTGCAGTGTAGAAAAGCAGACCCAGGTGTCCTATACTACAAATACTCATTTGATGAAAGTGAGGACTTCAAAGTTTTAAATTTAAAACAGGAATACAACACGTTCCCAACAAACAGAAGATAATAGTGCACCAATGGCAACGCTTACACCTCTCAACAACCAACCAATTGCCCTCCCTGCACAGAAAGTAAAGGACCTTCAGTCATTTCTTGACTACCTACAACCATCCAGTCGTCCTTTTTATGCTTCTCTTCAGACTGGTCCGTAAACCGAGGATGTATTAACTAGTTCAGATGAGGAACATTAATAATATTAATGTTTTACAATGTTTCCTCATCTGAACTTGTTATTTCTTGTTACTTGTTAACATATTATGTTATTTTAAGAAATGTTGTAACGCAATTTTATACTATTAAAACTTTGAAAAAAAAACTTTGGCCTTATAATTTCATACATTATTTAGGAGATGGCATAGGACTATGTCAGTGCTAAAAAGGCTTAAGTAATAATTATTTCCGAAAATACCCGTCTGTTCTAAAATTGCATTAAAATTTATAAATCTACATAAAAACATATATCCAATGATATAAAAGTGCTGTTATCTTAAAACAGTAAGACACATAAATAACCAATATTAAAGTACATCCATTCTTCTCAGGCTCATTGAGGCTGCAAATGAGGATTATTGAGATTGGCCCTATTAGCGCTCACCTTATGAAAACATGGATTGGAGAAGCGGGTTCTGGCTCATCCGGGGCGGACGAAGAGCAGGAGGGCCGTGTGGGATAATTTTAATCACAGGCTTGATTTTGTGGCAAATTAGGATTAGCCTACTGGCAACATTTTGTTTTTTTAATGAGTAGAGTATTTTTGTTTAACCGAGGTGTAGCAATATTGTGTTTCTTTTTTATTTGGGCAAGACGTTTTGTTTCAATGAATAGTGGATTTCTAGTGCACTTTGTAGATGGCTTCACGAACTTTACGTGGATCTACCCGACGAAGACTTTGGCGACTCAAGAAGTAATAGAAAAACTTAAGATACAACAACAATCTTTTGGCTCCCCTCAGAGAATAATCACATATCGCAACGCCGCATTCACATCCAACGATTTCAAAGATTACTGCATTAAAGAAGGTATCACCCACCACAATATTACGACTGGTCAACCCAGAGGCAATGGACAAGTTGAGAGGGTCCATCAGATAATCATTGGTGTACTAAGCAAGTTGAGCTCAGATGACCCTAAGAAGTGGTACCGACGTGTCAGCAATTTACAAAGATGCCTAAACAGTACTTTCCAAAGAAGCATTGGTATGAACCTTTTGAACTTCTGATGGGTGTCAAAATGAAAGACGGCGATCCTGAACTATTAAAATTAATTGAAGAAGAGATTATTGAAAGATTTAACGAGGCAAGATCAGATCTAAGAGCTAGAGCTAGACAGTCCATACAGAAGATACGGGAAGAAAATAAAAAGGAATACAACAGAAAAAGAAAAGCAGCTACTCAATATAAAGAAGGTGACCTCGTAGCTATTCGAAGGACACAATTCGCCCAAGGTGCGAAACTTTACCCCAAATATCTCGGCTCATATCAGGTAACGAAGAGAAAGGGCAATGATGGGTACCAGCTTACCAAGATCGGGAACGGAGAGTGTGAAACATTCTCTTGTGAAACAATTAAACTTGATGCCTATGGCTCAAGACACAAACATAATCAGTTTGGGCAATATACCAAACAAAGTAAATGAATCTGTAAACTTGCAATTAAATTCACCAAATTATGATGTCCAATTCAAAGTGAAATGTCATGTAGTCGATACTATAACTGGCACGCTACCACAAAATTATTTTGACTTGTCAAAATGCATAATTCCAAGTAACATTCAACTTGCTGACAATGAGTTCAATGTACCATCTGAAATATCCATTTTACTGGGTGCTGATTTCTATTTTGCCATTTTATTAAATGGACACATAAAATTAGACAATGGTCTTGTCTTACAAAATACTTTATTTGGACATGTGGTAGCGGGCTCTACTCAAATTAAATGTTTTCAATCTCAAACCTTCTCCAACGACGCACTTTTAGAATACCGGTGCCACCAAAGCACACAGTGTTTGCACAGCGTTTCCCTGAGTTTATTTTTCCTTATGTCTATAATAAAATCGCCAAGTCCTGTGACATGGTGCAGTTAAATAATTAAGTCAAATTCAATAACATACATACAATAAAGTAGGGCAGTTTTCCTCGCCTATTAAAAATATTGATAGAAAAACTCTGAAAATTCAGAAACAAACGTAAAATCTAGATTTAGGAAAACTGGTATTGCTCCTCTAGACGTCAACGTACTTTTGGAAAGACTGCCCAAAGATGGAAACGACGACAAAGATGAAAAGGATGCTATTGACAATTCTTTCATAAATTTTCTAAAAGAAATGCGGTTCGGGACCATGAACATCAAAGAACCAAAAAACAAAAAGAAGCTGGAGGTTGTAGCTGGAAGAAGCGTAAGTGAAGAAGAAGCTGAGACGGGTCCTGCAACAAAAAAATTTATTAAAAACAGATCAAAAATGCTCCTCAACATCAGGAAAAGGTAAAGGAATGGGAAAGAAGACAAACTAAATACAGAAGTTGATACCTGCAGCAATTTTGAGCCGCTAGAAATAGAATTAAACAATAATCCACAATTACCTGTAATTTTTGAAGATGATTTAGAACTCGGTTCTGCTGATATCGAACAAATGGAGGTAATTTTTGCTGATGGTTTGCATAGCAGTAAAGTTACATCGAATAAAGCGGAAAAGAAAAATTTGGAAGAAGCTGAAACGAAAAATGACGAAAAAATTGTAGAAGGACAAAAACAGTTGGAGATAGTAGCTGCGAAAAACGTTAGTGGAGAAAAGGCTAAGACGGATCCTGCAATAAAAAAAAAGGAAATTAAATAAAGATTTACAAAAATGCTCCTCAACATCAGGGAAAGGGAAAAGGACGAAGCAAAATTTGACATCAAAATTAAGTACCTGCAGCAATTTTAAGCCGCTAGAAATAGAACCTAATGATATTTCACAATTACCGGTAATTTTTGAAGATGATTTAGACTGCAATGAAGTTATTGTTGACACTGAAAATTAAAACGTCGTAAAATCAAAAAAAGTCAAAATAATAAGTAATATAAAATTGTCACTGCCGTTGCCTTTGCCAAAGTATAAAAAGAACTATTATAATAAAACTGACGATATTATAAAGATGTTAGAAGAATAAAAAGTCTGAACAGAAAAAATATATGAGACTATACAGTCTGAATTTGTCTACTAATAAAAAGAACTATTATAATAAAACTGAGGATATTATAAAGTATTAGAAGAATAAAAAGTCTGATTAGAAAGAAGATATGAGAATTAAGTTTGAATAGAAAAAAAAAAGTTCCTAACTTGTTTAAAATGTTGTCTTATGGCTTAGATTAAAACAAAAAGGGGAAGATACGGTATGCTCTTACAATCGTCAACTAAAAAATGGTCTCGGTGCACAACTACATACTCGAACGACACACACACAAGTATGATTGAGTCACGCTGACGGCGCCGAATGACAAAGAAAGAGAGATGAGCTTTGACAGCAGCGCGAGCGAGACAAGCGTGCTCCTTTCGCGCGCCGTCGCAACAATTCGGGCACATTCGGGCGTCTTGTCGCAGGTATCGTGTTGGTTGCATGCAAGTAGCGACAGCAAAAAAATTTGGAGATACAGCAGTGTTTCTTCATATGATTTATTAGACTTTTCATGGGCAACATTTGGCATTTGGCAACAGAACATAATTCTTAACATAAACAAGTTAAATCGACTCTGTTGATATTTTTTAGAATAGAATAGTTACTTACATATAACACCAATAGTAAAATAGTCAAGCGCGAGTCGCACTCTAAAAAACCTTATATTCAATATTCAATTTATTGAATATAAATATTAATAAAATATATACCCTCGAGCATGAGCTGTAGGTTAGTTTATAGGTTACACTGAAAACTTTGCGGAGCGACTGAAGCATTTTCTAAATGGCTGCCCGTCGATTGGGATCCGAGACATTGTTTAAATTGTATTGAACGAGTAGTGATCCGTGTAAATAAAGTGTTTTAATTTTTCTGTTTACTCATATTTGGAATAAAAAAGAATGTGTTAATGCGCTCTCACTAATGGGTTCCGTTCGTCCCTTGTTACTCACTCTAATAATGATTTTATACACCTTCGAATAAAGATAATTTATTTCTTTTCTGTCTTTTAGTGGATTTCGATGTGGCCGGGTCTATTTTATGCAAATAATGAAGCCGAACATCACAATACTTATCAATTATCGCTCTCAATAGGTGTATCCTGTGGTTGAACGTGACCGGTTGTTCCTTTGAATGTATTTGTAGGCTAGACAGTATGTCTGTGTGGAGAAAAGATTTTATTATGTTCAGTTTTAATCTAAGAATTTGTTTTTCACAAACCAAATGTACAGTTTTATTTTCTCTCGAATCGCTCGTAGCCCCGGCTGCCTGAGTGATCTTAAACGATCACGAAGGTTAAGCAACACAGGGCGCGTTCAGTGCATGGATGGGTCGCCGTCTATGCCTAACGCTAGTGGCATTTTTCCGAGCGGTTCCGTGCTTCGCAAGGCACGTTAAGCTGTTGGTGCCGGCTGCCGTCGATAGATGGCAGTCGTTAAGCCAAGTCAGAGGCCTTAGGGCGGCTTGACAACTTCTGACAGTAGACGAGCCACTAGTCTACAAGCCTCCACCAATCCGGACTTGGCCCCCGTGGTGGAGTATGGCCTATACCTTCCTCAGGGAAGAGACCCGTGCCCCTCGGTGGGGACATAATGGGTTGATGATGATGATGATGATTTTCTCTAATAAACACATATTTCGTACATATTTCGAACAGCTCAAGAGATGGATAACACAAGCCACCCATATCTTTGAGTGTTATTAATTTGTGAAAACCCAGTTTTTCATTGGTTATTAGTCCTGAAACGCATGTTTCACACTTGTTTTGATTAAAGCTCTTGCTACCCACCCAGCTATGTATCCTATGATTTGTTCTTCTGTTGTATCATAATGACGGCGTTCGTTATTCAAAATATCATTCAATATTTCTATATTAGTTTCAGCAGTCGTATCACTGGACTGACATATTTTTTTTGTATCTCTGACTCGCCTATACGATTCTCCACGTGTCACTTTATGCTTTTGAAATGTTTCGCCGTCGTACAATTCTGTTAATAATTTTTCTTCATCTTCTTGGTCCAAATCAATTAAATTTCTATTAACAGTACGATTTATACTGTCTACAGCTGATGAGCAAGTGAGTATCGGAAAATTGTCCAGAGGGTTTGTTTGTTTGTTGTTCAGATCACACCATTCTTTATACTGGCGGTACATCATACACAAATTCAAATCACCATCTAGGTAAGTTTTGCTTGAACTTGCGCGGCAATAATGGGATTCTTTTCGAGGGTATGAATTTATGTCTTCACGCACTACATCTTTATCAACCTCAGCTATACATTTCTTTAAATTGCCGTGTTTTCCTCAATTATCATCTTCCATCACTCCCGTAGGGCCAGTTTTTTTAGTCACTGTTGATAAAAATGAGTGCCCGATATCTAAGGTTCCTGAGAAGAATTTTTTGCATACTCTTATTCGCTCGGAATTAATGTTGAAAAAGTAGGCTACATTGAGTGATCTTTTACTGTTTTCGTTGTGTAACGAGTACTTTGGTTTTATATTTTGCATGCAATTATGTACGTATTGTCTTTGTCTCCCTAAATCCCCAATATTCCAAAAACTTCGAAACAGTTTATTTCGGTCGGATTCATCAATTTTCTGTGAACATTTAAGTCGACATTTTTCGCCACATGGTGGTTTTACTTCTTTAGCCGGTACCGTTTTCCCCGTAACTGTTGTATAAGCCTTTTCTGTGTTCTTTAAAGTTTTCTTCCTATTTTTTATCCAGTTTTCCGGATCCCTTTTTCTTTTTCTTTGACTTTCTGCCCGTAGAAGGCAATCCTTCGCCCTCATTTCCTTCATTTTCTGAAACTATGTTTGTCGAGTTCATGTCATTTTCTTCTTCTATAACCGGTTGTAATTCGCACCGGTGCTCTATGTCCAAAGAAGCTGCAGAAGTAGTTGCCAAATTGAGATACTCTTGTGGTTCAATCTGTTGTAGTTGCTCTTGAGTATTTCTACCTGCGAAACAATATGCAGTAGCATTAAAACCTGCAAGCACTAGCCGCCACGTGTTTATTTAATTAGGTACACTTTTTGCGCAACTATTGTTACAAAATACCATCTTAATGCTATAAATCAGACAAACATTTATCGCGAAAAACCATAACCAAAATTACCTAGCTCAGATAGGTCAGCGACAGGAGATGGTGCAACAAGCTCACTTTCAGATATTTCAAGCATCGGCCCATTCGATATGGCCCCCTCATATGCGCTCTCTTGTAGTGCAATCTGTAACAGTTGCTCTTCAAACTTACCACCTGCAAAATAATATAATAGCCACACAGTCATTAGCTGGCACACATTGCAAAAAACCACAAGCTAAAGTACCAACCTGACTCAGATCGTTTCTGATATTCAATTTCTGATGGCAGAAATTGTGGCAAGAAGCTCTCCCTCAGATATTTCAAGCATCGGCCTATTCGATAAAGCACCTTCATCTGCGCTCTCATGTGGTGCAATCTGTAACAGTTGCTCTTCGAATTTACCACCTGCAAATACAATAGCATTAAATCCCACAACCATTAGCTGCCACAGATAAAAAAAACCACAAGCTGAAGTACCAACCTGTCTCAGATGGATTCTGATGTTCAGTAGTAGAATATGGGCCACCAGGCTCTCCCTTTGATATTTTTAGTAACGACACCTTTATCTGCGCTCTCTTCTAGTATAATCTGTCGCGGTTGGTCTTTAGAACCACCATCTGAAAAACCATAGGTAACTGTATAACATATATTACGAATAATAGTAGGCAGTCAGATGAGTCAGTCAGTAAATAGTGGGTTGGCATTATAGTTATTGAATTAAACTTATAAATTATTAAATATTTAAAATAAAAATGACGCCTGAACTTAGTAATCAATCATAAAATAAAAACAGTCATCTGGTTTATGACTATAATGGGTTCTTTTCTTTGAAGACTAAACAATCATGTACTAGTGTACAATACTCGTAGTTACCGCCTTGCGTTTTTTTCGTGAATTTAATACGTTTGCATTTCCCTTGAGCTAATATTACTTAAAAAAATATATATATAATAGTAGGTAGGTATTAAAAGAACATTATCATCTATTAGTATAAGCCCACGTAAACATCTATATCTTTAAATACATAATTCAGCTTCATCCCATTCGTAAAATAGGTACCTACCAATCAGAATTTGCCTCCCCACGAGACTTTAATCCAAGACTGGAAACCGAATCGAAAGAATGTTCTTTCTCTGCTAAGACCAGAGATGATGAAAGATACACACCATAGGTATATTATTATTATTATTAATTCTTTATTGCACAAAGGCAGTGTACAAAAGGTGGACTTAATGCTAATGGCATTTTCTACCAGTCCACCTGCAGGAGGTACAGGAGAGGCAAAAATTGAGGTATATGTATAGGAACAAATTAATTAGAAACCTACACAAACGTAAGTACGTACCCGTTTGAGTAGATTAAATTTCAAGCTGTAGGTATACTAGTTAAAGTAGGAACCACTTACCTCTACACTGACCATTTTCTTCACTTTCGGGTTCTTCACAAACCAGATTCACAATTTTTTTTGCCCTGGAAAGCTTATTCATTTTGTCGTATCAAAAAGCAAAAGCTTAGCGCATGTGTCCGCTACTACGGCTCGCGCGCTACTGGAATAAGTGCGAGTAAAACAATATTCAACTTGCCAATTTCGGGGTTATATTGGAACATTTCGAAATAGCCTCATAATGAATTAGAAACGATCAAACATTTTTCTTAGCGTCATAGTGGTTTTTAAGACTTATTGAAGTGTTAGAGCCGTTTTCGACTTATTCCATTATTGATCTAGATAGAAAATTATTTTTTTAGGTAAACCGCATACTTAACTCAAAACATGTAATTTTGGAGATGTTCCAGTACTATCCTGAACAGACGATTTATACGTTGGTGCCGCCTCTTACCTAAATTTTCAATAGTTGTCTGTTACAGGGTACTTTTCCAAAATACTTAAAGAGATCTCTAATAATCCCTGTTCATAAGGCTGGGGACAGAGACCGGGTCACGAATTACAGGCCGATATCCATTCTACCAGCTCTGTCAAAGGTTTTGGAAAGAATTATAAATGACAGATTAGTTGGATATCTAGAAGATAATAATTTACTATCGGATCATCAATACGGCTTTCGCCGAGGTAGATCAACAGATGATGCTGTCTCTAATCTTATTAACTTCGTGACTTCCAACTTAGATAAAGGAAATAAGTGCGTATCTATTTTTTTGGACCTTGCCAAAGCCTTCGACACGGTCTCTGTCCCTACCCTCCTGCACAAACTGGAACACATTGGTATTAGAGATGTACAGTTAAAGTTGATGACAGACTACTTATCGGACAGATACCAGTATGTTAAACTTGGCCCATATGTTAGTAGAGATATGCAAATAACATTCGGCGTACCGCAAGGCAGCATCCTCGGACCCACCCTGTTTCTTATTTATATCAACGATTTACTGTCCTTAAAGTCATTTCACGGTAAAATACTGTCGTATGCCGATGACACGGCTCTTATTTTCTCGGCTAAAACCTGGGAAGACACTTTTCAACGGGCTCAAAATGGTTTTGATGAAGTAGGGAAGTGGCTACGTGATAATATACTCACTTTAAATGCAGAAAAAACTAAATTCTTGGCGTTCTCGATTCGTGCTGTACATATAAAACTAATATAAATAAGTGCGCATGCAAAGTTTTAGAACATGCTAAAACTGTAAAGTACCTAGGTGTCCTTCTAGATGAACAAGTTAGCTTTAAAGAACATATACAAATACTTTGTAATAGGCTACGTAAACTAATATATTTCTTTAAAACGCTGCGAAATGTAGTTGAACCACATTTACTTAAGCAAATATACTATGTTATATGCCAATCGTTACTAAGCTATTGCATATCATCTTGGGGTGGTGCTCCAAAAACTACAATTAGGAAAGTCGAAGTTGCGCAAAGAGCTATACTAAAAGTATGCACACGCAAACCCTTTTTCTTCGCAACTATATCACTTTATGAGACATGTGAAGTATTAACAGTCCGTCAGCTATTTATTTCACAAATAATAATGAAGCAGCACTCTAGGGTAATCTTCGACCCAGCTCTACAAGACAAACGCAGGAATTATGAAGTATGTGACAAATCTTTGAAAATCAAAACTTCCTTTGCCCGCAGATTCTTTCCCTTTCTGGGCCCCTATTTATATAATAAAATAAATAAAATAATTAAAATATATCTTCTTAACAAATTTCAATGTAAAAAACAAATTAGTTGCTGGCTTATGAAATTATCATACGAGGAAACGGAATGGCTATTAGTATATTAATATTAATATTACTGGTTAGTGAAATCCTATGAAAATCAAAAGTAAAGTTAAACCACATTTTCTCTCAAACACATATTTACATTCACTTCACTTAGACACACACGTACACACACACACGCACACATACACACGCGCACACACACACACACACACACACATACACACACACACACACACTCACACACACTTGAAAAAGAAAAAAAAAAAAACTGTTTTGGTGATATATTAATTTTTTGTCATCTCTTAGATTAAAATGCATGCTCCTTTTGTTTCTTTTCTAATACAAAAAACTCAGTTACTATTGATGTTATGGCTATGTACCTAAATTATGCATGATTTTAGACACAATGAAAGGGAAACTGAATGCTGAAACACAGACTATCCGTCTAGTTCAGCAGCAGTCGCTCACTAATTGATAAAACGCATAAAAATATGAGTTAGAATAAGCCTGTACATGTAAACCTTTTTGAAGAATAAAGTTTTTATTATTATTATTATAGTATGAGTGGCTTTTCGAGATGATAATTCAGTTCCGCAGACAAGAAAAGAACCAAATTCAAATGAGTTGAATTCTTCTAACCCATCATCTCAAACAGTATACTCACCAAGTATTCTCAATGATACTCAGTTGACATTTACTACATCATTTAATGATCCGAATTCAACTGTTACTATCGACCCAAAAAGTAATGCCCAACTTGAAGTCCCTGTTCTAAAAGAACTTAATACAGACTTCAGTGAACCATCCACTTCAGCAGCATCAACAAATGACCACCAAAATATATTTTCCACACCAACTTCCGCAAAGTTATCTACGCCCAGTAGAAACATTGCTTCTGTTCCTTCTTCATCCAAAATTATTATGCCTATCACCAGCGACATAGATTTAGTCAAAAGCTGTGTAGTCTGGCCAGAGAAAAAAAGTAGTAACACTAATCGTAAAAGGGAGTACATTCCTTCCGTATTGACATCCGTAAAATGGCAGGAGATAATGACAGCTAAAGAAGCAGAAAAAGAAGATAAGGAAGAGAAAAAACGTATGAGAAAAGATAAAATTAAGAAAATTGTGAGAGACAAGACAAAAGAAAAGAAAGCTCAACAGACGAGGAACAGGCGATGGATATATCAGAACATAGCTCAGAAAATGAAGATTGGATTCCAGAGCCAAGACCGTCAGGATTTGAAGAATTAGAAAGAAGTCCAAAAGAAGGAGACTATGTACTAGTTGAGTTCAAAGGCAGCAGTAAAAATCTTTTTCACTTCTCATGCTCTAAAAGTTCGTCTTTATGTCGTGCGTAGGCGACATAAAGTCGCTTTTTATGCTCTAGAGCATAAAGTAAAATCTTCGTCGAAGACCAAGGCAATCGCTGCAACAGCCACACGAACATCTTTAACTTCATACAACAACCTCTTTATTTTATTTCGTTTCGTTCGTATTCTAAGACCAAGGCAAAGATACCAACAGCCAAAGTACACAATAAAACTTCATGAAATAAACTTATAATTTGTATTTCGTCTCATTTATTATTTTTTATATTTGTTTATTTTTCAATTTAGTAGATCAGTATAGTATTTAAGCCATAACAACAACTTATCATAGTTATAAAAAGAAAATGTTTTTATAACTGAGCAGTATGTAACGACCTTAAGTCAGGTGTCACGTCCCTACAGAAAAAAAAAAGAAAAAAAAGTTAATTGGCGGGAACCATAATTATTTTTTCATTGTAATATTTGTGTTACAACTTAAAATTGTTTTTTGATTAACGATAAATAATGTCGTCAAGCGAAGAGGAAATAACACTCACTCCTAACACTTTAATGGAGCGGCACGCGGAAAACGTCGTTGAACAGATATTGCCGTCGAAATCTAAGCGAATTTATCTTACCGCTTATGAAAATTTCATGCGTTGGAGGGCGGAAAAACAAGTGAATAGTTTCTCAGAGAGTGTTTTCTTAACGTATTTCAACGAATTATCTAAGAAGTTTAAGCCGTCTACACTATGGAGTGTGTATTCTATGCTCAAGACTACGCTGCAGATGAAAAACGACGTGCATATAAAAACCTACGTGAAGCTCACATGTTACCTGAAAAGGCTTTCCACTGGGCACAAAAGTGTAAAATCCAGGGTTTTCAATGCGAATCAAATCGAAACATTCTTAAAGACCGCTCCGGATGTAAGATATTTGGCTGCAAAAGTACGTAAAACTCTACATTGTTAAACAGCAATTTAATATTGTACAATAATTCATTACCTAGTACTTATATTAGTGTGCAACGTTGTAATAATGATTACTATTTTAATTGTAGGTGGCGCTCATATATGGAATCAGTGGTGCATGTCGAGGTATAGAACTTATCAACATTACTGTGGATGACGTGAAAACGGACACTCAGTTGCAGGCTATAAACTTACCTGACACAAAAACAAATAAAGAAAGAACATTCGTCGTCAAAGGCGAATACTTAAATATAGTTAGAAAGTATCAAGCCCTACGTCCAGAAAATGTGGTAACGAAACGGTTTTTCCTTAATTATCAAAACGGGAAATGTACACGGCAACCCATAGGACGCAATAAATTCGCTGCAATGCCAAAGGAGATAGCAGCCTTTCTCAAATTAGAAAACCCTGAAAAGTACACAGGCCATTGCTTTCGACGAACTTCAGCTACGCTGTTAGCCGATTCTGGAGCAAATCTCACAACATTAAAGCGACATGGCGGCTGGAAGTCTGACCAAGTGGCAGAGGGCTATATTGAGGAATCCATAGAACAAAAAGCTAAAATTACCGACTTGATTACCGAAGGAATCGACATAGTCCCAAATGAACCAGGCCCATCTAGTGCTAACTTACCATTGGAACAGAGCTTAAATGGTAATCCCGTTCCTTCAAAAGAACCTGAAGTTGACAATATGCCAAATATCGCATCACAAATACAATCTAATACAACATTAAATATGCCAGAAAAAACGATTACTTTAAATATTTCTCATTGCTCTAATGTAACTTTCAATTTTAATTAAATTAGCATTTACTATATTTACATGTTGCTGTTTCATTTCCTCGCAATCGAAGTGAAAAGTAGAGTGTACAACTCGTCCATAAAACCCATTTTACACTCGACTTTATATCTATCCTCGCTCGGATGGATAAACGTCTCGAGTAAAATGGTGCGTTTTATGCACTTGTTGTACAATCTACTATTATACTATTACGTTGGAAAGATTATTCATGATAAGGACAATGATAACGATTTAGAAGTTTATCTACGGAAAGGAAAGAAGAGCAATACATTTGTTATGCCATCAATACCTGTTTTGGGATGTGTTGCGGAAAGTGACATTAAAATGATACTGCCATCACCAGCTTTCACAAAAGGGACTAAGAGACAAAATGCTTTTGTATCTTTTGAAATTGACTTGTCCGGGTATAATATGGCATGATAACTCATTTAATCCTATTTTTAATGTAATAAAACCTTTAAACATTTGTATGTTAAATAAATTGTTTTATTTTCAGTCAAATAAACAAAGTGTCAACAAATTAACTCAAGTGGCCAGAACCGGTTCGTACACATTTCAAGTTTAATACATTTTTTTATTACTTTACATTATATTTTGTGTACTCTATCTCTACACACCCAAAGAGTAACTATAATACTACATGGAAAATTATAAGAAAACGGATCTGACTATTTGTCAGTTCATAATAACGAAAAATTGTTGCAGTTTTTATTATAATGGCCAAAACCGGGCCGTCTACCCTAGTCGACAACGCTTCTTACCATAATTAGCAATTTGATCTCGCGCCTACATCAAACTCAAAAAAGGCGGATATGCAAGCCTGGCTCTCCGAAAAAGGGATTGAATTTGAACCAAATTTTTTGAAACCGCAGTTATACAAATTGATAAAAGCTAATAAAGAAACGTTGAAAACATTTTCAATTGACAAAATTATGGCCGAACATGGTCACGACATCCTGAGACTCCCTCCGTACCACCCAGACCTCAATCTAATCGAGATGGCATGGTCCAGCATTAAGCAGTATCATCATCATCATTCAGCCACAAGAAGTCCACTGCTGGACATAGGCCTCCTCCATGGATTTCCAAAAAGACCGGTTGGAAGCGGCCTGCATCCAGCGTCTTCCTGCCACTTGGATGAGGTCATCTGTCGTCCTACGCTGCGCTTGCCGATATGTGGTCTCCATTCGAGAACTTTTCGGCCCCATTGGCCATCAGTTCTGCGTGCTATGTGCCCCGCCCAGTAGCAGTATACGTATACGTTGTACGCAGTATACGTTGGTAGTAAAAATGTCAAGTGGAATATAAATAAAGCCATTTAACTAGTGAGAGAGAAAGTTAATTTAATGGGAGCACAAGAGTGGGAGGCTTTGTGTAACAAAGTGAAAGCCGTAGAAGAGGAGTACTCAAAAAGCGATCACGTTATTGACATTTTTACGGAACAGTTTATTATTCGTGTCAGTGACGATGATAACACGGACAGTGACGATAGTCACGATGACGTCGAAGATTGTCAAATCTCAGACAATGACGAAATGCCGTCTACGAGTGCCTCCGTAATCGGAAACAAAGTGTACAAAGATGATTTAATGGAGGGAATAGTGCAGCTGCCACACGACTAGAATTTGAAATAAATTAGTTACTTAAAATAAAGTGGTTTTTTATTGTACTGTAAAGCTACTTACCTACATATCTTACAATGGCAAAATTTGATTAATTTACACTATACCTATTTGATTATTCTCTATTGCTTATAGTTCAACGCCAATCCTAGGGCCGCGCGGCCATTAGAAATTTTGTGCGCGACTGTACACATGCGCAGACCTCCCCACCACTTTCGGCGAGCGCTCATAACTCGTGGCGCTACCTGTACCTAACCATGTAAACAGGTATTTCTTCCGTTTAACTCGTTTCTACAAATTTTACTTAGGTATGTGACTGAAGACTTTTCTAAAATTTAGTTTAATTGAGTAGAAAATTACTGTGTACGGACATGTCATCAATTTGATTTGTCCAAAGTAACATTTGTATCGTGATTCTATAAGAAATAAATGACTTTATGACTGTGTATTCCTTTTTTATTTGTTTAACACAATAAATAACACATCACCATATTAGTAAGACATTTTTTTCATACCCAAGCTTTGGGAGCCATTCTGTTTCTTTTCTTGTCGTGGGGTAAGACCGAATTAAAAAAAAAAACAATAAAAAGCGTTGTTCATTATTCAACAGGCTTTGACTTTTTCAAGAGTTTCTATCTTTAAAACATTCAAGGGGTAAGATAGGAATGCCATTAATGTTGAACTTTAAAGCTAAAGGGAACAAGGACTATTTTAGAAACTATTCCGGTTACCCCGGTACCTTCCGCACTTACTCCTTCTTTAAAAAACTACATTTTTTATATTCGTTTGACAGCAACTATGTAGGGATTTAGACATACTTAAGCCTATGCAATACCTAAAGTATTTATGTATAAACTAAAATACTAAGATACATTTTGAGATTATTAAGCATAAACCATATTAAAAAATCATATAAAAAAGTTCTTTCAACTATTCAAAAATGCTTCCGGTCTTACCCCAAGTCACGGGAAATGTACGATAAAGCTGACCTACGGCTCATGAATTCGTTTAGAAGTCAGGTCCACTCTGAGGTCACCGGTGCCCTACATGGCGGCCTGATACAGGTTAGGCTCCAGTCGCCGGTGACCTACACGGCAGAGAATGTTTTAAAAATACAAGATGCTGTTTCTGTCGAGCCTCGTTTAGCAACAGTTTCATTCCATAAGAACATAGTAACACCATTTTTACCCATATTGTGAACAGCAAAGTAATTAGATAACTGCCTCTGATAAAAAATATTTGAGTGATGTAGTGTTGACAAAACAGCACCTGTTGTAAATCAACTGCTAGAACAATTTGCTCAATGTTTTGTATGCTTATTCAGCTCGCCGATGATGAAGTTCAATTAAAATTTTCAGATTCCTTGATTCTTCTTCTGTATCTGCTGCTATAATCTTGTTATAAAGTTTGTCACATTCTTTGCATGTGTCAGAACGAGGAAACCCAAATCTCAAGTTACATTCCTTAAAAATATGTCGGTAAAGATATGTTTTGACATGCAGGTCGGGAAGTTCTCTCTTAAACATTCTGGATAGAGATAAATCCGGCGACAGACACATCTTGCTACTATTTCTTGAATAATGGCTTTCTTGAGACGGAAACAACTTTATGTGGTTTCTAATTTTTTCCTTGGTTACGTCATGACTGCGAGTTGGTTTGGTAGAATGTCTCCCACGACCATCAATAGGTTAAAAGTTTCCTTGCTTTATTTTACCTTGTAAAACCTGGATCCGTTTGTGAGACAGTGCAAAAATGTTTTTTGCATACTTTTTTCTTGACGGTGTAGATGTAATAATCAAATGTGGTTTGCTTTCCCGATATTCCAGCGCGTGTAGTTCTCTTTGGTTTCCGTGTATTCATACACTTTACAAGAAAAGCCGTTTGCCCGTTGAAATCCATTTTATAGAGTTTATTAAACAAACTCATTTTGTCTTCATGTATTAACGTTGCACAGCAATCATAACTGCAAGCTCTTGGATTATAAACGCGTGTCTGTAAATAACAATAAAAATGCGTTAAGTTGAAAGGAAAAATAGAGTGAAGAATGAATAAGAGGTTACGCATACAAATCCTTTTACAACATACCTCTTCTGGTGTCATTTTTTCAGGTAACTCCTTTTCGGGTCGTACCTATATGCTTGGCCCAAGGATGTTTTTTCTTGGCTTGACCACTATTCCTTGCCCTTTTTCTGACATTATCTTTCCATTTGTACCTTCCTTTTTCTATGTTTATTAAGCGTTTTAAAATTCCCAAAAACAACAATAGAGTCAACAGGAGGCGCCATATTTTTCCATAAATGTACCCGTTTACCGCTAAACTGTCAAATGCGTTAAAATAAAGATATTAAAAAAAGGTTCAGTAACAGGGGTAACATTGACTCACTTTTTTAATTTAACTGAGAATAAAATTGAAGTTAAAACATGCTCTATTGCTTAGGCTTTAGTTATTGTGGGTTTGATAGTAGAGTATTGCATTAATATACACAATAGGGGTGTTCTAGGGGTGGACCTATAATAAAATCGAAAAAAAGTTGGTGAAACAAAGTTATATTGAATAATGGGTAAGATTGCCTTACTACTTTTCAAGTGAAGCTTTTTGATGTTAAAATTATATTTTCTTGGGCTGGGTAACTTTGCACCCTCGTTTTAACTCAATTATTAGTGAGGGGTGTAAAAGCAAAACCGACTCTGTCCATGAAGTGTCAAATTGAGTTATAAGCAAAATTCAGTTTTTAAGTTAATAGCGGTAATAGACACAGTTTGTTTATTTAATGAATTAAAATGAAGTCTATGATATTCAAAAGTTGATTTAAAATGCTTAAAGCATTCGAATATACGCTTTAATTAGCATACATAAAATGGACAAAGGCAAGTCTGCTTTTAACCTTCGGACACAGGCTCTTTTGCTTCTAACCTGATAGGACTGAGGTGGTTTTGCTTGTAACTTGACAGGATAGAGGTGCTTTTGCATACTATATGAAAATGAGTACTAACTGCAAAAAAAGCTGCCAAATTATATTATTGTACCTACTTTTGTTAGTTAATTAATTGTGCGTGCATATTAAAAAATAAATGAGTATTAGAAAAGGTGAAAGTATTTATTATTAAAATTAAGTACTATTGTACATATTGTGACGTCCCTCGAGAACTTCTTTAATAATGTTCCAATAGACACCAAGGCTCCTCTGGACTCGTCTTCTAGTCTTGCAGCATCTCTCCTGAATAGTTATGTTCACCCCAGTGACCACGAATTCTCTTTGGGTTCCTTATTTTTATTCGGTTACTTCTATATACATAAATCAGAATCCGGGAGTGCTACTTCACACATTTCTACAGGATCATCCGCTTCTTCTGAGCTCCTGGAAGGATTTTCGACCAATTTTTTATAGTAAATTAAATTTGGTAGTGACTTCCAGTCTTCTCCAAAATGCTTTCTTAATAGATTGCCAACGTCTTTTAATTTCGCATCTTTTAAAATTACTTTGTCCTTCTCGATTTCGGCAGGTTCAAAGTTGAGAAAGGATCTCTGTTTTTTTAATATGGATTTGTATACACCACGGTCACTGTTATAATTTTCTTCCCCTCTCACCAAAATTTTGTTATTGGCTGTCCTCAACAAATAGTAACGTTTGCAAGTGGCAAACTGAAAGTGCCAGCTTCCAGGTGGTTTGATAATGTCATTGAGGCCTGTTTTCCAATCCAAATTTGTATTTAACTTTATTACATTTCCGCGGTTCTCAAACGTTTCTATGTACTGGTTTGGGGTAAGGATCTCTTCCTTTTGTTTAAGTTCTTTCTCTATAACACCAGACACTGTCCGCAGACAGGAACGAATGTCCATGGATGGGGAAAATAAATTCAATACATTTCATATGCCTTGGAGCATTGGTGAGCCAGGTAGCACACATACCCATCATGTTGCTGTTCTTATTTTGCGCACCACATCCATCTGCAACCAATCTTATTGTACTGATGTGACTTGGTATTTCAGTAGCATTCAGTCTATGAAAAACCGCTGATGCAATCTCGTTTGCTCCTTTTTTGTATTCGTCTTCTGTCCAAGAATACAAAAATACTGTTTCTTTGTCTAGCTTACCAGATGGAAGTGATAACACTATCGCAAAATTATAAATATATAGCTGCCTACTATAGTAGGCAGCCTGATCGGGTACTTTGGGTAGTGGCTGGTTCTTTTGACAGTCAAAACTGAGTTCAGTTCTTTCAAAAGTCGATAGAAAGCATTCGCTTTCAAATTGTGTACTCTTTTTTCTATTATCAGTGTATTTTTCTTACTTGCACCGGATTCAGTCTTAATTTTTTCTCCTAGTTTAGTGCATTTTGAGCATGTGTCAGTCCTTGGTGAGCCAAACCCAATGTAAAAACAACTATTAAATACTCGACGAAAGTAGCATTCTTTTACCCTCAATGCTATCTGGTTACTGAACATTCTCCACATCTTTCGAATATTCAAAGTCGATGGTAAATATTTCCGCTCTACAGACGATCGGCTATAGTGCGATTCTAAACATTTAAACGATTTGATGAATCTTTTTACGGCCAATAGTTTCATTTCATTATTCTGTGAAGTGTGGTCTCCACCCCTGTTTTCTTTCACAGTAGGTACTTCCAGTCGAATGATAAACTTTGGCGACACGACGAATCCTGTGGACTGTGATATGCAAAATGTTTATAAACGTGTTTTGGCAAACACGAATCAACCGGTTTCTGTTAATTTTCTTGACAATTAACTTTGTTGAATATTGGGCAGGTTGTCTTGAACGATCTCCTCTAGCTCGTCGTCGTTGAATTTCTTTCACTTCGCAATATTTCAACAAAAATGCGTCCTGTTCTGGTTTACTTTTTAAATCATAAAAAGCTCTAAAAAATGCCATAATGTCTGCCATTTCTAAAGTGGCACATTTATAACTTTCGGAGTTATGACAGCATCGAGGCCTTGCTGGTAAAATTTTTGGTTCGTATCTATAACAAAGTAAATTAAATTTAAAATATAGTAACCTTCAAAAGCAGTAGAATGGTTCAAACCGCAAACTGAAAAACTTTTGACTAGTTTAGGTATTTCATAGACTGTCTCGTCTTACATTTTTTTATGACATAACAATAATAATAGCAATATAAACTCACGCCCGTTATCCCCGAGGGGGGATAACATTGAAACTTTATTTTTCCGTATTAAAAGTGCATCACATAAAAATGTAAACCGAAACAGTCTATGAAATACGTAATAGCAAAGAAAAATAAAATGGGTTGGCGAAGACATACAACTAAAGTATTTATATTTTTTTGGCTATCGGTACTTACCGTGCCTCCTTTTCCACCGCTCTTTTCCAGTTTTTAGGATTGCGAGTCCTCTTCCTCGCTTTGTTCGGTGTAACGTCTTCTACGTTAACTTCCATTTTATACACAAAAACACTAGAATACTGAGACTTTTCCTTAAAATCCTTAATCAAATAAAGCACCATCCACCTCGAAAAGTTCCAGAATCAGCTAAGATCGCCATGCATGACAGTTTTCAATCAAATGACGACTTCTGATTGGTCGAATAGGACAGAATCAATTTTGCTTGTAACAAACTCCGGACAGAGTTGATTTTGCATTTAACCGCGTTTTTATAGGATAAATTAACACGGGATTGAGTCGCGTTTGCAGGTGATGTATGTTCATAGACCAAAGACAATCAATCATAGAGCAAAACTACATTCACAGGTTAAAATATTCAAAAAGTGGACAGAGTTGAGTTTGCTTTTATACCCCTCAGTTCCTCTATGGCCATAGACAAGTTAACATGTCTATGACGTTGCTAAAAAGATTTTTGAATGAAAATAAAATGTTACCAGTGGAAATCAGATATATTTATTTAGATATATTTATATTTAAATTTTGGAGATCGCGTTGGCACTTATTATGTTGCATTGCACACTTACGACTTAAATTTATTTACAATAAATGTTTGAACATCAAAAAGCACTTGAAATAGCATAAAATCATGTGAAAAACAACTTTAATCACCCCACTCCATATAAAGAAATTCATCTTTGATGGTGGAGTAGTCATTTTTCTTCTGAATATCTTTTGTTTCTAGCACTTTTATAATATCCAGACCATTAACATCCAAAATATCCGTCTTACGAGGCCACGTCCATCCTTCCATGGTTTTTTGCATGAGTGATACTTTGTAATTTTGATGTGTCGCTTTTGTAATTCTTCCAGGGAACAAAGAGCCTTCGTAGGTCACAATGCAGAAAGTGCCTTCACCTTTCATGTTAACGTTTGTTTGGAGACAGAGTGTACCATCATGGACCTCGTACTCCTCAATGACAATGCCTGTTTCTTTAATTACCGTTTCTTCAACGACGGTTTCGTCAAAGACCGGTTCTTCGAAAACAATTTCTTCGGCGATATTTTCTTCAATGACACTCTCATCAGTGACCGGTTTTTTAAAGACCGTGTATGCCATTTTTTGGTTTTGACTTTCTTCTTTTTAGAACTGGTTCCAGTATCCTTATTTTTTGAACCAGCTGGTCTACCTCTTTTGGGGCCCGAATGTGCCTTTTTTGTTTTAATTTCGCATTTTTCTATGTATTGAGCCACCTCCTCGGTAGACACATTTTTCCCAGCTGTTACTGGAATCTGAAATTTACGCCTTGTAGCTATGCCCAGGTCGGCACTTCTAATATCGTCTATGTAGTTCTTGAAACTCTCCCCGATTGGCTCCCTAATTTCTTCAATGGGTTTAGCATATCCTGGGAGGTGTTTGAGAGGTATTGTCATGTCTAAAGGACATATTCCACTTTCTCTGAAGCCGGATATAATATTTTGTGCTGCTGTTTTCTCACCTAACTCCAATGTTTTGGTCAGCAAAGGGGCAAAGACTTTTTTTGGAAGAGCACTGCTTATCTTTCCTCGTTTGGTTTTTCTCCAAGTGTCCAAAATAATATGCCAGTTTGTTTTAAGTGAGCTGAAATAAGCTATATCCAGAGGCTGCAGCAAATGAGTTGAATTAGGCAATAAACAAATGAACTTAATGTCATTTTCTTCGCACATTTTCAACGTTTTTATCGAAATGTGGGAGCTCAGGTTATCTCTAATGATGACTTTCTTGCCTTCTTTTTTTTAAGGACCGGCAATACTTGTTTCTGAAACCATTCATCAAAGGTATCAGTATCTATCCATCCTGACTTTGTCACAGCTATTCTGCTTCCAGATGGAGCCGCAGTCAGCCAATCGGACCATTTCTGTTTTGCTTTGTAGATTACGAATGGTGGGATAAACTCGCCAACGCCATTTCCACAAAACATAACTGTGAAACAGGATTTTGTGGCGTTTTTTTATTATTTCAGGGCTTCGGCACTTGCGACGGAAAAGTAGTTTCGCTTTTTTCGGGCAATCATGGAATCCAGTTTCGTCATAATTGTATATATTTTCTGGTGGTATGTCGACTAGCTCCCTCCTCAGGTTATCAAAAAACTCTTCGATCATTTCTTGGTTCACCTGAGCCCTTTTCCTGATGTTATGCGCTATGCGTTGCTTAAGACTTGGGTGCCTTGCTAAAAATAAGTTCCCCCACTCCCACCCAGGCATGTTGTCTTTGAATTCTGGAATTTTCTTGTTCACACTATCTAGGTATTTTTTTACGATGACTCGGACATCATGCATCCCTATTGGAATACCTATATCTGCTAATGTAACAATATGGTTAACAAAAATGCCCTCTTCATCGGCAGATAATGTAACTGGCCTCCCAAAGTCCCAACACATTTTTGGTATTGGTTTTTAATTTTGTATTTAAGTGTGCTCAGCGGTATATCATACTGCTTTGCAGCCTGCCTTTGGCTGATTTTGCAGCTTCTGATATCATTTAGGGCATTCTTCAACGATACCACTGTATAACGCTATTTCGTGCCATATTTTCTTATTCCTGGCTTCGGTACGAGACTTTCGAGGCATTATAGAATTCTAGAAAGATACAAAAGTCCCAATATAGTTAGGCATAGATTTAACTAACAGTTTAAACAGTTCACTTGAAAATACTTGTAAATTTTAATACTAGCAATCCTACCCTAACTTTTATGGAAGAAAATTTGAATTACTAGGGTAACATTGACCTAGACCAATCTTACCCCGATTTGGATTACAGTTTGTCTATAAAGTCGTGAAATTAAATGATGGCGCTGTTCACATGCACATAGCAACTCTATATAGTGTAACCAAAATGGTTTTGATACTTGCAGTTCTTTCAAGTAAAATAAGTAGGTAAATAAGACACATGATACAGTAAAATTATTATATTTAAAAAATTAAAACTAATCCCTCTCACTCATCATCGGATTCTAAATATTGAAGGTCAAGAAACGTTTCGTTGTCACATTCATCAGCAGCACTGTCGTCACTACAGTCGCTGTCACCACTGCTGCTATCATCGCCTAAGCGAATAATCAAATTGTCTTTGTCTTAATAGAGGTGACGTCCTCGCTCGTAGTATTTTTTTTCTAGCGTTTCAACGTGATGGCAGCAGTTTTTCCATATTTCAGGTGTAATGCTGCTGAAGGCCAGCAAGCCTTCACATCGAGTGACCCAACATTTTGTGCTGCTACTTTTTGTTTTAGGTTAGCCCAAATGAGTTCAATGGGATTTAAATCACAGTGATACGGGGGAAGCCGTACCACTGTGTGACCATATTCTCCTAAAAGTTCATCAACAGCGTAGATGGGGCGAGGTTTGTTTTTTTTTTCACTAAACTCAGTAAATTTGGCTTCCTGAGTGTAGGATCAAAATCAATGTTATTCTCTATTAGCCAGAGTTTTATCTCGTCTACTCGGGAATTAGAGGTGGGCACCTTATTTGTCACGACAGAGTGGTAGGGCGCATTGTCCATAACTATGATTGAAGGTTCGTGAAGATTTGGTACAAGCTTTTCTTTAATCCACTTGGTAAAGTTATGCGCATTCATCTCTGAGTGGTAGTCTTCCAGTTTATTTGTCCCTGTGAATATAAGGAGGCAGTTTGGCACAAACCCCTTTTCGCTTCCAGCATGGACTATGATATAACGCTTTCCTTTGGATATGTCCTTTGTAACACCTTCTATGTTTAGAGGTTGCCAACATTTTGTGACCTGGTGGGAAAATAAATATTCTTATTCATTGTGAACTAGCGTTCGCCCACGGCTTCGCCAATTATTTCATGTTCTCGTTACCATGAGAAATAACTCAAAAATATGTGACCGATTTCTTTCAAAAAGAAACCTAGGTCTGATAGACCTAGGCTTTTTTGTTAAAATCCCCGTGAGTCTTACTCCCGGTTTTCCTCAATCCACATGACAAAGTTTTAAATAATAGGTCCCATATTTTTTGAGTTAGTTTGTTCCGAATGAACAGTCAAACAATAACAATATAGCAATAAGTAGGACAATAAAAACAAAGTTCTTACCTTATACGAAGAGTGAATGTAGCTCCCATCAAGATATTTTTTTTTTTACGTAGCCTCCTTTGTGTCCCACTGCTGGGCAAAGGCCCAATTTCGTCGGGCAAATCTCGATTTTTTTTTATGATCGCCAAGTATTCTTCTCGTTTTGCAGCAATATGCGATTGTTCGATTAGAGCCTTTCTATTACTTTGGCATTTCTTGTAGGTAAACCCTATTTCTTTTAGAATTTTAGGGAGAACTTCAAGACTACAATGAAAATCCAGATCAGTTCTCGCAATCACTTGCAATTTTCTTAGAGTTGGTACGTGAAATAAAAAAAATCCATTGATTGTAATCTGAATGTACCATAATTTGTTACTCTAAATGTATGTTGTAGTTTTAGGCATACACAAAAAAACATACAACTTAAAACAAAAAATGCTACCTCTTTTCGCACTGTGTAAAAGAATTGGATTTTTTGTCGCAGTGCACAAATATCGAAGTCGTCCATTTCTTTTTTTGGTCGGCCCTTCCTGTGTTTCCCAGGAGTTTCAAACTTTCCATCATTCTGAAATCCTTCTTTGACTATCCGCCTAACTGTACTCTCAGATTTTCCTGAAAAAAATTAAAAACCATAAGATGGTTTTGAATGGAAACTATATGTTATTGAAAAAGAAAATAAATCAAATTCAAAATTTGTAGAAAATTTTAATAAATTGAGTTGTACAGTCGACTTCAATCTTCCCATTTTAGTTGCAAAGTCGCCCGTAATGCAACGGAACAGAGTGCATGGGTGTATACCATGATGTGCTGTCGACTGTACCATCCTAAAGTATCAAAAACTTTGGTCATACTATATTAGGACCTAATAGAATGTCAATCTAACCTAAAAATGAATCGATTATTTTGAAAACGGCCAAAGTCGTCTTGTTTAGGAAACTGACTTGTGTATCACACATCGCTTTGTACACCTAAACGCATCGATTCATGTGAAAATCACCAAAGTGTGAAATTTCCCCTTAGAGTTATGAGCCGCTCAAAAATCAGTTTGCTTTGAAAACGACCAAAGTCTTAGCGTTTAGTCATTTTCAAACGAAACGGAACGTTTCGCGCCACTCAGGGCAAGAAAACCGTTAAAGCTGTCAAATCTCCAAAATTCGACTGGTCTTTGGCTGTGGCTGTGGTTATTATTAATACGTACGACGAATACGTACGTGAATAACGTGAATAATGGATTTGGATCATGAAGAAACACCGCGTAAGAAAAAGAAAGGATGTGTGAATGCCGATCAATATAAAGCGAACATTATAAAGAGGGCAAGAGTATCTGGTGTGTCATACATTAACCACGCCAAACGGAATATCCCTTCTAAAACTCGGGGACCCGATTGCAAGTAAGTACCTTACCTACCTACTTATACTTCTTTAGGTAACACATGATTAGAACCCACTGCAGGTCTTCCATGTTTTATTTTATTTATTTTATTCCTTTCTGTTGTGAATATTCAACACCAACTTTTTTGCTTCTTCTTTAGTATTGTTTTGTATTTTCAGATGCAAACGAGGATGTTTTGATCTATTATCAGAGGAAGATAAATGTCGGAGCATGAATAGATAGCTGCAAACCTTATTTTATGAAACACAAACTGCTGACAGTGCCCTCTATATATATTTTCGAGTTGGCTGTCTTTGTGAGAATGAACCCTAAGTATTTTGTTAAGGCCTCCACAGTTCGTTCTAGAGATATACGAATGCAACACAGACATAGACTTTGTTTACAAAAATTCAACACTGCTCTCATGAGAAAGAGTGTTTTCTGTATGGCCCCACTGATATTTAACAAAATCCCTAATAGCATTAAAGACCTAGAACTAAGACAATTTAAAAATAAATTATATATATTTTTAATAGAAAAATGTTATTATAGTATTAATGACTTTTTGTGTGATAAGAAAATTTTATACAATTAAATCGTAATAATAATAGGTAATTTTGGTTATTACGTGACATTTTAATAATTGTTTGCCTCTCTTAGTTTAATAATATGTATTATTATATTATTGACATTATTATTTTTTATCTCTCTTGGACTTGTAATATTATTGAAATTAACTTATTGCATGCTTGCATGAATATTCATACGCCCATAATGGGTAGAACATGGTAAGAACTTAAATATATTTAATACCTTTTATATTTGTACCTATGTTCATGAATAAATAATTTCTGATTCTGATTCTGATTCTGAATCTATTGTATGCCATTCCTACAAAAAATGAACAAGACATTTACTTGCAAGGATTGATGGACCTTAGACCTATTAAAAAAGGCGTAATGTGGTTAAAATTGACAGAGGAAAAGAGATCATCTATTTCATTAAAACAGCAGATGCCACGAAGTTAAGGGTCTGCAGAAAAGCTTTTGAAAGCCTTCATGCCATCACAACATCTAGGGTCAAGAGGCTTGTAACACTTTTGAAAAATAATGCGGTACCCAAAGACATGCGGCAGAAAGCCTGGATCCAGACGTTGCATGGAAGGAAGTGTTGTGCAACTTATTAAAGAGCACATTGAATCCTATCCTGTCAAAGTTACTCACTATGGAGATTGTTCCAAAAAGTATCTCAGTGCTGAATTAGATGTAAAAACAATGTTTGACATGTTTTTGACTAAATACCCGGAATTGACTGGTAAAGTGAAATATCCATTTTATTGGAAAATTTTTAAAGAAAACTATAATTTTTCCTTTGGAAGACCCCAAGTAGATGTATGCTGTAGATGCGAAGAATTAAGTCAAAAAATTAAGAACCCTACCCTAAATGAAAATGCTAAACGGCATGCAGCTGCTGAAAAATTTAATCCATGTTAGAAGAGCAAAAAAATTTTACAAAAAAATGGATTCTGTTAGAAAATTGTGCAGAGAGAAAAATGATGTAGCAGCTTTGTCATTTGATTACATGCAAAGTCTCCCCTTACCACATATACCGGTTCAGGAGATATTTTATTACAGGCAACTCTGGCTTAATGAGTTCTGTATTCATAACTTGAAGGATGATACTGCAAACTTTTACCATGAAGGTTTAGGACACAAAGGGCCAAATGAAGTATGTACTTTTCTGTGGATGTATATTCCAAACCAAATACCGTCTGAAGTAAAGACTCTTTATTTATTCTGTGACGGGTGTGTGGGCCAAAACAAAAACCACACTATGGTAAGGTTCTTGATGTCTTTGACAGCGATGGGAAGGTTTGATGAAATATATCATTTTTCCCACAAAGAGGGCACTCATTTTTGCCCTGTGACAGAGATTTTGGGTGTGTCAAACGAAAACTAAAAAAATATGACAGAATTTATGTCCCATCAGAATATGAAAGTGTTATATTCAAAGCAAGCTTGGAGGGCAAATATAAAATTGTTACTATACAGTCATCAGACATACTACATTTTGTAGGCTGGTGGCAATTTTTTTTTAAAAAAGCATGCCTATATGTTAATTCACAGGGGAAAAATGTACCTAAAGAGCAGAAAGTTACATTTCAGGTTTCAACTTATTCTCAGTTTGCTTATAAATCAGCTAAGCCTGGCTATGTGCAGGCTCGTGACTTCATTGATGTTTTGGTCATACACGACTTTTATTTAAGAAAGGGTGCCTGTGCTCCTGCATTACCAACACACAATGCCTACGCTGAGGGTAAAGTTCCTATTAATGAGAAAAAAATTACTGACATAAAAAAGTGCAGAACTATATACCAGAAGAACATAAACAGTTATTTTGGGATGAGATCATCCAATGGCCCACAAAAACTGCAGAAGATGAAGAAGTTACTGATTGATTAACCCCTTACTTCATTTCATGACATATCGGGCATTGACGGTGTTCGGTGCATTATTTTAATTTGACACATATTTTTACTCTTGCAACATTAAAAAATGAAAAACCGATATATATATTTGACATCTATGCCAACAAATGGGGTACAGCACTACTAGAACTTAAAAAAATACATTACTTTCTTAGCGGTCGCCAAGAGGTAAGTTGCTTATGTTCTCAAGGTATTTTTGACTGATTTTCTCAATGAAAGGGTTCAACATTGCATTTGCGTGGTGTGGTCGTCTATTGACAAGCCAAATAACAAGAAAAAATTCGATTTGTAGTAAACCATTTATATGATTTATGTGTTTGAAAGTAGTTGCCTAATATGGCATAGTATGCAGCCGTGAGAAAAATCGAAAGACAGATATGGGATTTCATGCATAATGATCGATTTCCTTGAATAGCATAGCATGCAGTTGAGGCGCTTTAGATTACTTACCCCGTAGGAACTTGACTGATGTTTGGAAACAGCTTACTTAGGTACCTTATTATTCCTTCAATAACGTAACGCAATTTCCTTCTAACGCTTGCTTTTTTTTACTAACAGTTTGTAACGAACTAACTATGCTAAGAAGAAAAGAAGCGCATGCGGTTATTCCAGACTGGAGTGAAGATGAGGAGTGTTCTGATGATGAATGGAAACCCGAGCCCAAAAGAAACCCTCTTCTGTTACCGGGCGAAAGTAGTGACGGAGAGTCAGATTCGTCGGTCAGAGAAATCGTCCGGCCGTCAACAAGCCAATCTGCTCCAAAAAAGGCTAAGAGCAACAAATATCAATGGGTAACAGGTGAGAGTCAATATAAGGAAGAAAACTACGCCTTTCTAGGAGATAGTAGTCTCACTGATGAAATAAAAGCTTTAAAAACGCCAGCACAACTTTTTTCATTACTCATACTCTGAAAGGGGGTCATTGTTCATCCAGGCGGGTCCGTGGCTTAAGGTAGCCTTCGGATCTCGGCGGTCGCTGCCCGGCGGCGCCGCCCGGCGGCCGCTGCCCGGCGGCGCTGCAAGGTCCTTTCGGATAGGAGCGGCCGCCGCCCGGCAGCGACTGCCACGTGCAGTAGTCAACAAGGAGTCGTCGGTGTGAACAGTTGTGCGTTGTTTAGTGTATCTGAATTATGTCTGATAATTTAAATAAAACGAAACTAGAACTTCTGAAGCGACTTAAAGAGGACGAAGAAGAGGATGATGAAGTAATTTTGTTCTCACTTTCAATAAAAAGGAATAAAACTGATTCATTGTATACATCCAGAAATGAGGAAGGTACATATCAAATCCTAATTAGACGGCACTTAGATGCAAAAGAAGTGAAATTCAGGGATTACTGTAGACTCAATAAAACACAATTTAAGTTTGTACTTAGTTTAATTGAGAACGATATTCTACCAATGAAAAAAGGATCAATTACAGCTGAAGAAAAATTATTTCTTACTCTAAGGTAAATATAAATAATTATTATTTTCAGTGTTAAGGCGACGCATCGTTAAACAATAATTCAAAAACCGGGCACGTGCGCCCCGCAACCCGCACACACCCCGATAAGTAACGTAAGTATTGCGAGACGCGGTGACGATGGGGCGCGGCGCGGCCCAGTCGCCGCCTCCGCGCGAAACATAGACGTCTTGGGAGTTGTCTTTACTTTTTAAAATTTTGTTTTAATTTGGTTTTTTTACGATTTACATTACATTACTTTAATTTTTTTTTTATGAAATATTTACAAATGTTCGTGATTTTTTTCAGATTTAGCACGATGATTCTGGTTTTTTTACATTTAACTTTTTTGATTTTACATTGATATTATGTACGTATATGTATGTAATAAAACACTTATATAATTATTATCGAGTTGATATTTTTAATATTATACAATTATTAACACAAATACTTACGATTAATAACAATGATACACTTACAAAAGGGAAGTGTTTAAAAATATATCTATGTGATACAATTATCTATTTACATTTATACCTATAATACACTTTTGATTTAATTTATTTACAACTACAAATCTTAATACCGAGCTAGTAATAAGTATGAAAAAGCGAACCTCGTTGTCGCTTAGTCTTACTAAAGTTATTATAATTCTGAGAATGATAGAACGTGGCTGAAATTTTCAAAATTATCATCAATCACATATTCAATGTTAACATCTGATTGTTCGTCGCAAGTTGAATCTGGCACAGTATTTTCTTTGTTATGGATTTTTTGCGATATAGTTGTATTATCTAATTGTTCGTTGCAAGTATATGGCACAGTCTTTTTATTGTTATGAACAATCACGTAATCCGGATCACGAATTGGCTTATTCCTGGTGTGCCTTGGGTCGACAAGTTCGGGAAGAAGACTACAATCATATCATTTGTGGTGATCCAATCAGGTGTAGCACCGAAAAAAGGATATTTTTCGTCTATAAACAAGCCGCAATTTTCAATTTTGATTTTATGCATTGAAGACAGTTGCTCGAGTGCTATTTTTTCATTTTTTTCCCATGACTAATAGATTGTACATGATCGATGCTGGGTTTATAAAGCAAATTTTTAACCATATTTTGGCAAGAATTCCTCTGCTTTCTCTTTATAACCTTACCAATATCATATCAACGTAAGTATGGGTCGTGGACGACCTTCTTTTAGTAATAAGTAATCACTTTTCTCTCAGATGCAACTTCAAGAGTTTTTCCTGGAGAAGTGCAATCAAACAAAGACTTGGGCTGAGAAACGTTCAAAATTTCTTTGATAGAATTGTCATTGTTTCTTTCTCAATCTGAAACAAACATTAATATTAAAGTTTAGTTTCATCATGTCAAAAATGCAAAATCAGACGGGCAGCATACCTATCTATTGATCAGACATTATTTTGACTGGTTCGGGTAATTATAACTACAAACACTATCTATTGATTTCTCGAAAACCACTCTAACTCACACTAAATGTATACAAACATTAGTTACATCTTTTTTATATCTAAGGCTGCCTTTTTTTAAACTTCTAAAAATTACAATAAATAAATAATACTTATTTTCGTGTAACAAAAAAAATTGTCTAATATACCTCCTGTGATGACAACTCCATTGATTGATTCTCCGAACATTGTTCCAAAGATTGTTTCCTAAAATAACAAATAAAGTACCACTAAATACTTATCTAATAAGACCTCTTTGCAGAAGATATTGTGACATTTGTGACACAAAAGGCGGAAAACAAATATTTTTTTTAATTACAAAAATAAATATTATGATTTATGATCTAAACTTACCTTTTTTTCGTCATATTTTCACATATTTCTATTAAACAAGCTCTTCTTTTCCTTTTAGAAAAACTATTTTTTTTCCCCATCTATTAAAATCGCTAAATAACTTCGCGCAATGATCAATGTCGTCCGGAATCAAACTGACACAGACCCGTCGCTGACAATAGTCAAGAGGGGACCAGGGGGTTCAATCCTCATACATTGTACTTGGAAACTTCGTCACGATTACCGTACAAATTTAGTTTGAGCACTAACACTATCTAAGTCGGTCAAAAATTACTACTTTTCAATTTAGTCGTTCTATATTTGCATGCTATAAGACATATGCATATAAGACAAAGAAAGATGGCGGTAGTAGGCTACTAAAGGTATTAAATTGAGTATGTACCAATGTGCTTCAGAGCATTATGAGAATCGGTGCGTCCCTAAATTAACAACCTAAATGGTGGGGCATCATATGGGAATTAGTAATTTTATGATTCCGAAACCATGATTTAATTTATGTTGATACGTACTAAGTGGAAAATGAATATTTTTTTTCGTAACCTAATTTTTATAATATTATGTACAATTTAAAATGTTTGTCGCTTTATTAATTATTGATCACGTATATTTTCATCTTTGTGGTAGTATATTAAAATCAAATATGGCAACACTCTAAATATGGCTGAAATTGAACTCCGTTTTGAGTTTGACGTTTTTCTATAACGGCCATCATTCACAAAAGTTTAGCCAGTTTTTGAATTTTTGTGTTTTGTGCTATTTTTGATGAGAACCTATACCGTTGAGTCGAGTTTATTCTCCTCCGGTTAGTACTTTGCTTGTGCTTCACTCTTAAGACAGAGACTCCTTAATTTGTGTTGCGTTGTACTTTTGAGGACTACGACTATGTCGATGTCTATAAAAAAGTGTTGTGTTCCTGGGTGTTTGGATTCAGGACGTAAGTATAGCATTATTTTAGAAGTACAGTTACATGTACCTAATATGAAACACAAACATTTAATAACACTACTTCCATGGTTAACTAAAGTAAGACTTATCCCTGGACTAAGTCTTCTTTTTTTTTGGTAACGAATTCATAAAACGATATGCTTGTAATCTCATTTCGTCAACTTGCATCTAAAATTGTATGGTTGTGCGAGAAATATATTATGTATTTTTCACTGTCATAATTTATTTTTATTTTTTTAGGTTCCTACACAACATTGCATTTATTTCCAAACCCTACAAAAGATAGGGAGCGCTTTAACCAATGGGTTCTATCAATTGGAGGTGACATCATTGGTTTAAATAATGATGACATAATATAAACATCGTAGTGTATGTCATGCACACTTTGAGGAAAAGTTCTGCTGCCGCTACAATAGGATAAGCAAGATTGCAGTACCTGCATTAAATATGCCAGGTAGGTAAAATTTGAATGTGCTCTTTATTATATCATTCTTCCTGTCAAGGGCTCATGTATCATGCATAGGAAATTTGATCCCAGGATTATCTCCATACAAAACAGTCCAACTCCTGGTTCATTTTGTAGAATTTCCTAATTGACAATACGACAAAAAAATATGTTGCTGAAATAAAAAATACCGTTTCTAGATTAACCTCTATAGAGTACAGGAGAAATACTTTGTAAATTTTTACTTCAATAATTATGGAGAAAAAAAATTAAATTCGTAAACCTATGTGTGACGTCACAGCTCGACCACAATAAGCAAGTTTCCTTAGCTCGCGTCGTCGCCGCCAAAAAAAAATGTCAGTATCAGATATCATTCCGATGTAAAACCTAACTGCAAAGTAGGTACTCGGGGCTGCAAGTGATGTGAATTACTTTAGCTAGATATCGTTGCCTGTACGTAATACAGATAATATTGTAAAGAGGTTCGAAATTTCGCCGATGCTAGCACTTGCCCATTAGCTCAGCTGGGAGAGCGCTGGCACGGTGAGCCAGAGGTCACGGGTTCAAGTCCCGGCATGGGTGGAATTTTTAGCCTCTAAATAGGTTTTTAAAAATGTCAGTGTGTGGTTGAGGCTGATATTTGACATTTTAGGTTATTTTTCATCTGTCAGGTCAGTCGTACAGTTTTTTTTTTAACTTGGCAAAGTGAGGCATTGACACAATATTCATACAGGTCTCAGAGCTACGTCACCTCCGGTTAAATAATTTATTTTTTCTAAAATCTATATCGTAGTAAATATGTGTCCAAGAAGAAATCGAAAAGATACGGGTCTTTTCTTTTTTCCCCCTCTACTCAAAAATAATTTAAAAAAGGCAAGCATTTTTTTTGTCGCATTGTCATTAGGTCACAAATATTGTTCTGACTAGTTACTTACATTTTTTTTGTATGTTGCAAGGCTCTTTTTATTTATTTCAGGTCCTTTGGCCCTTCCACAATTTACATTTACTGAAAGAAGGCCTTTAAGACAAGTACGAGACAATTTACCACAATCACAACCTACACCATCCACCTCTGAATTCTTACTGACAGCAACGGGCCTAACAGGTATTATTCATGAAGGCAGAGTGAGAAGTACCATCTATTCTATCGCACTTCTCCTGTCTCGCGTGATTGTACAGACTGCAACCAGTCACCCAATTCTCTTGTCACTTTGTTTAGAATGCACTTGTTTGTTTCAGGCATATTACCTAAAAAAAAATATGGGCCTGCAAAAAGCACACGCAAACAACAATTGCAAAGTGTTTCAACATCTGTAGCATCAACATCAGCATGCAAAGCTGAATCCATGACAACCTTTGCATCTTCCGCTATACCATCAACCTCAGTGTCCTCTTCAGGTACCTATATAATCCAACATAATAGAATTTAGGTTTATATCCAACCATAGAAAATGTTACTGTGGTGATGGAAGGATTCAGAGACAATCTACATTTTCAAATACATACCATGTAATATGAGTGTTAAAGATATTTTTATATTACCATTAAGTTGCATCGTTATTTATCAGGCTTATTGATCTTTCAGATCCAATGATAAAGTCTTCCGATATTAGATTTTCTGCTCTAGATATCAATGAACCACAAATGGATGCTGTGAAGGAAAATATTGGTAAATATATATATTTATTTTTAACCCTATCTTTCTCCTTGTTGACTTGTTAATACATTAGACAAGGATACAAAGGTATTGACATGATGCATTTTAAATACCTAGTACATTTAATATAATAAATAATAATATATATCTATATATCTAATACCTTTAAACGAGCAATTCTTGTATATATATATATATATATATATATTCTGAATCTTGAAAACGGCTCCAACGATTTTCATGAAATTTAGTGTGCAGGGGATTTTGAGGGCGATAAATCGATCTAACTAGGTTTCATGTTTAGAAAACGTCAACAAAAAATATACCGAGCAAAGCTCGGTCATCCAGGTACTTACATTTAATAAGTAGTACATATTACATTTAATAAGTAGTACATATACATATTATAAAATTATTTTTAACTGTGAAATCAATGTTTTAGATCCTGTTACGATCACACAGGCACCGGGTTCTAACAAGTGCATCGATAAAATAGATAAAGGTCCATATTTTTTCAGACAATATTCATGAGATCATGTTTTTTATTCTTGCACACAAATATATAGTAGACAGTTTTAAAGTACCAAAAAATTTTTCATCGCAGATTATGATTTTTAAATTTTACTAGAAATAATGTTTCATAATAATAATAATAAATTATTTTTAGGGATCCCCAAGAAGAAATCTGCTGCCGTAAAGAAAAGTTTTCTTCTAACTGCTGGAGAGCAAAAATTACATCGAAAATTAATTAATTTGCGAGTAAAACTCAGCAAATGTCGAAACATTATTAAAAAGCAGACGGCAAATATAAAAGCTGCTAAAAATATTTCTACTAATCCTACACTTTTGGCTATAATAGAAAATTTGCCTAGCGCTGCCAAACTGCTTTTGCAATTGAGAGAGGTAAAAAAGAAATGCAAGGGTCGTCGATTTTCCATGCAGGAAAAAAATCTTGCATTGTCAATTTTCAAACAAACGCCTAAAGGCTACAGATTTTTAAGAAAGATCTTTATTTTACCAGCGCCACAGACTCTTGCAAAATTGTGGATAGTGGAACCAGGTATTAACAGAAAGGTATTTGACCAGCTGAAAAACTGTGCAAGTAAAATGAAGGAAGAAGACCGACTGTGCATTTTATTACTTGATGAAATGTTTCTCAAAGCGCACATAACATACAATGAGAGAAAAGACAAGATTATTGGATTTGTCACAGACGGTAACACAACAAAGGAAGAATTTGCCGATCATGCTCAGGTGTATATGGTTAGAGGCCTTACCAAAAACTACAAACAACCTGTAGCATATACATTTTCTGCTGCTGCGACAAGTGGTCAACAAATTGCTGCACAAGTTAAAGAAATTATTAAAGAACTTCAAGAGGCAGGGCTCATTGTAGTGGCAACAGTATGCGATCAAGGCGCAAACAACAGGAATGCTATTAAACTGTTATTACAAGAGACACGAGGTATTTATCTTAGAAAAGGACAAGAGCCTAAAGAAAATGTCTTCTTAATCAATGGCCGTGAAGTGGTACCACTGTACGACCCTCCGCATCTGTTGAAATGCATGCGAAATAATTTACTGACAAAAAATTTAGAGTACATAAATGAAAATGGGCTCAAATGCACTGCCAAATGGGATCACCTTGTATTATTATTAAAAGAAAACCCTGGCTACAGAGGTATAAGACTTATACCGAAATTAACGGAAAACCATGTGTTACCAGAGAAGGTAGCAAGAAATAAAATGAAGGTCAAATTTGCTAGTCAAATATTCAGCAGAACTGTTGCATCTAACATGGGATATCTGGCAGGTAAATGATTGAAAGTTTATTTATTTGTCATAAAATGTTTGAACGAATGGTATTGTTAATACAAATAACCGAATGTATGTAACTTAGAAAATAATTGGTACATACTAGGGGCTGTGATTTGAACATAGGACACTCCTAAAGGAAAACATAGTGAGGAAACCTGAGTGTCTTATGTATATTCCATACATCAGCACTTGAAATCGCCAATCCATGGTGAGCTCATGTGGTGATTAAGCCCGTTCTCTTCGCTGAGAGAAGGCCTGTGCCCTGCAGTGGGACGTTTATAGGCTACATAAAAAAAATGTTTTAAGCAGTTTCAATCGTAAGCCAAAAAAAAGATAGAAAGAGGCTCCGCTCCTAACGGTATGCGAATTTTACGTTTTCAGATATTTTTTGTTTAAAACTTGTACATTTATAATTTTTCTATCTACGCTTAGTTATCTTTAATATGTCATAAATAACTTTTTGAACCAAAAGCTAAAGAATAAAAAACATACTCAAAAAGTACTTAAAATCCCCGAACGCACACTTATCTAGGCGTGTTCTATCTTTTGCCTTGACATATTTTTTAAAGTCGCTATATTATCACGAAATAATATTTTACAGACCATTTCTGTATGGCGTAGAAATTTCGACTGTCTTGATTTTTATTCCAGTTTCAATATGATCTCTTATCTCCCTCTCATCTCTTGTAGTTTTGAATTTCTCCACACTATTTATGAAATAAGAAAACGCCTAGGTTTTCTTTATTTTTTTCTATATTATCAACTGTTTTTTATACATTGCATTATTTTTTTGCAGATAAAGGAATTCTCCCCAGAGAGTCAATGGAGACAGCCGACTTTCTCATGTTTCTTGACAATCTTTTCGACTCATTAAATGGGAGCTACAATAAAAAAGAAAAACGTTTTGGGAAGCCACTTTTGAGACCTGTAACTCCACATTCAGCCCACCATAAAGTATGGGCGGAGGCGAAACAGAAATTAAAAAATATGAAATTTGTTCACCCTACTACTAAGAAGGCAGAACACATACCGACTTTAAGTAACTGGGCATGGACACTTAACGGAATAGAAGTGTTGATGAAAAATCTCCAGCAGAAGTATAAAGTGACCTCCATTTGGATGCGGCACCTGAACCAGGATCCTATTGAAAACTTTTTTGGTGCCGCAACACAAATCCCACACCGGAGAAATTTGAAGGAGCCTTCACCACGCTTTTAATTAATAATATGTCAAGTGTTCATGCCCCTGCAGGATCAAATTGTGAAGAAGATTTAGGAAAAAATTTACATGCCCTTATCGTCACAGATGACTGTAAAGCTCCGGCGAGATCTGATTCCAATTTTATACCCACTGTGGTGATTGAAGATATCAAAACGAAAGATGATCCTCGAATAATGGGACCCTTACAATATGTAAGTGGGTATTTTATAAGAAAAGTAAGGCAAAAAGTTTTCAAAAACTGTAAAACTTGTAAAAAAACTTTAATAGCTACAGAAGAAAACGTATATATAAAGTACAGAGAGTATTCCGGTCGTCGGTGGCTTTGCAGTCCTACTGATGCAGTAGTAATTTGCATATCGGCAGTCCAAGACGTAACAAATTTAATATTAAAGAAATTTATCAAAGAAAACCATTTGAAAGTTGTCATAAAAAATCATTTGTTAATGTTTGTGGATTTTGATTTTTTACAATGTGATGTTACATAAAGAACAGATTATAAATTATTTAATAACTGTTACCTCCCGATTCTTTTTATATCACTATGCTAAAAATGTAAATAAAATATTAAACGGAAAAATGGACTGCCAAGACGATGAGGACATATTAGAGATAAAAGCAAAAAAATACTTTAGGAAATGCTCTAAAAGACCAGTAAAACGTTAAGGTTACTGTTGTGTTTTATTTAAGTGTAGATGAATTATTGATTGCAAAATTGGTACTACTTAATATATCCATTGTATTTGTTAATAAAAATAAATGGAATGCAACCAATTGTTCATTTATTCAGTGCTTTTACATAATAATAGCGTATTGTAGACAGCTAGATAAGCTATAGCTGTGGCTATAGCATATAGCTACCAGCTACCACAGAACACACCTACTAAAGATAGCTATCTATGTAGTAAAACGAAATAGTTCCATATAACAAAAACAGGCGGCGACACCGGCGCACAAAATGTTTCCTTATTTGACCATCAAGATTGGTCTCTATTTCCGTATATAAAAAGTACTCTGTGGAGGAGACCACACAGTACATAAAACTGTGCATCTGCCTTGCGTATCTGCCAAAAAAAGAAATTGAAGACGGCTGGCTTGCCATAATGAAAAACAGGTAGTTAAGTATTTTTTGCACTTTATTAAAGCTTGTCTGTCTATTCCTTATATTTTTACTTTTGCACAATCATTCAATCGATTATTTTCTTTTCAGTATTCCAGACGACCAAGTAACTAAGTTCAATGATTATTTTGTTGAACAATGGCTTGAGCCTGCGGATATGATAGCAAAGTGGTGTTGTTATAAGGAAAAACATAGAACCACTAATTTAGTAGAGGCCTGGAATCACCGTTTAAAAAACCACCTGGGAACGAACCCGTCTTTATTGTCGTTTTTAGAAATGGTTAGGATTGATATTTCTACCTACGGCACGGCACAAGCGAGGTAATAATATTATTTATTTTACTTATATATAAAACAATTTAAAATATTACAAAAAAAAATTAGTTTAAAATAAATTTAATAAGATACTAGATGACCCGGTGAACTTCGTATCACTTACCTATTAATGTAAATCAAATTTATTTAAACCATATCACCTTTATTCATAAAAGATTTGTATCGATTTCGCCACATTACTAAACCGTAAGACCGTCCCTACACACGTCAATCCAGATTGTGTTCCGTGATTACGATCAATGATCAGTGATCACAATCCAGATTGATCGTGTACGAAGTTGCTTGACGGATTGATGTGACGGATACAACTGCGTGATTGGTCGTGGATCATGGATCGCGATCTGGATTGACGTGTGTAGGGGCGGCCTAATAGTGGTTTAGTAATCTGGAAATACTGTCAGTGTCACTGTCACCTACTTTTGATGAAAAGATTGTTGAAATTCAAAAACTATTTTCCAGAAGTTATAGTGAAGTTATATATAACTCCTTAAAATGCATTGTCCATTTTGTAAAAAGTGGATGGAACGGCAGAACAAAAATAATACCTGTCCTGGTTGTAATAAACCATTACTAAGATGCGACGAATGCTACAGCATAATCGCTGGCACCTTCAGCTTTTGTACCAAGTGTGGTAAGAATGTAGAACGAATAATACGCATGAACAGGGCAAAAGAACAAAAAAAAAGATTAAAGCAAAAGCTGCTATCTAAACCAAAATACGTTTCTACAATGCCATCTACATCATCTGAGGAAATATTTTGTGAATTAAATTTATCGGCCGAAGACGTACATGATATTCAAGTTATTGAAGACAGCCAGAAGCTCAAGATCAAGAATGTTCTGGTAGACACAAACGATATTGATGTTATTGAAGACAGCCAGCAGCTCAACATTAACAATGTTCTGGTTGAACCACATTTGTCCGAGTCGCCTAGAACTTCCGCCATATTATCAAGTGCTGGCGAGCCTTGTGGTTCCTAAAGTAAAGAGTGACATTGGCAAAATCATCGTCAAGCAATGATGGAAGGCATAATTTGAAAAGAAAAAGAAAAGAGTGATTAATATATTTTGAAATAAAAAAAATAGTTGTATCAAATTGAGTTTTATTTTAGATATATACAACATATATAATTGTAAGGATCCAAATGCACATATTATATACATATTAAGTCATTTATTTATATCTTTACACTCCATATACAACATTTTTTAATTTTCTTGGATGTGATTGTTTCTGGACTGTGAACGTAATAAACAAATCTTTGCTTAAATTAAATACAACACAGTTATCATCATCATGATATCGGCCAATAAATGTCCACTGCTGTACATATATACAGTTAATTAATATAGTGCTTTCTGGTAGACAATATTTTTAGTTTTTTTTTGCGGTGCGTAAATAAATAAGGATGTTGGTTTTCCGACGCGCGAACACGCAACGTATAATTGTCCATGTGCGAAACAGGGAAACTCCAAGTTTATACCGCAAACTTGCAACGATTGGCCTTGCGATTTATTTATGGTCATTGCAAAAGCTAGACGCACGGGAAATTGCAACTTTTTAAAATCAAATGGCAAATCCGTTGGAATCATAGGTATCCGTGGGATTAAGACATCCTCTCCTTTGTATTTTCCTTTGATTATTTTAGCTTCGATGATGTTATTTATGAGTTTCTTCACAGCCAATCTCGTTCCATTGCAAAGTCGAGGTTGATTAATATTACGCAGCATGATGACAACTGATCCTACTTTTAATTGCAAATTATGTGGTGGTAGTCCAGGCAACTCCAATGAATTTAAAAATTCTGTAGGATAGTTGACCACGTCATCCTGGTTTGTAGTCGTGTCAACTGATTTGTATGTAAAAAACTCATTTATTAGTTTTGTTGACATTTAAATTCTTTTTGATGTTTATAATTAATATAATGTACTTTATGTATTTATTAGTCACTTTCAAGGCGAGATGTGATTTGCGAAATAAATTAAAATATTGTTTAAGACACAGATAAAACCACCAAATACGCAAATTCAAAATGGCCGTCTTTCGCGGTCGCGCGCCATCTTGCGAATTGTGATGTACGGCTAGCACAAGTTGGCGCGCGAGCTATCTCGCCGCGAGCTAGACCATCCGTCTGTTTCGGCGTGATTTCCTTAAGTTTTATATTTTAAACTTGTTTTTATCTTTTAGTGATTAACAATAATAATTAATTTATATTATTTAATTTTTTAAATACTAATTAAAAAATTAAATTTTTGAGCAGTCGTTTAAAAGGGCGGATAGTTTATCTCTCGGCGAGTTAGCTCACGCGCCGACTTGTGCTAGCCGTGCAGGGTGTGCGTTGGTATTAAAAAAGTAAACTGGCGGGAAACCTTAAATAAAAAAGTACAATTTTTTCTATGGAAGTTCCATTAGACTGTGTTTGTGATATTCGAAATTGAGTTTAATATAACAAAATGAGTTTTAGCGGTTCTGAAATTGAATTATCACCTGATTTTATAAGAGAAGAGGCTCAAGCTGTCGTAGAAAACCTTTTGCCAACGATATCTAAGGAACGATATATGAAATCGTATAATGATTTCATAAAGTGGCGGGCCAAGAAAAGGGTGAAATCTCTATCGGAGTGTTTTAATAAAATAATTTTGATTTTAACTGGCTTGTGTTTACTTTCCTCGTATTCGTAATGAAAAGTAGAGTGTTTTACTCGGGTGATAGCACCCATTTCTGCCTCAAACTATTGGCGCTCGAACGAAGTGAGAACATCTCGTCAGGAATGGGTGCCTTTCAGCCCTCGGTTAACAATCTACTATTGAGTACTTTTTTACGCCAGAAATGGTCAAACTGAATCAAATCGTTATGCTAATCAAAACGGAAAAGAAGCCAACATTACAGAGTTGGAAATTCGTCAATTTGTTGGTATTCTTATTTACATGTCTGTGGTACAATATCCTAAGACTCGACATTACTGGAAAACTGGGATGGATTTTGCACCAATATCCTTCATGATGACTTGCAACAGATTTGAACAAATAAAAATGTATACTCATTTTGTCGACAATTCGTCAAATCTTATGCCAGACAATCCTCAATATGACAAACTTCAGAAAATACGATCTTTTCTCTCTCAAGTCAGAGACCGACTACTACAGGTACCCAAACAAGAGTATCTTGCAGTAGATGAACAAGTTATTCCAACAAAAACCCGGCAAAGTAGCCTAAAGCAATATAATCCCAAGAAACCCTACAAATGGGGTCACAAAAATCTTGTGCTAAGCGGCGTATCGGGATTTTCCTACGACTTCGATTTGTACGCAGGAAAGCAATCTAATGTTATCCCAGAAGGTGAAAATGATATTGGAACCAGCAGTAATGTAGTATTGAGGGTTCTCTGCCTTTTTGCAGAAACATTTTTGGCCGATTTTCATTTGGCAACTAACGTTTCGAAGAATATTATTTTGCGGAATAATCATTTGCCAACTTTTCTTATTATTTTTTTAGAACTGTGTTCTAACCTAACCTAACCTATAGGTTTGCAAAAAAAAAGAAACTGTATTCAAATAGCACCTTACGAAAAGGGAACTGTTTCACAGACGAAACGTTATTCATCTAATAGTTGTTTGGCCTAGTAAAAGATTTGAAAAATAATAAATACCCAAAACGTTTTGTTCCATTATAATAATCAGCTTAACAACAATCCTACCAAATGAAACGTTGCCATACAAAAATTTGTAAATCGTTTGTTGTCAAAGTGAAAAATAGGTGAAATGTTGGTTGGCAAGTGATAATCAGCGTAACAATTTTCTGCGAAAAGGCAGGATCCCAAACAAGAGAGTCTTTCTGCGTCCAAATTTCTGCAACTAACAGTTTAAAGTCCAGAAGAGTCATGTAAGTATCTTGGTTTAGACGCCTTCACAAAAGCCAAGCATTGACCGACATTAGATCAATCATATGGAAAAAGACTCTCATGTACCATTTCTTTGATCTCACTTTGATACGGTAGTATCCCAGCATTGAATAGAGAGTGTCCACGCCACCCATGTGACTATTGTACAGCAAGACCGCTTTCGGACAAGTAATGTCATCATAACATTTTTTTTTCTATTATACCGTTTTACGGTGCCGGTGGGGTTCATTCCAACGTAAGTTGAACATAAGTTCACATCTTTGTTGTCAAGCCAGCTTACTGCAGTGATTGTTGTGCCATCTACAGTAGTTTCTACTTCTACCGCCGAACCACGTCCTTTCTTCGTGAGCTCTGGTTTTGTTGGCAAATTGGCTCCTGGCAATCGGTTAGCCCTAACTGTTCCTAAGGGTAAGATTCCTCTCTTATCCATTTCGACCATTAAGTCTACACTTGTAAACCAGTTGTCAAACAACACCTTGTAATTGAGATGTTTTGGAACTGTCTGAGGCAGTCTCAATACTGGGATCCTGCCTTTTCGCAGAAAATTGTTACGCTGATTATCACTTGCCAACCAACATTTCACCTATTTTTCACTTTGACAACAAACGATTTACAAATTTTTGTATGGCAACGTTTCATTTGGTAGGATTGTTGTTAAACTGATTATTATAATGAAACAAAACGTTTTGGGTATTTATTATTTTTCAAATCTTTTACTAGGCCAAACAACTATTAGATGAATAACGTTCCGTCTGTGAAACAGTTCCCTTTTCGTAAGGTGCTATTTGAATACAGTTTTTTTTTTTTGCAAACCTATAGGTTAGGTTAGGTTAGAACTGTGACCAACACACGCACGAGCCGAGCGAGCGAAGCGAGCGTGCCGCGGCAGCGGCCGGCGAGTGCTAGGAAAATTCTATCCATTTTACTAGGTTTTCCTATTACGCTAAGTAAAACATACGCTACTTAAAAGTTGGCATTTTGAAAAAATGACATTATAAACAGCAAACCAAACAAACAGTTGGCAACTGCGAGGTTGGGAAATAAAAAAAAATAATAAGAAAAGTTGGCAAATGATTATTCCGCAAAATAATATTCTTCGAAACGTTAGTTGCCAAATGAAAATCGGCCAAAAATGTTTCTGCAAAAAGGCAGAGAACCCTCTTGTTTATACGCCAACGACAAGAAATAGACCAGCACTCTCAGCTACCGAAAACCTGCCGAAACGAAGCAGAAAACGCTTGTATGTGACCTCGCAAGAAGTTGCTGAAGATGGCTATCATCACTTCCCAGAATGGACGGATTACCGTCAACTGTGCAAAAATATTAGATGCAACGGAAAATCTTTTATATGGTGCCTAAAATGTAAAGCGCATTTATGTCTAAATAAAACCAGAAATTGCTTCATGGAATACCATGTTCATTAATTTTAGTAATTAAATAAACTTAATTATTATATATTATTACTATTATTTCTTAAAAAAACAAAATTCCTAGACTACCATCATTACCTTTCATTCCATAGTTTACATAAATGCATACAATGACATATTTGTATCTGAGCATATTTGAATCATGTGATTTTAAAACGACACATGTCCTTTCATTACAACTTTGCAGGAAATAGAAAAAACTGTTTTATTCAAATACTAATATCAACAACAGCAATATTTTAGCATATTATATTGATTTCTGTATGAATAAACTACAATTTTTTTTCTAATGTAAATTAATAGGTAGGTGTAAATTTTTTTTTTTTTTTACGTAGCCACGTTTGTGTCCCACTGCCGGGCAAAGGCCTCCCCCAACTCAGACCAGATGTTTCTGTCTTGTGCCACCTCAGGCCACTCCAGGTGTAAATAATTTAATAAAAAAAAAATGGGCTAGTGTTATTTTAAAAACACATGTGACTTGTGTTGTTTTAAAATCACACGATTCATTTAAGGGATCATTGCATACAATGGCATATTTGGGATTTCAAGTTTTTTGGAATTATTTACAAAAATAAGTAGGATAGATTCTTTTGCTTATTTTTCCTAGGCTCCTATGTGTTAGTATAACGTTATATTCTTTTCTCAATCAAATTCATGTGTCCATGCAGTAAGGGGCTAAATATACGGATGTATCCTAAGATTAAGTAAATAAAGCAAATTTTCTATATTTTATAGTGATTTTTAATTTGAAAAAAGCCAAAGCATGTATTTTCTTTAGATTGAAAAAAGCCAATGTAACACTACTTTGGCTTTTTTAAACTGAACCATACATTAATTTTAAAAACAACCAAACGCAATATTTTAGATTGAGATTTATGAGTTTATAATAAGTCATATTAAGATAGTATGTTTTCTACAGCATCCTCAAAATTATAGACAATCATTGTAATAAAAAAAATGAAGTGTGTTTGCTACTTTTTTTTTCACAGGAAGGTTTTTTTGTTTCCTGTGAAGTTCATAAAATGGTACTTTGGTCGTTTTCAAAATAATCGATTCAAATGTGCAATGTAAACAATGCCTTTTTTGTCTCGAAATCGGAAATTCAGTTAATTTGTAACTTCAGGGAGATTAAAAACAAACATTAACCCGTTTACATATCGTCGCCCTAGTTGTAATAGGTCATAACTCATTTTTAAACCTAACTGACATTTTTTGTTATTAGGGTAGAGCGAAGTGAAATACATCTTTCTCTTTCATTGCTTAGATGGCTTTGTATGAAAAAGAGCGAGATAAATGAACTGACGCAGCATGTCGCAACTTGCAACGCGTGATTCTGCGTGCGAATATAGCATAACTCATTAGTGGTCATACATTCTTTGCGTCGCGCAGGTCGCGCTGTGTTTTTGGTGGTGAATAAAAAGTTCTGCTTACTGCCAAGGTATGTGAATTTTGTTTTTATATTGTGTACAATATTAGTTCATGTTGCGTTGTATTTTTTAGACGTTCCTTTCAATCATTAATACTTAAAAACCTAGTTAAAAGTTTCTCTTGAGTTACGACATATTCACACTATCTTTTCGTAACGGTTTTTTTGAGTTACGACTTATTAGTACTAGGTATTACTTAGGGTCAGGGGCCCATTTTAGGCTTATATTATTTTAATGGAAAATTATTTTCCGTGAATGAATAGACGATAATATTAATTCGTTACCTACCTAATTTGACAATTTGTTTTATGGATAAATAGATATGGAAGAACTAACTAAAAACTTTGTAAACATATTACTGATAAGATGTGAACTGAAACTTAGATCCTAAATGTACAAAATATTTCTTTTAATTATTGATTTTTTTATTCTAGATGGATTCCGATGAAGATGATCAAGAATTTATTTTCATGCTTGTTGAACATGGTATTAAGCTAACAACCAAGACTAAGCAGACTAAACCTACACATTCTGGCATAAAAATTATTGAAGATGTGGTGATATATAAACCAGATGAGGAACTATTAAATGCGATAAATACAGCATCCGAATCTCAGCAATTTATTGTACAACTAGACGATCCTTTTACCACATACAAATCTCAGACAGAGGAACCGGAATCAATCTTGGAGAATCCTAATGTGAACGTTGACGTAGATGTTACATCTGAAAATGCTGTCCACCAAATCACCTCTGCTGATCACATAATACCTTCTCAGACGGAAAATTGAGTTACTCAACAAGTTATAGAAATGCAGGGACCTGAATCATCATCGAACTCTGAAGAAACACACGAACCTAAACGTAGGAAACACGCGGCACCTGCGACATGGAAACGGAATGTCACTAAGGAAAAAAGGATGCGGGGAGAGTCATACCTAGGTTATTCACGTCAAGATAAAAAGGTGACATCAGGTGTCGAAAGAAGCGAAAGACAGATGGGTCCTAAATGTGAATCTAGTTTTTGTCTGAAGTCTGCAAAACGTTCTTGTTCAGATTTCACCGAGGATGCTAGAAAAACCTTGTTTGACAACTTTTGGAAAGAGCTGGATTGGAATGGTAAGCAAACGTTTGTATCTTCAATGGTAGACAAGATTCCTGTAAAGCAACGGTCTTCTGCTGGGGATTCACGTAAACGAGAAGATAGCTTGGGATACTTCTTAAAACTTCATGAAGAAAGGCGGCAAGTATGCAAGACAATGTTTCTAAATACTTTAGGTATCAAGGAACGCATGGTTTTCACTTGGCTATCCCAAAGCAGATCGGGCATAAATTTAACTGAGACTAAAAAACAAGTGTCCAAAAAAGGTAAAAGACGGTCTACTCAAGAACCAACAACATCCAGCGGGACAAGCCAAGATGAGCACATTAATCTGTTTTTTCAAAGTATTCCCAAATTGCCTTCCCATTATTGCAGAAGCACTTCAACAAAGAAATACCTGGAACCAGTATTTGAAAGCATTAGCCACGTCTACAGGGTTTACAAGGAAAAATGTCTTGCTGATAATATCAAACCAGTATCAGACTTCGTCTTTAATAGAAAGTTTGGAGCACTCAATTTAGGCGTGACACAAACGAAGAAGGATAGGTCTGATATTTGCTGTGGTTACGAAACAAAAAATATCACCCAGGAGGTATACGATGCACACATAAAGAAAAAAAACGATGCAAGGAAAGAAAAGGAGAATGATAAAAAGTTGGCTCTAGAAAACAAAATTACTGTCCTGACTGTAGATCTACAAAGTGTGAAGGTCTGTCCCAAAGTAGAAGCTAGTGCTATTTATTATAAAACGAAGCTTTGCTGCCATAACTACACGATTTATAATTTGGCCACTCATGAAGCTACTTGTTATTGGTGGGATGAATCTGAAGGTGAGCTACAGGCGTCAAACTTTGCTTCGTGCTTAGTACACTATATCCGAGAGAAGGTTCCGAAGTCGATACCTCTTGTTGTATTTAGTGACGGATGTACTGCCCAGAACCGTAACTCTATCATGTCAAACGCCCTGCTGGATTTATCAATACAAGAGAATTTACATATTACTCAAAAATATCTGGAAAAGGGACATACTCAAATGGAATGTGACTCGGTACATTCTGTTATAGAGATCAAGCTTAAAAAAACTGACATTTACTTACCTCATGACTATGTGACCCTGACCAAAAACGCAAAACAGAAAGTTCCTGTATATGAAGCTAAACAACTTACCCACGAGTTTTTCAAGAATTATGCTTCTATGCAACGATACACTTCTATAAGACCTGGAAAAAAAGCCGGTGACCCAACTGTTACTGACATCCGCCTGCTTCAATATAGCCCTGATGGTATTATAAAGTACAAGCTGTTTTTTTCTGACGAGTTGAAAGATCTACCAGTAAGAAGCAAATCCGGAGTATTCAGTATTAATCCCATGTACACAGACAGATTACCAATCAAAAGCAGGAAATGGAAAGATCTTCAAGATTTAAAAGAGGTATTGCCAAGAGATTGCCATAATTTTTTTGATAATTTACCCAAGACTGAAACTTAATTTGTACCTAAGATAACTAAGAGATGATTATAATAATAAGTTAAGCTTGTGCATGCCACGACTGAATAGTTCCTACAATTGCTGTGAAAATAATTAGCGATAAAAGTTATAGAATTAAGGAGAAAAAATATTTTCTGTTAAGAGATTTGTTGTTTTCCAGAATTAAAGATTTGTTTTATGTTTGATTTTTTATTAAAACTGTTTAATTTTGATTAATAAAAGATACTTTACTTCGAAAAATCTCTAGTTTAATTTCATGGTAATAAGACGTATCTCATTTTTTTATCATGCTTATAAGACATAACTCCAAAAAAACGTTATAGGGACACGAAATACTGTTATACGTTAGTTTTATAAGATATTATACCTTATTATCAATATTTTTTCAGAACATGTCGAATTGTGTTTTTTAAGAGCAAGTAGCTTAAAATTAGTTTTAACCGCGTGCTGAAAACTTGTCTAATAGTAGTTTATGCAACTGTCATATAATGAAGGGTATTAAAACACGAGTGTGAGTTTATGAAACGAGCGCAGCGAGTTTCATAATAGTAACGAGTGTTTTAATACCCGTGTTATATGCAGTTGCATACACTACTTTATCTTCACTAATGCAATTAATCAAACAACAAATTTATTAAATTAAATTCACGCGTACGTGTATAATCACAGTGGTTTTGCCGCCATTAAAATTTTACCAATGAGAGCGCAGCTTCAATAAAGCGCGACCAACCTGATTGGCCCTGCAATCTAGTTGGTCGCGTTTTATCGATGTTATAATGAGATTTTATAGTACATATGGTGCTACATTACCGCACTAGTGCGATAATGAGCACTTTACGTGCCTATGTCGAAACTTCAAAGGGCCATATGTACTATAAAACGTTGTACGATACACGTGCGAATAGGTAATTCGTAACTCGTGTCGATATAAAACACTCCCTTCGGTCGTGTTTTAATTTATCGCCACTCGTTGCGAATTTCCTACTTTTCGCACTAGTATCGTAATGTACTATTACGATATCGATGTGAATATTATACCATCATGTGAAATTGCTTAAATTGAGTTTTTTGTTGTCTGCGCTATAACAGTAGTAATTATAAGTCAAGTATTGAAAACATAAGTAGAATGTTACAACATTAGTGTAGATAAAATGAGTTATGACGTATTACAACTAGGGCGACGATATCCGTCATAGACGCTGCGCGCTGTTCGCCCATAAACATCATCCAAATCCCATAAAATCCGTCCATCGCTGGAAAACTTTAAAAATCACTTCCCGAGTACCACTCCTATTTACTTTACTCATTTTTGATGCCGTTTTGCGTAGTTATTTCTTAATTTATCGCAGTACAATCAAAACAACAAAAAATACGAAAGAAAAACGATTTCACAACTGAACTCGATGACAGCTGATCTACTGACGTTAGGTGTTGCCAGACACATGATTAATTTTAGTTCATCAAACATTCATTTCACGACTTTATAGACAAACTGTAATTCAGATGGTATCCACTATTTCTACAAAATCTTACTCGACATTGCATGATATCCAAATTCTTTACATAGTGTGTCATCATTAATCACTACTTTACATACAGAAATACATCTTACTACTCTAATCCATGTAAATACAGCAGAAAACACAACTCTTTTTGAGGAACAATTTTCCGACATCAAGTTTTCCGCGAAAAAGGGCAATTGTCTGTGAACTACTTTTTTTTTGTACTATTTTTTCCTTTATGGAAAAGGCTAAGAGCTTAAGCCCATACCGCCTGGTCTTATTTTAATTTCTTTTTTTCTCTTCATATTGATTGAGGCTAAAAGCCTTGTCTTTCCGTAGGTATTTTCTTCAATCTTTATTGTATATTCGAGGCACAAAGCCTTGTCTATCGTATTTATTCTTTAACTTCATAATCCAGTATGTTTAGGTCAATCCGTGTTGTCAAATCAGGTACCTTTTTTGCTCCAGTATTTATAGGTCACATCCGAGTTGTCAAATCAGGTAATATAGGTCTATTCCGGTGTATTATTATTTTTCAAATAACTCCAATGGTATTCTATATAAAATTATAAATAGGGTAAAATGCTTCGTTATTCTTAAGGAGATCCTGAATAGAGCGCGGGACATCCAGGGCTTCTTTGTAAATGTTCAATAAGCTGTCAATAAATACTAGTCTTTGTATATTGAATTGAGGGCAATCAAAAAATATATGATTTAGAGATTGGTTTTCAGAATTACAAAATGTACAATTTGGGGAAGGAATCATTTTCAATCTATGTAAATGTTCATTAAATCTGCCATGTCCAATTCTCAAACGACAAATTGTTGTGTAAAAGTTTCTATGTACATATTTTCCGACGATAAACCATGGTCTCTTAATGTCCGAGTTAATATAGCTGTACCATTTTCCTTTTATTTGTGTCGTTTCTCTCCAATGAAGCATCCATTGATGTTTAATATTTGTTCTAATGTCGGTTTTGCAATCTGAAGCTGGCAAATTAATGTTCTTGACAGGTATTTGGTGAATATTGGGGTTTTTTATTATAGAACTGGTAAGTTTATCAGCGAGTTCGCTGCCAGAGACGCCAATGCAGCGTTGCCAGAATGTTACAAAAGTAACATTTTACCCTCTTATGTTACCTCCGTGTTACACGACTCAATATATTACTTTTGTGTTACTTTTTAGATTTTTCAGCAAACAAAAAAATATTGTGAATCAGAACGCATTCAAGAATGATATTTTTTTTGTTCGTCATGTTGGCGGACTTGATTTTGTGGGCGACGTCGGAGCAGAGCGAAAATCTGTCGACTTCGTCGTACTGCATATACACTCACTGGCGTGTATTTATCAATCTTCCATCGCGGTTACTTAGGCGTGCGAGCAAATGAGAGGTGACTAGCAGCGAATCGATCACTCGACTCGATAATTTCTTCGAAGTTTGTGTTGTTGTGTATTATAAAGTCATTGAACCAAGCGTAGCACAAAAATTTGAAATAAAAGATTTATCTAGCGTGGTGAAGAGATTCCCAAACATTCAAGATGATGTTAATGATGTGGAGCAACAAAAATAATGGAAAAACATGCAGTCCTCGACCATAACGACTTAGACTTGTCTCAAAATGTTGAAGAATATTGGAGACAAATTTTGAAGCTGAAGGATTTGAGTAGTACTTCGTTATTTCCACATTTAAAAAAGGTTATCGGGTTTTTGCTTGTGTTGCCTTTTTCAAATGCAAGCGTGGAACGGATTTTCAGTCAACTTAAATGAATAAAATGTGAAAACAGGAACAGGCTAAACACTGCAACCATTTCTTCTTTGATGGTTCTCCTTCCAAAGCAATGATGCATCCAAAATTAACATATAGTATGAGTGGTGACGGACTGACTACTAATAATTTTCACAATATTCTTTAAACCTCAAAAAGTTTTAAGTAACAATTTTTCATGACTACGATGCTAATATAAACGCTTTTTTCCAGGTTCCACCAGTTCAAATTAACTTTCCCTGAAATACTCAGCCATATTAAGCTAAAATGTTTTTTTTGTGCCAATAAATCTCCAACCTCTCTATCATCGTCTATGTGAATGACAGTGAATTTACAATCGATTAAAGAAAAATTAAATGTATATGGGTATTTGGACGTTAGCTACCCTTTCTCCATTAATCATCATCAGCCATTCGACGCCCACTGCCGGACACAGGCCTCCTTCGTGGTTTTCATAACCATGAGGGGTTTTGCCATAACCGCCACGCTTGGCAGGCGGATTGGCGATCATAATATTATGATACCAAATATAATATGATGGCGTTTTTTTATATTCATTGATGATAAAGCGGGTTGTAGTATTGAGACATTCTTAAATTGGTTGGTATATTAGACACACATTGATTGTATGTTTCTTTCTTTTTCAGCATCGCGGGTCAATTATTCGATCAACAATTATTAAGATTTTTTCGAAGTTTAACAAATGGGACAAGAAACTTATTTAACTTTTTGTGTAATAAGTATTGTGTCGGTTCCCACAAAAAAAATAGGTTATGTTACTTTTCTCGAGAAAATGTTACTTTTTGATCTGCCTCGTGTTATAATTGACTATCTGCCACTGGCAACACTGCGCCAATGTGAGATGGTGTCCAAAACAAACGTATTTCTCTATCTTGATTGAGCCAAAGCCTACTAATTTTCTGCCTTATGTTATAAATAATATAGTTTGTCCTACCATTGTACGTGGGATTTGACAGTGCCATTAAAACGCTCATGCTGTCCGAAATTATCAACCATTTCTTGAAACTGAGGTTAGTTGATTCTATATCGACGGTTAAAAGGATATAGGGTATAAGCGACAAAAACCAACGTGTTCAGGAGAGCAATTTAAAGTTTGAAATTTCAGAAAAATGGACATAACTTTTTTATTTATTGTCATAATGTATGGATGGAAACAGCTCTAAACTCAAAAAAATACGAGCATTAATTAACATTTTATTTTTTTTCATTCGACGTTGTTTTATGTACTTTTTTGTCGCTTAACTCAATTGAACGTATTTTTTATATGAGGTAATTCGGCATATGTTACATCTACAAATAAAAAAACGAATGGTATAGAAGACTAAGCTACATTTGGTTTCCGTATACCAAGAGTTAATAGAGCATAAGTCACATGCCTGTTGAATAACTAAAATAGGTAAAGAAGGATATATGACGATTCACACCATTGTGACAAAAGGTAATGAAGCACAAGAAACGGTGCTTAGCAAAAACATCGTGAGGATGTCAGACATTAGTGACACCGTAAGTGGTTTGAAAAAAGGGTAACATGGTACTTCCACACATCAATATTTGTAGGCCAAGAGGAAAACAAGAACATGCGACATGTGAAATTATCAGGGCAATGGGTAACGCGGATTAAACGTCACGTCCTAAAAATAATAGATTCACAACCAACATGATTCTCCTTTGAAATGAGACCTAAGTAACTGCATACGTTAGAGGATGTAAGTGTCATCATCTTCGTTCGTAGATAGATAGATAGAGATAGAGAACTCTTTATTGTTCACAAATTAATACCTAATAGTAGTTAGGTTGGTATACAATGGGCTGTCTTATCGCTAAAAGCGATCTCTTCCAGATAACCTTTGTAATTATTATTTGACCTAATTGTGCGATCAAATGAAAACATAGATTCGTTTTTTTCACTGTTTATTAGAAAAAAAACACAATTATTAGAGAAAGAAGTACTTTTCATAATGTACTTGTCTACGTAATAACAAATTAAAGTCGTAAATCAATGCAATAACATAATACACTCATGTGTGAAGTAATTAGGTAGGTATTACTATTATAAAATTACTATAAAAGGGCCTTTCATAATAAACATACAATGGTATGGTATAACATAGCACTACGTACTTAGAATCTTTGACATAACAATAATAGCTTTCAAAGCAACATTAACAAAAGTATTTCGAAATATTTACTTTTACTTATAACTAATTAAGCTATTAAATGACGAAAGTTTTTAGTAATAATAATATTTCTTGAAAAAATACAATAATCAGTCTTAATGTGAGGTAGGTACCATATCTAAATAAAGGATAGAAAATATAAAGAACTTCTATCTTTTAGATCTTTCAGATTTAGACTATAAATCTTATCGTAAAAGATCAGCACTTAAAACGGATCGACCGAATAACAGCAGGTCAATTGTTTACTAATGTCTAACTTCAAAATCAGCTAATCGAAATCAATGTTAAAATCAATTATTCACATAATCAGTCTTAATTATGTATCTCCTGAAGAATAATTTAAGTAGGTCTTCAGGACGTATAAATCTGAAGAAAAAAGTGCAAAATTATCACAAAACAGTATTCCAGACAGGTTTACTACTGGTCAAAATTATCCTCGATATCAGTATCAGGCAAAGTATCTTTCAACTTTTCGTTGAAAGTTAAAGCTAAGTACTCTGCCTGGAACTGTCGAGGTATAACTTGCTCTGAGCAAAGCTTCAGTAAGTCTTTGTGTTTAATTTCAGTAATTTGCAAGGGTGTAGGATAGCAGTCAGGTAAGTCAACAAACTTTGTTTTGGACGCAATTTCAATACGGGTCACAGGTGTGTCTGGATCCATTGAGAATTTAACCGTTGCTGATGTACGGTTCTTTTTGAAGGTGGCGATTCATATTTTACTTATTTTACCTACAAGATTTCCCACGAAATACTTGTCTGCAAGTAGATCCCATCTCTTAAAATCTTTGTGACTTAACTGCTCGACATCAAAGGGCTTTGGATTTTGTCTTGCCATTTGGAATACTGTATACCATTGGGAAGGAGCCCAGATAGTGGTATTTTTAACATGGTTTTCAATAGTCGCATGTGCGGAATCAACTGTCGTGTAGGTATGCCCAGTAAGTAAGAACGAACGAACTTTTCGAAGTTTTTTATTAATTTCATCGATTACTCGTGTATCAATCGGGGTTTTTAGAAATAAAAGGCGTCTGGAGACACAAATAAAAAGAAACCAATCATGGCGAAGGTGCGAACAAGAAACAGAAAAAAAGATGATGCTGAAGAGAAAATTGAAGGAGACTCGACGTCGTCGTCGTCCGAGTCAGAGGTCGAAAGCGCAGATAAGTACAAACCTTATCTGGTAACAGATTACAAGAGACGATACCCTGAGGATTCCGGTGCTACAGAATTTGTAGTATTCGTAGAGTCCATATCTAGCTGTATCAAAAAGTTTAATAAGGGAATCAAATACCTTAGGTCAATGAACAAGTTCAAAATTGCCATATACTTCGAAAAAGCCAGCCTTGCTAATGCCTTCTTGAACAATGCTACATTTTTAAAAGACTACCAATTTAAGGCCAATATACCTGCTTCAAGCACTAAAATTACTGGTATAATTAAAATGTACCCACCAACTTGACAATCAAAAAGATATTCACAATGCTATCAAGTTACAAGAAAATAATATCTGTTCGAAGATTCACAAAAAGGACTAAAGTTGATGATAACTTCATTCAACAGCCGCTGCAGACAGTAGCCATCACGTTCGCGACGTCAGTTCTTCCAGACTACGTGGATCGTCAGAGTCGAAATGATTTTTATGAGATATTGGGACACATTTCCGATGATACCGTCCTTCGCACATAGAACAAGTCAGGCATTTTTTCTTGATCACGTATTTTCTACATGCAACACACATTACAAGTTCGTCATCGTTGAGAATCGTTATTTTTTTGCCATCGGGTATCGTTCTTGAGCTAGGGCCAGCTTTAGAAATGTCGGTGGTTGCAGCTTTCTTTTTCTTTGTCACAGTCTTATTTTCTTTCTTCTCTTCTGTTTTTCTTTTCTTCTCAGCCTTTACTAAAGCTTCATTTCTGATTGCTGTTTTCTCTGGCGTATCAGGTAATATTCTACTTATGCCTCGTTTTCGTCCACGTTGAGCAGTCGTCTTTCTAGGTCCTGCTTTGGAGAATGGACGTACAGATTCAGGTGTGGCAGATTCAGGTGTAACAGCACCAGGAAGCAGCACTGACCCATCAGCATAAACATGTTCCTTTTCTATACAGGTGGTAGAGACTTTACGCTGTGGCTGTTCTGTTACAGCACGAGAGCAATTTTGTTCAATAGAGATGCCAGAATCCTGCGAAAGTTGTTCTTGATCTGAACTATTGACCATATTTTGAGCTTCAGGTCGATCAGTAACATATGAGCTCAAGAAATCTTCATCTGTGAATACATCCCTATTAAAGGGACATATTCCTGTCGCTTCAAAGCTTTTTATGATATTCTTCGATTTGAATGCCTCTAAATATGCTTCTCCCATAATTTCAGCGACATCATAAATTGTTATGGGTTTTCCACCATTGTTCAACATCCATTTGTCAGCTATTATATTGCGACTTAAATGGTCCAAACACACATTTATCTAGGGGTTGTATTTTGTGGGATGTGTGAGGAGGTAGGGTCAGAAGAATGATGCCATTATCTGAAGCAAGTGCAAGTGTGCTGCTTTCTCCAAGTATTGACATAGCTCGATCTCTTCATGCACTTCAAACACCTTCTTCACATCGTTTTTTAAAAGTTCTACTGGCTTTTGGTGGAGATCTTGGTTTTTATTGAGTTGGAAATATTTGAAAATGGTGGATTTTGGTAACTTGTATTTTTCTGCGACTTTACGGAATGACTCTCCACTTCTTACTTCTTTGATTGCTTCAGAGAGAGCGTGTTCACAAATTTTATCTCTCATTTTACCTGTTTTACTTCGAGGCACTGGAAAAAAAACAAATAAACCATTATTTCTCGTAACTAACATAATGTCCACAGGTAAAACCTAGCATATATACCTATGGACAGTCCACAGGTACAGCTCGGTCCAAACATCTAGATAGGCCTGAAGTTGGCGCGCTGTGCGTTACGCAGATGTACAGTGGAGCAAAGAAATATGTGAAGAAAAAGTAAACACATAATTTGTCAGTACTATTGTTTATTGTTTGACGTTGAGATTTTTAATGGCTACCTAATGCTATCCCAATAATTTAAACGATTAAGATCGATTCGTACGATTGGTAATTATCACGTCGGAAAAGGTGCAACTCCCTCGATAAAATCGTATGCAGATGTGCTTGAGCATGGCATGACGTCCATGCCATCATTGTCGCACTCTTCACTTGAATTCGCCTCTTCGTCTAATTCTTCCTCACTGGAGCTTTCTTCCTCACTGCCGCTGACGTGAAAGATTATGTTATGTTGTTCAGTTAGTGCGTCTATGACGTGATCACTCTTTTTATACTCTTCCTCGTTTTTTTTTACCTTTTCACATAATTTAGACCAGTCTGGCTTACCCATGTTATTTACTTTTTCGTTTATAAGGTCCATAATGTTTATAATAGCACAGATCATTCATTTATAATAAATGATCTGTGCTACTTTGAATAAAAAAATTTGATTTTGATTTTGATAACTTTTTGGGTATTCCAGTCAATTTTTTTTTTGCCACGTGGCCTTTTATCGCTGCCCAAGCCATTTCGATCGGATTCAGGTCGGGGTGATACGGAGGGAGTCTTAGCACCGAGTGATTATTTTCTGCTAAGATACGGTCTATATTATATTTTTTGTGTTGTTCCTTGTTAATGGAAATCAATCTATATAATTGCGGCTTTAGCATTGCCTGGTCAAAGGTTATGCCTTTTTCGCGAAGCCACGATTGCATGTCCGACTTTCGAGAGCTGGAAGTTGGGGCTTGATCTTCCAGTTTGTTGTGGTACGACGCGTTATCTATTTCTCATAATTTTTAAAATTCATGTTATCTAGATAATCCCCAGACTTCGTGCCAGCCTTAAACATAAGCAGGCCATTTGGTACAAAACCATCTTCTGAACCAGCATGTACTATAACAACTCGTTGTCCTTTAGATATTTTCTTTTTTACGCCTTGGGTCGAACCATCGCCCCATGACATGGTGCTCGTATGAGTGGAGTTGACGTATGACTCATCTGTATATACTATAGGTCTTTTCTCTGCACGAAATGACGTGATTTTTTTCTAAAAATACGATTCTTTTGAGGCGTATGTTGGTTTGCTCAATCAGAAGCTTTCTGTTGTTCTCTGTTCTCCTCCACTGAAATCCCAGATCTTTTAGGATTCGTTTGACGCTTGTAGCAGAGCCTTGAAAATTTATATCAGACTTTAATTTTTTCAAGATACCCTTCACTGTTGGCAACTCTTTTTCCGTATTGTGGAAATTGTGCACACATCTTTTTATAACACCTTTGTCAAAACTGTCAATTCCCGTGACCTTCTTTTTCCCTGACCTCTTCTTACCAGGCGTACGAAATACTGTAAGAAGATCGGATTTGTTTGCTTCTGCAGCAACTCTGCGCACCGTTGATATAGAGACTCCACAGGCCTCCGCCACTCTTTTTTTTACATTTTGAAGGGCCACTTTTATTCCTTCTTCGCTTTCCTTTTTCATGAATTGAAAAACGTCGAAAATAATTTTCCGTGCTTGCCGGCCTAAGACGGTATTCCGTCCAGACATCATAACAACACAAATAACAAAAAAAAAACAATAACAATCAGGAAACTTAACAAAACGACAATAACAATTCGATGCGCGACTGTACTTTTGCAGCGAATGCAAACGTGTGCGTGCGTACGAGCAGTGAAACAGACACTGACGCACGAGCATCAACAGGGTTGCCAGATGCCATTTAATGTTTTTCCCCTAATTCATTTCTATTTTTCCCCAAAATGATACGTTTGTAAAAAAAAGACCCCAACGATTTAGCTTTAAATAAAAACAAATATACACTTAAAAATGGCTTTTATTTAATAACTAAAATTAATTTTCATTGAATAAATCAAGTGCTTCAGTTATATTGTCTTCGTCTGCTGATAGGTATACATTTTCAGAATTAAACAAATTTAACATTTTTTTTGGTTGGCTCAAATTTTGTGCACCCGCCGCTGGTTTCTAATGTATACCTCACTCTCATGATATGGTCTACGGATTTCGTTAGCATTCTATTTCTTAGTTTATTTTTAACGATATTCATAATCGAAAAAGCCCTCTCAACACTAGCGTTTGCAAAAGGCAAACTCAAAATAGCCGTGGCAAGTTTGGTTAAATTTGGGAAAGCAACCTCTCCAGCAGCATTTTTGTATGCTAAAACTTCTCCCCAAAACTGGTCAGCTGTTTCAGTTTTTTGCCAAGGTTGCAAAGGTAGAACTCTCCACTCTTGCAGGGTCGAATCAATGTTTTCTGCTCCAACGACGTCTTTGAAAGCAACTACTATTTCGGCGATATCAGGTCTTACTTGACTTGTCGCGATTTGTGGCGAGAAAACTGTCATTTTTTCTAATAATTTCATATTACTCGGAATCCTTATTTGGATTTCTTCACAGAGCCGAATAAGAAATTGGGTACACCTTTCTTTAATGATATTTAAATCATAAGCAGGTACACTTCCAGATTCTTGCGCAAACAAGTACCCAAGGTGGATGCAACTAGTATACATAACGTAGTCGCGGAATGCGAATGTTGCTAACTCATTTTGGGAATCAAAATTGATAGATAATTTGCCAGCAACCTGGTCAGTTCTGATAACAGTTTTAGAGAATCCACATTGTCTGACTGGAACATTTTGTTTACGTCAGTTATGGCCTCTAACGATTGTTTTAAAAACAATAAGTAAAGCCTATTTGGCTTTGACATAAACATCAGATGTAATTGGGATGCTGTATAGCACCTTTCTTTATCTTTTGCTATTCTGAAGTGTAGTTCTAAAGCATCCCACTGTTCTATTATTTTTATGATTGCTTCAATGCGAGCTAGCCAACGTGTACCCGATAATTTGTCAATTTTTAACGGTTTTTTTCCTGTTAAAGTTTCGTATAAATGGTTGTATTCAATTTGTCTTTTTGATGAGCAAGAAAACCAGTTGTGGCTTTACTTTACAATGAACTCTAATTGTGTTGGTAGCACTTTGCATGCTTTTTCAGCAGCAAGATGCAATGAGTGTGACACACATTTAACCACAGCTAAATGCGGTACAGTTTCCTTCAGTATTGATGAAAATGAATGATGCTCACCAACCATTACGTTGGCTCCATCTACGCCAATGCCAATTAATTTATTAATATCTAAACCATCTTCGATAAGTTGGTCTTTAAATGCTTTTATCAATGTGTCAGCGTCACCGGCATTAATCTCTAATAACTTGTAAAACCTTGTTTCAACTTTGGCTGTTATTTTGCTGAAGTAACGTATCATTATACACAGTGCCTTTTTTGTGTCAATACATGTGCTCTCATCTATAATTGCGGCATAATGGCTATCGCCAATATCTTTGATTAGATCTTCGAGCATACACGGCGATATTACATTATTTATTAGACCAGCACACTTTGTACGGTGAAGTTTCAAATCGCTGAGTAAGGAAGATGATTTATCTAAAGATGAAATCAGCACGCCGAGATGATCTGCAGCTAAAATTGAACTATGCTCTGCTATAAATGCTGCAATTTTGAGTTCTGCTACTTTTCTTTCTGTTGTTATCCTTTTATTAAAAAAACGTTGTTAATTTCTTGCTGTTGTTTCCAAGTTGTGAAAACTTTAAAGCCTCTTGATGTTTTTTACAATTTGCATGGTTTGACAAGTCTTTTTTATGTGCTTGTAAAGAACATTTACAAAGTTTACAGAACGCTTTTGAAGCATCTCCCTCCATATTCGAAAGCCACACTGAAAAAAATTTTTTGACAATGTAAATATTTTCAGTTTATTTAGTACTTTCTATAACAAGCCCCAACCAACACAAAAAATAACAAATTAATATCCACATAAGCCCACATTCCTCCTTACGATAATATCAAAATCTTAAAATTCTGCCACCCATCATTCACCTGTACATAAAAATAAATAATACCCACGAAACAAAAAAATCTAAATATATGGCCACACCACCCACCCACCAGCAACATTACCGTTAGGTACCGACCGATAACAGCTGCGGGCTGCCTAGGCGTACGATTCCACACCAAACGGAAATTCTAAAAATAGATAAACTTGTAAATTCTTTTGTACTGGTTTGATGATGGTGATGATGATGATTTAAATCTGTTACCCGTATCAACATATCCGTTCATGTTTATTTTTGTTGTCATTTCGTTTTTTTGTTCGCAACTTTATGTACGAGATCCATATTATTGATTTCTCCTACTAAATTAAACACTCACCCGAAAACTGAGGCTCTGCTTCCCATGCCGGTCTATACCGTCGGGCCATTTTGCATATTATAATTTATCTTAGTACAATAACTTAATTTATAAGACACACGCAGATGCAGTAAAAACAGCTCCAACAACAAGCGCAGAGAGAGATGATCAGATGATTTTGACAGATCGGCATAGACAAGAAAGACTGGGGGCTTGCTTGAAGACATAGACCATAGACTCGATAAAACATTTGTTTTTACTAGCTTAGAGTTCATGAATATCGGCAAAAAAGTCGTGGGGAAGTTCGTTTATTTTTAGTTTCTTTTATTTTATGGTTTTGATAAAACGCTGCCCCCAAAACTCCCCATTGTGATTTATTTTTCCCCAGTAGTTTCCCCAAAGATTCCTTTTCCCCAGGTTTTCCCCAGTAGTCAAATTTTTCCCCAGAATTGCGAAAAAAAACCCCAATCCGGTAACGCTGAGCATCAAGGCAAGCGCGGTGTGGGGCAGGAGTGAGAGGGGGTGCGCTCTGCCGTCCCACACCGCCTTCATTCCGCTGATACCCGTTTTTTGTTACTGCGACGCGAAGCGCGCCAACATCAGGCCTATCTAGATGTTTGGACCGAGCTGTACATTGATTCCCTCGTCCATAGGTACAAATATTGAGAAATAACCTACAAACTGATGACGTTCTACAACCGGTCCAAACAGAACTGTGGAATCATGATCAAATGAAGCACAAGAACCCTATTAGTTGAATAAAAAAGCAACTCTACTGAAAAGTTATAAATACGCAGTGAAATATACATTGAAAATTCACACAAATACTTACTTTTTGCATTGAAAATTTTCGCCGGCTCACTGAATCAAAGGTTTGACAGATAGCGTAATGGTTTTTTTTTTTTTTTTTTTTTAATCTTTGTTTTATTTAGAGGCTTTGATCACCATGTGATCATGTCAGCCCCATCAGACCAAATCAGAATATGTATTCTTACACTAACTTTAACACTAAAATTATTACTATTATAAGTACATAGGGTATTACTTTTTACTCTAAATAAACTTATAACGATTTACTATCTAACATTTTATATATTAATAAAGCTGTACTTGAAGTAGGGTCGTGCAACACGCTCTGGAATGTACCAATATCCATTACATTTAACTTTAATTCGGCTATAATTTCCGCTCTTTGCTCTGAATACTTGGTACATTCCAAAAGTATATGTTGCACGTCTTCCACCGTGTTGCAAGTTTCACAGTTTGGGCTATGGGTTTTGCCCATGAGGAAATTAAATTTATTTAATGGCATATGACCAGTTCTAAGTCTATGTGCAGATATAATATAACGCCTTTTCAGTCTCACATTGGCAAACCAGGGAACATGAGGCGGCTCAGTTTGCATGGTCTTATACCAAATGCCTTTCTCTCTAGATTTTTCGTCGAAGTAGTCTTTCCAAATTTGATAACATAATCCTTTGTATTTGGGTAGCATTTCGAAGTAACAAGCCTTCACATCACTTTCTTTACCTTCTATCACAGATCTTTTTGCCAAGAGGTCAGCCGCTTCGTTACCCGAAATGCCAATGTGAGACGGAACCCATTGCAATCTTACTTCGACATTGTTACTGTTAAGATCTGCTAAAAGTTGAACAATTGTGTATGCTCTTGTCACACTTATGTGTCCAGAGCCACAACGAACAATGTGCTGGAGAGCACTTCTACTATCCGTTAAGATAACGCACTTTCTGTAGCCCATCCTTTTCAGATACGAGAGGGCTTCTGAGATTGCAATAAGCTCTATCGACATGATAGATAAATTTACATTTCTTATTTTAAAACAGCCAGCCAGTGTTGCCATACGTCAATAATACTTTATGGATACGTTAAAATTATGAATTTAGAGCGCTTGGTTTTTTCAATATGTTTTGTGTCCATAGGTAAAGCCGTCCACAGGTAGAGCACTTACCCCTACCTGTAAGTGACGTTCGATCATAATTATCCGAACAAATCTCCTCCTTCCATGAATGTTTAACTTGTAGTATCGGGTCCCCGAACGCGCCAAATCCACGACTTTTAAAGCATAAAAAAAAAATTGCTTTTTTCTGTCTGGCAGCCCAGATCTGTGGCTTGCTTGCCACCCCGTCCGACCCGCCATGCTCATAAGTTTAAAGCCAATTGACAATTTCTTAACCCATCTTCAATTCAATTCTTAATTATGGCTACCCTAAGGATTCTGCCAATGTCGAGTTTTGGAGATAGCAAGTTTTTTTTTTTAAATATTTAACAAAATCCCGTAAGTTAGTTGTGGTGATGTAGTAATAACAAAAAAGATAAAATACATAAAAAACCAGATACATTAGTAATAGAATTACAATCGAATTTTGTTGCTTTTTATAAAATTACATAGATCTTTTATAAATGGAGAGAATACCAATTGTAACAGAGAACGAAAATTTGTGGGAAGAGGGAGATTGGAAGGAAGATAATTATATAGGGAAGAAGATAATTTTGAGCAGTTAAAAAAGATGTGATCCGGAGTCCCGTCGTCCAAACCGCACTCACATAGCGAGTTGTCCCTAATCCGAATTTTCGCGAGGATGGCTGGGGTGCAGGCATGGCCCAGGCGAAGACGACATATTGTCGAGGTAACATTTTTATCCGTTGATTCTTGGATGGTGCTGTACTGTGTTCTTTTAGACTCACGATAGGATTTCCATTCTGAATTCCAGGAGTTATTTAAATCAACGGCCGCTAAAGAGCGCAGGTCATGAGTATAGTTGTGGCAATAGGTATTTAAGCCAGATTGTACTGCTCTTTTGGCACAGGAGTCCACGTATTCGTTGCCCCGAATCCCGGTGTGTCCCGGAATCCAGGCGATTACTACATCTATGTCACTAGATTTACATTTATAAAGAGCATCTCTGATTTTAAAAATAATGGGAAATTTATTTTTTCACTTAAACGGATTGGCAAGTATAGCCTGAAGGCAACTCAGTGAATCTGAAAAGATAATAGCCTTCTGAAAGAAATTTTTATGTGCTTCTACGAACAAAATGGCTTCCAAGATGGCAATTGCTTCAGCTGTAAATACGGAAGTATAGGGGGGGCATTTATATTCTAATATTACGTTGAACCGGGGGATCCAAACCGCAGCCCCAACGCATCCATCATCGGTCAATTTTGAAGCATCACAGTAAATAGAAACCCAACCAGCCCATCGGTTTGCCAGTATCTCCCTAAATCTATGATCGGCATCCGGAGAATGTTTACTGATTTCAAAAGAAAGAAGAATATTAGGGGAATAAATCAATGCATCAAAGTCAATAGAAAAGAGAGGGAAAGTATCTGACTGGTGTAAAGAAATATCCTGAAATTTTAAATAGCTTTTTACCATGCATGGTAGATCTTTATGTAACCAATAATCAGAAGAAGAGAGTAGAGATAAAGAGGCAAGTATTTTGAGAAGAGGATGGTCTATAAATTGAGCAACATTTAAGAAGAATCTGTCGGAAAGGTATTGGCGCCGAAATTTAAGGGGGGGGGGGGGTCCACACATTCCACCTGAAGGGCTGTTGTTGGAGAAGATCTCATAGCACCAATTATTACCCGTAGGCATCTAAATTGCATCTTATCTAATTTCTCAAGGGCCATTTTGCTGCAAGGTTCTAATAAAAAAGAGGCGTAGTCAAAGTGGCTGCGAATAATAGCATTGTATATTAGTTTTAGGGAGTAAGGGTGAGCACCCCACCAAACTCCTGCCAGACACCGCAAGACATTCAGCCCTCTCTCGCATTTCTTTAGGACATAATTTAAATGAGGAATGCCTGTCATTTTTGAGTCAAGAATCACACCTAAAAACTTGACTTCAGTAGAAACTGGGATCGGTTGACCGTAGACCAAGATATTAATTACCGGAACATTCCTTTTCCTTGAGAAAACCACAAGACTACTTTTGGAGATGGAAAGAGAGAGGCCATGATTAGTGAGCCAATCGTCCAAGTTTAACCCATCTTATAGGGATAGATTATGTACTGTATGTATGTAATCTAGGGGGATTTACCGGGTGGGTTTATGGTCATGGAAGGAGGAGATTTGTTCGGATAATTATGATCGAACGTCACTTACAGGTAAGTTAGTTTGATCATTCAATTATCTCTCACAAATCTCCTCCTTCCATGAATGTTTAACTTGTAGATGTTTAAAGCTAGCACTAGGGTTAAGTAAATTGTATCTTTACTACTAGCCAATAAAACATCTTTCTACAATTTTATGGAATGATTATTTAATTACCTATTTCTTCCATTCTGAACAAGGTAGGACAGATAGATAGGTAAAAACTTATTATACGTATTTTAGTTTTCAATTACATCATCGATAATCGTCTTAATGTAACTTAATCCTTACTTATTTTAGATTAGCTACCGCTGATGCGAAGTTTGAGTTTTGGATTGGTCTATTATAGAACTTCGCAAATGTGAGAGAGCCTTTAGACCAACCCGCCATCCTTCTTATAGTGTCTATATCTACTCCTCTCTTATAAGCTATCGAGGTTGAGGCATGTCTTGTACTATGAGGCGTAAATTTGTCTACATCTATACCACTGGATCTCATAGTATCTTTAATCCACCTGCTCAAGGTAGAAACAGAAGCTGCTCTAACTGGGCTCTTAGTGGTTAAGAACAGAGTATCAATGTTCTTTCTGATGGATTTTGTTCTGTGTATGTAATTTTCTAGATTTCTTGCAGGGCATATGTCTTGTACACTAAAGTATGGGATTTCTGAGAGCGGTTGGTATTTTCCTATTGCTGATGTTTTTATTCTATCAGTAATCTTAATCTTTATATTCTGGTCTCTAGTAACAGAGATATTTGAAATTTTTATGAGAGAGAGTCTGCATTCTTTGGCCTGTGACTAGGGCTAAAAGGGTGATGGTTTTGTTACTTATTTCTTGTAAGGGCGAATATAAGTCTCCAAGTATTTAGGTCTGGTTGGTCTCAATCTGTATATACCCTTAAAGAATCTTTTTATTCTATTGTCATCACTGACTTTATTATCCAGGAGTAAGGCAATCGCCGCCCTTATTGTATTAAGGGTTCCGTATGAAGCTCCATTGTTAAACTTATCTGTCAGGAATCTTATAATGTGGGTTATCGAGATGTTGAGGTATTCTATGTTATTGTTGTTACAGTACTCTATCCAAGCTAGTACACCTGATCTGTATTGTTTAGTCGTACTATCCGAAATCGATGCCATCATGATGTTGGCCGTTTCTACTGTTACCTCTTGTTTTAAGAATGCCTGCCTGATAATATCCCTGCAGCCAAACTTAGTGTCTTGTGTAGCGGATGTGGTGTTCCTGATCCTGAAGATAAGAGATATTTTTTCGGTTTTATTATAAGACATTCAGATATAACTAGACTCTGAAACTATGGAAACCATGCTTGTGTATCCCATAATGGGACAACCATGATTCCTGTAGCTTTATCGTTTACTATTTTTCTTAGGGACTTTAGGATCATAGAGAAAGGAGCAAATGCATAAAAGAATTCGCTGGACCACTTTATAGTGAAGGCATCTACTGCCAATGCCTCTGGGTCCACATGCCATGATATGTATCTTTCACATTTATTATTGAGTCTAGATGCAAATAAGTCTATTTCAGGATAGCCAAACTTTTACGTTATCTCTTTGTATGCCTCTCTGGACAGTTCCCACTCTATATCTGCCCTATGGTAACGTGATTCGAAGTCTGCATTGTGGTTGTCCTTAGAACTTATGTATGTATACCCATAGACCTCTTAACTCACACCATTGCCAGATATCTTTGGCAATCGAATGTAGATGTTTGAATTGGACTCCTCCCATTCTATTAATATAAGCTATTGCCGTTGTGTTGTCTATCCTTAACAGTATTTCTACATTTCTCATATATTTTGCAAGGCATTTTAAACCGAAAAAGCTGCCATTAATTCTTTTGCATTGATATGTAACAATTTTACCTCTTCCCTCCATGTACCATTTGCTCTGTTGTCCCCCTGACACACACCCCACCCAACGTTTGAAGCATCAGAAAACAGCTCCATAACAAAGTTATAATTCTTTATGGGGTTATGTGAGTGTTCAATGTTGTTAAGCCACCATAACAGGTCTTCAAAGCATGACTGTGGTGTGTAAACCGAAGCCTCATAATTGTCATTATTTTGTATCAGTGAGAGAAATTTAAATCTTTCCAACTGCTTAGTGTATAGTGTACCATAAGTAACTGCAGGGCAAACTGAGACTAATGTACCTATAGCCTTTGTAAGGAACCTAATACTGTATGGTTTTGATTCTAGTAGTCTTTTCACATAGCGTTTGACTGTTAGTACTTTTTCATTTGGTAAGCTAACTTTCATGTTTGTCGAGTTTAATATGAATCCTAGGAATGTACAGGATGTTTATGGAACCAAACATGATTTTTCTTCATTTATGGTAAAACCCAAGCTTAAGAGAATGTTTTTAGTTGACCTGATATTTTCTAGGCATGAATTGTATGAATCTGCTATTATAAGGATATCGTCTAGATAATTTACTGACATAAACCCTCTTCTTCTCAGATCTGCAAGTATAGGTTTCATGAGTTTAGTGAATACTAGGGGGGCTGAACAAAGGCCAAATGGCAGAACATTGAATTGATAGGTTACATCCATAAAACGGAATCTAAGGTATTGTCTGTGACTTTCTTCCATTGGCAAGGCAGAGTAAGCATCCTTGAGATCAATTTTTGCCATAAAACATCCTGGGAACATTAAATTACAAGCAGTTCGTATGTCTTCTAACTTAAAATGCTCTGTCCTCACCCATTTATTAAGGGATTTAAGGTTAAGTATGAACCTGTATTTACCATTTGGTTTCTTAATCAAAAAAGTACTGGAAATGAATTGCCCTATATCATCCTTACAAGTTTGTATAGCACCAATTATTATAAGCCTTTGAATTTCCTCTTTGATTAAACTAGAATCTTTTTTCGATAGGGGTTGATTTCTTGGTTCATACTCCTGTCTAGGGATATGCATAAATGGTATTTTATATCCTTCAACCCATGATAACAGAACCTGGTCGTTATCTGCTATTTTATTCCAATTATGAATAAAATACCTTAGCCTCCCTGCCTGTGGGAGCTTTATGTGGGACGATGTCTCCTCTCCATTGGACGTTGTCTCGGTGGTTGTCTATTGTTGTATCCTTGACGTGGTCCCTGTTGGTTGGGACGGGGACCTTGCTGCCCCTGTCGAGGTCTCTGGTAAGATGTGTTGCGGGGTGTAGCTGTCTTTTGGGTTTGGGCCCGTCCGTTGCCCCGCCTTTGGCCTTGATTGTGGAACTGATTTTGTCTTTGTTTTGACGGGCCCTGGAAGTTTAAATTCTTCTTGAGTTCCTGCCCTGCTCTAGCTATAGATTTTGCCGTCTTAATGTCATCTGCTAGGTTGTTTCCAAATAGGAAGTCCTTGGGCTGCTTGTCTTTTAACGACTCTCTGAGCTCTGACTTTACACTTTCTAGAACCAGATGTCTTCTTCTCTTAGTTTCGCTGAATTGCCAATCAATCGTAAATCATTTAAGTTATTTTTGTTAAAACTAGGGTTGCAATTTCCAGGAATGTACATAGGGTAATGACCCCAATTATCGACACTTAAAGGGAGTTGGTAATTTTGAACTAAAATTATATATTTTTTTGTTTACTTAGAATGACATTTAAAATTGAATATTTTTCTAAGTATAGTCAAGAGCTACTAGAGCTACAAATAGTTTAAAATAATTCATAAAATTGCGAAAATAATATAAAAACTTCCAGACATCGACAACCAGTAATCGACATGCACCAGTTATCAAAATCCAGTAATCAACATTCCCCAGAAGCCCCGTGATGTACATACAACCTAGAAATATTTTCTGATTTCAAGGAAATATAAAAATTACAACCAATTAAAAGCCAATGCAACCTACTGGCATGTTTTACTTTTTTCCTTTCGCCAGAAATGAAACCTAGGGACAATACGAGAAACCAATAACAGAAAGAACCAGGTCGATAGACCGTAACTGAACGAAGATAAAGAGAGCGTATTTGCTAGTATATTTTTCGCAGGAGTAATTTTTTTAATATTAATAAATAAATGAAAATACAATCATACGTGATATTTTGAAGTTTCGATTGATAAAATGAATAAATTAGTTGTTACTGTTATACTTTTTCTCACTGGCAGTTTTTAAAATTAGAGTAAAACAAGTAAAAAGATACATCTGATAAACGGATCGAATTAGTGGTCGTAGGATGTCTTCTGGGTTACGGTTTTAAATGTAGTATGGAATATTGTTTTACAAAATAGAAATGATACAACCATAGAAACCAAAACCATTTATTAATTTATTTATCTGTACTGTACATACTTCTGATTTATTAAAATCTTTGTATACTATCTTACTTATCATAAAAAATTATATGCTAGGTACTAGGTTCTTATAGATATAAAAAAATACATACAACTCACGCCCATATTCCCCGAAGGGGTAGGCAGAGGCACCAGCTCTGAACTGAGCCCACGAGAGGCACCACCTCATTGAACTGAGCCCACGTTTTGCCGTGTGTTTTTTTAATATAATTAGTAAACATAATTAGTCATCATCCGCACTCGTCTCAATTTCCACTGAATCTCTTATTATGTAATCAAGAAATTGAGCTGGAGGATTTAAGTTTTCTTGATACCTCCCCCACGCCATGAACCACAATACAGACATGACGTGGCTACAGCAGCCAAGTGTTGTTTTTCCAGAAATACATGAACAGTAATGCCCTTTAATTGCGGCTGCGTTATGCCCTTCTATCAAAATATATACATAGTATGTGCGCTGTCGTCTATGTCGTGACTGGATTCGACAACGCAGCAGCCACGGATTGATGACATCAATGTTAAATATTTCCAATACCGAAATATCTAACCTGTCCTCCCTGTGCAGTTCAATATGGTACGAACTATCGTCCCTCACGTGTTCGCCATTGTAGACGATAAAGTATTGTTTTGTGTAATTCATATTTTTAATTAATACTTAGTTTAAATCTTTCATACGTGTAACGCCATCTGTTGGCCAATTGTTTAAGCTTAATAAAGCCTGACCTCACGCACGTCGGTGCAGCAGGACCTTTGCACATGCGTATTATCGATTATATAAAAAAGTGTAATCTGCGACGCTCTCCGCGGCCATATTTTTTTTTTGTTTTGTTCCAGCTAATTAATTTTATATTTTTTATTGTGCAAAATCCATCGCCGCACCGTCGTCTGCCTGTCACATGAAAACCTCGTCTGATGCTTTTATTGCTGAAAGGCAGTCCATCCGTTACAATTGTTTGGTCCTCTCAACGCCGGATCTCCATCAGCACATCAGTGGAAAATGCATCAGATACCTAAAGTAGTCACACGCAGTCAGAGTCGACGCCAAGAGGAGGAAGCTGCAGCAGCATCATCACGAGCAGCTCCACAAACGAGTGAAACATCTTCACAAGCGAGTGATCGCAAACCGCAAAGCGTCGTGCACAAGGCGCCGCCGTTTTGTACGCCACCAACCATAGCTGCCGCACGGTCGACGCGAAGCACAGCGCGGTCCAATGTATCTACCACTTCTTCCTTGGCGAAGCGAAAACAGCTGGAACTAGAAGCCGCCAAGGCAAAGGCGGCTATACAAATTCATATAATTGACAAGGAGCTTGAAACAAAACTTGCCCATCTGGACGCAGAGGAACAAGATGACGTCAGCAGCCAGTCGGTCACTCAAGAGAAAGTTGAACAATGGCTAGAGAACAGCCAAGTTAATACTTGTGCAGCAGCTCAAGCACTCAGCACGACCGGTCGGCACCCAGATGAATCGAAATCCATAAAAGTGGCGGTTTTGAAATTAGAGGTTGGATAAGTAATAGTAAGATGGTTTTAGATAACATACCAGCTGACTCATTGGCACAAAGCGCGATTAAGTTGAAGGACGGAGCTACGAATATTACTGAGCGCGCATTGGGATTGATGTGGCATCCGAGCGATGATACATTCGCGTTTAAAATCTCATTTAATCGCCTGTCCGAGGAAATTCTCAACGGACGTGAAGCTCCTACTAAGGCTAAAATGCTGAGTTTAATTATGTCAATTTATGACATGCAAGGATTCCTAAGTCCGATCACAATAAAAGGTAAGATTATTTTACAGAGTGTGCACAGGAGCGGAGTGGGTTGGAACTGCCGCATCCATCCGAGCGACTACGAGTGTTTTTTAAAGTGGCTCGATGCTTTGAAGCAAATTGCGTCCCTTCGCATCCCGCGTTGGTATCAAAATACAGGTGAGTGGATTGATTGTTATAGTACCGGATCAGCTGATTGTACAGTCAGCACAGAAATGCACATTTTCTGTGACGCTTCTATCAAAGCGTACGCTGCTGTCGCTTACTGGCGTTTTATACGCGATGACGGTACAGTAAAAATTTGCTTGGTATCTAGTAAGAGTCGCGTGACCCCGTTGCGCCCCGTGTCCGTACCGCGGCTTGAGTTGCAGGCAGCATTACTAGCTGCTCGCTTAGCTGACACTGTGCAGAGGAACCACACTGATATAGCGCTGTCGAAACGTTACTTCTGGACTGACTCCAAGACGGTGCTACAGTGGATCAGGAGCGACCCGCGAACTTACAAACCTTATGTTGCCCACAGGCTGGGCGAGATTGACGAGTTAACACGTCTACCAGAATGGAGATATGTACCTACTAGTTTGAATGCTGCCGATGTAGCTACTCGCGAGGACTCGCCGCCGCTGCAAATTGACAGTGTATGGTTCCAAGGACCGGCCTACTTACGTACTCCCGAGGATAACTGGCCGAAAGACTTTAGTAGTTCCGAGAAGGTAAGCGCTGAAGCAAGCTGCGAGCGGAAAACCATTCACACTACCATAATGTCACTCACAGAAAACATCAATTCGTGCCTACCAGATGAAGACAAGTTTTCATCGTGGTTACGGCTGCTCCGCGCGACAGCTTATGTTCTATTATTCATAGATAAATGTCGTGGCCGAGACGTAAATTTGAATATGGACTTTATGTCAAGGGCAGAAGAACTGCTGATGAGAAAAGTTCAGTTAGACTGTTTCTCATTAGAAGTTAATTGTTTAAAACAAAACAAACAGCTATCCCCGAATAGCCGATTATTAACTTTAACCCCTTATCTAGATGAAAAAAAATTGTTGCGTGTTGGCGGTCGCATTGATAAGGCGGATGGTGTCAGTAGCGCGACTTGTAGACCAGTGATCCTCGACGCTCGTCACAAGGTAACTCAACTGTTAGTGGAGTATTACCATCGGCGAGCACTACATGGAGCGAACGAGATGGTCGTAAATGAGTTACGACAAAAGTACTGGATCATACGTCTACGACCAGCTGTGCGAGGCGTGTCCGCCCGCTGTCTTTTTTGCAAGTGTCGCCGCGCCGCGCCGCAGCCGCAGCGCATGGCCGACCTTCCGCAAGCACGACTACAACACCACAGACGCCCATTCACCTTCAAAGGTGTCGATTTTTTCGGACCAATGGAGGTAACTCAAGGTCGTAAACGTTTAAAACGTTACGGCGTACTCTTCACATGTTTAACAATAAGAGCCGTGCACATCGAGTTATCCGAAAGCCTGTCGACTGACTCAACTATTATGGCCCTTAGGCGCATGATAGCTCGCCGAGGTACCCCTGAGGTAATATACTCTGATAATGGTACTAATTTTAGGGGTGCTGATGCGGAACTGAGACATAGTCTTCAGGAGCTAAATTTAAGTCGGCTACAAGAAGATGGAACGGTGAGAGGGATAGAATGGCGTTTTATACCTCCCGGTGCTCCTGAGATGGGTGGCGCCTGGGAGCGAATGGTACGTACTGTCAAAACCGCTTTAAAAGTGGTACTCAAGGATCGAGCCCCGCATGAGGAGACGTTATCCACGTTAATGGCGGAAGTAGAGTCACTAGTCAACAGCCGACCAATAACACATGTCTCGACCGACCCTAACTACCCCGAGGCTTTGACCCCTAATCATTTTCTGATTGGTTCCTCCTCTAATGGTTCTCCCTATGGTAAATTTGATAGCGTGGATCTCAGCCTACGTAAACGATGGCGCATTGCTCAGAGAATCACCGATATGTTTTGGCGTCGATGGCTCAAAGAGTACCTTCCAACTCTATTACCTAGGCAAAAGTGGTGTAGAGAAGCGAAACCATTGTCGGTGGGTGATTACGTGCTTATCGTAGAGCCTAATGTTGAGCGCGGTTCATGGGTACACGGGATAGTGAGAGCGACACACGCTGGGGCGGATGGCCGAGTGCGCATGGTCGACATCCGCACCCGCACTGGCAAAGTGCTTAGACGCCCTGTCACTAGAGTTGCGTTGCTTGAGGTTCAGTGAGTGTAGTGCTGCTTCTCAGCACTAAGGGGGTGGAATTGTAGACGATAAAGTATTGTTTTGTGTAATTCATATTTTTAATTAATACTTAGTTTAAATCTTTCATACGTGTAACGCCATCTGTTGGCCAATTGTTTAAGCTTAATAAAGCCTGACCTCACGCACGTCGGTGCAGCAGGACCTTTGCACATGCGTATTATCGATTATATAAAAAAGTGTAATCTGCGACGCTCTCCGCGGCCATATTTTTTTTTTCAGTTTTGTTCCAGCTAATTAATTTTATATTTTTTATTGTGCAAAATCCATCGCCGCACCGTCGTCTGCCTGTCACATGAAAACCTCGTCTGATGCTTTTATTGCTGAAAGGCAGTCCATCCGTTACAGCCATAATAACTCCTGGCCTGACTTGTTTGGTACGTCCCCAGAGCATATATTATTAGGTCGTTTATGTCGAGTCTCGGAAAGTTATCAAGGCCGGGGACATTCGCAGTCATTGATATAAAATCAGCTCTTATTTGATTAAGGTTTCTGTGAATAACATAATCGCTTAAATAGTTTTGATGAGGGGTTTCATTTATTCTTGTTATTATTGATTCCACTAAAGAATGATCGGTGAGTGGTTTACCGAAAGCATTTAGTAATGCACCGGCTATTTTTACTTCGTCGAACAAGTGACTCGCAGCTCTATTAAAAAAGGTATACCTAAGTTGTCTAAACTGATTTTTTAACCTTCCGTTAATTGTTTCTACTACCCATCTACATAATGTTACTCTTCTTGAATGATTCGCCTGTTGCGTTGTCAGCTGTGCCACGCCAGCATTTTTTGTCACCGGCATATAAGCGCGATAGTTCATGGCCCTGAGATCGTTAATTGCATCGCGAAACCCCCTATCCAATATAAATACATCGTCACGTTTAAAAAAGTAATGAAACGGGTTTTCTACGTCATGAACATTACAGATTTCTTTCATAATCATCGCGTCTGATTTTGTGGCTTCATAAGGCCCATATATATCAATAATGTGGCCATCTGGACACACAATTAGTAATACTTTTAGTAGGTTCCGATATTTATGGAGACTATACGACTTTCGTTGGAACCCATAGTTAGAACTCTTTTGCATATAAAAATATGTTCCGTCTGCAATCACCACCGCTCTCCTGGCCTCTATCGGGGCTTCTGGGTTTCCAAATAGGTGATTAGGTATAGTTAATATTTTACTCACTAATTCTTCTCTACTTAAGTGATCCAAACCCATATGGAGTGGAACAAAATCGTTCAACAGACATTGCCGCGCCCCTTTCATTATTTTTTCTAATACCTGTCGAGACATAGAAAATAGTTTTGCCAGTCTTTGATTAGAGTCTCCTGTGTGTAATTTAGTTAAGAGAATCCCTAAAGCGTTTAAAGGTTTTTTCGGAAATTTCCACAAACAATTTCAAAAACAATTTCCATAAATTGGGTTTTATTAAATCCAATGTAATAATGAAATAACAAATCATCAATTTCGTTAATTTTTTGAAAATTGATAAATTCTCTTAACACGATTTTTTGCAAAGTCAACATATCTTTTGTTTGAGTGTTGTTGAAAGTGGAAAACGTATGACGCGCTATAACTCTTAGTTGATCCCAGATATCGCTTTCCAAATGCACATCACATATACGCGCGCCTCGTGGGATGTATAAATTGTCCTTAATTAATAAATCCCTTCGAACAGCAACATCAATCCTATGCAGATTCTGTTTAACGCAGTTATTAATAATACAAACAGTAGAATTATTTGGGAGTCGTAAATATCCAGGTATTTCTATTGTCCCTAATTGAGGATCGGCCTGATCATCATGATCAATTACACCAATATCATCTTGAGCTACGTTTACTTGATCATTGTCTTCTTGTATTACTGCAGCATCACTGTCACTACTCTCTTGCTGAGCATTCCTCTGCTGATTCCAGTAAGTCCCACGTTGAAAGCACGGTCGACAAATTCTATCCAGCTCGTCAATCTGTAAAATAAAGGTACTATGCAATTTCGAGAAGCACAGAGTTACAAAAGACGACAGATAACAAATAAAAATATAACATAATACAACATTAAATGTGAAAAAATGTTAAACAATAGAAGGGTCTTTGGGAAATGTTACGAAAGGATTGCGTTGGAAAAGGCGCTGCAAAACTACAGCATTTAAGTCTGTCTTATCGTAAACTGCAGCCTGCGTAAGAACTCAACTTGGTATCAATTCCTGAAATTCCATTTTTTCAAAGCATTCTTTGTATTATGTAGGTACAATATTACTTATGACGTAGTATATGTACTCCGTTTGCCGCAGCCGAGAAATTGTTGTTTTGAAAATGGAATTCATGTTGTCCACGCCCCGTCAGAATGATGGATGGAAAAATAGAACACTGTTAACAAGTTGTATTTGAATTGCGATAATAATATAGCCTTTGATACTCCGGGATAATGAAGCTTTCTGTAAATAAATCATTTTTTAAATCTATTCAGCAATTTTATTTTTGACTTTATCTACAAAACATACAAAAATACTAAAAACCCAATATTTTTCTCATCATTATCATCATCAGTCAATATTAGTCCTCTGCTAGACGTAGGCCTCTTCCAGAGCACGCCACAACGTTCTATCTTTGGCCATCCTCAACCAGCCTCCACCAGCGATTTGCGATTGTGATCATTTTGCAAAAACTTAGGTAATAAAAAAAGTTGTTGCATAAATAAGTAAAATAACGATTACTAACCTCAGTGGAATTGTCGATGTGTTCAATATAGTCCAAAATAAAGGTGTGTTCTTCGACAAATGCAGGTGTCAGAAGAAACGATCTTCTAACGCTTCTGCCGCCAACGCGGTTCGTACTTCTCCGGCAAATAATACAAGGTCTATTCACCATTGTAGGCAGCACAAGTTGCTTTACGTCACAAGTTCACAACAAACTAAGTCCCATAAAAACAGCAAAGTCACGAGTTAAAACAGAAACGGAATCCAATATACAAAAAACAAGTTGTGGGGTAAAATCACTAACGTCAGTAGTAGGTATTTCTACTTTTTTTTTTAATCTTCTTTATCTGCTAATAGCAGAATAGGCAAAGGACTTTCGTCCGTGCAGCCAGGGGTATTTCTACGAAACGCTTATCGGAAAACAAAGCTCAGTAAGGAGTATTACACTTTCACGGTTCTTAAAAAAAATGTAAAACTGTTTTTTTATCAGACACAAGTATTTGTTACTACTTTAAGTACTAATAAATAACCGCTTGAAAGGAAAAATATAACATAATAGCCTAGTTTTAACAAAGGAACACCTAAAATATCACACAAGAATGTATTTTTATTTATGAACATAACTCCTGATAAAAAAAAAATAGCAATTTACTAAACCCTCTATATATTGGTTTAGTTACCGTTGGTAGACCTGGTTCTTTTTGCTATTGGTTTCTCATATAGTACTCTAACCTATGTTGTAGGTTTCACTTTTGGCGAAAAGAAAAAATAAAACATGCCAGCCATGTACGGCTAAGTTGCATAGGCTTTTCGAGAAATGTGCTTTAATTATATTTTTGGACTATAGGCCATATGAAAATATAACACAAAAATTAAATTCTCACTAACAAAATAAGTGTCAAAGTAACTAAAATCACATTATAACTACCAACAATTACAATTCTTACACCGTTTTTTTCTTTGAACTAAATAAAATCAGTCTCATTGTTATTATTTTCATAATATTAACTTTTTAAGGCACAATAGGTAATTATATCTACAAATTGTTATATCTATTTATATTCAATAAGATATTTGTTTGGGTTCATTTATTATCTTGAACCATAATCAATAAAAAAACAAAAAATATAATTCTCACAAACACAAACAAAATGAGTATCAAAGTAAATCACAATAACAAAACATAAGTACTTGTATCAAGAATTGCAACTCTTTTAATATTTTATGCTTAGGGGCCGTCCATAAATTACGTCATCGATTTTTTCAGATTTTAGACCCCCCCCCCCCCTATAATCATCCTATCTTCATTTCTTAATGACCCCAAAAAATTTACGTCATTACTAGTTTGACAAAATAAAACATTGCAGATTTGAGAAAAATAGGGTATTACCTATATGATTAAAACACTTGGTTATAGAATCACCTTTTATTATTTTTACTTTGGCAATAATCATTGATATAATATAACTACTTATTTTTTACTTTTCTTTGGATAACTCCCACGGAGTTTTCACCCATTCTTTTAAATTCTGGATCACGGGTAATATCTCCGTATCCTCCCGATATTCGTTTTGGCTCGATTCATCCACGTCTTCAACCCACTCAACGTCAAGTGCCTGTCCCGTTACGCCGTCATGCAACTGTTGAAGGACTTCTATTCCTCGCCGTCCCAAGATTCGAGCACTACGACGAGGGGCCGCAGGACCTCCAGTTTCCTGTTCCATTAAACACTGAAACAAAAAAAAAGACTATAAGCACTTTATCGCTAAAAATACTTTTTTGTACCTATGTAAAACAATACCTGATCCGGGGAACCGTGTACATAATCTTTCATATTTTTTTTGTGCTCCTTCATGGAGGTTTTTGAAGCAAAGTAAGTACCACATTTCGAACAGCATCTTTCTATTAGCTCGCCTTGTAACGTAGGACAGTAGAAGTCATATGGAAGTTTCTTAAAATGTCCAAGAGGTACATCCACTTTCAGTGCTAACTGAAGGTAAAGAGGACAGAAGCTGGCGTCCTCTTTTAAAGGAGGCGCTGCTTCCAGATTTGATGTAAGCAGCAGGGGTGGCGGCATAAATCCATCAGGGAGGATCTTGCGTAATTTGCTACGTGACATTGTGCAGCAAGCCAGATCTGAGCATTTGGAAATCTGTAACATATATTGAGACTCCTTAACGTGCTTGGTGTACCATTCAGGTCCAGGATGGGTGCCAATCTCCGGATCTGGTTTATCTGGACAGATATACTCTGCCACTACGCTTTCCCCGTCTATGACCATCTCGTTCCAAACGTTAGCAAGCGTTTCCCCAGCACATTTAAAATTATTTTTAAAAGACCACCCCTATGTGTTACCATTATCCCAAGCCGTTGAAAAAAAAAAAGAAACTCATGGAGATCAGCTTCTCCAAGTTTTCGATTTTCTCCGTCGGTTTTAGCAAAAAAACTAATCGTATAGAAAATTTCAAGTTAGTAACATCAAAATGGGACAACAATTTTATCTAGCCGTTTTTCGCTGATCAAATTTATGTATATATTAGGGGTTAAAGTATGAAATTGCCGTTTTATTGCAATAGGTTCTTTGAATTGACATAGAATCTTCATGGTTTGAGGTTTTCGAATGAAACTTTTTTCAAATGGTTTCTATGATGTTCTTTTTTTAAAAAATGTGAAACATTTGAATATCGAATATTGAATATCAACAAGGGAACACAAGTTTCAACACGCGTTTCTTTCTGCAGATCAGTCAAATCATGAGGCACCCATTTTTCGTATTTTTTTATTTTATTGATTTGACGCAAGTGAGTCAGTATTGTGGGTAAGGTAACGTTAAACCATGCCGCTAATTCCTGGGTAGTTTGACTAGGGTCGGCTTCCACTATCTCTCTTAATTCATCGTTATTCACCTGTGTGGGCGGTCTTCCTCGTGGCTCGTTCTTTAAGTCGAAATTTCCATCACGAAAGCGTTTAAACCAAAATCGCACGGTGCGTTCATTAGTAGACCCCTCTCCAAACGCAGCATTGATATTGCGGGCTGTTTCTGCCCCGTTAGTTCCGCGTCGGAACTCGTATTCAAAAATCACTCGAATTTTCGCAGTATCCATCTATCTTGTCTAAATTGAATAACAAAAACAATTGAAAGTCGATATTCAAATGTTTCACATTTTTTAAAAAAAGAACATCATAGAAACCATTTGAAAAAAGTTTCATTCGAAAACCTCAAACCATGAAGATTCTATGTCAATTCAAAGAACCTATTGCAATAAAACGGCCATTTCATACTTTAACCCCTATTACATTCTTCACGTCACACTGTGTACATAAAGTTGTTATATGCGATGTATATCATGTTACTATTTTAATTAATATATCAATAATAATGGCTCCAGGTATTTACATATTTTTTTTTAAATCAAATCAGATCCGGATTATAAATTACTATCTGAGAGCGTGACAACCCTAACGGGAGCGTTCAAGTATTACGTAACGCAATTTTTGAAGATTTTTGACCCCCCCTCCCCCCACTGTAACGCTCCGTAACGTTTTTCTGTACCCCCCACCCCCCTCTCTAAAGGTTACGTAACACTCAAGTCATCATTTTTACCCTGAAGTCGCAAAAAGTTGTTATAGTTTTTATCCTTCGTATAGTTTTAATTGCCTTATAATAAAACAAGAGATTTTTAATTCGCAACACCTGCGTATTTTGTTTATTTTTTTATAAATTTTTGGCTTTACAAAACACAATTGTTTTTCTCCTTCATTCTCCTAAGTATTTTAGCTTTTTTACTAATAAATTCTTCAAATAAAATAACATATTTATTTTAACCTTTGGCAATGCAATTATAAACAGAAACCCAACTGAAATTAAACATTTTACTCGAAATAAAATCGTATTCTTAACAAAATTAAAAAATAATCAACTATTAACCAAGTATCTAAGTAGGTCTATAAAAACAATTCGATTGAAATTACTGCTCCTCTGTCCACGGGTTTGCTAGCCACTCAGATTCTTTCATCACTGGCACCTGGAGTGCAGACGAAGACGGTTCTGGAATTGTTAAGCCACTTGCATCAACTTCGTCTTCGTCGAGCCAGTCAGCATCCTCAGACGATGTTTCATAACGACGCACAATGCAGAGAAGCTCATTTGCCCTTCTGGCAGCAAGGCGCTGTGGCCGTACTCTAGTTTCACAATGGTCTTGGACAGTCTTGCCATGCACGTAACGACAGTGCATTTGAACACTCCTATGAGATGTGAAATAGATCCCACAGGTTGGACATACTTTTTTCTTTAGGTCGGATTGTACAGATGGACAAAAGAAATCGTAAGGCATCTGCTTAAACCCTTCTAGAGGAGGTGACAGATTAACGGACAACCTTACAAGAAGTGGCGAAAACTTGGATTTTCCTTTGTCTAACAAACTGGGTACTACGAGCTTGCTTGGGGTTTGAAGTATTGGGCAAGGTGGCGGCATGAAAGTATCCGTAAACACAGATTTCAATGCACTTCTCGGTGGTGAACAGCAGGATTCATCTGCGCATTTTATAACCTGTAAGAAATATTGCGATTCACGGACGTGAACGCTATACCACGCCAGATTTGGTTCTGCTGGATCCTGCATGCTATCTTCGGGCTGTCTATACTCCGCCGAAACGTCATAATTATCAATTTTCATTTCTCTCCACACTTCTGCAAGTGTTTCCCCAGCGTGCTGAAAATTGCGTTTTTCCAAATCATCATCCGTAGTCATTCCTTTGTCGTCGAGATGAGAACCAAAATGTTCATGAGGCAAAATGACGCCTGCCAGTCGTTTGCTGAGGGGAGCCATGCGACGCTCAACTCGGTTATATGCGCTCCGCCCAGGAGCATTAGTCGCTATAAACAGGGCGTCCAGGTTGTATTTTTTAAAGTGTTCAATCGCAAAGTTCTTGACTTTGCGATAACGCGGGTTTTCGTCCGGCCCACCATCTACAAAGATGATGATTACTGGCTTCACGGTGTTCGATTCTGTCATCATTAAGGATTTGAATGAAGGTATTGATAAAAGTGATTCGAAATCATAAGCGTGGGTGTTCGCTGTGGAGGATGAGTGTTTCCCGCTCCTTATGGATATGTGTGTCGGCCCGCTGTACCCAACAGCTTCTTCCCTACCGAAATTGTTAGGTTCTACGTTGACGCCGGCGTATACAGAAGGAATAAGTTTGTGCCGCTCTGCCACGACCCAGTCATGATCAGGTAAAAGTATTCTGTATTCCATATGCATTAAAAGAGGGCTCTGACTTTTTACTGCCGGTAAACCTATCGGTACACGTGCCTTATCGTCTTGTGAGAGAACGAATACTTGCTGCGGTCCCAGAAGCGAAGCGAGAGATTCCAATGACCTGATTGTAGCAGTGCAAAATTCCCCGTCCTCGTGTTTTTTGTGCATCTCGGTCTGTGGTCTTGCTAACTTTACGGGTACAGTACGTACGTGTCTTCTTCCCTCTTGTGTGTTAGAAACGCGTGGGAGTAAATGAAGATATGTGCCGCTTCGAGAAATTTGGAATCCCATTAACAACAGCCTTTCATGCAGGTCGGACAGAGTGAGACAACTCCTAATCATCTCTGTTCGGCGGCGTTCATCAGCAGCGCTGCCATGAATGGCAATATTAATTATGGTCTCTAGGAGAGCAGGTTGCGAGTCAACTAAAGAGGGCTGTCCAGGGCCAGTTCGAGGTTGTGCTGCAGCAGGATTGTTTCTCTGACGTTCAGTTTTCTCCAGTTTTTCTTTGGCTCGAAATTTTTTTGCACGCTTAGCAGAGTCTCTTTTTTTCTTCAAACATTTCTCTTCTTCTTTCAACTCTTTGCGTAGCTTTTTTATTTCGTCATGAACATCATCTTTGGCTATACCAGTGTCCCTTGCTTCAGTGAGAACATTTATTTTTTGTTGCAGTAGACCAATTTTCTTCATAAGAGTTTCTTGAGCCGGTTTGCTTGGAACATTTTTAGTGATGACCGAATCAACCAAAGTCTTGTCTGGTTCCGTAGACGATGTCTCCACAGTTTCCCCATCAGTATTCTGACTTTGCTCCTCGTGGATATCGCTCATCTTTCGTTTGACGGCAGTGCTTTCATGTCCAGCGACTGCGACAATCGATTCCATGAGAGATGAACACGTGGATGAAGCTACAACATTCGAATCCTATAGGCCAAGAGAAAATTAATTAAGAATAGGTATTATTGACACATGCGATAAAAAAGAACATAATATACAACACATATAAGCAGATGCACCTGTTTTTGTTGAGGAGCACGCGAAGTCGAGGGAGCATTGGGCCATAGTGTTGCTGGCGTGCTTGATGTTTGCATAGGTAGCTAGAAATATAAAATACTTATGACCAGTTCTTTTATGAAAAATCAAGGTTTGGACTAAATATAATACTTATGTCATTATTACATTTTAGTAGTAAACTTACTTGTGTAAAATAACTAAGCATTGTTGCTTTCTTCTTCGTGGCCTTCACCTTCAACTCTCGTATAACATCATTTATATGTTCTATAAACTTTTCTTTGTTTTTTAGTTTTTCTTTAGCCGTTTTCCAAATTTCATTGGCATTTTTTTGACATACTTGCGCTGGCAAGTCAGCATGAGAGCCTTTATAGGCCAAGAACAGCTGATGATACAAATCTCCTTCTTTTGAGGACATTACAGTATGAACACTATGAACTCACTTTAATAACAGCGACTACAGCAATTTGCTTCTGCATAAACACTAACGAATACTGACAACAAAAACAACATTAAATGACGTACAATACAATCTAGGGATTCCCCGTGAAATATAAACGAAAAGGTTTACCAACATGCGAGAACAAATTAAAAATGGCGACCAGACTAATACAATCGAGAGATTCCCCGTAAAACGTAAACGAAAAGGGTTGCCAATTTGGGAGTTTTATTTCCCTATTTTTTTATATAAAAAAAGAAATAATGTTACGTAACGTGTTGTAAGAAGGACCCCCTCCCGCCCGTGTAACGCATCGTAACGTTTTACGAGACCCCCCGCCCCCCCAAATTGCGTTACGTAATACTTGAACGCTCGTTAAACGACGTAAAATCCGGATAACAATTAAAATGGTCGTAATTTCTACTTTCCATGGAATTGGCATTTGAAATATATTTTTTATTTCATATGGGGAAGTCACTTCCTACGTTCCAATTCTGCCACTGAGTCCCGAAATACATCCATGTGAAATCGAAGTCAAATTCACTTTATTGATAAGATGATTTTTTTTTTTCACTTTTTGACATAAAAACCTGTTGTTGTGCAAAAACATGTACTCTTTCGTAAGTAGGTAGGTAAACAAATACGTAGGTACTAAACATGTGATTTTTGTTTGAAAGCTATTCTTTCTACAACGCATAGATAAGTTTTGAAGAGATGTACCTACCTTTATCTTTTTTGTTTGTAATGGCGCATGCTGTACAAGAAGGCATTGGATTGAAGTCTGTCAGCGACGCTTTAGGACTTAAATACCTAGGTACCTGTTAATAGTGGAACTTTATTGTATTCATAACAACTTAAGAGTATTTAATTTGACTAATTTGCTAGTACGGAAAGTTGCTTGGCCATCTAGATAAACTCTTGGAGAGTGCCTTTGCACGGAAATAAAAAACCCTCTTGATTGGACTGCTTTTATTCTTCACGAATAATGATTCCAATCGTTTGTAGATTACAGGATTAAAAGGATATTATAAAATAGACAGACACAAATACAATCACGACATTTTACAAGAGGAAAGAGAAGTGTGGTGAATGACAGCTGTCAAGTTAGATGTCAGCCTCAAGACAGTGTTGCAATAAGTAATAAATATTTCCAACACTTCCCCATATTTATTACATAATATAACATGCTCTGCATAACTCTACAAAAATATCTCTACCTGGCATTCAGTACTAGCAACTCTACATGCTTGAAAACACTTGCATAATTTCATGCTACATACCCATACATTATAATGTTAACCAGCAATATACATCTTAAATTTTATAAGATAGGTGTGACATTAAGTTCAGATATAAAATTCCTGTGCTTTGTGGAGCATAATGGCTTTGTTAACACATCCGCTAACATTTTTTCAGTTGACAGGTACTCTACATTTGCAAAACCTTGTATTAAATCTTTCACATAGTGGTATCTCAAGTCAATATGTTTTGTCTTCTTGTGACAATATTCTTCAGCTTTTAATAATTTGTGAGCGCTCTGATTGTCATTGAACAAAACAATATCAAAGTTTCTATTTAGGATTTCAACCAGAAAGTTTTTGACAAAATACAAATCTTTACATACGTCACTAATTGCAAGATATTCAGCCTCTGTGCTACTTAAAGCTACGCAGCGTTGCTTGCGTGACTCCCAGTTAATCAAGTTCCTACCTAGTTTTATAACAAATCCAGTATAGGATTTTCGGTCGACAATATCATTGGCCCAATCGGCATCTGTGAATGCAGTTAAATTTAAATTACAGCTCCTATAAAAACATAATCGATAATTTAATGTCCCTGCTAGATATCTTAAAACATGCTTAATGGCCAACCAGTGTGAATTGTCAAAACCATTACTAAATTGACTCAACTGACTGCAAGCAAACGAAACATCAGGGCGTGTACATACAGACAGATACATCAGCGATCCAAGCAATTCTCTATATGGGTATACATTGTCATCAAGACTTTCTTTCGGCTTACATAACTTTTGGTTCACTACCATGGGCGTAGAGACAGGTTTACAGTTCTGCATTCCATATTTCTTTAACAGTCTTTTAATATAGTCAGACTGGTCTAGAGATAATACACCTTTAGACTTGTCTCTCTTTACATTCATTCCCAAACATGTTTTTAGAGTACCAAGATCTTTTACATTAAATTCGCCTTCTAACAACTTAAATAAATGTTTTTTCACTGTAGAGTTATTACTAAAAATATAAAAGTCATCGACATATAGGGCAACAATACATAAATCCTTATTGCTATTATCTTCACCCTTTTTAGTATAAATGCAAGGCTCACATTTACTTTGTACAAAACCATTATTAGATAGTAATTGGTGCACTTTCATGTTCCACATCCTACTCGCTTGTTTAAGACCATAGATACTCTTGAGTAAGAGACATACTTTATTTTTATCTTTAGCAAACCCATCAGGTTGCTCCATGAAAATTTATTCATTTAGGTCACTATTTAAAAAAGCTGTTTCTACATCGAAATGATCAATGTCCATATTCATTTCATTAGCTAGAGAAAATAATATGCGCATAGTGCTGTGGCGAACCACAGGGGAGAAAGTGTCATTGTAGTCCACCCCTCTCCGCTGTGAGAAACCACGAGCAACCAATCTAGCTCTATACTTATCCTTACCCAAAGAATCATGTTTGGTTTTAAAAACCCATTTACATTTTACAACGTTCTTGTCGCTAGGACGATCTACAAGTTTCCATACACCATTTTTAATGAGCGCATTATATTCCTTCTCCGTGGCCAGCAACCATTCTTTACCGTTGCTTGATGAAATAGCGTCATGGTAAGTCATAGGCTCTGACTCGCTTTGAACTAACAAAGATAAATCATAGTTGTCATACCTGACCGGTTGCTTGCCTCGGGTACTCCTCACAGGTCTCCCACTAACAGTCACCGACTGCCCAGGACTAGTCGCGGAGCCTTGCATGCTCCCAGCGACGGTCACAGAAGGCCCAGATGGCCCAGGACTAGTCGCGGAGCCTTGCATGCTCCTAGCGACGGTCATTGAAGGCCCAGGACTAGTTATGGTTTCTTCCCCTCCAGGGGACAGGCATTCTGCCTCATCTCCTGTGCAGTACTCGGATTCTGGAGCTGAAATCACAGTTATATCTAGATTATTATCACTAATATCACATGAATTACTTTCAGCATTATCACAGTTATCAAGATCACTCACATTAAATTCATTATTACTATTATTCATTTTCAATAAATTATTGGAATTATTTGCAGTGGAAACTATGTCAAAATAAATAAAATTCTCTTCCTCTCGATTAGGGGGGCATTTGTCATCTTTGTTAAATTTATTTTCTAAAAATACTACGTTCCTGGAAAATATAATATGTTTAGGGTTCTTTGGATCAATCAATCTGTAGCCTTTTGTGGTGTCACTATAACCTACAAATATGTATTGGGCGGATTTAGCATCCAGCTTCCTCCGCTTCTGTTCAGGTACTAAAGCATAGGCAACACATCCAAATACTCGCAGGTGACCAAGTTCTACACTTGAACCGGTCCATACCTCCTCAGGTACCTGGCCTGCCAAAGCGCGGGTAGGACTTCTATTTTTCAAATACAATGCAGTCATCACTGCTTCCCCCCAAAAGCGCGAGCATAAGCCAGATTCCTGCAGCATACAACGTGCCTTTTCCATTACAGTGCGGTTTAGGCGTTCTGCAACTCCATTCTGTTGAGGACTGTAGGGAACTGTAACTTGGTGCAAAATTCCCTCTTTCTTCAAGTAATTCTCAAACTTGTGGCTGCAATATTCACCACCGCCATCTGATCTTAAGCATTTGATGGAATAACCAGTTTGCTTTTCTACTAAATCAAGAAAACAAGACATTACCTCACTTTTATGTTTAAGTAGATAGCCCCAACTCTTTCGGCTGTAGTCATCGGTGAACATCAGGAGGTATCTCGATCCTCCCCAACTGCACGTCGACATGGGTCCGGTCACATCTGAATGTATGAGCTCTAGCGGCTGAGATGCACGCGTCGCCTCACCGATAGGATAGGCCTTTGCTGCCAGCTTCCCCTCAAGGCACGCAATGCACTCATCTAATTTACATGACTGAAACATAAGGCAGTTATTTTTACGCAGAGCACACATACCATCATAGCCGAGATGCCCAAGTCGATTGTGCCAAGTTTCCGCTGGCACGCTTGCCATGAGCGCACTCTTATCCCCCTGGCCTTGATCCGTCAGGGTCGCGGAAGAATGCCTCTGCTCCTGCGAACATAACTTGTAAACACCATTCGACTTCATAGCTTTACCTACTAGTTTTCCATCAACCTGACATTTTTCATAAAAGTGACACCAATTTCTATCAAATATTACAGTGTAACCTACATCTGCAAGTTTGCTAACAGATACAAGATTCGTAGATAACTCCGGCACATACAAAGCATCATTTTCAATTACATGGTTATCAGACAATTTTTTGTTTTCACTTTCCCATACCACCACTATCAATAGTGTCATTATTTGCTACACACACTTTGTTTTTTGTCGGCTTGAAGTCCACAAGTATGTTTTTGTTATTAGTCATATGACTTGTGCAACCAGAGTCCACTAACCAATCATATTGACTAGCACCAAGCGCCTTCTCAGCAACCAGGAAAGTCTGTTCACTATTATTATTTCTTGACTTGTCACAACGAAGCTTGAAACATTTCGCTCTTATGTGGCCTGGCCGTCGACAATAATTACAGATGATTTTCTTCCCCTTTGCCACAAAGGCAGCATTATTTGTGCTCAGTTTGGAGTTAGTTTTCCTTAGTTCCTCTTGCAGCAGACGGGTGCGAACAAATTCACTTGATAGACTCGACGAAATACATGCGGTTTCAAGATTGGACACAAGTACATCATAGCCATTGGGCAAACCACTCAACATGATTTCCGCGACTTCAGCGTCTTCTATATTACGGCCAATGTCTGACAGCTGTTGAACTAAAGTCATGATAGCATTTATGTACTCACTCATGCAGCTGTATTGGCCAAAGTCCACGCGATGAAGTTGCCGCAATAATAGTACTCTTCTGTATAATCCTTTGTCTTCGAAGATGAGCGCCAGCTTGTCCCAAGCATCTTTGGCAGACTTTGTTTCGCGTATGTATTGATGCAGTGCCGGTTGAACGAATAAACAAATGCGCGCCAGTGCACGCTGGTCCCGCGCAGATCCAGGTTCTGTGGCCGATTGGACACAATCCCAAACACCATCCAAAATAAGTGCGTTCTTGACTATGAATTTCCAGGACGAATAGTTTTGTATGCCCTCCAATTTCTCCACATGGAAACCGCCAGCGCCGCTGCCCAAGAATGACACATGGGTCGGCTGTCCGGCTGTCGTTCCTGTCGTGCCCATTATAGGTGTGCCGTCATTAATATTACTCATGTTATTACCTTCATTCGACATATTTCAGCTCTCAAGGTTCGCTGCTGGTTGGGCACAACACAATATCCTCGTTGCAGGCAGTCTGGGCCCATAACCTCTTGGAGAGTGCGTTTGCACGGAAAAAAAAACCCTCTTGATTGGACTGCTTTTATTCTTCACGAATAATGATTCCAATCGTTTGTAGATTACAGGATTAAAAGGATATTATAAAATAGACAGACACAAATACAATCACGACATTTTACAAGAGGAAAGAGAAGTGTGGTGAATGACAGCTGTCAAGTTAGATGTCAGCCTCAAGACAGTGTTGCAATAAGGAATAAATATTTCCAACATAAACATGAAGGTATGAAACCTTCATGTGATTACGTCACTGTAAAAAAAAGAAAGGGAGGCGCCACCTTGGCTTATCGTTTTTCTGGCGCGAAGGACGTAATTGTAATTTTGTAAAGAAAATTACTCGAGTACCTAATAATCTTGTTATCTTCTGCAGATTATTCATTGTAATAATGCTAACTAATTGACGATGTGACAAGTATAAATATAAATGTGAGTATGTCTTTAAGTATTTTATTTCAAATAGGGACCTCTGCCACTATTTCCATAGTCAACCATAGGAAAATACAGGTGTGTCCCTTTACATTTCAGAAGTGGGATGAATTCAGGGCCAATCTGTTTGCAAATTTTAGCAATAAAATTCACATTTAGATGTGGTAGACAAGAATAAAAAAATATACCAACTTTACTAATGTACTAAATTGTCATCTGTGCCGTAGACAAGATCAAATTTTCAGTTTCATTTTACTTGCTGGTTTTTTTTTCACTGATTATTTAGTTAACGTAATATGTAACACAGTTTGGTTTTTATTTTGTTTATTTTATTGTTGAAACAAACAGTTGGGAACGTGTTATGGTCGTTTATGAAACGATTTGATCAATACTTATTTTTACTCAGTTTAATTAAAACTTAGAAGCTGAATTTCGCTCGACCTTTTAGGCAATGAGCAGTCCTCTGTGCGAATTATGTTTGGTTTGTTTGTAGAGACGGGGAAAGCAGACTGCAGATCGTGAGCAGTCAGATCAGCCACACACCATCGGGCGGCGGGCCATGTGGCGAGCGCGGTCAGGCCTTGCATTGCGGCGGTTGCGGACTGGCGCAGTGAGCCGGCGACGTGCGCCGGTTGAGAACTGGTGCAGCAGGCCCCTACAGCACCCCGGCGATGGAATGCAGTGGCAGCCAGCTAACGGAGCGGCGCCTTGTAGCGGGCTGGCGCAGTAGCGTCTTACAGCGCGTCGCCGGCGGGCTGACACAGGCGACTTGCAGCGTGCAGGCTGCGGACTGGTACTCCGCGCCGGCGATGGCATGCAGCGGCGAGCTAACGGAGCGACGCCTTGCAGCGGGCTGGCGCAGTAGCGTCTTACAGCGCGTCGCCGGCGGGCTGACACAGGCGACTTGCAGCGTGCAGGCTGCGGACTGGTACTTCGCGCCGGCGATGGTATGCAGCAGCGGCGAGCTAACGGAGCGACGCCTTGCAGCGGGCTGGCGCAGTATCGTCTTACAGCGCGTCGCCGCACTAACGAGCATTTAGCCTCAAAAACCGGACATAAGTCTAAAGTACAGAATAGGCTGTACGATACCCAAGTTGCATTTTTTATGCACCTAAGTACTTACACTATCATAAAGCGGTTCTTAATTGAACCCCTGACTCACCGTTTCAACGAGCAGGTAGTCGGAATCCAGTCGTTGTTCATGCCGCACGTCTTTGTTTTCGATAGTATTTTGCTCAAACTTCTAGTTGGTGTTTTATGTTGTTTGGAGTGAATTGTGAAACTTATTTACCATGGACACTGGACAAGATGGTATGTAATTAATTCTAATATATACTTGGCCTGGTTTTATTAAACAATTTGTGTTTTATGGGGACAACAATCGAACACAAGAAAATTATAAAAGTTTACTGTTTTTTTTTATAAATTTGAATATTTGTTATAGTACCGGATGTGATCGAGCTACAAAATTATTTTTACAGATAACTATAAGGTTCCCACATGTCGTAATAATAAAAATATTTTCCACATCTTTCCACTATTCATATAAAAAACAAATTTGAAGTTGACAGAGGTAAATTTCTAATATTGTTTGGGTATACATTTTCTATTGTTTTTTTTTGCAGATCCGTCATCCAACCTTATTGAGATGTCTCGAAGATCATTATATGTTATTTTTAAAGAGAGCACAGAAAGAAAATTTGATGACAAAATTTCATATATGGAACAAAAAATTCGAGAATTGATGAAATGTCCCCAAAAAGAACACCAATCGTTAAGTCGTGATTTAACGCACTTCAAATCTGATTTGAAGAAGAGATGGAAGTCGTCTAATTGCATCGAACAAAGATTCTTGAAAAACAACGAAGGTTGGCTTAATGCTTCTATATTATTACATAACTGGACACTGAGTACTAAGCCGGGACGGCCAAGAAAGGGCTTCCAAGAATTAAGCGATCGAAGTAAAAGACGGAAAACAAAGGATCTTCGGAATCAGGTACCTGTCGAAGAGCTTACCTATGCAGCTAGCGTTAGTCAGCGAAAGTCGGGCAACGCTGCGGCCTGTAAAATCATAAAAGATGCTACTTTAACACCTACAAGAGCCAAAAAGTACAGAAAAGCTATTTTTAGAGACCAACATGCTAAAGTAAAGAAATACACACCTGAGGAAGGTTTATTCCTCTTTATTGAAGGTAACTTCACAAGGAAACAATGGGAATTAGTGCATGAATCGAACAAAGCTGTATACCCTTGTTATACTCTTATTAGAGAAGCAAAAAAACTCTGTTATCCAAAGCAAGAATCAATGCGAGTCACAGAGACCTGTGCAGAAGTTTTTCTTCAAGACTTAGTCGATCACACTGCTACTTTGTCTTTACCTCGAGGAAGTCTTAGAAAAATGTACTGAAACAGAATTGAAGAATCTCGAGCTCATTACCAAATGGGGTTGTGATGGTTCACATCAGAATCAATTCCAACAAAAATTTTCGGATTCCTCCAATGACGATTCCAATATTTTTCAAAGTTCCCTGGTGCCATTGAGGTTGCAGTCACAAGTGGGTAATGAAGTAAAAGTTTTGTGGCAAAACCCCACACCATCCTCCACACGTTTCTGTCGACCGATTCGCCTGCGTTTTTTACACGAAACTGTGGACATTACAAAGGAAGAAATACAGTATATTGAAAATCAAGAAAGACAATTGAAGAAGAGCAAATTATCAAATGCAAACGGGCCCATTTATGTACAACACACGTTGCTTCCAACAATGGTTGATGCCAAGGTGTGCAATGCGGCAACAAATACAACATCCACCATGCGTTGTTACATTTGTGGAAAAACATCCAAAAGCTTAAATAATTTAACTGAAAAATATGTTGAGGATCCCCAGACATTAAGATTTGGGTTATCAATTCTTCATGCTAGGATTCGTTTATTCGAAACAATCCTACACCTGGCATACAAACTTCCTCTGAAAAAATGGCAAGCCCGGTCTAATGAGGATAAAAACACTGTTAAAGAGACAAAGCAAAAAATTCAAGAAGAATACAGAACAAGGACTGGCCTAATAATAGACATGCCAAAGGCCGGATTCGGAAATTCTAATTCGGGTAATACGTCAAGAAGGTTTTTTAGTGACCCAGATCTAGCAGCTGAAATTACAGGCATAGATAAGAATTTTATTCAGAAAATTAAAGTTATATTAGAAGCAATGTCGTCTGGCCACAAAATAAATGCAGATAAATTTAAATTTTTTTGTGAAGGTACTGCAAATATGTATGTAGAGCTGTATAGATGGCATCCAATGACACCTACGCTTCACAAAATACTCATACACGACTCGACTGTCATTAAGCATGCCATTTTACCAATAGGGGAACTATCTGAGGAGGCTGCGGAGGCCCGTGATAAACATTACAGATAGTATCGAAATGATTTCGCAAGAAAATTTTCAAGGGTTCAATGTAATCAAGACGTTTTGAATATACTTCTACTGACTTCCGATCCATTTTTTAGTTGTAAACGAAAACGACAAAGAAGTAAAAGCCAGCCCTTTTCTCCTGAAACATTAGATCTTCTAGAGCCAGATGGGCCAGAAATTAGAGAACAATTATTAAATGTTGCTATAGAAGAGGACCATTCTGATGAATCTGATTAAATATTATAAAAAAACTATTTTTATTTGACCTAAATCAAAAGAATTCATGTCAATTTTATCTAACTTTTCTTTCACCCTTAACTTTTTTTCTTACTTTTTTTTGTATTAGACTTATGTAAATGTGTTGAAATAATTATTTAGTACCTCCTTACTGAAGATAAATGGTCTATCTAATGTACCGGTTTGTCTATGCTTTTTAAGAAGACTTTTGATTTGATTGTCACTGTGTCGGTATGTTTCTGTAACGTTGTTGAAAATAAACCTACATTTAATATCTTAGACTGCATATTATTTACATGGTAGCAGAGCGTGGTTTCGGAAAAATATTTACGTAATGATTGAATGTTGAAGGAAAAAATATTTCAAGAAAGTAAGGTAAAGAAATTTTTCAAAAATGTCGAACAGAAAAGAAGATTGTTCTTTACAAATTTTCGATGGCACGAATTACGACAAATGGAAATACAGATTGAAATTGTTTTTGGGAATGAAGGGATGTTATGAAGTGATCTCAAATGAAACTAAACCAGCCAATATCACAGAAAGTGATTGGTTAAAGAAGGAGTTGAAGGCGAAAAATTATATCGTTAATAGCGTGAGTGACAGTCAGCTAGAAATAATTATGTCGGAAACGGATGCGGCAAAAATGATTGGAAAATTAGATACGATTTATCAAGCAAAGTCTAGTGCGAATAAGCTATTGTGCAAGAGAAAATTGTTAAAGTTGAAAATGTCAGAGGTTGACAACCCGACAGATTTTTTGAATACTTTTGAAAAAACTGTCAATGAATTGAAGAGTGCGGGAGAAGAGATGACTAATGATGATAAGTTGAACCATTTATTATTATGTCTGCCGGAGTGTTACGCACATATAGTTGACATAATTGATGCATTGCCAGAAAAGGACAAATCTGTTGAATATGTAAAGTCAAAGCTACTCTTAGACTACAAGAAGAAGGAAGAAAATAATCCTAAACCGATGGAATCATTTAACATTCAGAAGAGAACGACGCAAAGCCAGATAGGAAACTGTTATGGATGTAAGGAATCATTTAACATTCAGAAGAGAACGACGCAAAGCCAGATAGGAAACTGTTATGGATGTAATCAGCCCGGCCATTATCTAAGAGATTGTCCAAGAAAGGAAAGAGAAAACCAGAATTTTACGAATTGGCGCGGAAACTACAATTTTAGAGGAATGAGTACTGTAGCGCTCTACTTATTGAAATTCAAATTAAGTGAAAATATCTTTTTATTAGTCTTTTTATCGATTCCCTAGCCTAGCTGGGGATCGACTGACATCTAAAACAAAACGTAACGATTCCCTTCAAAATATTCAAAATAAGACGAGAAGGCTCTGCCAGCCAGCTTCTATAAAGAAGAATCGTTACATTTCCCCCCCGGTTATCATAAAATTTTAATTACAATTAAAATTTACCCTAGCTAACACACTTCGGTAACCTAACGTCAGTCATCTGTCCTACAGTGTCGGGGAAATTGTACAATCCCGGCGAACGCATGACGCTCCGTTACTAATTCGGTCAGTGTGCCAGAACAATTCAAAGACCAATCAAGACAATCTATTAGTCAACATTGATCAAACCTCCAAGCTATTTACAATTAAAACACAAAAGAAAATTGGTCTATGACTGAACGGACAGACCCCCTCTCGGCAAAACCCAACAAAAAACCGAGAAGACACCATCGAACGCCGCTTCAAGTTTATAGTTCACAATTATAAGTCCTACCTACCCCATGAACTTAAATAAACTAGCTAGACATTCTATAATCTTAAAAACTTAAATAAACTATCGCACTTCACTTTAACCGAACGACACTCTACCTGCCTACTCCTGTTAAAGTTGTGAGGATTCTACCTTTGAAATAGTGAAATGGCAAAGCTTCTGTGGTCCGGACTTCCTTTTCAAGAACCCGCATCAAATAAGCAAGACCAATATCTCTAATCAAATGCACAATGCAACACTCTCTTCTATATTCTGGACTACCAGCAGTCGACAAATAATCGCATATCAAAACCTGTCTACTTCCTGTTGAACAATGATCCAAGCCCATGTTGAACTCGCCAAAAGCCAACAAAGCTTCCTCACCAAGCTATGTGTGAAGGGAGAGTCAACTTATAGACTTGTACCCTGGAATCAACAACCCTAACAGCTACCTATTCTTTAGCTTCTCGTTATTTTTTTTTTTTACGGTCTTGCAACCATTGGGTTCTGGAACGTTTATACAAATGGCCCGGCCTCGCTGCCTCTCTCTGCAGCTGCTTTGCCATCTCTATAGCTCCTCACAGCTTTAAGCTCGTTCTCTCGTACAACATGAAAAACAAACACAGCATTAGATCATAATATTTACATTTTTACAGTCAAAGCTATACTAATATCCTACTAAAGAATTTTTTCATATGGGTTACATTTACTACTCTCTCTCTCTCCGTGGCTATTAATCACTGCAATCATAAAATTTACCGGGAAGTGCTTCTAATAATCCTATATGGATCTTTGTACATCCTACATTACTTCTTCTCCTTCTTCTTCTTCTTGTCCGTCTCCTAGGACAAAACATCATTATCAGTAGCCTTTTTTTTCTCTTTCTTGCCCTGATAATTTTTCCCGTGACTCTGCGCGTTATCACTTTAAATGGCTTTCCTTTATTTTGAGCCTCATCACGTAAGAACTGAATACCAGCCTTCAATTCACCATCATTTTGAAACAGTGGCTCTCCACCACATATGGACAAATGAGGCGAACACTTACATGTTGCTTGCGCCGTTGTTTTAGGTCTCTCACCTATGACCTGGACCTGGTTTTCCACGATTTTCCTATGAGTTTCCGAGTCTGGATAAGGAAACTCGTGGATCGGAATGTCATCAAAAAACTTTATCTTCCCTTCTTCTACATTACCTTTACCTAAGTCCTTCTTTTGGAACGAAACTTGTTCACGCTCCTTCTCCAACAGTCCTGTCAAACTTCGTTTTTGAAAATTATCCGACTCTTTTCCCAAACCAAACTGACATTTTTCTTGCTCAAACTCTACGGGGTAAAACTTATCCTCCTTATGTTCCACAAAGGCCGTAGAAGTAGAACATTCCTCCTTCTTCACTTGACTATGACATAGTGACTTTTCACTTGTCAATGTCACAGATTCTTCAAATTTGACATGAAAAATTTTCATTAATGTCACTTTATTATTTAAAAAGTCAATCGTTGCCCCATTGTCTTTTAAGAAATCTTGTCCTAAAATCACATGGCATTCTAACCCCTCTACAACATGATAAATTCCTGTGAAGACTCTTCCTCCTATTATCAAATTCATCACTACTTTTCCTATCACCTTTAGCAGTGTTCCGCAGGCTGTCTTCACTCTGATTTCGGGTGCGGGTTCGATTCCTTTGCCCTCTGCGTCGGCAACACATTTTGATATACATGAAATCGAAGCTCCCGTGTCCACTAAGGCTAACCAATCTTGTCCACTGGGACTTTCACACAAAATAAACGGACTTAACACACCGGATTCATCCGTTGTCGCCTGCGCTGTCTGATTCGATGCGGGCGCTGCATGAGTCAAAGCCGATACTGCGTGGCTCTGAATAGTGGTTTCCTTCTCGGGCTGGACATCGACTTCCTTCGGACTTGGCTGCTGACCCTGAAACTGGTCACCAAGTTTGTAGCCGTGCTCCACCGGAGATTCATACAAATCAACATCCTTCTGCGTAGGCGGAGAATGAAATATATAACCGAACTCGGCCTTTAGTTTATCGATTATCTCATCATAGGTCAACCCATCTTCAGAAATTTCCCTGTAAAAATATAGCGCTGCTCCCGACAGGTATACGGAAACAATAATCTGCTTCTCCTTATCCGTCCATTCATGGAGGGCTGCGATGGCCTCAAACTGCCGGACAAACTCGAAAACATCAGTTGTCAAGCCATCGAACGTGGTGGCCATTACACATACACAGCATCTAATAAAATCTTCTTATCGTATCTTCACTATACAAAATAAACACTAGACCACTTAGCTTTTTTCCTTTCTTAAGGCTTGGTAGGCCGGGGTGGCGTGATCAACGCAAACTTTCGCCTTTTGCTCGTACAAAATTACGCCTTAGTGCTCCATGCACTGGGTGAGCGCTATACTGTCAGTGCTCCATGCAATTCAATTTTCTTTTTGGTAGCTCCTCTTTGGGCGACTCGCCTGGCTGCAAGAAAACTCAGGTATCTTCTTCCCTATTCGTACGCGAGGCACCAACTCGTGCACACTTCGGGCGCGAACTAAATTTTTCACTGGGGACGTTAGGCGCCTCCACCAATATGTAACACGCTACTTATTGAAAACGCGTATTACGAGCAATATTATAATTTTTATTCTCTTTTTTATCGATTCCCTAGCCTAGCTGGGGATCGACTGACATCTAAAACAAAACGTAACGATTCCCTTCAAAATATTCAAAATAAGACGAGAAGGCTCTGCCAGCCAGCTTCTATAAAGAAGAATCGTTACAGTACCATGCGAGGAAATCAAAATTGGAGAGGACAGAATTCTAGAGGAATGAGAGGAAATTTTCGAGGAAGAAATTTTGTTCGAGGAAGAGGTACAGCACAAGGTATGGCGCGAGAATGTTATTTTAACCCAAGCGAAGACGGTACGAGAGTACCAAGAGACCAGAGGCGAGGAGAATTATACAATGTCGAGGTAATGACTTCAGCGACGGATCCGGTGAGTGAAAAATGTACTAGTAAAGACAATTTAACATGGTTGTTAGATAGTGGATGTTCTGACCACATTATAAATAATGATGAATATTTTGTAGATGTTAAAAATTTGGAAAGTCCGGTTGATATTAAAGTAGGAGATGGTTTTCCTCTGAAAGCAAATAAAATAGGAAATGTATTAACGTACTTTTATGTAACTGGTGAATGGGTCAAAACTACTATTACGAATGTTTATTATGTACCAAATATGAAACAGAATTTATTGAGTGTATCGTCTATCACAAAGCATAATAAGTATATAATATTCGACAAATATGGAGCTAAAATTTACGATGGGTCTAGCAATAATTTATTAGCTGTTGCTGAGAGGAAATACAAATTGTTTTTATTGAATGGGAAAGTAGAAACGAATTTTGTAAAATCATACACAACATGCAATATGACTGAAAAAGAAAAGTGGCATAGAATTCTTGGACACACAAATTTTATAAATTTAAATAAGATATGTCAACAAAAGTTACTGAATGGTTTACCTGATAAACTTGAAAATGATCATATACAGTGCGAGATTTGTTTAAAAAATAAAATGTTTAACATACCTTTCGAAAATAATCGACACCGAGCACGTGATATTTTAGAAATAGTACATACTGATGTGAATGGTCCATTAAATCCTACAGGTATTGAAGGTGAACGTTACTTCGTATCTTTCATCGATGATTATAGTAGAATAGCCAAAGTGTATTGCATTAAATATAAAAGTGAAGTGTTTGAGTGTTTTGTAGCTTACATGAATTTCGTTGAGAATACGACGGGGAAAAGAATTAAGGAATTACGATGCGATAATGGAAGAGAATACATAAATAAAGATTTTTTCAAATTGGCCAAGGAGAAAGGGATGTACATAAATCCATGTCCAGCATATACACATGAATTGAATGGCATCGCAGAGAGATTTAATAGAACGATTATGGACAGAACGAGGTGTTTAATATCTGAAGCAAAAATAGATAAAGAGTACTGGCCAATATTAGTGGAGACAGCAGTTTATATTGGAAACAGATTGTTGACGAATACAGAAGTTAAAAGGACACCATACGAGATATTTTTTGGAAGAAAACCAGATGTGACTAAAATGAGAATAATAGGAACCAAAGTATATGTGAGAATCCCTGAAGAGAGAAGGACTTCAAAATTGAATTCAAAAGCAGTTAAAAGTATTTTAATAGGTTACACAGAAACGGGATACAAAGTGTTAGTGGAGAATAAAGTGACTGTAAGCAGACATGTAACATTTGTAGATGAGACAGCAAGATTGATTGAAGATAATAGTGATAAAGAAGATGAAAAGGAAAATGATCAAGTATTTAATGATACTGTTGAAGATATACAAGATCGAAATGAAACTGAAGAACCAAGAGAAGTAATTGAATATGAAAGACCGGTGAGAACAAGAAAAGTACCAGAAAAATTTAAAGACTATGTTATTTACGTTAATATGTGTAATGCGAATGTACCAGAAAATTATGAAGAGGCGATGAATAGCTCTGAATCTATGAAATGGAAAAATGCTATGCAATCAGAGATAAATAGTTTAGAAACGAATGAAACCTGGGAAATCGTAAATGAGCCAATGAACAAGAAAATTATAGAAGTGAAGTGGATTTACACAATTAAGTCAAGTGGAAAATATAAAGCAAGAGTTGTCGCCAGAGGCTTTCAACAGATGTATGAAGAAAATGAAGAAATATATTCGCCAGTTGCCAGAATGACTACCTTAAAAGTTTTATTATCAACTGCTTGTGTACGAGGATGGGATATTGAACAGATGGACGTAGAAACTGCGTTCCTGAATGGAACCATAAAGTCAGAAGTTTTTATATATCCACCAGATGGTTATGATATACAACCAGGCAAAGTTTGCTTATTGAAAAAGGCACTGTACGGACTACGAGAAAGTCCACGATATTGGTATGATTGTATTCACAATTTTTTCTGTAGTATAAATTTGAAAAGATCTGCATACGAATATTGTTTATATACAGGGTGTGTAAATTTAAAGAAGATTTACATTATTTTATATGTTGACGATTTGTTGATTACAGGCGAAGATAAGTATTGAAAAAGTGAAACAAATGTTAAGTGCTCGGTTCCGTATGAAAGATCTAGGAAGCGTAAAACTGTATTTAGGTATCAACATTGATTATAATCCGAAAGAAAAGAAGATGTATTTAAGTCAAGAACACGACATTGAAAGTTTGGCTGAGAAATACAAAATTAAAGATTCTAAGGGATATGATACGCCTATGGAAATAAATCTGCAATTGGAGCTTGCAAATAAAACTAATGAGAAACTAAAATATAGAAATGTAATAGGAGCTTTGTTGTTTATAGCAAATGGAACACGACCAGATGTAGCGTATTCAGTAAACTGTATGAGCAGATTTCAAAAGAATCATGATGAAACACATTACAAATATGCTTTACGAGTGCTGAAATATTTATATCATACAAGAAACCTGAAGTTGAGCTATGGAACAACATATAATGAAACGATGAATGCATACGTAGATGCTGATTGGGCAGCGGACACGCAAGATAGAAAATCTACAAGCGGAATTGTGATTAAAGTATTTGGAAATGTTGTGATGTGGAGATCACAAAAGCAGAAAATAGTTTCTAGAGCGTCTACACATGCAGAGTACTATGGATTAGCCGATTGTGTTGAAGAGGTGTTACCTATAAGAGGAGTTTTAAGTGATCTAGGTGTTGAAATTGAGAATAGTGTTAACATTTATGAAGACAATACAGGTGCTATTGGTTTGGCTAAAAATGGAAAGTTCTCTAAGAATTCTAAGCACATCGATATAAGTTATCATTTTGTTTATAATTATGAGAAAAAGGGTTTAATTAGTGTCAATAAAATTTCAACCGAAGATCAGATTGTGGATATATTAACAAAAGCTCTGGGTAAGGTTAAGTTTCAAAAATTTAGAGGTTTGTTAGGTATTAGAGATTGTTAGTGTTTTCTTTTGAATAGGACCTATTAATATGGACATAGGGTCTATAGATTATTAATTTTATGCCGAGTATTTTAAACAATGTGTGTAATAGGTTTTATAGGTAGTTAGTTATTATTGTAAGGGATTCTAAATCAAGGAGGTGTGTTGAAATAATGATTTAGTACCTCCTTACTGAAGATAAATGGTCTATCTAATGTACCGGTTTGTCTATGCTTTTTAAGAAGACTTTTGATTTGATTGTCACTGTGTCGGTATGTTTCTGTAACGTTGTTGAAAATAAACCTACATTTAATATCTTAGACTGCATATCGAGGGGTGAAAGGCTAATTGCTTTAAGCGACATTTTGTGAACTTTAGAGGAGAACGTTTTAAACTTTTGAAAAAAGAAAAAAAAATCGTAGTAAATCAGGTTTTTGTTTAATTTAGATTCTAAGTATACAGTTCTTTTGGAAATTAAATTTTTCATCAGATATTGTAGTTTTCAATCAAATAGATCAACGGGTTACAGAAATAAATGTCGCTTGAGTCCAAAATGCTCGTATGCTTTTTTTTTTAGGGTAAGGCAAAAAGACTTAAGCGACGGTTGCCCTTGTTTTTGGAGTAAGACCAAATGCTTTAAGATACAACAACTATCATGATTAGTGGAGGACTAAATAAGTCAAGGAGCTCGTAGTCGTGGTTTTCGAGTAGAGCTAATTGATTGAACTACCTAGCTATAGGTGAAATAGATTACATCTAATTAGTTGAAATACCAGTTCCTTTCTTATTTAGAAACAGGAAAAATGACTTAAGCAATGATCACTATTCTAATCTCGTTGACTTAAATCATCATAATTTTGAACTTTGGTTGAATTTGGCGGTTGAATCCATAACTAAAATGTAACCGCATCAAAATTGGAGCAGCATTCATTATGAGATTTATGAGTTTTCGTTGATGTTTGGCGAGAATAAAACAAAAAGTTAAAGGAACAAAGTGTTTATTTATTAAATCATCAAAATTAGATAAACATTGAAGTTAAAGAAATTTCTTAACCATTTCTAATTGGAGTTATCACTCACTACTATTATTTTTAATAATTATAACCTACTAATACTGTAACAATCAGTCAGTTATGTTCTTAATAAGAAATCACAGAAAACTATCAGGTCGATAAATGCTTTGCACAAATATCGTTTAACAATAAATTATGCTTAATGTTCATAAAGTCAGCCTCAAAAATTTAACATCTTAATTGAGGATACTTAATTAAACCGAAATACATGAGTTACACAGGTTTAAAAGCTTACTTACCAATAATCTTCTTGCGCGTGACTCAAAAACAACGCGCGCGTCCGGCCTCCGTCACGGTTCGGCGATGACTGAAGCGCCCCCCGCGCGTGCGCCCCTTTATTCCCGAGAAGTTCTAAGCGCAACGCAAAGATTATACCTACGTCTTAAAGGACATCGTTCAACTAGTGTCATAGAAAAATGAATTTGCTGAACAGACGTTCGTTACTAATTGTAAAACAGGATAATTGATTCAAGTACAAACACTATTAATAATTTTTGAATTAAGCGACTGTTTATTGTAAAAAATTTAGGCCATAATTATCTCAAACGACCTGCTCTCTTGAATTTTCGAAGAGGGTAAATACTTTAAATGACTGCTCTTAACATAAAATAGAGCAAATTTAAGTGATTCAAAGGCCATACTTTATTTATTTTTGGGGAGGGCTATTTGATTCAAACGACATTTCCCATATGTTTTTGTGGAGAGCTAATTGCCTCAAGCGACAAGCTTATATTTTTTTTGTGGCGGGCTAATTGCTTTAAATAACAAGGGTTTGTGTATTCTGGGGCAAGCTAAATGATTCAACCTACTATCTTCTTTTAGTATAGTAACAGCAAAAAAGCGTTAACAACCATTTGAGTTTAAATACGAGAAAGGCAAAATGAGTTAACCAACTACCTACAGTATCTTAACATAGCTCAAGTCAACCATGTTTTAAAAAAAGGCACTTTTTGTGTCAGTTGAGTCAGTAGCGGTGTAAAAATCAGCGTCAAATCTAATTGCCTCAAGCGCCAAAAAAGTGCTCAGATCGGCATGAAACCCGGCTCAAAAGACGTAGAAAAATTTGCTGATTCCGAATATATATATAACTCAATATCGCCCATGGTGTCGCTTAAAGCAATTAGCCTTTCACCCCTCGATATTATTTACAAAATGCTTTTAGCATAGGAAAACCATCAATAGAACTTGTTATTATATGTAATATAATATGATTTGTTACAAAGTAAAATAAATATTTTATCAAAGTTCTATTACGAAATGTGAATTGATAAACTGCTTGTTTATTCTTTGAATTTAACCTTGTTTCTTTGAAAATATACTGTTACTACACTTATTCAAGCATTTATATTTATTATCATAAAAAAAAATCCTTTTAAATAATTTTGACCGGTTTTTGAGGCCCAGTGCTCCTAAGTGCGCCGGCGGGCTGACACAGGCGACTTGCAGCGTGCAGGCTGCGGACTGGTACTCCGCGCCGGCGATGGCATGCAGCAGCGGCGAGCTAACGGAGCGGCGCCTTGCAGCGGGCTGGCGCAGTAGCGTCTTACAGCGCGTCGCCGGCGCGCGGCGGGCTGACACAGGCGACTTGCAGCGTGCAGGCTGCGGACTGGTACTCCGCGCCGGCGATGGCATGCAGCAGCGGCGAGCTAACGGAGCGGCGCCTTGCAGCGGGCTGGCGGAGTAGCGTCTTGCGGCGCGTCGACGGCGGGCTAGCACAGAGGCGACTTGTAGCATGCAAGCTACGGACGGGTACAACGCGCCGACAATGGAATCCAGCGGCGTCGAGCTGGCGGAGCGGCGCCTTGCTGCGCGCTGTCGGCGGAGCAGTGGTGTCTCGCAGCGTATGAGGTGGGAGGCACGTTGCTGCGTCCTGAATGCGGACTGGCATCCTGCAGCGCACCGGCGGTGAAGCAGTGACGCCTTGTAATGCTTCAGCGGTCGAGCTAATGGTGCACTGGCGCAGTGGTGCCTTACAGAGCGCCGGCTGCGTACTGGCATAGTGGTACTTTGCAGTACATTGCGGCAAACACGACGGCAACGGGTTGGTGCTGTGGCGTCTAGCGGCGTGCCAACGATAATCATTAGGTATATCACTTGTTATTTTAAATTATGTGCTATTTAGTCAATAGGATGCGTAGGTACTGATAATGCTGAGAATTAGAAAATATGCGTACCTAACGCATTATGCAAGTTTGATCCCCCTGAAAAGGAACAGATGATGATCCGGGGGTCTATAGGTACTTAAAATTGCTAACAGGTTCTTGCTAACATTGCTATATACCTAAGTTTTCATAGGCAAAGTCACCTATTAAAGGAGCATAATTTGAAGGATGCTGTAACAAGATAGTGTAGGTATCATTCTGTTAGAATCACTATTGTTTACTCTGTATTTATGGGCAGGTGATATTTAGTTTTAAAATGAAACGTCAGTGTGTTGTTTACTATCTGCGTTTCGTTATATCTACGAGAGTTATTTGTAATGACAGATACTTCGTAGATTTGAATGAGCTACACAGAATAGTGAGATATAACGAAACGCAGGGATGACAGCTGTCAACGGATCGGACGATACGAACATTATTGTATGAACTGGATAAAAGTGTGAATTATATCGATTAAATTCAAAGCAATCTCTTTTTATTTCTACTATTTCTGAGTGGATTCTATAGCTCAGAAGTGGGATTAAGATAGACTACAGCCTATTTCCGCGTTAAGCCTCCTTAAAATGGACGATGCTGAGAAACCAAATCGGAAAAGCCGGTCACGTCATCGAAGTCACCGGCAACAATCCCGTGAAGATCAAACGCGAAGCCGTAGTAAAAAGGACAGGGATAAACGACGAGACAAAACCCGCAATGAAGAACGCAAACATGTAGGGCCTAAGAGGCACCGTGAGATTGCAGATCATATTACTGTACGGAGTCGTAAAACACGAAGCCGGAGTCCGAATACTCCTCCACTAGCACGAGAGAGTCGACGTTTACGTGATCGTGAGACACGAAGCCAAAGCTGGGACACATCACCAACGACGCGCAGAAGAAAAAGGAGAAACCGCACACCAGATGACACGGGCGGGATCAGATCGAGTGAAGAAAGTCGGCGGCGTAGGAGACGTAGGAAGCACAGCAGAAGCGATAGTGAGTCGAGTGCAGGAAGAGGTCGACGCAAGAAGAGGAGTCACGTTAGCAGGAGTGTTTCTTCGTCCGAACGAGGTCATGTGAGTCACGCTTATAACAATACCGAATTGATTTTGACTGAATTGATTAAATCATTGAACCATCGTCCGGAAGGAAATAAATTCCCTATGTTAGGGAACGTCATACCAGAGTTTGATCCCATGGTAAAAGGCCAAACTGTTTCCACTTGGCTCAGCAAGGTGGATGAATGCGCTCGATTATACAAGTGGGGCGAGGACCAAATTATCCACTACGCTTTACCCAAGCTCAGTGGTGTGGCCAAGACTTGGTATCAGGCTTTGCCGTCAATGTCATTCTCGTGGCCTGAATGGAAGGTCAAACTTACTGATTCTTTTCCATCCAGTGATGATTATGCAGAGCTGCTTAACGAAATGCTTTCGAAAAAACTTAAATATAACGATTCAATAGAGTTATATTATTACGAAAAAATTAATCTTCTAACTCGATGCGAAATTTATGGGAAAAGAGCAGTAGACTGCTTGCTGTTTGGTATTGAAGATAGATCACTCAGGTTAGGAGCAAAGGCAGCTAAATGCAACGAACCAGAGCAGGTATTACAATATTTTCAATCAATAAAACAACAGTCACGTGAGCTAGATAATAGAGCCAAAGCACCTCAAGACAAGAAACCTGCCATGAACATGAACAACGCTAATAATAGCACTCAGGCAAATAATACAAAACCATTTCGTTCGCGCGAAAATACCGGAACCAATATAGTTTGTTACAATTGTAACGAGACTGGACATTACAGTTTTAGATGTACTAAAAAGATACTTAAATGTAATGTATGCAATAAGTTGGGTCATGTGAGTACTAATTGTCCAAGATTGCCAACGGACCCGAACAATAAGTCGTCTGATCCTCCTAAAGAAAAGACGGTAATGAAGTTATGACAATCTAAGACCGACGATGACAAATATTTAATTGATCTGAAACTGAACGGCCAGCTTGTTAAGGGATACGTAGACCTAGGTAGCCAATGCACGTTATTGCGGCTCACGAATGCCATAAAATTAGGTATTCAGTGGACAACAGAAGAATTGCCTGTAATGCGAGGTATAGGTAGTAATGTTGTGTTACCGCTGGGTAAGACCGTGCTGCAAATCGACATTCAAGGCATTGTTGAGGCTGTGGAAGTCTACATTGTAGATGACAACGTCATAAAACATGCAATTTTAATAGGTCATAGTTTTACCGAACGACCGGGAATCGTAATAACAAAAACCACTGATTCATTAATATTTGAACGAGAACTTCCCATAAAATTGCATTTAGTTCTTTATGAGGACGCGGTTGTCCCTACAAATAGCTTGATAGTGATCAAGGTTGAATGTAATGATGTCAACTACTCAGGCACAGTTTACGTCAATGGGTCATTGCGTGGTCCTTCAGGTAAAGAATATTACTTATTACCTGGGGAATACAGCGTAGTAGATGGTCGAGGCTCTTTGCTGGTGCAAAATGTTACAATGAGCGACCTTAAACTACAGAAAGGACTATTAATAACAAGAGCATTGCGTACTAATCAGTTTGAACGCGTGAATATACTGAACTTTGATGACCCTGACGTACAAAAATCTATTAATTACGGCATAAACATGTCCGAGCCTGAAAAAGAACGATTGCGGCAATTTCTAAAGAGATACAATGAGTGTTTTTCCCACTCTCTGGCTGATTTAGGATTTACTGATATTGAAGAGATGCAGATTGACGTGACTGATACAAAACCGGTAGTATACAGGCCTTACAGACTTTCGTATCCTGAACGTGAACTTGTTCGATCAATGGTAAAGGAAATGCTTGATGCGAATATAATTTGTGAATCAACCTCCGCGTACGCAAGTCCAATTCTCCTCGTGAAGAAAAAGACAGGAGATAAACGCTTTTGTATTGATTACCGTGCCTTAAATAATGTAACCAAAAAGGAACATTTTCCGCTGCCATTGATCGAAGATCAATTAGATAGGTTATCAGGGAATTCGCTTTTTATATCTCTTGATTTAGCGTCAGGATACTATCAAATTCCTGTCGCTGAAAAGTCCCAGGATAAGACGGCCTTTGTTACACCTGATGGCCAATATCAATTTAAGAGGATGCCCTTTGGCTTGGCCAACGCACCCTCCATATTTCAGCGGACAATGAATAAGGTTCTGGCTGGAATTAGCTATGTCATTATCTACATGGATGATATCTTGATACCCGCTCACGACTTTGATGAGGGTCTAATGAGGTTGGAGGAAGTTTTAGGTGCAATGCGTGAAGCAGGGTTTACTCTCAAATTGAATAAGTGTTTTTTCTTTCACGAGAAAATAGATTTTCTTGGTTTCGAAGTTAGTGGGTCGGGCATTCGGCCAGGTTCACGAAAAATAGCAGCAGTGTCCGAATTTCCCACACCTGCAAATATTCATGAAGTCAGGAGATTTATAGGATTGACGAGTTTCTATAGACGTTTTATCAAAAACTTTTCATTAATAGCTCGACCACTAACGGACCTTTTGAGAAAACACACTACTTGGAGATGGACCAACGAACATGTTGAAGCCTTTGAAACTCTCAAAAATAAACTAGTTGAGAGACCAATCTTGGCACTATACGATGCTAGTCGAGAAACCGAGTTGCATACAGACGCCTCAAAATTTGGTATCGCAGGCATTCTTATGCAACGAGGCACCGATGGACTGATGAGACCCGTAGCGTATTACAGCCGTAAGACAGCTATTGATGAACAGAAATTTCACTCATTCGATCTAGAGACATTAGCTGTTGTAGCATCATTGAGCCGATTTCGAGTATATCTACTTGGTCTGAAATTTAAACTTGTCACGGATTGTAATGCGCTGCGGACCACCCTCACGAAAAGGGATCTGATACCCAGGATTGGCCGGTGGTGGATTCAACTACAGGAGTATAATTTCGAAATAGAATATAGGTCCGGTTCTCAAATGCTTCACGTTGACGCCCTAAGTCGGGCTCCTGTCTCCGAATCGTTGAACGTTAATGAAACTCACGTAATTGATGTCCTTAGTGTAGAGGTTGATGATTGGATTGCCACAGTACAGGACAATGACGAAGAAGTTAAAAAAATAAAAGAAATTCTTTCAAACAAAGACACCAAGTTGGTCGTGGACGTTCACAAGAACTACCAAATTAAGGGTAATCATGTCTACAGAATAGTTGACGATGGAATAAAGTGGGTGGTTCCGAGATCTGTTCGATGGCAATTGTTAAGAATGAACCACGACGATGTGGGACATTTCGGATACGAAAAGACTTTAAAGAGACTCAAGTCTTCCTTTTGGTTCTCAAAAATGCGCAGATTCACCAAAAAGTACGTCAGCGCATGTCTCGAGTGTGCTTACCACAAAGCTCCTGGAGGAGCAAAGGAAGGGATGCTTAATCCTATCCCCAAACCAGACATTCCCTTCCATACACTACACGCTGACCATTTGGGACCGTTCATTCGGTCGCGGAGAGGCAATACTTATCTGCTCGTTATAGTAGACTCTTTTACAAAGTTTGTAAGCATAAAGCCCGTTAGAGATACTAAAACAGCTACAACAATAAGAGTACTCAAAGAACATTTTAGTTGTTTTGGAGTACCTACTCGACTGATAACGGACCGGGGCTCATGCTTCACAAGTACAAAATTCAAGGCTTTTGTAACAAGCATAGGAGTAAAGCACATACTAAACGCAGTAGCCACTCCGCGAGCGAATGGGCAGGTCGAGAGATTTAATAGGACAATTTCCGATGCGTTAGGTACAAAATGTCACGGTAAAAATGACAATACATGGGACGAGTATGTTGGCGATGTACAACTTGGAATAAACACGACTGTCAATAAATCTACAGGAAAAAGTCCGTCTGAATTACTGTTCGGATTCAAAGTTGCAAGTTCATCTGAGAATATATTAAATGAAGTGATTATTGAGACTGTGGAGAGAGTTGATGGGGAAAATTTGACTGATCTAAGAAATAAAACAAAGGATAGGGTCGAAAAAGAACAAGTCGTTGCCAAAGAACGGTTTGATAAACATAGAAAACCACCAACAAAGTATTGTGAGGGAGATCTCATCAGAATAGAAAGAACAATGTTCGACAAGGACAGGCAAGGTAAATCCAAAAAGTTAATACCCAAATTTCATGGTCCTTATAGGATAACTAAAATTCTACCAAACGATAGGTTCCTCGTCGAAGATACCCCTCTTACTAAGAAAGGAAATAAAAGATATGAAAACGTTGTTTCGATAGATAAGATCCATCCATGGCTTAATTTTAAGGGATTTAGTAGCGAAAATGACAGTGAAGGTAGTGACATTGAAAATGACCATAACGATAAATAAGTAAAGTGAATGGTAAACATTGTTAATAAATTACGCCAGTATCAAGTTGAAGTTTGATTCGAAGTTTATATAAAATACATGTACACAATATATAATTATATTCTTAACGATTGGAGTGAAAGTATAAGAATTAGTAAGAGATGGAGAACTGATTATGAATTAAATGTATTATATAAAATAATAGTAGGCAAAATAGTAGATAAGGTATTAATAAGTGAGATTAAGGTATAGCATAGGTTATGAGCGGTCAGTGCTGACTGGAATAAATATGGCACAGATGGCCGCAGATCATGACAGACTATGCTGTATACTTAAAACGTTGAACATGATTGTGACTAGTGATAGTGACTGCGATGAAAAGACACAGGTTATGAGCGGATAGTGCAGATTGCGAGTAATGTTGGTTAGTAAGTAACCGATGTTGCACAGATATCCGCAGATCATAATAGACTGTGCGTAGATTAAGATTAAAAGCGTGAGTTATAAGCAAACAGCGTGATGGGAAAAATGGCGCAGATGTTTGCAGATTATAACAGATCATGCAATGAGAATAATGATTTGTAATTGAATACTTAACTAATTTGTAACGATCAACAATTAATAAGAACGAAGAATGATGACTAAAAATTCACTTGAATTCTGCTTAATGAGAGGACTCATTCTAAAAAGGATGGCCGAGATGTTAGAATCACTATTGTTTACTCTGTATTTATGGGCAGGTGATATTTAGTTTTAAAATGAAACGTCAGTGTGTTGTTTACTATCTGCGTTTCGTTATATCTACGAGAGTTATTTGTAATGACAGATACTTCGTAGATTTGAATGAGCTACACAGAATAGTGAGATATAACGAAACGCAGGGATGACAGCTGTCAACGGATCGGACGATACGAACATTATTGTATGAACTGGATAAAAGTGTGAATTATATCGATTAAATTCAAAGCAATCTCTTTTTATTTCTACTATTTCTGAGTGGATTCTATAATTCATAAGTTGATATGAATCCATAAGTGGAGTTTCTTTGTTAGCTTCTTCTCCACATAATCCATTAATTGTGAAACTAACAACTTTTACGTTCATTAAGTAAACATTCTGTTTTTACAATGAATAAAAATATTTGAATTGAATTGAACATAATAGTTGACGGTTCCGTTATGTTAGGCCTCCCAGGGCTAATATTTGTCAATGTTGCACTCTAGTGATAATTGGTAAGATAATAAATACTTTATTAGTATCACGTACGACACAATTTAATGCATGGCAGTTATTTACTTATTGAATTTTTAAACGTAATTTTAACCAGAGAAAATGAAACATACGCCATGTCGTCTTTGTTCTATAATCAGGTTTTCCACGACTTTGTTGATGTAAATGACGATTTCCATTCTGACTTGATTATCTGTTATTATCCCCTTTGGGAATAGACTTTTGAAAGATTCCTTCGTAACGTACCGTAGGGATACTTGAGAAATAATTCTTCTAAACGGCAAAAAATAAGTTTACTTACGGACACCTCGGTGTGTCTAGTAAGTGAACTCCTCCTTAATAATGAACGAATATGGTACGGAGAAAACCGTAAGTTTGTATGTATGGATGGATGTTTGTTACTCTTTCACGCAAAAACGGCTGAACGGATCCGGATGAAATTTTGCACAGAGATAGATTATAGTCTAGATTAGCACATAGGCTATTTTTTATCCCGGAAAAATACACATCAAAATTACCACGCGAACGAAGTCGCGAGCAACAACTAGTCTCATATATGAGTATTGAGAGTCATTAGAATATTATGTCCCGAAAATAAAAGACACGATATCTGATTACTCCCTCAATCAGATATGACATTTAGTCATATAGGCACATTTAGAGCAAGTCTAATAGATAGTTAGATAATAATTTATTTGTGCTAGGTATCTAATAGATACAACAGACTGATTAACTAGGTGATGTCTTCTGTAAAACTATAAACCAAAGTCGTCGGGACATTTGTATGGTTATTGTCAATCCTTTGTTGGAAAGCGAAGACATTATGCCTTATTACTTAGAACTATGTTTCAGATAAACTCGCTAATAAAGCATAGTATAGGTATTGGTTAGATAAAATTACAACTAAATAAAAGGTGAAAATAGGTATCTTCAAAAAGAAAGTGGAGCGACCTAAGATCTTATAAACACAAATTATTTTGTAAATTACAATATTTTAACAACCTATAGTCTCAAAATTTATACAACCTTAAACAAAATAACGGACCTAATTCTAACTAATGAAGTTAATTAAACTACCGACAAAAGTAACACGGACAGTAGGTATACAGTGCATAGCTTTTCCAAAAAAATAACAATGTCTATGCATATTATTATTGTACCTTTGCATAAACTTTTCACTTATCATTATCTTGTTAACATTCACCAATTTTGTTGATGTAATAACACCAAATGGATAATGCCTGAGATAGAAATTATGTATAACTTATACTTACGAGTTCGCTAGACATAAGTAGGTAAGTATACGTAAATATTACATAACATTACGTTAGTATACATACATTACATTTTGTAATTAGAAATAGTAAACATTTCAAAAATTCAGCTACTAAACTAAAGCTTTATAATGCTCTTCTAAGATCTCAGCTAGAATATTGTTGCACAGCCTGGAATCCTTTTAATAAGGTACCTATACAAAAAAAAAACGTTTAGAGAGTGTTCAGAGAATGTTTCTATATCATCTTTAACCCTTAAAGTCGCAATTTTTTTTTTAAAATAAAAGTCTACTTTTTGTTTTGATTGTGTTTATTAGTTGACTCAGGATACCCAAAAAAATTACAAAAAAAATCTCTTATTTCTATATTTAAAGAAAATACATGCATATTATACTATACATTGCTACCGTTTAAGAAAAACTACTTCAGATTATTACGTATAGTATAATATACATTGCGAACTTAGACTATTCTAGTGTGATAAGTTTTGAAGCAGTTTCTTTTTGCGACAAAGCACAAATTAATGTTACATTTTGTGCAGCGAGTAGACGCTTGACCTTTTTTGCAGTATTTACATCTTTGATATTCTGTTGTCTCTGGCCAATGGTCGAATTTGTCAAATCTGACTGCATCAGTTGGTCTTTCTGCGACAGGCTTTTTTATTTTTTTGCCCTCTGGAACAGAATCTTTAGTATTTTTTGTTGTTGATCTGTTTTGTTTAATCAATCCGGCATATACTTGATTGTAAAATTTGTCTGCTTATAATGCCTTCGTCGAAGAAGCCAGGCGTTATTGATGCAGATATCTAAAATCTGGGAAAATATATTGATATACCATCGATGACTCTTGATTCCAGTTCGATACAATGATATTAACATGTCCGCCAAATCCACGCCTCTCATATGACGATTGTAATGTTTTACTATCTTTGGACAAGCAATGTCGATTTTCTCTTTCTTTTCCTTAGAAAATCTTTTGATCTTATCCACAGGATGAGCATCAACGTACGAGCTTACCAACGTAACGGCTTTGTTGTCAAACCACTTTACCACGGAGAGTTTTGTGTCATTACAGACAGCTTGGCAAAAGGTTCCTCTGCCCTTTTTCTTCATAACCTTGTCCGAAAGCATTAACGCGTTTGCATTTTGAAGTCTGTTTCTTCTGATTGTGCCTAAACTGAAGATGCCATAGTTTTCTCTCAAAAGGTGTACTAATTCCAGTGAAGTAAACCAGTTGTCAAAAACGACCACGCATGGTTTGTTTTTTATGGTTTGGCACAAAGCTAAAACTGTTTTAGCACTAAGACCGAGATGTTCTTCTTCTTCTTTAAACTGGATACCCCTAAAAGTATCATCGCCACCGTACAGCATGAAGTCATATATAAGTCCTGAAACTCCAGCGCGCACAAAATTCTTAAATCCCCATTTACACGGCTTGTTGGGGTTATATTGCCTCCTAGAACCAGCTTTTTTGCCTTTGTATGGTATAATCATCTCATCTATGCTAAAGGCATTTTCTTCTTCTACCAACATGCACTGTGCTCTCACAGCCTCAATAAGTGGACGAATTTTATTATATCTGTCAGAGTTGTCAGCTTGAGTGTTATCTGAGAAATGTAAGTAGCGCCGTATTTGTTGGAATCTTTTTAGAGACATAATAGAGGCATACCGGTATTGAATTTTCCAGTAGTCTTTGTATGAAGGCATGACTACAATTCCCATTAGGATGTGTAAAGCCAAAAAATCTCGAATCTCGTCTTTAGTCACTTTGATGGATTTAGCAGTTTCTTGCACGCTATATAAATTTGAATTAACTTCTATCAGATCTATGAGATCTTCGGGAAAAAATCTATAAAAGTAATCAATCTCTGACCAGTCTTTTGGGATCTCTTCTTTAAATGTGGGATTAGGTATTTCTGCATTGTGTTCAAATTTTGTCTTCTTCCATTTGCAGGTCAGCGTGAATCTTTTTACTTTACGAATTTTTTATTTTTTCGTGTTTATTATTAGATTCTTGCGTTTCTTTTGAGCGTGCGTTTTAGGTGTTTCTGAAATTTTTCCTTCTACTGAAGGTAATGACGGAAGCGAAGAAATTGAAGGCAAAGCATTGTAATTGCATTGTTCATTGGCAGGAAACACTTCAGAAAGAACTGGGGTTAGTGGGGTTTGAAGCTCCAAATCTTCGTTAGTAGCATTATGGACCACAGCATTTGTTTGAAATATTGAAGTTGGAATAATAGGAGAATCATCATCAATGTCTGTGGTGTCACCAAGTGACTGTATTGATGGAACGGGGCTATTTGACAAGTCTAGATTTGCTAAACATGAATCAATAGATGGGGTTGGAGAAGATTCAAAGCCGTTTATCTCATCTTCGCAACTTGAGCTGTCGCTACCATCGGAAGGTTGATTGATTTCCGGAATGAGCGCAAAGATACGCTTAGAGCGATCACGTTGTTCGAGCTAAAACAAAATTATTCAAGCATAAGCATAAACCCACACATTTCAAGAACCCAGCCCAAGAAAATAGTTCCGAATAAAAAAACTTAGATAAATAACTTTACGCAACAAACAACTTTACTACGTACAGAGAGGACATTTCGACCAACCTTTGTGCCGTAAGCTATGCGGTCATAGTGACAACGTTTTATAGTCCATGACACAGACTATTAGACATACTACGTATGTCTAGTAGTTACCACCCACGTTGCGCGACATAAATTTTGATCGGTATGTCTGTTTCGTATGATTCTATTTCTATCTTTTCAATTGAGTTTCTACGCAGTAGGCCGCATTTAGACAGGTATTATAGACAAAGGGTAACTATAGGAATTCTTTATTGTCAACAGAACCCTAAAAAACATACGTTATTATAAAGTATGTAAAGCATGATTTTTTTCTAATGAATCAATGTGTATTATAATATACATCTCAAATTAAACTTGTATTTACCAAAAGTGGCAATGTATATTATAATATACAATCTTAAATTAAACTTTTATTTAGCAAAAGTGGCAATGTATAGTATAATATACATAGAAAAAGCAACTTGTTATTTAGCGAGAGTAGCTTTGTATAGTATAATATACGTTCGATAGCGAGTCGATTTTGACACATAAAAACTAGTTTGTTTCAGGAAATAACGGTACTCCTCCCAGCCTTTTATAATTAGTTATTAAATTTTGAAACTCAATTGGCTAGAAAAGTCATAAAAAAGTCGAAATTTGGTACTTTACCTGGCGATGCGCACGCGCGTTCGGCATTTTGCACAAAACTGACAGTTGTGACAAGTGTTTCATAGACAATGAACCGAGTTATTTTTTTCTGCATTTAGGAACGTTCGGAAACCGTGATTGTAGGATATTTTTTTTCATATAATTGTCAACGAGGGAATTAAGATTTTTCTAAGTCAATGTATAATATACTTGTCAAAACTACTTTAAGGGTAACAGAGTAATTTCAAAGCTAAAATGCTACCGAGCTTCTAGGCTGGCACACTACCGGATGAGTCCTGTATCAGTTCGTTGGAAAATCCACGACTTGGCGTTTTTAAACAAGTTGGTTAATCGTGCTGTAGATTGTCCTGAACTGCTACTTCAATTATCATTTAATGCTCCTAAGAGACTACCTAGATTCAATGATGTCCTCCTTAAACTACCTTTCTCTAAAACAAATTTGGGAACTAATGCTTCTATACCGAGATGTTGCCGTCATTACAATGCTCTCTCTAAGTATTCTAAATCTGACATTAACAACTTAACGCATCAAGTCTTGTATTAGTAAAGCTCTAGGTACTTTCTAAATGGGGAAGACCACTGTCAAATTAGTTCAACTAGAGGGCGCTAAGTGTTTGTGCCAGCAGAACTGTCAGATTCTATAAGTTTTTCCTGTTTTCTTGTTATAGTATCAATTTCTGTAGCAATGGGACGCTGTGCTGCGTTTAAATGTGACGAAATGGGATGTTACAAGTTCCCCAGTGATCCTACCATAAAAAGACAATGGGAACGGGCACTGAAAAGAGTTAACTTTAAATCAAGTGATTATGCGAGGTTATGTTGCAAACATTTTAAAGAGACAGACTTTGAAACTACATCGAAGACTACGGGCTTTCCACTCACGCGCAAATTTTTAAAGAAAACTGCAGTGCCAAGCATATTTTCGTGGAATTTCATTCCCAGTAAGTCAGCTCGGACTGAGCGACTAGAACAAAGGAATGCCAGGCGTTGCCTAATACCAAGCACTACAACTTTATCGTCGGTCACATCATTGCCTGTTGACAATTCAATGCTACCAGATATTAATTAATTGGGAAACGAAGTGATTGTAACCACAGAAGACTCAGGTGGAGATGCAGGTCACACAAAAGACTCAAATCTAAATAGCTCATTGCGTGTGAGCCAAGCTTCCCAAACATCCAGAATATTCAGAGTATTTTCTAGTGACGAATTACTACAGGACGATGTAACTGTGCATTATTACACTGGATTAGAGACGTTTGAAAAGTTTCAGATAGTACTGAGCACTTTGTGCCCGATGGCAAATAATTTAAAGTACAAAGGTAGTCAGATAATAAACATAAGTATAGAAAAACCATTCCTCATACTTCTTATGAAATTGAGACGCAACAAAAGTGATTTTGAATTATCTAAATACTTTGGAATAAGCAGGACTGCTGTGTCCAGTATCTTTATCACTTGGCTAAATTTTACATATGACCTATGGTCATTATTGGACATTTGGCCTCAAAGAGAGATAGTGGACTATTTTATGCCAGAACAATTTCAGAAGTCTAATGAAAATACCAGAGTAATTATTGATGGCACTGAAATACCCATAACCAAACCAAAGAACCCAACGGCCCAGCAAGCAACATTCAGTTCGTATAAAAATAAAAACACCATGAAGTTCTTAGTTGGTGCCACTCCCGGTGGATTATTTAGTTACTGCTCAGAGGGCTATGGAGGGTCTACGTCAGATAGACAAATGATCGAGCGAAGTGACTTAATCGATAAATGTGATTCTGGAGATAGCATTATGGCTGATAGGGGCTTCAATGTACAGGATATATTTGCCAATAAAAATATTGGAATAAATATCCCTGCCTTTCTCAAAGGCGAATCACAGCTGTCGGGCATTACAGTAAAGCGCGATAGACAACTAGCAAGTCAAAGAGTACACATTGAAAGACTGATTGGTTTGAGCAAAACATTTACAATTTTAAAATCAGATTTAAATCCCTAGTACCACTAGCATCTAGGATATTTCTTGTCTGTTTAATGCTATGCAACTTTCGGGAAAGTATTGTAAAAAGAAATAAATAATATTCAACTGTGAAATCACATTGTTTAATTTTTATAATAATTCCTGTATATATATTTGTTCAGCAAAGCTTCCTTGAAAAAAGTTTCATAAAAACTGTCTAGTTTTTTTTAACATATAATCAATAAAGGCATTGTCTCTTGAAATATAAATGACTTTCATGTCATTAAATGTGAATATTATTAAATTACAGAACATTTTTCCTGTGCAATACAGTTGACCCTGTATTTGATAATAGTATATGCAGGATTTCTTTAAAGACAGTTGGTTCCCCTCTTTGTACAGTAAGGCACACTTGTTTCATCAATTTCTTGATACCTACTAGCGTAGGGGCACTTTACTTCTATAATAGTCTCTTCTCCTAGGAGACCATCGGGCGTCGCTGCTAAATAAGGACGTTCTTTTGAAATAAACAGCCCACACTCTCTGACGATTAAATCAGATGCATCCATGTAACTTTTTATTGCCACTGGTTCATTAATAATGCCATGTGTTGTTGCCCGTGATGAAAATTTTCTTGGGTTTTTTAATTGTTCGGCAAATTTTTTTTGGCTCTCAGCTTTCAAATGGCAAACCGTGTGAAATCGACTGGCAGTAATACGATTCTGTCGCTTTTCATGCCACTCAGGATTTTTTGCCTGACCTCGAGTGTGCAACTCTATTTCCTGAACTTCTTGTGATGTGATTGTATTTATTTGTAGGTTTTTGCATAAAATGTCTCGTGCATCTTCATTGAATATGGCATGAGGGTTTGCTGGGCCAAATATTTGCTTCATGGGCATGGTACTAGAGGTGGCTCCAATGCATATGTTTCTCACTCTTGCATTGAAGTTTTCTTTGTTTAGTGTGTTGCCGACCGACCAACCAACCTTTTTTATGTTTTTACTTCTTTGATACTTTTTCTATATTATTATGTCTAATATTTTAAAAATTGAAAAAGAACCATGTCAAGGAGAAAGACAAATAAAACAGATTCCTAAAAGTTACTCTCGCGTTTTCCTAAATATTTACGTGCATGCGTTTCATATGGTGTCAGAAGTAATTGTATAATAATGCCCATAACGCATTCAGTAACGAAGAAACAATTCCGGACAGAGGTAAGTGAAACCGCTCCAGCTCCATCGTCAGGCACTACGCCTGCTCAAGCTTGCCACGATGAGGCTCTCTTACAGGAGCATAGTACTTCCCAATCTATTTTACCTGTCCAATTGCCAGAATCTGTTCCTCCAAAGGAGACTGTCCAATTGCCAAAACCGGTACATCCAAGCGCGCATTCCGTAACGTCATCGCGAGCCTCTACTAAGACACAGAAGTTGGCTGCTATAGCAAGGCATGCTCGCTTAAATGCGGAACGGGAGCGAAGGTTAGCCGAGCATGAACGCAAAGCAGCCGAGCTGGAACTGCAGGCGGAACTCGCGGCTATTGAGTCTACCGCTTCAGAAAAAAGCAACTCAACTCAAAGGTGGTTGATTGAGTGTGACGATAATAATATGCCTGAAAATAATGAACCATTCCCTTGCAGCACTTTACACTTTGGTGATGTACCTACTGCGGGAAGTGCACAAAATGTCGCCGTCGCCTCTACGAGCGCAAAAGCGTCGCGCGGAGACCTGTGCCTACAGTTCAACGACAAAATGAACACTACACACATATTAGACACACACCACAATAAATTCCCACCTGCAATTTGTAATATTGACGACAGAAATAAAACGATTAGTAATGTACAGACACAAGACTCGTTTATTAAACTGGCTGAAGTTATTGCAAATCTTGGAAGCAAGAATAAAATGGTGAGTATTCAACTTCCTTTGTACGACGGTAGCATCTCCAGCTGGCTTATGTTCAAGAAGACATACTCGCGATCAGAAGCTAGATTCAGTCCAGAAGAAAACTTGGCCAGGCTCGATACCGCGTTGTGTGGAGCCGCTAAGGAAGCTGTATCCGCTCTTCTCATGACTGCCGCACATCCAGCACAGATAATGAGTTCCCTAGAGAGTCGTTTTGGCCAGCCGGAATCCATTATCCTGCAGCAACTCTCGTCCATTAGGTCCTTAGCCAGGTTGCCGCTGCACGAGTCTCTAAAGGACCTCAATATCTTTGCGTACCGACTTCGAAATTGCGTCGAGGTGATCAGGGAGCTACATCAGCCGGAATATTTAGCCTCTCCTGAACTTGTTAATACCATCATAGGAAAGTTAACCCCTCTTTTACGTTATAGATGGGCCGATTTTGCGTCTTCGAGTGATTTCCCTAAAAAACACAAGCTAGAACTATTAGCAGACTTTTTAGATAATGAGTCCAAACGGCTAGCAAAATATTGTACATTTTGTCCGGAAAATTTCTACGGAAAAACTGTCACAACAAATAATTCGCAGGTTGTCACTACTAAGCAACCCGCAAAAGTTTTTCATGCGACATTGTCAACGAAACCAAAGAATTTGACAACATGTAGATATTGTGAAACGGGTACACACGATGTACATGAATGTGAAAAGTTTATTTCATTACCTATCGACGATCGCTGGCAATGGGTCACTGAAAATAAGGTCTGTTATAAATGTTTATCCAAAGGTTCACATAAATATTTAGCTTGCAGGAAGCATTGCGAAGTCGCGGGATGCAAGTACAGTCGGAGACATAATACTTTGCTCCATCGACCTACGGTAGAAACCGCTGCCCATGTTGATATAGATGAACACGATGAGCGCCCGTCTGAGGAGGTACCGACTGCTATTGTATCTCATAGTTCCTCCCATACACCAAAGTCAATTCAAAGGTCCTTATTAAAGGTTCTCCCTGTCACTATTACCGGTCCTAAAGCTAGTTTTGATACCTATGCGCTGCTGGACGATGGGTCTACGGCCTCATTTATAGATAAATCTGTAGCTGACTTGATAGGTGCTACCGGACCCAAAAAACATATTCAGGTCGAGTGTATCGGCGGTCTTGGTAAAAATATAGAGGTCAATTTCGTGAACATTAAAGTTAAAGGCTGCCACAGTGTAGAAACACACGATATTGTAGTGAGGTCCATTCCAAATTTGACTATTGCTAAACAGTGTATTCGTTCAGAGCAAATTAAAAGCTGCGATTATTTACGCGATTTAACCGATGTTTTGTGCTACGAGAACGCGGAACCTATGCTTCTGCTTGGGATTGACAATTGGCATCTTACCTTTTCAAAAACTATACGGCGCGGTAAGCTGTCACAACCAGCAGCGTCTTTGACTCCGTTAGGCTGGGTTCTATACGGCTCTACTTCAACCATGCCCAAACCTGTCGACTTCGTGAACCATGCTATTATAGAGCGCGAAGAAGATAGTCTAGGGGACAGCCGTACTTTAGATATCCTCATCAAAGACTATTATAGTTTAGATTCCATAGGTATAGAAAAAAGAAATTACCGCTCTGTTGACGACCAAAGAGCTTTGAAATTGCTAGAGGAAACTACTAGGCGTTTACCATCTGGAAGATTTCAGACAGGACTACTGTGGCGTGACAATATCGAACAGGTCCCCGATAGCCGCCCACTCGCTTTACGCCGTTTTAGAACTCTAGAATCTAAGATGAATAAAGACTCCGACTACGCTAGTAAATATAAACAAAATATTCACGCCATGCTCGATAAGGGTTATGCAGAATTGTGCACTGCCACCCCTTCCGGTATATCATGGTATCTACCGCACTTCGGAGTAGTACATCCACAAAAGAAGAAACTTAGGATTGTTTGTGATGCCGCCGCCAAGTGCGAAGGTGTAAGCCTAAATTCCCTTTTACTGCCCGGGCCCGATCTTCTCCAATCTTTGTTAGCCATTTTGATGCGATTCAGAGAAGGCCGTATAGCTCTTTCGGCTGATATCCGGGAAATGTTTCCACAAATTAAAATAAGACCAGAAGACCGTGACGCTCAGCGCTTTTTATGGCGTGACGACCCTAAACAACCTATCCAGGAATACCGCATGTCATCTATGATGTTCGGTGCTGTGTGTAGTCCGTTTACGGCCTTGTACCTTAAAAATAAGATCGCTACCGAACATCAGCGATCACACCCAAAAGCTGCAGCAGCTATTATTCGTGACACGTACATGGACGATTACTTAGGTAGTTGCGATAATGAAGAAGAAGCCGCACTTTTGTCCCTAGATATTGTATCGATTTTAGCCGCAGCTAAATTTGAAATGAGGTCTTGGGTATCGAATTCCACAAAGGCTCTCATCAGACTGCCTCCCGATCTTTGCGCTGTTGGGGCCACGACAATAAATGTAGGTTCAGACTCGCGAGCTTCGACACGCGTCTTAGGAGTTCCCTGGAACATTGCTAACGACACACTGTCTTTTCCGCATATTGAGTTTGATAAAATACCAGAGAAATTAACAAAGCGCGTTGTCCTTTCAAATCTCATGAAAATTTACGACCCTTTAGGTCTACTTACTCCCGCGGTTATAAAAGGTCGTGTTCTATTCCAAAAGACTTGGAAACTTGCTACTTCTTGGGATGAATTATTACCCAAACAATTCTTAGAAAAGTGGAGAGACTGGTTCACAAGCTTACTCAAAATTTTGAACAATTGTGTACCCCGTTGTTATGTCACTGTAAACGACCTTATAAGTTCAGTGCAATTACATGTTTTCGCAGACGCGAGCGAGCAAGCGTACAGTTGCGTCGCTTACTGGCGCTTTATGTGTACAAACGGAAATATACAAGTCGCGTTGATCAGTGGTAAAGCTCGCGTTGCTCCTTTAAAGCCTACGACTATACCAAGGCTGGAGCTTCAGACAGCTCTTATAGCTGCTCGCTTATCTGTATTTATCGTTGAATCTCACAAACGAAAGCCAGAAAGGGTCTTTTTTTGGTCAGACTCTCAAACGGTACTCAAATGGCTACGATCTGACCCAAGCACGTTTAAAACCTTTGTCGCTCATAGAGTTTGTGAAATTTGTGAGATCACCAATGTTTCCGATTGGAAGTACGTACCTTCATCATTGAATGTTGCGGACGACGCAACCAGATTCAAAGATGAATTTACCATAAACTCTCGATGGTTTACCGGGCCATCATTTTTGCATCAATCACCAGCCGAATGGCCCTGTGAACCTACAACTCTCAACACACCAACGTCTGAGGATTGTAGAACCAACAAAGACTTGGTGGGTTTGACATTAACTCAGTCACGTCACTTACCATCACCTGTGATTGCTGACTATAGCCGCTTAGTGTGTGGCTACGGTTTATTCGAGCTACCGCGCGAGCGCACCAGTATGCCTCGAAATTTCGGCATTTGTCTCAAAAGGCAAAATTTCCGCAATTTGGTTTAGCAGTTTTAGATGTCGCTTTTATCTTATCGGCAGAACGCCATGCCTTTTTGCATATACAATTAGATTCTTTCAATGACGAATATCTCGCGATTGACGCTGGACGCCCCGTTTCTAAAGAGAGTAGACTTAAAAACTTATCGTTAATAATAGGAGATGATAGGCTATTACGGTTATCAGGCCGCACGGGAGCATCCACTGCCATTGATCCACGGCCAGCTGTTTTGGATGGAAAGCACCCGCTCACTCGCCTACTAATCGGCTCCTACCACGTCAAATTTGCCCATGGCAACAACGAACTTGTGGTTAACGAATTACGACAACGTTTTTACATCATTGGGGTGAGACCATCTGTGAGAAGTGTGGCGACACATTGTCAGTTCTGCCGGAACATGAAGGCTAAGCCACAGGTGCCGCCGATCGGAGATTTACCTGAAGCCAGGATGGCTCATCACGTTCGTCCCTTTACTTTCGTCGGTGTCGACTATTTTGGCCCGTTGAACGTCACATCAAGCAGACGATCCATGAAGCACTGGGTAGCACTATTCACCTGCCTGACAGTCAGAGCTATCCACATCGAAGTAGTGGAATCGCTATCAACAGACTCAGCCTTGTTGGCTCTACGACGATTCATATCACGACGTGGCTGTCCCACATGCATCTACTCCGACAACGGGACGACTTTTGTTGGCGCTTCGAATATACTACACGAGCTGTACGACTTCTCGACAAATAGAGGAATAGCGTGGAAGTTTATCCCACCGTCGGCCCCATTTATGGGGGGCTGTTGGGAGCGTCTAATACGCAGCGTGAAAGCAGCACTCAAAATCACTCTAAAAGATCGATCACCCCGAGTAGAGGTCCTGAACACATTGCTTGCAGAAGTAGAAGCCATTGTCAATTCCCGACCACTGACCCACGTGTCCGTGGGCGAGGACAGCCAACAAGCACTGACGCCCTTCAACTTCCTGATTGGCACCTCAAGTCATGACCAGAGTCTTCGAGAATTTGACGAAGCTGATCTATCACGACGCGCAGACTGGCGAAAGGCCCAAAGACTTGCAGAACATTTTTGGCAACGGTGGACTAAAGAATACTTGCCGCTCTTGATACCACGAAAATCAGTTACACCACATAAAGAGTTGAAATCGGGAGATGTGGTGCTAGTCGCGGACGGCAATCTGCCGAGAAACTGCTGGCCTATTGGACGAGTCACCGAGTTATTTCCGGGTAAGGACAATATTGTCCGCGTAGTGAATGTTGTGACTAAAGGGGGCGTGCTGCGTCGGCCGGTCCGCAAGCTGGTACCACTAAGCTGTTAATTGGTGTTCCACACCGCTTGGGGCCATGTTGCCGACCGACCAACCAACCTTTTTTATGTTTTTACTTCTTTGATACTTTTTCTATATTATTATGTCTAATATTTTAAAAATTGAAAAAGAACCATGTCAAGGAGAAAGACAAATAAAACAGATTCCTAAAAGTTACTCTCGCGTTTTCCTAAATATTTACGTGCATGCGTTTCAAGTGTTTCAACAGGATATGGGTGAAAATTATATTTTCTAATTTTCTTTTTGATGGTAACCTCTCTGCTTTCAACGGAGATGCAGTAAAAAATTTCTTTGGCTTGTGAAAACTCTGTAGTTGCTGCGTGCAAACTACATGGGTGATCATTGTTTTCTTTGTTCCCATTTCTTCAGCCGCAAACAGTATTACGGCAACGTGCTTGCAGTGGGCTTCTTTCCCACTGCCTACAGCACATTCGCAAGTGCTTTCTTCTATATTGCCATTAAACAATATTTTACAATTCACTTCATACTGTATTTTTTTCTTGGCAGCCTTACAAACACCTTTTAAAAATGTGTCATTACCCACTTGTGTGGACCTCAAGATTAGCAGGTATCTTGACTCGTAAAGCTGAAATCCATCGTCTGTTTTCTTATTGAATTTGGAGAAATACAGATGTATATATTCTTTAGTAAGGGGCGGCAATAATGTATCACTGTTCACATCACGAAACAACTGCTCCTCTGGTAACTCCATCTTGGGTTCCGGACTCTCTTCACGTACATTTTCAAAGTCAAAATTCCTATCGTAGGCCTGCAGTCTGTAAAGAGAAAAAAGTGTTTTGCTTTGAGAGGTTATGGCCAAGTTTCATACACCTTTGTAATCGTCAACACTGGCACACATTTGTCTAGTCAAAGTTTACATTGGTTTTAGTCATTTTTACGTGCAATATTGCACGGAAAACAGCTAAAAGCACCAGCTAGGTAGTAATAATGCAGAATTGTTAGTGAACTCACCTCACGACTAGGTCAGCTTTTTTCCCTCTCAGGGAAGCACCTCGTTTTCTCAACTCTTCCTTCAACTGTTCTATACGCCACAAACTGTACATTTCTATTGATAAACGAAGGAAAACAAGAAAAGATTACAAAAATAACAGTACCGTAAGATGGGGCTATTTGGAATACCCGCCTTATTTGGAACATTTTAAATATTAAGATTTAACTGAATGCGTTTTTTAACTAACAATGGTAGAATTTTTTTTTGCAACCTGGCAGCACTTTGACTTGTCAATGCGGCAGGTATAATTTTAAGGTTATGTGTGCGCGCTGGAGATCGTGGGTGAGTTTTGAAAAAATAATGTTATTGAATGCTATATTTCGCCTGATTTACTTCTTGTTGTATCACATAGATTTTGAAGGTTACGTGGAAGTGAATGCAATCGTCTAAATATGTGTTTTCCTGTGATTCTCACGGTTATTCCTCATAATTCTAACTCCATTTTGGCGGGAGTAGTCAACGTTTTTTCCGGACAGGGCTATTTGGAACAAGATTCGGGGCTTTTTGGGACGCAGTTTCAAATAGCCCCCTCTAGTCGTGTTTAAGTTTGATATGAGTTTATACCAGCGTTTCAAATAGCCCCGAACTGGCAAAAACGCTGGATTTATGTATCTTAAGGGGGTATGCTCCTATAATAAATATTCTTTTAATGTAATCATAACAGTACTCCCAGACATTATGGTGCGAATTTACATCAGAAAATACACAAATATAAGAAATGGCAAATCACATACTCCTTACCAATCTTATAACCCGGAAGATATATCTAAAGCCATTGAAGAAGTAGATAATGGGTTAAAGTTATGTGAGGCAGCTCAAAAATATAATATCCCAAAGAGTACACTTTCTAGAAAATTTAGAAAAATAAACTGCACTCAAGAAAAAGCTGGCCATCCCACTTTATTTTCTCCCGCCGAAGAAAGGTCCTTCATCGATGTAATAATAACCCTGGGTGATTGGGGGTTCCCTTTCGACTGCACAGACCTAAGACATTTTGCTCAGAAGTACATGGAGAAATTAGGAAAAGGCAACGCAAAAATGCCTGGAGATGACTGGGCCCGGAATTTTCTTGAAAGGCATAAAAAAGAACTATCCAACCGCAAGGCTTCAAATATATCCACTGACCGGGCCAAAGTAACACCAGAGGTAATAGATGAGTTCTTCTCACACTACACAAAATCTGTTGAAGGCGTCTCTCCAGACAACATTATTAACTATGATGAGACGAATCTAACAGATGACCCCGGCTGCAAGAAATACGTATTTAAAAGGGGGCAGAAATACCCAGAAAGGGTAATAAACAACTCTAAAACGTCAATATCCTTAATGTTTACCGGAACTGCTTCTGGAATATCATTGCCCATATATGTGGTGTATAAATCGGAGCATTTATGGGACACATGGCTCGAAGGAGGACCAGAAGGAACACGGTACAACCGGTCAAGAAGTGGGTGGTTCGATAGTATCAGCTTCGAAGACTGGTTCAACACAATAATTGTTCCATATGCCCGCCGACAAACAGGCCGCATTGTACTAATTGGGGACAACTTGTCGTCTCACTTCTCAGAAAGCTGAAAAAATGCCAAGAATTAAACATTACGTTTGTTTGCTTCCCCGCAAAATCGACACACCTATTACAGCCTTTGGACGTAGCCTTTTTTGCTCCTCTTAAGGCCTTTTGGCGAGACGTGCTAACAATCTGGAAAAAAACAGAAGGACTAAAGCACAAAGTATTGGTAAAAAGTGCATTCCCGGGACTTTTAAAAAAACTGAAAACTAAGTTATATGATAAAGGTACCGAGTCTAGCAACGTAATAGCAGGATTCAACAAATGCGGCTTATACCCCATCGACCCTGAAAGACCAAAATCTCGGCTTTGTCAAAGAACTGTTGTTAGCGAAGAAGAGATAAATACGACAACGTCTTTGGTTGTTACCGAAATGTTAAAAGAAATGAGGTGTCCGCCTACTACTACAGAAACCAGACGAAAAAAGAGATGCAATGTTCCACCTGGGAAGAGTATCACCGCAGCGGACTTATTAACAAAACCAACAAAGATGCTAAAGAAAAAGCAACAAAGACAAAGCACGGCAAAAAAAGGTTCTTATTTTTATTTCATTGATTTGCCTTTAAATATAGGGTAGATATATGTATAACTTTACATTATTACAAAAGCAAACCATATTGTTTCAGGTTCAAACATGAAAAATAGAAGATCTGTACCAAGTCCTTCTCATCCAGACACAAGTAGCACTGACTCGGACGTCACAAGAGTAATTGATGACATTAATATTACTGATGCAGCTGCTGACCGTTGGGAACCTATTCCAGGTCCGTCAGGAATGTGTGAGAGACGTAAGAAACCCGTACAAAATCATTCAGATGGCGATTCTGGTGACTCAGATGGTGTAGCTGTGCCAATTCACAAGACTATCAATAGACCGGTTAAGTCTTATTTTGGCAAGGGCAAGGGAAAAGGAAAATCTAGTAAGTCACTAAATGCGATGATATATTGTGACACCACTGTGGCAAAATATATGAAGAAAAAGGCCAGGAAATGTAACGACTCTTCCACCAGCGAATATGATTCAGATTTAATGAGCATACATAGTGACTCAGACATACATGGTTTTGTCACCGATGAAAACATTCGTGATTTAAGTGATGATGAAGGTGATGCTACTAATTTGACTGAAGAAAACACTGCTGACGACCTGAAGACCAATTCGAATAAAGAAAAAACTGCTGATAACCCACAGACAGATATGAATGAAGAAAAGACTGCTGATAAAACAAAGACAGATTTGAGTGAAGAAAAAACTGATAATAACCCGAAGACAGATTTGAATGAAGAAAAGACTGCTGGTAAAACAAAGACAGATTTGAGTAAAGAAAAAATTGCTGATAACCCAAAGACAGATTTGAATGGAGAAAAAACTGCTGATACCCCAAAGACAGATATGAATGAAGAAAAGACTGCTGATAAAACAACGACAGATTTGAATGAAGAAAAGACTGCTGACAACCTGAATACTGATTCGAATAAAGAAAAGACTGCTGTTAACCCAAAGACTGAACATAATTTTAGGACTAAATATAAGACTGGCACTAACCAAAAGACTCAAGAATCTCTCTGTTATGGACCTGATTTGCAATACTGCAGTGATGCAAACTCAAACTCGACCAAGACTTGGAACAATAATGAAAATATTGAAAACGAACAAAACCTAAACAACTTACTTAATGAAAACGAAATCCGGGATGTAGAAAATCTTGAACTTTGTGCTGGACCTTCGTATTAGATGATTATGTTTTGGTGCGTGTTCAAGTTGTATATTATATTGTTTTCAAAATGCCATTAGTTTTAGTTTCGTCCAATAGACGGCTCTACTGGTATCCTACATCCCGGTATGGTTTGGCTTCACTGTGTTGTATATAATTTGGGCTTTATTAATTAAATACCTCTTCGCTCTGGAGTTAATGCGTTTTATTGCGTAGGCTCCTAGGGTCCTGGGATTTTGAACCTGTCTTGTTCAAGGTCCTTCGAACCGAAGAGCGATTTTTGAGTGGAAAATCGACATGGCAAAAGTAATATAGTACGCCCCCTATAGTCTCATTGCTGAAAATTGAACCCCAAGCGCCACCTATACTAACGTCGGCAAAACTGGCTATGCGGCAACCTGGAGATCCTGAAACTGGTGCTACGCGACTACGCTGAAGCTGAAAAGCGCTACGCGGTGTATCAGTGTTGTGGTAAAGTGGACCTTATACTGTGAGTACTTTGAAGTTATTATCGAGCTAGGAAGAAGTAATTTACATGAACATAGCCGAAATTTAGATGACAGCTAGGACTTAGAATAGTTGAAGAAATTCGTGACAGACGGGGAACCTATGCCCGATTTTTGACCGAAGTGCAAACTGGTCAAACACTTAGAAAAATTTTGAGAGATTTTGTTGCAATTTTTCTAAGTTCCGATTTCGAGTAAACATCTCAAGTTGTCATCATGGAGCATCTAAGGATTTTGAATGACTTGAAGTCACGGATGGAAAAGGACCACATCAACTTTAAAAAACTGCCGAAAGATAGACGTACTGCAACACATCTCAAAGTGAGATTGGAAAATCTAGAACGGATGTATGAATCGTACACTACGAAACACGCCGAGCTGATCAGCAAATACGACGAGGAGGCTTTGGAGGAGTATACCGAGAAGGACGAGTTTCAGCAAGTTTTGGATTTTTATATAGACTATAAGGTGGATTTACAGAACATGTTGTCGATAAATTCAACAGTAACGGTAGGTGAGGCATCGTCGGGCTCATCCAAAGGTGGATCACTGGTAAAGTTACCTAAAATTCAATTGCCAATGTTCAACGGCAAATATAGCGATTGGCCGTCATTTAGGGATCTTTTCACTTCACTTGTTCACAAGAACACGACTTTGGATGATGTCCAACGATTGCATTTTTTAAAGACGCAATTGTCTGGAGAAGCAGAGCAGCTTGTTAGACATGTTCCCATCACAGATGCAAATTATGCAGTGTGCTGGAATGCTTTGAATAAAAGGTACAATAATGTCAGGTTCATGTCGAACAATATTATGAAACGTTTGTTTGGTCAGAAAAACATAAATTCGGAGTCATCACACACGCTCAAAGATTTGTTGGACACTACTTCGGAATGTCTCAATGAATTGACAAATTTGGGTATTAGAGTAGAGACCTGGGATATCATCATCCTGTTTGTCATTAGTTCCAAGTTGGATGCTGAGTCTCGGAAGCAGTGGGAATTGCAGGTTTGTCAGACATCCGAGACTTTGCCCACCTTTACCGAATTCAAACAGTTTCTTGAGACCAGATTCCGCGCGTTAGAATTTATTGAACCGAATAGGTCAAAGCCTGCTTCTTCTCACAATCCAAAGGTTATGCATGTAGCGTCAACCTCTCTCAACGACAATGCAACAGCCAACCATGCATGTCCAATGTGTAAAGAGGATCACAAACTTTGCTATTGCAAGGTGTTTATAAAGGAAGATCCTGATAAGCGTCACGCTATCGTACAATCACTTGGTCTGTGCTTCAACTGTTTGGGAGGTCATGCCGTTAAGTATTGTCGAGTTTCCACCAATTGTCGCGTTTGTAACCGCAAACATCATTCACTTTTACATCCCAGGAAAAACGCTGCAGGTAATACAGTCCGATTTTCAGAGGCTCCAAAAATGGAGAAAAAGCATCCACCTGCAAGCGCATCAGGGAGCGAAGGAGTGCTCAACAATTCAGCCCATTTGATGAGGGATGAAGTTACACAAGTCTTACTAGCCACCGCGCTAGTAAGGGTTGAATCAAATGGGCACACGCAGGTTTTACGAGCACTGTTGGACCAGGGTTCGCAGGCTTCGTTTATATCGGAGTCTGCCGTTCAACTGCTGAGATTAAAGAAAATTTCATCAAGCAGTTTGGTTTCAGGTGTGGGAGGGGATCAAGGTGTCATGTCAAGACACACGGTTTTAGTGAATATTCAATCGCTGCATGATCCCGCCTTCATCATACAAGTCAAGGCACACGTATTGGGTACGCTCACTACCGTCTTGCCTGAAAGAAATTTCAATTTGGTAGATTGGCCAGACATTTACAAGGTTCGTTTGGCCGATCCTGGGTTTTCATCACCAAATAAAATTGATATTTTATTGGGGGCCGAGATCTATGGCCATGTTTTAAAAGAAGGGTTGCTCAAAGGTCCGAGCGGGTCACCAATAGCCCAAGAAACACATCTGGGTTGGGTGATATCGGGTCAGGTTCAGGTGCCATCAGTCAAATGTCACAATGTCATCGTTAGCTTGCACACCGCACAGAGTGATGATACGGAGTTGTTAAGGCGTTTCTGGGAATTGGAAGCAGAACCTGTATCAGCAAAACGTTTGTTATCACCCGAAGAGCAAGCCTGTGAGGACCATTTCTTGGCCACCACCGAAAGAGATGCCACTGGTCGCTACATTGTGAGCCTTCCCTTTCGCGAGGAGGACCCACTCTGCAAGTACGGCAACTCTAGGGAAATAGCCATCAAGAGGTTGCACGGTCTTGAGCGAAAGCTTTCCAAAGATCCGTCACTTAAAAAGCGGTATTCAGACGTCATAACCGAATATTTGACGCTAGGTCACATGGAGAAGATCTCGGAGGAGGAGGATATCAATCAACCTGATGCGGTGTATCTGCCTCATCATGCAGTCATCAGGGAGGATAAGACGACGACAACAAAGGTCAGAGTCGTGTTTGACGCATCATCAAAGGGTACCAATGGCGTGTCTTTGAACGAGACCTTGATGGTAGGACCGACTCTACAACCGGATCTGCGCCATGTTGTTATACGATGGAGGCAACACCCTGTATGTCTGGGGGCAGACATTGTTAAGATGTATCGTCAAATCAAGGTCGCTGAGACGGACTTTCAACGAATCGTGTGGAGAGACGATGCTTCAAAGGACATAGAGCATTTTCGTCTTTTACGAGTCACCTTTGGAACATCGTGTGCTCCGTACTTAGCTGTCAAAGCGTTACAACAAACTGCTTGTGACGAAGGCCAGGGTTATCCATTGGCAGCTGAGAAGGTCTTATCGGATTTTTACATGGACGATCTCATGACAGGTTGTCAGGTAGAGTCGGAAGCCATAGAGCTTCACCATCAGTTAAATTATCTCTTGGGTAGAGGAGGATTCGAATTACAAAAATGGACGTCAAACGAGGATGCGGTTCTCGACGTTATTCGAAACGGTTCTGAAGGGAATCTGGAAATCAAATCAGATGATGTCACAAAAATTTTGGGGCTTAATTGGAATCGGAGTACAGATGAGTTTCAGTATACAGTGAAATTGGTATCAGAAACCCAACCTGATACTAAAAGGAAGGTAATTTCTGAGATTTCACGCCTGTATGATCCTTTAGGGTGGATAGCTCCATGCATTGTCACTGCAAAGGTTTTTATCCAGAAATTGTGGCTTGTTGGGCTTGATTGGGATGACGAGCTGCCTCATCACCTGCGCAACGAGTGGCAGTCGTACAGAACGGATTTGGGGAAACTCATTAAATTTAATATTCCTCGATGGCTACAATGTAGAGATGACGATAATGTGGTAGAGTTACACGGGTTTTGTGACGCGTCCACAGTTGCTTTTGCCGCAGTGGTTTACATGCGTGTTGTGAAGGCAGAGGGAGAAGTTCATTCCCAGTTGGTTACGGCGAAGACGAAGGTAGCGCCTTTGAAGCAAATCTCGATCCCGCGTCTTGAGTTGTGCGGTGCGGTTTTGCTCACGAGACTTTTGGTTGAAGTTGCAGGGCTGCTGAGTGTGCCCAAAGCAAACTTGCATGCTTGGACAGATTCTTCGGTAGTTTTGGCCTGGTTAAACTCTTATCCAGGTCGCTGGAAAACGTTTGTTGCTAACCGCACATCTGAGATACTCAGGTCACTTCGGGTTGAGCAGTGGTGCCATGTTTCATCTGGTGATAATCCTGCAGATTGCGCTTCGCGGGGAGAGTCAGCAACCATGTTGCTGGATGATCAATTGTGGAAACAGGGGCCCGCGTGGTTGTGTCAAGAGCCTATAGAGTACAAAAGAGAGCCGACACTTACCTCCTTAGAGGAAAAATCAGTAAAGGTCCATGCAGCGGCGGTTAATGATGCCGAGGACTGGTTTTCTGATATGGAATCAAAGTTTTCGTCACTTAGAAAACTTATCAGAGTTCTAGCCTATTGTAGGAGGTTTTTACAGCTCAAATTGCCAAAAAATATGCGTTCAATACAGCCATATTTAACGGCTTCAGAGATAAGCGATTCTCTGCAAGCCTGCATTCGACTTTGTCAGAATCGTTGGTTTAGTGTGGAGATAAGCGCAATCAAGCAGAATAAGTCTGTGGGAAGGAAGAGCGGCTTGATGTCTTTAAATCCTTTTCTAGATCCAGCAGGAGTAATGAGAGTTGGTGGGCGAATCCAAAATGCTGACATCGAAGAATCCAGGAAGCATCCGATTATCATTCCTCATGATTCTCCATTGGCTAGGCTCATCATAGCAGATGCTCATGTTAAATCGATGCACGGTGGTACACAGCTCACTTTGAATGTAATCCGTGGCAACTACTGGATCGTCAGGGGTAAGAATTTAGTGAAATCACACATAAGGGATTGTGTTCGATGCATCCGGTATGCGGGGGTGATAAAAAATCAACTCATGGGTCAGCTGCCCTCCTGTAGAGTTGTTCCAAGCAAGCCATTTTCAGTCTCTGGCGTCGATTATGCCGGTCCAGTGAATATCAGAGTGTCAAAGGGGAGAGGTAATAAGTCTTATAAGGGCTATATTTGTCTCTTCGTATGTATGGCCACCCGCGCTGTACATATAGAAGCTGTTTCAGACCTCACCTCTCAAGGATTCCTGGCTGCTTTCAAGCGCTTTGTCGCCCGACGTGGACGTTGTAGTCACCTCTGGAGCGACAATGGCTCAAATTTCATAGGAGCTTCGAAGGAGTTGAAGATCTTATTTTCAGATGAGCGCTCTTCAATGTCAAGTGAGGTTGCCGAGATACTTGCTAACAACGGCACAGAATGGCATTTTATTCCTCCGCACGCTCCGAATTTCGGAGGGCTGTGGGAGGCAGGAATCAAGAGCACAAAACATCATCTGAAACGCGTTATAGGAGACTCCACGCTTACATTCGAGGAGATGTCGACAGTGCTATCTCAGGTAGAGGCTTGTCTAAATTCAAGGCCTCTTTGCCATATAAGCGACGACCCTAATGATACAGCACCGTTGACACCCGGCCATTTCTTAGTAGGTGAACAGATTATTCTCCCACCAGATTACAACTACGAAAATGATCGAGAAGGTGGCCTTCGTAGGTGGCAACTTACGCAAAGAATGGTACAAAGTTTCTGGAAACGATGGTCTCAAGAATATTTAACGGGATTTTTCCAGCGGTACAAATGGTCCCAACAATTAGTACAGCCAAAGGTTGGTGATATGGTTTTAGTCAAGGAGGATAACCTACCTCCGGCCAAGTGGTTGTACGGTATAGTAACGGATTTGCATCCAGGTAGTGACGGAATCACGAGAGTTGTAACATTACGTTCAAAGACATCTGTTCTCAAACGTCCTACCTCAAAACTGTGTTTTTTGCCTAGCTCTTGTTCAAGCTAAAGAATTATTGTTTTTTTTTGCTGTTATTTCGTCACTCTATACATGATGTTTACTATGTTACACGCAATTGTTGTACGTTATTTAAAGAAAGAAAGACTGTTTATTTCACGTAGCTTTATTTACTTATAGGATTAACTTCAATTGTTACTTGTAGAGCTCATTCTATTAGAAATGTTTCATGGTGGGCGGCTCTACGATAAGATTTGGTTGTTTTACTGTTCGAGTTTCATGTGTTTGGTTAGGTTTTTAAATTCAAGCTTTTGTTATCTTTAAAGACATTATGTCTTGGTGGGCGGAATGTTCAAGTTGTATATTATATTGTTTTTAAAATGCCATTAGTTTTAGTTTCGTCCAATAGACGGCTCTACTGGTATCCTACATCCCGGTATGGTTTGGCTTCACTGTGTTGTATATAATTTGGGCTTTATTAATTAAATACCTCTTCGCTCTGGAGTTAATGCGTTTTATTGCGTAGGCTCCTAGGGTCCTGGGATTTTGAACCTGTCTTGTTCAGTGCGCTATTTTAATAGAAAAAATTGGACCTATTATGTTGGTTTCATCGAAACCATACATGTTATAGATGGCATACACGTGTACACGGTCAAGTTTTTCAAAACGGTTAAAAAACCGCAGCTGGCATTTCGCAAAACAAAAAAAAAAACGACCGAGATGATGTCCTAGAAATAAACATAATGAAAAAGATTAATTTAGAAAGTACTCCTTCGAACCCAAACGAATTTCTACTTACTGATTTCGAGGATAAAATTTATTTTTATTAAATTAATATGGTTACATTAGTGTTAAAAGTGCCTTTAAATCTGAATATTGTGCAATATAGTTAATTTTGGAGAACATGTTTACGGCTAACCTTAAAGATGTATATAAAGATGTAGTTTATCTTCTATGTGATCTTACATGTGTGATACTGATTATTTAATTTTTAATAGTGGTAATTTTGTAGAACAGATTTATATTAGTTAGATATGTGTATGTATAGGACATCGAACCTTCCTGCGATACCTACAGAACAACATCCCTAAAATTATGTTTTTCGGTGTACACCTATAAAACATATGTCCATCGAAAGATAATTTAATTAGAAACAACAAATGGTCTTTGACAAAATGTCCTAAATAGGAGCATTTCAGAGATAATTTAGTTTTAACAAGTAATTTAGTCACTTTTTGAATTATCTCAGGAACGCTACTATTTACGACATTTTGTCAAATATCATTTGTTGTTTGTATTTAAATTGTCTATCAATCCATATTTTTATAGGTGTACACGAAACAGCGATATTTTAGGGTATCCAAGTACCCCACTCCCCCAGGCTTCATACAAAAATGTTCGATGTTCTGAATTATTAAAAAAAAAAAGATAGTTTTTCTTTGATTTTTGTAGGCATTTTTAAGTTTTGATAACAGTACATAATGTTTAAAAGTTACGGATTGAGTTTTTTTATTCCTAATTATTTTTAAGTATCTAAAAATAAATAATATAATAAAAAAAACAGGAGTATTATTTACCTATGTTCAGTTTCAACAAAACCATGCCTTATACTTAGTTCAAATTAGATAAATTAAAAAGATAAATATTTCCCTTAGTGCAAATTTATTAGTGAGAGAATTTTTTCTGAACAAATTGCTCCATGGAACCGATTTGATAAAAGTAATTTTATTTTCACTTCTCATGCTCTTAAAATCTCGTCTAAATCTCAGACTCTGACAAAGGTCGTCAGGTCAACAGCCACGCACACCAATGCTAAGTGCCGGCCGCCGGCAGTGGAGGCACGTCCTAAATGTTAAATGCTGATCGAAATTCACAAATAAAATACCAGGGCAACATACTATTGTAGAAGGTTATTTGAATATTAGGAATGGACCTCCTGCAATAATCTGTTGCCCTGGTACTTTGTGTGAATTTCGATCTGAGATACCTCGCAAAAACCTATGCTAAGTGCCACTGCCGGAGGCACGTCCTAAAAAAAAGTATATTGGCGGGAAGTCCTTATTTATTCTTGGCGTTGCATTTTGCAATTGATTTTTGCTAAATTGTTGTTTAATTTCCTCACAATCGAAGTGAAAAGCAGAGTGTATAACTCGTACATAAAACCCATTTTACCCTCGACATGACTATCCAGCCTCGCCTGCGGCTCGGGTGGATATGTACGTCTCAGGTAAAATGGAGCGTTTTATGCTCTTTTTGTACAATCTACTACTTTTTACTTTTCCGTACATTTTGGGCCGACGGGTCAACAGATTTTGTATGTGGAAATAAAGTTGCTCTGATCAAATCGGTTTCATAAGGAAGGTTGTTCAGAATGATGTCCCTAACAACACCATTCAAAAAAGATTATTCATTCAGAATAACCCTGTAGATTAACCACACGTAATTGATATTGATTTTTCTTGCTTTTTTTTCAAGTTTTAACCAACACAAAAACTGTAACTGCCCCTTAAATTGTTCCAAATAAAGTCACTTTTGACAATGACCTGTTTAATGTTAATGTTAGCCTGATTCCAAATAGCCCCATGGACGCAAAATATTAATTCTTCAATAAAAGTTTGAAATTCTACTGTTTGAGTATTTACTGACAAAAGCACCCAATTCTTTAACGAAATTGTAGGAAATATTTATATTTATCGTTCCAAATATCGTCAGATGTGCCTAAATTAAAACAGCTTCAGAAAAATATCCAAATGTGTGGCAAGGTACCCTTAGTTTTAAATAGCCCCAATCAAGCGATATTTGGAATGTCACTTTTGAAAAAATATATCTCTTTATGTATTTAACATACATAAAAACGACTACAAGTCACCGCAAGCGATAGCTCGATATTTATCTCACAAAAATAATCAAGTGCGAACACTGGCTAGTTTTCGTGCAGCATCGTTTTTTTCCTAAAAACCGTACCAAATAGCCCATCTTACGGTAATGTTTTTCTACAATAGTTTTGACAGGTGACAAACACGCAGCGCCCTCAGCTAAAAAGTTTTGCGTAATCTTCCCCATTAATAAAAATCAAAGAATAAACCTAACTTGTTACACGTTCAGCTTAAGCAAATTATTATTGTGATTTTTATTACGTGGGTCTGCCCACTTTAAAGCAATTTTTGTCGTTAGGTACTTGCCTTACTAACGCATGTTGTGGTTACCTATAAGTAAGAGTGCCCAATGGCCTTTTAGAACTTATATTAAGTTTTTATATTATGTCATTTTTGTATAACTCTTGTCGCGTACACTCGCGATTAAGCGTCGTTACGTTGGTACGTATGACATTTAGTTTTTGTATTGTGGCAACACTGCTTGGCGCCATAATAGTTTTTGACAGTTTAATCTTTTTCCGGGTAGACGTTGAGTTAGCATGTGGTGCAGAGAACCGCATGCAAAGTAATAGCAGAACAAGGCAAAGTTATGGTGGATCGAGAAGCAGGGCTTCATGCATAGACTGGATTACTGAGTGAGTGTTTTTTTTGCTTTCTTATCTATAACCTAATTTCACATGCTTGATCTTGTGACGGTTGGAAAGACAGACAATACTTTATAGCACGTGTGAGCGGGTTTCTTCTGAGCCTGTACTCATCACGTAGACATTGTGAGATGGCATACTCCAATGTCTAGTTAGAATCCAGATACTTGGTAAATTATAGCACGGTATAGGCTGGTCCTGTTGAGATGGTAACTCCGGAACCAGTACCTATACCGCAGATCCTGTGGAGCTGGTATACTCCAGGATCTGATAAGTGTCACACGGTAGGACTGGGTTGGCCTGTAGGGGAGCAGGGAGGGCCACCATAGGAACCACTAGGTTCCGCCTGATACCAAGTAACTGGTAAGCTTGTAAGAGATAAGCAAGGGGAGTGGACCTGTAATTAGTAGAACAGACCCTCCGTCAAGTAAAAAGTAAAGTAATAATCTCTGTCGGTCTCTCTAGTCGTGGCAAGTGAAAGTATATATAGTTATTACTAATGATACTCAGATCCTATATTTGTCATCTTAACTATTCTGGTTGAATCTAGGCCTTTTGATATTGGCAACCTTAAACTCGATGACAAAATGGTGGAGGAGCTGGGATCTGAGAGAGAGAACAGTTGGCAATACTGACGAAGCAGTGTGTTGATCGGATGATAGCACCGAGGACAGAGTTTATGAAGTGTTGTATGTACCTATTTCTCTGTATTCCCTGAGGATAGATTTCCAGTCCCGACAGAGTCTGGCAGCAATGTCTTACTTTGAACATTAGGAGGTCAGGTACACATGGACAGAGTATAGCAAACAGTAATGCTTCTCTGAGTAATAGCAGGGCAGCGTCCCAAGAGATGAGACTGGAAAGCAGCGCCTTTCTCAACATAGCGTGAGTCTGACCTCATTGATGGAGATTGCCGAGTTATCGTCCTTCTCTAAACTAGTGGAAATCACCTCATGAAGCGATTTTAATCTCTGAAATAAAGCTAAAACTCGGTTTGCTGTCATCTGATGAAATCTCTGAAAGAATTTTCATAACACTTCTATAAATTATACAAATTAAAGAACTTAAATGTGTGTCGTTTTATTTTAGTCTGTAAGTACTCTGATTTTTTATTTTTTTGTGGTTTAGTTTATTTGTTTCAAAGTGCGTAATGTGAACGTGCCGTAATTGGCAGTTTGTAGAATATCTGTATCAATTAAGAAGAAAAAAAAATATCCATCGCGACTTCCGTCTGTGGTTTTAGAGATGGGGTACATTGTACGATGTTTAAATCGAGTGTCGATCGAAACGTGAAAAGGTATTCGATTCTACGATTAGCACGAATCGAACGAATGAAAGTTTGCAATCGATTTGACAATTTGCGAAATTGCGCCGATGCCTGTAACTTGCCCATTGGCTCGGTTGAGAGAACACTGGCACGGTTAGCCAGAGGTCGCGGGTTCAGGTCCCGGCATCGGTGGAAATTTTCAGCATCTAAATAGTTTCTTAATTTGCAGTCGTCGGCGGATTAGCCTATACATTTTTTTTTTTTTACCCTTCTGCAAATTCACCTGTTACATAATGTGAAGGGCGTGTTTGTAACGCTTGATGTGTTTTCGACTGCATCTGCCTATTTATTAAAATGTTTCAAATTGTATTTTTTTTATTACCTACTCAAAATAAGAACTATTTTGCCTTTTTTTTATTCAACCATGTGTAACAACCAGTGATTGTGGATCACCGCCGACCCTGGTACTACCCTCGTTGTGTGGCTGAGTGGAGTGCACACATACGGGCTAGATATTTTGATATTGTATTCATTATAGAATAATAAAAACTGAATTTGCACGGATATTTACTCGTTTAATTTTTCATTATAGAAACTAATATTAATGTCGATAGACATTTTCCTAATACTTGAGTGATATCTAAGTCCTAGGTGAGAGTGGGAGACTTACGGAATCACTCGAATCGATAAACCGGTATCGATTATATTAAATCGTTTGACACCACTAGTCTTTGGTTGCCGCTACTATGTCTATGGTTCTGTTCTGTCTTGTCTGTCCTTTTTTTCCATTTAGCGTCGCTATTTGCAGTTTTGTTTGCCGGTTTCAAAATCGTGAGATTGTGGAAAATACCGAAGAGTACTGTGAACTGGGTAGACCAGGATATCTGAAAGGCTTCAGTTAGTGAACATATAGTTTCAGGCAAATTGTCTGTACATACTGGTATGTAAAAGTAACTTTTCCTACAATAGCGTTTGCCGCCACTTGTAGGTACCTAGGAAATTTGGTAACTTTCACGATTTCTTTTCAGTGTACTTCACAAGATAAAACAGTATATTTGTTGCAAAACCCCGAACTAGGTTGGTGAGTAAAGTTCGGGGCGACTCGACCTGTACCAACCAAGAAGGGTTCATTCATTTCTGAAGAGATTTTTTCATCCTAACTTCTGCGCACAGGCAAGTATAAAATAAAAACTTACTCGTAATGGTTTTTAGTCAGTACATGTTTGTACTGTCTTACAATACAATTTAAAGAATTTTGTTTACTAAGCGAGTTGTGTTATGTGCCTTGCAGATTCACAACCACAGTGGAATCGTTTTTGATTTCTGTTCATTGGACAAGATTACTAGGTAACAAACAAGATGGAGGAGGCTTTTCTCTTACGTATCAAGTTGGCTAGGGATCATCTTTCCGAATTGGTCAACCAGTGCTCAACAGGATTAGATCCTTCAGAACTAATAAGAGTTAAAACATCACTTAAAATTAGAACCGAACACCTAAATAAAGAAATACACAACTATATTAGCCGGTCTTCCAATATACAACAAAATCTAGTTGCAGAATGCACGCAGCTGGAGCTTAATGCAAGGGAAGCCGTAGGAAACCTTGAGGCAATTTCTTACAAAAACGGTAGGGACCTAAAATCTTCCTTGAAGCTACCTAAGCTGGAACTTCCCACCTTTAATGGAGATATTCTCAAGTTCCATAGTTTCTGGGACCGGTACCAGAACAGTGTGGACAACAAAGACATTGAGCCAGCAGACAAGATGTCCTATCTTGTTGCTCTGTTACGAGGATCGGCAAAGGCGTGTGTCCAAGGATTGGAGGTGACGAGTGACAACTACCCAATCGCAGTGGACATGCTTAGGAAAAGATTTGGCAACAAAGAAGCATTGTTAGATGCCCATTACAACGCTATTCATAAACTTCAAAAGGCAGCATCTAATCGAGAATGCAGACAAACTTACGACACCATCGAGATGCACCTGCGCGTTCTGCAATCCTTGGGCGAGGATACGAATCAGAACCACCTGCGGGTGATCATTCTATCTAAATTTCCTGACCAGATAATATATGAATTGAAATTGATGCTTGGTGACGTGCAAGACGTAGCTAGCATTAGAGCAGGCATTAACAAGGTTATCCTGGCGACAGAAACAAAGAAAGATAGCAGTGATCCGGGACCAAGTATGTCAACAGAGGTGTTACATGTGCAAACTAAACCTTTACATCAGTCTAACAGAAAATTCCAAGCAGATAGGAAATTCCAAGCCAGATCCAAGGACAGGAAACGAAGGGCCACAGAAGTGACGCACAAGACCGAAAAGAGAAGGCGTCTAAATTGCACCTTTTGTAACGGCAGCCATTACAATGACATGTGTGAAGTATATGGTACTATCAATGCTAGACGGGAGAGGTTAAATGGTAAATGTTTCAAATGCTTTATGACAGGACATGTCGCTACGCAATGCCGTAAAGGAAGAAAATGCTACCACTGTGGCGATTCGCATAACAGAGCCTTATGCCCTAAGAAATTTTCGCCAAGTAAGCCTTACTCTAAATCCGACTATAGTGATGGGAAAACAGTTTGTCATGTCGCTAAAAATAATCATTCATATTTGCAGACGGCGATTGTACAAATAAAGAACAATAATAAGAATGTAGCATGCAGGCTTCTCCTTGACTGCGGCAGCCAGAGGAGTTACCTGACATCTAGGATGGCGAAGAAACTTGGTATTTCGGCTGACAGAAACGACCTACTCGTTGTCTTTACTTTTGGATCAGTTAAAGCCAAAGAGATCTCCAGTCCAGCAACGGAAATAGTCATTGTGACGAAGCGCGGCATTCAGAGGAAGATCAGAGTAAATATTGTGCCTCATATCACAGAGAGGATTCCTGTACCCAAGTTATGCACACCTGATGTGGTTGACATCCTGGCTGACGATGGCGCGCAAGGAGAAACCGTTGATCTATTGATCGGAAATGAGTTGTATTTTTCATTTCTGAGTAACCATCAGTACACCAAGATCCATGACCATTTATACCTGATTAATTCCGACTTTGGATGGATTGTTTCAGGAAATTCGACAGCAGAAGAAGACTATAATGCATTGTCTATAATAACATTCTGTGAATGTCATACACAAGATTGCCCATACTTTGCTGAACCAGACCTTCCTCTGCGAAATATGGATCTAAAGTTTCTCTGGGCCATGGAAAGCATAGGCATAACAGACTCTGTGAAGACAACTCGCGAGGAAGAGGCAATTAATCAATTTAACAGTGATATCCAATATGAAGAACAACGTTATCAGGTAAAATGGCCATGGATAGAATACCCTCCGCATTTATCAACAAATTATGGATTGGCCTACGGCAGATTGAAATCCTTGCTACAGAGATCTGACAAGAATATGTTAAAGGAGTATGAGGAAATACTGAAAGAGCAGTTAGCATCAAACATTATAGAAATTGTAGAGCCTGAGCCAGAAGTCATTCAGCAGACTATTCCTCCCATTCATTATCTACCTCATCACATAGTCAAGCAAGAAGGCAAGAGAGGTCGGATTGTGTATGATGCGTCAGCTAAGTTGAAGGATGAAAAATGTTTGAATGAGTGCCTGTACAGAGGTCCATTGATGCTTGGCGACTTAACGGCACTTTTAATAGCGTTTCTAACCAATAAAGTAGCTATTACAGCAGATGTGGAAAAGGCTTTCTTACAGCTAAGTCTACAAAAGGAAGACAGAGATGTAACTCGATTTCTATGGCTGAAAGATTTTAATAAACCACTCTGCAATGAGAACTTATTGCATTTACGGTTTTGCAGAGTTCCTTTCGGTGTTATCTCAAGCCCCTTTTTGCTAACGGCGACACTACGTTATCACATGGCGCAAACAAAAGAGGAGCTACTGACAAAAGTAGCTGACAAATGTTATGTAGATAACTTGGTAACTGGAGCCGAATCAAGTTCAGACGCTGTCAAGTTGTACAATGAGTCAAGACAGGTATTTGAACATCTCTCCATGAATTTAAGAGAATGGAATTCTAACAATGAAGAGTTTTTGAAGTTGATACCAGCCGAGCATCGGACGAAGGAAACCACACAAACAAAAGTACTAGGTCTAATATGGAATGTGAAACAAGACACATTGTCCTTGAAGATAAAGCACAGCCTGTTTCAAGAAGAAGACATTAAGGATACTAGGAGTAAAAGAGCTATACTCAGTAAAGTAGCATCAGTATATGACCCGTGTGGATTCGTGTCTCCATTGGTTCTGCCAGCCAAAACATTACTACAAGAGATTTGCGATCATAAATTGAAGTGGGACACTGATCTTCCAGAAGATATAAAGGCTAAATGGGCTAAAGTCGCACAAAACCTAAAAGCAGTTACACAAGTCGAGATACCACGTTTCGTCGGTCTGTCCATTGCAGATGGGACTATTAAATATGATTTGCACTGTTTCACAGATGCGTCAAAGGATGCCTACGCTGCAGTCATTTATCTGAGAACTTACAGCGCGGACCAAACTGTAGTCTCGTTTATAATGTCGAAATCAAGAGTCACATCCTCAGAAGACAAGAAAAAACTTAATATGCCTAGGTTAGAGCTGTTAGGCTGCCTCATTGGAAATAGGTTGATAACCTACATAACAAATGTAATAGGGATAACAATCGCAGATAAATACCTTTGGACAGACAGCCTTATAGTGATAAATTGGAGAAAAACAAACAAATTATTACCTCCCTTTGTAGCACGACGCATTAATGAAATTAAGCAGAACAAAGACGTAGAAATGTGCTACATCAAAACACAAGAAAACCCTGCCGATATAGCTACGAGACCAGATTCGTGGCATCTCAGGAAAGAATTATGGTTCTCAGGACCGAAATTCCTCTTGAAAAATAAGGAGTTTTGGCCTGTTAGCAGGCGACTAAACGAGCATGGAACAATTTGCATGGCCGGGGAAGGTCTGCACCATGAAGGCACAGATTTGAATACAGATCAGGAAGTCGGTACTACAAGTGTCGATGATACTCCTTTCATAGAAGAAAGAGAACTACACCAGAAAAATCCTACAGTGGACTCCATTACATCAGATGTTGCTAACATGGATGTAGATGACAGTAATGATAAGTCGAAAAATATAAAGGAATTAAAGCAACTACAGATAAATTACTTTCCAGAAGAATCTACTGGTAAGGAAACCCATTTATCGAGAAACCTCGGATTATACGTAGACGTGGATGGACTTCTTAGATGCCGAGGACGTATGGCCAACACTAATTGGACTTACGACATGAAACACCCGATCCTGATTCCTACATGTTCTGAATACACAAGCAAGTTAATACAGGATGTACACAAAGATAATTACCATGTGGGTGTTTCACACACGTTAAGCATCATAAGACACAACTTCTGGATACCTAGAGGAAGAGCCCAAGTACAAAAGATATTAAGAAAATGTCCCCAATGCATCAAGCATGGCGGTGGGCCTTATAAGTTGCCTCCTACATCAGATTTACCCACCGAGAGGGTCAACTACAGCGCCCCGTTTACATACACGGGAGTTGACTACTTCGGCCCAGTTTACATCAGCACCGACAATGGAAAAGAGAAAAGGTGGATCTGCTTGTATACATGCCTAGCCATTAGAGCAATTCACATGGAAATCGTGAATGACATGACAGCCGACGAGTGTCTCCTGGCACTTAGAAGATTTGTATCTTCTAGAGGAATCCCGAGCATGATTGTGTCAGACAATGCACTACAATTTAAGCTGACATCTGAAGTTTTGTCCGATTCATACTGCCTTCAGAACAAGATTAAGTGGAGATTCATACCTCAGCTCGCACCGTGGCATGGTGGGTTCTACGAGCGCATGGTTGGTCTCGTTAAGCACTGTATGAAGAGAACCTTAGAAAAACTGATGTTAATGGATTCACAACTATTAACTGTAATAAAGGAAATTGAAATGGTAGTGAACACAAGACCATTGACCTGCGTGGGCTCAGATGTTGAACATGTACTGAAACCACAAGACTTCCTCACACTAGGCAAATGTGTACGGCTAGAGATTTCTGAGGAGGCAGTGTGCACCGACAGCACAGCGACGAAACAGAACTTAGTAGACAGTTGGAAGCGAGGACAGAAGATGATGAACGAGTTCAGACGCATGTTCATCGAGCGATATCTACTTAGCCTGCGTGAGAGATACAAACATTCTCCAAAACAGCCTCGCACTACTTCTGACAAATGTCCACACATTGGACAACTGGTACAAATTAAAAGTGACCGTAAAAACAGAGAGAATTGGAAAGTAGGAAAGGTGTCATCGCTTGTACCAAGTGCAGATGGAGAGTACAGAGTTGCGAGAGTGAGAGTTGGCAACTCTGAGTTTACTCGCTCAATTGGACACTTGTATCCCCTGGAAGTGGCAGAGTATGACGGTCCTCGATCTAGACAGAGTAGCACTAGTAGAGATTCTGGCGGAATTCACATTCTCGAAGAGAATCCTGTATCATATCAAAATGTAGAAGTCTTCCAGCAGCCTAGCACAAGGGAAAACAGTCCTAACCCTGACGACAGGCCTATAGTAGAAATATTGGATGTTGCAGACATTAATCACCCTGTGAATAGTGACAGTGTACCTACTAGTAGTGGGCTAGATGCTGTGCCCCTAGAAGATCCTAAAGGTGTGACACAACCTGGTGGAGAAATAGAGGAAAGGAAAGAAGTAGAGAATGAAGTTGATCCAAGCACGACCATCGAAGATAGCCATGGCCGAATAAGAAGGAGTGCCGCCATGAAAGCTAGAGAGAAAATAGCTGAATGGACGCGCCAACTATCAGTTATCCTGTCTGAAAGCTTCTCGTCATCCGTCGGGAGTGTCGCGTACACTCGCGATTAAGCGTCGTTACGTTGGTACGTATGACATTTAGTTTTTGTATTGTGGCAACACTGCTTGGCGCCATAATAGTTTTTGACAGTTTAATCTTTTTCCGGGTAGACGTTGAGTTAGCATGTGGTGCAGAGAACCGCATGCAAAGTAATAGCAGAACAAGGCAAAGTTATGGTGGATCGAGAAGCAGGGCTTCATGCATAGACTGGATTACTGAGTGAGTGTTTTTTTTGCTTTCTTATCTATAACCTAATTTCACATGCTTGATCTTGTGACGGTTGGAAAGACAGACAATACTTTATAGCACGTGTGAGCGGGTTTCTTCTGAGCCTGTACTCATCACGTAGACATTGTGAGATGGCATACTCCAATGTCTAGTTAGAATCCAGATACTTGGTAAATTATAGCACGGTATAGGCTGGTCCTGTTGAGATGGTAACTCCGGAACCAGTACCTATACCGCAGATCCTGTGGAGCTGGTATACTCCAGGATCTGATAAGTGTCACACGGTAGGACTGGGTTGGCCTGTAGGGGAGCAGGGAGGGCCACCATAGGAACCACTAGGTTCCGCCTGATACCAAGTAACTGGTAAGCTTGTAAGAGATAAGCAAGGGGAGTGGACCTGTAATTAGTAGAACAGACCCTCCGTCAAGTAAAAAGTAAAGTAATAATCTCTGTCGGTCTCTCTAGTCGTGGCAAGTGAAAGTATATATAGTTATTACTAATGATACTCAGATCCTATATTTGTCATCTTAACTATTCTGGTTGAATCTAGGCCTTTTGATATTGGCAACCTTAAACTCGATGACAACTCTTGCTGGTGATCTTTAATAAGATAAAACAAATAAAATATACCGTCAAACGGGGAAAAAATAGACGGGAGTAAAACTTGGGACAAAATGGTATGCAAAATTAATTAGCTTGTTATGACAACACCGGCAGAGATACTTCGGCCATTTTGCTGTCAACTCACTCGCAGAAGCAACGTGATTTCTCAGGTAACAAAAAGAATTGTTATTATTGGCCCGAATTCTTTAAAAATGTAATAATTTTTAACCTGTCAAACTGAAAATATAAATGTGCTGTAAAACTTTGTCCCTCTTAACTTTAAATTCTGATTTAGGGCTCCCGCGCACTAGGCAGACAGTTATAACAGCCAATCAACGACTATAGAATTGCGCAAAGTGTGTCCTCAAGGTTCGAGCACATTCTGTCGGGCCGCAGCGACGCGGGGCGGGGCGCATCGCAGCGCAAAATGCGTACTTGGCACATCAGTGACGGGCCGGGTCGCAGCGCATTGACGGATTTTGAGTACAGTGTTCTGCCGGAATTTGCGTGCAACTGTACGTTATGGATAGCTCTGACGAAGAACTTTCGTTTTTTTGCCTGCTCTTAGAAGAAGAAGAACGGCGTAGACAAGAAGTTCGTCAAAAGAGAAAACGTAAAATATGGATACATCCCATTTGTTCCAAGAGAAAGATATTCGGCGAATACCATCATCTTTTTCCCGATCTTTTAGCAGACAAAGCCAAGTTTTGGGGATATTTTCGGATGACCTCTGATCGATATTATCAAATACTTGACATAATAAAAGAGGATCTGCATAAAAAAACTACAACTTTTCGTGAGCCTATCGGACCAGAAGAGCGGCTTGTGGTGTGTTTAAGGTAAGTTTCACTATAGCATACCTAGTGATTTTTAATAATCCTTTTATCCTCCCATTTACATACATACTTATAATTACGCCTTTATCCCTAATGAGGTTGGCAGAGCGTAAACGACCTAATCCTCCCATTTAATCCTGTGTAAATTGTATCCTAAATAATTTGTTAGTGAGATCGTACGCTAGGATCTTGTGTATTTGTCTTTTTAATAGTTAGCTGCGGCGCTACTTAGGGTATATTTTCATTTAAAAAAATACAACGGAATACATAATTTCAATATTATATTATTATCACAAAATCACAGAAAAAATCTTAAACTCTAGGAAAACTGTACTTAATCAACATCTTCCATTTCTCTTTGTGCTTGGATTCTTATTAGCCCATCATTCAAAATACCATTCATTGGTTATTTTGTTTTTGTTTAATTGAATTTAAAAAATCATTTAATGCGTTATCATCAAGATCAAGACCAATCTCTTCCTGTGTGTTAATATTATTTGGATTTACGTTTGTTGAAGTTGGTGTTATTATTTGGTTTGGAGGTTGCGCATCAAAATCAAATGGGCGACGCGCTCTCTTGAGATAATTGTAATACATATTGTGGTTTAGACTTGTCCCTGAAAACCAATTCCTCTGCATCGGTAACTATTTTAAAGACTTCACGTTTTACACGAATTTGTATATCTTCCGGAAATTTTGAGTTTCTCCCAAGTTCTTGAAAAAGTCAACTATTTTGTGAGATTCATTTTTTTTGGTCCTGTATTTTTTTTCTAAATACTCTTGCAATAACGTGTGTGTTGGTGAAAGCTGAGGTGGAGTATCTAAACTTCTAGAATTTCTTTTATAAGGACGAGGTGAACTGTCTTCTGAAGAACCAGGACGATTTCTTATAGGGCTTTGAGAAGTACCAGCACTTGAACCGGGGCTATCACGGCTATAATTATCATCTATAAGACTATTATCCTCATTACTTGAGTCTTGCGAAACATTATTCAATGGAAAATTTGAAAAAGTTTCATCCTCGTTGCTAATATAGGGGATAAGGAATGACAATAAATATTTGTAGCAGCTTGTCCACTTTTTGTTTTCCTTAACTTTTTAGCGCGTCTGTAATTGTCTCTTACACGTCTCCATCTTTCTCTGCAAGCTGTAGCTGTGGAAGAAAAAAATTAGGTACCTATTAGTAAAGTTAGAACATAAAACATAAATAGGCTGATAATCATGCCATTAAAGGGCACCATTGAACATAACCTTATTGGCTTGCATAAACGTAAGGATCGGCCAAAAGATGTATTATGTTTAAACTAAATAGCTTTTTATGTTTCAGATATTTGGCAACAGGAAATTCAATGAAGTCATTAGCCACTACTTTTCGACTTGGTGAATCAACAATTAGACAAATTATTTACGAGGCATGTACAGCCATATTTAAGAAGCTGTCACCTAATGTAATGCCCGTACCGACAGAAGCAGACTGGAAACGCAAAGAACAGCGTTTTAGAATGCAATGGAACTTTCCAAATTGCATTGGGGCACTGGATGGAAAGCATGTTATTATTGAAGCACCACCGAATAGCGGTTCCCTTTATTTTTCTTACAAAAAAATGTTTACTATAGTTTTATTAGCCTTAGTCGATGCGGACTACCGTTTTACATTCATAGATGTTGGTGTATTGGGTAAAAATTCTGATAGCCAAATACTCAATAACTCTAATTTTGGCAAAGCTTTAATTGATGGACAGTTAAATTTGCCTGCTGATCGTTTAATACCGGGTACAGACATACAGTTACCACATGTCATAGTTGGAGACGCTTTTCCATTAACCAGACATTTGATGAGACCATATCCAGGAAATCAGTTGACAAATGACGAAGACAAGAAAGCTTTTAATTATAGGCTGAGTAGAGCTAGGCGTGTGAGCGAAAATGCTTTTGGTCTATTAGTGAAAAAGTTTAGAGTATACGAAAGACGTTTTTCGTTATTACCGAAACATGTTAATGTTATTATATTAGCCACATGTTGTTTACACAATTTACAGCGAAACGACATTTGCTACTGGTCTGAAGAGGAAGCTCAGAGAAACGTGGTAACAGAAGCTATCACAGATTTGCCATATATTGGAGGCCATGCAGCACTAGACGCAATGTGTGTCCGTGATCAATTTAAAAGATATTTCGTATCTCAAACTGGTACCGTTGAGTGGCAGACGAGGGTTATTAGAAGAGGTATGCGAAGAAACTAATATCTTGACACTAAGGTGATTTAAGTGATACTGCCCGCTTACTTATAAAAAAATCGGCCAAGTGCGAGTCCGACTCGCATGTGTCCATTACCGCAGCGGCATTTTTTTTAAAAACGAGTTTTGGTGTAATTGAGTATATTAGATATTTAGAGCTGTTCTCAGTGTAATTGAGGGGGCAAAAATTAAATTTGCGGGGGCAACGGTTATTTAAATATATCGCAAAAATATATAATATAAGCGATTTTTGTTTTAGTTAAATAATTTATAAGTACATAATTTAAAATTTTGCTGTATTCTCTTACTTATATACTGCTTATTTATCTATCACAGAATAAAGTTAAGCAAAAAATTTGCAGTTCAGTACCTATTTTGACTCCTTGGAAAAGAAAAAAAAAGGATATTTAGGAAATATTTGCTTAATTTCTCTATCTGTAGCATCACTCGTATGGACAAATGCTAAAAAGCTTAAAACATTCTAGTTCGCTATTCTGCTTTACCTCCTAGTAATTTTTTTATGAAATTTCTTAATATAGACTATATACTGTAATAGAATTTGTTTAATTACCTATTCGATAATTACTCAGTAGGGTAAGAAAAAAGTTTACTTTTTCATGTGTTTAAATAACCTTTGTACTAAGATTCTCGCCAAAGACAGCACCATTTTTTCTGATACAATAAAAAATAGACGTAATTTTATCTATCGAATGCATATACACCTATAAGTCCAGTTTCGATTTAGTGCGGACTGGCTCCTACAAAACTCCCTTATTTCCCTGGCCTACTACATTCTAAGGGTTCCAATGTTTAAAGTACAGGAATTGTATTATAGATCTAAGCAACTACACATTGTGAAATGCAATAAAAATTGAGTATTGATTCTAATACTCTGGCTAACACTCTTTTGTCAGCCGTGATGATATGTGTATAACTTAATTTAGGACTAGGTACCTGATTTAACATTCTTTACTGAGGTATTTAGTAGGATGAGCGTGAGAAAATAAAAATGTATCCAACTGTACCGAATAATGCTGTTCATTTAGGAAGTATGTCACCGCGTATCGTGTGATCGCTTTTTAACGACCTCTTTAATTTGTTTGGTTTATGCCACTTTTTGAGACCTGTAGTATTTAATTTAATTTAGTTAAAAATCTTAATAATTTCAAATGATATACGAATTATGTAATTTAAAGAACGCTCTAAATATCTGTATTTTTATTGATATCGAAACGTTTATAAAAACACGCCATATATAAGATTAAGTATAGGCCATCGTTTAGCATGGTATCCAGACAGATTTTTGATCATAATTTAGGAACCACTGATGTTCTGTTGATAAAACTTTGCCAGTAAATAGGTACAGTAGCAATGAATATATAACCATTAAAAAAAAATCGTATAAGCGTATAGTTTAGGAGCCAGAGGCCTTTTTTTGCATTTTTAATAATTTACTATAACTATGAATTAAGAGCACTTTTTGAAAATTTAAAAGTTCTCAAAATGCGCTCAAATTGATAGAAATAAGTGAGATGAATCTTATATTTGAGGGCCTAGTGGTTACTGAGATACAGAAAACGCCCAAACGTTCCCCCAGCGGCATTTTGAATATCGCCAAAACGGCGGGGCCCTCAAATATAAAACTAAGACCCTCAAATCCCCGCAAATATAAGCTTTCTAATGGTATACTTTTTATCTTGCTAGCTCCTTTAGAAAAAAAAAATGCCGCTGGGGGAACGTTCCTGCAGCGACGTTCCTGCAGCGGCATCTATTTTTGCGATATATTTAAATAACCGTTGCCCCCGCAAATTTAATTTTTGCCCCCTCAATTACACTGAGAACCGCTCTAAATATCTAATATACTCAATTACACCAAAACCCGTTTTAAAAAAAAATGCCGCTGCGGTAATGGACACGACTCGCATATTAAGGGTTTCTCATTTTATGTTAATTCATTAACTCGTTGTTGTAGTAATATTAGGCACTTGTTCTAAATACTTTGTAAGTTTCAAAAATTGTGATTATAGTACATCATGATACAAGTGCGTTATGATGGTAATAAAATATTAAGAAATAAATAAATGACAATGTTTACATACCAGATTCTTTCATTATGTCCCCTATTTCCTTCCAAATATTGTCTCTTCTTTGTTGATCATCGTAATGAGGATCTTGCAAATCATAAAGTTCTTTGTATCCTTGAACTAAATTAATCAAAAGTTCTTCATTCATTTTTGTGAACACCAAAGTATCACGAAAATAACAAAAAATGCAAATATCGTGAAATGAACACGTGTGCGTTGTGCGTGCACATCAATCCGCTTGCTATAGCACACTGCTGACGGGGCGGGCCGCATCGCACTGACGGAAATCCGCCGCGCAAGAATGCGACCCGCTACCCCCCGGCATAGTGTGCCATAGCTCATATAAATTGTATAGAAGCGATTTGGGTGGACTTTCGCGCTGCGCCCCGACCCGCTGTGGCCCGACATAATGTGCTCGAACCTTCAGAGGGAGTTGTTATATCTCATATCTCTGCTCACCGGGACACAATATATCCCTATCATATCTGGCTCACCACTTGTATCCTAGCTCATACGAGGTACAACAGTGTGTATGGTGTAAGAGCCATAGGACACAAGTGGTGAGTCTAGTCTAGCTATCTGTTACTTTATTCAGCTCACAAATCTCTTTTTTTATACAGAGTCTACACAACGCATTGTATATTTTCAAATTTTACTTCGCAGGCTTAGGACTGACAACCTGAACGGAGTTAATAAAAATGTCTTAACATTACAATACTAGTAATATACGAACAAATTTTACTTCGAAACATGTCAAGGTTGGCGTATTTAAAAGTTGAAAATGTACAATAATTAAAAATATTTACAATATTTACATATGGACACTATTCAGGTCATAATTATTTATTCGAGTTGTGACCGATAAACAACAGCTGAGACAGTTTTTTAGTTTTTATTCTCGTCCTTCTCTCACTCATTGTGTGCCCAGCTTATGAGAAAATCCTTTCGCAGGGGACCGACGTGGCCACCAAATGCAGTCTTTTCATAATAAAATTATACAAAATTGGGTAGAAAAGTCGCCTCTCATGCCACCACTTTAATGGGTCGGTTGGCTTTCCATTTTGTGTCCTCGGCAATAGTGGCTCCTGAATAAATTTGTCTAGTTCGACTATGCCGGCTGCAGTGGGATTGACCGGCGTTAATTTGGAGACTTCTTTGTCAAAATCATCCCAAATTGACGTTGAGGTCACCGACTTTGAAGGCGATGGTGATGTTGGCGTTGAAGTAGCATTTGATGGTACATGAGGACCTAGACTGCATCCAACTTTCATCTTCAAACTCCCAAATGCTTTTCTATAATTTCTTTCTTCACCAAAGCCCTTATCTTTGAAGCGGGGATCTAGGATTGTGGCCTCAGAGTAAAGTTGGTGTTGCTCGTAATGGGAGAAACGCTTTTCTGTTTCATGCTTCTGTTACGGCACCTCAGAAGGGAAGATTAATTAAAAGAAATATTGACATTACGGTTGTTTATTAAATTGAATATGCAAAATGAAAATTAATCGCTACCAACCTTTCACAACAGAGTCCTCCACAAGAATCCTCAAGTTGCCGAATGATGACCGACTCGAAGTGACAGATGACAGCTGTCAGGTTGAATGACTGTGTAACCAGTGTTGCCAATGCTAGATATAATAAGTCACGTTACAGTCGGCCATCCTTCAGGAACGAGTCTCTTCGTTCTACGTTAATATTAAATAACAATAGATGAAATCACTTCTTATCCTTATTTTCTATTCAATATCTGTAACAGTGTCTGATTACATTAATTACGACTGTATATCATATATCACCTTTTTATATTAAGACCTTCTTCTTTTTTTTTTTTTTTTCTTTCAAATCTTTCAAAATCATACATATCTATAATTATAGTCCCTTACTCTAATCATGTACTCAATGTGATCACTCCTGGGTTGTGAGCACTGACGACGAGTTCCTACGCCGTCAGGCCCATTTCAAGAATCAATCCTTCAAGTTAATTATAGCCATGGAACAGCAAGACGGTACTGCCTCCTGTACCAACCTACTGCCATGACTGCGGTGCTAGAAACCTTTCATGGGCGGCGAGTTCCTACGCCATTCCTGCCCGATTCCATTGCACCCTCATCAAGGTTCATAATCATAAGTGCATCGGTGTGAGGGCAATTCATTCACCAACACACTATCACTGTGAGCCACTCATGGGCGGCGAGTTCATTCGCTAATCATGCCCGGCTCAAGAATCGACCCTACAATTGGTTATGTACATAATCATCCTTAATTAGAAAGCAATACCTACCTGTACGGCTAAGTTATGAGTTATTAATAACAATCAACAATGGTGACGCTGAGAGCAGTCGTTCAAATTACGCTTGATCCATAATGATGTATCGGGAAAATCAAGACTATAACAATACTATAAGGGCTACAAACAATTATCGAAGTATTCGTTCATTGCGAGTTGTAAAGGGCATGCTCGATTTACTCATTGCTACTCTCACCCTCACCATTGTCGTCTTCACTTGAAGAGCAAGCAGCGGCATCAAAGCTGAGCCAAGGAAATATCTTGTCGATAGCTACCACCGTCTCATATTTAGCCCCCTTTTTGGTGAGAGGAGTGTCCTCCACGAGGAAACGATCGTGGGGTAATATTTTTTTGATTCTATAAGGCCCCTTACATTTTGCCTCTAGCTTCTTAGATTGCCCTGGCCCGGTCACTATTGCTCTTGCAATCCTAACTAAATCGCCTTCCTTATAAATAGTGCTACTCTTCTTATTAAGGTCATATCTTTGTTTCATTTTCTCCTGGTGTTGCTTTATCCGTTCACTAGCTTCAGCTCTAACGTCTTCTATCGTTCTATTCCCTGCATCATTTTCTACAATATCCTCCGCCACTTCATTTAAGATTCCCTGAGATGGGTTTATAACTACCCTCCTAAACATAAGTTCCGTAGGTGTTTTCTTCGTTACGTCATGTACTGTCGTATTTAGCCCTAACTGCAAGTCGGGGAGCAACTCGTCCCAGGTACTTTTGTCCTTGCCATGCACCATAGAGCCAAGGGCAGCCAAGATAGTCCTGTTATATCTCTCGACCTGCCCATTGGCGCGTGGTGTTGCGACGGCGTTGAGGACATGTTTCGTACCGATCGACTGCAAATATTTCTTAAATTTCTTGCTCGTAAAACTTGTACCCCTGTCTGTGATTAGTCGCGTAGGAGGAATAAAGGTGCTGAATAGAGTTCGCAATACTCTTATGCTCTCTTTTGTCTTGGTACTCCGAACCGGAAATAGGCTAACATATTTCGTAAACGCGTCTACAGTGACTAAAATGTAAACAAATCCACGCTTACTTTTTGGGAACGGACCAAGATGGTCGGCGTGGATCGTATGAAAAGGAATATCCACCTTTTGTATGGGGTGAAGTGGTCCTTCGCGCGACCCTGCGGGCAACTTATGATGAGCGCACTCTAGGCATGCAGAAACGTATTTCTTTACAAACCTGCGCATCTTTGCAAACCAGAACAAGGGTTGTATACGGTCCAATGTCTTTTTAAAGCCAAAATGGCCAACACTATCATGGTTTGCCTTTAAGAGTTGCCAGCGCACCGCCTTTGGGACCACCCACCTCGTCGCTCCATCCTTTAACACACGATAGACTCGCCCGTTCTTGACTGTGTATTCTTTATAGGTATTGACAATTTTTGATGTTTCTGGATCTTCGAGAATGTCCCTGATCCTTTTGATTTCCTCATCAGCAGACTGCACAGTGGAAATCCAATCTTCTGTGCTTACTGTCAAAATATCCAAGGTATGTATTGGGTCAGGTTCCACCGATACAGGTCCTCTGCTGAGGGCATCAACGTGGGACATTCTTTCGCCTGGGCGATACTCGATATTGCAATCAAATTCTAGAAACTGTATCCACCATCGGGATATGCGCGGGACAAGGTCTCGCTTGGTAAAGGTGGAGCGCAAGGCGTTACAGTCCGTGACTATGGTGAATTTCATCCCAATGAGATACGGTCGGAACTTACTGAGCGAACTAACAACAGCAAGGGTTTCAAGTTCGAATGAGTGGAATTTCATTTCATCGGGTTGAGTTTGACGGCTGAAGTACGCGACTGGCCGCCAGGGATCGGAGCCTTTTCTTTGAAGCAGTATACCCGCTATACCGAACTTACTGGCGTCAGTATGCAACTGGGTATCCGCTGTATGGTCGAATAGTGCAAGGACTGGTCTGTCTGTCAGAAGCTTTTGAATGGTCTGAAAAGATTTGGCTTCCGTGTCACCCCATTGCCACGGTATGTTTTTCCTCAAAAGATTCGTCAAGGGTCTCACGATAGTTGCGAATCCCTTTACAAATCTTCTGAAGAAGCTGGCAAGTCCCAGGAACCTCCTCACTTCATGTTGATTGGTTGGGGTTGGGAATTTCGCTACAGCCTCAGTCTTGGAGAGCCCAGGCCTAATACCATCTTTGTCTATTTCGAATCCCAGAAAATCTATCCGCTGCTGAAAAAAATGGCATTTTTCCATCTTTAAGGTAAACCCCGCCTCCCTTAACAGACCAAGCACCTCTTCAAGACGTTGCAGTCCTTGTTCGAAGGATTTAGACGGTATCAGGATGTCGTCCATATATATCACGACATAGTTTACTTTAGACTTACTTAAAACCTTGTGTATTGCTCTCTGAAACACCGCTGGTGCATTTGCCAGCCCAAACGGGACTCTGTTATATTCAAAGAGCCCATCCGGGGTGATAAATGCAGTCTTTTCGCGGGATGTCTCTGCTATCGGGATTTGGTGGTAACCTGAGGCCAAATCCAGCGAGGTGAACAGCGATTGGCCAGAAAGTTGATCCAATAAATCGTCAATTCGCGGTAATGGGTAATGGTCACGTTTTGTCCGACTGTTAAGAGCGCGATAATCTACGCAAAGGCGTTTCTCCCCAGATTTCTTTTTTACTAATATGATGGGACTAGCGTATGGAGAGTTGGACTCACGCACGATGCCATGATCCATCATATCCTGCACCATCTCCTGGACTAACTTGCGCTCAGAGTGAGCCAAACGATATGGCCTGTAAACGACCGGCGAGGAATCCTTAAGTTGAATCTCCATCTCAGTTACGTTTGTAAATCCCAGGTCATGCATTCCCGTCGAGAAACAGTCTTTATATTTATGAAGTAAATCCATGCACTGTTGTTTTTGTTCGCAAGATAACTGATCACCGCACCTGGGACTTACAGGTTCCTGAGATGTGGATTCGTTTGAAATGCTCAAAACGCTCTTACTGGTCCCTGTAAATATGGCTCGAGTAATGAGAGTATTTTCTTTAAAGTGTAGTGGCGTCCCACAAACGTTTTGAATCAGCAGGTTGCAATCAACACCATTGATTTGGTACTCTCCCGGTAAAAGGTAATACTCATGACCTGCGGGGCCTCTAACTGACCCACTTACGTAAATATTGCCATTGCAGCTTGTATCTGATCTAACTGGGATGGACGCCATTTCACCTACGTCTATATCAAGGTCGCTGGTTGTATGTAAATGTAGTTTCAGATCGTCTGTCTGTGCTGTCCGTCTGAATTTCAAATCTGTTGGTGTCTTTATAATCGTCAATGTCGGTCTCTCCGTAAAACTATGTCCAAGTAAGACGTCACAATTAATTAAATGGTCGTCCACTACAAATACTTCGACATTCTTTTCAAGGATACCCTGAACATCTATATCGGTTAAGGCACATCCTAATGGCAAGTATGGAATATTTCCCAATCCCCTAAGGTAAGGACCGGTAACTTCCTGCCAAGTCAAACCCGTGGTCACTGCAGCCTGCTTACGGATCAGCGTGGCCTCACTACCTAAATCCACCTGACACGTTATGGGGCTGCCGTTCAATTTTATCAGAATTTTATATTTCTCGTTTGTGTTGTCGGATACTGAGACTTCGAGAACGCTTTTATCCTTGGGCGGGTTTTCTTTAGACTTAGGACAATTCTGAGAGTCATGACCAAGGTAACTGCAACTAGTACACTTCACTACCGGCTTTGGACATTTGAAGCTTGGATGACCCATGCCATGGCAATTGAAGCACTTAATCGGGCCCCTATTGACTTTCGAAGAACCACTAGCTACATCGGCAGATTTCGACAAACTATTACTTGTTGTTATATTATTATTAGGACGTTTATCGCGGTTTATATCCCTGCTACTATCTATTTGCGATCGGTTATTTGATTTAATAGTTTTAAGAAACTCTAGCACGTCTTCGGGCTTATCAAATTTGGCTGCTTGGGCACCTACGCGCACACCCCTGTCATCAATTGCATAAAGTAAGCAATCCACCGCTTGCTTTCCAAATATTTTACACCTATTTAACAAATTGACCTTTGCAAAATAGTACATTTCGAATGATTCTCCAGGACGTACCCGCCTATTAAGCATATCCGTTAACAACTCGGCGTAATTTTCAGTGGCAGGAAAAGATTCTTTTAACATTGCCTTCCATTCAACCCAAGTATGCTTAATAGAGGGTAGACCCTGGAGCCATACTTTCGCAATACCAGTCAGTTTGGGCAACGCATAATGGCAGGTTTGTTTATCGCTCCAATTATAAATTTCTGAACATTCATCAACTTTGTCAAGCCAAATATTAATTGTTTGTTCCTTTATCATCGGGTCAAATTCAGGCACAACATTGTTTAAGCTTGCACTAGAAAATGCCTCTCGATCGACTTTACTTGATTTTAATGCATTCAAAAACTGTTCAAGAAAATCTGATGTTGACATAGGTTCATGGTCACGCTTATCACTAATACGATCAGACGACGTGGCTCTTTTCATTGGCGTTGACAGGCGACGCCCACGAATGTGACGATCGTTTCCATCTACAATTTCAAGATCGCGTTCGCTAGCACCAAACTTTGAAGCTAAAGATCGCTTGTCACGTCGATCGTCATTTATTCGTGCACGTCCCCTACGTACCTTATTCTCAAGGGCCCTAAGTTGTTCTCTTCTTCGGGAAAGCTCGCGTTCCTGCTCGCGAAGTGATTCCACACGGCTGTAGCTCCGGCTTTTATGACGACTTCGGCTTCGGCTCGGCCGTGAACGTGAAGCTCGAAGATCACGACGACTGGAGTCACGGCTGCGTCGCGCCCTTGATGCGTGGTTGTCACGGCGACTGCGGCTGCGACTGCGTCGCATACTCTCTTCACTGTGTCCGTCATTCATTGTTTTATTTTCTAAGTCACTCTGTCTCTCTCTTCTTTGGGAAGAATCCCGTTCTCGCTCTCGAGGTAAATCAGTGCGGTCAAGACCCCGGCTTCTATACCGACTACGACTTCGTTGTCTCCGCGAAGCTCGGTTATCATGACGACTGGAGTCACGACTGCGTCGAACTCTCGGTGTTCGGTCGTCACGGCGACTGCGGCTACGACTGCGTCTCGAACCTCGCACGTTATCATCGAAATCCTTGTCGCTCATTTCCTGAAACTCATGTCAACTTGTGTGAGCTATTTGTTCATAAAAACCCTAGCCCTAACACACACCCCATTTCTGGAACTTTGTCGTATCATTATTAAACTACTTGCTTAGTGATTGTTTATCAATCATAATCCAGTTTCATCTCTTAATACTGCAGTTATTTTTATGGTTAAAAACACTTATGAAATAAAAATGTCTATGTACCTTCAATATCCATGTATATTTCGAGAAAAAGAAACATTAGAATGCAATAACAGTAAGTAACGTTATAATGTGCAATCGAGATTCATCTTCTATTGTGTGTTATATTTTTGTAATCAAACGATATTTAGGACGATAATTGTAATAGATCTATCGATATTAATGTATATTTTGAAAAGAAAAGGAAAATAAAGACACATATTTCAACGAAGTTAGCCGCTGAATCCGCCATTTTTGTTGAAAATCGAATTTAATCTCTCCACACGACGTTAAGTTTTGAAATATAATACACTTTTCATGCAAGGGGTGTATAGTTCTTTCAATATTCATCTTTATTTTTGTTACATTTACCAAAAATGAACATGTACAATTTAAATTTATTTTTCATAACGGCCAAGCTTATGGCGTGGTTACGCAAAATTTAAATATTTCGCGATAAATCCCACTTCTGAGATGTTACGGCACCTCAGAAGGGAAGATTAATTAAAAGAAATATTGACATTACGGTTGTTTATTAAATTGAATATGCAAAATGAAAATTAATCGCTACCAACCTTTCACAACAGAGTCCTCCACAAGAATCCTCAAGTTGCCGAATGATGACCGACTCGAAGTGACAGATGACAGCTGTCAGGTTGAATGACTGTGTAACCAGTGTTGCCAATGCTAGATATAATAAGTCACGTTACACTTCAATGTTGCCAACATCTGTTGCACCTGTTGTGGCATATTTTCATGTGACGTGTTCGTTCTCAGGTGGTTGGCAATAATGCGGCAGAGGGGGATAACTTTGGAGAGAGTGATGTTTTTTTCTGCACTGACTTCTACAGTGATATCATAGTATAGTTTTAAAACCCCAACAGCCGATTCTATTACGGTCCATTCTGCGGCACTGAGTGAGAGGTCACTACGCAAAAGCGCAGTTGCGGCAATTACGGCATCCTTTGTAACTACTATTCTCTGCAGCATGTCGTAGCAGGAATTCCACCTTGTAGGGCATTCTTGCTTCAATTTCAAATCAGCAAGCCCTAGCTGTTTTTGCAGCTCCTTTAGTTTGTGCTGGGCGGGCGGGCTTCTTCTGAAATACTCCACTACCGATTTCACTTTCACCGTGATCGGGGAAAGGTGGGCCAAGGCATTTTGCACACAAAGATTTAACGTGTGTGCGAAACAGGGTATTTGCCTCCACCCTCCCTCTCGTATGGCAGCCGTTATGTTGGCCGCGTTGTCACTGGCAACAGCAGTCGTTTTGAAAGAAATATTCCACTCGTCCATAATTTTTTTCAAAAAAGCTGTTAGATTTGCGGCTGTGTGCCGCTCTGAGTACTCGACACATCCTAATAAACTTGACTTCAAGTCTAGAGATGCTGGAGTGGAGTTCAGATAATGGGCTGTTACTGCGACAGAACTCTCATTATTCACCAACGTCCATCCATCGGTAGTAAGACAAACGGCTGGTGCTGCCTCAACTTCTCTTCTCACTTTTTCAACGCAAGCTGTATTTAGTTTTGGTACTAAGCTCTCAGACAAGGTTTTTCTAGTAGGAAGTTTATATTGCGGACAAAGCATTCCCACAAATTTTATGAACTCCTCGTCTTCCACCATCCTAAAAGGGTGTTGGGTTTCGTTGCTGGTATTACCCTAAATAATTAAGAATTAGTTTGTAGCCACTTTAATCATCCCTATCTCCCTTCCTTTCACCCATGCACACGTGTAGATCGTGTCTTCTCTGTCGCACAATGGTGTGACGTCAACGCAACAGCAGCGCCTCTAGCGGCTGTTTTTTCAACCGTTCTCTTCAATTTGCAACGATTTCGATACGAGCTGCTGTGCGCGTGCTCTCATGAAAAATCTATTTAAATCTCTGAAAACCCGTGTAATATTTTCGAAATATATCTGTGAATCCTTCATAGACTGTTTGTGCGTGTGAAATAAAGGACGCTTTTGGACATTGGTGCGGTGATCGAGCTTTGGCAAGTGGCTCCAGTGCAAGCACGAGGACGTGGACTTCCTGCAGTACTTTTACAAGTAAGTGTGCATGGTTTCCCTCGTACACCTTCAGGACAGCTGCTCTTCGTCATCCTGGTCCAGCTCCAAAAACAGCTGCCCTTTTCCTTAAGCACTAAGTGGCTACAATTGATATTATTAGGTTGTCTTTCCCTGAACCCTTATCCTATACAGTCCATTACCCAAACCAACCAAGCACTAGGTGACTGAAAAGCACAAGTAAAGTGCACCGCTAAATATCCCATAACCTTGGTGTGTGTGTTTTTTTTATTTATGTACGAAAAATAAGATTCGCTACACCAAAGGGCAATGTCCAGTCGCGATCATGCGCACCAGTTGCTCATCAATTTTCTCTGCTCTTCGTGGTGGAATGGGCTTGTTTGACACTGTGAACTGATGTATAGATGGCTGCGATGACGATGTAGGGCGCAGGGGTGGAACGGTAGCGTTTGTTAGTCTATCGTCTTCGATTTCTGCATTCTGTTACCTAACAGGGAGGGCTACTGTGCCGTTCAACTTGCAATGGGACAGTGGGGTGAACTTTTTTTAAGTGCCTTGCAAGATTTCCTATATTACTTGCAGGTACGGACAATACACAAGGGCAGTATGAACATTTTGCCTTTTTATTGGCCACTTCACTAAAGTGATTCCACACCTGGCTCCTCTTTCTGCTCGGCGGCGCTGTCGGCTCGGACATTGTCTTTTATTTACACTAGACTATATGGCTAGATACTTGAAGATAAATACCTAAAGCTAGTTCTGAAAGATACTTACATTTACCTACTCTATTATGACTATAGTTCGTGCCAAATCGATTGAGATAAACGGACATTGACCTCAGAAATGAGCCCAGTGTTAAAAAAGGGTATCTTAAAAATACTCATTTATATGTGATAACAATTATTTATATTATTCCCACTTCGAAGTCAGCTCATATGTTTTGTTTTATTGTTTCTTAAAGAATATGGGCTTTGGTTCCCATAAACATCCCAAAATCTTACTTACATCGTGAGAAATGTGTTAAATTATATCTTTCAATTTATAACTAACGCAGCATTTCATTATACAATAGTTTTATATAAGAAAAAAAATTGTAAGCAGTGTAATCATCATATTGAGCTTTTGCAAATTGATCGCTTAAAAATAAACAAAACGCGTGTTACCTCAGTTCGTTCTTAAAAGAAACGTGACAATCACAGCCAGAGATGCGTCACCTTTTTTGACCAGTCCAGTCCACCATTTTGTTTTCATTCGTGTTCGGATGGCGCTTGCGTGTGTACGTCTCGGGTAATTCGTTTTCGTTGAATTTATACTGTTAGATTTATTATATCGTTGAATTTTTGTTGTTATATTAGTTTTACTGTGACGATCGTTACAGACCGACATGAGTTCAGGAGAACCTAATAAAAGACCCGGTCCTTCAACTTGCCGTGGAAAGAGACGTCGCTTACCCATAATAAATGTAGCAAGTACGTACAAATAGTTAAAAATCCAACGATGTAGCCTTTCCATTTCATAAAGCGCTCTTTTTTACCATGTGGTATTTATTTTCTTAAAATATTCCTTCAAAAATATATTACCTACTATCTATATATATATAAAAATCAATTGCTGTTCCTTAGTCTCACTAAAACTCGAGAACGGCTGAACGGATTCATCGTATCTTAGTCTTGAAATTTTCGTGGAGGTCTAGGGAAGGTTTAAAAGCCAAAAAAAAATCGAATAATTTCCGGGAAAACCCTAAAAACAGCCCTTTTCTATTTCCCATACAAACGTTTTCTGTCGCGTTATGAAGTTCGCCGGGACAGCTAGTAGTAATATATTTTTGTCATTTATTTACAGGCCTATTTTCTGGAGCACCTTTAACGTCGCCAGTAAAAAAAAGAAAACCTACCACTTTATAGAAATTCCCATAAAGTACCAGAACAGGGAATAAGTAATAAAAGAAAGAAGTCTATTAGACGATTTTGATTAATCGGCTAGAAGAGCAAAAGTGCATCAGTTCTTTCTTGCAGGAGAATCACCGACTTTAGACAACATTTTGCTAAGTGTAAATCAAGATGACCAGTTGCCAAACCTGAGCAAAACTAAATATATAAGGAGAAACAGAAAAAGTAGTTTAATAGATCGCCCAGAGATAGTTCTGTGTCTTACCAGATATTTGGGAGAAATACAAAACCTAAGAAACGAGGGTCATAATTTTTTTTACCTAGATGAAACATGGATTAACGCAGGATATTGGTAGACACCACAATTTAAGCTTCTCGTCAAACACGGTTGGAAGGCTACTCTACGGGGTTTAAGTTCCGGCATGGGTGGAATTTTTAGCTTTTTAGTTTTATAAAAAAATAGTAAAGTTATTATACATTTATTTCAATCTTTATAAAATAAATAAGTACAATAAATAATTACATAATTATAAATAAATAAAGTCCGACACATAAAATGTGCCTACCTATATATAGTAGGTTTGTAACCCCTGGTTAAACTACCCAAAGGTCATTGACCGTTTTTCTCAATCAATTTGGCACGAACTATAGTTAGGTACTTGTAGGCACCTTAAACTAGTTCCGAATATTACCTATTTACACTACACTTACACTATCAGTCTAGTCCAATATTAATTTTAATCTATTACCTAATTCACTTTTTACACTTGACATTTTATACACTTACTATACACTGACTTACACCACTTTCTTAAATGTGGCTTTAACAGCATTTGACTAAATTTCTTTATACAAAGTCGCCTTTATAAGGCATAAGGATCCGTAATAGTAAAACCAGTTTTGGCAATGGTTTTAGTAAGTTTTTATTGTCTATTTAACATATTCAATCATGGAAAATGTGTAACAATACTGGAAAATTTTGGAAAATTGGTGGGAAACATATTCCCGTTACCCGTGAGGAGTAAGAACGATACCCGGACTAAATTACAGTGCCTAAGCTGCGGCATATCAAATTGACAAATTTATGATAAAATATGGAATTTGGTAAAACAAGGTGTAATGCATAATGGTACGAGGCACTTCAGGCACTGGATTTAGCTCCGTTTATCGTTCGTTTTTGTACTGCATAGTTTGCAGCGTCTGTATGAAGGCAAATCTCCTGGCATGTGTTCGCCTACATTTTGATGGCGAATTTCGATGGGCACAGCATTCACAGTTTTCTGGTAATTTTCAGAATCAGCTAGACGTAATTTTTTCGTCACATATGTGGGCATGCTTGTGGATTTTCGTTTTCGGCTGCTATATCCTCCAATTAGTCCTCTAGCAACTGCTACTCTAAATTCTAAATTTGTTAGCTTTTCCACCCTGGAGGATAGTGAGTAAAGAATGAAAGCATTTGTCAGGCAGGCATCCAAGTAAAAATAAAATATACGCAACCACCAGCGTTTACTCCTTCTTCCTACTGAATATGGAGCTTTTAGTTGATCAAATTTATCAACTCCTCCCATTCGTTTCGTATATTCTTTTATCGCTCTTGGACATTGAACGGCCAGTTTTGAGCCATCTTTTTGGGTTCTTTGGACTGTTGTTTTTCCTATTTTAGGGTGGAACGCAGTTGTAAGCACCAGAACTTCTTTCGTATCTTGCCAGACAATAAAAGATACATCTTGTTTAGTTCTCCACTTGAATTCACCCTTTGCCAGCTTTAGACTCTTTTTTCTGCCAGTGTTGGTACTTTTCTTTATTATTTTTGGTAAATCTGCCCTGTTTCTTCTGACAGTCCCTGTAGCAAACACGTCATTTTCGTGGAGATGTTGTAGCAATGATCGGTCACAAAAGAAATTGTCGAAAGTAACATGTATTGTAAAGTCTTCCTCCATCAACTTTTCTGACAAATTTTTCACAACTTTTGCCCCTAAACCTTCTTCTGTTCCTTGCCCAGACTTTCCAGTGTAAATTTCATTTTCGTAAAGGTAACCCGTACTGCTGCCGCACCGGCACCACACTTTGTAGCCGCGCTTGATTGGCTTGAGAGGCATGTATTGCTTCAAGCTTGAACGCCCTTTGAAGAGAATCATACTTTCGTCTATGGACTGAGAGGAAGAGTTGTTGGCATTTGTTTGAAATGCATTGTTGAGCAGAGATATCAGAGGTCGTAATTTATAAAGTTTGTCAAAATTGGGGTCTTCTCTTCCAGGTTGTTGACTGTTGTCATTCAAGTGTAAAGCTCTTAGAATTTGCTTGAAGCGTTTCACTGGCATAACATCAGCCACTTCATTGACTCTAAAGCCTGGATCTGACGACCAATACAAATCAATAGTTGGAAGTACATGATACCCCATTATGATCAGAATGCCAAAAAAAGCTTGGAGTTCTCTTTTATCTACTGGTCTCCAGTTGCCAATTCTACTTTGTTCTGCATAGAGATTGGTTTGTGTGACTATCAGGTCATATACTTCATCATTGAAAAATTTGTTCATATGAGCAACCGGGCGAAATCTTCTATTGAATAAATATTGTGGCTTTATTGATACTTCATCAAACTCTTCAGGATCAGGCCTTGATATCCACAATCTTTTTGTCCAAGTATCATCATCTACTTCAGACTCTTTTGATTCGCTAGATTCTTCTTCCGGTAAAACTGGTGTCTCCACTGAACCTCGACGAGTGTCTGGAAATGGTACCAAAGGTCCCGAATTATTCGATCTTTCGTCTGAAGTTGGATGTCTAGATGAACATGGTACAGGAGAATCTGGCGAATCACTCGTCTCTTCTAATACTCTTTGAAGCGTTGCAGCATTATAAGCGTCCTCTTCATCCGACTCCAGGTCATCCTCTGATAATAATGTATCTGGCAATCCGCAGACCTCTTCTAAAGCCGCTTCTATTTCTTTATCACGCAAAGTTTTCGGCCGCATTTTCTGAAAGTGACAAGAACATGTAGTAAGCGTGACGGGTAACGTATTGTTAACTGTATTGTTCCCACCAAAGCACTTGCCTGTCGCGGGCAACGGGAAGCATATTCCCACCGAACAAAATACTTGAATTAGAAAAAATATTTATGCATTTCTAAAAATATGGGCAGTAATCCATAGAAAAATGATAAATAAACAGAAAAACAAAACATTCTTACCTCGAGTAAAGTAAAATTTTCAAGATTCACACAGATGAACGAGTGATAAGCATAAAACACCTTGAATTCTCAATCAGCTGTTTCCGCCATGACAGGGGAAGTGTCAGAATCAATTTCTTTTTTTTATTAGTTTTGACAATTCATCCTGAGTTGCCATATGTAAAAAAACAAGTCTAAATGGTAAAAAAGTTCGCAATAGTCTTTGAAGAAGTTGGTGGTAAAGATATTCCCGAAGCCTTAAAAAGGGTTAAATGGCCTAGCAGCCTTATTTGTAAAAAGTCGATTCCACTAAAACACACTTAGTACGGAATTAATGCCGGATTATAACAGGAATTCCTCTCATAAACTACGAAATTGTTAAAAAAATCACGCCAAATCGGATCACTCCAGAGAGCGTGACCTTCAATCGCAAACTTCAAAACAAATATTTACGTAGGTAAACAATGCATTCGCACGTGCCTAATTTCAATTGCTTTGCTTTCTTGAACTTTACTTTATGTGACCTACATAAAGACTACTTTTGACTTTCCCGTGCTATGCACTAAAGTTAGATATCGAAAAGATCACCAAGTCGATATATTTAGTATGAATCTGGTGATCTCCATTCCACAGCTCGTTAATTAAAACGTGACAAATATATATGATTTTCGTCTTTACCGTTCATATCTTGTTAATACGAGTACTGCGCCCGAATGCCCGATGTTAGCCGAACAAGCCACCCATACCAATAGCGATCAAAAAGGTCACGAAGTCAATACATTTGTAAGAATCTGGTGACCTTTTTCTCGTCGCCCGTTTGTTATTACAACGAGAAATGCGGCCGAATGTATCCGATGACAGCCGATCTCGATCTCGCTCTCGCGCACTGTGTGTGAGCTGGATAAAGTAGCAGGAGCTAGATGTCTACCGTACTGAGTTGAGTGTATGTGTGAGGGAGCCAGATATAGTTGACATCTCTGGGACAGGGACACACTTGACGGCGAGGGAGATGTGTGTCCTCTCATATCTGGCTCCTGAGTTACCCAAGGCTAAACGACTAGTCTAGATCCTTCCGTCGAGCAATATGGACGTGGAAGAACTTGTTATTATTGCTTACCTATCTCGTAAAAAACGCAAAACAAAGAAAAGACACTGGATTCATCCTCTTTTTCTAGAAAGACACTCAAAAGGCTTATTCCAAACCTATTTCAAAGATATTCGCGCATTCCCAGACCGGTTTTTTAACTACACGAGGATGTCAGTGCAATCGTTTGATAACCTTTTGGAAAAAATACGAAATTCAATCAAGGGCATTGATACTCCTATGCGAGCTTGTATAAAACCTGAAGAAAAACTGGTGGTAACTTTGAGGTGAGTACGAAAATGAAAGATATTGTTAATTAGTCTTAACATTTATTATTTATTTCTTACATGTATGGTAATGAATTCAAGTTCTAGTTGTCCTGTGTAGTAAACAATTCTAGTAATTCAGAACCCTGAGACACATCTGTTGCATTTGTGTCAGTTGGTGATAACGCATCAGTATGAACAGTATTGTCTTGCCTGTCTGGAACAGCCGTAGAATACCCACGGCGGTCTTCAGTGGTCGAGGCTTCTGGTCTATAATTCGAGTGTGTCGAGTATCCATAGCGATGCTGCCCACTGTTTGTGGTTTCCGGTCCATATTCAGCCGAGTATCCTTGACCTTGGCGATATTGTCCACTGAACGATGTTTGTCGTCTATATGATCTGGCGGCCGATGTCCCTGGTTCATAATCAACATAACGTTGGCGAAACGGACTAAATTCTGAATCGTGAGTTTCCATTTGAGCTCTTTTTATAACTTCAATTAACTCCATTTTTGTAGAAAGCTTACGATGTGTCGGGATGTATTTAAAATCATCTAGAAGTGAAAGTATAAACAGTCTATCTGAATCAGACTCTTGCTGTCTTTCACGCTCTTCTCTCATTACAATACTTTCCCTTAATACCTGCACCAAATTATCGTCGTCACTTGTCTTCTTCTTTTTGGAAACAGATCGTTCACCTTGAGTACTACCGCTGTTAGTGTTGGTTTCGGCAGTGCGTGTTTCTTCCATGCTATTTTGAGTTTCATTAATTACCACGGTAGGCCGAAGAAAATGAAGTTGTTCGAAATATACGTATGGACTCTTACGCGAAGCTGCTGATCCACTTTTAATACCAGCTCTGCGTTTTACTTCCCTGCTGTAACTAGTCCTGATGTTCTTCCACTTGCTCTGTAGAGATTTACCTGAAAATTATATTTTTTCTTTGTTACAGATATCTTGCTACAGGATGTTCTTTAATGGAATTGAGTCATAATTATCCGTCCTTCCACTTTAATCCACAGTGGCGCTCCACATGTGGAGCCGGGGATACTTTTTTTTCCGCTTAAATCCACAAAGGAGTGGATCCAAAAATAATAATATTTTTCAATGCCACTTTGATCCCCACTGGTGTAGATCCAAAAATAATAATATTTTTCAATGCCACTTTGATCCCCACTGGTGTAGACTGTGGATCGTAGTGGAATGATAAACTCTTTACTGCCACTTGAATAGTATACTCTTTAGCGCCACTTGAGATAGTAACTGGCTGCATATAATTTGTACGTTCTTTTGACATTGACATATTGTTTGCCACACCCGAAGGATTAGAAGCCGGTTACTTGATTGAATTTTAATCAAATCGCTGATAGTAATATTGTTGATAATCTTAAAATGGATGAAATTAAGTATATAAATAACAGAGCTGTGATGTTATCTTCTGGTTATCAATACCATAAAAAAGGTCATTCAAACATGGTACAATAATATGGCGATGTTCACAATGAAGAAAATTAAAATGCAAAGGAACATTGAACGTAAAAGTGAGTATATCACTCTTAATCATTAGGTATTATATACTTAACTCGTTTTGAAAGATTCATTAATTGTGTAGTAGCACAATGATTTGATTATGAGGCATTTATTTCCCATAACGTGAATTGACAACAGATATTCAACACCCAAATATTAAAAAACTATTTTTATTTTTTCTTTATCCAGTCAATTACGATGATATTTAATTTACAGAATGATGTAATTCTAAGAAAAACGGATCATGCATTACACTGCAAGGAGAATCACGATGCAGTCGAAAAAAAAATCTTTCTGAATGAACTAAGAGAAAAAGTTATAAGTGAAGAATGTCTTCCTGTACCCAGCATTTTTCAGGAATGCTTAAAAAAAGCGGAAAATAAGGGGATAGATTTAGTTTGCACTATTCCAAACTTCGATTCTGTTAAGACCGATTATTTTTATGACGGTAATCGTATATTAATCTTTTGTTTACCTGAAGCAAAATCTATCCTTCCTAACATGAAACACATTTTTTGTGACGGAACATTCATGAGTTGCCCGCCCCCCTTTGTGCAGTTATACATATTAAGCGCCGATGCTGATAGTACCGCCGAATCAAATAACATCGTTCCATTCATATTTGCATTAATGACTGACAAAACAAAAGACTCATATATTACCATGTTTGAAATGATCAAAAGCCAAATATCTCAATTTAATCCAAATAAATTCACTTTAGATTTCGAACAAGCGGCTATCACAGCCATAACTGAAGTATTTACAACTGCTTCAATTAAAGGATGTTATTACCATTATGTCAAAAATATATGGAAACATGGAAAAGAAATGGGACTTCTGAAATTTAAACGAGAAAAACGAATAGTGGCTCTTTGTGCCTCCTTACCACTAACACCAGAGTCCCATGTATGTGACGGCTTCTTATATATATGCTCTGAAATTGCTAAGACGGAATGTCCAAAACTCATCAAATTTCAACAGTATATGGAAAGATTTTGGTTCAAGAGCACTTTTTTTGTAAACATGTGGACAATAGCAAATGAACGACATCGTACCAATAACTGTTTAGAAGGTTTTAATAGGAAGCTAAACAAAAAATTGGGAAAAAAATATAGTAACGTCGTCAATTTTATACACGTATTGAAAGGGGAGGCGAAATATAACGTAATACGCGAAAAAGCAAATATAGTAAACAAAAGAAAAATTAAAAACATAGACAATGATAATTATTATTTACAATGTCAGAACGAATTGTTAACTGGAGAAATCACAGTTGCTCTTTTTTTAGAAAAAGTAAAATGATTTGATAGGGGAAGAATTTAAAATTTTAATTTTATCATTTTAATTTTAAGTTTACGACTTGTTTTTTTTATTTTAGTTCAAGTGAAAATTTTGTTTTATCATTCATGTAGTGAATGCCGATATTAAAAAAAAAACAATATTTAGTTTTTATTATTATTATTATAGTTATTAGTTTCAAAGGATAATATCAATCAATATTTATATTTATATTTTGGATTTAATTTATTTAATTCTGAATATTTTGTAATTAGGTTATTATTTCAAACATAAAATAAGAGAATTAATAATTAATATATAAATGATAAAAATATACAAATAACTAATTCTATATTTACAAATAAAACACCTGCCCCAGGTCACTGTCCCGCGGTAATGAGCCCAGAACGCTGGCGACGTTACCTCTTTGGATGGCCAGGCTTATCCTCTGGCCGAGGTACGCGCCGGCCCTCTGGTCTCCCGATGCGTCGATTAGGCGCGCCGCTAAGTCTTTGAACAGCAGGCGCGCCTCTGGGCCCCAGGTGCCTATGGTTTCGACCCCAAACGGCGCAAATATGTAATTGTTTCCTATTGAACCGTATTTGCGCCGTTTGAGGCTTTCGGCCGCGCCAGCCGCTGAACCAGCGGCTCTTCCACTCTGGGAAACATGAGAGGGTGCCAGCGTGTCAACGCATGTAGCGTCCCATACTAGCGGCCTCCCATGTTTCCAGGGGATTAATGTCATTCCATCGGGCCTTTTACCATCGTCGCGGATGATGCCTGGGGGTTCCAGCGTGGCCGGAACCCCGGCTGTGGTAAAGGCCCTCCGGATGATGTCATTGAGAGCCGCGTGGCGGGAAAGGCGGCCGGCGCTCCGCTGACACGATAGACCATGGTGGCCCAGGCGATCGACGTCGGTACCGCAGGGGCAGCGATGGGGCACAGTGATTGGGCAACCCAGTCGCAGACCGATGGCGGTGCTAAAAGAGGTGTTGTCCATCAGGGTCCCTATAGACGCTGATGGGTGGGCCTGCAACCAGTAGCCCGCCTCTCGCTCGGACACGGCCAGTAGGCGAGCGCGTTCCACGTCGCTGGTGCAAGAATGGATTAACCTGCTCTGCACCAGCTCGCAGAGGGGCCCGTCCCACTGCCTTTGGATGGTAGGGTCCTTCGGCGGATCCTCATTAGGGCAGGCCAGTCTCCATGCCTCTTTGGCTTCCCCACAGTATGAGGCCTCAATGTCACCCAGAGAAGAGCTAACAATTTTCTTGTACAAGGCCTCGATACTGTGGATGGAAGACAAAAAGGCAGGCAATGCGACGCTGCTTACCTTCCTGACTCCTAGGCCTCCATATCTTATGGGAAGTGATGCCTGGAGCCAGGAACGTTCTGAAATTGGACAGTTTAGAATTTGGATTAAGGCCAAATGGATCATCGAATCGATTGGTCCTAGTAGAGCCACCTGGCTAAATAGTGGGCTGCATCTGAGGTAATAGGTAAATTTTGGCACAAAAAGGCAAAAACGTATAATTTGGAAGGCCATATGTGTGTTAATTTTGGACAGGAGGGGAATGGTATCGAAAAATTTTGTTTTTTCGTCGTCTAAAAATAGAGGAAACGCTTCTTCCATGACTGGCGCTCCTAGGAGACGAAGTGATTCGTTATTTACTACCTTTAAATTTGGGGCCAAGCAGTTAAATTCTGAAACTATTGAATTTTGGGATCTTATGTGGTCGAAAACGTACAGTTCGCATTTGCTGTGGTTAAGCTCTAGGCCTATGGATTTAAATTTGTCCGAAAGCGTATTTAGGTCGTTTTGAACCGTATTTATGTCGCCTCCTAGGGTGCCATCGTCCAGATACCATATATTTAATTTTGACTTTAAGGACGTGATAATTTTGTGTATAGCCAGGCTGAAGATGGCCGGCCCGAGCGGGTCGCCCTGCTGGCAGCCTACAGCGGAGTCGATAAGATGATCGCGGTATACCAGGTTTGAAGGGCAGCTGTAGGCCTGCCAAAGGTATGGATATATCTCCGGGGTGATTTCTTTCACCTCTGCCAGCATGGCGCCTCTGTCGACCGAATTAAATGCATTTTTTACGTCGACCTTGAGGATGATCTCACCTCCTCTCTCTTTTATATATGTCCGCATAGCGTGTACTGCTGCCTCGCATCCCCCTTTAGACCCGAACCCAAGCTGTATAGGCTGAAAGAGGTCTTTCAGGCCAGGGAGGATGCTGCGACAGCAAAGCTTGGACGCTATGCGGCGTATGGTGCACCCCACTGCCACGGGACGGATCCCACCGTCTTTTTTTTTTAGTGCGCATAGGTTTGCCCCGTAGAGCAGTGGGGTCACTTCTGGGTTTACCTCCCCAGCCAGCATCAGGTTCACTAGGGCCGTGAGTCGGCTCAGTAGAGTTTCGCCGGCCTGGCCGGTCGCCCCGCATACCAGGTCTTTTAGGTGCTGCGGGCTGAGGCCGTCCAGGCCGCCAGCTGACCCGTTTTTGAAAGACATCACGGCTCCTAGGACGTCCTTCCCGATGACTTCTATGTGTTGATCACCGGGAAGTGGTGCTGGCGGGAGGCGGAGGGTGTCGAGGGGAGAGGGGTGTTTTCCCCTCAAGGTCGACAGTACTTCCGCGGAGTCGGGGGCGATTGCATCGCTGGAGAATAACATTTGTGCAGCGCCTTTCAGGTCCCCGTCGCTCACTTTCATTTCGACTTTTTTGAATTTATCATAGTAGGTCGTAGACTGAGCTGGGTCTGGAGAGTCGGTCTGGGGAAGATTGAATGTACAATTTTGTTTGATGAGGGACGTCAGGGATTTTTTCTTTCTGTTTGCCGAATTTATATGTAGAATTTCAGACGGAAACCTGAAGAGAGCTTCCCAAGCGCCCTTTGTGTTTTCCGAAATGATTTTTTCTATTGTAGATGAAAGTTTGTCTGCGACGCTTATGCGAGCGCCACGGGGGATACGCTTGACGACCGGGCAGCATCTCCTCAGGGCTCCCAGCATTTTCCAAAGTGGCTCATCCTGGGAGCCCTGGCTGTTAAAAGCCCGGTCGTTGGGTAGGACATTCTGAATGGGTCTGTCAGTTGGTCTGTTTTTGTGAATTTTTCCTACATGAATGTTTAGGCCTTTTTGGTTTTTGAAGAGGCGCGCCTGGGGGCAGAGTGGGCACTGCACAAATGCTATTGGGTCACTACTGGCGGCGGGCGCATGGGACAGGCCAGCGGGCTGCGACATGTGTGATCGTAGTAAAAAGTAGGGCTTAAAACACTTACGCTAGTAATATTAAACTTATCACAAAACACTTAACAATATAACACCTAACAATAATAAATCGCCAACCTCCAAAACGAAACAGTGCACAGAGAAGAAAATGAAAATGAATGTTTGTAAATAAATATGGTGATCACAGCGATGACGTTCATAACTTCGTATGACGTGGAGATGGCAGGGCCGGCGGCTTCTCTCATTGGCCGCCGCCCTGCCGTGTTGACGGGTTGCCGGGGCGTCTCAGGCAGGCCGCCGTGGCAACGCCGGGCTGTTTGTAGTTATGGGTTGTAGTGTAGTCTTGTCAGCGGGCTGTCGCCGTTACAATACTTCTTGATCTTCGTCAGCTGATTTTTGACGGAGCCCCGCGACAGCGGCTCTTGTCTACACTTGCCCGGCTACTTGGCACGCTGGCGGTGCCGCTCCAGTACTTTTAGCCCCGGCGGGAGCCTTTTTTTTATTAAATCAGTAATAAAAACTCGTACTGACGTTTATGTTCTGTCTAATAATTTTCAATATTCAATTTAAAAGAAAATTGTACGATATGCTGACTAACAAAAGTTATTATCACATAAAAGAGTTCTTCGAAGATAAATTGTAATTTAAATATTTATTAAGTAATTTAGTTTGTAATTATTGACACGCAGACAATTCTATATTTTATCATTGACATTTTGTATTTTTTAAACTAATTCCTTAATAATTTAGTTTTTTATTTACTTTTTATTCCCAACACTTATGTATGCTAGCGAGACTTCATTTATATATTTTGGATAATATCAATATTTAGTTTCAAAGGATCCACATGTGGATTTAAGAGGAACAATTAGTTTCAAAGGATGCACATGTCGACCCATGCGACGAAAAGGGTTATATACGCACATATACCGTAATGTGTTTTATTATATTGTCATAACAAGCATTTTTTTAGCTTTATTACTGTATTATTATTATTGTAGTTAGGCAATAAAATGTGTGAAACTCTAAAGAGGATTAATTGTCTACTGCACTGTCTTGTTTGAAAATGGCGTAGTAAGCACGTTTTTACATTTTCTGTGTTTTTCACCGAAGCCAATAAACTCATCAGCTTGCAAGAAACGATCTTTGCCTTGAGTTCTAATAACAGGTTATGGGCCCAGTCGTTTTCGTGACTCTGTTTAGGTGAAGATTGGTGTTTTGGGAGGCAAGCTGATTTTCGTTGGAGAGGCGCTTAGTGACAAGGGACGGGCAGCTGCGTTTGGGGGCTGGCGGTACTGGAGTAAAAAGTACTGCAACTAACGCAACCTTGTTGCTTTCTACAACGAAAGGCGAGCTCAATCCAGGACGATGGATCAGCTCATGTCGGCGGGATCGGTGGGGGTTTTCAAACTCGAGGGGCAACGAAACTGGAGTCTGTGGAAGTTTCAAATGATAGTGCTATTCAGATCACTAGACTTGCTGTCAGTCGTGAATGGCACGGAAGTGAAGACTGGGGAAAATGCAGTTGGGTGGTTGAAAAAGGATGCGAAGGCTCAGGGATTGCTCGTCACTAGATTGTCGGAAAGTGCTATGGTCCACATTACCACCTGTGAGACGGTCAGTCAAATGTGGAACAAACTACTGACTATATACGAGCAGAAGTCAAGCACGAGCATACATCTTCTTCAACAACGATTCTTCAGTTTCAAATATGAAGAAGGGATGGACATGTCGACGTTTGTCTCAAAAATTCAAGAGATGGCTAGTCAACTGAAACAAGCTGGAGAGGAAGTATCCGAGAAGTTTCTCATAACGAAGTTACTAATGTCGTTACCAGAAAAATATGGAAATTTTGTCTCAGCCTGGGAGTCGGTTGATCCAGCGCGTCAAAACCTGGATGACCTAGTTGGAAGATTATTGTTGGAGGAAGAGAGGTTGAGGAGTAGATTGAGCACTTCGGAGAATAACAGAGAGAACAATATCGCTTTAGTTTCAAAAACCCAAGCAAAGTGCTTCAAATGTAATCGGGTGGGACATTTCGCAAAAGATTGCAGAAGTAACAAGGAAAACCGGAGATGTTTCCTGTGCAATAAAGCTGGTCATTTAAAATCGCAGTGTCCAAAGAATACGAATAATAAATCGAGCTATAAGAAGGATAATAATGCATTCCCAGTTATGACAGCAAATGCGATGACTACTGACAGCGGACTTCATGTAGTTCCAACAAGCAAATGGATTATAGACAGTGGCGCAAGTCAACACATGACTTTTGAGAGAAACCTTTTTACGTCATTGGATGAGACGTCGGATCGATTTGTTATGGTTGGTGATGGGCGAAAATTACCAGTTTTGGGAAGTGGAGATATAATATTCGAGGACAATAAACTATGTGACGTTCTGTTCGTACCAGAGTTGAAATTAAACTTGTTTTCGGTATCTTGTGCGACAAGTAAAGGGTACACAGTTAATTTGATGGTGGACAAATGCCTAATAAAGATGAATGGTAAAGTATGTGCATCCGGATTCAGGGAAGAAAATTTCTATGTTATTAACTTCACAAGAAGCGATGCTCAATGCGCGGCAGTCTCGTTAAGCGAGTGGCATGAGCGACTTTGTCACCAGAACGTGGAGTATGTGAAAACGGTGTTGTCCAATAATAACATTTCGTTTAGAAGTGACACCAAAAAGTGTACAGATTGCTTACAAGGCAAGGCACATCGATTGCCATTTAAAGAGCGAACGAGTACTTCAACACATGCTTTGGAGCTGGTTCACGCGGACGTTTGCGGGCCTTTAGAAATTACTTCACTGGGTGGATCGAGATATTTCTTGCTCATAAAGGATGACTTCTCAAAATTTCGTTACGTCTACTTTCTTGAGAAAAAGTCAGAGGTAGTACAGAAGGTAAAGTTGTTTGTGCAAACAGCAGAGAGAGAGACCGGCTGTGCACTGAAAATATTTAGATCAGATAATGGGAAAGAATTCGTGAATAAGGAGATGGAGGCTTTTTTTAATGAGAAAGGTATACGGCAAGAAACTACTGTGCCCTATACTCCTGAGCAAAATGGTCAGGCCGAAAGAGATATGCGGACACTAGTTGAGGCCGCTCGAACCATGCTGATTGCTAAGGGGGTGAGCAAAGAGTTGTGGGCGGAGGCCATAAATACTGTAGTCTATGTGCTTAACAGAACAAGTAAAAGCAGACACAGAAAAAAGACGCCTTACCAAATATGGACGGGGAAAGATTATGATATCAGTAAGTTGAATAAAGTGTTTGGAACGAGTGTATGGGTGCACATTCCGAAAGAGAAAAGGCGCAAACTTGATTCAAAGGCCGAAAAAGGCATGTTTGTCGGATATGAAGGTAGTAAGGGCTTCCGCATTTTTTATGAAAGAGAGAAACTGGTTCAGGTTAAGCGAGACGTTGTATTTATTTATAATACAGAGCCGGTGTCTGAGATCAATACTAAGCAGGTAGTGCACCTGGACCAAGAGCTCGAACAGACAGTACCTGAAGAGGTGGTGTATCTGAACATACAGCGACCACTCGAACAATCAGAGACATCGCAGGAAGTACTGAACATTGAAAGACACCAAGAGCAGGTAGACAGAGAGAATCTGCAATTAACGTCAGAGACAGAAAATGAGACTGGAAGTGTAACATTTGAGTCAGCGGAGGAGGATATTGAAGAGCCGATAACGACAAGATCAGGGAGAGTAGTGAAACGTCCTAGACGATTGGATGATTACATACTCGTTGCAGGCAAAGGTGAACCTGAAAATTACAAAGAAGCAATGAAAAGAGAGGATGCTGATAACTGGAAAAAAGCGATAGACAAGGAGCTAGAACAACTACAAGAAAAGAATACCTGGACGTTTAAAGAGGAGGTACCAGAAGGTCAAGCGATCATCAGTACTAAGTGGGTATTACGGCTGAAACAAGATCATAAAGGAGAAATATTTTATAAAGCAAGGTTGGTGGCACGAGGATTCCAACAGAGTGATTTTGATGATCTTGATCTTTACGCCCCAGTGGTAAAACTTAATACATTTAGGATCTTCACGGCGGTGGCTACTAGGTTGAACTGTAGAATAAGTCAATTAGATGTATGTAACGCTTTTTTAAACAGCAAAATTGACGAAGACGTTTACTTAAAAATGCCAGAGGGCGTGGACACTAAGTACAAGTACTGCAAACTGAACAAGTCAATTTATGGTTTAAAAAGGTCTCCAAAATATTGGAACGAAACTTTTGATGCGGTTATGAGAGCGGAGGGGTTTAAAAGCTCAGACAAAGATTATTGCCTGTATTCTAAACATGAAAACGGTAACAAAACCTTCTTGTTACTGTATGTTGATGACATTCTTTATTTCAGTACGTCTGAAAAAGAGTTCTTAAAGTTAAGAGAAAGTTTGAGTAACGCTTTTAAAATGAGAGACATGGGACATGTAGGCAACTTTCTGGGGATTGAAGTAAAGCAGGATTTGGTCAAGGGCTATACAACAATATGTCAAAAAGAGTACTTGAAAAAAATTCTATCCTATTATGGTATGACTGATTGTAAGCCTTTGTCTTTACCCATTGATAAGAATTTTCAATTTGATTTACTAAAAAAAGAAAAGTCGGACAGTCAGTTTGAATATAAGTGCAGAGCACTTATTGGGAAACTGTTATATGTAGTTACTGGTTCCAGGCCAGATTTATGTGTAGTAGTTAATATGTTGAGCAGATATGTTTGTTACGCTAGTCAACTACTCTATAAAATGTTACTAAATGTACTAAGGTATATACAGGGAACGATAGATTTGTGTTTAACATATTACAGGGATTGTAATGAGGGCATAACATGCCATGTTGATAGTGACTGGGGGGGGAGTGATGATAGAAAATCTACAACAGGGTATTGTTTCAAATTATTTGGGTGTTCTGTCATCTGGGTATCCAAAAAGCAACAATCTGTGTCTCTGTCGTCAACAGAAGCTGAGTATATTGCTCTAAGCCATGCTACGAGTGAAGCCTGCTGGCTGAAATCAATATTAAAAGATTTCGACTTAGATTTGGGGCCTATTGTAGTTTATGAAGATAACCAGTCTACTATCAAAATGGCTCACATGGCTACTGGAAATACACGAGTTAAACACTTAGATATTAAACAAAGATTTGTAAAAGAAAAAATCGACAATAACGTTATTGTATTGAAGTACGTAAGTTCCAGTAACCAAATTGCCGACATTTTAACTAAACCCTTGGGTGGTGTAATGTTTAAAGATTTAAGAGGAAGGTTGTTTAATTAGATCGATTTTGTTTACCAAAATTAGTTATATTAGAGTGTTTTAATTTTATTTGTAACTTGTGTGTTACGTTGTTTGTGTTTGTTGTTTATTAAGGGTAGATTAGCCTGTTAAGGGGAGGTTATGTTAAAGGAAGATTTTGTTATGTTAAGGGCATGTTAGTGTATTAAAGGGAAATTTCAATGTGTGTAGTTAGTTTTGTTATATGTATTTTATTGAGGGGAGGTATTGTAGTTAGGCAATAAAATGTGTGAAACTCTAAAGAGGATTAATTGTCTACTGCACTGTCTTGTTTGAAAATGGCGTAGTAAGCACGTTTTTACATTTTCTGTGTTTTTCACCGAAGCCAATAAACTCATCAGCTTGCAAGAAACGATCTTTGCCTTGAGTTCTAATAACAATTATTTTTTTCAAATTCACTTTAGTTCACGAGATAAGTTTGTGCTGAAAAGATACAAGTCGACTGGTTCCGACGAAAATAGTGTTGACTTACATATGAGTACCTTATTCGCGGCGCGCGCGCGAGCGCCCTGGGGTCGCGTCTTCACTTGTCACCGGATCTCGTGGGAGGAGGACGTTTAGCGGCTCTGTTTCTATTGTTTATGACCTTTTTCTATTATATCCGTTGTTTTACTGTCGTTACTTTTTAGAAACGTATGGTAAATGACCGCTTCATAAAAAAATGAAACCTAAACGATCCAGAATGATTTTAAATTTAGCATTGGATAAAACTAGCAAGGATAAAACTCATGATGATTTGCCGCCAGGTTCAGTGGAATCTTGTGATCGCGAAGATGGTAAGTTAATAATTTACATATTTTCACATTGTATTGTTTTAATTGAAAAATCAATATAATCTAGTTATATCTGTCACACGAGCGTTATCTGCGACGTTAAGAGTCACATGAGTTTTTGTAGTTGTTTTCGTTGGAAGTAATTTTTTGTTTAGAAATCGCTAGTCCTAATTTGTATGGCTTATTTTTTAACAATTGAATACAATACTATGAAAAAAAAGATGCTGAAAATACGTGTTACAATGAAACATACAACTTTTCTCGATGATATTGATCAGTGCTCTAAGGGTTACATGAACACTTCTGCCCCTTTACGTCGGAGCTTGTACATTACGGTAGAGGTTATATGTGCAGATATATTTTTTTACTTCGGCACAAAAGGAACATGTAATTTTATTCGTCTAGGATTTTCGCGTAAAATCACTTTTTTTATAAACTGACACGTATTAATATAAACATCAGTAAAGTTATAAAAGTTCATGATTAAGTTAGAATTTAAAGATATATTTCATATCCCAAAAAAACCGGTTTCGTAAATTTTACTATGAAGAAAGGATAAAATAGATCCATATTATTATACAATTTTGGAGTCGTCCGGATAATTTTCATACATATATACGTGAATACACAACATTATAGCTCCTTGATAATTTTTTTTTTCTAGAGCCACCAAATTCTGCTTCGCCTTTGCCAAAGGGAGCTGAAGAAACCTACATAGCAATTCGAGATATTCTCGATGATGACTTTAGTGAGCCAAGTTCTACAAGTAAAGCTATAAAGCCACACTCTTCACCTGCTTTGAAGGCTTTCACCTGCACTTTCGAGTCCCCTTCTCTACAACCAGTCTTTATTTCCGAACCTATTATGGAGGTTGATGACAACACAGATTTATCCACCAAAAATAATGTACTTGGACCTAAAACACAAGTATTTCAAAAATTTAATACTTCTAAAGTTCCTTCATGTGCCTTAACTGACCCACCTGATGCATTGACTAACACTCCCAGCACACGTCCTAAGCCTTTGTCAGCAGCTTGTAGCAAGATCCAGCCTTCACCTTTCGCAATTGATCCTACTACTAGCTTCGAAAATTCTCCATTAGTTCTAGTAGAGGAAGATGTTTTCGACTGCCTCAATATACCTACACCAATGCCATCCCCTTTGAATAACCATTCAAGCAAAAAATGCAATGACGATTTTTGCTGTTTTCATGAAGATTGGAAAGAATCTACTAATGTGATTCCGAAGCAGCGTCAATCCAGAAAACGTAAGCGTAATACCAGTAAGTGGCACGATGTTCAACGAAAGGAACGCACAAACCAGGGGAAGGGCTTTGTCAATCGGAAAGGAAATGTTGTGGAACAAAAAACTATGCGCCATGCAGTTGCCGTATGAAATGCTCCACAACACTTTCCGAAGATCAACGACAATCTGTCTTTGCAAAATATTGGGCTTTGTCTGTCAAAGAAAAGCAATGGTTATTTGTCGTACGATATACCACCAAGGATAAGAAAAAACGCTGCCTCAACGTTTCGAAACCCAATAACCGGAAGTTTTCTTTTAAATATTACTTGCCAGTTGATTCGGACCATGGTGTAAAACGAATTGAAGTTTGCAAAATAATGTTTCTCAATACACTTGCAATAAGTGGTAAAATTCTTGTGACTGCCTGGAAAAAAATTGACGGTACTGCTGCAATAGAAGCTGATAACAGAGGTCGGCATGCAAAACACAAGAAAGTGTTAGTAGATGAGATGGTAAGGAGTGTCTGCGACCATGTCAGAGCTTTTCAACCGGTAGAGTTCCATTATCTCAGAGAAAAGACGTCTAAACTTTATTTAAATGGCACGTTGAGTATTGCGCGTATGTTCACCATGTACAAAGAGTGGTTTGACGGAGGAAAATATTCGGTACAAGCTTAAACAGAGCGGCAGTACCGTGATATTGTCAATGAAAACTTTAATCTGGGATTCTTTTGTCCCAAAAAAGATCAGTGCGATCAATGTCACACTTATCGCAATATCGATCATCCCACACCAGAGCAAAATAATGTTTTTGAAGAGCATCAGAGAAAGAAAAAAATTGCCAGAGAATTGAAACAGAAGAACAAGACTGAAGCAATACAATCAAAGGGATCTACGTTGTGTGCCGTTTTTGATTTTGAAAAGGTATTAACGTGTCCGTTTGGACAAGTTAGTATTTTCTACTACAAGAAAAAACTGTCGTGCTTCAATTTTACTGTGTATGATATGGGTCTGAAACGTGCAGTTTGCTATATGTGGGATGAAACTGTGGCAAAACGTGGCGCTAACGAAGTGAGTAGTTGCCTTATAGATTATATAGCAGAAAATGCGGATAAGGGCGTCACTAGTTTCATCTTTTGGTCCGACAATTGCAGCGGCCAAAATCGCAATCGGTTCGTTTATTCCTCCTATATACACGCATCAATGACGTACAAAGTATCTATCACCCATCGCTTTATGGAGAAAGGACATACTCAAAATGAGGGTGATAGTGTACACTCCACAATTGAGCATGGATCAAGGACTAAGAAAATATATACTCCGAATGAATGGCAACTTTTAGTGAGATGGGCCAGAAACTGTCCTGAAGGTTCATACATAGTACGAAACATGACACAAACAGACTTTTACGACTTTAAGCAAAGACTTAGCGACAAAGTTTGGAGCAAGAATATAAGTGGACAGAAAGTAAAATGGAACAGCATCAAAGAAGTTCATGTTGACGCACAATTCCCCAATAAGTTGCAATACAAATATGATCTGAGTGATGAAGACTATGAGATATTGATTATAGCTAGTAGTACAAGAAACAGCAGCTCCTCAAACATACGTTTGGCTCGGGCATATAGTCAGCCTTTGAAGATTCCTCTCGACAAATACAAAGACCTTGTGAGCATGTGCAAGACTAATGTTATACCTGAGGAGCACCACGAATATTTTACCAACTTGCCACATAATGAGGTTAATAATGAGACTGAACAGGATGAGATAAACGATGAGACTGGGTAGTGTTAATTAGAAAGGAAAGGTCGTAGAGCGACAATTATCTCAATGTTTTAATTGGAGTATTTAAATTTTTTTATTATATTTAATTTACTTTTGTGAAGCTGCCTAAAATATAAATAATTGATCCTACCGTATTGTTACACAAAAGAAGTTATAACTTCGGTTTTTGAGAATATTTTTTTTTTGCTGTCTACTTATTTTTTGACAAAATGAAGAAAAATTATGTTTTATTTTGGTTTTGAGAGCTGAGAGGTTTTTATTTTTGATAATATTTTTTTATGTTTCACTTGATTTTGGGAATAGTTTATTTCCTACTTATTTTTTTATGAAAAAAGGCAGAATTTTGCTTTAGTTATTTCTGAGAATTGGTTTTTATTTTTGAGATTATTTTTTACGTTTTATTTGATTATAAGGAGAATTTGTTTCCTGTTTGCTGATTATTTAATAAAGATTTTTCACTCAGTAACGACTATCTCATTATTATTCAGTTTGATATTGGAAAATACCTATTAAAGAATAAATTAGGTCGGAAGGAACAATACTGAGGTTACATGTCTGGCCGAAAATTAAGATACTTTCATTGGCACTCCGAAGAAAACAGTTACAAGTTTAGTTACAACCGATCACTTTACAAGCAATTCCGGAGAATACAGTTCAATCATCACATGTAACAAAAAAATCCTTGTGGCCGTACAATGAAAAGGGGTTCATGTTAAATTGTAACTGTAAATTTCATGAATCCGAATAATTTCAGAAGTAATACTGTGTGGTAAATATAGCTGATGATTTAACTAAACGACTTTAAGAAAAAAAAACGGATTATCTCCTATTTTTTTTTAGTTATGCTAAATATAGCACTCAAAAAAGTTTGAAGGGCTATGGTGTAAAATCGCATTTTTGGAGATGTGACCCTTTTCGTCACAAGAGGAACAATTAGTTTCAAAGGATCCACATGTATCGGATAATTATCGGATTGGACATACAACTGTCCGAGATATCATACATGAAGTTTGCATGGCGATTTGGGAGAATATGAGACAGTCATCGTTTCCAGAATTAAATGAAGAGAGATGGCTTGAAATAGCAAAAGGTTTCAATGAAAATGCAAACTATCCCAATTGCGTTGGTGCCATCGATGGCAAGCATATAAGAGTGATAAAACCCAGCGATTCAGGGTCACTGTACTATAATTATAAAAATTATTTTTCCATCGTTTTACTTGCTGTATGCGATGCAGATTACAAGTTCACATATATAGATGTTGGGGCTTTTGGAAAATGTAGTGACTCATCGATATATAAAAAATCCATTTTGTATCAAAAACTTGTCAACAAAGATATACAAATTCCGGAGAAGCGCCCCATATCAAATAATGGAGTACCGATGCCATACGTCATAGTGGGGGATGAGGCATTTGGCTTACGTGAAAATTTAATGAGACCTTATGGAGGTAGGAGTTTAACAGCGGAGAAAAGAATCTTCAACTATAGACTGTCTCGGGCCAGGCGGTACATAGAATGCACGTTTGGGATATTAGCCAACAAATGGAGAATCTTTCACCGCCCACTAGATGTCCGACAGGAACTTGCAATAACCATACATAGTACAAACTTTCTGTGTCTTACATAACTACGTGCGCGAAAGAGACGGGTATAGGTTTCAAGACACACTGTACGTTCCACCAGAACTGGAAATAACCAGTGGACCCACAAATAGAGGAAGCCGATCATCAGCATCCTATAGGGATTTATTTGCGGATTATTTTATTAATGTAAATCCGTTAGAATGGCAAAACCGACATGCATTAGAGTAGTGCCTACCTATTTATCTAAATAAAACTTTAAAGTGAAAATACCTAGTTTAGTACCAAAAAAGAACAATCATAGTTATTCTGCGATACTTTACAAAAATATTGATTGGTGTTGCAGAATATACTGTATTATACTGTATAATCCAGATAATAAAAATACATGCTTATCAAATTCTTGTTTTTCATTTTCTGATAAACATTCCGAGCACATTTCGTTCGTGATTTCTTCCCATCTTCTTTTCTTTAAATCCCGATCACTGTATTCTTCCGATGTTATATCCCAAATTGCTTTACGGCTGTCAATTTCCCGAATAAATTTCTCTGTATCGAAAGTCATTTTGTCAAAGTTCGGAACGCAAAATACGTCTGGCTGCTACAACTAGTGCGCGGAGACTGACTGCAGCCACATACATTCGCCTACACACGTGACTCACGTTCCCCCCATGTCGTACCTCAAATCCCCCCAAAATTCAGGGTTTCAAGAAAAAAACCCCCGTTTTAAGAAAAATATTGTTTATTTAAGTTTCAGCAATGGCATCCATTACTGGATCAGCATCAGCACACTCTTCGCCTGCAGTTCCATACATTTTTTCGGAGCTGAATCTGCTGATCATCTTGAGACTTGGTTTAAAATTTAGACATCCTTCCGTCAACGAATATCTTATCCTCAAAATAGATTCTGCAGTTTGGATCGCCAATCTGTTTCGAAGTTTGTCTTTAATAACAGCTACTTGAGAGAAGGCCCTTTCCACAACTGCGTTAGAAAATGGCAATGACAAAATTCCTAAAGCCAATTTACTGACATGTCCGTAGCTTCGATCTCCGACTGCATTCTTGAAATTATAAACTTCAACCCAGAACTCTTCAGTATGCTCCGTGGATTTCCAATCTGTTCGATGTAAAGCATTCCATTCTTGGATGACTGAGTCGACATCACTGCAAATGGTCTTAAAAGACTTAGGGACGTTTGTTATATCAGGTTTTAACTGAGATGTTGCGTTCTTAGGGCTCAATAACTTGCAATTTTCTAAGTTTTTCATGTTATTTGGCAATCTCTTCTGTATTTGTTTACATATTTCGATGAGAAATTGTTTGCAGCGTTGTTTCACGTCTTTTAACTCGTAGTCCATTATGCCTTCAGACTTTTCATTAAACGAATAACCAAAATTCATGTACGCCGCGTCCATGAGGTACTTTTCAAAATCATAGTTAGATAAACTATTCTTGTCCGCTTTTTCTAGTTGCGCTGGCGGTATTAAAATTGTTAAATAGGTCAATAATAAATTATTGATTTCTTCCAACAACTACAAAGGGTCTGCATCAGTAGCTTGAAATACTTTATTCGCCATGGTAATAGGTTTGAGATAAGTCCCAAGAAAAGTCATGTATAGCATATTTGTTTTATTATTGAGCATTGTGCTCAATTGGTCCGCCGTGTAACAGCGTTCTCTAGACTTCGCCATGTCAAAATGTAATTTTAATCCATCCCATTGCTCTAAAATTTTCACGAGAGCCTCATATCTTGATAACCATCTTGTGCCAGCCAATTTGTTAATTTTCAAGGGAGTTTTCCCTTCATACAGTAACTCATATGTTTGCTTGTATTCAATCTGTCTTTTTGTACTATTTGAGAACCAGTTGTGGCATTCTTTTATAAGGAAGTCCAATAACCGAGGAAGCGTTTTGAATGCATATTCAGCTGCTAAATGCAATGAATGACAAACACACTTTATGGTTATCAATTCAGGATTTCCTTCCTTTAAAATAGAAGAAAATGAGTGGTGTTCACCAACCATGACATTAGCACCATCAACTCCTATACCCAGAAGTTTCTCTATGTTGAGTCCATCAGCATTCAGCTGCGCTTTGAACACATCAGCCAATGAAGTTGCATCTGCAGATTCTATTTCTATCAATCGGTAGAACTGTGTGATAATCTTATTCTGTTTTTGGCTGAAAAATCTAATAATCATACACATTACTTTCTTTGTATCAACAGTCGTGGTTTCATCGATGATAACTGAAAAATGACTATCTCCAATTTCTTCCAATAAGTCTTCCAAGAAACAAGGAGAAATAACATTTCTAATCAAAGCAGTGCATTTCGACCTGTGCAACTTGAGATCTTTCAAAACTGAAGAAGTTGGATCTAAATCTTTTATTAGTACTCCTAGATGATCCACAGATTTAATACTAGAATGCTCCGCAACATATGCAGCGATTTTTAACTCTGCAATCTTTCTTGGTTCTTTTATGTGTTTCTCAAAAAATTCTGTCACTTTACTTGATTGTCCGACAATATTAGATCGTTTTAAAGATTGGTCATGCTTTTTGGTTTTTGAATGCTCCACCAAATCCTTCTTGTGAGCGATCAACGTGCACTTGCAGGCCTTGCACCACGCTTTTGTATCATCGCCAATGCAAACTGTCAGCCACCCTGAAAATGGGGAAAATATAATAAAATGGCAACTCAGGTTGTGACATGACAACACATGCATCAATCGCCCGCATTCAAAAGTTCAAAACAAGCTGAACCAGCTGAACACACACACGAACAACAAGCTTCCCGCCCTTTGTTCTCAATCTAATTAAAAAAAAAGTGGCCAAGTGCGAGTCGGACTCGCCCATGAAGGGTTCCGTGGTAGCAAGTAATGATATGACTGGATGTTTGTTGTAACTTTGTTTTTCATAGTAATTATATGAATGAGAAAGTTATCTTTGCAGTTAATAATAAATGTTTTTATCTTAAAAACTGCTTATTTATTTTGTTAAAATCAATTTTCGTTGAAAGTTTGTAATGAGAAACAAAGCATATATTTTGTTTAGATTTTTCACTCTCTTACTTTAGAAATTAGAGGGGGGACACACTATTTTTTCCACTTTAGAAGGGTCTGGCTCTTTAACGATTTACTTTGAGGAAAAATGGTTTGAAGAAACTCAACGTCATTTTTAAAGTCCTATCTATAGACACCACCCACAGGGGTAGGTCTAATGAAAAAAAGTATTTTTGGTTTCAGTTTCATGTATGGGGAGCCCCCCCTTAATAATTTTTATTTTATTTTTCGTATGAAAATCGTAAAGCGGTTTACAGAAAACATCTACGTACCAAGTTTCAACTGTGTAGTCTTAATAGTTTCGGAATAAAGTTACTGTGACATACGGACGGACAGACGGACGGACGGACAGACAGACTTGACGAAACTATAAGGGTTCCTTGTTTCTCAACAGAACCCTAAAAACCTATCCAAAACACATTTCCCGTTTTTCCATACGCTGGCCCGGTGGGTGACGCGGCATCGGTACCGATTTAGGGCGAAAGTGAGGGATAGAACTATAGCTCTGTCCCTCAGTTTTGCACTAAACCATTGCCGGTGCCGTCGCCGCCGCCGCCCGCCGCGCCGTTTTTCCATAGGTACGCCACCTATGGAAAAACGGATAAACAACAACTTAATTTTTAACTGAGCATTTACTTAAAATACCTAGCCAAACCGGTCCCAAACAAAACATCCAGGTTAGTTTTATACCTATATTTAGGTTAGTAGGTAGGTAATATCATTTATCTCTATGATGCTATACATACATACATGTCGTTGTCGTGTAAATTGATGGTCCAAGAAGTGATCCCTCTACAAATAGATAAAACTTTTAGGACATGATTTTATTTAGGTTAGGTAGGTATACTTTCTTCAAATAACGTACCTTTAAATATTGCTTCGCTCTCCCACTCCTTTCTATATCTTCTTCCATATTTTGGAGGCATTATCTCCAAAACACAAAGTTATGCGATAGGTAATGCAGATTGCTTTTAAAATAAAACGTGTTAGTGATAGTAGTAGTGAGCGTCCGATCCGAATCAACAAGCGCTTGGCAAGCGGCGAGCGACCGACTAGCGAGTAGCAAAGCAAGCAACCAACCACACGAACGACGCGCGGGGTGGGGGGCGGTAGTGCGGCGCGCACGGGTGGTGGACTAGAGCGAACCAACTCTTCTCGAAGCGTTCAATTTTTGGAAAATGGGGCTGACAGGGGAAAGCTGATCTCAGATGGCGCCACCACTGTACGAACCCATGTCACTAAGTGAGACAACTTCGGATTTCTTATTTGCGTTGATTTCTTGATGATTTTCTGAATAGAAACGTGCACGGAACATGTATTCCACTTGGAAAATATGTGAGTTAAAAGAAGAGTTAAGAAAAAGAGGCGCCTCTTTACGTGGAAGGAAAGCAGACCTAGTTGAAACGTTGGTTGTATTTCCCTAAACTTGTGCCATTTTATGGTGTTAAAACTTGCTTCATGGTATATTGAATGCTTACTTAGGATAGTCTAGTGTATGATAACATTGTATCATTCTAATAGTACCTTTAAATGACGGAACTTACACTTTCTGTCGTGTTGAAAAGTTTGAGGTTATATTGTGTCTAGATTTTAAATTTAATATTAAAAGTATCTTTTTTATATTACAGATTAGAGTCTTATGACCTAAACTTCAATTTTGGGCAGGCTGAAGTTGTGGACGATGTGCCTTCAATGGAGCTTCCACCCACTGAGTCTTACAGGGACATAAACAGCAATACATTGCTTCCTCCATTGAACAAAACTCAAATACGGCATTACTTATATATGTAAGTCTTATTTCTTTTTTAAGTAGGAACTAGAATTATTTAAGTATATGTATAAAATAACTACTAGTTGAAAAGTTACAGTTGATTAGAAGATATTTGCTTTTGTTTCACTTACATAAATTTCCCACTTGGGGCCACCGCACATTTGTACAAATCGCCTCAGTCTGGGTGTATTTTCATTTTTGTGACGTCCTTGTCTGGTTACCATAGCACAGGGTATCCTAGTTTGGGACCAGATCAAGTGATTGTGTTGTGTTGAAGTTATTATTATACATAATCATCATTGTATCTCAACCTGTAGACAGGCTTCTAACCTTTGCCTTACAACCTTTAACAGATTGTCAGTCCACCTTGAGGAAGACCAACTTGCCCGTTGTCGATTGTTGTAACATGCACAAAATACAAGTCATTTATTAACAGGCATTTTTTTTCTGTTATAGCTCTGAAAAGAAAATGGACAAAGTAATGCAGCTATATGAATCACGCCATTTAGTAACAGCCCGCTCTTTTATTGATGCCAGCAAGAACACCTACATAAAAGGCATATGTAGAAAAACAATGAAAAGTCTTCATTATGAAGTAAATATAAAATTAGATGATTACGGCAGTATTGAAGAAGCGCACTGTGAATGTCCAGCAGGCAGCGGTAATGATGCTACTTGTAAACATGTGGCTGTTTTGCTTTTAGGTGTTGAAAGCATGGTCAATAGAAAATTGATATTACTCTTTGAGACTTGCACCCAAAGACTACAAAGTTTTCATGCACCTAAAAACCCCTATAGTGGCACACCAGTGCGTGCAGAAAAATTGCCAAGAAGGAGACACAATATGTCAGTTTTGTTTGAACCTTATCCCATTACGAAAATTGATAAACAGAACTACAACTTCAAAGTAAGAAATTTGGTACTTAATTTTCCCAATAGTTCGATGCCATTAAAGCAAATGTATGAACCGGCAAACCCATATGGCATTGAAATAGACCATGATTATTTGGCAATAGATCCGAAAACTAAAGTTCTACTAGATCTGCAACTCTCGGTAATCACAGTAGAACAAATTCAGCAGATCGAAGAAACTACTAGAGGACAGACAGCTAGTGCGGAATGGCTAACACAAAGAAAAAAACGATTAACAGCTAGCACCTTTCACACAATATGCCATTTGAGGCCAACCTCAATGATAAGCTATGCCCGTCAAATACAGGATCGAAAAGAATTTTATTCCAGAGCCACCAGCCACGGTATCATACATGAAAAAATTGCTCTAGAAAAATATTGTCAAACATATGACCTTATTCCTTCACCATGTGGCCTCTTTGTGAGTCAGGAGCGACCACATCTTGCTGCTTCACCAGATGCCTTGTTAGGCTCTGATACAATAATTGAAATTAAATGCCCATATGCAAGCAGATTTAAACTTATTGACCCTGTAACTGTCCCGTATTTAATATTAAATGGTAATGTTTTAACTATGAAATCCAGTACACCATATTATTACCAAATACAAGGGCAGTTGTACTGCAGTGGTAGAAAGTACTGTAATTTAATAGTGTACAACTGTACACATTTAAAGACATGAAAGTGGTATATGTATACAGAGATGAAAAGTTCATCAATGATATGTTGTCAAAACTTGATGAGTTCTATAATGATTATTTTAAAGCAGAACTTTTCAAAAAATACCTGTATTATAACTATGATAGCTACCTAAAGAAATAATAGTAAGTTTTGAATATTAAATATGTTTTATTTGCGTACTATACCCTCCCTGAAATTACACAGCATAAGGCATATAAAGAAAATCTTAGAAGCTATAGGTACATAATATTGATTTAATTCACTTGTTAATATCTTATAGGTTTTTGTCAGACCGATTAGTCGTTCTATATGAACTCGTTGACTTGCTAGTTTTTGGTCAAGTTTTAACAAGACACCTGGAATTTGAGACTTTCCTTTTAAAAAATTTGGAATGTTTATACCAATTCCTTTATTTGCAAACAAATCCTGGATATTAAAGCCACGATCTGCCATTATAGAGTCGCCTGTATCACATATTTCTGAAATATTACTACGTTCCACTATTTGGCGGTCACTCACTGATCCTGCATATCCTCCAGAGCAATAAGTGATTAGTCCACCTGGTGAAGACCCAACCAGAAATTTCAAGGTGTTTTTGTGCTTGTACTGGCTAAAAGACACTTTTTGAGCATCTGGCTGGCTAGGTTTTTGAATGGGAATTTCAGTACCATCTATTATAACCCTAGTAGACGGATAATTTTTTTTTAAATTTTCAGGCATGTAAAAGTTTACAAGCTCACGGCTAGGCCAAATGTCTATCAAAGTCCAGATGTCATTCACAAAATTAATCCATGTTATGATCACAATGGAGACTTCTGTTCTACTTACTCCAAACATTTTACCTATTTCAAAGTCAGTCTTGTTTCTTCTTAATTTTATCAGAAGCATTAAAAATTGATCTTTTACAGATAAACCAAGAACTCTAGTCCATCTATATTTAATTTCATGTGCCATTGGCATTAGAATAAGAATAAGAATAAGAATAAGAATAAACTTTAGGGTCGACAACACTAAATTAAATTTGGCATAAGTTTCAAGACCTGTATAATAATTTACTGATTCATTGTCAGTTAACAAGAGCTCTGTAGAGAATAATCTTAAAATATTTGGAGTTTGCGTCCCTTTTGTACAATTTATCCCAGACCCAGAAGCAAGATCTGAGCTTGTAGACTTAATTATCATAATATCAACACTATGAGAGACATTTGCATCATCTAATTCTTCACATGGCTGGATATTACTGAAGCTATCACAAAACAGGAAAGGATAGTTCTGCACTTTCGTTGGTTATTTATCAGGTTCTTGGAGATTTATAAAATAAAGAGAGAGATAATTTGACGTGGTATTTTATTGCCTTTTTTTTTTCTTCAGCTAAACTAATTTTTCACACAGTGGCCGCAGTGTGCCAAGTACTAAAAATGGTGTTGTCAACGACAATTTGTGACATCCTCCAAACGCAAAGAAAAAATAAGAAAATTTTCTAGCCAAGCTACTTGTCACTAGATGGCGTGACACACAAAACTGGAAGATGTTAGCTTCGTCAGGCATACAACCATAAATTAACTTTCAATGAAATTATATCTTTTAGCTACATATTAACATTATTTTTAAGTGAGGACCTTAAATTAACTTTCAATGAAATTATAACATCTCTTTTGGTATATCCAACTTATCAACTAACACAGAATCACATTTTTATTATCTTACTAATTATTGACAACAATACGACAATCAATAAACACATAACATGACATTTTGTTTTTAATAATTATAACATGGAAACATAATTGACAAATGCTTTCATAGAATCGTTGTTCGTTTTCCACTTCCTCTTGCAGGAATTTAAGAAGTTTATCCAGTTCCTCCTCCATTCCGGTGTTATGACCAGCTACACGTTGCCATGCTCTTAATGTGTCAGCCGGCAGCGCTGATTCCACCATTGGAAGTATGAAAACAGCATTTTTCTTCGTCACACCCAGTGTCTCTAAGGACCGTAATTGTGCACTAATCTTGTCGAAAAGGCTTTGAAGATTTTCTTCCTCAGGCCGAGCAACCAAGGCCAACAATTCCCTTACATATAGCTGTGTTAGTAGGTCTTCTCTGGCATATCTAGCTTTTAGATGTTCGAGGCATTTTATATAATTTTCGGACGATATCGGGTAACTGTCCACCAACTGTCGTGCCTCCGTTCCTTCTTCGACAGCCTGGAGAAGATATATAAACTTTTCTTCGTCGTCCAGCCCGTCACTGCCGTCTATTTTCCGAAAACGGCTCCAGAAAGGAAGCCACGACTTAAGCTCCCCATCGAATTTGGGTATTTCTAGCTTAGGAAGTCTAATTCTACCGTCTTTATCCGCTGGCATGATACAGCTTTGCTGTTTTAATTCCGGCAACTTTTCGAAGCGTGCCTGTGTTAGAAGCCATGCGGTCTTATATTTGTGACTATCTTCTAGTTCGGTTTCGAAGCGTTCTTCATCTAGGTCGACTAATATTATTTTATCTAAGTTATTTATGTCGGCGTAAATGTCTGTCAGTGCTCTGAAATCCGCTATTACCTCAGGATTTTTTAGCTTCACCGCCGCCATTAGCGTTTCGAGGCCATTTTTTCGCTAGGTGAATTGGCTTCGCAGTACGCCTCTCAACTTAATATTCTTCTCCATATTTCCACGGTCGCCACGTATCACAAAACAGGAAAGGATAGTTCTGCACTTTCGTTGGTTATTTATCAGGTTCTTAGAGATTTATAAAATAAAGAGAGAGATAATTTGACGTGGTATTTTATTGCCTTTTTTTTTTCAGCTAAACTAATTTTTCACACAGTGGCCGCAGTGTGCCAAGTACTAAAAAAGGTGTTGTCAACAACAATTTGTGACAGAAGCTATAAGTTGAATTCTCTTCTTGAAACAATCTTTTTCTAAAATTACGTTTTCTCATGCGTTCTTCTCTCAATGTTTCTGTAGAGGCTGGCTTTACATTCCATGAAAACATTGAAGGGATCGCAGACTTTTTCAAAACTCTGCGCTGGTTTATGATCCCTGAAAAATTGATAAAATGAAATATTCCTTTAGCAAACAAATAATTTATGTATTATACCTAGGAGTCGATGTGAACTTATTAGGTTTATTAAATCGCATTAGAAGGGTTATTTCTTTTATGTTATTTGGTAGACTAATAGGCAGACGGCCCATCTGATGGAAAGTGGTCACCGCCGTCTATGGACATTTGCAGGAGCAGGTGCGCCGCCAATCAAGGAGTAGCACTCTTTTAACACCTTTCTTAGAGAACTCCATGTTGTAATGCTCCGAAAATACCAAGCGTTAAGAAAAAATTCAATTTTTTTAGGTTATGTGATGCAGGTAATGTATCTATAGGCTACGTACAAATAAGAGGAAATAGGTTTTGAAGACCTAGTCAAATTGAAAATAAGCATTTAATACATACCTGAGTATTTGCCGATCTTTTCATAATCACTTTCTTTAAAATGTTTATGACATACTCTCGCGCCGCTTTTAGGCTCAAACTTTACTCGCCTTATCGCTTTGAGCCACATTTTTTTAAGTTTGTCATCTCGAGGAAACTGGTGGCCTCCAGTTTCGTTGCAATTTGGTACACAACACCTAGGCATTTCCTCGATAATCGTCTCTAACTATGTAATCAATAACTAATTTCATATAATGCTGCTTTGTTATTGGTCTTTGCGCTGCTAGCGCCACTTTGACAGTTGTCAGCCCCATTGAGACAATTTTATTAAATGTGGTATTGGCTTGTTCCAGACTTTCAGTAATTAGTAGAATTCCCCCAATTTAATTATTTTCCCCTCCAAAAATCCCCCCAAACAATGTATCCCCCCAAATGTCCCCCCATCGCTATAAAAACCCCCCAAATTTGGGGGGAATCCCCCAATCTGGCATCACTGACACACGTTCTGGCTGCGCGCAGCCAGCTGGCTGCCGTGCAAACAGGCGCGTTTTATTGGCTGCTGCAGCCGAAATTTCATGGCTGCCTAGTGCGCGGGCTCCTATACAACGTCATATGTTTTACTGGCTGCCTAGTGCGCGCCCGGCCTTAGAGTTCATTTGTTTCGACTTTTCATAACCTCACCTTCTTGCCGACATTTTGACGTTTACTGCAAGACAGTGCTAACAACCTTCGAAAAATAAAAAGTAAAAAAGTAAAGGTGTACTCACATCAGGGCAAATTGGGACATAAGTCTCAATTTACCCCGGATGTCCCAAGTTCAAGTTTATTCCAATTTCACTGAATTGAGGATTTTTTTTATTGATTATTCATAATCAGTAATACTTTACATTTCAGATGTTGAAATGCCTCGAAACTACTTGAGAGCTATCGGTAAAAGACCGTATGCCCATTATACTGAGGATCAATTAAGGAAAGCCTTACTAGCTGTACATAAGGGGACAACTTTCCGTAAAGCATCAGAAAAATATGGCGTGCCACGTTCTACCCTATGCAGGCATATTGATGACAAAAATACTGGGAAATATGGGCGACCGCCTGTATTCACTGATGCTGTGGAAAACACTCTGACAGAGTGTATAAGTATGGCAGGGGAATGGGGATTCCCTTTAACAGAATACGACATTAGATGTATAGTTAAAGCACATTTGGACAGGAAAGGCATTTCAGAACCGAGATTTAAAAATAATTTACCGGGACCAGATTGGACAGAATGTTTCATAAAGAGGCACAAAGAAAAACTCACCGAACGACTTAGTCAAAATATTAAACGATCCAGAGCTGCGGTTAATGAAGCAACAATTAATGATTATTTTGACAAACTGGAAGTGTCGCTTGAAGACGTAGAACCAGCGGCAATGGTAAATTACGATGAAACTAATTTGACAGACGATCCTAAACGACAAAAGGTCATCGTAAGACGAACGTGTCGACACCCAGAAAAGATCGTAGATAATTCAAAGACCAGCACCTCAGTTATGTTCAGCGCTGCCGGCAATGGGCATGTTTTACCCGTATACATAAATTATAAGGCTGAGCATCTATATAACACCTGGACGATTGGAGGACCATCAGGGGCCATTTACAACCTATTATGAAACACAAGGTGTACAAAAAAGTGTACGGTTGCAACTCGAGTGGACGTGTGTTTGGTTGTTCTATCAATCTTTACCAGTTTTATTGGAAATTCAAATTGTAAATTGGTGATTGGCTGGTGACGGCAATTTTCGATTCCTGCTTGCACCAAGGTGCCTCTTATGGACGGACTCCTCCCAGTGGGTGGGGCTAGAGAGAGATAGCCAAATTTTGATTGCATCGTCGTGGACTTGTGCGGATTGCTGCTCACCTACAAACTAAAGTGGATCAGCGGACTTTTTTTTTCTCTTTTTTCCACCTTGGATTCGAGCCGGTGCCGCGGTGAGTCCGAGCGAATTGCAGTGGGCCCTTAGCCACTGGACCATCGGGTATCGTAGCGCGCGCGCCGAATTACTCGAACGCTTCCTAAATCAGTACTACGCGTGACGTCACCTAACCGATCTTCGCTGCTGCTACGAACATCTGCTACGGCGTAGCGCCCATTCAAAGGCGTTTGAAAGTTAGCGTAACTTATAAAAATAAAATAATAATCACATAAATCCCTACAAAAATGAGTACACAACGCACACCACCACCATCTGTCGACGGGTCGGAGTCGCTTAACGTCACTAAGCGCAAAAAACCCGCAATAACGTCACCGACTGCGTTCGATCAATCGGATCTCGAATTTCTAACATCCACCCGCAGTGAAATACAGTCCGCTGTTGACGAGTCTGTGAGATTTGCAATAAATTCATACTTCAAGAAAGAATTTAATGCCCTGAAGTCTGAGCTGGCTACACTTAAAGACGTAGAGGCCAGTATGAAATTTTTAAGTTCCGACTACGACCTCATTAAAAAAGAACTAGAGGAATCTAGATCAAGCGTTACCACGCTCACCAAATCAAATGCAGAGTTGTCGAATAAGGTGGAAGATCTCTCGGCTAGACTTAATATCATGGAGCAACACTCGAGGGAAACAAACATTGAGATAAACGGGGTCCCAGAAAATAAGTCAGAAAACTTGGTCATACTAACCAAGCAACTTGGCTCGGCTGTGTCCTATCCTATACAAGAGTCGGAGATCCAGTCGTGTTCCAGAGTTCGAAAAATGGATGAATCCAGTAATAGACCGCGCTCTATTATCGTCAAATTGGCAAACACCCGAACCAGAGACGGAATACTGGCATCCGTTTCCAAATATAATCGGAGCAACCCAACTGAAAAGCTACATTCTGGACTTCTTGGGTATGCGGGTAGCAAGGCTCCGGTATACGTCTCGGAGCATCTCTCCCCATACTACAAAGCTCTCCATGCTCAAACAAGAAAGGTTGCCCGTGAAAATAATATCAAGTATGTGTGGATCCGGAACGGTCGTATAAACATACGAAAAGATGACGGTTCTCCGGCAAAACAGATAAAATGCTACGACTCGCTTAAAGTTTTACAAGGAAACTAAAAAAAAATCTTAATAAAGTAACCCGGCACTTTTTTTTAATAACTTTTATGGAAAAAAAACTAAGATTATACTATCAAAACTTCCGTGGTATGAAAACCAAACTGAGAGATATCCACCTTGAAACTATCAAAAATAACTTTGACGTGATAGTAGGAACTGAAACCTGGCTGGATGATAGTATTGAAGACAATGAATTATTTACAAAAAATTACAACATTTACAGAAGAGACCGAAGTAGTACGTACTTGCGCGGATCACAGGGCGGCGGAGTCTTAATAGCCGTGTCCAAATCAATCCCATCAAAATGTATTGACCACTACCAAAGCGAACACGAAGACCTGTGGGTATCTTTGACTTTCAAATCTGGCAACGCCATCAGGAGCATCTTGCTCTGTGTTATATACATACAGCCTCCTGTGGCTTTGGACAGGCTGGACACCGTGTTGGATAACATTAGCCTAGTGATGCAATCGAATCCTAGCGATACCCTTATCTTCGGCGATTTCAACATGAGTCGTATCACATGGGATACGGAGCCCAATGGTAGTAGCTTGGTACCGTCTAATTATAACTATAATTTAGGATTATCGCTGGTTGATTTTATGTCACTTAGTAACTTGCTCCAGTACAACGCTGTTAAAAACAAAGATAGCAAAACACTAGATCTAGTTCTTTCAAATATTGGTACTCTTTTTGTTCAAGAATGTTCTGATCCGCTAAGTAAACTTGACTTGTATCATCCTGCATTGGAAACTGAAATAATCCTTGATAACAGTATGTCATTCTTAAAAGAAATTCCTTTCGCAACTCACAATTTTAGAAAAGCCAACTATGATATTGTAAACAGTAAACTGTATCAGATAGACTGGCATTCCGAGCTCCAGAGCGGGGCAGACGTTGATGACATGGTTCGTAAATTCTACAATATACTTTATTCAATAATTGATTCTACTGTACCAAAAACAAAACCACGTAACCTCAAATATCCCATCTGGTTTGATAGAAACCTAATAAAAACTATTGCCGAGAAGGAAAAATTAAGAAAAAAGTTCAAAATCTATAAAAATCCAAGAGATAATTTAGAACTCAAAATTTTAAAAAAACGCATTGATACAATGGTTAAGAAATCATATAATGAATACATTGGTCAAATCGAATGTTCTATAAAATTAAACCCTAAAAAATTTTGGTCATTTGTTAAGGCAAATCGTGGTAGTTCATCTAATATTCCTAGTGAAATGAAACTTGATGCTGATGTAGCGCGTACTGGCGTTGATATTTGCAATCTTTTTGCTAAAAACTTTTCCTCAGTTTATATAGACGATGACGCACAAGTAAATCATATGTCTTGTGAAGACTTGTGGTTTCAAAAATCCCTTGGTAAATTAAACGTATATGAAGGACAAATTGCACGCATATTAAAATCTGTTGACCCCAGCAAAGGAGCTGGCCCAGATAAAATACCGCCAATATTTATTAAAAAAACCTTTCGCAATCTAGCACTCCCTCTGAAGCTGATATTTGAGAAGTCTCTTGCGGGTTCTACATTTCCAGCCATATGGAAACAAGCTAATGTTGTTCCTATCTACAAGAGTGGTAATAAGAAAGACGTGAAAAACTACCGCCCGATCTCAATCTTAAGCATATTCTCCAAAGTTTTTGAATGTTTGGTACACCAAGAGCTATCTTTTTACACTAATAGTATAATCACGAAATCACAGCATGGTTTTTGCAAGAATAGATCGGTGATAACTAATCTTTTAGATTATATTTCTGACTTATCTGCCTCAGTAGATTCTGGGCAACAAATCCATTCCATATATACTGACTTCAGTAAAGCTTTTGATCGTGTTAACCACAGTATACTAATATCAAAATTAAAATTCTATGGTATCCATGACCCATTACTCTCCTGGTTTAAGTCTTACTTAAGTAACCGTGTCCTGAGAGTTACTACTGTTGGGTACAGCTCCACAACTTTCTCTGCTGTCTCGGGTGTTCCCCAGGGATCCCATCTTGGTCCGGTGCTCTTTCTCCTGTTTATTAATGATATTACTGAACATATAAAATATAGCAGCTGTCTTCTATTTGCAGACGACTTAAAATTGTATCGTCGAATAGAAAATGTTAATGACGTAAAATTACTACAGGAAGATATAAATGCTATCGAATTATGGTGCACAGCAAACAGGATGACTCTAAACGCTAGTAAATGCTCCTGTATTAACTTTTCAAAAAGACGCAATCGTATCCCTGCGCAATACTCAATAAATCAGACACCTTTAACAGAAGTAACACAAATTCGAGATCTCGGTGTGATACTAGATAGCTCGTTAACTTTCCGGGACCATATAGACGCTATAGTAACTAAAGCCTGGCGAATGGTTGGATTTGTTAAAAGAACTTGTAGGGATTTCAAAAGCGTGGATACAGTTATGTGCTTATATAATTCTCTGGTACGAAGTCACCTGGAATTTGCTTCGGCCGTATGGAATCCTTCATATAAGCTGCATATTGATCGCATAGAAAAAATTCAAAGAAAATTTACAAAATTCTTGGCTTTTAAGAGTTTAGATTGTCCATATCGTTCAAACTATGCAATGCGTACAAATCACTTTAATTTACAGACATTAGAGAAGCGAAGAACGAATATTGATCTGATGTCACTACATAGACTGGTGAATGGAGTGCTAGATGCACCTGATCTTTTGAGTAAGGTAGCATTAACGGTCCCAAGAGCTCCTCCACGTAATCCTCTCACCCGGTCATTTTCTGTACATCCATATAGAACGAATGTGGGTAAATTCTCTCCTCTCAATAGAGCAATGCTGACTTATAATAATCTTCAGGCAACCTCGCCAATGCCAGCCGATCTTGACATTTTCGGAATGCCATTCTATCTATTAAGGGAAAAATTGATGAAAAGTTAAATTTTAATGCCTTAGTGAACCTAACTAAAAATTAATTTCCTAACTAATAATATTCAAATTTAAAATCTAATTGAATTGTTAATTTAACCTATTGCTAACCTAATTAAATTTAGGTTAAAAAAATCAGCAATGTAATGTAATTTAATATAATCTGATTAATTTTATTCTAAATGCTAATTTATACTAAAGTATTAATTTATTTTAATCAAAATGTGTAAATAATTAATTAATTTCATGTACTAATTTAAATTTTTACCGAACACACAATTTTGTAAGATGTATACTCCTGTAAAGGTGTTTCACACGGAATTATACATTAGAATGTAGTCTTTAAATGAAATGTGAAAATACTGTTGGAGTAGCTAATAAATAATAATAATAAAAATAATAATAATATGGCTGGACAACGACTGACATTTATTAAAAAAAATTAATACAGCATAGAGAACACAGGAGGCGCTACTGGTGACATTTTGTTATAAATCCCAACACCCCCACTTAACAAAATAATAGGTGCATACCACACTATATCTATCAACATATATATATATTTTTTTTAAATCATTTTTTTATCAACTAAACCAAACATTTCTAAAAAGTTATAATGTTTTATTTTACATAAACCCTTAGTTAGTAGATCTGCGGGCATCTCTGAAGTAGACAAGTATTTAATCTTTACAATCTCATTAGCAACTTTTTCCCTACAAAAATGATACCGCACATCTATATGTTTGGATCTCTTATGTTGAATAGGATTGGCCGACAACTTATGGGCTGACTGATTGTCATTAAATATTGATATAGGATAAGTTTCATTAGTTAACTCAAATAGCAAATTTCGCAAGTACACAGCTTCTTTGCAACTTTCCGAAATACCCATATATTCGGCCTCTGTACTGGACAATGCCACAGTAGTCTGTTTCTTGGTTTCCCAAGAGATTGCACAATTTGAGAGCCTGAAAAAGTATCCAGTATAGGATCTCCAATCAATTACATTACTGGCCCAGTCTGCATCTACATAAGCTTCTAACTGACTATTGCCATTAGCTGAAAATTTTAAACAGAAAGATTTAGTTTTCTTTAAGTACTTTAAAACTCTCTTTGCATAGGCCCAATGTTCCCCATTGTAACAGTTGTTAAACTGACTTAAGAAATTAACAGAAAATACAATATCAGGACGCGTCAGCACCGCTATATACATTAGTGAACCAATGAGTTTCTGATAAGGCAACTTTTTGTTAAAATTGTCTCATGCTCGACCAGATATGCTTCATATTGATCTGTGACAGGTGTCTCTATGATGTATCGATTGTCTTTAATCTGTACTTCCGTTTTTTGTCTCTTCCCTTCTCTCGTCCGATCCGGTGCCATTGCCATTGTAATTGCTCTATTATAATATCTATTGTGATCGTCTGTTACTTGATTTAAATATCAATTATCTCTTCATATTAATGAATAATATAGACGGAGTAATTGACTGCCTGGTGTATTTTTCATCTCCCATTGCGCACCTAAACTTAAATCTGCAACAAAGGTTATTGACCCAGCACACCAACGAAAGCCACCATCGTCGCAATGTCTCGAGAAGAATCCAGGAATGACGTCGAGGCTCCAGAAGGTAAAACACCAATGATTCTGGGTGGCCTAAACATAGATAAATTGGAAGGTGTCAGCAATTATCTCACATGGAAATTTTCCATCAAAATGGCGCTGACCATGGAAGGTCTTTGGGACTGCGTCGAGCAGGATAATGCCGACTCGCAGAAAAATCAAAGGGCACTTGGACGGATTTGTTTATCCCTGCGGCCATCATGTTTCCAGCATGTTCTGAAGGCAAAGACTGCCAAAGAGGCTTGGACACAACTGCAGACAGTCTTCGAAGACAAGAGTCTTTACAGACGCGTGGCGTTACTTCGTCAGCTACATCGATGTGAGTTTGCAAATTTCACATGTATGTCTGATTATGTCAACCAGATTATAGCTCTGACCCAGCAACTAGCTGAGATGGGTCGACGTGTGGACGACGAGGAGATTGGCGAGCTATTACTTAGTGGCCTCCCGGCGGAATATGACACGTTAGTAACGAGTTTAGAAACAGCATGCATTACAAACAAGTTGTCAAGCGAACTAGTGAGAACGCGGCTTATACAAGAATAACATAGAAAAATGCTTTCCGACTCGACACCAATGAATACAGCATTCAATTCGACTACTAGGAAACCAGTTGTTTGCAGCTTTTGTAAGAAGAAAGGCCATATCAAAGCAAAATGCTTCAAGTTGAAAAGATACAAGAAGAAATCTGATGACCAGGACAAGCAGCAAACACTTATGGCTTCAAGTTTCATAGCGAATGATGCTTCATCTTCAGAATGGATTGTTGACAGTGGCTGTTCTTCACACATGTGTAAAGATAGGAATTTGTTTGATGAATTTAAATCTTCCAAAAATGTAATAACAATAGCAAACAATTCTACCATACAGAGCTGCGGTGTTGGAAATGTAAGTATAAGCTTTGACAACAGTGATGAAAGAAAGATTTTGGATGTGATGCATGTTCCACAATTAACTGGTAATCTTCTGTCTGTAAGTAAAATGGCTGAGAAGGGAATGACAATTACGTTTGATCGGAATGGTTGTTCTATTTATGAAATTTGTGAGGTCAAGGGTGAACCTGTATGCCATGCAGTTTTTCAAAAAGGCTTATACAGATTGCGTGGGTATGTAGCACAAAAGGAGCAGCGTTCTTCAGCACTCCTGCAATCAGTGCAGAAGGCAGGACAGAACGCACATGTTGCTGCACAAGGCGTGTCTGCATTATTGTGGCACAAAAGAATGGGGCATCTCAGTCTATCTGGTATGTACAATCTTCGTAAGCATGCTATGCCTAATCTTGATTCGCAGGAAGAAGATATCAAGAACTGCATCCCATGTCTTCAGGGGAAGCAGGTGGCGAAGCCTTTTCCTAAGGGTGAAGCCAAGAGAGCAGTGGCTAAGCTGGAAGTTGTACACTCTGACGTCTGTGGGCCCATAAAGACGTGCAGCTGGAATGGTGCACGATACCTACTAACATTCACTGATGACTACTCTAGAAAATCCTTTGGATATCTCATGAAGAACAAGTCCGAGGTAATGTCACATTTTATTAAATTTCAAAGTTTAGTAGAAAAACAAACTGGTCTTAAAATTAAATGCCTGAGATCGGATAATGGTGGTGAATACTGCAATGCTCAGTTTTCTGCTTATCTTGGGAAACAAGGTATAGTCCACCAGACAACAATACCCTATACGCCTCAGCAAAATGGTGTGTCTGAGCGTTTAAACCGCACTTTAATGGATAAGGTTAGATGTATGTTACAAGAAAGTGGTCTTAGTCAGCGATTTTGGGGTGAGGCTGTGATGACAGCCTTTTATCTTAAAAATAGAAGCCCTACGTCTGCTCTGGCTGGCCGTTTGCCTGAAGAGGTTTGGTCCGGACACAAGATTGGTCTTGGACACCTCAGAGTATTTGGATGTCTTGCATACTGTCTATTACCTACCTGTAAGCGGAGCAAACTAGATGGAAAATCTAAGTTATGCATTTTTGTGGGTTATTGTGAAACCTCTAAAGGCTATCGACTAATAGAACCGTCCGATCCAACTAAAGTTTTAATAGCAAGGAATGTGCAATTTTTAGAAAATGAATTTTATAATAATTTTATTTCTGTTGACACATGCAATAATGAGAAGAATTCTTATGACATAATTTTACAAAATTATAATTCTATTATGAAATCCAATAATGAATTGTCTACAATTTCGAATAATAATAATAATGAAATGGATAATAATTTTAGTTCTGAAAATGTTTCAGAATCTGATGTCAATGACGAGTTTCACACCGGCAGTGAAGAAGAGTCTTCACTCGAGGAGTCACGAGGTGGCGACTATGCTGGTGGACAGCAGTCGCCTAGCCCGTTGCCTAATGGCAAGCCAGCTTCTAGTCCAGAAGTTTCTGTGACCGACAGTGGCAGGCCTGTAAGGGTTACTCGAGGTAGAATTCCATCAAGGTATGAGAATTATGACCTGTCTTTACTTACCAGTGCGTCAGACATTGAGGAACCTCAATCTTATAAAGAGGCTATATATTCCTCTCATAATCAAGAATGGCAATCAGCTATGGACTGTGAGTACAAGTCTTTTCTAGATAATAATGTGTGGGAGCTGGTGGATAGACCTAAAGATGCCAATATTATAAAATGTAAATGGGTCTACCGTACCAAACATGACGCGTCAGGTAATTTCATACGCTACAAGGCGCGCTTGGTTGCTCGCGGCTTCACTCAACGTGAGGGCATCGACTACAATGATACATTCTCTCCTGTGGTAAGACACTCAACCATGAGAATTTTATTTTCTCTCGCAGTCGAAATGGACATGTCCATTGAACATGTTGATGTTGCGACCGCCTTTCTGAACGGTGATTTAAATGAGAAAATATATATGGAGCAGCCTGAAGGCTTTGTAAAGAACGCAAGGAAAGTGTGTCTGCTGCATAAAAGTATGTATGGCCTTAAGCAAGCAAGTAGGCAGTGGAACATCAAGGTGCATGAACTGCTTTCTAAAAATGAGTATGTACAGAGTAACAGTGAGCCATGTGTATACATAAGAAAGAATGGCAAGGATCTCACCACAGTAGCTCTATATGTAGATGATTTTTACATATTTTCAAACTGTCCTACTGATAAATTGTTGAATTTATTGGAGGAAGCTTTTAATGTAAAGCATCTTGGTTCGTTGAAAAGCTGCTTAGGTATCAATGTGATCCGTAACCAAGGTTGTCTTATTTTGGAACAATCTGTGTATGTTGCCAAACTATTGTCACGCTTTGGCATGTCTCAATGCAAAACCATTTCCACCCCTATGATGCTTAATTGTAAATTATTCGGGCCTGACAATTCTGAACAAAATGATGAAGGTGAATTTAAATACAGACAATTGATGGGTTGTTTGATGTACTTGTCAGTGTGTACTAGGCCTGATATCGCTTTTGCCTGTAGTCAGCTATCTCAATTCAATAATAGTTATGATAAAACTCATTGGTTGGCAGCTAAACGAATATTAAGATATTTGGCTGGAACCTCAAACTATGGTTTACACTTTAATAAAAGTAATAATCTAGATATAACTGCCTACACCGATGCAGACTGGGCAAATGATCCTAATGATAGAAAATCTTATACAGGATTTGTTATTAAGTTGGGCAACAATGTTATTAACTGGGAATCCAAAAAGCAAAGATGTGTTGCATTATCGAGCACGGAAGCTGAATATATTGCAATAAGTGATGTTTGTAAAGATCTATTGTTTTTGCAGAACTTTTTGACAGAAATGGTAAATCGAAAATTAAATATTACTGTGTATAATGATAATCAAAGCGCTCAAAAATTAATGCAATTAAAAGAACATTGTCATAAAAGAACGAAACACATCGACATTAGGTATCATTTTATAAAAGAATTAATACATAAAAAGTTTGTTTGTATTGAATACATGCCCACTGACAACATGATAGCGGATATACTTACTAAGCCTCTATGTAGAGTTAAGCATTACAATTTTATTAATGACTTAAATGTAAAGTCGTATTAATTAATATTATTGGTAAAAATTGATTATTCTCTGCATAGCAATAATAAGACATGATAATTTTGTCAATTGAATTTTATTGTATGACATTGATGAACAAATTAATTATTATGCCTGTAGCATGTAGTTTATACCTAAATCTTAATTTAGGATTGTTACAATAGGCATGAATCAGCATGGAAAGTTTAAAAACGTAAAATCATATTGTTTTGCCTGTGTTTATAAGTGTTTATAATAGGCATGACATTTATTTTGTAAAACTTTGAAGTCTTGTATGCTCTAACACATATGGCCATATTTTGATTATTAATGATAGCTTTGATAATATGGCATGTGGAATTGTTTAAGATGTAATCTTTTTGTGAGTCTTTGTTATATGAATGTAGAGTTACATGTTTTTCTTTTTGTTATAATTAACATGTAGAGTCTATTCTTTGACATCATAAATGTAGAGTCACTTTGGAATATTGCGTTTATATGTTTATAAATTACAATATAAAGCATAAGGGGAAGTGTTAAAATTGTCTCATGCTCGACCAGATATGCTTCATATTGATCTGTGACAGGTGTCTCTATGATGTATCGATTGTCTTTAATCTGTACTTCCGTTTTTTGTCTCTTCCCTTCTCTCGTCCGATCCGGTGCCATTGCCATTGTAATTGCTCTATTATAATATCTATTGTGATCGTCTGTTACTTGATTTAAATATCAATTATCTCTTCATATTAATGAATAATATAGACGGAGTAATTGACTGCCTGGTGTATTTTTCATCTCCCATTGCGCACCTAAACTTAAATCTGCAACACTTTTTATCACAATCTTCACTTTTAGTTAAATTCAGTCTAGGCTCAATTGGTGTCTCTGCAGATTTACAATCAGAAATATTGAATCTTAACAGGAATTCTTCAATATAGCTTTCTTGGTCTAAAGTTATAGTACCATTCTCTTTATTTACAACCACTCTCATGCCTAAACAATTTTTAATACATCCCAAATCTTTGATTTTAAATTTTGATGACAAACTTTCTTTTAACAGAATTGTTTCTTTTTCATTATTTGAAAATATAAAGAAATCATCAACATACAAGGCAATAATGATCTTTACATGTTTATTAATTTTTGTAAACACACACGGTCCTAGCTTTGATTTTTTATAACCCAAGGATTGCAACAATTCATCAACCCGTTGGTACCATGCCCTTGAGGATTGTTTCAAGCCATAAATGGCACGTTTCAATCGCAGAACTTTATTTATATCATCATCGCCACTCTGGAAACCTGGTGGTTTCACCATGTAAACATTTTCATTTAACCTCCTCAGTCCTGACCTTGAAAATAACAATGGTCTTCAATTGTTACTTTCAAGGTCAGGACTGAGGAGGTTAAGAAACCATTCAAAAAAGCAGTGCTTACATCTAAATGACAAATATCCAAATGAAGTTGAACTGCCAAAGCGAATAGCAATCTCAATGTGGAATGCCTGACAACAGGTGAAAAACATTCATCAAAATCAATGCCCGGCCTTTGGGTGAAGCCTTTAGCAACTAACCTGGCTCTATACCTGACTTTATCATCACTATCAAGTTTCCGCTTAAAGACCCATTTACATTGTACAACTGTGCCACTGGGTGGAACTTCAACTAATTCCCAAGCGTCATTATCTTCAAATGATTGAAATTCAGTTTGCATGGCTAATTTCCACTGTTCACTTTCTGGTCCATTCAACACTTCATCTAGTGATATTTCACTTGCACTTGTGTCACAGGTTTCACTTACACACACACTACTAAAACCATAACGATCAGGCTGCTTACGGATACGCTTAGGACGCTTCTCCACTGGAAACTCCGCTGAAGGCCCCGGCTGATCTTGTACAGGCTCCGCAGGTTCAGCCCCCAACACATCTGTGGAGTCTGTAAAGTCCTCTTCGTTGGTACCAGAACTATCTCTCTTTAGGCTTGGTACTTCTTTCTGCTTCTGATCTTCCAATGGTCTTATTTGTATCATGTCCCCCACTTCTTGGGTACATTGTTCTTTTTCTTCCTTCATTGGGAAAATTTCATTAGTGCCCTCACTGATGTCAAAGTGTATTATATCTTGCTTCTGGTCAATCCCCTCCTCAATCACAACAATATCTCGTGTTATAATTACACTGTTATTGTTGGGATTGTACACTCTGTAACCTTTTACAGTGTCTGAGTACCCAACAAGAATGCACTGAGTCACTTTTCTGTCCAATTTGTGTCTTTTTTCTTTTGGTACATGTACCATGGCTTTACTTCCAAAGATACGTAGATTACTGACATCTGGCTTAACTCCGGTCCAGATCTCCATAGGTGTTTTGTTATTTAGTCCTGATGCGATTGACCTATTTCGTAAATAAACAGCAGTGCTCACTGCTTCTGCCCAAAAACGCTTAGGCAAGCCTGCATCAAATAACAAACATCTTGCTTTCTCTATCACTGTACGGTTGAACCGCTCGCAGAAACCGTTCTGTTCCGGTGTGTAAGGACAAGTTTTTTGATGGACAATTCCAGCACATTCCAAGAATTTTTCGAATTCCTTGCTGCAGAATTCTGTACCATTGTCTGTCCTCAACACTTTCAGCTTCCTGCCTGTCTGATTTTCCACTAACGTTTTGAATGCCTTAAAAAATGAGAATACTTCATCTTTTGTCTTCAAGAAATATACAAATGCCATTTTACTGTAGTCATCTACGAATAACAAGAAATATTTCTTTCCTCCGATGGATCTGGCTTCCATAGGCCCACAAACATCTGCGTGTACGATCTCGAGAAGTTCCTTGCCTCTGTTGCCAACATGACTGAAAGGCAACCTGGCCTGCTTTCCCTCGCAGCACACAATGCAGTTTGTTTTACTGACCTGAGCCTTGTCCGAGTATGAGATTCCTTTAACAGCACCATCTCTCATCACATTGAGGTCTTTGCTGTTTAGGTGACCTAATCTTCTATGCCACACATTTACGGACACTGAAGTTAACAAACAATCCACTTGCTTGATTCTCAACTTATAAACACCACCCATTAAATCTGCAGTTGCCACAAGTTCGCTCTTTTGGTTATAAATATAACAGTGCTTCGCATCAAATGTCACTGTGTTTCCTTTTCGAATTAACTGGCTGACGGATAACAAATTCGTAGCCAAGTTTGGCATATATAACACTCCCATTACTGTATTCTCGTGCTCGGTATCTCCAACAACTGTAATTATTTGCACATCTCCACAGCCTTCAACAGGAATTTTAGTTTTGTCCGCGATGATAATCTCTTGCACTTGGTGTTGATTTGTTGTTTTCAACAACCAGTCTTTATTTGCCGTTAAATGGCAGCTGGCACCGCTATCGACGTACCAATCTGTGTGATTGAAGTTACCACTGAGAAATACTGCACTGAATGCATTAGATTCCTTGCTATTTGTGTAATTTTTAGTACATTTGTTCATGAAATGGCCAAACTGTTTACATTTGAAACATCTGACATTTGTTTTGACGTTTTGCGATGACGTTTGTCTATGCGCGTGCGTTTGGTTTCCTTTTTTATGTTGCCAACCTTTCGTCGCAAACGCATTCTGTGAACTCATACCAACTTCACTTCTGTCCTTTATATCAACGCTGCGTTCCGAAATGCGATAAAATCGATTACAGCGATCACAAAACCGTTCCGTTTTATTGTGAGCGCGCCATCGATAGCTCTCGTGACGTCACTGATGACGTCATTACATCCGCCATATTGCGCTCACGATGATTTTGCCCCCGGGCGTAATCGTTCCTTACGGTTTAAAATGCGCTATTGGTGCGAACACTGCAATCGTTGTATACTCGCTGGGTTACATTGTGAGCGCGCAAATAGCCATCGTTCAATATAAACCGGCGAAAGCGCGCTAATGTCATCCATCTGTCATTCAAATGGAACACAACAACATCTCTAAGTTAATTGTTGGTTGGAGAGTGTCGCTTTGGTGTTCCTAGGTGGCACATGGGTTTTCGATAAAATCAATCAATCATATCAATTCTTGTGTATATTCCTAAGAAATTGTGTTTGTGACTTGCCCTAAGTGATTTGTTTGGTGTTTGGATTATAGTGGTATCACCGGAAGATAGGTTGGGAGGCCTATGCCCAACCTAACCTAGAAATGGATAAGGAAAAGCCCCCAGATCCCCCCCATCCCCCTGACCCCAATACCGCCTTTAATTACTCATCGATAGGATCATTTCCCTTGGATCAATTTTCTAATCACGAGACCAGTCAGACTCGCTCTTAAGAGACCAAGAGATGACGCAATGATGGAAAATACTCCCTACAATCCCCCCAAAAAACCGCGTGGCGTTATTGGGCGTCAAAGGTACTCTGCAGTTGACCGCCGTCCGTATCTAGTACATGTACAGAAAGTCAATGTGGAGTCTGATCGGCCATCAACCATCCTCCACCCTATACAATTTGGACGCTTTCTAAAAAGTAATGGAATACTCAAGGTTCTTGAAGATGGTATAACCAAAGTTGGTCGGAACCGCCTTGCGGTGTCATTCAATTCCCCTCAAGATGCAAATTCATTCTTAAGCAACCCTATCCTTACTGACAATGGCTACTCTGCTCTAATCCCAACAAACAATATAACCCGTATGGGAGTTGTGCGCAACATCCCTACTGACTTGACAGATGAGGAGATCATCTCCGAGATTAAAGTCCCCAACGGTTGTGGTAGTATAATAAAATCGCGAAGAATCTCCAGAAAAACATCCATCAGTGACGGTAAGTTGGAGCCACGGATTGAATGGGTTCCCACTCAATCCGTGGTTTTGACTTTCGATGGTCAAAAACTCCCAGAAAAAGTATACTTTGCTTTCAACTCCCTGAGGGTTGAAAAATACATATACCCGACGGTCCAGTGCTTCCTCTGCTGCCGATTTGGCCACACCAGTCTTCAGTGCCGATCCAAGCCTAGGTGCTATAAATGTGCTAATGACCACGCTGGAGACTCGTGTGACGTTTCTGAAGCAGAAGCTATGTGCATTCAGTGTTCAGGGAACCACTTCGCCTCACGAAAACACTGCCCTGAATTCCAGAGACAGTCCAATATCAAAGCAGAAATGGCCGATCGTAACATATCTTACGCAGAAGCCAACCAAACTATCCCTAAAGCCTATAAAAGCTTTGCCGAGGTAACCAAGTCCTCCACTATCCCTTCCTCTCAGGCCTACCTGCCAAATACCGCGCCTCTTCCCACAAGCTCACACAAAAAGATTGTCCCATCTAAACCTCGGTCTCTTACTCAAGTAATGCCTGGGTATGACCAACAAGCACATAGACAAATGTTAAATAACTATTCCTATTCTCCATCTAAGAACGGATGCGCTCTCTCTCCCACCCCTTCACCTTCTCCTTCTGGAGCAAGAGACATCACAGAGGTCATCATTAACTTACTTCTTACTCTCATTTCATCTTCTACATCCATACCTGAACACGTTGCCAACACTATTATTTCAGTAATATCCGCTATCAATGGCGCCTCCTCTCCGATTTCTACAGTGGAATACTCGGAGCCTAGCTCCCAAAAAATCTGACCTTGTCCATCTCATTAATAAATTCAACCCAGTTTCATGTTGTATATCTGAAACCTGGTTAAAATCTTCCCATAACTTTTCTCTCCCTCGGTATCATGGCTTCAGATCGGATAGATCTGATGGCTATGGTGGCAGTGCTCTGTTCATTAACAACAGAGCATTGTCATCATCCTCATTTTTCTCTCTTCCTCCCCTTCCTGACAATCTAAATGTTGTAGCCTGTAGAGTTGAGAACATTACAGTCATTTCAGTTTACATAAGTGATCCTCAACTGGAATATATCGTAATTTTAAAGAATATTTTTGAACACGTTCAGGGCTCCTTCATAGTGGTGGGAGATTTTAACTGTCACCACTACCGTTGGGGTTCAGAACACTGTGATGGTTTTGCGAACAACTTGATAGAGATTATTGACGAGCTTAACCTGTGTGTTCTTAATGATGGTCGCTCTACTCGTCGTACCCCCCCAGATCAACACAAAAGCTGTGTTGATATTGCTTTCTGCTCTTCAGATTTGGCTAGTTTATGCATATGGGAACGCCTTAACCTTACATATGGAAGCGACCATTATCCAATTCTGTTAACCCTTCCTCAACGATCCCTACCTGACAGGACATCTCCCCCCTTAATGAAATACAGATTAATGAAAGCAGATTGGTCAACATATTCTAAAAACTTAGATAACAGAATTTCCTCTCTTCCAGACATTAATTTCTTAAGTAGTCAAGAAGATGTTAAAGAATGCTTTTCCCTTTTCTCTTGCTCTATTTCCTCTTCAGCCGATGAGTGCTTTCCCTTAAAAAACTCTGCAATCAATAAAATCCCTTCTCCTCCTTGGTGGGATCATGAATGCACTGAGGCTGTTCGGGCGCGGAAAGAAGCGGAACTAATATGCAACAGTGAGCTGAACCTGACTAACTTAGATGAATATCGTAGGATCGCTGAGTCAACAAGTCGCCTACTCAGAAAGAAGAAGAGAGATGGTTGGATGAGGTTCTGTGCCACACTCAACCCAACCACCCCACCTTCAGTGGTGTGGAAAAGTATAAACCGATTCAGACGTAGCTTTTCTCATCGCCCAGCGTGCCAATTGTCTCGCGAAGTGGCTGACCGTTTCTTCCAAAAAATTGCCCCAGCTCATGTCCCCTCCGAGGAGGAATCTTCCTCCTCTTCTGCTCTCTTTTTTTCTTCCTGCAGCCCTAACCTATTAAATCACCCCCTTAACGCTTCATTCAATTTGGACGAATTGAATCTGATTCTCACTCAAGTAAAAGATTCAGCACCGGGTCTTGATGGTTTCCCCTACTCCTTTTTCTCTCATTCTGGACCTAAGTGTCAACAATATCTCCTAGACCTTTTAAACTATTGCTTTATTAATGGCTTCATTCCTGCACCCTGGAAGTTACAGATCATCATCCCTATTCTGAAGCCGGGAAAAGACTCAGACGATGTAAATGGATTTCGACCAATCGCTCTGTCGTTAGTCCTTTCTAAATTATTAGAACATCTTATAAAATTGCGACTAGAGTGGTTTACCGAAAATGAGGATATATTGCCAAAATCTCAGTTTGGATTCAGAAAGGGCATGGGAACAATAGACAGCGTGGGATGCCTTGTCTCGGATATTCGCCTCTCCTTAACTAAAAACGAGTCTGTTGTTGCTGCTTTTTTAGACATTTCATCTGCTTATGACAATGTACTTCTTCCAATCCTCAGGCATAAAATGCTTCAGCTGATGATTCCTGTGAGGATAGTACAATGTGTCTGGCAACTCCTTTCCTCCCGATCCGTGGTCCTTAGAGTACCTGGAGAAGAATTTGAACCAAGATCTATATTTAAGGGTCTTCCTCAAGGCTCGGTGTTATCGCCGATGTTGTACAATATTTATACGTATGATCTGGCTAAATCTCTTAATTTAAACTGCAAAATCCTACAATATGCCGACGATTTGGCTTTGTATGTCTCAGATGGATCGATAATGGATTCCGCCCATTCTCTTAGTTGTTCCCTAAGCTCGTTAAATCATTGGCTTATGTTACATGGCCTTAGCCTATCCCCCTCTAAAAGCTCCGTTATGGTTTTTTCACGAAAACGGAACATTCCCCCTTTTCAGGTTAGTATAGACGACTCCCCCATCCCAATTAAGGACAGGGTTAAATTCTTGGGCGTAGTTTTGGATCCAAAGCTATCAGGTATTCACCATCTTAACTATCTTGTAGCCAGGTGCGAGCGTTCTATCCCTGTCCTTAAGGCCTTGGCCGGGGTATGGTGGGGCGCTTACCCTTATTCCCTTAAACTAGTATACAACGCTCTGATTCGCCTCCGGATTATTACTGGCTGCATGAAATCATCCCCAATTAACGCCCTCCAGGTGGAGTGCTGTGATCCCCCATTATCGTTGAGAAGACAATACCTCGCAGACCGTTTTCTTTATCGAGTCTATTCTATCTCCACTCATCCTCTTCTACCCATTCTCTCTGAACTTAATTCCTATATAGACTCTCCCAGGTGTTTGTACTGGAAATTTAAAAGTTGTCCTCCAATAGTAAAAAGTCTCAAAATAGTACATAACCTAACAGATCAAGTTGTCAAGACTACCAAATCTCCAATCTTTCTTGTAAACTATGATGTTCTGGTCTCTAGAGTGCAGATATTTCTAGATATTGGTATCGCCAAAAACTCTCCCTTTGCTAACAGCACCTTCAACGCTACTGTAGCAGAAAGATGGAATGGTTGGCACAAGTTTTTCACTGATGCTTCCAAACTGTCGCCTACAAGTGCGACGGGGGTTGGCATATATTTTCAAAATTCCAACATACATATTCAGCTAAAGTGTCCCCCTGAGTCTTCGGTCTTCACGGGAGAATGTTTGGGTATTCTTGAGGCATGCTCCTTCATTGAGTCTCACGCCATCGATCGAGCTGTCATATTCTCAGACTCACGTAGTAGTATTCAGGCAATTTCCCAAAATCAATTTAAATCAAATATTAAAAGTAACAATGTCTTAAAAATTAAGGAGCTAATTTGGAAATGTGGTCAAAATAACAAAACTATTCACCTGGTTTGGATTCCTGGACATTCTGGGAACAAGGGAAATGAGATTGCAGACCAACTTGCAAAACAAGCAGTATCAGGGGATGCTGACAGGTCCCACTACTCGCATCAAGCATATGATTTAATACACCTCTCAAAAGTGCATCTACGATCATCTTGGAATTCTTTGTGGAGTCAGTCTGGTACAGTTAAGGGAATCGCGTACGCCTGTATTCAACCGACCATTCCATCCAAACCTTGGTTCTTCCGTTATAAAAAAGTTTCTCGCAACATAATATCTGTATTGTGCAGACTTCGCATTGGCCACTGTTGCTCGCCAGTGTTTCTGAACAAAATCGGGATCCTGGACAGTTCCCTGTGCGAATGCGGCCTGGAGGACGGCTCTCTGGAGCACATATTTTTTTCTTGCCCTAATAACCCTTCGCCCCCTTCCCCCAATTTGTATGAATATGCTTCAAAATTTAACATCCCTCTCCCTACTAATTTTCGCGGCTTCCTGGCTTACCTTCTCCGTGAACCGGAACTCATTGAAATTACGATGAAGTTCATTCGTGTCAATAATGTGAAACTCTAGTATCTTTCGCCTGGTTGTGCAATAAAGTGTTCTCTATCTATCTATCTATCTATCTATCATAGAATATACGCAAGGATATATTTCCCTAAACCTGTTATCCTCGCGGCTTGTCTGACCCATGTCAAGCCTTACACCTGACACTGGCAGAATTTGTCGATAGGCAACAAAGTGCCATAAACTAAAATAGAATAGAATAATTGTTGGTTATTGTTCTGAGATTTGCACAGTATTCCAAGAAATAAGGGTGATAAATGGCTGAGTTAAGCATAATTTTGACTCTTCTGGACGATGACCATACCACTAATGATGAAGAAACGTCCTCATCTTCGTCTTCATCATCGAGCGATGATGAAACCAACATCATCGATTTGCTTCTAAAGCATCAAGAACGTGCTTCCGGTAAGCACGTTCTTGATGCTTTAGAAGCAAGAAATATTCAAAAGCCATTTTAGAATGTACCCAGAAACCTTCGACTATGTATTGAGTGTTGTTGGACCAGCTCTCATGGACACCAAATATAACCCGGGCATTAAGCCAATACCAGCCAGAGAGCAGCTACTCATTGCAATTTGGATCATGGCGACTCCAGACAGCTATAGATCAGTCAGTGAAAAATTTGATGTAGATAAAGCCACTGCCATAAGAGCGGTTCACCGTGTTTCGCACCATCTATATAAGTTGGCTCCAAAATTCATTAAATGGCCCAAAGGACAGGAGGCTAAAAAGGTCATGAGGGACTTTGAAAAGTTTAGTGCTTTCCCAAAAGTTGTGGGTGCCATTGATGGCACCCATGTCAAATGTATGGTGCCAAAAGATGATCAAAGCTCCTACATAAATCGCAAAGGATATGCATCTGTCCAAGTACAGGCTGTATGCACACGATCACTGCTATTTACTAGTGTGTTTGCTGGAAGCAGTGGAAGTGTTCATGATGCAAGGGTGTTCAGGGTGTCACCAGTACAAAAATACTTGGGAGATGCAACATACTTCCCAGATGAGTCCCACTTAGTGGGTGATGCTGCATATGGCATACACCCAAATATAATGGTGCCATTCAAAGACAATGGTCATCTTTCTGTAAGACAGAAAAATTTTAATTTCTGTCTTTCCTCAGCAAGGATCGCCATAGAAAGGGCCTTTGGGATGTGGAAGGCAAGGTGGAGGAGAATAAGAGAATGCCTGCCCATGGTGAGATTCGAGAAGGTACCAGAATTTATAGTGGCAACCTGTATATTGCATAACATATGCATTCTAAAGAATGATCTGCTTGAAGTGCCAAATACTCTTCGAACTGCTAGTCGAAGAGAGCTCACTTTAGAAAACGCAAGAGCTTCAGGGTCAGCAAAACGAATGCAAATAGTTAATTCACTGCCAATAAGGAATAATTAAATCAGGGACTTAGTATGTTAGGTATAGTAGGGATAGTATGCATGGAAGTGGAGGAGACAGTCGAGCACATGTTGCTGGCATGTCCATCCACAATTGATGTGCAGAGCCTGCATGGAGATGGAAGAGACAGCCACCCACGTCCTACTGGAATGTTCCGGCGTGGCCACCTACCGGGCAACACACCTCGGATCACTGGGGTTGCTCCGGGAAGTCGTCGGCAACGTCAAGGGTCTGCTAGACTTCCTACAGGAGCTGGGTTGGCAGGAGTAGTGCCCCCAACCCATATCACGCAAAATAGGCGCAAAATAGCCCGCGATAACTATACTATACTAGGTATACTTAAATAATAATAATAATAATTATTATTATTATATTTAGATGTTTATCTGTATGTGTGTGTAAAATTGCTATTAAGTTGTACTTAATAAAACAGTAAAATATACTTGAGTTATTTATTTTAGAAGTTGCATATTTTTAAGTATCTTGCTTACTTATCATCATCATCTTACTTATAATTAAACAAAATCTGGGCATAATATGGCAATATTTAGAGATTTGTTCTTAAGAATAATTATATTTGTGTGTATTAATAATCAGTCTTTTATTGGACGTAACATTTGCCTCAAACTATAAGTACAGTACGAAGGGTTTATTTTGACTTTGTGATGAGATGTTAACAGAATAAGGCGAGAAGTGTCTAGCGGTAAACTCAAAATACTAGTTAGTTTTGTAGTACAATTATCATGAACTTAAAAATTATTAACAAAAAATGTAACATTTCTAAAATTAAACAATCAGTAAACTCGCCGAGTTATTACCAGTTAAGTCATTAATAAGTATCTGGGCTTTGTATTGCCAAATATTTGTTCTTAATAATAATTTTAATTGTGTGTATTAAAATCAGTCTTTTATTATTACGTGTACAATAATTGTACATAATAATAATCAGTCTTATATATTTTCTTTAAAACAAACTAAGCAAAAAAAATGCAGTGAAGATACATAAACATTTGGCTAAAACAATAAGAAAGTACGATTATTTTGACTTTTCCATGAGATGATAACAGAGTATGTAAGCCGAGAAGTGTCGTGTGGTAAAGTCAAAATACTCGTATTGTACTACAATTACCATAAACTAAGAAATATTGAAACAAAAAACATAACATTTATAAAATGAAAAATCAGTAAACTCGCCGAGTAATTACCATTAAGTCATAATCCAGATACTGATCAGCTTTGTTTTTCCAAATATTTGTTCTTAATAATAATTTTAATTGTGTGTACATATTAATAAATCAGTCTTATATATCCTTTAGCACTTTTTTATACCCAATGTCATTATCATCTTCAGTATGCATGCATGCAGCAGAGACTAGTCTACCGGTGGTTGTCTGTTGGTCAACAGCCGTTCGATCAATTTAAATTTTTCGGCATGGTGCCGTTCTATTTAGGAGCGGGCTCAAACACAGAATCGATGGATTTAAACGGCCATCGCAGACAAAGGAAAACCCTAAGTTAGGTCTAAATTTAGTTGCACAAAACATACAGGGTTTTTCCGGCAAAGACAATTTAATTGAACTATTTTTAAAGGATTTTAATGTAGATATTTTGTGTTTAACAGAGCACTGGCTGAAACAACCTGAAATGTCTTTCACTTTAAAAGACTATTTAGCAGTAGGTACTTTTAACCGACAGCACGCAATAAGAGGAGGTTCAATGATATTTGTAAAAAGTAGTTTAAAAATGAAAGAAAGAAAAGACATTGTCAGTCTATCTGTTGAACGCTTAATTGAGATCTCGTGTGTGGAATTGGATAGGTACATAGTTATGTGTGTTTATAGGCCGCCACAATCGAATTATAATGAATTTGAATTAGTTATGGAAGACGCCTTAAAACGCCTATTTACTAGAAATAAGAGCATAGTAGTATGTGGTGACTTCAATATAGATTTGTTAGTTGATAGTTCACTGAAAACTAAACTCACTAGTCTGTTCAGGTCATTTAATTTACATTATTTATTTACTGAACCCACTAGGACAACAGCTACTAGCGCCACTTGCATAGATAACGTTTTTTGTAATTGTCAATTTATAGAAAAAAAGGTCATACATAATTTACAGTCCGATCATAGCGGGTTATGGGCAGTTCTACCGTCAGTACTAGAAGAACCTTGTAATGAAGTAATTTGTAGACCAATAAGAGAAAAAAAAAATTAATTATTTAAAAGAAAATTAGGCACACAGTTAGATTCATTAAATTTTGATAGCACTGATCCGAATACATTATATGAAGTGCTGTTTTCGACCATATCAAAACAATTTGAACAGATATTTAACGTAAAAAAAATTACAGGGTTAAATCGCGGTTTTTCAGAATGGGCAACGCCAGGTTTACATAGAAGTAGGAAAAGGCTTTATGAATTGTATGAAGAGAAACAATTTAATCACGATCCGACGTTCAGAGAGTATGTTAAAAAATATTCAAAAACGTTTAGGCAAACTTGTTTAGCAGCCAAATCCATTAGTAAAGTAAGTAAACAAATTATGGCGTCAACTAATAAAATCAAAACAGTCTGGCAAGTAATTAGCAAAGAGACAGGCAAAACGAGACCTAGGGACCAGATATTTGCTTTAAAGGTAGAAGGGAATTTAGTCAATTCAAGGGAAGACATAGCAGAAATATTTGAAAATTTCTTTAAAAACATACCCCTCAAAATAACGGCTAGCTTAAATTCTTCCCCTCAATCAGCCGAAACTTTACTTCTGGAAAGTATAAATACATGCAAAGCTGACTTCCAATTCACCCATATAAGTCCCTTTGCTATTGTCAAAATATTTAAAGAGTTAAACTTAAAAAAAACCGAAGATTTGTGGGGATTATCGGTTAAACTTATATCCACGGTTATCCATATTCTAGCACCTTACCTTGCTACAATTTTCAATAAATGCATTGACCAGGGAACCTTTCCTAATCTATTAAAGTTAAGTAAAATAGTACCCTTATTTAAATCTGGCGATAGTGAAGATCCCAATAATTTCAGACCAATAGCAATATTGCCGGTCCTAAGTAAAGTTTTTGAAAAAGTTATTTTGCATCAATTGCAGACTCATTTTAGTATAAATAAGCTATTTCATAAGAAACAGTTTGGATTTACGAAGGGCCGCTCAACGACGGACGCAGGCATAGCATTAATAAAGCACATCTTTGATGCGTGGGAGGAGGCGCAGGATGCCATCGGGGTGTTCTGTGACCTGTCCAAGGCGTTCGATTGCGTCGACCACGAAACGCTCCTTATAAAATTACACCGATATGGTTTAAGTAATAAATCGCTAGCTCTTCTTCGATCTTACTTAACAGACAGAACCCTAAAAGTAGATATCAATAGAGTTAAATCCTCAGGATCTAATGTAAAAGTAGGAGTTCCTCAAGGTTCTATACTAGGACCGTTCCTTTTTTTGGTTTACGTAAATGATTTGCCCTACCTAGTAGAAAAACTATCGCAGATAGTACTGTTTGCTGATGATACTTCCTTAATTTTTAAAGTAAAGAGAGGTTTAGGTAATGTTGACGATGTAAACAATGCTCTATCTACAGTTCTAAACTGGTTCACGGTGAACAATTTGATGTTAAATGCGAAAAACACAAAATGCGTCAAGTTCTCCTTGCCCAATGTTAAAAATGTTGACACGTGTCTAAAAATATCTGGTGAGAAATTAGAGCTGGTAGAGTCCACACTATTTTTAGGCATAACAATAGACTCAAAACTGCAATGGGGTCCGCATATTGAAAAACTATCGGGTAGGTTGAGTTCAGCTGCATTTGCAGTTAGAAAAATTAGGCAACTTACAGACATATCGACTGCGAGGCTGGTCTATTTTAGTTATTTTCACAGTATTATGTCATATGGGCTGTTATTATGGGGACGGGCAGCAGATATAGAAACAATATTTATTTTGCAAAAAAGAGCAGTAAGAGCAATTTACAACTTAAGCAGTAGGGAATCGCTAAGGGAGCGTTTCAAAGAAATAGGAATTCTTACACTGGCTTGCCAATATATATTCGATAATATAATGTATGTTCGTAAAAATATAACCATGTTCAAATTAAATAGGGACGTCCATAACGTAAACACTAGAAATAGAAATAAGCTTGCTTATTCTAAATTTCGTTTAGCCAAGGTAAATACATCGTTCGTAGGCTATTGCGTTCGTTTTTACAACAGAATTCCAGAACATGTTCTATCCTTGTCTGAAAATAAATTTAAAACATTCATTAAAAAATCGCTATGTAAAAAAGCCTATTATAGAATAGACGAGTATATGAACGATATAAGCCCTTGGTAGTAAGCCAATTCCACTGCGATTTCATTGTTATTGAATTATTAATATTATAATTTATTTAATTTTAAAAACGTGTACTGACGACGTGATTGCACATTAATAACTATAGCACACATTTTATAGCTGACAAGAACTCAATCTGCAGGTTTGCTAAAGGTCATTCGAATGATGGCGTGGTGGCCGGGTCACCTATCTCCCTCTAAAATGGTTGAGACTGGTGATGGCTGACCCCTGCGTTATGCTCGTGAACGGGTGCTGTTCATGTGTCTGGCCGCAGCATTACTGTTTTTCCTACTTTTGTAAGAAGTGTTATTTTGGCTTTTAAAGTTATTAGTGGCTATCACGGAATCATATCATATAGGCTTTGATGTATAAGTTTAAGATGATTTGAGAAAAGATGGTCAGAGTGGAGTTTTTTTTCCCGCTGCCTTTTTCTCCACTACAAATACGGCCCGAAGGCAGCGGCTAACATAGTAACATAGTACATTGACATTCAGCAAACAGAATGTAAATTCTTTACGTTGAAATAAATTATTGATTTCTGATTTCTGATTCTTTCATTTCAATTAGTTTATTTTTATATCTCTCTTTTCTTTCCTCTTTTTCTTTGTGGTACTTTTCTTTTTCTAATACTCTTCGACTTTTTTCTTCTCTCATTTCTTTTAGAGTTTTCTCAATGAAGTCCTTTTTTTTTGGAATGTTTATCGTTTTTGGTGTGGTCGGTTCAGCTGGAACATCTTGGTGATCAGATGAGGCGAGTGCCCGAGGTTTTGCCCACCCAGTACCTCCAAATATCTCATGCATTCTCTGCAACATATAATTTGAATAATTAAAATGAGATTGGAAGTAGTTATATTTTTAAAACATTGACACAGGTAAGTACTTATAACAAATATAAATGCTTAATGCTTGATAAAAGCTTACATCAAAAAATGGCCAAGTTTCCCTGTTATTTCCAGATATTTTGTTGTGGTCCAATATGTTTTTGTATGTCCTCTTTAATCCATTAAGTTTTGACTGGCATTGGGCTCCAGTCAAGTCGTATCGTTCATTAATTTCCTTCATTCTTTGAGCTATAAGGTCGAATACTTTTTTGTGCCTCTTTCCACTTTCAAACTCTTCTTTATTCTCCTCATATAAACTCAACAGAAGAAGGACACACGCGTTGGACCATATGAACAATGTATTTTCTGAAAGAAAAGAGTACAAATTTAATAAATTGAGGCGCAATTGCACGACTTGTATGCAAAATGAGTTACCTCAAACCCTTCACCTTCAATGGATGATGGTGTTGCAGTTGCAGAACTTGCAGATGGCTCCTCTGTGGCCTCGTCAAGTGGCGTGTCTACATTTTGTGCAGCCAACTGTCGGCCCAGCAACTCTCTTAGATAATCATTGTCTGAAATTCCACGAAAATACACATTTAGATGTAGAAAGTGAATGATAAGAACAATGTTTATAACTTACTAACCTAAACTAGCTCTCTCTAATTCCTCCCTCGTCACTGTCAGCATGAATGTTTGGTTACTTTCTTCACAGAAGACTTCTGTTTGGATTAAATCCATGTTGAAATTCTTGAAATTCAGACTTGAAATATTCTTTTCTCGATAAAAAAACATCAAACCACAACAAACGCAGATACCAAATGTCAATTTGACGTTTCCGCACACGCTGCACTACCTGTTTTTCGTGAACGCCGTGAGCGCGCAATTATGACGTCACTAATGAGGTCACGACGTTTACACTGGTAAAAATAAGCGCATTGTGAACCGACTTACAGCCTGCTCACAACGCAAATAGCGCTCAATAGCTCAATGTAAACCGAAGTGGTTGTGAACTTCCTGTCACTTTTGACATTTCTTGTCCGTTGTCTGGAGTTTGTTTTGAAATTGAAAAAAATGGAAACACAAACACGACATACTATTTCAGTTCATGATGAAGGTACAGGGAGGATAATACAACTATATTTAAATAAGCAAGATCTTGAACATGCGCAAAGAGGTAAGAATTAACTGATATCTGGATATTTGACTATAATATTGGCCGTCTGAATACTTACTTTTATGTTTGTGTATTTCCTGGTACAATAAAGAATATTCTTATCTTATCTTAAGTACTCTTGTACTTTTCTTTCCAGATTCTACTTATTTAAAACAATTATTAGAAGCGTTTTATACCAATGAGGCCCAGGAAATCGCAGTACTAGAAGCTGAGCAACCACCCTCGGAAATCGACCTGTCTTTAATAACAGAGGTTGATGGAAATGGTGAGTTTACAATTATAAAATCCATATCCTTACACGGACTATTTAACATTCTGTGCTTACACTTATACCTGTGACTTAACATACATAATCTGATGTTTGTATCCCAGAGAGGTAGGTAGAGACAAAGGTTTGCCACATGCCCCAATTCATTATTGGCCCCAAATTATTGATTTCCTGACATAATTCTTTCTTATAAAATCCCCAGCAATTCTGTAGAAGAATTCTGTAGCTCGAGACATAAAAAGGTCTATGATAAAATCGCCACCAAAATAAAACAAACAAACCCGAACTACATAGTAAGTGGCAGCCAGTGCCAATCAAAATTAAATAGTTTAAAAAAAATGTACAAAAAAATTGTTGATCACAATGCGACATCGGGTAATGACAGAGCTACTTGGCCATATTTTGAGGTAAGTGTACAAGGATTTCCTAATTGAACAACTACATACAATATAATTAATTGATGGTTAACTTAGCAACATAGTGCTCGTGGCTCAATGCTCTTGTTCGTGCTAACCGATTGTAAAAGTTACACAATGCTGGCCGCAGTCAGTACTTGGATGAGTAGTTCTTGAATGCTAATGGAATTTTCAAGATGTTCTTCATGCTTTGAAGAGCATGTTAAGCTGTTGGTGCTGTTACCAAATACTAATAATATTTTATTTTCTTTTTCAGAGAATGAATGAGTTATTCAGCTGTACTGGGTGGGCTCATCCAGTTGCAACAGCGTCAGAAGCAGGGCCTGCAAATGTAGCCTCAGAAGAACCAAAAACAACTAAAAGAAATTTAGAAACCGTTTTACAAGAGTCCAGCACTGACAAAAAAAAAATACAGAGAAGAAAAACTTAAAATACAAAAAGAAAATTATGATAGATTGTTGGACCAAAGAGAAAAACATCACAGAGAGAAAATGACACTATTGCAGACAATAATAAATAGACATTAACTAAATTACATTTTGGTGCAATTGGCGGAAGACTACATTTTTCTAATATTATTTTATTGTAAGTGATTTAAGTTTCAGAGATTATTTATTTTAAGTGAAGCTTTAATATGCTTATTCAAGTACTATAGACCTGCTTTCCATCTTCTACTGTTGTAGCTACCTAGATAGAACAAGATGATATTTTGTCTGTTTTTTCCTTTCCTTGTTCACACACCATAGCCTGCAGGAAACAGTAAGCATAGGAGAAAAAGTATATGTTAATGTTTATGCATTTCGTGCCATTCACCTGATTGTAATTAATCTTAGTACACAGGAGAAGGTTAGTGGCTAAATAACATAAGAAAACACAGTATTATGTATAAAATGTATTGGTCTTTAATTAAAAGAATAAAGAAACTATATATGTCTAATGATAAGATTGTTTGATATTCTTTCTCTTTTCTCAATTCCCTCTTGCCTTCGGTCATCATTGAGGTGACCTCTTTGTAGGAGCCGCAAATTAATTTCAGGTTGAATTATGGTACCCCTCAAAATGCAAATTTTATGCAGCACTGCAAGGGCAAGCAAATATTCAGGAATTTTTTTTATAGTCACCATTGGCAAGCAATCTAGTATACTGCGCCATCGTGTCTTCCAAACTCCAAAAGCTCTTTCAATGGACATTCTCGCTGATGACAGACAAAAATTGTAATTTTTTTTGACGCTGGTTCAAGTGTCCATTATCTTTGAAAGGAATTATATTTGGGTGAATTCCATAATGCAGCGTCGCCAATCAAATGAGTATCGTTGTCAAAATATATTTCTGGTGCTTGTATGTATTGATATACGGGTGACAGCCTGAATACCCGGGCATCATGGACACAGGCAACATTTCCAGCGAACACACTGGTAAATAATAAGTTATGGGTACAAACAGCCTGAAACAAATAAAAATGTTGATAAGGTATTTTAATAGCTGTTATGTACAATAGCAAGTTTTTTTATAACATAGTAATAGATAGGTCACCTGCACTTGGATGGAATGAGTGCCTTTTCTATTTATAAATTACTGTGGATCATTAGGTGGTGCTCGAATTTGTATATGGGTTCCATCTATGGCTCCTCTCACATTTGGAAATCCGCTATATCTTTCGAAATCCCAGGCTACTTCTTTTGCACATTCACCTGTAGGCCATTTAATAAATTTGGGAGCCAGTGAGTGGAGTGCGTAGGAAACACGGCGTACACTTCGTAAAGCTGTAGCTCGACCAACATTGAACCTTTGGCATACCGACCTGTAGGAATTTTTTGAATAAAATTATTCTATTACATAAAATTTTACATAATTGGTAAACACATAAAAATATGATTCATTAACATTTTTAAGTGTATAGAGATTAGGCTATAGCATACCTATATGAATCTGGTGTCGCCATTATCCATATTGTAAGGAGAAGCTGTTTTTTTGCGTCAATTGGTTTTCTTCCACTTGAATAGGAAGTTTCAATTATTTGAGGCCCAATTAGATTAAGTAAAAATTCAAATGTCTCTGGAAACATTCTGAAATAAAATAAGACTATTTAACTCCACATGTGTGTGAGGAATTTAGGTACTAATAAGCAGTCATTCACATCCAAAAGACCAGCGCATCCGGTCATGGAAAGTTGAGAAAGAGGGTAGTGAAACTTACCTGAAATGAGACTTAAATTCTAATGTATTAAAGTTGGATACCACGTTTTCCACAAAGTTTTCTATACGAGGTATCCTTCGTTTAGTTCCACCATGTGCAGCAGATACTACGAGATATTCTTCGTTGTTACTGCTCGACGAAGATTCTTCCTCCAATAGGCATAAATCGCTGTCGGAATCCTCTAATAATAAAAGTAATTGTGTTTCTTCCTCTTGCTCCATTTTCACATAATATACTGTGCGTGCGTAGCACGTGTTCGTAGTGCACAGACGGATAGGGTGATCTCTCTGTATTGTCGATTCAACTTTAACCACCAACCGCAGTGATTATTTTCTCTGTGTAGCAACTTCCGTACTTTATCTGAGCTGTAGGCCTAGGTTAGGCACGGTATAAGTATGCTACAAGAACATCGCGATAAAACTGACCAAGGGCATCGACTTCCCCCAGGCTTGTAGGCTACTGGGTTCCGTACCGAATGCCTTGGTTATAAATAACTCTTTGAATACATACGAAAGTATATATGAGATTAGGTACGGACACCATAGATCATGTAACTGTAAGTCAACCGTCTCTTTATTATAGATAACTTTTCTGTTTATTGCACATCTAGGTTTAAACGAGTATGCCCATTACATCTAGCTCGGCACTAGATAGTGTCCGGAATCAACTAGGCCCACAGTGGACCTAGTTATAACAGGAATTATCCCCCTCCTAGGAGAGGGTACCAAACGGTCGACTAACTGCTCCTGTGGTGTCCCGATTGATTGCCACTGCAAATAATATAATTATTGACACCGGCGGACGTGAGGGCATATGCCCCCACGGTGACCTCCTCCGTCCCCATAGTCACGCCCCTGTCTCCATGACGAATTAATCGACCTTTTACCGCGAGCATATCACACAACTTGGGTCTCATAGCGTCTTGCACTCAAGACGTTTAGACGGCGGCAACCCAGTGCGCCTCATGATCAACAGAAATGAGACCCGATGCAAGCGGCCCGGACACTATGAACATACACAGCATAAGCAACATGAAACTATCAATAGTCTCCTCACAGTTACATGTCCCATGGTTAAAAAGGTTGATTAGTGTCTGCAACTCATCAGATTCCAACGAGGGGCGGTGTTAGTGGCGTTGACTTCACGTACAAACGTGGTCTCGACCACAAAACTCCTTTTTCTCCAACACGTGTTCACAAAAAACCCGCGTTGCACATCCTTTTCCGCCACTAAAAGGTGTCATAGACAAAAGTAATGTCAACTCAATGTCATAATAGTTAAGTCATTCAATATTGCCACAGAGCAATATCATCTAGGTGGTTGTACACTCACCTCTTGGCAGGAATCGTCCTCGCGTACAGCGACACTCTGTGACCAACCGATTAATTGAATGTCGAAAAACTAACCTCAACAAACTGACAAAACAAAACAATGCTCAAAGCGCTCAAGGTGCATTCCGATTTGAACAGTGATGTGACACTAATTTCAATTCGGAACGGGCGATATCGACGTGATCGCTGTGAACGATATCATCCCAAAACGGCACGCAGCGCAAGTAACTTTGATTTAATGGCGTCAGCTGTCAACTCAATAGGTACCCGAATGTTCCACCGCCATTATCATCGGTTCAAATTTCTCAGGCAATCCTGCTAACAATAAGGAGCCGACCCATTCGTCACTGATCTTGAATCCTGTATTGTTCAATCGCTGACTTGTTTCTAACAGCGAATCCATATAGCCATTTTTGGTCGCAGTTTTTTAATAGACGTAACAAGTCGCAGCAGTTCCGTAACTGTTACGACCCATTGCGACTGTGTCGGGTTTTGGTTAAAAAGTGTTGTAACAGTGCAGTAACAATGTTACCGAACTTAGTTTCAGTAACCGTGTGTGGTCGCTGTGTCGACATAATGCACAATAATCTGTGTCCACACATTGTATACACTTTGCGTTTAGTTTGCAACTAGTGTACAAAAGTGGTAACAATGTGTCGTAACAGGATGGTAACTTATGTCGTTACCGTTACGTCAATGTTTCGGAACACTAGATAACCTAACTAGCACAAATAAACGTCACTAAAACCAGTCAGTCTCAAACATTTCCTTTGTTTGGTGAACGTTGTTTTCTTGAATTAAAATAAAAAAATTTTAGTAAAGAACCAAAAAACACACGTAAATTTCGACTGACTTCTACTTTTTAAAGGAGAGTTAACAAAATAACAAACCAAAATTTCTCAAGTACAAGTAAGATATTTATTTCAATTGATAACATATTGATAACACTTATAATTATCATCAATCAATAATCAACATAATTGTCATTACAGTCGTCCTTTCAATTTGAAATTTTGCTTCACAAAAAATATTTTTCTTTTATTTTTGAAATAATTAGAATTAAGTAAGTTGTCACTACTCATGTTTGCTCTTTTGCACTCATTTTTTAAATCCATGACATTATCATGTATTTTCACATCAGAGAGTACAGTCACTGATTTCGAAGATATCATAGAACTCCTTTTTGTGTTTTGAGTATGGCCTTCTGAAAAAATATGAATTAACATAAATTTTGTTATTTAATCAACACACTCAGGCTCTGAAGTTACGTACATCTGTCAATTTATAGTAGCAATACCGCAGGCTAACCGTGATGGAAAACATCATGAGGAAACCCGTATTGACTTGTCTTTCCAGTAAACTAGGCCGACTAAGCTGTCAGGATGGTATAGGTGCTGGGTAAGCCTACTCCATCTAAAAAACAATGTCCCAGGCACTGCGGCGTCCGAGTGGTCCCTTCACCCATCTTGCGTGAGTGAAGGTGCCACTGGACGCTGTATAAAATATCTCACTACGTAGATGCAATAGTCTGTGTGAATCATGTTGGAAAAGAGCTTTTCCATTTTAAGGCCATCCGTAAATGTGTCGATTCCACTGGCTTTGACTTTACATGGTAATTTTGCCAATTTTCGTCCGGTACACTATTTTCGTTTCGTCTTATTAGCTCCAACTCACAAGTTTTCTTAAATCTTGGCCAAAAAAGGACGTTTTCTTTTATCCATGTGCTTGGAACAAGCCTTCTTTAGTCAAGACAATGCAGTATGGCATTTTGCTTGTCAATACTTTGGGAAACGCTGGAAGCAAAACAACTAAGAAACCATTTTATAAATTCAGTAACTTTGTGACGACTTTAAGCAACATGTCGACGCATTATCGTAACTTTGTGACTAGTTGTGACGAGAATATTTTTAAGTACCAAACAACATATTTTTCTTTCGAAATCTATCTATTATGTTGTTTAATATTGCAAATATAGATTATTATTAGTACCGATATTAACTATAATAAACAATTAAATGCATTTGAGCACTGGGTATTTACAAATAATTAACTATAATAAACAATTAAATGCATTTGAGCACTGGGTATTTACAAATAACCAGTGACATTTCACCAACATATTAAAATTGTGATAATAATGTGGCGCGTTGCGCAATTTCAACCTATTTGACAAAATTACACAGTCTATTTCTTTCCCATTACGATTTGAGCATTATTAAACTAAAAAAAGCATTAAAACCTGAAAACTATTTCTACTTACCTCGATTGAGATGGCGTTATCTTATTTTTTTTTTAAAGTGCTCGTAGCTTCTTACACAACACAAGTGACACAAGTCAAATGAAATGAGCGAATGAATGAATGAATGAATGCGAACTCTGGTTAAATATGGTAACATGCTACGACACGGCGACGTAAATTTGTGACCAAATGTTCCTGTGTCGACTGTTCCCCGTTTCTGGTTGCGGCAACTGCACAATTACATAACGGCGACGAGATTATGTGTCGGGAATAAGTCAGAGTCGACTCTAAGTTTCGTAACGGTTACGACAAGTAACCAAAAATGGCTATATGGGAAGTCACATAATGAGACATTGAATCACAATTCTCTCGACGGATTGATATAAGGTTCCGAAGCAATCCGATGCGCCGCGTGTAGCCATTATCATCAAATAGCTTCTTTAGTTTCTGCCACAGTCCCTTTGCAGTTGATTCACTTTTGATTTGCACGAATAAACTGGGATCTATAGTTAGAACTATCTTTGCTTTTGCTTTCGCGTCGCTTGGATCGGCGTCGGTCGTGATACACTGTTGCATACCTTCCAATATTAGGTAGTTTTCTACAGCAAACGCCCAATCTTCATAATTTTCTCTTCCTTTCAACTTTGCAATACTTGCAATAACATTTGTCGACATTGTAACACTATATTTCCACCAAAATTGCTTTAACTAGCGTGACTAGACCATAACCTATAATGAAACACAATATGGCTGGACAACGACTGACATTTATTTAAAAAAAAATTAATACAGCATAGAGAACACAGGAGGCGCTACTGGTGACATTTTGTTATAAATCCCAACACAACCGCACAAAAAGCGGTTGGTTTACGATGGAGCAATTCGAAGACTGGTTTAGAACTGTACCTTTCCTTCACCTTCCACCTTCGGTTTATCTTTGTCAAATTTCCGAAAATATGGTATTTTCGGAAATTTAACAAAGATAAACCGAAGGTACTCGTCGGTGATAATCTAGCCAGCCATATTTCAGAATGGGTCATTAGAAGATGCATCGCCGAAAACATTCGTTTTATTTTGCTGCCACCAAACAGCACTGGATTATGCCAGCCGCTAGATGTAGCTTTTTTTAAGCCATTAAAGACAAAGTGGAGTAAAGTTTTATTAGAATGGAAAATGAAGAATAGGGGCGTTATACCAAAAGACACGTTCCCACGCCTTTTAAAAACTTCTCTCAACGAAATGAGTAACAAGTCTGCCGATAACATTAAGGCAGGATTTAAAGGATCTGGACTGATTCCTCTGAATAGAACAGAAGTTCTGAAGAGGCTACCTCGGGCACAACACACAACTAAAGTAGAAGAGCCACAAGAGTGGGTAGACTCTTTCAAAGAGTTCTTGCAAGAGTCTAGGGCAAAAGAAACTCAGCCAATGCGACAAATGAAGAAGAAAAAGCTAAATGTAAAACCAGGAGAAAGTGTTGCAAACCTAGAAGAAAGTGAAGATGCAAATACAGAACAGAATAAACTTGGGAAAAATAAAAACCGATCCAAAGCCAAATCAGAAAGCGATACTGAAACCGATGCTACGATATCTCTGCGAGATTCAGACTGCGATATTGACTTTATAGATTTGGATGACAATGAAAGTAACAGCTTGGATCTAGATGTTTCAATCCTCGAAGGAGTTTCGTCGGCTTCATTGGTATTTGCGTCGCACATGCCCAGCACATCCAAACAAAATAAATCTTCACTTTTTGCGTCAAATGTAGCAGAAAACATGCCCAGCATGTCCAAACAAAATATTTTGCCACCTCTTGTGTTGAATATCGCAGAAAATATTCACAGCAACACGATGCAAAACACTAGAAATATTTCCCCTCGTGCAGGGCACGACCAATCACACTACGAACTTGACTCACCAACTTGTACAAACACAACCCTTGTAAAAGGAGACTTTGTAGTTGTAAAATTCATTTACAATGCCGGCACAAAAAAAGCTGTCGAGAAAAGATTCGTGGGACAAGTAATAACGGCGGTAAAAGAAAGCCATGTATTTGTTAAATTCATGAGAAAATCTGCTAAGGTGGAGAACACTTTTATTTTTCTCAAGTGGATGATGAGCAATTAGTCGCTCCAGAAAATGTTATCTCAAAAATTGTGCCACTGAAAGTATCAAGAGGAAGACACCTCTTTCCTAAGTTTATTAAAGAATACTCGTGTTACTAATATAATTAGATAAGTGCCCTTTAAAAATTGTTCAAATGATTATACCTACACCTAAGACTTTAGGTTATGGTTAAGAGGCTGTCAATCAAAGACTTGTATTAGATTAAGAAGTTTATCAAAGAATAATGTTCCTAATTAGATAATTTAAGTGCCTTAAATATTAGCTCTTTTGATGATTTTAACTGTTCAAATGATTAAAGATTATACGTAAAGAGTTGTGTCGACAAAGATCTCAAGTAGATTAAGTAAATAAATGTTATAAATTTAATCTCATTACTTTAATAAAAAATATCATTAAGTTTTGACATTTTTAATGTAACTGTGGTTTTATTTTAAATAAACGTACCTTCTCAATATGTACACAGCCTTATAATGTAAGCAGCAGTTTTTTTTATCGCAAAAATGTCCCAAGTTGCTATTTTAGCAGTAAAACTTGGATATTTCATGCTAAAGTCTAGGGTGTCTCAAATTACCCCTTCTTAGAGGCTAACTTGGGACAAACTATTCAAAAATAAAATAAAATAAAGCTATTAAAATAATCGTTGACGACATGCGGATACCGGAAAATATAAGTATAGTCTGTAACATAAGAAAAGAAATGAGATCGCTGCAGCAAAGATTTTTATTTTTTTACATGTCTAGAAATTCGGGAACGTCTCAAATTACCCCGTTTGACGGTACTTAATATTTAATGGACAAGAGTACATAGGTAATGCGAGGTAGCACGAAATAAAACGAAAATGACGTTGTAATGAATTTCATGTTATGTTATCGTGATGTAAGTTATGAACGATATTAATTACATGTGGATTAAATTTGACCCACTTATGCAAACTGAAGTACAATTTTAGGTAATTTTAAAACTACTTGGTGAAACTAATTATTTACCTATCTAGGTACTCTATGATTTGAAGATGCTGATGGTGGTAGCATTTCTTTAACTTAAGTTTACTTTGATTGATGGGTAGCCTTATTCACAGCGCAGAGCGAGCTTACCTGTATGTCCAGTATTCATAGGGTCACTTAGGTTATCAATAATCAATTTAATAACCTAATTCCCAATTAATCAAAGAATGTCTCATGACGTAGGTATTACTAAAGCGAATTTATTAGATAGATAGAGAACACTTTAGTGCACAACCAGGTGAAAGATATAGTAGGTAAGATGTAGAATCCGATACCTACCTACTTGTTTTTATAGCGACATTATGTGTCTTATACAAATCATCATTTTTGTTGGAGGACCTTTCTGGTTCTCGAAAACATAACATAATATGGTTTAAAAAAAAATCCTAAGGTCCAAATAAGTACAAAATCACCCATAAAATTAAAAAAATGTGTCTGGCTTTAATTAATGGACTAATAGGTATTTATAGATTGCTCCTTTCTTAAAACTATGTGTAGTTTATTTCATATTTTCATGTGTGAAATGGTATTACTTCTTAATGTTGAGAACATTTCCCTAACTCAGAAAAATAGAGGCTTACTCTGATGCGGAGACAGTTATAACTTTAAGTGTTCATAAATTGAACTCACTTAAATATATTAGTTAATTTGTTTGGTGCAAACTTTAGAAAAAAAAAGAGAGAACTAAAATTATTATAACCATCATAGTCGTAGCTATGTGTATATATAACGCTAGTTATTTCTGACCAGTACATTGGTTTTTTAATAATATATTGATTTGACACGGTTTAACCGAATACAAAATATAATTTGTAAGTGAATAAATAAAATTCTAATTTCTTATTCTAATCTTCTTTGGCGTACTTTTGTCAGAAGAACATGTTTTGTTGATGTTACAGGTATTTACTTTAAGTACACTGTACCTAATACGATATTGTACAAATTCACATGACTATAAATTATTATGAAAACGGTTACTTATCAGACACTAAATACATAATATTGTTTAATATTATAAAAATGTATTGATTAACAAGAATAGTAACAAAAAAAAAAAGTTAAAAGGCGAACTTGTTGTTGTCATATTGAAACTTCACAGCTCGACATCTTATTATAAAGAAGTAAAATGCTTCTATACAGTTGCCGAAGTTAAACTGAAAGAGATACAATACAAATGAAACAAGATACAGTAATATTGATACAAAGTTAAACGAATTAGGTATTCAGGATGTGGGGCCTGTTGCTATGGTATGCATGACGAATGCGATCTGTTACCATGGTATTCAGGACGCGAGGCCTGTTACCAATAGTTGGTTCTTTTTGTTTGACATACCTGGTGTAATTCGGACAACCCCAGTGACTTCGGTTGACGCTGCCGGAATCGATGCCTTCAAACAGTAGTCCTTCAAGAATGTAGTATTGTCCAGAAAGGTGTTTGCAAGGTTTGGTTTATCAAAAACTACTCCCATCTTGAATTTGTTGATTTTTTTAATGTATTTTATGCCTTTGACAAACCTGGTGAGGCAATTGTTGAGCGAGATCATGTCCCTGCTACCAATTGGTTTCTCGACCGAGCTTTCTACGAAAACTATGTACTCCATTCCATTTAAAGTGTCCTCTGGATACCTGCGAGTATAGTCAGTTACCCTGTATGGTTTCATGTACTTATCCATATCCTCTTGTGTCTTGTCGTCAGTGTCCTCCATCTCCTCGTGAGGGCTTGAGTCAGATTCACCACTATCAGTGACCTCCTCCACCTCATCCTTCTTTCTTTTCTTGGGCTTTCTCTTCCCCATTTAGGCGAAAATCATATGAATTCGACCCCAGAAAGTATTAAAAATTTATTTTTCCACTTAATAATTTAAAAAATTGCCTTCTACTTTTTCAAAGGTTCCCGCGCTTTTCCCTGTGAACTACAACTTGACAGTCATTGTTTTTTTTTTTGTTTTCGTCCGAAAATGTAGTACATAATTTGAAAGCTGAAGTTACCCCGGTTGACTGTAGAAAGTTGTAGGAAATGTATGAATTACAGCCATCCTTTGAAGCCGATTTTTGAATTTCGAACGCCTCTTAGGGGAATGGGCCAACTCTTTTGTTTACCGGTCGATTTGGGTGAAATTTGGAACGGGTGTTTGTTTTGTGACCTAAAATTTTGAACGTTCGAAATTCAAAATAGAGGCGAGAATATGGCCGCCCAAAAAATCGACCTCTGCGCAAAAAAGTCGGCAACCAACTAGGCAAATGCTGGAGACGTGCCCTAAACGGCATCGGGTTGTCAAAAGACCCAGGTATATGAAAAAAATGGGAGATTTTGGATTTTCATGATGGCGACCGAGATATCGACAATTAAAAATGAGAAAATGTTGTATGAAGAATTTGTACTGAAAATCGACTTTGAGTACAAAATTTAAAACAATACTGAGGGGAGACAATTTTGCGACGCCGAAGCGGGCATGAGAAACCCCGCCGCGACGAGGCCGAAGGCCGAGCTCCGTTCAGGCCGAGACCACACATTTTCCGGCGAACAAGTAACAACGCAAAAGCGGTGGGACAAACTTGCGAGGCCGAGGGCCGAGCTCCGCGAAGCGGGCACGAGGAACCCCGCCGCGGCGAGGCCGAAGGCCGAGCTCCATCCAGGCGGAGGCCAAAGGCCGAGACCATACAGGTTCCGGCGCACAAGAGGCAACGCAAAAGCCAGATGGGAGAAACTTGCGAGGCCGAAGGCTGAGCTCCGCGAAGCGGGCCCCAGGAACGCCGTCGCGGTGAGGCCGAAGGCCGAGCTCCGTTCAGGCCGAGGCCGAAGGCCGAGACCATACATGTTCCCACTTATCAAATCCCTACCCCAAGTGTCTAGCGAGGCCCTAGGCCGAGCGCCGCGGAGAGCCAAGCTCGGAGCGGCTGGGGATTGAGCGCGCAGGGGGCCCGCCCCCTAGTTCCACAATAAAATTGATTTTGTAAGAATGTATTAAATGGACCCTTTTACGGGTACCTAACGCATTCAATTGTTTTAAGTCAAGTATAAATCTTGGTAAACTTATTTCGTAAATCCCAGGAGTGGTCCGCACGCAATAAGTAAAAGTTTTTTTCTATATTAGTAACCGAATGTATACCTATACTTACAGTTTACCTATCTATGAACATCCAGGAATACAAAAACAATTAAAGACGTGACACACATATTTAATTATTTATGAAAACAGAAAAATCGCAAAGAGACATACTTACATGATTTATCTTATTTTATTTTTACATATTTTTATAAAAATACAAATATAGTGAGAAAATAAAGAATTGCTCCAGAACGGTCCTGTAGAATTTGAAGGGATGGATCTTCTCATCGATTGAAAGTTATTTGATCTGTCTGAAATAGCAAAAAAAAACAGAAAGACGCAGTTGGGGACCGCGTTGTAGATTTCTTTTGTGATCTATAGACGCCAGTAGATGTTTTCTCGTTAAAAACAGCTCACTATATTTTTTTCCTAATTTAGATTAGGTACTTAACTTGAGTTCTCTGTAGAATGCTTGGAACCTCTGAAACATGCTGTGTACACAGGTTTGATCAACGTTTTTCTAAGATCAGATATACAGCTTGGCAACAAAAATTAAAATCGGAAGTTAAACAAACATTTTTTTTTTATGAAATAATCTTTTTTATGCATTAAAGAGAAATACCCAAAGAAAGAAAGAAGTTCTTGATAGTGGACATTAACGTATGAAATTATCACTAATGGCGCCTCCTCCAACTGAAGAAAGTATATATCTACGATTTTTTTTTATTACATATTGCCGAAATTCTGATCTAGTTTTTTTTTATTATTGATTTTTGAGATAACGGTACCAAGTTATTAAACGAACTTTTAAGGGGCCGCCGTGATAAACGCCTCAGAATAAGGAATGTTATTATATGGCGCTAATAGACGGGCGGCATATGTGCCGACAGTGCCAACAGCAGCTGTCGACACACGTCGACGCGGATACTCAACGCTGACAAGTCGGCGACTGCCTCCAACGTGTCGATGACTGCTGTTGGCACTGTCGTTCGCGACGTGCCGCCCGTGTATAAGCGCCCTTAAATGCAATAACAAAATAATCTGACCTATTCGAACACATCGGTAAAAAATATATTCTTACCTACCTGAACTTGCTCTTTTCGATGATTTTAAATCAAATAAGTACTTAATGTAAGTTGAACGATAACTATTTGTGCTTAATATTGCTTTAAAATTAAGTCTAGTAGTTTTAACCCTATAACATGGTAGGTATATTGTATTGTATACAATACCTACGTAACTGGATAGATGAAATAACGAATGTAATTAATGGACTTTGTAAGTAGGTAAAGAACCTTTGCACCGCACGTGTTTAGATAAACGATTTCGGTTCTATTTATAAAAACACGATTCCCTAAAACACTCGATAACCGCCGATTAAAATAGTCTGTGGTGGAGATTTCGCAACGAAAACATGTAACCACAGATTAAATAAACTGCCTCTGAGGAGTGCTTTAGAGGTTTAAAAATAAGGCCGTTTATTTTTTAAGCTATTTATAAATGTTATATTAGCTTTACTTTATATATACTTTATAGTAAACAGTATTTTTAGTTCAGGTGCCCTTTTGGGAAGGCGAGATATCCAACCTAGATCCAAAAGGGACGCCTCCTGCTAAGAAACAACAAAAACAATGCGCTTTCTATAATTAAAACATTTTCGTTGCTAAGCAAACTATAAGTAATGTTTAGCGCATACAAAACAGATTGCTTTGCGTAATGTTTCAAGAGAAACACAAGCTGGAAGTCCCCGCTTAACCTAGCCCATATCGCAACAATGAACTTGATCGCCTGTTTGTAGACCATAAAAAGCGGATATTACAATGAATATGATACTATTTGATGGTTCAATGCCGAAATTAGACAAAATTAGGAGTAGCCTCCGCAAAAGAAGTCATTTTATAAAGCTACAATTAGTAATAAAAATCAAGTTTTAAATTAGTAATAAAAACCAACCGTCCAATCGTGTAGCTAGGTTGGACGAAAATTACTGACATTGCAGTTTTATAGCAATTTTTTTGCTTAATGAAAGAGGGCCCTGCATTGTAAAATCACTGCTGTAGACATAATACACTACATACCTACATTATCTACTACACACCATTTACTATACATTGTATGTACAGAATATCCTATAGGATTCTGCCTTTACCAAAATCTAATCTGGTTGCTCAGAGTCCAACCATGAAATAGATACCTGTTAGAACTTAGAGCCTGCCAGGTTAGCTTTTGTTCACAGAATTATATACAATGTGTTTTTGGAACTATGCGAATCCTTAAATCTGTTTCTTCAGTAGCAATAATGGAACCAATTTAGTTTAAAATTTTCAATTCGATTTATTATTTTCAAGATTTCAACAGTATGAAAATAAATGACAATTTTATAGCTTTGCTTATTGGAAGTATAATTTTATTGATACCGAAGAGACAGTTTTGAAGTTTGGCGTCATTTCAATATTATGTTGTAAGTATAAGCAGTTAGTATTTTATTTAGACCGGATTTTTCAATAGTCAGATAAAACTTAACGGGAGAATAAAACTGATGTTGTCACTGTCTTATTTAAACAGTGATAGCATGCATTTATTCTCCAGTGAAGTTTTGTCTGACTATTGAAAAATTAGCCCTTAAAAAACTAAAATCATTTTACATCTTACTAATCTACCTACATAGATCGGAAGGAACATTTTATGTCACTTACAAAAATTATAAGTACTTATCTCAATGTGTTGCAAGATATGCAAAATATGTAGTGAACATTAGGCAGTGTTTATCCAAGTGTGATCGACAAAAGAACCAACTAGCCTAACTTTTGTCTTGAATTCAAAATCCATTGATGTGTACTCCCACAACCATGATCAGTAGCCGGGGACGGGTGGATCTTTTCGGCCACGCGACTGGTCAATAAATTGGTCCTTTCACCAAGCGCTGCATTTTCTTTTTCCCTATTGCGCAGCTTATAATGATCCTGGACACGTCAATGGTTACCAGCATATAAAACTATAGCTTATATCAGAATAGGTATGTGGACATAGGGACTTATTCTGTTAAGATGAAAGTGTACATAACCACTTTGAAACTTTTTATTACATTAACATATGATGTGTCTATACATCTGTCGAAGAAAGTAGTTCTTTTGCACTTTTCCGTTAGCAGAATGTAGAGACCACTGTCAATAAAAATAATATGTATACCTTTTTGCACCACTATCTGAAAGCATAATGGCACTGATACACCAACATGTACCGACCGATGCTGACTGTTCAAAAATCAAGGCATTTTAAGACAAGCTTTGTAGATTGTCCCTAGGGTTGCCAACCCTACTATATAATACAGTATCTTACTATATTAGGGGCTCAAATACTATATTTCTAAAAAAAAAATATAGTAGGCGAAACTACTATGTTTTGCGTAAAGCGGAACCCAGCCTTAATCTTTTTCTAAAGCTCGCTCTTCAAGTCTAAGCCCGAAAATCGCGCGGCACCACTGCCGCTATTTTTTACCATTGTTTTGCCATCTACAATATTTTTAGAGGTAATAGCTTCGAAAATACTATATTTGTTAGGAAAAGTTAGCAACCCTATTGTCCCCAACACTGCAAAATGCAAAATTGCACTAACTTGGTATAGGTCTACTAAAAACTCACAATATGAAGCCAAAGTTATTTTATTTTATTTTTATTTATTAGAGAAAACAAACAGTTGCACAAACAGTTGTATAACCAGTGATCGGAGTAGGTATATTGATTTTTCGTACTTGCATCATGACATGGACATGCCATTTATCTTAGTCTTCAACGTCATCGCCATTGTCATCATTACCATATGTTTTTTTTTAATGGTAATGATTAAATGTAAACGGTAATGATGTAATGTGTGTGTTACTTATATAAGTTCTGTGTAAATCTGATATTTCATTTAGTGAAATAACACGTAAGTCTTAGAGGACGATAATATAATGAATAATGAGCAATAAGTGTATGTCATAATTTATAATATACACTTATTGCTCATAAAACACACATTACATCATTACTGATTAAATTTCATAATTACCATTTACAAAAAACAAATGGTACTGATGACAATGGCGATGATGTTTAAGACTCTATGGCATGTCCATGTTATGATATCATGATGCATGTACGAAAAATCAATATACATACTCCGATCACTGGTTATAACACACATATATATTGCCAGACAATACATTTTTTTAAACCTAAAAGGATCCATGAAAGCTAACATGAGCATAAATAATATCCATGTAACTTTCATTAGTTTTGTATCAAAAATTTCTAGTCCACCTATACCAAGTCAGTGCAATTTTGCACAGTATATTTTTGAATTGAGTATATCACTCCGTAAACACAAATTTTAATTACTGTTATGCCTCTTCAGATTTCTGAAGAAGAGAACAAGATATAGATACTTATGTATTTGCTTAGTGATACTCTCAATTCTAATCCCAACGGTAATTCTCTTAAAATAAAAGTGCAACAAACCAGTGTAAAATCACTAACTTTAACCCAAACTTTACCATGTTAATGCCTCAGACATGATGCATTTATGCTTTGAATCAAGCAGGCAACAAGATAAAACAATCTTTCAATGTGGGTAAAGACAATGGCTTGACAACAGTTTCTTGCACTTTTGCTTTGACAGAATCTAAGGCCTGATATGTCTACTTTCTGGGTTGGTGGATGTGAGGCATAGGTTTCACGTTGATATGAGCAGGGGCCTTTGGACTGTGTGCCACCTGCGCTGCCTCTGGTGTGAAGTCAGCATTTCCCCGGTTCGGGGCTCCAGCGATGGACACAGGGTTCGTTGGTACAGGATTCGGGCCACCGAGGCCAGTCAGATCTTCATTTGCTGGCTCCTTAGTGTCCTTGGAGTGTGGAGTTTTATGCTGAGTGATCCTCATACCGCCAGCTTTCACTGTGGATGGAAGTAAGTTTTGGTAAGTATGGAATTGATGAATAGAACCCTATTGCACAAAAGTAGGTAGTAACAGTGAACATCTGAAAACTCAATAATTGTGATATCTATAATAAATTAGAACCTACAGCCTAAACCCAGGACATTAATAAAGTGTTGCTTAAAATGGTAGTTTTTCGCAAATTCAATATATAAAATTCTTGTGTCACAGTGTTCCTTATCGAACTTTTCCGAAAAGGCTTCACTGATTTTTATGAATTTTTTTGTGTATATTTGAGAATAGGTTGTAGGCTAATTAATATGGCAAAACATTTGCATCAGCTAGTAAGTATGCTATAAAGTCCTACAGTCTTATTTATAAAAACAAGATTCCTTAACACTATCCTCAGAGCTAGTTTAAATGGTCTATGGTAAAGAGAAAGACATAACCACAGATTATTTAAACTCTTTCTGAAGAGTCTTTTAGAGTAATTGCGGTTTTATAAATAAGACCGCAAGGTTCTGATGTTCCCTTTTTACAAAAACATATTATAGATATATTTTTTTCCATTGGTGACACGTAGGGCTAGTTTCATAGAACTATGATCCATGGTTTTCTATGACTACAGGACCTTGTTTCATAATACTACAACTCATAGTATAGCCGAGTCTTCCTGTGGGATAATTTACCTTGCAATGTACGACGAATTGTGGCAAACCATGAATTGTAGTTCTATGAAACAAGCCCCAGTCAGCTTTGGATAGCCTTTATTGATTCAATGTTGTCTGAAGCACAATGCCTTTAACTGCAAGACTGTATATTTAATAGGACTTGTAGTTATTTTAAAAAAAAATCTTTTTATTAAGCCCATTGTGTGTACAGTCAACAGCTGATCAACCTTTGCATTCTTGCTACAAAATTGCCTGTATCCACTAAGGGCACACAATGTAAAAATTAAATGCCATTGACTGTAGATAGGTAGACATGACATTTGTACATATTATTTAAACTGAAACATTTGATATCAAAGTAGTACTAATTATATTAACCAGGTGCGGATCCAGCCCTCAAAACAGGTTGTGGTCACAGCCACCCAAAAATCTGTCAAGTGCAAGTCGGAGTATGAACTCACTCACTCATGATCAGTGGTCGGAGTAGGTATATTGAATTAAGGTCACTGACATCAAACGTATATGTTAATATGGATACGCCTCCGAGTTTCCGGATTATTATGATAAAAATACCGAAACATCGAAATTATTACATGAAACTAGTTAAAAATGTATCAATACTCTCAACGCTATGCTGCTAGTGGCGTAGATGACCAGAATTTAATAGTAAAAAATGACTGGTCAAAAAAAAAAAATCAAAATGTAGAACTTGTAACCGATGAGGATTAAAAATAATTATTTTTAATAAAACTGTAATAATGATTATTTGTATTAACAATAAACAAATTTGTTTGCTTACATATGGTTTTTTATTTTATTACTCTATTTACCAAATTTTTGGAAACTCCGGTACATTCCGGAAGAAATGCATGTCCATGTTATGATATCATGACGCAAGTATCTAAAATCAATATACCTACTCCGACCACTGCTCATGATCTATATATTGCATTCATACAAAGGAGATGTTTACAAAATGTATGACACCTTGACCAAACACTAGTAAAATAAAGTACCTAAATATGTCTTTGTTTGCACATCACAACCAAACCAATTTTGATCAAATTTTTAAAACTTCAAATCTTATTCGGTTTGGTAGGCTTCTATTAGGGTTGTGGGCATGCCCGTTATGCCCACAATGGTGGATCCATGCTTGATGTTAACATGTGTATATTGGGCACTGGATTGAACGTAGAGAGCAAATACTACAAAGGATTAAAACTTAATCAATGAAATAGCCGTGATAGGAACTTCGCCTTGAGTTGATATTATTTAGTCATAATTAGCTGCATCTTATTTTTACAGCATCTAAAGACAATTCTCTGTAGATAGGTGAAGTGACCAACACTTCAGTGGCTTGGGACTTCACACAATGCTAAAAATAATAAACATGACGTCATAATTATAACTTTCAAGGACCTCGAACCAAAGAAAAAGATATTATTTACTCAACAAAATAAAAAAAGTACTTGCTAGACAACTTGGTTACTCAATTTGCAGAGTCATAGTACCTATTCACGAATTGCTGATGACCCTTTACAAACTACGCAGGTAAACGAGTCCTCTATACGTTTGAAACAAAACTCACTACAAAGGTTCGTTGCTTTGCTACAGGAAAAAGGTAAACAAAGGATTCTGCACTAAAGCAAAACATACCTGCAGGCGGGTGGCCGGCCAGCTTCATGGAACTTTCATCGGGAGACGATGACATTTTAACGTAAAGTACAGCGAAAAACACGTAAAGTTGATCGATTCTGATAAGATTGTGCCGTAAATAAAGCAAAAATTGTCAACGTGTAAGCACGAGCGATGACAAGGCAGTGTTGCCAGTGGCAGATAGTCAAATATAACACGAGGCAGATCAAAAAGTAACATTTTCTCGAGAAAAGTAACATAACCTTTTTTTATTGTGGGAACCGACACAATACTTATTACACAAAAAGTTAAATAAGTTTCTTGTCCTATTTGTTAAACTTCGAAAAAATCTTAATAATTGTTGATCGAATAATCGACCCGCGATGCTAAAAAAGCAAAAAAAGACATACAATCAATGTGTGTCTGATATACCAACCAATTTAAGAATGTCTCAATACTATAACCTGCTTTGTCATCAATGAATATAAAAAAACGCCATCATATTATATTCGCTATCATAATATTATGATCGCCAATCCGATGGCAAAACCTCTCATCCGGCAGTGGGCGTCGAATGGCTGATGATGATGATGATGATGATATTATATTAATGGAGAAAGGGTAGCTAACGTCCAAATACCCATATACATTTAATTTTTCTTTAATCGATTGTAAATTCACTGTCATTCACATAGATAGACAATGGCATAAAAAAAATAATTTTAGCTTAATATGGCTGAGTATTTCAGGGAAAGTTAATTTGAACTGGTGGAACCTGGAAAAAAAGCGTTTATATTAGCATCGTAGTCATGAAAAATTGTTACTTAAAACTTTTTGAGGTTTAAAGAATATTGTGAAAATTATTAGTAGTCTGTACCGTCACCACTCATACTATATGCTATTTTTGGATGCACCATTGCTTTCGAAGAAGAACCATCAAAGAAGAAATGGTTGCAGTGTTTAGCCTGTTCCTCTTTCACATTTTATTAATTTAAGTTGACTGAAAATCCCGTTCCACGCTTGCATTTGAAAAAGGCAACACAAGCAAAAACCCGATAGGTAACCTTTTTTAATTTGGAAATAACGAAGTACTAGTCAAATCCTTCTGCTTCAAAATTTGTCTCCAATATTCTTCAACATTTTGAGACAAGTCTAAGTCGTTATGGTCGAGGACTGCATGCTTTTTCCATTCTTTTTGTTGCTCCACATCATTAACATCATCTTGAATGTTTGGGAATCTCTTCACCACGCTATATAAATCTTATTTCAAATTTTTGTGCTACGCTTGGTTCAATGACTTTATAATACACAACAACACAAACTTCGAAGAAAGTATCGAGTCGAGTGATCGATTTGCTGCTAGTCACATCTCACTTGCTCGCACGCCTAAGTAACCGGGATGGAAGATTGATAAATACACGCGAGTGAGTGAATATGCGGTACGACGAAGTCGACAGATTTTCGCTCTGCTCCGACGTCGCATCAGCACAGCGCATCAGTCAGTCCACAAAATCAAGTCCGCCAACATGACGAACAAAAAAAATATCGTTCTTGGATGCGTTCCGATTCACAATATTTTTTTGTTTGCTGAAAAATCTAAAAAGTAACACAAAAGTAACATATTGAGTCGTGCAACACGGAGGTAACATAAGAGGGTCAAAAGTAACGTAAAATGTTACTTTTGTAACATTCTGGCAACGCTGTGACAAGGCGCGGCGAGGTGAACGAAACGTCAAAATTAGGTTCGTCAACTGCAAGGATTGCTATCAGATTAATTTTTAATAAAAACGGGCTGGTTGGCTCAAGTTGACCTTTCAAGTGGTGAAATTCATAGTTTTCAAATGTAAACTATAAATATAAGCGGCATGAACCGAAAATTTCGAAAAATTATTAGCAGTTTTATTAGAATGTTTTAAAAAAATGTCAGCACTTGCGCAGCCGGAACCGGTCGCCAAACTGTTCCAAAAGGATCAGCCGAAACAAAACTTCATAGGTACCTCGGGGCCAGGTTGGCGCTGGCTCAAAGGTCGTGTAACCAGGATATAAAATAACAAAAAAAAAACAGGTTGGCGCTGCGAGTAATAAGCGTAGCTAGAACAGCCCTCCTATTCGGACTGTCCACTGTATTGGGTTATCCATTTTGACGTTTCCGAAGTGTCAAAATATGTATCAACATGACTGTTTGGAGTAGGTTAAACGGTCGAGACCACACGGTGGAGAAGTTACGTAGTAGCGCCCCTATCCATTTTATACTCACATAATAGAGATTTTTTAGTTTTGTTAAAACTGAAAAGTTTGGTATTACCTATATGTACGAAATATATTAAAACGTCCAAAATGTCCTTTTACCACAAAAGTAGAAAAAAACCACAAGTTATCGCACTGAAAACTGGCACTATAAAAAACTTACTGCGTTCTGAAACGTAACGATTTTATGGTGTACAGTCGACGGCAGGCCAACCTTTAAATTTTTATTGCAAAGTCCTCCGTAATGTAACTGATTAGATGGCACGTATGTAAAGGTTGATGTGTTGTCAATTGTACTCGTTCTATGAACGTTTTGTGTCCGTTCTCGAAGGTGCCAAATAGGACTACAGTCTGTACAGTCGACAGCGCTGCAAGTTTATATTTTAGTTGAAAATAGCTCTTAACACAACTGAATAGAGTGCATGGATGTAAAGGTTGCTGTACTGTCAACTGTACGTATAAGTATTATACCTACGACTTCTAGGCGTTATTAACTCCTCAACTGCCCTCGCGGAACGCAACGTATAGGTGGCCCATACTAAGTTGGACACAGATCTGTGTCGCGGCAGACGAGTGGTTAACTTAAACTATCACTGGTTATTAAGACTGTTCTTACGTGGAGCATGCTGTCTCGCTCGCACAATTTAACATTTATTTATTTATACTTTTATTGCACTTAAAAAAAATCGTACATTGCGGCGGACTTAATGCCATAAGCATTTAAAGTGATTGTTATAAAATGCTTATGCTGAATGTGGTCTGAGGGCTTGATGGATAAATAAATTGCGGATATTCAAAGCATATTTTTCTTATCCTATACTAAGTAAATTAAAAAACTGTGTATAGGAAAACAAAAATATATTTAAAATGTCCGTAATTTAACCCTCAGGCCCTGGCCACACAGAAGGGACATGGGGCGAGGGCGCGGAAAAGGCGCGTCGTCTTTCCAATTTACTTTTGTACAAAATGTACTGAAGGGACGGGACGAAGCCCACACAGAAGAGACGGGGTGAGGGCGCGAATTCTATATCACGCGTCGCGTCTTTTCCGTGCCCTCGTCCCACGTCCTTCCTGTGTGTCTCAGGCCTCAGACCACATTTATCAAAAGTTTACTCAAATTATTGCAATAAAAAAATGTTAAGCTGTGCGAGCGACACAGCATGCTCCAAGTAAGAGCAGCCTTAAGGTAAGTTACTCTATGCTTAAGGCGTTGAGTTAACACAGTTGGCCTACCAACATATAATATTAAAAAAAATAACATAGCGAATAAAAAAACCATAGAAGTATTTCTCCCTACAAAATTCACACTCAAAAACAGCCCCAGTCTCTAGATTACTCTTTACCAAAGAAATGAGCGCAAGATGTGCTGCAGAGTAAATCATTCTGTGATTGATTCATTCTTTGCGCCATGCGTGATGACGTGAACGTTCATTGGGCTATAGTGAGTGACATTTGTCTTTTGACATTTGACTGATGATTGGTTGTATACGAAAACGTCAAACCATTGATGTAACCTGTCGAAATATTTATGTACGTCGCAAGATGGCTGTCTGACGATGGCAGGTGCGTAGGTATTTCGCCGGGTAGGTACCTAATACTGAACTCTCTCCGATTGGTAACATAATTGACAAGATTATTTATTAGGTAAAATTTAATTACCTTCGATTCCCGACGTTTCGGCAACGTTGCAGTTGCCGTGACCGGTTAGACCCGTTTAATTATATTACCATGTATGAGCAATTGACAAGCCCCGCCCGTCTTCCCACAATTGAACGTGGGGTCATTTTTAGCGCTAGTTAGACATTATCTTTTTAACTATCACTGCAATGACCTATGTAAGGCTTAGGTACAATTAATATAAAATACCGGGAAACCGGCGTGCGTGCACGCAGCGAAAGACATCAGGATCAGGACAATTGTCAGGATCGTGACGTCGGCAAACCCTGGTCTCTGCCTACCCTTCAGGGGCAAAGGCGTGAGTTTGGGCATGTGTGTGTAATATATAACACAGATTAGGAATTTTACAATCTGTTTGCGATAGTCGACAATGTATTTACGTAGGTACACCTACTATTGCATAAAAAATATAGGTACCCAGTGAATGAATTTATTTACCTACGTAAGAAAATATTGGGACTTAAACAACGATTAAAAAAACTACAGAAGTATTTCTCCCTACAAACTTCACACTCAAAAACGGCCCTAGTCTCTCGATTAGTCTTTACCAATGAAATGAGCACAAGATGCGCTGTTGTAGAGTAAATCCACTCCGTGATTGGGTCAGTCTGTGCGCCATGCGTGACGACGTGAACGTTCATTGGGCGATAGTAAGACTTACTATCGCCCAATGAACGTGACATCGTAACCGATGATTGGTTGTACACAAAAACGTCAAACCATTGATGTAACCCGTCGAAATATCTATGCACGTCGCAAGATGGCGGTCTGATGGTGGCAGGTGTGTGAGGGGCGTGGTTCTTTATATAGAACATTCCGCCGGCCAGCACGCGTGAGGCGCGCGAACGCTCCATGTAGGATGCACTACAGGTGTATTAATATTTCGCCGGGTAATACTGAACGCGCTCCAATTGGTAACACCATTCACAAGCCCCGGCCGCCTTCCCACTATTGGACATGGGGCCATTTTTTTGCGCTAGTTAGACATCTATGTTTTTAACTATCACTGTAGGTACCTGCTAAAATAACTGAATAAAACAATTCCTCATTTCCAAGCTTTTATTCTGAACCGCCTCATGGGCACGACGACGTCCCTATCATCCTGGCCTGGCTTCACCATGTCCTTTTGGAGTTCCAAGACCATCCTGAGCATGAAGTTGATGACCTGGCTGCAGGTACCGTCTCTCAACCGGCTGAAGTCTCTATGGGTGGGCAAGCACCTGCCGCTGATGAAGACCGTTTGGTGAGAAAGTGAGGCAAGGAGGCGCTTCAATATATCCACCTTTTTGCTGGCAGCCAGCGGGCGGAGACGGGTGACGAAACGTAGCAAGTACTCCAGAAGGATCACGTCTTCCTGTGGAGATTAGATGCGTATCACCCACCCTATGGTTTCAGCATCTGGGGCTAGTTTTAGTTAGACCTGCGATTTCCACATAGGCCATTGTAGGTACGTAGCAAGCGCTGAGGTATGTAAATACCTCAGACACTAAAGTTTCCTCCCGATGTTGCCCTTCACAGTTAGAGAGTGGTATTGCTACTACAACTTCACAAATGTATGTAACTTCAACATCATCATCATCATCAGCCCACCTCGGCCCACTGCTGGGTATAGGCCTTTTCCCCATCACGCCATCTTTCGCGGTCTCTCGCCATTCGCATACAAGGGCCCCCTGCCGACCTGACCACATCGTCCGACCATCGGGCTGTTGGTCTACCGACCGACCAAAGTCACCCGCCACGTAGCTAAGTAACGTTTGTACGTCCTGCATGTATGTATTTATGAATATAAAAAGAACATGTAAAAGTGGATGTGTTGTCAATGGAGTCGGAATTTCGCATCGAAGCAAATAATATTTTGATACATTTCAGGGTTACCTCAAAAGCTATTTCTGTTAACCTAGGTTTGTGTTGTAGGTACAACCACTTTTGGTCGTAATATTAGAGCTTAAAACATTTTATTGAATTAATGCTTAGCGTGCTTTATCAATGACATTTATCATTGTCCTGCATACTCTATTTAACACACATGTTTTTAAGTATTATCTATCAAACAACGCTACCGCAAAACAAAAAACCTCCCAAGTGCGAGTCGGACTCCCACACGAATCGTTCCGTACTCATTATCTATACAAAATTAGACAGCGCCGTCTATAGAAACCAACAAGAAGCGTGTAACATTGACATTTAACGACATGACATCGGTGCTGTGAAGGTTACATAGATGGCCGCTAGATGGCGAGCGCTAAAATGTAATGGTTGATGTTCTGTCGACTGTACTCATCAAATTCAACATTTGGCGAATTCAACATTTTTGGATTACTATGAATTCAACATTTTGCGAATTCAACATTTTGGGATTACTACGAATTCAACATTTGGCAACTTCAACATTTTGGGATAACAATGAATTCAACATTTTGCGAATTCAACATTTTGGGATTCAACATTTTGCGAATTCAACATTTAAGGAATTCAACATTTTAAGAATTCAACATTGTGAGCCGAAAGAATCCTGAGCTAGGCCCTGCCTGCCTCAGGATGTTGAATTACTGCATGTATGCATAAATGCTATGTAGGAGTGTTTATTGTAAGCGAGACCGCTCCCACAGTCAAATCAAGCAATTGGGTTGGTGGGACCTTAAAATAGCAAATATGCAACATGTTCTTTTTATTAATAAATAGGTACAATACAAAAAAAATTATTGGGATTCGTTACGAAAGACCGTCGCTTTTCAGGGTCCAGGCCTCCTGGAAAATAACCCCTAGATACCTACGCCAATGAGAAGAATTTCCATCGCTAGTTACCATTGGCAATGTGAGTATACAGGACTCGACGTCCTGCCCGCGCGCCACTATAATGGATAGGTCCTCCCGGTCAAGAACGGGCTGCTTCAGCCCCTCCAGCCATTCCAGCAACAATCCCGTCAGTATTGCGGGATCTTCCTGGAAATGAGCTCAGCTTCATCATCAGTATTTTAAAAATAGGTATACCTGAAATGAGCTCAGCATCATTATCAGTCTTTAAAAGACCTGCAAACGGGTTCGAGGTGTTTGTAGATTAAACATCTACAATCATGCTTCACATCAGTGGCATCCACGCGTCGAGTATCTCTCATCATCACCCATATGCTAATACCCACGGGCCACGGGTATGTGACTTTTAGACCAATAATTTAATTATCCATCGAAAGAAACATCTAATTTAGAGTTCCTCCAGTCTCCGGACTATGACTTTCTCCCTAGCTCCCTTCTCCGCAACTCCTACCTTCGAAGCAACTAATATTCCTGTTTCCTTACGGTTCCACGTTTTTCACCCACCTCTTCATTAATTTTATCCATGGCCTTCGATCGCTGGTTGAGGTCTATCCGCAGCTCTTTTAAGTACCTCTTTCTGTCCTCAGGGAGGCTATGATGGTCCACTGTGAATGCCTGAAAATAAAATTAGTTCTTTGTTCAATAAGCTATTCAGTAAGCATATTCGGTAATGTTGGGGAAGGTAGAAGTTGCACAGAAATCTTTGGAGAGGGCCAAGATACGCGTTTCACCCATATATCGTGTGCGCAACGTCTTAATTTGGCGCCGGACCTAAGTTGAAGATATTGGCACTGAAATATGTAAGTAAAAGTAGAGACAAGCAGGGCTTGTGGTCAGTCGACAGGACGGACAGTGGACTGGATAGCGACCCGATAACACGATGACATTACTAAAACCGCGGGAAATCAATAGACGAGATTGGCAGGAGATAAGGAGGATTGGCATCACAGGACCTATGCCCACCAGTGGACTTTATTCTTTAGCTGGATAAATAGATAGAAGCTATGTCCAGACATAAATAATACGGAATCTAGGTAACTTCCTAAATCAATGTTTCCATTTCGGAAATGATACAAGCAATTAACTTACCTCGTCGACTTGCACCTATAACGATCTCATGAGGGCTACCCCCGCTGCGATAAAACTGGCGAGATATCATCATCATCAGCCATTTGACGCCCACTGCAGGCCATAGGCCTCCTTCATGGTTTTCCTAACCATGAAGGGTTAAGCCATAATCGCCACGCTTGGCAGGCGGGTTAGGGATCGCAGTATGCTGTTGGAATCTCAGGAAGACGCTGCTGCCCGTCTTCTGGTAATGTATTTCTTTAGTCGCCTTCTACGACATCCACGGAACAAAATGGAGTGTGTGGCGTGTGGCGTCGGCGCGATAGACAAGTACATAAAATAATTTGACAAAACCAGAAACACCGGCGGTTTGATATGGCGAATGCTGTCTGGCTCTCCGTTATGGATGATGAGGGTTTCGCTGGTGTGCCCTCAGGTGGCTTATGTAGCCAATCTTGCATTGAAGGTGCGTGAATAAAGAGAGCTTTCAAGACACCGTATAAGAAGAAGACCGACCTCGTGAACGTGCGCCGCCGCGATACTGCCGTTGGAGCTCCCCGTCACCCGGCTCACCGTCTCCAGACTCCGCTCGATGTCCTCTTCTGTGTGGTCTCGCCACTCGATCATCGGCAGTGTTGGCACTGGCTCTGGTACATGAAAAAAGAAACTATTCATTTAAATCGCCAGGTCGCGGACGACCCGTAACCTCTTGCATCTCGGGTCAAACTGGTTACAGTAACAGTTAAGCGGAAATGGTATTATAAAAAACCGCCCGAGAGCGGTATTTGTATTTTATGATAGGACAGGTGGCTCTGGCATTGGACCTTTGATAGGTTTTCTACAGATACAAGTGACTTTTCAAAGCCAATTTTTCCCACCTGAATGCTAGTTAGATCTGCTCTGCACGATGCTACTTCCTTACCTGTAAACTCATCCAGCGTCGTTGGATCGACAGACTTGATCATCCTGGTGCTGTATGTAGAGAATCTCTTATAAAAGAGCCAGTTTGTCTCCCACTGGTCATTCGATAGGTTTGCCCACCTGAATGCTCTCTAGATGTGCACGAAGACGCTACGCTTACCTGTAAACTCATCCGGAGTGGTGGGATCGGGCGGCTTGGTCATCCTGGTGCGGTAGGTAAGGAAGCCCTTGTAGAATGGCCGGCTCCGCACTCGCAGGTCTAGACCCGCGATCTGCTGGCAGCCGCAAAGCTGAAGGAGGCGCTCGCAGAGACTGTACACGATCTGGCGTGGGTAAAAGGATAAAATAGGTATGTATGATCCACACCGTATTCGGCCACAAGGACTAGGATCTGACTATCGAGAGTGACGTTCATGAGCTCTCAGAGAATGTACGATCTATGCTAAGGGTACATTCAAGTATTACGTAAGCACTACAGGTGGGCGGGGGGGTCTTTGCTTAGCTTATTTTTGACGGCATGAGGGTTGGGGGGTTTCTGGATGGTGATTACTTCAGCAATAGGTATTTATGTTTTACTTTTTTTGGATTTTCTACAAAATTTGCGTGATGTCGTTTCAAATAGACAAATCAAGTTATACCAAAAATTATATTAATTTTGTGAAAAATTATTTAAAAGTTATGTATGTTATAGTTAGAAACATTATGTGCGTTAATATTATTCTAATACAATTTTAATAGTATTCTAAGCCTATTTCTTATTTCTAAGCGTAGGCCGTCTTGCACCACTTCTTAAATATATCACTTAAGTCGCCATTTAAATCGACTTTTGTGTGAAGTTTAATAAAATTTTAGTAAAATGCTGTTTTAGCCACATTTAAGAAAGTAGTGCACGTCGGTCTCATAACTGCTGCTCATTAATCAATAGAAAAACAGAATACCAAGAAAAATGCATATTTATACCAATGTTTACGTAAGCGTGGGAAGGGGGATAGGAGCTTTGCTTACTTTTGCTTACGAGGAGGAGGGGGTAAATAATTCTAATAAATCTGCTTACGTAATACTTCCGTAATATCCAATTTGCTGGAGGAATCATGTTTCATATATGTGCTGCAATTATTGCATCAGTCAAGTATTGACGTTATAAATGCAGATCACAGGAATGTCATAAAAGAAAATTCACTCGAACCTTTACCCACAAAATGACGCCTACTGTTATACCTTGGGAAGCTCCTTGAACGCCCTCCCGTCTAGTCCATGCAGCGTGGCGCGCTGTCTATACAGGTGCTGTCGTAGCGTGAACTCTGCGGTCTTCTTATCTTTGGTCAGGAGTAGGGGCTCTCTGCGAATATTATGTGATTAGATGAGAATAATCACCAGTAACCTGCTGTAAAATTTCTAGCTAATACCAAGGTTGTTGGTTCTTTTGCGGATGTGATCGACACAGCGCCACTGGCTGAATAGGATTAGCAAGCGTCGTCAGTTGCAAGTTCTGTGTTTGCAATCAATCTTACTCCGCTAATAGCATGATCGCACCACGGCAAAGTCGTGCTAGCTAATCTGTCTGTCTGTCTATTTGTAGACGTCAACTAACTGTGAGAAAATGACAGGACTTGTAATCGCCAATTTGTTGTAAGCACTTAGGTCACACGTAGGTATAAAAGATGAAAGAATATATCATATTTATAAAAATACCATTTCATTTAAAATTTTTCTCCGAGGCAGTTTAAATAATTAATCAGTTGTTACGTCTTTCCCTTTACCATAGACTATTTAAACAGACTCTGAAGAGTGTTTTAAGAAATTTTGTTTTATAATAAGACTGATAGTCTTTGTCGGATTGTGTATAGTACACCGATGTTTTTCATATTTTTCTTTTAATGCATTTTCCTCCGCAGAGTCTTACTTGGAGCTAAACAGGACCGTCTGTGGCAGGAAATAGTGCTCAAACTGCTGCACGCACAAGATCTGCCCGGAGGTCTGCACAGAGCGCGGCCTCTTCTTGCGGACCAGCCGAATGGCGTCGTTGGCGCGCACTCGCAGGGAATAGACGAGGTAACAGGCGATCAGCACGCCAGTGCGGCCCAGACCTGGGGGAGCAGAGGGTAAGGAATTCATCTGAATGTAGGTACTACGTTTAGCTAAGATACGTCCGCAATATGATAAGGACTGATTCTCTGACGACAGCTGTTATATCGCTAACAAAAGATAGAAGCAACATTTTGACAGCGAGAAGCAAATAGCTACCCATCTACCCAATCTCACCTGCATGGCAGTGGATAGCAACTCGTCCCTCCTGGAGCGCGAACGAGATGACCTTGGCCATGTCCAGAAGACCGCACAGGGTGGCTTCGCCGTAGTCGGGCCATGCGAAGTTGTAGTAGTAGACTGGAATGAAGACCAAAGAAAAGATATCAGGAATAATTGAACTTTAAAAGCGGTGGTGGCTCAGCGGGCAGATCCTTTGCTTCACATCCCAGCATGTACATGAATTTGTTTCATAAGCGATTCGTACCGTGATTATAAGTTTATATAAATGTACGTAACACATATAAATCACGGTACGAATCGCTAACCGAGAAGGAAATCTTAATGAGGAAGCCAATATAGTGGGCATAAATGATGGATTTTTCTCTCTCTGAGAGAAGGCATTTGCCCTGCCATGAGATGTAAGGTTGCTCATTGTAGTATTCACTATTCACTAGTAGCCATAACACTCACTGGATCGCTCACTCACAGTCCCGACGCGACTGTCCGGCTCCCCGTCCAATGATAGACTGTTTGACACTGACAGCTCAGCCTACCGGTGTGCGCACGAGACACTGTACTGTACCTATTGTATAGTCCGCACAAATCTTCTTGGCGGTAACGTGAACATAGTCACAGATCGTTTGCACATCGCTTACTGTCTTTACAGTGTATGTGTGAGTAATTGTAGTTTGATGCGTAGTAAATTACTATTAGTCAATTACTAAAGTATCAATTACTTACACATACAATGTAACGACACTAAGCGATGTGCAAACGATCTGTGACTATGTTCACGTTACCGCCAAAAAGATCTATTCGTACCTACATGTGTACTTACTGTCGTTGGACATGAATATCGCCGGCTCGTAAGTGAACCCAGACGGGGTGAGCGGGGGGCCGCAGCTGGCGTGTTCGCCAGGCACCTGCAGGTTGATTACCGTGCGGATGCCCCAGCTGAAAAGTGTACGAAGGTTAAGCTGGGAACGTTGGTTTCTCGAAAAATGTTTTAATCTCGTGGTACAGGCCATGTTAAAGGGCTCCAGGGAGTAACACCAGCGCCACCGAGGAAAGAAAAATCACAAATTATTTTTTACTGAATCGTGATTTTATATATAGGTCCTTATAGCCGTGAACCTAAGGCAAAAAACCTAGGACGAGCATTAATCCCACCCAAGATGGTGGGTTTCTGCACACATGCATTGAGAAACGGTGGCGTGCGCCAAACGCCAGACTGAAAAAGTTCGGATGTTCCAGCCACCTTAGAGCACACGCCAGGAAGCAGTGACGGTCAGTCGCTGTCGATGAGGAGGCCATCATCATTATAAATAATCATCATGTTTGGACATTTACGGGATTTTTGTTACGCATTGTGTTAACTAGGTTCGCTAGTTTGAGCCGGTTCACCTGTGAAACTGCTGTAATATGTTCCGCGCGGCGATGCCGTCCGTGCTTGGTCGAGCCATAGCCAGTATGTCGTCGGTGATCCTGCGAAAACGGCATCATGATTACCTCACTTTCCGTGTAACTTTTAACATAGACATACCACGCAAAGACAGTGTCGAACTAAATTCCGCTCAAAAGCGAGGCGACACGTACACATTAAGGTAACATGTGTGTGCCTAAGCGAATTGTTGTGACGTTCACAGACACGCACACATTCGCAACACTGACAAACCGGTTACCATAGACAAAAACAAAGACAAAGGTATATATTTGTAAAGCACAAGTACATTGATGGCATGGAAAACATTTTAAGTTAGTTCTGCACATCCTCTGCCTCATGTGGCGTACAAATTGTGGAAAAAGGCACCACCAACAAAAATTGCAATATAAAATGTGAACGGCTTAAAATTAATATTCATCATAATCATCATCATCAGCCTATGCTTGTCCACTGCTGGACATAGGCCTCTCCTATTGCACGCCACTGAGCACGGTCCTCGGCTACTCTCATCCAGCTCTTGCAAATTAATATTATCGTACTTAAATTAAATATAATGTCAATTTAAAAAAAAAGATAATGAAAATAGAGTAAAAATTTAAGGTAAGTATTAAATTATCTAACGCTAACGGTGCAGGAAAACATCGTGAGGAAACCTGAGTGTCTGAGCTATTTTACATACCTCAGCGCTTGAAATCTCCAATCCGCGGTGGGCACGCGTGGTGATTAAGCCCATACTCTCACTCTGAGAGAAGGCCTGTGCCCTACAGCTGCTTATGATGATTAAATTATCGTATGTCAAATTGTGTTAACAGTATCTGGATCCGACAGAACTACTCAACAGAACAGGTTGGAATAGAGGGATAAATGCCAATTTAAAATAGAAATTATTCACTATTTCAGCTTAAATTATTATCTGCCAAAAATTTTATGTTGTAGCAAACATTTAAATTTATCATAAGCATGACAATTTGGCTACCAATTTGTTGCCTCACTTTGGGAGCTCTGACTCTGGTTCCATCATCATCAGTCATTTGACGCCTACTGCAGGTCATAAGCCTCCCTAATGGTTTTCCAAGCTTTCCCGGTCTTGTGCCGCCCGCATCCAGCGACTCCCTGCCACCGTAACCAGGTCGTCAGACCGGTTCTATAACTTATAAGAGTTATTGTAACATAAACCACAGTCCAGAATGCGTTGTATAGGTTTCGGGTCAGGCGTCAGAGATGAGACGGAATCTTAGTACATCCTATGCTTAACACCCTCTAGGTATACACTGCCACTCAACACTTTATTACATTACATAAGCTGTAACCCGGATGGGATCCTGACAAGACTTGGATCCTGACAAACCCCTTTCGCTTCAAGATAAGATAAGATAAGAATATTCTTTATTGTATACCGGAAAAAAATGTTACAGAAACAGCAATGACAAAAGAAAAGATACATTTGGCGGCCTTATTGCTAATAGCAATATCTTCCAGGCAACCTCATATAGGAGAATTTGCCGAAGGAGAAATAGACACAGGTAGTCGGTGCAAATACGAATATTAATAGACATAGGTACATAATATACGTAATAATAGGCTTACATATATCATACTACACGTACTTATATAAATAGTGGCTTATAACAGGTGTGTGATCTGGACAATCATCATCAACCCATTATGTCCCCACCGAGGGGCACGGGTCTCTTCGATGAGGAAGGTATAGGCCATACTCCACCACGGGGGCCAAGTCCGGATTGGTGGAGGCTTGTAGACTAGTGGCTCGTCTACTGTCAGAAGTTGTCAAGCCGCCCTAAGGCCTCTGACTTGGCTTAACGACTGCCATCTATCGACGGCAGCCGGCACCAACAGCTTAACGTGCCTTGCGAAGCACGGAACCGCTCGGAAAAATGCCACTAGCGTTAGGCATAGACGGCGACCCATCCATGTACTGAACGCGCCCTGTGTTGCTTAACCTTCGTGATCGTTTAAGATCACTCAGGCAGCCGGGGCTACGAGCGATCTGGACAATAAAAAGGTGATATACCTACATACTCCTATATATGAAGAGAAGTGAATACACTTCAACCACATTAAATAATCGTTGCATACACGCACGCCGGTTTCGGGTATTTTTATCTTGCCCTTTGCTAATGCAACCTCTATTTGGTCGAGGTATGTCCGCCTGGGACGTCCCTTGACGGCGCTTCCGCGTACATTCGCTCGATATATTTGTTTCCCCAACAATTATTCTTCTTTTATCCTCTCCATGTGTCCAAACCTACATAATTTAAATTCCCGATCTTATTTGCGTGAAGTTCCCTTCAAAGACACTTCAGGCCGTATTTACTGCTGTATCGTTTGAAATCCGTCACGCTCGCACACACAAAAATTTTTTTTGACTTGTGGTCTGAGGCTTAGCTAGATAGTAAAATTACGGAACGGACATCAAATATGTTTTTCTTATACTTACGGTCTTATTTATAAAAACTGGATTCCTTAAAACACGTCAAAAACGCCGATTAAAATAGTCTGTGGTGGAGATTTTGCAAGGAAAAGATGTAGCCATAGATGAAACAAACAGAGTTTTAGATTGGCTTTAGAGGAATCGTGTTTTTATAAAGAAGGCCGTTAGTTTTTGAATGAGAAAATTTGCTACAAAAATTTGTAATTTTCGTATCAACTTTTCTTTATCATGATATGCCTAAGTATAGAAAAACAAAGATTGGCTTTTTCTTTGCAACAAAATGTTATAACATCTTTTTTTATTGTATGCAGTACAATAAAAACGTGGCTTTTTAGCCTCAAATAGCCAAAATCATGCAAGCAAAAAAGCCTTTGAGCAATTTTTGATGAATACGCTCGTGGCGTGACTTCCTACCTTTGCGGCATTTATTACCTACGTGGACTGAAAGTAGGTAATTGCCTTCTTTTATTTAAATGAAATACTTATGAAATAAACTGTCACGGCCAAGAAACAAACGACGTCGCATGCATGCAACCGGGCAGCATAGGCTCGCACATTTGACTGCCTCGTTGGTCTAACGGTATCACGTCTGATTATCATGCCAGAGGTCGTGGGTTCGATTCCCACTTTATACCTTGGCCGCCGTACATTTGTACAAATGGCGTCAGTCTGGGAATAATTCTATGTGTGTGATGTCCTTGCCTGATTACCATATAGGGTATCCTAGGATAGCATAGGGTATCCTAGTTTGGAACCAGGACGAGTGATTGTGCGGTGTGCAAGTTATTATTATAGTTATCATGTGGATGTTATTATTTCTGGCACGTTTGTTTCATTCTATTTACCTGACGAGGTTGCGGCAAAATCTCTGGTTATGATAGACTTGGGCAATTACAGAACGAGGTAGGTATTGTGATCATGACACTCATCAGGCAACCTCAATAAATTATTGTGACCGTACTATATTGCAGAGACATTAACCTAATCTCGCTTCCTCACTCAGAAACTGTATCTAGGAAACTTATGATCTGGATTTTTAGGGTCTCGTACCTCAAAAGGAAACAACGAAACCCTCACAGGATCACTTTGTTGTCCGGCCGACCGTCCGTCTGTCTGTCAAAACGCTTTATCTCGGGAACGCTTTGAGGTATCGAGTTGAAATTAAAACCATACACTCAGGTCTACGATCCCTTAATGCTGTGAAAAACTCAAACTTCTGTATTCTCAACCGTTGACCGAGAACTATTAAATTTGGTCAGTAATATCGTCTTATACTACAAGCACAGGGAAATATCTGAAACTATACATTTGTACTACAGGTATCCGTGCATTTTAAGATAAGATAAGATGAGATAATGTTTTATTTACACTACAAAACACACATTTACACACTTTGGCGAAATTAACACATAAAACGCATGAAAAAATAAAAATATAAAAATAAAAAGACACTAAACACTAACGGTCCCATTTATAAACAAATAGTCTTTGTAGTTCGGGAAAAGCTCGGAAAAAAATTGTAAGGTACGGAAGCCTCGGTGGGCGAGTCCGACTCGCACTTCACCGGTTTTTTTTTTTTACTTTATACAGTGTGTTCACTGAATTCGGTGATGCTTTGAAACCCAAAACGTAAGAACCGGGTTGCCAGAAATTCATGCATGATTTTGCTGACGCTACCAAACCCAAAATATGGGTCTGAATAATAATTGGTTATGTCTAGTTACAATAATAATTTATAATTGGTTACCGGCGTGCGTCCATGCAACGACTAATGATTGTTGAGGAAGCGAAAGTGATCTGTCAGGATCGGGGCAAGTGGCAGTCCCTGGTCTCTGCCTACCCCTCTGGGACACAGGCGTGAGTTTATGTATGTGTTTAGTTACAATTGAAAATCCATTATTATCGTATTTCTAAATTGGAGTATTATAAAGTAAGTAAAATATCTAATATAATATATATAAAAATCTCGTGTTCACAAATTTTTATGCAATTTTTTGTCAAAACAAAGTTTGCCGAGTCAGCTATCTGGCTAGATAGCTAGCTATTATAGGTATTTGAGTTGGTACGTAATTATGACATCATGCCATGCAGATGCAGTGAATTCACTTTGCATACTAACATAAGTCGAGTGGCCTTTCCAGTGTCACTTCCGATAAAAAAGAGGGCCTACCTGTCTGAGTCCACAACGGTGAGCGAGCACGCGGTACCTTGTCGTGTGCGGCATAAAATCGATTTTTGAACAATAACGTTCTTGGCTGAATGTCATATCATAAGCAGCCTATATAGAGTCCGCGCACGATAAGTCTGCGCGTGGGCAAAAACTGTCTATATTTCGTGTGCAATAAAGTTTAAAGTTTAAATATCATACTTCGTAGAGAGCAGGTTTATAGAGCTTCTTTGATTATTATTACGGTCGGGAGATTATTTTTCATAACAAATTAAATTATATATGCCACTCGTCGCGCGCAGACTTATCGTGCGCGGACTCTACGTCCCACTGTAGGGCACGGGCTTCTCTCAGAGAGAGAGTATGGGCTTAATCACCACGCGTGCCCACCGCGGATTGGCGATTTCAGGCGCTGAGGTATATGAATAGCTCAGACACTCAGGTTTCCTCACGATGTTTTCCTTAACCGTTAGCGAGTGGTATTGCTACTATAACTTCACAAATGTACATAAATTAGAAAACAAAGTAGGTATAGGCCCGCACTGGGAATCGAACATGGGTCTCTTGCTTCCGAGTCCAATTGTCCAGCCACTAGGCTACCACCGCTCATCGCTGAATGTAGAAGAAACAATTTATTTCTCAGAACCTTTTTTATCTGTACAGCTCTTATCAACTTTTTGGTTGATTGCCAAGATCGGGTCAGCATTGTAACAGAACCACTTACGCGAATCTTTGGACAAGACCACCTTGCTGTGAAGTACTTCGCCAATTCAGTACCTAATCGGAGTAAGATGTAAAATAGTACCTGGATCCTAAGAAAAATTATTCTTGCAATCTTTCGCTGCTTTTTATTCACATTTCAATATATTATTTTATTATTCGTGTAGGTACATCCACCTATCGAATATATATTCTTTCTGCAATCCACTCCATACAAAGGTTGCCTGGAACAGATCGCTCTAAGCGATAAGTCCGCCAATTGTATAACGTCCTAAATACATCCCACTGCAGGGCACATGCCATGTCTGAGAGAGAGAAAGACTTCGGGCTTAATAACCACGCGTGCCCACCGCAGATTGACAATTTCAAGCGCCGAGTTACCTCACTCTCTTTCTCTACCTCATCGATTTCTGTTCATGGTAGAAACGAGGTATAGAGGGAGAGTTGGGGAGAGACGAAGAGAAGAGTTGAGTTGTATTAGATATGAAAGATATTGTACCCTGGAGCAGTGATGGCGAGCCAATGGCACGCACGGAACATTATAATTTGGGCACGCCGATAACTACGGAGCTTATGTAAACTTGTCGATATTTAATGATTCCAGTATGAAATAAAAAAAAAATATCGAAATAAGAAAACGAAATGGAAAGACTAATGATAAAATAGTTTAAGTGCCAGTACCTAAATAATAGAAACGTGGAATAAAATCTTGGCTACGTAATGTATCTTTTTAATAACAAATTGCACGTATTCCCCCAAAGGTTCGCCATTCCTGCCCTAATATAAAGAATAAAATATTACTTCCTCAAAATACACACTCTAAGTTGAAGTAAGTGCAAGAACGTTTTAAAACATTTCAGTTACAACAATTCTCTGAGATCGCTCTTCCTTAATGGGAGAGTTGGGGAGAGACGAAGAGGAGACCTGGAGAGTATTGACACAATTTTGACATTGTCTTTTCGTTCGCTCCAGTGTAGGCTTCGATTTCACGAAAAAGAGCGATCCCGTTATATCTAGAGTTGGAAGATATGATATTAAAGAAACCGGCCAAGTGCGAGTCGGACTCGCGCACGAAGGGTTCCGTACCATTATCTATGCAACATCGAGGAAAAACGGCAAAAAATCACGTTTGTTGTATGGGAGCGGGGGGCTAATTTGCGTCTAAATATCTATTTTATTTTAATTTAACTGTTTATTTTTGAAGCGAATATAGAACTTAATATTCTTATTTTATTTTATTTTTTATTTTATTTTATTTTATTTAGGACACAAACAGTCAAACAGGAAAAAATAAAAAGTATGTGTAAACAAAAATAGACCTGGAGGTCCCTTAAGTAAACAAAATTATAATATTATAAGCATGCGATTCTATTCTGTGAATATATCAAGCGTCTACCTGTTGTCGTTATTAATATCGAGCAAAAAACGGCAAAAAAAATACTTTGGTTGTATGGGAGTCACCCTTCAATATTTATTTTATTCTATTTTGAGTATTAGTTAGTATAGTGGCAACAGAAATACATCATCTGTAATTTCAACTGCCTAGCTATCACGGTTCATGAGATACAGCCTGGTGACAGACAGACGGACAGTGAAGTCTAAGTAATAGAGTCCCGTTTGGCACCCTTCGGGTACGGAATCCTAAAAATGCTCAAAAGACGCGTATTCGCGAGAGCTGTAAGGTGCAAAAAGAATTATTCGAGAAAGTCTAAAACGAAAAAACGATGGCCGAAATAGTGCAAAAAATCTTTTAATTCTTTTTATTAAGATTCTTTTAAATTTTATTGTTTGCAGATGACACGTCACTTATTTTTAAGATTAAGAGACAAGAAAATGACCTTGCGGATACAAATAATGCTCTCTCTAAGGTACTATATTGGTTTACTTCTAATAACTTATTATTAAATTAAAAAAAGACAAAATGTATAAAATTCACACTACCAAATGTCAAAATGGTTGACAGCAATGTTATATTGGGGAATGATAAACTAGACCTTGTAGAAGAAACTGTATTTCTGGGTATCACAATTGATGCAAAGCTTCAATGGGGTCCTCATATAGGAAAATTGGCAAATGGGCTCAGTTCTGCAGCATACGCAGTTAAAAGAATCCGGGAACTAACTGATGTCGCAACTGTTAGGCTTGTTTATTTTAGTTACTTCCATAGTATTATGTCCTATGGTATACTACTGTGGGGTCGGGCAGCAGACATTGAGACCATCTTCGTCCTGCAGAAGAGAGCGATCAGATTCATATATAAGCTGGGCAATAGAGATTCGTTAAGAGATTTCTTTAAAGAAACTAACATCCTAACAGTTGCTAGTCAGTATATCTATGAAAATATTATGTACGTTAGAAAAATATCAGTGACTTTAAAACTGTAGGTAGCCAACACAATGTAAATACTAGAAATAGACATAAACTTTCGTTCCCAAAATTTAGGCTGGCAAAGGTTACATCCTTTATGGGGCATTGTATACGTTTCTACAATAAGATCCCTGAGGATATAATAAGCTTGCCAGAAACGCGGTTCAAAAAATGTGTAAAGCACACTTTGTGCCAAAAAAGCTACTATAACATTAAAGATTATTATTTTAGATGACATTGATGTCTGGAATTAAAGCCAGTTCAATGCAAGAGTTTTAGAACATTTATATAAATCTTGTAAATTAAGGAAAAGACTAAGTTTGTTTTTTTGTCCATTTTTTCTCCAAAATGATCTAGATTTTGAAATGGACACCTAGTTTAACTTGTAACGTTCATTAAGTCGCAGTTTCTGTGCTACTTTGAATAAAAAAAATTGATTTTGATTTTTTGATTTTAAATAAAAATATTGGCGCTCGATACTTTGTAAACGAAGAATGATATATAAAAAATTTGAGAAAAGCTCCTTTGGAAAATTTAGTCAGCTACAATTTGAGCCTAAAACGAAGACGATCGGATTAAGGGCAAGAACTTAAGGGTTTGCCCTGTAGCCTAACCTTTTTGAAAAAACTCATAACGTCATTTTTCACATGACATTTATGACTCGATTAATTTCCAATGTGCTCGATATCCTGTGAGGCACGAAATCTGTGAATTTTTCTGTAATCCCGAAAATAACTTCATGTGTGATATAGTTTACCTACCAGATATCTATTTCACTTTGTAAACCACTTTTAAATTTGTTTTATACAATCTCGAAACTCAATTTGCATAAAAAAGAAACCTTCGATTCTCAGCTATAAAATGTCGTAGAAACGCAGTGCATGACCTAATTCAGAACATCATACGCGGTCGAATAGCAACGCCCAGCTTTGTACTGTGGCCCAGCGGTGCCGACATAGCTTACAGGATAATAAATGAGCGGTGCTTCATTAATTATTTAACCCCTGCACGCGACTGTACCTACTTGTGAAGTCGTGACACGAATTTTCTTTATTTTTTTCAAATTCAAATATTTTTATTCATTGTAAAAACAGAATGTTTACTTAATGAACGTCAAAGTTGTTAGTTTCACAATTAATGGATTATGTGGAGAAGAAACTAACAAAGAAACTCCACATTTATTCTTTTCAAAACACGTTTTAACTTAATTAACAGAGTTTTCAACTTAAAATATTAGTCATGAATGTGTTGAACACTAGTCACAATCGTCCTTTAAATAATATTAATCTACTGTTTAATGCCAAACATCTTTGTCTTCTAAGTAATCCTTGATGTTATAGTAAGCCTTTTTGCACAGAATGTGCTTAACACATTTTTTAAATCGCGTTGGAGGTAACTCTAATATATCTTGAGGAATTTTGTTGTAGAATCTTATACAGTGCCCCATAAAGGATGTGTTAACTTTTGCAAGTCTAAATAGTGGAAATGACAATTTATGTTTATTTCTAGTATTAAAATTATGGTGGCCACCAACATTTTCGAAGTCTTTGATATTTTTTCTAACGTACATAATATTTTCATAAATGTATTGACATGCAACTGTTAAGATGTTGGTTTCTTTGAAGAAATCTCTTAGCGAATCCCTACTACCTAACTTGTAAATAAATCGGATGGCTCTCTTCTGTAAGATGAAGATCGTCTCAATGTCTGCTGCCCGACCCCACAGTAGTATGCCGTAGGACATAATACTGTGGAAGTAACTAAAATAAACAAGCCTAGCAGTTGCAACGTCAGTGAGCTCTCTAATTCTTTTGACTGCATATGCTGCAGAACTAAGCCTGTGTGCTAGTTTTACAATATGAGGACCCCATTGCAATTTTGAATCGATTGTGATGCCTAGAAAAACGGTATCTTCTACAAATTCTAGTTTTTCTTTTCCGAGTACAATGTTGTTTTCAACTAATCTTACGTTTGGTAAGGTAAACTTTATACATTTTGTCTTTTTGGAATTTAGAAGCAGATTATTTGCCGTGAACCAATCCAACACACGCGAGAGAGCATCATTTGCATCGTCAAGATTATTTTCTTGTCTCTTAATTTTAAAAATAAGTGACGTGTCATCTGCAAATAATACTATCTCGGACATGTTTTGTACCATAAACGACAAATCATTTACGTATACAAGGAAAAGGAACGGCCCCAAAATTGATCGCTGTGGTACTCCCATTTTTATTTGTGAACCTGTGGATTTTATACGATTTATGTCCGCTTTTTGAACCCTTCCTTTTAGATAAGATCTCATCAGTTCTAAACCTTTCCCCTTTACTCCGTAATGCTCTAGTTTTACCAAAAGTGTCTCGTGGTCCACGCAATCAAATGCCTTTGACAAGTCACAAAAAACACCTATAGCATCCCTACGATCCTCCCATGCACTATAAATATGTTTAACTAGCAAGACACCAGCGTCCGTCGTCGACCGTCCCTGCGTGAAGCCGAACTGCTGGTTATGGAGAAGTTGATAATTATTAAAGTGCGTAAGTAGTTGAACTAAAACAATCTTTTCGAATATTTTGCTCAATACGGGTAGGATCGAGACTGGTCTGAAATTTGTGGGATCATGCCTATCGCCACTTTTAAACAACGGAACGAGCCTACTGTATTTCATTAGGTCAGGGAATGTACCCTCACCTACACATTTGTTAAAAATTTTTGCTAAATGAGAAGCGAGGACATCTATTACTGAACTAACTATGATTACTGACATTCCCCACAAATCTTCCGTTTTTTTAAGATTTAATAGTTTAAACGCTTTAATTACGCTATGGGGATTAATGAAGTCGAACGAAAACTCGTAACCGCACGAGGGGACATTGTCTTTTAATAAACTTGCAGCAAGATCAGGAGACGAATCTAAAGGAGCCGTAGTTTCAATTGGAACATTTGTAAAGAATTGTTCAAAGGCCGCAGCAATGTCCTCATTTGATGTTATTACTTTATCATCTATCTTTAGAGAAAATTCGCGATCTCCTGATTTGGCTTTACCAGTTTCCCTATTTATAATAGTCCAGATTGTTTTAGATTTATTTGAAGACTGGAGGATTTGTTTCTTTATATGTTCGCATTTAGCTTTGTGGCAGACGGCCCTGAATAATTTAGAATATAGTTTAACATACTCTATAAAACTGTGGTCATATGTGTATGTTTTTTTCTCATACAATGCATACAGTGTGTTTCTACTTTTTCGGATGCCCGCAGTGGCCCATTCATTAAACCCTACTTTATTTTCATTGCTAGGTAATTCTCTTAATTTAAAAACATTTTCAAAATGAACTGAAACGACTCTAAAGAAGTCTTCGTAATGGGCGTTAGCATTTAGGGTTTTACCTTTATGAGCAGTTAAGCTACTTTGAAGATGTAATTTAAATGATTCTAGTTTTTTACTTGTAATGGGCCTGCATAGAATAACTTGCTTAGATTTTTCTGAATCTATTTCAAAATTTACAATTTGACCACTGTGATCTGACTTTAAGCAATTCACTGTGGAGTAATCAAAAAAATTGCAATCGCAATAGACGTTATCGAGACAAGTAGCAGTAGTTTCAGTAATCCTGGTGGGCTCTAAAAAAATATGGACTAAATTGAACGATTTAAAAATAATTTGTAATTTAGTTGTCAAAGGGGAATCTATTAGCAGGTCGATATTAAAATCACCACACACTATAACTTTCTTATTACTACTGGAAGCTACTTTTAATACATCCTCTAATACCGATTCGAATATACTGTAATCGCTGGTAGGGGGCCTGTATAAGCTTACTACAATGTGTTTAGACAATTCAACACATGACAGCTCAATTACTTTTTCAACAGAAAGCCTACAAATGTCTTTCCTTTGTTTAAATTTTAAACTATCTTTTACTAGTATTAAAGATCCCCCATGCAGTAAAGACTTTCTATTGTAGCAACTGGCTATTTGATAGTTATGTACAGTAAAATTCATTAAAATTTTAGCTAGACAGTAGAGTAAGCAAGAATTGCAGCTCAGAGAAGTTAGTTGGCAGTGGACGAGACTGGAATAGGGTACAGGGGGGTTGGCGTGACGGGGAATTAACCCATCAGTGGACTGCATTCTTGAGCTGGATAGCTATCCCACTAAATGTAGTAGCTACGGCATAACCCATCAGTGGACTGTATTCTTGAGCGGGATACCTATCCCACTAAATGTAGTGTAGTTACACTCGAGAGCCCTTCAGACCCACCGTACCCCTGGCCATACCCCTGGTGGTATGATGGGTCTTTTAAAGTTAACCGATACCACTGACTACTAGTGATGTAATGTCGACATCTATAACTGAAAGTAATAAAAAAAATTTTGACTGAGTCAGGTTTAAAAGGAGAAAAAATATTAACACGTATGAATCAGGAAGAGGTTTAAAAATTATACAGAAAAGGTTTCAATCGCAAATAATATGTAACATCGTATTACATCATGGAATATCCATTTTCTATTACTTATGTAGATAATCATGCGAGAGATATGTGAGTCACCACTAGTGACTTACACTCGGTGGTGCCGTTTAACTTTAAAAGACCCACCGTACCACCAGGGGTATGGACAAGGGGTATTAGTGGGTCTGAAGCGAGCGCGTCCGCTGAGCTACATAGAATGAGCTACATCTTTAAACAAATGTTGGGGTCGGGAAGAAGAATAATCCACTGACCAGATGGAGCGGTTCCTGAATGGTGGAGGTTTGCGGCTATTGAGCCGCTCGTGAGTGCAGCGCGCAGGGGAGCACGGAGGCCCTCTGCGCGGGCGCAAGCGCTTTTATCTTTAGATATACATAATTTGCGTCTGGAGGAAGAACTCTGTACTGACCAGTCGGAGTAGAGGCCCTGAATTGCGGAGGCTCGCGGCTGCTGAGGACGTTCGTAAGGGCAGCGAGCGCCCCCACAGAACAGTGCGCACTGGAGCGCAGAGGGCGCGTTGGTGCGTATGCGCTCACCCAGTCTGCTGTAATGCGCTGAGGGAGGCCGGTTGATGCGCCGTCTTGACTCGCGGCTCCTGTAAGGTGAGAATAAGTGACGGTAATTATGTCCTCATATATGACGGTAATACAAATACAAATACAAATGGTTTATTGACACGAAAGATATGTTCATACTGTTACATAAGTATAGGTATAGAGGCTTGAATCAACCTTTCATTATAACAGGTGGTGTAAACCTTAGAGTAAAGTAATGGTGTAAACCTAGGATCTCATAATGTTAGGTAGGTACTCTAAAATATTTTAATCAGTCGGATAAGAAACAGTAACAGCCTAAGAGCAATAACTACCCTCCGCACTAGTTAAAAACTGTATTGCGGCAGGAGTAGGAATCGTCGAGGACTGACAATTTTGGTGACCCGTACAGTATAGTTGTTGTTGAGGAGTTAGGTTCAAGTAATATTGGACGATTTTTGTGAGATGCACAGTATGTACAGTATATGCACAAAAACCAGACAAAGCGTATACAAATATTTTTAGGGAAGTTTATGAATTTTAAGTGAGAGCATGCAAAGTCCACTAGACTTACTTATCAAAATAAAAACTGTAAGACCTGTTTTGAGTAAATTAAAGCTGTGACAGTTACAGCTGCGCCAATAACGTAATTAAATTAAAAATTTAATGTGTTAATAGTGTACGGTAGACAAGAATGTAATATAATATATGTAAAATTGTGAGTTAGATACACAAATATTTACTTATGTTTACATAAGTTATGTGAAAATAGATAAATTATTATAACTTACTGTATATTACGTAGTTTAGGTGAAGACTAACATAAACATACATAAACATACATATACACATACACACATACATTAGCATGTAATGATACCTATAACGCTTGTCAGCCGTTCTGAAAGTAAATAGAGAACTCACTTCTTTTTTTACTGTTCAGCAAGTCCAGACCGATATTAGGAGCTTGAATTTTGGCTATCTACGGCTCTTTTACTGTACACCAAAAGTTGGTAAGTTGAGCTCTTGTCAACAATAAACAAGAGTTACTTGCTACAAATTAGTTTTCTTTCTCAATGCCGTCCAATGGTGAAAAAAAGAGGGGCAAAGAATGTCTACTACTTTTTCGTCGTATCACTTTCCTAAAATTATCTTGAACAAAAGGTGTAAGCTTTTGTAGGAAATTGTACCTTATGTTGGACTGTTTTTGTCTTAACTTACGTTGCGCTACTACCTACGTCCAAAGACAACCTGCGTGGAACAGTGTCCCTGCGGTATCCTATGATTAATAAGGGCTGTATTAGTAAAGCATTCTTTCCTCTGAGATCGCTCCTGAGTTTTGTTTCTAACATTTTGAAATCGCCACCGAACAAATGCAAACCAAAAACCATTCCTTCTGTGGATGTCGTAGAAGGCGGCTAAGGAAATCATTTACCAGGAGACGGGCAGCAGCGTCTTCCTGAGATTCCAACCGCGTACTGCGATCGCCAACCCGCCTGCCAAGCGTGGCGATTATGGCATAACCCCTCATGGTTACGAAATCCACGAAGGAGGCCTATGTCCTGCCGTCACAAAGAATATAATCATGCTAGTACAGCGATATCATTCCGATGTAAAACCTAACTGCAAAGTGGGTACTCGGGGCTGCAAGTGATGTAAATTACTTCAGCCAGATGTCGCTGCCTGTACGTAATACAGATAAGTTTGTAAGGAGGGTCGAAATTTCGCCGATGCCTGCACTTGTCCATTAGCTCAGTTGGGAGAGCGTTGGCACGGTTAGCCTGAGGTGGCGGGTTCAAGTCCCAGCATGGGTGGAATTTTTAGCCTCTAAATTGGTTTTTAAAAAATCGGGTGTTGATTTACTAACGCCCGTTCCCGACTTACAACCAATTTATTGGTAGTGCCACATTGTCATCATCATCAGTCCACCGCTGCCCAGTCTCATTAGGTCTTTTCCCCGAAATCATCTGCCGCGGTCCCTTGTCATTCGCATCCGCCTTCCGCCGACACAACGATACCGTCTGCCCATCTTGTAACCGTCTTTATGCCACTTACCGATCAAGAAAGTGAAATCGCTGAAAGTTCACGAAGTTGATACTGGACTTCCTCCTCCGGTCAAAATTAAATTGTACTTTAGCCATTATTTTGATGTAGGTATTCGTCTGCCTTCGGCAATAAGAAACCACGTGAAGTCCTAGATTCTGTTAACTTCAACATGCAAGATTCTTAATTCCTAAATAAAATCTTCAGGATTGCCTCTCAAGGAGCAATTCCCATACAAAGGTAGTTTGGTTTTTATTCACAAACGACAAGCCGGATCGCAATGAATCTTTACCAATACGTTTAGGTGACATAAATCGAGGCTTGGTCGTGTCGTTTATGAATTAAAACCAAACTACGTTTGTATGGGAATTGCTACTTGAAGAGCCGCCTTAATATTCAATAGGAGTTTTATTATGGATGTTTTAATTTCATTGGCGCTTCAAGTTCACTCGCACAAATGCACTTCACTCCCAATAAAACACCTCTGTCAAAGCTAATGCTTTTACAACGAGCTGATATTGGTCTCTCAGTTCCAAAAGTTATATTGTGGGCACCGGTTTCAGTAAATATTAGGCGGTCACTACGGGAAAATAAAAAATACGTGACTTTTGAATGAAGTCGCTTTGGAGAATGTCTCCGACTGATACTATGAACATAATACGTATATAGGAACAGGGGTAGAAAATAAACCACAGAAACTGGTAGAAAAGGGGACTGGCTGCAGCCATTTACTATATTATTATGACACTGAAAGCCCAGGCAAGGGTGAAAACAAACAGAGCCTCATTACGGTGTAAAGACCACAGCGGTAGAGACAGCACAAAACGTATTTTTCTATCGTCTAAGTTACGAGACTTGCCAGTTTTTTTTTGTCTGTCACATAGATTTACAATGTGACTTTTGAACAAGACAATTTTACGCCTCCCAATTTCTCGTAAGTCGGTAGGATTAGTTACTCCCCTTTTTTTCCTATGTAGCCTATATACGTCTCACTGCAGGGCACAGGCCTTTCTCTCAGAGAGAGAGAGGGTACGGGCTTAATCACCACGCCTGCCCACCGCGAATCGGCAATTTCAAGCGCAGAGGTATGTGAACACATCAGATACTCATGTTTCCTCACAATTTTTTTCTTCACGGTTAGCGAGTAGTATTGCTACTATAACTTCACAAATGTATGTAACTTAGAAAACAAAGTTAAGTATATGCCGGTATTCGAACCCTCCCGAATGAGAATCCGGCGTTCCACCGTTCCGCTACCACGGCTTGTTACACCCCTATGTCACAAAAACATTCTAGTTGTCAATAAGAAGAACAACTTTTCTTATAGGGACAAGATCGAAATCACGACAGTACAATAAAATTGTTTCATACATTTCGATGCCGTCGGTTGTAATTTTAGTTTCAACGTTGCTAATGGATGTTTTTGTACATTTTACGATAACCATTTTATTCAGTGGATGTCGTAGAAGGCGACTAAGGAAATAAATTGCCAGGAGACGGGCAGCAGCGTCTTCCTGAGATTCCAACCGCACACTGCGATCGCCAACCCGCCTGCCAAGCGTGGTGATTATGGCAAAACCCTTCATGGTTAGAAAAACCATGAGGGAGGCCTATGTCCTGCAGTGGGCGTCAAATGGCTGATGATGATGATGACGATAACCATAACGACACGACATCGTCGGACAGGGGCCTGTTTTGTAGAACTACCATTTATGGTTTACTATGCCTATTCGATGTACATTGCACAGTCGATTAACCCACAGATTAATGAGTAGACTCTGTTACGCATTGTACCCTGAACTAAACTCTTACGGCCTTATTTATAAAGACACGATTCCTCTAAACCACGCCTCAGAGGTAGTTTATTTAATCTTTGGTTAAGTATTTTCCTTGTAAAATCTCCACCACAGACTACTTTAATCGGAGTTTACGGAGTGTTTTAAGGAATCGTGTTTTTATAAATCGTCTTGGATGTTTACATGTTTGTGATGTCGTTGTTTCTGATTCCCACGACACAGGGTATCCTAGTGTGGGGCCAGAAGCAATGTATGTGCCTGTATGTAATTGTTTATGTTTATGTTTTATGTTTTTAAAGACATACATATAGTCCGCACAGATCATTTTGGTGGTAGCGTGAACATAGTTACAGATCGTTTGCACATCGTTTACTGTCTTTAAAGTGTATGTGTGAGCAATTGACGTAGTGTGATGTGTAGTAAATACTATTAGTCAATTACTAAGGTATTCAATTACTCATACATGCACTGTAAAGACAGTAAGCGATGTGCAAACGATCTGTGACTGCGTTCACGTTACCGCCAAAAAGATTTGTGCAGACTATACATACACATACATAAACTCACGCTTGCATCCCAGATGGGTAGGTAGACCAGGGACTGCCAAAAAATAAGACCGTTAAAGTATAAAGTAAATAAACTACAAATTGTATGTTTTATCCTCGGTGTGGCGCCGGATTAAGAATAGCGTCACTCCATTTCCTTCCGTGGATGTCGTAGAAGGCCACTAAGGATATCAATTACCAGGAGACGGGCAGCAGCGTCTTCCTGAGATTCCAACCGCATACTTCGATCGCTAACCCTCCTGCCAAGCGTGGCGATTATGGCAAAACCCCTCATGGTTATGAAAACCACGAAGTAGGCCTATGTCCTGCAGTGGGCGTCAAATGGCTGATGATGATGATGTATGTTTTATGAAACTCGGCCCTGGTAGTTTTATACATTTTCTAAAGACGTTGTGCGAACATTTTGTGAATGTCGCGCTCTCACTTTGTGTTAATTCCGATAATTGCTGTTAGCCGCGCTTTGTACTTTTTCAGTGTAACTTTTATTTATGTCTCTTGCTTCTTGTGTGCAATAAAGAATATTCTTATCTTTAATTCTATGACGCGTACATTGAAATGCCTGAAATTCTGCTGACTTTGTTGACTCTACGCACACTAGTCAAATAATGGAGGAAGTACAATTCGGTGTTGTTTGCGCGGGCTAACTGAATACTTTGATCACGCGACTTTTTTAATCCATTAAAGTCACCTTCCAAACCAATAACAAACTGGATAGGTTTTATCTTTTCTTTTTTTCTTGTAGATATTTCTAAGTAACTAAGGTACATTTGTGACGTTGTAGTAGCTATACCACTCGCTAACTGTGAAGGAAAACACCGTGAGGAAACCTGAGTGGCAAAGGTGTTCACATACCTCAGCGCTTGAAATTGCCAATCCGCGGTGGGCACGCTTGGTAATTAAGCCCATACTCTCTCTGAGAGAAGGCCTGTGCCCTGCAGTGGGACGTATATACGCTACACAAAAGAAATGTTTACTGAACCATGTAGCAGTTACTCATACCTACGAGGTAAGTAAATGCTCCATAGCCCATCAACGCCCAAGGGGATGGAATACCCTCTTACGAACAATTCGTTGTAAAACCTGTGGAGGTTCTATTAATAGAAGGAACAAGGGAAGTTGCCGACGCATGAAAAGGTATCGCTAATTAATGGTGGAGTGTATACTCCGTACCAGATATATTTTGCTTGGATGTATACAAACCATGAAGTCGATACGAAAAAAAACTAACTCCAGGGCTGTCATAGTAATGCAATTCATGGTTTACCATGACTATTCGATGTTCATTGCATTACCGAATACCAACAGATTAACCATCGAATAGTTATAATAAACTATGACTGTAGTTTTGTGAAACACAGGACAGAGTGTTGCAGAAAAATTGTGTAGCACTAGACCTTCTCCTATTGTTCACTAATGTACAACTTTACTTACCTACCTATAGGACCAACTGATCACGCAAAAAATATCAGCTACATAATTTTGTATAGAAAAGCTGATATTTTTTTCGAAGATCATCTCATCATTTGAAATATCCTAGTTTGACAATTTAATTTCAAAATAACTTTATTGTAAAATGTTTACTGATACGAAACTAAGATTTCCTGTGCTGTATAGGTAGCCAGGCTACTTCCAAATTATTTTAAGAAAGTATGTATCTTTACATACTGTAGTTTTTCGTATTTCATTCTATTTCACCGATTTATATCAATTGTTTGCTTATATGCAGTCACTTTTTCTTTTTCCGGAAACTGGACTTATTTGTTAGGTTTTTTTCATTTCTGGGCCGTGTCGAGGTATGATGTATGATATAAGACTTATGGTTCACGGTACATAAAGGTACATATGTGACACGGTACATAAGTCTTATGTACGTCTACAATGACAATGTACATAATATAGATATGTGATCATATGTGTCATCATAAGTGTACTTCGACTAGTGCTGTGACAAAATATATGTCCTGTACAAACTCCGCGAACCGAAAATTTATGAAAACCAAAATCATAGATATTTTATGAATCTCATTAATTTACGGTATAGGTATCCTATTTCTAGACTTCGGTCGTATTAAAAATAAAAGCGGATCCGGAAGTTATTTTTTTAAAGATGTCATTGTTACGAAGTATAGGCCTATAAATAAATCCACCCCCTTACTCAAGGCTTATGCGCGAGGGATTGCGTGTATGCGTGTCACACGAGACACACGACAACAGCGTCAACTTTTACATTTTCTAATCAAGTGTTGTTTTGTTCTTATCGCAAAGGAAAAAGGTTCATTCCAGATTGTCAATGTAAACATTTCAAAGCGCTCTTTCCGTGTATAAAGGATGATGATGATGGCGTCATCGGTGGCACGGCGACGGCATGAAGGTTTGTCAGGCGAGTACGTAAGAACCGCGGGTTGCTAAAAAATCATGCTTGATTTTGCTGAAGCCGCGTACCTCAAAAGATAGCTGTGTATTTTGCACCCACTATCCGGATAGCGGGTTCAAATTCAAAATCTTAGTTTTAATCTCGCTATGATTCGAGACAGGGAAAACAACTGAAATTAGGTGCGTTGCAACAAATTTAGCGCTATCTTATGGGGTAGCGTCAGCAAAATCAAGCATGAATTTTTAGGTACCCTCTGTCTAGTACCTTAGTCCCATAAGTGGGAATTTGTAGTTAATTTGAACATTCAAAACAAAACTCCGATTTAATTTCAGTTGTTTCTTCTAGTTCTTACTTACTAACAAAATGTAATAAGCAATTTCTGTGACCGGAAGTGAGCTGGTGCTGGTTAAGCTAATTAGTAACGTAGAAACTACAAAAAATCTGACTCTGTCTGAGTATTTGCACAGCATACATAAAAACACTAATTATAACGCCCTTGTTTATAAAAACACGATTACTCTAAAGCACTCCTAAGAGGCAATTTATTTAATCTGTGGTTAAAACTACTTGTAAAATCTTCACCAAAGACTACTTTAATGGACGTTTTAAGGAATCGTGTTTCTTATAAAGAAGACTGTAAGGCTATAATGTTTTTTTTTATATTCTGTGCAAATACTCAGCAGAGTCAGAGGAGTTTTTGTAGTTTCTACGTTACTAATTACCTTAACTACCAATAGCGCCAGCTCACTTCCGGTCACAGAAATTGCTATCGGCACGACATTTTTTCAGCATGGCATTCGTGGAGTAAGCAAATGTACAGTGAACCCCATTTTTAGCTACCCCTTTTGTCTAACATTTGCTCTTATATGTACTTGCCGTAAGAGGTAAAGCTGTAAGGACTGAGAACCTGACGTCCACGTTACCACGTAGGTACGTATAGTTACAAACAAAATGTGCGTGTCACACATGTGTTTTCACTAGTTAATTCAATACAAATCAAAATGTGTTTATTTAAAGTAGTACAGAAACTTCGAATCAATGAACGTTACTCAGAAGTTAAACTAGGTGTTCATTTCAAAATGAAGATCGTTTTGGAGAAAAAATGGACAAAATAAACTCCGAAAGTATTTTCAACTAGAACTTCGTGTCGCCTATCTTTTTTTTTAGTTCCCAACATTTAAACTTCGAAAACCTCATATACTGGTTTTAATGCCAGACATGTAGACCTTTTCGCACATAAAGTGCTTTAGACATTTTTGAAGCGCGTCTTTTAGATACAGCCGCTGTCCCATTCGAACGAAAAGCCTTCACTCCGAGATAGATTCTTGTAATCTCTCGCTGTACATCCATCTACCGACTGTATTCTTGGTGCATTCCTCTCCATCCAAAGGTTGTCTGGAAGAGATCGCTCTAAGCGATAAGACCGCCAATTGTATACCACTACTTAGATATAAGAAACTATTTGTAATATCTTTCACCTGGTTGTGCAATAAAGTGTTCTCTATCTATCTATCTAGAGTATTTGTTTTATCACCACGGGAACTAATTAAATGATCACAAAATAAATATTTCATCACCAACAAAGATCAGCAAAAAAAGTAATTTGAAGCAGAATAAATAAATGAGCACCGCGGTCATGACCATCTGGTGGGGGGCCTGCCCACGCTGCGTCGTCCGGTCCACGGTCGGTCAGAACTTTTCCGCCACAATGGCAACCAGTTCTCCGAGCTATGTGGCCCGCCAACTGCCACTTCAACTGAGCAATTCTTCGAGCTATATTAGTAACTCGGGTTCCTCTGGGGATCTCCTCATTCCTGATTCGATCACGCAGTGAAACTCCTGACAAAGCTCTCTCCATTGCTCGTTGGGCGATCTTGAGCCGTCTTATGACCTGGTTACGGAGGCAGGCAGTCGCTGAATGCGGGCTTGGAAAACCATGAGGGAGGTCTATGTCTGCAGTGGCGTCAAATGGTTGATGAGGATGATGATGGTCATGAAGCGGTGGTAGTGGAGACATGAGTCCTAATCCGTGCGGTCAGTAGAACGCTTGCTTCAAAAATCGTGGGTTCGAACTCTGGCGTGTCCGTATGTACCACTGACTTTGTTTTCTAAGTTACGTACACTTGTGAATTCGTAGTAGCAAAATAGCTAATGATAAAGTAAAACGCCGTGAGGAAACTCACTCAGGCGCCTGTTCACATACCTCAGCGCTTGAAATCGCCAATCCGCCGTGGGCACGCATAATCGCTCTCGCTTAGTGAAGGCCTCCCTTTGCTTTAAAGCGGGGCGTATAAATAGGCCATATCACTTCTGAATCTGTATTCTATCATATCATCCAAATCAGTTTTGACTCATCCAAATATCTACAACTTGTTATTGTTGTGACGCAACAGTACCTATTAATTTACACAGAGCGTTACCTTTAATAAAAAAATATTATAAAAATGTACGTATGAAGTTTAAAGATTTTATGAAAAATTAAAATCATTTATGAATTTGAAGCATTAGTTTCTTTACTGATACTGTGAAGTAAGGGTTTTTATTTTTTATTTTAAGTTTTACTTCAACAACACATCAATCTGCTTAGGAAACTCTACTTTATCTACTAAACGTTCAAAATATACCTAGCATCAAGTAACTATAGACGGCAGCTAAACAAGCTTTAAGATACATTTTAACTGACTGGAGTGCACGTACGTAAAGGTTGTACGTAAAGCACGTAAAAAACCATCTGTTGGCTTGAAGAAATCAATGAAAATTTAAAATTGCAATACTATTTCTCGTTGAAATGGCAACCAGCCGATGTCGACGAATGCTGCCAAACTTAAAAACTATCACGTACTTGCCGGACATCCCGTTGGCGACCAAGCTATCTTCTGGAGTCACTCTTCTCCTAACTCTTCGTCGACAAAACCTAGCACAGAATCCGCGCGCACAGCCTAGCCTCTCCCACATAGCAGGCCTTTTTGGAGACACTTCCGTGGCCTCACTTATCATGTGAAAAATTAAGAAGTAAACTGTCACGATTGCGCGGGAAACTATTTTTGACGCACGATACAGACTTTTTTAATTTTTTTGTGAAATCACCTATTCCTAAGAAAAAAATTAAACTTTGTGTTATTACTTATTAGTGTTATTTTGTTGGACAACATGCAATCTACATACTTACATACAGCAGGTAGAAACCTACGTAACTACTGCAATTTATGTTTTCCGAGGGGATTTCCTTTGAGTAATGTAAAATGTGCAGCTGGAACATTTCCCTTCAATTATAAGTGAAAGCAATATCAGCGGAACGTAGATAAGTAGGTAGTTGCAGCATTTGAATAAATAAACCGTATACCTAGGAACTTCATTAAATCGATCCGAAATAGGAAATTTTCATGCATAACTTTCTCCGTTGAAAATAATGGATAGTATTATTTTTCGCCTTTAACCGCCATTTTACAACAGGTTCCGAGTAATCTATATTTAAGTGGGTTTTTAAATATGTTTATTATTATTGTTTAGAAGGTTATTATCACAAATACGTACAAAAGATCCTCTATTACTCAATCGATATTGCGTTACAAAGAAGTTTGTTTGAATCGTCTTCGCTTTTTATTTTCTATAAACGCGTCTCGCTACAAAAGGCGCTCGGGAGTTACTGGCTGCTTGGCAATAAGAGTATCGACTACACAAAGAAAACAACCCTGACAAAGAAAAATATTCCTTCAGCCGATGTAAAGAAACCTCTAAAGGCTGGCGCCCACAAGCCTCGTCGAGTCTAATCGCAAAAACTTCCATTCCGTTCCTACCGGACAATGAGCTCTGAGCTGAAACGTTTACGGAACAATAAATCCCGTGCGATTCGGAGAGTTTTTGGCTCGACTCTAATCTAATGGATCTAATGAATACTTACCCAATACTTTATAGCATTCTATACCATTGTACTTTGGACAAAACATGAGATAGTGGAGATAACGAAAAAATGACACTAAAAAACACTGTTGGCAATAAGTTGGAAACTTTAGGGTTTCATAAATGGGAGATATTTTCAATAAGTTTGAGTGAATTCATCACTGGCTATATACAGGGTGAACTAACGCCCCACCCGAAAGCTACGCATACTGAACATCATAAAAAAACTACCTACTTTATCTGTCAAATTTAGTTGGGCAATGAATAAAGAATTGGGTTATTGAATTTAAAAAACGTACGCGTATCTTTCAGCGTTTTGTGGCTAGGAGCGTCAGCCCGATGTTTTGAATACAATACGCATTAAAATTTAAAATTGGTTTTCTAAGAGAAAGGTTATTTGGTAATAAAAGTGTTGTAGGTATACTTACCATAAAAATGTAATTAAAAAGTGTGACTTTGAACCTCAATATCTTTTAAACCATTGATTCCCCAATGCTCCATTTATAGAACTACAATAATTTCATGTTTTACTATGATAATTCGATGCACATTGCAAGAAATAGGAGGCGGTGTGCAAGAAATCGGTGTCGATTTGCTTAACTTCAAACAAGATGGCGGAAATAACAGGCCGTCACAGATATAAAATATATACTCTATGGAGGACAGTGGAACCTACGCGCCCTCAACCCCTCGCCCCTCTCTCCTCTTGTTAGTGCGAACAAAATAATAATATATAAACATTTTGCTATTGAACAGCTGACATTTTTTTCATGATTCCGAAAATCATATCCTACAGTAAAAAGATGTTGAGTTTGATGACAAGAGTTCTACGGGGCCTTTCTACAACACCCTGTAAGTACTTTAATGTAAGTATCTTCTTATTTTACACAGTATTTTAATAGTAGCCATTTTGTCAATTAGGTAGCTACCAACTCGACGTTAAATTAATTAGGAAACTCATTAAAATGTCACATGCGGCAATTAAAAAAATCTTTTATTTGTATAGTTCTGATATTATAAAAAAAACGTACGGATTATTACGGCTGAGTTTATTTAATATGTGGGCATTACCTTTAGTCCAAAATGACAAAGGTAGCTTTTCTACCCACATACGATAAACTTTCTTAATCTTAGGCACGTTGGCACTTCATTCGTTTTGTAGCCGGATCCATCTTGCACACTTCGAAGGAGTTGCATTTTACGTTGTTACAGTACGTTCCTGCGCCGCCCGCTGAAATAAGAAAAGGCACACTTTATTTTTCCTTGATTGATATTCAATTAGAGTTACCTACAGTAGTTGCCGAGAACTGCCTGGAACTGCGTAGATTATATTAACGCCAAAGTGCCAGAAACTGTTGTGAAGTCTGACTCTTCAATTCTCTTGAATTTCAAAGACTCGCACTGACTCGCTTGAATTTCAAAGACTCGCACTGACTCGCTGAGTCTTTGCAGGATCAATGAATCAAAAAAAATAATTCGCAAGTGATTTTGGAATCAATGATGACAGGGCCGGATTTAGAAGTCCGGAGGCCTTGGGCTACAAAGAAGTGGAGGGCCCCCCAAATTATTACCCAAACAAACTATTTTAAAAATCTATTTCCTCAGCACGGGTTAATGCAACTAAAAAGAATAGGTATAAACAAACTATTTTTTCAGTCGACTTTGTCAATAAATAATTTATTGTGAAACCAAGTAGATGAATTTTAGCATTTAACAAACACTCATAAATATAATCCAAAACGAGAATTATCTAATATGTATGTGTGTTTGATTTCAGTTTAAATCAAATTTTAAAATTAACGAACGGAACCTATAAAACTTTTTCGCTGAAAAATCGTTGATGATTTCGGTAAATCACTTTTAATGCTTATGAGTGATAGCTTTGATAGACGGTTTTGTCACATCGTGGTTTGCAGTCAATTTTTTATGATTTTCATTTTTGAAAATGAGCGCTCTCCAGTACAATTAGACACCATCAAAACCATATACATTCTCAAAAAATTAATAACACTAATTAGGTGAACCTATTGCAATTCATTTGCCTATACATATAATAAATCTTTAAATTTTGTCTCTGTCTGATTACATATGTCTGTCTCACTCTATTTCTTTATACGCGCATCACGCAAAAAACAGAACGAAATTGAATAAAACTTAGCATGATTATTGCTCAGATTCCCGTGTAACATGAGGGGTAAGAAAATCATCAAAATATCTTCATACATTGCAAGCACTACCCGTCGGAAATATCTATTGTTTTTTTTTCTTTTGGTTGTGGCTTCGCACGATTTGTGGCTACGCCAGTGTCAAGTTATCGGGGTCTAAGATTAAAGGTAGGGAACCGGAACAGATTTTACAAAAGGAGGAATGAAACGGAATTTGGAAAAAGGTATTTTAAAATCAGGTAATAATAACGTTACAAATAACATAAAGTTATACAAAAATTAAGATATGTACAATAAAATGAAACTAAATTTTTATATAATTTTTTAATTAAATACGTAGCAATACATTCATAAATATGTACATCAAAATTATATAAAAGGCAGAATGCAGACGAAGGAAAAGAGACACCGAGGGAAGTCAGAGAATCAAAAAAAGGAGGAATCATCAAAATCAGGATAGAAAAATAGCCAATATATAAATACAAACTGCTAATGCAATATAATTAAAATTAGTATAGCACATATTTAAAGGTGATAAACGAACAGAATTAACTATGAAATTTATTGCTTAGAATTAAATTCTGGTTTTTTTAAACGCCAATATTTTTATTGAAGGTTAGGCAAAGATCTTTGAACATACAGCCTCATTTAACGTAAACTTTTTTGCAAGTTTCAGAAGTAAAAATTCAATGCAGACAACATATAAAAAAATAACTACCGATCACAACGTTCCGAAACGTAATAAAATGTTGGGACAAGTAAAAATATTTTTTGTTGCAGTTTTGTGCAGCGCACCTACACGGTGCGGGACAGTATTTAAAATAGTTTCTACTTTAGTAGTGGTAATTCCTTTCTCAATTCTAGTCACTACATCCTCTTTCAGTCCATGTGGGTGGAAGGGCCGGCAAGGGACGACCCAGACGGACAGACTTCAACCAAATAGGGGATGTATTAGCAAAGGGTAAGATAAACAGTACCCGAAACCGGCGTGCGTGCATGCAACGACTAATGAATGTTGAGGAAGCGAAAGTGATCTGTCAGGATCGTAGCAAGTGGAAGTCCCTGGTCTCTGCCTACCCCTCTGGGATACAGGCATGAGTTTATATGTATGTATTTATTTTTTTGTTCACGGCCATCTTCATCCAGCCGCTACCAGCAATCTGCATTAGACCGTAGGTCCAATGAATTGGTGGACGTCCTACGTTGCGAGCATTCTATTCCACCTGAAATGGTATTGAGGGGACGGGAGACAGGAGGTGTAAAATGATACTGAATTTAATAGCGTGTGTTCAAGGGATGGTCTCAAGTTATGAATTATAGAACGGAGATAGATCATGACCTGGGTGAAGGGGTAAGGGTACTTCATGTTCTAGCCCAATGCAAACGAAGTTGCGGGTACAAGTAGTATTTATAATATTACGGAGAAAAAAAAGTGTATCCCAGAAAAGAGTATCCCACTGAGCCATTGGGATACTCGCTCAAAATGGGGTATAAATTGCAAGTGCTTATCGGGTTATTTGAGATTTTGATATTTTACTGATTGCCTGATTGAAGTGAAACAAATATGTAATAGATAAATAGTTTTTTTCTAAGTATTTACGAACAATATTACTGTTTACTCGTTGGATTTTTTTTTTAGAAGTCTCTCTTGTGGGGGCCCCTTTTTTTGTTGAGGCCCCGGGGCTGTAGCCCCGGATGCCCTCCCCTAAATCCGGCCCTAAGTGATAAAATCATATAAAATCATCTCAAACTTTTTGTCTAAAAAAAAAGAAGCCTGCCCGTCGGATACGCAACATTATTTATTCAAAAACTGTTTACGAATACCGACCACACCCGGTTTTAGTATGAGACTTACATCGTGCAAGAGAAGTGTTTTAACATTTTCCGCGCTCCAGTTCGTACACCAACTGGACTGTCAGAAGACCTTCCTCTTTCGACGTGCCAGCCTCGCTAGGCCCTGTCTCCTACAGTAGTTCCTGAAGGTACTTAGTATCCTCCTTCCCCTGTAGCAGATCGTCCCGTTTCTTGGGTCTAGAAAGATGCAAACACGCCATTTAGCTGCGATCAGCTAAACACTATACTTTGCCCTCTTTCCTTTCTTTGGTCTCCATGTGGTGCCAAACAAACTTTATTTCCCCTTAATAGGACGATATTTTAGGCTAGGTTTATTTAAGTACCTAAGTTGGTGGTACGAATATTTACCTGTGTAATCTAGTTACGCCGAGATCCTATTACTAGCGCACCGGATACTGTAATGTAAATCATAGGCCTCTTGATTGCTTGCATCCTGCAGGAGCAACTTTGCCTGCCAATGTCTGATGTAACGAAAAACTCTCAATAACCAAGAGGAATCAAACGCAGAAATTTATTTGTGTCGCTTCCCATACAAAATGCATTGAATGCTTAGTTAGCAAACCTCCACCAGACCGAGGTTCGTCTGTACAATAACACGCGACGTAATTTCGGGAAATGTGTTCAAAGAGAATTGCAGGCGTAATCACGCCGAACTTACGCCGCGTAATCTTGGCATAGGTACCTACTAGGTGTTTAGACACTAACGAGTGACATCGGTGAGCGGTCCAAAGAAATAGAATGATAATAGAATAATCATTTGCGTCATTGACACTTCGGAGTGTATAGACATTCCACCCAGTGGCAAGTTACATAATAGCCCCCTATTGTTTGTTTTTTTGACGTTCATGTATTTTGTTTGGGTACCTTCGTGTTTACTGTGTGTTTCTGTGACAATTTAAATAAATGTCTTCTTTCTTTCTCTCTATTACCTAAGTAGTCGCTGTGTATGACCGAAGCTTATGCTAACTCACATTGTGAATATTTGTCCTGGCCGCCGCTACCCCCGCCGGAGGAAGGTTCCATGCAGGACTTGGCGTTGCAGTTATTAGGGCAGCACATCTTGCCGTGACTGCAGTCGTAGGTTTGCACGCACTTGGGGCTGCATGACGCGGACTTGGAAGGCAGCGGACAGCTCCCGGCTGAGGAGGTTTCACATCAATAAGGATCTCCTGAATGATCTTGGGATCAACAAGGTCCTAAATAATGACAACTTCCACACAATAGAATCGGTTGACCTGGTCCCAAACTAGGATACCCTGTGCTATGGTAACCAGGCAAGGACACTACAAATATGAAAATACACCAAGACTGAGGCCATTTGTACAAATTTTTACAATTGTTACAAATTATACTTAATTTTAAAGATATAAGCTCAGTAAATATAATATTAACTGATTTCTTGTATTTTTCCGAATAAGTGTGTAACTAGTTCGACTTTCTGACGTTGGTTTCACACGTGAATGAAAGTAGGGTTAATTTGTCATTTTGATAGAGCTGTGGTAGCGGAGCGGTAGAACGCCGGCTTCTCATTCGGGAGCTCGTGGGTTCGAATCCCGGCATGTACCAATGACTTTGTTTTCTAAGTTAGGTACATTTGTGAAGTTATAGTAGCAATACCACTCGCTAACTGTGAAGGAAAACATCGTGAGGAAACCCTAGCGTCTGAGGTATTTACATACCCCCGCACTTGCTACGTACAATGGCCCAACTATGAGGCTAAGTGCGGAAATCTCCATTCGAACTAGAGAACTTGTCATTTTGATAATATGGACGAAGTGCCCCGAAAGGATATTTTTGAACAAAAAACGCCAAGATAGGTATAGACTTCTCGCTATTCCATAAATCGTAAAAACCCAAATGTAATATATCTTTTACGTTTGCACAGATTAGGAGTCTTTTTCTATGTATAAAATATATATAAACAGAACATATTTTTTTTTAGGACAATGTCCATTGGAAAAAAAACACATGTCATTTTCTTTTAGAGCCGCAGCGCGTTTGCATCGCTTCTCAAATTCTGTCCCAAAAGACCTTTGCTTACTTTTGCTGACGAGAGGGGTTGTAGAGGGGTAAATACTTATAATAAATCTGCTGACGTAGGTAATACTTGAGGGGGCCGCCTATGAAATAGGCCCCTATAGGTAATTTTCATGTTTTAGATCAGCTCTAGACGCTCGCCCGAGAGTTCGCGTGCGTATCATTCATTGCTGGTTTTCAATAGCAATCGGTACTGAAGATTCTTTTTGAGAAACCTACAATGTAAGATATACTTACAGTTTCCATAGCCCACCCTAAGACAAATCTATCGCCCATATTTGATCGATGATGCCAACGATAATTCGGTTTTTATCGTTTGGTTAGTTAACAATGAGGTTTGTTAATGTGTTTGCTTTGGCAGGTGATCAATATACGTCATTACCATTTATAGGACAAATATCTTGAGTTAGTTATATACCAACCCAAATAATATTGTTCAGTTTTCTAGAATTGCGCACCAAATTCTGTCTGACGTTTGCAATGGCAATCACTACGGAATTTTACACATCTTAGCGGGGACTCTACTAGGTACGTTACCGCGAAGTATTAGGTACAGTACAGCAACGTACGTTACAGCGAAAGTTCATAGCTGCGAATGTTCTCTGCAGTGAATTACGTTACAGGAATTTACCTACGTTGCAGCGAAAGCAATGGTTAAGATTATATCTTTAAGAGAAACTAAAAGTAGACCTTTAATCTCTAGTTAATTAATTAGGTTATCTTAAATACAATTATCAACATTCAGACGGTATTTTTTTTTGCACTTAAGTGTGTAATGTATGTTTTCACACCTCCTGCTCGACAATGCCTTATTACGTACCGTCAAATATCATCGTAAAGCATGGCCTTGTCTCTCGAGGGCAATAATAATGAAGAATTTCCCTAGGGAATAAAGTGATTTGAATTTAGAATGTCAAAATTCGCATGAAAACTATGGAGAAGCCCCGCATTGCAATTCGAAATTCGAATTGTTGTTCGAAACTCACCTCTTTTTTTTCTTTTTTTTCTGAAATACTGTGTCCTGTGACCGCGCGAAACACCAACAAAAAAAAGAAAAAAAGGCGCGAATTGCAAATACGAATTTAAAAGTTATATTCAATTTAAGTTGCTAAGCCGTAAAAGAGTGTGGACTTTATATTTAATTTCAGGTTTTAATACATATTTTCAACTTATGCAGCCCTGTCTTTTTATTGTCTCCCAGATGGTGTGAAAAGTAGAGTATTCACCTCTGGAATAAAACATGTCTTAGTCTCGGGCGGTATGAACCCCTCGCTTCACTCAGGACTCTACATAACTCCCTCGCTTCGCTCAGGAGTTAAAATTTAACTCCCTCGCTGCGCTCGCGAGTTAACTCGGAGTCCTTCGCTCCGCTCAGGGTTCAATATGCCGCCCATGACATAATACATGGTTTTATTCCCTTAGTACATAATCTACTAATGCATGTATGTGCGTGCGTATGTATGTATTTATGCACTCATACGAGTATATGTATGAGTGTACGTATGTACGCAGAGGCCAAACAACTTGGTCAATTTTGAGAAATGACATGTCAAATGCAAAAAACATTTCATGTAAAAATAACCCTGTGTAATTTGAGCGGGCAGCGAAAGCTATGATTAGTATGATGGGATACGATGAGATGGATTTGTGAGTAGATATAAGTCATTTTGTCTATGAACCTATATCCTTATATAATTTATGTACACCTAATTACTCTCTTCATCTTTCAGTCCTATCCAATCCAAGGTTGCCTGGAAGAGATAGCTTTTAGAAATAAGATCGCCAGTTGTATACTACGTAACTTAGATATTTAAGATTTTGATGTATTTTTATAATGTATGGTGTTAATCTAATCTAATCTAGATGATTAAAATAATTATTCAATACTCTTAGATTAATAATTAAATTATCAAACTTAAGAGTATTAATCTAACTATCTAATATAGATGAACAAAATGTAGATACATGATTCCGTTTGCTGTTTTCGGAATAATCCGGAATTTTAACGATTTATCGGAGGACCGGGGAGTTGTTACCTACCTAATGGAACTCCCCGACCCTCCCCGGGCTGTTGTTACCTACCTAATGGCAATCGGCACAACTTACCGGCTTCAGATCCAGAAATCAAGATGGACACTGCGAAGATGGACAACAGAATCGTGATAGAACCTGAGGAAGAAAAATCAGATAGGTCTTTTAAAAAAATTAGGTACGTCATCATTTTTGCCTCCCGGTCACACGATATTTGAATCTACAGGGTTAAGTACCTCAAACAATGCACAATTACTGACGCGTGTCAGTTATCAACATTTGAGTTATCTTCTACGGAACCCTACACTGCGCGTGGCCCGACACGCACTTGGCCGGTTTTTTTCTAATTCTGTTAAGTGTTTAGAAAATCTATTAGGTTTTTTATTATTATTACTGACTGACTGCCTCGCTGGTACAGCCGTTAAGGCGCTTAGCTACCAAAACAGAGGTCGTGGGTTCGATTCCCACTGTGGGCCGCCGTACATTTATTTGTACAATAGGCCTCAGTCTGGGTGTATTTTAATGTTTGTTACCATAGCACAGGGTATCCTAGTTTGGGACCAGGTCAAGTGATTGTATGGTGTAGAAGTTATTGTTATTATTAACTTGATCTGTTCGCATTTTCGCGTTCGCAAAACGCCGAAAAAAACATGTTTAGTACCTATTTTAATTTTTTCTGAGCATTTCTCTTTTTTGGTGACTTCTGTGGTAGGTAAGTAATATAAAACAATTTCCCTCCGATAATTTCTGCCTCCCACTAACTACTCGATTCAAGAGTAGTGGAAAAGAACTACTTTGGACGTAATAAATTAAGGTAATTAAATTTTACCTAACAAATAATCGCGGTCAGACCCATTTAGGCCGACTAGCGCCACTTTCCTATATGTGGCATAAATAGCATTTAACTAAAATTCTCCATACGAAAGTCGATTTAAATGACGACTTAAGTGACATTTAAGAAGTGGTGCAAGTCGGCCTTGGACTGTAATAAAAATAAGTAAAATTAAAATAACCACGTTATTAAAAAGACACTAAAAAATTTCCTTGTAAAATCAATCAATGAAGGTCATTATTATCGTATTCCGCGGAAAATCCCGGTCAGCCTATCAGCCTCCCGTAAAGGAAAATTCCTTTATAATTCAACTCTACTTGTTTACCATTATTGTGTCGTACGATAATGCATAAAGTAATAAATCACCTCATAATCTTACCTAGGTAGGTACATTTGTGGTGGTTCTCCTTGACCACTAAGGCGCAACTTTTGACATTTAAAACGTGCGGCTCCCGACGTATACCTAATGCTAACTAAACAGTAGACTTTCTGCGAATATAGAACTTTATTGAGCGGCATCTCGGCAGCCCAGGGGCCGCGTTTCATAAAACTACAATTCATAGTTTATTATGATAATTATGTTCCTACCGTTCTCCGCTAAGGTTACGTTGGTCAACGCCTTGCTTCTCCCAGTCATTGACTATGCAGATGTGTGTTATCCTGACCTCACTGAGGAACTACTTGACAAATTAGATCGACTTCTCAATGTCTGTATTCGTTACATTTTTGGCCTCCGTAAATATGACCATGTTTCCCAGTTTCGCACTCAGCTTAATTGGCTAAATATCCGCTCCCGTAGGAATGCCCACATTGTGACACTTCTTTATGGGATCTTACATAACCCCTCCTCTCCCCAGTATCTCCGCGAACGTTTCGCCCCTCGTGGCGTGCATGGTCGCCTTCAGCGTCCATGCAAAGACCTGCTTCTAGACATCCCCGTGCATGGTACGGTAGGCTACTCGAATTCTTTCACTGTGACAGCGGTGCGCTTGTGGAACGCGCTACCCCTGTACATACGCCAGGCCCCGTCAGTCGACGTGTTTAAAAGTAGAATCCACGAGCACTACTTCGAACTTCAGAGTAATAATCCTATTATATAAGTAATTTTTATGTAGTTGTGTTTATTGTATTATAGTGTGTATTTTATATGTATTTGGTATGTATCTTGTTATAATAACTATGTAATTTTATTGTAATATAGTTTATATAATTATTATTATTTATTCTTCTTTGTTCTTGCAATAAATCTTTCTTGGCACTACCCCTTGCACTATCCACATAACCCAAGGTTAGCTGGAAGAAAATACTTACTAGTATTAAGCTCGCCTTTGCACAAACACCTCTTGTGCAATAAAGTATTTTTGAATTGAATTGAATTGAATAATTCTAACTACATTGTGTACATAGCTGAATTTAGTTCCACTATATGAGGCTAAGCGCGTGTTCGTCATGAAACATGATCAATCACAGAACAAAACGTTTTCAAGACGTATTATTTTGTGATTCATGTTTTGCCAACCATTATTTTTATTTCGCTACCCCCAGTAACCAAAATGTTTCACGCATCGAAAACGAATTTTTGTACAAAAAATAACTTGAACTTCTGTTTGATTTTTGTTTTGTTTGGCGTCCCTGCCTAAGGCTCCGTACACAACACTGCGAATCGGCGCGATGCGAATTAGCAACGCAGAAAACGCGATTTCATGCGGCAAGGGATGTCCACGATTCGGGTGACCATTCCTTCGACGACCGTCAATTTGACTGAACGTATTTTGTAAACTAGGTCGTGACATGGATCGTAAAAAGAAGTGCTCACTTTTATTGTTGCTAAGAAGATACAGGAAAAAGAAAAAAGAAGATTTTGGGTTTCCATTTATTACTATTACATTATGAACGCCGATGCGAATCAATTCGCAAGTTCTTGCGATGCGTCGCGCGAGCTCGCAGATTTTTACGACGCGACGTCGCAGTATTGTGTACGGGCCCTACTCTTACCTAACACACATGTTATGTTTTCGCACACAAAGATTTACGACGCGCATCGACTACCAATTACGAAATCACTGATTACACATATAAATATTTACCTGCGATTTTGTAAAGACAACCATGTCATTAAATCTGTCCTTAGGTATGAAATAAAAAAATTATTAGTCAATTGCGTAAGTTAATTCCAACTTCTTTCTGATCCCGACTGAACTCGACTTATTTTTTATATTTCATTATCGAGGGATGAACATTATCGAGGGATGAACTTTCACCCCTTTTTGTTGCACTAACCCGTGCTGAGGACAATTTTAAAAACCTATTTAGAGGCTAAAAATTCTACCCATGCCGGGACTTGAACCCGCAACCTCTGGCTTACCGTGCCAGCGCTCTCCCAACTGAGCTAATGGGCAAGTGCAGGCATCAGTGAAATTTCGAGCCTCTTTACAAACTTCTCTGTATTACGTACAGGCAGCGACATCCGACCGAAGCAATCGAGAAAAAACGGCAAAATATCACGTTTTTTGTGTGGGAGTCGTTAAATATTTATCTTATTTTAATATCATTATTTATTTTTGAAAGCGAACATAGAACTAAATATTCTGTGAATATTTCAAGCGTCTAGGTACCTGTTGCCGTATTAATAAATATTGAGCAAAAAACGGCAAAAAATACGTTTGTTGTATGGGAGCCCCCCTTAAATATTTGTTCTGTTTTTAGTATTTGTTGTTATAGCGGCAATAGAAATACATCATCCGTGAAAATTTCAACTGTCTAGCTATCACGGTTCATGAGATACAGCCTGGTGACAGACAGACAGACAGACAGTTGGCCAGTGAAGTCATAGTAGGTAATAGGGTCCCGTTTGGCACCCTTCGGATCATCATCGAGCCACAAGAAGTCCACGGCTGGACGTAGGCCTCCTCCATACGGAACCCTAAAAATTAACAACTCATTTTCTCTTCCCCCTCTCTCACTTTCCCCTAAAACGTCTAATAATGGGTATGGGTATAGCTAGACCAACCGAAAATTGAGAACCAATGTTTCAGTGAGCCCATCAGGGCCCCAAATCCTGTCGAAATCATGACGATTGAGCCATTTGTATGGAATTTGACAGTTGGACGATTGGAATCGTTCAGGATTTGGTGCGCGTAATATGGGGGCAGGCAGGACAACATTGGCGTAGATAGCGGGGGAGTCGGGTGCACCTCGAATGGTCCACCCTTAAAGGCCCACCGTTTTCTACCCTTTCCTTTTCTAGTACTAAGGCGTGGGGCACAGGAAGGACGTGGAACGAGGGCTCGGAAAAGTCGCATAGATTTCGCGTCCGTCCTCGCCCCGTCTTATCTGAGTGGGCTATGCCCCTTCGCTTTAATATTTTTTGTGTGAAAGTGAATTGAAAGGACGCTGCGTCTTTTCTTATGAGCCCTACGCTTAAGCTCAAATTAATTGGTCTAGTAGACACTTTGACCTCCGGCCCAGAATCCCTGATAGCTCTGCAGAAGGACATAATGTAAGCCGCTATGCTAGTAGTATGCAAATAAATGGCTACACACCGACTTACCCATCGCGAATAAGAATAAAGCACACACTTCTCACGAAGATTCCGCGACGACACGACGCAAGAGTCGATAGCAGACTGGCTGGCTGACTATTAACGAGACTTTCTGGCCGGTCGAGTCAGGTTTCCGTTGATTGACTCATGTGATCCACTTATCTCGCCTGAGTAGGTCGTTGGTAGATGTGGAAGTAGGCAGGTATGCCCGACGTTGGCATATCTTTTACCAAAATGTTAGAGGTTTAAGAACGAAGACAACTGAATTTTTTAACAATGTAGCCTGCCTTAACTACGAATTATTTGTAATTACCGAAACCTGGCTTTGTAAAGGTATTCTGAATTCAGAATTAGCTGATTTAGATAACTACGATATGGTAAGAGCAGACCGCGGCTCGTCGACTGCGGGAGGTGGTGTATTTATCTTGAGCGCACGGGCTCTACATGCTCGGCCTAGACCGGAATAGTGATTATATTCTCTGTGGACCGGAATGGAGTCGAAATGACTTAGAGTGTGTGTGGCTCACCATACCTGGTTCTTCAATAGGCTCTACACAGAACATTCACACAGCGGTAATATATATACCTCCTGACCATAAACTACCAATGCGTGTGCAACTCTTTTTGGACTTGATGGGTGACGTTGCGCGAGAAAATCCAGATGATAACTTTTTAATAAGTGGAGATTTTAACCTGCCTTGTCTACGGTGGGACTCTGGCGAACCAATCTGTTTAAGAAAAGGTTCAGTAGAGGTGCAAAATTCTGCATCGAATTTGTTGAATCTCATGCAATTTATTGGATTAGAGCAATATAATAGATTTGTAAACTGCAGTCATAATACTCTGGACTTAATTTTCTGTAACTTTCAACTCAGTGTTATTAAGGCAGTTTTTCCATTAGTAAATGAGGATCCTTATCATCCTGCCATTGAAATGGAGTCCAACGACATCGGCACCCAAGTTATAACTCCTCTAAAACGCTTAAAATACCAATTCCGGAAAGCAAACTTTAACGAAATAAATTCTGAGCTATCTGGATGCAATTGGGAATGTCTTCTGGAATCCGTTACTATTGACGATGCGGTGGGTGAGCTTTATGCACGGTTGAATGACTCTATTAATAAACATGTCCCTAAAGTCAGAGTAGGAGGATCCCATCAATATCTAATTTGGTACAGTCGAGCTCTAATTAATATAATTAAAGAAAAATCAAAGTACCATGCTAGATGGAAAAAATACAAAAACCCTTGCGACTACAACAGTTTTGCACTACTTCGCTGCAGACAAAAGACTGTACAGGATGAATGTTACCAACGGCATATCATATGAGCTCAGAAGAATATAAAAAAGAATCCCAAATTGCTATGGTCCTATGTTAAATCAAAGCGAAAGAATCCTACAGGGTACCCTAAGTCAATGACGTATGAGGGCAATACTCTACATACTGAACAGGAAATATCTACATCTTTTAATAAATATTTTAAGGAAATGTTCAGTATTCCAGCAGGTTCTTATCCAGATTATAATCTTTTGGAACCCCCCTACCCAAACATTCTGAGTAGTATAACGGTCGATGAGTCTCAAATCCTCAAAATTCTAAAGGGTTTAGATAAAAATAAGGGCTCAGGCAGTGATGGTTTTTCACCTGTTCTGATAGTGAATTGCGCGGAATCGTTAACAAAGCCCCTTACGATAATTCTAAACCGGTCTTTTCATGAGGGGCTGGTCCCAACTGTCTGGAAAACTGCACATATTGTGCCTGTGCATAAGAAGGGTTCTAAAACTGCTGTCGAAAACTACAGACCAATCTCTATATTAAACATCTTCAGTAAAGTTATGGAACGCGTTGTGCACACCCACTTCTATTCGAGCATCTCACAAAATATTCCCGATGAACAACATGGGTTCTTAAAGGGTAAGTCCACCACTACTAATTTGGCGATCTTTACCAACTATCTTCTTAGGGAAATGGATAACCATGGACAGATTGACGTTATATATACAGACTTTGAGAAGGCGTTTGATAGAGTGGATCACGTCATTTTGTTACGCAAACTGGAAAAGCTAGGTATCAAGGGTGACCTTCTTAGATGGACTAAATCATATATTGAGAATAGAAGTCAAGCAGTTGTTGTTGGTGGCCACAAATCAGACTTCATTTTGGTCCCCTCAGGCGTACCTCAAGCTCTATTCTTGGACCACTCCTCTATGTGGCTTACTTGTATAACATCTCACATGTTTCCAACATGCAAAGTTTCTCCTGTACGCGGACGACAAAAAAATTTACTTGAAAATAAACTCTGAACTCGACTGCGCCCGCTTACAGGAGGATCTCAACAGACTAGTTATTTATTACAACAAAAATAGAATAAGGGTCAATGCTTCGAAGTGCAATCATGTCACATTCACAAGACGTACAAAACCCGTAACTCACGAGTACCACTTTGAATACAAGATCATCCAGAGAGCCGAGGTAATTAAGGATTTAGGAGTTTTACTGGATTCCAAACTAACATTTAGGGATCACAACGAGGCTATGACAAATAAAGCTTACAGAAACCTAGGTTTCATTTTGAGAGTTAGTAAACCTTTTGAAGATTTGGATTGTATCCGTATGCTCTACTACTCCTATGTAAGAAGTATATTAGAGTATTGTAGTTGTATATGGAACCCACAATACATGATTTACAAGAATATGACAGAGCGTATACAACGTTTTGTCCACCATTTGAATTTCCGCACAAGATCATATAGTGACAATTACGAAATTTCATGTCAACAACATAAGCTCCTGAGTCTTGAACAACGCCGTATTTTAATTGACATGTATCAGCTTTCTGACATCTGCCGTGGCATCATTGACTGTCCTGCCCCTATATTACGCTCACCAAATCCTGAGCGATTCCAATCGTTTAACTGTCAAATTAGTATGGAGTTTGACAGTTAGACGATTGGAATCGCTCAGGATTTGGTGAGCGTAATTAGGCCACTGACCTGACAAATGAAGTTTTGACTCTGCGTACACCTAACATTCGTACTCGTCACACAAAATTATTTGATGTTCCACTGGTTACTACAAATTATGCGCAAGGCTCCTTGATCTGTCGCTTGCCTGATACGTATAATAAACTTTTTTCAAATTTAGATATTTTCCATTTGTCTAAGTCAGATTTTAAGTGTTCACTTCTACGTTTACCTTGGGGAAGAAAAATGAGTTCTGGTTCACACAAACAAACACTCACACGGTACACACAAACACACCCTCACACGCAGGCACACACTATGCAATCATGTAATTTTGTAGCACTCTGTCCATAGTTATATACAAATAAGTCTTAAAATACGTAAGGCCATTGCCTGTTTTTCTTCTTTTCCACTGTAAAATTTGGTACTAGTTAAGTCAACATAATGTAAGCCCTTAATTGGCCTATGGTTGGATATATTTAACATAACTATACTTTAGAAGTTAACTTGTGCTGTGGGTTTTGTACTAAAATAAAATATAAAAAAAAATAATACACTTTAAAAAAAGCGTACAATGCGGTGGACTTAATGCCATAACCATTTTCTACCAGTCAACCATTTCATAATGACAGACCTGTCTTGAAAGGAATAAATGTGGAGTTTCTTTGATAGCTTCTTCTCCGCATAATCTATTGTGAAACTAACAGCTTTGACGTTCATTAAGTAAACATTTTGTTTTTATAGTGAATAAAACTTTTGACTTTGATTTTGACTTTAATTTTTCATAAAGAACATAAGGATTTTTTTTTATACTCACAACAAAATCTAAATGTGTCTAAAAACCGATTTTTTCCTTAAAAGTAATTGGAAAATACAGGTGCCGAAAATTGTAATCGGTTCACATCACTAATTCGTAGATTGTGTTACCTTAGTTACGTAGACAAATAAAAGCTTCACAAATTCCAACACACAGGTCCATTGAGTTGAATTGGACCCTCCAACTCAACTCAATTTAATACAGTCCATGGTACAACCGATCAAATATTCCCGCTCTGTGTGTGGCAAAGTTGGTGCTACTGATACGGCGTAAGGTTTTTCAACGTTTCCATTAGTTGTCGATTGTAGATTATTCGGCAGAATCGACTGTAAAGCTTTTTTTTAAGTATTTGTGCATTATACATACTATGTACAAAATATGTATTGTGTATACCTTATAAATTCCGAGCTATTTGATTGAAGTTCCAAACAGAATATAACCATGAAGTTCCTCTTTGCATAGAGTAACTTATATCTTTGTTTTACGGAACCACAGACTAAGTAGATAATAATATACTACATACGGAACGGATATGGAACGCAGCCGTCGTCGACTCTAGCGACGCCTGCCGCACAATAAAAATACTAAATTCAAAAATTTCGGTTTGTTGTCAATGTCAAACTTGTGAAGTTGTTTTTATGCCAGAATTTATATAAAATCTACGCATTTTTCACAGAATTTGTGCCCCATTTTACTAGACAATCTGTATAATTATGGTGAAAGTGTAATTAGTGTTTTAACAACCAAAATCCTATAAGTTTTCACCATGGACCCATTCACTCAGGTAGGTTTCGATCCAACCGATATTTTAACGGCTTTAATTAAGTATAGGTCAACTTAAATCTGTTTTTCTATGGTATTTCAGCGAATGTTAGAGCGAGCACGTGCCAGGCAGGAGAAAATTGACCAAAAGCTGGCTAGTTCTGGCCAGAAAGTACCAAAACGTAAACCTTTGACCGAAAACGCTGTTGTAAACGCTGATACACCGGTGAAATCACCGGGGAGACCCAACAGAGAGTCTAGAGGCAGCAGAGACTCGAAACCTACCAGGGACTCTTTGCAGTCCCCTAAAAAGGAGATTCTGTCGCCGAAGAGAGTGACCAGGTCTCCCAAGATATTGACTCAGTCTCCCAAGCTTGCCGCTCAAGGTAACTGATGTTACTACCTACCATAGTTGTAGTTCTAGTTAGACCTGAGATTTCCCCACTTAGCCTCATAGTTGGGCCATTGTATGTAGCAAGCATGTACATACCTCAGACACTAGGGTTTCCTCATGATGTTTTCCTGCTCAGTTAGCAAGTGTTATTGCCACTACAACTTCATAAATGTAGGTATGTAACTGGGCCTATAACGTCATTGGTACATGCTAGGATTCAAACCCATGGCCTTCAAATGTGAGCTGGCATTCTACTGCTGCATTACCACCACTCAAATACCACAGTTAACAAACATAGTAAATTGTCCTCAGCACGGGTTAGTGCAACAAAAAGAATATATAAAAAAAGTAATGTAGATCTCTCTTTAGTATCTTGATACCCTCACATGACTGTGTCTATACCGCTAGTCATCAAAGTTATACTCTTTCTCTGACAGAATTGTATTTATATATAAGCAGCCCATATACGTCCTACTGTAACAAGAGAGTATGTCCCCTGCTCTCAGGGAGAGAGTATGGGGTGCGTGCCCACCGCGGATTGGCAATTTTAAGCTCTGAGGTATGTGAATAGCCATGTGGTGAATAGCGATCGGTGGTTGCCCAGTGGGTGGAACATTGGACTCTGAAGCAAGAGACCCAGGTTCGATTCCCAGTGCGTGTACCTATGACTTTGTTTTCTAAGTTATGTACATTTGTGAAGTTATAGTAGCAATACCACTCACTAACGGTGAAGGAAAACTTTCTGAGGAATAGAATTTGGTTTAATTATATTAATTGTGTATCATAATGACCAGATTACTTTCTGTCCTAAGCATAAGCAGGTGCGAAGAGGTGAGAATTCAACTGATTATTAGGTACCTATTGTTAAAAGCTATAACTGATGAAATCATTCAGAAAAAATTAATTAAGGAAGTGAATTTGTTTTCTTAATGTTGTGTTGATATCAAGATACCTTTGGATGCAGGTGTGAGTTTTTTAATGAAGTATCTGATTATTACTATCATATTGCTCCAGATTTAAACCAGGTAGGGTAAATCACAATAAATTGTCCAGGGAAACCACTAATTTTCCAGCAACAAAACCAGTGGAAAACCACTAATTTTAACTTAGCACACCCCCACTGAAACACTGTCGAATCTCAAACAACCATGATTTTGGATTAAAGCACTTAACATTTAAAAATAAATTAAATTCTTGGTTACTGACTCGTGCTTTTTGAGTTATAATATTTTATTAAGGATCACAAACAAGAAAAAAATCTATTAAATTTTGAAAAGTACAGGTAAAGCATACAAAGAGGTTGTGGGTTATATTCCCAATGGAGGTTGCCATACTGGAATTGTAGAAATGGCCTCATTCTGGGTGTATTTCCATGTTCGTGATGTCCTTGCCTGGTTGATTGTGTTGTATGGAAGTTATTATTATTAGTATCAAATGGTAGATTAAACTTATGCAACAGCTTGATTTGTTTCTACAGGCTGACAATAGTGGTATTAACTTCTAAATGGTATTGTCGGTCATATATGTCCTTCATGCATTATGTATTTCAAGCATTATGTATTTCAAGTTATTTCCTTAGTATGACTAATTACCATCATCCTTCACTATCACTTAATTTGAATTCTGGGAGCTTTTCAATGACATCATTGTGTTCGTGGGTGTTCATCTAAATGTTTGCTTGTAATTTGCTAATGACTTGTGTATAATGTAGAGAAATATTTGGGGTATTTGAAAAGCCCGTTAGCAGATAGTATTTCTAAGAATGTACAAAAGAGAAAGCTAACTGGAGATCAGTGCAATAAGTGCTTCAGATAAAGTGCTTAAACAAGAACTTCGTTAATAAAGTTTCTTCAACTGCCCTGACATTGGTTACTAGACATTGGTGACGTGTCATTACATACATACTTAAACTCACACCTGTATCCCGGAGGTGTAGGCAGTGACCAGGGCGTGCGGTCTGCCATTGTCCTGACAAACATCTTCCGTTTCATCAACATTCATTAGTTGCTGCATGTCTAAATAGAATGTCAGTTAAGAATATTTTTTTTGCTAAATAATGTGAGCTGCAACGATCATATAATGTACACTCAATGTAAAATTTTTCTTCTATGATTGAATCATTTTCATCTAATCTTGATTTTCGCTTTATTTTGGTATTTCACTGAACATAAAGCCACAACATTTTATTTAAATTAGTTAAGCTATTTTAAACTTAACAAATAATAATTTGAGGTTCAGAGTTGCAATTGTATTTCCAGCAAGCCTAAAATTATTCCTACTCATAAATATCTCCATTCTCCAGATTCCAGCACTGACAAGGCACCTGAAAATATGGAGACTAAGATGGAGCGCAATGGTCTCCGTCACAACGTTAAGTCTAGACTGGATCGGCTGGGGGTCTTGTATTCTGGTGAGTTAACAATTTATCATATGTTTACAACTAAAATAACACAGAAACTGAAAACCGTCGATATAATTGAACCACTGAAACATTAAAAATTCTCAATCTTATAACTGACTGGGTCAGTCAATTAATATTACGAAAAATAACATGAAAATTTCAAACATTTTTATTGGCTATGGGTTAAATATTGATACGGTTTTCAGGTTTGCTCAAACGGATGCAGTATTTTAATAAAATACTGTTTATACTCAGTCTTCATTTGTGTCTTTACATCATATTGAACTTTTGTTCTACAAGTTGGCTTCGGAAAGATATTCGATTCTTATACAAAATTTCAGATTTTAGAGAATAATCCAAACCAAAAGTTTTTCTTCTATCTTAGGCCGAAATAAGAAATAAGAAAACTCTTAGAACCCATGTTGTTCAGTATGATAAGTAAGATTATTATTACTATTATTAAATTAATACGTTATTGCACATAAGTAAAAAGTACAAACTTAATGCTATAAGCATTATTCCCATATATGAGTACATAATTTTTGCGGATAGACATGATATATAGGATTATAGACATAATTTTTGCGTAATCATAATAGGTAAGGTTTAGACACATGAAGAGGAAAGGATGAGGAAAGAAATATGTAAAATAATTGAGTATAGATATTATGTTAATTTATGTTACATATTACTAATTCATTAACCATATTCATAATTTGTTAAGGAACCTACAATTTGTTATCTAAAGGATGGTGTGTAATGAATGAAAACAAAGTAGGGAGAGATGTGTCGGACTCGTACAGTTAAAATAGACACAGACATTGCTTTGTTAGTTTTTTTTTACGTTATATTGCAGAAAGCAAACCTCATGCGGCGGTAGCCTAGTGGGTAGAACATTGGACTCGGAAGCGGGAGACCCAGGTTCGATTCCCAGTGCGGGCATGTACCTATGACTTTGTTTTCTAAGTTATGTACATTTGTGAAGTTATAGTAGCAATACCACTCGCTAACGGTGAAGGAAAACATCGTGAGGAAACCTGAGTGTCTGAGCTTTTCACATACCTCAGCGCTTGAAATCGCCAATCCGCGGTGGGCACGCGTGGTGATTAAGCCCATACTCTCTCCCTAAGAGAAGGCCTGTGCCCGACAGTGGGACGTATATAGGCTGCTTGTGCTTGTGCTAAACCTCATGTGCAGAAACAGGGTTTTTCTTGTTTGCAAAGATTTTTCCAGTCCGCCTAGAATTTTTGGAAGTGAGATAGAGTGTAGTAGAAAAGGCAAACAAATATGTACTGGGTCCCTTAACAAGCTCCAATCTATCCATCAAGCTATTTTAATGCCCAATAGTTCATCATCATCATCATTCAGCCACAAGAAGTCCACTGCTGGACATAGGCCTCCTCCATGGATTTCCAAAAAGACCGGTTGGAAGCGGCCTGCATCCAGCGTCTTCCTGCCACTTGGATGAGGTCATCTGTCCATCTTGTGGCTGGTCGTCCTACGCTGCGCTTGCCGATATGTGGTCTCCATTCGAGAACTTTTCGGCCCCATCGGCCATCGGTTCTGCGTGCTATGTGCCCCGCCCACTGCCACTTCAACTTACTAATCCGCTGGGCTATGTCGACGACTTTCGTTCGTCTACGAATCTCATCATTTCTGATTCGATCTCGTAGAGAAATTCCGAGCATAGCCCTTTCCATAGCTCGTTGCGAAGTTAACTTGTTAACCCAATAGTTAACTTGAACAAAACCCCACACAGTCGGGAGTTTGTGTGATGAACACAAAAGCAATTTTTCTTTTTATTTGTTAACTTGACTAAGTGATCTGTCAGGATCGTGGCAAGTGGCAGGCCCTGATCTCTGCCTACCCCTCTGGGATACAGACGAACTCACGTCGGTGTGCACTCATGTATGCATGTGTATGTAACTTGATTAAAGTGCGACGAATTGTAGGTCAGATCCCGCGTCTCCCGTCAAACTGCGACGTCAAAGTCACTTATTCAATTTATTTGTCGGGCATCGTACCGTCTATAATTTCTTGCGACGTTAAAAAAAAAGCTTTTACCTACACCTCAGGATACAGACGAGAATTTTTTGTTTTTTATTTAAAACGTCCGTTTTTGTATTTCCTATTGCCGTTGGAGACGACATCAGTCATTACACACGCTTGAAGAGTGGAAGCCATTTTTAAAGCCTCAGTCTTGTAAATAAATTCACCAAGATGCACTCCTCAAAAATACTGTGGCGACTGTGTAGATTCGCGTTGTTTATGCCACAAACCGACTGATGGAACATTCGCGGTGATACAATTCTTTGAAATAATGGCCCTTTATCACCCCAGAATTTTGAACCTGATTGGTGGAAAAAACGCGCGGTACAATTCTCTATACAATAGGTTCAAAAAATTGGAATAAACATTTACATACAGGCACATACATTGCCTCTGGCCCCACACTAGGATACCCTGTGTCGTGGGAACCAGAAACAACGACATCACAAACATGTAAACATCCAAGACAGGGGGTTTTTTTTTTGTCCCCAGCCGGGATTCGAACCCGGGACCTCTCGCACGCATATTATAACGCATGCATATTATAATGCATGCATATTGTAATGCATGTATAATATAATGTAATGCATATATGCAGTGTTAAAATTATTGCATTCTTTTTTATTCTTGTTACTGGTTGATACCTAACTATAAGAGGTAGGTAGGTACTTAATCACAGGAGTGATTCAATAAATAGATCGTCAATTCCTACACTGATTCATCATATGATAAGATCGGTTGTTTCAAATAATGTGGTGACACATGGCTTTTCAGTTAAACTGTGTCTTGAGTTTGTTAAAACGTACCAAGTGCTAAAGAAATGATTGAATCTTCAGGTAAGTGCGGTTGAAACATTGAAAGCTAAATATACCTAATAAATGAAGAAGGATCTTATCAGAGTAAGGTAAAGCAAGCAGCGCCAAAATTTAATAAGCTCTCGTAATTTAATTTATTATAATAAATAATTCAACCCACAGATAATAATTTGTCAGAATTTTCAAAACTAGGTACCTATTGTAACTTTATTTTGTACACTTTTATTGCAAGCCCTTGTTCGCGAATCCAGTCTACGGAGCTAGAATTTATTCATCATCATCATAATAACCTGTCGAAAACTCATTCTAGTCCCGTGTTACAAAAACGCGCCATACAAAACGCTCTCAAACTATGACGTCACACCTTGCACGTAACACCTTAGAATGTATTTAGCGTTTATCAATATTTGAGTTATCTCGTGAAGTAATGTTTTTATGCATCTACACCCTTACTAGAAAACGTTTATAATTCAATTAAAAAACTGAATCTAATAAGTCTTTTATCATTAGACTAACTTGATTTTTCACATTGTTTGGGACTCCGAAAACCATGTCTTCCATGATATAAAACCAATATCACTCCAACTTAAGTTTGACTCAAGTTCCCTATTATGTGCACCAAATAGTGCGTGTAAGATAGGAGAAGGCCGCACTCGTAGGATAAGAAATAATTGCGTAGATTATAATTTTCGTGCACAATAAAGTGTCCTTTACTCTGTATGACTACTTCCAGACAAGGCTGACCTCTCATCGCCCATACATCGCACGGAGCTGGAGTTCAGCTCAGAGACGCCCCCGTCGGCAGACACGCCGCGACCGCCGCGTCCCTTGCCTGACGGCAAGCGAAAATTCGGCCGTCTGGCCGCGCTCGCTGACACCATTAATAACTGGGAGGACGACCTCACGCACCATACTGCTGTAAGTAAACCTTCCAAGATTCCAGCACATTGCTCTGCTTTAAGACAACAGTGTGACTTCCAAGCAACACTGTTGTCTTAAAGCATAGCATTCTGCTGCCGTAAGCTGCCGTTCTGCCGTCAGCTTCCGCTGTCTGGCCGCTGACACCTTTAATAACTGGGAGGACGACCTCACGCACCATAATGCTGTAAGTAAAACTCCTAAGCCACACTGTTGTCTTAAAGAAAAGGATTCTGCTGCCTTTAGCTGTCATACTGCTGTCAACTTCGGCCGTCTGGCCGCTGACACCATTAATAACTGGGAGGACGACCTCACGCACTATACAGCTGTAAGTAAACCTTCTAAGCCACACTGTTGTCTTAAAGCAGAGCACTCCGCTGTCATCATCATCATCGTCAGCCATTTGACGCCCACTGCAGGACATAGGCCTCCCTCATGGTTTTCATAACCGCCTGGGTTGGCGATCGCAATAATAATGTGGTTGCAATCTCAGAAAGACGCTGCTGCCCATCTCCTGGTAATTTATTTCCTTAGTCGTCTTCTACGACATCCACGGGAGGAAATGGAGTGACGCTATTCTTAATCCGGCGCCGCACGGACCTCTTAATCCGGCGCCACACGGCCCTGGACTCCGCTGCATTAAGCTGTCATTCTGCTGTCAAATTCGTTTGCTGATACCATTAATTATGTCTTAAAGCAGCGCATACTGCTGTCATAAGGCGGACGGGCATAAGGGAGGACGACCTCACGCACAATACTGCTGTAAGAAAACCTTGGAAGGCACACTGTTGTCTTAAGGCAGAGCATTCCGCTGTCTTAAGGCTGTTCTTACGTGGAGCATGCTATCTCGCTCGCACAATTTGACCCGCGACCTCGGTGCTGCAAGTGATGTAAATTACTTCAGCCAGATGTCGCTGCCTGTACGTAATACAGAGAAGTTTGTAAAGAGATTCGAAATTTCGTCGATGCCTGCACTTGCCCATTAGCTCAGCTGGGAGAGCGCTGTCACGGTTAGCCAGAGGTCGTGGGTTCAGTTCCCGGCACGGGTGTAATTTTTAGCCTCTAAATAGGTTTTTAAGAAGTGTCCTCAGCATGGATTAGTGCAACAAAGAAAATAATTTGTCAATAAACTCTAGGAGCTCACTGTTGTTGCCCCAGGGTGCGGCAAACGGTATGTACATCGTCCACGCAGAATCCTACCTACTTAAACCTAGCCATAAATTCATCCGACTCCTTTTTTAAAACTCCAGAGTTCGCTTTCAGAGCTGTGACCAGTGCTCTATTATCAGACTGTCCATAGGTACTCACAGTGAGCTATCCCCGATGAATCAATCAATTAGCCCGTGCTTAAGTAGCATGCTTTGGGGGAGGCCTATGTCCAGCTGTGAATGGTCCTCGCTGACGAGTTATTTGTCTTGTTCCCAGCAACCTGAGCCAGCTAAGAAGACTACTAAGACGCTAGCCAAGGCCCTAAAGGACGAGTCCACCCTCGACGTGTCTATCCATTCACTGAACGACATCAATAACGTGCTGCAGGCTGCGTCTCGAGCTAAAGAGGTAAGTTACTACCAGCTGGCGAGCTTTTACTCTCAACGGCATGGCCTCCTTGAAGATTGAGACTTCTTCTTGATCGGTAAGCTCTTGACAGAGCTACAATGTCTCATAAACAGGCTTTGTATAGGCTTGAAGACAGGTCTTAAACATAGAGTTAGTTCAATGACTCGCGGGGCCCATACATAGACATATATTAAACGTCGGGAATTAAGGTAATTAAATTTTTCCTAATAAGTAATCGCGATTAGACCCGTTTAATATATAACTAAATAAAGAGTTGTCTACAAACATAACATACTATTTCAGTCTCAAAGCTGTTCATAATGCTGACTTCAAACAGGGATACCACTGTCGTCAGTGAGGTGTATTACAAACTCACAAACTGCTCGCATCTGAATGGGGAATTACTTTTTGCGAGACTGCCTCGTTGGTCTAGCGGTATCACGTCTGATTACCATGCCGGAAATCGTGGGTTGATTCCCTCGGGGGGCTGCCATACATGTACGAAAATGGCCTCACTCTGGGTGTATTTCCATATTTCTTATGTCCATGCCTGGTTAGCATAGCACAGGTTATCCTAGTTTGGGACCAGGCGTAGTGATATTGTTGCGTAGAAAGTATTTATTATTTATTTAGACCATGTCGAGATCTGCCGAAGTAGGAAATGTCAGTCGAGATAAAAATTTCGATTAAGTTATTTTATATCGCGATGGGCACGCGTAGTGATTAAGCTCACACGCTTATTCTCTTTCTCTGAGAGAAGGCCCTGTGTCAAGAATATTTGTCTCACCACTAGCTCGCTGATAATTGTACCGATATCTCTAGAACATATTTTACTTCCAACACAAGAAGTTGCTAAGCTACTTCTGCAAGGCGTTTCTCACCAATTCATCTCCTTGCAGAGTCCCAAACCAATTGACACTGGTACCTTCACCAAGCCATCGGGGAACGAGACCTTCCTAAACAAGAACGTAGTTGCTGAGCTGGTAAGTACCTAGACTGGCTTTGGCTAAAGATACGTTATCGGATACGATAATATGCCTTACGCTAATGTGTCATCAGAATATGACTTCATCTGTTCAATGTGCTTGATAAAAATCCATAGATGTAAAGACACCGTTGGCAATAATTGATGAACTATGGAAAATATTGTATGTTTACCCAGTTATTCACTAAACCTGTGAAGATTATTGATTCGTCTTACTGCTTCAAGAAATATTCGACACTATTTGATCTTTCCGGCTCTTGAACGTATATCAAAGAACGGTTTTTACATAGTTTTACATATAACGGATCTAATGGCGATTGTTTATTAGGTAAACTTAATCATCTAACTGGCTTGCCTTCATTATTAACGTCGGGAATTAAGGTAATTAAATTTACCCAACAAACAATCACAATTAGACCCGTTCAATGTATAACTATCTGAAAGTCGGGAGGCATTAAAAAATACTGTTTCTTTACATCTGGGGAACAATGATCTGCCGTAGACTACACTAAAATCAGCTCCGAAAGAAATCCACTGGGAATTTTTATTTGAATCACAAAAGTTGGTTTATTTGATATTTGATTATTTTCTTTACGTACTTTTGACGTACAGTTTTCGCGTTTGTAAACTAAAATAAAATTATAATAAGGTAAGTAAGTGTTTCTCTTTTTCGTTTATTTTTTCTGTTATGCACGTAACTTAAACGTATCACATTAAGTTGTAATTAAAAATTTAAAAAAAATATATCTCTTTCAGTATAACATAGTTCTAAGTTATTTTTCTTTCGGCTCCTTCTAACACTTCTTCGCCTCCTATGATTGGGACTGCGGTGTTTTTCCTGATTCTTGTTTTAATTTACGAAGTTGCATCAGAGAAATATATTGCGTCTTTTACTTCTTGTTTTAATTTACGAAGTTGCATCAGAGAAATATATTGCGTCTTTTACTTCTTGTTTTAATTTACGATGTTGCATCAGAGAAATATATTGCGTCTTTCACTTCTTGTTTTAATTTACGAAGTTGCATCAGATAAATATATTGCGTCTTATGATTCTTGTTTTAATTTACGATGTTGCATCAGAGAAATATATTGCGTCTTTCACTTCTTGTTTTAATTTACGAAGTTGCATCAGAGAAATATATTACGCTTTAATGTGTATGCACTAAGATGACGGTGCGAACTGTTTCATGACACGGCAAAAAACAATTCAAATTTAATATGTTTGATTCAGTTTAGGCACCACTTTTTGGGAACCTTTTTTCTTTACATATAAGTACCTTGTTATATTTTATCTTTTCTTTTATGAAAACCACTAAAAAGCCGGGCTTATGGAGCAGAAATGCCTTTCTGAATTAAAAAAGAAAATGAAACTTAAATTGAACGACATTCGAACTTATGCTAAATCCAACAAGAGTCACGATCTTTGATCGTCAGTGAATGATTTAGTCCTGCATTCAGTCCATAGGTCTTGTTTCGTGTGGCATAAAAGCGGGTGTGGCTGGAGTGCCAATTTCATTTTCGCTTTCTGAATTGTTAGTGACGTCACGTAACTGTAACAAAAAATCAAATCTTAATCTAACTTCAAATTCATTACCTAACCGACATGTAAAGAGCTACGAAGATTTTTGTATGGGGCCTGGCATAGTTCATAGTGGCGCCCTCTATATTTTTTTCAATATCGTGGAGCATGATGAAACCTAGCTAGATCGATAGAGGACAAAAAAATAAACAAGAAATTATTAAGGTCACCATGTCCTAAAGTGGCACGTTTAGGAGTTATTGAGCTTTGAAGTTTGTATGAGATTTTTATAAAACTTAACTTTTGAATAATTTTTCACTAAATACTGGACTATATGCTTGGCACCTGTGACTCGTTGCCGATTCTTGACTAAATTGCTAAATAAGTCGTAGAAAAAACACCCAGTTTATTATAGATACCGTATATTAAGGCACCCGAGCGTAGCGAGGATGCTTACAATGCGAGGGTATTACGGGAGCTTTTACCAGAGTTATAAATCTGCTTTTCATCAATCCTATCAGGTAAATAAATAAAATAGTGTATTTAAAGGAAAATTCACAAGATATTTCTTTATTTTAATTACAAATTACACTTAGCTGCTAGACTAATTACAATATAAAATTAGGCATTACTTATCATTAAATCATTCTACCGAACAGTGAGCGAGTTATTGATCGGAGAAGTAGGTACCGGAAGAAACATTTGTACTTAAATTAAGTTTTATGGTGGCTGTGTTTAGTTATAAGCATTATCTGATTAAATATTAGCAGTTAAACAATAATTAGGTAGTTAGACCTGAAAATATGATTAATCCCTGTTTCTATGTTTAATATGGTTTCATAGTAAACATATGTCACTTCAATGTAGGTAATTATTGGCTGACAGAAGTCATTTTTATACATTTATGGTTGAACATGGTTTTACACACAGCAGCGGTTTAAGTTTCTAGCGATATGTACCTATCTACATTATTTATAGGTACCTACCTACCACCTAAACCTATCTATATTAATTAAACTGTAGGTTTTATATTGACATGTTTTGAATTTTAATCGAATTGAACGAATTGGATGCATGAATAATACTATAATTTCATGTATATATGTATATAAGTAGGTAGGTACCTACTAGACATAGCTACCCAGACTTTAAAAAACATCAAAGTAGGTTGAATCCCCGAGAAAACTCATATCAAGTGACAAATTCAGTGATGAAACTCAGTTAGTGGAAATTCCATACAAACTTCAAAGCTCAATAACTCCTAAACGTGCCACTTTAGGACATGGTGACTTTAATAATTTCTTGTTTACTTTTTTGTCCTCTATCGATCTAGCTAGGTTTCATCGTGCTCCACGACATTGAAAAAAATATAGAGGGCGCCACTGAGACTATGCCACTAATCTTCGTGGCTCTTTAAGGGTTGTTTCTTTCTATCTACAAAATATCTCCAACCGTCAAATGATGGTCAAGAACGTCGATTGTCGTCCCCAATAGGAAACTTCCGCACGTCTCCAAGGTTAAATTGGCACTCTCTACTGTTGTTTTGACTGTCAGTCGGAATGTGTGTCATATTGGCGTATTCCCGCAAGTTTCCGCAGCTAACCTTGAACCGGTCAAATTTGCGTATACCGACAGCAGCGATCGCTAGGCCGTGCACGTCGGTAGCGGCCTTTGGGCGCGATACAAGTTACAATGTCTAAATAGAGTAGGGACATACATAGACTGGAGTTCTCCTATATTATTATTAATAAGTTTATTAATGTGGCGGACTTAATGCTACAAGCATTTTCTACCAGTCAAACTCAGGTGGTGCAAGAAATAGAACTCTTCTAAGTTGTGTCCACGGTACTTATTTTACTTTAACAATTGTTGACGTTGATACTCGAAACTAATTCTTTGTTCTGCGTTAAAATAAGCGAGAAATATCATCTCACTGGACTACGAGGGCGCTTGAGAGTGACCTACTTATCCACATAGAATGGCAATGTTTATTTACTTATTATATCACGAAACGTGTCAAATGAAGGTCACACTCGTTTCTGGAAAACAATGTCAACAGTCAATATTTTAGCAAACGACAGGTAAACGCAAGGAATCACTTGACGCCAAAAAAAAATTAATCAATGTCGCATGCATAAGCCTGAGCTCGGTGTTTATTTCCGACTTAGGTATTTTAATTGTAACAATAGGTATTTGACCCATCTATAAACTTATTTATGTAACAATACTAACGCAAATTCTTTGTAAATTACTATTTAATCTTGCAAAAAGTTTAACAATATTTCCTCCATTAAAAAAATTGTAAATACGCCTAAGAAACAGGATACACTAAAGTAACCTAGTTTAGGCAACAATTGCTTCATACGAGTTCTATTTCTGAAAATAAACAGTCTATATTTATTTATTCGAATATAGTGAAAACCTGCCCTATCTGCGTTTTACTCATTGAGTTTTACTTGATCGGACAACGGAAATACTTGAAATCTGTGGTTCGTGTCTGATTTTTTCCCCGTTATCTCGACACCAGTTAAAAAATGAGTAATATTTTTTGTGGTTTGAACAGAGTATCTTGCTTGTATTGGCAGCCTTTAAAAGCAAGATAGCTGAATTGGTTGCCACCTCCGACGACAGGAGGCTGCACATAAGGACAAATAATATTTTTATCAAACTGCATACAACTTCACGCCACCCTCTGTTCCAAGCGCACTTTAACGACAATTTGAACGTACGCCCGCATGGCATACAAAACGCTCGGGCCATTTGCATGCGGGATTCATTGGCTCTCGTAAAATAAACCTATCTCTCGACATACATCCAGTTGTCAGTTATTGGGACCGTGACGTTATAGGTTTTTTTTTGTGGAAAAACTTTTTGGGCCTGCGAATGCATAGCATGCTAATTCAATAGAGCAGAGATTGCCAATCGCCAGTCTCGTTTTGAATACGCAAACATAGCAGCGTAGCAGCTGATTCATTTGTTGCTATTATTGTCATGTGAATTTGTTTTCGTACTATACATAGAGGGTCGCACTGGTTATAAAAAACGGTCCATGTGCTTGGAATCTGTATCACCATGTAGACAGGGTGTAAGTAAAATGGGTTTTACTCGTCAATACGATAAATCGTCATAAATCACGAAAAAAAAAAACACATCTGTTCCCTGACAGCAGCTGATTCTTTTTCGCGATTTGTATGTTTTCCTCATAGTAAAAGTATTGACGAGTAAAACCCATTTGATATTTATTTAGCAGGGATAGATTATTTAGTCATCATCAGCCATTTGACGCCCACTGCAGGACATAGGCCTCCTTCATGGTTTTCATAACCATGAGGGGTTTTGCCATAATCGCCACGCTTGGCAGGCGGGTTGGCGATTATTTAGTATTTAAAAATAATTCAGGAATCGAGTCTCGCAGTTATTTCCGAGCTTTTCGCGAACTTCGAAGATTTTTTTTTTATGATTTAATTACAAACACCTATATGGTTTTTCCCTGTACTTACTTGTAGTTCGAAGGGTGTTCAATAAGTTGTGAGAATGAGGTATAAACTCCTTGGATAAAGAAAAAGAAAATACTGGCAGGCATAGCCCACTTATTTGACGACATAATAAAATAAAAAAGTTTGAAGCTCTTTTGTTTTCAGGGTTCCGTACCCAAAGGGTAAAACGGGACCCTATTACTAAGACTTCGCTGTCTGTCTGTCCGTCCGTCCGTCCGTCCGTCTGTCTGTCACCAGGCTGTATCTCAAGAACCGTGATAGCTAGAGAGTTGAAATTTTCACAGATTATGTATTTCTGTTGCCGCTATAACAACAAATACTAAAAACAAAATAATATAATTATTTAAGGGGGGCACCCATACAACAAACGTGATTTTTTTGCTGTTTTTTTATCTTTGTGTCCAATGTTGTATAGATAATCGTACGGAACCCTTCGTGCGCGAGTCCGACTCGCACTTGGCCGGTTTTTTTTTTTTCAATCATAGAAGGTTCTTACTTGTGTTCTGTCGCAACATTAAGTTAGCGCGGTAATTAAATATCCATGTTTGAAAAATTTTACTACGGAACAAGTAAATCAAGACTTAAGATACGTTAGGAGTTCATGCTCCTCCTTATTCTACGGTTGCGCTTAAGAGGGGAAGAACATCCGCTAATGACGACTAGCGCTCAGGGCACCTTACGACTGCAGTAACTGAAGAAAAATAAAAAAATGTTTTGGTGGATCGTCGTACTGCCACTACTGTTCGTTTTATAGCTGAAGAACTAAAGATTTCAATAAGGAGTGTTCATAATTAATGACCATTTGCGAATGAAAAAAATCTCAGCGCGTTGGGTGCCTAGAAGGCCGAACAAAAACACACCAGACTGAGAATTTCACAAAGCTGTTTGGAACTGATACAACAAGATACTGACCGGTTTTGGCTCGATTTCTAACTATGGATGAAACTTGGCTTCACCATTTCGACCCTGAAACAAAAAAAGCAATCCATGACTTGGAATAGACCATCATCACCGACCCCTAAGAAATTCAAGGCCGTTCCATCCGCCGGCAAGATATTGGGTTCTCTTTTTTGGGATAGCCAAGGGGTGGTGATGATTCAATCATGTCAGTCATCCTCAGTCATGGAGCCACTATTACGGGTAATATGTACTCATAACAAATCAAAAGTTGCGTAACGAACGAAACGCGAAAACGGCGTGGCAAACTCGCTAAAGTTGTTTTGTTTCATCAAGAAACGCCCCAGCGCACAAGTCCAAAGTTCATCCCCCATATTCTCCAGGCCTTGCTCCTACTGACTTTTATCTATTTCCGAGATTGAAAGAATATCTAAGAGTACTGGCCGCAGTACAAGGCTTTTTTAGAGAATAAAGATGAAGATTTTTTAAGATAGGCATTTTAGGATTAGAAAAAAGATATGTTAGGTGTATACAAATAAAATTTGATAAAAGTTAATTGCATCTTATTCATTCTCACTACTTATGAAACCCCCCTACTATAAGACGATATTACTTCACAACACAATGTGCTGTGGTCGAAATATACGTTTTTTGCGGCTGAAACGGTCGTATCTTTTTTTACGTTCACTTCGAAGTGTGATTTTTCACAGCTTCAAGCTACCTCCACGCGTTCCCGAGATAAAGGGTCTTGATAGACAGACAGACGGACGGACAACAAAGTGATCCCTTACAGAGTTCCGTTTTTTTCCTTTTGAGGTTCGGAACCCTAAGAAAGATAAGCCCTATGCTTGGCTTTCCTGCCGCTCAAACAATCGTCAATGTAATGACATACTTTGCTGTCAAAGAATACATTTTGGAGAAACACAGCTCATATTTACGAGCTATTTTGACGCTTTTAATTTTACCAAACTGCCCAAACCGAAGAGGGTGATGTTTTTCTCGCGTGTCTGTATGATTGTGTGTACTTATTATTGCTGCCTACGCAGAGATAATCAAACTAAAATTGGTTATATTAACATGACAGACGTTGTGGGTTCGATTCCAACTCCGAGCTGCATTCCTATTTTTAGAAATGACCTTAGTGTTGTGGGTTTTCCTTAGTTTTCCTTGTCTGGTTACCATATCACAAGTTATCATTTTAAGTACAATGTATTAAAAAATGCATATAATGTATATATATATACGTCCGGCTGTGGGGCTTAATCACCGCGCGTGCTCGCTAACGTTGAACAGAAAACATCGTAAGGAAACCTGAGTGTCTGAGGTGTTCACCTACCTCAGCGCTTGAAATTGCCAATCCTCAAAGTATAAATTAAAATTACTTATATGTACTTAAGATAAGATAAGAATATTCTTTGTTGCACACAAGAAACAAGAGACATGAATAAAAGTTACAATGAAAATGTACAGTGGGAGGCCTTATCGCTAACATCAATTTCTTGCAGCCAACCTTGTGACGGAAAGGTTGCCCGAGGCGAAAGAGAGACGGGTGGTTGGTGCAAAAACGAATAATACTTATACGTAATAATAAACTTACATAAATCTTACTTAAATAATTGTTATAAACTACTATATAAATAAGTTAGAATACCTATGTGTAAGAGAAGGATATAATGAATATAATATACCTACATAGAAAGGAAAAGTAATCACGAACTTTTATTTACTTTTTGGCTGCAGTCTGGGTATAATATTTCCATTTTGCGATGTCCTTGCCTGGTTACCATAAGTTTGAGACCAAGACTAGTGATTAAATTGTGTGGGAGTGGAAGTTACTTTATTTTAGGGTTCCGTACCTAAAGGCTGCCGACGAGACCCTATTACTATTCCTACAACGTCTCTCTGTCTGTCTGATCTATAGAGGGCTTTTTCTCTTGAGCCGTAAAAGATTTAAATTATCAATTCTTATAAAATTTTCTAAATAGCTAGTTTTTAATATGGCGGATTGCCTGACAAATAATACAAGGAACGTGATTTTTTTTTTTTTTTTAAATAATTGTATTCAACCTATATTCATTGTATCACATCCCACTGTAAGGCACAGACCTTCTCTCAGAGAGAGAGTATTGGTTTAGTCACCACGCGTGCCCACCGCGTGGTGACTAAACCCATACTGCGGATTGGCAATTTCAAGCGCCGAGGTATGTGAACTACTAAGGGTTAGGTACACCTTTTGTACACTATCTTTGTGCAAAAAAGAATTAATTATAATATCACCTCAGACACACAGGTTTCCTCGCGATGTTTTCCTTCACAGTTAGCGAGAGGTATTGCTACTATTAACTTCACAAATGTACGTAACTTAGAAAACAAAGTCATTGGTACATGCCGGGATTCGAACCTGCGGCGTCCCGAATGAGAAGCCGGCGTTCTATCGCTCCGCTACCACCGCTCGATTTAAATGATAAAATAAGAATAATGTGATTACAATACAGTCCCTGTCTTAACAACAACTCTTATAAAGACTATGTGAGTTAGACCCACGCTTAAGGTCCCAAACTGACTGAAATTACACATTTGTCTCAAGACGTAATATTATATTTATAGTGGTTTGGAACCCTCGATGCTCGAGTCTGACTCGCGCTTGGCCGGTTTTAATTAAACTTAATTTCGCCGGTCTGCTCCTTGTCTATTTATTTTTTGCTGCTGGGATTTTATGTTTATAAATAAATATTTTTACAGTTTTTAATCCGCTCGCGCCCTGGGTGGGCCGAAACACACAAATGCATTGTTTTTCGGCTTTCGTGTCCCAAGGCCGAGTCGTAAAATCAGCGCCGCGCCGGCGCAGCATTCTTAGCGCGCTCTTTTCTCTAACTTTGAAAGGCTATTTTGGGGGTCAGTGGTTGTTTGCCTCGAGATGTTTATGGTCAGATTGTTCGTTTATAATACTCCAAAAATCTACCATAATTTATGTGTACAATAAAGAATATTCTGTCAATCTATAATTTTATCTGATCACTTAATTTTTTTTAAAAAGACGAAAAGAAAACACTTTTTTTTTGTTGTTAAAAACCTATCAAATATTCCTCAAAGCGGTAGTCTAGTCTAAGCCAGTCCTCAGGCGACGCCCTGCCTCCTTTATAAAGGCTCTGGACTCCCGAAACCCGTGTCTCTATGGCTAGAGGCACGAAGAAGTAACTACCCATTAACGGGCTATACTTTAAGACATAAAGTATCCGAAACCAATGTGCGTGCATGCAATTAATGAATGTTGATGAAGCGAAAGAGATCTGTCAGGAACGTGGCAAGTGGCAAATAGACCCTGGTCCCTGCCTACCATTCCGGGATACAGGCGTGAGTGGATGTTATGTTACCCTAGAAATGTGTGTCTAGCAGCAGCCCCAAGGGAAATGGCTGCAGAGCCTAAATAAATGAAGCATTTTTGAAGTTTTGGGCGTAGCGCTCTCTGACTCTCCATCAAAATCCAACTTGTACCAAATTGTACCACCAGGTTTGTTTATAAGTACCGTGATGGCAGCTTCGCCAAAGAACTTAGGTGACCTATAAGATTAACAAGTTGAAGTGGCAGTGGGTGGTCACATAATAATGCCGAAGAAGCGAAGTTGATGGGTCGCAAAGGTTCTCGAGTGGAGACTACAGCAAACACAGACGCCCACCAGCTCGCTGGACCGACGATCTGAGGCAGATTGCTGGCAGCGGCTGCATGAGGATGGCCAAGGGCAGAAAGAAATAGCATGCCTTGGAGAGGCCTATGTCCAGCAGTGGACAAATACCGGCTGATTGATTGATTGATGTCATTTACTAGTGGATCACCTGCTTTTTTATCAGGCCTTAAGGACTTGTAATTTTGATTCTCTCGTTTCGGAAAGTCAGTGAAAATAAATGGATTCATAATCATAAGGCTTTGGATGAACTATTGCTGCCTTAGTTATGGCACAATACTGACTAGACCTTTGTGTTTCAACTCTTCATTGCTAAGATAACTATTTCGGAGTTTCCATGAAACATAAGAATGGACACATAATTTGGTTTTGAAATACAAGGCACACGCTTGAAACTGGGAGCCATTTTTTCTGCCTCAAAGTCTTGTAAAAATATTCACCAAGTTGCACGCCTCAAAAATACTTAGGCTACTATGCAGATTCGCGGTGTTTATGCCACAAACCAACTAACGAGAACGTTCGTGGTGATACAATTTTTTTAATAACGGCGCCTTATTGGCTGTGACTTTTGAATCTGATTGGCGGAAAAAATGCGCGGTACGATTCTCTATCCAATAGGTTGAAAGAATTTATAACGCTAAAAATGCATATTCGTGGTGTTGAGGTATAAGCAACGAAAGTCTAATTGTGATTAAATTATTGTTCTATACAATAATATCAGTTTCCTTGGTGTTTGTTAAAAAAGATGTATTTTCAATTCCTTGTCGCTCACACGAAGAGAGCTCTCCATTAATGTTATAAAAAATAGGTTTTTTTCACAGTCTCAAAAATGTATGTTTTGGACTTAAGTGCTTTAGTCCGCCGACCCTAGATTTATTAATGTTTAAGACAATTTTGTAATAAATTTAATTTCACGAAGTTAACTCCCTGACCATTTGGTTACCCACGGAACCTGCATCATATTTAAACCATCTCCTGTTAGCCCAAAGCTGCGCCTTAGTGGCCTTTGTTCCTGCCCACCGCGGCGAATTGAGATGCTGTTATTGTATTGTGTGTTATTATAATTTTAGCACACTTTTGAACTCCGAGCGAGCTTTGTGTTGTTTTTTATGAGGCCGTAAAGGTGTCCATCTTTTTTCGGTCATTTATGTTGGGAAGCACTGGTGGCGCATCGGTAGAAAACTTTTCTTACGTTTGAGATCTGGGTTCGATTCCGACTAGCTAGCATCGGCTAGCTGTTAATAATAAAGTCAAGTGTTCGGAACCCTAAAAGCCCTAGTCCTACTCGTACTTGACCAGTTTTAGGGTTCCGTAGTCCGACGAGGAACCCTTATAGTTTCCCCATATCCGTCTGTCTGTCTGTCCGTCCGCGGCCTAGCGCAAAGACCGGTGGTACTAGAAAGCTGTAATTTGGTGTGTGTATACATATTTATCACACCGACAAAGTTGCAATAAAATGTTGGAATTGTATCACGTTTATATCAAAGGCCTTACTAGTTAACCGTAAAAGTAAAATTTCGTACAAAATCCATTGAAAATGACTTTGATGAAGTTGTTAGTTCTGTAAAGCAGACAAAAAAGCACTCTTTCTACGGAACCCTACATTGCGCGTGGCCCGACACGCACTTGGCCGGTTTTCGTATTATAATTAGCTTTCTATCTTCCATCGAATTCGTCTCATTATCCGGCGCGTGTTTGTAATATTTCACCGCCAGTACAGATGACAACAGACCCACCTTTATGTGTTAATTGCAAATTCGCCCGTAGTGTAAACAAATAAGCGTAAGCTGTCGAAGGTTGATGTGCTGTCCAGTGTACTTTGAGGCACACGCCTCGGATTATAAAGTCGACGCACGTCATTACTAGTTGCGTTTTACTCTAGCCACCGTTATGGTCTAGTCTAGTGGTTGGTGCAAGTGATAGACCGATGGCTGTTTTGTACACAGGGTGTGGCCTACAGAATTGGTAACCCAGAAACCGTTTCTACGGTATCTATAATTTACCTATGGCCTTCCAAGTGGTAAATAATAAAAAAATAAAAATATTGTTTCAAAGAGTATGAAATGTAAAAAAATATAGTATATTGAAAATTTAAAGCTTACATGTTGTCTACCAAACCAGCTGTTAACCGCTCTTAAATGAATTGGCTTCTACTTGGTGCAAGTATAGCCTGGGTCATTAAAGAAACCGCTAAGCAACGCGTCCTTTTGCTCTTCACGATATGATAAAAGCTAGAGCAATGGCTAGAGTAAACGATGTTTAGCGGCTGGTTTCAGATCGATTCTTCTTCTTCTTCGTCCGTACGCCCATGACAGCGTTTGTGGGCTGATGTTGCGTGCCTCACGACGACTCGCTATTCCTCTCGGTCAGATGCTGTTCTGGTACATTCATGCAGCAGTCTGCCCGCAGAGGACTAAACTTGGTCGGTCCATCGCATTGGTGCTCTACCGCGTGATCTGGTGCCCTCTATGTTTCCCCGTACTAGCTCGATGAAGTGGTTGACACATCGGATTCGGAGGATACATGGCCAAAGAAACGTGGGCTTCGATATTTTACTAGAGTTGATAGACATTGATAGATACTAAAATCTCCACAGAACCGAGGTTAACTGGAAGATGATGATTTTAGCATTAAGTTCGCCTTTGTACTTTTATTTTTTTATAAGTGCAATAACGAATTTTAATAATAATTATAGACGCTGCTTGATGTCGAGCTCTTTAAGTATGGTAACATTAGTTTCTTAATGCCACAGGATATAATATTAACAATCGCATTCTTCGCAATCGTTTGACGTCGATCGCCGCTGAATTGTACCACCTTTGTGACAATGTCATGGCGCGAACACGGCTGTCCATCTTCTCCGGACATGGTTAAGCCGGTTGATTGGCAGTGACCATATGGATGCGTACGCGCATGCCACTGTCCCTCGCGCCTCAGCTTGGAGGTATCTTCACACATTGTAGTCGGGTAGCCGACAGAATATCAATATTGACTATACTTAACCTTTACCTACATTATATTTACTTAAATAAATAAATAATGTATATGCGTGCACTTTATTCGGTTACGTTACGGGCGACTTTCGGGATACTGAGGCGTGAGTTTACGTATGTCGTCAAGTGTTGACAGTTTTTAAACAGATTGTTAACGTACGAGAAGAAACTGATGATGAGTGATGATCATAATAATGCTCATTATATACATTAGGTTAAGTGCAATAAAAGTTATTATTTATTTATTAATAAGATTATTATTATGTATGGCCTATACCTTCCTCAGGGAAGAGACCCGTGCCCCTCGGTGGGGACATAATGGGTTGATGATGATTATTATTATTTGTACATTCCCATTTTTTTTTTTCGAAACTCAGGGTGAATGATAAAAAAATAAAAATAAAAATGCAACCACAATTACATTGTTGCAAGCCCACTTCTGCTTTAACAATAAAATTAAGTCATACCAGTGAGTAGTGGACACTTCAAAGATTTACGGCGCAACTGTTCCATATTGGATACAATTGGATATTTGATGGCTGAAGTAATATTGCGTTGGTCTTCAAAGGAAAGCCGAGCCGGTAGGATATCAGGCGTTGTAGGTATGTTGAAGGCCAGAAAGACTTCACTGTAGGTTCTATCTATGATAGAATCTATGATCATCTCTGAAACTTCTGACACTTTTAATATTCTTTGGAGCTTGGGAGGTCGCTAGAATTTTTTACTTGTAAAGGGGATCGCGTCTTCAAAAAGATTGAAAAACACTCCTATACAGTGATAAACGAATTAATAGCTGGTTGACTGGGTTTTCATGCAAATAGTTTAGCTCCGCAAATGACATGGTGCAAGAAGTTTTTTCATTTATTCAGTACCGTTTTTAAGGGAATATTCTATCTAACCATGATTTACGAGTAGAAACAAAGTCAGTGGCGCTAGTTTTGTAATAAAATGACGCGTCAAAAACATTTTTATAAGTTAAATGCTTTGGTGGTAGCGGAGCGGTAGAACGCCGGCTTCTCATTCGGGTGGTCGTGGGTTCGAATCCCGGCATGTACCAATGACTGTTTTCTAAGTCACGTACATTTGTGAAGTTATAGAAGCATAGAAGCAATAACTGTGAAGGAAAACATCGTGAGGAACCTGAGTGTCTGAGGTGTTCACACGCCTCAACTCTTAAAATTGCCAATCCGCGGTGGGCACGCGTGGTGATTAAGCCCGAAAGAAGCCTCTCTGAAAGAAGGCCTGTGCCCTACAGTGGGACGCATATAGGCTGAGTACATAAACACACACTAATGCTTCTTATGACTGAAAAGTTTCTTCTTCTTCTTCTTTGGTCCTTTAACTCCTACGGGAGCATAGGGCCTCAACCACAGATTTCCACTTGACAGTGGTTCGCGGCAGCTACCAATACACTGAAAAGTTTAAAGTAATTCATAAGCAGCCTATATACGTCCCACTGGTAGGACACAGGCCTTCTCCCAGAGAGAGAGTATGGGCTTAATCAACACGCGTGCCCACCGCGGATTGGCGATTTCAAGCGCTGAGGTATGTAAACAGCTCAGACACTCAGGTTTCCTCACGATGTTTTCCTTCACAGTTAGCGAGTGGTTTTACTACTATAACTTCACAAATGTACATAACTTAGAAAACAGTCATAGGTAATACATGCCCGCACTGGGAATCGAACCTGGGTCTCCCGCTTCCGAGTCCAATGTTCTACCCACTAGGCTACCACCGCTTATTGTTGTAATTATTCCTGACTTATTGCATTTAATTGTGGTGCAATTTTGAACACAAATTAATCGTGTGATTTTAAAACAACACATGTCCTTTCACTACAACTTGTCAGGAAATAGAAAAACTATTTTATTCAAATACTAATAATATCTACAATAGCAATATTTTAGCATATTATGTTAATTTCTGTATGAATAAACTACAATTTTTTTTCTAATGTAAATCAATAGGTAGGTGTAAATAATTAATAAAAAAAATGGACAGTGTTATTTTAAAAACACATGTGACTTGTGTTGTTTTAAAATCACACGATTCAAATACGCCGAGAGTAGCGAGTCCTCCTCGCACTGTTTAGCCTAACTACCAACACTATTTTTCAATACATACTTACAAGGCAATTTTCACGTTGAAACAGAGTAGCGTGCCCTTAAATAGTAGTGTACTTTGTGATATTTACTGCACACAAAGTAAAGAGGCAAGTGGCAGACCCTGATCTTTGCCTACCCCTGCGTGATACAGGCGTGAGTTTATGTTATGTGTTATGTTACAAAGTAAAGACCAACAAAATAATGCCGGTTTATCTCCACAATGCAGGGCAATAGCAATAAAATGTTCATACCAATGCACATTGTTAGGTTGTGATAATGGACGTTGTAAACGGCTACTCAAAATGGCAATGGTTTACAAAAGCGAGCGCACCTATTGTTCTGTGGAACTCATTGGCACAAGTACGTTCCCATCATCATCAGCCATTTGACGCCCACTGCAGGACATAGGCCTCCCTCGTGGTTTTCATAACCATGAGGGGTTTTGCCATAATCGCCACGCTTGGCAGGCGGGTTGGCGATCGCAGTATGTGGTTGGAATCTGAGGAAGACGCTGCTGCCCGTCTCCTGGTAATTTATTCCCTTAGTCGCCTTCTACTTCATCCACGGGAGGGAATGGCCATGTACGTTGCCATGCCAACCAGTATTTCTAACCATCTAACCGACCCGTGTTTCAAAGATAAGCAAGCTGTAGTGGTAGTGGGCTGGTACTTTTTGCCGAAGAGCCGATATGGGTACCATTGCAACTACAAATATTTTTATCTTCTCAATCCACAAACAAAGTGCAGTTTATGTAGATAGATAGAGACCACTTTATTGTACAAAAGGAAATTGCACAGATATTTCATAGATATTATATAGGTACAGATGGTAGATGTGTATAGTAGAATTGTGGAAAGACTGGAGCCTGAAATAGATCAGTGATATGTATTTTAGGAATCCAGGCCTCCTGGCTCCGAACATTATGGTGATATTATTGTTCCAATGGGAGAAAAACGGCCACGTTCAACCACCAAATGCAGCGTGCGACGCCCGCCCGTCAGCTGGACTGGCGATATGAGCAGATTGCTATTGGTGGCTGGATGAGGATGGTCCAGGACAGAGAATCGGTCTACCTTCGGGCATATGTCCAGTTTTAAGATTATAAAACTAAATTGGGACCTTAAAACTTTTGCTTATGGGAAGTTTGAGTTGTATCACGTTGTATAGTGCAATTTATACATTGAGGGCGACTTATGTATCAAATTGCTCCGATATAAAAGTCATACGTTACGTTATGTAAACTCACGCCTGTATCATGGTGGGGTAAGCAGGGACCAGGTTTTGCCGCTTGCCACGATCCTGACAGACGTCTTTCCCAAAAACCTCTCTCATATTTCGGAAAAAAATATCGAACGCAATAATAATAATAGCTTCCACACAACACAATTACTTGTCCTGGTCCCAAACTAGGATACACTTTGCTATGGTTACCAGACAAGGACATCACAAACATGAAAATACACCCAAGTGGGAATCGAACCCACGACCTCCGACATGGTACCCAGACGTGATACCGCTAGACCAACGCGGTAGTCAAAGTGTAAACTCATTAATTCCTGCTACCTTGCCACCAATAATATAATATATATACATCGGTATATAGGATAGGGTTTCTTCTTGTATTTTATAGGTGGTCCTTTAAGACTAGGATGTCACTTAAGATAAGGGTTTCCTAGTTAAGAGGACATTAGGGTGTCGTCAGTGAAATCGGGGTCGGTTATGAAATATCATCATCAGCATGTCATCGTCGTTGTGCAGTGGTAAGCGGGTAGCCGGGTAGGTATGTCACAATTTCCCCGTTCGCCATCTAAAACTAGATCTCTCGGCTGCGCGGGCGCTTAAAATGTCATCAACCCATCCGCTTGGCCGGCGGGGTACCTTTTATAAAGTACCGTCCACAGGGACGTACAGGTAAATAGATCTGACCGACTGGAAATTGGTTCAAACTTCATGCAATGTTGCTCGCAATAAACGCTTTTTTTTCTTTTCATAAGCGGCCTATGTACGTCCCACTGTAGGGCACAGGCCTTGTCTCAGAGAGAGAGAGTACAGGGTTAATCACCACGCGTGCCCATCGCGGATGGGCGATTTTAAGCACTGAGGTATGTGAATAGCTCCAACATTCCGATAAAAGGACCTGACACGCACCGAGAGGATATCATCAGCGCTGAAGGCTTGACCCTCAGCATACTGCTGAGTCAGTTGCCATTTATAGCAGCAGTGACACGCCGTGACCGTTCGTTTTCCTTTCTTTTTTAGAACATTTTATTGTACATATAAAAAGGAAATTACACAGATATTTCGAGTACTGTCACCTCCCAGTAGGAATTACTTCACCGTTGGATGTCAACTTGGAGAAAACCAAGGTTATGTTCAATGAACACGTAAGTCCGGAGCCAATTGCAGTTCAAGGCAGTATTCTCGAAGTTTTTAAGGAGTATGTTTACCTCGGGCAAACCATGCAGTTAGGTAAAAACAACTTCGAGAAAGAGTCCAATAGAAGAATACAGCTGGGCTAGGCAGCGTATGGGAAACTACGTCGAGTCTTCACATCGCCAATCCCATAGAGTCTCAAGACGAAAGTCTTCAACCAGTGCGTCCTACCCGTCATGACATATGGTGCCGAAACGTGGACACTCACGGTGGGGCTGGTCCACAAATTTAATGTCGCTCAGCGTGCTATGGAAAGGGCTATGCTCGGGGTTTCTCTGAAAGATCGAATTCGAAACTAGGTGATCCGACAGAGAACCAAAGTCACCGACATAGCCCACCGAATTAGCATGCTGAAGTGGCAGTGGGCCGGCCATATTATCCGAAGAACTGATAACCGATGGGGTAGACGAGTTCTCGAGTGGAGACCGCGGATCGGTAGGTAAACGTAGTGTGGGACGTCCTCAGACTCGGTGGAGCGATGATCTTCGCAGGGCGGCTGGCAAGAGCTGGATGAGAGTAGCCGAGGACCGTGCTCAGTGGCGTGCTATAAGAGAGGCCTATGTCCAGCAGTGGACAAGCATAGGCTGATGATGATGGATGTCAGCAGTCAGCTCATTGCATAGTTCTCTACAACAGTCTTAAGCACAAGTAATGAAAATATTAGTGAGAGTACAATCGATCGATCAATCAATCAATCAGGCCGTACTCGTCCACTTTTGGATATAGCTCTCCCCAAGGCACGACACTTCTTTGTCTTCGCCTACCTTATGCAGGCTCTCCCAGCAGTGGTGTTATACGTGCCATAATTATGACACATGTACCATAATTCAGCTGCTCGTACCATAATACATCCATTATGGTACGCGGAAGTACCATAACACGTCCATTATGGTACGCGGAAGTACCATAATTTTGGAAATGTTCATGAAGCCTTGTAATGAAACATAATGGTTTTACAAAAGTTTCGTTTGCTTTTGCTGTTGACGCGTAACTTCTTGTTTTTCCTGTTTCCTAGACATGCCACAATCTCAAACTCCAGTTAGTACTTTTGTTCAAAGTTAAACGCTAAATTGGTTAAAATTTTTGGTCAAAATCATTTAGATTCTTTAACCCACGCAAAAATTATACGTCTACGAAAAAAACATTGAAATTTATAAAAAAAATGTTATTTAGCTCCATTTCATTATTTAAGTAAAAATTTTGTTTTGATTTTTTGTCGCAGAACACAGGATATACTGTCAAACATTAAAACTTATTGAACCAGCGAATTCTGTCTTCCTAAGTTTTCAAAACGTACCATATTTTTGGCTTAAGTAACATCCCTGTCTACCAGCAATCTAAATCAGTTCGTCGGCCCAGCGAGCTGGTATGCGTCCTAGTGAGTGCACATAAGACTATTAGGTCGTCAGGTCCAAATTTTTGAAACCAGAATTGCTTAATAATAATGTCCAGGGAAACAGGACGGTTGGCAACCCTGGCGCGCATTACGGGAACGCATCAAGACAGCTGGTTTCCGCGAAAACGTCTGACAATCTGCAATCTTAGAGTTTCTAAATCGAGTCTCTAATGTCTTGTGATGACTGAAAATCGCTGCTGAATGGCTTCCGAAAACTCAACCGCATAATATTCTAGTACGATTAAGCTTTTTCGGATCAAAGTTTTTTATGGACAAAGAGATAAAGAACACATTATTTCACATGAGTGAAAATTAAAGTGAAAAACCATTTATTTCCATTGTAACTCAACATTTCTAAGTTTTGCCATATACAATTATTGTATATGGCAAAACTTAGACATGTAAGCCTTTTAATTTATTTTGTTTTCTAGTGTGTACAATAAAGTGTTATAATATTATCTAAATGACCATAACACAAAAGTAAAACAAAGTTATAGAGAGAAATGAGAAGACAAAAATAATAGTACCTAATACAATCTGAGATGCAGTGAGATAATGAACAGCATCGTAATCTCGGACACCCGCGTGGCTAGCACTAGTGTTGCCAGATCCGTTTTGCATTTTTTTCTTTTTAACTGGAAAAAGTGGGATTGGAACGAAAAAAAATCAAGACGACCAGACAAACCTATGAGTTGACTATTACTCTGCCTACCCCTCTGGGATAGAGGCGTGAGTTTATGTTATGTTATAGTAATAGTCAACTCCTAAGGTTATAGCTACATCTAACAGGTTAGTGTACCACTGCACCACGCCAAATTGTATCCAATGGGCGTTTAGGCGATAAAGTGCGATTTACGATGTCTTCCAATAATCTTATTTCCATGCGTAAGACATTTAAGTGAGGCAAAGTTTAAAAAGTAATAATTGGAAACCGATTGTTAAATTTTTCATGACAAACGTGAGCAGGAGGCAGACATGAGTGGGTGGGTTAGCGTTATATAGTAGCTGAACGGGCTGAAAAACGGGATAACCCGCCAAAAGTGGGTCATCTGGCAACACTAGCTGTTAGCTCAGCCAACCACGTGCCATGGCCATAAGGAAGTCGGATAAACACACATAGTTAACGATTTACTTGCGTTTTTTATGGCCCCCTCATTTTTAATCTTATTAGGGCCCTGATTCTACTAGTGAGGCTTCCTATTCAAATACGATGTCCCGGGTCCGAACCTCAACATGGACTCTGTAGTGATTTTGTAGTAGTAAATTACCAGTCCTGGTAAAACCGGGTAATATCTGTTCTCACACCTCAGCGCTTGAAATTGCCAATACGCGGTGGGCACGCGTAGTGGTTAAGCCCATACTCTCCCTCTCTCTGAGAGAAGACCTGTGCCCTGCCATGGGACGTGTATAGGCTACATAAGAAAATAAACGAGTCCAGACCAAAAAAAAAAAACAGTCCAGACCAAGACCAAAGTAACAGAGTGGCTGCTGGGAACAGGACGAAGGTCAGTGGGCAGATCAGGGCCCTTATTATGAAAAATGCGGCATCGTCGGGAGTAGCGAGATGGTCGCAAATCCGTATCTCAACATATGATATGACGTCATTTGGCTAACAAAGAGCCATGCATTTCTAGTGTTCATTGCTAACGATAGAAAATATCGCAGATTGAGGGCCCTGGGCCCTTATTATGAAGCAGCGACATGTTCGGAAGGGTCGTCAACGACGCGCTTGAGCCTGGCAATTCACTCGAATCTAGCGACAAATGCGGTTCTTTTTCGAATGGTTTCGAAATTTCCTGCCACTGGCAGGAACATATCGCTGCTTCATAATAAGGGCGCTAGGGCACTAAGTAATACTTAAGTTACTCATTGTACGAAATCGTTCGATTTAACCTACTCTGAACTGTCAAATACATACATTAATAGAAGGGCATAAGCCCGGTGGACGGACGACATAGTTGAGTCGGCGGATCGTCCACGGATGCAGATGGCAAGGGACCGTGAGCCATCTGCCGCACAGAAGTGCACATATGTAAAACAAGCCTATATTATAATTCCATTGTGGTCAATTTCAATACAGAAAAGGCAACTTAGAATGGTAGCTTGATTCAATCCAACCAAGTCAAAGCAACGAGTAACCGCTCGTTTTTGTGCCTCTATAGACGCATCGGCTCCTTTCCTTTTATGTGGCAAGAAAAACTAGTTACGTCATAGTGACGTCGCGTCGCGTGCCGCTAAGCCCGATTAAATGTTCTTACCATTATTGCTCAATCAATCAGCCCGTATTCGTCTACTGCTGGACCTCCCTAAGCCACACCCAAGTCCTCGGTCATCCTGATCCAGCCGCTGCCAGCAATCTGCCTCAAATCGTCAGTCCAGCCAGAATTATTGCTCGTGTAGCTTCTTATAATGCTATTGTAAATTTCTTGGCTGCGTTTAATAGCGCTTTAATACGCGCTTTACGTTATATTGCTCCAAGTAGCTAACGCGCTTGACTACCAAATCAGAGGTGGTGGGTTCGTTTCCACTGGAGGCTGCCTTCCTCGATTGTTACCATATGTTACCAAAGCAAAGGATATCCAAGTTTGGGACCGGGACAAGTGATTGCATTGTGTGAGGTTATTTATTTGATACTTTGTAGAAGGGTCTACTTTAAAAAGTACACGATATCCCAGTCTTTCTACGACCAGGCCAAGCCGTTAACCTATCGGAGTAACGTGGCTTGATAACCAAAGTTAGTGGAAAGGCCGCCCCAAGCGGACATACGTCGACCAAATGAGGGGAGTACCTATTGGCCGTCGGCACTAAATAATCTGAAATTATATTACTTAGAATAACAGATGGTGTTATTAAGAGTTCAGAGCAACTGAAAAAACGCAAACGAGCGATATAGACAAATCGATGCGTACGTAACGGCGAAAGCTTGCGAACTTCGTTGACCTGACCTCGAGGACAAAAGCCATTTATAATAATAATAATAAAAGCCAGAGTTTATGAAAAAAAACGTGACATTAACCTAAATAAAAAAAAACCAACCATTTTCAAACTCGGAACGGAATCCTAAGAGATGCCTAAAAATCCTGACACGTCTGGAGAGAAAGACAGACAGTGGCCCTGGTCTCTTCCTACCCCTTTCGGGATACAGGCGTGAGTTAATGTGTGTGTATTAATATAAATACCTACCCGAAAATATAGAACTTTATTCGCTTTCGCTCGGTTGGTCCGTTCCCAGATCCCAGCATAAAGCTCCACCAACGCCACTCGCTAGCGGATCAACAGTTTGTTGAACCAAGTTTTTGCGCGCGCCCCGCACTCCGCGGGATCGCTCACAGTTTTTCTCCGGTCAAATAGCCTCCGAGATTGATCACCCACTTTGACAGTGCGTCGAACTTCGTCTGCCCGACGTCATTAGTGGACAGCTGGCTCGCCTTTTCATATGTACTGGTTTTAGGCTACATTGCACGAAAAATCTAGCTGGACCAAAATAGGATATTTCAACCTAAAGTACAAGTCAAAAGGTAGAAGAAGAAGAAACCCTTTTATATTTATAATCATAAAACTATAAAACTACTTTTATATGATTATAAAATCATAAAACACAAACACAGTACAGTAGTACATACAAAAACAAACGCAATTTCCTGGTAGACTGTTCAGTTATAAAAGATAACATTCTTCGACCCAAAGAAAATTTGAAAAGTAAAAATATTAAAAATTAAAATATATTTATTGTGTAACTATGACTTTCAAAAACTGGGGTTCGACTAAGTAAACATACCTGTGACAGAAGACCCCGCTCATTTACATCCAATGCTTGTAGGTATTGGTGCGCCATAAAGAGTGTTAATCTAATCTATTATAACCTAACCTAACCATTATCATTCTATAAAGTTAGATCCAAATTTACATAAAAAAACCTTATAAAATTTCACAAACAAATCTAAATTAAACCAAGATTTTACAACTGACCCTTATAATATCAGTCTAGTTTCTAGTCTAGTCATTACTAGTTTAGGACGAGCATCCTAAATTATTGTAATTGATTGCCCCAAATTGATATGAATGAAATTTAAAGTAGGGATAATGTTAATAGACAACATACATCACATCAGGGTAGTATTGGGCCTGCTCGGACATTTTAAAGATCGCTCCGTACTGTTACATTTGAAACAATGTACTTTTACGGTTTATTAGGAATGTTGTGGACGCCGAGACGGGTTAGGTTAAATTAGGTTCGCAGTTAGCTGTAGGCTGAACCAGGCATTTTATATATTGTGTAAATATAGCGAACCCCTAAATGTGTTAGTTTAAGTTAGGTTCGCAGATAGCTGTATGCTGAACGAGGCCATTTAAATATTATGTAACATGTGTAAATGTTGTGTAAGACCAGTGGAATATTCCAGAAACATCTGTGATTGGTCGAACGGCTGGCCCGAATAGTATATATAAGCCGGAACATTCTCTGTATTAGCATGAGCTTTCAGTTAGCTACTACACCACCCTGAACCTGGAAGAAATAAACAGCTATCAAGAACCACTGGAAGGTTGCATCATCACCTAATACAGTCCACACCCCACTTAAGTACTATTCGGACTATTAGGACACGATATAATAACTCTCTGAACGTTCATGTTTTGACCTTTCAGCCATCATTTATGGTTAAAATTTTTTAATGTTGCCATTCCACCATTATATACTATGTACTACTACTATTATAAAAATCAATAAAAAAAATTTTTGCTCGAGTACTTTCTTTTTCGTACGTACAATCAGAAACAGAAATCTCCAAAAATCTGTTTCGCACGAAACAGAAATCTCCTTCACCATAATAATATACTATAACAACACAGTGAAAATATGTTTTATTCGTTCGAGAAACTAACATCAAGAAAACAACACAGTACCTATTACTTTTACAAGAGTACTTTGGATTAGCGCGCGAACCAGTAGAATTGACACGAATGTAAACAAAACACGAAACAAGCAAAAAAAATCTTTATTGCTATACAAAATACGTACACACGTCTATAGTTCAGAAAAGACCGACCGGCTGAACAAAGGAAGACCGAACGGAGCATTATCTGTGCTGTGATTGTGTGATCGATTAACATGCATCCATCGTTCGCTCTCGGCCATGTTCGTTCACCCCGGTTCATTTATTCATTCAGCCAGCCCGAGATCGCGAGAGCAGTGAACGAATAGACCGAATGTCCGATTAGCACTGGGAAACGTTTCCTTTCGTTCATTGCATGGAAACATGTCTTATTCGTACTTCGTACATGAACGACACAATACTACATCAGGGTGGGCACCGTCGTAGCTTTCGGACAGTGGGTTATTTGTGTTAAGCACGCTCGAAAAATAATACAGTCAATTGTGGGTAGAACAATGGACTCGGAGGGAGTATTTCCGGACCTCATGAAATATAGTAGACTAGTACCCTTATTTAAAAGCGATGATAAACACGATCCAACCAATTTTAGGCCCGTCTCAGTACTACCAGTATTAAGTAAAATATTTGAGAAGATCATCTTAGATATTACTTACGCATTTCAATAATTACCAACTCTTTCATAGCCAGCAATTTGGTTTTACTAAAGGGCGGAATACAACAGACGCCGGAGTTATGTTACTTAAACATATTTTCAGCGCGTGGGAGGATCGCAAGGATGCAGTAGGCATATTTTGTGATTTATCAAAAGCATTTGATTGTGTAGACCACGAAACGCTACTCCTAAAGTTAAAATACTACGGAATAAAGGGTGCAGGTTTAGATCTTTTAAGATCGTATTTAGAAGGAAGGGTCCAAAAATCAGACGTAAATCGTATTAAATCCTCGGGTTCACTTGTAAAAATAGGAGTCCCGCAGAGATCTATCTTAGGGCCGCTCCTTTTCCTAGTCTATATAAATGATTTACCGTTTATGGTACAAAAAATGTCTGAGATAGTGTTATTTGCTGATGACACGTCACTTATTTTTAAAATAAGGAGACAAGAAAATAATCTTGACGATGCAAATAATGCTCTCTCGCAAGTACTAGATTGGTTCACAGCAAATATCTGCTGCTAAATTCTAAAAAGACAAAATGTATAAAGTTTTCCTTACCTAACGTACGAGTAGTTGAGAACAATATAGTAATTGGACATGAAAAACTAGAATTTGTAGATGATACTGTATTTCTGGGCATCACAATCGATGCAAAACTACAATGGGGTCCACATATTGTAAAATTAGCACACACACTTAGCTCTGCAGCATATGCAGTGAAAAGAATTAGGGAACTCACTGACGTTGCAACTGCTAGGCTTGTTTATTTTAGTTACTTCCATAGTATTATGTCCTACGGTATACTACTATGGGGCCGGGCAGCAGACATTGAGACTATCTTCATCTTGCAGAAGAGAGCCATCCGATTTATTTACAAGTTAGGTAGTAGGGATTCGCTAAGAGATTTCTTCAAAGAAACCAACATCTTAACAGTTGCATGTCAATACATTTATGAAAATATTATGTACGTTAGAAAAAATATCAAAGACTTCGAAAATGTTGGTGGCCACCATAATGTTAATACTAGAAATAAACATAAATTGTCATTTCCACTATTTAGACTTGCAAACGTTAACACATCCTTTATGGGGCACTGTATAAGGTTCTACAACAAAATTCCTCAAGATATATTAGAGTTACCTCCAACGCGATTTAAAAAATGTGTTACGCACATTCTGTGCAAAAAGGCTTACTATAACATCAAGGATTATTTAGAAGACAAAGATGTTTGGCATTAAAAAGTAGATTAATATTATTTAAAGGACGATTGTGACTAGTGTTCAACACATTCATGACTAATATTTTAAGTTGAAAACTCTGTTAATTAAGTTAAAACGTGTTTTGAAAAGAATAAATGTAGAGTTTTTTTGTTAGCTTCTTCTCCACATAATCTATTAATTGTGAAACTAACAACTTTGACGTTCATTAAGTAAACATTCTGTTTTTACAATGAATAAAAATATTTGAATTGAATTGAATTGGAAGCGAGAGACCCAGATTCGATTCCCAGTGCGGGTATGTACCTATGTTTATTTTCAAAGTTACGTAAATCTGTGAATTTGTAGTAGAAAATACCACAAGCTAACCGTGAATGAAAACATCGTGAGGAAACCCGCGGCTTGGTTGGCTCCGCACGTATTGACTGGTCTTTCCTGTGGGCTAGGCCGACTAAGCTGTCAGGATGATATAGGTGCTGGACAAGGCTACTCCATCTATAAAACAATGTCCCAGGAACTGCAGCGTCCGAGTGGTCCCTTCACCCATCTAATGTGAGTGAAGGTGCCACTGGACGCTGCGTAAATCACGTAGATGCAAAGGCAAAAGTTTTTTTTTGTCCTGGTCCCAAACTAGGATACCCTGTGCTATGGTAACCAGGCAAGGATATCACAAACATGGTAATACACCCATTTGTACAAATCAAGAACGGCGGCCTCCAGTGGGAATCACAAGAAAGTTAGCACATAAGCCTGCAGGAAGGGAATGCCTGTTGGTTCGATGAATTTTGATCCCACAAGGCGCCAATATAATTTGCACTGTTTTTCTGCTCTTCAACAACCTCTACAACCTTGGTAGAATGGCAAAACCATTATGCCTACGTTTTGAGATTGGTTCGAGGAATCGCGTAAAAAAACACTGTTAGATCACCTGTCTTTCTCTCTCCTAAAAGAGAATGAGGTTCGTCAAGATCGTGGCAAGTGAGTGAGAGAAACCCTGGGTCTTTGCCTATCCGTGAGTTCTATCTATCATGATCTCATCCTATCGTGAATGTCACACTTTGTTTTTCAATCGTCATCTATTTTTATAAATCATCATCAGCCATTTGACGCCCACTGCAGGACATAGGCCTCCCTCATGGTTTTCCAACCCAGCAACTCCCCGCCAACGTAACCAGGTTGTCAGACCATGTGATGGGGGCCTGCCCACGCTGTGTCGTCCGGTCCACGGTCAGAACTTTTTCGCCCCAACGGCCGTCAGTTCTCCGAGCTATGTGCCCCGACCGCTGGCACAATTTTTATCAATCATGTATGCTAAATTCTATGCTAAGGTTTTGCCACTATACGCTTGTATTTAGATAAATAGAAAACACTTCATTGCATAAGCTGAAACAATAATTACAAAATATGATTTCTTATGTCCAAGTAATGTTAATGATTGATTTTTTGTGATAATTTATTCAATGCGTCCAGACTTAGGTTGAGATAACATCGACTATCAGCTGGATGCGGACGGCACAAGACCGGGAAGCTTAGAAAACCATGAGGGAGGCCTATGTCCTGCAGTGGCCGTCAAATGGCTGATGATGATGATGATGATGAACCTCAACTGAAATCTGAAAATGTTAACGTCAAGGTGGATACAATTTGGAAAGTAGTGTACGATTTGTGATATAAATAAACGAAGTATCCAGAAACTAAATAACTTTCTATAAGCAAATTCAAAATTATTGTAATCATCATTGGGCTCCAATCAATCATCAGGTCGCCTTGTATGGAAAATTAATATGGTTGGTTGTCGGTAATGAGGTTTTCATACTGTGTGTTATTTTAATTACACGTAGCGCCTCAAAATGCATGGGCAGTTTTAGTGAGTCAGTGGAAATGGAATATGGTTAATATTATTTCCACTGACTCACTACAACTGTCAGACTGAATCTATTCATTACAAAAAGCACGTACCTATTCGTGTTAAATCATCATTTGCGCAGACATATTAACGAACCCTTTTAGTGTCCGACGAACTTTGATTCGCCCACGTTTTAATTAGCACTAAGAACAAAAGAAGATATTAACAGCCGTGTGTATGTTTGAAAATGGTGCGCATAGTAATTATTGAGATGCGCGTACGCATTAGCGCCGCAGTGACCTTGTCGTGGCGTGATTTTGAGCAATTCTTACTCATTTAATCGATAAACGAAAAATAGGTAGAAGTCTGATACTTTTTACACCGGCAGATTACGGGGTATAAGTTTTGTTAAAGTTCTTATCTTTGTTAAAAAAAAAATTCGTGGAAAACTCAGAACGCGAAGTATTTCTGGTGTTCGGCGTTTTTCGCGCGTATGTTTCTTGATAAGTTTATGATCATCCAGAGTTCAAACAGTTTGACTGATCTTGACAACTACAAGTTTGGAATTTAAACTGAAAAAAGCAGTTAAAAGTCCTTGCAGCTGATTTTGTCCCGAGTTTTCAGAATTGACTCTAAAAGTTTTTGTACTGATATCTAGAACGACCTCTGTTGACATCATTTGTAGCACTTTCAGGAGAGGATCCGTAAATAACATGCTGTTTATTTACAATCCAATATTTATATTTCTAAAATTCGATCAAGCCTTCTGTACAATTAATTACTCTTTGGTGCTAAGTTGCTAACTAACAGGTCCAGCCATTTCGCGTGGCGCAATTAGGTACAAGATGTTACGCTTCTTGACTTCGACAAGGCTTCGTTTTGTTTATGTCAAAGGGGTCAGCGTCGAGACATGCTTAGAGACTTATCTGTGTTCGTCAATCGCTCGCTGCTTTTAATTACGGGTATAGTTCGAGTAGTTTACTCTAACTTATCAATCTATGCGGGTAGTATTGGATTGTTTTAAATTTACCTATCGAATGCTTATATTACACACATTCTGCTGACACCGCGTTAGATGTGTACACACCCAATCACGCGCACACGATCACGATCCCCAGAGCTATGCAAGATAATAGGTGACCGCATAACTGACTGACGAACGCCGCGGTCGAATTTTGCAAGCAACAATAATAATGGTAGTAATATTATGTATGCGCTTCAAAATTATCAGCCGGGGGCCGGTTCCTCGCACGTGTGCGGGCTCCGAGCCCGCGCGCCGCCACGCCAGCCATCCAGTCCAGTAGTCTAATCGACGCCACCCAACGCTCACGCGCGTTCGCCCTCGCGCCCGAAACTATATGCGCGACAGCTGATCGAGACACAGCACCCGAGTGACGACGCAACGGTTCACAGACCCGACACTCGCGATAATTACCCTAATGTTTTTTTCCGCAACGGAGCAACTTGCGCAACACCACCGCGTCTGATGCAACTTCGCTACAACTTTACGGTGCCCTTTTAACGCTTGCCTAACACTAACCGCGTCAATGGTACCGGGTAGTCGATAGTAAAATGCACGCACGTGCTCACCCCGCACCCTCTATCACCGTCGTCCAATCGTAGGAGAGCCAGGGCTACCAGTGCGTCACGTCCGACCAATGGCGGCTCGTTTATGATTTCACTACGACGGAAACCGCCGATCCCGCCCGACAGGAGCCGAGCGCGTCAACCCCCAGTGCCGCTCCTGCCCCCGACATGGCGGCTATGGTCGCGAGCAACCCGCCAACCGTGGCCAAGAAACCCTCCATAAAAAAATACCGGGCGCCAACGCCTCCAAGGAAAATTGCCGCGAGCGATGAGAATTGTGACAAAGACAAAGAGAACAATGTTCTCCAGCGTGAGGAAAACGACAACGAAGCCAGCGAGACTTGTCTACAAACAAAGCCGGAGGGCAAAGAACCGGAAAAGGGATCGCCCGTCGTCAAGCGGTTAGCGCCAAAATTAAATGGGAATGTTGACAGAAATTCTGTGCTGTCCAAGGCGGCCATGTTCGAGGCCGGCAGTCCAAGGGCAAAGGATCCGGCTGAAATGTCCCTCAGAGAACGCAAGGCGCTCTTTGAAAAAAATAAAGGGACGGCTATTGTACCGAAAGCACCTTTCGGTATGGCACCCTCGGCCAAATCGCTTCACGGAGATCTAAAAGGTAAGTCTTTTTTGTATTATTCTGTTGCTGACAATGAACTCTAGGTTACGCGTCACACTTGACTCACAAGCGGGTGTTTTGCTTACGTTAATTTATGAATAGTTCTAAATGGAAACCACAGCCCGTGACCAATTTTCCACATTGCACTTGAGTGTTTTCCTTGTTCTTAATAAGTCTGATTTATGTTGCATGGAAGACACGAAAACAAAACTGCTTTAGAATCCGGTTACATGTTCACGCCTTATCCGTAATTTACGTTTATTGTAAACAGTACGTGTTTTCCTTGTCCTACAGATCAACCTAACACGGGAACCTTTCTTATTAGTTTTATTACTCTGACAAAGCATCAGATAGATCGTTTATTGAAAGCAAGATTATTGTTATGGTGTGAGGGTTCAGATCTCAGATTTTAAACAAAATTTTGTATTTTTTTTCTCTTACGACAAGTGTCCAATTATGAGCGAATCCCTGACGCTAATTGGTACCGTTATAGTCAACATCGTTTACTAGCGATGCGCTAAGGTATCGCTGGTAAACCGAGTTCACAATTCGAAAGAAAGGTTCTTCTTCTTCATTCTTTCTTCTTTGAAGAAGTGTAGGCCCATTTTTAATATCATATGCTGGATCTTTTCTTCGGATAAAGACATTTCGAGCCGTGACCGACTGTTCCAACGAGGGTCCTCTAAATTTCGGTCGTCGGTAACCTGTGGTTTTTTTTGTATCATCTCTATCTATCAGACAGATCTGACACATTCGACAGCCAAGGTCAACATAATTCGCCCGTGAACTATTGGGTAATTATAACCGAAAAAATGCACGCTTAGTTGCTTGCTACACGAAATAATAATTATGTATCCTCTGTTACCATGGCTCTGGGATATAAATACATATCCCAGGCATTGTGGATTTTTAGTCAGGTGAGTGGTATGTATGTATGTGTTTGTAAAAGAACATGTTACGCAATTGTTGCAATTAGGCTCCGATTGCTTAATTTGCCTGTGGGGACAGTCTCGTTTACAATAGACATTAGTTTACAAGTATTACTTAGCTAATTGCACACTGGCACTTTCTGTTGTAGGTATGTAATTTAACAATTTATCTAAAGAATTTTATGGTATATCACTAACAGAGTACAATATCCTTGACACTGGTTCTGGTCACCGCTGTGTAAAAGTGGCCACTATATGGCTATGCGGTTCAGTTGACCATCTACATACAAAATAGAAAATACCTATTTACAGCCACAAAAATACACTTACAATAGATGCGATAGCGTTTGGCCGTGAACTCCTAAAGCAGGATGTTTATCCTGTCTCATCTAAATTTGTGTGTTGTTGAAACACAACTCAGAAGAGCCGCAAGTCGTAAACGCAAAATAAAAGGAGCTGTTGCAAACAATGGCACTTTCAGGCGAGCCAGCACGCACAATGGCTTTTAAGAAATCTTGCCAAATCCGTTTGACCGTTTTCCGAACCTAAAAACCATCTTTCCAATACATATTATGCTCGTATTCATTTAGACAAACATTGTAGCGTTTGTCTAACTTGTCTAGACAAAATTCGAAAACATAGAATATTTCGTTCGGATAAATTCAGTTATCTTATTTGGATACTATGTGATTATAAACACATCGTCTTGATACAAATTTATGCCTTAATACTTTGAGTATTCAGTGCCTACCTCTTCAAATTATACCAAAGGTAATATCAATGTAATGTCTTCCAGGAATCGTTGTGTTATTACGTGAATTTTACCTTCCTCTCTAATAATCCAGTCAATGTCAGTTCCACAGAGGTGACATTTGGGCCTCATATTCATCTAAGTTTACATTTTACACAAGAAACTGCATGCATATCATATCTCATCCAATCAGACATTAGATTTAATCCCAGCCTCGTGCAAAGAACTGTTATACAATAGAGCCACGATCAACACGCTACCGGCTTCTTCCAGTAATAAGTTTCCTTTATGGTTACCTGCACTTGGAACGAAACATTATGAAAATAAAGACCGCCAAAGTTGCAATATTTGACGAAACTATCTAATATTATGCATGAGTTAACGGCGCATTGATTCGATTTTAATTGCTGTAATTATTGTTTCTATCTATGGTTACGATGTGTTTTTACATCAATATATATTTACATCAAATATTTGTAAAAATAATTTTCGCAGTATCGTTTCTAGGACGAGAAAGTTTCTGTTCATGCGTTTCTAAGACAAGAAAGTGTTCACAGGCATGTCGTAAGAATCTGATTGAGATACGTCATGTTTTTTATTAGAACATATTTGTAGAATTACCTCAAAATCACTTGCAATAAAGTGGTCTAGAATTTAGATATTTCTAAGAAATAGCTCTTAGTATGTTGGTGTTATGTGAAACAAGACATACCACTTTGATAACAGGAAATCTAATGGGTCTATAATTAATGTTAAATTTAAATTGAGTTTCAATTGTAAAAGGGATTATTTATACTGGTTCATACACTTGTGACTAGATGGCGCCATATACCTTAAAGACAGCGGTAAATTTTATTATAATATGTGTCACCTCATCTTTCAGATATATTTTCTAGTTCACGATAGTCTTAAACATTAACACCTTTAGTGCCAACATTATAGGTATCAATGTCCTTTAACGGTAAACTCTCGCCAAAAACCATGTCACCTAGTCTCTAGATAAGGAATGTCTTGAGCAGAGATCTATTCTCTATGGCTAACCTCTTTTTTTTGTTTACCCTAGATTGAAAGAGAGTCAGAAGCCACCTACGACACACAGAGGATATCTATAATTTAGATTGGCACTAAAGGGTATTGCATGATATATTTAAAATATAAAAGAGAAATACCTAGGGGAGGCTCTTGCCCTTCAGTGGAATACCAAAAATCTTCTTAAATATGTATTAAATTTAATCTGTAGAATTCTAAAGGATCCGATCGAGCCACCATAACAATGGTTTTTAATTGTTCTTTTCAAGGTCATGCTTTTTATTAGTCTTGCTAAAACTCGAGAAAAGCTGGGCGCATTTGGCAATTTTTTTTATATTTGTGGAAGTCTAGCGAAAGTTTAAATAGCGAGAACAACAGAAAAAAAATGTATATAGCTAATAATCTAGTATTACACAAAAACAAATCATGGTGAACTGTCCTTGAGAGGTTTGCAATGAATGAGCCTCACATTAAAGATAAACAGTGTATTGCAAAAAAAATCTAGGGCCTTAAAATGAAGAAAGGACCTCGGACCCTGTTCAAAGCTAAAGCTAGACAGGAAAGCATTTCAGTCTGTCTTAAATAAAAATACTCCATAGGTTAGCCATTTTCAAATACGATGGTATGGGTGTCACTCAAAAACGTGCTCATTTTGTTCATCCGGTCTATGTTTCTGGGTCGAATGTTCAACCTGACTTATACTGACCTGTAAAATGTGTGTTTAAACAAGGTTCTCGCATTAAATTTCAAGAGCCAACTAAAGCGACGCAATTCAAGTAAAGGTCGCTGACTCGAGGCTTGTTTTCTTGTGCAATTTTCATGATTATGATCTGTCTTCTTTGTCTGGGCTTGTGTGATAATCTGATACTGCTTTGAGCAAAAAATCTTTGCTAATATCCATTAATATAAATAACTGAATGATTGTATGTTTAGATTTTTGTCACTCAGTCACACACATTTAAAACAGCGTAGCGTCAAAATGCCATACGAACGTAGTATAAATTTCATTTCCAGAATACGATCAGGCTAATATTAAACTTTGTACTGTTTTTCTGATATTTTGGAGTTGATGTCATAATAAAAGTTGTATTGATGAGTAGTACCCAAATAAGTACATTTGGCGGCTCTATTGATAAAAATAAATTTCATCTAGACAAAAGAAATCATAAGAGAGAAAGATGATTTTTCTTTGTATTGACTCCAGATGATCTCCATTACCTTCCGAGGATGTCGTAGAAGGCGACTAAGGAAATAAATTACCAGGAGACGGGCAGCAGCGTCTTCCTGAGATTCCAACCGCATACTGCGATCGCCAACCCGCCTGCCAAGCTTGGCGATTATGGCAAAACCCCTCATGGTTATGTTCGAAGCTTGGAAAACCATGACGGAGGCCTATGTCCTGCAGTGGGCGTCAAATGGCTGATAATGATGATCACTTAGGAGGTGGTTCTGACTGTTCGTGACTGCATATGCCATGTAACATTCGTCACGCTAATTTAAGATAAAGCTTTTACATACACACGTACATTTGCGAAACACTAACCCTCCTTCCTTTACGCCCCATCGATAAAATATAACTTTTCACTGTCGTTCAGTTTGACAACAGCATATTCGTCGAAGTGAACTGAAGCGTAGCGGCAGAATTTGTTCCGTTAGATGCAATACTATCTATTTCGGACACTCGATAGAGGCTTTTGTACTTTTTGGTACATTACGCAACGATCGAGAGTCGAGGCTGATCGTCCGTCGACTTGTTAGATTTGAGAATAAAAATCTTCTGGATATTAAGTTACTTGTAAGAAAGCAGCTTGTATTAAAGTTATTCCAGGTACACCAATATTATACCAAATAGTATATGTCTCAGATGTAAAGTTTCCAGCTGTATTTTGTTTTCTTAGAGTGCCTCTCAGTGGCATTCAGCTCCTTAAAAACTTTCTTAGTACGGTGAAAATACTAAACAATAATTATAGCGCTGATAATATAAGTACCTATACTTACGCTCCTTGCCACAAGTTCGCTGAAAGCTACGGGTACATTTTTTTTAAATCTATTAACACACAAATAAAATAGTATCCCACGTATTTTAACGAAACGTAACGAACACTGTTTTTCTAAGTTACGTACATTTGTGAAGTTGTAGTAGCAATACCACTCGCTAACTGTGAAGGAAAACATCGTGAGGAAACCACAAACCTCAGCGCTGTGAATGGCCAACACAGGGTGGGCACGCGCATCATTACGGCTTATAAGCTGGCATAGCCTAGTTCACATAAAAACAAACCAATGCTAACCTGCCAATTACCTCACCAGTCCCACATACTTTCTCCAACTAAAAGATCCCACTACAGTCGCAATGGTAAAAAGTCCGACTCCATTGTCGATCCCATAACGAACGTGTCATTAGCAACGTTTCTCCTGACAAATAGTAGTGTCATTACAGTTGCTGATGCACCAGAACAAATTGCTTTGTTATACTTGACTACTAAGCCAAAAGAAAACTACTTAGTCGTACATGTTTGCTTGTCTCGAATTGAAAATTATTCCGGGAAAGTTGTGCAAGTGTCATACTGAGCAGGAAACAAAATGCTGAATCAGCTTCTTAACAGCGTGCTTCTTTTACCATTTTAATATGACTCTAATCAGCGGGTTTTTCCTTTAATCGACAGCCTTCCTAAGGTTTTATTATGCACACCAAATCCTGACGTATACGATAGCAACTCGTGTAGAATTTAACAGCTAGACAATTCGATTCGTTTAGGGTTTGATGCGCGTAATCATCATCATCATTCAGCCACAAGAAGTCCACTGCTGGACATAGGCCTCCTCCATGGATTTCCAAAAAGACCGGTTGGAAGCGGCCTGCATCCAGCGTCTTCCTGCCACTTGGATTAGGTCATCTGTCCATCTTGTGGCTGGTCGTCCTACGCTGCGCTTGCCGATATGTGGTCTCCATTCGAGAACTTTTCGGCCCCATCGGCCATCGGTTCTGCGTGCTATGTGCCCCGCCCACTGCCACTTCAACTTACTAATCCGCTGGGCTATGTCGACGACTTTCGTTCGTCTACGGATCTCATCATTTCTGATTCGATCTCGTAGAGAAATTCCGAGCATAGCCCTTTCCATAGCTCGTTGCGTGACCTTGAGCCTTCTTATGAGGCCCATAGTGAGAGACCACGTTTCAGTGCCATAAGTCATCACTGGTAACACACACTGGTTGTATAATTTTGTCTTGAGCGATTGAGGTATATTAGACGAAAATACTTTTCTAAGTTTCCCGAATGCTGCCCAGCCGAGTTGGATTCGACGAATGACCTCTTTCACGAAGTTGGACCGGCCTAGTTGGACTGTTTGTCCTAAGTAGACGTATTCGTCGTATGCGCGTAATATACCTAGAAGCTCATTTATGAAAAACAGCTTCGTTTGAATGGTATTGAGCTTAGTGCATTTACCTCTAAATTTAGCAATTCCTGAAATACGAGTAAGTACGTATAATAAACTAACTACTGAAGTATAGTAAATTCTGAATTATCTGTCTGTCTCGTTCTTTATGAGAAATTTTGAAACATAACGATGCGACTAGGACGTTTGGCGTCAAAGAGTCATTGCGTCATCTTTGGTAGGTATGTGACTGCATTGACCTCCCGCCCAAATGAGGGCCTACATACCAACCGGCAACCCTCCTTTGGTTTTGCAGTCTGGAATAATTCCCGACAAATAAATTAAATAAATGACTTCGCATGGACGTATTTCGAGTCACATGTGGCTTAGAATTCTTCTGAGTTTAGTAAAATAATTAGAAATAATGCACTTACCTGTTCATCTCAAACTCATCCCATCTGCCCCGTTTTTTGTTCAAGTTGATTGTCGGACGTTACATTATAACATTAACCAAACGTAGTCAGGTAATTGAAATCCAGTTTTCCCGGGGTATTAACTAAACAAACAAATGATACCTACTTACAATGTAAAAGCGCCCAATAATAACCGGTTGGCGACCGTATTACCAAAAAAAAAAACACAGTACATAGTCAAGTAAACCGTGTAATATGATGTCATTAATTCGACGTATACCAAGGCTGCCAGCGGCGGCCAACCTTGGCAGGTGGACGGTAACATAATAGGGTCTTTATTGGAGCCCTTTTATTCGAGGAGGTTGTTTTTTTTTTGTTATTTGGGCAGCTGAATAATTAGGTTGTTCGTTCTTCGCTAATGACGCCAGGGAATGCCGACATTTCAAACATTTCAAAAATACGATTTAACTTACATAATAAATCTTATGTTTATATTTGTGTATAATTTGTGTCTTCGGAAATAAAAATAAATGTAATTCACTTTTTTTTTAAGTTGTAAAGCACAAGCTTCATTTGACGTTTTTCAGGAATGGCGGATGTTGGAGGAAACACTTCATACAGATTGATTTACATGTCTTTCTCTTGAAACTCTTTTAAATATTTAGCAAATCGTTAACAGCCAATCCTATTAGGGAACTGGACAAAACAAACACAAATAGTTTCGTCATTATAATTATAGGTAAGTAGGTACTTGTCTGCTATCAACAGTTCACAATAACGCTACCTTTTTATTCAACACCACGAATGTTGAATATTTTATTTTATCACAAATGTGCAATTAATGGATGGTCAAATTAATAGGCCATTAGGTGTGCAGTCAGCTGTAGGCATACGTCTTTTGCCGACGGGCGAGCTTTGCAATTTTATTTTTTAATGCTTTTATTACACTTAGACCGGATTTTTCAATAGTCAGATAAAACTTAACTGGAGTATATAACTGAAGTTGTCACTGTCTTGTCGTATGATTTAGACAGTGATAGCATGCAATTTATTCCCCAGTTAAGTTTTATTTGACTAATGAAAAATTGGCCCTTAATTGTGCGTAACCTTTGTACGTGAGACGTCTCAGTCACTGTTCCTAAGAAACAGCAGCAGTTTATAAACTTTTAAGGTTACGGAGCACTGACAAACCTCTGTCATTTTACGGAACCCCATATCAAAATAACAAATGCAAGATTTGACTTCACTTCAAGCTTCTGAAGGTACCGCATTAATACATTAATCACATTAATATTTGTAGCTGAGCAGTTATTAAACAGTCAAAATAAGCCAACGATGTACTGACAAACTAGTTTAACCCCCAGTTTCTCATACACTAACATGCTGTTAAGCTACTGTTAACAGCTGTCAATTGACCAAAGTTCGTACAAAAAAAACCACTGACAGCTGTTAACAGTAGATGAACAGCTTGTTAGTGTACGAGAAACCGGGGGTAATTCCGTAACCACAGTGACTTTTCCACGGGACCCACTTTAGGAATCGCTGGTCGAGAGAAGTGAATCTTCTGCAACGTTTTATTAAAATAACGAAAAACTTTCCAAACGTTCCTTCAGTACAATTAAATCCACTCCAAATGTAGCTTACACACGTCCCACTCTAGGGCACAGGCTTAACACAGAGAGAGTGTGGGCTTAATTACCACGCGTGCCCATCGCGGATTGGCAATTTCAAGCGCTGATGTATGTGAACACCTCAGATATTGATTCCTGATTCCAAGTCATTCGACGAGGTTCTTAAGCAACTCATTTGCTGTTAGGGCCGCCCGGCTGTGGAACGATCTGCCGGTTTCCATAAGGCGCTCTTCTTCCCCAGCTATCTTTAAAAGCAGGGTTCACGCTCTATATCTATCACTCTAATTTATTAAAAAGTCAATTATTATTGTTTTCCTGCATGTAGGTATGTCTTTTCTTTTGTCCTCTGGTAAAACTTTATTGTAATTTATGTAACTTTATGTATGTTTATAATTGTTACACCTATAGTATGTAAAGGTATAAGTAAGTATATTATTATTATGTATAAGTATGTAAATGAATATTCATATTTGCACCTACTACCCGTCTCACTTTTCCTTCAACAACATTCCATCGTCGGTTGCCTGGAAGAAATTGCTATAAGCAATAAGGCCGCCAATTGTACTGCATTTTTGTAAACATTTCATGTTTGTATTTTTCCTGGTACAATAAAGAATATTCTTATCTTATCTTATCTTATATTCAGGTTTCCTCACGATGTTTTCCTTCACGGTTAGCGAGTGGCATTGCTACTACAACTTCTTTTATTTATGTTCTATGTTTCATAAAATCTGGAATATTGACAGAATAGCTATAGCGGACGACTAACAAAGCCCGTCTCGTTTGTCAGTAAAAGTGAATAAATGACTGTTGAGGCGTGACTGGGCGGGCCTTTCCGTTCTGACGCCTTTGTGAAACTATTCCGTTGCAACAGAGTTACAAAGGTGTGTTATCTGTAAAGGCACGCAGTGTTGAAACTGTTAATTTTAACGCTGTCAATATAAGAAAGGTACTGAATAAATATTTGCCTCTCGGTCACGCTGTATGAGCGAGAGGCATTGTTGATTCGAAATGTTCTCTAGTCCCTTCCTTTCATTAACAGTGTTATATATGGAAACGATTACCTGTATAATTTACTCCTCGAAAGACGTATCTACTGAGCTCTGCACAGTCAACAGCACATCACCTTTACATCCACGCATTCAGTTACTTCACAAATAAAATGTATAGGTTCGGCTGGTGTCGACTATGTTCCTGATTAGGCCCGTCCTCGAAATTCGTGTTGCTGTCGAATTTCACATCGCACTCTGGGCAGCAATGAGCTAGTTCTAGAAGCTGATTTTCAAATTCTTTTATTACCTCGTTTACCATCGATACGTTAAGAAAATCTCCTCAAAACCGAAGTTCGTTTATGAACTTTGGTTTTCAGCAGATCTTCTACCAACACAGAGGCGCAAGTTCGATCCCTGGGGTTCACTTCGAATAACCCCATTGATCCACTCATTGATTCATCATGCCTCGGGCTAGCGCTTATCTACACTTAACAGCAGAAATACAGAGGCGTAAGTTCGGCCCCCTAACATGGAAACAACCAGGCTGGAGTCATTCGAAGTAAACCCTAGTACTTTGAATGACTCCAGCCTGCTTGTTTCCATGTTCCTGTTCATATCATACCATGGTGCCAATACTCCGGAATAGTTAGCTGTATTACTTAACGAAGTTGCTATATTTCGGGCTAGCTCTTATCGATGCATAACAAAGCAGAAATGCCAGCTATTTTGAATTTTCCGCGAAGAATTTTGCCCGTAGAAACGAGAGATTTAAAAAATTTTACAATTGTGAAACACTAAGTGAAGTAAATAAATTAAAGTAGTGCAATCATTAAATTAGTATCAGTAACTGCCTTAACTAAAAACCACGCTTTTGGGAAACAGTATTGCCTCAGTTTAATAACCAGTGACATTTTTGACACCGGTCACATGGATTTCAATTTCGTCTCCCATGACAACAACCGGTTCTGTTACCTTTTTAGAATATCTTTTTTTTTTAAATATTGTAATCTACTGTCACGTGTCTTTATCTGTATAAATTGTGTTTACATCATAACCTGAAAATTAAATAACAAAATTGAAACAAAGGGTCAAAAGAGAACAAAATTGAAACAAAGGGTCAAAAGAGCACAGCCCAATAATGTAGCCAAGCTATTGCGTAGCTCAGTAGTTGTTCCGTCGAACTCGGAAGCGATTCGGGTGACAACCATTGAGTCATAGCTGTTAGATGGAGGTGGACAACGTTGGCCATCTTGCTTGAGAGCGGTCTCGATTCTCATTGACTGACAAGCGCGCGGAAAAACGGTTGCGTTAGAGTTGAATAAAGTTTTTTTTTTGTTCGTTTAAAATTTTAGTGGCCAGTGACGAGCGCTTGTGTTGTTGGCAGGTACACTGCTTACAAATATATTTAATTGTGGCCAGTGTTGGAAAAGTTTGTGAATATTATTGTTTTTTGAGGTACCAAATTTTTTGTGATTTTTTTACATATTTGTGCCAGTTTTTAAAGTTATTACAGTTACGTTGCTTTCGTTCATAACTTTGTTCTATTTAGCCATACGTACGTAATAGTTATATTCTTCATAGCACAGAAATGTGGTAATTGTCACGATAAAAAAAATTCAACGTGTGACTTAGGCCATGTGTTACAAAGCATCTGCGTCCGCGCACACGGTGTCATTATTATGGTGTTTTTCTGTAATTATAAACATCCTTCTGAGATAAACACTAGGTTGCGAGATAAGCTCGAAATAGCCGCAATTGCCTGCAACATCACCTGCATTGTTTACCTGTGCCAAGATTCTGTAATAAACAACAAATTGTACCAACGGTTAAAAAAGTCACTTTCACCATATTATGACAGAAATATTGAATACGATGTTTTTCGTTTTAACAAAAAACACTAATCTAATGAGCCGTTTCACCATGATATGAATACGTATTTATTCTTGTATTCTTTAATTTTAAAGAAGAATACAAGAATAAAAGAATTGTATTCTTTAATGTTTTTTTTTCTTCTTTTTTGTCGATTGGTAAGACCCAAAAACGGACAGTGTCATGATACGGCGGATAGGATAGTAGGCTATCTTGTCAAGTCGTGATAAATTACAACTTGACCAAAATCAACTCAATAACAACAACGTGCCTAGTTAGAGCTTTTTCATGTCGTTAGTTAAAAAAAGGTATGTAACTCCTTATTGTATTAAGAGTAGATAAGAACTCTTTATTGTAAATAATTCAGAAATAATGTAAATGAATGGAAATTATGCCGTACATAAAAGGCCTAGCAAGAACCTTAAGCTTAAATGCATTTATAAAGTCATTATAAAAACAAAATTTTTACTTAATGAACGTCAATTCAATTCAATTCAAAAATACTTTATTGCACAAGAGGTGTTTGTACAAAGGCGAGCTTAATACTAGTAAGTATTTTCTTCCAGCTAACCTTGGGTTATGTGGATAGTGCAAGGGGTAGTGCCAAGAAAGATTTATTCAAATTTGATTCAAGTTGTTAGCATTAATACATTATATGGGAGAAGAAGCTGACAAAGAAACTCCACATTTACTATTTTCAAAAGTTGTTACTCGTTGTTGAACATTATTCATATTTGAAAAAAAAAAGAAGACTTATTTATTTGAGGCGTTAGTCAGCTCCGGGTACCCCTTAACCCTGCATCAGCTGATCCCCATTGTGCAAGCATCACGTGTGTTGTGGCAGTTTAAATTGGTTTGTCAACTGTCCATCACCTTGCCAACCTGTTCAATTAAGAACGTGGAGATCAGTGAAACCATATTAAGTTGGTTTTAATGTACTAACCACAGTCATACCGCCGAAATCTTGCATTTTAAACCCTCATTTTAAGTCTATCCTAGAGTGTTTGTACAGCGTCTAAGATAGATAGAAAACACTATTCCACAAGAAGAAGAAAAAAATTTAATGTTAATTGGCTGATTAATGGCTGTTGAAATACTGTTCAAATAAAGGCGGACTTTGCACGTAATTTTTATTACATGTTATTTAAGTTTTTACGTATGTTAATGTATTTTTGTGCATTTAAGTGTAACAAACAAAGAGTCACAAATTACTTATTATATTCAAGAAATGGCCGTCTTATTTTGACGCATTTCGGCTTCACACTTTTTCAACCTTCTCATTCACCGTTTACCTACACACCTAAAAAGGTTTCCTATCTGGCTAAGTGGGTTTCGCTAATGTGCAATCAAATGGCGTTAAGATTTTCTATTATCTATTATGTATAATAGGAACTCCTCCCAAAAACCGGCTTTAACTCCATCTTAAGAGTGTTTTAGTGCAATCAACTTTTTATAAGAACGTAATTCTTCTAGATATTTCGCTATTCTTGTCGTGATAATTAGAATATTTCCATTTAGAAGTACTGTAAGTTGGCGCAGTAATCTCGTGTCAAGGAAATATTAGTTCTACTGCAGTTGCCTACGTCCTTATGTTTCACATTAACTTGCATAATGTCGTTCGCTCGTGTGTATTTAAAACCAGTTTCTTAAATGACACAATCAACTTAAAACATGATATTTACACTAAGTACCTAGTTGAGACGAAGCTGGTATGAGAACCAACGTGCGTAAAATATTAAGATATACTAGCACCTACCTGGAAAAAATAGTTAAATCAATCTCTTTAGTTACTTCAATATCGTGATGGATTCTTCTAGTTGAAACTCGTCCTTATGACAAAGGATGCAAGGGTACAAATTATATACGAAATACTACTTTTATCAATATGCCAATAGCAATTACCTTCTTTACAAACATCATTAAAGAGGACAAACCCACATGCGACTACCCGTACCGCACAAAAACCCAATGATTGTTCATTGTCAGCAACTAAACAAACGAAACACAATGGCCACCACAAAACCGCTAACGATGATATTTCTTGCAGACAAACCTAAAGCCCCTGTACACGCCCAGCCACAGAAACCGGCGGCCTCTCGCACTAACTCCAAGGAGAACATACCCGATGACAACGTCAGCCAAACGTCTGTTGGAGGCGGCATAAAGGGGAAACTGGCTGCGCTGTTCAGCAAGGAGCAAACGATAAGCGAGTCGACGATAGCTAACAAAAACAAGCAGGAAAGGAACAAGGAGATGGAGATGCTACAGAACAGGTTCAATTTTAAGGTGAGCGCGAAAAACTGATAAAAATCCAACTACCCGGCTGCTGAGCATTGACTACTAAGGCGGGACCAACCTAGGTACATAACTTCGCAATGAGTTACATCGGTGAATTTGGGTTCCGCCTGCTTAGTAGTTACTGGTCAGCAGTCGGTGTGTCGGTTATTTGTGTCAATTTAATCAACGGCCTAAGAGATATTGAGGTTCAACATCACACTTTTCTATTGCCTTTTTTGCAAAAATGCATCTAGTGTCTTATATTTATTTATTTATTGTTGAGTATTCGTCTTCTTATGTAATTTTAGTTAAAGTAATTCGTTTTATCCGTTTATTTCGTATGCCTACCAGTTAATTTCTTGCACCACCTGTGGTTGACTGGTAGAAAATGCTTATAGCATTAAGTCCGCCACATTGCCATTGTATTTTTACTTATGTGCAATAAACGTATTAATAATAATAATATACCGCACATTTCTTCCCAAACTCTTAAGCTTTCTTTTAGAAAACTGATTTGAAACTTCAACGCGCAATGTGTTTACAACATTGGGATCTCATATAAATACTTACGCTTTATGTCATTCAGTGAACCTTATCAATACTTACGGTTTATGCCACGCTATGAACGTGTAACATTTATCCTTATTAATGGATTATTATTAATATAATATTTTACTAACTTAACATTTTTCATTGATCACCCAGCAATTTTTTATCGATGAATTATGTAGTCTGTTTCAGTAGATTTTGGGTCGGGCGTCAGTATTTTGATTCACTGTAGTTCTGATATATTTGGTATGTAGAGTATTCTGATGCTGGAAACTGGAAACATTGTGCTAACGAAGCGGCGGTGCTAGATACTTGTAACCAAGTAAGCAGTTATTGACGATGAATTCTATCCCTGTAGTAGGGTTACTTTAAGAAAGGGACTGAATTACTTTTTGCCTCTCGCTCACACATTATAGACGGCAAAAACTATTACTTGTCCTAGTCCCAAACTAGGATACCCTGACAACACAACAGTGTTAACCGCATAACAGTGTGATACCATCGAATTATTTATTACTATTGATTCCATATGGTTTTGCTTGTGATCTATAAATCCTTGATAATAGCGATACGCTTATTTTGCACAAAACATCCACCCTAAATGCTGAAACTAAAATCTTCACTAACTCTCCAGTCCTTATGTCGTACACAACAAAGTGTAAAATCACTATCTGCATAATATTGTACTACATACATACTCTCAATTTCACTGCACTGACTGTTCGTATGCAGTCCTAAGGCGTTTATTACATTAGTTTTTGGTGATCTTGCGATGCAATACTTCCAAGTACTGCGGTCTTGTAAACCAGACGTAGAGTTGATTTTATAATTAGCTCATCTGAAAAGGGTGTGTTTATTGCTCTCGCTAACAGGGGAAATGTCAGAATATTTGCGGCTTCTGAATGTGAACTAGAGAGTCATGCTCTAACTTGGCATATCTAATTATTAGCTTAATTCTGGATTAACTTTCTTAGTAATAACAAAAAGTATGAAATCCAAAGCTCTAAAGCATATCTGCCAGTATCCTTTCTATGTTTTCTATTAATATCATCGTTATGTTACTGTTTTTAGTGTTCCCCACCCAAAGGGGTAAGGTAACGTATTACTAAGACTCCACTGTCTGTCTGGCTGTCTGTCACCAGGCTGTAATTAATAAACCGTGATAGCGAGACGGTTTAAATTTTCACAGATTATGTATTTCTGTTGCTGCTATAACAAAAAATACTAAAAACAGAAGAAAATAAATATTTGAGGGGGGCTCCCATGCAACAAACGTTGCCTAAAGACAGCGCTCGCCATCTAGCGTCCATCTATGTAACCTTCACAGCGTCGATTTCATGTCGTTAAATGTCAATGTTAAGCGCTCCTCGTTGGTTTCTATAGATGGCGCTGTTCTCAAATTCGATGTTTGTCTAATGTTGTATAGATGGTGGTACGGAACCCTTCGTGCGCGAGTCCGACTCGCACTAGGCCGGTTTTTTCAAAGGCCACAGATTTGAATGCACTTGAGTCCTTGAGCTTTGGAAGATTTCGCGTATAGAGAGTCTAAGACCAAATCAACGGCTTACCACCCGTTTCTCGTTTACTATCAATATGTTATTCTACACTCTCTGAGAGAAGGTCTGTGCCCTACAGTGGGACGTATATAGTCGTCTGTTTTTTTTTTTGTGCGCACTTTAGGCAAATAATAGCTTTCAACAGTAGATGCAACTGATGCGGTAGCAACTGATGCGGCTAACATTCTACATTGACATACAACAAACAGAATGTAAATTCTTTACGTTGAAATTAATTTCTGATTTATTTCTTTATTAACATATTGTTAGTATAAGGGATTAATTCAACAAACGGCGGAGCATAATATGGTGAGTTCAACCGAATGTTTAACGCCATATGGTGTCGTTTAGCTCTTCAGATTTATGACATTTTTGCTGACCCAAAGGGATTGAAATATGTTTCTTAAACATGTTACAAAGTTTTAAGCAAAAAGTAGGTTAACTTTAACGTAGCAACCACATACCTAAGGCAAACTGAGTACAGTTGTTCTTTGTTTTATACTCGATAGTTCTTCACTATTATTCATATTTAAATAGACAACAGATCTGTGTCAAGTAAATAGACTAAAGTAGAGCGTCGTGTCGTGAAAATTAACAGTTATCCTGATTATTCAGTGACAGTGACGACGTACCTATATCGGGCTTGCTTTACTTCAAGACGCCGTGTGTTCCACTTCCATAAAAGACCTGCTCACGAACTTGTAATAAAATTGTAGTTATGTGCAGCTCAAGATCAAGTGACGATGAATTTCTTGACGTCCTGGTTCAGTTGTACATACCAATGATTGAAGAAGAATCGATTTGTACCAAAACGACATGTGTCAAAAAGCTTGTTATCGAGGCCAAGCTTAGCAGCTTCTTACGTTGGCCCTTAAAACAGCCGCACATGTCATGATTTCTTGTCCATATTAGTACATATAGGTCAGTCCGAGATACATTGGCTGACGCAACGTGTAGGTTGTCTTCTAACGATGAGGCGTCACTGTGTAGGCTCGGTCGAAGGTAATAAGGTGTTATTTTCAAAGACACTTGTCACTTACCTTTAGTTTATTGTCACTCAAAGTTATAGATTACAAAACGTTATCGGGTGTAAAGTTGTATCATGTTGCGATTTCTGCCATTGTGCGGAGTGAACACGTGGTTCTTACTAGTACTTCGAAAGACGAATAAGCACTACAGTGCTTCTCTGAACTGTTTAGACTTTCAACAATGAACTGCATAAAATCTTGACATTCGATTACAAAGCCGACATTTATTTATAGTCTATATCGACTATAAAGTTGAGTAATCTTGAGGTTTCCGGCAATTCGCGGCGAGAACGCGTAGTACGTTGATGGAATAGGCACTGATTCTCTGAAATTTTTAGGCTTTATTGTTAGTTACAGGGAACTGCATAAAAATCTTGAAAAAAAAAATTAAAATTAAAATGTATTTATTATCAGTTCAGGAATACAGAAACCATAAGTTTATTAAACGAATTAATTATGGCACACAATAGGCTATTTTTAAACTAAGAAAATGCTATTTGCCCTGCATATGCATCAAAAAACAAAAATAAAATCTTGACATTTAGTTCTAAAACAATCATTTTGATGAAGAAGTTGCCTAGTTTTCATGTACCGTCTTCGCGACTAGCTTTGTTTGCGTTACCATTTAGCTATTCTTTAGCCACTTTATGAATGAAATCTTAAGTAGTGTTCTGTTCTGGCAAGTTGCGACACAAAGAGAGGTACGTGCAAATAGAAAACTGAAAAGAAACTAAACAGTTGGACAAAAGAAATTTTGTTGGGAAAAGTATTTTCTTACGACTTGTAGGTTGAATTTTATGCAGGCACTACTTGAAAACACCCATATATTCAGCTGTTACTTATTTTACCTACGATTTGCATTATAACGCTTGGCCTATTTTCATCCATGTCATTATTTCATCAAAAGCCATACTTACATGTTTTATGTTTCTTGAGCGTATTTAAATTTCTTCAAAGTTGTATTCTTTCTGAAGAAGAAAGTACTTTAAACATAAGTTACATTTAAAAAGAAACCTTACATAAAGAGCAATCCGCAATCCTTCCAACGCCCGGTGATACTGAAGCTCGAAATCGACGAGATCCAGACAGACATATCCTGCACAAACAACATTTTTGAGAAAAAATATTCTTGTTATGGCATCTCATCGAAAGCTTGACTCAGTTATGTTCAAAACCAAACTTAAGAAACTATTAATGGAAAAATGCTACTGCAATGTAAATGAATTCTTGAATGATAAACTTGAATTATAATGACATTTTCGTATATTTAGTTTATAATATTTCCTCTGTGACATGAATTTCATTATCTTTATGACATTCATTTAATTATCTCTAATTTAGTCTACTTAAAATGCCACACACAACTATTTGCACACGGTAATATCGTTAAAGCATGTTGGCCCGAACTATGTTGATTTACACCCATAAATGCGTGATATTATGTATTATGACCAGTGATCGGAGTAGGTATATTGATTTTTCGTACTTGCATCGTGATATCATAACATGGAAATGCCATTTTTCTTAGTCTTAAACGTAATCGCCACTGTCATCATTAGATACCATTAGTTTTTGTAATGGTGAAAGGTAAATTTAAATTTATGACGTGTAAGAACCTAACATAACAACATAAACTCACACCTGTATCCTAGAGGGGTAGGCAGAGACCAGGGACTTTAAGACTTTAAGAAAAATGGCATGTCCATGTTATGATATCATGATGCAAGTACGAAAAATCAATATACCTGCTCCGATCACTGATTATGACTGACACAAGTTTGAGCAAATAAATAATTGATTGACCGTTATCACGTTCATGTTACATTCCAGGCGATGCCCGAGAAAGCTCCGGAAAACAACCACGAGTCTGAGGACGAACAGAGCGAGCACGACCCCTCCGAGGACGCCCCCCTTATGGGGAGCACTCTAAGCCTCTCCACTAGCGCCAGGAAGCCTGAGATCATATCCAACGTACCCAAGGTCACGTTCGAGCAGGCCAAGACCCAGGGAACTGTAGACGACGTAGCGAAGAGGGATGAGGTTGTGGCTACTCAGCCGGGGAAACGGAGGAGTGAGTCAATTCTTTAAGAATTCATATTTTCTCTGTGTATACACGCTGAAATCCAGATGGTTTGAAAGCCGCGGTTCTAATAGATTCTACGTAATAGTTCTAATAGATTCGAGTTTGTGTTGAGATTAAATAAACAAACTAGCGTATTCGATAGCTATTGTTCGGCACGTTTATTTTGATATGGCTTTGAAACCACCAAAAATTCATGGTGTATAAAGCAAAGTCACGTTATAACTCAAGAACGACTTGTCCGAATCTAATGATCTTGGATTCGCCTCCGCTTCTAATAGCAGAATCCTATTAAAACTTGGAAAATTTTCACGAAAAAGTAATGTATTCTTAATCGGTACGTAGTTTGCCGGGTCAGCTTGTTTTTCATAATTCATACTTTTCGAACTAAAACTTTCGTAAACAGTACACAATATTATCTGAATCCCGGCTTAATCATGAGCTCTGCGGATCAGAGAAACCTGATTGGACTCTTCTGATAAAAAATCCAGTAATAAATCCGGGATTAAGTTAATAATATTCATATTTATTTGCAATCTATGTGGTTTTTATTAAGATCACTCCTTTTGCAAGTTAGGCTTTACTAATTAATTTCCAAGATTGTCCATTAGTTTTTGACCGAACCAAAATTTAAAAAAATCACTTCACTTCTTTTTCTTCTCTATTGATATCTGCATTGGAGAACATTAGTAAAATTCTGTTTTGAATAGGAATTATTGTAAGCACGCGATGTATATGCATACCAGATTGGCGATTACTTTAGTACAAACTCATATCCCCTTTAGAGCTTTCGACGTCAAAACTGTTTAAATAATGTAACCTTTATTTCTTTACATTTCAGGTTCTCAAGACTCCACTGTGGTCTTATCCGTATTAGAAGACGTAAAAAGGATAAAAGTGAACAACAAAAAAGACCCTGCTAACGGGACAGCCACACTGTCGCCACCAAGCCTTTACCCCCACTTATCGGACATAGAAACAGACACTTCGCATACACAAGAGGAATACTCCGACTGCGGCGGATCAAGGTGTGGCCACTATACATTAGAATGCGTATTCTTCTTTCTGTGTATTTGAATTTACAGGGTTCGTTTAAAAATGGATTTTGAAAACTGGCCAGTGTTTTTGCTGACCGACCGGAGGTGCGATTTTGAAAATGGAAGACTTAGCGAGTCTTCGCGGTGCTTTTCTCGGCCAAACAGAAGACTGACAACAAAATGGCGGCTAATATCGTCAGCCATCTTGACATTCGATTTGGCTGTTCACTTTTGTTAAAACTGTTGATTGACAATTACACATTTGTAACGAATCCAAGATGGTGGAAAGGACGCTTTTTACAGTGCAACTGCAGCCAATGAATTGTGGCGTATTTTTTTTGGCGTTGAATTTTTACTAGACATGGATAACTCGCGAGTGATTGATAAAAATTAACTACATTGCAAGCCAACATTGCATCTATCTTCTTATCACGAGCAAAACCAACTGCTCAGTAGCTCATGTTGCTCGCGAACTTCATCGCACTTCACACAGCTCGCTTACGGTCACTAGTCAGTCGAGTAGAAAGCGAGTGAACTCGCTCGCTCGGTTAACTTCGTCGGTGTATGAGAGCAACTAGGCAACCAGAAGGCCAACTAAATTGAACTTTTTTACATAGGATCGAAGCTGTGGATCAAGGTTACACTGTAGGTATGTATTCGTGACCCGATTGTTTTCGGTGATGTTCGCTCGCATAATTTACGGCAGCAAATACAACGAAGAATAGTTTTTATCTTGTACATCCAAGGTCCCCTCTCATTTCGTAATTTGAAATGAAGAAAAGTTCTGATGACTTTATTTTCTTCTCTTTTCTCCTCGATCTTCAAACTTATCATGAGGTACTGTTGACTAGTGATAACTATGTGAACAAGCGAGTGTGATGAGCTTAATATAAGAAAGATGGATACATATCAGTGAGCAAAAATTAATAATAGGTATAAGCAATATTTTGCCACGATCGTTGAAGGTTTCCTTGACTGTAATTTGATCTTTAGCTGAGATTCCCTATTGTCATCTCTATGAGCTAATCGCTGAAGTCAAACTATGGAAATTTCCAAATATATGTAAACTATGAAACAAAGAATATATTTTCTGCAGTCTTGGTCATCGGATCAAGTTAAGCCGGATGCGAATGATTTACAATATCTATTTAAATCGATTCTCGATGTAATATTGACCTCAGACTACTTGTCAGACGAGATTATAATGTCTTTCTAACATTATACCATTGACATTGAAACTGCACCTCAGTCTGAGAATTACCATACCTGCATTAATACATGGATCAAATATTTTAAATTGAAACTAGCCAAGTGTTCGTTCTTGTCCGAAGCTTCGATGTTTTTATAACTCTTGTTCCATTATTGGAATGGCTATTTTTGCTTGTAAATATGTAGCTTGAAGCTGAAGGCAATGTGAATTGCAAATGTTTGCGAATCACGATTTGTCGTGATTTATTTCGTGTGCATAATACATGGAGATATCAATATCAACGAAAAATCGCGTAGGTGTGAAAAGACTTGATTTTGAAGTGCCTATAATGTCTTGATTATTGACTGAATTTTAACGTATAGATAACTGTAATAGCTTGTAATGTAGAAAGCCATGTTTGCCATTCCCATATTTTGGAGACACAGACGTCTTGTCTTTACATTACATTAGATTAAATCACGCCTGGATCCCGTAGGAGTAGAATACCAGGGTTTGCAACTTGCCACAATCCTTACAGACCTCTCTATTAAACCAATGAGATTATCATCAATGCACTGAAATAAAGTTTAATAGAAGGAAATCAAACCTTGACAAAGGCACATAAAATATGTAGATCGCTGAGATAAAGAGATAAAAGCAGTCTTTGAAGGCTAACCGTAGATGTGGCAGGTCTCTAGAGGGCATATGCCATCAAAATCTCTGATCCTTGTCGTAGCTCGACCGACACATACAAATAATTTTAAAATATCTGCTTAACATATACAGACTTAACAAAACATTTTTATCGAAGCCGACATTTTATTTCAAGCCCTACGGAACTCATGGCTTGCGTAATAATAATTCCAAAGAAAAAGTGTTTTGACCCAAATTTATCGTCACATTTGGTATTCTAACGCCCAAGTCACATTTAGTATTCTAGCGTCCAAGTCACATTTGGTATTCTAGCGTCCAAGTCACATTTGGTATTCTAGAGTCCAAGTCACATTTGGTATTCTAGCGTCTAAGTCACACTTGGTATTCTAGCGTCCAATTCCCATTTGGTATTCTAGCGTCCAATTCACATTTGGTATTCTAGCGTCCAAGTCACATTTGGTATTCTAGCGTCCAAGTCACATTTGGTATTCTAGAGTCCAAGTCACATTTGGTATTCTAGAATCCAAGTCACATTTGGTATTCTAGCGTCCAAGACACATTTGGTATTCTAGCGTCCAAGTCACATTTGGTATTCTAGCGTCCAAGTCACATTTGGTATTCTAGCGTCCAAGTCACATTTGGTATTCTAGAGGCCAAGTCACATTTGGTATTCTAGCGTCCAAGTCACATTTGGTATTCTAGAGTCCAAGTCACATTTAGTATTCTAGCGTCCAAGTCACATTTGGTATTCTAGCGTCCAAGTCACATTTGGTCTTCTAGCGTCCAAATCACATTTGGTGGTATTCACAAGCGGCAAGATTTAGTAATATCCTGCCCTTCTTAAGGCTTTCAAGCAGTAAACATATCTTGTTTACAGACCGTTTTAACAAAAAGTGTGTCAGACCAATCTCTCAGTCATGTTAATAGCGATATATAGGGCTCATGGCCCTGATGCAAAAAATCGAGGACTAGATGTCAGTGCGGTCTATTCCCAAGTCCGTGATTCTAAGTTCTCAGTCTCACGACTCCTAAAAATCACTATTGACATTATTCAGAGATTGGTCTGACACTTTTTGCGAAAACGTCAAAGAAGATGTAATTTTTTTGAGATGAGAAAAAGAGTGTCACTGTGTGGAGCCCCTTAAAGCTTTTGTTAAACAAAAGGATGTTGTTATTGAAGTTATGTTAATTTGGCTACCCGAAGCAAGGTATTGTTTCACAAGATTTCCTTTATGGATACCTACCTTTAAGCCCGAAGTACCTATAATAATATTGTAATAATGAGTAATAATATTGGACCGTTGGCTAGATCCGAAGCATAATTTATATAAGTATTTTCTACTCTATGAATATATATACGTAGTAGAATGATCAGAGATCAGGTATTATTAAATAAGTATTGGTATTTTACTATACCAAAAAATAATTCTAGAACTCAAAACCAATGCTTGAGACAAATCTTTAAAATATCGTCATAGTAAATAGTAACAGTCTTATTTATGAAAAGTCGATCCCACTACAACATGAAAAGCCGGTTTTATAAGAGAATCTCCTGTTACAAACCGGCAATACTCCGTCTGACGAGTGTTTTAGTGGAATCGACTTTATATAAATGAGACTGCAAATATTTAAAATGATCATAATCATGTTAAAGATTTGTATCAAGTATTGCTCTTTATTCCTAGCATTTCTTTTGCTAAAAGTATACATCGACATGCTACATTATTTCACTTGTTATTGGTCCAGGATTACATTATTTAATTTTCTTTTCCCTCGGTTAAGATCAAGGATTGCAGTGTTTTCTTGAAGAAATGGAAGACAATTTATTTGGTTCACTTGCATAATATAAGAGTAAGAAATGTTTTATTTATGAACCAGAACACCAGATATAACAAACAGTGTTAAATGGTAAATATTATAATCACCATTATATTATTATGTCTCACTATGTGCTCCGCAAATCTTGTTCCTATTCGCAGTCGGTATTTTTTAATGAATATTTGACCTATCTATTAAATAAAGAAGCTCCGGCCAATATCTTCCTCAGAAAAAAAAATACATATCCAGTAAGTCAAGGTGTTACGACGATTTCATAATAAATTGTAACTCGAAACCCCCCTGTGGAATGGCGAGAGCTGGTTGCCACGCAACTTGGATAAGTTTCCACGGTTGAAATACGAGTGTTTTGTGATTAAGCCGATTTCGGTCTTACGGAGATTGCTGTTAGGTCTAGAATTGTGTATTAACTCCTGAACTGCCCTCGCGGAACGCAACGTATAGGTGGCCCATACTAAGTTGGACAGAGATCTGGAGACCTATTTTTGAATCACTCGTATGAAATTGTATCGTCGAATGCGACTTAAGTCACACTCGTCTTCTAAGTCGCATGATGTCGTTTTTCCGTATTTTTGAATCGTTCACCTGAAGTGTTGCCAGTACAATTTGAAGTATCGTATTTTATCCATTCCACGCAGAAATAAAAAAAACTGGAAACTACCGTAACAGAAACGGAACGTAATACTTTGTTTTATTGGCTGTTTAAATAAAAAATCTTTGTCTTTTGTTACAAACAAAACACTACTGTCATTTTGGTTTGTGTTTGTTCTAACGAAATGTCGAAATCGTTTTTTGACAATTAATCTACCGATCGTCATGCGAGACGAGTGGTAAGGACCATTCGTTGCAGTGCAGTCGAGTGATTAAAAAATACGGAATTTCAGATGTCGAACGAAAATCAGTAGAAATCGAGCGCTCGATGCGATACGAGTGATTCAAAAATAGAGCTCTTGTGTCGCGGCAGACGAGTGGTTAAGGATAGATATCAGGTTGAGTAGTCGGAATATTCTCTGATGTAAAATAAATTTCGTGAATATATGTTACGGCTAGAACCCGCAGTGCGGCTACGCCTAATTTTAGCCGATTAGAACTAGGTTTAGCCACTTACTCTTTGTTAAATCTAATATAAGCCGATTGTTTTCGGGTAAAACTAGGTCTAGCCATTATCATTCCGGCTAGGACTAGGTCCAACCAAACCCTAGTCGCTGATACTAGGTCTAGCCGGTATCATTAAAGAATATTATTTGGTTTGGTCAAATCTAGTTGTAACCGGCATGATATCGGTTAGACCTAGCTAGTATCAGCCACTAGGGTTTCGTTGGAACTAGCTCTAGCCGGACACAATCGGATTATACTAGATTTAACCAAGAGTAAGTGGCTACACCTAGTTATAACCGGCTAAAACTAGACGTAGCCGCACTTCGGGTTCAACCGTAACTTATACACCCAATCCGATATACATACGGATTTATATTTTCCTTTTATTTAAGTTGCTTAATTTGGCTTAGAAAGGTTTTTATGAAGTAATATATCGTCAATATTGTTTTCAATGAGACTGTATTGTTGCCTACTAGTTATACTTAGATTTTAAGGGATGTTTTTGTACATAAGTTTATTTAGATTAATATGTAATATAATATTAGCATGCTACACGTTTCAAAAATGTGCAATTCCTGAGACAACCCTATTAGAGTTTGTTTTTTATAACATCTTTGGTTTGGTGATTGTTTTTACAGATTTATATTCAGTGAAATATCAGGGTTCATAATTTTGTTAAATTCGCGTTTTACACGCTCTTTACTAGTGCAGCCTTCAGTAAATCGCTGTTTGACATAGAACTATGGGCATTCAATGTAACATATACGGTTTTACACATTATCTGACAAACAACGCTGATACAAAGCAGAAAAACTGCAAAAATACATTTTTTATTTTTTTATTTAACAAAAAATACATTAAAACAAAAGTTGTTGTTAATGACTAACTCTAACCAATATGATTCAGGAATTGCGCATTTAAAAAATAACTGTGTATAATAACTGTCTGCATGCTTTATTGAAATATAACTGAATAAATATCCAGTTCAAATAAGTAAAAACTTGGCTGTTACCCGTAGGAAAGTGGAAGGAATCAGTAGGTTCATTCTAACTGCAACATACTAACCCCCTGTTTCTCGTACAATCTATTGTGTGTGTACCTTGGCCAACTGACAGTTGTCAACGGTACATTAACAGATTGTTAGTATACGAGAAACCCTGGCGTTAATCGTTTACAAATATGTAACTAAAGAAAATTGTAAAATTATTAAATTACAAACCATTTAAATTTATTATATGCAAGTATCCGTTCCTAATTACATATCTGTAGATAGTAAATTACCTTCTCTTCTATGTTTAGTTTAAACCAGCGAAAAGTACTTGCTTGTTAAATATTAAGTTAGGTTATCTTCTTATACTTTTAATTATTTTCTTTTTTTTTCAGATCTTAGTTTTTTTAAGATGTAAATTAATACACACTCTTAATAGAGCATGGCTGGTATGAATTTTAAAAAAAGGCCTCAATTTCTAGTGTTGTCATGCCATTGCCCTATAATTAAGGGTTAACTAAATTTATTTTGACTGTGATAATTAGTGGTACATCTAACGAGAAAGTTTTGTAGAAATACATTTGATTAATATAAAATTTTGTGACCTTTTATTCCCATTATTTTGCTATGAATTGCCCCTGAAAATAGAATTGAAGAACAGTGTGCATTCAATTAATATTCGTATATACTCATTCATCACCAGGTTGCCTACTGCAGCGAAGCCTTGTTGAACAAAAAAAAGGAAGGAAACCAGGCCCTAGTCTTCTAAACACATTAGTGTTTCAATAGAGTGATATTAGCACGACAATACTTATTATTTGACTCTTTCGTAGTGCACTAAGCACTATCAGTACAATATCATTCCAATGGTATAACCCGCGCAAATTAAATAGGCATCTCTCGCGAAGAAAGAAAGTAGACACATTTATCTCCAGTAGGAATCGTACCTACGCCCTCCGGGTCGTTGTATTTACACGCTTGACTAACGAAACGACCCTGCCTGAGCAAGAGGCAAATAATTGTTCAGCCCCTCTCTTTATAAGTTTCCAAGACATACCGTTACTGACTAGGGCGATCTTGCTAATAAAGACTCTGTCTTAACTAAATGTCAAAACGCAAACATACGTCGACCAAAGTAGGGACGTACTGGCGTAGAGCATCTCCCCCTGCGGATAAGAATAAATATTAGTATTGAGCATGCAAAAAGCAGTTGTATTTTTAAGGGACTCCGTTCGGTTTACTAACGACCAATGAATAAAAATCATATATATAATCAGCCTATATGCGTCCCAATGTAGGGCACAGGCCTTCTCTCAAGGAGAGAGTATGGGCTTAATCACCACGCGTGTTCATATACACACATACATAAAAATCATAAACTCAAGCCCGTATCCCAGAAGGGTAGGCAGATGGCAACCATGGCAGTGAATCTATGGCAAAAAACTTAGGACTAGATAACATTACCGCCAAAAAGGGCCGTTTTGGCATAAATGCTATTTAGTCCCAGGTTCGTGATCCTAGGTTTTTTGTCGTGGGTCCTACTGTTAACATGACTGAGAGATTGTACAGACACTTTTTGCAAATACGATCTGCTAAAGAAAACATTTTTTTTTTTTCATTGGTGGCTAGCCCACTGAAATTAGAAATAATTTATTTGCCAAAAACACACATTAATTCCGTGTGGCGCCTGATTAAGAATAGCGTCACTCCATTTCCTTTCGTGGATGTCGTAGAAGGCGACTAAGGAAATCAATATCCAGGAGACGGGCAGCAGCGTCTTCCTGAGATTCCAACCGCATACTGCGATCGCCAACCCGCCAAGCATGGCGATTATGGCAAAACCCCTCATGGTTATGAGAGCCACGAAGGAGGCCTATGTCCTGCAGTGGGCGTCGAATGGCTGATGATGACACATTGATCCTTAGAACTAGAACATAAACTAGAGTTAAAATTAAATATTGTTCTTAACTAAGTTTGATTAGGGATCTTGGAATCGATTGTGGTCCCCGCACTAGGTCAGCCCTGTATCGCGGGGGCCCAGCAATAATTAACATTAAGATACCATTTTTATCTTATCTGGATCCCTTTCAAGGGCTTCATGAGGTCCACTAGCGCCACCAAAGAAGAAAATCATATCTTCTCTCACATCTATACAAAAAGTGGGTTGCAAATTTCCAATCAAGTACTTCAATATTAATTTTTAGGTACCACGACAGAAAACTTAGCATAAACCACCCATGACTAAATAGCTTTTACGTCAAAAAAGCCGTTTTGACCTTAGCTTCTGGGTCGTGGGTCCTGAAAATCTGTATTTACATAACCAAGAGATTTGTGAGCCACTTTTTGCAAAAAATGTCTTCAACAGTTTGTATTCATCATCATCAACCCATTATGTCCCCACCGAGGGGCACGGGTCTCTTCCCTGAGGAAGGTATAGGCCATACTCCACCACCGGGGCCAAGTCCGGATTGGTGGAGGCTTGTAGAGTCTTGTGGCTCGTCTACTGTCAGAAGTTGTCAAGCCGCCCTAAGGCCTCTGACTTGGCTTAACGACTGCCATCTATCGACGGCAGCCGGCACCAACAGCTTAACGTGCCTTGCGAAGCACGGAACCGCTCGGAAAAATTCCACTAGCGTTAGGCATAGACGGCGACCCATCCATGCACTGCACATGCAAACAGTTTGTATTATGTAGCCTAAAAACGAGGTTAATTAGCGCTACCAGTGAAAAAATTATCATATCTACGTTTGAGATTACAAATCCGCGGTAGGCACAAGTGGTAATTACCTAAGCATAGTCTCTCTCTGGCTCGAATCGCTCGTAGCCCCGGCTGCCTGAGTGATCTTAAAACGATCACGAAGGTTAAGCAACACAGGGCGCGTTCAGTGCATGGATGGGTCGCCGTCTATGCCTAACGCTAGTGGCATTTTTCCGAGCGGTTCCGTGCTTCGCAAGGCACGTTAAGCTGTTGGTGCCGGCTGCCGTCGATAGATGGCAGTCGTTAAGCCAAGTCAGAGGCCTTAGGGCGGCTTGACAACTTCTGACAGTAGACGAGCCACTAGTCTACAAGCCTCCACCAATCCGGATTTGGCCCCCGTGGTGGAGTATGGCCTATACCTTCCTCAGGGAAGAGACCCGTGCCCCTCGGTGGGGACATAATGGGTTGATGATGAGTCTCTCTCTGAGAAGCCCTGCGTTATATACCTACGCGCTAATGAACCTCGTAGAGTCCCTTGCTAAGTCGCCGTGCTTCCAGACATTCTTAGGTATATTAATGGGGGCATCCATTAATTACGTGAGGCGTTTAGGGGAGGTAGGGGGTCAAGCCGATTCTCACCCAATCTCACATGGGGTAGAAGGGGGTCCAGGCAAGTATCTCGTAATATTTTATTGCTCAATGTTTTCACTGTGATTCTATACTAGATAGATAGATAGATAACACTTCATTGCATACCAGTAATTTACAGACATATATGTTACTTAGTATCTAGTATCTTAGTATACTACGATCTTAGTAATCTTAAATACTAGTCTTAAGTAAAAATAACTAAACAATTTTTTTTTTTTAATAAATCCAACGTAATGAAGCATAGGTTAATGTATTTACACTGAAAATACGCATTTTCAAAAATCTCATGTGAGATTAGAGGGAGGGGAAGATATGGGTAGATACGGTATGCACCCGGACCCGTTTTTGTATCGGGAGGAATCAGGCGGAAACCGGGTAACCGCCCTGTTCCACCATAATAGTAGAACCGGGTGCTTCCTGATGAAGAGCTGATCTCGATAAAGCGGCAAGTTGCTAACCTTAGTTTCTGCCTACCCTTTCGTGATACAGGCATGAGTTAATGTGTATTTACTCAGTGACAACCAGGGATGTAATTAGAATCAACCAAAACTCTGATTTATGTGTGGTACAAAAGAAACCGGTCGTTGATTAATTGGTAATATACTACAGAGTAGCAATTCGCAAAGTAAGGGCTCCGCTGAAATAATATAAAAAGCCGCTTGGGGAACGAACATTTTGTAACAGAATAGACAACAAATACTCACCGATTTTATTCCGACAAACGACATAATTCCTTCCATTGAATGTAAATAATTCCTTTAAGTTTAATTAATGATTACGTTGTAAGGACATATTTTCGAATCTGCAAAGTATTTTGTACTTTTTTTAGACGAAAACCTTTTGTTCCAATGCTTAAATGATTTGGAAACAGCTGTAATGCACCATACTTACCAAGCTTAAACAAAAGCATTGGGCTTCTTATGTTTACTTCTGAAGTTTTTTGAATGCACACAAATAAAACCAAGTTACATTGTACTCGTAATTCACTGCACAGCAAAATGAAGGGAATAAAAGAAACATTCATATTGTCTCTTTCTATTTTTCTATCGTTCGTTCGTTAACAAAATAACTTATTAAATTATCGCTTTCAGCGGAGACAACTTGAATGATAATCTGAACAAATCTGACAACTGGGCGGAGACATCATTTGGACGAGAAGTCATGAACGTAAGTATAAAATCCTTCTAAATTAAAACTGCCTGCTGAGTATAGTTATTTATAACCTAGTACATGTTACCCATTATTTTTCGGAGGAGCACTGCTTATCCTAAACCACAGGTTTTAACCTTTTTTAGGGAGCAGGGTACCACTGCCTTAGTGATAAGGTCACTGTAAAATGTTCCTTGAATAAATTATCTTATTATTATTATTATTATTATTATATACTCGATTTATATTAGTAATATTAAATAAAATCATCTATTAGTAACAGACGAGCTGTAATATTGGAATATCTATTAAGATATTCAATTGATTTGTATTATTTCACCGACCATTCAATATCGGTTATATAAGGATTCGTTCGGGCACAGGCCTTCTCTCAGAGAGAGTGTAGGCTTAATTATCATTACCAGGTATATGAACACCTCCGATGTTTTCCTTCACAGTTAGGTACTTAGGTACCAAGTGGTATTGCTACTACAACTTCACAAATATACGTATCTTAGAAAACAAAGTCATTCGTACATTAATACCACAAGAAAATTGACGTCTCATGCCAACCGAAACTCGCCCCTTTTCCGTAGGTGGTAAAGAAAAACAACAGCAGCTACAAAAAAGCTGTGCGGGAGACGGACTCAGAGACGTCGGTGAGCGACATGAACAGCGAACTGGACGATTGCTTAGACGAGGCGCTCAACGATGAAGAAAGCGAGGGGCCTACGCCGCCGAAGATCAACAAGGTAAGATCACAAAGACATACCACGCAAAGACTGAGTGTGTCGGACGCAATTCCGCTCGAAAGCGAGGCGACACGCACACATTAACGTAACGTGTGTGCCTAAGCTGATTGTAGCGAGCGACGTTCGCAGACACGCGCACATTTGCGTGAATAGTGCAACACCGTCAACCGGCTACGGCATGCCAATTTGGCTACCAAATTTGTCCCCAACACGGAAAAACGCCCGGACTGAAATAATTTACACAAATTAAAGTACGGCAACTGCCAGTGGGAATCGAACACGCAACTTCTGGCGTGGTGATCAAACTTTTTCACCGCGAGACTAATGAGCCAGTAATGCCGCAGACCAATGATTCTTCGACGGATCGGTAACCAGGGCCCTACAATTCATGGTTTACTATGACATTGCTAAGTCGATTAACCCACAGATTTATAAGTAGAAAGAAGACCGTAGCCTAGTCGACAAGTAGCTGAGACCTACCCAATGTACCTACACCGAATTGTCATAATTAACTGTGAATTTTAAAAACCTATTTAGGGGCTAAAAATTCCACCCATGCCGGGACTAGAACCCGCGACCTCTGGCTAACCGTGCCAGCACTCTCCCAACTGAGCTAATGGGCAAGTGCAGACATCAGTGAAATTTCGAGCCTCTTTACAAACTTCTCTGTATTACGTACAGGCAGCGACAACTGGCCGAAGCGAATTACATCACTTGCAGTTTGTAAAGAGGCTCGAAATTTCACTGATGTCTGCACTTGCCCATTAGCTCAGCTGGGAGAGTGCTGGCACGGTTAGCCAGAGGTCGCGGGTTCAAGTGCCGGCATGGGTGGAATTTTTAGCCTCTAAATAATAGGGGTTACAGTATGAAATTGCCTTTTTATTGCAATAGGTTCTTTGAATTGACATAGAATCTTCATCGTTTGAGGTTTTCGAATGAAACTTTTTTCAAATGGTTTCTATGATGTTCTTTTTTTAAAAAATGTGAAACATTTGAATATCGACTTTCAATTGTTTTTGTTATTCAATTTAGACAAGAAAGATGGATACTGCGAAAATTCGAGTGATTATGAGGCACCCATTTTTCGTATTTTTTTATTTTATTGATTTTTCGCGAGTGAGTCAATATTGTGGGTAAGGTAACGTTAAACCATGCCGCTAATTCCTGGGTAGTTTGACTAGGGTCGGCTTCCACTATCTCTCTTAATTCATCGTTATTCACCTGTGTGGGCGGTCTTCCTCGTGGCTCGTTCTTTAAGTCGAAATTTCCATCACGAAAGCGTTTAAACCAAAATCGCACGATGCGTTCATTAGTAGACCCCTCTCCAAACGCAGCATTGATATTGCGGGCTGTTTCTGCCGCGTTAGTTCCGCGTCGGAACTCGTATTCAAAAATCACTCGAATTTTCGTAGTATCCATCTTTCTTGTCTAAATTGAATAACAAAAACAATTGAAAGTCGATATTCAAATGTTTCACATTTTTTAAAAAAAGAACATCATAGAAACCATTTGAAAAAAGTTTCATTCGAAAACCTCAAACCATGAACATTCTATGTCAATTCAAAGAACCTATTGCAATAAAACGGCAATTTCATACTTTAACCCCTAATAGGTTTTTAAAGTTGTCCTCAGCACGGATTAGTGCAACAAAAAGAATATAACTGTGAATTGTAATTTTATGAAACGCGTCCCGGGTTCTAATAAAATTCCTATCAATAAATCAGCCCGTACTCGTCCACTCGACCACCGGACATAGGCCTCACCCAAGGCACGCCACTTCCTTCTGTCCCCGGCCATCCTCATCCAGCCACTGCCAGCAATCTGCCTCAGATCGTCGGTCCAGCGAGCTGGTGGACTCCTATGTACATCTAAAAAAATGGGGGCTTTTGCCGATGTCACTGGGAACTCACGCAAAACTCGCCTCGTCCCCCCCACAGAACGGCAACACTCTCTCCTCAAAGAGTTTCACCTACGAACAGGGCTCACCCGCGCCGCGGTTCAAGTCGCCGTTGAAAATGCAACCGCCCGCGCCGGCCACGCCGCGCGACCACGGGGGAGAGCTCGTCCACAGCGTCAGCTTCTACAGGCGGATGCAGAGCGCTGTGAGTACCTTTAAACCAGATTCTGGGTACACACAATCAAGTCCTCGCTTACGCTATAGCCGAATGACTTCTGCGTCACCTTCTACTGGATACATACAAGGATGGTCTAAGTTAGAGGCCGTGCAGTGTTTACTTAAGATGTAAGTAGTCAAAGACGCCATAATTTTGAAGCACGGCAGGTTTTCTACAGGTGTATTCAGAGTACCTGGGAACCAGATTGGAGATACATACGTGGTTCAAGTTACAGGCAACGAAGTCCTCGCTTACTCCGTAGCTTAAGACGCCAAATTTCTGGAGCAGACCATCAACTTCTACAGGCGGACGTAGGGCGCTGTGAGTACCGGGAGACCAGATCCTTGGTACATACGTCGTCTTAGTTACAAGCAATGAAGTCCTCGCTAACGCTGTTAACGCTGTAGCCGCTAGAACGTCGGAGCTCATCATTAGCCTCTACAGGTGGAGGCATAGCACTGTGTGTACTTGGAGACAAGATCCTATACGTGAGTACTTGGAGACCAGATCCTAGATACAAATAGTCGAAGTTACGAGCAATGAAGTCCCTCATAAGCTGTACCTGAAGAGGCTGGATTGCTGGAGCGCAGCATCAGCTTCTACAGGCGAATGCAGGGCGCTTCGAGTACCTGGAGATCAGATCTTAGAGACTAAATGTTCCAAGTTACAAGCAGTACAAGTCTTTGATTAAGCTGTAGCTGAAGACGCCAGCATTCTGGAGCACAGCATCGGCTTCTACAGGCGGATGTAGAGCGCTGTGAGTAGCTAGAACGTGACGTCCTCTTCGATTTGTATAGCTAATAGCTAGGGTATGTGGACACCTCAGGCGCTCGGGTTTCCTCACGATGTCGTTGTCTTCCTTCGCTTAGTAAGAACCCACCTCTAATTCTACTTGCTTCCCGTCCCAGTCCCAGGCCTCGACGCCTCTGCGCACGGTCCGACACTCGTCACCGGAGCGCGAACCCGCGACCCCGGACGGCGCGCCCGCCGCCGTCACCACCGTGCGCCGCCGCATCAAAGAGCTCCACAACGAGATTAACAAGCAGCAGACTGTCATATCGCAGGTACGTGCGCCGGGGACTGCTTCAGCCAGCCTGTTATGTGAAATGAAATAAATGAAATTGTTTCTCATCAATAATATATTGGAAATCCATGGAGGAGGCCTATGTTAAGCAGTGGACTTCTTGTGGCTGAATGATGATGATGAATAATATATTAGTAACCAGCTGACCTGGCAAATATACACGAATTTCTCAGACCTACTAAATATACATGAATTTCATACAGTTCGTTAAAGCCGTTTCGGAGGAGTTCGGTAACAAACACTGTCACATGACATTTTCATATATTACATAATACGGAAGTAATAATGAGTACATCCAGAGGTTACCATGATTATGGTGGTTGTGGGGTAATACGAAAAATTTACTCGTATCTCCCAAACTATGTGTAAACTTGTATTTCAGGAGACAGTGTTCGACCACACGGATTGTGAAAATTATGTTCTTATATTTTATTAGTTATTTAATTTTTACTCATAAACTCGTAGCATATACGGTACGCAGGTGCGGGAAATGTTTCAAATACTCTGTCGTATACTCGTCGTAGAAGTATATGACACTCTTTTTCAAAAGAGTTCACCAAAAGTGTTTCACTTTTACAAAATATATCTTTGTTGTAAAGAAAACATGTATGGCACACAATTTAGACCCGTGAAATTAGCTGTGCCAGCAAAACAATGTGGCACTGCGACACGAGCGAGCTCAATAAAATTGCAAATTAAACTTCCCGCAGGCGAGTCAAGCTTTGAACCTGTGCGCGGCGACTGTGGAGTTCAGCGGCTCCACGGAACAGGCTGAAGGGGAGAGACTGCTCCTGCTGGCAAGTGAGTAACGAGTCTACTACTAAACAGTTCGCTAATTATAACACTAGGTGGCGCTGACGGTATTCTTTATCGCGGTAAGGTTGCATCCATAAAGACATGAAGATGCATTTGCAAATTTAAGTGTTTGATGATCTACCCATCTACTGCTGCTGGCGAGTGAGTAACGACGCTACAGTCTACCACAAAACAGTTCGCTATTTATAACACTAGGTGGCGCTGGGTATTTTTTATCGCGGTATGGTTGCATCCATAAAGCCGTGAAGATGCCTTTGAAACTTGAAGAGTTTAATCATTTTTGTTACAGATCAACGTCAACAGATTTTTACCAAATTTCTCTGGGACCACCTCTAAAAGAGGGGTACCTTTTTAACAAATCATTGAAATCGGAGAACAAGGTATTGTCGCTGAAAATACATAAAAAATATATGAACAGACAAACTGAGAACCTCAATTATTGAATATTTCCTTGGCTCTGCCGTTTACTGGGTGTTGATGAAAGGACCGGTGAACCTTAAGAATACTTTTAAATTCCGAAAAATTCAAAATTCTACATTTTAAAAGCTCTTGGTGCAAAAGCACGTAGTTGAACGAAGTTTCATAAGATTGAATACGACGAATTGTATAATTCGTTTCGTTACACACAGCCTATTTCTCCCCCCAGCGCACCGCCGCCAAGCCTGTTTACACGAAGCGCAGCGGCTGCAAGTGGAGGGCGCTGGCCCGGCTGCCGAGGCCGGGATGGCCTCGCTGCACATTCGCGGCATTACTGCGCCCCTGCGAAGGGACTACGCGCGTCGTTTACACGCTGGTGAGTGCTAATAGGAGTAGTGGAGGCCGGGATGGCCTCGCTACACATTCGCGGTGTTATTGTAGGGCTGCGGAAGGACGACGCGCGCTGTTTAGAAACCGGTGAGTGTATGGCTCAGCCTGTGTCGGAACTAATGGAATAGAGGCCGAGATGACCCTGCTGCATATTCGCGGCATTACTGTACCGGTGCTGAGAGACTCCACGGCGTTTACTTGCCGGCGAGTGTCCACCGTTTTATAACAAACAAAAAATGTATGCATAACAAGGATCGCCAATTCGCGGTGGGCACGCGTGGTGATTAAGCCCATACTCTCCCTGAGAGAAGGCCTGTGCCGTACAGTGGGACGTATATAGGCTGCTTATGTATGTATGTAAGGATAGCTTACGAAGATACGAGTACAAAGTTGAGGCACCTCTTCACCCAAGCCGACGCTATGGCCATCAGTCAATAAACTGATTGATATATCCTATTTCCTGCTAAGACCTGAATTGAGACATAGCATACTTGATATCCCGGTAATGCGTTCCCGTGGGATAATATTTATTTTAAGTTTAAAATAGATGGCGGTGTGCGAGCGAACGTTGTTTTAAAAATAGATGGCGTTGTGTAAGAATCGTATAAACGGATTCTGTGGCGGTACGAATTTGCCGGGACAGCTAGTTGAGAGATAAATGATAGACATACGTGATACGTAATAATTATAATTATTATAATGATAATTATACGTGCGTATAATCGACTGACTTCCGATGGTGAGGGACGCAGCCACTCTCAAAGTTTGAATATACATAAAGAACATGAATATACATATATACATAAACTCACGCCTCTATCCCAGAGGGGTAAGCAGAGACCAGGGACTGCCACTTGCCACAATCCTGACAGCTCGCTTTCGCTTCATCAACATTCATTAATCTTTGAAGGCTTCGGGTACTTTTTATCAATCTAACACGTATGTTAAAATATAAATTAAATAAAAAAGCCTTATATTTCCTATTTGATTACATTGAATTCATTGTTATTGTATTTACATTGCATTGAAAAAATATATAAAGTCATTAAAAAATTATAAATAATAATCATGCATTTTTTTTAATAAGAACCCATATTTAAAGGGAAAAGGCCTCCTCCATCTCTTTCCATTTCTCTCTATCTTTGGCTACTGTCTAGAGATGACAGACAGACATGATTTATCCTGTGATACTGGTAATGCTGTCGCTTCAGCGAGCAGATGGTCTGCCAGGCTTGCGCTTGCCTGTCGGGCCGGGCCATCGATTAGCCCTAAAAAAAATCACGTATGTAATGTTTTGTATCGTTTCAGACGACGCAACGGGCCACCACGCCGTCTGCCTGCTGAAGTGCCGCGACCGCGTGCTCGCCACCAGTATGCAGCTCACTCAGGCGCCGAACAACTCGCTGCACTTCCCAGACGAGATCCGCATGGAGGGACTGGCTTCGGACTTCAAGGTGAACTTGACGAGTTTGAAGCTGCTGAATGCTAGAACTCTAGAACGCTGAGCCCGCGAAAGTAATTAATAAAACTGTGAATTAATGGCTGCGTAAACGAGCTCGATTCTCTTAGATCCACTTTGTCTCGCTGAGCCCGCGAGATTAATAAATGGATATGTGAATTAAATCGTGTGGAGCCGGATTAAGAATAGCGTCACTCCATTTCCTCCCGTGGATGTCGTAGAAGGTGACTAAGGAAATAAATTACCAGGAGACGGGCAGCAGCGTCTTCCTGATATTCCAACCGCATAATAATTGCGATCGCCTACCCGCCTGCCAAGCGTGGCGATTAGGGCAAAACCCCTCATGATTATGAAAACCATGAGGGAGGCCTAGGTCCTGCAGTGGGCGTCAAACTGCTGATGATGATGATGTAAATTAACGAATACGTGAATGAATGACTGTCATGAATGCGTGAATGAATCAATTGGTTAAAGCGGCTAAATTTGAGGTCGACTTGACTTAGTCCCGATTTTGTTGCCTTTGATTTTTTTTTAATTTGCAGATAGTGTCCCACTGCTGGGCAAAGGCCTCCCCTAGCTCTCCACTCCTCTTCGTCATCAGGCATTCCCTGCCACCTCTTTGAAAATGAATGTCTGTAAATCCTTACCTGATTTTGAAGCTCCACGCATTCTTTATTAGGAATTCTGGTTAGGGTAGTGCTTAAGTTAGAGGGAAATGCCGCTACCATGCTCGCCATTAGTATGCAGCTCACTGAGGCGCCAAACAACTCGGTGCTCTTCCCCGACGAGATCCGCGTGGACGGACTGGCTTCGAACTTCAAGGTGAACTTGGGGAGTTCGAAGCCGCTCAGGCCAATGTCCACTTCGATCCACTGAGCCCGCGAAATTAATGAATGGATATGTGAATGAATTACTGAATTAATGAGTGCGTGAATGAGTCAATTTGACTTCGATCCTATGTAGAATACAGCTCAGTCAGGCGCCAAACAACCAGCTGCACTTCCCCAACGACATCCCATGGAGGGACTGGCTTCCAGCTTCAAGGGGCTTATAAACTCAGGGAATTCGTAGGTGCTGAGGCTAATCTTCACTTCGGCTCGGTGAGCCCGCGAAATGTGTGAATGAATGCTTGAGTAAACGAGTGCGTGATTAATGCATAAATGAATACAAGAAAGGATAGGAATATTCTTTACACCAGGAAGAACACAAACATAAAAATACAAGATTAAACGACCTAATGAATGAGTACGTAAATGAATCAATATAATGTACTTGGCGCACGAGTTATTGCCTGTACGCAACGGAAAGTTGCTGTCCAAGCGCGGAACCCTAAAACGGCCAACGGTGTTTCATCAAAGTGATTGAATTTGATTCCAGGTGACCATAGAGGTTTACCTGCTGCCAGCCACGAAGGAACTGCTACCGCATGACGTCAAATACCACATCACTAACAAGAAGGTAACGTTCCCATACAAATCCTCCTGCTCGTCGTCATTCTCTTTTACGGTTGAACCATAATACAATTTTTATTTTTGGTCCTATTTTGAATATACATTTGTGAATTTATGGAAGCAATACCACTCGTTAACCGTGAAGGAAAACATCACGAGGAAACCTGAGCGCCTAAGGTAGTTACATACCTCAGCGCTAGAAATCACCAATTCGCAGTGGGCACGCGTGGTGATTAAGTTCATACCTCTCTTTGACTGAAGGTCTGTGCCCTGCAGTGGTATATGTAGTGTATTGAGGGTAGACTAAGAAGGCCATTGTTCAGCTGTGCCTAAGTGACGTACGTCAGTCTACAATAAATGGTCTTGGAAGCAATACGTTGTCTCTGTTCACTCCTTCACGCCTGTAACTGCTGCTGAGGACAGACTAGTATATATGCTACTTATGCTTATGTTAGGAGATTTTAATAAACACTGTTCTATATTTCAAATTTTATTAAATAAACAAATAAACTCACGTCTGCATCGCGGAGGCGATATTTAACACGTATTTTAGATTGTGAAACGGGCAACTTGAAAACGATAGAAACTAATGGACTGTACTAATTTCTTTATTTATTTCTTAAGAAGACTAACAGCACAATATAACAGGACAACACCAACATGGGAAACAGAAGGCCAATTACAAGTCTCCACTTATAAATTCAGAATAGCGAGATAGACAGATAAAAATAATGCTATATGATTGATAATAAAAGAGTAGAAATCACCGTATTATTATAATTTTAGTGAACTAAACACACGGGCAGGAAGAATGATAACGTGACAGGCAAAATTCTTCAACGGCACATCAAATCTGTCGTATAAAAAAAATAGTATTTTAAAACGATACAAAAAAACGTTAAAACAGCAAGGAGTTCGCGACACACTAACCCAACACAACCTCACTCAACTTCTCACCTCTGTCCCCAGTCAAACGCGAAACTTCTGACTCCCAAGTCGAAGGTGTCCCAACTGAAAGCGCCCAGCGTGCAGAGTCCAGGCGGACCCCTGACAGTGCGCTCGCCGCAGTTCCAGCCGCACGGATACTGCATCTTCGCCCTGCCGCAGGCTACCAGAGACACTTTTACGCTCAATAAGGTAGGTTTTTTTTTTAAAGTTTATTGACACTAAATTACAAAGTAACTACGGACTCCCAAGTCGAAGGTGTCCCATGTGAAAGCGCCCAAACTTATGGACCCTATTCTATTAGTAATAGAGAACTTTATTCGTCACCGCCCCCCGCCCACAGGTCCCGGCCGGTAGCCCTGTGGACGGCACGCTCCAACTACGTATAGAGGCGCGCGTGCGCGTCCCCCCGCCGCCCCCGCACGCCGCCTTCCTCACCGCCTTCGATGACGTCAGCGGCCTGGGCGCCTGGCACCGCCGCTGGTTCGTGCTGCAGCCGCCGCGCCTCACCTACTGGAAGTATCCCGACGATGTCAACAAGAAGGTGAGTCGCTGAGGTGCCTCTAATCTTTAGCGTCTGGAATCATACAGAGGTGGTCCACGAAGGAAACAGGACCCAATGGTTGTGAGAAAGATAACAAACAGAAGTGGGCCTAAGAGAGAGCCTGGGGGATGCTAGAAGAAACTGAGTAAGTAAACCCCAAAATTCAAGACTCACCTACTGGAAGTATCAACAACTTATTGAATACTTAAGCTTACTTAAGCAGCTTATATACGTGGAAGTGATTTTTGTTGAAATAAGTCCGCCCTTGCACGTAATTTTCATTACATACATAAACTCCGCCTGTATACCAGAGGGGTAGGCAGAGACCAGGGACTGCCACTTGCCACGATCCTGACAGATCACTTTCGCTTCCTCAACATTAATTAGTCGTTCATTCATTCATTAATTTTCATTGCCATTTATTTTGTGTTAATGTTTTTTTTTTTGTAACAAACAAACTTTTTTTTTATAACACAATGCCCATTGTAGTCTGTTGTGATCACACTATCCGTTCATTCCACAGATGCCGATAGGTGACATCGACCTCACAACCGTCATCTCCGACGAGGTAACCCGCGCTCCTCGCGACCTGTGCGCCCGCCCGCACACTCTCCTCCTCGAGTCCTCAGTTCCGGCCGGGCTCATAGTGCCGGATAGCGGCTCTCTGGTCTACTTCCGGCGGCCGGACGGGAGTGTGTTGCGGAGGCATTTGCTAGCCGCCGACACGCAGAAGGACAGGGATGAGTGGCTAGTGTGCCTGAACAAGGCCCTGGAGTACGTACGGTGCTGTAAGATGTATGATGAGTGAGTGAGTGAGTGAGTCAGTGAGTGAGTGGAGTGATTTGAATGAGGTGCTTCGGTACAGTCGATACCACATCGATGTTTACATACGTACACGTTACTTCTTGACATTAAGTGAGTAATAAAATAAATAATAAATTGTTTTTTCGAGCAATAAGGCCCAATATTCTTTCACATTACTACATTAATCAAGATTTGAAATTAAGTGATTAATAGTAAATAAGTAATTTGTTTATTTATTTTCTTGTTCTACGGCGCACATTGTAGGTATAATTTGAGTTATCCAAACTTTTTCCCTTGTGCGAGGCTGGATGACGTACTAGGAAAGATCCTGTGTGACTGATCTTCCGGCCTTCACTAACCTAGTTTAAACGAATGTACCTGTCTGATTGTTCTTAACATTAACAGGCATTTTTAAAATAACATATAGACGACTTTTTCAGCTGCATGCGAAGTTAAGGTACATTACATTGCGGGCTGTTTTGCGTCGCAAATGTAAAGATCGGCCTGCTGTCGACTGTGCCTGTACCTATCTGCGGTGGATAAAAATACAATTATAACAAATATTTTGATGATATTATTATGTGTTTTTAGGTATTTCACAAACAATATTTACTAATAATATTTTGTAAATTCTGGCGCCGTACAGCGTACGAGTGGATTTATTCTTTTATTTGTAGCAAAGCAATAGGTATGAAATAAGATTTTATGGAAAAGGTCTTTGCTCAGCAGAAGTTAGTTATTAGGTGATGATGATGATGATGATGGTTTAACATCACCGCATTCTATTGACTGTTCTGCTTTAAACTTTTAATATGTTAATTTGGTAATTTTGATGTGTATTTTTCCGGGATAAAAAGTATCCCATGTACTAATCCAGACTATAATCTATCTCTGTGCAAAATTTCATCCGGATCCGTTCAGCCGTTCTTGCGTGAAAGAGTAAAAAACATCCATCCATAAGTACAAACTTTCGCGTTTATAATATGAGTAAGGACAGTAAAGATTCATATGTTCCTTGACAATTTCTACTCGGTATTACAGAAAGGTTCTGTGAATCTCTAGGGGAATATTCTATTCATCAATACAAACAACTATTGTCAGACTATATCGAAAAATTGCGTGTATTCGTTCGAAAGTACATACATATTGAAAAAAATTTAAATAACTCGCAATTAATCCAAAAGCAGTCTACTGCAGAACTGATAAAGTGCCAATGGAAAGTACAATACCGACATTTGTGACCCATTATTTGTATGCATTTTATTTTAGTCCGACAGGACCAGGTGGTCTTGCGAAATACGTTCACTGGTAGGGACCAAGTAATCTGGGGTATATTAGATTTAATTTCATTTAGCTTTGTAAACAAATTGTTTATAAAAATCGTTGAAACACGGAAGGCAAGAATGTCTGTCAAGTTGATTACTCGTTTTAGGTCGTAAATTCATTAAGGCTATTCTTACGTGGAGCGTGCCGTCTGGCTCGCACAATTGAACATTTTTTTATATCGCAACAATATCAGTCATAAGCAGCCTACATACGTCCCACTGCAGGGCACAGGCCTTCTCTCAGGGAGAGAGTATGGGCCACGCGTGCCCACCGCGGATTGGCGATTTCAAGCGCTGATGTATATGAATAGCCCAGACACTCAGGTTTCCTCACGATGTTTTCCTTCACCGTTAGCGAGTGGTATTGCTACTATAACTTCACAAATATCAGTAAACTTTCGATAATCGTGGTCTGAGGGTTTGATGCATGCTTAAATTACGGACATTTTAAACTATGTGCCTGGAATGTTCGCTACTGTGTTATCTATCAAACCCTCCGACCACATATATCAAAAGTATACTCCCACATTTAACAAAAGTATACTCATTTTATAACAACATACATACATAAACTCACGCCTGTATCCCAGAGAGGTAGGCAGAGACCAGGGACTGCCACTTGCCACCATCCTGACAGATCACTTTCGCTTCCTCAACATTCATTAGTCGTTGCATGCACGCACGCCGGTTTCGGGTGCTTTTTATCTTGCCCTTTGCTAATGCATCCCCTATTTGGCTAATTTGTTTATTACAATCACTAAGATTATTAAATTGTGTGAGCGAGACAGAATGCTCCGCATAAAAACAGCCTTAATTCAAGAAATATTAACACAAAAAGTATATTTTTCGACTGTGACGGTATTTGAAAGAAGTATGTGTTTACACGCAGGCAAAAGCTGAATAAATTGAAATATATAAAAATGGGACCAAGTTAAGTTAGTTTCCATTGAAGCCATCTGGTAAGGTAGCATTAACTTACGATATCAACGAAAAATAGTTTCATAGATTAGTGTTTATGTTTTGTGTATAACTTTACACCGCTTTGATTTTAAATTAGTTACATAAATACTGAAAGTAGTTTTAAACGTTAAAACAAGTTTTTCAAAGGCTGATTTACATTATTATATTCGGTGGTTGACGGTTCAGCGTTTCTGATATTGGTTATTGGAAATTCGGTTGTAAGATATTGTTAAGTCACATGATTGTAAGCTTTTTGTAGTTTTTGAGTATTTTCTTATACGAGAGTATTCGTGTAATTATGTATAATCATTAATTATAATTATATTTTGCGTACAACATGACATTGTAACGTTTGAGATAATAGTATTTTTTCACAATTCCACGACTCTTAAATAATTTTTTCCCATAAAATAATAGTCAATTTAAACTTTCTTTTATCTAATAACTCTATTTCCTAATTTGTTGACCTAATTCTGTGTTAAGATTACAAATTTAATAATTTTATTAATTTGCATCCATATGGCAATAATTCTCTGATTTTAATAACATATTTTATGTAATTATAGTCGTATAGTCCATATATATAACTGAGTTTGTATGCACTGTGTACATAAAATCAATTATTTTAACAAAATAAACGTTATGACACTATCTGTTGTTTAAATAAATAATGAAATAGCAGCTTTTTTTACACTAGCCAAAGGTGATTCCTTACTATTGCCACGCCCATTTTTGTTTTGATTGGATGATAGAACCGCCATTTTCAGTTTTCTTCTGATTGATGAGAATTTTAAAACGATTTGAAAAATGAAACCAAGTTGGCCTTTGTACATGTTATTTCTTATGTAATGTCCTATTAAATTGCTTGTGCGCAGTAAAGTATAATTAATTAAAGAAAGACTAATTTCGAAACTAATTTTTTTGGCGACCTCCACGTTGAAAGCCCTCAAATACTTAAAAATAAAACACTTTAAACTGCATAGTAATCATTTATTAATTTTAAATGTCTTAAATCTAGAATCACAACAAGAGAATGTCGCGCCCTTTGTATAGTAATTATATTTTATACTTATTACAACTAAAAAATATAAATACATATTGACTTACACATTACTCAGTGACTCTTGGACAGTTACATCATCTTCTTACTAAACGTTTCTCACCTGTAGCACAACCGCGTGACATTACTGGTAGTGCCTTGGGGAACTGCTATTCCCCTCAGCACTACCAGTTGTGCCTCGGGGACATTTATAATCCCAGTAAAACAACGTTCGTGTGGCGCCGGATTAAGAATAGCGTTACTCCATTTCCTTCCGTGGATGGCGACTAAGGAAATACATTACCAGGAGTCGGGCAGCAGCGTTTTCGTGGGATTTCAACCGCATTCTGCGATCGCCAACCCGCCTGCCGAGCGTGGCGATTATGGCAAAACCCCTCGTGGTTAGGAAAACCACGAGGGTGGCCTATGTCCTGCAGTGGGCGTCAAATGGCTGATGATGATGACGAAAACAACCGAGCGATGCTAGTAGTGCCTTGGGGAACTGCTATTACCTTCAGCAGTACCAGTTGTACCACAGGGACATTTCTAATCGCAGTGACGCAACGAAGCGATGAACGGGGACGTTTATATAACTACTGGTATCGCTTGGTTGTTTCACTGGTATTATCAATGTCCCTGTGGTACAACTGGTACTGGCTGAAGGGAATAGCGGTTCCCCAAGGCAATACTAGTAGTGTCACGCGGTTGTGCTACGGGTAAGAAAGGGGATCATGAGTTACTTTCATAAAGAAATTAAACTTGGTACATCCTAAAAAAATCAAGTAAATCTTAAAAAGTATTATATGTTCTTTTTGTTGCACAGGAAGGATGGGATATAATATAATATCCTGTGCTGAGGACAGTTTTAAAATCCTATTTAGAGGCTAAAAATTCCACCCATGCCGGGACTTGAACCCGTGACTTCTGATCCACCGTGCCAGCGCTCTCCCAACTGAGCTAATGGGCAAGTGCAAGCATCGATGAAATTTCGAGCCTCTTTACAAACTTCTATGTATTACGTACAGGCAGCGACATCTGGCCGAAGTGAATTACATCACTTGCAGCCCCGAGTAACCCACTTTGCAGTTAGGTTTTTACATCGGAATGATATCGCTGTACCTACATGATTATATATTCTTTTTGTTGCACTAACCCGTGCTGAGGACAATTTTAAAACCTATTTAGAGGCTAAAGTTTGTAAAGAGGCTCGAAATTTCATCGATGCTTGCACTTGCCCATTAGCTCAGTTGGGAGAGCGCTGGCACGGTGAGCCAGAAGTCGCGGGTTCAAGTCCCGGCATGGGTGGAATTTTTAGCCTCTAAATAGGTTCTTAACAAGTATTGCTCAAACTATTGTTCAAAATTGGAGTAATATCTAACACATGTCATTATGAGTTCCACACATCTCATAATATTTAAGTTTAGCAAAGGTAGCATGTCTTACAATTTATTTATCTTTCGTGTCGAAAGCGTCGACTTCTCAAGACATTTCGGTCACAAAACCGCGCGAAAGTTATGTTTTTGTAGTTGAAAACTGAGCAAAGATGAATGTGTAATGTAGTCTGCACAGTAAAAAATGATTCGAATCCGCTCATTCGGCGGGTCTGAATCCGGCTGCGCACTGACAAATTTTGTTTCCATCTGAACTGGAACGTTTGTATGTAAGAAACAAAAACTGTATTCCCGCGTGCTCGAGCCACGCAGCTGGGGAATCTAGAATCCGACGAGCACGGACAGCCACGCACCGCACCCAGCCTCTACCATAGTACGTGTCTGTTCGTGCTGAAAAGCCCGCCGCGTACCTTTGAAGTTAAGATTTATTTATTTATTTTAATTCTTTATTGCACTAATTACATTGTAAATGTACAAGGAACGGCGTGCTTAATGCAAGAAGCATTCTCTTCCAGCAAACCTTTAAACCAGATAAGATTTACTGTGCTTTCTTGTTGTACATGAGATGTCTTTATAACTAATGTAAAAGTCCCCTGCTAGGGCGTTGCAAATAGGCTTTAAATGTGTTAACACAACTAAAAACTTACAAGAAATTAATTAACTAATTACAATATTTTATTTATTTATAATTTATTTGTTTTCTTTGCATTAACTTTTATTAGACACATACATTTTTATGATAATCTATATAAGATAAACTTATAAATTTAATTTCTTTAAGAAAATTACACGTTAATCTTTTGCGTGTAACGTTACCGGCCCGCGTTGGATCGGACGCACCAGGCCGCACGTGTCTGCGCCATCACGAACTGCCACGAGCGAGCCCCTTCCCATGGTGCGTCGGTGCGGGCTCGTGCGTGGTGGTGCGCGAGTGTGCGGGAATCCACGTTTAGAAACATTTCAATGTGAAAACACGCGGACGTTAGAGATCAGAACTGGCATACATAATAATGTATCTTATTCAATGATTGGTACAACGCGATTCAAAAAGGTAAACAGGCAAGCACGAAAATTACCATCAGGCAAGAGGTCTAGTGTAAACATATCTTAATGTGAAAAAAGTTGGTTCCATAAACTAGGTATGCACATTTAAGGATGGGAATGTTCCAGGAGCAGATAGCAGCATCAAGAGTCTAAATTATTGTCTACAAGGTCAAAAACAACATTCGAGTTTCAAAAACAGGTACTGAAAGACTATCTCCAAGGTAAAGAAGAAGCTGGTATGCATCTCAGTCTCTCCTATAAGTCGAGCTTAGTTCTCTTCGTCATACATCGGGGCGGAATCTTCGGGGGCGGCGAATCGCTTGCGAGCCTTTCCACTCATTTGTAAAGACATCGCTTGTTTCAACTCGTGCTGCCGAAAAGGTGAGATTATAGTCAGAGCAAATTGTGTAGGTAGGTACCTACTTATTGGGCGGTGGTAGCGCGGTTGGTGAAAAATTCGATAAGTCGTGGTTTTGAATCTCGGCATGTACCAAGGACATTGTTTTCTAACCCCCGGTTTCTCGTACACTAACAAACTGTTAATCTACTGTTACCAGCTGTCAATTGTTTTTTTTGTATGCACTTTGGTCAATTGACAGCTGTTAACAGTAGAGTAACAGCGTGTTAGTGCACGAGAAACTGGGGGTAAGTTACGTACATTTGTGAATTTGTAGTAAATACTAATCGCAAACTGTGAAGGAAAACGCCGCGAGGAAACCTGAATGCCCGAAGTGTTCACAAACATCAGCCATTGAAATTGGCAATCCGCGGTGGGCACGTTTGGTTATAAATCACGTACTCTCCCATAGGCTAGTGCCCTACAGTGGGACGCAGGTATATGTATAGGCTGCATTATAATTATGTTTTCACGTAGTGAGGTGAAACAAACTACAGATGAGTAAAATAAACTACTCGGGCTCTGTATACACTACTCGATGAGCTGTACCTACTATTTTGGGTAAGTTAACACACATTTCGTCACATGCGATGGACGGACACCATAAGCGAAGCTACGGGAGGGACCCACCCGGGAGGGACCCACCCATTCGACGCAAGCGTCCATTCATCTGACGTATAATTGACTGGCCGGAGCGTTGAGCCGAAAGCCGCCTCATAGTAGGTGCGTCACACAGAACAAAAAAAGTACAATGAAGTGCGTGCAGATTTGGCTGAACTGACTGCAGTTAAATGTGATGGTTCAGTACTCATGTTGGAGTGCTTGCATACTTGTATAATCGCAATAGTTGAGTTACTGCATGATGACTTACCATTGAGTGCTTGCAGAGTTGGCTGAACTGGCTGCAGTTAAATGTGATGGTTCAGTACTCACGTTGGAGTGCTTGCATACTTGTATAATAGCAATAGTTGAGTTACTGCATGATGACTTACCATTGAGTGCTTGCAGAGTTGGCTGAACTGGCTGCAGTTAAATGTGATGGTTCAGTACTCACGTTGGAGTGCTTGCATACTTGTGTAATCGCAATAGTTGAGTTACTGCACGATGACTTACCATTGAGTGCTTGCAGAGTTGGCTGAACTGGCTGCAGTTAAATGTGATGGTTCAGTACTCACGTTGGAGTGCTTGCATACTTGTATAATCGCAATAGTTGAGTTACTGCATGATGACTTACCATTGAGTGCTTGCAGAGTTGGCTGAATTGGCTGCAGTTAAATGTGATGGTTCAGTACTCACGTTGGAGTGCTTGCATACTTGTATAATCGCAATAGTTGAGTTACTGCATGATGACTTACCATTGAGTGCTTGCAGAGTTGGCTGAATTGGCTGCAGTGGGGTAAGTGCTGCCTATATGACCAGTCACAGCCGAAAGGTCAGTTGTTACGATTGCAGTTTCATACCTGCTGGTTTAGAATTGACCCCAAATAGGTACGTACATGTGGCTGCTTAATACTTGCAATGAAGTTCTCCATTTCCTCCCGTAGATGTCGTAGAAGGCGACTAAGGAAATAAATTACCAGGAGATGGGCAGCAGCGTCTTCCTGAGATTCCAACAACATACTGCGATCGCCAACCCGCCTTCCAAGCGTGGCGATTATGGCAAAACCCCTCATGGTTATGAAAACCATGAGGGAGGCCTATGTCCTGCAGTGGGCGTCAAGTGGCCGATGGTGATGATGATGACGATGAAGTGCTCACAGACTTGGTTGACCTGGTTGCAGTTACATGTGATAGTTCGGTACTTGCAGACTTTGCTGCACTGGCTGCAGTTACGTCTGCAGTACTTACGATGAAGTGCTTGCAGACTTGGCTGAACTGAGTGCAGTCCAGAGCTAACTGGGGGGCGGAGCGCTTCCCGGCCGACCAGTCGCGGCTAAAGGTGATCTGTGCGGAGACCAGCGCCGCGGCTGCTCCCAGCGACCACAACCAAATCACGCCTCTGCAACAGAGAGATAAGTAGTATCTCATCATCACCATCAGCCTGCTTCTGGCCACTGCAGGCCTATATGCCTTTCATATTCATATTAATTTATTTATTGCATTGTCAGTGTGATGGCTTTATCCCATCACACCATGTTTCGCGGTCTCTCGCCATTCGCACCCAAGTCGGCAGGGGCGACTTGACCACATCGTCCATCGTTTGGCAGCCGAATCTCTTCCAGAGATTCTTAAGCACACTTTGCCCCAGCGGCACCGATGCCGGCGTTCGGAAGCGGCTCTGCCGGGGACTGAGGGCCGCGGGTTTCTGGCGTCTTTCATGGGGAAAGTTCTTAGCCGTACAACAGCACGCTGGAGCGTCTGTGTCGGTTCGTCTTGGTGTAGTCGATACGCCCTATCATGTACTTGTCACTAATTATAAAATCAGAGTATCTATGTGATCACTGTGCCCAAAGATACAATTTAATTTAGTTTGGGGTTCAGAGTTACTTTATGTATTGTTAAGTTTTGTTCGGCGTTGGTAGCCTAGTGGGTAGAACTCGGAAGCGAGAGACCCGGGTTCGATTCCCAGTGCGGGCGTGTACCTATGACTTGGTTTACTAAATTACGTATGTACATTTGTGAAGTTATAGTAGCAATACCCCTCGCTAGCGGTGAAGGAAAACATCGTGAGGAAACCTGAGTGTCTAAGCTATTAACATACCTCAGCCCTTGCAATCGCCAATTCGCGGTGGGCACACGTGGTGATTAGGCCACACTCTCTCCCTGAGAGAAGGCCTGTGCCCTGCAGTGGAACGTATATAGGCTGCTTATGTTTGTAAGTTTTGTTCAGCTCAATAAACATTTTTCATTTTATTTCATTTGTTATTTGTTTAGATCGGACTGGAGGTCGCCCCTACTTGATATGTACAAATGGCCTCAGTCTGGGTGTATGTGAAGTCCTTGCCTGCGTACCCTAGCACAGGGTATCCTAGTTCGGTACCAGGACATGTGATTGTATTGTGTGGAGATTATTATTAATAGGTAATTATCAGCTTCCAATACACACTAAACATCTACGGCCCCGATTACTACACATCTAGGATTCATTGCGGTCCGGTCTCCATCATAGAAAGATAAAATTTGAGTGAGGTTATACTGCTGGTTCAGCGGAATTTCACAATATTAAAATACTGTGCTGTGAATTTTGGGAGAGTAGAGGAAGAGTAAAGTTGTAAGTATTTAATAAAAAAAACCTTCCAAGTTTGAGTTCCGTACCATCATAAAATTTAATAACTTTAGCAAAAATGCGTTTTCAATCGTTTAGTTCGGTACGTCGTCGGCGGGCGTGTGACTCACACTTGGTCGGTTTTTAATTATTAAAATATTGGAACAGCACTATAATTATACCAAGTTTGACACTTAATTGTAAGATAGAGTAAAGAAAACCTTAAACTTCACGGTGTTTTGTATGGGCACCCATTTTCTTTTTTGTATTTTTTATCATTCGTTGGGTAACTCGCCATAATAACCCACATATTTGTGAAAAGTCCTACTCGCTACCTACCTATTACGGTTTAAGCTTGATAGCTCCAACTCACCTCCACCCCGCAATATTCATGTTTACGAACTTTACACTGCCAGTAGACAGCAGACCACTTTTCTTCGGATGCAAAGTCTGCTACAGAAACATAAGCTAGCTGAGCTTTCGCCAAGCTTGTTTGAAATTGGGTAACAACCTTAGGTAACACTTTACTCAGCTATTATAAGCACTTTTGGTTGCAATCACAGCGGCTACTCAGCCGTAAGTTGTCACTTTTATGGCCCCGTTTAGAGCCACAGGCGCGAGCGACAGGTGACAAAGGTAATGCCGCGAAAACGGCACTCCCCACCTTATATACGGGATCATGTCCCCGGTCCGATTCAGGGCGATCGGTGGGCGGGATCTCGCAAAGGATGGCTAAGAAGAAATGTAGCTCAAGTTTTGTACATAACACAAAAAAATCTAATGTGCCCAGAAAAAGCACCAGATACACAAAACCACTTCACACACCATGCAGTGGTAGACCACTAACTAAAGGTGATAACCCTGAGCATTCACCTGTAACAGAACATCGAGCATCCGCCGTTTCTAAATTTGTCGAACTGAAAAACGAACAGAGCCAAGCATAGAGCCAAACGACGCTACGAACATTTTCACGATCATTTTAGCGAACGCTCTAGTAGGTAAATGCTCTTCATACTCATAATGTATTAAGGCCCCTCGCCCACGGCGACTTTTTGTAGTGATGCTGTCGCGCGTTTCGTAAACGCGCTGCAGCATCGCGACTGTATCGATGCGAACGCGCGACAGCATCGCGACTGTATCGCTACAAAAAGTCGCCGTGGGCGAGGGCCCTAAGATATCAGACGGCGGAACAATGACGAAATTGCTCGGCAGAAAGGTCCAAGCAAATTTACTGTCGTCTCGCTAGAATGCTCGCTAAAACGCTCCGTTTGTTACTGGACTTGTCATAAATGTGGTCTGAGGGTTTGATGCATTGTTAAATTATGGACATTTAAAATATATTTGTGTTATCTTATACGTAGATTTTAATTAAGAAAAGTTGTTTCCAAAATTAATAATAAGGATAAGTAAGGATAAAAAAATGCCTTGAATATCCGCAATTTAATTATCCATCAAACCCTCAGACCACACTCATAATTTAAGAGTCTACTCATGCTCCACACAACATGCTCCACGTAAGAACACAATGTTGAGAATGCCTCCCACTATCATAGACATACGCACCAAGAAAAACAGTCGGTCTTATTTATAAAAACACGATTCCACTCGATAACACTCCTCAGAAGCAGTTTAAATAGTAGTGTGTTGTAAATGAAAAAAAGTTACCACAGGTTATTTAAACTGCCCCTGAGGAGGTGAGGAGTGTTTTAGAGGAATCATTTTTTTATAATAAGACCGACAGTGTGTCAAACAAAACGGATTGTAGTAAATGACGTACGCAGACACGCACACATTGCCATTGACAATCACATACGCTAAGGGCCAGTTTCTAAATTAAGAATTTTGCTAAGTACCTAAATAGTTAACTGTAGTGCTGTCTCTTGGAATTTCTCAGAAAAGAGCGTGACAGAATATTGAAATTCTCAATTCAGAAACCGGCCCTAAGCGTCCTAATTTGGCTGCCTATTTGTTGCCCTACTTTGGAAGCTCTGACTGGAGTTCTACCTTATAATAATTATATCGCCACTAGAAAGAATGCTAGGAACCCAACAACAAACTGGGCTGATTCAGTCTGAAATACCTACTTGTAACTTAGTAGTTATTTACAGTTGTAGAAATAGGTAGGTACTTGCTCCATAGAGTTTTCATCTTTCCCTGCACTATGTTCTTTTTTCCGTAAATGCAATTGGTCCCGAAACCCTTAAGGCCTATAAAATGCTCAAAAGTGGGTTTGGTTCCGCATTTCCGATTCCAATCAGCTAAATGTGGAAATATGCAACGCATGTCATACCTTTATTTGTAAAATATGTGTGTACCTATAATCCGTTTCATTCAGCTTTGGTCTGTGTGTAAACAGTTTTTTTAATACCACCAAAGTCCGGAAATTGATACAGGGTCTATCTATATACGTCCCAGTGCAAGGTACAGGCCTTTTCTCATGACTAGGACTAGGTAAGGTAAATAGAGTGAGAAACTTATAGATGAGAAACGAACTTTCAGATCGCATACCTTATATCTTTTTTGTCAACTAGAGCCAGAAAACTAATACACTTATGAAAGATTTCCAAAACATCAATATTCAAAGTAACTCGCTGCTTTTTGTGGATCCATCTTGACCTATGGCATATCATCTTGGGATGGGGCTCCAAAAACCTATATTATAGAATTAGAAAGAGCCCAGCGTTCAATTCTAAAAGTTAAGATAAGATAAGTATATTCTTTATTTTACCAGGAAAAACACAAACATGAAATAAAAGTTCTCCATAAAAAGCCTTTTCGATATCCAACATCGCACCTCTATTCAGAATCCAATGCAATAACCATTCGTCAACACTTTATTCTGAAATAAGAAGAAGAATAAACGTTATTGACGTTAATGACATTACATTATTTAATCCGGTCTGATAACAATTCGACCACCTCACCTCAGCTCTCCTGGCGCTGCATGCCGCTCCCACCGGGTACCGGCAGAATATCAGCGCTGAAGTTCTTCCTGGACTTTCAGCGCATGCTGAGTCGGAGCCCATTCACATTTGCCACACCTACGTTGGTCACTTTTGTACTCCTGTCGTACCGTGTCTGGCTAATTTCCCGTGTGTTTTTGCTTTTTTCTGTATGTCATTGTTTTGTTATAGGTATTCTTTCTTCGTAATTGTGACTTTTGAATTGATTTGTATTACTTTGCTTTATATACGTGTGTGTGTCTTATGTGAATAAATTATTTATCTATCTATCTATTTGACAACATTACAAAGAGTTACATACAGTAGGTACATAATTAAGTTAGTGAACCACAGAACACTTTTATGCAAAATACCTGTAAGTACCTAAGTAATTGTAAATATCGGTTCTTATCGCTTATATAACAGTCCTCTCTCACCCTATAATTTTCTGGTGTCAAGATGTGTTGCCCGTCTACCAGTCGCAGCAACCAAGTGTTACTTCGCCAGCCGATTCGCCTTGCCAGCAACCGTTTCTTTTTAATAAAATCTCAAGAATTTGCAATTTCCTTGATTTCCCCCTTAAAAAAAAAAGTCAAAACTAAAGTTATTTCTACTTGAATTTGATTTTTTTAGTACTGAAGAACCTCTCTTGTCCTTTTGCTCGTGCCAACTAATCATGTAAACGAAGCGTGTCTGTAGGTTTACAATATTCATTTTTATTCTACGTAGATATTTTATGTATTTTACGTATGTATATATATATATATATACGTGAATGTATGTTGTATCTAATATATTATGTAGTTTACAGGTGAACATTCTTGTTTTTAGTCTAGGAGAAAATATTTCAGAAAAACCGGCCAAGTGCGAGTCGGACTCGCGCACGAAGGAAATTATCTACCTATATAATATAGATAATAATGGTACGGAACAGAAGTAAAAACTTCTTTGTTAGTAAAAATGGTCGCCGCGCTAGGTCAAGCCTGTGTTGTGGTAGTCTTCTATGTGTTCACAATAAAGAATGGCTCCACTGTCCGTCTGTCTGTCTATCTGTCTGTCACCAGGCTGTATCTCATGAACCGTGATAGCTAGGCAGTTGAAATTTTCACAGATGATGTATTTCTGTTGCCGCTATAACAACAAATACCTACTAAAAACAGAATTGAGAGGGGCTCCCATACAACAAACGTTGTCTAAAGACAGCGCTCGCCATCTAGCGGCCATCTATGTAACCTTCACAGCGCCGATGTCATGTCGTTGAACGTTTCTTATTGGTTTCTACAGATGGAACTGTTCTCAAATTCGATCTTTGTCTAATGTTATACCTATATGTATATAATAGTACGGAATCGTTCGTGCGCGAGTCCGACTCGCACTTGGACGATTTTTCTTTTATCTTCACGAAACAAGAAAAAACTATGAACTTCTTCTTGTTATTTATAAAAATACAATTCATCTAAAACACTCCTCAGTCGGGATGCGCTTGCGATAGATACATAAGAGCAAAAAGTTTTTTATTTATTTGTTAGTTTCAGATCGTGAGGATTCTAAGTCACACCCTGCGTTCCCGCCAATGAGACCCGGAACCACAGATATATATCTGTGCCCGGAACATTAGAAATTACAAGGAATTACATACTGTAGGTACATTACACATAATCAAGTTAATAACCTTGCAAAGAATTACAAACAGAAGGTACACAATTGAGTTAGTAAACCACAGAACAAATTTTAGCAAAATACCTGTGTACATGAAACTTATACAAAGTTGTCAAAAATGATGCCTTTGGCGCCGGTTTTCAGACCGAACCATGAAAGAAAAAGATGACTTCATCATCATCATCATCAACCCATTATGTCCCCACCGAGGGGCACGGGTCTCTTCCCTGAGGAAGGTATAGGCCATACTCCACCACGGGGGCCAAGTCCGGATTGGTGGAGGCTTGTAGACTAGTGGCTCGTCTACTGTCAGAAGTTGTCAAGCCGCCCTAAGGCCTCTGACTTGGCTTAACGACTGCCATCTATCGACGGCAGCCGGCACCAACAGCTTAACGTGCCTTGCGAAGCACGGAACCGCTCGGAAAAATGCCACTAGCGTTAGGCATAGACGGCGACCCATCCATGCACTGAACGCGCCCAGTGTTGCTTAACCTTCGTGATCGTTTAAGATCACTCAGGCAGCCGGGGCTACGAGCGATTACGCGATACGAAAGATGACTTGCTTTACAGAAATAAAAATATTTTTATTATTGTATAGTTCTAGTTAGACCTGAGATTTCCGCTCTTACCCCCGGTTTCTCGTACACTAACAAGCTGTTAATCCACTGTTAACCGCTGTCAGTGGTTTTTTTTGTATGCACTTTGGTCAATTGACAGCTGTTCACAGTAGATTAACAGCGTGTTAGTGTACGAGAAACTGGGGGTTAGCCTCATAGTTCGGCCATTGTACGCAAGCGCTAAGGGTATGTAAATACCTCAGATACTAGGGTTTTCTCACGATTTTTTCACGTTTGCGAGTGGTTTTGCTACTACAACTTCAGAAATGTACGTAACTTAGAAAACTAAATCATTGGTACATGCCAGGTTCGAACCCACGACCTCCCGAATGAGAAGCCGGCGTTCTAGCGCTCCGATAGCACCGCTCTTCGGAATGCGTCCATGCGAAGTCAAAGTCATTTGTTCAAGTTATTTGTCGGGCATATACGTTTTTTACCCGACTGCGGCGAAGCACAAAAGGACGGTAATGTATTTGGCTCGAATATTATGTGTGTAAGAATGTCCAGTTCAATGTTCCCTCATATCTCCTGACCAGATGGCCAGATTTTGACAAATAAGCTGAAATTGACACAGGTAAATCCAACAAAAGAAGACAAAAATAAAAAATAACCAACAACCCCCCTGCTGAGCATTAACTACTAACCGGGCGGGACACAAATTTAAAAATCCTAGGTTGGTCCCGTCAGCTTCGTAGTAATGCTAAGCAGTCGGGTTGTTGGTCATTTCTCATTCCAGTTTTTTACAAACTCCTTTGTGGTTAACGATTATGTTCATTATTACACCTAGCTAAAATTATAAAAATCTGTGTTCTGCCCCTTGCCTGTTTCATAGAACTACAATTAATGGTTTACTATGACAATTCAATGTACATTTCAAAGTCGATTAATCCACAGATTAACAAGTAGACTCTGTCTGCTTCATGTTAATAAACTACTGTTGTAGTTTTATGAAACTCGGCCCAGTTGTTTCCAGCTGGTAACTAGATATCCTCTATCTAAGTATTTGTTTTATATTCCGTCGTGAATACCTTCACAGTACCTATACGAATTCAAAGAAAATCGCTATTTTAGTGCCATTGAATCTTTTGTAGATTTAAAAATGTCTGTATTTTATGGCATCAATAGACCCGGATTAACATGACACCAAAACCATTTATTCTTCATGAAGTTTGACACTAACTCTGTAGATTTTTACGTAATTTCATTGACCGTTTGGCTACATGTGAACATAAAACAAACAGTTGTTGATAGAAATCGTTAAAATACGCTAATCAATACTGTCTATAAAGTTGATTGCTCGCCCTAGATAATTCATTTATCTCATCCTTGAGATTTTTTATTATCAAATTCAGCACTTTGACAGTATTTCATAAATTGTTGACAACGCTGATTGAAATTAAATGTATCTGTTCGCTGTGTGCAAGAGTAGGTCATTAGATTTTTTGTTTTACTTTTAAACGTCTCATCTTAGAACAATGTTGTTTTAAATGACAAACTCTTACTGAAAACGGTTTTCTTGAACCATTCAATCGTTCGGCTTTTTCGGATCAGAAAAAAGTTCAGCATTGTTTTACGTAATAAATATCAGGAATAGAAACACCATGCATTTCCACACCCCGCCCTCATCTATCCGTTTGAATATTTCCCCACGAAATTCCTCCACAAAGAGGCTGGTAAAGAACGCCTGAACGCATCTGGTCACTCACACGCTCTATTGTGCTTGCGTCTTTACATGATCTGTGTGAACTTTCCGCGGTAATAAAAAAATACACCAGAATAACTGGCCCTAGATTCCTCACCAGATTCTGCAAGTGCGAGATTCTAACAGTTAATTTTAACAAAGGCTGCTCCTTAAAGGCAGTGGCTGTTTAAATGAAATCTGTGGTAGGTACAGGTTTTTAGTTGTTCGACCATGTGAAAATGTAATGAAGGAAAATAAAACAAAACAAAGCAAAACAAATACTTATGTCAGCGTAGGTACCATGAAACTATGAAGGCGTATATATTTAGCTTTTTTTTCTTGCGGGTGGACTTTATATGTATTTCAATTATTATATAATCACACATAAAATATTAAAATGAAATTCATTCGCAAAATGCCTCGTTCATAAAATGGGAAACTTAAATACAAAACACACGCGAAGAAAACATAAGGGACTTCACACACGGCAGCTATAATGTAAAGATGTATAATATAGCACGATACATCTCATTAAATTTTTCCATAGAAATCGTCAGGAGACCACACACGGCTATAATGTATATTTTTACGTCTTCGTATCTCAAGATGCACAGCGTTACGAAAATATACATTTAATGCCTGAATTCTAAGAAAATAAGCCGCTCCGGGACACATCCGACCCAAAGGTTCCCACTACGCTGGCAGCGTTACCTCGCTGCACTGAAAGGGGGATAAGATAGGCACCAGAGTCATAGCCACGGTCCCTGAAGCGGCGACCGATCTCCCTAATAAAGGCCTTACCCTGAACTCCCCAAACCGCGCCAGAGGCACAAAAATGTACTGGCCCAAAAGCGCCGAATAATTTTGGACCTTCAGGCTCGCAGCCTTCCGCAGCGCCCGGGGTGGACACTGTAGACGCTAAGTCCGAAGGAGAAAAAAGTGCAGACACACGTAGCGTCCCAACGCAAGGAACGCCCCCTCTCCCAGGGTATCATCGTCAGGCTATCCGGATGCGGACGCGGTGGACCTCGTACAGTCGACAGCGCATCAACCTACTCAGTTACGCTACGGGCGACTTTGCAATAAAATGTGGAGGTCTGCCGTCGACTGTGCCCAGTTCGGTTTACATTATGAAACAACAGCTATACTGCAATAATTTTGGGTGGTTTGAAAGACATAGCAAAATGAACGTGCCTGACAATAGCTATCGAATACGCTAGACAGTTTTTTTAAAAAACCGCACTTTTCAAAAATATCTCGACACAAACCTGAATCTATTTGAACCATTAGTAGCCATCCAGAGTGGTGGGTGCGTGCTGCGGGTCCGCGGGTCATTGTTCTGTAGACGGAGAGGCGGTACTAATAAGATTGTTGGCGCATTTTTTAAACAAGATTTCTCAACTCGAAACCAGATTTCTCAACTATATTTTTTTATAGTCTACATATATTTTTTATTACTTACTAATTACATAACCGCGGCTTTCAAACCACTCGGAAATGGGCGTGTCTGTGAGTCTAATTTCCTTTCTTATGTACCACCATAAAGTGTCATTTATCTGTCTATCTATGCTTCTGTTGTATTTATTACGTGCCATCATCACAAAGGACCGTCAAAGGCCCGTAAATCTTCCATGGATGAATGAAGTACACTATTTTTGTATTTTGCGATAGAGATACAACCGCTCGCGTCTCATTGCTTCGAAATACTTATTCATGTAATCCCCAGCACGAGTTTAACAATAACAAGAGCACGCTAGCACAAACTGATTTCCTCGTTGGTATAGAGCGGTGTCACGTTTGATTACCATGCCGGAGGTCGATAAAACTAGGACACCCTGTACTATGGTAACCAGGCATCCACCACAAACATGGAAATACACCCAGACTGAAGGCATTTGTACAACTGTAACGGCGGCCCCCAGTGGGATTCGAAAGCACAACCGCGGCACGGTAATCAGACGTGATACCGCCAGACCAACGAGGTAGTAAAAAAATTATGTGTACATTTTTTTTACGCAGTCGGGTTTTGTGTTTTACATTTTTTGCGTTAGTATTGTAGTCTCTAACCTAACATTATTTAAGGTTTATTTTAGTTTGTATTGTTGCACCCGTCCGCACGTCGCCGACCGGTTGTAATATGGTTAGGTAGTCCTTTAGTTGGTGCCATATTATGTTGACAATTTTCCCGGGCACGGCACATCAATAGGAATATGTTATGTGGGTTTTATTTAATTATAAGTTGTGTGGAAAGTGTTTTGTGTACCAATAGAATAAACATCCGTATTTTATTTTATGGAGCCTAGTCTATTGTAGTTTGTAGTATTATAAAAAAAATCACAACAGCTACAAAGTTCTCAGTCACTGTGATTCCAGTATGATGTATACTGAGCAAAATCTTCTTTCAGAAAAATACACTCCTCACACACATTCACACACCCTCTGCTCAGTGGCTGAAACCCGAACCCAAGACTCTGGTCGTAGGGCTGAGCAGAGACACACATACATACATACATACATCTTAGCTTATTTTATAACATCTGTCATTTTTTAACCGTAACGTAATAATACCGTGTACCTTATGCTGATGACGCTACGAATATGATACCAATCCTTTGTAATACAGGAGGCCTGGAAACCTAAGATACAGATCTTTTGATCTAGTTTAGGCTCCAGTCTTTCCACAAATAGTACATTCCTTTGCTCTGTATCATTTACCTATTCAATGTTGTTTTCGGGTGTGAATGTGGACAGAAAATAAACAAATATCTAAACAAATATCTTATCTAAAGTAGGATTATTTATGTTAAAATCATAATTTCTGCAGCGATTTTCGTTATTTTTGAAAACATAAACATAAAACAGGCACATACATTGCTTCTGGCCCCACACTAGGATACCCTGTGTCGTGGGAACCAGAAACAGCGACGTCACAAACATGTAAACATCCAAGACCTGGGGATGACGCTGCGCCACAGAGGTCGTCATGAAAAGCCTATAAATGACCTAAAACGCCTATAAAATAAAAAAAAAAAACAATGACGTCACTTTATTTTTGGGTGCAGGATGTACGACTCCTGACCACCATATTAAAAAAACCAAAGAACTTTTTCTTATTCCACATTGAAATCTTATTCCCCTAATGGGGATGGCAACACGAAACTAATTACAGATGGCGCCACTGAGATTTGACCCGACAATGTTTGTTTTGTTTTATAGTGTTGCTTATTTTCGGATATTTTCATGGAAATTCAACATAAAAACGTCATAAAATGCTTTTCACTAAAAAAGGGAAAGCTTTTATTTATACCATTTATAGCAAAAGTGAAAAAGCAATGTTTTGTATACCGCGAAATAATACAGACTGTAATACTAAGGTAACCTTAAATAGTAGATTGTACAACAAGTGCATAAAACGCACCATTTTACTCGAGACGTTTATCCATCCGAGCGAGCTTGCGAGCGAGGATAGATATAAAGTCGAGTGTAAAATGGGTTTTATGGACGAGTTGTACACTCTACTTTTCACTTCGATTGCGAGGAAATGAAACAGCAACATGTAATAGTAGATTGTACAACAAGTGCATAAAACGCACCATTAAATCCTGTACGTTATTTGAAGCTTTGAGTTTGAGATAGGTAATCTCCTTTTCCGTGCCAGTCGACGCCGCTTGAACCCTAATCGTCGCACTTTGCTAGTCTGTGACACTCTACCAACCAGGATGCCTTCCGCGTAGTAATGATTTCAGAACGCGCGACGGCGATCTTGTTTGTCATTGGCATCGAATTTTCCGCTAATGACAGTCGACAAAAAATACAAATATTCTAAAAAGTGTGATATTTTCGTGCTATTGTGTATAAACAACACGACAATTAGTATATAACGGTGTTACCGTTTGTGTTATAAATATTCTGCTTCTACGAACGCAGTTTACAAAAATGCTTGAACCCCTAAAAAAATTTTCAGGTAAAATAATAGTTATTGAGTGGTTAATATCTAACACGTAAGTATTGCATTACTGATAATGTCAATTGGTGTTTTAAGACCACGTCAACAGTGAGTATCTTACATAATATATCCTACTCTTGTAGATTTTGAGGTTATAATTCCGACAATGAATATCTTTCATTTTGTTGAAACGAAAGTTATGGTGTGGTGTCGGTGCCCTCGCCGATTTTCAGTACCCATTCGATTATCGGTCAAAGGCGTGTAAATGAAGATATTTTAATCTACTGTCAATGTTGGCAAGCAGCGTTGAATAAAATATTTGCAATTTTCAGTTCGATTTTGATTCTTTAGCTTCCCACGCAGTCATGTTGCGTTACAAGAGAAGTTCGTGAGACTTGAGGTTAATGACACCTACTAATCATAATTCCAAAGATGATTGAGGCGGTACTAAAAGAACTAGTCTATGACCGATGGCTGGAAGACGAGAAGTTATCTGAAAGACATCAGTTTTGATAATCTGAACTGGCAAGGTTGTACGCCAGACCTCGCAGGTCTCTGGCAAACAATTACAAACCCACGCAGGGTACATGGAGCTACATACTGTATACAACAATATTGTTTACAGTCAATATCAACCCTCGCAGCGTTATTAATTAAATTAAATACAACTGAGTTGCCATAGAGCTGCCCACCCTCGCAGGGTATATAGAGCTACATACTGTTTAAGAACAATATTATGTGCAGTCAATATCAACCCCCGCAGGGTTATTAAATACAACTGAGTTGCCATAGAGCTGCCCACCCTCGCAGGGTATATAGAGCTACATACTGTTTAAGAACAATATTATGTGCAGTCAATATCAACCCCCGCAGGGTTATTAAATACAACTGAGTTGCCATAGAGCTGCCTTCCCTCGCAAGGTACATGGAGTTACATACTGTATACAAAAATATGTGCAATCGACATCAACCCTCACAGCGTTATTAAATACTGACTTGCCACAGAGCTGCCTACCCTCGCAGGGTGCCTACTATAATGGATGCATCTATGCTTGCTTTTTATCATCCCTTGCAGGTTATTGATTACAACTGAGTTACCATGGAGCTACACATACCCTCGCAGGGTACCTATTATGAAGAACATTAAGCTAAGTTGGCAAACAATTACATAGCCTTGCAGAATATCAACCCAAGCAAATCACATACCCTTGCAGGGTACTACCTATGAAGGATTTTAAGTTAAGCCAAGATGGCAAACAATCACATAGCCTCGCATGATATCAACACAAGAAAATCACATACCCTCGCATGGTACCTACTATGTGTAATGTGCCAGGCTCTACATCAACCCTCACAGAACCCTGATCAGAGTGGCAAACAATCAAGTATCCTCGCAGGATATCATGTACAAACATGCATATATGTGTTAAGCAGCAGACCTCTTAGGGTTATAAGGTGAACAGAGTTGGCAATCAATTGTATATCAATCAATATCCCCGCTACCTTTGTACAATACACCTATAGGTACGTGGTAAGTAGCAAACAATCACGCGCCCTCGCAGGGTACAGTGTAGAATAATACTCAGATATGGTAAATACCTATCCACTGTTACAGAGTTTTACAGTTCACAAATATTCACATACCCTCGTAGGGTACTATCAACAACTATGCATGGTACCTAATATCAACCCTCGCAAGATTATAAAAAGTCAGACTTGCTAAACAATTAAGTACACCCTCGCGGGGTCTGCGTGTGTCGCCTAAGCCTGAGTGCAAAACAATTTTGGGGAATATGTAAAATGTTTATTAATTGAATTTTAATGATAAAATTACAGTATCCTTGCCAACACATGAATAAACCCTCACGGGGTTATTAGCATAACTTAGTTGGCAATCACATACTCTCGCAGAGCACTATTATTATACACAACACACTGATGTGTAGTTATTGCTTCTATTATCATGCCTCGCAGGTTATATAAGAAGCGGTTCATAGCTGTTCGAAGACGTAGACACAGATAGATGGATAAGCAATAACATGTAACCCTCAAAAAGGGGGGGGGGGGGGCGGCAACAATTATCAACATATCATAACGATGGAAACTTTAGAGTACAAGCTAATTATGTAGTTCCATTTTATTTGTGAGAAAACTTCTACCTACCAAGGCTAAAGGAAGATGGCGTGCTGTAAAAGTACTGTTAAACAATGTTTCCTATCTTATGTTCCTTGTGACCAAAAGTAGCAGCAAATACAAGTTGAAGATCAACCTTTTGTTGCAAAGTAATCCACAGCATTACTGGGTTAAGCTTACCTATTTAAGGGTCAATGTCCTCTCAACGGTACCATTACTGTATGGTTATCTTCTAAATAATTAATGGTTCAGAATAATAAACCAGCGAACATCCATACCATGTTGAATACACGGTTTTCGTCCGATCACCAAAGTTAAGCAACATCGGGCGTGTTCAGTACTTGGATGGGAGACCGCCTGGGAAAAGTATTTATCATTTGTTTTACAATTCATTTCTTGATTTGTCCAGTACCTCAGGTACTATATTCGACTGGTGCTTAAAAGGAAGAAGTTTCAAGTTACCCTAACTGGCTCAACTCTTTTTGAATTTGGATTCTATTTATATCCCCTGAGGGTGAATGTAACCTATAGGTATGGCTGTGGTCTATAACTATGTAAATAACTTCTATCAGAAAAGTGAACCTGCCTGGAGTATAAGCTGTACTGCATAACAGAGGAACTGTCAGTATTTATGTTATCTGCTTTCTTAGGCTATGAGACGCAAGGATGGTTTTATCTTACTTAGCGAACAAAATGGGACAAAGATGAAGCCTTTGATGGATTTGCTGGACAAGCTCAGTCAGTACTATGTATACCTTGAGAAGGATGATCCTACATCACCAGCACCAGCCTTGGGCCATAAGGTCCCAAGTGGGAGCAGTATTGGAGGTATGCCCCAATCCATTGAGGTGTACCGCGAATATGTCCTACCCGAGTAAGATATAAGCAAAGATATATCTCAAGTGGTCATCGACATGACTAACCTCGAGTAGATAATAATATGATGAATGGCAACAGTTTTGAAAATGGTTGTCTTGAACTGTCTAGCATATAATTTGATATTTTTGCCTTATCAAGTTTTCACTTGGGCGAAGATTTTCAAAGAAGTGGCTTGTTCCTTGTCATAAAGGGCTATTTAATGCAGTTTGTCAGCAAGTCGGTTTATATACTCTTTCCAAGGCACCCTTACTAAAAGTTCCAGTTTCCAGGCAAAAGTTCCCCTTTGCTTCACGTTAAATTGAACAATATTCTTTCTGATCGACTTCTGACTTCTAACGTTAGTAGTACTTAGATTAAATAAAGGTATTATGTTATATCCGCACTATACAGGTAATGATACTTAAGTTAAATCTAAGTCTACTCAAACAGTTTGGTCAATAGTCCTGCGCTGCCCTCCTGGACTCGGCACCATGGTGCGGCGCATCCGACCCGCCATGAAGCTGGCCCTGTATGTCTTAGCAAATACACATCCTCGGCCATAAAAATGGAATCTAGCGTCGTCACTGTGAGGCAAGCTGTATATATACGAAGAGTGGGTACCTAGTCCCAATTACTACCGCAATGCGACCGTAGTGGCAAACTATGAACCACCGCCCTTGAGGACGCAGACCATATTGAGTTTTTTGTATTTTGTTGAGCAGAGCTAAAAACAAGAACGAGTGGCTCTTTTTCCACTTTAGTTATACAATTCCTAAGCAGGTTTACATGAACCTTTAATAAACGCCTGAGAGACTTGTCGGGAGCTGGTAAATGTTAGGCTCGCATACCTTTGCCAGCAATATGTATTTAACACATTCGTGGACGTCAATCTACACTTCTTTTGCTATCGGTTGCTGAAGCAAACTCTACCCGGGAACAAAAATCCCGTCTGCAATAAGTGACTAAGTTTCTTCCACAAACATTATAGTTGTTGAAGTACATAATTAGTTAATTAGCTATCTAAATAATTCGCCAGACACAGCTGCCTTTCTCTAAATCTGTTATGGCAGACATAGACGACACTACGGTTTCCTGTGCTACTGTGTTATGTTTGACTCAAAAGCCATAGCCCATAAGTAATCGAGTTGAATGTTATTGCCAAAGCCAAAATCTGAATCATGTCAATTTATTCAGGTCCTTTGCAGGTTCAAAGACAAACCTGTTATATAGGCTCTACCTAAACATGTTTGTAAGTATAGGAAGCCCATCAAAAGCTACCTATCATATTATTATTACAACGCAGGTTGAAGGCCTACTATTTTATCAGCAGCTGGCATAGTATTGCAGGGTCTGGATCAACTGTAACTTCCAAAATAGTCTGTCAAAGAATAAATGTTTACTTGTTATTAAGTTCATTAAGTTATGTCACTCTGGTCACAAGTGATATAATTATTATTCAATTTTATTAGAAAACTCTAAGGATGATAAGGATGCTTATATCAATGGAGAAACCCGGTTGACTTTTTAACAGTTCTATCATAGTAGATCGATCGCATAAGCTCCGAATCCTACTATCCCATATATTTTATGGATTGATGTGTGTACACCTACCTATCTATCCTTTGTATATTTGTACGTACCTGCAAATTGTGTTATTGTCCTGATTTCAGAGAATTGGGGTAAAATTTAATTACTCGCACTATTGGGTCTGTGGATATCTATTGGAATATTTTACATTAGTAGGTACAGTACCTACCCAGCTTTGTACTATTTTGTATTACACACACACAGCTAACTGTGAATCATCTCACATTGGCATACTCTACCACCAGGCGATAACAAACACGTCTCAAACTCAAAGCTTCAAATAACGTACAGGATTTAATAGCGGCGTTTTACCTGAAATAAAACGCTTATTAAATACTTACCTTATTTGAAGCTTATATTTAATTCCTGCCTGTGGTTTTCGACACAATGACAAACAAGATCGCCGTCGCGCGTTCTGAAATCATTACTACGCGGAAGGCATCCTGGTTGGTAGAGTGTCACAGACTAGCAAAGTGCGACGATTAGGGTTCAAGCGGCGTCGACTGGCACGGAAAAGGAGATTACCTATCTCAAACTCAAAGCTTCAAATAAGGTAAGTATTTAATAAGCGTTTTATTTCAGGTAAAACGCCGCTATTTTACTCGAGACGTTTATCCATCCGAGCGAGCTTGCGAGCGAGGATAGATATAAAGTCGAGTGTAAAATGGGTTTTATGGACGAGTTGTACACTCTACTTTTCACTTCGATTGCGAGGAAATGAAACAGCAACATGTAAATATAGTAAATGCTAATTTAATTAAAATTGAAAGTTACATTAGAGCAATGAGAAATATTTAAAGTAATCGTTTTTTCTGGCATATTTAATGTTGTATTAGATTGTATTTGTGAGTCTTAGAATACGAACGAAACGAAATAAAATAAAGAGGTTGTTGTATGAAGTTAAAGATGTTCGTGTGGCTGTTGCAGCGATTGCCTTGGTCTTCGACGAAGATTTTACTTTATGCTCTAGAGCATAAAAAGCGACTTTATGTCGCCTACGCACGACATAAAGACGAACTTTTAGAGCATGAGAAGTGAAAAATCTTTTTAATCATTTCTTGCAGAAATAACCGCATACCTTTAATGAAATACATCTTTACTGGCTGGTTTATTGATTATATACTTCATGTAAAACGTTAAATTTACTTAAGAAAGTTACTCAGAAACATCGAAAATCGTTGTAAAATTATCCACACTAAGGATGTACCATATAAACGTACTCACAAAATCATACTATTTCTAACTCTCTTAATTTTATTCCAGTTTGAAGACGAAGCAGCTTTATGAGCATAAAATGATGCTGCGGGACTGCTACTTGAAGGTTCTTATCAACAACAACTAAATTGTCCTATCAGAAGTAGGTATCGATATCTATTCTGATCTGCCCTGTTCAATGCTATGGCTGGCTCTGGGTAATTAAGTGCTGCCGCTTACCTATTTTGAGATAGGTACGGGCTTAGGCCCAAAGAAATGCGTGTTACAATGTATGACTACGATTTTATTAAATAAAACCGATGCTTACAAGTACCCAGGTAGGAGTCTAAGTACCTAAAAACTGCCTCTGTTTTTAACGAGTGTGAAAGATACAGACCTGAAAACAAACAAGAATGATAAAACATTACTGTTAACTATGATTCTGAATGTATTTCATTAGTATTATTCGTATTTACTGCATAGAAATATTTGTTTACTAGAATCGTGCTAAACTTCTTGATAAGTAATCGATTTATTTCCTCCAAATGGTTTAAGAGCCACAGTTTTTCTATTGCAAATTGAGCAGTAAATGCGTACGCACTGATTATTTTCAAAAAAGACACTACACAATATCTAGGGTTAATATAAAAATATTGTGTTTTTCAAATAGTCAAGAAAACGGGACATCCTCCATTTTGAATTTTTAGACAGATGCCACCCCCATTGTTTTGAGCGGTGAACCTACGATTTGTAAAAAAATATGTGATATTTTTCCCTCGGTCTGCTAGTATCACTCTATGGAGCCCCTTAAGCTCCTCAGACCTGACCTTGAAGATAATAATTGAAAACCAATGTTATTTTCAAGGTCAAGACTGAGGAGGTTAACTACAATTTAACCAAAATTCTTCATACAGAATTGGATTTAAATAACTACTAGCGACAATTATGTATTAAGTGCATCATATCTGCCTCAGTCCACCTACCTACCTGCCAATCTATTTTTAAGCTATTTCGAATGTCAGCACCCGTTATACGCACTCGAATCTTTCCATCCAGTCGTACTATACATATACCTAGTTCTTATATCGACAGAATGGAGCAACTCGAGTCTTATCAGAATTTGAACTGTGTCAGAAGTGAGTATTCTCATTCATTAAAAAACATTGTAACAAACAAGACATTTTTACGTACGTTCTCGATTCGCTGTCCCGGTTAATTACACAAGTTAGGTATCTGTGAATAATCACCAAAGAAACTGCGAAGAAAATAGCCTGGACGCTGTTTTTTGTAAGTACATAATTAATTATGTCATTGTGTTCGTGTGTCTGGCCGCAGCATTCATGTTTTTCCAACTTTTGTAAGAAAAGTAACTATGTTTTTGATGGCAATCATGGAATGTTTATCATGAAGGTAGCAAATTATGTATTATGTTAGAATATTATAATATTCTTTATTGTACACAGAAATTATACATTAACGGAAATTGAATAAATCGAAGTACAATTGGCGGCCTTATTACTAAAAGCAAATTCTTCCAGGCAACCATAGACGGAGACAAGAAAGAGACGGGTAGTCGGTGCAATTAAGAAATATTGTTATTAGTTGATTAATATACAAACTTACTTAAACCAAACATAAATATTTGAATAAATAGACATACCTACATGTATACTAATAATGAAATTATATAGTTATGGGAAAAGGAAATAATATAATATACCTACCTACGTAATATTGGATAGATTCCGCGATATAGGCGTGAGTTTATGTTATGTAAATATAGTGATAGATACGTACCTACGTTAGCTTAAATAAGCGGGTAGTTTCTAATTACAATACTGCCTTGTCAACACGTCGTATCGGTTCCTTATGCTGGGCTACACAGCCATTCGTAATCGCGTATATTTGCCGACAATTTGTGATAAATTGCCTTGAAGTCGCAGACCTATGGAGATATGTAGGTATAGTGATTCTTTGAACTCGATCGAAAGCTGTATTCTTTATTTGTACTGTGGCTGTATACGGATATCATTGTGCGTTTGTACTAACTATTAAATTAACCGAGCACAGTAAGATCGTTGTTTTTAAAGGTCTACTAAGATAACAATATCGATATCGGACTCAGTAATGTTTTCCGATTAATTAACAGATCATGTTTAGACCTAACCTTTAAAACAGATTTTAGGAATGTTGCTTTCATATTTTCATACGGCGCGTTACTTTCTTCTTTTACAGATCGTTTTTGCAATCAATCTCTCAGTCTTGACAGTTCTTGCTCAGGAAGTCATGACCAGCCCCTCTATTATGCGCACCATATCCTAAACGATTTCAATCGACTAACTGGCAAACTCCATACTAATTGCTATAGCCAGGATTCCGACAGAATTTTGTGCGCTGGTCGCTTGTAAACTTTCACTAGCGAAGTCACGAATAGAAATGTCGTTCCCGATCCCGATTCGTGTCGGTTTGTAAGTACTATTCTGTGGTACTATTTACATTACACAGCGGGTGATGTAACCCGGGACTAAACGATACGTATCTCCGACCAGATATTATGCGAAGCCTTAGTAAGACCTCCGACATTCGAATGATAACGTCTCCAAGGCGAAGGAAAAATATTATCTGACGTCGCTGGACAGTAATGGTTGTCAATGTCAACAACACGCCTAAATTGGAATAATGTTGGCTGTTGAATATTGATGCTGATGATGACGCCATGGTAATTCAGAGGCTTGCTCTCAAATGACATGCATAGTGTCGCAGTTGGGCGTTTTCCCATACTTGAGCATCATGCTATCTTGCTTGAAGAACCTACTAGGTACAAAAGGGAGGTGCTGAAAAGCAGCGCTGTTCTTGTAACCTTCACTCGTACGGCATTGGTTTGGATGAGCCTGTATTTTTTTGCCAGCACCTCTACTCTAAAAGTTTTATACAAGTTGGTTAAGGGGGGCTCCATGAGGGAAAATAGCGCCACGAATGGAAACAAATCATATCTTGTTTTATAGTCTATTCATCCTTACTTGTCCAATTTAGTAAACAAGATTCTACCCGCAAAGTATGACTTTTTAGTCGAAAACTGCCATATTCCCATAAATGAAGTAACCTGGGACACCATTTTGGATAACACGCTGCTATGTTTATAAACAAAGTGCACGAACTTTCAAGAAAATATCTAGTTTCGGCATCAAATGTCAATTTTGAGGTTAGAATATTGTTTACTAAATAGGACAAGTAAGGATGAACAGACTGTATACATATTTTTTTGCAAATAGCGTCTTCATTCTTTAAGGATTTTCAGGACCCACGACCGAGAACGGATCAAGGGTCGGGAACTAGATAGTATTTACGCAAACAACGGCCGGGTTCCGTAGCGTAAAACTAGCGCCCGTCGAGGAAAAAAATCGTGACTTTTTTTACAGATCGAATTTGCAAAAGGTGTCTGTACAATCTCTCAATCATGTTATTTGTTAACAGTGATTTTTAGGACCCATGGCCGTGAACCTAAGGCAAACAACCTAAGACTAGGCCGCATCAACGCCACAAACGGCCGTTTTTGGCATAAATTAATGCTATCTAGTCCCAGGTTCTTTGACGTGGGTCCTAAAAAACACGGTCAACATGCTTGAGAGATTGTATATACCTACACTTTTTACAAATCATCATCAACCCATTATGTCCCCACCAAGGGGCACGGGTCTCTTCCTTGAGGAAGGTATAGGCCATACTCCACCACGGGGGCCAAGTCCGGATTGGTGGAGGCTTGTAGACTAGTGGCTCGTCTACTGTCAGAATTTGTCAAGCCGCCCTAAGGCCTCTGACTTGGCTTAACGACTGCCATCTATCGAAGGCAGCCGGCACCAACAGCTTAACGTGCCTTGCGAAGCACGGAACCGCTCGGAAAAATGCCACTAGCGTTAGGCATGGACGGCGACCCATCCATGCGCTGAACGCGCCCTGTGTTGCTTAACCTTCGTGATCGTTTTAAGATCACTCCGGCAGCCGGGGCTACGAGCGAGGGCTTTTTGCAAATACGATCTGTAAAAGAAGATTTGATTTCTTTTTCATCGCTGGCGCTAGCTAGCCCACTTAATGCTGTAAAGTCCTAGGTTTTTGGCCTTTTGGTTCTAGTTAAGAAAAGAGAGACACTAGGCAAAAAATATCTGGAATAGATTTAGTGCGTGCGTGCGTGTATGTGTGTGTGTGTGTATGTGAGAGACAGAGAGTGTGTGTGTAAGTTTGTATGTATGTATGAGGGAGAGAGAATGTCGTCTGATATAGGAAAACTCCCTTGAAAGAGGTAAGTCAACTCAAGCATGCAGACTAATTAGTTTTTCTTACGGTTAATTATTTTAAGTATTACTTCCATGAAACTAATGGAAATGTTATGAACAAAATATTGTTCTCCTTTTCAGATAAACGCCCGTAGATCAACGACGTGGCGACAATGGTGTTCTTCCTCAGTAGAGTGCCCAAAAGGTAAGTAAATAGGTATACCGTATACTAAACCTATAATATAAGACGATCAAAATATCGGTGCACCCGGTTCGATTACGTCAGTGCGCCGATATTAAACCACCGAGCCGGGTGCACAGGTACGATGCGCATAATAAATAATCGTTCCCATTACATACGCGTCTTGATAATTTACTGACTAAATAACATACATAAGAATACAAAGGACGCTTATCGACGTTCAAAGGTGCACTTTTTTGCATGTTATTGCAGAAGTTATATAGTGCCGACTCGTGTACAAAATATGTTAGTAACTTTGTTCCGGAGTTACTGGAATTCCGGTTTTGGAAAAAAGTGTTATTGCTTTTTTTTGTCTTCAATTACCTATCTTGAAACTATCCAACAAATATTCTAGACGATTTAGGTCGAGCTAATCTGTCAAAAGATCCTAAAATGATAGGCTTCAGTAAATAAATAATTCCATGCATTAGAATACACAGCATTACAAATTCATACATTGGTACCTACAAACTCGAACACTATTGATTGATTATGAAGGATTGTTTGTTACTATGAAGGATTGTGCTTTCTAAGCACTAAATATATATTTTTGACATGTTAATCTTCAGTTCTTCTTACTCAATGAAGACTTTTAAGTACCAGAGATTTTCGTTTGTTTTGTTATTGTAAACTAATGAACAGACTTGTGCGTCTGTTTAAAATTACGACTGTCAATTACATATTAAATTGCCATCGGGTTGATACATCCCGACGATCAATTTATCTTTAAATGGACAAAAAGTCAATATCAAAGGGGAATGAGCCGAATAATACTGAAAAGAAAAGATGGCATATTGCAATAACATTTATGTAACATTTTTAAAATGGAACCCTCATAATTAATTTTAAAAACGATGCCCAGTAAAACACAAAAAAAAATAAGTAGATAAAACATGCGCATAAGCCTTTTGCAAACTTTCAATATAAATATTTAAAAAAATAAATAACATGGTCAGAAATATTGTTGTGATATTTTACTGGACCCCGCCCCATTCTAGGCTCACTTTCGCAGTTTTTTCTTTGCCTTAACAGACTCAATCAGTATTTTCATAACATACCTAAACATTTTAAAAAATTTAACATAAACAACAACCCTTTCTTCAGAGTTTAGACAACACTGTACTCCTTCTCGTACTTGCAAAATCACAGACAACAACATGAAAATCAAATGGTTTGCCACGCAAACTTACACACATCTGATTAAGCAGATCCTGTTTCATATCTATACCAAAATAATTAAGTTATTTTGGCTGTTTAAACAGCAATCTTTGACACTTGTTCGCAAACGCGCTCAGCCACAAAACACGCCACCAGAAGTACCACTAGGTGAAAGGCTCTTCTAAGAAAGACACTTCGAAGTGCCCACTTATTTTCATATTAATAGAGTCGTTATGTTATATCGCCCCGACTTTAGATGGAGTCGGCTTAAACTACTTGCATATTATGCCATCCTCTTGGAATCCAAATTAGACGTCCTAAACCACAAATTATCAACTCCTTATTTACATCATCATTATCATCATTTAGCCACAAGAAGTCCGCGGATTTCTCCATGGATTTCCAAAAAGACCGGTTGGAAGCGGCCTGCATGCAGCGCCTTCCTGACACTTGGATGAGGTTATTTACATAAACTCTGTTAATTAAGGACTTGAAAAGACTAAGTTTGGGGTTTTTTTGTCCATTTTTTCTCCAAAATGATCTAGATTTTGAAATGGACACCTAGTTTAACTTCTAACGTTAATTAAGTCGCTTCTGTCGTTTCTGTGTTAGGTACTTTGAATAAAAAAAAAAAATTTATTGATTGATTGAAATATTTAAAAAAATCTCTGGCGCTGTGCCTCTCGCCGGTAGGGCCTTATGAATAACACGGCCCTGTGTGTGGTACTTCTGTTTGTACTTTATGTGGTTGCGAACATTGGAGATAAGATAAGCTTAGGGTCAAAACAACAGCGGAGGCGCGGCCGCACACCCCTGTTTCATCATCACATCTAGTTCTACAATCTACACTATCGGACAAACAAAAACAATGCATCGAACACTGGAAAGTTACCACTGTTTGCTTGCTAGACTTTATTGCGCAATGAAAACAAATAGTCCGGCACTAAGCACATTTTGTCCTAAATTATAACCTAGCTAGAGCGGTTCGATAGATTTCCTTTATCCTAACATAGGAAAAGATAATATGGTGGCACGGTAGTGCCCCCGCCAAGACGAGCCAAGCGAAGCGCAGGGGCACTACTACCTTTTCTCCAAGCGCTTCGTTGTTTTGTTGAACCCTCATAACTTTGCTTTGGAATATACCAGATAAACGAAATTCTCGGGATACGATGTCAATAATTAAATATATAAAGTTTCAATTGCAAGGCTCTTATACATTAGATTTTATTAACACCTAAAAAACCCCGATTTCGTCACTTCCTGAAGTCCTAGAAAGCTGATATTTAGTATGGAAGCTAGTATTAGTACACAAACAACAAATCAATCTAAAACTTGAAACTTTTACCCATCAACCCCTTAAACTACGGGATGGAAGTTTGTATGAGACTTCGGCAAATTTTGATGCTAGAGGTCTGAAAATTGTCATGGGGACTCCATGAACAAAATAAAAGAATGTTGTCATAAGTAACTTACAAAAAGAAGTGAAATCCCACCAAAAACATTTCATGTAACATTTTACCAAGACGAGTACGTCTGAAAATTAACATGGGGACTCCATGAACAAAATAATTTTTTTTTGTCATAAGCAACTTACCAAAAGAAGTGAAATCAAACCAAAAACATTTTCATGTAAAATGTTGCCAAGACGAGACCATATACCTGGCACTGTCAAAAAGTAATGAGATCTCGTGTAGACCCAAGTTTCTAACTCTACGCGCCTTAACTGAACAAGCCCTAACTTGATGTTATCTGCGTCAATCCACATAATATTTTGACTCAGCACCTTAGTCAAAATATTATGCGGATTGGCCGTTTCGTTACCGTCACATGGGCGTAAGATGAAAAATTTATTCATAAATATTTATACATATTCAGTTTATTACTGTTCATTACTTTTCTTTTAGAATCGAAACGGCCAAGCCACATATTTTGACTAAGGTGTAGAGTTTGTGAAGTTAAGGCTCTTAGAGTTAGGGCAGTAGAGTTAGAAGCTTGGCTCTACATGAGATCTAATAACTTTTTGAGAGGGCGAGGTATGTGGTCTCGTCTAAGCAACATTTTACATGAAAATGTTTTTGGTGATATTTCTTACAATCTTGCGACCGGCGCTAGGGTTTTTGTGAATCACAAATATGTATTACACGGGGTTATTGTGATTGTATTTATTTTACTGAAAATTGGGATAAAATGGAAATGTACTAGACTTATTTCAGTGTAGTAGAAATAGATATCGCACACTCTGAAATTATTTTGTTGTTCTTATGTGAACTCATTCTGCCGTATATATATAGCGGGACAGTGACCTGGGGCAGGTGTTTTATTTGTAAATATAGAATTAGTTATTTGTATATTTTTATCATTTATATATTAATTATTAAGTCTCTTATTTTATGTTTGAAATAATTAAACTATTTGGAGTTAAATATAGAAAAGTTTTGACGGGCACATTAAGGTACGCTGTGATCTAACCGATTTTGTTATCTAAATTATGTAACGTAGACAAAAAAGATAGTTAAATAAATAGTTATAAGTAGCTGACTCGGAAAACGTTGTTTTGCCATATTAACCACTCGTCTGCCGCGACACAGATCTGTGTCCAAATTAGTATGGGCCACCTATACGTTCCATTCCGCGAGGGCAGTTCAGGAGTTAATTAGCCTACGACCTATTCCCAGACCTACCAAACGTACACAAAAAAAAAAATCATGAAAATCGGTGAAGCCGTTTCGGAGGACTTCGATAACAAACACTGTGACACGATATTTTTATATGTACTTATAGTAGTTAAAAATCGTTTTGTACCAAACATGTTTTTACTGCATGGTTGATCACTAAGTAATTGCATATGCGCTTCAGATTAAAATGCAGCAAATGCGGTTTTTAGGTATTTAGTGTTGATCATGTAGATTTATAAGTGAAAACCGACTAAACCGCAAAATGTCACATACTGCACAACAATTACCAATTAAAATACAGTAAAGAACATATTTTGCTGCCAATTAGTCTGCAAAGTATCGAATTTAGTTTTAGAAGCTAGCAAAGTAGTTAATATTTTGCAGTATCAAGTACTGCATTTTAATCAGTTCATGCGTACATTTTGCGTGCAGTAACTGACATGATTTTGAAAAAACCCTTTTAATTTTGAATGTAGTATTACTAAATTATTTTTTTTTTCGTAATTTAGATCTTAAAAACATCAGAAATTAAAAAAAAAACAGCGTCAAAAAGGTTTTTGCGTTTTTCTCGAAACCGCTTTTTTGCTCTTACTGCGTTTTAGGGACTGCACAGCACTATTGCTTAGTTAGGTACCTGTATCTATGTGTATATTTTATGATTAGATACTGGTTCAAGCGCGACGTTGCGATGTTGCTAGGAGATAATTCTATAGGCAAGTAAAATTATTGATACCTACACATGTCACGAGGATAAAACCGTTGTCAACAAAAAAGGTTTTGTTTGCCTGCCTAATTACTAGTACTCATTGAGTGGGATTGTTTTCATTATTGGGGCAAACCTGGAAACCCGACATCAGGACCTACTTAGATGACTTAGGCCCGTATTAATAGTCCGATCTCAATACCGCTCTCAAGAGCAATCTCAGCTGAGTCACTCTCAAGATGCGGACAGCATCTCAAGTTCGTGGCTAATTAATAGACGGATTTTGAGCGCGTATCACCTGAGAGCGGTTTCAAGTTTAGCATCTCAAGATCCAGAGATGTTGAGATGCTGTACTCAAAGTAAGCGCCATTTTTTTAATTTTTACTCTTTATAATTGATAAACTTTTATTTCTTTTTTCCGAAATTAATATTTAACTTGTGACTTTGTTATAATTAAATGAATGATTAAGGTATTGGTTTGTTTATTCAAATTACTGAAAATAATTTTCAATTATGCTCCGCCTAAGCAAAAAGCCATCTCTACCGCTTGTTACTACATTCTCTGTAGCATCTTCTTGCTCATCAGTTTCAGTAGAGTCGAAGGTCATTACATCATTTAACCTTAATGATATGTTGTGAAGAACTGCGCAGGCTACAATTATATTTGACACTGTAACTAATTTGTTTCCTAGGCCTCTTGATAGACAGGGAAATCTTCTTTTCAAAATGCCAAATGTCCTCTCCACAATGTTTCTTGTTTTTATTTGAGCCAGGTTGTATCTGATTGAAGGAGGGTCTTCAGGTTCTGGCCTAATTGGTGTGAGGACAAAAGGCAATGTAGGGTATCCACTGTCACCAACCAGCCTTCCAGTAAGAATACCTTGAGTGTATTTCGTGTACAGTGCAGACATCTGAAATATTCTTGAATCATGCATGCTGCCGGCCCATCGAGCAACAATATCTAATATTTCTGTCCTGGGGCCAACAGTAGCTTGCACATTGATGGAAAAGTCACACTTTCTGTTGCGGTACACCTCGTGATGCTCACATCCTGGTGTCGACACGATCTTCACATGTGTGCAGTCAATGGCACCATCAATTCCTGGCAGTCCAGGCCAGCGTCCATGCTTCCCTAACTCTTTGAAGAGCTCTCTATTTATGTCAGCTTCTGCCCCTTGAGGAAACTTAATAAAGCTTCTGTTTAGCTGGGCTAACAGTCTTGATACCTTCGTTATAATATTGGAGGCTGTAGGTTGTGAAACATGTGTTAGATCACCACAGACAATCTGAAAAGAAGTAGATACAAATGTAAGTTTCTTAACAAAATATCCATCGCTATTAAAAAAATAACAACCATAAGTCACAATAAGTCAGGTAAGAAAATTAGGTAACATGGTAAATAGATAGATAGAGAACACTTTATTGCACAGAAAACAGGAAAAAGCAATACAATTTTTTTTTATTAAATAATTAATAAAAATTAATTTATCTAAGTAAAACTATTCAAGGCTTACCTGAAATGATGCTGTAGCATAAAATCTCAATGTCAAGAGTACCGCTATTTCTGGTGCTATTGGAAGACCTCTGTTGTCCTCTTTTTGCAGGTGACTCCTAATAAGAGATGTGATATATAAAACAGATTCTTGACTGAATCTGTATCTTTTCTTGAATCTTTCAGCAGCCATTTGAAAAGGATTCTGGGCGTCCCTTATGTAAATTTTTGGCAAACGAATTCTTTCTGGCCATAAAATATCATCGAAGTGATCGATATCGTCGTAATAATCAATTTCGTTTATAATATTTTCAATATCCATAATCGCAGCCAACACTCGCAAGTATGTTACAAGCACTCAAGTCACCATCGGACTGCACTCAGCAAATACGCACTCAAACGACATCTCAAGAGCTCTCCTAAGTGCCGAGTTTGATTTATTAATACGACGTCACTCAAGTGATGACGGCTTCTAATCAGTGAACTCAAGTTTGTTTTATTAATTAGTACAGCATCTTAAGAGCGCTATTAAGAGCGCTCTCAGCGGTAAGAGCGGTTTATTAATACGGACCTTAACATACATATATAAACTCATGCCTGTAACCCAGAGGGGTTAGGCAGAGACCAGGGACTGCCACTTGCCACGATCCTGACAGATCTCTTTCGCTTCCTTAACATTCATTAGTCGTTGCATGCACGTACGCTGGCTTCGCGTACTTTTTATCTTGCCCGTTGCTAATACATCCCCTATTTTGTCGAAGTATGTCCGCCTGGGTCGTCCCTTACCGGCCCTTCCACCAACATTCGCTTGATATATTTGTTTTATCAATCTTTGATAAAACAAAAAAACGGTGAAAAAAAAGACAGCGGTGGTAGCCTAATGGGTAGAACCTCGGACTCTGAAGGGGGAGACGCAGGTTCGATCCCCAGTGCGGGCATGTACCCATGACTTGGTTTTCTAAGTTATGTAATTTGTGAAGTTATAGTAGCAATACCACTCGCTAACTGTGAAGGAAAACATCGTGAGGAAACCTGAGTGTCTGAGCTATTCACATACCTCAGCGCTTGAAATCGCCAATCCGCGGTGGGCACGCGTGGTACTCTCTCCCTGAGAGAAGGCCTGTGCCCTACAGTGGGACGTATATAGGCTGCTTATGTTATGTATTCAAAAAAACACTAACGTAGGTCACACAATTTTTATTCGGAAGTACCTAAAATGGGATTATTAGTTTCTTACGTATTAGCAACACTGGATGTTGATAATCTTAGGTTTGGGGTTTGACACATTCATGAAGACGTAATTTATTTTCAAACATACCGTTATTTTCTTTGTTACGCGAATGTTGTTTCCCGTGTTCTCTTGTGATTTCGACAATTTTGGCTAGTGATTCGAGTCCACATGAGTAGATGTAACATCTGAAAGAGTTTTCTATTGTTTGAATAAAATATCTATTTACTTTTGTCAAGAACGTTTTTGTTTTGATAACAGGGCTGAGTTTTCCAATCTCATCCGTTTAGTTGAGACGTGAATACTGCAGAAAGGCCTATGGATAAGAAGTTTAAATATTAAATGATAGCACCTAAAACTCCTTAGTTTCTGAGGTAGGTATGTGTTGTTGGTCACACACTACACAATCTATCTGATCTCGCTATCTATTTGTTTGTCAAGTCCTCTGCGAGATTTGAAAACAATGTTATCTTTGTTTTCTACCGAACTGTTTACTTAGACTACCGACCAATTTCGCGGGAATAGTTGAGAACCTCGATTTATGTAACTACCTACATACTTTTTTATAAGAAAAACCTACTTTATGAAAAACACGCAACATTGAGAAGAGTTCGATGAAATTCTCATTGATTTCATCAACAGATCTTGACCGAATTCATTTTATCTCCTTTTTAAAAAGAAAACAAAAAAATAATGAAATCGGACAAATGTTTTGCGGTGAAATTAAACAGGCTAGATGAAATTTGGCACTCACTGAGATATTCTTTTTCATCCCAGAAAAATACATTAAAATCTCCATGCGAACGAAGTCGCTAACTAGCTCCGGCCCGCGGCTTCGCTCGCACGACTTATCTCGTAAATCATCATCAACCCATTATGTCCCCACCGAGGGGCACGGGTCTCTTCCCTGAGGAAGGTATAGGCCATACTCCACCACGGGGGCCAAGTCCGGATTGGTGGAGGATCTCGTAAATATCTATTGAAAATTAGCAACACTCTTATATAAAATGTACCCGTATTCTTATGACAGCACAACGATACCGTGCGATGTAACGTCATTTTGATCTATAGGTACAAACGACAGTTGCATATATGAAAATGAAGTATCATTGGAATGATATTAACAGACAAAAAAAGAGGTGTGTAGGCATCGTAGATTCTACTGTGTAGGTATTGAGAAAATATGAAAAAATTTAATTTGAAGTGGTTTAAAAGCCATAGCAAAAAAACGTGTCTTAAAATAGGTATTGAATACACTAGTTTGTTATTTTAAAGAAAGCACTTTCCAAAAATATTTCGATACAAATCCGAATCTGTGAGAAGCAACGGCCTAATGACTCTAATGAGGATCATTCACGTTTTCATCTCGATCTGTCTTACTATGTATGCGCGTGTCGTTTTTAACGTTATGTAGGTGATAAGATCGCGATAAAATATTTTAATGTGCCAAAATGCTGGAATACAACTGTAACTGCGCCCAAGAAAATTTGTTTTCGGATCACACACGGCGATAAAGATTGATAGAAATGTTTTTAACGTTGTGTGTTCAGAGACCCGATTTTACTGCTTAAACGAAATCCTAATCATTTAAAATACGAGAATACCCGAGTGCTAAATATGTTCAGTTAAGAAGAATAAAGAATAAATTAATCACGTCCTATTTCGGTAGGATGTACAAGAACAAAAACTGAAAACCTAAATTACTGGAATTCTAGGAATGGTTCGGTGTTTCTATATGCGCCTAGAAAGGAGGCTATGTATGTACTATGTACTTTAGGAACCAATAGGAATCAATTTTCCAACTTACATGCCAAAGTTCTACCAAGACATATTGTTTCTGTTTCACGGGAAGAAAAAAGTCCAATTTTCGAGTATTCATACCTCCCAACTAAACATATTTGGCACTAGGGTGTTCTCGTCAACTATTTGAAAAGGTGGTCTTTCGGTTTATGCAATAAAAATGGGCAAGTACCAACGTCGGGACTCAGAAAAATTTAAATAAAAATAAAAACCGACTCCAAAACACTACAGCATTAAAAAGTTCCGCCGTCATCCGCGTGGCGCCGGATTAAGAATAGCGTCACTCCATTGCCTTCCGTGGATATCGTAGAAGGCGACTGAGGAAATAAATTACCAGGAGACGGGCAGCAGCGTCTTCCTGAGATTTCAATAGCATACTGCGATCGCCAACCCGCCTGCCAAAAACCTTCATGCTTATGATAACCATGAGGGAGACCTATGTCCTGTAGTGGGCGTCAAGTGGCTGATGATGATGATGATGATTAAAAAGTTACAAATAATTTAAAATTAGAAGTACATATACATGTAGGTATTGTAGCAGTATAATTTGGAGTCGGTGCCCAAAATATATGTGCTGGTCATGAAACTGGTATTATTTTTAATTATTTGTCACTTTTTAGTGCTGTAGTGCTATGAAGTCAGTTTTTAAGATAAGATAAGAATATTCTTTATTGCACACAAGAAGCGAGAGATAAAATATGAAAGTTACAATGAAAAAGTACAATGGACGGCCTTATTGCTAACAGCAATTTCTTCCTTTTTATTTTTTATTTAATTTTTTTTTAATTATTTTTAGTGGGGGAGCGAGAGAAAAACTTCAAGTCCTTTAAAACTATAATTTACCCTACTTAATTCTTTGCTTTAAAATTTGAAGTTCCCAATTTCCATCTCCGAAAGTCTTGACCAGAACATCACCAAATTACCCTGGGACTACTTTTACGCTATACTATGAAACATATGCATATTACTACAGGATGGGCCCCATTAAGCCTTATTAGCTGCTGTCTATTGAAGAGTTCCGTTCTCCATCTCTGATAGCATTCATTAGATCTTCACCAAATTAAAATGGGATAGGACGATATATCTATTCGATCAAAAAAAGAATTGTCGAAATTGGTTAAGATTTGACAGAGTTATGAAGGAACATAGCAAAAAAAAATAGGTACGCGTCGAATTGAAAACCTCCTTTTTTGAAGTCGGTAAAAAACACTATGGCGCAAGCCAACTGGCCCGCCGTGATCGGATCCTATGACATCACAATAGGAATCAAAACCCGTCGGGCGCGTTTTGAAACAAATGAAACAAGTTTAAACTTCTCTAACTTTGTAATTTCTTGATGAATTGGAAAAAAGTAGTATGCTTAAATTTTCGTGCTTCATCCGCTCTTGTACTGCCTTGGAAGTCCAATATTCGTATTTCAGAATGATACTCATTATGCGCACCAAATCCTGTCTGAATCATGACGTTTGCGAGAGCAAATAGTATGGAATTTGACAGTTAGACGATTGGAATCGTCCAGGATTTGGTGCGCGTAACATAAGGGCGGAGCGTAATATAAAGGGTCCGCGGGTCATGGTTCTGATAGAGGGAGAGGCGTTACTAATAATATAGTTCGCGAATTTATCGAAACAAAAGACTTCTCAACTCAATTTTTTTTATTTTACTTTATGTTAAGTATAAACAAACTTAAAAGTAATAGTAATAGATTACATTTTTAATTACTAACTACGCAACCGCGGCTTTCAAACCACCCAGATTTCAGCGTGTATAATATCCGGTAACATCCGCTTTCATATTATGCATAGCTTGTTGAGCGTATCGCCCGAGCTAAGAAGGCACCGGCTAGCCATAATATCAAATGTCAATCAATATTATTCCATATCTCCTTGGACTATGCCCCAACACAGAGTAAAGTTCTTATTTTGAACTTTACTCTTTATTGCCCTATTGAAAACACTTTTGATTACGTTTCCCTTATACAAAATTTTGCAACAATAGTAATTTTATTGATTACTTAGTACTTTTCTTAGTTAGACAAGAAATAATTTTTTAGTAAACACTAATAAGTAGTAGTGTTTAATAAAATTTATCTATTCTGCTTCTACTGTAGACTGTATTCCTAAACGACTAAAAAGTTTTAAAGGAATATCTGTTTGTCAATCATTAATCAAGTCTTCTACTTCAAAGAACATACTTATATTCTTACTAGCTGTTGCCCGTGACTTCGTTCGCGTGGTAATTTTCATGTGTATTTTTTCGGGATAAAAAATAGCCTATGTGCTAACCCAGACTATAATCTATCTCTGTGCAAAATTTCATCGGGATCCGTTCAGCCGTTTTTGCGTGAAAGAGTAAGAAACATCCATCCATACATACAAACTTTCGCATAATATATAATATTAGTAAGAATAGTAACTAGTAAAAAATCTTACGGTGTTATTTAGGTAGATAGACGGAGAGACGACTTTAAAAACAGAACAGAAAAAAGAATACAAATTACGATGAATAGTCTATGGTAGAGACTTTACAAGGGTATAGGGAAGAGCGGGTGATCGTGCTCCTGCACTATAACGGGAACGACGTTATTATAGTACCTACCTATGTCATTTGGAACTTTTTGATTGTGCGATGCAGGAATGTCGGAGTTTATAGTGCGCGCGCGCAGAGATTGACATGCGATCGCCACAAAGGAAATATTTAGTCTATTTTACTCCATTTATGGAGTGTTTTTTGGGAATCGTGTTTTTTATAACTGTCACTTTGAGACTGATCCCTGTTTCTCGCAAACACTATGTAACTTATAAATCTACTATTCTAATAGCTGTCAGTCGGACAAAGTGCATACAGAAAAATAACTGTCAACTCTAGATTAACTGCATGTAATTAAAAAGAATCAATAATTTTTTTTTTCATTTGTAAGGCCCTATTTTGACGATAAGTACGTATAGATTGATAGATAGAATATTCTTCATTGTACACAGAAATTACACTAACAGAAATAATTAATAAATATAAATAATAAAATTGGCGGCCTTATTACTAAAAGAAATTTCTTCCAGGCAACCATAGACGGAGTCAAGAAATAAATTTGAGATGGGTAGTCGATGCCACTAAGAAATATTGTTGTGATGAGTACCTACGTATTCCGTTAGTCATTCGGCTCTGATATTATGAGCCTATTTCTATGCCCAAGGTCATTCAAGTTCACCAAAAGCAGCGCAACGGCTTTTAAACCTGATTACCTTTACAAAACTCACGGACACACCAAGTAGTTGCATAGGTAGGTAATAATATTATTATACTCATGCACAGACCCATTTACTTTGAGCCAAACGCGAAAACACTGCGAATAGCTCTTATGTCTCTACCATAAGAGTCTGTATTATAATAAGTTTGTAGGTAAGTCGAATTCCTTTCGCTCCGCTTTGACCACAGCGTTGTGGAAACAAAGAAAGTCCTTCACGGGCAGTGAGTGAATGGACTTTAATATTTATAGACTATAGTTCATACCACCGCATTCATTTCGGTAGGCAGCTTCTGTATGTATATGTGCTTGTACTAACGTTATAAAGGGGATAAGTTTGTAAGGTTGTATGTAGGGGGGTAATCTCCGAAAGTCGGATATGTAGAATATACGATTTGAAAAAAAATTTCATCAGTTTGTATTTAGAATGGACCCTCAGGGTAGATAGTCTATAAAGTAATCCGTTTACCACACGTATGTAGTCGGGGGACTGCTAATCAATCAGCTAAACATGGGCCAGGACCACAGTGTCTGTGGACAGGACGTCCGATGACATGAGATCAAAATCCCGGTAACATATCGCCAAATCTCATATCAACTTTGTAAAGCTGTAACAAAATATACAAGTAAGTCGAAAATGGAGGATTCCACTTGTAAATACGAATAATTTTTACTGTGAGGATAACATCGAACTCGCGAGAAAATATCAACTGTTCGATACTAAAATCGCCTACGACTCACCAAATACACAAAAAATATATAAAAATCGGCGAAAAAGCCATTTTGGAGGTGTTTAATAACAAACACGCCGTGGGCGAATTATATGGAAAAGAACATCAGCTAATATATAAAAATCTCGAGACGAGATTTCGAGATTTTTATATAACAGCTGATGTTGTTTTGTGAAATTTGGTCCCATAGTTACTTCAATGTTGTAATTATTGAAAAGTAGAAACTTCTTGGATTTTTGTATGTATATGGAGATTTGGGTACTTTACCATGCATAACATATTTTCTTGTTTTCGTAATTTTCTACTGCAAAAATATATGGGAAATCTCACGCGAGGCTCACACTCTCAGTCCGCCTCCACAATAAGTTTCTGATCCAATCGTATATTATCTTTGTTTGTATGCAGCGTGCAATGGCTGACGCAACATACTTCAAAGCAAAGCACCTACTTACGTTGAAAGAGACGCACTGCTCTATTGGCTGACGAAATACCGCAAAAAATTTCACATTTGACTTGTGACTCTTGGTGTGCTGATATGATCAACCAAAATTTTCGTACTTAAGTGGCATTGACCCTGCAGATTCTGTAATACATTTTCATTGTTCACATACCTATCTATTTCGTAAGTGATAGATTATAAGGTACCTACCTCCACTTTTTGCAAATTATTTAAATTTTGCTGTCGATATCAGCGCATGGATACGTATGTTAGATCATTAAAAAATGAAAAATCAGCGTTCGAAAGAAAACAAGTTGGTTTTATCTCTTGTTTTGTTTTGTATTTTGACAACTTCGCGCTTGACTTTGGTCACAGTATCTTATTTAAACTGTGCACTGTGCTTTGGTGTAGTCAGCGCGTGTGTGAATTACATCAGCTGACGTCACGGCCGCGCCTCCGCTCTCCGCCAATCACGGCGTAGGACGCGGCAACTCCCCAGTTATAAAAGACTCATGCGCACAGAGCATTGCTCATTCCCGTTTAGAAGTCCGGAACATTAGTTACATTATTAAATGGGTGATAGATTGAATATAATTGGTTATTATAGATGGTTGATATTCTTGTTCAGTTTCAGCAATTTTTTCGATAATATTTAGACCACCTTTTTCTTATTAGAATAACCAATTTGACTTAAAACAGCATATCATAAAGTATTACTTAGTTATTATTTTTATAATTTGAGCGACTTGTCGGCCCAAAAATGTTGCACCTGAGTTCCATACCTGCAGACTACACCAAGAAGACCGCACAGTAAGTTTCATCAAATTCCCGTACTAACTACCTGCTTTAAATTTACTTTTTCAAAGTCGAGCTCTAAAAATTTTCACTACTGTGCCTTACATTTTCATTCTATCCAATTAGGTTTTCCTACCGATTGGCTAGTGATCCTACAACTATTTAAAAACAAAGTTGTGAAGGGCTGATGAAACGATGGTAGCCCAGTGGGTAACAATGGACTCGGAAGCGGGAGATCCGGTTTCGTTGTCCAGTGCGGGCATGTACCTTTGACTTTGTTTATTTTCAAACTTACGTACATCTTCGAATTCGTAGTGGCAACACGCTAACTGTGAAGGAAAACCTCGTGAGGAAACCCGCGGCTTAATATTGACTTGTCTTTCCTGTGGCCTAGGCCGACTTAGCCGTCAGGATGGTATAGGTGCTGGGCAAACCTAATCGATCCAAAAACAATGTCCCAGGCACTGCAGCGTCCGAGCGGTCCCTTCACCCATCTAGTGTGAGTGGAGGTGTCACAGGGCGCTGTTTAAATCATCTCATTACATAGATGCAAAGGCCAAAGAATGGCTTATGATGATAGACAACGTGCAGTTGCAAATGATACGGCATGTTAACGATTGGTTTAACCAACTTAAGCATTTAAGGTATCGTGTTAAAGATTTAAGGTCAGTAAATACTACTCCAATCATAAATTAGTAATACCTACCTACCTATTCAATTACTTATTGCATATTTGAGAAAAAGTCTGACCTTCATTCAACCTCCTTTTTTAGGGTTCCGTACCCGAAGGGTGACAAACGGGACCCTATTACTAAGACTTCACTGTCCGTCTGTCTGTCTGTCTGTCACCAAAGCAGCATAAGTCAAAATATTCGGGCAAGCCTCTTGAAGTTAGCTACCTATTTTCTCGAAAAATATTATAAAAACAGTAAGTACTTTTTATTATAAGACAATATTCACTGTCACATTCGAGCCAAACGCAGTTTCTTATCCGAATATGGTATCCAGCCCAAGAGTATAGACAATATAGCCCACTGCTGGGCAGCTCTTCCCTTGTTAACCTCCATGGGTTTTATTAACATAGATGTCTAACTAGCACTAAAAATGACCCCACGTTCAATTGTGAGAAGGCGGGCGGGACTTGTCAATTGTGTTACCAATCGAAGTGTGTTCAGTATTTCCCGGCAAAATATCTATGCACCTGCCACTGTCACACCGCCATTTTGCGAGATACCTAGATATTTTGACGGGTTATACATCATGAAGTCAATGGTTTGACGTTGTCGTATAAGACCAATCATAAGTTACGCTGTCATTTACTATAGCCCAATCAACGTTCACGTCGTCACGCATGGCGCACAGAATGAACCAACCACAGAGTGATTTACTCTACAGCACATCTTGCGCTCATTTCATTGGTGCAGTACAGATTAATCGAGAGGACAGGGGCAGTTTTTGAGAGTTAATTTTTTAGGAAGAAATACATCTATGGTTTTTAGAGCTTCGTACCCAAAGGGTAAAGACCCTATCACTAAGACTCTTCTGTCTGTCATAAGGCTGTATGTCATGAACCGTGATAGCTAGACAGTTAAAATGATGTATTTCTGTTGCCGCTATAGCGACAAATACTAAAAACAGAATAAAATAAATATTTAAGTGGGGCTCCCATACAACAAACCTGATTTATTTGCCGTTTTTAGCTCGATATTAATAACGGCAACAAGTAGACGCTTGAAATATTCAAATGTTGTGTAGATAATGGTACGGAACCCTTCGTGCGCGAGTCCGACTCGCATTTGGTGTTTTATTCGTAGGGTGTACAATTAAAATCGATAAGCATAAACACGGTTTTGGCCAGCAATTTAATATTAGGGGTTAAAGTATGAAATTGCCGTTTTATTGCAATAGGTTCTTTGAATTGACATAGAATCTTCATGGTTTGAGGTTTTCGAATGAAATTTTTTTCAAATGGTTTCTATGATGTTCTTTTTTTAAAAAATGTGAAACATTTGAATATCGACTTTCAATTGTTTTTGTTGTTCAATTTAGACAAGAAAGATGGATACTGCGAAAATTCGTGTGATTTTTTAATACGAGTTCCGACGCGGAACTAACGCGGCAGAAACAGCCCGCAATATCAATGCTGCGTTTGGAGAGGGGTCTACTAATGAACGCACCGTGCGATTTTGGTTTAAACGCTTTCGTGATGGAAATTTCGACTTAAAGAACGAGCCACGAGGAAGACCGCCCACACAGGTGAATAACGATGAATTAAAAGAGATAGTGGAAGCCGACCCTAGTCAAACTACCCAGGAATTAGCGGCATGGTTTAACGTTACCTTACCCACAATATTGACTCACTTGCGTCAAATCAATAAAATAAAAAAATACGAAAAAGGGGTGCCTCATAATCAATCGAATTTTCGCAGTATCCATCTTTCTTGTCTAAATTGAATAACAAAAACAATTGAAAGTCGATATTCAAATGTTTCACATTTTTTAAAAAAAGAACATCATAGAAACCATTTGAAAAAAGTTTCATTCGAAAACCTCAAACCATGAAGATTCTATGTCAATTCAAAGAACCTATTGCAATAAAACGGCAATTTCATACTTTAACCCCTATTATTTTCTGTCGACACAATAAACGCTTTCTGAAGAGTAACTATTGGTCGACAGAAAATACAAAATATAATCATATCATTTCTATATCGTGTCAAGTGACAGGCCTTGGTCTCTGCATACCCCTCGGGGATGCAGGTTATGTTATATTTTGTATTTCTATATACCTACCTCTTTTTATTTCCATATATTTATTATTACCGGCAAAAATCTCTGTTAATTAAGCAAACCGGTTTTGAAAAGAATAAATGTGGAGTTTAAAATGTGTTAAGCACATTCTGTGCAAAAAGGCTTACTATAACATCAAGGATTATTTAGAAGACAAAGATGTTTGGCATTAAACAGTAGATTAATATTATTTAAAGGACGATTGTGACTAGTGTTCAACACATTCATGACTAATATTTTAAGTTGAAAACTCTGTTAATTAAGTTAAAACGTGTTTTGAAAAGAATAAATGTGGAGTTTCTTTGTTAGCTTCTTCTCCACATAATCCATTAATTGTGAAACTAACAACTTTGACGTTCATTAAGTAAACATTCTGTTTTTACAATGAATAAAAATATTTGAATTGAAAAAAAAAATTAAAGTTTCTTTGCTAGCTTCTTCTCCGCATAATCTAGGTATTAATAATTGTGAAACTAACAGCTTTGACGTTCATTAAGTAAACATTTTGTTTTTATAGTGAATAATTTTTTTTGACTTTGACTTGACTTTGAATCCAATATTAATAAGCACAAAATGGATTAGCAGAAAATTCTAAATTGCGAAAATGATTTTCAGTGGAAAATCTGCTTAATTGATATTGCGTAAGGGAAATGGGTCCGAAAGCGGTTAAAGTAAGATTTCATCCGGAAATCTCACGGGGGGGACGGGACGTTCAGATTTTGTCAGACCTCACCAAGCGTAGGTGAATATTTGGTCTAAATTCAAGTATTTCCCGTGTGAAGTCTACCAATGAATGTTTATACTGCCTTTATGGAGCATTTTAAGGAATCGTGACTTTTTATAACACCGTGGATTTTCACGTAAAAACATAAACTCCAACAAATTCAAAACTTCGGTTCGCTGGTAGATAATGCTAAGTCGCATTAAGGTCGCCTGTGTGCAAAACTTTGTATAAAGAATAATATAGAATTACGAGTAGGTACTAGCTGACCTGGCAAACGTTCGTTTTCCTTTCTTTTTTTATAACATTTCGGTTGAAGTATTTTCTTTGTTGTTTTTTTGTTTTATTTTTATAATAAATGTTTTTTCTTCTTCTTCTTCTTCTTCATATTAATTAGCCAACGACCTATTGTCAGACCTACCCACTAACTTTATCTACATAAAGGTCTAGCATGCTAAGGGAACAAAATTGGTCCACGAAAGCGATCTGGCTGATTTTTATGGTGGTGCACCCGTTTAAACCAAGGTTACTGTGTGCCAAATATCAGCCCTCGATCTTCTTTTGTTTTAGAGATATTTGACATAATACCAAATCATCAAGGTATTTTTTAAACTAAAATTTTAGGTACTCCACGCAAGCTAGAATAACCAAATAAATCACGATGAATGAGGATAAAATAAACTATTAAATGCATATTTTTACGGAGGGCCTATTAAACGTCAGTCAAAAAAACATAATTATTTTGTTTTAGTACATTTTTTTGACACTTGCCGCGGAGGTACATCTACCAAAAAAATCTCGAAATAAGCTACTAAAGACCTCTACAAGTGCATACGAAAACATTTTCAAAAATCGTGGTGCGTCATGTCAAAAAAAAAAGATTTGCAATACAACACCAGTTTTTAAGTAGGTACTACAGTACAAGTATGTTGTAAGTTGCAGATCGCTTTCGTGGGCCAATCTTGCTCCCTTAGCCTGCTATACGGCTATACCCTTTCATAAAAATCGGCAAAGCCGTTTCGGTGGAGTTCGTTAACAAGCACTGTGACATGAGATTTTTATATATTAGATAAACATATTTTTAATTTAAATTACAAGAGTACTCAGTTTGGCAAACAAAATCAATTGTCGCGCAGCTCGGACCAAACGAACAAAGACAGACATGAAGCTGTTAAAACTCATGAGAATCCGGTCTCATTGTTTATAGACAGTGATTCAAATGTCAGCGGATATACGCGGAACAAAAGTATATTTCCATACCACGCCGTCATTGTGTTGGTAATGTACTAAGCTTATTCTGCACAAATTCAGCTGAACAACTTTCAAACGGGGGCACTGTTTTAAAAATATTTCATCGTAACAATCATAAACCACATCACGTGCTGGTTTGTCGGGCGGTACCAAACCAGTGTTACCTAGATACAGAAGGTTCAGCTAAGGGCATTGTAATTTGCCTAATCAAGGTGTAATCGCGTTTTAACTTATTAATGTACGTATTTAATCGCGGATGGATAAAATGATAGGTATATCTAATACATAAAACTCGCGTGTCACATGTTTGTTATCTCGAACTACTCGGAAACGGCTTCACCGATTTTTATGAATTTTTTCGTGTACCTTTCTTTGGTAGGTCTGAGAATAGGTCGTAGGCTAATTACCTAATATGAAAGTTGGTTTATGACGGGAATTCTCTTAAGAATGTTTTACTGGAATCGACTGTTTATAAAATAATAACGAACTTATTTACAAAAACACAATTCCTTAAGACACTCGATAAAAGCAGATTAAAATAGTTTTTGATGAGTCTTTCGGCGGAAATTTTACAGGGAAAAGACGTAAACACAGATTAAATAAACTACCTCTGAGGAGTGCTCTAAAGGAATCGTGCTTTTATAAATGAGGCCATAAGAAAGACTGCAAGTCTTTGCCGCAGACTATTAAACTGCATTTGAGTTTTTCAGGGAATCGTGTTGTTTTTATAAATTAAACTGATAAGATAATGTAGTGCATAGGTAATATTATTTTACATTATAATATGTCACGTGTTCACGACTCACCGCTTACTTATTTAATTACCTTCGTTTATTTTAACGTTACCTAATGGGAAACAATTAAAATTTACTAACAAAGCATTTTTTTAAACATTTACTTGCAATTATCGTCACATTTTTGTTTATTACCTATTATTATAAGTTGTCAATGCCCAAGACACCATAATTGTCGCGTATCGTATTCTTCGTACCTACCATAATATGTGACTTCTCTGTGTGTAGGTACATATGTGTAAACAAACTTGATACTAGCTAGGAATTCGTTAAAATACTGAAAAAATCCACTGGTAATACTTACGAGTATTGCTTCGTCCTTCACTTTCTTCCGTCATTGTTTAGGTCAGATACGTACGATCTTATTAAAAAAAACACGTCATAGGCAGTGTAGGTACCTAGTCTGTGGTAAAAGGAAAAACGAAAGCACAGATTACTCAAACTGTCTCTGAGAAGTGTTTTATAAGAATCTTGTTTTTATGAATCAGACCGTTAGACTTTTTAGGCAATAAAATAGGGTTCCGCTTGGCACTCATCGAGTGAACGACGTATTAAAAGTTGTTTACATAAAAATGAAGATTTAACTGGTAGGTACAGAAGATTTGACAATAGGTTATCCTTCGAACTATGGACTTCTACTTCTGAAGTCCATTCTGCGATTAGTCAGTAAACATGTGTATTTACTAGATGTATTTATTAATTAGGTGGCATTTTAACTAATTGGCCTTATTTCTTAGTAAACAATTATGAGCATGACAGCCGCGCCCCACATCGATTAAAATAATAATCATAATTATGAACAACGTCTATCTTGGCAGAATTATTTCCTTTAAAGACTATGAACAAGGAAATCTCAAAAAGAACATCAATCTCCTGGAGGAAATACTGGTAACGGTAAAGCAGATTACCAATAACATTTAAACTAAAATAATAGACTCCTGCATATTACCAACACACATAACTATATGGATGTCAATGTTGGACATTAACAAAAGAACACAAACGTCAGATCAGATTTTGTCAAAGCGCTGCTGAGAGAAGCATGTTAGGTATAGGTACCTAAAACTCCGCGACAGGAAGCTAATTATTAAGGACATCAGGGCGGAAATAAAGATTAAAGATTCTCTACAAACAGCTGCAAGACTGAAACAGAAGTGGGTAGGACAAGTCCGCTCAACAGATGATAGATGGAGTGAAAGAGTCACTGGTACCCTCGAGGCGGCAACAGAGGTCGAGGACGACCACGACTAGGCTGGAGTGACAACACTGTGAGGGTAGCAGGTAGATGCTGGATGCCGGCCGGCACTCTCAAGTTGGAGCCTTATTCACCTTATTTATGCGGCGCGTTTTTGTACCACGTGACTAAAATCACTTTCGGATTGACGACCTCGTGGCGCAGCGGTAGTGCATCTGCACACCATGCGAGAGGTCCCGGGTTCGAATCCCGGCTGAGGACAAAAAAGAACCCCCAGGTCTTGGATGTTTACATGTTTGTGATGTCGTTGTTTCTGGTTCCTACGACACAGGGTATCCTAGTGTGGGGCCAGAAGAAATGTAAGTGCCTGTATGTAAATATTTGTTTATGTTTATAGTTTGTATCATAAATAGTATTAGTCGTAGAGTAAAAAAAATAGCACGGTTATTTATCTTTTAACATACCCTCTCCAATGAGATTAACACATTTTTATGTAAGTTCTCTACTAAACATTCTAAACCTTTCTGTTCAGATGCGCCCAAGTGGCGTATGCCTGCGGCCGCGCCGCGCACCAGACTGCTCTGCGTGGCTCCACCAAGCAATACCAGGACCTGGCTGCCCTTACTCCTAAGGTTGGTATTTCATTTCACTGCCTCAGTCAAGGTATAGCGCTCTAGTCTAGCTAGGTCAAGCGGCATCGTTGGTCTAGCGGTATCACGTCTGATTGCCACTGATTGATTACCAGGAGACCGCGGATCGGTAAACGTAGTGTAGGACGTCCTCAGACTCGGTGGAGCGATGATCTTCAAAGGGCGGCTGGCAAGAGCTGGATGAGAGTAGCCGAGGATCGTGCTCCGTGGCGTGCAATAGGATACGCCTATGTCCAGCAGTGGACAAGCATAGGCTGATGATGATGATGATGATGATTACCAGGATCTGGCTGCCTTTACTCCTATGGTTGGTATTTCATTTGACTCAGTCACGGTCTAGCGCTCTAGGCTAGCTAGGCCAAATTCCCACTGGATTCCGCCGAACATTTGTACACATGGCCTCAGTCTGGGTGTGTTTCCACGCTTGTGATGTCCTTGTCTGGTTATCCTAGCACAGGGTACCTATCCATGTTTGGGACCAGGACAAGTCGTGTTGTGTGGAAATTGTTATCATAGGCCTTTGTGTCCGTTACGGAAATTTAAGCAGTACCTAAGAGCTAGAATGACTAAAAAGTACGATTCGATAGCGGCATTTCCTACTTCATATACGAGTAGGATAGATGGTAGATAGATGAATTATTTATTTGCATTTACACACACACACGCAATAAAAACAATAATACAGTAGTAAGAGCACATACAAAGCACAATGAAACATTATTACAAAAAAAAACATTTACAAATGAGACACACAGCAATGCCTTATCCAGTGTGTGTACTGTGGGAGCGACAAAATGCAAAAGGGCTCTGACTCAGCATAAGTTGGAGATATGATGGTACCCCAGCGCTGGTCTTCCGTCAGTACCCGTTGTAGGGGTCGTTGATTACAATCCCTGGCCTTATTGTGGACGTGGAGCAGCGCTGGCCGAGAGTGAAAACACTTGTTGCGTAGAATATTATAATATTTTATTGCGGAGCACAAGGTACACGTTTTAATGGCGTCGTAGGTGGTAGAAGAGAGAGAGAGATAGCATATAAAATGTTACCATATTACAATAATCTGTTGGGGATGCCAACAGGCTGCGCCCCTAGCGTGAGAACGCTTGAAATATACAATTTGGCTCCTAGAGAGCCTGCTAAAGCTTAAATAACATGTTTAACTTAACTAACATTAACTTCCTTGTTAAAATAATGCCTGTCTCTTTCTAGGCATGTACAATAAAACTTAATAACAAAGGAAACACTAACTTGGTTTTCTTAACTAAATCAGATTTCTGAATAAAATGCAAGTTTAGTTATTATTACTATCTAAGCCACATAGTTAACTTACCAATATATTTACTCCGTAACTTCAGTGTTAAATTAACTTCAAATTTAAGAGGCAAATTAACATAACATTTTTTCTTATTTAATTTCTAATTTTTGTTACTTTTATTACATGGGTAATGGACATATACCCGATAAAGAACGTGTATATACCTTGCCACTAGGCGCAGTGACCTCAAAGGCTCTGACTTTACTATCACCACCTGTAAAAACCTTTGAAATCCTAGCTAAAGGCCAATAAAGAGGAGGCGAGTTTGGCTGCTTCAATAGGACTAAATCACCTACGGAAACATTGGGTAAAGCGTCGCGCCACTTAGGTCTACATTGTAAAATATTTAAGTATTGTCTGTGCCAGACCTTCCAGAATGACTGCTTCATATTTTCTACTAACCGCCAGAACTTAAGCCTATTACTTGGAAGTTCTGAAATGTCTGGCTCAGGATAAGTTGTGAGAGGACAGCCTACCAAAAAATGACCAGGGCTGAGGTAACTAAAATCGTTAACGTCCGAAGAGTTAACAGGCATTAATGGCCTAGAGTTTAAAATCGACTCGATCTGACACAAAACTGTGTTCAGTTGTTCATAAGTAAGTACGCTCTTTTGAATAGTTCTCTTTAAGTGAAATTTCATGCTTTTAACTCCAGCTTCTGCAAGGCCTGCGAACACTGGTGAATAACTAGGTATAAAATTGAATTTAATCCCATGCTGTGATGAGAAATCTTGCACCAGTGTTTGGTGGCCCTCAGAGCTCTGCAGCCTGTACAAATCAGCCAAATGGTTAGCTGCGCCTCGGAAAGCACCTCCATTGTCGCAATAGACTTCAGTGGGCATTGCTCTTCTTTTTTTAACGCGGCGTGCAGGGCTCGGAGAGATGGTACAAACCAGTTCAAAAACGTAAATAAGAATAAGAATAAGAATAAACTTTATTTGGCAACATTACAAAGAATTACATACAGTAGGCACATAAGCCAATATCCTTACAAAGAATTACAAACAAAAGGTGCATAATTAAGTTAGTAAACCATAGGACACATTTTGCGAAATACCTGTACCTACATGAAACTTAGACACACAAAGTTGCCAAAAATGGGCCAGTCTCAGCATGATGCCAAAGCAGGGCTTTGGCGCTGGTTTTCAGACCGAACCATGAATGAAAATAAGAATAAAATAAATAGAATATGAGATAGTGAGTCAAGTACGATAAGTAGTGTTAGTGACGCGAGTCGCCGTACTTTCATTTGTACAAATCGCCATGTACTGTATCTTAGTACATAAATATTTTCTTTTTGCTAGTCTGAGCATCGCGAGTCATTAAAAATACTCGATACCCAATATTCTCAGCGGAGTGTCCGTGGATGCGGATGGCAAGGGACCGTGACAGATGGCGTTTGGGGGTTTTTCCCCAGCAGAGGGCAGAGGTGAGCTGATGATGAAGAAGAATCCTATGCTTATGTTACTTATTAAGTTACTTACTAAGTTTGGAGTTTTCTTGTCCATTTTTTCTCCAACATGATCTAGATTCACCTTGTTTAACTCATAGTGCTAATTTGAATAAAAAAAATTATTTGATTTGAAATAAAATATTTACCGGACCTTTCGTTGCCCCCAGGTCCGCGCGTTCGTGGAGCGCAGCGCCAGTCTGTGTCAGCCGGAGCAGATCCACGTATGCGACGGCTCCTCAGCCGAGGCCGCCGTGCTGCTGCAGCGCATGCAGCAGCAGGGCACGCTGCGCCGTCTCACGCAGTACCAGAACTGGTGAGTCCTGGAACTTTAAGCTGATCACGCTGATGTTAAAGACTTTCTGCCGTCGGAAGGCAATGAAGGCCACATTGGCAGGGAATTGAGTGTTGCCCAGCAGTGGGCTCAATTCATGAGCTGCATGTCCAGTTAGATGGCGAACGGAGCTAATGGAATCTAGAATGCTATAGTTTACCATATATGTAAAGTTTGTAGTTGTAGTTCTATGAAATAGGGCGCAGATCGTTACGATGTCATTTATAAAACACGATTCCCTTAAAACACTCCATAAACGCATTATAAATAATCGGTAATAAAGTCTTTCCCTTGTAAAGTTTCTACCGCAGACTATTTATACGACTTTTATGGAGTGTTTTAAGGAATGTTGTTTTTATAAATAACGCCGTTAAATAAGTGGTTGTAGCGGAGCGGTAGAACCCGGGAGGTCGTCGGTGCGAATCCCGGCATGTACCAATGTATCTGCTTTCTAAGTAACGTACATATTTGTAGTTATAGTAAGGAAAACATCGTGAGGAAACCTGAGTGTCTGCGGTGTTCACATACCTCAGCGCTTGAAATTGCCAAACCGCGGTGGGTACGCGTGGTAATAAGGCCAAACTCTCTCTCTCCCTGAGAGAAGGCCTGCAGTAAGACGTAAAATAGGCCGTTAAAAAAACGCCGTTGGTGTACAAGAGTGAGTGAGTATACTGAAGACCAGCTCGTGTCCACAGCTGGTTGGCGCGCACTGACCCAGCGGACGTGGCGCGCGTGGAGTCGCGCACGTTCATCTGCGCCGAGCGCGAGCGCGACGTGGTGCCCGCGGCGCGCGCCGGTCAGAAGTCCGCGCTGGGGAACTTCATCGCGCAGGCCGACTACGAGAAGGCCATCGCCGAGCGCTTCCCCGGCTGTATGCGAGGTAAGCGAAAGTCTGATGGCCTAAGGCGTCGTGGGGAACGCCCTCTGGAGTGGCGGCTGTCTAGCTAGAGTGGCGCGTGGAATCGCGCGTTCATCTGCGCTGAGCGCAAGCGCGCCGGTCAGAAGTCCGCGCCGGGGAACTTCATCGCGCAGGCAGACTACGAGAAGGCCATCGCTCGCTGAGCGCTTCCCCGGCTGTATGCGAGGTGAGCGAAGGTCTGATGCTAAGGCGTGGGCCACGCAGAAAGGGCGAGGGCGCGAAAAAGACGCGACGCGTTGTATAGTCACAGACCACTGAGCTGCCACAGAACGTCGTGTGGCGTGGTCCTCCAGAGTGTTGACTATCTGAGGCAACGTGGCGATGTGATGCCCGCGGCGCTCGCCGGACTGAAGTCCGCGCTGGGGAACTTCATCGCGCACGCTGACCCGTGGCCCCGTGCCGGCTCCGAAAAGGCCCGGGCTGTATGCGAGGTGAGCGAAGGTCTGATGGCCTAAGGCGTCGTGGGGAACACCCTCTAGGGTGGTGCGTGGAGACGCGCACGTTCGTCTCACTAGAGTGACTTGGTTAATTGGAGCGTATCTAATATTAATTCTAAGTAGTTATAGGTATAAGAGCATGCGAGGATCAGGATATGTAGGAGGCAGAGGAGAGCCTAGAACATAAATGTATTTATGTACTATGATTTGTGTGAAAGTATAGACTAGTCTCGCTCGAAATCGCTCGTAGCCCCGGCTGCCTGAGTGATCTTAAACGATCACGAAGGTTCAAGCAACACAGGGCGCGTTCAGTGCATGGATGGGTCGCCGTGTATGCCTAACGCTAGTGGCATTTTTCCGAGCGGTTCCGTGCTTCGCAAGGCACGTTAAGCTGTTGGTGCCGGCTGCCGTCGATAGATGGCAGTCGTTAAGCCAAGTCAGAGGCCTTAGGGCGGCTTGACAACTTCTGACAGTAGACGAGCCACTAGTCTACAAGCCTCCACCAATCCGGACTTGGCCCCCGTGGTGGATTATGGCCTATACCTTCCTCAGGGAAGAGACCCGTGCCCCTCGGTGGGGACATAATGGGTTGATGATGATAGACTAGTCAGACGTATGTGGAATCCACACGTTCAACATAGGCGCTTAGCGATTTCCAGAATAAGAGAAGGTGGAGAATTGAGTTTAACATAGTGTGGGATGCACAAGAGCGCCATGACCGAAACCTTGACTCACGCTCGCGCCGTGCCTCTCCATCTACTGTAAGGGTACTCGGTTATTACAACAACTAACAACTTGCAGGTCGCACCATGTACGTGATCCCGTTCTCAATGGGCCCGGTGGGTTCGCCTCTGTCCAAGATCGGTGTGGAGATCACGGACTCGCCTTACGTCGTCTACTCGATGCGGGTCATGACCAGGATGGGTAAGTAAGCTGCAAACCATGTAGCATTAAGAACTTTCCCTGTGCCGATGACCTTGAGCGTTTGACACAGGTGTGCAGCACTTCAACATTTCACCGCTAGATGACACGACTGAATTATAATTCCTAGTAAAGTCGTCAAAATATAAGAAGCCCGTTTTGACAGCTACAAAACAATAGAATCTAACCTAGTTTAAGATCATAGAAATTAAAAATCTAAACTATGAATAACTTTTCGGGCTACAAAATCTCTTTTTTCTTTGGAGAGTTAAATAATATGCCAGAGTATGTGTCTTTTTATGTATTTGTTCAAGTAAACCCAAAGTAAAATGCAATTTTGTGTAGCTGTCAAAACGGGCTTCTTATATTTTGACAACTTTAGTAATCTCCATAGAAAGGCGCGCGCGCGGCCGCACACACAGTCTCATTTCCTTCGCGTAAGCACACGCCGCCAAACGCGGCTAACTAGCGTCACAATGAAATAAAAAAAAGACTTCCTTCAAAGATCGTTTTTGCGAAAACTTGACACTTTGCTGTGTGGCCGTGAGCCTAAGGTAAAAAACCTACTCGTAGGACTGGATAGCATTAACGCCAGAAACGGCCGTACTTGGCACAAATGCTAACTAGTCCCAGGATCTTGGTCCAGGTTCTCGGTGGTGGGTCCTAAAAAGATCTGACACTTTTCGCAAAAACGGTTTGTAAAAAAGATAAGTACCTACTTAACTATGCTTTTTTATTGGTGGTGCTCACAGTAGGTGGCACTAGTGAACCGGATGGAGCCACTTTAGAAACATACAATTGCGGTGTAAAGTCTATGGTAAAGGAAAAGACCAATTTAAACTGCATTTCGACTGCCTCGCTGGTCTAGCGGTTAACACGCAAGGCTCTCAAAACAAAGGTCGTGGGTTGGATTCACACTGGAGGGTGCCGTAGCCATAATAACTTAGGTGACATTTAAGAAGTGATTCAGCTTAAGAATATTTTTACGAGAATAAAAATATTCTTTATTTTACACCAGAGCACATGATATCCAAATATACACAGTACAGTCAAAAACCAAATCGAAGTCGAAAAATCGTAGATATCTACTATTATGTATGAGTATCCTCACTATTCCCAGTCACTAGTTTTTAGGGTTCCGGACCCGAAGGGTGCCAAACAGGCACCTATTACCTATTGACTATTGACTCTATTACTAAGACTTTACTGTCCATCTGTCTGTCTGTCTGTCCGTGTGTCCCTGGCCCTGGTCTCTGCCTACTCACTATACAGGCGTGAGTTTATGTATGTATGTATGCATGCATGAAAGCATTTTCAATCTACTTACTTTGACATATCGCGTTGCCGCATGCCGCTTCAAGTAAGTATCTACATTCGCACAAACGCCTAATGCCCCAATCATTAATGTATTAAAAATGTCTGTCAGTCAGTGGGTTACCACCTTGGTTACCACGGGTCTAGTGCGAGAAAACTTTATCAAGCCAATGTCTGAAAGGGTCAAGTTCACCCTCGCAAACGCATCAAGCATCATTTTGTCATAACAGAATGAAGCCCCATAATAAGTGACATCTTCGCCCAACAGGCAGCAAAGTTCTGGAAGTGCTGCGTAAAGACGAGGAGTTTGTGCGCTGCCTCCACGCGGTGGGCACCGGCGCCGGCGTGCCCGGCTGGCCGTGCGACCCGCCGCGGACCATCATCCTGCACCGGCCTAGCGACAACGAGATCGTCAGCTATGGTAAATTTACGTCGCTTCTTATTTGATAAATGTATCAGGTCAGACAGTTTTGGTCACTCCCGCTAATCCATATTCTATATTTCATTGGAATTTCAAACTACTAAACTGAATTTCAAAAACTAGCTTCTGGCTAATCCAGTCCAATTGATGGACTTGGTCAATGGATTACCACACAATTTTGTTGACCAGTCCACATCTCGTACCTATCCACTGCTGGACATTGACTGGATTAGGCAAACGCTAGTTTTTTTCGAGCATTAATTTTATTAAGGTTCAAATTCCAAATGAAATTTTAATTATTAGCTAATTCCGGATTCACTTAAGTAGGTAGCTTCATTTTTTATCGGAAGAGGCCGACCAGGTCTCGCCCCGATTCGCAGTTCACAGATCTTAATCATGGTGAGTAAAGACTGAGCTCGCGTCGTCGATTACTCGTCAGTCAGTAGTCGTCTGTGACCATGATTAAGCTCTGCGAATCACAGCGAAACCGACACTGCCGACAAAAAAATCAAGTGAATCCGGAATTAAGATAAAACAGCGTACCTAGTGCTAACGAAAGTTTTAGTTCGCAAAATTAAAATTATCTTCAAAATCCTCTTTAGATCGTAGAGCCTAGTGGGCATGCGAAACGCTGTGCTGGATATTTCAGTAGAGTCTTATATTTTTAGCCAACCAAGGCAGATTAACCAAGTTATCTCAGTCCCTCCAATGGCACTGCTAAATCCAACCATTCGTGCAGGGAGCGGCTACGGCGGCAACAGTCTGCTCGGCAAGAAGTGCTTCGCGCTGCGTTTGGGCTCCGTCATAGCGCGTCGCGAGGGCTGGCTGGCTGAGCACATGCTGGTTAGTAAACAAAGGTCGACCCACAACCAACCGCTGTCAGCAATCTGCCTCAGACCGCCGGTCCAGGCGGTGGAAGACCTACGCTGCGGGTGCCAGCTCGTGGTCTTCAATCGAGAACCTTTTATCCCGCGGGTTGTAGGTGTCGATGACCAGCCGACCAGCCCAGCTGTGTCTTCACGATGAAGATGAATATATTCACGTAAAATCACCTGAGTTCTTTGGCGAATTGAGTGATATTGATCTATAAGAGATTTGCAGCATAGCTTGTTCTATAGTAGGTACGGTGAGCGACTTTGAATTGTTGGAATAGTGATACGGTCAGCTTCAACGTTTCGGCTCCGTAAAAACCTTACCCTCTGAACCTACCTTACCTATCTGGTGAGGAATAAAAGAGTTATCTATCTACCTGTCTCATCCCTAGATCGTGGGCATCACAGACCCTAACGGGCGCAAGCGCTACGTAGCCGCGGCCTTCCCTTCGGCCTGCGGGAAGACCAACCTGGCCATGATGACCCCCTCGCTGCCCGGATACAAGGTCGAGTGCGTCGGGGACGACATCGCCTGGATGAAGTTTGACAAGAACGGCGTGCTCAGGGCTATCAACCCGGAGAACGGGTTCTTCGGTGTTGCTCCAGGTGAATAATATTATGAAATTTGTTAACTGGACATCAATGTAGGTATTCGTTTCTCGGTCGTACAATATTCATTGAGTGGTCCATATTGAGTGGGAGAGAGGCAAATGGTAATTAAATTATAAAAACCAATAACAAATTATTATTAGTTTATAATTTACCTAACAAATAAAACTAAATCGTTATTCGGTCCATTTCTTATACTAACACTGCTATATTAGTTATTTCTGTGTATATGTCGTAGCCATATCGTAGATTGTGCCATATCATGATGTGTCCTTTTCATGAAAAGGCCAAGTCAAACTAGCCGTATCGTTTAAGCATCAACGTTTGACGATATGGCAATCTACGTTTTGCCATATCATAATGTAGGGTACCTATGACTTTTCCATGCACCAACCTTATTTAAGTTTGACTCAAAACTAAGTTTTTTAGTGAAATTTTTTTTTTCGCTTTTATATAAAAAAAAGAACTAACACCCGAAGTTTCACTTCTTACATATTTACTTCTTACCTATTTAACTTCGAACCTATTTTTGCTTATGTGTACTGACCTAACAACCAACCCAAAATTTTAATTTAATTCTTAGTAAAACTTCAGCTATGTAGCTTCTAAAAAAAAAGCCAAAATGTAAATGACGTAAGTAGATACCTGCTTTGTGTCTCGTTGAGTAAAAACGTTGATTTTTTTAATTTTTTCGAGTTTTCTTCTGCTAAAGAAATAAAAATTATTTTATTACACATTTTCGCAGATTAAAATTTATAAATTCCGTTTCAGTAAAGCTCCCTGAACACGGGCATATTTTTTGTTTTTCCAAATTCGGGGACATCGTTTCAAATACCAACCCATATTTTCTGTCGCCTCCATGGTAGGAAGGAATACACAACAAACTAACATCAGCGCCTCTAACGGTCGATAATGGAAGTATTTTACGATATGGCCGCTAACGTTTGGCCGCATCATGAAATAGTCATGCATTTCACTATTCAAATCGTCAAACGTCGGTCGCTCATTGATCTGGCTAAGCCATTTCATGATACGGCCAGTTTGACTTGGCCTTTTCATGAAAAGGATACATTTCGTGATATGGCTAACCACATCATGATATGGTCAATTCTATGATATGGCTACGACATATACTTATGGCCGAATGAGGCTACGTCCGAATCATTTTGTGTTTTGTCATGTTTTTAATATCAGGTAATGATATTAAAAACAGTAAAACTTGACAAAAGCTGTCAGGCATAAAGTCAGTATCAGTGCCTTCGACTGCGTATAGAGCCCTTTTCCTAGTTAGTCAGTGTGACACAGAAAAACGTTAAAGTGTGGCCTGGCATTAGAACGTTCAGAGGCTTTAGTGGGTACCGGCTAAAGGTATAAAATAATACTAAGAGCCAAATTTCAATCGAGGATTCTCTCCCAGGCACGTCGGAAGCCACAAACCCAATCGCGATGGCGACTGTATTCAAGAACACCGTATTCACGAACGTAGCTGAGACTAAGGATGGCGGAGTGTGGTGGGAGGGCATGGGAACTGCTCCAGAGGGCCTCACTGACTGGAAGGGTCAGCCTTGGAGCCCCGATTCGAAGACCCCTGCTGCTCATCCCAACTCTAGGTAATTTAGCTGAATGAACAGTTATCCTCGGCTTGATGGTAAATTAAAAAGAAACGTTGTGTTGCCAGGTTTTGACATATTCCCGAATTTAAGGGAAAATTAATATGATTTGTAACAATCTAAGTCCATTTCTTGTTGTAATGGCAACCAGCCGATATCGACAAAATCTGCCAAGTCTCGCCTTGACAAGTTGACACGACATGTGCGAAAACTTTTGTTACTCGCCGTTGGCAGAATCCTTAGGAAAGCCATCACTAAAAAAAAAAAAATAATACTCGCGACATTCTTTTTAATGTCTTATAGTATGGCGTTGACATAGCTATTTCTGAATCCATCTTATTCTTTTTTACGTAGTCTCCTTTGCATGCATTGTAATTATTATTAGATTAATTTCAAGTGTTACTTTGTCAGAGATTTTTGTTTGTTAAAGAAGCACTTGATTTTCTTATCTTGATGTTTTTTCAGATTCTGCACTCCAGCTGAGCAGTGTCCCATAATTGATGGTGACTGGGAAAGCGCGGAAGGAGTCCCGATTTCTGCTATTCTACTGGGAGGTCGCCGTCCGGCTGGCGTACCGCTAGTAGTCGAGGCTAGGGATTGGAAACACGGCGTCTTCATGGGAGCCGCCATGCGTTCCGAAGCCACTGCCGCTGCTGAATTCAGCGTAAGTTTTAGAGAAAAGTTTTTTTTTTAATAACATTCTTTCTTTGAACAACATCTGAACGGTTTTCTCTTCTCAGGGTAAAGTAATAATGCACGATCCCTTCGCGATGCGTCCGTTCTTCGGTTACAACTTCGGCGAATACCTCAAGCACTGGCTGTCGATGCCGCAGGCTGGCCGCAAGATGCCAAAGATCTTCCACGTCAACTGGTTCCGTAAGGACGAGCAGGTACTTAGTTTTTTACACGCAAGACAGGTTCGCTCTCGAATAGAAAATCGTCACCAGACACCATGCTCGACGGGTAGAGACTATCTGTAGCCTAGGCCTACCGCATTGCCTTACTTCTTAAAATTAGGTTTTTTTCAACCTTCATTTTCTTTTTTATGTACAATAAAGTGTTATCTGTCTATCTATCTATTTCGACCAGCGTCGGTCTGTCTCCGGCAGTATCGATTAGTTCTATCATCTCCCACTTTTCAGGGCAAGTTCCTCTGGCCCGGTTTTGGCGAGAATGCGCGGGTACTTGACTGGGTACTCCGCCGATGCGACGACGAGCCTTGTCATCAGGAGACGCCGATTGGTTTCGTGCCCAGAGACGGAACCCTGAACATTGCTGGACTGGATAACATCAATTCCAAGGAACTCTTCAGTATTCCTAAGGACTTCTGGATGCAGGAGGTGAGTTTTCTTCTATATTCAAAATACCACGCCATCCAATAAGACACGACCCAATCTTGGAAGGGATTTAATCTGTGATTTATGTTTAAGTGGCTACCCGGTGCTAACTAGGCACCAATGGGAAAAAAATCATTACTTATCTACGTTTTTTGCAAAAAGTGAACATCATTAATATTGGTAATAACTATTTTTAGAACATTTTGCCTAGAACATAGGACCAAGAACGTAGTCTTTTTGTAAATACATTTTATTTTTATGATTTTAATGCCAATTTTGGAAAACCAAATAATGTCATTCAAAAGGCTATTAGTTTAAAGATTTTAATCTCACTTGAGGAATATCCAGAAAAGATGCCCGATTGTGATAAAAATTGCACGATTTTGCTTATAATATTGTGTTTCTTAACAGGCGGACGCTATAGAAAAATATTTCAAGGAAGAGGTTGGCGAAGATCTACCTAAAGAGATGTGGGACGAGCTGAACCAACTCAGGAATAAAGTGCAGCAGTCATAGACTTCTAGACGTTAAGTTTGATATTTCTTACATATTGGACATATTTTTTAAATCAATTTCAAGTTAAATACCGATAGGAATTATTATAATACAAATGCAAATTAAGAAATGACATGCTTAAAATTTGCTACGGCTGTGTTAGTTTATGTGTCTGTTAATTAATAAATAATATAGGCATTTAATATAATTTAAGTTGATGTAATTTTATTTATAAAACAAACCATATACAAAGAATATTATAAGGATGTTTAATTTTCTTGAAGATTAGTTCCTCCTAGTTCATATGTTTAGCAGAGAATACCCTAATCCCATCCTGTGTAGACGACCGTGCATATTTTGTCAATAACGCATTCACGTTTAACTTTTCGGTCTCGTAACATCTAAAAACAAAAGACAAAATATTTTGATATAACTCAGGCCGTTTCAAATCACCAAGCTTTGACATGACGGAGAAGTAAAACATCTCTGAAGGCCTAGAGGCCTTACCTTCAGTTTGAAGGTAAGATTGAGATTTCATAGATAAGACTGGGAAGTCTTACCTACTTTTCACGGGAGAAATCCGCCAAACTTCATAAAATAATTAAAAAAATACTAAAACAATTTTAAAGAACAACTTACTCAATATAAGGTGATATTTGAGCCACGCTCCACTTGGGCTTGGTTTGGAACAAAATCTTAAATCTCTCATTGATATCCTCAGGTAAATCGCTCTCGGCGAATGCCCACACCACTTGCGGAGTTGTAGACTTGTCTACTAACGCTATACCGGAAAGTAGATTTTCCTAAAGCAAAGGAGAAAGAACATTCTGTTAATAACACTTACGCACTAGACATTTTATGATAAGCGGTTTGAACTTTAAAAAACCTATTTAGATGCTAAAAATTCCACCCATGCCGGGACTTGAACCCGCAACCTCTGGCTAACCGTGCCAGCGCTCTACCAACTGAGCTAATGGGCAAGTGCAGGCATCAGTGAAATTTCGAGCCTGTTTACAAACTTCTCTGTATTACGTACAGGCAGAGACATCTGACCGAAGCAATTTACATCACTTGCAGCCCCGAGTAACCCACTTTGCAGTTAGGTTTTTACATCGGAATTATATCGCTGTACCTACATGATTATTTTCTTTTTGTTGCACTAACCCGTGCTGAGAACAATTTTAAAAACCTATTTAGAAGCTAAAAATTCCACGTAAAAAAGTTTGTAAAGAGGCTCGAAATTTCACTGATGCCCGCACTTGCCCATTAGCTTAGTTGGTAGAGTGCTGGCACGGTTAGCCAGAGGTCGCGGGTTCAAGTCCCGGTATGGGTGGAATTTTTAGCCTCTAAATAGGTTTTTAAAATTGTCCTCTATTGGAATTACTCTATGTAATATTGTTCTGTGCTCGCGTCTGTCAAGGCAGCCTGCCGTCTGCATGGGCTCCGCTAAATAAAATGCTATAAAGTCCGCAAGCATCTTTCATTTCCAATAGGTTATGGGCCCAGGAAGCCCCATAAGCCAGATGGCATAGGATTACAAAAGGGAAATAAAGAAATACTAAAAATTTCAAACCAAAAGTAAAAAACGGAAAAAAGGCTGTCAAAAAAAAAACTCGAAAATGGAAAAGTGAAACGACAGAATTGAATTGAAAAGTGAGAAAGGAAATTAATTGTAAAGTGCACAAGAAGCAAAACAAAAAAAGAAATGTCGTCACAAATAAATGTACCTCAGTTCAATGGAACAAATTTAAGCAGTTGGCTATTTAGAATAGAGTGTCTCTTAGAAGAGAAAGGATGCAAACAAGCATTAAAAGCAAAGCCAGAGGGAACTGAAACAGAGGTAAAATTGTTCAATGAGAAAGACGCACGAGCCAAAAACGTGATAGTGTCATCACTAAGTGACAAGCACCTGGAATATGTCAGGAACGCATCATCAGCGAAGGAAATGATGGACAATCTTAGAAAGGTATTTGAAAGAAAGAGCACGTTAACGTCGCTTTATATAAGGAAGCAATTATTACAACTAAAGGTGAATAAGAGACAGGAACTTAGTGACCACTTCAATAAATTTGATTGCCTAATACGGCAACTGGAAGAAACTGGAAGTAAAATGGAAGAGAAAGACAAAGTTTGCCATTTATTACTAACTATGGATGAGTCTTACGAGACAACTATAACTGCGCTCGAAACCACAAACATGGACTTGACAGTCGATTATGTCAAAAGTAAACTGCTCGACGCTGAATTAAAAGACAGGAATAGCGAGCAAGGGCCAAGCAATAGTAATACCAATGAGTATTCATTTCAAGGAAGTACCATGAATTGTTTCAATTGTGGAAGTCCGAACCATTTAGCAAGAAACTGTCCAAAATCTAGCTACACAAGTAGAGGAAATCGTGGAAATCGAAGCCGAGGTAGAGGCCGAGGGAGAGCACGAGGACGAGGTTACAGAGGACGCAGTATGAACCATGCTTATATTGGAAGAACTTATGAAGGAGATGAAAGACATGAAGAAAAAAATGTTAATATGATGTTTATAGCTGAGCAAGCAAATGCAGCAATGTCAAAGAACGTAACAAACAGTGAGATAGAATTCGTGATAGATTCCGGAGCAACACATAATATGATAAATGAGAAATATGGTAAATTAATGAATGAAATAGAAGAAATTGAAGAAGTGAAGATACAGGTTGCTAACGGAAATATTATATCAACAACAAAAAGAGGAAAGTTAATAGCAACAACCAGAGAAGGTGTGCAAGTGACAATCATTTGTCTGATTATGAAAAATATATCTCACAATCTTATATCAGTTCTAAAACTAAATGAACGAGAAATAGAAGTGACATTTTCAAACAGATCAGCAATAATAAAGAAAGGAAAAACTCAAATCAAAGCGGAAAATAATGGTAGACTATACATACTGAGCGTCAACACAAAAACAGGTGAAGCCCTGACAAATGAAGAAGAGTCGAAATCGAACCTATGGCATAGAAGACTATGTCATTTGAACAGAGTCAGCACTAAAGCACTTGGTGTGCCAGTATCCAATAACCAGTGCACAACTTGTAAGGAAGCGAAAGCCACACGTAACTCTTTTAATCCTGTACCATGCCCTAGGACAAAAGGTATTGGAGAATTGATATACTGTGATATTGGAGGACCAATAACCCCAAATAGTAAAGATGGTGAAAAGTTCTACTTGACAATTATAGATGACTACTCACACTTTCTAGAAGTACATCTTTTGAAAGAAAAAAGTGAAGCAAAGAAGTACATAAAACAATACATCAAGGGAATGTGGAATAACGGAATTCGTGTCACAAAAATAAGAACAGATAATGGCGGAGAATTTGTAAATAGAGAATTACAAGAATTTTATGAAGAATTTGGCATAAAACAGGAAACTACATGCAGCTACACACCTCAACAAAATTCAGTCTGTGAAAGAATGAATAGAACATTAGGTGATAAAGTAAGAGCCATGTTATTAGAGTCAAATCTTCCAAAATATTTATGGGGAGAAGCAATGAGATGCGCAGCATTTGTCATAAATAGATCGCCGACAAAAGCACTTTATGGAGATACCCCAGCCATGGTAAGATACGGGAAAAACCAACTTGAGAAGTTGAGAGTATTTGGATCACAGGCGTGGAGTGTGATTTTACCTCGACCCAAGAAACTAGAGGCAAGAGCAAGGCCTATGATCATGGTAGGATATGCTGGAGCAGGATATCGACTATGGGATCCAAAAACAAACGAAATAGTAATATCAAGAGACGTGAAGTTTGATGAGTCTAAGTTTAGATATAATGAAGAAAATAAAATGGAAGAAGCGTATAAATATTATGAAGAAGAAAGCTCATACCACAATGAAGACAATGAAGAAAAATCAGATACCAATCAAGAACAAGAATTGGAACTGTCAAATTACGAGGATACTGAGACTGAACAAGTTCAAGAAAATTTACCAAAAAGGCAAATAAAACCACCAGTAAGGTTCAATGATTATGACTTATCGAATATAGCTTATGCACTAGTATCAGAAGATCCCACAACTTACAAAGACGCTATACAACAAGCAGGTTGGCCAGAAGCTATAGAAAAAGAACTGGAAGCACATAAGACATTAGGTACTTGGGAAGTTGCTACGTTACCTGCAGGTCATAAAGCGATAGACACAAAATGGGTATTTCGTACCAAACAGGATGATACAAAAAAGGCCAGATTAGTTGCTAAAGGATTTCAGGAAGAAACTACGCTGAATGTATATTCACCAGTAGCCAGAATGACTACCATCAGATTGTTTCTGAACAAAGCTGTACAGGAGGATATGCCTATTGTACAACTAGACATACCAACAGCTTTTCTTAACGGTGAATTAAAGTCAGATGTTTACATAAAATATCCAGAAGGTTTAAAACAAGAAGGAGGAAAAGTCTTGAAGCTGAGAAAAGCGTTATATGGACTCAAAGAGTCGCCACGTTGCTGGAATGAGAGGTTGAGCAATTATTTGTTGAAAATCGGATTCACACAATCTCAACATGATTTTTGTCTTTATACAGCAAAAAATGTTTATGTGGTAATATTCGTAGACGATATATTAGTACTTGGCAATGGAATTAATGTTGTCAATAAATTGAAGGAAGAATTTCAAGCAAAAGAATTTGGAGAGGTGGATAAATTTTTAGGAATGGAGATAAAGAGAACCAAGGACGGAATGGAAATAAAACAAAAAGTTATCATAGAGAAGATTTTATTAAAGTTTAACATGAAAGATTGTAAAGGCATCAGTACACCGATGGAAGTTGGCCTGAATTTCGATGAAAAAGAAGACATCCTGACCAACATTCCATACAGAGAACTTGTTGGATCACTTATGTACTTAGCCACGGTTAGTAGACCAGACATAGCATTCGCCACGGGATTCTTAAGCAGATATATGCATCGTCCTACAGCAACTCTGTGGAATGCCGGGAAAAGAATCCTGCGTTATCTGAAACAGACTAAAGACACTGGACTTTTGTTCAGAAGAGGGGATGATAACATTTTAGACGCCTTTTCAGACGCAGATTGGGCTGGTGACCACATGGACCGAAAAAGCGTAAGCGGAAGCGCTATATTTCACAGCGGTTGTCTAATCAGCTGGATGTCCAAGAAACAGTCAACAGTTGCGTTGTCAACTGCAGAGGCTGAATACGTAGCTGCAGCAGCGGCCGTCAGTGAAGTCGTATACGTTGTCGGAGTCTTGAAAGATTTAAAATGTGTTGTTAATTGTGAATTGCTAATTGATTGATCGAAAGCTACGAAAATAGTAAAAGGTCGAAACATATTGATATAAAAGTACATTTTATAAAAGATTATGTAAATAAGGGCTTGATTTTGCCCAAGTATGTTTGCAGCACTGAAAATCGGGCGGACATAATGACGAAGTCTTTATCTAAGTACCAACATGAGTATTTATGTCAAAAACTTTCACTGAACCATTTGAGTAAATCTTAAATGTGTGTTTACTAAGTTTTTTGTTAGGTTCATTTCATATTTGTTTTCATAAGATAGGTTTGTTTATTTTGTCAGTTACTTATTTAGTGACAGGTTATTGACATTGACATGTTTTGCTTTCTAACATTTTTAAAAGGGTTGCAAGTTTCTAAAAGTTAGAAAACTACTTTTAAGTTTTATGTTTGTTTATGCAAGTTCAAGTTTTATTTATAATTTAGGAGTATTGAACTTGAGCGGGGGTATTGGAATTACTCTATGTAATATTGTTCTGTGCTCGCGTCTGTCAAGGCAGCCTGCCGTCTGCATGGGCTCCGCTAAATAAAATGCTATAAAGTCCGCAAGCATCTTTCATTTCCAATATCCTCAGCACGGGTTAGTGCAACAAAAAGAAAATAATCGGTTTAAACTTACATAATTTCATATCGAAATCAACATTTCGGCTCAGTACAAGAGCCATTTTCAAGGAGCGAGCGAACGATTATGCAACTATTGATTTCGTTGCAAAACAGGCTAAGTTTAAACCATAAAACGGTTTTAGTTTCTAATAATACATTCAACTTGGTTGATTTCAAGTTGCAATGAAGTTAACTTACATCTGCGACCATTCCTTCTGGTACGGAATCTTTCCACGCTTGAAGAAACTCTGCTAAGTTAAACTTCCCGGCGCTTTTTAATAACACCCTAGCCAAGAATCGGCAAACTTTATCCTGTTTATACTGATAATACTGGATATCATCTTCCAAAACCGAAGGCACTGTGTAAAACCTAAACATGGACTCCAGAATTGCTTGCGGAACAAATTCCTTCAAACTTTCTAAAGTTATTTCTTTCGAGATTTTATCTAGAGGCCAGGAATTCTCTTCAATCAAATCCAACATGTAGGATAGAACTCGGAATTCGTAGTCAAATTCTAGCAGGCGATAGTAACCATCTATTTCTATGGCTTGTATTTTTTCAAGTTCGTCGTCCAGCTCCTTCCGAGATGCTTGCACTTTATTAAACAATTTATCGTAGTCCATTAGACTACTTTTCTCAACGGCATACTCGAGTTCCGCGCCTTGATACCTTGATGGTTCTAGCAACTTTAGCAGCTTATTCAATCTGGGTTTGCAAGGTTTTAGTTCGTAATACGTGAAAAAAGTACTAACAATATCTTTGTGTTCTATTTGTCTAGGTGGTTTTCCATCATCAGAATCTGTAGACTTGTTCAGGCTAGCGTTGGACTTATCAAATGAGGAGTCGGAATCTCCTTCCATAGAGTTATTTTTCAAGGTTTCATCATAGCCAGTGGCCGATGCGAATAACAAATCTGGGACAAGAAGCAAGCTGTTAGAAGTTTCGGCTTCTTTCACATCGTATGTCTTATTTCCTGTACAGAGAACTACATTTTCATCTTGGTCTCCTGGAACAGCAAAAAAAACTTTGTTGATTTATTTTATGAGTTGTGTTGACCTATATTCAGAAGTGCATCAAGCTAATGACGATGCATTATCTTTGATAGACATGATTGAAGCGTGACCGCTTGAAGTCAGAAGTGAGACTAAAGGATAACGGCGCACCTATACGAACCGAAAGAATCGACTGTGCCTTTGTCATTGGGATCCTTCCGATATTTTTATATACCGAATTCCAAAGTTGCTTAATACAACGCAGCAAGGTTTAATAGGAAACCCTATAAAGAATTCTAAAATTCATTTCAATTGACTCTTTTGACGCGTTCGGCTCGACTGGGTCCGCGTTCGCCTTTAAACACGTCAAGTCTTGCACCAATGTAAGCCATATTTTGATGACAACTTGTAGAGTCTGTCAGGGCCAATGGTCGCTGAACACTAGTCTGGCTACCTTTTATCATTACCATTTTCAAAACTGTGACTGTCTGTTGCCAAAATAGAAATAAATAAATACACCTACGACCTACAGCCGTGGTATACCTGGGGGGGCACCCCAGGATATTGGTTTACTTCATACATTCATTGGGAATCGGTGTAATTGACCATCGCTTTTTCGAGGTCTTAAGACTATACTGCATACATGCATTGAGATTTGATATAATAGATAGACCATCAGTCTTCAGCGATCAGGCCCCGTTCCTATTCAATGATTGATAGCTAATAGTAAAGTGTGAGTTGTGTGTAAGAGCTGTGCAAATAGGTATCTTTAATTTTTTTTATTATTTTACCTTTGAATAATATCTCATTGCCTGCCTCAATTTCCTTCAGTAAATTACTATCCAACAACATAAGTTTCAGGTTATCGTTGTGTTTGCTGGGGTTTGGAAATCGCAGCACTTGCGTGACCTTAGTCAAGTCGGACTCATGCAGTTTGGATGTTTTTATTATTTTCCTCGCATCTTCAGATGTGCGCTCCTCACTGAAACAAACACACAAGTATTACCCCCGGTTTCTCGTACACTAACAAGTTGTTAATCTACTGTTAACAGCTGTCAGTGGTTTTTTTTGTATGCACTTTGGTCAATTGACAGCTGTTAACAGTAGATTAACAGCGTGTTAGTGTACGAGAAACTGGGGATTAATCTAAGGCAACACCCCACCATTTGGAAAAATAAAACCATGGGAAAATAAAACCCTAAACTAGTGTTGCCGCTCGATAGGCCAATATCGATTGTCTATCGATAGTTAAAGAAAACACGATAATATCGATAGTCCATCGATAGTATCGATTTCTCTTCTACTGCAATACTATCGGTAAACTGCAATACTATCGATAGTATCGATAGTTTCGTCGCTGCCAACCAATGAAATATCGATAGTATCGATAGTATTGCTCTTTAATATCGAATAGACTATCGATAGTATCGATACTATCGATATTTTTGTGCTATCGATAGTGATATTTATTTCAATAGTATTGCATTCAGTATGCAAGCATAATGAGTGGTAGAAAAACTAATGTAGTGGGTATATTCAACCAAACCAAATCAACTAGTGTATTGACTTTTTTTAAGCGCACTAAATTCTGTTCTCCGCCTTACTCCTACCTTACCTGCATGCATACTTCATCCAATACTATTGAATTAGAGATCTCTATCGATAGTATCGATAGTTCATTGGTTGGCAGTAACGAAACTATCGATACTATCAATAGCATTGCTGTTTACCGATAGTATTGCAGTAGAAGAGACATCGATACTATCGATAGTATCGATACTATCGATCGTGTAGATGATTTTAGCGTTTTACAATCGATTGCAAAACTATCGATTTTTCGGCAACACTACCCTGAACCATGGCAACACTCTCGACCAACCCTAAAAAAAAAGAGTTGTCAATGTTGACATTGACATTTGACAGTTCGTAAAACTCAGTTCTATTCTATCCATCGTTCAATCACGTTCGCGACCTCTAGGTTACGAAAATAGTTATTATAGAATAGCCAAACCCAGATTTCAATCGACAAACCATGTCTCTGTTCAGTGATATACTCCCAATAACCAAGAATGAAGAGAAACAGCACGGGTCAGGCGCGAGCCTCTCTCCGTACCTCAACTTTGATCCGAACTATATTCCGAAAATGCAGCCCGAGTTCATCTATCCTGACGACAGTCATATGGCTACGACCGCAAGAAGGTCTAACGTTGCTCTGCCAATTATTGGAATGTCATTCATGACCGGTTCAGGTATGTTGTTGAACATAACCTAAAAGTTTTGGGGTTATTTTTTACATAATACATACTCGAATAGATTACCAAGTACGTATGGTATAATAAGATGATGACATTTGTTTGATTGTGTTGAATACCTATTAGAATTTTCTTGAAGCATTTCTTGGCTGTCTACAATGACAACTCTGGCACACACTGTTATGCTCTGACAAAGTAAACAAATTTAGTCTATATAAACATATTGCTTAAAGCACTCCTCAAATGCAGTTTAAATAGTCTGTGGTAAAGTGAAAACTTTATAAATAACATGGTAAATCTATAAGTAAATGTAAGATCTAGATAAACACAAAATGGAAACCTATTAAGCAGAGAAACTAAAAACAAAATTTGTATTCAGAACTCACTAATATTGAAGAACTTTTGAACTGTATTTATGTTATGTCTATGTTTAAATTTATTTCAATTTCTTACAACTATCTTTACAGGACAAGCCTAATACGACAGATGTTTTAATCTTCCTTTTTAGGTATTGGAGGCGTGACTGGCCTGTACAAGGGTTTGAGAGCAACCACACTTGCTGGACAGGCTGGCACAATCAGACGCACCCAAGTTGTCAACTACGTTATGAAACATGGTAAGTTTGTTTTCTTAGACATCACTTTTTCCCAAAATAATTAATGCAAAATATGCTTGTTGATTATAAACACTAACGGTCTTATTTATAAAAAACACAATTCCTTAAAACGCCAATTAAACTAGTCTGGTGGAGACTTTACAAGGAAAAGTCATAACCACAGATTAAATAAACTGCCTCTTAGGAGTGTTTTAGAGGAATCATGTTTTTATAAATAAGGCCGTGACAGTTTAACTTGCTTCTAATTTGTTAAGCCCAATATATAAAAGCTTAAAGAAAATAATCAGGAAATGGCTGTCATAGATAGGTATCCACTTAATTATGAGGATACTGAATCACTTGCTCACTCTAAAATGACAATCTCTTTTTCTTACTTTGTATGCAATAATAAGTAATGAATACTATTACTAATATGTTTAATATTTGCAGAATAATAACAATTCCTTATAGTGTTGAATTTAAAATGAAAATAGCACATATCCCCACTCTCAACCAATAATAACTAACTTTTGTTGCTCCTTTAACATAAAATGCTTTCTGGTTCTTTTAAAAAGCTTGAGTTACTTGAATAGTGTTACTCAACGATATTTATATTTTTGTTTGAACAATTTTTTTTATTTCTTTAAAATTACTAGATAGGTGTAGTATTGTTTTTTTTTTATTTGGACTTTGCCCCGTGCTTGTAGGGTGGTAGTATTGTTTATAGCTGTTTAGCACTAATTTGCATTGAATTGTATACTTAAGTTAAATATTACAATTTAACCCAAAAATTAATTAAGTAGGCACTAATGTTCCTGACCCATATTTTTTCCTGAGTAGAGAGTGAGGGCTTCAAAATTAACTGTGAAAATTTTAATTTCTAAATAAAGATATTTGTATTTGCAGTTCTGCTGCTGCATAGTGTGATTCATCTAAGACTACAAACAACTGTTTCCATTTTCAGGAACTTCTACTGGCTGCACTTTAGGTATCATTGCATCGTTTTACTCATGCATCGCACTCGGTGTAACATGGATGAGGGACAAAGAGGACACTGGCAACACTTTCCTCGCTGCTGCAACCACTGGCCTTATCTACAAAAGCACATCTGGACTCAAGTCCATGGGCCTTGGTGCTGCCGTAGGCTTGACCCTAGCGGGAGTATACACCCTTGTAACAGACAATGATAATATATGGAGCAAAGCTCGGTACAACCGATTGTGATCAACAAACCGCCTAATTTAGGAAATACGAATTAACAGACTGTTATTTTTAATTGTTTTACGTTATTAGTGAGCATGGATCTTTAGCGCAATGTAATGTTAGTCATACCATGTTGTATTGTGCGACAGGATAGTATTTGCTCAATGTTATGGAAGTTACGCCTGCTGTCGGTTATTGGACCCAGCGACGGTGGGAGTAGCACAATTTACAAATAAGCTTATTATTTAATAAAACACAATGAAAACAAATAAAAATTGGAAAATTTAAATCTTTATTTCATTTGGACATTTATCAATAACCTATTATAGTTTATAGTTAGGAATAGATTATTTTATTTCTTCAAAAGCTGTAACAGTGAGGGTTCAGCTTCCCAAATTGACACTATCTTATTATTGACTAATAATATTATGATTGTGATGGCGAAATATAGTGAGTTAAGTGAAACAAAAAATAATTTTATTATTATTATCATCAAAATGGATACATCACCCCAGTGTGGCAATTCAGTTTCAATGTGTCTTTAAATCATTATGTTTCTCAGTGCTGTTACATAATTTTTATGTCTTTGGCACTGACAATGTTATTTTAAATTTTATTTAAATGTTAGCCAGACTGCTGATAAGAGCTAACAATTATTTAATTTCTAACCTAAACTTATTTACTTAGTTTAACAGCAATGATCTCTAATTTCGATTTTTGGGTATCATTTATAGACATGGATACTACTTCAAATCTATACAAAATAGTAGTGTAGGAAATGGATTTTAACATAAAACAGACCTGTTTTTCATTCTGTAAACATATTACATGTATTAAGAGCTGTCAGTTGCAGTGAGAACACCATCATGATTTTAGTAAAATTATGTTTTTTGTATCAACCTGTATGGTGGAGAATATCATCTTGAAGTTTAGGTATTACATCAAGTGTACGGACATTATGCACAATAGAACACTGTGATTAATAAATCACAGCCATGACAGGCAATAAACATTTGTTATAAAATTATCTAGTTTGCTTCCAAGATACCTAATTATTTACAAATAGGACAAAGTTTATGTGCTCAGGCGCTAAACAATCTATGCATTGGTAGCATCTGTATTTATATGTCAAGGTGTGAAATTGTGGCTTAAACTGAAATTTTGGACTTTCAAATAAGAATGAAAGTAACTTATCGATACTAACAGCGGTTGGTTGGTTATTTGTGTGTGACATGGAACAAGTAAATGTCACAACATAACTGATCGCAAGTGACCATAAAGATAGCTGATTTCCAATGGGAGTTGTTAGTTATGGTTGGGGCTGTTATCAATAGAAGACAAGACTACAGACTAACACAAAACAAACTGTACAGAATATCAAAAATATCTATCAAATTATGAGCAGAACAGAACTGTTAAATTTTCAAACTAAACCTTTCATAAGTACTACACAATGTTTTATTGGATATGCAGGCTCCGCCCCTACTCATCATGGTTAAGCTCTGCGAATCAGAGCAAAATCTAGTCAGACTTTTCCAGCAAAATGCCAATTATATTTATCCAGTAAAACAATTGATAACTACTGAATTATTACTTCACAATGACAAAAATGTTAATTAAGATGTTTTAATTTTGTCCTTCAAAGAAGTACTTAATATTTTACATTCTGACCCGGAGCTGTGGTCTATTTCAGTCATATTTCTGGCACACGAATAATTTTACATCTTACTATGTATTAAATTCTAGGTGTAACAGCTGTAAAAACAGCAGTTTCAGTTTTACTTATTTTAAAAATAGTTTAGTCCTACCTCTAGTACTGCCTAGTTTTAATCCATAACATTATACATAAAGCCGATTGAGAAAGTCAAATAACTTGACTATTGTAGGCCTCAGCTAGAGCTTAACTAAAAGTTTGTAAAAAACTAATTGCACCATTTCCTATTATCCAGTTGCACTGACATTATCTACATGCTACTGATGTATAACCTACACAACGCAGTGTTTTACAGACTATGTCGCAGGTCCTTGAGCCAGAGGAACAGTCCTCTGTATGTCACGAATTAACATTCAGAATTGTCTTCATGTCGTCCGGTAATACACTGTTCAGGTCTTCCAACCGTCTTGCTAGCAAGGTTTTAGTGTTGTCCGGCACTGGTGGCTTGTTCTTCAAAACCTCACGTAATTTCAACACCATGTCAACAATTTCTACCTCCTTTTTGCCAATGGACCACATCTTGAGGTCACTCTCAGCCAACGCTTCAAGTTGCAGTGCATGCAGTTTACTAGTCAAGTTGCTGTGGCGTTCGTGGAACCAAGCACTGAAGTTTGGAGTCCTGAAGAAGTTCCTGTACAGACCTATCCAGTCGCCTTTTATACCAGAAGTTAACTGTGGTCCAGTTTGCTGTAGTGTAGCGAAAAAATCTTCTGGATTGAAAGGGTTGGGCACAGGCGGCGCACGATAAGGTGATATATTTTTTTGTAACGGCATGAGAGAAGCCATGTAGCGTTCCAATGGAATCATGAAGCTTTGCGTCAACTCAAGCAAATGACGCTTAACCATCGCCGTTTGAACCTCAGAGGGACGGTCAGTCCTAATGCCATTGTGAAGTTTCTTTATAATTGTCTTATCTTTTTCTAGAAATGGTTTGTATTGTGTGTAAACCCCTGGCGCAGTATCCAACAGTTTGATATTACCAACTTTCCTTAGTTTCGTTTTTATGGACGTAGTGTCGCCAAGCTTAATGGTATGTGGCCAGTGTTGTAATGTCTTTGTAAAGAATGGGTTTGTTACGCCCAAGATTACGCAAGGTGGGTTGTACTGCTTTCTAGTGAACTCTTTGAATTCACTGTCGTGTATTGTAAAGTAGGGTCTATATTCTGCTGAATAACATAAAGGCTGTATCAAATTCGTCAATGCTTGCACCATGGCCGAGCATTCTGTTGGAGAGCTGGCCATCACCACTATAGGTTCCGCTGTCAAAACCAATTCCCATAACAGATGTAAATGTGATATCACACTGGCCAGAGCATCAAAAACATTGACATCCTGTATGGAAGCCAAAATATGTGGTACATTTGAAGACTGAACTGTCTTTGCTATGTCTGATCGTGTTATTTTACCAGTCTGCTGATTAGGTATGTACGACTGGAATACAGTGCCCAGGACTGGCAGCAGGACATTCTGTCCAGAGTCAAGCAACGGCCACCTCCTTATATCATGGCAGGTGGCTTCCAAGCTGCTCGCACCTTCCTCAAAGTGCTTAGGAGCTATGAGCTGTATTACCTTGTAGAACAAGTTGATGAATGGGAGTCTGGTGAGTAGAATTATGCTTTTCTGGAAGTAGCCGCGCGGTAGACTCGGGTCTTTCACTTGGCGGAAGTAAACAAAGCCCCAATAATGCGTGCTATCAGCCCTCAAGTTAGCCACGCTGTCTTCGTTGTAAGCCAGCTGGCGCTCGGTGAGCGAGGCGCGGGACCGCAGGCGGACGTGGAACTGCGTATCTCCCATACAACCAGAGTTAGAATCCGGGAACGCTAAATAGCAAATGTTACACTTCTCCTGATCCGAGAGCCTTACTCCGGGCGGATACACGCTCTCCATGGCTTGCCCAAGCTCTAGGTCGAAGGTTACCACACAGATGCAGTGCAACCAGTCGGAAAACCTGCTCCATTTCTTTTGAAACTCGATTTCTTCCACGGAATCTAAAGGAATGTCATTGTCTTCGTAACTCAGGCGTTCGCAAGCCATAGTGATGCTCTCGATTCGTTAGCACATCCCGCACACTCAATTCAACGTTGGTTTTATGTAGTTCATCACATTCGCCACAATGATATTGTTTATTTATTAAAATAACACAAAAACATATTTATCTTTCGACAAAAACAACCGAAGCGACGGAAGACGGACAAGTAACAGCTGTTGAGCGAACATGGCCGCGCCCGCCAAACCAAAATGCTCTTGCACGCGAGACAAACTTGCGAAAATTATGAAATAAAAATGTTCAACGTAAGCGCTTGAAGTATACATATAGCTTTAAACTTACTCGCAATCCATAATCCTTATAAAAAAGTAGTTAAATACGATTTGAATTCAAATTAAAGTTGAAAACTTGCAAAAACACACTTGCGATAGCTGCGATACCAACAAAGTTGACACTTGACAATTTTCTTTTGCGTTCCGTCTGACGAAAAAAAATCCGTTTGTGTCGTTCTATTTATTTATTACACGTTACGTTCCGATTTTAGCAGGACGTTCTAAATCTTCTAAAATCTATGGAATATTTAATGTTTTTAACTATAACTGATGCAACCTTTCCAAAATCAAAGAGAATATAACCACTACGTTTTCCAAAATGGTTGCATGATGTCACGTGTAGAGTATCCTTGGATGTCACACACAAACTTTGTATAAGTTATCCAAGTCTCCATCGCGCTGGCTGGCCTCCACTAGTATAAGATAAGATAAGATAAGAATATTATTTATTGTATACCGGAAAAAATGTTACAGAAACAGCAATGACAAAAGAAAAGATACAATATACCTTTTTATATCAGTGCCTCTACGGCATGCGGCAGCTCCCCAGTACCTACCACACAGAGATGGAGTAGTCCATCGTCTAAGAGTAGAAAGTCAGATTTCGTACACGTACCAGTCGATAAAACATCAACTTTTAACATTATGCACTCTACCAACTTAGTTACGTTATGGTACGATTCTGCAACGAAAATGTACAGCTTGAGGTGCTGTCAACCTTAACAGTTCTTCGTTATAGGCGTAGTCGAATTCAGAAGATGCACCGGTAGACTGTTACATACCTACAGCCGTGCATCTTACTCTATTAATAATGAGATTCTCCTGTTATGTTACGTAAGTACTACTTAAATGTAAAGGTGCATGTGTCGCGAATCATCATTCATCGCGAATGCATGTCATGATACCGGATACTCTTTGAGTAGTTTTGATTATTTTTGTGGTCGGGTATGTTGGCAATGGTCTTGAGCGGTTGACAAAAAGGAGTAAAAAGATGGCGGGAAAGTGTGGGACTAGTGAGAGACGTGTGCATAGATTACTATCTCGTAAGCGTAAGGCCCATTGTCCTCATGTGAGGCAAAAATAAAGACATCGTTCAGACCCAAGGCTTATGGACTTCTCGTTCAAGTTGAGACCCACTGTGATCATTTGAGAACAAATAAATCGTTCGAAAATAGTTTCAAAATTGGCGCGCGAATGACATGTCATCTGTCATTCGCGCGCCATTTGTGCAAAAAGGCTTACTATAACATCAAGGATTATTTAGAAGACAAAGATGTTTGGCATTAAACAGTAGATTAATATTATTTAAAGGACGATTGTGACTAGTGTTCAACACATTCATGACTAATATTTTAAGTTGAAAACTCTATTAATTAAGTTAAAACGTGTTTTGAAAAGAATAAATGTGGAGTTTCTTTGTTAGCTTCTTCTCCACATAATCCATTAATTGTGAAACTAACAACTTTGACGTTCATTAAGTAAACATTCTGTTTTTACAATGAATAAAAATATTTGAATTGAATTGAATTGTGTATAAATTCATGATTGTTTGGAACATAGACGTCAATTTGACATAAGTGAAATTGCAATCCAATCACGTGAAGGCTGTCTTTTCATTGCAAAATGGCGAAGCCGGGGGAATCGGCGCACGCGAAGTTAGTATTTATCTTTATTTATTTCTGAAATCTTCGATCTACCAGTGACATCTAGTACAATATTTTAGAGACAAAATGTACGAGTTTATTGTATGAGGATTATTTTTGTCACTAAGCCTTCTCACATGTAAAAAAAAACATCAAAAAATTATGTGATCATCTGATAACAATGGGCATTACTTATCATAAGGGGTGTATTTTTTGTGATCATTTGGTCACATTGGGTAGTTTTAAGGTATATTTTCTTGAATAAAAGTTTTTTTTTTTTTTCAGATTTGAATAACGCAGACATAGAGGAGTTGCTCAACGACTCAGATTTAGATGATTTGGGAACGATGATAAGGACATATATTCTGACCCAGAGTTCCAACTACCTGACACCAGAAAATCTGAGTCTGAACCTGAAGCTGCACGTAACGTGATTACTGCTCAATGGGGCACCGCACGCGGCAGAAGCAGGGGCAGCTCATCTCTAAGTAGAGGAGTGTTTGTTGGACATCAAGGACATAGTTCACCAGCTCGTAATGGTTCCTCAGCTGCATCGAAACATGTGCCTTTATATGAAGCAAAGCAGTCACGATGTTGTCACTGTCATTATAACAAATCGCGCACTAAATGCAGTACTTGCAATGTGTATTTATTTCTCAACAGGCAAAGAAATTGCTACAAAGCATTCCATGAGTAGAATGTTACTAAGTATTAAGATTTATTAAGTTTGTACAATTTATTTGTTAAAGATTCTTTATTTCAAAGAGACATTGATTAAGAAACTATTAATGATTAGGATTAGATTGTTTCTAACGTAAAAAACGTACAACTGGGTATATTATTTTAAATGCAATGACGTTTGAGTTTACTATTGTGTTCCTATTATTGATCTTATTAAATTAGGGATTTGACTGTTCAAGAGACTGATATCGTTAACGTATTTTTGCTAGTGATTGATTGTTGTTTATTACAACTTGTTTTGATTACATTTTTATGAATAAAACGTTTCTGAAATTATTTTGTGATTAAATGGGTGAGTCTTACCCACTGCTTTTGTATGATGATAAATAAAACATACTCATTTTTGCAACTAACGCCCAATGTGCTTATTCGAGAACAAAAAAAAATCGCATTTCTTTTACTGTCGAAAAATCTTTATTTAGTCTATTTAGGTACGTAATAAATCGGACAAAAAAGAGCGATAATGCTAAGGGTGTTTTTTTTACAAAATATGTCTGGTCTGAAGCACTTCAATTATTTCTGTCCTCAATGAAGGACATTGGGCAATTATCCACAGTCGGCAGTTTTTGTCTTGGGCCTTAAGAGGATAACGTGTGGAGGAAAAGGCGGTGGACAGGAGCAATTTGGTGAGATCGTTTTATGTTGTATTTAAGATAATGAAGAGAAAGAGAGGGAGAGATGGTAAAAGAGTTGCTCTGAGAGTGCAAATCTTGAACGAGCAAAGTATCGTCTCGTGTTGTGGTAGAGTTCCACGTGGAGGTCGAGGCAGGCTATCAGGGGTGGTTTGGAGCGGCTCCCCCTTAGTTAAGAGAAAGGATAGAGTTAAAGAGATATCGCGTTACCCATAAAGGGATATACTGGCCTTTAGCTATGTGTATTTTTAATTTAATCCCGTGTAACCCAAATCCTTTGTCGCCTATGTTTGTTCATCCAGCGACTCCCCGTCGCTCTAACCAGGTCGTCAGACCATCTGGTGGGGGCCTCCCACACTGCGTCGTCCGGTCCGCGGTCGCCAGATCAGAACTTTTTCGCCCCAAAGGCCATCAGTTCTTCGAGCTATGTGCCCCGCCCACTGCTACTTTAACTGAGCAATGTTATTAGTTACGTTATTAGAGTAACTTTATTTTTCGCATATTTTGTGACCCCGAAAAAAATATTTTTGTTTTATTTTTAAATTTTCCTAGGTTTTTATATGATTTAAATGGTATAAAAGCAAATTCACTCCAATCTAAGTTAGACGCACATTCCTCAATAGGCCAATGATCTTCATTTAAGTAGGTCACATTGGTAGAAAATCATCCCCAAAAAAACCGCGACTAGGATTTTTTTTTGTCCATTTTGTGTCAAAGCGCAGAACTTGTCGACATCGGCTGGCCGTCTAAGCATTCAATATCTCTTTTTACCATACATACCTTCAACCTGCTTGTAAACTGCTTTGTAGGGTCAGTAGGTAGTTAAGTTATAAAAAAAAAAACTGTCAAATCATGAAGAGTGAACAGCAGAATCCTTAGGGTAGCCATAATTAAGAATTGAATTGAAAAATATAAACTACAAAAATAATGGCATATTCTTTATTTGTGTAAACGAAATACATTCAGGTTCTATCTGAGGGCTGTTGGCCAGCCAATATGACAGGCGCAGGGCAGCCCAAACATCGGCGTTACAAATAATATTAGGTAGGTACTTCACATTACATTTTTAAATCACTTATACAATCACATCCCACAACTAAATACTATAAAAGCAATTCATTCAACTTTATATTTTAATGAAATTAGAAGTAGGTATGTAAGTAAAAGCTATGATGTACTGACTGCTGAACTAACATAGCCAGCCAGTCTTTTGGTGGCCATTTTACGGCCGCTAGCATGGGTATAGTCCGCAAAATTTTTTTTGGCGGTAACGTGAACATAGTCACAGATCGTTTGCACATCGTTTACTGTCTTTACAGTGTATATGTGAGTAATTGACCACTTTAGTAATTTACTACGCATCACACTACATCAATTACTCACACATACGCTGTAAAGACAGAAAGCGATGTGCAAACGATCTGTGACTATGTTCACGTTACCGCCAAAAAGATCTGTGCGGGCTACCTATAACATTATGATTGTCACGACGTTCAACCGACGATTGTAGAGCTTGCACCGATAAGCAAACTCGATTGAGTAGGTAATGTAAAGTTGCAGCCAACAATTAACCCATTCATGTACATTTTTAAATTGACAAATCACTGATCGCTAAACAGTTAATTCGCTTACACACAAAATTTGACCCTGTCTGTCAGAATGTTGATAATGTTTTTATTTTATTTTAAGCTAAATATAATTGCAATTAACCTGAATTAATGCGATTCGATAGCAATAATTTAATAATACTAATTGTTTAATAGAAAACACTGTTTTTTTCATGGTCGGTTAGTTATATAAAATCAAAATATACAATCAAATAAATTTCAATTCAATTAAAATCGCACCGTGTGAAACTAAAATTAAAATTTCCTACTTATTTTTATTTACGAAAATATAATTTTAAGTTTTTAATAACTCACACTAGTAACTTTATTTTACGCTCAGCAAACTATTTACCCCTTCTCGCGACGAAAACTACATGGTGACTTTGAATTCGTTCACCGCATTTTAAGGGGGGCATTATAACCATGATTTAGAAACATGAAGTTTTGAAAAAAATTACGGGTCAAATATATTTTTTGTTACCCAGATTACTTGACTTAAGCATAAACACACAATATCGGTACAAAAAGTAATAAAAATAAAAAAACTATGTTTTGAGCGTCTTGTGGTCGGCGCCGGCCAACTCAATTGTTTTTGCATATCGCACGTCATACTCTTAAGTATTTACATACATTTATCAACGTTACGGTACTTCCTACCACTTCGAATTTGGATTCACAGTTTGGAGCCAAAGGTCGGAAACCACGAATATTTACAAATAGGTTTTACCATTACTGATAAATCATTAATACTTAATACAATTTTTCAGAACATGAAACGAACATCAAAAGAACATTCCTCAAAATACGGTGAACGAATTCAAAGTCACCCTGTAGTTCAACAAATTCGTACATAAATTAACATACAATTACGAAGAACAAGCGCGTGTTTTTATATAGTTTAGTTGCTTTATGTAAATCGTGCTCAAAAGTGAAATTGAGAAATACAGAGTTATTTCTAAAATGCGCGATACTTGAAACACCCCATTTAGTTTGTTTTTTTTTTTACGTTATTTTATTAAATTCGCAATTAATACATAAGTCGCCGCATTCAGTAAATCATTGTCACACATAGAAGAATTTTCATTATGTGTAACACATATAGTTGTAATCTGTAGAGTTCTAAATGATCCGATCGGGTCACCATAACAATGATTTTTAATGTTCTTCTCAAGATCATAATCTATCAAACAATGCCACTATAAAGCAGAAAACCCACGTTTTTTTTAACCATGGCTAATCAAACAAAAATGTTGTGGTACCCAGAACGTTGTAAATAAGAAACTAACCGACATGTTTCACTAATTGCACTTTTTGATATAACTTTGTATAGGCGCCTCATTCATGACATAACAAGTCGCTAGTGTAATTCAAATAAAAAAATATAAAAACTAGTCTCACCGTAAAATCAGGAAACAGATCACTACACCATAATTTCGGAAAACTGTTTACAGGAACATTGGAAATAAAACCTACTTTGATTGAAAATGTCTCACAAGAATTGGATCTGCGAACGGTCGAACGACTCTAACGGCCTTATTTGTAAAAACACGATTCCTCTAAAGCACTCCTAAGAGGCAGTTTATTTATATCTGTGGTTACGACTTTTCCTTGTAAAATCTCCACCACAGACTATTGTAATCAGCGTTTTAAGGAATAGTGTTTTTTTATAAATAAGACCGTTTATGTCCAGAAGAGAGACGCGCAAGCCGATTATAGAGAAGAAACTTTAATTTACTTGTGCACTCAAAATAAGACCTAGTCTGACATAAAAAAAAAAACCAACGAAAGGATGTTCCCTCGGTGTTGCACAGAACAAGTTTATAATCTAAGAATATGTAGAAAGTACAACACAAATTCGTGTAGAGAATTAATTCGTGTACATAAGTGCAAAATTAAAATATATCAAGAGTAAAATGTAACAGTAAAAAAAAAACCTAGCCCAATTACAAACAAAATACTTCTTTTGTAATTGCACTATTTATCGCCACTACCGTTGCGATGAAGCATTTATAATTCATATATCATGATCTGACGTGTGCATGTCCAATATCCATACACTGTTATCTTCTCCCGATCAAAATATATCAACGGATCTTACATACTTAATTCTATTTCGAAATTGCAATGCAACATAGACAAACATCGTCAAAACCTGTACCCTGACCGCACAAAAAGAGAAACAGAACCATTTGAGCACAGAATCTGCTGAAACGTCATCTAAAAACAAGCCATCAAGGAACGCGTTAAAGAAGAAATATCACCTCAGCGACAAATCCTTTGCGGGTAAAAAATCTATAACTCAACCAAATTTGTTAGACACTACGCCCGATGCCAATCACTACTGCCACGTGACGTTGCTCGCAACATTCCCGTTGGGCGGCGCGAACGCCGTGGGAAAACCTTGACCTAAGCTGAGCCCGCCGAACTGTTGAGGCAACTGCGCCGACGGCGCCTGATTCTGCTGCGGAGGCGCGTTGCTGAACATCTGACTCGACGGCGGGAACGCGCCCTGGAACTGCTGCTGCGACATCTGTGCGGCGAACGGCTGCTGAAACTGGTTGCCGGGCGGCTGGAACTGGTTATACTGGGGCTGCATACCGTTCTGAATCGGCTGGACGTTGCTGAACGGCGCCTGGTACGCCGTCCCGTACGGGTACGCCGCGGGCTGAACCGGGTTGAATTGGTTACCTATGTTCTGCGACGGCGTCTGACTGTATAAGGCTAGGATGCTATCTTTTGTGAGCTTAGATTTCTCCTTCTCCGTTGGCGCGGCTTGGTTAAAGAAGTTTTGCTCCTCGGCTTTCAAATCCGGCTTGGTTTCCTCGGCCTTTTGCTCTGTGGGCGCCGGCTGCGGCGCCGAGAAGAAGCTACTGAAGATGTCGTCGCTGGCGGTCGGCTTGGCCTCCGGCCGGGCCGAGTCGAGGCCGAGCAGGTCTGCGGAGGCCGAGCCGTTGGCCTTGGCCTCGGCTTGGCTCGGCGTGCTGCGCCCGAGCTTTGGGCTCACGGACGACTTCGGCTTAGGAATGCTGGGGATCACGTCGGACTTCTGGAGGGAGACAAATAATTCATTGTATTGGGTTACCGATTTTACAGAAGTTTTAGCATTAGGCTGAAGAAGTTGTGGCAATATTATTGATCAATGAATTTGCAGCACAGAACTGAGGCCTAATTATGCGCGTCAACTCCTGTAGGAAACCTGACGTTTCCGATAGCAATTAGTATGGAATTTGGACAGTTACACGATTGGCATCGTTCAGGATTTGGTGCGCTGAAGGGGAAGAGGTGAGCTGAACCCAGATATTATTTTATTTGAAGTTACGCTGGCATAAATACATACATACATATATAAGCTCCGTGTGGCGTGTGCTCCGTCTGACGCCGGATTAAGAATAGCGTCACTCCATTTAGTCCGGTCGACAAGTCGCAAGAAGTGGAGTTGGGTAGAAAAAGGTCGGAATTTAATGAAACTTGGAGATGTTGTTCAGGGATGGTTAATTAACATTTTGTCAAGTTTTGGACCTCGAGGACCCTGTGCAAAAAGAGGAGGGGGGGGGAGAACTGCAAAAATCTCGACCTTTCGTTAGTTTTTCGTCAATTACCTTTTTTCCTTACATCCTACGACAAAAGCGTTCAGAAACATTTTGTAGTACGTGAAATTATCTACAATTTGAGTACTCACATATGTCTGTATGTCAATTCCTTACTGAGATATGGCGCTTCGCAGAAAATATTTTTTTCCGAAATTCAGTAAAAATACCTCAAAAAAGCAGAAACCAACCTTATTTCTTACTTCACCCTTCATATCCCTTCACCTTTCATATTCCCTTCACCCTTCCCCCTTCCCCAAAAATCGTGTTCTCCTCGTCTACCAAAGTGACTATAGCACAAGAAAAGTTTTTGGCAAACGATCACAATAAGAGCGCATTCATTTCGATGTTGATGACACGAATGGCGAATGCTAGCATCGAAGTGAAGCAAGCACATGAAGACGCCGACGTGTTGATCGTCAACACCGCCATATCCAAAGCTAGCGAATTCGACAGCGTCATTATTATTGCTGAAGATGTGGACATACTTATTCTGTTGACGGCATTGGGTATGTCCATAAAGAACATCTATCTTCAGAAAAGTGGAAGAGGTGGTGGTCCTAGTGTCCTCTACTCACCAAGTTCCTGTTCCTTTCCTCCCAAAGATATACTTTTCCTCCACGCAGTGAGTGGGTGTGATACCACGTCAGCACCGTATGGATTGGGGAAGAACAAAATTTGCAGCACCTATATGAAGAATACCGCCCTCTCTGCAGTAGTGGCTCCGTTTCTTACATCAAACGCTACTCCTCAGCAAATCAAGGACGCTGGAGAAAAGTTCCTGGTAGTAGTTTATGGAGGCAATATTGACAATGACAACCTTGACGACTTGCGGTACCGATTATTTACACGATCAGTGACGAAGGCTAAATTGGAACTAGCCCGCCTACCACCGACAAGGGACGCTGCCCTCCGCACTTACCAGCAAGTACAAGCGTGGTTAGGTAATGAACTTCGCCCATCAGTTTGGGGCTGGAGCCTAACCACGCGAGGGGTACTACCAATCCCCACAACGAAAAATGCTGCGCCAGATAACATCCTCCAAATTGTTTCCTGCAAGTGCAGCAAAGGCTGTAGCACCGGAGCTTGCAGCTGCAAGAAAGCAGGTCTTAGATGCTCAGCTATGTGCAAGTACTGCACAGGCCACTCCTGCGAAAACGCCCCTGCAACTGATTTGAACGAGGAGGACTCGTCAGACATAATCGACGAATACGACGACGGCGAGAACGTCCTTAACAGCCTGATTGTGCAGGAGGACGACGAGCAATTAGAAGCAGAACCAACGGCTAAAAAATCTCGACAGGAACTGTAATGAGTACAAATGCGTACCTACTATGTATGAGAGACCTTTCAACAATATCTCTGTTGCCTCTAGTGTATACTTTGTCAAAACCTTAATTTTGTTAATATCATTAATTTTGTTTACGAAAGGACTACGTCTTTTTTTACCTACCCTGGAACAATTACGTAGTGGAGGGAAGGAGAGGGAGAGGGAATATCGGTCTAAAAAGTAACTAATGTCAATACCAATATTACCGACATGATATATGGTTGGTATGAAATTACAGTAGAAAATAAGCTTTTGAGAATTGGGGTTAGGTGGGGAAGGGAGGGGGGATTGGGGGGGTTCAAAATTAGTTATTCTAACAAGAGACCATAATAACAACAATTATTATTATTAAAATAAGAAATAAGGTTGGTTTCTGCTTTTTTAAGGTATTTTTACTGAATTTCGGAAAAAAATATTTTCTGCGAAGCGCCATATCTCAGTAAGGAATTGACATACAGACATATGTGAGTACTCAAATTGTAGATAATTTCACGTACTACAAAATGTTTCTGAACGCTTTTGTCGTAGGATGTAAGGAAAAAAGGTAATTGACGAAATACTGACGAAAGGTCGAGATTTTTGCAGTTCTCCCCCCCCTCCTCTTTTTGCACAGGGTCCTCGAGGTCCAAAACTTGACAAAATGTTAATTAACCATCCCTGAACAACATCTCCAAGTTTCATTAAATTCCGACCTTTTTCTATCTGAAACCACCTGTCGTCTGAACTAATTTCATTCCGTGGATGTCGTAGAAGGCGACTAAGGAAATCAATTACCAGGAGACGGGCAGCAGCGTCTTCCTGAGATTCTAACCGCATACTGCGATCGCCAACCCGCCTGCCAAGCGTGGCGATTATGGCAAAACCCCTCATGGTTATGAAAACCATGAAGGAGGCCTATGTCCTGCAGTGGGCGTCAAAAGGCTGATGATGATGATGATATATAAGCAGCCCATATACATCCCACTGTCGGGCACAGGCCTTCTCTCAGGGAGAGAGTATAGGCTTAATCACCACGCGTGCCCATCGCGGATTGGCGATTTCAAGCACTGAGGTATGTGAATAGCTCAGACACTCAGGTTTCCTGATTATATTTTCCTTCACGGTTAGCCAGTGATATTGCTACTATAAATTCACAAATATACGTCACTTAGAAAACAAAGTCATACATGTCTCAATGCATAAATTCTGTTTATAAATTTTTATTTCACTTTTACTTCAATTTTTGCATGTTCATTTCAATAATCAGGTTCTACGCATATTCGATATTTCTTCTGGCATAGGCTCCGCAGCTCACGATGGTACGTAACAAACTGACCAACCGTCGGCAAACGCTTCAATTTATACTAAAAAACCAGCCAAGTGCGAGTCGGACTCGCCCACCGAGGGTTCCGCACAGATTTTTAGGTACTTACTTATTATAAATAGTGAAGGAATCGAGTCTCGCAGTTTTTTCCGAGCTTTTCCCGAACTTCAAAGACAATTTTTTTATGATTTAATTAAAAATGTATAGTTTTTAGATTTTTCCCTGTGCTTGTAGAATAAAGATACTTGCTAAATTTCATAGTTCTAGGTCAACGGAAAGTACCCAAAAAATTTTGATTCTCTTGAGTGTCGAAACATACGTTTTGTGCGTCTTCAACGGCCGTATCCTTTTTTTTAACTTACTAACTTTAAAGTTTGATTTTTTCACTGCTTCAACGGACTGTAGACTTGAGTATATGGTTTTAGTTTCAACTCGTTACCTCCACGCGTTTCCGAGATAATTGACAGACAGATGGACTGATGGACAGATGGACCACAAAATGATCCTCCAAAGGTCCGATTTTTCCTTTTCAGGTACGGAACCCTAAAAAGGGCAGGACATGTGTTAGAGCGGTGGTAGCCTAGTGGGTAGAACATTGGCCTCGGTAGCGAGAGATCCAGGTTCGATTCCCAGTGCGGCCATGTACCTATGACTTTGTTTTCTAAGTTATGTACATTTGTGAAGTTACAGTAGCAATACCACTCGCTTACGTGAAGGAAAACATCGTGAAAAAACCTGAGTGTCTGAGCTATTCACATACCTCAGCGCTTGAAATCGCCAATCCGCGGTGGGCACGCGTGGTGATTAAGCCCACACTTTCTCTCTGAAAAGAGGCTTGTGCCCTACAGTGGGACGTATGTACGCTGCTTATATAAGTGATTGAGTAATTATGATCAACAAAAACTTACATTGTATTTTTTGTCTCCAGCACTGGGCGCTGGAAGGGGCCCCAGACCTGATGATGTGGACTTCTTTTTTCGCTTTTGTCGCTCGATCTCCTCGTCAATTTCTTTATCCCTGCAAATAACAAGTACGGTAATGCTGAATTTTAGTAATGAACGTAGTGAAATGCGGCCGGCGCTTAAGGGGCTCCAGGGAGTAACATTGGCGCCACCAAGGAAGAAAAAATCATATCTTTTGTTTGCACCCTGGTTTACGAGAAACACCGAAATTCACGAGTACCTAGAGAAGCCTACCGTGAAGCAGGAGATTGAGAACAGGCTGAGACACTACAAGCAACGCCTCCAACAGCACTCGAACCCACTAGCACAATGTAACGAGGTAATCGCCTCGTTGCTTTTTTATCATTTTCGGCCATCTACTATTCCAAATTTAACTATTTTATGACATGTGCCGCAGTGTTCGGACGTATTTAGACAGACATTCCTCAGCCTCCGAACTAAGTGGACGTAAACGAGATTCTATCTTTATTATCAATTTTATTATAACACGTCTGTCACCTTATTCTGCGTAGGTACTTATATTAGTTATCTACGAAAAAACAAATATTCCAAAGGCACATTAATAAAATTAATGTAAGTGTTCTTCCCTTCAACTCCTCATTGTATTTTTATATTTATGTTTTAGACCGTAGTTAAGCTTTTCTATTTTTATTGTTCTCAGGTGCCTTTCCATTACATTATAAATACACCGTGCCCCTGGATACCCTCTTTTATTATCACGTATCGCACCCGAACATAACCCTCCTGCGACAACAAGACCTGCTCAACACAAAGGGAGAGGTGGTGCGGTTGCAGCGACCCAACACGGTGATGCTCACACATCTATCGTAAAGCCTTCAACGAGGCTGCATCAATGGATGGGGCCTCCGCACGCCACGAAGACAAAAAATCTGATAAAGGCTATAAAGAGCTGCTTGCAGATGGAAAACAAAATGGAGAAAAAAAAAAATCTTTTCTTTACCGATCAAGTTTGCAATAAGTGTCGGTCAGCACAATCTCTCAATCATGGACCTAAGGCGAAAAAACTTGGACTAGATAGCATTAACGCCAGAAACGGCCGTTTTTGGCATAAACGCTATCTAGTACCAGGTTCGTGATCCTAGTTTCTTTGTCGTGGGTCATAAAAATCACTGTTAATGATTGATAGATTGTACTGACACTTTTTGCAAATACATCTGTAAAAGAAGATATTATTTTTTCATTGGTGGCGCTAGTTAGCTCACTGGATCCCCTTTAGAAATGCATGTTGAATGGCCACAGCGCGCCCAGTCCTTACGATTTATACCAGATTATTATTTGAGGCCAGAAAAACAACGAAACGACAATTTTAATTATTTTTTTAAAATTATTTTAAAGTATTTTCATTAAAAGTAGTGTTTATATGGTATACCTATACACCTACATTAAGATGAAATCGTAGCAATGTTTCTATGATTACCTCTGCGATGAAGTCACATAGTTTGCAAACAAACACGTAAGGTTGGGTCGTAACCACAGCGATTCGAATTTTAAATTGTTCAACTAACTTAGTGATGTCACGGCTGTGGTGATTAGCGTATTCGGCGTTTCAAATGGAAGATTAAAAACAGGATATATAACGTGAATTTTTACAGCCATCTTGCACCTTTATATATTCAAATCGATATATTTAAGTTCGTCAGACCAAGTAATACACGAAATAACCATTATTTTAATCTATTTTGATGCGAGTCTTTTTACTTCTTATTCGAGTGAGGGTGATCAAGCCGCCACCGGCGCGCCAGTTTTTTCGGTTTTGTTAAAAAGTTTCGTGCAAATATCTTCCATCGTACGGAGGGTAGCTATCTCTCATTGGTTGACTGATTTAGAATAAGCCAATGAGAGTTTTGCAAACAACAATCTTATCTGTGCTTTTGTTTCGCGGCAGTATTTCGTCGTGCCGTTAGCGCATCCTTTAAAATTTACACGTTCATCAAATTTGCCAAATTATCACCCAGGTTAGTTATGAATTGATCTAAGCTAAAAAAGCGATTTGATGTGAAGATATTATATAAAATTCATGAAATAAAAAATATACTTGTGTTTTTTAAAGTTTATTTTGAGAACGGGGACAACGGGTCTGATTTTTTATTTTTTTATTAAGTGCCGCTGTCCCCGTTGAGGAGCTCACGTCCAACGGGGACAACGGGCCTGATTTTATTTATTTTCTGAAAGTACCGTTGTCCCCGCTTAACGGGGACAAGAATTACGGGGACAGCGGGACTACAGGGCCCTCGTGAGGTCAGGTTTTACTTCTTCTGCTCGTTCTTGGCCCGCACGACGAGTCGTTTTTGTGCAAGTTCTCAATTTAAACGTTATACTTTGGCGGACAATAAATCCATTTAAATCTTACACGTTGGTGGACGCTAACTCCATAAAAACCTTACACTTTGGTGGACACTAACTCCATAAAAACCTTACACTTTGGTGGACAGCAACTCCACTTAAACCTTATATATTGGTGGACGCTAACTCTATTTAACCCCTACACTTTGGTGGACACTAACCAGTTAACCTTGGGCGGCGGCGGCGGCACCCACTCCTTGGCGATGTACTTCTTCTGCTCGTACTTGGCCCGCACGAAGGCCTCGAGCGACGAGTCGTTCTGCGGCCGCCGGAACGAGTCCGGCAGGTTGGCCTCGTAGACGGCACGCGCGCGCGAGTTGCCCATCTGCTGGAGGGAGACCTGGGGAGGGGGCAAGGGTTAAACTAAGTGGGTATTTCCAACATAACCATGAGGAGTTTTGCCATAATCGCCACGCTTGGCAGGCGGGTTGGCGATCGCACTATGCGGTCGGAATCTCAGGAAGATGCTGCTGCCCGTCTCCTGGCAATTTATTTCCTTGGTCGCCTTCTACGACATCCACGAAAAGAAATGGAGTGACGCTATTCTTAATCCGGCGCCATACGGACAATACACACGGTTATACTAAGATTGGACACTTATTTAAAGATAAAAATAATCTAGAGTCTGATTGTTGGATGCCAAAGTTCAATACAGGCTGGCAAATGTAAGCCTTATTTCCTAAGGCGTTTATTTGCTACATTAGTCAATAGTACCCTCATTCTTTTAAATTCATTAAAAATTATAGAATGTGCGAGCGACAGGGAATGCCAAGGTGGGTACAGACCCAACTCACATACCCCAGAAACTAAACAAAAAAATGAGAAATAGTTGGAAAGGACAGTGAAAAGTTTGTTTGGCACCACCTTGTGCTATACGCGTCAATTACCGCAGGCACTGACTGAAAACCAGCGCTGAGGGGTCAGCACAATGCTGAGTCAGATGCCCTTTCTGGCAACTTTGACACACCACAGGATGCGCTCTGACTTTGCCTTGTATTATGTTGTATTTATGTGACTTGTTTTTCCTTTGTAATTGTTTATGTTAATTGTTATGCCATTGTTTCTTGTGATGTGTTAATTTGTTCCAATAAATGTCTTTCTTTTTTTTTTTTTCTTTTTTTCTAAAAGCTACCTATAATCAACCATATTTTTCGGTCGTTTAGTCGCCTAGTAAAAGGATATAGGTTAACGCATCAGTCAACAGATTGTTTACAATAACAGCTGAACGATAAACGTGGGCGCTAGTGACCACATTTTCCAAAACGTTACTAAGCTTTTCTTACCACTTGTTCAGGCGTCCAAGAGTCCAGGTTAACGCTCTTGACCTTCGAGATATGGACGCCGAGGTTGCGGTGGATGCCGGCGCAGCGGATGCACAAGAATATGCCCAGGTTCCATGATGCCCAGCGGGGGCCTGGAATTGGCACAAATTTTGGAATTAAAGATCTATGAGTTGAATTTATGGACAACACTTAATTTATTAAGCTGACAATTGTGTGGGGATGGTGTAAATTTATATTCATTGCAGACCTAGGGTTGGGCAGTGTTAATTTAATTTGTTATAATTTGTTATTTTTGTTTATTCACATTTTTATTGGATCTTTTTAATTGAAAATAAAAGTTGTCAGCATTCTTGGGGTGAATGAACTGATGATGTGTTTTGATTCTACTGCATGAGTTGTCTTTCTTTGTTGTTTTTAAATTGTGAATATTGTTTATATCGTTTTTATATTGTGGGTCTTGCAATCTGAAATAAATGCCTTAATTTATTTTATATAATACACACATTACATAATATACGTATCTACAATTATTTAAAAAAAATTAATCAATTGACCCTCCTAGAGTAAAACAATATTTAAATATATTATATAAGCACAAATAGATCAAAAATAAGTCAGAAGACAGGTCACCCCTTACATTTCTGTTGCAAAATTTACGTAACGGAATAGATTGCACTAACTTCCTCTTTGACTGTTCATTAACTCCTGAACTGCCCTCGCGGAACGCAACGTATAGGTGGCCCATACTAAGTTGGACACAGATCTGTGTCGCGGCAGACGAGTGGTTAATATGTCTTTGTATTAATCTATAGAAATGCCTTTGTGTTAATCTATGTCTTTGTATTAATCTATAGAAAACGCCACTGGTTGTACAATTACATATATATATTATCTATGTAAGATTGTTTTGCCTTGTAACTATATTATACAATTATTATTGTTTTTCTCTCAATAAATAAAAATAAAATAAAATAAATAAAATTGATGATTTATTGATAGCTTTTTATAGTCTGTTAAAGATAACATACAAATTTACTGTTTGAATATGATAATATATGGATATCTAGTCAGCTAATATTAAATAATAATAACAAAAATATAATGACTTCCACACAACACAATCACTTGTCTTGGTCCCAAACAAGGACACCCTGTGCTATGGTGGCTTGTAGTTGTCAAGGATATCACAAACATGGAAATACACCCAGACTGAGGCCATTTGTACAAATCAAGTAAGGCGGAGGCCTCCAGTGGGAATCGAACCCACAACCTCTGTTTCAATAGTCAAGCATGTTAACTGCTAGACCAACGAGGAAGAGGCAGTCTTGAAGGCAGGTGTTTTAGGGGCTGAATAGTTTGAACCTGAACTTGAAAATGAAACTGGATATATCATCATCATCATTATCAGCCATTTGACACCCACTGTAGGACATAGGCTTTTCGGTTTTGTGCCACCCACATCCAGCGACTCCCCGTTAACCTGGTTGGGGGCCTGCGTCATCCGGTCTGCTGTCACCAGGTCAAAACTTTGCCCCAACGGCCATCAGTTTTCTGCGCTATGTGCCTGGCCCACTACCACTTCAACTGAGCAATTCTTCGAGCTGTAACAGTAATTCAGGTTGTGCGGATCTCCTCAGTCCTAATTCGATCTCTCAGTGAAACTCGTAACATAGTTCTCTCCTCTGCCCGCATTCTCTTTCTCCTCTCGTTGGGGGAACTTGAACCTTCTTATGAGGACCATAGGACATAAACATGATGTAAATGTGTAACTTTTTCTTTTGTTTTTGTGTTTTCTTAGTATTTGAGTATTGTATATTTATGAATATGTTATGTTTCATGTTGTTGTGTTGCTTGTTGTGTTTTTAGTAATAAGCCATTAAATAGGTTTTTTATCTATGCTATCACATTGATACATCTCAATAAGATACAATATACAAAGGTTAAAGGCCTGACTTTTTCATTTAGCATATTGAGGTCAGTATTGGCATCAATTAAAGCCCAATAGCAACAACAGAAGAAACAAAGATTGGAGTGACTGTTTTGAAAGATGATTCATTTTCACAACAATTTCCTTCCTGGGAAGCAACACAGCTGGAATAACACAAAATTGCTATGCTTATGCACATCGTGCAGCGGAAAATCCAGTGTAAACAGGCAGAACTTGATAAGGCCACTATAATTACTTCAAGATAACACTATAAAAAGATACAAACTTTTTTGCTTTCGTAGTCACAATTGTGAGTCTTAGGAAACTGTTAATACCCTGAGGGGGTCATGCATTGATACCTTGAGGTCACTAACCGTATCATTACCCTCAAAAACACCGATAGCAATCGAAATTTATGCAAGAGAAAAAGGGAAACCAACCCACCTTTGGCATCACAATCCACACAGTATTTATTGTCCTCATCTTTTAGCATTTGCAATAGTATGTTCTGACATCGATCCTGGATCTGTTTAGCGCGATCCTTTTCACTTTTCGATGTCATCTTTGTGGGATTTTCACAGAAAACTCACAGAAATACACTATAAACTTGGGTGGAATTTATTGTAAAGACAGTCATTGACCATAATGCAGCAAGAGTCGCAAATGACAGATGATGTGTTGTTAAAAAGTTTTGTCAGACGGAGAGTTTTTTTCTCTCTCTAAAACTTCGATTCAGTTGGTAGTGGTCGGTAAACCTTGTGTTCACATCACTACAAATAACAAAGAAATGTCAAAAATACTTCGCGATTCGTGTTGTGCGTATTTGTTTACCTAATTTTAAATTGATTAATTCAGCCAACTTCCACTGTTCCATATCAAAATCCGAAAGAACTTTATTCTCTGGGTATTCCAAGCGTTATACATGTGTTCAATCTGTTGGGTTCTTGAAAAGCTTTGAAATAGCTGATACCGTGCTTTGGCTATAGCATTCTGAAATGTCCTGAAATATCTCTAGGACCAAAACAATGGGTAACCAACTCGTGGGCGTAGCTCCGTCTCAAATCTACCCCGTGGAGTACTATTTGAGTGACCATGTGGATTTATCCTTCGATCAAAGGTAATTCGTTTAACGTTTCGTAAAACAGCTGATTCAGTGCCTGCTTATGTTTTAAGATTTCCCCTATATACCTAATCTCAATTTAAAGATAAATAATTACTGTTCTATCAAAGTATAGTATTGTAGTAGTATTGGTAGGAATTTTGTTATTTATTTCTTTGCAAACAATAGCAGGTATGAAGCAGGTTAACAAAAGATACTCTATGGTATGAAGCTACCTAAAACATGTGGTACGTTTTAAAATAGTTCCTGTGTAATACGGTACATGACACGATCAACAATAAATTATTTCGTATGCTCGATTAAAACAAAACTTACAAAATATCTCGGAAAATGTATCTTTTTTAGTCAATTACTAGTTATTACAATTTTTTAATAGATTAAACACAATAAAAGTGCCCCGAAATGTGACGTCATAAACCAGTATTTTCATACAAAATTCCGTTTTAAAAGTAACTCATTTCATATTTTGTCAAATACCCACTTTTCCTATGGTATCTATTTGTACATGTTATACGAGCATCTCAGCCATACCATGCTATGTTATATACTAATGTGTAGGAATATTATAGGCTATTTTCTGTACTAGTCTGTTGATAGATAAGTTTGTAGCATCAGTATTTGGCATTTTGGTATCGACCTGAGTAGGTAGGCTTACTACGGTTCTAGTTCATAGTTGGGCTATTGTATGTAGCAAGTCCTGAGGGATATAAATACCTCCTGGCCATTACAAAGCCTTGCCTCAAAAAAGGCGAGCTTAATACTTAATACTAATAAGTATGATGGCTGTCAGTGCGAATTAAACCTACAACCACAGGCATGGTCATCTTGGTAGTTAAATCTCATGCTGCTAGACCAATGAGGCAGTCTGTTAACATTTCGCACCTTGATTTCCTTAACGTCACTAAACAAAAATCATCAAAATGGAGGTAAGTACCGCCTACCTACCATCTAACCTACAATCTCGGGCCTATGTTTGCTGAAGACACTGGTTTGAATAGTTCACTAAAAAGCCCCTAGATGGCATTGTGTCGTTAGGTACTTTATCGCGGAACGCATGAGTTTAACTGAAGAATGACACCTTCGCTGAAAATGTGAGTATTTCGTTTAGTGACGTTAAGGAAATTAAGGTGCGATTTATTGACAAATTGGACATAAAAAACCTACATGTGCATTTTCTTCATTCAGCTTTTTACGGTCTTTTGCTAGGATATGCACACCCTATAATGATGACTTGATAAGTTGTTAAGGAAATAGTTGTTTTTAGGGTTCTGTCGCCAAAGGGTGCCAAATGGGACCCTATTACTAAGACTTCACTGTCCGTCTGTCTGTCTTTCTGTCCGTCCGGCAGTTGAAATTTTCACAAATGATGTATTTCTGTTGCCGCTATAACAACAAATACTAAAAACAGAATAAAATAAATATTTAATGAACTCCCATACAACAAACATTGTCTAAAGACAGTGCTCGCCATCTATGTAACCTTCACAGCGCCAATGTCATGTTGTTAAATGTCAATGTTAAACGCTTCTTGTTGGTTTGTCATGTTGTTAAATGTCAATGTTAAACGCTTCTTGTTGGTTTCTATAGATGGGGCTGTTCTGAAATCAGATGTAAAGGTCTTAATTAATGTTTAATGATAAATTAATGTTTAATGGTACGGAACCCTTCGTGCGCGAGTCCGCCTCGCACTTGGCCGGTTTTATAATATCGAACTTTTATTGACACACAAGTGCAGTGATGTGAATACTTTTTTTACTACAAAAAAATATGTAACGCACCACATTTCATGGCTAAATCACACAATTGATCCATTCTATAATGAACTAAGATTGTTCATGGGTTACTGAATAGAATTTACTAATTTAAAACTAAAATAAAGCCTATTAAGTTTTTATTAAGAATCGCTCGTAGCCCCGGCTGCCTGAGTGATCTTAAACGATCACGAAGGTTAAGCAACACAGGGCGCGTTCAGTGCATGGATGGGTCGCCGTCTATGCCTAACGCTAGTGGCATTTTTCCGAGCGGTTCCGTGCTTCGCAAGGCACGTTAAGCTGTTGGTGCCGGCTGCCGTCGATAGATGGCAGTCGTTAAGCCAAGTCAGAGGCCTTAGGGCGGCTTGACAACTTCTGACAGTAGACGAGCCACTAGTCTACAAGCCTCCACCAATCCGGACTTGGCCCCCGTGGTGGAGTATGGCCTATACCTTCCTCAGGGAAGAGACCCGTGCCCCTCGGTGGGGACATAATGGGTTGATGATGAAGAAGTTTTAACCAATGGAAGTTTTTTAAAGCTGAAAATAAAAGTAAAAAAAAATTACCATTACTTTGGCATATTACGTCAGGAAAATATAAGTAATTTTAAAACCGTAGGTAGCCAAGACAATGTAAATACTAGAAGTAAACATAAACTTTCTTTCCCAAGATTTAGGCTGGCAAATGTTATACATCCTTTATCCTTTATACGTTTTTACGATAAGATCCCTGAAGATATAATAAGCTTGCCTGAAGTGCGGTTCAAAAAATGTTTAAAGCGCACTTTATGCCAAAAGGGCTACTATAGCATTAAGGATTATTTAGATGACAAAGATGTGTGGAATTAAAGCCAGTTCAATGCATTCTAGTACTAGGTTTTTAGAAGATGTAAACTCTGTTGTAAATATGTTTGAAAAGACTAAGTTTGGAGTTTTTTCTCCAAATGATCTAGATTTTGAAACGGACACCTAGTTTTTCTTGTAACGTTCAATAAGTCACAGTTTCTGTGTTACTTTGAATAATTTTTTTTTTATTTTGACAATAAAAGACCCCAGTAAAAAATCCCCGGATATGCCAATGCCTTTACAAAATAATCCTTACAGCCTGGGCTCGACGCGCTTCTTAAAAGTTGCGCGCGCGCGCTGCCGCGAGGGCTTAGTGGTAGCTAAGGTGTTCGCCGTGCACGACCCGTCCCTGCCGCTGGCCGAGCACCGGGAGCGGATCCTCAAGATCAAGGAGCGGCTCGCCAGCGCGTTCAATTGCCTGCCGTTTCAGAGGGTCATTGTGAGTACGGAGCGCTGATCCCTGGCTTTCTCTTTCTATTAGAGGGACAGTTGAATTTTAACCTCCTAAGTCCTGACCTTGAATAAATAAGATCGAGACTAGACCCGTTAAATGTATAAAATTTGAGCTTCGAATTTTGGCGCTTTCTAATAAATAAAAATAAAACATAAAAAAGTTTATCCGATGGACAATAAACTTTTTTTAATTTTTTATTTATTTATTTTAGAAATCACCAAAATTTGGTCTAACACATGTGTTATTTGTTATATTGAAGTAAAATTGCTGTATTAAATGTCTGAAGACCTGGTCGCGCTGGCAGGGAGTCGCTGGATGCGGGCGGCACAACACCTTGGAAAATCATGCGGGAGGCATATGTCCTGCAGTGGGCGTCAAATGGCTGATGATGATGATGATGATGATGACTGCGCAGCCTGCCGTGTTAAGTTGGATTGTTATTGCGCGATGACCACTAATGCAGCCTACGCCGCACGTCCTTACAGCCCTTTTGTCCCAATGTAGCTAATGTGACTTGTTACTGCGCGAGTACTGCAAAAAATGTGTCTACGATCGTATATCCACGCAGCACTTTCGCGCCCAATATATTGGTTCTTTACCGCCTCCAGCCGACGGACAAATCGTTGACGCTGTATTTGTAGTTCTCGCTGTACAGTAGCGAGTACTACAAATACAGCATCAACGATTGCATGTCCGTGCACCCGTAGGGATAGCCCTAACGTATTGGTTTGATGCTTCCAGTTCATGCACAAAGCTGGCACGTTACTGCGCGAGTACTGCAAATACAGCGTCAACGATCGTATGTCCGTATTGTCCATGCACCTCTCCCTCGCCCTAACGTATTGGTTGTTTGTTGCCCCCCAATTGACGGACGAAGCTGGTTTGTTTCTGCACAAGTACTGTTAAAGTAGCATCTGTGATCGCCTGTCCGTGCAGCCGTTTTTTGTGCTTGCTAATTTAGTAACATAAATTGTTTGTTTGTTGCCTCCAGCTAACGGACAAGGCGGGCTTGTTACTACGCGAGTACTGCAAATGTAGCGTCTACGATCGTATGTCGACGCGGCCCTTCTTAACGACGCTGGAACGCAAATGGCTGACATTCCAAGTGCTGTACGCTCTACACACGATGCATCGGCTCGGCATTTGCCATGGGGACATCAAGGTGGGTTGCTATTATGTAGTTTATTTTATTAACTTTTTTTTAATAAAATAAACTAATGTGTTATGTGTGTAAATAAAATAATGTGTGTATTAATGGTAACGAGACATAGATATAGAAAGAAGAGCAAACGCGGGAAATTATGTAAACGGTGCGTTGCACTCCTTTGTGAGTGGCCAAAACATATCTTGAAGATATCTTGATTGGCTATCCATAATGGTGTGCTGGTCCCAACACCTGGGTATGACAAAAGAAGCAAGAAAGTAGGATTAATGCAGTAGAAATGAGGTCCTTGAGAAGTATGTCTGGTGGTACTTTGAAGGACAGGATACGCAATAGTTTGATTAGAGAACGTTGTGGACTGAAAGAGGATGTAGTGACTAGAATTGAGAAAGGAATGTTGCGTTGGTTTGGACATGTGGAGAGGGTGAAGGAAGAAAGATTGACGAAACAAATATACCGAGCGAATGTGGGTGGAAGGGCCGGTACGGGACGTCCCAGGCGGACGTACTTCGACCAAATAGGGAATGTATTAGCAAAGGGCAAGATACCCGAAACCGGCGTGCGTGCATGCAACGACTAATGAATGTTGAGAAAGCGAAAGTGATCTGTCTGGATCGGGCCAGGGGGCAGTCCCTGGTCTCTGCCTACCCCTCTGGGATACAGGCGTGAGTATATGTATGAATGTGTAAAATACACATAATACTATTACTTTATTAGCCGAAGAACCGATGGTGTGCGAAGGTTCTCGAGTGAAGATCATGAACTGACAAACGCACCGTAGGACAGCTTGCTGGACCGACGATCTGAGGCAGATCGCTGGCAGCGGCTGGATGAGGATGGACGAGGAAAGAAGGAAGTGGCGTGCCTTCCGGGTGGCCTTTGTCCAGCAGTGGCCAAGTATGGGCTGATTGATTGATGGAATTAATGAGCATACATTTGTAAAGATGTAGTAGCAATACCACTAGTGATGGAAAACATCGTGAGGGAAGCTGAGCGATTCAGGTGCTTACGTACCTCAGTGCTTAAAATTGCCAATCCGCGGTGGGCGCGCGTAAGCCCATACTTTCTCTCTGAGAGAAGGCCTGCCTGTGCCCTGCCTGTGCCCTGCACTGAGACATTGTATAGGCTATAGGCTACATACATAAAATTAAAGGAGCATCAACAGGGTCCATACAACTTTTATACAGGTAGAAATGAAATGTAAGCTGATTGCCAAATGCTTTTATGTACCTTCATGGTGCCTACCTATCGGCGAACATGGAGGTCAGTACCTATACTTCTATAGCATAGCATTGACCTCTTTGCACATGAAAAACTTTTTTTGTCTTGGTTTCGCGCTCTTTTATTTTTTTCGCAATCGCACATTTTCTTTCGCTCCATTGGATTTGTTGTGAGTTTTATAGTAATCTTTATCTACACTAATGTTGTAACATTCTACTTATGTTTTCAATACTTGACTTATCATTACTACTGTTATAGCGCAGACAACAAAACACTCAATTTAAGCAATTTCACATGATGGTATAATATTCACATCGATATCGTAAAATCTCATTATAACATCAATAAAACGCGACCAACTTGATTGCAGGGCCAATCAGGTTGGTCGCGTTTTATTGAAGCGCGCAGCTGCGCTCTCATTGGTTAAATTTTAATGGCGGCAAAATCACTGTGATTATACACAACGTACGCGTGAATTTAATTTAATAAATTAAAAGTTAAAAATGGATAGCGACGACGACTCGCTGCGCTCGTTTCATAAACTCACACTCGTGTTTTAATACCCTTCATTATATGACAGTTGCATAAACTACTATTACATAGGTGTCTACTGTGTAGGTATTGGTTTTTATTAGCTTTATGACATGTGTGCACATTTATTGATATTTTGCAAATTTGCAGTCATTTCTATTGTTTTTTTGTTAAACCTTTTCTCATTTAGCAACTTTTAATCAGGCATTTTTTCCCCTTCGGTACATATTTACCTAACTGCCGCCCTATCTCATATTTTTTTACGCTAAGCTAGTTAAGTATGCAAGTAGGTAGTTAATTAAAGTTAAAACATACATATAAACATTTACTAAAGAGCGAGAATACTAAAGAGAGTTTGAGAATGTTATTTATTATATTTGATCTCACTAAGCTTTCCCAACAAATAAAGAAAGAAGAAAGAAAGAAAGAAGACATTTATTTAAATTGGGTATTTGACAAAGTATCAAATGAGTTACTTTTAAAACAGAATATTCTATGAAAATACTTGCTTATGATGTCACGTTTCAGAGCACTCTTTTTATGTTTAATCTATTTAAAAATTGTAATAACTAGTAATTAACTAAAAGAGATATTTTTTTATTCCGAAATATTTTGTAATTTTTGTTTTAATCGAGCATATGAAATAATTTATTGTTGATCGTGTCGAATACCGTATTATCACAGAAACACAAAGTAAACACGAAGGTACACAAACAAAATACACGAACGTAAAAAAAAAACAAATCAATCGTGAAGAGAACATGTGCGGTATAAGTAAACAAACCGTTGAAAGAAATCGTAATACACGTTAAGCAATAAGTAATCAAATTTAAGTTGTTTGTCAAAAAAGTTTACAAAATATTATGATGTATCAATCGATCCAAATGTTTTCGGTTCTCTCGAACAAGACTTTAAACGCGGAAAAAATAAATCTGAACATGACAGGCAAAGTCGGAACGAAAGACTTACGGCACACATATTGCGACAGGGGAAACGAGATTGTTTCTGCGATTTAATTACAAGCGCTCCCAAAATTTCGGGAACAACCACAACCACGGAAGTCATATTCGTCTCCTGCTGACACACTACGGCCGTCTATATTGTGTGAGCGGGGCAACTAGGTCAATCCCTCTCTATTGTGGACCATGAATCGTGTTATGTATTGAAATAACCGTCTGCCCTTAGCTCGAGAACATCATGGTGACGTCATGGCTGTGGGTCCTCCTTACGGACATCGCGTCGTTCAAGCCGACCTTCCTGCCGGACGACAATCCGGCCGACTTCAGCTACTTCTTCGACACGTCGCGCCGCCGGCTGTGCTACGTCGCGCCCGAGCGGTTTGTCGGCGCGCCCGACCATCGTCCGCCGGTGCGTCACTCACTCGCTCACTCACTCACTCGCTCACTCACTTGCTCACTCTCTCACTCACACTCATTCACTAACCTACTTTAGCTACTTCTTCGATACGTCGCGCCGCTGCCTGGGCTACTTTGCCCCCGAGCGGTTCGTCGGCGCGCCCGGCCATCGCCCGCCGTTGCTTCGCTCACTTTGTGGCTCATTCATTCTTTCAGTCACCCACTTCAGCTACTTCTTTGGCTCGTCGCGCCGCCGGCTGTGGCACGTATTTCTAACGTTTATAGTTTCACACGTAAGAAGAGGTTTAATATTTTTGAGTTAAAAGTAAGCTTTGGCAACGTTGCCATGTTTATATTACCATAATTCTACACCTTTTTCTTACACAATTAAAGTATACTTCATTATACTATACGAGGATTCCATATCTAAGACATGGACTTTTGAAATGCTGCGAAGATATTTGGAATATCATTGAATTTCATTGAAACACGCTGGCAGTTTTAAAAACTACTCTTCACTCGCAGGGAGACGACAAATCTGGCGGACTGCTGCTGAGTGAGTCCCCGTGCAAAGTGGGCGAGCTTCTACCCAGCATGGACATCTTCTCGGCTGGGTAAGTAGGATATTTTTCTTTAATTGTTCATGTAGTGTAGTATATTCTTTTCATTATTGACATTAATATTAATATTATTTTGTTATTTGTGTCAATATGTAAGTATCATGTGCATGTGCTTAGACCCGTTTCACACTTCTGCTCCGGCTCCCCAAGGTTTGCTGGAAGAAATCTCTCACAGAGATAAACTGGCCGTTGTACATGTACTTGTTTTTGTGACCTTCCCTGTATTGTGTTTTCGTGTGTGTAATCAAGTATAATAATAATAATAATAGGGGTTAAAGTATGAAATTGCCGTTTTATTGCAATAGGTTATTTGAATTGACATAGAATCTTCATGGTTTGAGGTTTTCGAATGAAACTTTTTTCAAATGGTTTCTATGATGTTTTTTTTTTTAAAAAATGTGAAACATTTGAATATCGACTTTCAATTGTTTTTGTTATTCAATTTAGACAAGAAAGATGGATACTGCGAAAATTCGAGTGATTTTTTAATACGAGTTCCGACGCGGAACTAACGCGGCAGAAACAGCCCGCAATATCAATGCTGCGTTTGGAGAGGGGTCTACTAATGAACGCACCGTGCGATTTTGGTTTAAACGCTTTCGTGATGGAAATTTCGACTTAAAGAACGAGCCACGAGGAAGACCGCCCACACAGGTGAATAACGATGAATTAAGAGAGATAGTGGAAACCGACCCTAGTCAAACTACCCAGGAATTAGCGGCATGGTTTAACGTTACCTTACCCACAATATTGACTCACTTGCGTCAAATCAATAAAATAAAAAAATACGAAAAATGGGTGCCTTATAATCACTCGAATTTTCGCAGTATCCATCTTTCTTGTCTAAATTGAATAACAAAAACAATTGAAAGTCGATATTCAAATGTTTCACATTTTTTAAAAAAAGAACATCATAGAAACCATTTGAAAAAAGTTTCATTCGAAAACCTCAAACCATGAAGATTCTATGTCAATTCAAAGAACCTATTGCAATAAAACGGCAATTTCATACTTTAACCCCTAATAGTTATAACGAATTGAACTCACAATGTTTTCCTTCACCGTTAGCGAGTGTTATTGCTACTATAACTTTACAAATGTACATAACTTGGAAAACATCGTGAGGAAACCTGAGTGTCTGAGCTATTCACATACCTCGGCGCTCGAAATCGCCAATCCGCGGTGGGTGCGCGTGGTGATTAAGCCCATACTCTCTCTCTCTCTCTCTCTCTCTCTTTCTCTCTCTGAGAGAAGGCCTGTGCCCTACAGTGGGACGTATATAGACTGCTTATGAACTGAACTACTCCTGTGTTATGCGCATTAAATCATGAAGAATTCCAATCATCTAACTGTGAAATTCCATACTAATTGCTATTGCAAAGAGGATCAGAATTCCGACCGGATGGTGCGCATAAATAGCCCTGTGTACAGCGTGGTTTTGAAATCATTGTCATGATTCCTAGCGAAAATTCGGGTGACGAATAGTTCGCTATGTGATTGTGGTATGGACGACAGACGACGACGATCATATCTTCTTCAGCTACCGTAAACTGACTTCTCTTCATGATTTCCCTCACCACACACAAGTTTTTTTTTTTATTATTAGAGTAACTTGATTTCTCTCATTTTTTGAGATATGTAAAATCTTTGACTTTGCTTTGTCCTATCTTGTGTTTATCTTTTCCTTTTCTTTCTTGTGATGTGTTAATTCGTCCCAATAAATGTCTTTCTTTCTAAAATCCCTATAGTGTTGTTTGTGTTGAGTATCCTATACCTTGTACCATTGAATATCTTGAGTATCACTTGGATTCTAACATACATTGATACCCAACAAACAGAATGTAAATTCTTTACCTTCATATACATTTCTGACCTTTCTAAATTCTGTACCTTGAAGTAAATTTCTGACCTTTCTGTGACCTGTATTCATTTACGTACGTCCCCCAGCTGCGCCCTCTTCGAGCTCTGGAACGACGGCACCCCAGCGCTGGACCTGCCGGGGCTTCTGGCCTACCGCACCGGCGAGCCGCGCCCGCCGACCATGTCTCTGCCGGACACAGCCGAGCCCCGGCTTAAGGCTCTGCTCATGTCCATGACCGAGCGAGACCCCCGGGAGAGGCGCTCCGCCGAGATTTACCTTGACGAATGTCGCGGCACGTGAGTCAATCAACCACTCATTAATTGAATAGAAAATTGTGATTGAACATAATAAATCGTCGGCTTATTGCAAGAAGTCATTTACGGCAAAAACTCACTAACCACTTTTTTTAAGGTGTGAGATGTATTGAACAATGATACAATAGTGGTGTTTTAGTATCAGGAATTTTTTTAACTATGTTATAGGGAATGAGGAGGAGGAAATACATCTATTAAATAACACGAACTAAAAAGTCCTTTTTCTCCCAATAGTGAATATGTCGGTTAATGAGTTCTTGCAATAAGCCGACGAAATAGAGGCAAAGACAAAATGATATCGCAAGGTAAAATACGCACAGCGCCATCTAGTGAGAAATAACTGAGCCCGCCGACCATGTCTGCCGGACACGGCCGAGTCCCGGCTCAAGGTCCTGCTCATGTCCTTGACCGAGCGAGACCCCCGGGAGACGCGCTCCGCGAAGATTTACCTGGACGAATGTCGCGGCGCGTGAGTCAATCAACCACTCATTATTGAATAGAAAATTGTGATTGAACATAATAAATAGAGGATAAAAATGATATCGCAAGGTAAAATACGCACAGCGCCATCTAGTGAGAAATAACTGAGCCCGACGACCATGTCTGCCGGACACGGCCGAGTCCCGGCTCAAGGTCCTGCTCATGTCCATGACCGAGCGAGTCCCGCGGGAGAAGCACTCCGTCGAGATTTACCGGGACGAGTATCGCGGCACGTGTGTCAATCAACGAACTAATTAATAATAATAAGAAGAAGATAACAATGTTCTTTATTGTACACCAGGAAAAACACAAACATAAAATACTTACAACGATACAGTACAATTGGCGGCCTTATTGCTTATAGCAATTTCAATTGAAATTTTGATTGAATTGATTTATCCTATTGCTCAATCCAAAGATGTGTTAAGCATATAAATGGAGGCAGAAATTTGATTTGATTTGATTTATTTATTTTATTTATTCAGATTGGAGAATCATCAGCTTACAAATCTATATTATAGTTTATTATACCAAAGATAAAATGATAGCGCAAGGTAAAATACACACAGCGCCATCTAACGAGAAATAAATATTTTTAGCGCAAGATGCGCTCACCGACTATGTCTCTGCCGTGTCCTTACATTAGTCGATCAATCAGTCAGTCTAATATTCCCTCAATATGGCTCCCAATAGTCTAACAAAACAAATGGAGGCCTAGAGAAAATGATTTTCTGTCGCGATGTAAAATACACGCAACGCCATCTAGTTACATTTTTATGGTTGATTTGGTGCCGGCTGCATCCATAGACGTCCATCAATCAGTCAATTCTTCTGCTGGCTCTGCACACAATGTTATAATGGAAATACGTAACTATTTACGATCATCCGAGGCATATTACTGCCCCTAGATTCTGTTAATGCATTGTAGTAACATGACAACTGCATGAACGTGGCGATTTCATTTCATGGCTGCTTTAAGTCTACACGGGCACACGTATCAAAGCTTCTAGGCGTCAATGGTATGAAAAAAACATGTCACGTGACCCGACAGTGTACCTGTCATTATACTACAATGCACTAACGGAATCGAGGCCCTGGTCGCAGCTTGATTGATGAGCATGTCCGAGGAAAGAATAAAGTAGCGTGCCTTGGGGTACGGCCAATGTCCAGCAGTGGACGAGTGCGGAAATATTGATTGATTAGTTGGCACGGCTATTAATCATCGGTCATCATCAACCCATTATGTCCCCACCGAGGGGCACGGGTCTCTTCCCTGAGGAAGGTATAGGCCATACTCCACCACGGGGGCCAAGTCCGGATTGGTGGAGGCTTGTAGACTAGTGGCTCGTCTACTGTCAGAAGTTGTCAAGCCGCCCTAAGGCCTCTGACTTGGCTTAACGACTGCCATCTATCGACGGAAGCCGGCACCAACAGCTTAACGTGCCTTGCGAAGCACGGAACCGCTCGGAAAAATGCCACTAGCGTTAGGCATAGACGGCGACCCATCCATGCACTGAACGCGCCCTGTGTTGCTTAACCTTCGTGATCGTTTAAGACCACTCAGGCAGCCGGGGCTACGAGCGATTCAATCATCGGTACTGACCAGAAATCTACCACAATATAGTCATTCCTTTTATACCTCAGTTACTATAGGCACCCATAGGTACCGAATACCTGTTGATTAACACCGGCTTTGCTCTGGAGTGGGGCACATGATAAGAAAAAATAATAATTACAAGATTAAGTGGTTTACAGAGCTATACGAATCTTACAAATAAAAAACGTGTCCGTCAACCCATATTGCTCCCCTGTTGTTCTGTCCATGAAAATATTTATTTTTATTTTGTTTGACTCTGATCGCTGATGATGGTCGCTGGTGATTAATCTCACCTGTTTAAGAGTAGGCCTCTTTCCTTCAATGGACACTGTTTACTTAAAACTCCTCCCCAGGTTATTCCCCGAGTACTTCTATTCGTTCCTCCAATCGTACATGCTGATATTCTCCGCGCAACCGATCCTGCCTCCTGACGAGAAGATCCTGCGCATCCATCAGGACATTCGCAACATCATCAAGATATTCACGCAACCCTCCGATACAAAGAATTACAAGGATCTCGTGGAGGAAACCACGGAGAAACCGCCCGAGAACATTGATAATTACAAGAAGGATGGGTTCAAAGTGCTGAATTTGAAAGTCACAGAGGTAAGTTTATATTAGGACTGTTGACTGATGATATTACATTTAAACATTACTAACTTACCTACTTAGGCATAAGATAACAAGATAAGAATATTCTTTATTGTACACACGAGAAAACAATTACAGTAAATATTGGCATTTTCTACTATAATATTTCTAGCAGTGAAAACTTGTGATTGGCTCTCCGTCTTTATTTCAATTGTAATGTATCTTTTTCATAGCAGTAAGTTTTCCCATTATAATGAAATAAAAATAAAATAAATACACCGCTAAATACCAGCGTCCGTAATCTAACGGTATCTTAGAAGAAACGCAACCATCGGGTCTGTATTTTTCACCGTCAAGTGACAAATGACAGGTATCGACGATTACACGAATGTCACTAGATATCTGACGTCACGAAAAAACAAAATGGCGGAGAAAAGCTGTCATAGTATGTTAGCAAAGTCACCAAAAAGATTCAAATGAAAAAGAACATATTTTCTCTCCTCTCATAGCAATATCTATTTATCTTTCCACTTTTTAGGCGCTGACCTTAGAAATCAGACTAAAACTAGGAGTTAACGTCTTTGACATTGTTTTATTTGGAGCACATTTATGGAGCTTATCTCCGTTCACAGATGGAGGAGCCAGACGAGACCCCCCCGCCGACCGAAGAGCCAGGGCCGGACCGCGAGGGGCTGGTCCTGATTACGTCCCTGGTGACGTCCTGCATTCGGGGCCTGCACCACTGCACGTCCAAACTGCGCGCGCTCGAGATCCTTCAGCTACTCTGCGAGAATTCCACCTCGGAGACTATCCTGGACCGGATCCTGCCCTACATCGTGAGTGAATGTCATCATTGAACTGTAACTTATGTCAAGTTCTTTTAATCTGTAGAATTCTAAATAACCATAAGGTAGAAAATGCCATTAGCATTAAGTCCACCTTTTGTACACTGTCTTTGTGCAATAAAGAACTAATAATAATAATAATCCGATCGGACCACCAAGTGTTCTTTTCAAGGTTATAATCTAACAGGTTAATGAAATTAAACTGTAGGGCAATTCATTTATTTATTTATTGACTGCCTCGTTGGTCCACCGGTTAACACGCTTGACTACAAACACCGAGGTCTTAACAATGGCCGGCCAAACTTAAGTTTATTCTCCTATTAATATTTAGTCGTAACATAAATTATAGTGGGATGAATGGACTGTAGGAACTGGGCATTGTCCTTAAAGGAATAAAAGTATGTTTTTATATATTATATTTTTTACGAGAAAATGGGTGAAAATAGTTTGGGCCGAATATTTCGATTAGAGCTGCTTTAATTAATTTAAAAAAAATGAATCAGAGTCTACGAAACCGGAAGTATGTCATGCATGGAAGAACGTCATCAACTGAAATCCTAGGAGCTGTCAGTTTCTAGTGATACCATGACTCGATAAAGGAACTTTATAAATAAACAAAACTAAAAAGACTCCTAATCTGTTGAAATGTAAAAGAATATCCTCTTTTATAGAATATCATCATTTGTTTTTACGGAATATCGAAATGTTAGCGTTTTTTTTTTATCAAAACGATAGAAGGTCTTATAAATAGAATAAGTAACGAAAATACAAGAAATCAGTGAATATTATTAGTTTATAATTGTAGCATTATATTTACTCGTCTTATACATTTCAAATGAAGAGTAACTTTGTAACTATTGCCAAAGTCTGCAACAATGCTCGTTGGTTCACTAATTCCCCTACCGCCTACACCTATACTTTTTATGAAAACGATCAGCTCTACTGCGCTGAATGCGACCGAATCTGTACAGTACTTGGCTCGTAGTAGGGAGTTGTAGTACTGGTACACTTGAGTTGAGTCTAGGTGACGTAGAAGAAGAAGAAACTCGCACCAAAAGTATGTAGTAAAAATGTATTGGTAAATCTACAGATAGGTAGAATATTGACTGTTCCTCTCTCTAGTGCAGTAAACGGTAGACTGACTTAATTATACGAAATTACCTAACAATGTAAACTGCTTAGCATGCCTAAAGCCTAAAGGTAAAACTAGGTTAAACGAGTAAGCAAAATGTGCGACGCTAGATCGTACATCTTCCAGACCGCAGAAAAATAAAGGGGAATTTACTGCAAAACATAAATAGCTATTTACAAAAGAAAGCGGTAATGCAAGTTGAGTAGAGGAGCGGTCATTGCAGTTATAATACTTAAATAACATGTAGTAGCTTATTCGAAATTAAATGATGCGTTGTCCGTTCCCTTATCCCGGTGTTTAACTGGGACCTCCTGCATTTCCATGCCGTTCTTGGTGGAAGTTGTTGGTCGCCGATAAGCGCGCGCGCAGCCTTGCCCGCAGCCGCGGGTCCTCACCACCCACACGATGAACGCGAGTGCAGATGCACCTAATAGCGAGTAGATGACTATGTAATGTACCTGTTCGTCGGTCGCAGTCCTTTTGAGCGGTTTGTTTTCGGAGTCGCTTTGAAACCTTAACTTGTCATCTATTTCGGCTAGATGGGTGTGGTCGGGTTCGTATAGTTGTGTGGAACCGCCTCGTATTTTTGCACTCACTATTGCATTTATTGACGTGTTGAATTCCACAGTAGGTAAGATGAAGCCGGGATCCATTGTCAAATTGCTGTTGTGTCTGTTTTGCGAGTAGATAATCAGACTGCCTGTCTGTAGTACACAGCCCCTGGCTAGAGTTACGATGCTGGAACCTTGCAACGTATGCAGAATCAGGTCATTGTCGCACAGAGTCCTTATCGTGCATTCACCGCAGCAGATCGCGAGCCAGGTATTGAGTGTTTGTAACTCGATCCAGTCGTTCGCGCATGGGGCTTTTCTCAATGCGCATGGCAATGTCGCGTGTTGGCCTATCAGTTTTGCTTCGCACGGCGTCCTGTAGCTATCGTACAAGTTGTAAATAGGTAGCGTCGAGTGACATATGAGACTGTCAGCTGATCGTCTGGTGCATTGGTCGACATTGCGTTGAGTCATACTTAAGTAGGTACTCTTTCTGAAGTTTATTGCCAGATATTCCGCTGACGTTTCTACCCACTCTGCGTAGTTTTCCTGCAATTGTATGGGTAGGGGGATATTTTTGTAGAGTTTGAACGTTTCATCGCTTAAAAGCGGGATGTGGACTTCGAATAAGAAAAATCCGTTTGTTATTCTCCCTCTAACGTAGAGCAGTTTGTAGACGTCCTTGACTTCCTTTCGTATGTTGTCCACTGGCAAAGTTAGTGTCCGTGGTAATTGTCCGGATATTATTTCCATTTGGTGGATAAGGTTTGCCGGCGTAAGGAGATGAATATCAATGCGTCCTTTGTAAATATCCGTCAGCGTGTTGAACAGTAAGTCCTGGACTGTTCTTAAATTGTTCAATAGTAGACTTGCTGCTATTGATGACGTACTGAAGTAAGTGGTCACCATTGTCGCTTCGAGAAGTGTCTCTGTTTCGGTGACACTTGCGTTGACTTGTTGCAAGAAGTGGTTAATGGTTTGAAACTGATGATTGATGTTGTCTTCGTTTCTTTTCAATGCTTCATTTTCGAGTTGTACGATTGATGTTTGGTTTTTTATTAGCGACAAAAGATGACCTTCGTTTTCTTGTATCGCTTGGATGTCGCTCTCATATTTCGTAGCGAATCGCTGATCCAGGATACCAAAAAGGCTGTTTGCTACGTAACCGACGCCGTCGATCAGTCCACGCTTCTTCCTAGACAGATGCTTGCTGGGTTCCAAGAGGATGTCGTTGTAGTAGGTCAGCAGGCCCATCTCGTGTTTGAGTTGGGTCAACGTCGGAGTACAGTAGATTGGTTCTATACGTTTACAGACATCTTCCAAGTGTTGCAGATAACGTTGCATCTGCTGCGTTCCTTCCCAGTAGCTTGTTAGGTTGTAGTACATCACTAGAATCCATTCGTCGTGCATAAGAGCCAACTGTCCGTGTGGATCATAGTATATGGGTCGCTCTCTTCCTAGACTAGTGATGTGTGTGGCAATCTTTGCTTGTTTGGAATCAACAGCCATGGCGTTTGATAGCAGGAATAGTGTAAGAAGGACGAGGTTCAAAAAGCCGCACGTTGACATTTTCTTCACCGACTTTGCCGCAGTAGAAGTGCCAGGAACTCGGGCACTTGTGATTGTTTCACGTTTGTCCTTTTGTGCCGCATGTCCTTGGAGATGGAAAGTCTTTTTCTCATCTTCGTTTATTGGCAACGGCGAGAGCTTGGTGACGGGTCGCTTCGTAGACGTCGTTTGAGTTTTGAGTGTAGCCACTCTCACGTACCCGTCCCTCCCAGGGTGCAGTTGTGTGACTCGGGCGAGGGCCCACTTTCCTGGTGGTAGGTTATCCTCCTTTACCAGAACCACATCGCCTTCTTGTAAGTTTCGTGTGGGTTTATTCCACTTGCAGCGACTTTGTAGCTGCTGTAGATATTCGCCCGACCAATTTTTCCAGAATTGGTGAGACATGTGCTTGACGAGTTTCCAGCGTTTTCTCAAGTCGATGCGTGTGACGTCGTTGTAATCGCCGTCTGGAATGTGCATCGTAGGACTGCCGGTTAAAAAGTGACCCGGGGTCAGTCCGTTGTAAAACTCATCGGGATCTTCAGTTAGTGGGCAGAGATAGCGCGAGTTTAGGCACGCCTCTATCTTTGAGAGCAGTGTCGTAAATTCTTCAAATGTGAGCTTCTGGTCACCAAGTACACGCCGCAGGTGGTGTTTCATGGATTTGACGGCCGCTTCCCATATCGCGTTGGCGCTTGCCCATGTAGGTACGCTGAAGTGCCAAGTAACCCCCATTTTTGAGATGTTATTGAATAAGTCGACAGTAAGCAGTTGTTGAAATTGATCGAACTCGCTGCGTAGCACTCGGGCCGCACCGACGAAGTTGGTTCCGTTGTCTGTGTAGACGTGCTTTGGTGTCCCTCTTCTTGCACATAGGCGGTCGAAGGCAGCCAGGAACGTATCCGCCGACAAGTCAGATGCAAGTTCGATATGCACAGCTTTGGTAGCCAGACATATGAAAATCACGACGTAGCCTTTTGAAGTCGTCACTCCTCGCCCCTTGTTAATCTTTACGTCCACGTGACCAGTGTAGTCAATCCCGGTGTGCGTAAAGGGTCGAGAGGGCGTCACTCTTGGTCGAGGGAGATCGCCCATAAGTTGATGATGTTCAGTGAGGTTGTAACGATGACATCTTACGCAACGTCTTAGCAGTGTTTTGACTGCTCGATTGCCACCGATGATCCAATATTTCTGTCGTACGTGCGCTTTTGTCTATTGCGCAGAGTTTCTAGCGCCATGAACTTGCTTTCCAGAAACGCCGTAAGTTCGTCGACGCTCGGTATTTCGCGGGGTTTTCGCAGCTCCTTAGTGTACTCGCTGTACGTAGTAGTGTCGAGTTTCTGTGCCATCAAGTGGGCAATCATAGGACCCCATGACTGCGTATCTATACCGATGTTGTGAAGGCCGTTCAGACATTCTATGATGACGTCATGCAGCTTCTTTAAGTTGTTAGCGTTCGCTTGTTGTATAGACGGAATATTGAGCATAGTGTTGACATACGAAGTGAAGACGAGTCTGCGATTGTCATATCGCTGTGTCAGTATTTCCCAGCAGGACTCGTAGTTATCCGAGTTGATGTGGAGATGGCGTACCAGATTTTCAGCTTCGCCTCGCAGCTTGGACTTTAGGTGCTGCATTTTTTGAACTTTAGACAACGACGGATTCTTGTCCACAGTTTGTAGAAACAAGTCCTTGAAGGAGATCCACTGTGAATAGTCGCCAGAGAACACAGGAACGTCGAGCTTGGGTGCAGATTGCTGGTAGTGTAGATTTGACGAAAGTTTGTTGTTTATTTGCCTCTTCAGCAAGTCATACTGCTGCTCGATGTCTTCAAAACTGCGATAGTAAGATGGGTCATCGTACTCGCCATCTAGTTCCCAGTGTAACTTGTCGATATCAGACCACTTCGATTTTAAGATGCTGAGTTGTTCCTCCAATTCCCACCTTTCACTTAATTTTTCAATATCCACCTTGGCATTAGCTCTATGCATGGCTCGGAAGTTGCGATTTTGGATGCTGATTAATCTTGCCAGATTGGCGTTTGCCACAGTTTCTTCGGCTAACTCGGCAGTCTGGGTTAGTCCCGATCTAGCACCACTTCGTGACTTTTCCTCCTGCGGTGGGTAGAGCTTGTGCGCCACCGGCGTGCTTGGTAACTCAGATTGTAAACGGGTTAGAATGTCTTGTTTTAAGTCCTCGTACAATTTCTTAGTACGAATGTAGACGTTTTCCGTAAAATATCCGTGGGATTTGTCTTCCGACTCGATGAGGATGTTGTTTCTCTCATCAAAGTCACCCCACTGATTTTCGAGAAGAATTAGCTTCTGAGTAAGATAGTCGCTTGTTTTCCTCGATGGACCATCTTTCTTGTAGTTGCTGCAGAGTTGCTTGATGTTTTCGAAGACTTCTGACTGGACCTTTAATTCTGAAGACATGGTGAACTGATGAATCACCTCCGTAGCCACAGCCAGTTGTAGAAAGTGTGTTGCGCGTAGTAGAGTTACTTGCAACGAGTATCACCGCTGAGCGACGCGTAGTAGTTTGCGCCAGAAGCTGCAGCCGTAGCAATACGTAGTCCCGCTTAGCGACGCGTAGTAGACGGCGTCAGTAGCTGCAGCAGTAGTAGTAGGAGAACTGTGTTCCCACAGATCGCTTCAAGAAGTCCAACGTTCGTTGTAGCCCGATGAACTCAGTAGTGCTTGAAGTGGTCCGTGTCTCAGAATTCCCGGCGTTTCACGTGTGATATTAGCGACCTTCTCAATTAGACCGGGGCGACCCGCTTGTGGGAGACCGGTGAAACCGATTCGCTATCGACACGAGTCAACGTACGAAAAAACTGAGAGTAGTTTCGAAGGACCAATAAATGTACAGTACTTGGCTCGTAGTAGGGAGTTGTAGTACTGGTACACTTGAGTTGAGTCTAGGTGACGTAGAAGAAGAAGAAACTCGCACCAAAAGTATGTAGTAAAAATGTATTGGTAAATCTACAGATAGGTAGAATATTGACTGTTCCTCTCTCTAGTGCAGTAAACGGTAGACTGACTTAATTATACGAAATTACCTAACAATGTAAACTGCTTAGCATGCCTAAAGCCTAAAGGTAAAACTAGGTTAAACGAGTAAGCAAAATGTGCGACGCTAGATCGTACATCTTCCAGACCGCAGAAAAATAAAGGGGAATTTACTGCAAAACATAAATAGCTATTTACAAAAGAAAGCGGTAATGCAAGTTGAGTAGAGGAGCGGTCATTGCAGTTATAATACTTAAATAACATGTAGTAGCTTATTCGAAATTAAATGATGCGTTGTCCGTTCCCTTATCCCGGTGTTTAACTGGGACCTCCTGCATTTCCATGCCGTTCTTGGTGGAAGTTGTTGGTCGCCGATAAGCGCGCGCGCAGCCTTGCCCGCAGCCGCGGGTCCTCACCACCCACACGATGAACGCGAGTGCAGATGCACCTAATAGCGAGTAGATGACTATGTAATGTACCTGTTCGTCGGTCGCAGTCCTTTTGAGCGGTTTGTTTTCGGAGTCGCTTTGAAACCTTAACTTGTCATCTATTTCGGCTAGATGGGTGTGGTCGGGTTCGTATAGTTGTGTGGAACCGCCTCGTATTTTTGCACTCACTATTGCATTTATTGACGTGTTGAATTCCACAGTAGGTAAGATGAAGCCGGGATCCATTGTCAAATTGCTGTTGTGTCTGTTTTGCGAGTAGATAATCAGACTGCCTGTCTGTAGTACACAGCCCCTGGCTAGAGTTACGATGCTGGAACCTTGCAACGTATGCAGAATCAGGTCATTGTCGCACAGAGTCCTTATCGTGCATTCACCGCAGCAGATCGCGAGCCAGGTATTGAGTGTTTGTAACTCGATCCAGTCGTTCGCGCATGGGGCTTTTCTCAATGCGCATGGCAATGTCGCGTGTTGGCCTATCAGTTTTGCTTCGCACGGCGTCCTGTAGCTATCGTACAAGTTGTAAATAGGTAGCGTCGAGTGACATATGAGACTGTCAGCTGATCGTCTGGTGCATTGGTCGACATTGCGTTGAGTCATACTTAAGTAGGTACTCTTTCTGAAGTTTATTGCCAGATATTCCGCTGACGTTTCTACCCACTCTGCGTAGTTTTCCTGCAATTGTATGGGTAGGGGGATATTTTTGTAGAGTTTGAACGTTTCATCGCTTAAAAGCGGGATGTGGACTTCGAATAAGAAAAATCCGTTTGTTATTCTCCCTCTAACGTAGAGCAGTTTGTAGACGTCCTTGACTTCCTTTCGTATGTTGTCCACTGGCAAAGTTAGTGTCCGTGGTAATTGTCCGGATATTATTTCCATTTGGTGGATAAGGTTTGCCGGCGTAAGGAGATGAATATCAATGCGTCCTTTGTAAATATCCGTCAGCGTGTTGAACAGTAAGTCCTGGACTGTTCTTAAATTGTTCAATAGTAGACTTGCTGCTATTGATGACGTACTGAAGTAAGTGGTCACCATTGTCGCTTCGAGAAGTGTCTCTGTTTCGGTGACACTTGCGTTGACTTGTTGCAAGAAGTGGTTAATGGTTTGAAACTGATGATTGATGTTGTCTTCGTTTCTTTTCAATGCTTCATTTTCGAGTTGTACGATTGATGTTTGGTTTTTTATTAGCGACAAAAGATGACCTTCGTTTTCTTGTATCGCTTGGATGTCGCTCTCATATTTCGTAGCGAATCGCTGATCCAGGATACCAAAAAGGCTGTTTGCTACGTAACCGACGCCGTCGATCAGTCCACGCTTCTTCCTAGACAGATGCTTGCTGGGTTCCAAGAGGATGTCGTTGTAGTAGGTCAGCAGGCCCATCTCGTGTTTGAGTTGGGTCAACGTCGGAGTACAGTAGATTGGTTCTATACGTTTACAGACATCTTCCAAGTGTTGCAGATAACGTTGCATCTGCTGCGTTCCTTCCCAGTAGCTTGTTAGGTTGTAGTACATCACTAGAATCCATTCGTCGTGCATAAGAGCCAACTGTCCGTGTGGATCATAGTATATGGGTCGCTCTCTTCCTAGACTAGTGATGTGTGTGGCAATCTTTGCTTGTTTGGAATCAACAGCCATGGCGTTTGATAGCAGGAATAGTGTAAGAAGGACGAGGTTCAAAAAGCCGCACGTTGACATTTTCTTCACCGACTTTGCCGCAGTAGAAGTGCCAGGAACTCGGGCACTTGTGATTGTTTCACGTTTGTCCTTTTGTGCCGCATGTCCTTGGAGATGGAAAGTCTTTTTCTCATCTTCGTTTATTGGCAACGGCGAGAGCTTGGTGACGGGTCGCTTCGTAGACGTCGTTTGAGTTTTGAGTGTAGCCACTCTCACGTACCCGTCCCTCCCAGGGTGCAGTTGTGTGACTCGGGCGAGGGCCCACTTTCCTGGTGGTAGGTTATCCTCCTTTACCAGAACCACATCGCCTTCTTGTAAGTTTCGTGTGGGTTTATTCCACTTGCAGCGACTTTGTAGCTGCTGTAGATATTCGCCCGACCAATTTTTCCAGAATTGGTGAGACATGTGCTTGACGAGTTTCCAGCGTTTTCTCAAGTCGATGCGTGTGACGTCGTTGTAATCGCCGTCTGGAATGTGCATCGTAGGACTGCCGGTTAAAAAGTGACCCGGGGTCAGTCCGTTGTAAAACTCATCGGGATCTTCAGTTAGTGGGCAGAGATAGCGCGAGTTTAGGCACGCCTCTATCTTTGAGAGCAGTGTCGTAAATTCTTCAAATGTGAGCTTCTGGTCACCAAGTACACGCCGCAGGTGGTGTTTCATGGATTTGACGGCCGCTTCCCATATCGCGTTGGCGCTTGCCCATGTAGGTACGCTGAAGTGCCAAGTAACCCCCATTTTTGAGATGTTATTGAATAAGTCGACAGTAAGCAGTTGTTGAAATTGATCGAACTCGCTGCGTAGCACTCGGGCCGCACCGACGAAGTTGGTTCCGTTGTCTGTGTAGACGTGCTTTGGTGTCCCTCTTCTTGCACATAGGCGGTCGAAGGCAGCCAGGAACGTATCCGCCGACAAGTCAGATGCAAGTTCGATATGCACAGCTTTGGTAGCCAGACATATGAAAATCACGACGTAGCCTTTTGAAGTCGTCACTCCTCGCCCCTTGTTAATCTTTACGTCCACGTGACCAGTGTAGTCAATCCCGGTGTGCGTAAAGGGTCGAGAGGGCGTCACTCTTGGTCGAGGGAGATCGCCCATAAGTTGATGATGTTCAGTGAGGTTGTAACGATGACATCTTACGCAACGTCTTAGCAGTGTTTTGACTGCTCGATTGCCACCGATGATCCAATATTTCTGTCGTACGTGCGCTTTTGTCTATTGCGCAGAGTTTCTAGCGCCATGAACTTGCTTTCCAGAAACGCCGTAAGTTCGTCGACGCTCGGTATTTCGCGGGGTTTTCGCAGCTCCTTAGTGTACTCGCTGTACGTAGTAGTGTCGAGTTTCTGTGCCATCAAGTGGGCAATCATAGGACCCCATGACTGCGTATCTATACCGATGTTGTGAAGGCCGTTCAGACATTCTATGATGACGTCATGCAGCTTCTTTAAGTTGTTAGCGTTCGCTTGTTGTATAGACGGAATATTGAGCATAGTGTTGACATACGAAGTGAAGACGAGTCTGCGATTGTCATATCGCTGTGTCAGTATTTCCCAGCAGGACTCGTAGTTATCCGAGTTGATGTGGAGATGGCGTACCAGATTTTCAGCTTCGCCTCGCAGCTTGGACTTTAGGTGCTGCATTTTTTGAACTTTAGACAACGACGGATTCTTGTCCACAGTTTGTAGAAACAAGTCCTTGAAGGAGATCCACTGTGAATAGTCGCCAGAGAACACAGGAACGTCGAGCTTGGGTGCAGATTGCTGGTAGTGTAGATTTGACGAAAGTTTGTTGTTTATTTGCCTCTTCAGCAAGTCATACTGCTGCTCGATGTCTTCAAAACTGCGATAGTAAGATGGGTCATCGTACTCGCCATCTAGTTCCCAGTGTAACTTGTCGATATCTGACCACTTCGATTTTAAGATGCTGAGTTGTTCCTCCAATTCCCACCTTTCACTTAATTTTTCAATATCCACCTTGGCATTAGCTCTATGCATGGCTCGGAAGTTGCGATTTTGGATGCTGATTAATCTTGCCAGATTGGCGTTTGCCACAGTTTCTTCGGCTAACTCGGCAGTCTGGGTTAGTCCCGATCTAGCACCACTTCGTGACTTTTCCTCCTGCGGTGGGTAGAGCTTGTGCGCCACCGGCGTGCTTGGTAACTCAGATTGTAAACGGGTTAGAATGTCTTGTTTTAAGTCCTCGTACAATTTCTTAGTACGAATGTAGACGTTTTCCGTAAAATATCCGTGGGATTTGTCTTCCGACTCGATGAGGATGTTGTTTCTCTCATCAAAGTCACCCCACTGATTTTCGAGAAGAATTAGCTTCTGAGTAAGATAGTCGCTTGTTTTCCTCGATGGACCATCTTTCTTGTAGTTGCTGCAGAGTTGCTTGATGTTTTCGAAGACTTCTGACTGGACCTTTAATTCTGAAGACATGGTGAACTGATGAATCACCTCCGTAGCCACAGCCAGTTGTAGAAAGTGTGTTGCGCGTAGTAGAGTTACTTGCAACGAGTATCACCGCTGAGCGACGCGTAGTAGTTTGCGCCAGAAGCTGCAGCCGTAGCAATACGTAGTCCCGCTTAGCGACGCGTAGTAGACGGCGTCAGTAGCTGCAGCAGTAGTAGTAGGAGAACTGTGTTCCCACAGATCGCTTCAAGAAGTCCAACGTTCGTTGTAGCCCGATGAACTCAGTAGTGCTTGAAGTGGTCCGTGTCTCAGAATTCCCGGCGTTTCACGTGTGATATTAGCGACCTTCTCAATTAGACCGGGGCGACCCGCTTGTGGGAGACCGGTGAAACCGATTCGCTATCGACACGAGTCAACGTACGAAAAAACTGAGAGTAGTTTCGAAGGACCAATAAATGTACAGTACTTGGCTCGTAGTAGGGAGTTGTAGTACTGGTACACTTGAGTTGAGTCTAGGTGACGTAGAGGAAGAAGAAACTCGCACCAAAAGTATGTAGTAAAAATGTATTGGTAAATCTACAGATAGGTAGAATATTGACTGTTCCTCTCTCTAGTGCAGTAAACGGTAGACTGACTTAATTATACGAAATTACCTAACAATGTAAACTGCTTAGCATGCCTAAAGCCTAAAGGTAAAACTAGGTTAAACGAGTAAGCAAAATGTGCGACGCTAGATCGTACAGAATCTTTAAAACGAAGTTCGGATGTTCCAGCCAGCTAAGAGCGCACGCCAGGAAGTACTGACGTTCGCTGTCGTCGGACATGACGCGGAGATCATCATCCCCTATTTAGAGGCTAAATATTCCACCCATGCCGGTACTTAAACCCACGACCTCTGGCTAACCGTGCCAGCGCTCTTCCAACTGAGCTAATGGGCAAGTGCAGGCATCGGCAAAATTTCGAGCCTCTTTACAAACTTCTCTGTGTCACGTACAGGGAGCGACATTTTTAAAATTGTCTTCAGCATGGGTTAGTGCAACAAAAAGAATAAGATCATCATCAATTTTATAAGTCTATATTGTTTATCGGCTGTTGATTTTCCATAGATAATAAATAAAATAAAAAAACCGAGTCGGACTCGCCCACCGAGGGTTCCGTACAAATTTGTAGTCTCGCAGTTTTTCCGAGCTTTTCCCGAACTTCAAAGACAATTTTTTTTATGATTTGATTACAAATTTATAGTTTTCAGATCTTTCCCTGTACTTGTAGTATACAACGATATTACTTGCACAAATTTCATAGCTCTAGGTCAACGGAAAGTACCCTATAAATTTAGATTTCCTTGAGTGTCGAAATATCCGTAACTTAGCAGTTTCATTTTTTCACAACTTATAATATATAATATAAACAGCCTATATACGTCCCACTGTAGGGAACAGGCCTTCTCTCAGAGAGAGAGAGAGAGAGAGAGAGAGAGTATGGGCTTAATCACCACGCGTGCCCACCGCGGATTGGCGATTTCAAGCGCTGAGGTATATGAATAGCTCAGACACTCAGGTTTTCTCACGACGTTTTCCGTCACCGTTAGCGAGTGGTATTGCTACTATAATTTCACAAATATACATAACTTAGAAAACAAAGTCATAGGTACATGCCCGCACTGGGAATCGAACCTGGGTCTCCCGCTTCCGAGTCCAATGTTGTACCCACCAGGCTACCACCGCATCTTTCACAACTTATATGGTTTTAATTTCAACTCGATGCCTCCACGCGTTCCTGAGATAAAGGGTCTTGACAGACAGACGGACGGACACGGACAGCATAGTGGTCCTATAAGGGTTCCGTTTTTCCTTTTGAGGCACGGAACACTAAATAATAAAACCGGCCAATTGCGAATCGGGCTCGCGCACGAAGGGTCCGTACTATTATCTGTACAACATTAGACACAAATATCGAGAAAAACCGGAAAACAATCACGTTTGTTGTATGGGAGCCCCCCTTAAATATTTATTTTATTCCTTTTTTAGTATTTGTTGTCATAGCGGCAACAGAAATACATCATCTGTGAAAATTTCAACTGTCTAGCTATCACGGTTCATGAGATACAGACGGACAGACAGACGGACAGTGAAGTCTCAGTAATAGGGTCCCGTTTGGCACCCTTCGGGTACGGAGCCCTAAAAATAACACGCCTCGGCCGCAGATCCACCTGACCCACGACTCGGTCCCGCGCGTGCGCGCGGCGGGCGTGCAGGCGGCGGCGCGCGCGCTGTCGCTGGTGGCGGCGCCGCCGGCCGCCGACCGCGGCGTGTTCCCCGAGTACGTGCTGCCGGAGCTGGCGCCGCGAGCGGTCGACGCCGCGCACCAGCCGCGCATCGCGTTGGCCAATAATATCGGTGAGTTCACAGTTCTTTTGTTCCATTGTTTCGTTCGTTCCTTCATCCATTCTGCCCTTCGTTCTTCCTTTTGGTCTTTCATTCTTTCGTTCGTTTTTTCGTTCCTTCGATCTTTGATTCTTTCATTCTCTTGTTCTTTCGTTTTTTCATTTATAATTTCGTTCGTTCTGTTATTCTTTCGATCATTGATTCTTTCATTCCTTCGTTCTTCCTTCCCTCGCACCAGCCGCGGATCGCGTTGGCTAATAATATCGGTGAGTCTTGAGCAGAGGCGGCTCGTCTTATAGAGCGCTGGTGCAGTGCACTCCCACAAAAATAATAAAAAAAATCGAAATTTTATCTGCCACCTACCACCTATAAATTTTTAAACCTATGCACACAAAGACCTACACACATTATAGTAGTTTACTAAAAATAATTAACTACGTACGAAGTTAAAATGTTTTCAAGCATAAGATTTGGTGTCAAGTTGTTACCGAGTGGAGCGCCAGCGATTGCGCTCCTATGAAACGAAATTCAGTACAATGCCTAGTACTAATTCAATGAGTGCGAAAGAGAAACATTGGAACGGCCCGGTACGTGAAACAAAAGATTTCATATGAGAAATGAGCCTAATCTGGAGCGCCGCTCATGCGCTACGTTGCCAAATGGGGCGAGGTGACAATGCGGTGCACGCACAGCACAGTGCAGCTAATTTTGAGCTGTTGCCGATCTTAGTAAACAAACAAACGCGTCCCACCAATCTAATCAAGTAATCACATCAAGTCAGTCGATCACTTTTCGCGTGAATATCTACGACAGTTTTGTGTTATTCCGCTATTTAAATTAGTTTCTGTGAGTTGTTTGTGCTGAAAATGGAACAATACAATGTATGTTATATTAAAAACTGGGAAAAGACTTTAGAAAAGCGTCTTGACCTAAAATCAAAGGGGCCACCAAGGCCTGAACTCGCCCTGACACAAAAATGTGCTTCAAAAACTAAAACTTTTACGCGTATGTTTAAATCCGAACAAGTTGCCCAACTAGCAAGACTTTTCAATCTTTTTGTGAACACCCATAAAATAAAGTCACGAGCCGCCTCTGGTCTTGAGTTTAGGCTTCGTTTGTTCTTTCCTACGCTCGTTCTTTCATTATTTCGATCCCCGATTCTTTCATTCATTCTTTCCTTCTTTTATTTTCTCATTCATTCTTTCGTTCTTTTACTCTTTCGTTCTTTTATTCCTTCGTGCTTTCTTTCTTCCGTCCTTCCTTCCTTCTTCCGCACTGTCGCCGGTAGCGGCGCCGCCGGCCGCCGACCGCGGCGTGTTCCCCGAGCACGTGCCGCCGGAGCTGGCGCCGCGAGCGCTCGATGCCGCGCACCAGCCGCGAATAGCGTTGGCTAATAATGTCAATAAGTCTTCGTGTTCTTTCTGTCTTTCTTTCGTTCTTAGATTCTTTTGTTCGTGTTTTCATTCATTATCTCCTTCGCTTGCACGACTAATGAATGTTGAGGAAGTGAAAGTGATCTGTCAGGATCGTAGCAAGTGGCAGTCCCTGGTCTCTGCCTACCACTCTGGGATGCAGGCGTTAGTTTATGTATGTATGTATTTCCTTCGTTCTATTTTTCCTTTTCTTTTGTTCTTTCGATCGTTGATTCTGTCATTCCTTCTTTCTGTCAATCTTTCGTTCCTTCTGGCATTCTTTTGTTTTTTATATTCTTTCGTTCGCTCCTCTGTGCCGTGCTCTCTTTCGCGCTCGCCAACAACATCGGTGAGTATACAGTTCTCTAGTTCATTCGTTCTTTCTTTTGATCTTTCATTCGTTCTTTCTTTCGCTCTTTCCTTTGTTCCTTCCTTCCTTCCTCCGCTGGCGCTGATGCGGCCTGTTCCCTGAGTACGTGTTGCCGGAGCTGGTGCCGCGCACGGGCCACGGATCGCGCTCACTAATAATATCGATGACTATAAATAAAGTAATTTAATTTTTTCCTTCCTTCATTACTTCTTTCACTGTTTCTTTCGTTCTTCCCTTCTTTATTTCTTACTCGCTCCTTAGCGATGGCTTCCGACCGCTGCGTGTTCGCTGAGTTTTCGGTCATGGGTCCCAAAAATCATTATATCGAGACACTTTTTTAAAACGATCTGTAAAAGAAAATTTATACTACACCTGCTTGGAAAGTACCTTGATACTTTATCAAATTTACGGTAGAAAGTACGTCATTGCATATCGAACAAATATGCGGGGAGAAAACGCATCTGAGCGGGAGAGAAAAGTGTATGAAAATCCATTTCTTACGTGGTTTTTCTTTTTTAATTTTGGGTAAGATTATGCGCCGGTAACCTAAATATCAAAAGCCAAAAAGTGACAGTGAGTTTTTATCTCCAAGTTCGCAAAATGACACTGGCCACTAGCTGTGTGTTGGATGGTGTCGGGCTGGCAGTGCGACCCTGCGGCGGCAGGATAAACAATTTGAAAAAAGAACATGTGAAAATTGCAGACGCCATTGGCGCCATTACCAATTTATGTGTTGTTTGAGGATTCAGTTTTCGTAGAAAGTAAAATAAAACTATCAAACAGTTGTAGTATAAAGCACTATGTATCACTCGAGAGAAACTGCGATTCCCGATCTCGGGTGTTTTAAAGCCCTCGCCTACGGCTCGGGCTTCAAACGACACCCTCGACGGTAATCGGTCACTTTCTCCTCTCGGTGAACAATGTACTATTTTCTTTTCCGTTCCTTAGTGACTCTCATGAAGCTTTAAAAATAACTGTCATACTTGATTAAGATCACGGCTATTGTAGCGGGTGCTTGAATCCAAAATTATAAAGTTCGCATTTCGTTCATTCTGCACCTTTCACTTTCATATTCATCTTCTCGATCAAGAGCGAGCGTAATGCAGATGACGATTTACTGTGAAATCAGAAGGTTCACTTTTCGTTCATTTCTACTTTTCATTCCGCCTCTTTCTCATGGAATTATTCTAAATATAGAATGATCAGAAGAAAATAGTGTCGAGTGTTTGTACCAAACTATGTATGTGAGCACGGCATAGCATTTCTAATGTGAAAAATCGCACATCGAACAGTCCTTACATAAACTGCCTTTTGCCTTACTTTATGTCATAACATAACCTAGTTAAGCCTTACTTTTTTTAAGTTGTTTTTTGATGAGCCAATAAATACTTTTTTTCCTTTTATATTTTCTTATTAGGGTTCCGTACCCGAAGGGTGCCAAACGGGGCCCTATTACTAAGAATTCATTGTCCGTCTGTCTGTCTGTCCGTCTGTATGTCTGTCACCAGTCTGTCTGTCTGTCACCAGGCTCTATCTCATGAACCGCGATAGCTAGACAGTTGAAATTTTCACAGATGATGTATTTCTGTTGGCGCTGTAATAACAAATACTAAAAACAGAATAAAATAAGTATTTAAGGGGGGCTCCCATACAACAAACGTTTTCTAAAGACAGCGCTCACCATCTAGCGGCCATCTATGTAACCTTCACAGGTTGCCGATGTCATGTCGTCACATGTCAATGTTAAACGCATCTTGTTGGTTTCTATAGATGGCGCTGTTCTCAAATTCAATCTTCGTGGAAGGTTGTATAGATAATGGTACGGATACCCTTCGTGCGCGAGTCCGACTCGCATTTGGCCGTTTTTTTTAATTATGTTTGTTTCTTGCAGCGAAACTGGCAGAGACCGCGGTTCGCTTTCTCGATCAGACGCAGAATATGGGCGGCAAGGAGGCGTCGAACATCAACTATGAGACTGAACTCTCGGCGCTTCACGAAATGGTAACAGTTTCAAAGTAATACACAATATAGATAGATAACATACATTTCTATGCAGTCTTTATGTTTTGTTTGGTTGTTGTGGCGTGTACCGGCAAACTATGATTAGCCACAGCGGAGGATGCAATGAAACCAGGAATACTTTATATATACTTATTTTAATTTATTTATTATAATAGTTGCGACTCGACCGATGTTAGGTTGAGAGAGTTTTAAAAAAATCAAAAACTTAAACTATTAACTAGCGCACTGTCAGCGACACACGTCGATAAATAATCGGGGTCAATGCCTTCTAGGCTATGTATGTAACAGGCATGTACCAATGACTTTGTTTTCTAAGTTACTTACAATTGTGAAGTTGAAGCAATACCACTCGCTAATTGTGAAAATATCGTGGGGAAACCTGAGGGTCTGAGGTGTTCACATCACACACCTCAGCGCTTGAAATTGCCAACCCGCGGAGGGCACGCGTGGTTATTAAGCCCATACTCTCTCTGAGAGATGGCCTGTGCCCTGCAGTGGAGCGTATATAGACTACATAAAAAAGTGGCGTGTGTATTGTTTTTATAATACATACTTGTTTTTTCTTCTTATCTACACTATACTACATAGCACACATAGCTAGTGTTGCCAGGACTAGTGTGCCACATTTTATCAACGAAAGCGTTAATTCTTTAATCCTTACTAATATTATAAACGTGGAAGTTTGTGTGTATGGATGGATGTTTGTTACTCTTTCACGCAAAAACGGCTGAATGGATCCGGATGAAATTTTGCACAGAGATAGATTATAGTCTAGATTTTTATCCCGGAAAAATACACATCAAAATTACCACGCGAACGTCGCGGGCAACAGCTAGTATGAAATATTTTCGCAACTACTTTTAAAAATGATTAGTAGTAAATAATTTTGCGTAATAAAATTGTCTAAAAGAAAATAAGAGGAGTTTCGAAGTTTCCACGCAGGTAGCTGTGTACCCCCCTTAACTCTTATTTTACAGCAAGTATGTATTTAAAATAAAGAAATACGATAATCATAAGCAGCCTATATACGTCCCACTGTAGGGCACAGGCCTTCTCTCAGAGAGAGAGTATGGGCTTAAATCACCACGCGTGCCCACCGCGGATTGGCGATTTCAAGCGCTGAGGTATGTAAATAGCTCAGACACTCAGGTTTACTCACGATGTTTTCCTTCACCGTTAGCGAGTGGTATTGCTACTATAACTTCACAAAATGTACATAACTTATAAAACAAAGTCCTAGGTACATGCCCGCACTGGGAATCGAACCTGGGTCTCCCGCTTCCGAGTCCAATGTTCTACCCACTAGGCTACCACCGCTCTATTAATGCGATAATATTTATTTGTAAATAAATATAACTTCAGCACAACCCGCAAGACAACGACCCCTCTGACCCCCGCGCTTCTCACCGCTCTCACTATAGTACATTATGATACAACTGTGGTATGTTGGTCATTACACTCGAGTCGGTTTGACGTGAACACGTTGAAGTGTAATGACCAATGCTCACGTGTTTCATACGACGTTTTTCAACACACTTGCGAGGAAAAGTAAATAAAAGTTCACATTTATTTAAACTTAACAAACAGAAACCCATTTATAAGATGGCGGCCGTAATTTTATTTTTTCGCGCGCTCAGCGCTGCATGCGCGCGCAAGTCTGAGATAAGGGCACCGGCAAAGTAGCTAATCAGCCACATATTTATAAATTTTGAAATTGGGTATTTATAGGTAAAAATACACCGTCAAAATATAAATACCAACAAGCTAACAAGCAGTTCCATGAAATTCTTTAATTATTTATCACATTTTGAATTGAATTTTATATTTACGCAAATAACTACTTAGCTGTTTTCGAAACATTAATACTTCTTGCTAATATTTAAAAAGATATGTAATGAAAAGGCACTAGTGCGATAATGTAATGTAAAAGGCACGGCATGGGTAATATTCTGCATTATCAGTGTAAATACGCTGTAATAAGACCTACTTTACGAGCAGGTGTGTTGAAATAGTAGATTGTACAACAAGTGCATAAAACGCACCATTTTACTCGAGACGTTTATCCATCCGAGCGAGCTTGCGAGCGAGGATAGATATAAAGTCGAGTGTAAAATGGGTTTTATGGACGAGTTGTACACTCTACTTTTCACTTCGATTGCGAGGAAATGAAAAAATAATTATGGTTCCCGCCAATTAACTTTTTTTTCTTTTTTTTTTCTGTAGGGACGTGACACCTGACTTAAGGTCGTTACATACTGCTCAGTTATAAAAACATTTTCTTTTTATAACTATGATAAGTTGTTGTAATGGCTTAAATACTATACTGATCTACTAAATTGAAAAATAAACAAATATAAAAAATAATAAATGAGACGAAATACAAATTATAAGTTTATTTCATGAAGTTTTATTGTGTACTTTGGCTGTTGGTATCTTTGCCTTGGTCTTAGAATACGAACGAAACGAAATAAAATAAAGAGGTTGTTGTATGAAGTTAAAGATGTTCGTGTGGCTGTTGCAGCGATTGCCTTGGTCTTCGACGAAGATTTTACTTTATGCTCTAGAGCATAAAAAGCGACTTTATGTCGCCTACGCACGACATAAAGACGAACTTTTAGAGCATGAGAAGTGAAAAAAACATTATTGCATTTTTTATTTTATTTAAGACCAATCTAATCAAGCACAAAAAATATATATTTCGGCAAGCGAGTCCTTTTTTCAGTCAGTACCGCGCGCTTGCGTCATCCGAGCGATGTCCTAGTTGACTCTTGCGGGTCGTAAGTGGTTTGTTCTGTCGCCAGGTCCGTTCCATGGTGTCCAGTCTGTTAACGGACTCGCAAGCGGTGGTCAAGCGCGCGCTGGTCGAGAACGGCATCACCAAGCTCTGCATATTCTTCGGGAAACAGAAAGGTACGGAACTGAGGCCTCAGCACACCGAATCCGGACGTTTGCTATAGCAATTAGTATGGAATTTGACAGTGAGATGACAGTCAGCCGATTCCAGTTCGGGATATGGTAATATGCGGTAATATTCGTCATCAGCCATTTGACGCCCACTGCAGGACCCAGGCCTCCTTCGTGGTTTTCATGACCATGAGGGGTTTTGCCATAATCGCCACGCTTGGCAGGCGGGTTGGCGATCGCGGTATGCGGTTGGAATCTCAGAAAGACGCTGCTGCCCGTCACCTGGTAATTAATTTCCTTAGTCGCCTTCTTCGACATCCACGGAAGGAAATGGAGTGACGCTATTCTTAATCTGGCGCCACACGGAGTGGTAATATTCGGGATATATTCGAACTTGCCTGAGCTGCCGACAAAAATTTTAATTTCTTCGAGTATTCACGAAAAAATATCTCGAAAAGTAAGACGAACATTGTTGAACGTTAGAAAGAAAAAGTGTGCATTTGATTTTGCCTGCATTATATGTCTTAACTAGCTCTTAATTTTCAAAATTTACTATTATCGACAATCACTTGTCCTGACCCCAAACTAGGATACTCTGCGCTATGGTAACCAGGCAAGGACAAGCATGGGAATACACCCAGACTGAGGCCTTGTGTACAAATATACGGCGGCCTCCAGTGGCAATCGAGCCCACCTCCGGCATGGTAACCAGACGTGATACCGCTATACCAACGAGGCAGTTTAAACTGCACTATTGGTATATTTATCTTTCTCAGTCCTGACCTTGAAAATAGCAATTGTAAACCATTGTGATGCTAGAAGATGTTTGATAGCTAGTGCTCAGTTATAATATTGTAACGCTTTGGTGTAGTTACTGTTATGTTGCAATAATTATGCAAATAAAATAAATACTAAATTATCAAAATTTCCTAGCAACTATTCAGTTTCTTCATCATCATCATCAGCCATTTGACGCCCACTGCAGAACATAGGCCTCCTTCGTGGTTTTCATAACCATGAGGGGGTTTGCCATAATCGCCACGCTCGGCAGGCGGGTTGGCGATCGCAGTATGCGGTTGGAATCTCAGGGAGACGCTGCTGCCCGTCTCCTGGTAATTGATTTCCCTAGTCGCCTTAAAACATAAGTTGTAAAAGTTTCTTGACAAGATTTAATTTGAAATTGCTGTTACGATGATTTATGTTCTGCCCTTAGCCAACGACGTCATCCTCTCACACATGGTGACCTTCCTTAACGACAAAGAAGAGGTGGCTCTCCGAGGCTGTTTCTTCGACAGCGTTGTCGGCGTCTGCGCTTACGTGGGAATGCATTGCGCGCCCATACTGCAGCCGCTTGTGCAGCAGGTAGATACATGGAGGGACCGATAGACGCATGGACTGCCGGAAAGACGGACTGATGGAGAGATGGACGGATGGATGGACAGACAGACAGATATAGATAGACCGACAGACGGACAGACGGACGAAAGAACGAGTAAAAGAGGATGAAGCAAGAGAGGTTTGTCAGGGTCGTGGCAAGTGACAAACCCTGGTCTCTGTCTACCTCCCCGGGACACAGGCGTGACTTTATGCAATGTCATCATCATCATCATCAGTTCCTGTTATCTCTCATTAGGGACATAGGGGGTCTGGAAACAGACTTCCGTAGCGGCCATTTTGCGCCGTCTCTATTCAAGCTCGCACGTATTTGTCCCGATACTGGTGGCTTCGTGTTGGAATGAACGTCCCCAGGTCGTGGTGGTGGTGTTATGTAATGCAAAGAAGATGAATATGGCGCCCGCAGGGTTTGACCGACCAATCGGAGTGGATAATCGCAAAGGCGGTTCGCGCGACGGCGAGCCTCGCAGAACTCGGCCTGCTGCAGAAGCAGGCTCTTTGCGACCTCTTGGCTGAGAGCGTGCCCTATTTGGCGCATCCTAACTTGTGGGTGAGTACATCTTTTTTCCTACACCAGTAGTTCCTAGGCCGAGGACCACTTTGAATGTTTCGTTGTCAGCAAGGACCACAAAGTGTGAGGTTTTGCACACATGATTATCAACAAAAGTTGTGATAATTATTATAATTATACACGCTGAAATCTAGGTGGTTGGAGAGCCGCGAGTATGTAATCAGTAATTTAAAATGCCATCTATTTAGGCTATGTAAGTACAGACGTAAAATAAAATATATATATATATATATATATATATATATATATATATATATATATATTTCATAAATCTGGTTTCGAACAATTCGCGAACAATTAGTACTGCCTCTCCTATCAGAACAATGACCCGCGGACCCGCGGCGCCGCTCTGGATGATTTGTGTCGAGATATTGTTGGAAAATGCAAATGAAGTGCTTTATAAAAAAAACAAATTTCGATAGCAGTTCTCAAGGCACGTTCATTTTGCTATGGCTCTCAAACCACCCAAAATGTATGATGTATTGTGATTCAATAGATCATAAGAATCAATGTACGTGTTGAGCCTATCGTGTTTGTACGCGACGGCTTTAATAACCTCCATTTATTGGGAGCTCTTTTATTTTGTAAAGAAATCTTCCGTGGCCCACTTCCAAGGCTCTCACGGACCAATTTGCTAATACTATTAATTTTAATAGAATCTTTCAGAGAATCAGGGCACGTGGTACAGGCCCATCTACCAATCCCGGTTAGTTAGCATTCGTTTGACCATTCGTTCTGTTTGTACTCACCAATAGTGGGATAGGGTTTTATTTGTTAGTATTTCGCCAAATCCCCTCTCTATACCTATGTATATATACGTTATAAGTAGGCACATAGTTGGCACGTTAGTTGTCTAATGATTTTAAGGGTTCCGTACCCAAAGGGTAAGGGACCCTATTACTACGACTCTGCTGTCCCTCCGTCCGTCCGTCCGTCCGTCCGCCTGTCTGTCACCAGGCTGTATCTCATGAACCGTGATAGTTAGACAGTTGAAATTTTCACAGATGATGTATATAGTTACTTGTGCTGCCGTATAGCGGCACCAAATACTAAAAACAGAATAAAATAACTATTTAAGGGGGCTCCCATATAACAAACATGATTTTTTTGCCGTTTTTTATAACCTTGAGGCTCAAAACCCCTAAAATTCAAATCACCTGATGCTGTAACACCGACGTATGACCGACGTATAAAACTTATAACTACTTAATCACGTAAAGTTAAAATGCCGATTATTCAAAAGCCGAAAGTACAAAATGACGAAGTTTTAATAATTTCAATTTGCAACAACAAAAACATAGGTGCGACGAAGCGCGTAGCGTAGCGGAGCGCGTAGGAGCGTGTTAGGTTGAACATGTAAGACCGAAAACTAACCGAAATTATTCATCATCAACCCATTATGTCCCCACCGAGGGGCACGGGTCTCTTCCGGGAGGAAGGTATAGGCCATACTCCACCACGGAGGCCAAGTCCGGATTGGTGGAGGCTTGTAGACTAGTGGCTCGTCTACTGTCGGAAGTTGTCAAGCCGCCCTAAGGCCTTTGACTTGGCTTAACGACTGCCATCTATCGACGGCAGCCGGCACCAACAGCTTAACGTGCCTTGCGAAGCACGGAACCGCTCGGAAAAATGCCACTAGCGTTAGGCATGGACGGCGACCCATCCATGCACTGAACGCGCCCTGCGTTGCTTAACCTTCGTGATCGTTTAAGATCACTCAGGCAGCCGGGGCTACGAGCGATTCGAGTTATTAGTTTAGGTTAATTTCAAAGCCAAGCAAATATTCTTTTGCTTCTTACCTATAAGCAACAAATTTTATTTGTCAGAAGAATTTTAATGGTAACCAGCACGCAGTGAGATCACAAGTCTAACCTAACCTAACCTACAGGTCCCGCTGTGTACCTTTATGGTTTATCGTACTTTCGGGATTACGAACATTCGTTAAAATGAGAATTCGTTATCTTGACATTTGGCATTCCATTCGTAGGTTTTGTAACATCCGGCCTTTTAAACTTCGGTATTATGATACGTACCCCTAATAAACATAAACATTTACGTACAGGCACATACATTGCTTCTGGCCCCACACTAGGATTCTACCCTGTGTCGTGGGAACCAGAAACAACGACATTTTATCTATATTTAGAACTTTCGCCATTTTGAATTTAGATCCACCAACCATTAGGTGTTGTAATTTAGGGGTTTTGAGCATCAGGGTTTTGAGTGTAGATATTATTATTTTAGATATTGTAATATGTACCCTTTTTTTAAGCTGCCCCTGAGGAGTGTTTTGGAGGAATCGTGTTTTTATAAAAAAAAAAAAAAAACACCGAAAGATTCTATCTATGTACCAGATCCGGCACGAAGTGTGCGGCCTGGTGGCGTGCGCGGCCAGCCTGTTGAACCCTATCGACGTGAACTGCAAGGTGCTGCCGCTAGTGTGGCCGCATCTCCGTCACAAGCTGATACAGGTGAGTCGACCGACCGGAGGCCTGCTTAGCGGGCGGCCTGGTGAATGTGGGGCCTGGCTAGGTGAAAGGATTTGCTAGCGCGCAGATAACTTGTGACAAGTGCTCTGCAAAGTGGGCATTTCAAGTTATTGATGGCAATCATGGAATCTTAACATTTAGGCAAAAACTGTTGTATTAAGGTTTAAGATGTTTTGAAATTAGATGGTCAGAGTGGAGTTTTTTTTCTCGGTCCCCTTTTCTCCACTATAAAAACGGCCCGAAGGCAGCGGCTAACCTAGTACATTGACATTCAGCAAACAGAATGTAAATTCTTTACGTTGAAATAAACTTGTGGTTTCTGAATTTTATACAAATAGTAAGTCAAAAATAAAGTGGCCAATGCAAATTGGTATTACTATACTAAGTGCTGCCACATAGAATGGAAATGTAGCGCCTTTAAATCAGGTATTTTATTCTAATGGTCAGTTCTTAACCACTAATCGATACTGGTTGTAATCAGGATCGTAAAATGGTATCAAGTGACTATGGTTAACTTAAAAAAATATATTCATTGATTAAAAATATGCTTATATAAAATTTTAATTATAAAATTATAGCTTCTTTGCAATACAATTGATAATCTTGAATATTTTCCAAACTTCTAAATACTCTTGGACCATAAAAGCGCGAGCGCGAGTTCCGCTTATTCCTTGAGGTTCTTAAGGATCCAGGCCAAGAAATTGGCAACTGAGGTGTAGACGTCGGGAAACCCTAAGGCGCACGGGATCCCGAAGGAGACGATGCCGATCTGTACTGTCTCGTTGCCACCTTTCGTTCCCAGTATCACCAGCGGACCACCAGAGTCACCCTGTACACAAATATATATTTCACATTCATCTTTTGTCTCCATGTAAAAAAACTGTTGAAATAAATCGTTAAAATACGAAGATCAATAATGCCCATTCAATCATCTCATTAGTTCAAGAACTATCACCATATAGGAACAATTTCGTAATTTTGTTAGTATGAAAAAAAATTAACATCTAAACTAAATTAAAGTTTATTCGTTGTTGCAAGTTGATAAACGGAAATGCCCGCTGGACAGGTAGATAGTACTACGCCTTGAATGTAGCAGTTTGCCAGAAGTACTGTCAACTTACACAAGCTTTGTGAATTGTCTTATTGATGGATTCATAAAAGAGGTTCAGAAAGGTGCGGCGAAACTCAAAGGTTATGCTCGTCAATCCATACAACTTTTATTATAAGACCAACACCGAGATATCGAAAAAAATATCAGCTGCTATCAAAATTATATGAGCAAAACTAAAAATGGAGCCATACTACATTTTCATATTTGCTCGAGGGAATGTGTTTTCTTTCATCCCGCTGCTGGGCAAAATACTCTACTTTTCTCAGCATAAAAGCCGCCACGGAAAGGGTTCGTCGTTTGTTTGAAGTTTACCTTGCAAGCGCCATGCCCTTTCTTGCCGTCCGACAACGCGCATAGCTGGTCTCCTTCCTTCATGCTAGAGGCGGGACCCACCCGGCCTTTCAGCGCCGCCTTGCAAGTTGCAAACGCGATTATCTTCTGATTTAGCTCTTGAAGGTGTTCTGGCACATGGATGTTGGGGTACTGCAAACAATATTACATTTGCAGTGAAGAAATTGTATGTAATGATGTTGAAGAAATAAAAATCCTAGAATTGTAGTGACGTCACACAACTTTTTGCCTCTTGCTCATCCAATGTGGCCGTCTATATTGTGCGAAGGAGACGCAAATCATCATTCAGTCCTCTTCCTTTATTAACTGTGTCATGTATTATGTCAACAAATAGGGAGTTCCCTGGATATAAAGAAACTGTTGATAAAAATATTTAAATAGAAAAATTATGGCTTTGTAAGTCTCGAAATATTTGTTTAATCTTCTTCATACATATATAATAATTCCTCGGTACGTGTGTTTTTCACCTAACTCCTAAACGGCTGGACCGATCTAGATGAAAATTTGTAAGTATATTTATGAGGGTCCCTTGATGACTCGAAACTATAATTGGAGCCGGTAGGTGGCGTCATGATTGCGTTCGTTTTCAGGAAGAAATGGATCAGATAACCAATTGAGTTTTATTGCGATATAAACGGTTGCATATTTTTCTTCATTTGACTTAGAACTTTGATTTTTTTCACAGCATCAAAGGACTGTAGACCTGAGTAAATGGTTTTAATTGTAACTTGATACCGCTTTGCGTTCCCGAGATAAAGGGTCTTGACACGGGTTTCAAACTAAAAAGTGTACATGGCGAGCTTACTTCTGCAGAAATCTCTTCCAGCCAACCCTTGATGTGGTGATACGCACATTATAAACCCGGGGGGGGGAGTTATTTTTCCGGTGTAGAATAAAGAATATTCTTATCTTAATGTGTAATATATCGTTCCATTGATGGCGCTGGTTAGCTCCGGGGCTGCCCGAACGTCCATTAAGTCCACACCTTAATGGACGACCTCCAACCTATATGTATAAATACTTACGCTATCGTAACCCCATCCCGTGACATACGTCTTTTGTCCGTCTACGGGGTTCTGCGAGGCCAGAGGTATGGGTCCTATGTCGTTCGTGTATTGAATGTCCTTGTTGACCTGAAAACCCACAGGTTGCCTATTAGCGCAAAGTACAAACAAATATTAGTAAAATTTACTCTGTCAATCAAACGAGGCGTTCGTGCGGTAGGTGATTTATGCAGCGGTTATGCTCGAGACTCAGAAGTAATATTCGGGAAAGATTTCCTTAGATCAATCAATCGAACAGCCCGTATTCGTCCACTGCTGGACATAGGCGTCTCCGAAGGCAAGCCACTTCTTTGTCGTCGGCTATATTAAAGGGTAGATATTAAATGTTAACAAACATAACTTTATGTGTGTAAGTACCTATGTATAATAATAACCCTTTACCGCATGGATTTTCTTAAATATTAAAAAGAAAAATTGGTATTCTTAGTAGCAGGTAAGACGGAAATAGTTTTGTTCCAAATATGGACCCCATGCACTCGGGTATATATTGTTGCGTATTCTAAATCTGGTAGCACTTCATGTAGTGCAGCATGTGCTCTACAATTTGCTTACGTCAAATGTTAGGAAACAGTTACATTATTGATATAATATATTATTTTTACTTGATCAAAAAGCCTGCCAAGCGTGGCGGTTACGACAAAACCCTTCATGGTTATGAAAACTACGAAGGAGGCCTATGTCCTGCAGAGGGCGTCAAATGGCTGATACGGGTTGAATTCCATGTTTAGTTAAGTTCATCATCATCATCATTCAGCCACAACATTGTTAGACTTTTTTCTTTAAGTTAATCTTTTCTAATAGGTGATTTTTGTTCATCATCATCATCATCATCATCATCATCAGCCATTTGACGCCCACTGCAGGACATAAGCGATAATTTCGGAGTACCTACTCAACAAAAATCTGCTGATACATATTTTAAATAATAATCATGATATCCTCGCCCTCCGCTAACAAATTAACTTTAATTTGTCCTCAGATTTGGTTTTAATACAGCACTAAACATTGTTTTCTTAAGGGATATTATAACTTCCACACAATCACTTGACCTAGTACCAAAGTATATCCTCCCTTTGCTATTCTAACCAATGGCAAGGAAGTCAAAAACGTGGAAATACACAGAGACTCAGCAGATCATTTGTACAAGTTAAGTATCAAACGCACGACCTCAGTTATGGTAGTGAAGTGTGTTACCGCTAGACCGACGAAGCAGTCTGTTAGTCTAGGTATTACAAACCGAGTGCAAGTGGAGTTTTGAACCGACTTCAGAAAAAAGAAAGAAGTAGGTTCTCAATTCGACCGTTTTTTTTGTGTATGTTCAGCGATAATTCCTTACCACGTTGTCTGATATCTTTACCGGGGTCCCATATTAAACTTGGTCAAGATCTGTTTATGTGATCCATGGGAAAGTAATCAAAATCTTATTATTAGTGCGTGTTTTTCTTGGTCGGTTTTTTCGTTTGTTGCAAAAATTGTTGATACTTCGAGCTCCAACTGTGATCAATGTCGGTATCGAATAGGCGCTCCATAGTTCCATACCATAAAGCCGCCGATGTCGTTTCTGAGCGTGCCACTATTGTAGTTCTCGTGGACCTTGAGCGCGGCGCACCCGTATCTGACGCCACCGGTACTGAGTTCATTGGAGCCCACAACGGCAACAAGCTGCTTCGGTTTTCTGTATATTGGGGAAGGAGGTGTTAATAAGTAAACGGATGCAACAATGTCGGATCGGTGTATTCGGCAACTTTCATTTACCCAGAATGAACGAAGAGTGAAACGCCAAAATAAAGAATGAACGTACATTCGGATTACTTCATTCTGTCAATTAGATAAGAAATTGGACAGCTATTTGCCTTTCGCTCAAACGATATGTGGACACGGACAGCAATATGTGTGAGCGAGAGGTTCTCGATTTAAAGCCGAAATAAGTACCAGAAACGGTCCCAACTGAAAATCAGTTTTGGTGGTGATGTGTTCACAGCACACACCAGCATGGCATGCTGAGTTGGTAACCCTTTTTTTGTTGCCACGGGGGGGCCCACGTCCGGATTTGTATTTGTGTTTTTTCTCAAACTTGCTTGGAAATTTGAGCATTATCTTGACAACCTTCTTTGAGATAAATCGAAATTGCTGAACTGGCCGGCAAAAGTTGTATGAAAATCCATATCTGTCGCGGTTTGGCGACCAAATAAATTGCATAGCAAACTCATATCTTTCATGTAATTTAAAAATGGAACGATCTTTTACTCCGAAAATTGGCAACCAAGGTGGTAACTCATCAAAGGTTTTATTTCAATTTCGAACTGGCTTGCCCATAGAAAACTGTTTATTGAAAAGAAAAACTAATGAACACTTTAACGCGGAAAAGAATACTGTTGTTCATTGTTAGTCATTGATTTTGAAAAGTAAGTAGATACTAATTAGTTTTAATTTCCGCGCATTATTTGAGAAAAGTAATATAAAAGCCCTGACCACAACTACGTATGTGTGCTTCGCCTTCGCCCACATTTACACGTTCGTCCATCAATGTTTCTTTTGCTGGCCGCTGCAGTAATGTACAATTTTTTTCATTCTTGTTGTTATTATGTAAATTATGTTATTTTGTGTGTGTGTGTGTGCTTTTGTGGCAGTCTAAATAAATGTTTTCTTTCTTTCTTTAAATTAGCTCTACGACATTAATATTGCCAACAGTTGGAATTGATTTCTTAATGTCGTGAAACTATACAAGTTTTTGTCATGTAAATTCAGTTTAACTTCACTTACAATCCGCTTAAACAATGTCCCGCTGTGAGGATCCATTTCTTGTTGATGATGCTGCCGCCACAGATGTGTTGATAGTTATTGGGGACATAACGCAAGGACACCTGGTAGATCACTCTGCTGATCGCGTCCTCGCCCCCGATAATGCGGGAGTCCTCGTTCCTCTCAGCCAAACCCAGGCTCATCTCATCAGCCTCAATGACTTCCAGGCTCGGCCCGTTGTTCCATTCTTCCGCCAAATCTACGGCGTTGCTCTCGACGCGCCCCAGGCTTGACCCTGAAACAATGGTGATCTTGGTCATCCGTGGTAGCGTAAGCAGGGGCCTGATTATGCGCAACAAATCCTGAGCGAAATTCCATACTAATTTTACATTTGGACGATTTGAATCGTTCAGGATTTGGGTTGCGTAATATAGTAGCTGACCACTTGATCTTTAACCGACTTAAAAAAGGAGGTTATTGATTCGTCGGTATGTTTTTTAGGGTTCCGTACCCAAAGAGTAAAACAGGACCCTATTTACTAAGACTGTTCGTCTGTATGTCTGTCACCAGACTGTATCTCATGAACCGTGATACCTAGAAAGTTGAAATTTACACAGATGATGTACTTCTATTGCCGCTATAGCAACAAATACTTAAAACAGAATAAAATATTAAAAGGGGCTCCCATGTAACAAAAGTATTTTTTTTGCCGTTTTTTGCACGGTATTAATAATGGCAACAGGTAGACGCTTGAAATATTTACAGAATATTTAGTTTTATATTCACTTAAAAAATAAATAATGAAATTTAACTAAAATATTTAAGTGGGGCACCCATAGATAATGGTACGGAACCCTTCGTTTGCGAGTCCGACTCGCACTTGGCTGGTTTTTTATCTAGTTCGTGATAACTCTTTACTACGTTGTCCAGTTTCATTAATACTTTTTTGTTAGAAAGGGGGTGCTTAAGGTACCTCAAAGGTAAATTTAATAAATTTGGTCAAGTTCTGTTCCTGAGTGGTTTCATCGAACTCTTTCTTTTAATGCGTGCTTTTCTTGAAGTCTGTTTTTTTAACTGACTTAAAAAAAGGAGGAGGTTATCAATTCTACTCGTATATATATATTTTTTGGCTATATTTTCGCATAACTCCGTTAAATCTTAACCGATTTCGGCAATTTTCTTGTTGTTCGAACAGAACTGGTCCCATTTTAATTTGGTTTCGGCTTTCAGAGATGGAGAACGCAACTCTTCAATGGACAGCAGTAAATAAGGCCTAATGGGGCACATCCTTTAGGACATACATACAATATCCGTATGTTTCATAAAATAGTGTAAAAGTAGTCCCAAGGTAATTTTGTGATGTTCTGGTGAAGACTTTCGGAGATGGAAATTGAGAACGTCAAATTTTAAAGCAACGAATTAAGTAGGGTAAATTATGGTTATAAGGGTCTTATTTATTTGTCTTCCGCTCCCCCACTAAAAATTGAAAAATAAAAAATTTTCAATAAAAAATAAAATCCGACTTTGAAACCCCACAGCACTAAAAAGTTGGAAATAATTTAAATAATTAAAAGTATGTATAATTGTGAAGTATAATTTGTACTCGGTGCCCAGTTTAATGACCAGCACATATATTTTAGGCACCGACTCCAAATTATACTTTTACAGACCTACACGTAAGTTTACATACTTCTAATTATTTAAATTACTTCTAACTTTTTAGTGCTGTAGGGTTTCGAAGTCGGTTTTTATTTTTTATTTAAATTTTTTTAGTCTGTAGACAGAACTGCCGCCACTCACCATGGATAGACAGACGTGGTAAACCCAAATATCGGGCCCAGACTCCGCGGAGGAGTAAAGACATAAAGGCAAATAAGGAAGCCAAGAATTAATGGCTAGAACATAAAAGATTGCAAAACTGTCTTAATAACGTATCTTTAAAAAAAAACAGCTTTAATTTACATATAAACAATTTTGTAGCTAGTTCTATTTCTATACATTTTCCGGTTGGGAGCGGTGTTTGCTGAAGTAGAGGTTCACGCCTAGTTTAGCGACAGATGCTAAAGCGTGATAAGAAGGCTTCTAGCCCCTTGGTAGCTACGCAACTGTGTGTCATGAAGACAAGTGTACAATGTTGCAATGCCATGAGCCTGGAATACCAGTCAACAGCGGATACAGTTTAAGACTCACCTTGGGCTAGAAGCACCATGTTTAGAACCAGGATCAGAGAAATCATGTTGTTGGTTTAATTTATTGAAAGTTGTGTAGGTTTGGTTACGCTTCAACAGTAAGTATGCTTTCAGAGTTCCCTAGCTAACTTTTTATACCATGTAGATAGGTTTAAGGGATAGTTTATCTCTGATAAGAATGTGATAGGAAAGGGGCAAAACACTTGGGATTGCACACAATGTGGTAAGTATTCTTAGTTTTGTTTCTTACCAACTGTGACCCTGACACATATAGTAAAACTAGCTGTTGCCCGCGACTTCGTTCGCGTGGTAATTTTTATGTGTATTTTTTCGGGATTCAAAATAGCCTATGTGCTTACATATTATAAATAGTTCAGGAATCGGAAAAGGTTTTTCCGAGCTTTTCCCGTACTTCCAAGACAACTTTTCTATGATTTAATTACAAATGTATAGTTTTCTGATTTTTTTTCCAGTACTTTTAGTATGTGACGATATTACTTGCCAAATTTCATAGTTCTAGGTCAACGGAAAGTACCTACCTTATAAATTTTGATTCCCTTGAGACCTGAGTAATTTGATACCGATACACGTTCCCGAGATAAAGGGTCTTGGCAGACATACGTTTGTTTCCTTTTGAGGTACGGCTCTCCGAAAAACGGAAGGATTCGCAGTTAAAATTTTGTCTGTAATTTGGTATAGCAGAAGTATTCTAACGAGTCAACACACTTCTGAATAGGTTTTTCAAGAGTTTATACGTTATGATCGAATAGATAAACGGCCAAACATGAACCCTGAAATCATAACACACTTGTTTGATTGTCCAGTCGTGTGAATAAACTAGTATTTTTTTAAAAAAAGGGAATTTGATTTATCGATTAAACCCATCCACATTACATCGATAACAAGTTAATGACCATTTCATTTGATTTATCTTTGAGATTAGTTTAATAACGACCGTATTGAAGGACATGAATGTCGCAATCATTCTCATTGTCGGTGTCGGTGTCCGCTTTTCACTGGTTCAGTGCCCAATGGGTGCCAACAGATAGTTACAGTGTGAACCTGTGGTGTAAACCCTTTATAACTAAACTCAACGGACCGAGATGTTGTTTTTGTTGCTGAGAGTTTTCCTTATGTAGAGTGAAGAAAGAAAACCAACCAAATACTAATCACAATACCTACTTTTCATATTTGTTTCATATACACACGTCTGTATCGCAGAGGGGTAGGCAGAGACCAGGACTGCCACTTGCCACGATCCTGGCAGATCACTTTCGCTTCCTCAACTTCCTCAACATAGTCGTTGCATGCACGCACGCCGGTTTCGGGTACTTTTTGCCCTGCCCTTTGCTAATACATCCACTTGGTCGAAGTATGTCCGCCTGGGACGTCCCTTACCGGCCCTTCCACCCACATTCGCTTGATATATTTGTTTCGTCAATCTTTCTTCCTTCATCCTCTCCACATATCCAAACCACCGTAACATTCCTTTCTCAATTCTAGTCACTACATCCTCTTTCAGTCCTCAACGTTCTCTAATCAAACTATTGCGTATCCTATTATTCAAAGTAACGCCAGACATAGTTCTCAAGGACCTCATTTCTACTGCGTTAATCCTACATATTGTTTTCAATTCGTAATTAAATTTTACTTGCGATGTTAACAGTTTCAAAGTTGGCTTGCGACGGATAATACAAGAGGTGTCTTTTGTGTTCAGTAACTGGGATCAAGATTCCTAAAGACAATGCAATCCACAAGTCGATACGATCACACAAAAACCGCCTTCCACACTAAACACAAACGCTACCTAGAAACAAATCAGTTTAGGCAATTTTTGGCATTAAACAGTTTGACTCGTGCCGTCCTTACTTTAAAAAGTTCCAGATTCTACCCCTACCATGTCTATATATTTTCGAAATCTGTATATTCGTATTTAAACATAGATACCTCTTCCAAAGCAAACAAGATGTCTCGACACGTACTCTCCGCTCCATATACACACATAAACTTTACAAACCCCCTATTCATTTATCCATTGTATAAAAAAATTCATTTGCCATGTGTGTAGACATATATAATCAGTTACCAAACCATTTCAAAGACTGGATGGTAAAAATTAATACCTTCAAAATGTTGACAAAGGCTATTAGAACACTGTTTTTATAGTTTAAAAGAGTTTTTTGAACATAAGTAATTTGAGTTAGATCTTTAATTTTGTTAAAATATTGATTTTTAGAGTTTATTTTATTTTATTATGCTTTATATTAATATCCTAATAAAACCAATTTTAGCAATTACTGTGACAATAAAATGTGAATACACCTGCTAAGGTAATACCTGGAGATGTCTGTTCGCAAATTCCACTCATTGCATAATTGTACCCATGTATGATTCACAATAAACACTCATTTCATTAGTTAGCTTAATTTTGTACTAGATGGCGCTGGCGGTACTCTTTATCATGCTGTGAAGACTGTTGATTTTCTCATGGATACCGTCGACAGATCTTGACCAAATTTTTATTTTTATTCCTTTCTAACACAAAACTAATGAATGAAATCGGACAACATGGTAAAGAATTATCGCGGAACATACATTTTTAAGAAAATGTAGACTAATTGAAAACCTCCACCGTTTATGTAAAATAATCTCACGCGTGTTCTAGGCAAGTAACAATAACGAAATAAAGCGGTTACGAGCTTACGAGTTCAGGTGTTATACTTATAAATTTCGGCACCTCAAAGATTAGCACACACCGACACAGCACAGGTTATCCTAGTTTGGGATTTAGAGCTTTTTTTACCTTACCATAATTCACACTATATTAGGCCTACTAAGTTTGCAAGGTACACATAGTCAACCAGGACCTTAAAAATGTAACTTTTGCGGTTATCGAGATATTGACGTCCAAAAATCGAAATGTTTATCACTGACTGACTGACGGACTGATAAAAACCTAGACCACTTCCAGGCTACTTGTGCCTGATCTCACCGACTTTGAGGTCCTACTTAACCCGTTTTAAGAGGTACTTGAAGTTAATTTGGTTTCACCGACGTTTATCCGTCTTCCGAATCGCTCGTAGCCCCGGCTGCCTGAGTGATCTTGAACGATCACGAAGGTTAAGCAACACAGGGCGCGTTCAGTGCATGGATGGGTCGCCGTGTATGCCTAACGCTAGTGGCATTTTTCCGAGCGGTTCCGTGCTTCGCAAGGCACGTTAAGCTGTTGGTGCCGGCTGCCGTCGATAGATGGCAGTCGTTAAGCCAAATCAGAGGCCTTAGGGCGGCTTGACAACTTCTGACAGTAGACGAGCCACTAGTCTACAAGCCTCCACCAATCCGGACTTGGCCCCCGTGGTGGAGTATGGCTTACACCTTCCTCAGGGAAGAGACCCGTGCCCCTCGGTGGGGACATAATGGGTTGATGATGATCCGTCTTCCGGATAAACGTTGCAACCCACGACCTCCTGCGTACTCAAGAATAGAGCGATATTGTGATACTGTGGGTTTTTATTTTATAAGTGCAGTAGGACCCTACAATTACATTTAACCTCCTCAGTCCTGACCTTGAAAATCACAACGATCTTCAATTGTTATTTTCAAGGTCAGGACTGAGGAGGTTAAACGTGTTTTTTTTTAGGTTCCTTCGTTAAATAAGAGGAAAACTACTTTAGTCTAGCTAGGTCCTGATAATCGATCATGTTGGGTCATCGCAAGGAAATGGCAAACTCCCAAGGGCATCTGAGTTAAAATTAGTTTAGATTAGATTAGATTAATACTCTTCATTGCGTACCAGTTCCGTGTGGCGCGGGATTAAGAATAGCGTCACTCCATTTCGACTGAGGAAATCAATTACCAGGAGACGGGCAGCAGCGTCTTCCTGAGATTCCGACCGTACACTGCGATCGCCAACCCTCCTGCCAAGCGTGTGCGATTATGGCAAAACCCCTCATGGTTATGAAAACCACGAAGGAGGCCTATGTCCTGCAGTGGGCGTGAAACTTGAAGCGGCGTTCGATGGTGTCTTCTCGGTTTTTTGTTGGGTTTTGCCGAGAGGGGATCTGTCCGTTCAGTCATAGACCAATTTTCTTTTGTATTTTAATTGTAAATAACTTGGAGGTTTTATCAATGTTGACTAATAGATTGTCTTGATTGGTCTTTGAATTGTTCTGGCACAATGACTGAATTAGTAACGGAGCGTCATGCGTTCGCCGGGATTGTACAATTTCCCCGACACTGTAGGACAGATGACTGACGTTAGGTTACCGAAGTGTGTTAGCTAGGGTAAATTTTAATTGTAATGGTAATTAAAATTTTATGATAACCGGGGGGGAAATGTAACGATTCCTCTTTATAGAAGCTGGCTGGCAGAGCCTTCTCGTATTATTTTAAATATTTTGAAGGGAATCGTTACGTTTTGTTTTAGATGTCAGTCGATCCCCAGCTAGGATAGGGCATCGATAAAAAAGACTAATAAAAATATATATTGCCCGTAATTTGAATTTCAATAAGTAGAGCATTACAGTACCATACATTATAAAGATACATGAAAAATGTTAAATATCTAAGTTACATAGTATAAAACGTAAGTTACATGATTATACTTTATTGCACACGAAACCTTGAACAGGACATTACATGACAAATAGCATGTATAAAGACGAGCTTATCTCTGTAAGAGGTTTCTTCCAGCAAATCTTGGAGAGTCGGAGCAGCGGGAAATAAGTTTGGGAAGCCCTGCTATAACGGTTCCTTGTTGACTACGGAACCTTAAAAGCTTATAATTTTAGTGGTCATTTTTATTTATTAAAGACTAACAAACAGGATTCCCTAAAACACTCCTCAGGTGCATTTTAAATAGTCTGTGATAAAGGGAAAGACGTAACCACAGGTAATTTAAACTGCTTATTAGGAGTGTTTAAGAGGAATCGTGTTTTTTATAAATATGTAAAATGTCCCTGATTTTACTTAGTAGTATTGCCTCATATCTGTCAAAATTATACTCATTCCTCTTAAGGCTGTTCTTAAGTCAAGCGTTCTGTCTTGCTCGCACAAGTTAACATTTTTAGTGATCGTAATAAAATGAGTACTTTTGATGAATGTGGTCTGAGAGTTTGACGGATAATTAAATTGCGAATGTTCAAGGCATATTTTGCTTATCCTTGATTGAGAAAATTTGACTCCAAAATTCATAAGGAGTTTTGGAAACAAAATGAAAAACTACGTATAGGAAAACAAATATGTAAGTATTTAAAACGTCCGTCATTTAATTATGCATCAAACCGTCAGACCACATTTATTAAAAGTTTACTCATTTTATTACGATCACTAAAAATGTTAACTTGTGCGAGCAAGACAGAACGCTTGACTTAAGAACAGCCTTAAGAGGAATGAGTATAATTTTGACAGATATGAGGCAATACTACTAAGTAAAATCAGGGACATTTTACATATTTATAAAAAACACGATTCCTCTTAAACACTCCGGGTAAAAATGTTAAACTGTGCGAGCGAGACAGCATGCTTCACATAAAAAGAGCCTTAAGGCTGTTCTTACTTCGAGCGTTCTGTATCGCTCGCACAATCTAACATTTTTACCCGACTGCGGCGGAGCCCAAAAGGAGGGTACTGTGTTTAGTCCGTATGTAAGTATGCCCGATTCTATGTTCCCTCATAACTCCTTAATCAATGGTCAGATTTTGACAAATAAGGTCTCAATTGATTTGTCATCCCTGCGCGAGTGTCATAGGCTATATTAAATTAGCATTAGTGGAACAGAAAAGTAACAAGAAACGAAAATCGCTATTAAGAAATATTGTAGTACAACCATGTGTTACTAGATGGCGCTGTTATATTTAATTTATTATGCTCGAGTCTTAATTTTATTTAACTATGCCAATCACGTGTAATGTGTGTAAAACATATCAGTACGTGGGTGTCACAGGCTATATATAAAACAGCATTAAAAAAATCACTAAAAATAGAAAAATTAAAAACTGAAATAAAAAATAAACAAGAACCCGACTGCTGAGCATTAACTACTAAGCAGACGGGACCCAAATTCAGCAATGTAACTCCTTAGGTTGGTCCCGGCTGCTTAGTAGCTCAGCAATCGGGTGGTTAGTTTTTTTTTTCAGTATTTTTTAGTGATTGTAATAAAATGAGTACACCTTTGATAAATGTGGTCTGAGGGTTTGATGGATACCTAACAAAATTGCGGACATTACGTACAATTACATTATTGCATTTGTGAAGTTGTAGTAGCAATACCACTCCCTAACTGTGAAGGAATACATCGTGAGGAAACCTGAGTGTCTTAAGTGTTCACGTAGCTCAGCTTGAAATTGCCAATCCGCGGTGCGCACGCGTGCAAATTAATTCCATACTTCCTCTGTGAGAGGCCTCTGGGATGTATATTGGACACATAGAAAAATTTTAAAATAAGTATTTGAAAAACGAAATGAACAATTTAAAACTTGCGCTTTTCGGAAGAGGGTTGTTGAAACGGTTTTTGCATTATTTTATTAACACGTTATACATACCTATACATCGCTGACTAAGAAAATATTGTTTTTAACTGCAAATCAATACAGCTTGTAGTCAGGATCGTAAATATCTGTCTAGTATTTTCCTCCGGACTTCCAATTTATTAATTATAATATAATTTTTAATTACAAATTACTATTTCTTGAACATGTATAATATTATTATACTCTTTTTGTTGCACTAACCCGTGCTGAGGACAATTTTAAAAACCTATTTAGAGGCTAAAAATTCCGCCCATGCCGGGACTTGAACCCGCGACCTCTGGCTCACCGTGCCAGGTGAGCACGGTTAACCTCTAAATAGGTTTTAAAAAATGCATAATATTATTACCAATTTAATTATTTTATTTTATTCAATTTAATACTATAATAAAATTTCAAATCCAAATTTCGTACTTGTGGACTATTCTTGCTTCAGTACAAATTACTAAAATAATGAAATGTTTACATTTAATATTTAATTTTTCAATAATGATTAGTACTTATCTATAAAACAACTTAATATCTATGACTTTGACTACAAAGTTTATATAGATTGAATTTATTTATTTTTCTTACCTAAACCTATATGGACATTTTACACGAATATATACAAAGTATAATATACCAAATATAATATATACGAGTCCCGCTTATTATATGAGGTTCTTGTCGATCCAGGGCCTGTAATTGGAAACTGAGGTGTAGGCGTCCGGATCCCCTTTCGCGCACGGGTTCCAGAAGGAGAGTATGCCGATCTGTACTGTCGCGTTACCACCTTCCGTTCCTTTTAACACCAGCGGGCCGCCAGAGTCACCCTGTACACAAATTTATATTTCATTCAGCAGTAAAAAAACTGTTAAAAGAAAACATTAAAATACGAAAAAAGCAATATAGTGTCTATAAAGTTGATTACTCTCACTCACTCATTCAGTCACTCATTCACTCAATCCTCTGTGGTACCACCTATTAGTTTATCTTTTAAAGGTTCTATCTTCCTGCATGTATGCTTGTTCCAAAAATGTATGTTCATTTTCATCTGTAAACGTAATTGCACTTACTAACAAACACTATGTACTTGATTGTACTCTATGATTGTAAGAACACTGACTCTTACGCACTAAAACCTTGTACTGGGTCAGGGTATCATTTAATTTTATTCTGGTAGGTACTGGTTTTCTGCGGTGAAATAAACTCAGTATTATATTTAATGTGTAGCCCTTTTTACCGATGAGCTGCCCGAGCGTACGTGTTCTCTTTAATCCCGCTCATGCTGTGTTCACTTAGAACAAACGAGATTTAATTTAAGAAAAGTCCATCTAGCGGACGGCCTGGTTACTAAATGAGCGGTGTCATAGGAAGCCAAAATTTGCATACCGTTAATAAGTTCATGGTAGCTCTATCGTGTACATCTCATTCCGAAGTTTGATTGGTGTGAGGTGACGTGGGTTCGAATCCTCACTCGGACATGTCTTTTGTATTATAAATTTATTTTAAAAATAGTACGCTAGCCGTCCGCCGACAGCAGCACTATCTATGCTTCATAAAAAAACAAGAGTGAACCATCTATTTCAGGTTAATATAGTAATCTATGATCCCGCTACTGGACAAAGGCTCTCCTTTCGCAGTCAACGAAATCAACTCAAAAAAGTCGCTATGGTTGTTGGTTTATTCGTTTGTTCGTTCGTTCGTTCGTTCGGTCGTTCGATCGGTGTTTGATTGAAATTTACCATGCACGCGCCATGCCCTTTCTTGTCGTCCGACAACGCGCATAACTGGTATCCTTCCTGTATGCTATTGCCGGGAATCCCCATTTTCTTGAGCGCCGCCTTGCAAGTTAAAAACTCGACTATCTTCTGACATAGTTCTTGAAGGTGATCTGGCACCTTGATTTCAGGGTACTGCAAACAAAATTACATTTCCTATGATTAAATTGCAATGACGTTAAAAAAAATTAAAATCTCGAATAGTTGTGACGTTACACAACTGTTTGTCTCTTGCCGTCTATATTTTTATTTGTTTTTCTTTGGAAAAATGGCAATCCGCGAAAAAATTGTGATGTTTATGATCCATAAATTAGGTCCCAGTACAGTTTCTGCAAGGGTAGCACAAAGATGGCTTAAGCGTTTTCAATCTGGGAATTTTGATGTCAAAAATGCACCTCGCTCTGGTCGGCCTGTTGTGGATGAAATGGACGCCATTTTTGAAAAAGTGGAGCACGATCGGCATTTCAGTAGTTCCGACGTAGCCGAAGAACTGGGAATTGACCACAAAGCAGTTTTGACCGTTTTGAGAAAACCTGGGTACACAAAAAGCTCGATATTTGGGTACCACTCAAGCTCACTGAAAGAAACCTAAAACGTGCGAAAAAGGTCGTGGTCAAAGGTTGGTCAGGCTTCAGAGACTATGCTGTGTATATGGTGGGATTGGATGGGCATTGTTCATTATGAGCTGTTCCGGCCGGGCAGAACCATCGATTCGGATCTCTACTGTCAACAACTGATGAGATTAAAGCAAGAAGTTGAGAGAAAGCGGCCAGAATTGATCAATAGAACTGGTGTGGTCTTTCATTAGGATAACGCTAGACCTCACACATCTTTAGCCACTCGGCAAAAATTAAGAGAGTTTGGCTGGGAGGTGTTAATGCATCCGCTATACAGCCCTGACCTTGAACCTTCAGATTTCCATCTATTTCGGTCTCTTCAGAAGTCTTTAGGCAGTGTCAGGTTAACGTCAAGAGACGACTGCCAAAAATACTTGTCGCGAATCTGTATACAAAGTACAGATTGTTTAGGTCCAGAAATCTCCTATTTGGCATATATTAGGTTGGGGAAAAATTTTATTCGCATGTTATATGAAAACTCAAGACATTTTTTTTCAAAGTTTCATAACCATAAGCAGCCTATATACGTCCCACTATAGGGCACAGGCCTTCTCTCGGAGAGAGAGAGTACGGACTTAATCACCATGCTTGCCCACCGCGGATTGGCGATTTCAAGCGCTGAGGTATGTGAATAGCTCAGACACCCAGGTTTCCTCACGATGTTTTCCTTCACCGTTAGCGAGTGGTATTGCTACTACAACTTTACAAATGTACATAACTTAGAAAACAAAGTCATAGGTACATGCCCGCACTGGGATCGAACCTGGGTCTCCCGTTTCCGAGTCCAATGTTCTACCCACTAGGCTACCACCGCTTCATCCAAAGTTTATTTACATTTAATTACAGCATATATGTGCCATTTTGTTCGATGACTTTTTGCCATTTTGTAGGTAGTGACATGATCCAGAAAAAAAACACGCGACAAGTAGTTTTGGCAGTCGTCTCTTGACGTTAACCTGACACTGCCTAAAGAATTCTGAAGAGACCGAAATAGATGGAAATCTGAAGGTTCAAGGTCAGGGCTGTATAGCGGATGCATTAACACCTCCCAGCCAAACTCTCTTAATTTTTGCCGAGTGGCTAAAGATGTGTGAGGTCTAGCGTTATCCTAATGAAAGACCACACCAGTTCTATTGATCAATTCTGGCCGCTTTCTCTCAACTTCTTGCTTTAATCTCATCAGTTGTTGACAGTAGAGATCCGAATCGATGGTTCTGCCCGGCCGAAACAGCTCATAATGAACAATGCCTATGGGTTTACAATTTTGCAATAACACATTATAAGTATGTTTTTTTTTCTAATGATGACGCTGGTTAGCACTGAGTAGCCCCTAAATGGATGAACTACAAGTCCTCCAACCTATTCTTATCTTATATGAATACTTACACTTGAGTAGCCCCATCCCATAACACACGCCGTTTGTCCGTCCGCGGGGTTCTGCGTGGCCAGATCTATGGGTCCTATACTGACCGTAAATTCAATCTCATAATCCATCTAAAAAAAACACAAATTGCCTATTAGCACAAAGTCCAAACAAATATTAGTAAAGTCTATCTATTCGTGCTTATCTACTGCAATTTATTTAAAACATAATAAATTCTGATGCAAATCCTGCCTATCCCTAGTTTCACCCATGGATAACAGATGGCGTTGTAGACATTATTTTTGCGCGTATTGTTTTTGCTTACGAAGCAGACTATGTATTCAATTTAAATTCATGAAAATGTATAGCTCATTATCTCCATACTATGTTAAGCGTAGGTCACTTTTGCGCTGACTGCCTCAATTCACACTCGAAAACGGCCCCAGTCTCTCGATTACTCTTTACCAAAGAAATGAGCGCAAGATGTGCTGTAGAGTAAATCACTCTGTGATTGGTTTATTCTGTGCGCCATGCCCGACACGCACTTAGCCGGTTTTCCTAAATACATAAGATTTTAGGTAGGGTAACAAGGTGTAATCCTTGAGACTTTGCAGCACATGGAAAACGTGCACAGAAGGCGATACAGGCGTGAGTTTACGTAATGTAATGTAAAAAAAAACAAAGATAAAAAAAAACCACTCGCCTAAGCCAGAGCTCGAAGCAAAAACTTACTTATTTATAAAAAAAAAACGATTTCAGTTAAAACACTCCATAAAGGCAGTATAAGTCTGTGTTAAATTCTTTCCTTTGAAAACTCTCGTTCATAAACGGGTTACAAAGTTCGTCATTTCTCCCTTACAGATGTGCGGCAGTAAAAGTTACATGGAATTTTATTCCTGCCCTCCGTAGCGAGACAGGAATGTTGTATGGAAATCCATTCCTGCCCTGCAAGCGGTCTTTTGTGTTTTAGCAGCGAACATAAAAAAATACAAACGTCAAATCTCAAAAAGGTTTTATATCAAATAATTAGATAAAAGAGGTGGGATTTTTTTTACTCGATTTTCAATAAAAGTAGGCTGGCAGCCTTTCTCTGCAGGTGGTGAACACTGGACGCGAACACCGCGCGCGGTGAACACCGGACTGCGGTGTGCTTGAAGCCTGTGCTTGAAGCTCACCGAGATCTCGCGTTTCGTAGTTATGTACTTTATTGTATAGGCGCTCTCGGACGTTAGTAGGAAGATTGGTAACTGATTCTTATTTAATGTGTTCAATATCGCTGTCAAATTGGCGGACTCAAAAATTCCGATGGCTCCATACCTTAATGCCGCCGATGTCGTTTTGAAGCGAGACACTATTGTATTTCTCGTGGATTTTAAAATCGGCGCACTTGCGTCTGACGCCTTTCGCGCTCTTACTGAGCCGTGTGATGCCCATCACGACAGTGACCCGCCACTTTGGCCTGTGAATTGTGGACGGAGGTGGTTTACGTGAAATCAGACGGTTAATTTAAAAAAATATACAAGTATATAAAACAAGTAATAACTTCCACACAACATTCACTTGTCCTGGTTCCAAACTAGGACACTACTCGCACAAACACATGGAATTACACCCAGAGTGAGGCCATGTGTGCAAATGTACGGGGGCTGCCAGTGGGAATCGAACCCACGACCTCTCGCATGGTAATCAGACGTGATATCACTTGACTAACGAGGCAGTTAAAAAATAAAAAGAACTTTATCCAAAAGTAAAAAAATGCTTATAATAAAAATTTACAATTCGCACGGGATCCGAAGAAATCTTACTTTTTATTTACGGGTTCGAAATAAGGGTTATTTTGTCAGACTGTCCCCTAAATACAATTTGAACGTCAAATGCGAATGAAGTAATGTGGACGGATGCAACATTGTGGGATCGGTTATTTCGTATCTTTCGTATTCGCCGAATGAAAGAAACGTTTGAATACGAAATGAACGTGCATTCAGGTTGGATCATTCGAATAACACGGTCAATTAGAGCAACTGATTGAACGACTATTTGCCTCTCAGTCAAACGATACGCACGAAAATATGTGTGAGGGAGAGCAATGTGCAAAAACAAACCGGCCAAGTGCGAGTTGGTCTCGCGAACAAAGGGTTCCGTACCATTATCTATACAACATTTGAATATTTCAAGCGTGTACCAGTTGCCGTTATTATAATATCTACCAAAAACCGCAAAAAAATCGTGAGCCCCCATTAAATATTTATTTTATTATGTTTTTCTTACAGACTTAGCAATAGGGTCCCTTACCTTTGAGTAAGGAACCCTAAAAACAGGTTAGGTGCAAGCTAATTAATCCCTGTAATTTCTCTTGCATGCAATTTCTTTTACATTATTTAAAGCCGAAATTTGTGGCAAAAAATTTGCTCCACGACTTTATATCGTCAACGAATTGAATTCGTTCGCTCCGCGCGACTATAGTCGCGAAATTTCATAAATAGCCGCGTACTGACTGACTGAGCAGCCTCGCGAGGCAAATGAACGTCCAGCTTCGGGCGAGCGTGCCTCGGCCGGAGCCGTGCGTTGTCGGCTTTTGTCCATGCTCAAAGGTGCCTCGGTCCGTTTGCCGCGCTCACTCAAGATGGTTGTGTTTCGCCTCGCTTGTTCGTCGCAGGTTAGCGTCATGGATAAAGAACAATGTCTTAAATTAATACAACTATACGGTGAATATAGACGACTTTGGGATGCGCAATGTTTCGATTATACTAATAGAGGACTAAGAGAAGATGCATAGAGAAATATAAGAAAACGTTTAGATGTCTGTTTTTTTTTTTCCGAGCCCGAGGCTGCCTCGCGAGGCTGCTTGCCCAGTCAGTACGCGGCTAATGGTGTCGTAATTTTCATCAATAATATCATCACTCGTGAAGCTAATTCGTCATCTCTCGTCGTCATCACCTTTTGAAAATAATAAATGTGGAGTTTCTTTGTTAGCTGCTTCTCCACATAATCTATTTATTGTAAAACTAACAACTTTGACAATCATTATGTTAACATTTTCGGTCTTATTTATAAAAACACGATTCCTTAAAACAGTCCTCAGAGGCAGTTCATTTAATCTGTGGCTACGTCTTTTCCTTGTAAAATGTCAACCTTATACTTTTGGGTAAGATTATGTAGTGGCCTACCAGGTGTTGATGTCAATAAAACACTGCACTTACAGTTTTATCGATGTATTGTCCAGGCAGACACAAAGAATCCAATACAGAAGGCACAGAAGAGCAAGAGGCACAAGCACAAGCACAGATATAGTTCATAGGCAGAAAAACAGTTTATAGGAAAGCACGGAAGTAGAAAACAGGCAGTAATTTATAGTAAATAAGGCAAAACAATGCAAGCCGCGTAAACAGATAGCGAGAGCGTTAAGCGTGCGTTCGGCGTCGCATATGTGTAGTGACTGCTTTGACCTCTAAGCATGCGCGCGGGCGCAGCGACGTTGTCCAGCCGGTTTGTCGCTAACGGCTATCGGTGCGGTGCAGTAGGTCGATAATGAATGTATCGATATATTTATCGATATATCGATACTCGACCGATAGGTAGGCATTATGTATGTAATATGATGGCTTATAATATTATATATGTATTTATATGTATACGTGTACATATGTATGTAATTATATGTATATTTATAAGAATTATATTTGTGTATATAAATACTATGTATTGTACATGTGTATTATATTTGTATGTGTAAATGTAACTTACGACTAAGTAGGCCACATCACTCCCCTCCAGAGACCGTCAAGGGCGATAATAGTCTGGAAACTTCACCTGACGACCGGAACGGGTAACATACTGATGTGTTTTGTGAGTTGGTACAATAGGAGCAGGATCTTCCCCATCACCATCAGCAGACAATGTAAAAGCTGGTTTAAGCCTATCTATAGAGACTGACTTCTCCTTATTTTTCAGCATTATTCTAAATACCTTATCCCCACGCGATAGAACCTTATAGGGTCCGGTGTATGCTGCTTGGAGAGAACCTCGCAATGCGTCTTCACGAAGGAACACGTAATCGCAAGTTTTGAGCTCTTTGTAAACAAAAACTTTAGATTTACAATGTCGGGCAGCTGGTATTGGCCTTAGCTTTTCGGCGAAGTTTCTGAGCCTAGCGGTAAATTCGGTTATGTCCGAGGTACCACCTGTTCCTGAATCGAAGAACTCGCCGGGAAGCCTCAGTGTTTCACCGTAAACTAGCTCCGCTGCAGATGACTGTAGGTCTTCCTTAAAAGCCGTTCTCACTCCCAGCAGCACCCAAGGTAACGACTCTGTCCACTTCTCGTTCGCGTGACATACAATGGCCGCTTTCAGTTGACGATGGAAACGTTCAACGAGACCGTTGCATGCAGGATGGTAGGCTGTCGTCCTTTTGTGCTCGAATCCGGCTATTTGTGACAGACACTGAAACAACGTGGACTCGAATTGACTGCCACGGTCAGTCACGATGTCTGTAGGGCAGCCGAATCGAGCTATCCAGGTCGACAGCAGGGCCTTCGCAACAGTTTCGGCAGTGATGTCGCGTATCGGTACTGCTTCCGGCCACCGAGTGAACCTGTCCACTGCAGTAAGGCAGTACCGATAGCCGCACGAGAGAGGAAGAGGGCCGATCAGGTCAATGTGAACCTGCTTAAACCGAGCGCGTGGTAGGTTGAAGGTGCCAAGGGGGGCCGTTACATGCCTATTAACCTTTGCCCGCTGGCACTGCAAGCATGCACGCGTCCACTCCCTGCAATCCTTCTGCACCCCTGGCCAAACAAACCTCTCAGCGACTAACTTAGCAGAGGCGTTGGAGCCAGGATGACTAAGAGAGTGAAGGCTTTCGAATACCTGTTTACGGAAGGGCTTGGTAACATATGGCCTGGAGGTTGGGGTACTGACGTCGCAGTACAGTGGCAACCTACCATCGGGTACATGTAGTTTCCGCAGCTGCAGGGATGATCCTTCACTGAGGAGCGCTTGCAATTCGGGGTCAGACGCCTGACCTTCGGCCAATGTTTCGAAGCTTACAGGTGCTCCCAGTTCTTCAATACGTGACAAAGTGTCGGCCACAACATTATCCTTCCCGGATATATGCCGAATGTCAGTTGTGAACTGGGAGATGAAATCGAGGTGTCTATACTGCCTTGGTGAACAGTTACTTTTTCGTTCGTGAAATGCGAAACTGATGGGTTTGTGGTCAGTATAGACGACAAAATGCCTGGCCTCGAGCATGTGCCGAAAGTATTTAATGGCCTCGTAAATTGCAAGCAGCTCCCTGTCGTAAGGTGAGTACTTAGTCTGCGAGGGAGAGAGTTTCCTGGAGAAGAACGCTAGCGGCTCCCAAGCGTCGTCCTTAAGCTGCTGAAGAACTGCTCCTATGGCTTTGTCAGAAGCATCCGTCACCACAGCAAGCTTTGCCGAACAGTCAGGGTGAGCCAGCAGGGCAGCATTGGTCAAGCTCTCCTTGCAGGCCTCGAACGCTGCTAAGGTATCTCCTGCCAGAGTGATGGGCTGAGTGCCTTTGACGGTACCCGTTAACAGAGCGTGAAGAGGGGCCTGGATTTGGGCTGCTTGAGGAAGAAATCTCCTATAGTAATTCAGCATACCCAAAAAGCCTCGCAGCTGTCGCACGTTGGTGGGAGGTGGGAAGTCCTTTAAAGCCTGCACCTTAGAGTCCAGGGGTCTGCAGCCATTTTGCGAGATCTGGTATCCTAAAAAAGTTACCTCTTTTTCACCGAAGACACATTTGGATGTGTTGACCATCATGCCGTAGTCCTTTAGCTTTTGAAAGACTGTTCGCAGATGTTCTTCGTGCTCGGCTTCGCTGTTGGAGTAAATAAGGAAGTCGTCCAGATACGAATAAACAAAATCGAGACCTCTGGTTATCTCGTCTACAAAACGCTGACAGGTTTGGCTTGCATTCCGAAGTCCGAAACTCATGTAAGGAAATTCGTACAACCCGAATGGAGTTGTTATGGCGGTCTTCGGAATGTCCTCGGGGTTGACAGGTATCTGATTATAAGCTTTTTCCAGATCTAATGTGCTAAATATAGTGCAACCGGCAACATTATGAGTGAAGTCATGGATATGCTTAATCGGATACCTGTCAGGCACTGTCCGGGCGTTCAGCTTACGATAGTCACCGCAGGGGCGCCATCCGTTATTCTTTTTTGGCGCCAGATGAAGTGGAGATGCCCATGAGCTTTCCGACGGTCTAGCTGTACCGCAGGCCAGCATAGACTGAAACTCTTTTTGGGCGATCTTGAGTTTGTCTGGCGCTAAACGACGGGGAGGAGAAAATACTGGGGGGCCTGGTGTCGTTCGTATGTGGTGTACTGTATTGTGTGGTGTAGGGTGGTGTCTACCTGCCGGTCGAGTGATCTCAGGATAATCGTTGAGGATCTTATGATACCGTGTCTCTCCAGTCACCACCTTCACCGACGAAACGCTTGGGCAATTCGCTGACGTAGCAATTGCTGCAATAGAAGTGAGGTTATCAATTAATCGTTTATTGCGACAATCTACAATAATATTGTAAAAATTTAAAAAATCAACCCCTATGATTGGCTTTGTTACGTCAGCGACTACAAAACGCCATGGAAAGGTCCTACGTAAGTTGAGATCTAGGCCTAAAGTTACATAGCCGTATGTGTTAATACTAGAACCATTAGCAGCACACAGGTTGTAGTTAGTCTTTAAACGACGTTCACGAAGAGCCGACCGTGGGAAGACACAGAGGTCGCTTCCGGTGTCGACCAAAAACTGCATCTTCGAAGATCGATCGGTCACAAACAGGCGGCCAGTTGTAGATGTGGGGCAATCGTCCGCCGCCATTATCGACCGCCCCTCGGGTTTTCCGCCGTGTAGTCACAGGGACGAACACACTTCGAAGCTTTCTCTCCAAACTTGCTGTGGTACCAGCACAAGGGGTACTTCCTGTAGTTGGACTGGGATCGCTGTCTGGAACTACTGCGCCTGCCTCGCGAACCTGATGCTGGAGTACGGGATCTGGAGTTTCTGCCTGGTCCTGATGCTTTCAGCTTCTGGAACTCTCTACGAAGCTCTGCCACTTCTCTCGTAAGGTCACTGATGAGCGAGCTGGGTACTGCATGGCTCACTGCTGCCACTTTCGGTGAAGATGAAGCGAGGTCGTTTGCTCTGTCAGCTAAGTCCGCTAGAGATTCCAGATTTGCGGATTCTGGCTGACCTGCGAGGACCGTCTGGATTCCGTAGGGTAAACGATTTATCCACATTGTCTTCATAAAATCCTCTGTGACGCCGGTACCGGCGAGACTTTGGAGGTGTCGGAGGAACTGTGAGGGCTTTCGGTCTCCAAGCTCCTCGTGCATCATCAGCTGCTGGATCCTCTTCTCCTTGGAGTCGCTAAGCCTCTTTATTAGCTCACTCTTTAGCTTCTGGTACTTATTGGTCGCAGGCGGATTGATGATCACATCCTTAACTGCCTTAGAATGGTGATTGTCGAGATGCCCAATCACATAATTGAATTTAGTCAAGTCACTGGTTATGCCGGATATGGCGAATTGACCTTCGACTTGAGCGAACCATATGTCGGGTTCTTCAGGCCAAAAAGGTGGTACTCGTACGCCGACTTTAAAAACATCGACAGGTTTCATCGATACGCCCCCATCACTAGTGCTTTGTCCTGGTTGCCGGGTGGGCTCAGCTCTTTGCTCTTGTGACATTGTGTCTTTTTAGGGGTCACCAGTTTGGGTAAGATTATGTAGTGGCCTACCAGGTGTTGATGTCAATAAAACACTGCACTTACAGTTTTATCGATGTATTGTCCAGGCAGACACAAAGAATCCAATACAGAAGGCACAGAAGAGCAAGAGGCACAAGCACAAGCACAGATATAGTTCATAGGCAGAAAAACAGTTTATAGGAAAGCACGGAAGTAGAAAACAGGCAGTAATTTATAGTAAATAAGGCAAAACAATGCAAGCCGCGTAAACAGATAGCGAGAGCGTTAAGCGTGCGTTCGGCGTCGCATATGTGTAGTGACTGCTTTGACCTCTAAGCATGCGCGCGGGCGCAGCGACGTTGTCCAGCCGGTTTGTCGCTAACGGCTATCGGTGCGGTGCAGTAGGTCGATAATGAATGTATCGATATATTTATCGATATATCGATACTCGACCGATAGGTAGGCATTATGTATGTAATATGATGGCTTATAATATTATATATGTATTTATATGTATACGTGTACATATGTATGTAATTATATGTATATTTATAAGAATTATATTTGTGTATATAAATACTATGTATTGTACATGTGTATTATATTTGTATGTGTAAATGTAACTTACGACTAAGTAGGCCACATACTATAATTTAATTGGCGTTTATCGAGTGTTTTAAGGGATCGTGGTTTTATAAATAAGACTATTTGTTTTTATAATGAATAAAAATATTCGAATTGAATTGAATTGAAAACTACAACTACATTCAAATAGTCCCTACGTATCACTGATAAAAATATATAATCAACTACCTGAAAACATAAAAAGATGAAACAAAACACAACTTTATTATATTTAAAAAAAAAAACTCAAAAATATGCTAACCAAAAACTGTTATTATAATTTAAATGAATATTTACTTAACCCTCAATCTCGTTGAGAAATTATTGAGTATTTTGTATGCTTGTTACTTATTCTTCTGCATCTAAGAAATCAATATCTAAATAATAATAATAATAATTTAATTTAATTTAACGCTGTGTCATACATAAGACTAACTGTATTGCAGTGCCTTCACAGGGTATCATGTACTTACCTACAAAAACCAATACCACCTGTAATTATAACTGTGTACGTGATTCAGCAATAAATAATATGAATATGAATACCTTCTGAATAGACAATGTGCCGCTGTGAGGATCCAGCGTTTGTTGATGATGCTGCCGCCACAGAAGTGTTGCCACTTATCCCATTGCAAAGACACCTGAAAGTTCACGGCGTCGTCGGCCGCGTCCTCTCCACCTACAATGCGGGGATCCCCGTTCCTCTCAGCTAAATCCAGAGTCGGCTCATCGGCCTCCACGATGTCCACGATTGGCCAGTTGTTCCATTCTGTCGCAAACTTCGCGGGGCTGCTCTCGATACGCCCCAGGCCTGACCCTGAAACAATGGTGATATTTAAATTAAATCAAAATGTTTTTATTCAAAGTAGCACAGAAACTGCGACTTCATATGAACGTAAAAAGTCAAAATAACTGTCCGTTTCAAAGTCTCTTTTTTTAGAGAAAAACACGACGGTCTTATTTAGAAAAACACGATTCCTATAAAACACTTAACAGAAGCAGTTTGAATAATTTGGGGTTACGTTTTATCTACGAGTATAATAAGACAGAATAAATAAGACAGTCTTTTCAATTATAGCCCTAATTACCAGTAAAACGTAGATAGTTTGCTTTTTAGTGATCTGTCAGGATCGTAGCAAGTGGCAGTCCCTGGTCTCTGCCTACCCCTCAGGGATACAGGCGTGAGTTTATGTTATGTTTTGTTTTATGTTGTTAATTTACTACGATAACTTTACCAATACGTTTAGAAGACACAATCTACGTTTGATCATGCTCAGAATTACGAATAAATTAATCTGAATGAATGAAACATAAAAACTCTTGACTACCCTTCCTCTTTCACTGTCCGAACTGCGCAACTTCGGAACAAGCTTCCGAACTTTCTTCAGGGGAGCCTTTTCGTGTCATCTTTCAAGATGATATTAAAATAATCTTTCTATTCTGTCATGGTAGATAGATATTTTATGTATAAGTATGTATATTATTACTTATTTGTGTATAAGGTATATACAAAGCAGCCTATATACGTCCCACTGTAGGGCACAGGTCTTCTCTCAGAGAGAGAGTATGGGCTTAATCACCACGCGTGCCCACCGCGGATTAGCGATTTCAAGCGCTGAGGTATGTGAATAGCTCAGACACCCAGGTTTCCTCACGATGTTTTCCTTCACCGTTAGCGAGTGGTATTGCTACTACAACTTTACAAATGTACATAACTTAGAAAGAAAAGTCATAGGTACATGCCCGCACTGGGAATCGAACCTGCGTCTCCCGCTTCCGAGTCCAATGTTCTCCCCACTAGGCTACCACCGCTTGTTTTACAGATCAAATTTGCAAAAAGTGTCAGTACAATCTCTTAATCATGTTAAAAGTGATGTTTAACACCTACGACAAAGAACCTAGGATCACGAACCTGGGACTAGATTGCATTTATGCTAAAAACGGCCGTTAATGCTATCTAGTCCTAGGTTTTTTGCCTTAGGCTCAGGGCCATGGGTCTTAAAAACGACTATTAACATGATTGAGAGATTGTACTGACACTTTTTACAAATTTGATCTGTAAAATTATTTGATTATTAATTGATCTAGTGGGTAGAACATTGGACTCGGTAGCGGGAGACCCAGGTTCGATTCCCAGTGCGGGCATGTACCTATGACTTTTCTTTCTAGGTTACGTACATTTGTGAAGTTATAGTAGCAATACCACTCGCTAACTGTGAAGGAAAACATCGTGAGGAAATCTGGCTATTCACATACCTCAGCGCTTCAAATCGCCAATCCGCGGTGGGCACGCGTGGTGATTAAGCCCATACTCTCTCTCTGAGAGAAGACCTGTGCCCTACAGTGGGACGTATATAGGCTGCTTTGTATATACCTTATACACAAATAAGTAATAATATACATACAAATTTGATCTGTAAAAAAAGATATAATTGTTTTTTTCTCTGTGGCGCCAGTGTACTCCCTGGAGCCCCTTAAGACTCACCTCGGGCTAGAAGCATCATTGGTAGAAGCAGGATCAGAGTAATCATGTTGTTGATATAATTTTTTTTTTTAGTGTGACTTATATTTTTTTTTTATTTTTTATATTTACTTCGACATTTTGGACTAAACTTTTGTGAATTTTTGTTTATATTTCGCCTCTTTTTTGAAGATGATTTAAATTTCTATGGTAACTTTTATGTGTAATAAATACGATTCTTATATTTATTGAAAGTTGTGTAGATTCGATTACAGTTGAACAATGAGTGTGATTTTAATACCATTTAGATAGGCTTAAGGGACTATTAATCTCTGATAAGAATGTGATAGGAGAAGGGTAAAATACTCGGATTGCACATAATTGTGATGGGTATTTCTTGGGTTGTTTCATACCAACTGTTACCCTCACAAATGTGTAGTCATATTTTTGTAAGTACACACAATTTGTACGTTTATCGGATTCACTTACGCCTTAGTGAATCCGGATTATAAAAAGGTCAATACTTGTTAGGGTTCCGTACTCAAAGGGTAAGGGAAGCTATCACTAAGTCTCCGCTGTCCGTCCGTCTGTCTGTCTGTCGCATCTCATGAACATGCTGGTTTCTGGTACTTTTTATCTTGCCCTTCGCTAATGCGTCCTCTATTTGGTCGAATGATGTCCACCTGGGAAGTCCATTACCGGCCCTTTCACCCATATTCGCGCGATATAGGTATTCCTTTCGTCAATCATATATTTTGTAAAATAATCTAATTTCATGTGTTTCAAACTTCAACCCTAAAAATGATCAGACCTTCAAGCCATGAAGAACTTATAAACATTTCTTTAAAATTTAAACGCTTTCTGATGTGTACAATAAAGTGTTCTAATCTAATCTAATCTTGTTAGTTCCACTGAATCTGAAAAAAAGTATCTTTACCGAATCAAAAACAGAAGAATTCGCATTGGCGTGACAGAAGTATTCGAATAAATACTACACACTTCTGAAGGACTCTGTAATTAATTAGGGATGATAGATAAAAATAAAAAGTATTTATAGAAGTATAAATATAAATTTAATGGAAATAAATTACCAGGAGATGGGCAGCAGCGTCTTCCTGAGATTTCAATCGCCAACTGTAGCGTTGTAATTTCGCTCCATTGGCTTACAGCCATAATTAACCTAAATTTTGATAATTTCTTTCGTTTTCGGAACCTTTTGTTTACATTTTGAACTTGACAGTTGTTTTTTTCCCTAAGGATGTCCTACTTTCTTGATTAGATGGTGTGGTCATATCACAACTTTATTTACTGGTTTTTGCACGGACGAAAGCGGAGGTAGATTAATCTGTTGCTACTTTTTGTCTGGTTGTCTCCTTGATTAAAAAAAAGTCCTTGACTCATTCATTCTTTTTCCGGGTCTTCAGACCAAGGCCTCCATCATGTAGTTTTTTTCTTTTCCGCGGCGTGCCCGCGAATATCGTGTCAATCGACGATAAAATGGCTCGATTGATTGTTTATTTTGGATTTTGGTGAGTAGCTTTACCGGTTTTATAAATTATTTTTCGGTTTCGCACTGATTTGTGGAAATTTATCGAGGTGTGTCTTTTCAGATTTTGTCAATTAAATTTTCGACATGTCCCTGAAGATATAGAAGACGGGGTTTGTCATCAATTTCCATTTATGTAAGTATTTCCATTATTCGCCAGGGAGAAGAAGCGAATTTCGTTCGAAATACCTTCAAATTTTTTCATACTAACCTAAGTTACGCATTTTCCATTACAGATTTTCTTACCTTTTCGCTTAAATTGCGACAAAATGCAGACGTCGTGATTATTTACATTTAAAGAAACTCGGTGAGTGTTCTTGATTTTCCTTTTAAAAGTATGGGGAAGCTTGCGTTCTTTTCCATACAGTTCCCATTGTCATTTCCTCGGTTAGAAGTGCTAAAGTGTTAATCGCGGATTTGTTTTCTTTTCCAGACTGTTGGTCGGGTTTCTTCTTTTTTTCTTTCTTTCTTTCCATATTTCCAATTTCCATTCCAAAACTCCACATTTCCTCGGGGTTCTACTTTGGTGCGGAGAGGTGGTTGCTTCCTGAAGATAACAAGATGGACGGCCCCAGGTTTTCCCGCTGATAATTTATTTAATTTACCCGGATAATTTTCGGTATGTAGATTTATATTTCCATTTCCTTTTTTTGGAGAGGCATTCTATGTTCACGGTGCTCTCCCCAGCCTAACATATATTCAAGCGATAATCTCAAGTTTCCAAGACTTAACTTTCCAACATTATATTTTCCAAATTTTCCACGTAGCAATTTTCCGACTTTCTGCCGTGCTATTAAAACTCATTTACCTATAGTTTCCAAGCTAAATTGTAGTAATAATATTACTTTAGATTTCCTAAGTGCGTTTTTTGCATAAACTCTTTTCTGGCAAGCGGCCAGTGGTTAGGAGTTCTTATTTTCTGAACCCATGTACCTACTGTGACTTTTTGGGGACACTGAGACCTAACTACAGACTGCTAATACTAGTCAATCTACCTAATTTAATTAGAATTTTCTAAAATAAAAAAACCAGGTTTGACGGCCTTCAGCCCAAATGTACATTGCTATTTAAAAAAATAAATAATTATCATTAGAACTAAATTCACTTTGTTTCCTTAATCTCCCACTGCAGACTCAGTTATCATACCCGCCTTGCGATTAAAACCCAAGCGCTTTTCCTCTGACTATCCACGGTATCTTCTTTTAGTGCTGGCCTGGCGCCCGAGATCATACTTTTCTTTCAGCCTATTTGCCTAAGGTGTTAGGGTAGAGGGGCTCTAGTAAAACTTGTATTCCTTTTTTATAATTTTATTATTAATTGGTCAGTGCTAATTTTTACATAAAATCATTGGTTCTATTTGAACTACAGGTCGAGCCCTGCCTTAACTTGAAGTTCAATTTGAACATCTTGTCAATGTGACACCTTAATAATACCTAACAATAAATACCCAACAGTAATATATTAGATAAAATTCCTTTTTCTTTTTTTTAAAAATAAACATTACAATTGGCGCCCGAACAGGGACCTGAAATATTTCTTACATTCATACATACAATACATTATTTCCTTATACTTTCTGACTTTTTCCTGAGTTCTGCTTTTGGAGGTTAAACTTTTAGTTTGCTTGGATTGCTTGGATTATCGCAATATTTTCTTTTATTTTCCATACATACATGCATATTTAGCAACGTAGTTGTTAAGTAAGGTTCTCTACTGTTATAATTATAATGCTATAACTTTATTTTGACAGTTTTTGCTGTTACCTTATTATTATTTTGAACTGTGTACTAGCTTTAAGCAGTGAATTTTTTGGTACCTACTTTTATAATGGAAGGGTCTTCTAAGGACTTGGTTTCTAAGGACGAGAAGGTAGCTACTAACACTATGGCTACTCAAACTTCAAATATTGTTACATCTGAACCTGAGAGTTTAAATCTTTTGGAGAATCATCCACATCTGGACATGATTGATGTTACAGTTCCATTAGCTACTAATGCCAATATGAATTCTAGCTCTGTTACTCGAGCTGACTTTGCAAATACTGCTTTGTTTCCAACTAAATTAAGTAAATATGTTGACTTGACTAAATCAAAGTTAAGATTTGACGGTTCGACTTGCGTCAGAGAATTTATACAGAGACTGGAGGAGTTTCAACTTGCACGAGACGTTGACAGCGACTTAATTGTCAGGGCTTTTACGGAGGTGTTAGACGGTATCGCGTTACAATGGTACAGGACAATTCGTGAAAAAGTTCACTCATGGCATACATTGAAGGTTGAACTTCTTAAACAATTCGATCGGCTTGATTTCGATTACCAAACCGAACTTACGTTACGCACTCGTAAACAATTACCTACTGAAAGTTTAGCAAATTTTATTGTTGAAATTGCATACCTCAACAACAATTTATCGAATCCTCTTGGTTTTCTGACATTATACGAAATAATTCGTCACAACATTTTGCCAACATACGCCGTACATCTTATCGGCCGGAATATAACTTCACTTGATTCCTTAACTAGGCTCGGTAGAGAGGTTGAGCAATTTTTGCCCCCTGCTCCCGCGATGACAAATATTTCAAACGTTTCAAAAATTTCAAACATTTCAAAAGTTTCAAATATTTCAAAAAATTCAAATTTAACCTCGAACACGAATGTGGTACAATCTGAAGTGATTTGCATGAAGTGTCAAAAGACTGGTCATCACTTCAAGTTCTGTAAAGAATTCCTTGGTAAGGTGTGTTTTCGTTGCCGTAAACAAGGAGTCACTGCTTTAGAATGTGATAAATGTAACCCTTCTGTCGAGGCTAATTGTCCAAAAAACTTTTAAGGACCGGTCGAACTCGATTTCGAACTCATGAAGTGACACGAACTTCGGCTGGTGAAAATTTAAAATTAAATTCTCCTGAACGTCCTCAGGACTTCAAAGATTGGCTTGCTTATCTCAAAGTGTTTTTTGGAGTTCATAATGCTGCACCCATCCTATTCGTCAAGAACAATGACCAACGTCCATTCTTGGAGTTTCAAGTGGGCGAGAAAAAGTTCTCTGGTTTATTGGACAGCGGAGCAAATCATTGTGTATTAGGTTCTAATTTACACTTAGAGTTTCAGAAATTAGGTTTCAAGATCAGACCGTTGCGTAAGACCGCTCGGACCGCTGATGGATCGAAGACGGATATCCTAGGAGTCATAGACTTGCCTATAACATGCGACTCGGTCACACATATTATTACTTTCATGGTAATTCCTTCGTTTAAACCGCCAATTATATTGGGATTTGATTTTTGGCTACAATTCGGCTTAGCCGATAATCTATTTAAGAATATCACGTTCGTGAACGATTCCGAAATAAAAATTTGTGCAGTTACTGCTGCAACTGAATTGTCTCCTTCTCAAAAAGAACAATTAGATGAAATTATAAAACTTTATGAGGATATTTCTTATGAAAAGAATGGTTTGGGCTTAACCCATCTTGTGGAACATGAAATAGTGACTACAGGTTCTCCTATTAAACAACGATATTGGCCTTTAAGTCCTGCTAAACAAAAAGAACTATACGATGAGGTTGAGGTGTTGTTAAAAGAAGGTATAATCCAACCATCAAAATCTCCTTGGAGCTCTCCTGTCTTAGCAGTAGATAAGAAAGATGGTGGTATTCGATTGTGTTTGGACTCGCGTAGATTAAATTCTGTTACCGTAAAGGATTCATATCCACTTCCTTATACCACACGTATTCTAGATAATCTCCGTGATGCAAAATTTATTTCAGCTATCGATTTGTCAAAAGCATTTCTACAGATCCCGCTTGCTGTTTCATCCCGTGAAAAGACAGCTTTCGTTGTCCCCGGCAAAGGCTTATATGAGTTTGTTCGTATGCCATTTGGGTTGACCAACGCTCCGGCAGAATTACAACGGTTGGTTGATAAACTGTTTGGTCCAGAATTCGACAGTCATGTATTTTGTTATTTAGATGATTTAATACAGGTTTCCACAGATTTTCAGGCACATTTAGATCTACTTCGCAAGATTCATAAAACCTTGAAGGAAGCTGGTTTAACGGTAAATCTCAAAAAATGTTCCTTTTGTAAAGAAAGATTGCGTTATTTGGGTTACATCGTTGATGGTGATGGCTTACATACTGATCCTTCCAAACTGGATGTCATTGAAAATTTTCCACGTCCTACGACTGTTAAGCAGTTGCGTAGTTTTCTAGGTATGTGCTCTTATTATCGTCGATTTATTTCCAAATTTGCTGACATTGCATCTCCTTTGACACGTTTGACTGGTGGTAGTAAAAATTCAAAACATACACTTATTTGGAACTCTGAAGCTGAAAATGCGTTTATTGCTTTGAAACATTCATTAGTATCATCCCCTGTTTTACAGTGTCCTAATTTCGAGAAGCCTTTCTTTTTACATTGTGATGCTAGTTCTGTAGGCATAGGAAGTGTTCTAAGTCAAGAAGATGACGACCATTCTCAACATCCTATTGCGTTTTATTCTCGAGCTTTATCTAAGTGTGAGCAAAACTATAGTACAACTGAAAGAGAACTTTTGGCAATTTTAGATTCAATTGAACATTTTCGACCTTATATTGAAGGCATGAAATTCACGGTTATTACAGATCATGCTAGTTTAAAATGGTTACTTGGTTTAAACAATCCTAGTGGACGCTTAGCTCGTTGGGCTGCTAGAATTTCACAATTTACATTTGACATTATTCATAAAAAAGGCTCTTTACATGTGGTTCCTGATACGCTTTCCAGAATTGAAGTAGCTTCACTTTTTGTTGACGAAATACAAATCGTTGCACCTGATGATGAAATAACTGATGTTTGGTATAGAAATATTTTCATAAATTGTCAAAAATATCCTGTACGATTTAAAAATTATAGAGTTGAAAACGAAGTACTTTATAAATATTGCAAATCAAAGTACTCTTTAAATTCAAATTTAGACTGGAAAATTGTTATTCCTAAAGAAAACATTTTAGATACTATTCGAAATAATCATGATGATGTAAATTCAAGTCATTTGGGTATTCATAAAACGTTAAATAAATTAAAAGCTCATTATTTTTGGCCTAAAATGTTTGATGATGTTCGCAAGTATATTAATTCATGTGATACATGCAAAGCTTATAAGCATTCTAATGCTCCCCCTTTTGGTACAATGATAAATCCTAAAACTGTTGATCGCCCTATGGTGATGCTTTCGATTGATATTATTGGAATTTTACCTCGTACATATTCTGGTCATCGTTATATTTTGTCTGTGGTAGATGTGTTTACGAAGTATTGCTGGATTTTTCCGCTGGTCAATGCTACAACTCGCGCCGTAGTAAAGTTCCTCGAAAAATATGTATTCCTAAAGTTTGGGGTTCCTAAGGTCATTGTATGCGATAACGGTTCACAGTTCATTTCTAAAAATTTTGTACATTTTTTGCATCGATATAATATTAATAAAATATTCTATAATACCTTATATACCCCTCAGAATAATCCTGTTGAGAGGTATAATCAAACTATAGAAACTTGTATATCCTGCTTTGTTAGAGATGATCATAGAAGATGGTCTCAATTTCTTCCTCATGTTCAGTTGGCTTTGAACAATAGTGTTAATTTAGCCACGGATTTTACTCCTAACTTTCTGATGTTCGGTAGAGAACTGATAATTGACGCTTCGTTGCATCGCTTCAATGATTCTTTTGATTTAGATACCATTGATTTTTCTAGTAGGCAAACCTTTGCTGATTCTTTATCTGTTCTCAAAGAAATCTTTGAGAAAGTTTCTTCTTCCTTGTTGGACGCATATAAGCGTAACGCGTCTAACTATAATAAGGGTCGTAAGGTGGTTTCTTATAGTGTAGGTGATATTGTTTGGAGGCGTAATTTTGTTCAATCTAGTGCTGCTTATTATTTTTCGGCTAAACTAGCTCCTAAGTTTATTAAATGTAAAGTTGTAGAGAAAATTTCAAATAACGTGTATGTTTTAAAGAATCTTCCTAATGGGAAAGTTGGTCGTTTCCACGTTAAAGACATAATTAAAGTTTAAAATTTATTTTCATTCTAACCTTTTGGACTATTATTAATTGCTATATTAGAGTACGGCTTCTGGTAGAGGAGGTGATTTTGTAAAGATGATGAATGTTGTATGAAAGGAACATAGCCGTTTGAAAGAGAAAGAATGTAAGAAAAATACTCTGTATACAATTACTGATTTTAAATTAAATATTTTTCAATGCTTAGGACATTTCGGATCTATTAATTCCCATTCTAAATTAAAACACTATAAGAAAGTTTTTGTATATATATTTTTTGTATAAAATTTTATGAGTACATTGTATAAAATTTTATATTCTATATACCTCTCTTTAATTTAGCTGTCTAGCTAATATACATTCATGTCCATATAAATATTTAAGCTAACTAGCTATACATACCTTAATTTTAGTCACCGTAGTTTAAGTTGTAAAGAACCTCGGATTTGACACATACATTCATATACTTTCTCGATTTTGACATATTCTCATGTTGTATCAGCTTCGTTTTGGACGGCGTTGTCTGATCAACCAACATTTATTGCACTCTCCGGATTGTAGAGGGTTGCAATTACCTTTCGAGGCCTTTGGTCTCACATACCTTTTACCTCGTGCATGGAAGTCTGGTAGGTTGTTGTTCCAGTCACGATGGTTATTTTGTTGCTGCTCTAGGTATTGAGTTAGTATACACATACATTCCATTCTATACCTTTTACCTCGTGCATGGAAGTCTGGTAGGTTGTTGTTCCAGTCACGATGGATATTTTTCGTAGCTGCTCTAGGTATTGAGTTAGTTTACACATACATATTTGAACTTTGTGCGTGGAAGTCTGGAAGGTTGTTGATCCAGTCACATTGTTTCATCTTACTTTTTCAATTTCTTTGGTCGTTGTGCATGGAAGTCTGGTAGGTTGTTGTTCCAGTCACATCGTTCCGCCTTTTTGTTACAGCTTTGCTATTATGAAGCTGTAATGAACCTTCATACCATATCCTGAGCTGCGTGCATGGAAGTCTGGTGAGTTGTTGTTCCAGTCTCGTTGTCTCTTATCTTCATTTTGTTGGGGTTTATTTTGAAAGGTGATGTTCTACTTTTAGACTCATCGGGGTTGGTTTTTGTTTCAGGGGCGATTCTATTTCTAGATTCATCCTATGCTTTTCAATTAGAGTCAGTGGCGAGGGTGCCTAACTGAACTTCAATTAGTTTTTCTATAGGGTTATTATTCTTAGAGTCGGTGGCGAGGGTGCCAAACTGATCTTTTGTTAGATTCACTACGGGGTAAAGTTTTTTGAATCAGTGACGTTGGTGTCTAACTGAATTCTTTCTAGTTCCTTATTTAGTTAATAGATGTTAAGTTTTGGTGAAGTTTTTGAGTCAGTGACGAGGGTGTCTAACTGGTCTCCCATCAATCAATCATACATACATACATATGCATAATATAATTTCGATTTCTTATACATTCCTTGAAGATAGTGTCAGCGACGGGAGTTTGTCCTTCTGATCTTCATTATCTCCTACTACACTACATATTATGTTAGAGTTTTGTTTATTTTATTCTTGATTTCGTCTGAAGGTTTCAAGTCAGCGACGATGGTGTCTAGCTGGTCTAGTAGCTTTACATGATATAATACTTTTTCATAATTTGAAATTTTTTCATAAAGACTTTCAGTCTTTATTTTTCTGGGGTGGGGTGTGATGTAGCGTTGTAATTTCGCTCCATTGGCTTACAGCCATAATTAACCTAAATTTTGATAATTTCTTTCGTTTTCGGAACCTTTTGTTTACATTTTGAACTTGACAGTTGTTTTTTTCCCTAAGGATGTCCTACTTTCTTGATTAGATGGTGTGGTCATATCACAACTTTATTTACTGGTTTTTGCACGGACGAAAGCGGAGGTAGATTAATCTGTTGCTACTTTTTGTCTGGTTGTCTCCTTGATTAAAAAAAAGTCCTTGACTCATTCATTCTTTTTCCGGGTCTTCAGACCAAGGCCTCCATCATGTAGTTTTTTTCTTTTCCGCGGCGTGCCCGCGAATATCGTGTCAATCGACGATAAAATGGCTCGATTGATTGTTTATTTTGGATTTTGGTGAGTAGCTTTACCGGTTTTATAAATTATTTTTCGGTTTCGCACTGATTTGTGGAAATTTATCGAGGTGTGTCTTTTCAGATTTTGTCAATTAAATTTTCGACATGTCCCTGAAGATATAGAAGACGGGGTTTGTCATCAATTTCCATTTATGTAAGTATTTCCATTATTCGCCAGGGAGAAGAAGCGAATTTCGTTCGAAATACCTTCAAATTTTTTCATACTAACCTAAGTTACGCATTTTCCATTACAGATTTTCTTACCTTTTCGCTTAAATTGCGACAAAATGCAGACGTCGTGATTATTTACATTTAAAGAAACTCGGTGAGTGTTCTTGATTTTCCTTTTAAAAGTATGGGGAAGCTTGCGTTCTTTTCCATACAGTTCCCATTGTCATTTCCTCGGTTAGAAGTGCTAAAGTGTTAATCGCGGATTTGTTTTCTTTTCCAGACTGTTGGTCGGGTTTCTTCTTTTTTTCTTTCTTTCTTTCCATATTTCCAATTTCCATTCCAAAACTCCACATTTCCTCGGGGTTCTACTTTGGTGCGGAGAGGTGGTTGCTTCCTGAAGATAACAAGATGGACGGCCCCAGGTTTTCCCGCTGATAATTTATTTAATTTACCCGGATAATTTTCGGTATGTAGATTTATATTTCCATTTCCTTTTTTTGGAGAGGCATTCTATGTTCACGGTGCTCTCCCCAGCCTAACATATATTCAAGCGATAATCTCAAGTTTCCAAGACTTAACTTTCCAACATTATATTTTCCAAATTTTCCACGTAGCAATTTTCCGACTTTCTGCCGTGCTATTAAAACTCATTTACCTATAGTTTCCAAGCTAAATTGTAGTAATAATATTACTTTAGATTTCCTAAGTGCGTTTTTTGCATAAACTCTTTTCTGGCAAGCGGCCAGTGGTTAGGAGTTCTTATTTTCTGAACCCATGTACCTACTGTGACTTTTTGGGGACACTGAGACCTAACTACAGACTGCTAATACTAGTCAATCTACCTAATTTAATTAGAATTTTCTAAAATAAAAAAACCAGGTTTGACGGCCTTCAGCCCAAATGTACATTGCTATTTAAAAAAATAAATAATTATCATTAGAACTAAATTCACTTTGTTTCCTTAATCTCCCACTGCAGACTCAGTTATCATACCCGCCTTGCGATTAAAACCCAAGCGCTTTTCCTCTGACTATCCACGGTATCTTCTTTTAGTGCTGGCCTGGCGCCCGAGATCATACTTTTCTTTCAGCCTATTTGCCTAAGGTGTTAGGGTAGAGGGGCTCTAGTAAAACTTGTATTCCTTTTTTATAATTTTATTATTAATTGGTCAGTGCTAATTTTTACATAAAATCATTGGTTCTATTTGAACTACAGGTCGAGCCCTGCCTTAACTTGAAGTTCAATTTGAACATCTTGTCAATGTGACACCTTAATAATACCTAACAATAAATACCCAACAGTAATATATTAGATAAAATTCCTTTTTCTTTTTTTTAAAAATAAACATTACACAACCCGCCTGCCAAGCGAATTAAAACCATGAGGGAGGCCTATGTCCTGCAGTGGGCGTCAAATGGCTGATGATGATGATGATAGAAGTATTCTAACAGTACGACACACTTCTGAATAGGGTTTCCAAGAGTTTAGAAGTTATGATGAAATTTATAAACGGGCAAATATACATACATAAACTCTAAAACTATAACACTCTTTTTTATACTGCAGTCGTGTAAAAATAAACTAGTCTGTTGTTCCAAAAGTAACTATGACTTTCGTAAGCACTACACGTTACAAACAAAATTCCGGAATCGCTTACTTTATTTGTTGTCGGAAGAGTCCGACCAGGTTTCGATCTTATTATTATGTGAAACTGGTCGGACTCTTCAGACAAAATTTCAAGTAAGTGATTCCGGAATTAAGTTAATAGTGTGTGTGTTTTTTTTGAGACAAGGAAAGTGATTATCGGTCTAACCCGTCCACATTACGCCTATAAGAAGTTAATAACCATTTCTTTTGATTATCTTTGAGATTACTTGGTTCATCATTGAAGGGCACAAATGTTGCAATCGTCCTCATTATCGGCGGGCGTTTCCGCTTTTTAGGGTCTACGAACTGAAGGGTGCCAACGAGATAGGTACATAATCTGCCTTATTTTTAACCGACTTCAAAAAGGAAGTGTCTGTTCAGCGATAATTGCTTACCATATTGTCTTTCTTCTTCTTCGGTCATTTAACTCCTAGAGTAGTATAAGGCCTCAAACACAGATTTCCACTTTTGGAGGTGATTCGCGGCAGCTTCCAATTCGAGCCAGCTAGCGCCGATCGAATTGGCCTCTCGGTCTGTATAATGCGGTGGTAGCCTAGTAATGCGGTGGTAGCCTAGTAATGCGGTGGTAGCCTAGTAATGCGGTGGTAGCCTAGTAATGCGGTGGTAGCCTAGTGGGTGGAACATTGGACTCGGAAGCGGGAGACCCAGGTTCGATTCCCGGTGCGGGCATGTACCTATGACTTTGTTTTCTAAGTTATGTACATTTGTGAAGTTATAGGGGCAATACCACTCGCTAACTGTGAAGGACAACATCGTGAGGAAACCTGAGTGTCTGAGCTATTCATATACCTCAGCGCTTGAAATCACCAATCCGCGGTGGGCACGCGTGGTGATTAAGCCCGTACTATCTCCCTGAGAGAAGGCCTGTGCCCTAAAGTGGGAGTATATGGGCTGCTTATGCTGTAGATCGTTGCCAGAACACAATTTGTGTGGGACGTATATGGGCTACATAAAAAAAAAAAAGATTTTTTACTGGAATGTCTTGTTTTTACTTCTTCCAGGAAATGCATTACATAGGTATTTGGTTTTCCAGTCTCTTAGTATTAACAAGAAATAAAAACTCTTCATTCTTTGTTTCAAAGTAATTTTCCACGGGGCCGGTAAGGGACGACCCAGACGGACATACTTCGACCAAATAGGGGATGTATTAACAAAGGGCAAGATAAAAAGTACCCGAAACCGGCGTGCGTGCATGCAACGACTAATGAATGTTGAGGAAGCGAAAGTGATCTGTCAGGATCGTAGCAAGTGGCAGTCCCTGGTCTCTGCCTACCCCTCTGGGATACAGGCGTGAGTTTATGTTATGTTAATTTTCCAGTACTAGTTTTCCATTAAGTGATTTTGTACGAAGTTTTCTGTTTATAAGTTGGTCGCCTGATACTCGTTAACTTGTAAAGCCCACTTAGCCGTCATAGTTTTCGTTTTAAGTTCATTATATGTGCAACTGCCCTGAATTTATTCACGTATCTACTATCAACCGTTTAGCCAGGGCTTTCACGCCCTACTCTGACAAAAATTTCAAACAAACTTTCGTTAAAAAAATGTTTTACAAAAGTATCCAGCAGTAGGGGCTGATTGATGGATTGATCGTCAGGTGGACCGTGCGCCGCTGGTGTTGGAGAGCCTCGCGCCGCCGGTGCCGCGAGCCGTTCTCGACGCGGTGCTGCGGCACAGTGACGTGGACCGGCTCGTCAGCACGCTTCGCGAGCGCCGCGCCGCCCGACACAAGGTATTCACCTCGCCTAGAGAGGGCATCGTTTGAAAAAGTAAAGTTCTGGTTTTATTTCATTTTTTTTTTCGACTCAATAATGTAAAGATAATGTTCCCTCCATGACGGAAGTACGGTGTAAGAGTCTGTTGTCGTTGTCGGATATTATACGCAAACAAGTGAAATAACAATGAGTTGCGGTCGGCGCCGACTAAGACCCTCGAACCAAAGTGTTTTTCGATTTTTATTACGTTTCATTTAATTTCATTTATTTGTTTGCAAGCAAGCACGGTACATTTTATATAATTTACAATATTTAAGAACATGCGTGATGCGCCAGTATCTGGCATGCAAAACTGCACTTGTTTAAGTCTTGACTTCTTGGCGTATCGATGACGCGGCTTAATTTAGACCAGGGAATCCCAATCGTTTTTATACCGCCACTCTCTTTACAAGCCGTAATTTTGCTGGTCTTTCAGGTGAAACAAGGAGTGATGCCGCAGTATAGCGACATGGGACAACAGCTCAAGAATCTGTTTAGAAGGCTGGCCTCAGACGGTACTTGACACTGCTTGTTTTATTTTCATTAGCTTCGTTGTCATCACAAACTCCGCCGCCATCATAAAGTTTATCTTCCTTGCATTTGACTTCGTATTACCACGGCCGAATTCGAGGTACATTGCGTATTAGTGTCTACTTGTTACTCCATAGGTTAATCGACTTTACAATGTACATCGAAATGTCATAATAAACCACGAATTGTAGTTGTATGAAACAGGCCCATGGAGGTAAGTGGAGACGCGGTCTATTCCTTGTACAGACAAACCGAATGAATGTGGTTACGGTGAAAGAAAGTGAATATCATTGACCTCCATCCTATACAGGTGTGACAAAATCCCTCCACATATCAATGTTAATAAGTTCAAGAATAAATAAGTAATTTTGAATATTTAAGTTACATCCGAAAATGGGGCTTTCGTCAGTACGAACAACGCTTTTTAAGCGGAAAACTTCGAAGTCGCGAAAAACATCAGCTGTTCAATAAAGTTACCTGCGGCATTGAAGAGTATAGAACGGCTGATATTTTTTTCACGATTTCATAGCTCATCATCATCAGCCATTCGACGTCCACTGCAGGACATAGGCCTTCACGCTTGGCATTGGCAGGCGGGTTGGCGATCGCAGTATGCGGTTGGAATCTCAGGAAGACGCTGCTGCCCGTCTCCTTTCCATTTCCGTAGTCGCCTTCTACGACATCCACGGAAGGAAATAGAGTGACGCTATTCTTAATCCGGCGCCACACGGAGAGTGGCGGAGCCGGCGAGTTTCATAGTGCCGCTTAGTAAAAGTCGTTCGTAGTAACCAGTGGAACCACCCAATTAAAAAGAATCCCGTATACGACAAAAGCATGTATACGAGCCGCCGGTTCAGAAATCGTTTTGTGAGGGCATAAGTTTGTACCCTCTAATTGAATCGTGTGATTTTAAAACGACACATGTCCTTTCATTACAACTTTGCAGGAAATAGAAAAAACTGTTTTATTCAAATACTAATATCTACAACAGCAATATTTTAGCATATTATATTGATTTCTGTATGAATAAACTACATTTTTTTTTCTAATGTAAATCAATAGGTAGGTTTAAATAATTTAATAAAAAAAAATGGACAAGTGTTATTTTAAAAACACATGTGACTTGTGTTGTTTTAAAATCACACGATTCAATTATTACCAAGTCTTGTGTCGCCAGGTATGACAGAGCAAGTGGAGAACCAGCTTCTGGCTATGAGTGCACACCTGATCAAGATACAGCGGTCTTCCACGCAGGTAAGTGTAAACTTATCACGATTCTGGCCCTAGAGTCTAATTTACACATATTGGTTCACTAGAATAATATAGGCCCCATAGCTGTTATTTGCGTCTCTTTGGTAGTCTACTAAGCAAAAGAAGTAAATGTCATTCCAATGGCATGATCCGCGCAAATTAAATAGGCATCTGTCGCGAAATAAAATTTCAATAAAAAGTAATCCTTAAATACTCAAGAAGTTAGTTAATACTTGATGGTAACCGACATGTTAGCTGAGCTATGTCCATTTACCGAAATGGTTAGACGCAGTGTAAAAATTGTAAATCTCTGTAATTGTTGTGTATTTAGTTTTCCTTCTGTGTTGTGCATATTATGTTACTTATGTGCTTATTTTGTTTCTGTGATGTATCTTGTTGGTATAATAAATGTCTTTCTTCTTCTTCTTCTTCTTAATTATTATCCTGAATGAAAAAAAACTGTGTTTTGGTAATAAACTATTTCTATTCTATTCATGATGATGATAATGAAAACAATGTCGTGGTTAGCTGGAAGAAAAGACTTTTGTATTAAGCTCACCTTTGTACAGAAGGATTTCTTGGGCAACAAAAAAATTTAAAATCAAATGTCTGCAGCACATAGGTACAGCGCCGGGCCGTCTCGTGCTGACCGGCGCGCACCTCTCGCGCTCGGCGCAGCTCGAGGGCGGCGCGGACGCGCACGCGCACGCGCACGACCGGCCGCCGGCGCCGCGCCGCCGCCACGCCAGCCTCAACGAGCCGCACATGAACACCGAGTGGCGGCACATGTTCGGGCACGAGCAACCCGCCGCCAGGGGTGCGTGCTGCCGGCTTACGCACACATACATACACACACACACACACACACACACACACACACACACACACACACAAAAAAAAAATCTCAAAAATCTTCACAGAAACCCCTGACTCTTTAACTAGGAGACGTGTATCTTGAAAGCCAGTGAATACGGGAGTCATCATCTCAATAATGTTACTATTTATAGCGTTAACATAGAAACAAAAATAAATCACACTTATTTGCACTTACACACATTATCTGCAGGTTTGCTTCGTTTACAGCCCACAGCACTGATTTTTCGCAAAAGCCTGGTCTAGCGGCTCACGGACCATCCTAACGAGTCGGACAAAATTTTTACAGTTGTTGTCAATACTATATACAATACGATACAATCCAATAAGCATATTTATATAAGACTATCATCATCAACCCATTATGTCCCCACCGAGGGGCACGGGTCTCTTCCCTAAGGAAGGTATAGGCCATACTCCACCACGGGGGCCAAGTCCGGATTGGCGGAGGCTTGTAGACTAGTGGCTCGTCTACTGTCAGAAGTTGTCAAGCCGCCCTAAGGCCTCTGACTTGGCTTAACGACTGCCATCTATCGACGGCAGCCGGCACCAACAGCTTAACGTGCCTTGCGAAGCACGGAACCGCTCGGAAAAATGCCACTAGCGTTAGGCATAGACGGCGACCCATCCATGCACTGAACGCGCCCTGTGTTGCTTAACCTTCGTGATCGTTTAAGATCACTCAGGCAGCCGGGGCTACGAGCGATTCACTATAAGACTATATCTGTACACAAAGCGATCTTGAGTTGTATAGGGGCACGATGGACACAGAAGGAGTAGCATCGAATGGTGGGAAAGAAATAATGTTTAGGTTTTCAAGGTACAGTACAAGGATGGGTTCATGCTGCCGACTTACACACACGCACATGAACACTGAGTGGCCACTCAGTGGCCACATGTTAGCCTACGAGCCCATTGGCGCCAGGAGTGAGTGCTGCCATCTTATACACACACGCACATGAACACGGGAGTGGCGGCACACGTTCGGCCACTGGCTGCCCGTCGCCAGGGGTGAGTGCTGCCATCTACACACATACACCCACAGCGACATGAACACGAAGCCGCCCGCCGCCAGGCGTGAGTGCTGCCGGATTGTTTTTACTAAAAGCCCCATCACTTGTTCAAACGTCATCAGCAAAGTCAGACTGTGATGTAGCCTCGTAAAGCAGTATAGTAAGGCATTCAATGTTTCTGTTCTCTGGTGCGTACAATAAAGAGTACTTTTGTCCGCAGCGGAGTCCATAACTCAGTCAGGCGCGACGGCCGTCAGCGACGCTACCAGCGGCAGCTCCGCCGCGCCCGCGCCCCTCGCCTCGCAACTTGGCCATAGCGCCAGCTACGTGCAATGTCAGTGAGATAATAATACATCCTATGTACGTCCCGACCGACCGGCTTGGCCGACTGAGCTGACTAAGCTGTCAGGATGATGTAGGTGCTGGGCAAGCCTAATCCATCTAAAAACAGTGTCCCAGGCACTGCAGCGGCCGAGTGGTCCCTTCACCCTTCTAGTGTGAGTGGAGTTGTCACTGGACGCTGTATAAATCATCTCATTACGAAGGTACGTCCCACTGTAGGGCAGAGACCTTCTCTCAGAAACAAGACTAAGCATCATGCGTGCCTACTGGTGTAAATCAGGACCAAAAAGTTCATAAGTGTAAGACCAACTGTGGTGTGGTTAGAGAACTGAACAAACTAAAGTTTCGAAACTGTACACCTTGCGTTGTATAAACTAAGGCCTGTATCCCGGAGTGGTACGCGGAGACCAGGGTGTGCCACTTGTCACGATCTTGCCAAACCTGTTTCGCTTCATTAACATTAAGTAGATCTCGACGGATCCGTGTGGCGCCGGATTAAGAATAGCGTCACTCCATTTCCTTCCGTGGATGTCGTAGATGGCGACTAAGGAAATCAATTACCAGGAGACGGGCAGCAGCGTCTTCCTGAGATTCTAAACGCATACTGCGATCGCCAACCCGCCTGCCAAGCGTGCCGATTATGGCAAAACCCCTCATGGTTATGAAAACCACGAAGGAGGCCTATGTCCTGCAGTGGGCGTCAAATGGCTGACGATGAACATTAAGTAGACGTTCCAAATTCTATAAATACCGTATGTAATAATGCTTATAACGTTAGACGTCTTCTAAAAATATTTAAATGTATTTGCAGATAGTATGGCGCCATGTCGAGTTGAGCTCCGGAAACTGACGGCGCGGATGCAGCAGAAATTTCAGAAATCCCTAAGGTATGTTTTGCTCACTCCCTGGCAAATCTACGAAGACCATTTTTGGTACCCGACTGCGGAGAAGTCCAAAATGTCGGACACATTACTCTCCGTGTTTGGCTCGTATGTAAGTATATGTCAGATTATATGTTCCCTCCTAACTCTTTAACCCATTGTTCCATTTTGACAAATAAGATTTTAATCGATAATGAAAAACATAGACGCCTCACTAGAGCAAAATATACTTCACGTTTAATTGTGGAATTGCGGGCGGGGCTTGTCAATTGTGTTACCAATCGGAGCGAGTTCAATATTGCCCGGCAAAATATCTGTGAACCGGCCACCGTCAGACCGTCATCTTGCGAGGTACCTAGATATTTCGACGGGTTATACATCAATGAGGCATTGGTTTGACGTTCTTGTATAAAACTAACCATCAGTAACGCTGTCACTTACGGGCGTTGCGCCCAAGGCTCGCTCTTGTCTCTCCGATGGTAAGCTAAAACGGGGCTTTTAAACGCGTCGATGTAAACACTGATCTACCCCGCAGATCTCAAGAGACGTGCACGGAAGGCGACGAGCAAGCGCTGCCGCCGTCCCCGTGGCGGCCCGGCAACCAGCTCCTGGCTTACCTCCACGAGCACAAGTATGTTCTTGTCACTGTTCTACTTATTGACAATAGTTAGAAATTAGGTGATTAGCCACCTGAGTCGTATAATTTCTAACTATCCGCCGAATATTTCATCATTAGCCTCCTCAGTCCTGACCTTGAAAATAACAATGGTCTTCAATTTTCAAGGTCAGGACTGACGAGGTTAAGTACGGCATTTAAAGTTATGTATGTTATGTTTTCTAATGTTAACACGAGCACTAGACGTAATAAAAACTGAATTTGCACGAATATTTAGTGTTTAAATAAGTTTAAAAAGCATTTGAAAAAGTTTAATTTAAAAAAGATTGTTATTTATGTTATTTCAGAAATTATTTACTTTAAGTCAAGAGAGTGGTTGCACACCTGTAATTGGATGTTAGACTAGAACATAATTATCTACACAATGTTATTTTAAGTGATGTATCTAACATCTGTTGGTTGTGTCTAATAAATAAATAAATAAATAAATATTTACTCGTTTATTTTTCATTTTACAATTTTCCGACGCTTCGCTTTGCAAATCCGTGCTAATTCAGTTTTTTTTTAATTATATGTTTACATTTATTACGTATTGTATTCATGCGTCTAATACCTACAATGAGATAAAAGATACAATGAGATTGTAGTGTCGTATTCTTCCATAAAATAAGTAAGCAAAGTCTAACGGTGTAAAAATAAAAACACGATTCCTCTAAAACACTCCTCAAACGCCGCTTAAATAGTAAAAATCTGTGGAGAGGTTTTCCTTCTACCACAGACTATTTAAACTGCCTTTGAGGAGTGTTTCTAAAGAAACGTGTTTTTATAAATAAGACTGTAATACTGTGTCTGGGGTGGTACAATGTGTCGCAATGAGGGACCACTTCCTCAGCACAACGCTGAGTCAGCTGCCTTTTGTGGCAATGTAGATACACCACAGGCTACATCTATAGTCCTGTTTTATTTATTCGTTTTGTCTGTTGTGTATTTAGTTTTCCTTCTGTGTTGTGCATATTATGTTACTTATCTGCTTATTTTGTTTCTGTGATGTATCTTGTTGGTATAATAAATGTCTTTCTTCTTCTTCTTCTTCAATGGGCATCTTCGAAATGCTACATAAAATGGTACAAAGTTTGTATAATTTTGACAATGCATAATTTTATGATACGGCATTTTAAAGGCAAATATAAGCACAGAGGAAAAAAAGGAAGCACGAGGTTAATAAATACAATCATAAATTAAAGTATTTCCTGATTTCTCTTCTTTTTTTCATACGACCTTGTTACGTTCGATTTTTATTTAACGGGAATGAAAGAAGGTTGACATCTCGGTATTGTGTAAAATATCACACATATCCTTAGGATTTTTTTAGTTATGTTTGTTTTGATGACGTACTTCCTGTTCTGTAGACTCAGATTTTTATCGCATTACTGCCTCGTTGGTCAAGCCGTTAACGTGCCTAGCTACCAAAACAGAGGTCGTGGGCTTGACTCCCACTGGGGTCCGCCGTACATTTGTACAAATGGCGTCAGTCTGGGTGTACTTTCATGTTCGTAACGTCCTTGCCTGGTTAACATAGCACAGGCTTGGGACCATGTCCTTCATGACCTTGTGTGGAAGTTATTTAAGTTATTTATTAATTAGAGCAGCGCATAAAGAAATATTCCGCTCGGGCCCTCAAAATCACCAATTTTCTCGAAGAAAAACTAGATGGCCTTATCATTTAAAAAGAATAGTTTTATAATACAATGCCCATTCTTAAACCAGATACCCTTGAAATTAAATAAACAAAAACGGAGAAATGGCTGGACATTATACTTTTACAAAATAGACAAAATAGATGCTACGTTCAAACGATATTTTAGACATTATATATTATTTAAGTCTAATCTACTAGTTTTAGTGTAAACAATATCGGTTGTTTTTTTACAAATTTTTTTAGGGTTCCGTACCCAAAGAGTAAGGCTCTACATCACTAAGACTCCGCTGCCCGTCCGTCTGTCACGAAGCACCAAGCTGTATATCATGAACCGTGATAGTTAGACAGTTGAAATTTGCACAGATGATGTATTTCTGCTGCCGCTATAACAAAAAATCTTAAAAACAGAATAAAATAAATATTTAAGGGAGGCTCCCATGCAACAAACGTGATTTTTTGCCGTTTTTTGCTCGATATTAATAACGGCAACAGGTGTCTACCAAGCGTCTGCTAGAAATATTCAAATGTTGTATAGATAATGGGTACGGAACCTTTCGTGCGCGAGTCCGACTCGCACTTGGCCGGGTCACAATCACGAGGTATCCTAGTTTCGGACCAGAACAAGTGATTGTGTGAGAGAAAAAAAAACAGTAAGTAAATTAATTAAATTGAATTGGTTCAGGTCCCGGGTGAACCGTCTGGTGGCGCTTCCTACGGCGCGTCACGTGTTCGCGTCATGCTCCGACGACGGCACAGTGCGTCTTTGGGACGCGCAAAAGATGGAGGGTCGCGCCTACATTAACAGGTAAACTGGGGGGGAATCTTAGTACAGTTGTTCAATAGCGGGATGTTAGCATGACAACGGTTGTTTCATTGACACCATTGATAGTCTACTGACCAGAATCCATGAAGATTTAATTCGCGTGACACTCCGACGACGGCACAGTGCGCCTTTGGGATGCGCACAAGATAGTGGACCGCGCCTACATCAACAGGTAAACTGGGGGGCGAGTCTCTTAGTATAGTTGTTCAATAGAGGCATGCTAGCATCACAACGGTTGTTTCATTGACACCATTGGTAGTCTACTGACCAGAATCCATGAAGATTTAGTTCGCGTCATGCTCCGACGACGGCACAGTGCGCCTTTGGGACGCGCACAAGATGGAGGGAACCGCCTGCATCGACAGGTAAACGTGGGACGGGTCTCTTAGTATAGACAGTATAGTTGTTCAACAGAGAAATGTTAGCACGACAATAGCTGTTATTTGCCCTTATTTAATAGTCTACTAAGAAATAGCAGTATAATGTCATTCCAATGGTATGACTGGTATGAATGATATGAATGACCCGCGCAAATTAAATAGGCAAAATAAATCTTTCGTGAAGAAGACCGAAACGCTTGGGGCGCCGAGTTAAGTTGCACGGGATATACCATTGGAATGCGATTGGTTAGTAGACTACCAATAGGGGATACGAAATCACCGTTACCGTATTATTTATCTATTTAACATGATGTAAGTACAGGTTAAGTGGATTCGGAACTTCTAAAGCAATAACTGGTTTGTCACTAATATGAATAATGAACATATCTTGCCCCCGTGATCTCTGTTTACCCCTCCGAGTTACGGGCGTGATAGATAGATAGATAAAAAGTTTTTTTGCTATACCAAAAACACGCGTGAGTTTGTGTGTGTTTGTTAGTTTGCTCGTGTGTTGTGTTTGTGTACCTTCGTGTTTACTTTGTTTCTGTGACAATTTAAATAAATGTCTTGTTTCTTTATTTGTACAGGTCGAAGGCGATCTACAACCGAGGCGCCGGCCCGGTGGTGGCGTTGGCTCCGTGCGAGAACGGACAGTCCCTGGTCGCGGCCACGCAAGAGGGCTCTATATGTGTACTCAGGTAAGGCCTATTTTGCTGTGCGAAATTTGATTATCTAGCAAAACCTAGGACCACATTTATCAAAAGTATTTTTTTTTAGTTCCCATGACTGTCCCACTGCTGGACGAAGGCCTCCCCTTTAGATTTCTACTCAGGCTGGCCATGTCAGACGTATGGACCCGGAAAGGTAGGCAAAAACGTCGCGACATGCCGACATGGCAGACCGCTCCGGGGATGGTGTGACGACCTGACCAAATATTTACCTGGGCGGGAAGAGTTGGCCATCAAAAGTAAACATAAACAGCCAATATACGTCCCACTGTAGGGCACAGGCCTTCTCTCAGGGAGAGATTATGGGCTTAGTCACCACGCGTGCCCACCGCGGATTGGCGATTTCAAGCGCGTATGTGATTAGGTCTGACACTCAGGTTTCGTCAACAAGTTTTCCTACACGGTTAGCGAGTGGTATTGCTACTATAACTTCACAAATGTACACAACTTAGAAAATAAAGTCATAGGTACATGCCCGCACTGGGAATCGAACCTGGGTCTCTCGCTTCCGAGTCCAATGTTCTACCCACTAGGCTGCCACCGCTCCAACCATCACTCTCATCGACTCGGCCCATCGCTACATACACTACTTTATCTACTCTAATACATAAAATAATATTGCAAATAAAACGCTGAATATCAGCAAAAAGTTTTTTTAAATGTAAAATGTTGGCGCCAAGGCGCAAACATCGGTTGCGCATGTTGCGTCGCCGCGGACTCGTTCATTGAAACCTTTTTTTTTTTAAGCAGAGGTTCAACCTTCTTGGTCCAGCTGGAGGTTGTATAGGTGTATCGTTATGATTAAAATAGTAGTTTATGTGACTGTCACATAATGAGGGTTATTAAAACCCGAGCGAGATTTTAAAAAACGAGCCTTGGCGAGTTTTTTAATAGCATTCGCGAGTGTTTTAATACCAAGTTATGTGCAGTCTCATACACTACTTTATCTACACTCATAATGAAATTTTTGAAACAAAATGGCGCAATTTCGACAAAAGTATCTTGACATTCAATCGTCTGCACTCAGTTTTGCGCGCGCAATTTTAGGTATTTTTAGTTGCACTTTTGGTACCACGAAAATGAAATTAGGTTTTTTATAGAGTCAACTTTTGACATTAAAAAAAAAACTTAAGTTTTGTTCCGTGATCACAGCAACACTTTAAAAAAAGTAACTGTAACAGAAAGGGAAAAATCTGACCTTTAATGTAACTTTATATTACACTTTTTTTTTTAATTTTCTTCAAAGTTATGTATTGTTTAAAGCCTGTCAATATGTGTTTACCTTTGAATTTTTAATTTGAAGATTATGATATGAGTGTAGATAAAACGTATTAACACTATTGCTGTTTAGCCCCATCAGTTGTCTAAAAACATTTTTGTACATAACGCGAATGCCATCGTGAGCCGTCTAATTAAGTTCAGTTTTTATAATTTTTTTCGACAAAATTTTTAAATAAAAAATAATAACCGAAGCACTACAGTACTAGAAAATTTCATTCGAGAAATTTTTTAAATAAAAAACCGACTTCGAAATATTACAGTACTAAAAAGTTAGAAATAATTTTAATAATTAGAAGCATGTTTTTTTTTAATCGTTTATTTAAGATAAAAAAAGCAAATACACACAACATATACCTCCAATCCGCCGAAACCGACAAGTTTCATCTGTGGATTGGGTTCGTTTGTTAGTCGCTAGGTTGACAAACGTTTGGCACTAGTACTAGTACTATGCTCGGCAGATAGCTTGAGTGGAATTTGCGCAGTCAGGATGAGCTTGTAATGTACGCGCAAGAGCAAAGTTTGTAGGTGTTTAGTTACCTGTTTTTAGTTTGACTACACTAAACATGTAGGTATTGTACGAGTCATTTGTAACTACTGTCGATATTTAGGACAATGCCCATTGGTCCATAGTTAGCACGTGTACAAACTCAGACAAAAAGTTTCATCATCAGCCATTTGACGCCCACTGTAGGACATAGGCCTCCTTCGTGGTTTTCATAACCATGAGGAGTTTTGCCATAATCGCCACGCTTGGCAGGCGGGTTGGTATATATCAATGTTAATAAGTTCAAGAATAAATAAGTAATTTTGAATATTGAAGTTACATCCGAAAATGGGGCTTTTGTCAGTACGAACAACGCTTTTTAAGCGGAAAACTTCAAAGTCGCGAAAAACATCAGCTGTTCAATAAAGTTACCTGCGGCATTGAAGAGTATAGAACGGCTGATATTTTTTTCACGACTGTCCACTGTAGGACATAGGCCTTCACGCTTGGCATTGGCAGGCGGGTTGGCGATCGCAGTATGCGGTTGGTATCTCAGGAAGACGCTGCTGCCCGTCTCCTGGTAATTGATTTCCTTAGTCGCCTTCTACGACATCCACGGAATGAAGTGGACAAAAAGTTTAATGTTAATAAACTATTTCAATTTGAACGCCCCTTCCAGGCCGGACGCGGGCACTTCCCGCATGACGCTGTCGCAGTGCCGGCAGACGGCGGCCGGCGGCGGCGGCTGCGCCGACGTGGCGTGCGCGGGCGGCGCGCACCACGGCGTCATCAGCTACGCCACGCTGCTGGCCGCCGTCATCGGCTGGGACCTCCGCGCTCCAGGTGGGCGGGATTGCCTGGGACGTGAGTGGGGTTTAGCTAGGACTTGTGGGCGCCAGGTGAGCGGGATTTGTCTGGGACTTGCGGGCGCCAGGTCAGTGGGGATTGGCTGGGATTTGGGGACTTGCGGGCGCCAAGTGAGCGGGTATTGGCTAGGACTTGTGGGCGCCAGGTGAGCGGGGATTATCTGGGATTTGCGGGCGCCAGATGAGTTGTGATTGCGTGGGATTTGAGGACTTGCGGACACAAGGCGAGCGGGGATGGTCTAGGACTTGCGGGCGCTAGGTGAATGGGGATTGGCTGGGACTTGGGGACTTGCAGCCACCAGATCAGCAGTGATTGACTGGAACTTGGGGACTTGCGGCCGCCACGTGAGTATTCGGTATTCGGGAAAAACTTAAAATGATTTTTCCCATGTGATTTCACAAAAAGATTACTATTATGTACTGCTAATTTAAATCTCGACTGGCTAACGTGTACGGGTCGACTGTTACACAAAAGTTTCCCACTTTTAAGAACAAATATTCGCTCCCCCGCAGGCAACGCGTGGAAACTACAAGGCGACTTGAAGCAGGGAGTGTATACGTGCCTTTACGCGCACAGCAGCGGCTACATCGCGGCGGGGACCAGCAGCGGGACTATCGCCGTGTGGGACCTGCGCTTCCAGCTTCCCGTTACCTCGCTCACGCATCCCAACTGTGAGTTTACTTCATCGTCAGCCATCTGCCGCCCACTGCAAGACATAGGCCTCGTTTTGCAATAAACACCACGATTGGCAGGCGGGTTGGCGATCGCAGCAGGCCCGGATCTACGATTTTTCCGATCCGGCGCAGGAAGTTGATATTGGAGCCCCCCCCCCCCCTGCACCCCTCCCAACCCAAAATAATTTTCCGACCCGGGGCGGGGCAAGAACTTGTCATTGGCGGCCTCTGCGCCCTCCCTCCTCAAAATTCACTTAACAAATGTACTGGGCGCTGTATCATACTCATTCATGTAAGGAACGCCTGGGGCGGGTGCGCCCGTTCGCGCCCCCTTAGATCCGGGCCTGGATCTCAGTATGCGGTTGGAATCTCAGGTAAACGCTGCTGCCCGTCTCCTGGTAATTTATTTCCTTAGTTGCCCTCTACGACATCCACGGAAGGAAATGGAGTGACGCTAATCTCAATCCGGCGCCACACAGAGTTGTGACCCCGTAAACCACGAAAAAAATATTTCTATTGTTTTATTTAAAAAAAAATCCTCCGTTTTTATATGGTTTCGTTGTATAAAGTCAATGCCAATCCAATCTAAGTTAGACGCATGTTCCTCATTAAACATATTTGGGTGTTCCCATCTACTATTTGAAAGATAGTCTTTCGGTTTATGCAATAAAAATGGGAGGTACGAAAATCGGGTCTCAGGCCTATGGCCACTGGCCAGCCTGTGACGTCACAATAGGAATGAAGGCCCGCCGGGCGCGTTTTGAAACGGCCTAAGTTGAAGCTTCTGTAACTTTGTCATTTCTTGATGGATTTGAGTCATTCAAAAAGTACTATGCTTAAATTTGCTCCTAGATTTTGGTGTCTTAATGAACCTCATTCTTATGCTTAACAGCTCAAAGTTTCTGTTTACTCTTGCAAAACCATCTCGTTAGTATACCCTATCCGTCCGTGTCGCTTCTAAGCAGTAAGCATTTCCCTCAATTCACTCAACTAGAGCGTGAACAGACTTTACTTTACAACTGCCCGTCACCCGCGCCGTATTCGCATTTGATCAAATAATCTCTATCGATATTAAGTAGCAGTTTAATATAGCGATAATCGTTTGCTTTTATTTCCAGCACCCCAACTAGCTACCTGGTTACAAGAGCTACCTAGTAACTGTAACAGCGGCACCACCGCTAAAACGTCCGAACTTGACAATTAAAGTACTGGAAAGTCGCGACTTCTTCATTTATGGTCGCGACTTTGGCAATTAAGTCAAAGTCGCGACTTTGGCATTGAAGTCGCATTTTGGCGACTAGCGTCGTCGTCTCAGAGCATTGAATGTCGTCGCACTATTCATAGCGTGACTCTTGGGCGCTTTCACGGACTGAATATTATCCGGGACTGGACTGTGGACAACTAATTACCAGTGTTATACTGTGAGGATGATCAGAGACCTAATTGTGAGCACCAAATCATGTCGCAATCCTGACGCTTGCGATAGTAACTAGTATGGAATTTGACAGCTAGACGATTGGGTTCGTTCAGGATTTGGCTCGCGCAATATAGGCAGGAACAGATGGCCGAACAGAAGCTTTTTTAGCGAGATCCTGGATTGAATGACGAAGACTCAGCTACTTGTTTGCATCGTACATTCCGTCCACACACAATATCGGTACAATTATGATGGAAATTCACCTGAGGTTAACGCGTCTCTTTTGCAAAGGACAAACACGTTTCGCCGCCATAGCCTGAGCGGGAAGAAAGACGATCGATCGAGTCACTGAGCGAATGATCAATTTGAATGAGCGAGTCGCCAATCGATGGAAGTGCTTCGTGTACATTCTCTCGCTACATGTCATTTGGCGGAGAGTGTGCACGCGACTCGTGTGAAGCTGTAATACGGTATTTGACACGATCAACAATAAATTATTTCATACGCTCGATTAAAACAAAAATTACAAAATATCCCGGAAAATGTACCTCTTTTAGTCAATTACTAGTTATTACAATTTTTAAATAGATTAAACATAAAAAGAGTGCTCTGAAACGTGACGTCAAAGGCCAGTATTTTTATACAAAATTCCGAAAGTAACGCATTTGATATTTTGTCAAATACCCAATTGCATAGTTGCCACACTTTCTTCGCAGCGGAGCGCGTTCGACGCATCTGCGGGTTCCCGGGCTCGGGCTCGCGCGTGTGGGCGTGCGGCTTCCGCGACGCGGGCGCGTGGTGCCTCGAGTCCACGCAGCGCACGCACGCGCTCTGGCCGCACGCGCACGCGCCGCTCCAGTACACGCACAATGTGAGTTCTCGTTCATTGGAAGATGGACATAAACCTGCAGCCTGCCGGCTCGGCTGCCCAACTGAACGCATCAATACAATGCACTACGTTTCGTTATGCGCCCCAAGCGGCTTTTTTAGACAACTACTTCTTCTTGTCGTCTGCCGATCGCTCTGATCATCTCTGTATCAGTAAATAGCGAATTAAAACTGCTTTGTGTTTTATAACTCCAATCCAGAATAGTGAATGTTAAGCCGACACGGACAAACTAGAAGGAGATCTTTGTACCAGCTTCGAAATAACCTTAGGCTTCAAAGAGCCGGGGACATAGAGTACTTTAGCCGGGGACTTAGTGCCTCGAGTCCAAGCAGCGCACGCCCGCATAATGTGAGTCCTTATTAAGGTTATTGTTTCATAGCAGCGTAGAGCTGATACGTGTATTGTATATCTGCGGCGAGCACGTGTCAAACTATAAACTCCGTCATTCACTCCGATATAAAATATTCTTTATTGCGTGTACACCAGGAATACGGTATTTGACACGATCAACAATAAATTATTTCATATGCTCGATTAAAACAAAAATTACAAAATATCTCGGATAATGTATCACTTTTAGTCAATTACTAGTTATTACAATTTTTAAATAGGTTACATAAAAAGAGTGCTCTGAAATGTGACGTCATAAGCAAGTATTTTCATACAAAATTCCGTTTTAAAAGTAACTCATTTGATATTTTGTCAAATACCCAATTACATTATAAGTACATGGCGTACGTACATTTGCGAAGTTATAGTAGCAATACCACTCGCTAACTGTGAAGGAAAACATCGCGAGGAAACCTGAGTGTCTGATCTATTCACACACCCTAGCGCTTTAAATCGCCAATCCGCGGTGGGCACGCGTGGTGATTAAGCCCATACTCTCTCCCTGTGAGAAGGCCTGTGCCGTACGGTGGGACGTATATAGGCTGCTTATGTATGCTCAACGAGAGTCATTACAGCTGTTTTCTATTGTATGAAATTATGATAACGAAGTGTTATTTTGCACATGCCTTTCCCCAGGCATCACACTACATCAGCGCCCTCTACGCGGGCACCCGTGACGATGGTAGCGTCTACGTTCTAACAGGGGGTTCCGAGCAGCGTATACGATACTGGGACCTGCGCCACGCCGAAGACTCCCACGTTCTGATCCCGGCCGCCGGGGATCCCCCGCCTACACACAAGTACAGGTTAGTTTTCTGAGTTTGACAAAAAGCGATTGACTTGCTAAAACCGTATGCAACGAAAACATGTCGCCTCGACGAGGACTGTAACTATACGTGTCGTGTGCAATTCATTTCATCATCATCATCGGCCTACGCTTGTCCACTGCTGGACATGGGCCTCTCCTATTGCGCGCCACTGAGCACAGTCCTCGGCTACTCTCATCCAGGTCTTTTCAGTCGCCTTGCGAAGATCATCGCTTCACTGAGTCTGAGGACGTCCTACACTACGTTTACCGATCCGCGGTCTCCACTCAAGAACTTGTCTACCCCATCGGGTACCTATCAGTTCCTCTTGTGATATGGCCGGCCCACTGTCTCTTGTGGCCATTCATTTATACACCATTAATTTTGGGTGGTTTGAAAGACAGCGAAATGAACGTGCCTGACAATAGCTATCGAAGACGCTAAAAAACGCACTTTAAAAAAATATCTCGACACAAACTGGAATCTATTAGAACCATGAATAGCCTTCCGGAGCGGTTAGACGGAGGATCGGTTCCTTATTGTTCGCGTATTTTTTTAAACAAGTTTTCTTCTCACGTTTTTTTATTTAAATCTATACTTAAAAGTAAGAGTCTAAATAGGCGCCACTTCTAATTACTAATGACATAACCGCGGCTTTCAAACCACCCAAAAATCAGCCAGTATATTGTCGAGTACCTAGAGCAAGGCAGCCATTACCCAAATCCTCTTGACTCGTGCCGCTAGATGGCGCCAGTGCCGCGTAACACATTGCGAATTTTGAGCTAAAAATTAATGCTTCCTCATAGACGATTATTATTCTTAATACGTTTATTGCACATAAGTAAAAAAATACAAGGTCAACGCGGCGGACTTAATGCTATAGGCATTTTCTACCAATCAACCAAAGGTGGTGCAACGTTTCACGTCAAACCCAACGGCCGTGAAACCCGGCACAGCCCCTTCCGCTTTCAATGCCAGCCTGTTGAATCGCCAACTTCCGACCGGCAGGAGCCGCATAATCGACGGCACCCGCGTGATCCAGGAGACCAGCAAGCCAGCGGAGGCGGCGCCCGCGCCGGCCGAGGACTGTGTGTACCGCGCCGCTGAGAGCCGCTGCTTCTACCACACGGCGCCCATAACCGACCTAACGGCCGTCCGGGCCACCGCCAGCTATCTGGTCAGCTCGTCTGCCGATGGGGTCATCAATGTTTGGAAGTAGGAGGTAAGATTTCCTTTGTATGTAGCCACGACTTTGTCCCGGACAATGATCTCCCCTTTATAGTCTATTCATCCTTACTTGTCCAATTTAGTAAATAAGATTCTACCCGCAAAGTATGACTTTTTAGTCGAAAACTGCCATATTCCCATAAATTAAGTAACCTGGGACACCATTTTGGATAACACGCTGCTATGTTTATAAACAAAGTGCACGAACTTGCAAGAAAATATCTAGTTTCGGCATCAAATGTCAATTTTGAGGTTAGAATATTGTTTACTATATTGGACAAGTAAGGATAAACAGACTGTAGACAGTCATTTCTCTGGTAAAAGCATCTGCCACACCACACGGCGCCTACAACGGACCCCACGTGCCACCACTGCTGGCTAACTGGAGCTCTATTTTTGAATCACTCGTATCGCGTCGAGCGCTCGATTTCTACTGATTTTCGTTCGACATATGAAATTCCGTATTTTTTAATCACTCGACTGCAACGAATGGTCCTTACCAAAGAGAATATAACCACTACGTTTTAAGAGTCGGAACTACCACAGAATAAAATGAACCAACAAAATGTCAAAACAGGGTTCTCTCATCATAGCCAACATTTAAAAAGACGGATACGCTCAACCGGCCAGTGCTGCCAACAGAACGAAGCTAAGTAGTGTTGTCTGCCTTTATTTATTAAATTTTTTATCGATATCGATAACACACTTAAAATTTTGCTTTTCCATTTCAGTTACCGATTTTGTCTCGGCTCTGCGATTGATTCGGGGTGGTTAGCTTTTATATAGTCACTTTTTTATAGTATGAACTGAAAACTAATAACCTCGGGTCAATCGGTGAGCAGACAAAATCAGAAACTGAAATAGAAAGCAATATTTTAAGCCGCGATATCAGTTATCATGAAAAATACAGGTAATAAATAAGAAGTTATACTGGAAATAAAGTTTACTTTCTAAAACCTAACACTTGAGCTTTTTTTATTGTAGTCTGCGCATAATTCTTCTGTTTCGCTAGTGTTGATTCATCTTTTTACACTCATTTCTGATCAAGAGCGAAGAAATCTGCACCAACAACTGTTCTAAAATTTGATCAGAATGTATATCACAAATCCATGACGAATCAACGACCTTCAACATCAAGACGCGACAATATGAAGCGATATCCGTTTGATGTAAGCAGGGTCGTACTTCCTCTTCAAATACTTTGAGAGTATCTGCAACCATTGAGCACAAATTGATAGTGGGATAAGTTAGCTTTCTGTCGCTCTGCTCATTTAAATCAATGTATTTGTACATTTCTTCATTTCCTGCAACACAGGTAAATTTGCTGAATAATTTTATTAAATCCAAGTATACCAACGAATGAGTGCATGCATGCATGCACTTAGTATCACATCAATCAACCGACTGCATGCAATGTACGTACTGGCAGTTGACTTGGTAGCCATTTAAACAATTTAAACATTATGTACTGATTTGAACTTTGTTTCACATCTTTTAAAAATAACTGCCACCACAGAGTACTTTGCATTTTGCCGTAAACCATTTAAGCTTTGTAAACAAGCCAAAAGAACTTAACCTAACATTATCTGAAAAAATGAGTAAAATGGTGCCCCTCTTCTGTAATAATAAAATCGCGAAAAGCGAAAGAAAATAATGGTAACTTGAGTGTAATGAAAATATTAATGTAAAATCTGATCACCTGGCGAATCTGTTGTCAAAGAACATAAGCACTTTGAACACGTCAAGTGAATACGCCTGATTACAGCCAATGCAATGTATCCGCTGACATAAACCAGAGGTTGGTTTCCAGTAACCTTGACCCACTTCTTACATCTGTTTAAAAAAATCGATATCGATAAAATGTTTTGATACACCGCACTGTTCGTAGGAAAATATGAATCAACATTGTTGTTAGGACTTATATATAAGATGTTCGGAGTAACATTGGTTTTAAATTACTGTACATATTTAATTACCGTGTCTCCTCCAGGGGAAACCGAGCCATAAAAAAACGTTTATGTCCCTCTTTCCTTTCGGTCTTCATTCCACAAATCTCGTACTTTCTATACTTCATGACGCACAGTTTTACCTAGACACAAACAATCGATTTGTCTAGCTGGTCCTCTCTTGTCGCAACTTTAGCCACCAACCACGTTATTTAGTATAAAGTTTACAAAGAATCCAAATAAAACTGAAAACAAACACACGATATACAAAAACGCCAATCTCCATCTGACAACATAATTATCTGACAATGACATAATTGACATAATAGAAAGAGAAGTCAACGGAAATGAGTGAGATAGTTATAACCGCCATTAAAATTCTACCCCGTTTCATAGACTGTTTTTTTTCTACATAGTTTCAATAGACTGGTCCTTACCACTCGTCTCGCATGGCGATCGGTAGATTAATTGTCAAAAAACGATTTCGACATTTCGTTAGAACAAACACAATAACACAAACCAAAATGACAGTAGTGTTTTGTTTGTAACAAAAGACAAAGATTTTTTATTTAAACAGCCAATAAAACAAAGTATTACGTTCCGTTTCTGTTACGGTAGTTTCCGGTTTTTTTAATTTCTGCGTGGAATGGATAAAATACAATACTTCAAATTGTACTGGCAACACTTCAGGCGCAGTGTTGCCAACTTGGCATATTTTATGCTAAATTTGGCATATTTTCTTTATGTTTAGCATATTTATTTGGCTTTTAGCATACAGCATAATTTTTAGCATTTTTTAACGTGAGCGATAACATGTTTCCGAACGTAACTCTACGGCCCATCACTAATATTTTTATTCGGCGACACTTTTAGGGCGAATATTATCCTAACTGGGATTCCAATATTTTTGGTTTATTTTGTTTTGATTGTCTATGTTACATTGTGGACTCATTGGTTTCGTCGTCTATTCGTTCGTTAGTCGTTACCGACTCACTTACGGCTGATATTCCGTGCGATTTATCAATTTCTTTTTCATTTTGAGTTTTATGACAAAAAAAAATGCCTCCTAAGTATAATCAACATTATAGGTCAGCTGGGAGCAAATAAAAGATTTTAAAGACGGGTTGCAGATCGTTGAAAACGAAATTGTGACAGATTTAGGACATCAGGAGTACAGTCTCTTTCTTGATGATCTCTTACAAAATAGAGTTGAGCGTTTTCACTGTCAATTGATTTTTGAGCTTTGTTTTAATCAAACTCATTTGGTTTTGTTTATAAGATTTGGACTTGAGAGAGTAGAGAAGTGCTGTTATTCCTACGAAGTGCCAGACAGTGTTCTGCGCTGTATTGGTAGCAAAGACACTTACGATAGATCTTAACCTTCAACATCAGCTGCAACTGTTGATGTTACTGATGATGACGAGGACATTGATATTTTGTTTGACTGATATCCTATTATTCCGCATAGCATTAGATGGGAATAACATTATGAAACATTTTAATTCATTAAGTTGGCATTTTAATTTAGCATATTTAATGGAGAGTTGGCATATTTTTGGCTTATTTTCGACGTCGATCTAGCATATTTTGTAGTTACTGAGTTGGCAACACTGTTCAGGCGAACGATTCAAAAATACGGAAAAACGACATCATGCGACTTAGAAGACGAGTGTGACTTAACCTTTGGTATGCGGATGTGCAAACATACACAGTAACCGTTGTGTGTGGATGTTTATGTTTGAACAACCTCTACACTCCACAAACTTTAGTTAATTTTCAACTCTAATTTAATGTATATTAAGTTCAAATTTGTTTTATTTGAATCCTAATGAACGAACGAATCATAGTCAACGTTCACCTAGACATCGTGAATGAAAAAAAAAACGAAAAAAGTCCATTTGAAATTGAGACTCCACCGTACTGGGCTGATTGTAAATTTTTACCTAATGTTTATAACGTTATTATAGCGATTGGATACGCTAAAATTATATATTTCTTGGTTTTGTGCAACAAGGCAGTTCACTAACAACAGGAAAAATTAAAAAATAGAGGCATTACCTTAAAAATTTACTATAAAATTTTATTTTTTACGAACAGGTCGAAATTTTTCTAAATTCAGACTTCACAACCTGTATATAGAAATAACAACATAATTACCAATGTTTTTCAATGTATTCGATTGAGAATCTATCTGACAATATAATAAAATTACCATAATTAGTAATATCTCAAATATTTTATGGTTATTCGACAAAATCGTAACCGCGGCGAATGCGCTCTATTCGCGAGTTTTGCGTCGCAGACGACGGGTCGCCGAAGTGAGTGCGCCCCAGCATACCAAAGGTTAAGTCGCATTCGACGATACAATTTCATACGAGTGATTCAAAAATAGAGCTCCAGGGTCTGATCGTTTGCTGATGGGGTCGTCAACGTTTGGAAGTAGGAGATAAGATTTCTTTTGTATGTCGATTGTGTTCCACGGCTGAGTAAAGACCTCTTCGGAGATTCATTCCTCTGGTAAGTGGAACAGCTGGACCAGCAAGCCAGCGGAGGCGGCGCCCGCGCCGGCTGAGGGCTGTGTGTACCGCGCCGCTGAGATCCGCTGCTTCTACCACACGGCGCCCATAACCGACTCCACGGCCGTCCGCACCAATGCTAGCTACCTGGTCCTCTGCTGATGGGGTCATCAACGTTTGGAAATAGGAGATAAGATATTTTATAACTGTGTCCTGCTCTTTAGACGCCTATTCCTCCCTTTTTAGTTAACCCTTTGACGCCAGTAAAAATATACTTCTAGCCATAATGGTGTCCCACTGCTGGGAAAGGTTCTCCTCTTTAGATGTCCACCCCTCCTTGTCTGGCCAATACTTGCCACACAAATTCAAACCCTTTTGACGCCTACTGACCAATATAATTGCTCTACTGCGCGGCGCCCATAACCGACCTTGCGGCCAGCCGTCTGGTCAGCTAGTCTACTGATGGGGTCATCAATGTTTGGAAGTAGGAGGTACGATTTTTATATGTAGCCACGAGTGCTTCCCGGACAAAAGTCTCCTCTTTAGACGACCACTTCGGTAAAACCGTCGATACACCACACGGCGCCTATAAATAACGGATCTCACGGCCGTCCGCGCCATTGCCAATTACGAGTACCTGGCCCCACCCCAGCATCTAATACACACATAGTTTTTCAATAGAATGATACAAGCACGACAATAGTTGCTAGTTTGGTAGGTACTAAGCAATAGCAGTTATATGCAGTTAATTCATTCCAATGGTAGGATCGAGTTAAATTGCATGGGTTATACCATTGGAATGCAATTGGTTACTAGACTACCATTGTCAATGAAACAACCGTTACTAATATGACTCTATTGAACAACTAATTTAGAGACTCGCCCCCCTGGTCAGCTCGTCGGGGTCATCAATGTCTGGAAGTAGGAGGTAAGATTTTTTTTGTCTTCAGACCCCCATTGCTCCTTGTCCTTGGCAATTTTTTGCCACCCCAGTTCTCTGTGGCCTTTCGACACCTAATGACCAATAACTACTCTACTACACAGCGCCTAAGTGTTTTGGGTAGGTAAAGATGTACCTATCTCCTTTAGACATCCATTCCTCTAATCTTTTACTTCGTGTTTCACACACACGAAGTAAAAGAAACTTCTGCAGATAAAAAGGTACTAGAAAATATTAGGCGTATTTTAATTTTCATACACTGGCGAAAAATGAGGAAAAATTGTTTACGAAGTCCACCTTTCAAATCAAATTTTTATGTCATAAACGGTCTTATTTAAGAAAACACGAAACAGTTTAATTAGTTCAGTCTGTATTAATGATACAAACGTAAACAAATCATTTACATAGTATTTTCTAAGGTTAACACGAGCACTAGTATATAATAAAAACTGAATTTGCACGGATATTCACTCGTTTATTTTCATTTTACAATTTTCCGACGTTGGAAAATTCTAAAATGAAAATAAACGTGTAAATATCCGTGCAAATTCAGTTTTTATGAGTATTTCAGGGATTTATAAAAACACAAATATAATTGTGAGTTTTTAAATAACACCATAATTCATTCTGATCTATTATTCTTGTTCACAGGCGGCGCTGATGAAGAGTGTTGGAAAGCCTTATTGTGATTAAATAAAACATTGTGTTAGATAAATAGTTCCTGTTCTAATTTGCTGTCTAAGAATTTAGTCCATTTATTTACAACTGTAATTATAGTCTTAGATATATGATATAAAAATTACGGCTTCCGTTATTCAATGAATGGAAATGTACTAATAACATACTTTGTTTATATCAGACATGTCTAAATGTCACCAGATAAGTTGTCGAGGCTTTAAGGCTATTACTCTATTAGAAAAAAATAAAATAATTTGTGCTTTTTAAAAAATGTTTTTATTTGCTCATTTAGATTGTTTTTGGAACTGATATAATTATTATCATAATTATTAATTATAATCTAAATACACTATTTTTATTTTAGTTACGTACATAATATGATAATTATAAAACTGTGATCAATGTCCTTGTACGTAGATATTAGGGGTTAAAGAATGAAATTGCCGTTTTATTGCAATAGGTTCTTTGAATTGACATAGAATCTTCATAGTTTGAGGTTTTCGAATGAAACTTTTTTCAAATGGTTTCTATGATGTTCTTTTTTTAAAAAATGTGAAACATTTGAATATCGACTTTCAATTGTTTTTGTTATTCAATTTAGACAAGAAAGATGGATACTGCGAAAATTTGAGTGACTTTCGAATTTCGGATGAAATGAAACGGCAATTTCATACTTTAACCCCTATTATTATTATTTTCTAAATAAAAATGTTTAAATTGCACCAGATTTTGTTTTAAACTATTTTTTACTTACCCATTTAGAAACTATTTTTTTACTTACCCATACAGAATTAATTATAGACTTGCATGCAGCCTAAAATTTGTCAATTGCACATTGCTATGTACCAGTGTTACCTAAAGAAAAAATACATAAATTCTTTATGTTGAAATAAGTTTCTGATTTCTAAATATTTGATTTTTCTTTATCAGAGAATGGTAGAATGGTATATCATGGTAGAAACAGTTTGGAAATTGTTTGTTTAGATTTCAACTAAACAAACAATTTCCAAACTGTTTCTACCATGTTATAACATAAATGTGATGATAAAAACGAAACACACCTACTAACAAAACTGTACTTAATCATAAACATTCAATTACATCACACAACATCAATAATACGCCAACTAATATTTCATATCACTTTGTAAACTACTTTTTTTCTTTTTTTCTACTAAAATGTAAAGGTCTTATTTATAAAAACACGATACCTTAAAACACTCGATAAACGCAGATGAAAATAGTCTGTGGTGAAGATTTTACAAGGAAAAGGCAGATGAACTGCCTCTGAGGAGTGCTTTAGAGGAATTGTTTTTTTACAAATAAGGCCGTTAATAGAAAAGTTGTGCTTTATGTCCAATGTAATTTTGCAGTATTGTTTATAAAAACATGATTCTTTAAAATACTCTTTAAATGCATTTAAGTCTATTTTCCACAGACTATTTAAACTGTTAGGAATTGTGTTTTTATAACACCGTTAGTCTTATTTACAAAAACACGATTCCTCCAAACACTCTACAAACGCCCATCGAAATAGTCTGTGGTAGAGATTTTACAAGGAAAATATGTAACCACAGATTAAATAAATAAATACTTTTTTATCTTATCTTATGTAAATAAACTGCCTCTCAGAAGTGTTTTAAAGGAATCGTATTTTTATAAGGCCGCTAATCGTCATGTCTCCAGTAAGTGCAGTTACTCTCCAGATCATTAAAAAGAAATCGAAGGAAGTATTACACAATCACTCAAACTCACATTTTTTCCACGTAATTTAAGAGTCTTCTTTGTCCTCATCTGGTACTTCTTTCAGTAGTTTTTCCAGATCTACCCCCTCAAATTTGGGGTTCTGTGCATTTGAAGCATGCGCCAAGAATAGCTCTTTCAGAAATTGTAGCTCTTTTGTAAGTGTCTTGACTTTCTCTTCAAGCATTTGGTTCTCTTGCTTCAGTTTGCTGACTCTCGTAAAGGTCTCCTGCGTCCGCTGCTTAGACTTGCATCGGCTCTTCTTCACTGCCTGTCAAGAACAGTACAAAAAATTTATTTACACACAATACATCTCAGAACATTTTATCATTCAAAATACGTAAGTCTACATACAGCAGCTGTAGAGCATATTATTATCTTAACCCTAAAGGTAAAAGACATACTGGATGAATGTATCAAGTTATCTGCAAATGCCCTGGAGCAGATGGGTGTGTTCATTTAATATTGTATAACAGAGAAATCAAAACCATGTCGACTTAGAGTGACTAAAATGTAAGTAGATCAAAGGCAGTAAAGTTGTACACGATTATATATGCCTTGGTAGGCTAGATATGCCTTTGAACTGGAATAGTTCCAAGTTCTAGTTAATAGGTCCAATTGTGATAGTTACATATGTGGTGTGGAGCCATCAATAGATGTAAAAATTACTTGATTTTTATATATTAGTTTTTGATGGAAAAACATGGCATGAAGATAAAGATAAGATAAGATAAAGATATTTATTTGTGAAACATGAGTATGCATAGATGGTACAATAATAAATATTTGTTCTGCATGTTTTGTCATTGTAGACATACAAATTTTTGGTAGGAGAGAGCGCCGTTACTTAATTATTATAGGTTAATATTACAATAAAACCGAGAAAATTGGAATGTCAGGTGTCAAAAAAATATATAAGTTTATGGAAATCGTTAATTGTTAATTAATAATTATTACATGATCAATAATAATAATAAAACAGAGCAAATTAGAATTGTCAAAATCACTATAAGTAATTAAAACTAAGATAGTGCATGTCAAACTTAGAACTAGGTATATCAAGTATAGTATGTCAACTGTCGAGATATTAAAATCTTTCAGACAAGTACTCCGTTACAGTGTAATAGCATTTTTCGGATAATGTTTTCTTCAATTTATTTTTGAACAAATTTGTATCGAGTTCTCTTAGGGCACTAGGTAATTTGTTGTATATTGTAGGTCCCATACAAAATATACTCTTTTGCATTAACGCAGTGTTTGCCTTACGGATGCAGACTCTACTAGTGTCCCGTTGCAATCTATTACTAACATGTGAGATCCGCTTAAATAAATCTGGATTCGATTTCACAAATAAAGCTGTTTCTAATATATACATAGATGGAAGTGTCAGGATATTGTGTTTCTCAAAATAAGGCTTACAACTATCGGTTGGTTTTAGTCGGAACATGGCTCTTATGCACCTTTTTTGTGCTTTGAATGCTGTTTCTCTCTCCGTAGAGTTCCCCCAAAATATCAAGCCGTATCGCAGCACTGAAGCTACAAGCCCATGATAGGCCGTAATCACAGCATCAACGTTTGTGATAGGAGATAGCATGTATAACAGGTAGGCTGATGAACTTAGCTTTTTTGATAGTTCTGCAATATGCGCTTTCCAATTAAGATGATTATCTATAGTTAATCCTAGAAACTTTGTGGTGAATACCTCTCTAATGCATATGTCTCCGTGATGTATATTAAGGTCTGTTATTGTTGGCTTTCTTTGGGCGAATTGCATGAGATTTGTTTTCTTTAGGTTGACCCGTAGGTTGTTATTATTTAGCCACTCTATAATTGAATGCAGAGATTGATTAATGTCATTTTCGTAATTGCAGTCCTGTTTACATTGTACAGTGACGGTACTGTCATCAGCAAAAAGAGACATAGGATTTTTTGTTGACGTTGGCAAGTCGTTTAGGTACAAAATAAATAATAAGGGGCCAAGTACACTGCCCTGTGGCACTCCGGTAGAGACACGCCGCTCACAAGACATAAAGGTCTCTTCTTTTTTAGATTTCGGGTTAATACGTTTTATTTGTGTGATTTGGGTCCTTTCTTGTAAGTATGATTCTATCAATTGCTTTACATTTCCTCGAAAACATTATGTTTGTTAGAAAAAATATCAGACTTCGAAAATGTTGGTGGCCACCATAATGTTAATACTAGAAACAAACATAAATTGTCATTTCCACGATTTAGACTTGCAAAAGTTAATACATCCTTTATGGGGCACTGTATAAGGTTCTACAACAAAATTCCTCAAGATATATTAGAGTTACCTCCAATGCGGTTTAAAAAATGTGTTAAGCACATTCTGTGCAAAAAGGCTTACTATAACATCAAGGATTATTTAGAAGACAAAGATGTTTGTCATTAAACAGTAGATCAATATTAATTACAGGACGATTGTGACTAGTGTTCAACACATTCATGACTAATATTTTAAGTTGAAAACTCTGTTAATTAAGTTAAAACGTGTTTTGAAAGGAATAAATGTGCAGTTTTTTTGTTAGCTTCTTCTCCACATAATCCATTAATTGTGAAACTAACAACTTTGACGTTCATTAAGTAAACATTCTGTTTTTATAATGAATAAAAATATTTGAATTGAATTGTATAAGAAACTTATTTTATTACCTAATTATCTTTATCAAAAACTAAGGATAACAAAAATTTATCTAATGCTGCGTTTTCACAATCTTAGTAGGCTCAGACAGAGTTACCAATTTTTGTCCCTTGGAAGCCACTCATAACATATACACCGGCGGTCTTAGTAGAAGAAATGCTACTTGGATGAAAACAGCCTTTTTTTCACTCTCTCTACTCGTCTTAGCTACTAATAGGCCAGTCATCTTTTGCATATCATTGTAATTAAATCATACATCGACATCTGTATATTCATTATTATACTAGTGTAGTGTCAAATGGTAACCAAGGGAACGAAATGCTGTTGATTCGGAATAAAATTAACAATGAGACGAACTAAAATTCTCTAGCCTTTTTATTCTGCTCCAATAAATCTTCCACATCGCCTCTGCATCCAGGGACGATCAATGATTCTACATTGCAAAAGGTGGTGTAATAGTTTTAATTATATTATCTCATACATATGGGTGCTACTAATTAAATATAAAAAAAGTGGTAACATGAGATATCTCGGGACAACTTTTGGCAGCTACCTACTAAACCTCGAAATTTTGACACTTTTGGCTCATAATCACTCTGTCCAAGCCTACTATGATCGTGAAAACGCTGCTCTAAATGTTAACATGTGTGTCCATATTTACCTCGTTATTCCTGTCTCGCCGCTTCCTATAGTCGTCGTCTTCGTCATCGGCGTCGCTGACACCACGGCGCCCACGCTTCACCGGGGGCATAGCGCCGCTACTGTCGTCGTCAAATATCATCAAAACTCCGGGCTTATCACCATTTGCTGATGCTTCTAACACAAGCCAAGCTCCTCATCAACCACTTGATAGACCTGTGGACGAATAACAATGTTACGGTCGTCTGATGCAATCTACGAAGAACTATCACTGGATGCAATGATTTGTGGCGCGAAGTCATTTACTGGAAGAAGGAGTACTTTACTTACAAACCGTGTTGTGTCTGGCAGGAATTTCACCAGGAGGTTGCTGTTATTACATTTATTGCACAATACATTTGTCGTTTACGTGGTGTACGCAAGGACTAAACAAGAAACAACAAAAACAATCCGACTTTATCCGAAAAGCAAGTGCGTCACACATACAAATCAATGTCAAATAAATTGATTGATAGGATAGCAGTGTTGCCAGCCCCGGGTCTTGTCAAAAGTTACCTTAAAGAGAAAAAAAAGTAACCTTTTGGTGTAAAAGTCATCTTACCGATTAATAAGGTGGTAAAACATTTTCAATAGGTAGAAACGTTTATGCTTACGTTGTTTTCAAGCTTTTCAGACAACATTTTCGCAGATCTTAAAGTAATTGAAATCTTTCAAGCAAAAAATTAATCAGAAACAATCAACGGATGAACCGCGCCGTTCTAGAACGCAACTTTCCACTCTATCGGGTTAAGTATGTTGACGACTCCAAAGTGTCAAAATGTGTTGTGTTTTACAGTTCGGAGTAGGTTAAATCAAACAACTCCATACAGTGGAGTATTTACGTAGAAGCGCCCCTGAACGAAAGAACGAAATATCGACTGAGTAAGCGAGGTGCTTTGGCCTTTGTTAGGTAGGTATGCATTAGTACGAGAGAGAAAGACTTATTTTTGGGAGTTTCGCTCGCTACATGAATAAACAAAATGAAAATGATGCTTTAGACTTGCCAAACTTGGAAAATAAAAGAGCGTTGCATTTCATTTATACATTTGTTTTAAGTAAAAAATCCTAAAAATGGAAAACAATCTCCTAAAGTAACATTTCAAGTCGTGTAACCTAAAAGGAACCTCACTTGGTTAAAAATCACCTAAAAAGTTACAAAAGTAACCTTCTGGCAACACTGTAGGATAGATTTCTGTACACACACAACTCGAGCTATCCTTCATGAACGACGTCATTTAGTACTTTTTCTCGCTCTAACCACGCTCTAACAAACCGACACGGTCCAGCCCCTATATTACGCTCACCAAATCCTGAGCGATTCCAATCGTCTAACTGTCAAATTAGTATGGAATTTGACAGTTAGACGATTGGAATCGCTCAGGATTTGGTGCGCGTAATTAGGCCACAGATCAGAAGTAGAGGTTTAAATGACATCATACATTGGATGATGTGCGTGTGCGTATACTACAATATAGATCTCCAAACCAACCAACGGCAAAGCAATTACAAAGTAGCTTGCTTTGAATGAGTAATAATTGTGCATACACACATACTCATTCCTAGCAACTTAAATCTTAAAATTTGCGAAGTTTATCATCGGGGGAATCACCACGTGGCAGCAAACGATTGCTGGAAAACGAAGTACAATGCTGCTTATTACTCTCAGTGAAAGCACCAGTGTATCTCGTTTCCGATTAAGGTGCGTTCCAAAATATGATCTGCATCCGGGCATTAAAATTAAAATTTGTATCAATGAATCTCGTACAATATCGTACGAGGATGGATGTGAGCTCGTACCTCGTACCGGCACTTCGTATTTGTACGAAAAACCTCGTACGGATGGCAACCCACATATTGTAAGAACCGGTAGCCGGTAGGTAAGTAGCATCGCGGTGAGCAGGCTTTTTATCTGACTGCGGCGGAGCGGAGCCCAAAAAAGGTGTTTGGCTCGTTTGTATGTCCGATTCTATGTTTTGACAAATATAAAATCTCAACGGCTGCGTCGTAATTACGCTATATGAAATCCATCAACAGGACGGAAACTAAATTCTAGATCTTCTTTTAAAAAATCTTTCCCACTTTGACAAAATATAAGATGACGCAATTTAAAAAAAAGTTTATTCTTGCTACTCATCACAAGACGGTGCTGCTATTACTAAAATAAATACTTTTATAAGTTGGTTAAGGCCTACTTAGCCGTGATACTTTTAAGTTCATTATATGTGCTACTATCCTGAAATCTTTCATGTTTCTCTTTAGGTATTGTAGGTAATGAAGTAGGTTTCAAATAGATAATTATTATTACAATAATTATATTTAAGAGAAATTAAACCATATTCAATTATCATCTGACCATAATATATTATTTTTTTCATTATCACAGTAATCTTCTTATAAGTTACGTAAATCGTATTCACACAAAAATTCTTCCTGCATTGCATGATTTACAATTCTAAACTTTGTCACGTAAGTAGATGCATTTAGGGGGAGGTGGGGCAAATTGATGCAACAAAATTCTAAGTTAAATTTAAAATGTTATAATATTACTCTTTTTTTTAAGCTTAGTCTATTACTTAATTTATCAATAGTTCCTGGATGATCGACCGATAATCATAATAATTAAACTTACGTAGTAAAAAATGTTGTCGGTACAATGAGCGTCAGGAAAATACTTTGATAATGTATCTAGCAAGCGATAAAGCAAAAAACATCGGTTTTCATCAGTTTTCATGAGATCGGATTGTGTTTGAACGGATTTAGATAAACCGCGTTTAGTTTAGGTACGTTGTAAAGACCTGTGCCAGCCAATTCATGATTTATTAGTGTGTGTATAATTAATAGCAAGTAAGTTACATATTAGTGTGTATTGTATTACATCATTGCTAAAATAGTTATTTTTATAGGTGCCCCCCTCCTTACAATACATAGGTAGATACTTATAAGGACTTTTATCTCTTTCTTTTTTGCACGCCTACGTCAATTTTTGCCTCTCCTGTACCTCCTGCAGGTCGACTGGTAGAAAATGCCACTAGCGTTAAGTCCACCTTTTTGTACACTGTCTTTGTGCAATAAAGAATTAATAATAATAATAATTCATCTGTAAACATTTGACATATTCATTGAAACCAATGACCTTCTAATTGAAACACAAAAAACCGTGAAAAAACCATGTTTAAAAAGTTTTAATCTTCACACTAATAACAATGAAACTTGTGTTATTTATAAAAACACGATTCATCAAAACACTTCTCAGAGGCAGTTTAATAAATCCGTGGCTGGCCAGGTTACGTAGATAAATCGACTTCTCGTTTATTAGGATGCCGTAGTCAGACAAGGAACCCTTATAGTTTCCCAATGTCCATCTGTCTGTCTGTCGGTCTGTCTGTCGGTCTGTCTGTCCGTCCGCGGCCTAGCGCAAAGACCAGTGGTACTAGAAAGCTGTAATTTGGTATGTGATTAATGTGATTATATACATATTTATGACGCCGACAAAGTTAAAGAATAAAATGTTGGATTTTTTTTCTTACTGTACCCCCCATGAAATGTGAACATGAAAAGTGAGGATGTTTTTTTCTTCGTTTGCGATATATTAGGGGTTAAAGTATGAAATTGCCGTTTTATTGCAATAGGTTCTTTGAATTGACATAGAATCTTCATGGTTTGAGGTTTTCGAATGAAACTTTTTTCAAATGGTTTCTATGAGGGTGAATATACAAAAATTGGGTAACTCAATGTCATCAGCCAATATATACAAAGTATTATTATATTTTATTGAAACTACAACTTATTTTAAACCAATGAAAGCTCCTTTATTTGTTCACCCAATTTCACTTCTTCATTTTAAATACAAGTTAATAAAAAAACAAAATTAATACTTAAAACGTCAGTCCTTTGGCATGTCACAATCCCGAAAACCAACAATCAAGTGACTATCCATTAAACATTATCATTGATTTAAGAAAACTTACTAATTTACTACAATCTGTGGTACATAGTATTATATAATACAACTTTCATAATGCAATGTTCTCCACTTTATTTAAAAAAAAATAAAAAACTTTGTGTTTGTTTCATTCGACAGTCCGTTGTGTGTTCTTTAAATTTGAAATTATGACCGACTTAAGGTGAAATCCACGTCAAATCCCTGTTTGTTTTTTAATGTTGGTAATGAAGTTAGTTGCGGACCGCACAATTTGACGGCCGCCATAACTGTACAAGTGCTTGGGTTGTGTTTGTCGTCTATACACGTGCTAAGCCAGTCAAAATTTCAGTCCTGTGGTGAGTCGTTATTTTCTAGTTAATCTGAGGTTTATTTTCATTTATACATAGTTAACTACGATTTGTTAAAATGTAGTTTGTTGATATTCGAAATTACCAAAAAAAACATTAGTTCTGATTATAACCTCAAATTATGTCTTTTTCGTCAGTCCGTTGGCGTCATTCCTTTGTCAGGTATCGCGCCAGAGGACTGACGTGTTTCCATAATACTGATGTTTTTTTTGTTTTAGAGCACTTTTATCTTAATTGCTACCATGTATAAGCATTTCTATTTTATATTTCAGTTCAAAAATCATGCGGCACGCTAAAAGCAAATTGACTAGGGAAGAAATATTAAAAAAAGAGAGAAACCGAAAAGGCTCGCTTGGCCAGAATTAAAAGTGACCCATTAAATTAGCGGAATACAAAGAAAAACAAAAACTTCAGTACTTAACGAAAAAAGAGAAAGGACAAAGAAAAAATTTTGAAGACATGACACGACGAGAGGAACGAATAACTAGAAAAAAATTTCATCAGACAATAGGCAAAGAAAACAGCTATCCACCTCCTCGTCCTCCACCAACTGATGACGTAATAACGTTAAATGTCACAAAAGGCTGAATTGAAAACTGAGATAGTATTTTCTCCCAGTATTACATATTAGTAAATATTTTTAATTGTTACCAAGTGATTTTAATACTTAAAAGACATGTGCCATTATTAAAACTAAGAGATTTGTAGTAATTTCTATTAAATTTCATTATAATTCTTACAAAATTGTGTATTTTATCAGTACTATGTTACTCTCGTCAGTCCCCTGGCAGTCAAATTCAGAAAATTTTAAATATCTCAAAATCTACTTTAAAAAGTGACTGGCCCGATTTGGAACAATATATTCATTAGATTAGCCATCATATACACCCGAATTTGTAATAATTTGATTTAATAATTATAGTAAACAAAATATCGTCAATAGTTACCCAACTTTTGTATAATGACCCATGATGTTCTTTTTTTAAAAAATGTGAAACATTTGAATATCGACTTTCAATTGTTTTTGTTATTCAATTTAGACAAGAAAGATGGATACTGCGAAAATTCGAGTGATTATGAGGCACCCATTTTTCGTATTTTTTTATTTTATTGATTTGACGCAAGTGAGTCAATATTGTGGGTAAGGTAACGTTAAACCATGCCGCTAATTCCTGGGTAGTTTGACTAGGGTCGGCTTCCACTATCTCTCTTAATTCATCGTTATTCACCTGTGTGGGCGGTCTTCCTCGTGGCTCGTTCTTTAAGTCGAAATTGCCATCACGAAAGCGTTTAACCCAAAATCTCACGGTGCGTTCATTAGTAGACCCCTCTCCAAACGCAGCATTGATATTGCGGGCTGTTTCTGCAGCGTTAGTTCCGCGTCGGAACTCGTATTCAAAAATCACTCGAATTTTCGCAGTATCCATCTTTCTTGTCTAAATTGAATAACAAAAACAATTGAAAGTCGATATTAAAATGTTTCACATTTTTAAAAAAAAGAACATCATAGAAACTATTTGAAAAAAGTTTCATTCGAAAACCTCAAACCATGAAGATTCTATGTCAATTCAAAGAACCTATTGCAATAAAACGGCAATTTCATACTTTAACCCCTATTATTAAGCTTCAAAGCGCAAATTTTTGTCCGAGTATGGCGTCCTCCCCTGCCCCCCCCCCCTGGCTAAACAGTTGATTCTACAAACGTAAAAAAATCAAGGTAATAGCACATAATAATGAACTTAAAAGGAAAAGTATCATGGCTAAGTACAAGTAATAGGCAACCAACTTATAAAAGTAAAACTTCGTACAAAATCCATTGAAAATGACTTCGATGAAGTTGTTCGTTCTTTAAAGCAGATAAAAAACCCTCTTTCTACGGACCCCTACATTGCGCGTGGCCGAACACGCACTTGGCCGGTTTTTATTTGTTTAAACGATTCTACGCCTATGATTTATAATGTCAAAATTTCGCCTATGATTTATAAAAAATAAATAAATAAGTAAATAATGTCAAAAAGTCCTAAATACGCATCATTTTAAACGCCTTTATTTAAAGTTTAAATACGTTACCATTTCGATTTGTCAAGTTATAACTTGTTAGGTATGTATGATATTTTAATTTTTTCAAAAATATAGGTATCGAGCTAATGTGGGTGGAAGGGCCACCACAGGGACGTCCCAGGCGGACATACTTCGACCAAATAGGAGATTTATTAACAAAGGGCAAGATAAAAAGTATCCAAAACTGTTTCTGCCTACACCTCTGGGATACAGGCGTGAGCGTATGTAAGTTTGTATAAGTGTATGTATTTTTTGGCTGCCTTGAGTATACAGAGTAGGAAATAATGTAGTACTGTATAACTATTGTTATTTTTAAATCGGACCGGTGCACTCACGTCACAGAGTTTTAATTATACCTGCGTGTTTAGCAAATAAGTGTATTAATAAACGCTTTGAGAGCCGTCATATTCCGTATTCGTCTCAGAAAATGAGTGTTATGGTAAAGCCGTATAAGTAAATGTTTGCCCGCAGTTACGTTCACCAAGGTTAATCTTAAAAAAAATACCCATCCATACTATTCTCTGTGAGACAAGGCCTATATATATTTTTGTACACCTAACTTTCCTCCTATCACCTATATAGCGCGATGAGACCAAACATCCTTGGATGAGACTTGTTGAAGCTTTCATCTTGGTCATTATACAATAATAACCTTGCACAGAACACATAGATAGCAATTTTTACATTTTGTTATATAATTTTAAAGTTAAGACGTCAAATTAGCGTTGCAGTCATTTTCGACGCATGACTTTGATACCTGTGCTAGGAAGAATCCTATATTACCAGAGATATACTACCAGTGCCCTCCAACTAATGTGTAAGTAACTTTAATAATTAAATCAAATAGACTAACAGTGAAAACCTAATCAAAAGCGACTCAGCAATTTTGTGTACATCACTTTATAAACTAAATGTTTTTTTCGTATTTGTCTCTTTCAAGTTGTTTTTGTGTAAAACTAGTCATAACCTAACGTACATACAGAGAAAGTCTTGGAGACTTCGTCTTAATGAAATCTACATTGAATGTACATACTTTTCAACGGTTATTGATTTATTAAGCATATGTAAGTATGTGATGCGAATGTGTTGCGATTCGAATACTCTTGATATAATAAATAAATTCTGCAGCCGATTAGTCATTGTTTTCTGGTATCGTTTTAGCTGTTAGCGTTTGTTTCCGTAGTGTTCTTTCCTGCTAGTAAGTGTGTTATTGTTATTTCTTTATATACTTAGCCATTTCTGACAAATGTATCATACAAATCCCTACAAAGCAGTGCGACGCGATCTAGGCCATGTTTTAAAAAAACTCAAATTCATACCTACTTCATTATGTATGACAATCCGACTTACTTTGCGTAGCCACCTACTTGTTAATGTGTGGGTTCGACTTTGCAATGTACCTACACCTAATTGTCATAGTAAACTATGAATAATTTGTAGTGCTATAGCGTCGCGATAGTCGGGCAAAATGGAAGGCTATCTTCCTTCATAATGTTGCAATAAAATTTTGTACTCAATGAAAAATATTTTTTCAGAAAACGAAATGCATTACATTCTATTGCTGACCATAGTTTCTGCTGTGGTCAAGTCTACAGTCGGAGTCGATTGCGACGCATGTATACTAGGAAAATGCTTCGTAAAGGACATGATCTATGAAGGCGAACTCAACAGCGACCTAGTAATTGATCGCACCACAAACGAACTGTACTTTCAAATCAAAGCCGGTACTTCGAATTTCACCAAAGTCCTACACAACCTGGACACAAATACATCAAGACGTCTAAATATACCAGACGACGTATATGTCCCACACGCGGCTTTCGATAAAAAAAGGAGAGAATTATTTCTAGCTTCCCCCAGAGGTCTAAGTTTGTATACAAATGAGACGTATTATGACTGTTGGGGTTTTAATGATGTGGCTATTTATCAGATTCAGTATGCAAACAGAATCTTTTTCTCCAGGATACATACAGGATTTTGTTGGTTAGCTGGTGCCGATATGAAGTGTGATTCAGCATTGAAAAATATACAGCTGCAGGACTTTGTTATTGACAAAAACTTTGATATATTTTACAGACGTGGATCTGGCGGCATATACAAATATCAACGCCCAAATACAATATTTTTGTTTTCAAACATGGCTGGTGAACTAGGTGTAGATAAACACGGTGAAGTCTATTACAGCGACTCAAGTAGAATTCGGAAGTACAATTATGATAATGGCCGATTTGATGACTTTGGTTTAGTGACAAATGCTAGTATTTCTAAATTTGCGTTTGATAGAGACAATAATTTGATTTACTGTGATACTTCTTCTATGTCAGAGAGGATTTACCAGTTAACTTTGAACCAAAACGGAATTTGTGGCAGCGTCGCAGTGGGCCGAAAAAATCCAAATGGCGCTTTGAAATCTAGAATTGGCCCTAAAGCCCATTTAAACCCAGTACCTAAGGAGCGTTTCCACAGTTGGCGGGGGGGGTCGTCTGAATTTTTTGATCGATTTTTTGGAGCTTCACGGGGTTATTAATGTGTGCGGAAACGAACTGCGGTTAGACTAAGGTGTTATTAATTGGGCAACTAGATTCCCAGACTTTAATATTATATTTCAAGCACTGAATGCAAATAACACCGAAATCAGAAAACAGTGCACCCAAATCAGAAAATTGTGCACCATAATTGTGCAAATTTTTGTACGAATTTTTCAAATATAATGGAAATTATAGAACATGTTTACCAGGACACACCGGATTCTTAAGTGGCGTGAGCAGAAACCTGGATAATTGGGTTTTCAGCTTGTCTTTCCATTTTGCAAGGTCTTAGCCAACTGTTATGATGTGCAATATCCAAGTATAACTTAGTTTGATTCTGAAAAGAGTCACGGAAGCAAACTTCACTTCAAATGCAAATACAAATGAATACATCGGACCCCAGGCCCTTTTGGACATTACCGGAGATGCACAATTTTTATCCCGCTGTCACCAGCGTTTATGAAATCGTCGGTCTGACGAGGTGACGGGCGTCTTACGCTGTGTTCGTCAGTAAAATCTTTTGACTTAATTGTTTAACGGTTTTTTGGCAGATAAGACATAGCTACAGTTACTCCAGCTTGCTAACCTTAGTGACTACGATAACAACTTTAGAATGCTGAGAAACTTTGAATCGGTTTACTAGTCCAACCATCAGTATTCATAGTTTAGTTCGCTTGATCATTACCGGGAAGACATTTTGGACACTATGCAATGGCCGAGGAGAGCGTCTCGCGCAATTTCCGAACGCAGCCCGTAATTAGTCGGTATACAAAGGAAGTCTACCTCAAGGCTCAAGCAGACAATATTCCTAGGCAGCTTCAGAGGCCATCTCACAAACGAAAATCGACTCCGACGCGATCCTTCATCTGTGATCAATGATCATGGCCTTTGTCTTGATAATAAAATTGATTAGAAAGACAAATCTACATTATAACAATTAATAATTAACTAAATTCTTAAAATACATTCCATTAAATTGAATAAAATTAAAAAACCTGAATTATATTTCGCTATTTTAATTATTTAGGCAGTGTTTCAAGGGAGGCTGCTGAAAATGGATGAATGCTGAAGACAGCACATTAAAATTTACATTTTAGTTGCAGTCACCCGTGATGCAACGAGGTAGCGTGCAAAGTATGCAAAGTATGATGTGGTGTCGACTGTACGTTGCGGTAACAAAAATTTAAAAGTTGACCTGCTGTCGACTGTACCAACCTTGTGGCAAAATAGACTCAATCACTTCCGCCCAGTTGGTTAACTCCTTTTGCAGTCTACAGCATAGATAAGTATATTGTCGACAGCACGTCCACCTTTACACACGTGCCCTCTAATCAGTTACATAAGTATGGATGTTTTGGATATATTTGATCCATGACTATCATCGTATATATCATCGTCTGAAAAATCATAAAAAAATATACTCGTAGTTGTGAAAAACAATATTTTAATGTCGTTATTGGGTGTAATTACCAAAACTAAATCAATCATGCAATTTTGTATACTTTTAATATTCAGATGACTAAATTTCCAATTCGAGAATGCTCTAGTTTTTCGTCCACTAGATTTATACTAAGAGTTGTTTTACGTGATTTTCAGCAACTTTAGGATTTTCTTTCTTGCTACCTATTAACTTCATGTCAAAAATAGATCAATTGCGTCGTTGTACAACTCTTTCACACTATGTATGATTATTTGCGTATCTTAATATTAACACTTTATGTCATAACTTACAAATGCAGTAAAGTATGTTTAGGTACCACGGACTTTTAAGGAAAGATAAAGCAGTCGTTATGAGAACTATTCTAGGAGTTGTCCTGTCTTCTACAGGAGATCGGGGGATACCAAGACTGCACAAGGTCAGATAGTAACGATATTATGGATAGGTACATAGGCCAGCACGCGACGATTAGTTATTTCTAAGGGGGGAAGGGTGTAACCGCTCAACGCAGCGGACGGCCTTTTACTTCAAGTAGAAAAAATGGCGTTCTATCGTAAAAACTTTGCGTGAATGTTTGACTTATTATATTTTAACGACAAATAATAAAAAACGGAAAAGTGCGAGTCGGTCTCGCCCACCGAGAGTTCCGTACAAATTTATAGGTAGGTACTTAAATATTATGAATAGTTCAGGAATCGAGTCTCGCAGTTTTCTCCGAGCTTTTCACGAACTTCAGAGACCATTTTTTATGATTTAATTACAAATGTAGAGTATTCGAATTTTTTCCTGTAGGTACCTGCTTATACAAAATAAATAGAAAGTGTACGGGCAGGGGCGGGTTTTTATGATGATTTGTGATTACCCTTGCTCTGCTGTACAGGGATGATAATGTTGCTTGACGATAATTGGAAAGTCTGATTGTCGATATTTATTATACGAGTGCTCGCCGTGGCGGCTGATACAGTACTGAATACATTTGTGTGAAAATGCTAGATGTGCGGTTTGTCCCGTACATAAAGAGTTTATTTCGAGGGCAGAACACACGTAAAACAAGAACAAAAGTACAATTGAGGCCGTCAGCGCAAATGTGACGTAAGCTAACTAGTTGTTAGTAAGGAGACAATGAGGTAGGTATCAATTTTCATGAATTTAATTTGAATACATAGTCTGCTTTGTAGGCAAAAACAATACGCTCAAAAATAATGTTTATAACGCCATCTGTTATCCGTGGGTGAAGGATAGGCCGTTTTTACATCAAAATTTATTATTTTTTAAATAAATTGCAATAGATAAGTACGAATATGAAAACAACGTTGTGACGTTGTGTGGTGACGTTGTGTGTCATGGCTTTAAAAAAGGAGTCTGGGTTCCGGATATGTTACATAAGACCCGTAACGCTGGTCTTCCGCCAGACCCTATGTAAGATCACGAGCATCGACGAAATTATATAACAATCTCATGCAGTAACATAAGCTCCTTTACGTCCCACCACAATGCACATAACTTCTCTCAGGGAGCCAAATTAAAATAAATAAAAAATAAAACAATGCATCCAATAATCAAACAGCCAAAGTAAACTTGAACATTAATAATTTAAATTACCTGCGTGTACAGTAAATAAGTGTAATAATTAACACTTTGAATAACGCAGCTGTCCGCATTGGTCTCAGAAAATTAGTGTTATAATAATGCCGTATAAGTAGATGTTTGCCTGCGGTTAGGTTCATCATACGCACCCATATTATCCGTCTCTGAGACAAGGCCTATATTTTATCGACCATTTTGTACACCTATCTTTCCTCCTATCATCCTATAAAGCGTGATGAAATTTATTGAACTTATGAAATAATAATTATCTTACACCTAACACATAGAAGTACATTTTTACGCTTTGCTATGTTATTTAAAGTTAGTCGCCTTCTACGACATCCACGGAAGGAAATGGAGTGACGCTATTTTTAATCCGGCGCCACACGGAAAGCGACTAAGGAAAAAAATTACTAGGAGACGAGCAGCAGCGTCTTCCTGAGATTCCCACCGCTTACTGCGATCTCCAACCCGCCTGCCAAGCGTGGCGATTATGGCAAAACCCTTCATGGTTAAAAACCATGATGGAGGCCTATGTCCTGCAGTGGGCGTCGAATGGCTGATGATGATGATGATGATGATTTAAAGTTAGGACGTCAAATTAGCGCAGCAGTCATTTTCGACGCGTGCCTCTGATACCTGTGTTAGGAATCCTTTATTAAAGGTATCCGTGCCCTCTAACTAATGTGTAAGCAACTTTAAGAATAAAATCAAATACACTTACAGTGAACACCTAGTCGAAATCGATTCAGCTACTTTGTGTAAATCATATTTTGCTTATGCTAAACGTTTTTTTTTTCATATTCGTCTCTCAACTTGATCGTCAAGTAATTTTTGTGCAAAACTAGTCATCATAAGCTAACGTACCTACAAAATCTCCAAGTAGTTTTTAATTAAATGTACATACTTTTCACCGGTTATTGGTTTATTACATGTATGTGATGCGATGCGAATGTGTTGCGATTAGAATACTTTTGAGATATTAAATAAATTCTGCAGCCGCTTAGCCATCGTTTTCTGGTAGCGTTTGAGCGGTTAGCGTTTGTTTCCGTAGTGTTTTTTTCATGCTAGTAAGTGTTTTATTGTTATTTTTGTATATACTTTGCCATTTCTGACAAAAGTATGTACCTATAAGACACCAGGCGACATGGTCGCACTGGCTATATCGGTATCATACAAACCCTTACAAAGCGGTGCGACGCGATCTAGACCGTGTTTCATAAAACTAAAATTCATACTTTATTATGACAATTCGACTTACTTTGCGTAGCCCAGTCCACCTACTTGTTAATGTTTGGTTTAATCGACTTTGCAATGTACACCTAATTGTCATAGTAAACTATGAATTGTAGTGCTATAAAATAGGGCCCGATCGCCGCTGCCGCGTCGCTCGGGCCAGCTAGATGGGCAGGCTACGTTCCTTCATGTTTTAAAATCATTTTGTAATGAAAACTATTTTTTCAGAAAACGAAATGCATTCTATTGCTGACCATAGTTTCTGCTGTCGTCAAGTCTACAGTCGTAGTCGATTGCGACGCATGCATACTAGGAAAATGCTTCTTAAAGGACATGATCTATGAAGGCGAACTCTACAGCGACCTAGTAATTGATCGCACCACAAACGAACTGTACTTTCAAATCAAAGCCGGTACTTCGAATTACACCAAAGTCCTACACAACCTGGACACAAATACATCAAGACGTCTAAATATACCAGACGACATATATGTCCCACACGCGGCTTTCGATAAAAAAAGGAGAGAATTATTTCTAGCTTCCCCCAGAGGTCTAAGTTTGTATACAAATGAGACGTATTATGACTGTTGGGGTTTTAATGATGTGGCTATTTATCAGATTCAGTATGCAAACAGAATCTTTTTCTCCAGGATACATACAGGATTTTGTTGGTTAGCTGGTGCCGATATGCAGTGTGATTCAGCATTGACAAATATACAGCTGCAGGATTTTGTTATTGACAAAAACTTTGATATATTTTACAGACATGGATCTGGCATATACAAGTACTCGTATCAACGCCTAAATACAATATTTTTGTTTTCAAACATGTCTGGTGTACTAGGTGTAGATAAACACGGTGAAGTCTATTACATCGACTCAAGCAGAATTCGGAAGTACAATTATGATAATGGCGGATTTGATGAAATTGGTTTAGTGCCTAATGCTATTATTTCTAAATTTGCGTTCGATAGAGACAATAATTTGGTTTACTGTGATATTTCTTCTACGTCAGAGAGGATTTACAAGTTATCTATGAAGAAGTCGACGAAAAAAAAAAACGCAGTTTGTCACAACATCGCTGTGGGCCGAAAATATCCGAATTGCGACGCATGCATACTAGGAGAATGCTTCGTGAAGGACATGATCTATGAAGGTGAACTCTTCAGCGACCTAGTAGTTGATCGCACCACAAACGAACTGTACTTTCAATTCAGAGCCGGTACTTCGAATTTCACCAAAGTCTTGTACAACTTGGACACAGATATATCAAGGCGTCTAAATATACCAGACGACGTTTATGTCCCACACGCTGCTTTCGATAAAAAAACGAGAAAATTATTTCTAGCTTCCCCCAGAGGTCTAAGTTTGTATACAAATGAGACGTATTATGACTCTTGGGGTTTTAATGATTTGGCTATTTATCAGATTCAGTATGCAAACAGAATCTTTTTCTCCAGGATACATACAGGATTTTGTTGGTTAGCTGATGCCGATATGCTGTGTGATTCAGTATTGAAAAATATACAGCTGCAGGATTTTGTTATTGACAAAAACTTTGATATATTTTACAGACGTGGATCTGGCATATACAAATATCAACGCCCAAATACAATATTTTTGTTTTCAAACATGGCTGGTGAACTAGGTGTAGATAAACACGGTGAAGTCTATTACAGCGACTCAAGTAGAATTCGGAAGTACAATTATGATAATGGCCGATTTGATGAATTTGGTTTAGTGACAAATGCTAGTATTTCTAAATTTACGTTTGATAGAGACAATAATTTGATTTACTGTGATACTTCTTCTATGTCAGAGAGAATTTACCAGTTAACTTTGAACCAAAACGGAATTTGTGGCAGCGTCGCAGCGGGCCGAAAAAATCCAAATGGCGCTTTGAAATCTAGAATTGGCTCTAGGGCCCAGTTAATACCTAAGGAGTGTTTATCCAATTTGCGGTGGGGTCGTCTGCATTTTTCGAACAATGGTTTGTAGCTTCACGGGGTTATTAATGTGTGTTGTGGAACTGCGGTTAGACAAAGGTGTTATTAATTGGGCAACTAGATTCCCAGACTTTAACATTATATTTCAAGCACTGAATGCAAATAACACCGAAATCAGTAAACAGTGCACCAGAATCAGAAAATTGTGCATCGTAATTGAATCACTTGTTTTCCAAAGCACACAAGAACAAAATAGCAAGTTTACAGTATTGATACAAAACTGAATATAATTGATTTCATATATGGAATAAGTTATATTATCTTGATAAATTTATTGTTTCAATTATATGGAATACAGATAGTAAACATATAATGATCTTGTAAAATACATATTAAATATATATATCTATTTAAAAAATAGACTTATGTTGTTTGGAAAACAAACTTGGACAAGTGTTGTTTGGTAACTATTTACCATACAGAATATCAATACACAGCTAAGGAAAAATAAACCAGTGTAGTAAGAAAAATAACTTTATTACAATTAATACAGAATTAATCATCTTCTTCACAATCAATATTAGTGGTAGGCCATGACAATATTTGGTGAGTCGCCTCGCTCCCTCACTCCTTCAAATTTTATATCAAAGGTATTGAGAAACATGGTCTTGCAAATCTTATGCATTGCTCCAGCAGTATCAAGCAAACTATATATAAATGTAGCAGATCGGGACTTATGATTAGTAGCATCAGCTCGTGGACGTCGTCTAGATATCGGTGACATACGCATCAAGCCCATCAGATGAATATTTTGCTCGATTGTTCTTTCCTACACTCTCTTCAATGGGGATGGCAACACGAAACTAATTACAGATGGCGCCACTGAGATTTGCTCCGACAATGTTTGTTTTATTTTATAAGTGATGCTTATTTTCGGATTCTTTCATGGAAATTCAACATAAAACGTCATAAAATGCTTTTCACTAAAAAAGGGAAAGCTATCGTTTATACCAAAACTGAAAAAGCAAAAAGTTTTGTATACCCGCCAAAGGAATACAGACTGTAATACACAGGTAACCTGAAAAATATTTTTTAAACATTCCTTGCAGGAATAATCGCATACCTTTGATTAAATACCTCTTTACTGTCAGTTTTATTGATTATAAAGTGTAAAACAAAGAGTATGTAATCACTACGTTATAAGAGTCGGCACTTGCTAACAACACGTTTTCAAAATTATGAACGTAGTTTGTACCAACCTAACAAAAAATAGTATAATACCAACATGAGAATGAAATTGCAAAACATTAGTGATGGACTGCTTATCGATATCGATAAAAAAAAATTCGAGACGTCTCTCCCCTTACCTCATTTTCATGCTTTGAAAATTAAAGTAGGCGATAAATTCCAAAACAGTAGGTCAACTCAATTATTTCGAGTATGACATGGTGTGAATGGATTATCGCTTACTTTCATAATGAAAAAGGCATTTTTTTAAATCAAATCATTTATTTAGCATCAGGTGTAGAAAACAATGTCACCAATGCGTCACGTCGCTATCAAAAATTTGCACTTTGGTCGAATTTCAGATCTTTGGAGTCTGCAACAAACAAAACAATAAGTCAAAAAATATATTATCTATACAGCAAAATTGAGCAAAATAAAACAACATAAATAATTTCTGTTCTTGCTGTGTGGTGTTCGACGTTTAAAATTGAGTAGTTGTGATCAATTTTAGACAGCATGTAGAAATATCTGGCAGAAATCAATCGTCCAAAATATCGATAAAAAAAAGTACCACATGGGTATGTACCGCACTACAACCGGCGTTAATTTAAATTTGTCAAAATCGTAAATTGTTCTAAATAATTCAGTTGTTTTATCCAAGCGCATTAAATAAATATCAAAATTTGCGTACATTTATTATGATAAACTTGCTAATTTTACCTGTTTGGCTCCAGTGGATATCTGGTTAAGAATATGCCAGACGTACATTAATTTCTGACTCTTCTAATGCCACAAATTTCACATTTCCTCAATGCTTTTCCTCCCATATTTCTTGTTTAATCACTTTTCACGCACTACACCTATTGCTAAAGTTAAAATAAATAAAATAATGCCACACAAAAACGACAAACGAACAAAATTACCGGCCATTTGCCACAGACTATATAGAGATTTGCAAAATACGTAATACCAACATTACCAACATTAGATTTCACATTTAACCCGACTTAATTTTAAATTATGATACATCTACGTGATTCACTGCGGAGTTAATGCCTTTTGTTTTAGCAGGATTATATTTTTTGTTTCAATGTTGGCATAAAGTACGTTCATAATATTTTTTGTATGGAGTGACGAGGGCCTGGTGTAAAATACTAAATTTACTAGAAAGTTACCTACTCAGAAACATCGAAAATCGTTGTAAAATTATCCACACTAGGTATGTACCATATAAACTTACTCATAAAATTATTTCGACATGAACTTTGTTAATTTTATTCCACTTTGGAGACGAAGCAGCTTTATGAGCATAAAATGATGCTGCGGGACTGCTACTTGAAGGTTCTTATCAACAACAACTAAATTGTCCTATAAGAAGTATTGATATTGATATCTATTCAGATCTGCCCAGTTCAATGCTATGGGCTGGCTCTGGGTAATGAAGTGCTGCTGCTTACCTATTTTGAGATACGGGCTTAGGGCTTAATACAGGCCCAAAGAAATGCGTCACAATGTATGATTAGCATTTTATAAAATAAAACCTATGTTTACAAGTATCCAGGAACATTGGTTTACTTTACTTACAAGTGCAGCAATAATAGCTGGCTTTAATTTTGCTGAATGGGTTGAATCATTGATATCAGGGCTTGTATTTCTCGTTTTTAGTTAGTTTTAGGTTTAACAGTTTAGGTACCTAAAGACTGCCTCCGTTTTTAACGAGTGTGAAAGATGCGGTCCTGAAAACAAACAAGAGTGATAAGATAAAACATAACTTTTAACTATGATTCTGAATGTATTTCATTAGTAATTATTTGTATTCACCTGCATAGAAATATTTTTTTGGTATTTGTTTATTAGAATCGTAAACTAGAGATCTTGATAATCGATTTACTTCCTCCAAATGGTTTAAGAGCTACAGTTTTTCTATTGCAAACTGAGCAGTGAATGCGTAGGCACTGATTTTTTCGAAAAAAGACACTACACATATCTCTGGGGTGTATACACGACCATAGGCCCTTATGGACATTACCGGAGATGCACAATTTTCATCCCGCTGTCACCAGTGTTTATGAAATCGTCGGTTTGAAGGTGACGGGCGTCTTACGCTGTGTTCGACAGTAAAAACTTTTGACTTAATTGGTTAACGGTTCTTTGGCTTGCAGCTTGCTAATATTAGTGACGACGATGACAAGTCATTTCCTCGCTGAGGTGGGATGAAAAGTTACGTGTTGCACTCGAGTGCAAAGATTTTTCACCTCGTGCTCTTTTGATTCCCTCGCTAACGCTCAGGGTTTTAATTTTTGAATCCTTCGCTTGCTCTGTCATCAAAATTGAGCAACTTTGTACTCTTGTATAACAAATAACTATTCTATTAGTCTATGCAGACGGTAGTAAGTAACTGTGACTGAAAACAATGTTTTTGATAGTATTAATTTAATTTCAGATTTTACAATAAATTTGGAATCCCCGGAGTGTTGGGCTGTGTGGACTGCACTTATGTCGCTATAGTTAGCGGCTGGTGGAAAATGAAGAACGCTCCTTTTGTCGGAAGCATTATCATTAATTGAATGTACAAACAGTGTGCACTAACATAATTCATATTTCTACAATAGAAGTACCGATATAACAATTCAGCAATCCTTACTAATATTATAAACGCGAAAGTTTGTATGTATGGATGGATGTTTGTTACTCTTTCACGCAAAAACGGCTGAACGGATCCGGATGAAATTTTGCACAGAGATAGATTATAGTCTGGATTAGCACATAGGCTATTTTTATCAAGGAAAAATAAACATAAAAATTACCAAGCGAACGAAGTCGCGGGCAACAGCTAGTAAAAAATATTTTATAGTCCTCTCGGATACTGACGTTGATCACGGCGGAAAGCCGTCCCCGACTAGTTTCGGCCATCATTCAGAGGCCTTATTCATGAAGGAAAGACTGCTCGCGCCGAGATTTAATTTAAAAATTAACAATATTGTTTGATTACTTACCAAGGTATATACCTAATAGTTATTTACACAACTAGGGCCGTAAAATAAAGAAAGGCCGATATCGCAGAAGTTTGAGGGCGGCTCGCGCAGGCGAGGGTCATAAATATGAGATGGAGGGCTTTCTATTTTACAGCCCGTGTTGTGTACACAATTTTATGTCGTCACTTGGCCTCAAAGTGGGTTTTCCCGTACGCGTAGCTGTTACTCAATATATAAAATCAAAATTTCTTACAAATACTATATCTTCTATAAACTTAAGTAGGAACTTTATGTAGGAACCTGAAACAAAAACTTTGTATATGTTGTTATTATAAGTGTGGTGTGGATGCTAGTCACGGTGAGGCCAATCATGATTGCTTCATTTGGAATCAACATCAAATAAAAGCTTATCTATGGAATCTCAGTAGATCTTATGTTTCCTGTTGCTTAGGTTTATTTTTGTGTAAGTATATTTAGACTTTCTATTTTTTTACAGGTGACTCAGGACATCTCCAACGAAGGACAATGATGACACCAATTGTTAATGCTCCAGATGGAAAAACCCGGAGGTCTACTATACAATGAAACATGTCCACACCCGGAATGTTGTGGACCGGACCATTGGTGTGCTTAAGGCACGTTTTCGTTGCCTTTTAGTACATAGAGCGCTGCATTACAACCCTTGGGTAGCTGGCTCATTGTGAATCCCTGTGTTATATTGCGAAATATTTGCAACAAAGCCAATTTAGCCGTGCCAGATTTAACAGGTCTTGAGGCCCTTCAAGAAGCTAGCGGAAACAAACGCTAACAGCTCAAATGCTACCAGAATTAATATTTTTTGTTTATCTCAAGAGTAATCCAACCGCAACACAATCGCATCACACACAATTATAATAAATCAATAACCGATGAAAATACTTGGAGACTTTGTCTGTAGGTAGGTACGTTAGGTTATGACTAGTTTTACACAAAAACAACTTGACGATCAAGTTAAGGGACGAATTCGTATTCAAAATTTTGATTATGTTTTCACTGTAAATCTTTGTAAGATTTTATTCTTAAAGTTGCTTACACATTAGTTGGACGGCACGGATACATGTAATAAAGGATTTCTAGCACAGGTATCAGAGGCACGCGTCGAAAATGACTGCAGCGCTAATTTGACGTCCTAACTTTAAATAACATAACAAAATGTAAAAATGTATATCTATGTGTTTCGTGAAGATTATTATTATTTGATGACCAAGATAAAAGCTTCAAGACGTCTCATCACGCTATATAGCATGATACGAGGAAAGTTAGGTGCACAAAATGGTCGATAAAATATAGGCCTTGTCTCAGAGATGGAATAGTATGGGCGCGTATGAACCTAACCGCGGGCAAACATTTACTTATACGTCATTATCATTACACTCATTTTCTGAGACGAATGCGGACAGCTATAATTAATTACTAAAGACGCAGGTAATTACAATTTTGTGACTCACGTCGTGTAATTAAATTAACGCAATACCTGGAATCCGGGTCAGTACCTACAGACAAAGTCTCCAAGTAGTTTTTATGCAGATTAAATGTACATGCTTTTCATCGGTTATTGATTTATTATAATTGTGTGTGATGCGATTGTGTTGCGGTTGGATTACTCTTGAGATAAACAAAAAATATAAATTCTGGTAGCATTTGAGCTGTTAGCGTTTGTTTCCGTTGTGTTCTCTTCATGCTAGTGAGTGTCTTATTGTTATTTTTTTATATAGGTTAAATGGGGTGTGGACTGTATAGGTGGTGATGCAAACTTCCAGTGGTTCTCGATAGCTGTTTATTTCTTCCAGGTTCAGGGTGGTGTAGTAGCTAACTGAAAGCTCATGCTAATGCAGTGAATGTTCCGGCTTATATACTATTTGGGCCAGCCGTTCGACCAATCACAGATGTCGGTGGAATTTTCCACTGGTCTTGCACCATATTTACAAATGTTACATAATATTTAAAGGCCCTCGTTCAACATACAACTATCTGCGAACCTAACTTAGACTAACACATTTTAGGGGTTCGCTACATTTACACAATATAAAAAAGGCCTCGTTCAGCCTACAGCTAAGTGCGAACCTAATTCCACCTAACCCGTCTCGGCGTCCACAACATTCCTCCCCCCGGCGCAGCACGCGTAGCCTCCTTCTCTAGGACGACGAGTCGGCTCGCAGGACGTTTGAAGACTCCTGTCTTCGTTCGCACGTCCACCACTCGTACTCCGCCGTCTGGGTCCGGATAGGTGCCTGTTCGCCACTTTCGATGTGCTGGTGCTCTATCCGAGTCGGCTCTGCGCCGGCATATGTTGATAAATGCCGGCACACGGGCGGTAGTTCGCACCTTAGAGAAACGACCAGGTTCATCCAGCCAGTCGTCTCTAGTTGCATTGTCTTCTCGTTTGGTGGGTGCGCGTGAGTGTGAGCGCACCTCAGCCGAGACTCGGTTCGTGGACTTGTTAAAGCCCAGTTCGTCTCGTTCGTTGTTCCAGAAGAGCCCCAGTATCTTGTTGCTCAGCTCTTCTCCCCCCAGTTGTACAGGAGTTGTCGCATGTAGATCGGCTGGAACGTCGAGCAGCACTTCCCTACAGTTTGCGCTCCATCCTCGCAGTGTGAATCCAGCAGCGGCGTGCACCGCTCGGATCTCCTCGATGCTGCATCTCGCTTCCTCTTTGCCGTCATAGCTCGCCACCAGATCATCCATGTAATGGTTCTGCGTGATGGCCTCCAGCGCGCGCGGATGTGTTTGCGCATGCTGGTGTGCGTTGTGGTTGCGCACGTAGTGAGCTATGAACGGGGAGCTCGCTGCACCGAAGATCAGGCTCTTCATCTTGTAGAGGCGAGGTGGGTCGGTTCTGTTATCTCCTCTCCATAGGAATTGCTGCGCGGGTTGATCTTCAGCCCGGATCTTAATGCGCAAGAACATCTCCTGTACGTCGGCGGTGATAGCAATCCGTTTTTCTCGGAACCGGAACAGGATCCCCTGCAGTGACTGAAGCAGGTCCGGTCCCTCTAGCAGATGGTCGTTAAGGCTCACACCGTGACTTTTGGCTGCCGCATCGAACACCAGCCGTGTTTTTCCCGGTTAGTTGGGATTTTGCACGGCGAAGTGAGGGAGGAACCAGCGGACGGCACTTGTTTGCTCAGAGCCGTCGCATGGTGCCGCATAACCTTTCTCCAGCAGGTTTTTCATCTGCTTGGTGTACTCTTGAGCGAAGTCAGGGTCGGCGTCCATCTTTTGTTCGATCTTCCGCAGTCGACGGAAGGCTTGGTTGTAGTTCGGTGGCATGTTCGTGTCGTCGTTTCGCCATGGCAATCCGACTTCATAGCCACTGTCGATCTTCCTTATCGTCTGTTCGACAATCAAGGTTGCTCGTTGATCAGCGCTGTTCACCCTTGGTTTGAGGGCAACGCCGAGAGCATCTATACGAAAGTGTGCCTCGAGTAGTTCACGAAGGCTGCGATCGTTTTGCTCGTTCTGCTCGTCTAGATCGGGTTCGGTGCGCCGTTCGGGCGCGTAGACGTGCAGTACGTTCTCGTTCTTGTAGATCACGCTGCTTGGCAAGGTCCCATGAATCACCCAACCGAGTTCTGTCTTTGAGGCAGCCGGTTCATTTGGCCTGCCGACACGTAACTCGCGTGAGACAATGTGCTCCCAGTGGTCTGTCCCCACCAAGATGCCTGGACGTGCTCGTTCGTAGCACACCTCGCTTTGCAGCAGATCTTGAAGATGCTCATGCTTCAGCAGTGTCTCCGGAATGGATTGTTGATGAAGCCTTAAGTTCTTGATCGTGCGCGCTCGTAGCTCGTGTAGCGCGCTGTTGTGCTTACCTCTCATTTGCACGGTAACCATCTTGCTTTCTCCTTCTTGCTGGGACATGTTGACGCCTTGTAGGTTCAGTGGGCGTGGTGGCCCATCTGCTCCGATGCTATGCGCCAAGTCCTCGTCGACGAGCGTTATGGTAGCGCCTTCGTCCAGCAGTGCGTATGTGCTCATCTCCCCCCGTGGTCCGACAATGACAACTGGGCACATCTTCAGCAGCACAGATCGTGAGTCGGTAGCGTTAGTGGTTGCTACCGACAGTACTGCTTCAGACGGCATCGGTGCTGCAGGTGGATCTTGATGCAGCATCGGATGATGTGGGCGAGAACAGTTGTTCACACCGCAGGGCTTAGCTTTGCAGGACCTTCGCTGATGCTTGCTTTTGATGCATCTGAAGCATATACATTTCTCTCGTACGAAGTCCCAGCGTTGGCCGATGGTGAGTTTCTTGAAGCTCGAACACAGAGGTAGCGTGTGAACTTGTTCGCATTTCGGGCATCGGTCGATCTCCTCGCTGGTCTCCACGACGGTGTAGATGGCGCTTGACTTCTTCTTCGGGGCTACGACGGGCCGTTGCTCTTTCTTGGCAGGGGGTGCGGCGCTAGAAGTCGCCGTGTATGCGTGCTTCAGTGCCCGGTCTGCCTCGCGCATGAGGAAGCGAGACAGAACGACGATCTCGGGGTCTGAGGTGACGTCGACATCTTCGGCGTAGTCGCACCATCGAGACCTGGTGTGCGGACTGACTTTGTCAAGCACCTCTCGCGCCAGCATCGGGTTGTAGAGATAACCGCGTCTGTCTATGTTCTTCAAGACGCAGGTTATGTTCTGAACTTTGACCGCGAAGGTGTTCATTTCGCTGGCCAATGTCCCAAATCGAGGCAGTTTCTTGATGTCTGCGAGGGCTTGTTCGACTATGACTTCCGGTCGTCCGTAGCACTGTTCCAGTGTTTTCATGATGGTCTCGGGATCAGACGCTGTGTAGAGAAGCGTCGCTACTGCATCCCTTCAAGGCAGTTCTTAGTCGAAGCAGATTCTCAATCGACGGGATGTCGTAGAGTTTCGTGGAGTCTCGCATAGCCGCTTGGAAGGGTAGCCATTCGTTCGGTGACCCCGAGAACGTCGGTAGTTCCGTATGGCGAACTCGTGGTCTGGCCATCTTCTCAAGCGCCGTTGCCAGTCGCTCCATCCCACCCCTTGTTCTGGTGGGTGTGGGAGATCTGCTGCGTCTCGGTGTTTCTTCGAAACGCAGAGTTCGAGATTCTTGGCGCTCGTGTGGTTGAGCGCCGCTCTCAGGTCGTGGAGCGTTCAGAGGGTTTGCTCGCAGCCATTCATCCACCTTCTGGCGTTGTTCTGCCGGTGAAGGTGCAGGATGTACAGGGGGCTGGTCCGTTTCATCCTCGATGACTGACATTTCGACTCTTCTGTATTAAGTCCGTTTGGATTTGGAGCTGTTGCTGTTGGAGCTGTTGTTGCTGTTGGAGCTGCTGCTCTTTTAAGGCCGCGAGTTGTTCGGCGGCCCTAGCTCTGCGCGTCGTTTTCGTGTGACCACGCTTGCCGTAGATCTCACTGACGCTGCCGGTGATATAGCGCACGTTCGTTCACGTTCCCTGGCGAGTAGTGACGTAGCACCAACGTTAGTTGAGGTGTTAGTCACGCCGGTAGTGGTTGCGCGGTCTTCAGTCGGGGGCATTGTCAGAGACGGCGATGCCGGCGGTTCAGCTTGCAGCCTCCTCCGGCGCTCTATCTCGACGCGGAGTGCTTCTTGACGCGCTTGTTCAGCCTCCATTTGTTCCCGTTCGATGTCCTCCGCAGGGTCTCCCATGCTCCGAGTGACAACCATTTTGTAAGAATGGTCGTGGGAGTTGCGACGGTACCTAGTTCGAAGCGGGTTCTTCCTTTTTCTTTGAGCCCGGACTTCACGGACTCGATCTTCGTTCTTCTTTGCTCTAAATTACTTATATTAAAAGACAAAAAGGGTGATTCGTTTAATTCAAAATTACAAAAGACAGTATTACAATGATATACAAAGGTTACAGGTTACAGATTTTAGCTCTAAGTTTTCCAGGTCGAAGTCCAGGTCTTCCAGGTCCAAGTCCAGGTCTTCCAGGTCCAAGTCCAGGTCTTCCAGGTCCAAGTCCAGGTCTTCCAGGTCCAAGTCCAGGTCGTCCAGGTCGTCCAGGTCCAAGTCCAGGTCGTCCAGGTCCAAGTCCAGGTCGTCCAGGTCCAAGTTCAGGTGGTCCAGGTCCTGGTTCAGTGGTCAGATGCGGCTCCAAGCCCAGGTTCGAGGGCCGATCAGGGGCCGATCAGGTCCACGTTCAGTTCTGCCAGGTGCAGCTCCAGGCCCAGGTTCGAGGGCCGATCGCGAGCTGCTTCAGGTCCAATCTGCTCCAGGTGCAGTCAAGCCCAGGTTCGAGGGCCGGTTGATGACTGCTCCAGGTGCAGGTTCAGATTTAGATTTAGGTTCACTTACAGTTTTTCCAGGTGCAGCTCCAGGCCCAGGTTCGATGGCCGATCGCGAGCTGCTCCAGGTCCAATCTGCTCCAGGTGCAGTCCAAGCCCAGGTTCGAGGGCCGGTTGATGACTGCTCCAGGTGCAGGTTCAGGTCCGCTCCGCTTTAGGTGCAGCGCCAAGCCCAGGTTCGAGGGCCGTTTGATGCCTGCTCCAGGTGCGGGTTCAGGGACCGCTCCGCTTCAGGTGCAGCGCCAAGCCCAGGTTCGAGGGCCGTTTGATGCCTGCTCCAGAAGCGGGTCCAGTGCCGAAGGTTCTCGTTCAGATCCGTCGCTCGGAAGACCACTATGTGGGTGCAGCTCCAGGCCCAGGTTCGAGGGCCGCTTGGGGGCTGCTCCAGGTCCGCGTTCAGGTGCAGAGGGTGGTTCTCTCGTTCGGATCCGGCTCGAAGGACCAGACTAAATGGGGTGCAGCTCCAAGCCCAGGTTCGAGGGCCGCTTGGGGGCTGCTCCAGGTCCGCGTTCAGGTGCAGAAGCTGGTTCTCTCGTTCGGATCCGGCGCTCGAAGAACCAGACTAAATGGGGTGTGGACTGTATAGGTGGTGATGCAAACTTCCAGTGGTTCTCGATAGCTGTTTATTTCTTCCAGGTTCAGGGTGGTGTAGTAGCTAACTGAAAGCTCATGCTAATGCAGTGAATGTTCCGGCTTATATACTATTTGGGCCAGCCGTTCGACCAATCACAGATGTCGGTGGAATTTTCCACTGGTCTTGCACCATATTTACAAATGTTACATAATTTTTAAAGGCCCTCGTTCAACATACAACTATCTGCGAACCTAACTTAGACTAACACATTTTAGGGGTTCGCTACATTTACACAATATAAAAAAGGCCTCGTTCAGCCTACAGCTAAGTGCGAACCTAATTCCACCTAACCCGTCTCGGCGTCCACAACATAGGTACTTAGCCATTTCTAACAAAAGTATGTACCTATAAGACGCCAGGCGACAAGGTCGCACTGACTATATCGGTATCATACAAACCCTTACAAAGCGGTGCGACGCGATCTAGACCGTGTTTCATAAAACTAAAATTCATACTTTATTATGACAATTCAACTTACTTTGCGTGGGCTACGCAACCTTCATCAGTGCTGAAGGTGATGCTGAGAAGGCCTTTCCGTTATCCCACCCGCACGCTGTACATGGAGGCCCAAGTATTGTCAGTACGTCAGCTTTATATTCAAAGAGCATTGCTCTCTCAACATAAAGAAGTTATTAACTCCTACCTATACTCCAAGTTATTAGAACAACGTAATTTCAAATTAAAGATCCCTCGTACAAAAACCGAATTCGCTCACCGATTTTGCACATTTTGTTTCCCATTTATTTACAACAAATGTCTCCAACGCTGCGATATAAAACACGACTCAATTCGCAAAGCAAAAATTAAAGTTAATAAGTGGCTTTTAAGCCTAGACTATTGTGAAACTGAGGCTATTCTCAAAATAACACGATGAACGTAACTTACTATTAAAATCTATACTTACCACAACGCTCACATGTCACTCCATCACAATAATAACTTACATTAATACAATATAATATAAATTCTATATCGAAATAAGTTATATTAACCTATAATACGTATTTATATTTTCAGTTTAATAATTTTATAATATATCTTAGGTATACATGTGCACATTTTACACATATTGTTATGTATATTCCTGTTCCTGTTTTTAAAATAAGTTTTAACTTTGTTTCTCATCATAACGACAATTGCATGTTTGTCGTTAAATTTTGAAATATTTGCTCGTATAACCCACTCTTTGAAAAATCTGTTTTGGGCGTCCGCGATACAGGTTTTGCCTAGTGCGGGGCCCGCTGTGTACCGTTCATATAAAAATTTTGCTATGGTAATAAATATTTTTGATATTTTTGATACTTGTTAATGTGTGGGTTAATCGACTTTGCAATGTACACCTAATTGTCATAGTAAACTATGAATTGTAGTGCTATGAAATAGGGCCCGATCGCCGCTGCCGCGTCGCGGCAATCGGGCAAAATGGGAAGGCTACGAGTACCTTCCTTCATTACATTTTGTAATGAAAACTATTTTTTTCAGAAAACGAAATGTTAATGTAATGAAAACATTTTTTTTCAGAAAATGAAATATTACATTCTATTGCTGACCATAGTTTCTGCTGTCGTCAAGTCTACAGTCAGAGTCGATTGCGACGTATGCTTACTAGGAAAATGCTTCGTAAAGGACCTGATCTATGAAGGCCAAATCTGCAGCGACCTAGTAGTTGATCGCACCACAAACGAAATGTACTTTCAAGTCAGAGCCGGTACTTCGAAGTTCACCAAAGTCCTACACAACTTGGACACAAATACATCTAGACGTCTAAATATACCCGACGAAGTTTATGTCCCACACGGTGCCTTTAATCAAGAAACAAGAGAATTATATCTAGCTTCCCCCAGCGGTCTAAGTATATATACTAATGATACGTATTATTTGTTGGCTATGAATGATTCGGGTATTTATCAGATTCAGTATTCTGCAAACCGTGTCTTTTTCTCCAGGATATATACAGGAATTTGTACGTTAGACGGCATCAATGTGATGTGTAGTGAAGATCTGAAAGATCTACAGCTGGAAGATTTTGTTATTGATAAAAAATATGATATATTTTATAGAAGTGGATGTGGGATATACAAATATCAACGCCCAAATTCAAAACTTTTGTTTTCAAACAGGTATGCTGTACTAGGTGTAGATAAACATGGTGAACTCTATTACATCGACGCCAGTATCATTTTTAAGTACAATTATGATAATGACGGATTTGATGAAATTGGTTCTGTAACAAATGCTACTATTTTTAAGTATACGTTTGATAGAGACAATAATTTGATTTACTGTGATATTTCTTTTACATCAGATAGAATTTACAAGTTATCTTTGCACCAAGACGCAAATTGTAGCAACGTCGCAATAGACCGAAAAAATCCAAATGACACTTCGATTCCATGGTATCGTTTCTTGTTTGCGGAGCATATCTTGCGTACTGTACCCACTTTTTTTATAGCTTCACGGGGTTAATTATGTGTGTTATGGGAAACGAACTGCGGTTAGACTAAGGTGTTATTAATTGGGCAACTAGATTCCCAGAATTCAACCTTATATTTCAAGCACTGAATTCAAGTTACACCGAAATCAGAAAACAGTGCACCCAAATCAGAAAATTGTGCACCGCAATCATGAATGTGGTATTTTTCAAATATAATGGAAATTATGAAACTGAGCTTTTAAATAACCCATCCTAATAAATGTCTGTCTCTGAGAGTTTTCCCTACACTATGTTTATTGAATGTTTACTCAAGCAACGCCTCACGCATCCTTGCACTGACATATAATGGGAATGTTTGTGGTGGTCTCTGGCTGCAATACACTTGTTGATGTGAGCACGTATCCAAATAGAACTGCAAATGTGATAAAAATGATTCTATCTTGTGGTGGCCTCCGGCCGCACTTCATTTACTGGTGTAGGTGGGCGCCCAGTCAGCGTCTATATGGCATCGGTTGGTGAACCGAGTTTTATTCACTACCTCAATGTACAAATTCTAATGGATATAATCGCTAGCATTAGATAGAATAGATAGAATTATATTAGAACTCCTTATTGTACACACCAAAAACAAAATAAGCACCTACTTTAAAACTGCAAGCCTCACTAAGTTAAGTTGATATTGTATATTGTTAAGTACCTACAAGTTGTTGTGATTCTTAACTTATGGAATCGTATGCTAAAATACCAACTACCTCCAATAAGTATATAAGTATTCGAAGGCTTTTTTTTTGTTCCTTTTTAACTATGACGCTACGTTTAAACACAAACCGCAGGTTCTATCCATTAGAATGGGAGTCTCATTGGGTTAACTATGTGATCGTTTAAGTGATCTTTGTTTCGTTCTTTTTTGGGAATTCTGAAGGGATGAACTGATGTTTTTGAGTATTTTGCTTAGTGGTATCCTTAGTTCAGAAACAGGTCCACAATAACAAAAAAAAAAACATTGCAAATTAATGTACATTTTATTAAAATTTATGTAATGTAGACTATGTGCCAATTAACATACATTGTTGTTATAATAATTATTAAAAAACACAAACTTTCATATTAAAAATTAGTAGGACTCGTGTTTCAAGGTTTGTAAGCTGGTATTGCTATTTGTGTTGTGTAGTGAATGAAAGGCGGTACGTCTATCTCATAGCGCGTTAATTGGGAGACTGCCTAGCGAAACAACGTGCATCTTACCCTACACTTCACCTCCACCCTTAGTAACTATTCACCCTTAAAATATTCAACTTAAAAACTAATTTTCAATTTGAGTTTCACTGGGACAGGTGCATACTTAACTTAGTTAACACAACTTATCTCAAGGTAGGTAGTGAATTCTCATTTACATTCTGAAATGTTTACTTCAAAACTACAAAATAATGCAAATTATAGTACATTTTATAACAAGGGAAAGAACTTTAAATCTGGCTGGCGATGGCCACGCCACTAAAAATAAAATCAAAAAGCCTTACAATCAAAAAACATCGTCAATGCCATAACGACGTAGTGGTACCCGATTTTCACGGATAGGGTAACGGCGTTCACCGACGACGGCGGGCGCGGCGCTCTCTAGCGGCGTCGGTGGCGGCGCTGACGCATGCGCTGATGCATGCGCTGACGCATGCGCTGACGCATGCGCTGGCGCAGCCGGGGACTCCGGCCCAGTGCGCGCGCCCGGCTGCACCATCGCCCCTCCCGCGACACCCGCGCTCCCCCGCAGTGCCGCTGCCTCGTGATCCGAGCCCGACGCCTCCGCCGGCGCCGGCGGCACCACCGCCCACACCCCCGACCGACTGGGCCTTTGTGGGGAGCGCAAGATTGACTCTGTTCCGTCTCCACCGTGACGTTGCTTAATTTGGTCGATATGCCTATGTATCTCGGTCCGATTCCTATCTTTTATTAAATAGTCTGTGTCGCTGCGCCTTTGAATCACCTCTCCCGTAAACCACTTTGGTCCTGGCCTGCAATTGCGGTACCACACTTTGGACACAGCAACATCGCGTTCTACCCCACCTGCTGCGGCGGTAATTTGTCTACGCTGTGACTCCCTTACATGTTCCTCACGGTCGGGTTTTAGTTTGTCCAATCGTGTTCGCAGCTTACGATTTTGCAAAAGTTTTGCGGGTGACTCACCTGTTGTGTTATGCTCCGTGTTACGATAGATAAGCAGAAACCGACATAAGGCCGTGTGTACATCTACCGATTGTATTATTGCTTTTTAATAACCTTTTTACAAAGTTTGACAGCATTCTCCGCTGCACCATTGGATGATGGGTGGTAAGGCGCGGTAAACAGCTGTTCAATTCCGTTATCCCGCAAAAAACTACCAAATTCCGCGCTCGAGAACGGTGGTCCGTTATCGCTAACTATTTGCTTTGGTAAGCCAAATCGTGCAAACATGTCCCTTAGTTTTGTAATAGTTTTTCTTGCCGTAGTTGTACTTACTTCTATTACCTCGATCCATTTAGAATAGGAGTCTACCACGACTAAATAGGTGACGCCCCCAATTGGTCCCATGAAGTCGAGGTGGAGTCGCGTCCACGGGCGGCCCGTCCACGGCCACGAGTGCGGCGCGTGCGCGGGCGGCGCGTCCGCCACGGCGGCGGACACCTTGCACTCGCGACACACGGCCTCCACGTCCTCGTCGACCCCCGGCCACCAAACATAACTACGCGCGAGTGTTTTTGTTTTTACGATTCCCATGTGTGAATCGTGCAGCTCAGCTAGTACGCTTTTCCTGCCTTCACTCGGTATTACTACCCCACATGAGACAACCCAACTCTGTGTACAACTCTTTGCGCCTATTGAAATAAGGTTTCAAGTTTTCAACTCGCGTATTTCCACCTCGTTCGGCCAACCGTCATTTATGTAACCTATAACCCGACTAAGCAGAGAATCCCTGCCAGTTAAACTTTTCAACCTATTATAGTCGACTAATAATGCCTCCGATGCAAAATGCAAATGAGTTTGCTCGGGAATTTGATAAATGTTCTCACTACCCTCTTTATATGCCTTTAACCATACGTGATAAACAGTCGGCCGTGTTTTGTTCAGTGTTAACATACTCAATATTGAAATCGTAGGCAGACAAAAGTAATGCCCATCTTTGCAGTCTACTCGCTGTCATGTTAGGTATACCTTTCCCCGGTCCGAAAATACTAACTAAGGGTTTACGATCTGTGCGTAAGAAAACCCGTCTACCATACAAGTACTGGTGAAACATTTTTACGGCAGAAACGATCGCTAATGCTTCTTTATTTCTTTATGGATCTGGCTATAGTTTTTTTCCGCCTCTGACAAGGCGCGCGACGCGTATGCTACCGGCAGCTCGCGGCCCGCTGGGTCACGCTGCGCAAGCACCGCGCCCGGCCCGTGCGCGCTTGCGTCGCACGTCAACACCACCTCGCGGGATAAGTTGTAGTGACTCATCACCTCGGCACTTGATAACATTTGTTTAACCGTCTCGAAAGCTAGTTTCTGTTTTCTCTCCCAAACCCAATCACGATGTTTCTTTAGCAAGTCATGAAGGGGCACTAAAATGTTACTTACATTTTGAACGAATTTACCGTAGAAATTCACCGTTCCTAAGAAGGATCGTAGTTCTGATATTATGTTTCTCGGTTGTTCTAAATCTAAAATGGGTTTTAATTTTTCCTTGTCCACGCGTATACCCTCACTATCGATAACGTACCCCAAAACCTTAATTTCCCGTGTAAAAAATACACATTTCTCCTTCTTAACTTTCAAGCCCTTATCTCGCGCCCGGGTTAATACTTTATTTAAAGTATTTAGATGGGCTCCTAACGTAGGACTAGCAATAAGGATGTCATCTAAGAATATGACAACATTGGGAATATCATTAAAAAGGTTAATCATGATCCTTTGGAAAATACCTGGACTCGATGCTAAGCCGTACACAAGTCGATTATATTTAAATAAACCCCGATGTGTATTAATGACTGTCAGATTTCTTGAGTCATCTAACTCAATCTGGTTATAGGCCTGCGATAGAATTTAGTTCCGCTTAAATTCGTGAACAGATCATAAATTTTTGGGACCGGATATCTATCGACCGCTAGTACCGGATTCAGAGTCACCTTGTAGTCCGCACATACCCGTATTGCACCGTCCGCCTTGTTCGCTATGACCAGCGGCGAGGCCCAGTTGGCGGTGTCAACGGGCTCGATGACGCCGGCACGCAGCATGGCGTCCAGCTCGGCGTCGACGCGCGCGCGCAGCGCGTATGGCAGCGGCCGCGCGCGGTGGAACACGGGGGTCGCCCCCTCGCGCACCTGCAGCCGCGCCTGCCCGCCGGTGAACCGACCCAATCCGCCACTAAATAGTTCAGCATAATATCTGGAATATATATTTTTTATTTCGGTAACTTTTTCATCCGCTGTAATTTTCAGCCTGTTTGTTTGGATTTTTGGTACTTGCATATTTAACTCGGCCAACCACTGTCGTCCCAGCAATGACGTTGTCCCGTTATCAATGACATACAAATCGAGTACTTTACAGACATTATTGTGCTGCACTTGGGTTTCGATATAACCCACAGGTTTAATTTTTGTACCGTCATAAAAACTTAAAGTTAGTTGGCACTTCTTTAACTCTAACCTAGAAAAATTTCTTCCTAGGTTTGTTTACTGATGCATGATAATGCCGAACCAGTGTCGATCTCCATTAAGAGTTGTACATTATTTATATGCACTAACGTACTAACCGGCCTGTAAATCAGTCAACGACATTTGAAAAACCGGCTCCTCGTCGTCGTAATCGTGTCCGTTTTGGTCCGCTTCTTCCGCGTTTTCTTCTTGCACGTAATACGTAGCGCCACTCCCGGTGCCACTGCCTACCCCTCCATAGCCGCGGCCCGGCCTCCAGCGTGCTCCGCCGCGCCGGCGAGACCCCACGAAGCACCGCTGGCTCGCCCCGCGTCGCTGCATATCGGCTCTGCCGCCGCCGCCGCCGCTCCCTCGTGCGTGCGTAAGGGGAACACGGCTCCTTTCTCTGTAACTCATTTCACCGCTCCGGTATTCCTCTGGGCACATCCGGCTCAGATGGCCCGTCTTTCTACATCTACATATAGCCTATGTCCATCCTAAAGAACCATTGTAAACAATAGGGGTTAAATTAGTATGAAAAGTATGAAATTGCCGTTTTATTGCAATAGATTCTTTGAATTGACATAGAATCTTCATGGTTTGAGGTTTTCGAATGAAACTTTTTTCAAATGGTTTCTATGATGTTCTTTTTTTAAAAAATGTGAAACATTTGAATATCGACTTTCAATTGTTTTTGTTATTCAATTTAGACAAGAAAGATGGATACTGCGAAAATTCGAGTGATTATGAGGCACCCATTTTTCGTATTTTTTTATTTTATTGATTTGACGCAAGTGAGTCAATATTGTGGGTAAGGTAACGTTAAACCATGCCGCTAATTCCTGGGTAGTTTGACTAGGGTCGGCTTCCACTATCTCTCTTAATTCATCGTTATTCACCTGTGTGAGCGGTCTTCCTCGTGGCTCGTTCTTTAAGTCGAAATTTCCATCACGAAAGCGTTTAAACCAAAATCGCACGGTGCGTTCATTAGTAGACCCCTCTCCAAACGCAGCATTGATATTGCGGGCTGTTTCTGCCGCGTTAGTTCCGCGTCGGAACTCGTATTCAAAAATCACTCGAATTTTCGCAGTATCCATCTTTCTTGTCTAAATTGAATAACAAAAACAATTGAAAGTCGATATTCAAATGTTTCACATTTTTTAAAAAAAGAACATCATAGAAACCATTTGAAAAAAGTTTCATTCGAAAACCTCAAACCATGAAGATTCTATGTCAATTCAAAGAACCTATTGCAATAAAACGGCAATTTCATACTTTAACCCGTAATACTGGTGAAAGAATTTTTGAAATCGTATTAGTGGTTTCGGAGATTACCACCTACAAACTGACAGACTTTTCCTCTTTATAATATTAGTGTAGATGTACAGCGTGGTTCATAAGTGCCACTGCAATCAGGCGTAGGTCCGAGACACTCAGAACGCATGGCTTGGTGACAATACTACTGTTTAATTTTATGTAGAATCTTGGGATACGGCAGTGCCCCCGCCAAGTCGAGCAAAAAAGCGGCCTTGCCATCCTTTTCTCGAAGCTGCTCAGTCCATTTTCGACCAAGCAGGCGTTGTATAAACGTTGTATACCTATTTAAAATTTCATTCAATAAGAATATAATTAGTCAAAGTTTTTAATTTTGTCACTCACTCACTGACTGACCGATCATCAAAACTCTAAGGTACTTCTAGCAGGACGTGGAAGCTTCAAATGTTGAATACAAATAGTGTTTAGTGAATCATCATCAGCCATTTGACGCCCACTGCAGAACATAGACCTCCTTCGTGGTTTTCATAACCAAGAGGGGTATTGCCATACCTAATCGCCACGCTATTAGGCAGGCGGGTTGGCGATCGCAGTATGTGGTTGGAATCTCAGGAAGACGCTGCTGCCCGTCTCCTGGTAATTGATTTCCTTGGTCGCCTTTTACGACATTCACGGAAGGAAATGGATTAGTGTATAAATCAAGGAAAAACTCAAATATTTTGCAATTTCGGTCCATTTTTCTAGATACACCAACAGCATAAATAACTTTGTAATCCCACATAATACTACAATTAATACTCAAAGGATTACAATTACGATTAAAAGATACACTGTGCAAGCCGAGAGCGTACGATAGTATTAATACAGATCGTATTTGCAAAAAGTGTCTGTACAATCTCTCAATCACGTTAAAAGTGATTTTTAGGGCCCACGACAAAGAATCTAGGATCACGTACGTGAGAATCTGTGAGAATCTAGTGATAGGTTTGTTGCCTTAGGCTCACGGCCATGGGTCCTAAAAATCACTATTAACATGATTGAGAGTACAGTCACTTTTTGCAAATTCGATCTGTAAAAAAACCAGTCAAGTGCGAGTCGGACTCGCGCACGACCATTGTCTATGCAACATTAGACACAAAGATTGAGAAAAAATGGCAAAAAAATGACTGTTGTTCCTTTTGTTTTCCAAAAAATTTTGTTTGTAACTTCGATTCAAAGCAAGCTGAGACACTACCTCCCCTCGTTATATTTGGAGCGCGTCTGGCGCTAACGCGTCCGCGAACGACCACGTTCTTATATCTTTCTACTAGGGATTCACACGACGATTAGTGATGGATGCGCCAGTGGAATCACGTCATAGCCCAGGACACACCTTTCTTTACAATTTAAAAAAAATCTAATTCACCTATACAGACACCATATATATGGTTTAAATAATTAACTAATTGGGTAACAGAAAAATAACATCACTAATCCCATTCGGTTCTTCCTAAAGTATTTTTTTAATTGTTTCACTAAAATTTTGTCGAAGGGACATGCCAGGGGTATCACTTTTAATCAACATAATATTTTTTAAAACTACTTGCAGGCCATTTAAACGGCATAACTATCATGCACCAGTTAAATTAGGCACAAAACTAAATTAAAAAAAATTGTTGACACTCACAATCTTTAATTAGGGGTACCTTACATCTCAAGACAACCAAATTGCACGTCTCAGGATTCACCCACCCTATAAATTTTGATTCCCATGAGTGTCGAAACAGTCACGTTTTTTCGCGGCATAAACGGTCGTATCTTTTTTTACGCTAACTTAGAAATTTTCTTTTATCACAGCTTTAAGGGACTGTAGAACTGAGTACCTATATGGTTTTAATTTCAACTCGATACCTCCACGCGTTCCCCTAGATAAAGGGTCTTGAAAGACAGACGGACAGACGGTCGGACGAACTACAAAGTGATCCTATAAGGGTTCCGTTTTTTTCTTTAGGTACGGAACCCTAAAAAACGGCCAAGCGCGAGTAAGGAACCCTCGGTGCGCGAGTCCGACTCGTACTTGGACAGTTTTTAACTTTTGCTTAACGGAAGTTCAATTACCGATACTGAATAATGGGAGTCCAGGTACGAGTATTGCGTTAATTTAATTACACGACATGAGTCACAAAATTTTAATTACCTGCGTCTTTAGTAATTATAAGTGTATTAACTAACACTTACTGGCTTAGCTCTTCGCATTCGTCTCAGAAAATGAGTGTAATGATAATGCCGTATAAGTAAATGTTTGCCCGCGGTTAGGTTCATACGCGCCCATACTATTCCATCTCTGAGACAAGGCCTATATTTTATCGACCATTTTGTGCACCTAACTTTCCTCGTATCATGCTATATAGCGTGATGATACGTCTTGAAGCTTTTATCTTGGTCATCAAATAATAATAATCTTCACGAAACACATAATATACATTTTTACATTTTGTTATGTTATTTAATAGTGTAATTCATACCATTTATTTTATTTCATTCCAATAGCACAGGAAACATACAGCATTTAAGTGATTTTTGGCATTAAAGCTGATAGTTAAAATATTTTTCTAAATATCCGGATGGGAATTAGAAAAATGGGTTTCATAAAACACTGCAATGTTTTATGAACGACCGAGCCGAGTTCGATAGAGCTATCTTCTTCTGTCGCTACAGAAGTGAGTGGTGCGGAAATACTAAGTACTGTAATTCGGCTTGGTTCACTCAAAGGTTATGAATCAAGTATTATTCGTAACGCCAATCGAAATTATTATTAACCAACACATTATTTACCGCCTATGTACCCTACAATCTAACGAGAAGGCGAAGTGCGAGCGCAAGGACTGAAACAAAACTTAATCAAACTAAAATGAACCTTAAATGCTAGTTATTAGAGACTACAACACTCGAGCAACAAGTCTGGCCGCCTGCGGCTGACCTAATCGCGACAATAAATGGATTATAATACATAGGTAGTTAGGTTTCATTTTTAGTGAACCTCGCTTTTACTGTGATTTAGGATATTTCGCTTAGATACGTAATGTTACAATAGCTCCGATGGGGAGAGGCGTCCCTTGAGCGGCAGAGAGCTTTTGGTTCGAATAATGATTATAATAAATGATCGGTTTCCTTTTTACTTTTCTTCTTTTTATTTTCTTTTTTAGTTATTTACTTAAATAAAAAAATACAGGAAATGGGAATTTATATTTTATGTTTTTCTAACGATTGAAGCTCGATCACTACTACAAAAATCAGTCGCCGTGCGTTGGTCTTGCAAAAACTCGAAAATGTCTCCACCGATTGGACTAATAGGTATATAATATTTTTTGTTTTGTTCGGACATGGGACGTGGGGCGAGGGCGCGGTAAAGACCCATCCCTTCAGGAGCCTGTTTCATAGAACTACAATTCATTGTGACAATGACCGAAAGCCGATTAACCCACAGATTTACAAACAGACTCTACTGCGCAGTGTACCTCGAATTGTCATAATAAACAACGAAATTATAGTTTTATGAAACTTGACCCAGTACATTTTGTACGAAAGTGAATTGGAAAGATGCGGCGTCTTTTTCGGTCCCTCACCCCACGTGCTTGGCCTACAATCGGTAATTTTGTATGAGAATTGCTACTTTGAATTAATTTCATTATATGGCGCTCGAGGTGAACTTTGGAAGGTTGATTTATGATTGATAAATCGCTTATGAAAAGTTACAATCAAATCAATGGTGATGCGAAGAGCGCCTGGTCACAGACAACATGCAACGAGTAGCGAATCTAGGAGCGTAAGGCGTAATGTGATAAATTGATGAAAACGTGTTTTCTGAATGAGTAACTATTGTTCCTCTTAGTTTTAAACATGAACGTACAAGTTTTTGATATTGCCCGTAAGACTGTATAAGCTTAAACGTAATCCACTGCGCATTTAAAATGGTACATAAATTCTTAGCTTTTTTTTAAGCATTCTTACGGAATATATTTACTCATAGAAGGCATAAGGTTATGACAGTTGTCATACATGCCATAGGGAATCGAGGAGTTAAATTATATCATATATTAATTTCAAAGGTTTGCCATGTTCCTAGAGGATGTCACAAGCGATTCAAAAGCGTCTTCCAGCCAGTTCCAGCATCAAGTTGTTTTTGTGTAAAACTAGTCATAACCTAACGTACCTACAGACAAAGTCTCCAAGTAGTTTTTATGCAGATTAAATGTACATGCTTTTCATCGGTTATTGATTTATTATAATTGTGTGTGATGCGATTGTGTTGCGGTTGGATTACTCTTGAGATAAACAAAAAATATAAATTCTGGTAGCATTTGAGCTGTTAGCGTTTGTTTCCGTTGTGTTCTCTTCATTCTAGTGAGTGTCTTATTGTTATTTTTTTATATAGGTACTTAGCCATTTCTGACAAAAGTATGTACCTATAAGACGCCAGGCGAAAAGGTCGCACTGACTTTATCGGTATCATACAAACCCTTACAAAGCGGTGCGACGCGATCTAGACCGTGTTTCATAAAACTAAAATTCATACTTTATTATGACAATTCAACTTACTTTGCGTGGGCTACGCAACCTTCATCAGTGCTGAAGGTGATGCTGAGAAGGCCTTTCCGTTATCCCACCCGCACGCTGTACATGGAGGCCCAAGTATTGTCAGTACGTCAGCTTTATATTCAAAGAGCATTGCTCTCTCAACATAAAGAAGTTATTAACTCCTACCTATACTCCAAGTTATTAGAACAACGTAATTTCAAATTAAAGATCCCTCGTACAAAAACCGAATTCGCTCACCGTTTTTGCACATTTTGTTTCCCATTTATTTACAACAAATGTCTCCAACGCTGCGATATAAAACACGACTCAATTCGCAAAGCAAAAATTAAAGTTAATAAGTGGCTTTTAAGCCTAGACTATTGTGAAACTGAGGCTATTCTCAAAATAGGTTTACTAATGTATTGCCAAAAATCGTTTCCCAAAGTATTACTTCCCAAACTATTTTCCGCAAATTATCACTTGGCAAAAAAACATTTCTCAAAACAACTTAAAGCAAATAAACAGTTAGCAAAAGTTATTATGGCAAGTTATTGTTTACCAAATAAATACTTGGTCAATATTTGCTTGGCTTGGAAATTAACCTACACTAATAATTTCGGTTAGTTTTCGGTCTTACATGTTCAACCTAACACGCTCCTACGCGCTCCGCTACGCTACGCGCTTCGTCGCACCTATATTTTTAGCATAATAAACGTTTGTCTTAATAAAACTTGACGCAGTAAAATTATGCGAAATGATAATTTGACCAAATGAATAAAATGCGAAATGAAAACTTGCTAAAGTTTCATTTGGGAAATGAAACTGATGCCATAAGTTTATTGGGAAGTAAAATTTAGCGAAAAATACTTTGGCTAACCGGCGGTATCCCCTCAAAATAACACGATGAACGTAACTTACTATTAAAATCTATACTTACCACAATGCTCACATGTCACTCCATCACAATAATAACTTACATTAATACAATATAATATACATTCTATATCGAGATAAGTTATATTAACCTATAATACGTATTTATATTTTTAGTTTAATAATTTTATAATATATCTTAGGTATACATGTATACATTTTACACATATTGTTATGTATATTCCTGTTCCTGTTTTTAAAATAAGTGTTTCTCATAACGACAATTGCATGTTTGTCGTTAAATTTTGAAATATTTGCTCGTATAACCCACTCTTTGAAAAATCTGTTTTGGGCGTCCGCGATACAGGTTTTACCTAGTGCGGGGCCCGTTGTGTACCGTTCATATAAAAATTTTGCTATGGTAATAAATATTTTTGATATTTTTGATACTTGTTAATGTGTGGGTTAATCGACTTTGCAATGTACACCTAATTGTCATAGTAAACTATGAATTGTAGTGCTATGAAATAGGGCCCGATCGCCGCTGCCGCGTTGCGGCAATCGGGCAAAATGGGAAGGCTACGAGTACCTTCCTTCATTACATTTTGTAATGAAAACTATTTTTGTCAGAAAACGAAATATTATGTAATGAAAACTATTTTTTTCAGAAAATGAAATATTACATTCTATTGCTGATCATAGTTTCTGCTGTCGTCAAGTCTACAGTCAGAGACGCTTGCGACGTATGCTTACGAAGAAAATGCTTCGTAAAGGACCTGATCTATGAAGGCCACCTCTCCAGCGACCTAGTAGTTGATCGCACCACAAACGAACTGTACTTTCAAGTCAGAGCCGGTACTTGGAAGTACACCAAAGTCCTACACAACTTGGACACAAATACATCAAGACGTCTAAATATACCCGACCACGTTTATGCCCCATTCGGTGCCTTTTTTCAAGAAACAAGAGACTCATTATATCTAACTTCCCCTAGAGGTCTAAGTTTATATACTAATGATACGTATTATTATTTGTTGCCTTTCAATCTTTCGGGTATTTATCAGATTCAGTATTTTGCAAACAGTTTCTTTTTCTCCATTATATCTACAGGATTTTGTCGGTTAGTCGGCTTCGATGTGCGGTGTATTCCAGCTCTGAATGTACAGCTGGAAGATTTTGTTATTGATAAAAATTATGATTTATTTTATAGAAGTGGAAGTGGGATATACAAATATCAACGCCCAAATTCAAAACTTTTGTTTTCAAACAGGTTTGCTGTACTAGGTGTAGATAAACATGGTGAACTCTATTACAGCGACGCCAGTATCATTTTTAAGTACAATTATGTTAATGACGGATTTGATGAAATTGGTTCTGTAACAAATGCTACTATTTTTAAGTATACGTTTGATAGAGACAATAATTTGATTTACTGTGATATTTCTTCTACATCAGATAGAATTTACAAGTTATCTTTGAACAAAAAAGCATTTTGTAACAACGCCGCAATATACCGAACAGATATAAAAGAAAGGGCTCGTCTCATGTTTGAGGAGTATAAGAGTTCTGAACCCACTTTTTTTGTAGGTTCACGGCGTTAATTATGTGTGTTATGGGAAACGAACTGCGGTTAGACTAAGGTGTTATTAATTGGGCAACTAGATTCCCAGAATTCAACCTTATATTTCAAGCACTGAATTCAAGTTACACCGAAATCAGAAAACAGTGCACCCAAATCAGAAAATTGTGCACCGCAATCATGAATGTGGTATTTTTAAAATATAATGGAAATTATGAAACTGAGCTTTTAAATAACCCATCCTAATAAATGTCTGTCTCTGAGAGTTTTCCCTACACTATGTTTATTGAATGTTTACTCAAGCAATGCCTCACGCATCCTTGCACTGACATATAATGGGAATGTTTGTGGTGGCCTCTGGCTGCAATACACTTGTTGATGTGAGCAAGTATCCAAATGGAACTGCAAATGTGATAAAAATGATTCCATCTTGTGGTGGCCTCCGGTCGCACTTCATTTACTGGTGTAGGTGGGCGCCCAGTCAGCGTCTATATGGCATCGGTTGGTGAACCGAGTTTTATTCACTACCTCAATGTACAAATTCTAATGGATAGAATCGCTAGCATTAGATAGAATAGATAGAATTATATTAGAACTCCTTATTGTACACACCAAAAACAAAATAAGCACCTGCTTTAAAACTGCAAGCCTCACTAAGTTAAGTTGATATTGTATATTGTTAAGTACCTACAAGTTGTGATTCTTAGAAATAGAAATAGAAAGCATTTATTGTCAAAGGGTCGAGGCTCAGCATTATGCAACCAAGTCAACGCAGTGATCTTGGCAGCGCTGATTTTCAGCCACTACCCAAAAAAACTAAAAACTAAACTTACATGTAAGAGAAAGGTAACAAACTTACAATATAAATTATAAATTTGTACCTAAAATAAACTATTTAGAATATACATATACTACATACTACTGCTTATATAATATGAATAAATATAATGTTTATAATAAGAATACATACAATACACTTACGCATACATATACATAAATACTCATATATACACATACACATACACATGTACCTTTAGGGAGTGTCCACGTGTGTAGAGTAGAGTTCCTGTGTGTAGAGTGGGCGAGTAAAAGGTGTTTCTTAACTTATGGAATCGTATGCTAAAATACCAACTACCTCCAATAAGTAAGGCGTTTTTTCTGTTCCTTTTTAACTATGACGCTACGTTTAAACACAAACCGCAGGTTCTATCCATTAGAATGGGAGTCTCATTGGGTTAACTATGTGATCGTTTAAGTGATCTTTGTTTCGTTCTTTTTTGGGAATTCTGAAGGGATGAACTGATGTTTTTGAGTATTTTGCTTAGTGGTATCCTTAGTTCAGAAACAGGTCCACAATAACAAAAAAAACATTGCAAATTAATGTACATTTTATTAAAATTTATGTAATGTAGACTATGTGCTAATTAACATACATTGTTGTTATAATAATTATTAAAAAACACAAACTTTCATATTAAAAATTAGTAGGACTCGTGTTTCAAGGTTTGTAAGCTGGTATTGCTATTTGTGTTGTGTAGTGAATGAAAGGCGGTACGTCTATCTCATAGCGCGTTAATTGGGAGACTGCCTAGCGAAACAATATGCATCTTACCCTACACTTCACCTCCACCCTTAGTAACTATTCACCCTTAAAATATTCAACTTAAAAACTAATTTTCAATTTGAGTTTCACTGGGACAGGTGCATACTTAACTTAGTTAACACAACTTATCTCAAGGTAGGTAGTGAATTCTCATTTACATTCTGAAATGTTTACTTCAAAACTACAATATAATGCAAATTATAGTACATTTTAAAACAAGGGAAAGAACTTTAAATCTGGCTGGTGATGGCCACGCCACTAAAAATAAAAACAAAAAGCCTTACAATCAAAAAACATCGTCAATGCCATAACGACGTAGTGGTACCTGATTTTCACGGATAGGGTAACGGCGTTCACCGACGACGGCGGGCGCGGCGCTCTCTAGCGGCGTCGGTGGCGGCGCTGATGCATGCGCTGACGCATGCGCTGACGCATGCGCTGGCGCAGCCGGGGACTCCGGCCCAGTGCGCGCGCCCGGCTGCACCATCGCCCCTCCCGCGACACCCGCGCTCCCCTGCAGTGCCGCTGCCTCGTGATCCGAGCCCGACGCCTTCGCCGGCGCTGGCGGCATCACCGCCCACACCCCCGACCGACCGGGTCTTTGTGGGGAGCGCAAGATTGACTCTGTTCCGTCTCCACCGTGACGTTGCTTAATTTGGTCGATATGCCTGTATCTCGCTCGGTCCCATTCCTATCTTTTATTAAATAGTCTGTGTCGCTGCGCCTTTGAATCACCTCTCCCGGTAACCACTTTGGTCCTGGCCTGTAATTGCGGTACCATACTTTGGACACAGCAACATCGCGTTCTACCCCACCTGCGGCGGTAATTTGTCTACGCTGTGACTCCCTTACATGTTCCTCACGGTCGGGTTTTAGTTTGTCCAATCGTGTTCGCAGCTTACGATTTTGCAAAAGTTTTGCGGGTGACTCACCTGTTGTGTTATGCTCCGTGTTGCGATAGATAAGCAGAAACCGACATAAGGCCGTGTGTACATCTACCGATTGTATTATTGCTTTTTTAATAACCTTTTTACAAAGTTTGACAGCATTCTCTGCTGCACCATTGGATGATGGGTGGTAAGGCGCGGTAAACAGCTGTTCAATTCCGTTATCCCGCAAAAAACTACCAAATTCCGCGCTCGAGAACGGTGGTCCATTATCGCTAACTATTTGCTTTGGTAAGCCAAATCGTGCAAACATGTCCCTTAGTTTTGTAATAGTATTTCTTGCCGTAGTTGTACTTACTTCTATTACCTCGATCCATTTAGAATAGGAGTCTACCACGACTAAATAGGTGACGCCCCCAATTGGTCCCATGAAGTCGAGGTGGAGTCGCGTCCACGGGCGGCCCGTCCACGGCCACGAGTGCGGCGCGTGCGCGGGCGGCGCGTCCGCCACGGCGGCGGACACCTTGCACTCGCGACACACGGCCTCCACGTCCTCGTCGACCTCCGGCCACCAAACATAACTACGCGCGAGTGCTTTTGTTTTTACGATTCCCATGTGTGAATCGTGCAGCTCAGCTAGTACGCTTTTCCTGCCTTCACTCGGTATTACTATCCGATGACCCCACATGAGACAACCCAACTCTGTGTACAACTCTTTGCGCCTATTGAAATAAGGTTTCAACTCGCGTATTTCCACCTCGTTCGGCCAACCGTCATTTATGTAACCTATAACCCGACTAAGCAGAGAATCCCTGCCAGTTAATATTTTCAACCTATTATAGTCGAGTAATAATGCCTCCGATGCAAAATGCAAATGAGTTTGCTCGGGAATTTGATAAATGTTCTCACTACCCTCTTTATATGCCTTAATCATACGTGATAAACAGTCGGCCGTGTTTTGTTCAGTGTTAACATACTCAATATTGAAATCGTAGGCAGACAAAAGTAATGCCCATCTTTGCAGTCTACTCGCTGTCATGTTAGGTATACCTTTCCCCGGTCCGAAAATACTAACTAAGGGTTTATGATCTGTGCGTAAGAAAACCCGTCTACCATACAAGTACTGGTGAAACTTTTTTACGGCAGAAACGATCGCTAATGCTTCTTTATGGATCTGGCTATAGCTTTTTTCCGCCTCTGACAAGGCGCGCGACGCGTTTGCTACCGGCAGCTCGCGGCCCGCTGGGTCACGCTGCGCAAGCACCGCGCCCGGCCCGTGCGCGTCGCACGTCAACACCACCTCGCGGGATAAGTTGTAGTGACTCATCACCTCGGCACTTGATAACAATGGGCATTGTTCACCCATGTTTTTTTATTCTATAAATCGAAAATATAGCCTTATATAATAAACTAATTTGAATATTTTCTTAATTTTCGATGCCATTATTTTTTTATTAATTACTTAAAATTTCTAATAGCTTAGTAAGTATGACGTCACCACTGGCATAATTATGCAGGTTCCTTTGCCATTTTTCATGTTTTTAAAAAATAAAAATACGTTGACGTTTGACAATGACAAACAAGTGTCAATCAGTGTCAACTACTTACCGATATTTTCTTTTCTAATCATATTGCCAATAACCAAGAATTGTATTAAATACATCTTTTCATGTAAATACCAAGCTAGCGTCTCCTTCGTAATAATTATTCAAATTACTTGAATATTTGTTGAGAATTGAGGTTGTCTTCACTGTATCTAACAATTTGATACTTTTGACAGTTGTTGAACGAACGAATGTATTAATTTTTTATGTTTGAAGATAGTGGAACTACCGCATTAGAGCCAACGATGACGTAATTGAAAGACAAATGAAGGTTATACATTTTTTGCGATAAATATTAATAATCCGTCTTTATTTTACTTATTTAAACCTCTAATAGTAATCAGTATCCCTATTCCTCGAAATGGTTTTCACTTTACGACAGTCGATGCCTCCCTGAACAATGCCCATTGTTTAACCGTCTCGAAAGCTACTTTCTGTTTTCTCTCCCAAACCCAATCACGATGTTTCTTTAGCAAGTCATGAAGGGGCGCTAAAATGTTACTTACATTTTGAACGAATTTACCGTAGAAATTCACCGTTCCTAAGAAGGATCGTAGTTCTGATATGTTTCTCGGTTGTTCTAAATCTAAAATGGGTTTTATTTTTTCCTTGTCCACGCGTATACCCTCACTATCGATAACGTACCCCAAAACCTTAATTTCCCGTGTAAAAAATACACATTTCTCCTTCTTAACTTTCAAGCCCTTATCTCGCGCCCGGGTTAATACTTTATTTAAAGTATTTAGATGGGCTCCTAACGTAGGACTAGCAATAAGGATGTCATCTAAGAATATGACAACATTGGGAATATTATTAAAAAGGTTAATAATGATCCTTTGGAAAATACCTGGACTCGATGCTAAGCCGTACACAAGGCGATTATATTTAAATAAACCCCGATGTGTATTAATGACTGTCAGATTTCTTGAGTCATCTAACTCAATCTGGTTATAGGCCTGCGATAGAATTTAGTTCCGCTTAAATTCGTGAACAGATCATAAATTTTTGGGACCGGATATCTATCGATCGCTAGTACCGGATTCAGAGTCACCTTGTAGTCCGCACATACCCGTATTGCACCGTCCGCCTTGTTCGCTATGACCAGCGCCGAGGCCCAGTCGGAGGTGTCAACGGGCTCGATGACGCCGGCACGCAGCATGGCGTCCAGCTCGGCGTCGACGCGCGCGCGCAGCGCGTATGGCAGCGGCCGCGCGCGGTGGAACACGGGGGTCGCCCCCTCGCGCACCTGCAGCCGCGCCTGCCCGCCGGTGAACCGACCCAATCCGCCACTAAATAGTTCAGCATAATATCTGGAATATATATTTTTTATTTCGGTAACTTTTTCATCCGCTGTAATTTTCAGCCTATTTGTTTGGATTTTTGGTACTTGCATATTTAACTCGGCCAACCACTGTCGTCCCAGCAATGACGTTGTCCCGTTATCAATGACATACAAATCGAGTACTTTACAGACATTATTGTGCTGCACTTGGTTCCGCTTCTTCCGCGTTTTCTTCTTGCACGTAATACGTAGCGCCACTCCCGGTGCCACTGCCTACCCCTCCATAGCCGCGGCCCGGCCTCCAGCGCGCTCCGCCGCGCCGGCGAGACCCCATGAAGCACCGCTGGCTCGCCCCGCGTCGCTGCATATCGGCTCTGCCGCCGCCGCCGCCGCTCCCTCGTGCGTGCGTAAGGGGAACACGGCTGCTTTCTCTGTAACTCATTTCACCGCTCCGGTATTCCTCTGGGCACATCCGGCTCAGATGGCCCGTCTTTCTACAGCGACTACACACAAAAGCTCGATATTGGCATTCCGCCTTGTCCACGCGTATACCCTCACTATCGATAACGTACCCCAAAACCTTAATTTCCCGTGTAAAAAATACACATTTCTCCTTCTTAACTTTCAAGCCCTTATCTCGCGCCCGGGTTAATACTTTATTTAAAGTATTTAGATGGGCTCCTAACGTAGGACTAGCAATAAGGATGTCATCTAAGAATATGACAACATTGGGAATATTATTAAAAAGGTTAATAATGATCCTTTGGAAAATACCTGGACTCGATGCTAAGCCGTACACAAGGCGATTATATTTAAATAAACCCCGATGTGTATTAATGACTGTCAGATTTCTTGAGTCATCTAACTCAATCTGGTTATAGGCCTGCGATAGAATTTAGTTCCGCTTAAATTCGTGAACAGATCATAAATTTTTGGGACCGGATATCTATCGATCGCTAGTACCGGATTCAGAGTCACCTTGTAGTCCGCACATACCCGTATTGCACCGTCCGCCTTGTTCGCTATGACCAGCGGCGAGGCCCAGTCGGAGGTGTCAACGGGCTCGATGACGCCGGCACGCAGCATGGCGTCCAGCTCGGCGTCGACGCGCGCGCGCAGCGCGTATGGCAGCGGCCGCGCGCGGTGGAACACGGGGGTCGCCCCCTCGCGCACCTGCAGCCGCGCCTGCCCGCCGGTGAACCGACCCAATCCGCCACTAAATAGTTCAGCATAATATCTGGAATATATATTTTTTATTTCGGTAACTTTTTCATCCGCTGTAATTTTCAGCCTATTTGTTTGGATTTTTGGTACTTGCATATTTAACTCGGCCAACCACTGTCGTCCCAGCAATGACGTTGTCCCGTTATCAATGACATACAAATCGAGTACTTTACAGACATTATTGTGCTGCACTTGGTTCCGCTTCTTCCGCGTTTTCTTCTTGCACGTAATACGTAGCGCCACTCCCGGTGCCACTGCCTACCCCTCCATAGCCGCGGCCCGGCCTCCAGCGCGCTCCGCCGCGCCGGCGAGACCCCATGAAGCACCGCTGGCTCGCCCCGCGTCGCTGCATATCGGCTCTGCCGCCGCCGCCGCCGCTCCCTCGTGCGTGCGTAAGGGGAACACGGCTGCTTTCTCTGTAACTCATTTCACCGCTCCGGTATTCCTCTGGGCACATCCGGCTCAGATGGCCCGTCTTTCTACAGCGACTACACACAAAAGCTCGATATTGGCATTCCGCCAAGTGTGTCTTGAGTCTCCACACGCTGTGCATTCACTCAGGTGTACGCGGTGCACCTGAGTGAATGCACAGCATTCAGCAGCATGCAGCAGCATGTTGGAGCGCGTTCACATCTACCGTTAATGCGTTTTTCTCCGCCACTTCTATTGTTATTGCCAGATTCACTGCTTTATGTAATCCGATCACTCCCTCGGCGAACATCTTCTGACGGGTAATATCGCTGTAAATTTCACACACGAATTGGTCCCTTAAATTTTCGTTCAGCATTGGCCCAAACTCACAATTTTTTGACATTTTTTTAAGATTCGCCTCGAAAGAGACCACGGATTCATTTGCTTTCTGTCGGCACTGCCGGAAGAGATATCTTTCCGCCAGTATCGATGGTTTGGGCTGGAGGTGGTCAGCCATCACTCGCACTAAATCTGCGAAGGTTTTGTCTTTCGGTTTGGCAGGACTACACAAATTCACCATTAGTTCATATGTTGCTTCCCCACCAATGAAATAAGCGTGGGAACTTTTAGTTCTTCTTTTATTTCGTTCACCAAAAAATACATTTCTAGGCGTTCACAGTAAGAAGTCCATTTTCCACTCGCGGCGTCGAATTCGCCTAACTTGCCCGCCATTTTAAAAAAACAGCCTCGTCAGCCACTGTAGTGAGTGAAAGGCGGTACGGCTATCTCGGGTTTCCTACGCCATTTCGAAACACTATTTATAGAAAGATGTTTCCCGAATGACATTAAACCGACCGATCACCTAATCGAATATTTGTTTTATCAACACCCATTTTCTCGATGATTCGTTTCACCGAAAACACTATTTATAGAAAGATGTTTCCCGAATTACACCAACCGATCACCTTATGCGCCCCGCGCTTTAATTCGGGAGGTTGTAGGTTCAAATCTCCATCTCGAAAAAAAAAAACAGAACGTTTTTTTTATCAAAATTTAATTTATACATCTTTCAGTGTAGCTTATAATGCGTCCCACTGTAGGGCACAGGCCTTCTCTCAGAGAGAGAGAGAGTATTATGATAACCACCGGGTTTGGCGATTTCAACCGCTAAGTTATGTGAATAGTTCAGACACTCAGGTTTCCTCACGATGTTTTACTTCACAGTTGTGTATTGAGAGAGTGGTATATAGGCCATAGGACATAGGCCTCCCTCATCACTGTTTACCCGTGGTATCTAATTTTAATTATCCGTGGACCCATGACATTAGGGATTGTTCCCTGGACTTCTGATATATCGATAGAAAATGAAAATCAGCTACATACAATTTGAAATATGAGATATTGAATTTTTGCTCCGGCTAGTCCTCTCCGGACTACCTAGCCAGTCACGAAAAGTACTAGGAGCACATAGCAGCTAAGAGGTTTTCATGTTGTCATAATATACGTAAAAAATTGTCCAGGTAAAACCAGAACAATAGAACATGATGGATTCATAACAGGTACACTAATGGAATTAATTACAGGTGAAATATCAATTGGATATCCACTAGAAATGTTAAGATAGTTTATGAGACATAAGTCATTAGTGTGTACTGTACCTATCGATTATGAATTCATCATTTTCAATATTGGTTCTGGTATAAGTATGTTTTTGTGCCCAAGGATGGAATTATTTATGGCATTTCGCTTATGATTGAATAAACTTTATTGTATGTAGGTAACTGCTTTTCATTTTCTATCGATATAGTCAGAAGTCCAGGGAACAATCCCTAATGCCATAGGTCCACGGGAAATTAAAATTACAACACCGTCCCTCATGGTTTTCCTAACCATGAAGAGTTTTGCCATAATCGCCACGCTTCGCTTGCTTGTTGCTTTTAGCGGTTGAAATCGCCAAACCCGGTGGTTATCATAATACTCTCTCTCTCTGAGAGAAGGCCTGTGCCCTACAGTGGGACGCATTATAAGCTACACTGAAAGATGTATAAATTAAATTTTGATAAAAAAAACGTTCTGTTTTTTTTTTTCGAGATGGAGATTTGAACCTACAACCTCCCGAATTAAAGCGCGGGGCGCATAAGGTGATCGGTTGGTGTAATTCGGGAAACATCTTTCTATAAATAGTGTTTTCGGTGAAACGAATCATCGAGAAAATGGGTGTTGATAAAACAAATATTCGATTAGGTGATCGGTCGGTTTAATGTCATTCGGGAAACATCTTTCCATAAATAGTGTTTCGAAATGGCGTAGGAAACCCGGCTATCTCATAGCGCATTTATTGGGAGACTGCCTAGCGAAACAATATGCATCTTACCCTACACTTCATGTTGTTTCTTGTAGTCGTATAAGAACGTGTAGATATTAGATGCTATTAGTAACTATTGTAAAACACATATTATTATGTATTTTGGAAGAAGCCTGGCTACCCATAGCACAGGGAATCCTAGTCTGGGAGCCAGTAACCACTTTTAAAACCTTTTTCTAAATAAAGATTTTTCATTTCATTTCATTATAGAACACGTTTTTTAGGAGACACAGGATTCTTAAGTAAAGAAGTCGTAACTGTAAAAACAAATTTACTTTCAAGAAAAGTTATAAGGCATATTTATTACAGGCACAAATGTCTAATAACTGTTCCGTGGCTTGCGTACCTTGAGCATAGCGGTTCTTTTGCATCTATTTGGTCACAGTAGATAGAAATGGAGATATATATCTCTAGGTTTTAGGCCACACATGGCCCTTGAACATCGTTTTTGTGCCTTCAATATAACTTCTCTATCTGTGCAATTGCCCCAGAATATTACGCTATATCGTAGTGTCTACGATATAGCGTAATATTCTGGAGAAATTGCACAGATCGTGATACTAGGCCATGATACTCTGTTACAACTGTCTAGATATCTACAATTTTTCAACCAGCGTGTTTTCTCCATGTGAGTTTATTGTCAATTGTAAGTCCTAAAAATGCTTTTAAATATGGTGTTGGTAGAATTATTTTATAGAAATTCATGATATCTGGGGGCACGGAAGTGCCCGCTGAGTCGAGCGAAAAAGCGGCACGGCCGTAACATCCTTTTCTCGAAGCCGTTCAGGCCATTTTCGACCCCCTATAACTTTGTTGTGGATAAAACTAGAAGCCTGAATTTTCAGTTACCTAGCAGGCATTGTAAAAATACGGTTTATTTTAAATTCAATTCATTCATCAACCAGTAGTTTAAGAATTATAACTAGAAACCTATTTAGAGACTAAAAATTCCACCCAGCCGGGACTTAAACCCGCGAACTCTGACTAACCGTGCCAGCGCTCTCCCAACACTTTTTTTTTTTAATTTTCTTTAAAGTTATGTATTGTTTAAAGCCTGTCAATATGTGTTTACCTTTGAATTCTTAATTTGAAGATTATGATATGAGTGTAGATAAAGTTACATTAAAGGTCAGATTTTTCACTTCATGTTACAGTTATTTTTTTTAAAGTGTTGCTGTGATCACGGAACAAAACTTAAGTTTTTTTTTTAATGTCAAATGTTGACTCTATAAAAAACCTAATTTCATTTTCGTGGTACCAAAAGTGCAACTAAAAATACCTAAAATTGCGCGCGCAAAACTGAGTGCAGACGATTGAATGTCAAGATACTTTTGTCGAAATTGAGCCATTTTGTTTCAAAAATTTCATTATGAGTGTAGATAAAGTAGTGTATGAGACTGCACATAACTTGGTAATAAAACACTCGCCAATACTATTAAAAAACTCGCCAAGGCTCGTTTTTTTAAATCTGGCTCGTGTTTTAATAACCCTCATTATGTGACAGTCACATAATAGTAGTTTATAAAAAAAAAAAAAAAAACATTTTATTTGCTTTGCTAAAGCATGGTAAATACATTAAAGTAGCTGGTAAAGTAAATGAAAAGAACATGCATGCTCTACCAGTTAAGGTGTGCAAATATTATACTTTGAGAATAATGTAAATAACAAATTAGAATCTTAGAATGAATATTGAACACTAACTATCAGTAGGTACCTATATAACTGAAAGTTAGCATATTAATTAGTTGTATCCCGGAGGAAAAAAAATGAAGTTGTATTAATCTATTAGGAACATTGGTTTTTTTTTACTCTGTTATAAAGGTACCCAAGTTGTTAATTAATGAGACGGTCGTCAAGAAATTCTCTTACACTGTAATACATATTATCTAATAAGAATTTATGTAACTGTGTTTTAAATTTAGTAAGAGGCAGGATTGAGATGTTTTGAGGCAAGTGATTATAAATCTTTATAGCCATACAGTAAGAGTTGCGAGAGTGTAAAGCTAGTGTTTGGGACGGTACATGTAATTTATCTCCATTTCTGCCTCTTGCGTTGTATATTTCGTGGTTCTTTTTAAAGATATGCGGATATTTTTTAACAAAAATGCATATTTCATGAATGTACAGACATGGAACCGGTAGTATATTTAGGGTTTTGAAGAAGGGCTTACAACTATCAAGACAACCCGCCCCTGTAAGTGCCCTGATACATTTTTTCTGTGCTTTGAAAGCTCTTTCAGTCTCAACAGAGTTGCCCCATATGATTATACAGTATCGGAGAACCGATGCCACATAGCCATGATATGCATTTAAGGCTGCTTCTTTAGTAGCTATCTTAGAAAGACGTTTTAGGACGTATACAAACCTATCTAATTTTAAGCAGACCCTGTTGATATGTGGTTTCCAGTTACAGTATTTGTCTATCTCTAAGCCCAGGAATAATGTAGTATCGACTTCTTCTATTCTGTTATTATTATGTTCTATATCTAGTTTTACTGTTGATGAGTTATGTGTTTGAAATCTTATTAGTTTTGTTTTATTTATATTTATGTTTAAGTTGTTATCTGTCAACCAGGCAATAACTTGTTTTACCGTTAAATTTATTTCATTTTCTAGAATTGCTTTTTTATTTTTTACGAGGAGTGTGGTATCGTCTGCAAATAGAACGCAATCATACTCCGTAACATTTGGTAAATCATTAATATACAACAAGAAGAGGAGTGGCCCTAGGACACTCCCTTGAGGGACACCACGATTATTATGTTTAAATGTGGATTGAAGACGTTTCTTTTCTCTGCCAATAACTCTACTAATTTCTACGCATTGTTGTCGATCGCTTAAGTAACTCTCTATCCATTCTAAGCATTTGCCCCTTATTCCATAATGAGAAAGCTTATTTAAGAGCTTCTTGTGACAGACAAAGTCGAAAGCTTTGCTCATATCAAGAAAATGTTATGCAACTGTCATATAATGAAGGGTATTAAAACACGAGTGTGAGTTTATGAAACGAGCGCAGCGAGTTTTATAATAGTAACGAGTGTTTTAATACCCGTGTTATATGCAGTTGCATACACTACTTTATCTTCACTTATGCAATTAATCAAACAACAAATTTATTAAATTAAATTCACGTGTACGTGTATAATAACAGTGATTTTGCCGCCATTAAAATTTAACCAATGAGAGCGCAGCTTCAATAAAACGCGACCAACCTGATTGGCCCTGCAATCTAGTTGGTCGCGTTTTATTGATGTTATAATGAGATTTTACGATATCGATGTGAATATTATACCATCATGTGAAATTGCTTAAATTGAGTGTTTTGTTGTCTGCGCTATAACAGTAGTAATTATAAGTCAAGTATTGAAAACATAAGTAGAATGTTACAACATTAGTGTAGATAATAGTAGTTTATGCAACTGTCATATAATGAAGAGTATTAAAACACGAGTGTGAGTTTATGAAACGAGCGCAGCGAGTTTCATAATAGTAACGAGTGTTTTAATACCCGTGTTATATGCAGTTGCATACACTACTTTATCTTCACTAATGCAATTAATCAAACAACAAATTTATTAAATTAAATTCACGCGTACGTGTATAATCACAGTGATTTTGCCGCCATTAAAATTTAATCAATGAGAGCGCAGCTGCGCGCTTCAATAAAACGCGACCAACCTGATTGGCCCTGCAATCAAGTTGGTCGCGTTTTATTGATGTTATAATGAGATTTTACGATATCGATGTGAATATTATACCATCATGTGAAATTGCTTAAATTGAGTGTTTTGTTGTCTGCGCTATAACAGTAGTAATTATAAGTCAAGTATTGAAAACATAAGTAGAATGTTACAACATTAGTGTAGATAAACTACTATTATGTTGTTAGGTTAGCCAATTACGTAATAACTCAAGACAGAAGGACCCTTAAGTGGGGACTGGATAAATTACTGACTTGGTATTACATGAATCTCATAACTTTTTACGGTCGAAGAATTGAGTTGCGAGTCTTGGATTTTTATAAGTTATGTTTTTATTGGCCATATTAGTCTTTTCTAGATTTACCAATAGAGTATTATTATTTAGCCAATTAATTATTTCTTCAAAAGAGTTATTAATATTGCTTTCATATGTAGTAGGTAGTGTCACTTTGTTTGATTATTAATATACTATCGTCTGCAAATAATATTAAAGGGTGGAATGGAAACATTTAATCGTAAATCATTATGTAGAGCAAGAAGAGCACGGGCCCTAAGACACTTACGTACATGCCACAGCACGTCGTACTCTACAACTCTACTTTCTGAGGTATAAAGAATTTCTCGTTTAAAAAAGAGGCTACAAATTCCACTTGTTAGTGCAACAAAAAAAAATAAAAAAATTCTCGTTTAGTTTTCAGACATATTTTATTTATTTGTGTGCATTGGGGTCTATTTTTTAGACACGACTCTATTAACGATAGTACATTACCACGAGTAGGTACCGTAAGTGAATAGCGTAAGTAATAGTAGATTGTTCACCAAGGGCGCAAAAAACATTTTTGCGTCGAGGTTGTGATGTGAAATTTAATCCAGAGCGAACTGAGGTGATTCTTCGAGGTTCTTGAGGTGAAGCTTCGCTCGGGCTTTAACTAAGAATCGCTGAAGGAGCGAGGGATTCAATACTACGGAGACCAAAAATGATTTGCGCCCGTGTAGAACACTATGCTTTTCACTACCATCTAAGAGGAATGAAATAAAAGATAACACTTACATACCACTCAAATGTAACTTCTGGCAGGAGGTTTTGAATTGCTTATGTTACCTGTTTTCTATATACCTATTCTGATGTTAAGAATACACTATCATCAACGCTTGACGACATTTTCCCGAGAAAATAAGTGAAAATAGACAAAAAAAGCGCGCCAATTTAAAATATTTGACAATTAGGTACTTAAAAGTTTTGCAGCAAAGAGTTTGGTAGTTCAGTAAGTAGTTCCAAACTCGGTTTTAAAACTTATTGCTTGGGTTAGAGCGAAATAGATAAAGGACGAATCCTCAAGAGTGAAAGAGAAGTCCGACTTCTTAGTAAATGAGTGCATTAGCCTATATAAATTGAAAATTGGATTTTGAGTCTATTTACTTAAAGGTACCTAAAGGTACCCAATTTACTTTGATGCATCTTAGCTTGAACAACAATAGCGTGTTTTGGGTCCTAAATTTGGGCATCAAAATGCATCATTTCGAGCAGATGGAGTGAAAATAAAATTCTATGATTGACATACATAATCGAATGCCTTTGTCAAATCCATATAGACTGCACGTACTGGAATACGTTTGTCCACATTTGTTATTACCGTCTCTAAAAGGTCATGTATTGCCAAGTTAATAGTTTTATTTTTTTTAAACCCCTTTTGTTGCGGGGCTAGTATGTTATAGTTTTGTAAATAGTGATAAAAGATTGGTAAATTATTTTCTCGAAAACTTTTAAGAAGACTGGTATTCGGGATATTGGTCTGTAGAATTTGGGATCTGTTCGGACCTCTTTTTTAAAAAGAGGTTTAATAATTACCGGTTTTAAATGATCTGGGTAAATCCCTTTACTTATGCAGAGATGAATAAATATGGCTGAGGTGATATGCTATTGTATCCGAAACAAATAGATCTGGTTGTGATTCGATCGTAACCAAATCTTTTTTAATTTTTTAGACAGATTATGGTCTTGTGTACCCTCTATGGGTGTTGTGGGTGCCATGAACATAGATTGGCTACATGTATGTATGTTTAGCCTTTTTCGTCTGAAAAAGCGTGCCTTAAGGAATTTGAATTTGGTCTAAATAGTAGTTATTAAAGGTCTCCGCTGTTATATTTTGGATCGGATGTAGTATAGTTCGCACAAATCTTTTTGGCGGTAACGTGAACATAGTCACAGATCACATACACTGTAAAGACAGTAAGCGATGTGCAATCGATCTGTGGCTATGTTCACGTTACCGCCAAAAAGGTCTGTACGGACTAGTACCATTATATTTTATTTTCTGTGTAGGTTCGCTAACTAGCGCATTTTTACATTTATTTATGACTAGATGACCTCGTGAACTTCGTATCACCTACATTAATCTTTTTTTTTTTACCGTTAAACCTTCCCCGTACTTTCACAAATATAAAAAAAGAAAAGTTGTCCAAAGTTTTAGCGAGGCAAACAGCAATTGATTTTTATATAATAATATACGTATAGATTTGCCAAGCCAATTTTGATTTCATTTCAGCGTTATTTATGTAGAAATTGTTTTGAGCTCTCTATGTCATTTTTATAATTCTTTTATATCTTTTCGTGTCAATGTTGGGTTTCAGTCTACAGTTCCACAGAATTTTTCTTTGATGCCTACTACATAGCTTAATGCCTCGGGACACCCATTACGCTCTTTTAGACAATTAATTTACACTTTAGTACATTTTTCGGAAAGCATAAATCGTACAGAATCTTGAATATGCTTATAAAGCTTTCAAGTGCCTCATTCATTACCTAAAATCTGTGCTTGTGTAGACATCGGAAAATGACAAGCTTTGTAAACACGATTTAAATTTTTTTGAGATTTTCAAGGCTCTCATCTCTCACTTCTTTATGCCAGTAGTTGATATGAAAAGTCCTCTTTCCCGCCTTTCTCTATTTGGTACACTTATATCTGCCTTACCTCCTGGCCGCACAGAAGGGACGTGGGGCGCGGACAGGTCCCAACCGTTGTATAGAAATCGCGCCCTCGCGCCGTCTCTTCACTGCGGGCTTCGTCTCGTCCCTTCAGTACATTTTGTATGAAATTGAATTGGATTAGTGACGCGTCTTTTCCGCGCCCTCCTCCCACGTCCCGTCTGTGTGGCCAGGGGGCTTAGACGTCTTTTTCCGGCTCTTTGAATTACATTCGCTTGATGTAATACGTTGACCAAAGGTTGACTGGTAGAAAATGCTATGTAGCATTAAGTACGCCTTTGTACCAAACATTGTGTTTTGTCCAATATTTTTTTTAATAATAATGGGACCTATGTCTCATTAATTGTTCTACCTTTACTCTCCATAATGTCACTCGCATGTCGCATCAGCATGTCGCATCAAATTTGTATAGGTACGCTCGGAGATTCTAAACTATTGGTCCAAACAACGATATGTAAAGGGCCATTTTTATCTACATGAAATCATCTTGACGACAGGCGATTTTATTTTGATAAGGATTCAATATTATATACTTTAATTAGCTTCGAAAGATTGAGATTAGTTTTTCAGAATTTTTTAAACATTTTTTTATCGATTTTTTTAATTAAGCTTCGGAGATAAATATATGTCATCGCCTGCAGCAGCGGTGGTAGCCCAGCGGGTAGAACATTGGAGTCTGAAGCGGAAGACCCAGGTTCGATTCCCAGTGCGAGCATGTACTTATAACTTTATTTTCTAAGTTATGTACATTTATGAAGTTATAGTAGCAATACCACTCGCTAACTGTAAAGGAAAACATCGTGAGGAAACCTGAGTGTCTGAGCTATTCACATACTTCAGCGCTTGAAATCGCCAATCCGTGGTGGGCACGCGTGGTGATTAAGCCCAACCCTCTCCCTCTGAGAGAAGGCCTGTGCCCTACAGTGGGACATATATAGGCTGCTTATGATATGTCATCGCGGACTTTTTATAGGACTTTTTAACCCTTCAGACCCACCGTACCCCTGGTGGTATGGTGGGTCTTTTAAAGTTAAATGATACCACTGACTTACTAGTGATGTGATGTCGACATCTACATGGGGCACACTAAAAGTTTTGCACTTCTAGCTGATCGGAACTATTTTAATTTTGAATGTTACTTAAAAACTCTAATTCTAACAAATACAAACAAAGAAATAATAATAATCGATACAAAATACACCCGCAGGTTTTGTCAGTTAAAATGGTAAATTAAAAAAGAAATAATACAATGTCAAAACACTATTGAAAATAAATAATAATAAATAATATAACCTAACCAAATAAATCGCCCCGAGCCACATCCGGCCCAAAAGTCCCCATGATACTGGCCGCATTACCGCGTTGCACAGCGAGGGAAATCCGTTGGCTCAGATATGCCCCAAGGCGAACGTCCATTCCACGGTCCCTCAATCGGCGGCCCAGCTCCCGAATAAAAGAATGTTATATTCATTTGTCAATTGTTTTTTTCACACATCAAAGTTCTACGTACGCAACGAAAATGGCATTAAGTCGAAAAGAAGATCTTAATATTTCCCATAGAAAGCGCTCATATACGAGTATCTCTTACCGTTTAGGCAGGGTTTGCAAGAAACGCATTTGCTCGGTCGTTTTTTCCACGACTTCCGTTGCAAAATTGGTCTCTACGCAAAGGTCCTTTAATTTAATAAGATAATCTACATATCGCACACCTAGGTCTAAAGAGAGCTAACTAAAAAATCACGGTTTTTTAGTTAAGCATGCCATCGAAATCCTCAACTCAATACCTATCGACCAATAAAACAGATTTAAAAATATTTCCACTACTCAACGCTAGATGACGCTAGAAGCCCCTCTTGTTGAACGAGCGGCCCCTGCTACCCCCCACCAAAACGGGTCCATCCTTAGTTGCAATCAGTGTCACAAGCGGAACGCACGTGCCCGTCTTGAACAAAGTAGAGTTATTTTGAGTTCTCTCTGTGTTGTTGAATGAAAATGGGAAATTATTTCAAGTTGTCTCCGTGCTGATGGTCGCTGCTAAATATAATAATTCTACATTTTGAGATGAACCCCTGTTGATGGTTAGGTGAGTGAAGTTTTTGTTTTTATTTATAGTTCTCTCTGTGTTGTTGAATTTTTTTTTGTCGTTGCAGTTGAAGCTGTTTTGTTGAGTTATTTTTCAAACCCCTATAATTAAATAATAAACAAATGAAATAGAACTTTATTGGCATTGTCAGTCGTAGCTTTTTTATCTTAACATGGTTTTATGTTGCACTAACATCAACAGAGCTTTTTGTGGTTTTGCTAAACAATTTTTAAGTTAGCGCTGTTTAGATGGTAGGATAAAGTCACATTTTCTATTTCAGATAAATAATGAGTCGTGGACGGTTTTTGGTAAACATGATTGAAGAAAGAGACAAGGAAAACACAAGCCTTAGCTTATTGACTCAATATAAGGATGATCAACCAGCTAACGGGTGTTTACAAGAGGAGTTTAAACAAATTACACAAGAGTGTGTAATGACAAACAAGCCATGCCTAGTAGATGACTTATTCACATCGTCAAAAAGTGATGAAGGCCCAGGCAAGACAACTTGTGCGGCCTTAACTGTGGGTCATATTGCTATTCTCAGCACATCTGGACAGCGGCAAACTGGTACACAAAATTACTATACGTCACCAATCCGAAGTGACGAAAGTGATATTGACGACTCTGATGAGGATCCCAACTTCAGATTGATTGATAAGAGTAAGTTACTAACTAAAGTCGTACCGTCTACTCCTTCGTTGTCTTCGTCCAGCACCAGCAGCAGTAGCTCTAGCAGTTCAAGTTCTAGTTGCTCTTCGGACACTGAAGATGACAATGCACACGTACAACCTAATCCTCCAAATATGGTTGCTGAGATTAATGCCCAAGAACCTGAGGTAGAAGAGAAAAAGGCTAAAAAAAGAGTACGAAAACCAGCGACGTGGAAATCAAAAACTGCAAAAGTGTTAAGAAATTCTGGTAAAGCATACCAGTCTTTGTCGAAAAGCAAGACCCAAGTGTCGGAGAGAAAAGTTAGGCCACCCTGTGGAGAAAAGTGTCGGCTGAAATGCAACGACAAGATCGATCAAACATCAAGGCAGAAGTTTTTTGATGCATTTTGAGGACTCCGCTGTCTTGAAAGGCAAAGGGAATTTGTAGTACGTCATTCACAACAAATAAAGCCCAAATATCGATACTCGAGCACACAAAATTTAAGGTATCTGAATACTGCCTTTTATTTTGAGGTCGATGAATGCAAAGTTCGGGTGTGCGAACCATTTTTTAAATCCACTCTGGACTTGAGTAACAAAGCAATACAAACGGCACTTTCAAAGAAGTCTGAATCAGGCGTCATACTACCCGATTTAAGAGGTAAATACGGACATCAACCAACTATTGATCCACAGGTTAAGCTGAGCGTCACAGATTTTATAAAATCGATTCCAAGGATAGAATCCCACTACTTGAGAGCTCAAACGGCCAGAGAATTCATTCCAAGTGATAAATCTTTGGCCGATATCTACAGAGATTACAAACAACTTCGTGAAAAGGATGGTATGGCATTTGCCACGTCTTCCACTTTCAACAGGATATTCAACACCGAGTTCAACATTTCTTTTTTCGTACCAAAGAAAGACCAATGTGATCTCTGTGAAAGTTACAAGAATTCTGATGCGGACGAAAAACGTAAGATAAGTCAAGAGTATGATTTGCATCTCAAAGAAAAAGCTTTGGCAAGAACTGAAAAAGATAATGATAAAGGAAGGACCGATGGTACTATTGTAGCAGTTTATGACTTGCAGGCCGTTTTGCAGATTCCAAAGGGACAAGTATCCTTATTTTTTTACAAATCCAGAATTAATTGCCTCAATTTTACCATCAGCGATTTGAAGGTGCAAGAAGTTATGTGCTACTTTTGGGATGAAACAGAAGGAAAGCGAGGACCTGTTGAAATTGGCAGCTGCATACTCAACTACATCCAAGCTCAGGTAGACCGAAATCCTGGTAAAGAAATTGACATAATTTTCTACTCGGACAATTGCGGCGGTCAACAAAAGAATAAATTTATTTTGTCTGCATATGCCTACGCTGTTACCAAGTTGAGAGTAAAGTCTATTACTCACAAGTTTTTAATACGCGGACACTCACAAAATCAAGGTGATAATGTTCACAGCGTCATTGAGAAACATATTAAGAGATACTTGCAGTCGGGTCCAATTTACATACCAGCGGGGGGAGCATGAGATTTTTATCGTATCTAGATAGATAGGTTAAAATTTTAAAACATTACGATATTATATCCCACCCGCGAGCATGACTTCTCTTCGACATACATATCTTCCTTAGATAGGAGATAAGATTTTATCTACTTATTGGTATGACAACACTGAATCGGCAAATAGGGATGTGACGAAAATCACTATTTCATTCGTTCAATTTGCGTTTTTTGACAGATTGAAATCTGATCTGTGTGTGATCTTTCCTTTACTTAGTCTGTGCTAGGTATCAAATAAAATGTAAATAAACAAACAAACAACGGACAATAGATGCTTAGATGCCGAAAATGAAGTAAGTACAAACTTTATAGCCATTGCAGTTAATTTATACAATACTACAATAGTTGGAGATCCTTCCTACAAGCTCATACGGACATCACATCATATACAAGTCACTCATCGGCAAGAACTATAATATTTTTCTGTTTTAGAGGGCGCAGTAAACAAAATCAACTGGGGTTCGTTCGAGTATATGACGCTCCACAGTAATTTAGCCAACAATGAGTTTTCTGGCCCCATAGGAAGCGAAAGGTTGTTGAAAGAGTGGGGCGCATTGAGCCTTGTCGAAGGAGCATGGTCCCGACACGACTGGAGCAGTGGCGGAATGTAAGTGTTGATAGTACCTACTTATTATGTAGTGATATATTAAATTAAGTTCAATACTTGACTCACCATCACCAACCGAGTACAATAGGTAAATAATATGCTTGTCAAACTAATGCAAATGTGTACTTAGGCAATGCTCAGTGAATACCTACAGTATTTGGATAGATAGACCATAGAGGTCTATCCAGTATAGCGTCAATTTTTGCTCTTAGGGGCATCTAAAATCATTTTCGTAACATGTCTTACCTTTTTTCTTTTCGTCTTAAGCTATTACATCATATTGGAATGTTTTGGACTCCTTTTTAATTATGCTCTTTATTTGTTACAGGATATTTTGAACGCGCTGACTACAATAATATTTGGTCTATGCTACAATCAATCAAATCTTACAAATAAATCAAATATTAAAACGTAGGAATATGTATGTACGAATTGTATTTTTTCAAAATAGTAACTCAAAATTGGATGCTTAATTACCCAAGTTCCACTATAGTTTTTTTATATTACATGCACAGAAGCATTCATTCAAGGGTTAAATATAATTAGGGAATGTTCCATTGAGCTGGCCATTCCTCCTCTACTGGGTTTCAGGCTCCACAATGGCAATGTGTGTACCGAGCCTCGGGAGTCTACTCGGCCTCTCCTCTGATGGGCGTCATCAGCCAAGGCAGGCTCAAAGGCATATCCAGAGTCTCCTAGGAAATGCATTACATTTTTTTTTTACTTCTTATTTTTTTGTTACAGATTACATCAAAGGTGAAGAACATATTAATTTGTTTGGTAACAATTTCCCGTTTTCAGAAGAAAACATATCATGCTTCTTTTCTCCATTGGGTACCCAGTTATGTAGTAAACCACCTATTTCATTGTTTAAAGTTACAAAATAAATATTAGATTTACTTATAACCAAAAGCATTTTATTATTAACGGACTTAAAAAATGGAGGAGTCTGTGTCAAGCTTTTTCCAGAAAACTTCCTAGAAACCATACATTTGTAGTAAATACACCATACATACTTAGGTACTTAGTAGAAGTTAGGTATGATTTGTGGGGTGAGTAAATGGCTTGGGATGCAAGTTCATTAGAAAGAAATAATTTTTGCCCTTTTTAGTGTGTCGGTTTAAATCTTTGTTTTAGAAGTTTCTTATTTTAAAATTTTTTGTTGACTGGTACATTTTACCTAGTATTATTTTAATTGAGATAGGCACTGGACGACGGTCTGAGCAGGACGGCAGAGGGTGCTTGGTTGCGTGGAGTAGGGCTGAACGGAGGTCAGTGAGCGGGTCCTTAAATCCCTGGAGACGGCCACTGGACGTCGGTCAGTGAGCAGAAACAGAGGAAGGGCACGAATGGGATGCGTAGGTGGCGCGAAGAGGCACCAGTGGACAAATCATGACAAATGTGATGATTTTATTCGTAGAATGACTGACAGAAACGCTAGATATAAGTTTATATGCCCCTCTCAAAAGTGGGATAAATTTAAATGAAACATCTGTCAAAAGTCGATAATATATCTTTTTATGTTGTCATCATGCTCGCATTTGCGATAGGGTTTATCTTATAGTGACAGATGTTTTTTTATCTCACGGCACTGGTATAAAAACGATGCATTGTGCTCGCGACGATAAGTTAACCTACTATAGACGTCAAAACTCGTTAAAACGGCCATTTTTTGTGGATAAACCGCCTCGATAAAATCTCATGCTCCCTCCGCAGAGCAATATAAAACTTTGATTGGTACAGCTAAAAAGACTACACAGTCGTAGAAATGACGCATGACAAATTTTATGATGTCAAAGCTTTGCAAGAATCGTGGGGCACAAATTTCAATATAGACGAAGAGAGAAACCAAGTCAAGTGGCATGACATTAAGGTTCTTCGGGTTGAAAAAGAACAACCTGAAACGTTTTTCTTTAAAACATCATTTGCGGAAGAAACATACAAGAAGGCTTGTGTGCGAAAGAGAGCTCTCCGCGTAAGAGGATCTGAATCTACTATAGATCAATCGCTATTTACAATTGGTTTAACACAAGCATACACTGAGAAAATTCCATTATCTGATGCAAAAAAAAGAGACGAACAAGAATTGATTAATAAAAACGTAATTCCAAAATCCTATTATGATGTTTATTATAAAAACGTTTTGGGTGATAATTGACTGCTGAATTATAATTCAAGTATTTTGTTATTAGCTCCAGAGATTACAAAAAAATTATGTGCCCCTAAAAACTTGGTTCCGAAATTGTTAACGTTATAAGATTTAAGTAAATGTGATTTTCAATTATTATGGTCTCAAAAAGCCAACGATAGTATTAAGAATAAATGCCTAAGCTTATGGTGGTAAATTTTTAGTTGAAGATTTCTTTATAAAATTTGTTTTGTTTTTGTTCTTTTGAGATAAACATTTACTAAGGTATATAATGACTGTGTAGTAGATATTGTTATGCCCATAATATTAAGTAACAATACTCAAAACTTTATTACAACTTAAAACAGTTTTATTGCTGTAATTAGTAGGTTTCTGTATTCAACTAAGCAAGGTGCTTAGACTGCTTAAGAGTTTAATTTTTAGAGTAACTGAGTTTTGAGCTTTGTTTTGAAATAAAAGTTAATTAAGTTTAATACGTGCATTTAATGTTTTAAAACAACCAATATTTCCTATTTTATATGTGTATTGTGTTTTAACTTAAGATTAGTTTTAAGTACAATTAAGGGAACTAAGAGACTGTCAATGGTTGTCTATTTTTATTAATAAAAAGTAATGTTTGATTTGAATACTCTATAATAATAATTCATTCGGTGTTTTCTTGGAAATTCATAATTTCTTGCAAATATACCTCTACTGCTGGCCATAGAACCCTCCATGAATTGACTGTCTCAAACTAATTCAATATTGTGTAAAAGTATGCATATATTTTGACCCATCAAAAGAGGGCCAACTAAAAACAAAATTCACCAATATAGGTTCAATTCTAAATAACACAAAACTATTCACATATTTTTTAAGCAACAAGGAAGTAACTAGGAAAATCCACTTTAAAGCTTGAATATACGACTGAAACACAAGTTTCCTATACCATATGTCTTCTACCTACATACAATACAGACACATTTAAGCAAAAAAGTCCTGCAGTACACAGGGACATGACAATGAGTTTTTCGTTTTTTTTGAAAACTTTGCTTTTTTGAGTTAATCGCTGTTTAGATCTAGGTGTGCGATATAGCCTATGTCCATCCTGAAGAACCATTGTAAATACTGGTGAAAGAATTTTTGAAATCGTATTAGTGGTTTCGGAGATTACCACCTACAAACTGACAGACTTTTCCTCTTTATAATATTAGTGTAGATGTACAGCATGGTTCATAAGTGCCACTGCAATCAGGCGTAGGTCCGAGACACTCAGAACGCATGGCTTGGTGACAATACTACTGTTTAATTTTATGTAGAATCTAGGGATACGGCAGTGCCCCCGCCAAGTCGAGCAAAAAAGCGGCCTTGCCATCCTTTTCTCGAAGCTGCTCAGTCCATTTTCGACCAAGCAGGCGTTGTATAAACGTTGTATACCTATTTAAAATTTCATTCAATAAGAATATAATTAGTCAAAGTTTTTAATTTTGTCACTCACTCACTGACTGACCAATCATCAAAATTCTAAGGTACTTCTAGCAGGACGTGGAAGCTTCAAATGTTGAATACAAATAGTGTTTAGTGAATCATCATCAGCCATTTGACGCCCACTGCAGAACATAGACCTCCTTCGTGGTTTTCATAACCAAGAGGGGTTTTGCCATTGGTGCGGCGGGAGCGGCAACTGGGTGGACTGTATTGGCGAACAATGGACAACACCAGAAGGGTGCTCGTTGGTAAGCGTTGGGGTGGACGTACCTGGATTTCACACCCGCGGATGACGAAGGACGATCACGGCAGCCTAGGTGGGCGCTGGATTGTCCCGGCGTCTTGTATTCCAAAAGTAGTTCACGTTTCTTCAATATAAATGCGGATCAAAACAATAAGGCGACTTTACAATTCCATCCAAAAAACGTATCTACGTATGTCAGTTGTAATTTTTATAGTTGTCATTGTCACTTCAAATTTAGACAGTGTTTGGCCAGGAGTCCAGCGCAAGTGCTGGCTGGATTGACCCGCGGAGTCCACGAAGGGAGAAACCAAGGTTTGCATCCACTCCTAAGCCTCCACGAACCCCTCTCACGGTTCGCCATATGCTCGCAACTAACAGCCCGTGCCAGTTGCTACTCAGGCGTAAACAGCCATACCTAATCGCCACGCTATTAGGCGGGCGGGTTGGCGATCGCAGTATGTGGTTGGAATCTCAGGAAGACGCTGCTGCCCGTCTCCTGGTAATTGATTTCCTTGGTCGCCTTCTACGACATTCCCGGAAGGAAATGGATTAGTGTATAAATCAAGGAAAAACTAAAATATTTTGCAATTTCGGTCCATTTTTCTAGATACACCAACAGCATAAATAACTTTGTAATCCCACATAATACTACAATTAATACTCAAAGGATTACAATTACGATTAAAAGATACACTGTACAAGCCGAGAGCGTACGATAGTATACAGATCGTATTTGCAAAAAGTGTCTGTACAATCTCTCAATCACGTTAAAAGTGATTTTTAGGGCCCACGACAAAGAATCTAGAATCACGAACGTGAGAATCTGTGAGAATCTAGTGATAGGTTTGTTGCCTTAGGCTCACGGCCATGGGTCCTAAAAATCACTATTAACATGATTGAGAGTACAGTCACTTTTTGCAAATTCGATCTGTAAAAAAACCAGTCAAGTGCGAGTCGGACTCGCGCACGACCATTGTCTATGCAACATTAGACACAAAGATTGAGAAAAAATGGCAAAAAATTACGTTTGTTCCTTTTGTTTTCCAAAAAATTTTGTTTGTTTGTAACTTCGATTCACAGCAAGCTGAGACACTACCTCCCCTCGTTATGTTCGGAGCGCGTCTGGCGCTAACGCGTCCGCGAACGACCACGTTCTTATATCTTTCTACTAGGGATTCACACGACGATTAGTGATGCGCCAGTGGAATCACGTCATAGCCCAGGACACACCTTTCTTTACAATTTAAAAAAAATCTAATTCACCTGTACAGACACCATATATATGGTTTAAATAATTAACTAATTGGGTAACAGAAAAATAACATCACTAATCCCGTTCGGTTCTTCCTAAAGTATTTTTTTAATTGTTTCACTACAATTTTGTCGAAGGGACATGCCAGGGGTATCACTTTTAATCAACATAATATTTTTTAAAACTACTTGCAGACCATTTAAACGGCATAACTATCATGCACCAGTTAAATTATGCACAAAACTAAATTAAAAAAAATTGTTGACACACAATCTTTAAGGTACCTCACCTTACATTTCAAGACAACAAAAATTGCACGTCTCAGGATTCACCCACCCTATAAATTTTGATTCCCATGAGTGTCGAAATAGTCACGTTTTTTCGCGGCATAAACGGTCGTATCTTTTTTTACGCTAACTTAGAAATTTTATTTTATCACAGCTTTAAGGGACTGTAGAACTGAGTACCTATATGGTTTTAACTTCAACTCGATACCTCCACGCGTTCCCCTAGATAAAGGGTCTTGACAGACAGACGGACAGACTGACGGACAGACGGACGGACGAACTACAAAGTGATCCTATAAGGGTTCCGTTTTTTCCTTTAGGTACGGAACCCTAAAAAACGGCCAAGCGCGAGTACAGAACCCTCGGTGCGCAAGTCCGACTCGCACTTGGACAGTTTTTAACTTTTGCTTAACGGAAGTTCAATTACCGATACTGAATAATGGGAGTCCAGGTACGAGTATTGCGTTAATTTAATTACACGACATGAGTCACAAAATTTTAATTACCTGCGTTTTTAGTAATTATAAGTGTATCAACTAACACTTACTGGCTTAGCTGTCCGCATTCGTCTCAGAAAATGAGTGTAATGATAATGCCGTATAAGTAAATGTTTGCCCGCGGTTAGGTTCATACGCGCCCATACTATTCCATCTCTGAGACAAGGCCTATATTTTATCGACCATTTTGTGCACCTAACTTTCCTCGTATCATGCTATATAGCGTGATGAGACGTCTTGAAGCTTTTATCTTGGTCATCAAATAATAATAATCTTTACGAAACACATAGTGATAGCGAGTGGTTGAGTGGACTGTATGAATGTGATGGTTTGTTGAGGGAAACACGTAGGAAATAAATACTTATGTTTTATTATAATTAGCAAGGCGTATGACAGTGGCAAGACTAAACAGAGAATGACAATAAAAAATGGAAATCGAATCAAAATTAAAAACATGACGTTTTGTAATAAAATAGGTCGCACCACAGCCAGTCGCCAACACATAGATATACATTTTTACATTTTGTTATGTTATTTAATAGTGTAATTCATACCGTTTCTTTTATTTCATTCCAATAGCACAGGAAACATACAGCATTTAAGTGATTTTTGGCATTAAAGCTGATAGTTATAATATTTTTCTAAATATCCGGATGGGAATTAGAAAAATGGGTTTCATAAAACACTGCAATGTTTTATGAACGACCGAGCCGAGTTCGATAGAGCTATCTTCTTCTGTCGCTACAGAAGTGCGAGCGCAAGGACTGAAACAAAACTTAATCAAACTAAAATGAACCTTAAATGCTAGATATTAGAGACTACAATACTCGAGCAACAAGTCTGGCCGCCTGTGGCTGACCTAAACGCGACAATAAATGGATTATAATACATAGGTAGTTAGGTTTCATTTTTAGTGAACCTCGCTTTTACTGTGATTTAGGATATTTCGCTTAGATACGTAATGTTACAATAGCTCCGATGGGGAGAGGCGTCCCTTGAGCGGCAGAGAGCTTTTGGTTCGAATAATGATTATAATAAATGATCGGTTTCCTTTTTACTTTTCTTCTTTTTATTTTCTTTTTTAGTTATTTACTTAAATAAAAAAATACAGGAAATGGGAATTTATATTTTATGTTTTTCTAACGATTGAAGCTCGATCACTACTACAAAAATCAGTCGCCGTGCGTTGGTCTTGCAAAAACTCGAAAATGTCTCCACCGATTGGACTAATAGGTATATAATATTTTTTGTTTTGTTCGGACATGGGACGTGGGGCGAGGGCGCGGTAAAGACCCATCCCTTCAGGAGCCTGTTTCATAGAACTACAATTCATTGTGACAATGACCGAAAGCCGATTAACCCACAGATTTACAAACAGACTCTACTGCGCAGTGTACCTCGAATTGTCATAATAAACAACGAAATTATAGTTTTATGAAACTTGACCCAGTACATTTTGTACGAAAGTGAATTGGAAAGATGCGGCGTCTTTTTCGGTCCCTCACCCCACGTGCTTGGCCTACAATCGGTAATTTTGTATGAGAATTGCTACTTTGAATTAATTTCATTATATGGCGCTCGAGGTGAACTTTGGAAGGTTGATTTATGATTGATAAATCGCTTATGAAAAGTTACAATCAAATCAATGGTGATGCGAAGAGCGCCTGGTCACAGACAACATGCAACGAGTAGCGAATCTAGGAGCGTAAGGCGTAATGTGATAAATTGATGAAAACGTGTTTTCTGAATGAGTAACTATTGTTCCTCTTAGTTTTAAACATGAACGTACAAGTTTTTGATATTGCCCGTAAGACTGTATAAGCTTAAACGTAATCCACTGCGCATTTAAAATGGTACATAAATTCTTAGCTTTTTTTTAAGCATTCTTACGGAATATATTTACTCATAGAAGGCATAAGGTTATGACAGTTGTCATACATGCCATAGGGAATCGAGGAGTTAAATTATATCATATATTAATTTCAAAGGTTTGCCATGTTCCTAGAGGATGTCACAAGCGATTCAAAAGCGTCTTCCAGCCAGTTCCAGCTCACTGTAGCCCCTTAACTTGATCGTCAAGTTGTTTTTGTGTAAAACTAGTCATAACCTAACGTACCTACAGACAAAGTCTCCAAGTAGTTTTTATGCAGATTAAATGTACATGCTTTTCGTCGGTTATTGATTTATTATAATTGTGTGTGATGCGATTGTGTTGCGGTTGGATTACTCTTGAGATAAACAAAAAATATAAATTCTGGTAGCATTTGAGCTGTTAGCGTTTGTTTCCGTTGTGTTCTCTTCATTCTAGTGAGTGTCTTATTGTTATTTTTTTATATAGGTACTTAGCCATTTCTGACAAAAGTATGTACCTATAAGACGCCAGGCGAAAAGGTCGCACTGACTTTATCGGTATCATACAAACCCTTACAAAGCGGTGCGACGCGATCTAGACCGTGTTTCATAAAACTAAAATTCATACTTTATTATGACAATTCAACTTACTTTGCGTGGGCTACGCAACCTTCATCAGTGCTGAAAGTGATGCTGAGAAGGCCTTTCCGTTATCCCACCCGCACGCTGTACATGGAGGCCCAAGTATTGTCAGTACGTCAGCTTTATATTCAAAGAGCATTGCTCTCTCAACATAAAGAAGTTATTAACTCCTACCTATACTCCAAGTTATTAGAACAACGTAATTTCAAATTAATGATCCCTCGTACAAAAACCGAATTCGCTCACCGATTTTGCACATTTTGTTTCCCATTTATTTACAACAAATGTCTCCAACGCTGCGATATAAAACACGACTCAATTCGCAAAGCAAAAATTAAAGTTAATAAGTGGCTTTTAAGCCGAGACTATTGTGAAACTGAGGCTATTCTCAAAATAACACGATGAACGTAACTTACTATTAAAATCTATACTTACCACAATGCTCACATGTCACTCCATCACAATAATAACTTACATTAATACAATATAATATACATTCTATATCGAGATAAGTTATATTAACCTATAATACGTATTTATATTTTTAGTTTAATAATTTTATAATATATCTTAGGTATACATGTATACATTTTACACATATTGTTATGTATATTCCTGTTCCTGTTTTTAAAATAAGTGTTTCTCATAACGACAATTTCATGTTTGTCTTTAAATTTTGAAATATTTGCTCGTATAACCCACTCTTTGAAAAATCTGTTTTGGGCGTCCGCGATACAGGTTTTACCTAGTGCGGGGCCCGCTGTGTACCGTTCATATAAAAATTTTGCTATGGTAATAAATATTTTTGATATTTCTGATACTTGTTAATGTGTGGGTTAATCGACTTTGCAATGTACACCTAATTGTCATAGTAAACTATGAATTGTAGTGCTATGAAATAGGGCCCGATCGCCGCTGCCGCGTTGCGGCAATCGGGCAAAATGGGAAGGCTACGAGTACCTTCCTTCATTACATTTTGTAATGAAAACTATTTTTTTCAGAAAACGAAATATTATGTAATGAAAACTATTTTTTTCAGAAAATGAAATATTACATTCTATTGCTGACCATAGTTTCTGCTGTCGTCAAGTCTACAGTCAGAGACGCTTGCGACGTATGCTTACGAAGAAAATGCTTCGTAAAGGACCTGATCTATGAAGGCCACCTCTCCAGCGACCTAGTAGTTGATCGCACCACAAACGAACTGTACTTTCAAGTCAGAGCCGGTACTTCGAATTACACCAAAGTCCTACACAACTTGGACACAAATACATCAAGACGTCTAAATATACCCGACGAAGTTTATGCCCCATTCGGTGCCTTTTTTCAAGAAACAAGAGACTTATTATATCTAACTTCCCCTAGAGGTCTAAGTTTATATACTATTGATACGTATTATTATTTGTTGCCTTTCAATCTTTCGGGTATTTATCAGATTCAGTATTTTGCAAACAGTTTCTTTTTCTCCAGGATATCTACAGGATTTTGTCGGTTAGTCGGCATCGATGTGCTGTGTATTCCAGCTCTGAATATACAGCTGGAAGATTTTGTTATTGATAAAAATTATGATTTATTTTATAGAAGTGGAAGTGGGATATACAAATATCAACGCCCAAATTCAAAACTTTTGTTTTCAAACAGGTTTGCTGTACTAGGTGTAGATAAACATGGTGAACTCTATTACAGCGACGCCAGTATCATTTTTAAGTACAATTATGATAATGACGGATTTGATGAAATTGGTTCTATAACAAATGCTACTATTTTTAAGTATACGTTTGATAGAGACAATAATTTGATTTACTGTGATATTTCTTCTACATCAGATAGAATTTACAAGTTATCTTTGAACAAAAAAGCATTTTGTAACAACGCCGCAATATACCGAACAGATATAAAAGAAAGGGCTCGTCTCATGTTTGAGGAGTATAAGAGTTCTGAACCCACTTTTTCTGTAGGTTCACGGCGTTAATTATGTGTGTTATGGGAAACGAACTGCGGTTAGACTAAGGTGTTATTAATTGGGCAACTAGATTCCCAGAATTCAACCTTATATTTCAAGCACTGAATTCAAGTTATACCGAAATCAGAAAACAGTGCACACAAATCAGAAAATTGTGCACCGCAATCATGAATGTGGTATTTTTCAAATATAATGGAAATTATGAAACTGAGCTTTTAAATAACCCATCCTAATAAATGTCTGTCTCTGAGAGTTTTCCCTACACTATGTTTATTGAATGTTTACTCAAGCAATGCCTCACGCATCCTTGCACTGACATATAATGGGAATGTTTGTGGTGGCCTCTGGTTGCAATACACTTGTTGATGTGAGCAAGTATCCAAATGGAACTGCAAATGTGATAAAAATGATTCTATCTTGTGGTGGCCTCCGGCCGCACTTCATTTACTGGTGTAGGTGGGCGCCCAGTCAGCGTCTATATGGCATCGGTTGGTGAACCGAGTTTTATTCACTACCTCAATGTACAAATTCTAATGGATAGAATCGCTAGCATTAGATAGAATAGATAGAATTATATTAGAACTCCTTATTGTACACACCAAAAACAAAATAAGCACCTACTTTAAAACTGCAAGCCTCACTAAGTTAAGTTGATATTGTATATTGTTAAGTACCTACAAGTTGTGATTCTTAGAAATAGAAATAGAAAGCATTTATTGTCAAAGGGTCGAGGCTCAGCATTATGCAACCAAGTCAACGCAGTGATCTTGGCAGCGCTGATTTTCAGCCACTACCCAAAAAAACTAAAAACTAAACTTACATGTAAGAGAAAGGTAACAAACTTACAATATAAATTATAAATTTGTACCTAAAATAAACTATTACTAATATATATAGCTACAATCCGGTATACTCACTGACTGACTGACTGACTGACTGACAGATCATCTATAGGTTTCCTCGGAAACGGTAAGAGCTACGTGAAAATTTTGTATGAGAAAGTTGTAGGAAATGTATGATATACAGCCATCCTATGAAGCCGATTTTTGAATTTCGAACGCCTTCTCCCATACAAATGGGCTAACTTTTTTGTTTATTGGCCGATTTGGATGAAATTTGAAACATGTGTTTGTTTCGTGATCTAATTGTGAAAAAAAATTTTGAACGTTCGAAATTCAAAATAGGGGCGAGAATATGGCTGCCCAAAAAATCGACCTCTGCGCAAAAAAGTCGGCAGCCAACTGGGCATATGCTGGAGACGTGCCCTAAACGGCATCGGGCTGTCAAAGGACCCGGGTATATGAGAAAAATCGGACATTTTGGATTTTCAAGATGGCGGCCGAGATATCGACAATTGAAAATGAAAAAAATTTGTATGGAGAATTTGTACTGAAAATCGACTTTTAGTACAAAATTTTAAATAAAGACGAATTTTTTTTCAAAAAAACAAATTTTCGAGGCCGAAGCGGGGATGAGGAACCTCGCCGTGGCGAGGCCGAAGGCCGAGCTCCGTTCAGGCCGAGGCCGAAGGCCGAGACTATACATTTTCCGGCGAACTAGCAACAACGCAAAAGCCAGATGGGACAAACTTGCGAGGCCGAAGGCCGAGCTCCGCGAAGCGGGCACCAGGAACCCCGCCGCGGCGAGGCCGAAGGCCGAGCTCCGTTCAGGCCGAGGCCAAAGGCCGAGACTATACATTTTCCGGCGAACAAGCAATAACGCAAAAGCCAGATGGGACAAACTTGCGAGGCCGGAGGCCGAGCTCCGCGAAGCGGGCACGAGGAACCCCGCCACGGCGAGGCCGAAGGCCGAGCTCCGTCTAGGCCGAGGCCGAAGGCCGAGACCATACATGTTCCCACTCAAACAATCCCCACGTCAAGTGTCTAGCGAGGCCCTAGGCCGAGCGCCGCGGAGAGCGAAGCTCGGAGCGGCTGGGGGTTGGCGCGCGTAAGCGCGCAGGGGGTTCACCCCCTAGTTTAGAATATACATATACTACATACTACTGCTTATATAATATGAATAAATATAATGTTTATAATAAGAATACATACAATACACTTACGCATACATATACATAAATACACATATATACACATACACATACACATGTACCTTTAGGGAGTGTCCACGTGTGTAGAGTAGAGTTCCTGTGTGTAGAGTGGACGAGTAAAGGGTGTTTCTTAACTTATGGAATCGTATGCTAAAATACCAACTACCTCCAATAAGTATATAAGTATTCGAAGGCGTTTTTTCTGTTCCTTTTTAACTATGACGCTACGTTTAAACACAAACCGCAGGTTCTATCCATTAGAATGGGAGTCTCATTGGGTTAACTATGTGATCGTTTAAGTGATCTTTGTTTCGTTCTTTTTTGGGAATTCTGAAGGGATGAACTGATGTGTTTGAGTATTTTGCTTAGTGGTATCCTTAGTTCAGAAACAGGTCCACAATAACAAAAAAAAAAAACATTGCAAATTAATGTACATTTTATTAAAATTTATGTAATGTAGACTATTGTCACGTTGTGTGTTTTCTCCAATGTCTTGAACGGCTCAGGTTTCGATTTACTCTGGTATCACCATAGAATTTTGTAGGCTGACATTTCTTCTTTTAGGTTTGTTTGATGAGTTGGTCGCCGGTGATTGGTCGTTTCTTGTGGGTTGCCATAGGAAATCTAGTTACCTCATTTCAGGGAGAAAAAATAGTAACTTTAGGTGTTGATGAATATCATTTATTTGATTAAAAGAGGGAAAAATAATAACATAATGAACAAATAATTAATACAGCTAATAAAGAAAAATACAGGTAAATGTTATTCATACAATATCGAAATTTTGGAATATCGTTTTAGGAGATAATCATTTCTTTTATATGGTCACCCAAGCAGAGGATTGACAATGGTGACGCGACGACGTTCTGCTGGGATAAGAGAGAGCGCCAAAATGTCGAGGATCATTAGCTGGAAAGATCTAATTATTGATGGACGGTTGATCCTCCATGGTGAGCAGACTTGGCTCAGTTGGCGAAGAAGCAGCCCATTTAAGATATATTTTGTAGCGGCAGGAATTCTGTAAATAAATACTTATTTGGAAAGCTGTGTGTAGAATCTTGTACAATTCCGGCTAGGTCATCTCTCATCCTCGTGGTTATTTTTTAGGATGCACCAGATTCCTGGAAAGGGGTGAAGGAGGGATTGCCAGCGTCGAGACAATCCTAGTTGCTGAATGTCTCCGGTAAGATTTATCCAGACTTTTATAATTGCCTGCAACATGCTTATGCCATTTGCAATCTTCTAATAGAAGCAATTTGTCTTCCTTTCAGCTGGATAGGGATTTTTGGGATATTTTGGGAATTTTTGGGAAATTTTGGGAATGTAGGGAATTTTGTGAATTCAGCGAATTTAGCGAATTTATAGGAATTTAGGGATGTAGTGATTTGCTTTAGCTTTTAGTGTTTGCACTGTGTTCTCTTTTTGCTGTCGAGAAACAGTTGCGCTTTTGGGGTCAAGAAATTTATGCTAGGCTGTGCTTCAAGCGCTTGGCTTCTCTCATGCCGGGAGGAGGATTTGGTTCGGGACGGCTGGCCAGCGTCTTTTTGTGAAGTCTCATCGGTCCTGCTCTGGTGACGGCGCATGGGGACGAGGCTGCCTACTCGGCGTTCTGGTTAGCACCGTGCATCCCACCCGAGGCCGGATTGACTTCACAGGGAGGTTCTTCCTAGCAAGGTCGGTGAAACAATTTCACTTACATATTAGGGAATTAGGATTTAAAGCATCAAATTAGAATTAAATTGTTGATAACTATTGAAATTGATGGCAAATCTGATTTTTAGTAGGTACTAACCACTTATAAAATGTAATTTGTGAACTTATCAGAACCACTTACTGAAGCGACCCCGCTCTGCTCTGAGCTTTTTCTGTAATTAAGTAATTGTCTGGGTTTAAACGCTAAAGTTTCACAATTACATTATTGCTACCTGTGTAGTCCCAAAATTAAAGTCTGTGCCCAACATTAACAGCGTTTCATTCAACTCCCCATATTTAGGCCCTTGATGGCTCAAGGCACTGAGCCAGACAATTTCCGATTTTTGTTTTGGTGGCCCTGGCCACAGTTTTCAGTCTGTTGACGTGGCGGGTTTCTTTACTACCGGGCAGGAGTAACCCGCAAACGTTACAGTGGCGCCCAAGGATTTTGGTATTTCAGTGCTTTGAGTAATCAATTGGCTTATTTTTTTAGGTAGAAAATCGAATGCCATCAATTTTCATGTAAATTTAGTCAACATAACCTACAAACTCCTAGCAGATTTTCAGTTTTTTTCAGTACCTATTTTTTGACAGTTACAGGGTGACTCACGCTCTGTAATCTATTGTAAAATACAGCCATAGATTTCACTACTGTGAAAAGGAGTACTAACAAAAATTTAAATGTAAAAGTTTTCACTGGGACAGGTGCATACTTAACTTAGTTAACACAACTTATCTCAAGGTAGGTAGTGAATTCTCATTTACATTCTGAAATGTTTACTTCAAAACTACAATATAATGCAAATTATAGTACATTTTAAAACAAGGAAAAGAACTTTAAATCTGGCTGGCGATGGCCACGCCACTAAAAATTAAAACAAAAAGCCTTACAATCAAAAAACATCGTCAATGCCATAACGACGTAGTGGTACCCGATTTTCACGGATAGGGTAACGGCGTTCACCGACGACGGCGGGCGCGGCGCTCTCTAGCGGCGTCGGTGGCGGCGCTGATGCATGCGCTGACGCATGCGCTGACGCATGCGCTGGCGCAGCCGGGGACTCCGGCCCAGTGCGCGCGCCCGGCTGCACCATCGCCCCTCCCGCGACACCCGCGCTCCCCCGCAGTGCCGCTGCCTCGTGATCCGAGCCCGACGCCTCCGCCGGCGCTGGCGGCATCACCGCCCACACCCCCGACCGACCGGGTCTTTGTGGGGAGCGCAAGATTGACTCTGTTCCGTCTCCACCGTGACGTTGCTTAATTTGGTCGATATGCCTGTATCTCGCTCGGTCCCATACCTATCTTTTATTAAATAGTCTGTGTCGCTGCGCCTTTGAATCACCTCTCCCGGTAACCATTTTGGTCCTGGCCTGTAATTGCGGTACCATACTTTGGACACAGCAACATCGCGTTCTACCCCACCTGCGGCGGTAATTTGTCTACGCTGTGACTCCCTTACATGTTCCTCACGGTCGGGTTTTAGTTTGTCCAATCGTGTTCGCAGCTTACGATTTTGCAAAAGTTTTGCGGGTGACTCACCTGTTGTGTTATGCTCCGTGTTGCGATAGATAAGCAGAAACCGACATAAGGCCGTGTGTACATCTACCGATTGTATTATTGCTTTTTTAATAACCTTTTTACAAAGTTTGACAGCATTCTCTGCTGCACCATTGGATGATGGGTGGTAAGGCGCGGTAAACAGCTGTTCAATTCCGTTATCCCGCAAAAAACTACCAAATTCCGCGCTCGAGAACGGTGGTCCATTATCGCTAACTATTTGCTTTGGTAAGCCAAATCGTGCAAACATGTCCCTTAGTTTTGTAATAGTATTTCTTGCCGTAGTTGTACTTACTTCTATTACCTCGATCCATTTAGAATAGGAGTCTACCACGACTAAATAGGTGACGCCCCCAATTGGTCCCATGAAGTCGAGGTGGAGTCGCGTCCACGGGCGGCCCGTCCACGGCCACGAGTGCGGCGCGTGCGCGGGCGGCGCGTCCGCCACGGCGGCGGACACCTTGCACTCGCGACACACGGCCTCCACGTCCTCGTCGACCTCCGGCCACCAAACATAACTACGCGCGAGTGCTTTTGTTTTTACGATTCCCATGTGTGAATCGTGCAGCTCAGCTAGTACGCTTTTCCTGCCTTCACTCGGTATTACTACCCGATGACCCCACATGAGACAACCCAACTCTGTGTACAACTCTTTGCGCCTATTGAAATAAGGTTTCAACTCGCGTATTTCCACCTCATTCGGCCAACCGTCATTTATGTAACCTATAACCCGACTAAGCAGAGAATCCCTGCCAGTTAATATTTTCAACCTATTATAGTCGAGTAATAATGCCTCCGATGCAAAATGCAAATGAGTTTGCTCGGGAATTTGATAAATGTTCTCACTACCCTCTTTATATGCCTTAATCATACGTGATAAACAGTCGGCCGTGTTTTGTTCAGTGTTAACATACTCAATATTGAAATCGTAGGCAGACAAAAGTAACGCCCATCTTTGCAGTCTACTCGCTGTCATGTTAGGTATACCTTTCCCCGGTCCGAAAATACTAACTAAGGGTTTTTGATCTGTGCGTAAGAAAACCCGTCTACCATACAAGTACTGGTGAAACTTTTTTACGGCAGAAACGATCGCTAATGCTTCTTTATGGATCTGGCTATAGCTTTTTTCCGCCTCTGACAAGGCGCGCGACGCGTTTGCTACCGGCAGCTCGCGGCCCGCTGGGTCACGCTGCGCAAGCACCGCGCCCGGCCCGTGCGCGTCGCACGTCAACACCACCTCGCGGGATAAGTTGTAGTGACTCATCACCTCGGCACTTGATAACAATTGTTTAACCGTCTCGAAAGCTACTTTCTGTTTTCTCTCCCAAACCCAATCACGATTGTAGTGTTTGTATCTATTAAATAGATATAATACATTGTCTCATGCACACAAGTGGTTGGGTAGTTGTCAATCTGTCAGTCGTATGAGCTTGGCAAGGTTAGACGTGTCCCGTGTTGTAGACCGACTTGGTGTGACAGTGAGCCAGTGTTACTAAATTGTGGACTAAGGTGAATAAGTACAAGGTCTACAAGTGGCGACGAGGTATAAGGTTAGTGCAGTGCATATTATTTTCGGAAAAAAAACGCAAAGGGTAGTGTGCGAACAATGCGTGCCAGTTCTGTGTTTGACTGTGGCGTAGATTCGTAACAATCCTATACAAGGCAGTTTTCTAGCTAATTGCTACCGTGGAACACTTAGGAAAAGTCTAGGACGGTTGACGGCGACATGACCTATATTATGTTTTGTTCCAAAGTCGCCCGTAATGTATTGGATTAGAGTGCGCGCATGTAGGGGGTGATGTGCTGTCAACTGTAAAATATTATTTCATTTCTTCGCTCATTTTAGTGGCTAACGAAGAAAAAACATAGGCCATACTCAATACCGATAGTCTTGCGATACTAAGGTACCAGGCTAGCGGATACATAGCGTTAAAACATGTAAAAAGATTATAGAAACTATGATCGCTACATTGTTATGTTTTTAAGGATAATTTGGTTGAGTTTAGGTCATTTATATATAGTCGAGTTACCTTAGTACCTAGTTGGGATGTTATTGTTGCTTGTCTACATTATTTCGTTCTTCTGATGAGGTTGTAAATAAACATGAGACCTACGTGTACGAAGTATGAAGAGATACATGTTTATAAAATGAAGTAATGATTCTACTTATAGTATTTGTGTTTTTATTGGTTTGTTAACGTGAACGAAAGAAGAAGTTGTAGTGAATAATATGTATTGATTTTATTAGTGAGCTGAATACTACAAGCTGGACATAAATAAAATTTATTACCTACCTACATTTTGTTAGTCTTACTTTACCTTGTCTATCGAGTTAGTACTGAAAATTTAGTAATCTATAATTTATCGCATTCATTCACAACCTACCTTTTGCTATAAAAAAGTAATGTGATATGAACTAATGAGTAGAAGAATGTTTGAGATAGGACTTATAAAAGGTATGAGTTTTGCGCTTAGTGTCAGCGGCACACCATTAAATTGGTGAGATCTTCATTACATTGAAGTATTACTTCACTGTTGTGTCAACGGCTTACCATTAAATTGGTTGAGACTTTAATTAAATTTAAAGTATTGTTTCCGTACTACGGTAACGGTCGACCATTAAATTGGTTGAAAACTAAACAAAACTGGAGTGTTTGCTTATGCGAGGCAAGAGTTAACCATTCAATTGGTTGAGATGTTCATTTAATTACAAGTTATTTAATTGAACACTGACTTCCATTAAATTGGAGTACTTTTATAGTTTTTTTCCACTTAGGTACATTCATTTTTCAGGGCGCCCCAAAGATTCATCATGTCGACCCAACTACCACCGCCGGAGAAGCTGGATCTTGACGGAGACAGCGCTTCAGTAGGGCTACGATGGGAGAAATGGAAGAGATGCCTGCGAATTTATCTCGAAGCAGCCGACATTAAATGCCCATCCAAGAAGAGAGCAACATTGTTGCTATTGGGAGGATTAGGTCTGCAGGAAATATTTTACAACCTTCCGGGAGCGTTGTGTGAGGAAGCTGAAGGAGTCGATGTATTTAAAATAGCCTTAAAAAAGCTCGACGATTACTTCCTTCCGAAGCAGAACAAAACGTACGAAAGACACATTTTTCGACTAATCAAACAAGACGATGGAGAAAGTTTTGAAAAATTCCTCATAAAACTGAGAGATCAGGCTGCTAAATGCAAATTTGATAATCCAGATGATCACATCATTGACCAAGTAATTGAAAGATGTGTCTCGGCCGAGCTGCGTAAGAAGATTTTAACGATGGGTGAAGGTGTTACGTTGGACAAAGTGATAACGGAAGCGAACACATTAGAAGTCGTAAACCATCAACTGGAGAGCTACGAACAAAAGGAGAAAACTAAACTCAATGAGGTCAACGCGGTTACAGGAAAATATAAAGGTATTTCGAGGTGGGAGAATCGGAAAAATGGACCTAATGAGGAAACGACAATGACCAAATGTGGAAGATGCAGCAGTAGCATGCACAACGCTCAAGATATGAAGTGTCCGGCAAGAGGAAAAAAGTGTAACGGATGTGGAAAACTGGGACACTTTCAGAGATGCTGTAAGACGAAATTGGCTCAGAACAAAAGGAAGATGGATGAGAAACAAGACAGGAATAATTACAAAAGACCAAGGAAGAATACTACGATTAACTCTTTGGAGGAGGAAGAAATCCAGTACATATTCAATGTGGATGACGATGCAACTATAGAATGTGACATAGGAGGAGTCAAACTTGACATGTTGATCGATTCTGGTTGCAAGGTGAATTTAGTCACGGATAAGACATGGGAACACCTTAAACAAAACAGAGTGGTGTGCTACAAACAAGTGAAAGAACCTAATAAAATTCTGCTAGCTTATGGCAGCAGCAATCCTTTGGATGTATTAGGGTCATTCGAAGCCATCATCAAGACTAATGGGAGATCATATCGTAGTATAATATACGTGATAAAAGATGGATCAAGAAACCTGCTTGGCAAGGATACAGCGATGCGTTTGGGTGTACTGAAGCTAGGTGTTGGCATCAATCAGATCAGTCATGGAACAAACAAGCCCTTTTCCAAGTTCAAAGATGTTTTAGTGGAGATTCCGATCGATGACACCATTAAACCAGTTATGTAGCCAAACAGAAGAATACCAATTCCACTTGAAGAAATGATCGAGGAAAAGATTAAGGATTTATTGGAATCCGATATAATTGAAGAGGTTCATGAGCCATCCAAATGGATTTCACCTATTGTACCCATACTGAAAGATGACGGTGAAGTTCGATTGTGTGTCGATATGAGACGTGCTAATGCAGCAATTTTGAGAGAGAATCACCCTTTGCCATGTATGGAACACTTACTACCCAAAATAAAAAAGGCTAAGTATTTCACAAAGCTCGACATAAAAAACGCCTTTCACCAAATAGAACTGCACCCGAACTCACGGCATATAACTACTTTTATAACATCCGGCGGCCTCTACAGGTACAAAAGATTGATGTTTGGGGTAACATGCGCACCTGAACTTTTTCAAAAGATTTTGGAAAAAATGCTGATAAAATGTGAAGGAACTATAAACTTCATAGATGATATCCTGATTTGGGGAAGTAGTAAAGAAGAACATGATCCGCGAGTGGCCAAAGTGCTTGAAGCATTGAAAGAGAATAATGTTTTACTAAATGAAGAAAAATGCGTTTACAAAGCAGAAAAAGTTAACTTTTTGGGACACGAGCTATCATCGGAGGGAGTAAAGCCATTGCCAAAATATATCGAAAGTATATCAGAATTCAGAGTACCAAAAACTATTGAGGAGCTACAGAGTTTTCTCGGACTGGTCAACTACATCAATAAATGGATTCCTAACCTGGCTTCCACGACCGAACCCCTTAAAGAGCTATTGAGGAAAAAGTTGGGGAAAAAGACAAGCATTAAAGAATATTGGACAAAGACACAAGAAGAGGCATTCAAGAAACTGAAACATTCTCTCGCAGACATAGAGACACTGGGATATTATGACGTTAAAGACCCGACTCAAGTGATAGCAGACGCAAGTCCGGTGGGACTAGGTGCGGTACTGGTACAAATAGACAATAATGGGCCTCGAATAATTGCATACGGAAACCGGACACTCACCGAATGTGAGCGGAAGTACAGCCAAACGGAAAAGGAGGCTCTAGCTCTAGTCTGGGCTATTGAGCATTTTAATACGTTCCTTTTTGGCAAAGAGTTTGATCTGATCACAGATCACAAACCACTGGAGTTTTTATTCAGTCCGAAATCAAAACCTTGCGCACGTGTGGAGAGATGGGTTTTAAGGTTACAGGCATACCGCTATAATGTGAAGTACAAGCCAGGGAAGAGTAATATTGCCGATCCTTTATCGCGGTTGTGCAAGAACCGTGAGGACCGAACTGGAAAAGTGGACCATGTCCACCAAATAGTGCAGCTGGCGAGACCCCATGCGATACCTATGCGAGAGATGGTCGCAGAATCTGAGAAGGATTTAGAAATCGCGAACGTAAAGAAAGGACTTTACAGTAGTCAGTGGGATGAGTCTGTAAAGAACTACAAAATATTCGAGGACGAGTTATGTTTTCATGAAAACGTCCTATTGAGAGGAAATAAACTTGTAGTTCCACAATATCTGAGGAAGCGTGTGCTGGATGCGGCCCACGAAGGGCACCCGGGAATCGTCGCTATGAAAGGTCGTCTGCGGTCGAAAGTTTGGTGGCCAAGGATTGACAAAGATGTGGAGTCAATCGTCAAGAGTTGCAAAGGGTGCACCTTGGTTGGTCTACCAAATCCTCCTGCTCCGATGAAGCGACGCGAACTCCCTGCAGCACCTTGGATTGACGTAGCAATGGATTTACTCGGGCCCCTACCTAACGGTGACTACCTATTGGTGATTATCGATTATTACAGCTGGTACAAGGAGGTGAAAATAACTAAGATAATTACTAGCGGACAGATAATCAAAATTTTGAAAGAAATGTTCAGCCGCCTGGGTTACCCAGTATCAATTACTGCCGATAACGGCCGTCAGTTTGTGAGCGGAGAATTCAAAGCTTTTTGCCAGGAATGCAATATAAGGCTTTTCAATACGGTCCCTTATTGGCCACAGATGAACGGCGAGGTTGAACGCCAGAACAGAGACATTGTAAAACGGCTAAAGATAAGCCAAACTGAGAAAAAAGACTTAAAGGAATCCTTATACGACTACCTCATGATGTACAACTCCACTCCGCATTCGGTAACAGGAAAGACGCCATCGGAGCTTTTCTTCAAACGCCTGAACCGAGACAAAATTCCTATGTTTAAAGATATAGATGACAGAGAGGATGATACAGAAGTAAGGGACCGCGATAAACTACAAAAAGAGAAGGGAAAAGAGTATGGTGATCGAAAAAGACGAGCAGGAGATCCAGAAATATCTACAGGAGACAAAGTGTACGTGAAGGAAATGGAGAGGACAAATAAATTGAGTGCAGGCTTCAATGCTGCTCCACATGTGGTGGAAAGTTCTGTAGGCGGAGACGTCACTGTGAGGAATGAAGAAACAGGACAACAACTCAGGAGGAACATAATTCATTTAAAGAAAGTGGAGGGCACATGGACGCCAGTAGCGAGAAATGACAATCATAGTGATGAATCACGAGAATTGATTGAAAATGAAACACAATGAAAATCATGCAGCTCCGAATTTGATTTTGATTTAGCTATTATAATGAATAATGAATCAGAAGTTGATTTTGTATAACTTGTAAATGATAATGTTAAGCAGTTGATTTTGTATGACTGTTGATGTAGAAGTTAATTAATTACAGAATTGAAGTTGATATCTTTTGAGTTATAATTATCATTTGAATAACTTTAATAAGAAAGGGATGTAGTGTTTGTATCTATTAAATAGATATAATACATTGTCTCATGCACACAAGTGGTTGGGTAGTTGTCAATCTGTCAGTCGTATGAGCTTGGCAAGGTTAGACGTGTCCCGTGTTGTAGACCGACTTGGTGTGACAGTGAGCCAGTGTTACTAAATTGTGGACTAAGGTGAATAAGTACAAGGTCTACAACGATGTTTCTTTAGCAAGTCATGAAGGGGCACTAAAATGTTACTTACATTTTGAACGAATTTACCGTAGAAATTCACCGTTCCTAAGAAGGATCGTAGTTCTGATATGTTTCTCGGTTGTTCTAAATCTAAAATGGGTTTTAATTTTTCCTTGTCCACGCGTATACCCTCACTATCGATAACGTACCCCAAAACCTTAATTTCCCGTGTAAAAAATACACATTTCTCCTTCTTAACTTTCAAGCCCTTATCTCGCGCCCGGGTTAATACTTTATTTAAAGTATTTAGATGGGCTCCTAACGTAGGACTAGCAATAAGGATGTCATCTAAGAATATGACAATATTGGGAATATCATTAAAAAGGTTAATCATGATCCTTTGGAAAATACCTGGACTCGATGCTAAGCCGTACACAAGTCGATTATATTTAAATAAACCCCGATGTGTATTAATGACTGTCAGATTTCTTGAGTCATCTAACTCAATCTGGTTATAGGCCTGCGATAGAATTTAGTTCCGCTTAAATTCGTGAACAGATCATAAATTTTTGGGACCGGATATCTATCGACCGCTAGTACCGGATTCAGAGTCACCTTGTAGTCCGCACATAACCGTATTGCACCGTCCGCCTTGTTCGCTATGACCAGCGGCGAGGCCCAGTCGGAGGTGTCAACGGGCTCGATGACGCCGGCACGCAGCATGGCGTCCAGCTCGGCGTCGACGCGCGCGCGCAGCGCGTATGGCAGCGGCCGCGCGCGGTGGAACACGGGGGTCGCCCCCTCGCGCACCTGCAGCCGCGCCTGCCCGCCGGTGAACCGACCCAATCCGCCACTAAATAGTTCAGCATAATATCTGGAATATATATTTTTTATTTCGGTAACTTTTTCATCCGCTGTAATTTTCAGCCTATTTGTTTGGATTTTTGGTGCTTGCATATTTAACTCGGCCAACCACTGTCGTCCCAGCAATGACGTTGTCCCGTTATCAATGACATACAAATCGAGTACTTTACAGACATTATTGTGCTGCACTTGGTTCCGCTTCTTCCGCGTTTTCTTCTTGCACGTAATAGGTACGTAGCGCCACTCCCGGTGCCACTGCCTACCCCTCCATAGCCGCGGCCCGGCCTCCAGCGTGCTCCGCCGCGCCGGCGAGACCCCATGAAGCACCGCTGGCTCGCCCCGCGTCGCTGCATATCGGCTCTGCCGCCGCCGCCGCCGCTCCCTCGTGCGTGCGTAAGGGGAACACGGCTCCTTTCTCTGTAACTCATTTCACCGCTCCGGTATTCCTCTGGGCACATCCGGCTCAGATGGCCCGTCTTTCTACAGCGACTACACACAAAAGCTCGATATTGGCATTGGCATTCCCGCCAAGTGTGTCTTGAGTCTCCACACGCTGTGCATTCACTCAGGTGTACGCGGTGCACCGCTTCCGCCATGTGCTCCAGGTCCGCTTGGCCCGCGCCCCGCGCGCTTCTGTACCGAAGCAGGTCGCCCGCGCCGCCGCCGCCCCTGCCGCCATGTTGGAGCGCGTTCACATCTACCGCTAATGCGTTTTTCTCCGCCGCTTCTATTGTTATTGCCAGATTCACTGCTTTAGGTAATCCGATCACTCCCTCGGCGAACATCCTCTGACGGGTAATATCGCTGTAAATTTCACACACGAATGGTCCCTTAAATTTTCGTTCAGCATTGGCCCAAACTCACAATTTTTTGACATTTTTTTAAGATTCGCCTCGAAAGAGGCCACGGATTCATTTGCTTTCTGTCGGCACTGACGGAAGAGATATCTTTCCGCCAGTATGGATGGTTTGGGCTGGAGGTGGTCAGCCATCACTCGCACTAAATCTGCGAAGGTTTTGTCTTTCGGTTTGGCAGGACTACACAAATTCACCATTAGTTCATATGTTGCTTCCCCACCAATGAAATAAGCGTGGGAACTTTTAGTTCTTCTTTTATTTCGTTCACCAAAAAATACATTTCTAGGCGTTCACAGTAAGAAGTCCATTTTCCACTCGCGGCGTCGAATTCGCCTAACTTGCCCGCCATTTTAAAAAAACAGCCTCGTCAGCCACTGTAGTGAGTGAAAGGCTATCTCATAGCGCATTTATTGGGAGACTGCCTAGCGAAACAATATGCATCTTACCCTACACTTCATGTTGTTTCTTGTAGTCGTATAAGAACGTGTAGATATTAGATGCTATTAGTAACTATTATAAAACACATATTATTATGTATTTTGGAAGAAGCCTGGCTACCCATAGCACAGGGAATCTTAGTCTGGGAGCCAGTAACCACTTTTAAAACCTTTTTCAAAATAAAGATTTTTCATTTCATTTCATTATAGAACACGTTTTTTAGGAGACACAGGATTCTTAAGTAAAGAAGTCGTAACTGTAAAAACAAAACTTTCAAGAAAAGTTATAAGGCATATTTATTACAGGCACAAATGTCTAATAACTGTTCCGTGGCTTGCGTACCTTGAGCATAGCGGTTCTTTTGCATCTATTTGGTCACAGTAGATAGAAATGGAGATATATATCTCTAGGTTTTAGGCCACACATGGCCCTTGAACATCGTTTTTGTGCCTTCAATATAACTTCTCTATCTGTGCAATTGCCCCAGAATATTACGCTATATCGTAGTGTCTACGATATAGCGTAATATTCTGGAGAAATTGCACAGATCGTGATACTAGGCCATGATACTCTGTTACAACTGTCTGGATATCTACAATTTTTCAACCAGCGTGTTTTCTCCATGTGAGTTTATTGTCAATTGTAAGTCCTAAAAATGCTTTTAAATATGGTGTTGGTAGAATTATTTTATAGAAATTCATGATATCTGGGGGCACGGAAGTGCGAGCTGAGTCGAGCAAAAAAGCGGCACGGCCGTAACATCCTTTTCTCGAAGCCGTTCAGGCCATTTTCGACCCCCTATAACTTTGTTGTGGATAAAAATAGAAGCCTGAATTTTCAGTAACCTAGCAGGCATTGTAAAAATACGGTTTATTTTAAATTCAATTCATTCATCAACCAGTAGTTTAAGAATTATAACTAGAAACCTATTTAGAGACTAAAAATTCCACCCAGCCGGGACTTAAACCCGCGAACTCTGACTAACCGTGCCAGCGCTCTCCCAACACTTTTTTTTTTTTACTTTCTTTAAAGTTATGTATTGTTTAAAGCCTGTCAATATGTGTTTACCTTTGAATTCTTAATTTGAAGATTATGATATGAGTGTAGATAAAGATACATTTAAGGTCAGATTTTTCACTTTATGTTACAGTTATTTTTTTTAAAGTGTTGCTGTGATCACGGAACAAAACTTAAGTTTTTTTTTTAATGTCAAATGTTGACTCTATAAAAAACCTAATTTCATTTTCGTGGTACCAAAAGTGCAACTAAAAATACCTAAAATTGCGCGCGCAAAACTGAGTGCCGACGATTGAATGTCAAGATACTTTTGTCGAAATTGCGCCATTTTGTTTCAAAAATTTCATTATGAGTGTAGATAAAGTAGTGTATGAGACTGCACATAACTTGGTATTAAAACACTCGCCAATGCTATTAAAAAACTCGCCAAGGCTCGTTTTTTAAAATCTGGCTCGTGTTTTAATAACCCTCATTATGTGACAGTCACATAAACTACTATTATGTTGCTCAAGACAGAAGGACCCTTAAGTGGGGACTGGATAAATTAACCGACTTGGTATTACATGAATCTCATAACTTTTTACGGTCGAAGAATTGAGTTGCGAGTCTTGGATTTTTACAACTTATGTTTTTATTGGCCATATTAGTCTTTTCTAGATTTACCAACAGAGTATTATTATTTAGCCAATTAATTAATTTCTTCAAAAGAGTTATTTTTTATTTATTTATTGCCAAAAAACTTAAAGCTAACATTACAGGGAATCCCTATTGCGTTAACAAGTTTTATAATTAATTATTCTAATTAACTTAAAGTCACCTAATCCATTTATAAACTAGCATTAATAGACACACAAAATACTTCTTACTATAACACAACACAAAAAGAGTGACTTTTGTAAATTCATTCAGAGAACAAAAGAATAAATCTGTACTCTCTGCGACTCGGTTTAACGTGCCTAAAGTCCGTGTGAGAGGTGCGTTCCGTAGCAGACAAGTGCGCGCGCGCGGCACAGCCAGCAGCGGCACGCGGCGGCGTCGCCACACGTAGCGCTCCGGCACACACAGCCCGACCGTCTGCAGCACTCCTGGGTTGCACAGGACCCCACGGAGCAACTTTATTAAGTAGGTAGCCAGAGCTAAATCCCTTCTCACCTCCAATTGGTTGTAGCCTACCATACCTAGTATGAACAAGGTGGGATACATTAATGGGTAATATGGGTATACCCCATACAGCTTGAGATAGAGTAGTCTAACAAATTTATTTTGAATTCGTTCCAACATGAGCCTATATTTAGCCTCATGTGGACTCCAAATGACTGCATTACATTCTAAATGGCTTTTTACAATAGCTTCATATAGAGCTTTGATAGCGGCAATGTTGGTGAAATCTTTAGTCTGCCTCATAATAAATCCGAGATTTCGGTAAGACTTCTTACAGACCCCTAAGATGTGGTCTCTGAAGGTCAGATCAGATGTAAATCGGACACCCAGGTCCTTGACCTCAGTGACACGTTGCATTGAGACTCCGTCCACTTGGTATTGATGGTGATTCGGTAACCGCGCTCGGCTAAATGAAATCACCTGGCACTTAGATGCGTTGAAATACAGCCGGTTTTCCATACTCCACGCCACAACTCTGTCGATGTCTTCCTGCAATCTGAGACAGTCGGAGCTATCCTTGATTTCACGGACCAACTTAAGATCATCGGCAAAGAGAAGGCAAGCCGACTCCCTCACCACCTCAGGTAGGTCATTAATCATAAGGATGAACTCAAGGGGTCCCAGATTGCTACCCTGACTAACTCCAGATCTGATATGTGACCAGCGCAGTCCACGTATTGCTGCCTGTCCCTCATGTAATCAGCAAAAAACTGAAGTGTATGAGGGGTGCAGCCCACACGCGCCAACTTTGTGAGCAATATATCATTGTCTACAGTATCAAAAGCCTTTCTGAAATCAAAATATGCTACATCAACCTGTCCGCCTGCATCCACTGCTGGTGTGATATGAGTCATTAGGTGTAACAAGTTGCCTGTGGTGCTATGCTCGGCGCGGAATCCGTACTGCGCTTCACTAAGTTGCGCTCTCACTTGCAGATGCAGAGAATGGTGTATAGCCGACTCAAATACTTTCGCAGGTGTGCACAGCACGGCCACCGGCCTGTAGTCACTGGTCTTTGGTCCCCCACGCCCCTTTGGAACCGGTACTACTCGTGTCAGCTTCCATTGCTTAGGGAACGTTGCAGCACCAAGGCACACATTAAAAACGTGCAGCAATGGATCAGCTAACACCTTGCGACAATCCTTGAAGATGAACGGCGGTATGCCATCTGGCCCTGTAGAGCGCTTTGGTCCCAGTCGCGCCAGTGCATAGTGCACGTCCGCCGATTCGAGACTGGCTACATGCGCCCACGCGCTGCTCGCTGCGCCCACTGAACCCGCGGCCGCACCGTCCAATCGTGCAATTTCGGTATTGTAGACGGAATAAAAATATTTAGCGAATTCCTCCGAGCAATCCTGGCCAGATAAAACCTGCCCATCTTTTATGATTTTGTTTCTGCTAGCCGTTCCCTTCTTACTTTTCATATAAGACCAGAATGCTCTAGGGTCTCTCACCAAGTGACTCTGCACTCTATCTCGATAGAAGTCATGCGCTATTACGATCGATTTCTTCACCCTAGCTCTACAGAGTCTGAATGCCTCGTAATCTCGATCCGATTTACTCTTCTTGAAAGCTTTGTGTAGTCTATATTTTAAATTAATGTCGCGAATGATTTCAGCCGTGTACCACTCAGGGTAAGTGTACTGAGAGTTTACTGGCTTTCGCTTTTTGATGGGAACGCAGTCATCAATAACACTATTAATTTTATTATATAAAAATCGCACTGCTTCTTCAGGATTATTAATATAATATATGTCATCCCAATCTATGGATGTCAGTGAGTAGTACAAAGCATTAAAATCAGCCTTACCATAATTCCACGACTTCTTGCGCGAGGCCGGCCCACCGCCTTCGTCGTCGCCCGGATCAGTGCGTACGAGATACGGCCCGGCGGTAGCGGTGCCGGCACAGACCGCTAGCGGTGGGTGATAAAGGTCCTCCGGCTCTATGCCCTCGTCGCCCGCGCGCACCTCTACCGCTCCGCGCACTCCAGCGCCAACCAACACTAAATCTAATTGCCTGCCATTGCAGTTCTTAACAAAGTTACTCTGAATGAATTCACAGAAAGACATGAAATATTCAAAATAATTACTTACATTACTATTACACGAATACAAATTGAAATCGCCTAATACTATAATATTACTTCTGTATTTAATACATAATTTTTCGATTAAATTAAACATACACATGTATTCATTTTCCTCAGTATGAGGAGGAATGTAAACGACACAACAAACAAATATAAATCTATTTTGCAAATGAACAGTGGCACAAACTAATTCAAACTTATGGCTATCTATGTCAACATCAAGCACAGGTATGGCACGCAATTCGAACCTCGGTGACGCCACTAACAATACCCCGCCTTGTTTGCGTCCATCTGCTCGATCACAACGTAATATCTGGTAGCCATGTGGAATAATCTCGGCGTTGTAGATAGACTGATTGCATCCGGTTTCCGTTATAGCAATCAGATCTGACTCCGTAGATTCCACCAGACATAGAAATTGGCTGGTCTTAGTCCTAAGACCTCGCACATTTTGATATAGTATTTCTATGCCTCGATGTCCCCGTCGTGCTGATTTAATAGTCCTCACATTAGGTACGTTGTTGTTCTGAGGTGTTTGGCCCTCGAAAGGGCACCCAAGCCTTTAGCCTTGCATTATCAGGCCAGATGTCGGGCGCAAAGCACCTATCAAAGTGCACCTCCGATACCCCTATTTTATAGGACTTGTAATCACCTTTCGACTTCAACTCTTCGACTATAAAAGTACCAGTTGGGCAAAGTTCCTTTAGGTACGCCTTTACTTCGTCATGTCCGGAGACCATATTCCATAAGTGCATAAACTTACGACGCTCAACGGCCCTCAACGCGACGCTGCCCGTGCAACGCATCGAGGTAGGTCGCTGAGGTCGCAGAGGCTTATTTGGAGCCTGTTTAACCTCTACATTAGGATTATTTGTTTTATTCACCTTAATGTCAATGTCCTGTCGCCTTGCCACAGATCTTCCCTCACTGGCCGCTCGCTGCAGCGCAGGCTTAGGGCCTTCTTTTGATTGCCCAGTAGATACGGCGGCGGCATATGTGGTTGGGTGGTTAGGTTGAAGGTCAGGTTCTGATGTTACCAGGGTTCTTTCTACATCCTCCTGCTCAACCACCGACGTTCCCTCGCTGGTGGCTCGTGGCAATGGGAGATACTCGCTGTCATTCCTACATGTAGAAATAAACATAGTGGCGGCAGAAGTGTTCGAGTGGTCAGGTTGACGAGCCTGGTCCGATGTTACCAGCGGCTCGAGTTGCTGAGGGACTTGATTTTGTATTGTCGCCATTTGAGCCATAAGTAAATCTAGCTTCCGGTCGTACTGCACCATAGTCACAACGATCTGGTCTACCGTGTCCCTCATGAGTCCCATGTCTCGACGAATTACGAATTACTTGGGAATTCCAGATGCCCAGAAGCAGAAATACTTTCCTTTTCTTCAGTTTTTCTCCTGAGAGTAATATTAGCAGCACGGATTTTAGAAGCGCCGACCGGTGTATGAGTATGATCACCTCCTTTACGAATACTGCATCGGTATTGGGGACATACCCAATCAGCCTTCTCATCGGAAGTTAAACCTGCAGCCCCAGTGCAAGCAGGGTGAAAGCAGTTAGAGCAACCCGAAACCATACAGCGTAGCTCTTCCTCGCCAATCTCAAACGGTGTATTGCATGCGTAGCAAAGCGAAATATTATCCTCGATAGTAATAGGCATGGAAGCTTGCGACGCTGGGTCACCCATAGCGCTATAAATATAAATGTTATGTGTGATGTGATGACTCACGCGGCCACAGCAGCGGTGCGCACAAGCAAGTACCAGCAGGTGCGAGCGGGATAAAGCGAGGCGCGAAGCAACGACGAGCGAGGAAAGCAGACAATCCGACTCGCCGTCTCACAGTCCGTGGCGACGCGGTGGGAGCGCGGGTCGATGACCGGCCGGTACAAGGCCGCGCGTGGGCCGTGTTGTTACCGTTAATAAATCAGCTGTTGTGGGTGCACTTTGAATATTTTGCGTCGCCACTCCTTCGGGAATTCAGCAATCAGGTGGGTTTCTTCAGATTTCACTAGGCAGTACTTTAAGCTATCCAGTTGTTTAACTTTGACCTCAAATAAACAACTTTATACGCGTTTAAAGAATATTAAAACGGAGCGATTTAAAACCGACGTTCACCAAACGGGTGCGCGAGCGGCATTGCTTTCATATGTTAATATTGCTTTCATATGTAGTAGGTAGTGTCACTTTGTTTGATTATTAATATACTATCGTCTGCAAATAATATTAAAGGGTTGAATGGAAACATTTAATCGTAAATCATTATGTAGAGCAAGAAGAGCACGGGCCCTAAGACACTTAGGTACATGCCACAGCACGCCGTACTCTACAACTCTACTTTCTGAGGTATAAAGAATTTCTCGTTTAAAAAAGAGGCTACAAATTCCACTTGTTAGTGCAACAAAAAAAAAAAAAAATAAAATTCTCGTTTAGTTTTCAGACATATTTTATTTATTTGTGTGCATTGGGGTCTATTTTTTAGACACGACTCTATTAACGATAGTACATTACCACGAGTAGGTACCGTAAGTGAATAGCGTAAGTAATAGTAGATTGTTCACCCAGGGCGCAAAAAACATTTTTGCGTCGAGGTTGTGATGTGAAATTTAATCCAGAGCGAACTGAGGTGATTCTTCGAGGTTCTTGTGAAGTCATTTGTGAAGAAAATTATATCCCTAATTGAAAGAGAAACTGGTTCACGGCTCAGCCAGCCAAATTAGCCGTAGCCCTCAGATGACTGCTATGATAAGCAGTGTTGCAAAAAAGCACTAACCTAATTACTGTTATTTTTATTAAAACAACTATCTTCTTATAACTATTCCACCGCAATACCACACCTACAATACCATATTATTATATAACTTGCCCTCGGTTTCTCGTACACCAGCGGTCTGCTGGCCACCCGGCACGGCCTGTTGTTAGCAGCTCATTTGTTTCCTTTGTTTTCTTTTTTTGTTTGTACCGTGGCCTATTAAGTGATACGACATGCTGTTGATATTGGCGGTTTGCTGGTGTGGGAGAAACCGGAAGACTTAAATATTGTGTTGTGCACTCACTTCAGGACCCCACATGAACGTTCATTAAGTTTTAATTTAGTCTCTATAAGTTGTGTCACATATTATTGCTGTAAAATAATTCATGTACTCTTCATGAATTACTCAATACACGCCCTCACCTTAAACTTACTCATAATAAAGTTCTTAGTGAGATATGTTTTTGGATGCATGCCTAGTACATATTTTTATCATCTAAGTTTAGAATAAGTGGCATGTTTCTGTAATATCTCCGTATTAAATAAATAAATAAATAAAATAAAAGCTTCGCTCGGGCTTTAACTAAGAATCGCTGAAGGAGCGAGGGATTCAATACTACGGAGACCAAAAATGATTTGCGCCCGTGTAGAACACTATGCTTTTCACTACCATCTAAGAGGAATGAAATAAAAGATAACACTTACATACCACTCAAATGTAACTTCTGGCAGGTTTTGAATTGCTTAATGTTACCTGTTTTTTATATACCTATTCTGATGTTAAGAATACACTATCATCAACGCTTGACGACATTTTCCCGAGAAAATAAGTGAAAATAGACAAAAAAAGCGCGCCAATTTCAAATATTTGACAATTAGGTACTTAAAAGTTTTGCAGCAAAGAGTTTGGTAGTTCAGTAAGTAGTTCCAAACTCGGTTTTAAAACTTATTGCTTGGGTTGGAGCGAAATAGATAAAGGACGAATCCTCAAGAGTGAAAGAGAAGTCCGACTTCTTAGTAAATGAGTGCATTAGCCTATATAAATTGAAAATTGGATTTTGAGTCTATTTACTTAAAGGTACCTAAAGGTACCCAATTTACTTTGATGCATCTTAGCTTGAACAACAATAGCGTGTTTTGGGTCCTAAATTTGGGCATCAAAATGCATAATTTCGAGCAGATGGAGTGAAAATAAAATTCTATGATTGACATACATAATCGAATGCCTTTGTCAAATCCATATAGACTGCACGTACTGGAATACGTTTGTCCACATTTGTTATTAGTCTAAAAGGTCATGTATTGCCAAGTTAATAGTTTTATTTTTTATAAACCCCTTTTGTTGCGGGGCTAGTATGTTATAGTTTTGTAAATAGTGATAAAAGATTGGTAAATTATTTTCTCGAAAACTTTTAAGAAGACTGGTATTCGGGATATTGGTCTGTAGAATTTGGGATCTGTTCGGACCTCTTTTTTAAAAAGAGGTTTAATAATTACCGGTTTTAAATGATCTGGGTAAATCCCTTTACTTATGCAGAGATGAATAAATATGGCTGAGGTGATATGCTATTGTATCCGAAACAAATAGATCTGGTTGTGATTCGATCGTAACCAAATCTTTTTTAATTTTTTAGACAGATTATGGTCTTGTGTACCCTCTATGGGTGTTGTGGGTGCCATGAACATAGATTGGCTACATGTATGTATATTTACCCTTTTTCGTCTGAAAAAGCGTGCCTTAAGGAGTTGGAATTTGAATTTGGTCTAAATAGTAGTTATTAAAGGTCTCCGCTGTTATATTTTGGATCGGATGTAGTATAGTTCGCACAAATCTTTTTGGCGGTAACGTGAACATAGTCACAGATCACATACACTGTAAAGACAGTAAGCGATGTGCAATCGATCTGTGGCTATGTTCACGTTACCGCCAAAAAGATCTGTACGGACTAGTACCATTATATTTTATTTTCTGTGTAGGTTCGCTAACTAGCGCATTTTTACATTTATTTATGACTAGATGACCTCGTGAACTTCGTATCACCTACATTAATCTTTTTTTTTTACCGTTTAAACCTTCCCCGTACTTTCACAAATATAAAAAATGAAAAGTTATCCAAAGTCTTAGCGAGACAAACAGCAATTGATTTTTATATAATAATATACGTATAGATTTGCCAAGCCAATTTTGATTTGATTTCAGCGTTATTTATGTAGAAATTGTTTTGAGCTCTCTATGTCATTTTTATAATTCTTTTATATCTTTTCGTGTCAATGTTGGGTTTCAGTCTACAGTTCCACAGAATTTTTCTTTGATGCCTACTAATAGCTTAATGCCTCGGGACAGCCATTTAGGCTATTTTAGACAATTAATTTACACTTTAGTACATTTTTCGGAAAGCATAAATCGTACAGAATCTTGAATATGCTTATAAAGCTTTCAAGTGCCTCATTACCTAAAATCTGTGCTTGTGTAGACATCGGAAAATGACAAGCTTTGTAAACACGATTTAAATTCTTTTGAGATTTTCAAGGCTCTCATCTCTCACTTCTTTATGCCAGTAGTTGATATGAAAAGTCCTCTTTCCCGCCTTTCTCTATTTGGTACACTTATATCTGCCTTACCTCCTGGCCGCACAGAAGGGACGTGGGGCGCGGACAGGTCCCAACCGTTGTATAGAAATCGCGCCCTCGCGCCGTCTCTTCACTGCGGGCTTCGTCTCGTCCCTTCAGTACCTACATTTTGTATGAAATTGAATTGGATTAGTGACGCGTCTTTTCCGCGCCCTCCTTCCACGTCCCGTCTGTGTGGCCAGGGGGCTTAGACGTCTTTTTCCGGCTCTTTGAATTACATTCGCTTGATGTAATACGTTGACCAAAGGTTGACTGGTAGAAAATGCTATGTAGCATTAAGTACGCCTTTGTACCAAACATTGTGTTTTGTCCAATATTTTTTTTAATAATAATGGGACCTATGTCTCATCAATTGTTCTACCTTTACTCTCCATAATGTCACTCGCATGTCGCATCAGCATGTCGCATCAAATTTGTATAGGTACGGTCGGAGATTCTAAACTATTGGTCCAAACAACGATATGTAAAGGGCCATTTTTATCTACATGAAATCATCTTGACGACAGGCGATTTTATTTTGATAAGGATTCAATATTATATACTTTAATTAGCTTCGAAAGATTGAGATTAGTTTTTCAGAATTTTTTAAACATTTTTTTATCGATTTTTTTAATTAAGCTTCGGAGATAAATATATGTCATCGCCTGCAGCAGCGGTGGTAGCCCAGCGGGTAGAACATTGGAGTCTGAAGCGGAAGACCCAGGTTCGATTCCCAGTGCGAGCATGTACTTATAACTTTATTTTCTAAGTTATGTACATTTATGAAGTTATAGTAGCAATACCACTCGCTAACTGTAAAGGAAAACATCGTGAGGAAACCTGAGTGTCTGAGCTATTCACATACTTCAGCGCTTGAAATTGCCAATCCGTGGTGGGCACGAGTTAAGGTGGACCAACCACTCCAAATGTCCTTTGTCAGCACTTCTCCTAACTAGGCTACATACGTCAATGATTTATTGCTAACCATTCATTATAGTTACTATAAATATCGATAGCATCTTAGAATAAGCAATATTGTATTAGTAAAGACCCTAGTGGTCACTCTGTTGGATAAATAAAGTATTTTTATAAACTCCTACGGTCCGTCTAACTTAATTGGCGCAGCCGGTAGGATCTCATAAGTTGGGTTGTCGTTTCCGTACGTACATCCATCGTCCGTTTCTACGGTTAAGTTGAGATCACCGAACAAATAAATCTATTAAGTGGAAACCGAGCCGAAGTTCTTGAGCAGCCAAGCAGCGACGCCACCAGGACTAGGACCAGGACCAGGACCGAACCAGAGAGGATTTACAATATTCCGGAAGGACATGGGAGCTACGGGGCTGTGAGTAAACCTTTTCACCATCCCTTTGCTCTTTCCCGCCGTTATCCCATAATATTTATACGTGTTGTAGGGATTAGAAAACGCCTTGAAAATTTCGTATAGATAGTACGTTATTCGAGAATACAATTTTCTTGAATACCGTTTTTTTTAGTTCATAGGTAAACTCTTAAATTTTCAGCAAATTTTTTTTAAAAAAAAAAAACCTTAGCCACAATGGAGAATATTGTGCGAGTTCCCATGGAAATGGTAAAAATTATTCCAGAATTTGACGGGGACACAAGGTTATTACCACTTTTTATAAAGAAATGTGAATACATTCTGCAAACTTTCCAAGGGGGTAATGTACAGAACGTATATTTGTTCCACGTTATAACCAGTAGACTTTCTGGGGAAGCCGCTAATCTAGTGTGGGAACGGGAACTAATCCAAACATGGGTTGAACTGAAACAGCTCCTGACCCAACACTTTGGTGACCCAAGGTCCGAAGAATGTCTGGCAATGGAATTAGAGTCAATAAAAAGAAATAGGAATGAAAGTTATTCAGAATTTTGTCATAGGGTCCAACATTTGAGGAGTATTTTGTTTTCAAAAATCAGTGAAACCATTGATGACGCTAATTTACGTCAGGCGAAACATCATATTTATGACAATACCGCATTAAACGTTTTTCTCTTTAATCTGCCGGCTTACTTAGTTAGGCTGGTGCGTTTGAGAAATGTCACCACTTTGGAGGATGCCTTGAAAACGGTGTTGGAGGAACAAAACTTCCAAATTGTATACGATACAAAAAACCCGCGATCTAATTTCAATCGTAATTGGACAAGTAACCCACCTTTCAACCAGAATCAAAATAACTCTAACGCTCTAAGGCAGGACAATTTTCAAAGGCTACCAAGTGCAAATACACCGACCAACGCTTCTGCTATCAGCCTACAACTACCGTTCGTGCAGTTACCAGAACTACGACATGCCATCAGGCAAGAAGGGAAACAACTGGACCTGCAAAACGTGGATTTCAGCGACATAAAAGACGTTATCAACAGTGCTAAGTTTAAAGTGAGTGAAAACAGTTCGGACGATTTTATCTACATAGTGAAAAACATTAGTGTATGGACCATTTTACTGTATTTTATAATAATAATCCTAGTATTCTTACTATGTATTAAATTCAGGACATATACATACTGTATAAATCGAAATTCTCCGAAACCCACTTCTTTGTCTTCAGATAATTTCTCTCTTAAGGGGGGAGGAGTTAAGGTGGACCAACCACTCCAAATGTCCTTTGTCAGCACTTCTCCTAACTAGGCTACATACGTCAATGATTTATTGCTAACCATTCATTATAGTTACTATAAATATCGATAGCATCTTAGAATAAGCAATATTGTATTAGTAAAGACCCTAGTGGTCACTCTGTTGGATAAATAAAGTATTTTTATAAACTCCTACGGTCCGTCTAACTTAATTCACGCGTGGTGATTAAGCCCAACCCTCTCCCTCTGAGAGAAGGCCTGTGCCCTACAGTGGGACGTATATAGGCTGCTTATGATATGTCATCGCGGACTTTTTATAGGACTTTTTAACCCTTCAGACCCACCGTACCCCTGGTGGTATGGTGGGTCTTTTAAAGTTAAATGATACCACTGACTTACTAGTGATGTGATGTCGACATCTACATGGGGCACACTAAAAGTTTTGCACTTCTAGCTGATCGGAACTATTTTAATTTTGAATGTTACTTAAAAACTCTAATTCTAACAAATACAAACAAAGAAATAATAATAATCGATACAAAATACACCCGCAGGTTTTGTCAGTCAAAATGGTAAATTAAAAAAGAAATAATACAATGTCAAAACACTATTGAAAATAAATAATAATAAATAATATAACCTAACCAAATAAATCGCCCCGAGCCACATCCGGCCCAAAAGTCCCCATGATACTGGCCGCATTACCGCGTTGCACAGCGAGGGAAATCCGTTGGCTCAGATATGCCCCAGAGCGAACGTCCATTCCACGGTCCCTCAATCGGCGGCCCAGCTCCCGAATAAAAGAATGTTATATTCATTTGTCAATTGTTTTTTTTCACACATCAAAGTTCTACGTACGCAACGAAAATGGCATTAAGTCGAAAAGAAGATCTTAATATTTCCCATAGAAAGCGCTCATATACGAGTATCTCTTACCGTTTAGGCAGGGTTTGCAAGAAACGCATTTGCTCGGTCGTTTTTTTCACGACTTACGTTGCAAAATTGGTCTCTACGCAAAGGTCCTTTAATTTAATAAGATAATCTAAAGAACCATTGTAAATACTGGTGAAAGAATTTTTGAAATCGTATTAGTGGTTTCGGAGATTACCACCTACAAACTGACAGACTTTTCCTCTTTATAATATTAGTGTAGATGTACAGCATGGTTCATAAGTGCCACTGCAATCAGGCGTAGGTCCGAGACTCTTAGAAAGCATGGCTTGGTGACAAAACTACTGTTTAATTTTATGTGAAATCTAGGGATACGGCAGTGCCCCCGCCAAGTCGAGCAAAAAAGCGGCCTTGCCATCCTTTTTTCGAAGCTGCTCAGTCCATTTTCGACCCCTGATAACTTCGTTGTGGAAGCTTGGATTTTTTATAACCAAGCAGGCGTTGTATAAACGTTGTATACCTATTTAAAATTTCATTCAATAAGAATATAATTAGCCAAAGTTTTTAATTTTGTTATTAGGCAGGCGGGTTGGCGATCGCAGTATGTGGTTGGAATCTCAGGAAGACGCTGCTGCCCGTCTCCTGGTAATTGATTTCCTTGGTCGCCTTCTACGACATTCACGGAAGGAAATGGATTAGTGTATAAATCAAGGAAAAACTAAAATATTTTGCAATTTCGGTCCATTTTTCTAGATACACCAACAGCATAAATAACTTTGTAATCCCACATAATACTACAATTAATACTCAAAGGATTACAATTACGATTAATAGATACACTGTACAAGCCGAGAGCGTACGATAGTACTAATACAGATCGTATTTGCAAAAAGTGTCTGTACAATCTCTCAATCACGTTAAAAGTGATTTTTAGGGCCCACGACAAAGAATCTAGGATCACGAACGTGAGAATCTGTGAGAATCTAGTGATAGGTTTGTTGCCTTAGGCTCACGGCCATGGGTCCTAAAAATCACTATTAACATGATTGAGAGTACAGTCACTTTTTGCAAATTCGATCTGTAAAAAAACCAGTCAAGTGCGAGTCGGACTCGCGCACGACCATTGTCTATGCAACATTAGATACAAAGATTGAGAAAAAATGGCAAAAAAATTACGTTTGTTCCTTTTGTTTTCCAAAAAATTTTGTTTGTTTGTAACTTCGATTCACAGCAAGCTGAGGCACTACCTCCCCTCGTTATGTTCGGAGCGCGTCTGGCGCTAACGCGTCCGCGAACGACCACGTTCTTATATCTTTCTACTAGGGATTCACACGACGATTAGTGATGCGCCAGTGGAATCACGTCATAGCCCAGGACACACCTTTCTTTACAATTTAAAAAAAAATCTAATTCACCTGTACAGACACCATATATATGGTTTAAATAATTAACTAATTGGGTAACAGAAAAATAACATCACTAATCCCGTTCGGTTCCTCCTAAAGTATTTTTTTAATTGTTTCACTACAATTTTGTCGAAGGGACATGCCAGGGGTATCACTTTTAATCAACATAATATTTTTTAAAACTACTTGCAGGCCATTTAAACGGCATAACTATCATGCACCAGTTAAATTAGGCACAAAACTAAATTAAAAAAAATTGTTGAAACTCACAATCTTTAATTAGGGGTACCTTACATCTCAAGACAACCAAATTGCACATCTCAGGATTCACCCACCCTATAAATTTTGATTCCCATGAGTGTCGAAATAGTCACGTTTTTTCGCGGCATAAACGGTCGTATCTTTTTTTACGCTAACTTAGAAATTTTATTTTATCACAGCTTTAAGGGACTGTAGAACTGAGTACCTATATGGTTTTAACTTCAACTCGATACCTCCACGCGTTCCCCTAGATAAAGGGTCTTGACAGACAGACGGACAGACTGACGGACAGACGGACGGACGAACTACAAAGTGATCCTATAAGGGTTCCGTTTTTTCCTTTAGGTACGGAACCCTAAAAAACGGCCAAGCGCGAGTACAGAACCCTCGGTGCGCAAGTCCGACTCGCACTTGGACAGTTTTTAACTTTTGCTTAACGGAAGTTCAATTACCGATACTGAATAATGGGAGTCCAGGTACGAGTATTGCGTTAATTTAATTACACGACATGAGTCACAAAATTTTAATTACCTGCGTCTTTAGTAATTATAAGTGTATTAACTAACACTTACTGGCTTAGCTCTTCGCATTCGTCTCAGAAAATGAGTGTAATGATAATGCCGTATAAGTAAATATTTGCCCGCGGTTAGGTTCATACGCGCCCATACTATTCCATCTCTGAGACAAGGCCTATATTTTATCGACCATTTTGTGCACCTAACTTTCCTCGTATCATGCTATATAGCGTGATGAGACGTCTTGAAGCTTTTATCTTGGTCATCAAATAATAATAATCTTCACGAAACACATAGATATACATTTTTACATTTTGTTATGTTATTTAAAGTTAGGACGTCAAATTAGCACTGCAGTCATTTTCGACGCGTGCCTCTGATACCTGTGCTAGAAATCCTTTATTACATGTATCCGTGCCGTCCAACTAATGTGTAAGCAACTTTAAGAATAAAATCTTACAAAGATTTACAGTGAAAACATAATCAAAATTTTGAATACGAATTCGTCTCTTAACTTGATCATCAAGTTGTTTTTGTGTAAAACTACTCATAACCTAACGTACCAACAGACAAAGTCTCCAAGTAGTTTTTATGCAGATTAAATGTACATGCTTTTCATCGGTTATTGATTTATTATATGTGTGTGATGCGAATGTGTTGCGATTGGATTACTCTTGAGATAAACAAAAAATATAAATTCTGGTAGCATTTGAGCTGTTAGCGTTTGTTTCCGTTGTGTTTTCTTCATGCTAGTGAGTGTCTTATTGTTATTTTTTTATATAGGTACTTAGCCATTTCTGACAAAAGTATGTACCTATAAGACGCCAGGCGACAAGGTCGCACTGACTATATCGGTATCATACAAACCCTTACAAAGCGGTGCGACGCGATCTAGGCCGTGTTTCATAAAACTAAAATTCATACTATAATACGACAATTCAACTTACTTTGCGCAGCCGAGTCGAGTAGGTACTTGTTAATGTGTGGGTTAATCGACTTTGCAATGTACGCCTAATTGTCATAGTAAACTAGGTATGAATTGTAGTGCTATGAAATAGGGCCCGATCACCGCTGCCACGTCGCGGCAGTATGGCAAAATGGGAAGGCTACCTTCCTTCATTACATTTTGTAATGAAAACGATTTTTTTCAGAAAACGAAATGCATTACATTCTATTGCTGACCATAGTTTTTGCTGTCGTCAAGTCTACAGTCAGAGTCGATTGCGACGTATGCATACTAGGAAAATGCTTCGTAAAGGACATGATCTATGAAGGCCAACTCTCCAGCGACCTAGTAGTTGATCGCACCACAAACGAACTGTACTTTCAAGTCAGAGCCGGTACTTCGAATTACACCAAAGTCCTACACAACTTGGACACAAATACATCAAGACGTCTAAATATACCCGACGAAGTTTATGTCCCATACGGTGCCTTTAATCAAGAAACAAGAGAATTATATCTAGCTTCCCCCAGAGGTCTAAGTATATATACTAATGATACGTATTATTATTATTACTTGGGTATGAATGATTCGGGTATTTATCAGATTCAGTATGCAGACAGTCTCTATTTCTCCAGGATATCTACAGGATTTTGTCGGTTAGACGGCATCGATGTGCTGTGTAGTACAGCCCTGAAAGATCTACAGCTGGAAGATTTTGTTATTGATAAAAATTATGATATATTTTATAGAAGTGGATCTGGGATATACAAATTTCAACGCCCAAATCCAATACTTTTGTTTTCAAACAGGTTTGCTGTACTAGGTGTAGATAAACATGGTGAACTCTACTACAGCGACTCCAGTATAATTTTTAAGTACAATTATGATAATGGCGGATTTGATGAAATTGGTTTTGTAACAAATGCTATTATTTTTAAGCATACGTTTGATAGAGACAATAATTTGATTTACTGTGATATTTCTTTTTCATCAGATAGAATTTACAAGTTATCTTTGAATCAAGACACAATTTGTAGCAGCGTAGCAATAGGCCGAAAAAATCCAAATGGCACTTTGAATTCATTGGCCCATCTCTTGATTAAGGAGTATTTTTTGAGTTCTGTATCCGATGTTTATGTAGCTTCACGGGGTTAATTATGTGTGTTATGGGAAACGAACTGCGGTTAGACTAAGGTGGTTATTAATTGGGCAACTAGATTCCCAGAATTCAACCTTATATTTCAAGCACTGAATTCAAGTTATACCAAAATCAGAAAACAGTGCAAGGAACTGAGAAAATTGTGCGCCGCAATCATGAATATGGTATTTTTTCAAATATAATGGAAATTATAGAACACGTTTTTCAGGAGACACCGTCTTCTTAAGTAAAGAAGTCGTAACTGTAAAAACAAATTTACTTTCAAGAAAAGTTATAAGGCATATTTATTACAGGCACAAATGTCTAATAACTGTTCCGTGGCTTGCGTACCTTGAGCATAGCGGTTCTTTTGCATATATTTGGTCACAGTAGACAGAAATGGCGCACACCTCCGGCGATACAAAACACCATCAGTATACTGGTTTGTCTTACCACTCTTATTATACATTTATTTGTCTCAAATCAGCAACCTAACACACAAACAGAACATAATTATATCTAGGTACCTATCTAAACCTATTATACCATTATATTATACATATTATACAGGTACACTGATTCATTCACTCCAAATGTAACTTTATAATCCTATATATTTATATGGGATTGCAAAGTTATTTATGCAGTTAGCGTATCTAGTAAACTGGACTTTTACAGGAGAAATTTACAACTATCTACAACTATCTCTAGGTTTTAGGCCACACATGGCCCTTAAACATAATTTTTGTGCCTTGAATATAACTTCTCTATCTGTGCAATTGCCCCAGAATATTACGCTATATCATAGTGTAGAAGCTACTAGGCCATGATATGCTGTTACAACTGTCTGGTTATTTACAATTTTTCAATCAGCGTGTTTTCTCCATGTGAGTTTATTGTCAATTGTAAGTCCTAAAAATGCTTTTAAATGTGGTGTTGGTAGAATTATTTTATAGAAATTCATGATATCTGGGGGCACGGAAGTGCGAGCTGAGTCGAGCAAAAAAGCGGCACGGCCGTAACATCCTTTTCTCGAAGCCGTTCAGGCCATTTTCGACCCCCTATAACTTTGTTGTGGATAAAACTAGAAGCCTGAATTTTCAGTCAATACGGTTTATTTTAAATTCAATTCATTCATCAACCAGTAGTTTAAGAATTATAACTAGAAACCTATTTAGAGACTAAAAATTCCACCCAGCCGGGACTTGAACCCGCGACCTCTGACTAACCGTGCCAGCGCTCACCCAACTGAGCTAAGTGCAGGCATCAGTTAAATTTCGAGCCTCTTTACAAACTTTTCTGTATAACGTACAGGCAGCGACATCTGGCCGAAGCACTTTACATCACTTGCAGCCCCGAGTAACCCACTTTGCAGTTAGGTTTTACATCGGAATGATATCGCTGAACCTACATGATTATATTCTTTTTGTTGCACTAACCCGTGCACTTGTCCATTAAGCTCAGTTGGGAGAGCGCTGGCACGGTTAGCCAGAGGTCGCGGGTTCAAGTCCCGGCATGGGTGGAATTTTTAGTAGAGACTATTTATACCTATTTAGAGAAATAGGTTTTTAAAATTGTCCTCAGCACGGGTTAGTCCAACAAAAAGAATGTAAGAATTATAACTATAGTTAAAAGTTTCTTAATTTTGTCACTCACTGACTGACCGTTCATCAAAACTCTGGCACTTCTAGCTGACATAGAAGCGTAAAATTAAGAAATACGATTAGTGTTTAGTATATAAATCAAGGAAAAACTAAAATATTTTGCAATTTCGGTCCAGTTTCTAGGTACGACAACTGCATAAATAACTTTGTAATCCCATATAAATATAATATAGGCTTATGAAGTTACATTTGCAGTGAATAAATCAGTGTACCTGTATAATATGTATAATATAATGGAATAATAGGTGTAGATAGGTACCTAGATATAATTACGTTCAAAGGTAACTTGTAATTGGTCAACGAAAAAAAGTACGACTATCTTAAAAAAAGAAAGGAAATGCCATTAAAATCATAACTTGTAAAGAAAACAAGTCTCGCAACTCCGTTCTTCAAATCAAATCAGTCAATTTATTCAGTCCCTACTTAAGGGTCCTTCTGTCTTTAGTTATTACGTATTTAGCTAACCTAACAACATCTTATAGTGACCATATCATATCAATAATAAAAATCTTTTAGCTTTTAAATAAATAAATTGACTTGGCAATCGCACTAAACAATCTTATTTAAAGTAATAATATTACATATTATGTATTACTTGTATTTTCATGCGAAGGCCAAGTCAATCTATTTATTTGAAACATGAAAGATTTTATGTTGTTAGGTTAGCCAATTACGTAATAACTCAAGACAGAAGGACCCTTAAGTGGGGACTGGATAAATTAGCCGACTTGGTATTACATGAATCTCATAACTTTTTACGGTCGAAGAACTGAGTTGCGAGTCTTGGTTTTTTACAAGTTATGTTTTTATTGGCATTAGTCTTTTCTAGATTTACCAACAGAGTATTATTATTTAGCCAATTAATTATTTCTTTAAAAGAGTTATTAATATTTCTTTCATATGTAGTAGGTAGTGTCACTTTGTTTGATTATTAATATACTATCGTCTGCAAATAATATTAAAGGGTGGAATGGAAACATTTAATGGTAAATCATTTATGTAGAGCAAGAAGAGCACGGGCCCTAAGACACTTACGTGCCACAGCACGCCGTACTCTACAACTCTACTTTCTGAGGTATAAAGAATTTCTCGTTTAAAAACCTATTTAGAGGCTACAAACTACACTTGTTAGTGCAACAAAAAAAAGAATATAAACTCTCGTTTAGTTTTCAGACATATTTCATTAATTTGTGTGCATTGGGGTCTATTTTTAGACACGACTCTATTAACGATAGTAAGTACATTACGAGTACCGTAAGTGAATAGAGTAAGTAATAGTAGATTGTTCACCAAGGGCGAAACAACATTTTTGCGTCGAGGTTGTGATGTGAAATTGAATCCAGATCGAACTGAGGTGATTCTTCGAAGTTCTTGAGGTGAAGCTTCGCTCGGGCTTTAACTAAGAATCGCTGAAGGAGCGAGGGATTCAATACTACCGAGACCAAAATGATTTGCGCCCGTGTAGAACACTCTGCTTTTCAGTACCATCTGAGAGGAATGAAATAAAATATTACAACACTTACATACCACTCATATGTAACTTCTGGCAGGAGGTTTTGAATTGCTTGTGTTGCCTGTTTTTTATATATTCTGGTGTTAAGAATACACTATCATCATCGCTTGACGACATTTTTCCGAGAAAATAAGTGAAAATAGACAAAAAAAGCGCGCCAATGTTATTGATTTTTTGCATAGAAACAAAAACTTGCTTGCGTTCCAATTTTCAAATATTTGAAAAATAGGTACTTAAAAGTTTTGCAGCAAAGAGTTTGGTAGTTCAGTAAGTAGTTCCAAACTCGGTTTTAAAACTTATTGCTTGGGTTGGAGCGAAATAGATATAGGACGAATCCTTAAGAGTGAAAGAGAAGTCCGACTTCTTAGTAAATGAGTGCTATAGTTAGCCTATATAAATTCAAAATTGGATTTTGAGTCTTACTTAAAGGTACCTAAAGGTAAATAGATTGAAAACCCAATTTTGAGTCTATTTACTTTGATGCATCTTAGCTTGAACAACAATAGCGTGCTTTGGGTCCTAAATTTGGCCATCAAAATGCATCATTTCGAGCAGATGGAGTGAAAATAAAATTCTATGATTGACATAATCGAATGCCTTTGTCAAATCCATATAGACTGCACGCACTGGAATACGTTTGCCCACATTTGTTATTACCGTCTCTAAAAGGTCATGTATTGCCAAGTTAATAGTTTTTTTTTTAAACCCCTTTTGTTGCGGGGCTAGTATGTTATAGTTCTGTAAATAGTGATAAAAGATTGGTAAATTATTTTCTCGAAATCTTTTGAGAAGACTGGTATTCGGGATATTGGTCTGTATAATTTGGGATCTGTTCGGACCTCTTTTTAAAAAGAGGTTTAATAATTACCGGTTTTAATTGATCTGGGTAAATCCCTTTACTTACGGCGAAAAACATAAAAAACTCCATTGACAGGATAGATTGCGATCTCGGATGTATCTTAGATTGGTCCCAAACGCTTTGGTATTGCTGTTAATCCTTCCAAATGCCAGGCCATTATCGTTGGTGGCTGTAGGCAGATGGGAAGGTTAAACCTAGACTCTTTGTGCCCCGTGATCTACAATGGAATACAGGTTCCTTTCTCACCTTCAGTAACTGGTCTTGGGCTAGTAATCGACCAAAATCTGGACTGGAATGGGCAGGTGAACAGTCTCTCAAAAAGTCTATGCTTCTCTACATTCTCTACTGCGCCTCAAAAATTTCTTACCACTGAGCACCTAGATTTCTCTTGTGAATTCTCTTCTTCTCCCCATTTTAGATTACGGTGATGTGCTACTTGGACCTCACTGAGGCACTTCTTAACAAGCTTGATCGGTTGCTTAACTCATGCATTCGCTTCATCTTCGGCCTTCGAAAATACGACCATGTGTCCGAGTACCGATCCAAGTTGAAGTGACTTCCAATCCGCGAAAGGCGGAACGTCCGAATTCTGTGCATTCTCTTTGCCATCCTCCACGAACCAAATGCCCCTTCGTACCTTAAGTGTATGTTTCAATTCCTCTCCTCCAACAGTTCAAAGAATCTTAGATCATCTCATAATTTTCTTCTGTCCATCCCCATCCATCGTCCTGTACGTTTGCGGCAAATTCTTTTGTCGTAACTGCTGTGCGGCTCTGGAACGCTCTGCCGGAAAATATCAGGAAAGCGAATTCACGTCCCTCCTTTAAATATCTTGTCCGTGAACACTACCTTAGTGCCATTAAAAACTGACTGTCCTTTCAGACCAATAAATATTTTTTTTCAGTGAAAGTATTTCAGTTTCCTTTCTTTCTTTTGTTTTGCTTTTTTTTCTAATTTGCATTAGAGTAAACATCCATTTTATTTTGTCCATCTTTAAAAATGTATTGTTATAAATATGAATAATATATAATATACATATAGTATATTAATATCATCATCATCATTATATGGTATATATCACCGTAATTATTAGTATGCATATAATTAATAGCAAGTATTAGTGTGTATTGTATTACATAATTGCTAAAATAGTTATTTTTATAGGTGCCCCCCTCCTTATAATACATTAGGTACTTATAAGTACCTTTATAACCTCAATTTTTGCCTCTCCTGTACCTCCTGCAGGTTGACTGGTAGAAAATGCCATTAGCATTAAGTCCGAAGAGACGAGAGAAGAGAAGAGATGAGAGAATCGGTGGTAGCCTAGTAGAAGCGGTGGTAGCCTAGTGGGTAGAACATTGGACTCGGAAGCGGGAGACCCAGGTTCGATTCCCAGTGCGGGCATGTACCTATGACTTTGTTTTCTAAGTTATGTACATTTGTGAAGTTATAGTAGCAATACCACTCGCTAACGGTGAAGGAAAAGATCGTGAGGAAACCTGAGTGTCTGAGCTATTCACATACTTCAGCGCTTGAAATCGCCAATCCGTGGTGGGCACGCGTGGTGATTAAGCCCAACCCTCTCCCTCTGAGAGAAGGCCTGTGCCCTACAGTGGGACATATATAGGCTGCTTATGATATGTCATCGCGGACTTTTTATAGGACTTTTTAACCCTTCAGACCCACCGTACCCCTGGTGGTATGGTGGGTCTTTTAAAGTTAAATGATACCACTGACTTACTAGTGATGTGATGTCGACATCTACATGGGGCACACTAAAAGTTTTGCACTTCTAGCTGATCGGAACTATTTTAATTTTGAATGTTACTTAAAAACTCTAATTCTAACAAATACAAACAAAGAAATATTCATAATCGATACAAAATACACCCGCAGGTTTTGTCAGTTAAAATGGTAAATTAAAAAAGAAATAATACAATGTCAAAACACTATTGAAAATAAATAATAATAAATAATATAACCTAACCAAATAAATCGCCCCGAGCCACATCCGGCCCAAAAGTCCCCATGATACTGGCCGCATTACCGCGTTGCACAGCGAGGGAAATCCGTTGGCTCAGATATGCCCCAGAGCGAACGTCCATTCCACGGTCCCTCAATCGGCGGCCCAGCTCCCGAATAAAAGAATGTTATATTCACTTGTCAATTGTTTTTTTCACACATCAAAGTTCTACGTACGCAACGAAAATGGCATTAAGTCGAAAAGAAGATCTTAATATTTCCCATAGAAAGCGCTCATATACGAGTATCTCTTACCGTTTAGGCAGGGTTTGTAAAAAACACATTTGCTCGGTCGTTTTTTCCACGACTTACGTTGCAAAATTGGTCTCTACGCAAAGGTCCTTTAATTTAATAAGATAATCTACATATAGCCTATGTCCATCCTGAAGAACCATTGTAAATACTGGTGAAAGAATTTTTGAAATCGTATTAGTGGTTTCGGAGATTACCACCTACAAACTGACAGACTTTTCCTCTTTATAATATTAGTGTAGATGTACAGCATGGTTCATAAGTGCCACTGCAATCAGGCGTAGGTCCGAGACTCTCAGAAAGCATGGCTTGGTGACAAAACTACTGTTTAATTTTATGTAGAATCTAGGGACACAGCAGTGCCCCCGCCAAGTCGAGCAAAAAAGCGGCCTTACCATCCTTTTCTCGAAGCTGTTTAGTCCATTTTCGACCCCCGATAACTTCGTTGTGGAAGCTTGGATTTTTAGTAACCAAGCAGGCGTTGTATAAACGTTGTATACCTATTTAAAATGTCATTCAATAAGAATATAATTAGTCAAAGTTTTTAATTTTGTCACTCACTCACTGACTGACCGATCATCAAAACTCTAAGGCACTTCTAGCAGGAAGTGGAAGCTTCAAATGTTGAATACAAACAGTGTTTAGTGAATCATCATCAGCAATTTGACGCCCACTGCAGAACATAGACCTCCTTCGTGGTTTTCATAACCGAGAGGGGTTTTGCCATACCTAATCGCCACGCTATTAGGCAGGCGGGTTGGCGATCGCAGTATGTGGTTGGAATCTCAGGAAGACGCTGCTGCCCGTCTCCTGGTAAATGATTTCCTTAGTCGCCTTCTACGACATCCACGGAAGGAAATGGATTAGTGTACTTATAAATCAAGGAAAAACTAAAATATTAAACAGCATAAATAACTTTCCAATTCCACTACAATTAATACTCAAAGGATTACAATTACGATTAATATACTGTAAAAGCCGAGAGCGTACGATAGTATTAATACAGATCGTATTTGCAAAAAGTGTCTGTACAATCTCTCAATCACGTTAAAAGTGATTTTTAGGGCCCACGACAAAGAATCTAGGATCACGAACGTGAGAATCTGTGAGAATCTAGTGATAGGTTTGTTGCCTTAGGCTCACGGCCATGGGTCCTAAAAATCACTATTAACATGATTGAGAGTACAGTCACTTTTTGCAAATTCGATCTGTAAAAAAACCAGCCAAGTGCGAGTCGGACTCGCGCACGACCATTGTCTATGCAACATTAGACACAAAGATTGAGAAACCCCCCTTAAATATTTATTTTATTTTAATTAAATTATTTATTTTTTAAACAAATATAGAACTAAATAATCTGTGAATATTTCAAGCGTCTACCTGTTGCCGTTATTAATATCGAGCAAATAACGGCCAAAAAATTACGTTTTCACCTCACTAGCTCGTAAAAGCTCTGTTTATCATTCGAAATCTGCGTGGAAAATCGCACTTTATCCGCTAGCGTGGAAAGTGTTTTTAAAATTCGAATATTTTTATTCAATAAAGGTTTCGTACAATAAATTACATATATATAGAACCTCATTGGTTTCGTAATAGTTTATATTCTCTGCAGCCAGTCCATTGATGATTGAAATGAAAATACTTATTTCATGTCATGCGCCAGCCTCATTTAAAGAATCGCACTGGCCGGCAAGAAAATTTGATTTAAAAAAAAAAATTAACTTTCCATATTACCAATTGTAGTAATTTTACTTTTCATTTTTGAAATAAATAAACAGTAATTTAATATTTATTAAAACTGTTTTTCTTGCACCTAACATTTTCCTCGCTTTAGTGAGGTGAAAAGTTGTGTGTTGCGCTCGGCAGCAAAGTTATTTAGCGTCTCGTACCTTTGAAACCCTCGCTACGCTCAGGATTCTATATTTGAACCACTCGCTTCGCTCGTGGCTCAATCCTAGAATCCTTCGCTTGCTCAGCTTTCAATACAAGGTACTCGCGCCAAAAATTAACTTTGCAGCCTTGCATAACAAATAACTATTGTTGTATGGAAGCCCCCCTTAAATATGTATTTTATTCTGTTTATTAGTATTTGTTCTTATAGCGGCAACAAAAGTACATCATCTGTGAAACTTTCAACTGCCTAGCTATCACGGTTCTCGAGATTCAGGCCTGGTGACAGACATACAGACAGACGGACAGACGAACAGTGAAGTCTTAGTAATAGGGTCCCATTTGGCACCCTTCGGGCACGAAGCCCTAAAAACTATCAGAAAAAATGGAGGTGTAAACGTGTTTTGCCAATTGATATAAAAGTAAAATATAAAATAAAGAAAATACCATACACCAACTGATCACCAGCAGATATTACGTACCTATGGCTGAATAGTATTACGCCAAGTTGTACTCATTAAAACATAATTAACCAAAAACACCAGATACAACTAAGTTTATAAAAAAACTTCATGGAAAACCTACCCACGATTAAGATGATGAAGATTCGCTCTTGGATAAGCGGACGAGTATTCTCTGATCTGAAAACCTGCAAAATGCTCGCTGTCGCTGAAAAATGCCATTTACCATTGTTTATAAAAAACAAAGGAAAGAGTTCCTCTGTGCGTATGAAGTTATAGGTACCTACGGATGCACAGTGGTTTACCGCCCATACTTAGGTGCGACAAAAATACAAAATACTTAATTTCAGGGATAAAATAAATGAAATAGATTAAATAAGGGGTATAATCCATCCGGATGGATGACAGAAACAAAATAGATCTGTCGGCCCAACTTTTTCAATGGGATGTTTTGTTTTGATTTTGCGTATAAAACCACTGAGTTTACGAGTACCAATCGAGGAAATTGTGCCTTGTGGGGAATTAAAATATGTGAAAGTTTTATCGGCGCGGACTACTTTGCTACAAAAAGACATTTGGTGTCTTTGCTAAAACCAACCCCAGATTGATGCATTTCACAGCGTGGTAGCACACAAGAGACAATTTAATAAATCAGTCTATAACACATTGGATTATACCGATTATACTGATTAGACTGTTCGCATTCCAATAAGTGGAGTTATTGATAGTTTCTGTCTGTGAACGTTTTGGCTAAAATATTCACATTTTTTTTAAGCGATCGCTTTCTTAAAGCGATTGAAGATTGAAGTGAGATACTATATAGCCTATATAGCCATTGAATTTTAATATACAGCTATCAAACAAAAACCACCGAGACTGCACTCGACACTGCCACCGCCACACATCGGAATTTTGCCTACAACTATAATGGAGTTTCTACTCGCACCACGTACATTGTCCCGTTATTTTGAGTATTTTGGACGTGTAACGTCTTTTAGTTCCGTAGTAGGGGGTCACGATATAGCGAATATAGTAAAAACAACTAAATTATTACTAAAAAGTACCTTTTAACCAAATATGTAAATATATTTTACACTTGCCATAACAGATAATTCGTGCATGCTCGAAGGTCTGCTAAGTAGCACTATCGTAAAAAGTGCGCACGCAGTGCGCCCGAAAATTTATGGTGTTTACCCTACCTACCACGGTTTTATACAGGGTTATTTTTGTGATGCATCATAATTCTGAAACATGTTGAACAGTTTTTTTCTCAAACTTTTTAAAATATATGTCTTTAACATAATGTCACCTGAGTTGCCGGAATATAAATATGTACATTTATTATTAATTTTTAACAATATTAAGAATTTCTCGTTTATAGTGCAAAATAGTGGAAAATTATAATACAAGGAAGAATTAAAAAAATATTATTATTATTTAAAATATTTATTATTTAATAATGTTTCATGTTTGCTTGATTCTATTGCGTATTGCAGTAAATAAATAAAGAGCCCTAGCGCGTTAGTAGCGCGTTGGCCTCGCTTCTGTAGCGCGTTCTAAATGCGACTAAAGCGCGTTCGTAGCGATGCTGTTGCGCGTTTACGAAACGCGACAGCATCACTACAAAAAGTCGCAGTGCGCGAGGGGCCTAAGACTTATAGAAGATAAAGGTGCGCAATAGTGCGTCCGAAAATTTTGTAATTTTCGAATGAACTTTTATCATTTTCCTAAAAGGATTGAAGTGACCAATGATTTCCAAGGGGCGTGTTTCCCGAGCTGACAACAATTTCGTCATTATCTATAGTACAATTTACACCTTGGTTCAAAGATAACTTATAGATCTTAGGTGGCAGAAATAAATTATCTTCACGGTAAATGAAATTATTGTCTCTATCAAACGTATATCCATTAATATGAGCATTGTTTACTAAACCAATCTCAACAAATTCGCAATTATCATAGTTGTACTTCCAAATTTTATTGCCGACGCTGTAATAGAGTTCGCCGTGTTTATCTACACCAAGTCGAGCAAAACGCTGTGTAACCAAAAATATTTGATTGGGGCTTTGAAATTTGTATACCTCAGATCCACTTCTGTAAAATATATCACCGTTTTTATCAATTACAAAATCATCCACGATTATATTTTTCAGACCTTCATAACATGTCACATTGTTACCGTCTTTCTGACAAATTCCTTTCGGTACCCTGGAAAAATAGAGACGACTTGCATACTGGATCTGAGATATTTCAAAATCATTCAATGCCAAATACTGATACGTGTCATTTTTATACAACATTAAACGTCCGTTGGAAGCCAGATATAATTCTCCTATTTCTTCATTGAAAGCTGCGGATGTGACATGGACGTCGCCTGGTATATTTAGACGTCTCGATGTAGTTGTGTCCAGGTTGTGTAGGACTTTGATGAGAGTGAAAGGGTATTTCATAAATTGAAAGAACATTTCGTTTGTGCTGCGATCGACTACTATGTCGTACAAGATTTGACCTTTATAGATCATGCTCTTCTCGAAGCATTTTTCTTGTATGCATGCGTCGCAATTGACTCCGACTGTAGACTTGACGACAGCAGAAACTATGGTCAGCAATAGAAGGTAATACATTTCTTTTGCTGAAAAAATAATTTTTATTCCAAAATATCTTTTAAAAGATCCCGAATGTAGCCTTCCGATCTCGCCCGATTGCCGCGACGGGCAGTCGGGCAAGATCGAAACTACAATTCATGTTGACCATTCGATGTACATCGCAAAGTCGATTAACACACGGATTAACAAGCAGGGAGATTCAGCTACGCAATGTATATCGAATTGTCATAATAAAGTATGAATTGTAGTTTCATCGCGTCGAACCGCTTTGTATTTTTATGATTCTGATGTATGTAGGTAGTGCGACCTTGTCACCTGGCGACATCTGTTAAATAATTGAGGTCCGTCGCAACTTTTAGACATATGTATGTGCCAACTTTTATTTTCGTAGTATTTAATGGTCGTCCACTAATTATGTGATGTTTTTTAGTAAGTTTTAACCAAATGGTGATGCATGGTGACTACCACTCTCCCCCTACCTAAAATCACGTGTATTTTTTGGTACAAAGTATATTTAAAAAAATCACGGGGAAATCGTTGCCCAGCAACGGCGAGACAAGGTCATGCACCGCTTTTCGGTTTCGGTTTGAATAGAAACTTTATACACGTGATATCCCACTACATCCCCCCTCCCCCTAGTGATATTTCGTGATTTGTTCCGAACCCGGCACATGATTAATGGGGTCGTCCATTAATCATGTGCCTCACGTGATTAATGGACGACCCCTTAGTAAAGTTGTTAGTGGAGAAAATTGGCAAGCAAAATTATAAACTTCTTAGGCATGCTCCATTAAAACCCAAGATTATGAAATATGAATTAACTCTAAAAATGTATGAAATATCCCAGCGCCCGCCACAGACTTGTCAGAACCATACTCATACTTTCAATTCAATATATTTTTTATGTGCGACGAGCGGTGGTAGCGGAGCGGTAGAACGCCGGCTTCTCATTAGGGAGGTCGCGGGTTCGAATCCCGGCATGTACCTATGACTTTGTTTCTAAGTTACGTACATTTGTGAAGTTATAGTAGCAATACCTCTCGCTAACTGTGAAGGAAAACATCGTGAGGAAACCCTAGTGTCTGAGGTATTTACGTAATTCAGCACTTGCTACGTACAATGGCCCAATTATCTCCAGTTGAACTACTACATGTGCGACAAACAGGAGTGCGGGAAGTAAAAGCAGCCTTAATAATGATTAAGAGGTGAGAAACAGAAGTTACATAAAAATACGAAATATAACAATGGCACTTACCTACATGAATAAACACTAGGTGCGGAAACAAACGCTAACAGAAAACAATCGCTAATTGGCTGCAGAATTTATTTCATAACGTTATCTCAAGAGTAGACCAGGTATTCTAATCGCAACACGTATTCTGTACAAATAACAAATCAATAACCGGTCCAGTGTATGCACATTCAATGTACTACTAACTGGAGACTGAAATTAACAGCAGAAAACGAAAAATCCATTTTGATTAGCTTTTCACTAGTCAGTTTGATTTTATATTCTTTGTTGCACTAATCCGTGAGAAGAACAATTTAAAAAACCTTTTTAGAGGCTAAAAAATTCACCCATAACGAGACTTGAACACGCGACCTCTGGCTAACCGTGCCAGCGCTCTCCCAACTGAGCTAATGGGCAAGTACAGGCATCGGCAAAATTTCGAACCTCTTTACAAATTCTCTGTATACGTACAGGCAGCGACATCTGGCTGAAGTAATTTACATCACTTGCAGCACCTAGTATCCCCTTTTTATCCAGGTAGTTTTGTTTTAATATTATTTTATTCTTAACGTTGCTTGCGAATTAATTGGAGGTCACTGATACCTGTAATGCGTGATTATTCCTAACACAGGTATCAGAAGCACGCATCGAAAGTGTCTGCAGCGCTAGGATGACGTTGTAACGTAACGTTACGTAACGTAAAAATGCACTTTGTGTAAACAAAGTTTTTTTTTTTATTTGATGGCCAAGTTAAAAGCTTCAACGAGTCTCATCACGCTATATTCGATAGGAGGAAAGTTAGGTGTACAAAATGGTCGGAAAAACCTATGTTTTTAGGCCATAGGCCTATGCCTCAGAGAGGGAATAGCATGGAGGCGTACTTTTTAAAGATTAATCTTGGTTTATAATATATAGGTACCCATAATCATAATCTCATAACAGGTCTGGTGTTACAGTTATATTCACCTGCATCGCGCTGCTGCACGATAGTCGTGTGAGGCACAGACTTCGTGCTTCATACGACTATCGAGCACATTGAAAATGAATCGAGTCATGTCAAGCGAAGAATATCGTTCTGACTTTTTTCAAAAAGTTTAGGCTGCAGGGGAAACCTGTAACCCTTGTTTTAGGCTCAAATTGTAGCTGACTAAATTTTCCAGAGGAGTTTTTCTCAAATTTTTGAGATCATTCTTCGTTTCCGAAATATCGAGCCAAAATCAAAAATTCGGAAAGAATTGTTTTTTTTTGTCACTATTTCGGCCATAACTTTTTTGGTTTTTTACTTTCTTTGCACCTTACAGCTCTCATGAATACGCGTCTTTTGAATATCTTAACTTCACAACTCTCGGAGACAGTAAGGGGATCGCACTTTTTCGTGAAATCGGAGCCTACACTGGAGCGAACGAAAAGACATTTCCAATGTCAAAAGTCCCCAGAAAAACTGTAAAAACCCTTGGTGAACCTAACCGCGGGCAAACATTTACTTGTACGGCGTTACCATAACACTTATTTTCTGAGACGAATACGGAATACTACGCCACTCAAGAATAAACACGCAGGTATAATTAAAATTTTGTGCCGTCAATACTATGTGTAATTAAATTAAAGAAATACCTGGAATCCGATTGTTCGATTATCGGTAATTGAACAACATCCGTTAAGTAAAAGTTAAAAACTTTTTTAAATATTTTAATAGAAATTAGTAAGTAACATTGCGGAAAGAGAACCGTCGTAAGATTTGAGGGCGCAGATGTGCTTATTTACCAATTTGTCCTGTTGACAACACTGGCACGTCATTATAGTATGACTGTAACATCTTGATATTTTAAGGCTGTGTTAGAATATAATGTTTTCAGATTCTTAGGTCTTAACAATTAGGTATCTAAATGATTGGTCTTAATAATTGTTTCATTGTACGCCACGCCGGTTCTCTTTCCGCACACACTTGACGTTCAACAAACAGGCTGTACCTACATTCTATACATTGAAATAAATTTCTGTTAGTGTAATATGCAGTTCATTGTTAGCGTCTTCTCCAAATAATCGTTTAATGGAGAACTTGCACTAAAAATCTTTTAATAAAATAGGAGAGGACACGTTAAAAGGTTAATAAACGTGGTTTTTTTTCTCGTCGACTACTAATACTTTTGATAATAGGTAATAACCAGTCGAAAAGTCAATAGTCACGTGGTACTAAAACGCGCCATACAAATCGACCTTAGACTATGACGTCACTCCCTAAAGTAACGCTTTAACGGCCGGTTTCTGAATTGAGAATTCTGTCACGCTCTTTTCTCAGAAATTCGAAGCGACAGCACTATGTACAGTTAACCATTTACTTACAAGTCCCAGATAAGTCCGTGCGCTCGGAGAACCCAGCTTTTAACAAAAAATTTCCGGTCTTGTTTATAAAAGCACAATTTCTCTAAAACACTCTTCTGAGCCAATTTAAATAATCTGTGGTTATATCTTTCCCTTTGCCACAGACTATTTAAATTGCGTCGGAGGCGTGTTGTAAGGAAGGATGCTATTGGCTGGTGGTGTTTAATGCGACGCGTGCGTACAGTTTGATGTCGTATATTGGACTCTCTGAATATGGATTACACATACAAGGTAGCTATCCTAAATGGGACTAGAAGGTGTCACTACACTAGTGTTTTAAGGAATCATGCTTATGTAAATAAGACCGTTTGTTTTTACTGAAAATAAAATCGATTTAATTTGAATTCTGACACACATTATACTTACAAGTATCCCAGAGGAGTAGGCAGAAACCCAGGTTTTTTTTTAAATTTTGATGTTTTCAAACCGAACAAGTTACATAAATCTTATTTACACAAATAAGAAAGCATTGCATGCTTCATTCACGATACGACCAAATGGAGGCATCCAAATAGATTAATCCAAATTGATGCACGCTGAATTTCAAGCCCACTGACGGCGCGTCCGCCTGGACGGCGTCCGGACGTTCTTCAAAATGATGATTGATCAATGACGCAATCTTCGTTTTGACAGTACCAGCATTTGCGTTAATTTAAAAATAAATTGTAGAGGAGCGGCATTTCTCTTATATTTATTATGGTAGTCGGCGGAATTGATTTTTGCACAAATAAGGATTTTCTCTGTACATTTCAATGAATGCCCAAACAAAATCTCCTGACATTGACATAACGATGGCATCAATGGCATCGATAAAATGATAATGTTTATAAGCACGACCAATGTGGTCATGCAGCAGCGCGATGCAGCGCGGAATGAATCGGTAGGAATGAGCGGGTTGGACGGCATCCAGGATGCGTGTTTCACACTGAGACGGTCAATCCAGATGCACTAACTTACATCCTATTAGAAATCCATTTCTGGACGCCGTCTTAAAATTGGACGGCGTTTTCTACATTGACGAGCGGATTTTGGAAAGCTAACAGCCCATTTGGAATGTTGGACGCATCGACAATGCGGGCATTTACACTCAGCTCATTTCCAAGGAATAAGCGGTACATTCTCCGAAATAAATACCGCTGGATTCTCACACCATAGCTGAGCGGAGTATGAGGGGCCTAATCCACTATCTATAGGACTTGGTCTTAGATGGTCTTAAAATAACTTTGGTTTTTGCATCTACGTAATGAGATGATTTATACTGCGTCCAGTGGTACCTTTACTCACACTAGACGGATGAAGGGACCACGCGGACGCTGCAGTGCCTGGGACATTGTTTTTAGATAGAGTAGGCTTGCCGGGGAAGATGTTTGCGCCTGCCAAAAAGTATGCAACCTCCTCGCTACTTCAAACTTATTCTCTTTCTATAGACCGTCTTTTGTTTCTTCTTCTTGTGAAAATATTTGCGCAAGTAACATGTAGGTAATTGGGTATTTGACAAAATATCAAATGAGTTACTTTTAAAACGGAATTTTGTATGAAAATGCTGGCTTATGACGTCACATTTCAGAGCACTCTTTTTATGTTTAATCTATTTAAAAATTGTAATAACTAGTAATTGACAGATACATTTTCCGAGATATTTTGTAACTTTTGTTTTAATCGAGCATATGAAATAATTTATTGTTGATCGTGTCAAATACCGTATTGTACAAAAATCTATTATAACTATTGTTTCTATCGAAAAGTAGTCGTACTTTTGCTGCGAGGATTTACCTACGAGATAAATCTCTTCAATAGGTTATGCAATTCGAGAAATAGCGAGAAAAAAACAATGGATGACTTGCAGTAAAAAACGACAAAACAAATATAGAGGTTTCGTTACTGTAAATGACGTAAGTGAAAAATGATAGTGGTAGTGGCCCCACCATTGGGAGATAGCGGTGGGACCACGGTTAGCACGCGAAAAAACCAACAGCTATGGATAATCATCATCATCATCATCATCAGCCATTTGACGCCCACTGCAGGACATAGGCCTCCCTCATGGTTTTTAACCATGAAGGGTATTGCCATAATCGCCATAATCTATGGATAATATTTTACGTTAATTGTTTTGAGGCCATTGACATACCTCGAGACTGGAAATTGAGTAGTGACTTAGTACAGTCGCCGACACGTCACGGGCAATTTTATTGTGCGAAAGAAATGTTGACTAACTGTCGACTGTACATTAGAGGTCCGAACTAAATTAGGTCCATCCACACCATAGAGTTTGCACGACACCCTTCACCTTCAAACAAGACGATTCCACGACGCGCCAACTACGAATTGTATGTTGTCAGTCTACATTTTCCATTCAGAACGTTAGAACTTACGCCCATACATTTTAATTTGTAGGGTTCCGTACCCGAAGGGTGCCAAACGGGACCCTATTACTAAGACTTCACTGTCCGTCTGACTGTCTGTCACCAGGCTGTATCTGATGAACCGTGATAGCTAGGCAGTTTAGATTTTCACAGATGATGTGTTTCTCTTGCCACTATACCAACAAATAATACTAAAAACAGAAAAACAGAATAAAATAAATATTTACAGGGACTTCCATACAAAAGTCGTTTTTTTTGCCGTTTTTTGCTCGATATTAATAACGGCAACAGGTATAACGCTTCAAATATTCACAGAATATTTAGTTCTATATTCGCTTAAAAAAATTAATTAAAATAAAATAAATATTTAAAGGGGGCTCCCATACAACAAACGTGATTATTTGCAGTTTTTCTCGATCTTTGTGTCTAATGTTGTATAGATAATGGTACGGAACCCTTCGTGCGTGGGTCCGACTCGCACTTGACCGTTTTTTTACATTATTAACTAATGCAAATTAAAAGTCCTTAGCTCACGACACGCAAAAATTTTATTATGTTGACTTAATACACGACAGTCGGAAAACTATTCTCACAGTCACATAAAGTAAAATGTAACATTTTCGATAAAAAACATTCTCTAGGATAAGAATAAAATGATTCTAATTTGTAGGTGTCGAAAACAGTACACATTCGATTCAAATGCAACGTACCATTTGATTCTATAATATCACAGAATATACAATAAATTGAGATAAATCAACGGCAACAGTCTTTCAGATTTAGAAATGCCTTCGAAACAAATACTGAAATATTAATTAGAACTATAACAACACAAACTTCAAATTCACATAATTATGCACACTTGTAACAGGTATTATAATTCAAATTTAACGGATTGAATATGTACCTAAAAAAGAAACATACAAATCTACGGATCTATTCTTATAACAATGTAATTGTTGCGTTATACTGAAACTATCGAGAAATTCGGAAACACACATACTATTCGTTTTTGCATCATATTGTCTTCGGAGTTAATAAAGGTAAAATTAAATGCCTAACTAATATTCTTAGTACCTCCTCGCCAGTTCACGCTAACATCTACACGGCTAAAGTATGCGGGTAATTTAAAGAACACAGTTTATCATTATAAGGTACTGTTTGGCACACTATGAACAATCCACAATTTATAGAACAGGCATTTACCATTAAAAAATATACGGGGCTGTCACTTGTTATGCATTATTGAATGTAGGTAAAGAAAATTGTTTAATTTCAAATGCTAGTCCTGCAAAGTATGGTTTGTTCATGATTTTAGCTACAATTGATCCTTGTTTGTGCTCCCAAATCACATTTTTATTTTTTAAAAGATAACAGTTATCATGTACACTTCTATATTAGAACTACTTAATAGTAATTGATAGAGTAATAAATACGCGATTGGATTTGACAATATTTTTATTAACTCTTACGTTCTACTTATTATAAATCCGATGAGGAACAATTCTTTTTAACATCTTTATTTAGACAGATTTAATTAGAAGTTTCCATTGTAAAATTGTTGGTGAACAATTATAGCCAATTTACTTTAGGTAGGCATATTGAAAAGATTTTAAATTTAAAGTCGCATCTTTTACGATAATAGACGAGTTTTACGATTTGTTTTTTTTTTTAAATAAAACCTCAGCAAGTACATACTTCTACCGATGCATTTACAGTAGAAACTAGATAGTTCAACAAGTATTAATTTCGATTACGAAAAATATTTTCATTTTTATTAAACTCCGCTATAATTCTAAGCTCGCAACTTGTACCTAGAGTTTACGACAGAACTTTGTGACTACATTTCAAAAACGACTCGACCTAACGTAATATACCGTATTTTAACTTGACTAACGCTTATTATTTAGTAGCAGTCATTGGCTATGCCTTTTGTTATTATCGACAGTGTAATAATTACCTATTTTTAGTAGTAAAAACACATCGAGTTAATCTTAATTGAATACACGACCACTTTTTCTATATTATCGTTTCAAGTCCGAGCATTTTTGGGCTCTAAGTCGTAATACATAGCATTTAAATACTTTAGTTCAGACCATCGTCCTTACCGTCGACAGCAGTTTCACAATACTGCAGTGGTATACATTCACGTTTAATATTTAATTTGAGCATAAGTTCGATTACAAACTCGAGTCTTATTGTTTATTTACATCTCTCAAAGTCAACGTCATGTTATCGTGAGCCACGTTAGCCTGAATGGCCCCGTGATGTCGACGAGCTTCATCGGGTAGACTCTAACCTTGTAGCTTTAAGGATAATTTTAGATTGAAATCGGGGCGCCGTTGTAATGTGTATAATCCTTGATCAAGCGATTACCGACACAGCCAAACCAAAATTTCTACATCGCAAAACGGAGTTCGATGATTATATAATAATATAATTTTATTTATACCTCCGCATTTGATATGCGGAAAGACTAAAAACATGGATGTTTTATTTAGTTCGATTAATGTATGCGATATACAGGGAAACTTGAGAGGGTTAATCTAACAACTCAACACTTTTAATACGAGACCAACTCCCAAATATCGAAAAAAAATCAGCTACTTCATACATTCGCTAGAATAAATATCACAATGTAGCATTGAATAGCTGCCTTTTTTTATATTTCTGAGTTGGACTCATAATGAAATTTGTTTATTTTGAGTAGAATAAGCCCTTTAAGTTTCACCGGGTCTTTCTGAAACACTCACTATAATTTTACACCATTAATTTAACATAAAAGACCCGTTGGTACCGCTGTTCCAACTCTCCAAGTTTTGCAGGAAGAAATCTCTTACAGAGATAAGCTCGTCTTTGTACATGCTATTTCTTGCTATTTCAGGTCATTACCTGTTCAATGTTTAGTGTGCAATAAAGTATATTATTAATGTTGGGTGGTTTGAAAGGCATAGTGAAATGAACGTGCCGTTTAGGGTTCCGTCCCTCAAAAGGAAAAAGGGATCACTGTTGTCCGTCCGTCCGTCTGTCTGTCAAGACCCTTTATCTCGGAAACGCGTGGAGGTATCGAGTTGAAATCGCTCATTTTTTCAAACAAGTTTCCTCAACTCGAAACAAGATTTCTCATCTCATTTTTTTTAATTTACGTTGTATTTAAAAGAAATAGTCTCAATGTATGCCACTTTTAATTACAAATTACATAACCGCAGCTTTCAAACCACCCAGATTTCATCAGGTATAACTAACTTTGGCCTTTGCATCTAGGTAATGAGATGATTTACTTATAGAGCGTCCAGTGGCATCATCACTCACACTAGATGGGCGAAGGGACCACTCGGACACTCTAGTGCCTGGGACATTGTTTTTTAGATGGAGTAGGCTCAGGTATCAGGTATATACGGATTAAAAATATCGGGGATATTTTCGAACCAAAACTTGTACGCATCGTAGATTGAACCTTACGCTCAAGACAACAGGGTCCTGTGCAGCGGCTATAGTAGCGACTTCCGGCACTGGCATAGCCACTTGACGATGCGCGCGTTTCGTACGCATGGTAGATTGAACCTTACGCTGAAGGCAACAGGGTCTAGTGCTGCGACTACAGTAGCGACTTGAGGCACTGACACAACTACTTGACGATGCGGGCGTTTCGTACGCATCGTATATTGAACCTTACGCTGAAGGCAACAGGGTCTAGTGCTGCGGCTGTAGTAGCGACTTCCGGCACTGACAGAGCCACTTGACGATGCGCGCGTTTCGCTCGACGACGCTCGGAGGCTCGGTGTTGCGGTAGATCTGCTTCTGAGGCGGTCCCTGCACCTGATGAATGGAGAAATAGGGTTATAATTGTAGAGTTAAGTCACCCTTAGCTCGACTTGGGCCAACTGGTGGTGTACTCACTGGTGTAATGGCAACCATGCGGTGTTATCCAGGGATAAACGAATAAATAGCCGATAGGGTTGCCGGTCATACAATTTATCTATGGATTGCTCAGCAAATGTCATTGTGCAAGACCTGTTTGGACCTTTTCATAGAGCTTCATCATCAACCCATTATGTCCCCACCGAGGGGCACGGGTCTCTTCCCTGAGGAAGGTATAGAGCTTACCCATTGATAAACAGATAGTGCTGTCAGTGAGCGTTGACGCATTACATCTTATCTATCTATGAATAGTAGTTTGTTGGGAATCAAAAGCATGCATTCTTTGGGCTCGTGTATGGCGACAGACCGCGAAAGATGGCATAGTGGGGAATTGGAATACCCAGCAGTGGGCAGAGATAGGCTGCCGATGATGATGATAGTGATGCATTCTTTTATCAAAATACATTGAAGGACTCACGGTATAGTCTGGGAGCTGAGTGGAATCTACGCTACTGCAGGACGAGAAGAAAACAGGACTCTCGGCATCCGGTGAGGTGACGAGTGCCTCGAACTGCCTCGCGTCGAGGCCGAGGCGCTCGAAGAAATGCCTCAGGCGCTCCGACTCCGAGGAGAGGCTGTCGGCCGAGTCCGAGCCTTCGCAGGGCGCCGAGGCCGGGCTGCGCCCTTCCGTGCGCCGGTATCTGTGGACGGGGAAAGGAAATAAAAATAAGAGAATAAGGGCTCTTACCAAGGACCGTTCTTAGCTCTTACACATAAACGAGATACGACGTCGCGTTAGGCTACGAGTACGAGGTGGCGTCGTGCTACGAGTACGACGCGTTAATTTGGCTTTAATTTAATCGTGTTTTTGTAAGAGACCTTACTAAGTGCGCTTTAGAGGGTTGAAATCGTACGTTCGATTTAATTTACAATATAAAAACTACTTGTCAACGTTAGTGAATAAATTACAGTGAATATTATCGAGGATTTGCACACCTTTATATATTTTATAATAAAAAGATTAATCCAAAGATATTTGTGATAATGTAAGGAGAGACAGATAGTGATGCAAATATTTTAAATAGCGGTACCACAATTTTAAATTAATTATCTGGGTACGACGTCAATCTAAAATTACCTACGGCTAAATAATTCACATTATAATACTCCAGCCGCCGCATTAGACTTTGCTTACACATTTCATGGATGATTACGGCACCATGTACAATCAATTCAATTCAATTCAAAAATAATTTATTGCACAAAAGGGGTGTTTGTACAAAGGCGAGCTTATAACAATATTCGCAATCGATAGTCGACTCTCAATGTCGACGCGCTGACGACGATTATTCTATGCAAATTCATATCCACACATATCACATGCGTGAACACATCACGTGTAATGAATGTAAACGTGAATTCACTTCACTCCCGCGCTCGCACCTGTCTGAGATGTCGCTCTTGGATCGCAGTATAGGGCGCGGGCGGCGCTGCTTATAGCGCAGGCAGCGCTGCCGCTTGAACGTGCCTAGCGGTGACGTCACCTCCTCCACGCCGTGGACCTGTGGACGATGAAAAATTTGATGGGGTTACATCATTACGATCAGAGGTTAGATCACAGGTTCTGATTTTTGAGCTTTGAGCTTTTATGCAATGTTCGCATGTGGACGATGAAAAATTTGATGGGGTTACATCATTACGGTCAGAGGTTAGATCACGGGTTCTGATTTTTGAGCTTTGAGCTTTTATGCAACGTTCGCATATGACCGATTACTTCGAAATAGGGAATAGATATGGTGGTACTTATGGAAAATAGAAGTTAAGACGAACATTTTGTAATTAAGTGTAATTAAAATTGAAGTGTCTCAATAAATATCAATATTTTATTTCGGTCATGTAACAATTATTAACAACATAAGAACAATTAAAAAAAAGGTCCAATCGCATATTCTGTTTTACTACTAAATAATATTTAATTAATTATTAATGTTTCTTTGTGTGTCTAATACAGTTTAAATTAAAGGGCATAAAGTTTACCTACAAGATATTTGATGTCAAAAATAACCCCCTTAGGTTTCACCCGACCCTTTAGAAACACCCATTACACCATACCACCACGGCCGTACCAGCATAGCGTGAACAAAGGCCGAGACACCCTGTAGAGCTCACCAGTTGCGCGTTGACATAGTCCTGGGTGTCATCGAGGCGCGTCCGCCGCGGCTCCGCGTACAGCGGCTGCTTGTTCACCACGTCCGTGCTTGCCTCGCGGTATCTGCGGGTAGTCAATAATAGGCCATAGGGTCTGAGACACACAGAAAGGAAGTGGAGCGAGGGCGCGGAAAAGATGCGTCGTCCTACCAAGTCACTTTCATAAAAAAGGTAAAGGTATCTCTTCAGGTACTGAAGGGACGGGACGTAGCCCAGTCAGAAGTGACGGGGCGAGAGGGCGCGAACTCTATACAACGCGTCCCGTCTTTTCCGCGCCCTAGCCCCACGTCCCACCTGTGTGGCCAGGGCATAAGCAAGCATAGAAAATATATACCATCATCTGTTATTGAATGGCGAAAAGGAATATGTGCTAAATAATATTATGTACATTAATACATCACAAATAGGTTACCTAGTAATAAAAAAAATAATTGAAATGTTTTCGATCAACTTCGCCGATTGGTTATAATTTTTGAAAATCGACCATCAGCTGAGAAAATATAGATATTATTATTATGATTAAATCCTTTATTGCATTTAAACAGACAGTTTTGCACATAGGCGAGCTTAATGCTACTTAGCATTATCTACCAGCTAACCTAAGTTATGAAGAAAACATTAACAGGTATTGCAACTTACTCGTAAAATATTAAATATACCTACTAATTACTTATTTAGACCTAGATATATAAAATATAATAGCGGGGAAATATTATACAAATACAACATAACACTAAATAAATACTTGATACAATAAATAAAAACCTACAGATTTAGGAAAGATATTGTGATATACTTATAATAAATTAAGACAAATGCTGGAGATTTAGGTAGACATACCCCAATGAATAATAAAAATGTTACCCATGTTCCCCTCTGCCCAACTATGGAGTTGCCAGGTATAAAAAGGTGAGTAAGCGTTATAATATACCGTCATCAGTTATTTAATCGATTTAACATATCAAATGAAAGGTATACATTCCCAATCCGGGGGCGAACGGTGGAGGCGGAGCGGTAGAACGCCGGCTTCTCATTCGGGAGTTAAGGAATCGTGCTTTCATAAACAAAACCGTTAGTGTATCATCATCATCATCATCAGCCGTTTGACGCCCACTGCAGGACATAGGCCTCCCTCACGGTTTTCATAACCTTGAGGGGGTTTGCCATAATCGCCACCCTCGGCAGGTGGGTTGGCGATCGCAGTATGCGGTTGGAATCTCAGGAAGACGCTGCTGCCCGTCTCCTGGTAATTTATTTCCTTAGTCGCCTTCTACGACATCCACGGGAGGAAATGGAGTGACGCTATTCTTAATCCGGCGCCACACGGATTTAAGTGTATACATAACATAACATAGCAGCCTATATATACATCCCACTGTAGGGCACAGGCCTTTTCTCAGGGAGAGAGTATGGGCTTAATCACCACGCGTGCCCACCGCGGATTGGCGATTTCAAGCGCTGAGGTATATGAATAGCTCAGACACGCAGGTTTCCTCACGATGTTTTCCTTCACCGTTAGCGAGTGGTATTGCTACTATAACTTCACAAATGTACATAACTTAGAAAACAAAGTCATAGGTACATGCCCGCACTGGGAATCGAATCTGGGTCTCCCGCTTCCGAGTCCAATGTTCTACCCACTAGGCTACCACCGCTCCGGTAAGTGTATAATTTAATACAACTGTACAACTACTGCTAATCCGTTATGTAAACTCTTCCTATGAACAATAAACTTTCTTGTGTTACCTATTATAGTCCCTCTTGGCACCGAAGTCGTTCCGCGGGACGGCGAGGCACTTGAGCGGGCTGCGGTATGCGCACGCGTCGATCTCGTAACTATCGAACACGGGCTCGTCCTGGAACTGCGGGGGCGGCGCGCTCGCCTGAGGGGCGGGAACATGCGTTAACGGCACATGCGTTAACATGATAATATTATTTTAATGTTCAAGTACATAAGGCTGTTGGTACATCACTTAAGTATATTCAGTATATTTCCGGTTGTCTATAAAGTGTTCTCTATCTATCTATATTATGTTAGTTATTAACTACGAAGGGTGTTCAATAAGCGGTGAGAATGAGGTATAAACTCCTTGGATAGAGAAATACAAAATACTGGCAGGCATAGCCCACTTATTTGTCGACATAATTAAATAAAAAAAGATTGATGTTTTTTTTTTAGTCATAGAAGGTTCTTGTGTTCTGTCGAGTAATCGAAAGTTCTCGCGGTAATTAAATATCTATGTTTGAAAGGAACAAGTAAATCAAGACTTGCAATATACGGTAGGGGTTCATGCTCCTCCTTATTCCACGGTTGCGCGTTGGTGTGCTGAGTTTAAGAGGGGAACAATGTCCACTAATGGCGACTCGCGCTCAGGGCGCCCTACGACTGCAGTAACTGAAGAAATGATAAAAATGTTGAAAATTTTGTTTTGGCGTCTTGACTTGAGATTTTCAGGTAATTTATTACAAACCTTCACCGCCATTTGTCTAGTGCTCTTACTATACGACCTGGTTCTGTTAGGTAGCATTTCAAAGTTAAAACGGTTACGATTTTGAAGTCAGCTGCATTTGTGTCACGCACTGATCGGAAGTTTTTCACAATATCGCACCTTCGATTCAGTTAAAAGTCGCTTTTTAAGTAAATCTAATGGGAGTCTTTAGGATAGAGGAGTGTTTTAAGGCATTTCTGCATACTTAACTCGTTTTACCATTTTTTGTAAGATGTGCCCTTGTACTACCGAAGGTGCGATATAATACATGACCATTTGGGAATGAAAAAAGACTCAGCGCGTTGGGTACCTAGAATTAGCATTCGGTACAGCCCAAACAAAAACGAACCAGACTGAGAATTTCACAAAGCTGTTTGGAACTGTTACAACAAGATCCTGACCGGTTTTTGGCTCTATTTGGATGAAACATGGCTTCACCATTACGACCCCGAAACAAAAAAAAAAAAAACAATCCAGGACTTGGAAGAGACCATCATCACCGACCCCTAAGAAATTCAAGGCCGTACCATCCGCCGGCAAGATCATGGGTTCTCTTTTTTGGGACGGCCAAGGGGTGGTGATGATTGAATACCTCAGTCATGGAGCCACTATTACGGGGTATATGTATACAGATTAATCAAAAAGTTGCGTGACGAAATACGCGAAAAACGGCGTGGCAAACTCGCTAAAGTAGTTTTGATACCGCCCCATCGCACAAGTCCAAAGTTGCGATGACTGCCATCAATAACATCCTCCATATTCTCCAAACCTTGCTCCTAGTGACTTTTATCTATTTCCGCGGCTGAAAGAATATCTAAGAGGCCACAAATTCGACGATGATGATGCAGTGATCGCCGCATTACAAGGTTTTTTAGAGAATCAAGATGAAGATTTTTTAAGAAAGGAATTTTAGGTTTACAAAAAAGATATGGTAAGTGTTTAGAACTAAAAGGTGACTATGTTGAAAAATAAAATAACATGTGATAAAAGTTAATTGCATCTTATTCATTCTCACTACTTATTGAACCCCACTAGCATAATATAATATACAGGAATACATTATTGCCATGTAAAATCGGCACGTTTTAGTTTTGTTCTTGCAAGTTACACAATTACTAAGCTTTGTATACACTTCGTATGCAAAATTGTACATAAAATAAGTGCACTAGGAAAACTTAATTAGGTACCCTAATATTTTTCCATCGCCGAACACGCTCGTCAAAATCTTGTAATTGTGCATTGCTGCCAAATAAATTGCCAGAGACATAATTATGAGCACCAAATCCTGTGGTGATCCCGACGTTTGCGATAGCAAGACAGTTAGACGATTGATAGACAATTGTCCAGGATTTGGTGCGCGAAATAAAGGAGCTGGGCAATATTTTCGATGCAAAAACCGGCTCTATGGGCAGAAAGTTATTGTACGCCTTCATCATCATCATCATCATCATCAGCCATTTGACGCCCACTGCAGGACATAGGAAAACCAGGAGGGGTTTTGCCATATGCGCCACGCTTGGCAGGCGGGTTGGCGATTGTACGCCTTACATTTTTCATAATATTTTACACAACATGTTTCTCGTTTTGTTGTATTTATGTGAGTTGCGATTAAGTAGCTATATTGTAACTACAGCATACCTGGAAGTGTATGCCGACGCGCTGCGAGGGCGCGGCGGGTGGCGCGGGCGGCGGGGAGGGCGCCCCGTCCTGGAACTGCGGCGGCGCAGACACGTAGCATTCCTCGGGGGACGCGCCGAATGGCTCCGCGTAGTACGAGTTGTAGCGGCTGCAGAGTAAATGTTTCTTAAAAATAAGTCAACATCTCTGATTTTGCCTTTAGATACTCTTTGGATAGAGAATTCTAAAAGCGCACTTGGACCTGTAGTGCTCGCCTTCACTAGCAGCAGCTGCAGCACATTTGGTCCGCTCGCGCCGCGTGTATTGTCCGCCCTGGCTAGCAGAAGCTGCAGCATACCTGATCCGCTCATGCTAGCAGCAGCAACAGCATACCTAGCCCACTCTCGCTAGCAACACTGCAGCATACCTGGCCCACTCTCGCTAGCAACACTGCAGCATACCTGGCCCACTCTCGCTAGCAACACTGCAGCATACCTGGCCCACTCCCGCTGGCAGCAGCTGCAGCATACCTGGTACGCGCTCGGTAGCAGCAGTGGCAGCATACCTGGCCCACTCCCGCTGGCAGCAGCTGCAGCATACCTGGTACGCGCTCGGTAGCAGCAGTGGCAGCATACCTGGGCCACTCTCGCTAGCAGCAGCTGCAGCATACCTGGCCCACTGTCACTAACAGCAGTGGCAGCATACCTGGCCCGCTCGTGCTGCGTGGAGGAGCCGGAGTCGTTGCGGCGCGCGTGCGGCGCGTGCGCGGCGTGCGGCGCGTGCGGCGGCGCGCTGCGCTGCGTGTAGTGGCCGCTCGAGCCGCCTGAGTCACGCGCGAACGACGAGCCGCAGCGGCTGCCGGCAACACGTCACGTCACACCGTGAAGGTAGACAACAGAAAATTAATTGTTTAGAAAATTAGACAATAAAATTAGATAGTAGACGCTTGAAATATTCAAGCGTCTACCTGTCCTCTATTTGAAGATTTAGGCCGATTGTACACTGTTATGAGTCTTGTATTTGAAATAACATTTATTTATTTTATTTTTATTTATTCAAATGTATAGATAATGGTACGAAACCCTTCGTGCGCGAGTACGACTGGTTTTTTATTTTGAAGTTAGTCATTTTTACAAACAGGTCTGTCAGTAAATTCCCCTGCGTCGGAAAGCATCGTGCCCTAAATATTGAACTGATTTCACCAGTTTTTATTTATTTTCTTCAGTCCACAACAACATAATACGTGTGATTCGTTTCACTCGGCTTTGGTCTGTGTGCCAGCAAAAAAATATTTTCAAATACTATCAAAGTCGCGCTGTTGGTATGCCCGCTGGCCGTTCTCGGCCGCCAGTCTATGATTGCCGTCTACCTGCAATCTTCCCGCTTCGCTAGGTGTTCCGCCCATTTCAATGAAGTGTGCGTAGCATAAGTACGTAGTAGTAAGTACCTAGAATAGTGTGTTTAGGTTAAGATATTGTCATATAGCACTGCAGTAGCTAGTTAGTTGCTAATATACGTCTTGGCCCCCGTGGTGGAGTATGGCCTATGCCTTCCTCAGGGAAGGGACCCGTGCCCCTCGGTGGGGACATAATGGGTTGATGATGATACGTCTTAAAAGAACGGACGCGTTTCTCTTCTTCTCCACCTCTACACTGCCACATAGTTCATGGCGACCCTAGCCAGTTCGTGGAATATGTAATCTTCCTAATGTATCTAATGTATCTTGATCACCACCCTGATGGTGATAATAGCCATTGCGGTCCTCATCGTGATGTGCCTGAAGTTGAAGACTTCTTTGGCCAATAACTTCCACACAACATAATGACTTGCCCTGGTCCCAAACTAGAATACCTTGTCGACATCACAAACATGGAAATACACCAAGGCTGGGGGCCATTTGTACAAATATATGGCGGCCACCAGTGGGAATCGAACCCGCCACCTCCGGCATATTAATCAGACGTGATACCGCTGAGCCAACGAGGCAGTCATTGTCGTCAACGGATGACGACATTGAGTACCCGATCTACGGGTCAAAATACGAGTCGGACGATAACGTTGAGACGGCAAGGTCCGTGGATGCGGTGGAAAGCCGTGGACTGGCGATGATTATGATCACAGAACATAGGAATAAGGTAGTGGGCGGGGCGTGCGTGCCACAATTTTGCTCAAATGATCATAATTAGCAAAAACATTATCCAATTGGCCGCGGAGTCTTACCGAGCACGTTACTGAGGAAAAATTGCTAAAAAAGGGTAAAAATGCCATCCTGCGCAATCATCACCTGCAGAGCTCGAAGCAGAGACGTTAGTCTGACTAATGGAGGGACTTCTTTTCACCGGTAAGTACATTAAACCTTTATTTCGAGTGATTTTATCGAAATTATTGATAACAGTATGTTTTCCTGCAATAGTGTAAAAATATCGCAATTTGAAGTATACATTGCCGGTGTTGTATGCAAATAATTACGTTGATATTTCTTAAATTCATGCGATGAATTGATGATCTAGGACAAGCAAAAAGCTTTAGAGACATTATTGCTTTCCATATTTAAATTTTTTTTTATCAACGTTTGTTTGCATGCACACCAATGCTATTAAAATGAAAAATTAAATAGATAAATAATATACAAAAAAGTTATCCCTTATTCATAAGCAGCCTATATATACTTCCCACTGTAGGGTACAGGCCTTCTCTCAGGGAGAGAGTACGGGCTTAATCACAACGCGTGCCCACCGCGGATTGGCGATTTCAAGCGCTGAGGTATGTGAATAGCCCAGACACTCAGGTTTCCTCACGATGTTTTCCTTCACCCTTAGCGAGTGGTATTGCTACTATAACTTCACAAATATACATAACTTAGAAAACAAAGTCATAGGTACAGTCTGTTCATCCTTACTTGTCCATTTTAGTAAACAATATTCTAACCTCAAAATTGACATTTGATTCCGAAACTAGATATTTTATTGCACGTTCGTGCACTTTGTTTATAAACATAGCAGCTTGTTATGCAAAATGGTGTCCCAGGTTACTTCATTAATGGGAATATGGCAGTTTTCGACTAAAAAGTCGTACTTTGCGGGTAGAATCTTGTTTACTAAATTGGACAAGTAAGGATGAATAGACTATACATGCCCGCACTGGGAATCGAACCTGGGTCTCTCGCTTCCGAGTCTAATGTTTTAACCACTAGGCTACCACCGCCCCGACGATCAACTAAAATTACCCCTTTGGCTGCCCCTTAGTCTGTAGTCAGAAAGCTTGACCCTCAGCAAATAGTCTGAAAGATTTATCCCTCAGTCTGTAGTCTGAAAGATCGTCTCTTATTCCGAGGGTTAGTCTCAAAGGCCGAGTGAGAGACTCACCTATTATACACATAGTTGTCGTCCCCCGGCGAGGGGTGTTCGCTGAAGGCTTCGCACGAAGACAGCAGCGAGGAGTGGTTGGAGCGAGTACCCTTGGAGTTGGAGGAGCAGGAGGCTGTGCGCTGGTGAGCGGAGTGGCGGCGGCGGCGCGGCGACCGGCCGATGGTCTCCGTGCCGCTTGCGGGGACGCTGCGGGGACGAGACGGTGTGGGCCCTATTTCTCGAAACTTATTAGACTAGTTAGTTCTAGTCACACCTAAGATTTCCGCACTTAGCCTCATAGTTGGGCCATTGTACGTAGCAAGCGCTAAGGTATGTAGGTACCTCAGACACTAGGGTTTCCTCACGATGTTTTCCTTCACAGTTAGCGAGTGGTATTGCTACTCTCTATTTCTCCTTCGGCAACCTTTCCGTCACAAGGTTGTCTGGAAGAAATTGCTGTTAGCAATAATTCCACCCGTTGTACTTTTTCATTGTAACTTTCGTATTTTATGTCTCGCTTCTTGTGTGCAATAAAGAATATTCTATCTTACTACAACTTCACAAATGCACTTAACTTGGGAAACAAAGTTATTTGTACATGCCGGGATTTGAACCCACGACCTCCGCTACTACCGCTAACTTATTAGACTAATAAGTGCATGAAAAAATATTTTTTACAAGTTTCCTAGTGTGCGTTTCTCGAAGCTACTCTAATAAAATATATAATTGGTTACCAACTAATAAATATTAGCTAATATTATTAGAGTCAATTGGGTTTTGGGAAAAACAATTACACTAGTAAAATACACTAATAAAGGTATTAGAAGGTTTGTAAAAAATATTAGTCGAAACTATTAGAAAATTTTACCAAATTCATAAAATGTGGACAGTCGGACGCTTCCGACGGTGAAGAAGGTTTAATAATAATTCGCCGTCGTCGAGTCTTTTTGAACAGAAATACGTAACTATTGAAATCCACGTTCCAGTTTAACGAAATATTAAATTAATTTAACGAATTCCCAAACAGAATTTCTTTTGCTTCCAATATGCTTCTGTTAATTCAATTATTCAATTAATTTATTTCGAATATAAAAATTCATATAAAGTTGTTAGTAATCTTATTCTAGTGTTAGTACATATTCTTATTCCAGTAACTACAACGCACTGTCATTGCCATTGTCATTGTCAATGGTTCTAACCATTAGCTTGAGATCCATTTTTAAAATTATAATATCTAAATTAAAGCAACAATCCGCTTTTACCGCCAATGGGCAAACGTCAAAAGAAAACGGATACAAAAATGGCGGGTACTTTTCCCGCTTTTTTTTTCAAAGATATGAAGTATTATGGTATTAGGTGCATAGGTATTATGTGGTATTAGGTGCATTTAGCCAAGCCAGTGTAATATTTTTTTATTAGTCTACCAGTATTAGTTACCAGTCTAATCATTATTTTTGAAACAGAAAAAACAGAAAATATTACAACTCGTAAATTCTTCGCTAATAATTAATAACTAATAACCTATTTAGAGGTAAGACCTATTTGTCCTCAGCACGGGTTAGTGCAACGAAAAGAATATAATTAATAACTAATTTACTAGTGAACTAATAGTTTCGAGAAATAGGGCCCTGTAGTTGATGACTGGAGTGCGATTACGTTACTTCTCCACTGTCTAGACTCGTGCGATCTAAGGCTGCTGTTACGTCGAGGATGCTGTCTCGCTAGCACGATCTAACATTTTAAGTGATTTCAATAAAATTATTATCCGTGTGGCGCCGGATTAACATCCGTGTGGCGCCGGATTAAGAATAGCGTCACTCCATTTCCTTCCGTGGATGTCGTAGAAGGCGACTAAGGAAATCAATTACCAGGAGACGGGCAGCAGCGTCTTCCTGAGATTCTAACAGGATACTGCGATCGCCAACCCGCCTGCCAAGCGTGGCGATTATGGCAAAACCCTTCATGGTTATGAAAGCCATGAGTAAGGCCTATGTCCTGCAGTGGGCGTCAAATGGCTGATGATGATGGTTATTCCATTTGATGATGATGATTATTCCAACCCGCCTGCCAAGCGCGGCGATTATGGCAAAACCTTCATGGTTATGAAAACCATGAGGGAGGCTTATGTCCTGCAGTGGGCGTCAAATGGCTGATGATGATTATTCCATTTGATAGATGATAAAATTACGGACATTTTAAATACATTTTCATTTTCCTATACACAGTTTTTAATAAAGAAACATTATTTCCAAAATTATTAATTTTAGTATAAAGTTATCTCAATCAACAACTAGGTGCAGGATAAAAAAAAGTATGTCTTAAATTTCCTTAATTTTATTATCCACCACACCCTCAGACCAAGTATGCTCATTTTATGACAATCGCTAAAAGTGTTATATTGTGCGAGCAAGACAGCATGAGCGACGTAACAACACCTTAACCGATTCTGAACTGCCAAAACATACATATTATGACACTTTGGAAACGTAAAAATGGAGGGAAAATGGTAGCAGCGCACTTGGATAAAGATCTCTACTCGTCCCGCATAGTGAGATACCACTATGCGGGACGAGGAGAGATATTTATCCAGTAAATAGTAAATAGTACTGAGTAGTATTTACTGCTCGGGATAATCCCGCATATAGGGAGGTGTACTGAGCAGCACTTACTCCGCGCGGTAGCACTGCGCGTGCGAGCATAGATCTCTCATCCTGCATAGTTGGATCTGGTAGGAGTGCTGACTAGTACTTACTGCTCGGGGTAGCACTGCGCTTGGGAGTGCAGGTCTGGCAGGGACTTATAGCTGTTGAAGTTTGTTCCGCTCTAGTCGTCCGGCATAGTGGGAGGAGTACTGAGTGGTACTTACTGTTAAGAAGAAGGTCGAGAACATGAGCAGACTTATTGTTTAGTTTCCTAGCAACTGTTGTTTATATATGTCTCTCTACTATTAAACATGTCATCGTGAACGAAACACACATTTTTCCTCTTATTATTTTAAAGTGGTAGCAGAGATTATGGATTTATGTGTGATAAATGCCTGTAAAGTTCAAATTGGGAACCTAGACCCGAATAACTATAAAACATGGAGATATAAAATTCAAATAGTGCTCAAGGCAATGCCGGGAAGTATGGATATTCTCGAAGGGAGGAAGACCAAACCAGCCTTGGCGCCAACAGCAACTGCCGAAGAAAAGGCTAAGTTTGAAAGGGATCTTCAAAGTTTTGAAACTATGAACAGCGCAATTTTAATTTTGTTCACGACAAACATGTCCGATGACGTCTTGCGAAAAGTCGTTCGATTTGATTGTGCTAAAGACATGTGGGACGAGCTAGAGCGCATCTATGGGGGCACCTATGTGGATAAAACATACGACTTTTGCCTGAAATTCTTCAGTTACAAAAAAGACAAAGATCATGACATCATTACACATGTGTCAATTTTAAAGAATATCTGGAGCGATTTGTGTACCGAGTTGCGGAGTGAGGCGAAATTACCAGAAGTTCTCCTCATGTGCAAAATCCTAGACACCCTACCTCCAGAATATTTAGGATTCAAGTCTAGTTGGCTGTTAATTTTGAAAAAGGAACGCTCAGTCGAAAATCTGACAAGTCAGTTATGCGCACACGAAAGGGTTTTACGTCAGTATGACACTCAAGTCACAGAAGACGAGACCGCTCCAGAAGCCTTGATTGCAAGAACGAGTAAGGGTAAAAAGAAAACATTTTCCAAGGAGCTTAAATGCAACTATTGCAAAGAAAAGGGCCACAGAGTTAGAAATTGCAAGAAGTGGATCCATGACGGAAGACCGCCCAAAGAATCCAAAACTGTAAACATGAATCTGACAGTGATGACAATACATTCGAAAAAAGCATTCGTTGAAACAAAAGATGGAGAAAATTGGTACGTGGACAATGGAGCAACCAGTCATGTCACCAATAGAGGAGATCTGTTTCAAAGCTTTACATACTTCAAAAGCCAGCACACAGTGACCGGCGCGAATGGCCAATGTATTGATGCCCTGGGCATTGGAAATATTCTAGCAGAAGCTGATGTAAATGGCAAACAAGAGCCGATACTGCTGAAAGATGTCTGGTATGTGCCCAGTATCAGCAGAAATTTATTTTCAGTGCTCGCTACCCATGATAAATCGGATACTAGTGTTTTTGAGTCCACTACTCTAAAATGTACTCTAAAAATGGATGGACAGATCAAAGTCATTGGTACTCGCAGCAAGTTCGGCGGCTTATTTAAATTAAAGCTCAGATGCCTCAAGCCAACTGTACGAGTAAACCAGCTGTCCACATCCTCAAATCTGTTACAGCTATATCATGAAAGATTTGGACATCAAAATAAAAGCCATGTGAAGAAATTGATAGAAAGAGAGTTTGACATTAAGGCGGAAGCCACCAAGGAAGTCTGTGAAGGATGTATCTATGGCAAATCCCACAGGCTGAAGTTTGGGACAAGGCAGAAAGCTACACGACCTGGTGAACTGGTATACGCTGATGTCTGTGGACCTTTTCCGTACTCAATTTCGAAGCGAAGATACTTTGTCCTCTTCAAAGATGATTATACAAGATACAGATTTGTATACTTTATGAGAGAAAAAGCCGAAGTACACGCGAAGCTATTACTCATGCTGGCTGAAGTGAAAGCGGCTGGAGTTGTTATAAAAGAATTGCTAAGCGATAATGGTGGCGAATTCGTGAATACTAAAGTAGAAGCTACTCTCACCAAAGAAGGCATAAAACAGAGATTGACAATGCCCTATACTCCTCAACAGAACCCAACAGAGAGAGACAACAGAACTGTTGTGGAAATGGCACGAAGTCTCATGTATGCTCACGCCAAGATTCCAACGGGACTGTGGGCTGAAATGGTACAAGCAGCGGTGTACATCCTGAATAGAACAGGCCCTACCTGCATCGATGGGAAATCACCGTATGAGCTATGGCACCATAAGAAACCCAGACTGAGTCACCTAAGAATAATTGGATCTCAATGTTATTCACATGTTCCTAAGCAACGTAGAAGAAAATTAGACAAAAAGGCACAAAAGGGAATACTTGTCGGCTATGACTGTGACGACGGCTACCGCATATGGGATAGTGATTCGTTTAATTTGATACGGTCAAGAGACGTTACCTTCGATGAAAATCCCTTGCTGGGTCATCTCGAAGAAACTAAAGAAGCTGATACCCAACAGAGCAGACGCGATGCTAAGCCTAATAGCCTATTTGACTTCGTTGTCCCCGGATATGAAAGCCTGCACGACAATAGCGACAATCAGCAGCCATTGATTAATCATGATGGAAATAGAGCTAATGCATCACCACGTCAACAAGATAATGTAGCTGGGCCATCATGTGCAGTATATGAGCCTGAGATTGAAGTACAAATGCCTGAGGCTGATACATATTTCGAGGCGGAACAATCCATTGAAGAGCCTGAAGAAGAGGTCAACGAGATGATCGAAGCAGATTATGAAGTCGATGATGCTAATGAAACAGAGACAGAAAGTCGAAACGATTCGTCACTGACTGCATCGGAAATCGAGAAGGAAGGCAGGATGACGCTACGAGGGCGCTCAAATCTTAAGCCACCAAACAGATACAAGGACTACATCTGCAACGTTTGCTTTAACGTTAACTCAATAAGTGATGAACCTCGGACAGAACCAAGCTCGTTTCAAGAAGCAACGGCATGCAAGGATTCTAATGAATGGCGAAAAGCGATGGACAATGAGATCAATTCTCTCAAAGAAAATGAGACGTGGGAAATGGTACACTTACCCAAAGGAAGAAAAGCTATCTCCAGTAAGTGGCTTTTCAAAATCAAGACGAACCCAGATGGTTCTGTGGATAAATACAAGGCCCGTCTTGTGATACGAGGATTTTTGCAGAAGAAAGGCTTAGACTACGACCAAACGTTTAGCCCAGTTGCGAAGACAAGCACGATACGAGCTTTACTAAGTGTTGCTGCTCAAGAAAAGCTCTCGCTCAGTCAGTTCGACGTATCGACGGCTTTTCTTTATGGAAAACTGAAAGAGGAGATCTATATGAAACCGCCAGAGGGATACTCGAACAATGACGGAAAAGTTTGCAAGCTGAAACGAAGCCTTTACGGCCTTAAACAAGCTCCTCGCTGCTGGAACTCTACGATAACAGAGTACATCAAGGAACTTGGTTTTGAACAGAGTGACAGCGATCCCTGCTTGTTTAAAAGAGGAGAGGGGAACCATAAGCTGTTAATAGCTTTATACGTTGATGATGGACTTATTGCTTCTGCAAGCTCCGCTGAAACCGAGAAGTTTTTAAATGAAATGCGGCAGCGTTTCAAAATAACAACGAAATGTGGTTCCTACTTTCTCGGCATTGAAATAGAACGGAAGGCTGATGGGACGATCAAAATTTGCCAGAAAGGCTACGCAAAACGGTTGTTAGAACGATTCGGAATGCAGGACTGTAAAGCAGCTGTGACTCCGATAGTCAAGGATACCGTGCTTTCGACGGAAGATGCTGAAGTTCAGAACTTCCCATATCGTGAAGCTGTTGGTGCGCTCTCATACTTAATGGTCGGCACCAGACCTGACATTTCGTACGCTGTTGGAGTAGTTTCACGCAAACTCAACAGTCCAACGCCTGAAGACGTAGCGAGGGTGAAGCGAATCTTACGTTATGTCAAGGGTACACTGACGTATGGAATCACATATAAGACTTCCACTGCACTTAACGGTCTGAAGTGCTACAGTGACGCAGATCATGGAGGTGACGGTCCTACTGGACGCTCCACAAGCGGCATGATATGCCTTAACGCGAATGGCGCAATAGCATGGCAGAGTAAGCGACAGTGTTCTGTTGCTATATCCTCAACGGAAGCAGAAATTATTGCTGCTAGCGAGGCCGCAAGAGAAATTATATGGCTCACTCGAATTGTCAATTTCATGAAGAGTGATGTACCGAAAACGATCACCCCATTATTTGTAGACAGTGAATCAGCCATAAGATTGGCTCATGATCCACCATACGAGACACACCAGCGGACAAAGCACATAAAGCTGAGGCACTTCTTTGTAAGACAGTGTGTCCTAGAAAAGGACTTAACAGTCAATAAGATTGCCACCAAGGATCAGCTGGCCGACCTTCTTACTAAACCTCTATTTAAACCAAGGCTACAAGACCTATTGAAATTTGCAGGTGTTTCATAAACTAACAGTCGCTTCAGAGGAGACGGGATGTTAAGAAGAAGGTCGAGAACATGAGCAGACTTATTGTTTAGTTTCCTAGCAACTGTTGTTTATATATGTCTCTCTACTATTAAACATGTCATCGTGAACGAAACACACATTTTTCCTCTTATTATTTTAAAGCTTACTGCTCGCGGTAGCAGTGCGCTTGCGAGTATAGATCTCTCGTCTTGCATAGTTGAATCTGGGAGGAGTACTGAGTGGTACTTACTGCTCGGGACAGCACCGCGCTTGGGAGTGCAGTGTCTTGTCACTGGTAATGTTGCGCTTGCGGGTGCAGATCTGGCAGTGAATTGTGGCTGTTTATGTTCGTCCCGCTCTCTTCGTCCCGCATAGTGGGATTAGTACTGAGTAGTACTTACTGCTCGGGACAGCGCCGCGCTTGGGAGTGCAGACTTGTCACCGTCAATGTTGATCCCGATCTCCTCGTCCCGCATAGTAAACTCTGAAAGGAGTGCTGAGTAGTACTTACTGCTCAGGGTAACACTGCGCTTGCGAGTGCAGGTCTGGCAGTGATTTATGGCTGTTAATGTTGGTACCGCTCTCCTCGTCCCGTACGCTGGGTTGCGAGTGCGAATTTGATCTGCGAAGAGTGACAATCAATCAATCACCTATGCATTTTGTTATTATTAAAATCTAGCTATGCATTTGACGGGTCTAACGTCGATTGCGGTACGGGTTTATTGTTGACCAACAGTAGCTGGTCAACAATAAACCCGGATGGTAACTGTTACCACGGGTTATATGACGGCAAGTAGTATAAACCTCGAAAGTATCAAATTAAAAATATATGTATATATTTACACAGAATCATCATCATCAACCCATTATGTCCCCACCGAGGGGCACGGGTCTCTTCCCTGAGGAAGGTATCGGCCATACTCCACCACGGGGGCCAAGTCCGGATTGGTGGAGACACAGAATATTCTTATCTTATCTTAGACAGATCAGATAGAGTACACTTTAGCGATTAATCAGAATTAGAAATCAATGATTTAAAACCATATATGTGAAGTATGGGCACGTTCCCTTAAAGGAGATCCATGAGGTTTACTAATGAAGAAAAATCTCTCTTCAAAAAAATCGTTGAAGAATGTGTTTTTTTTTTTATTAAATAAATAAATAATTAAAAAATAAGTCCCAAATGTTGTCCCAGGTCCGCGACCTAGGTTCTAGGTTCTTGTCCTAGGTCCCCGGTCATGGGTGACGTAAAGGTAAAGGCGACATAGTAAATATTTGTATGAGCGATCTTTGCACGTATATGTACCCGGGAAGAGCAGAAATCAATATTTCCCTTGCGTGGACTGTTGGCACGCGATTATGACCCTTACCTGGTGTACCTAGGAGCGGAATGGGCGTACTGCGCGGGCGGGCTGATGGCGCCTATCTGTTCCGCTGACAGCTCCGGGTTGATGCTGTCGGGACTCGAGTGCGGGCTTGCTGAAGGATTATATGAAAATCAATTGAATTGAAATAATTTATTCACTTAAAACACAGTACAATGGCAGAATACTCGAATATAAAGTATACAATTTTAAATTAAAATTAAACATGCAAGGAATGTCAGTGCACTGCGTTTGTGAAAGGACCCGACTCAGCATTTATCACAAAAGGAGGTCAGTGATAGTTTTTTTTTTTTATTAATTTTTTTAAAATACATGTTTTTCGAAGTAAAATCATTCGCCAAACTGCGTGGCAGTTTGTTGGCGAATTATAGCGCACTTCTTATCTTAACTTCTAAGTTAAGAACATAGATGTCTGACTGGCGCTAAAAATGACCCCACGTGCAAATGTGGGAAGGCGGGCGGGGTCAGACCGCCATCTTGCCTACGTAGGGTACCTAGATAATAGGGGTTAAAGTATGAAATTGCCGTTTTATTGCAATAGGTTCTTTGAATTGACATAGAATCTTCATGGTTTGAGGTTTTCGAATGAAACTTTTTTCAAATGGTTTCTATGATGTTCTTTTTTTAAAAAATGTGAAACATTTGAATATCGACTTTCAATTGTTTTTGTTATTCAATATTAGACAAGAAAGATGGATACTGCGAAAATTCGAGTGATTTTTTAATACGAGTTCCGACGCGGAACTAACGCGGCAGAAACAGCCCGCAATATCAATGCTGCGTTTGGAGAGGGGTCTACTAATGAAGGCACCGTGCGATTTTGGTTTAAACGCTTTCGTGATGGAAATTTCGACTTAAAGAACGAGCCACGAGGAAGACCGCCCACACAGGTGAATAACGATGAATTAAGAGAGATAGTGGAAGCCGACCATAGTCAAACTACCCAGGAATTAGCGGCATGGTTTAACGTTACCTTACCCACAATATTGACTCACTTGCGTCAAATCAATAAAATAAAAAAATACGAAAAATGGGTGCCTCATAATCACTCGAATTTTCGCAGTATCCATCTTTCTTGTCTAAATTGAATAACAAAAACAATTGAAAGTCTATATTCAAATGTTTCACATTTTTTAAAAAAAGAACATCATAGAAACCATTTGAAAAAAGTTTCATTCGGAAACCTCAAACCATGAAGATTCTATGTCAATTCAAAGAACCTATTGCAATAAAACGGCAATTTCATACTTTAACCCCTAATATTTCGACGGGTTGTACATTATGAAGTCAATGGTTCGACGTTTTTGTATAAAACCAATCAAAAGTTACGCTGTCATTTACTATCGCCTAATCAACGGTCACGTCGTCACGCATGGCGCACAGAATGAACCAATCACAGAGTGATTTATTCACCATACTGTAACCATTTTTCTGTTACTGTGGTTAATGTGTCTTGTTTTTGTCCATTCAAACGTTGTAACCGTATAACCCTGAATATCATAATATCCATACCCACAGTCCAAAATTGTAACATAATTGCCCCAATTCAACAACTCTACATTATTGAAATTACTATACTTTGACAGGGCCTCCTTTAAAAAAATTTACTAGAGCACTTTGGCAAGTGAAATCAAAAGTTGGCGCCTTTAATCAGTATTCCAAAATGGCACAACACTTGTTGGTTTAATACTAAAAAAATCTTAGAAAAAAAAATAAAAACCTAAAGTAACCCGATTTTACGCGAATTTAGTTTACTTGGCTCAAATGTTTTTGATCCGCGCAAGCTTTTGGGACGTCTTTAATTCAACGCCAAATGATCAGAACATCTCTTTCATAGTGAGATATTTGCCGAGAGTGAGCGAGACAGATAGTGACGTCACTATCAAGTGTAAGTAATTAATGTCTAAAATAGTCAAAACAACCAGAATTAGCTTAGTAGTGAATTGTTTCGTTTAGGTTTATTGGAACTAAAAACTTTTAAGAAAATCAAAATAATTCTTGTTGCTAACTTTCATAAGTGATTATCAGTGGTCGGAGTAGGTATATTGAATTAAGGTCACTGACATCAAACGTATATGTTAATATGGATACGCCTCCGAGTTTCCGGATTATTATGATAAAAATACCGAAACATCGAAATTATTACATGAAACTAGTTAAAAATGTATCAATACTCTCAACGCTATGCTGCTAGTGGCGTAGATGACCAGAATTTAATAGTAAAAAATGACTGGTCAAAAAAAAAAATCTAAATGTAGAACTTGTAACCGATGAGGATTAAAAATAATTATTTTTAATAAAACTGTAATAATGATTATTTGTATTAACAATAAACAATTTTGTTTGCTTACATATGGTTTTTTATTTTATTACTCTATTTACCAAATTTTTGGAAACTCCGGTACATTCCGGAAGAAATGCATGTCCATGTTATGATATCATGACGCAAGTATCTAAAATCAATATACCTACTCCGACCACTGGTGATTATATAGCGTGGAAGTTATTGTTATAACTATTATTACTACGATAAATAGGTATAAAATGGCACCAAAATGGCCACCGTGTAGTAAGAATTATGTAAGAATGCAGGACTCACGCATATCAACGTGCTGCGGCGGCAACCGGAAGGAGTCGGGGAAGAAGACGCGCGCGCTGCCAAAGCTGCGCGGGCGCGGCAGCCCCCCCGCCACGCCCGCGCCTGCCCGCCCGCCGTACGGAGAGGTCACGCGGCGCGGGGACGAGTATAATTTGTGTGCTGCACAGAGAAGAGGAGACGAAAAGAAGGGGTTAAATTATGATTTCAAAGGATTAAGAGGGTTCCTCAAGAGGCGGACCAGACTCTTGCTTGGGGATACAATAAACCTTTTTTTTACATCTACGCCACTGCAAAGTTAGCTCTAGTAGTCTTATACAAATGTGTAAGTCGCCAGCAAGGATAGAACGGGCCGCGAGTCGCGCGTTTTAACGTCAAAAACGGCGACTTTCCAGGTGCTATATTACGCGCACCAAATCCTGAACGGTTCCAATCGTCTGCCAAATTCCATATTAATTGCTATCGCAGACGTCCAAACTCCGGCAGGATTTGCCTATATTACGAGCAACAAATTCTAAATGAATCCAATCGTGTAACTGTCGAAATAGTATGAAATTTGACAGTTAGACGATTGGAATCACTCAGTGTTCGGTGCGCACAATTATACCCCAGTACAGTAGTTGTCAAATTGTGACATTTTAGCGCCACAAAACGCGCGAATCCCGCCCTCGCGTCGTACTACCCATGCTGGTAGGAAGATATGAGGAATAAGTCCAAAACATAATCAAACATTTAATTTATGTTTTACACACTTAAATGTTTTCATCATCATCATCATCAACCCATTATGTCCCCACCGAGGGGCACGGGTCTCTTCCCTGAGGAAGGTATAGGCCATACTCCACCACGGGGGCCAAGTCCGGATTGGTGGAGGCTTGTAGACTAGTGGCTTGTCTACTGTCAGAAGTTGTCAAGCCGCCCTAAGGCCTCTGACTTGGCTTAACGACTGTTAAATGTTTTATTATTTGTATATTTTTTTTTAATTATTTTAAATTAGGCGATCCAGTTATAATTAATTATATAAATTGCACACCGGAATTGTGTCAATTTACCTTATTATATGAACTTGTGTAGTAGAATTAAAGCAGATTTTAAAGCTGCCCGGCTACTACGATTGCACGAGTCGCGCGTTTTGTGGCGCTAAAATGTCAGAATTTGACAGTTAATGTATTGGAAAGCCGCGACTTTTGACATTTAAAACGCGCGACTAACGTCGTCGTACTACCCAGGCTGTTGTAGGTAGATAGATAGATAGAATATTCTTTATTGTATGTTCACCAGGAATTATGAATTAAATATGAGAACAATACAATAATATTGTACAGTACAATTTGCATAGATAGATAGGTAGATAGAGAACACTTGATTGTATAACCAGGAGAAAGAATTACAAATAGTTTCCTATAATTGTAATTCTTTCTCCTGGTTCGAATCCCGGCTGGAGACAAAAAAAAACCCCAGGTCTTGGATGTTTACATGTTTGTGATGTCGTTGTTTCTGGTTCCCACGACACAGGGTATCCTAGTGCGGGGCCAGAAGCAATGTATGTGCCTGTATGTAAATGTTTAATGTTTACGTTTTATGTTTATATCCAAGTTTATCGCTCAGAGAATGTAACTACAGACAGTTGTAACCCTAGCAAATAAAAGAAAACGAACAAGATATTGCGGCGATATCGCGGCTGGAATTGAACACGATGTACTCACGGACGGCGTAGACGGGCGGCGAGTAGACGTTCTCGCGGCTGTCGGCGTGCTCGAGCAGGCGGCGCAGCGTGTGCTGCAGACCCTCGCCCGCGCTGCCCGCGCGCCGCGCGCCGCCCGGCGCACGCGCCGCCGTCGCGTCTGCGGGGTGGGCGTGCACTGTTAGCTTTTAGCTTTACGTTGGGCATGCACTGTCTCTCGCACACTTTTTGTGATTATAATAAAATGAGTATACTTTTGATAAAATTGTGGCCAACGGACTGGATAAATAATATTAGGGGTTAAAGTATGAAATTGCCGTTTTATTGCAATAGGTTCTTTGAATTGACATAGAATCTTCATGGTTTGAGGTTTTCGAATGAAACTTTTTTCAAATGGTTTCTATGATGTTCTTTTTTTTAAAAATGTTAAACATTTGAATATCGACTTTCAATTGTTTTTGTTATTCAATTTAGACAAGAAAGATGGATACTGCGAAAATTCGAGTGATTTTTGAATACGAGCTCCGACGCGGAACTAACGCGGCAGAAACAGCCCGCAATATCAATGCTGCGTTTGGAGAGGGGTCTACTAATGAACGCACCGTGCGATTTTGGTTTAAACGCTTTCGTGATGGAAATTTCGACTTAAAGAACGAGCCACGAGGAAGACCGCCCACACAGGTAAATAACGATGAATTAAGAGAGATAGTGGAAGCCGACCCTAGTCAAACTACCCAGGAATTAGCGGCATGGTTTAACGTTACCTTACCCACAATATTGACTAACTTGCGTCAAATCAATAAAATAAAAAAATACGAAAAATGGGTGCCTCATAATCACTCGAATTTTCGCTGTATCCATCTTTCTTGTCTAAATTGAATAACAAAACAATTGAAAGTCGATATTCAAATGTTTCACATTTTTAAAAAAAAGAACATCATAGAAACCATTTGAAAAAAGTTTCATTCGAAAACCTCAAACCATGAAGATTCTATGTCAATTCAAAGAACCTATTGCAATAAAACGGCAATTTCATACTTTAACCCCTAATATAATTACGGACACACGAGACATATTTTTTTATCCTGTACCTAGTTTTGGACTGAGAAAATTTGATACTCATATGTAGTTGCCCGCGACTTCGTTCGCGTGGTAATTTTCATGTGTATTTTTCCGGGATAAAAAAATAGCCTATGTGCTAATCCAGACTACAATCTACGTCTGTGCAAAATGTCATCCGGATCCGTTCAGCCCTTTTTGCGTGAAAGAGTAACAAATATCCATGCGTACATACAAACTTTCACGTTTATAATATTAGTAAGGATTTTAGAAACAAAGCCCACCAGCTCCCTGGAGCGATCTGAGGCAGATTGCTGGCAGTGGCTTGATGATGATCGCCGAGGACAGAAGGAAGTAGCGTGCGTTTGGGGAGGCCTATGTCCGGTGGTCGAGTACAGGCTGAATAATTTTGATTGAATTTTTGTATTGGTCTTAAATACGTCATTACAAATGCTTCTATTTCAAAAAAATCAAAATCAATTTTTTTTATTCAAAGTAGCACAGAAACTGCGACTTAATGAACGTTACAAGTTAAACTAGGTGTCCATTTCAAAATCTAGATCATTTTGGAGAAAAAATGGGCAAAAAAAAACTCCAAACTTAGTCTTTTCAAGTCCTTAATTTACAGGATTTATATAAATGTTCTAAAACTCATGCATTGAACTGGCTTTAATTCCAGACATCATTGTCATCTAAATAATCTTTAATGTTATAGTAGCATTTTTGGCACAAAGTGCGCTTCACACATCTTTTGAACCGCGTTTCTGGCAAGCTTAGTATATCCTCAGGGATCTTATTGTAGAAACGTATACAATGCCCCATAAAGGATGTATTAACCTTTGCCAGCCTAAATTTTGGGAACGAAAGTTTATGTCTATTTCTAGTATTTACATTGTGTTGGCTACCTACAGTTTTAAAGTCACTGATATTTTTCCTAACGTACATAATATTTTCATAGATATACTGACTAGCAACTGTTAGGATGTTACAAATACAAATACAAATAGTTTATTTGGTATAAAAATTATGTCATACTGTTACACATTTATAAGACTTAATGCTGATGTTAGTTTCATTAAAGAAATCTCTATTGAATTAAATATTGTTCTATATTAACCTTTAAGTTTAACCTCCGAAATCCTGACCTCGAAAATAACAATAGCTACTATAGTTTAAACTTGTAGCCAAATAGTACCCCTGCATCTCAGACACATGCTGACTTTCTATAACAGCAAACTGAAAAGCATAGTCTTTTCAATATATTTAAACTGTTTTGGGAGTGCTAGTTTAGTTCATAGATAAAGATAAAAATAAAGAGATTTATTTGCTAAACATGTGTACAGAAAGGTGGAATTAACATATTTATTTCAGCATGTATTACCACAATAGGCGTACAAATTTTAATAATTATCGATAATAATAGCGTAATATTACATTATATTCTATACTGCTAGCTGTCCCGGCGAACTTCGTACCGCCACAGAATCCGTTTATACGATTCTTACACAACGCCATCTTCTTTTAAAACACAACGTTCGCTCCCACAACGCCATCTATTTTAAACTTAAAATAAATATTATCTCACGGGAACTCATTACCGGGATATCAATTATGCTATGTCTCAATTCAGGTCTTTGTCCATCTGTACGCCAAGTTTCATGTAAAAGCGTTCAGCCGTTATTGCGTGATTGCGTAACAAACATCCAAACATCTTCACAAACTTTCCCATTTATAATGTTAAGTATCATAGACATGACAATAGGGGGGTCACACATAATATGACCAAGGACGGGGGACGGGGGGTTTGCATTGCACAAACCTTGTAGTTCGTGTGTCATTATTTATGGATGGATAGGTTGAAAGTGTTACCGAAAATAAGCCTTACATGGGTTGCAACAGGCGTCATTGTTGAGCGTCCCAGACGAGACCAAGTGGCAGCCGCCGGCCGCTATCGCTTGGCTCAAGCCACTGCTCACCTGCAAGGGAAAAGCACCGAATGTTAGATAACGTATTTCTAGCACATCGACACATGAATAACCAGCCCCTTCGGTCGTTATTAATATATAAGTTTCATTCTGACCAAAAATTTACATAATTAATCTAAAAACCTTTTTAGAGGCTAAAAATTCCACCCATGCCGGGACTTGAACCCGCGACCTCTGGCTCACCTTGCCAGCATGCCACAAACTTAGGTACAGCGATATCACTCCGATGTAAAAACTTAACTGCAAAGTGGGTTGCTCGGGGCTGCAAGTGATGTAATTCACTTCGGCCAGATGTCGCTGCCTGTACGTAATACAGAGAAAGTTTGTAAAGAGGATTGAAATTTCATCGATGCTTGCACTAGCCCATTGGCTCAGTTGGGAGAGCGCTGGCACGGTGAGCCAGAGGTCGCGGGTTCAAGTCCCGGCATAGGTGGAATTTTTAGCCTCTAAATAGGTTTTTAAAATTGTCCTCAGCACGGGTTAGTGCAACAAAAAGAATATATAATAATTAATCTACCATATTATATCCGCGGCGAGAAACGCAATATTGAATTCAATATTCAATTGCAATACGCAATATTGAATTGACGATTCACAACACTGCGGCCACCAATCGACACTTTCGGGCACTTTCGCTTGAGCTGCCGTGGCATCGGTTCACATTAAGTATTTGTACATATTAAGGTACAGACCAAACTTGGCGAGTTTTCAGGAGTTAGTAGATAAGTGGGAATGCCTATTATGTATTTTTATTATAATAATTCCACAATGTCAAAAATATAAAAAATAAAATAAGTATAAAGGAAACAAAAAAACACACACACACACACACACACCGTACAGTACAGTCAATTAAATAAACCGCCCCGGGACATGTCCGACCCAAAGGTACCCATGATGACACTGGCAGCGTTACCGCGCTGCACAGCGAGGGATATCCTTTGCATCAAAAATGCCCCTGAGTGGTAGTCAAAGCCACGGTTCCTGAGACGAAGTAAAGTAGATTAATATAAGTTACCTTGTCTAAAAGTGCACAAAATATTTTTTACGCCAAACCTCGCTAAGTTGACGCCCATTTTGTGACTTCACTGTAAGTATTCGAGCTGCATTTCTGTATCTCTAACTAATTGTACTTTATTGCACACAAAACGTTTATAATTTATATATTTAATTGAATAAAACAAAATAACTTCCACACAACACAATCACTTGTCCTGGTACCAAACTCGAAAAAAAAAATAGAAAATGAAAATGTTAATGTATTTTTTTACTTATGTACAATAAATGTATTAATAATAATAATAATAATACAAAGTAGGGTAAGAAAATACTCACATTACAAAAGAAATAACATGTACAAAGGCGAGCTTCTTTTCTTCCCCATATTCTCGATTTGTTCCAATCTAATCTGTAACCAATACTTATGTAACACTTACCCGCAGCGGGATGTCCTGTTTCCTATCGCGCACGGTCTCCGACTTGACGTAGAAGGCCTTGCTCTCAGCCAGTAGCTCGACCGCGGACTTGCGCTTAGGCTGCGCGGGCGCCGGCCGCGCCGCCATGGCGCCCTCGCGCTTGCGCGGGAGCTTGAAGCTCGCGAACAGAGAGTCGGCGAGGCGCCGCCTTGGATAACAATAGATTACAAACATAACTACGGCGGTAGCCTAGTGGGTAGAACATTGGACTCGGAAGCGGTGGTAGCCTAGTTGGTAGAACATTGGACTACGAAGCCCAGGTTCGATTCCCAGTGCGGGCATGTACCTATTACTTTGTTTTCTATGTTATGTACATTTGCGAAGTTATAGTAGCAATACCACTCGCTAACGGTGAAGGAAAACATCGTGAGGAAACCTGAGTGTCTGAGCTATTCACATACCTCCGCGCTTGAAATCGCCAATCCGCGGTGGGCACGCGTGATGATTAAGCCCATACTCTCTCCCTGAGGGAAGGCCTGTGCCCTACAGTGGGACATATATAGGCTTCTTATGTATAACTACTGTGCTGTGTCCAATAGAACTTCTCCAGGTCCTGTATTAGGCGCACCAAATCCAGAAGTACTCAAATCGTCTAACCGTCAAATTCCGTACTAATTGCTATTGCGAACCCCAGGATTCCGACAGATTTAGTGCACATACTAGACCCCAGACCTCCTAACATATGATATCATAGCTAACCTCTGATTTATTCCGCCGTAGAGATATCACTTTTTTTAAGGGAGTTCTTTTGAGCAAGCGCAAAATGCTTGCCATGGTAGGCCGGCTGAAAAGGGTAGAAACTCGTTCTACGAGAGTAGTGAGTTCTTCGACAGCTTCATGTTACGGTGAGTGTAGACCGAAGCGAACGAATCCCAACGAACCGTTCAGTGTGCCAATCAGGATTGGTCGATGGCTCTGTAAAGTGTGCTGAGATTGGCTGACTGAACGTGCGAATTCTTTCGGTTGGTCTGTACCCACAATTACAGCTACTGTGTCACGCCCTACTCCGGATGTTGAAGTGGTTTTCGCAGCCATTGTTTTTCAGAAATAAACTCGGCCTACAGTGGACCACTTCCAACGGTTTTCCTGACTCAGAAACTGTACCAGGACCGCATTCAAAAATTATCAAACGATGCGATTTTCGCTATAACAGGCTGGACTGACATTCGAAAAGGTAACGATTAATGGGAGAAAAAAGTTATGGATAATTTTCGGAACTTTGTTAGACCAGAAATTTCTACACGTAGCCTTTTAGTTAGGCCCTTGTACATAGCAAGGCTCCAGACAGTCTATCTCTTTCCAGAAAGCCATCAGTGCCATGACGCCACTCTAGGCCTCCTGAAGGCATTGCCGCTTTCCAACGATGGCGGTCCGTTCACCGTCCGTTCCGCTCACTCTGAATGTGGATAAGCAAGGGGGTGGGTGTTTCATTTTCTTTGAGGCATCCCTGGCATAGCAGACTGAAGGTAAGCCCCATAGTATAATTCAGTGAACAGTGGCCTCCCCAAATTTCGTACTTTCGTAGATTATCTCCTCATAAGAAGCAGGCTGCCTTACACGTTTGTGTGGCATGCCATAGATTTTGTATGAATTTGCAGCATTTGGAGCATATAAATCGGAAATTGGATCCAAAAAATGGATGGTGTTTGGTACCTATATGTACGGCAGACCTACTCTTATTTCAAAAGTATCCACAAATAAAAGCGTTGAAAGGATGTTCACATAGCCCGATGATTTTTTTATTTGTCCATGGATCACAATAAAAGGCGAGAGGAGAATGGAATGATAGCTCAAGACACTTGGAGGGAGTATGGTAAACAAGTAGATCCTCACCTGGGCGGTGACTCAAAACTTCGGGAATAGTTAGCCGACGCTGTCGCCGCTGCCCCTTCAAACTTCTTACGGACCTGAAAATTAAAAGATCATTACTTTTGACTACCTGACTTTCGTTGTATGTGTTAGGTTTGATTTTCAAGGAGTCGTGAGGGGTCAATACGAGGAAACGGTGAGTCAACACGCACCTCACCGCCAGTTCTCCGTTCCCCCTCACCTCCTCAACTTTGGACCAGCCCGAGTCGACGGTGAGCCGGCGCGACATGGGCTCCCGGAGCACCAATCAGCGGAGAGCACCAGTTCTCTATCCCTCTCTCTCTCACCAGTTCTCCTTTACCTCAACTTCGAACCAGCTCGAGTCGACGGCGGCTCCCAGAGCACCAGTCAGAGAAGAGCATCAGTTATCCACCCATCTCTCTCACCAGTTCTCCCTCACCTTCTCAACTTTGAAGAAGCCAGAGTCGACGGTGAGCCGGCGCGACAGGGGCTTCCGAGCACGTTAGTGGAGAGCACCCGTTCTCTATCCCTCTCTCTCACCAGTTTTCCATTCTTCTCTCCTATCAGTTCTCCGGCGTAGTAAGCCGGCGCGTCGGGGGCTCTCAGAGCACCAGTCAGTGGAGAACACCAGTTCTCCAACACTTTCTCTCACCAGTTGGTTCTCCCTCACCTCCTCAACTTTGGACCAGCCCGAGTCGACGGTGAGCCGGCGCGGCGGCTCGTCCCGCGCGCGCCGCACCGCCGGCGGCTCGGCCGCGCGCGCGCCGCGCTCCTGGCATCGTTCGATGAACGCGCGCCGCCGAAGCGTCAGCGAGCTGATGTCCTCCTCATCTAGACACCTGGGGAAGGAGTAACATTTGTGTTTGTAGTGAAAAAGGTTTGCCAACGGTGCCACGTGAGAGGGGACGTCCCGTTTCCACGGCTGAAATAATACGTTCCGTGACACATATTTGTTTTGTGGTATACAGAGCCAGGTTAAACAGAAATCTTTTTTAAATGCGCTCGAACGCGCCAAACTTTTAGAACGCTCTAGGGTTGCATGTTAGCCCGAATAACAAAGCACGACGGGTTAAGCTACAACTTCAGAAAGTACTAGAAGATTGGCGCTATCTAAAGTTGTCGAGCGGGGCGAGTGATTGGTGCTTCGAGCATGTGCTTTGCACCTGGAAAGTCAGTCAACTAACTGGCTGCGAGCGGTACACCTATATCTGTCTCTGTCGATTACCTTTCCCCCCTCTTACCTACCGGGCTACAGAAGGTGCGGGCGATACAGCTGTCTCTTTCCGTCCGTCGCCTCACGCTCACTCACCTAGCGGGCTGCGCGAGGTGCGAGCGGCACGGCTGGTAGCACGAGAGGGCGGCCATGGCGCCGCGGCTGGGGCGGCGCGCGCGCACATCATTCGAACACCGGCGTGGAGCTCACTGCGCACTTCGGAACATCGCCGCTGCGGTTGTGTGGATCTGGAAGAGAGGAGTAGATGCTGTCACAGACAGATATAGTTCTACAGTCTGTGGTAAGGGAGAAATGTAACCACAGATTATTTGAACTGCCTCTGAAGAGTGATTTAGAAGAATCGTGTTTTTACAAATAATACCGTTTCTTTTTGTTAAGAATAAAAGCAATTATTTAATTCGATTTACATACAAACATAAACTCACGACTTCATCACAGAGGGTTAGGCCACGCATATTTCAATATTGCCACTTGCCATAGTATCTTGCTTGGCATACCTTTTTCGTTTTAATTAAAAACTCCAAGGAGTCAATTTGCATGAAATTTCGTTAATTTTATTACTTTCATTTACATACTTAAAACCTCCGTCTCACATAAATAACTAACGAACCACTTACCCCAAACAAACTACTTACCCTTTGGGTACGGAACCCAAAAAAGTAATTAAAGCCTCATAAGACTTTTCACGGAAACTATTCACAAGGCTATATTTCTTTTCGATACCTTATTTCAAATTCTAAGCACGACCAAACCTCGATTTGTGTCCTCTGAACGTATTGGCAAAGTTTCATTGCGATCCGGCATGTCGTTTGTAAATAAAAATCAAACTACGTTTGTACGGGAATTGCTCCTTGAGCGCCAGCCTTAAATGTACATTATTAACAATATATAATATATTGCGTGGAAGGAAAGGGCCCCTTCCCTTTACTCTTTGTTTCTCTTTGTTTACTCATTCGTTACTTTTTGCCATGAGAAAACCCAAACATACAATACCAGATTACTTCGCCTAATACATATCAATCAAATTACAGTAATTTTACGCCATAAAGCATCTTTTACGCCGACGGTACTCTCTCATCTCCCGCGGGAAAATGAAAGTGCACGGTGAGACTAGTTTTTACTAACTACTACCTTACACGCCGCATAGACAATTGCCGGTCTTTATGGGAGCAAAATTCACTTGGAAACAATGTGAGTGCATCGTCAGCTTAAGCCGCAACATTAAAGTCGCGACAAAAGCCTGAGATCATCGTCGGGACTGAACTCCGTTTATCCTCATACGGAGTGGTGTGCTTTACGCGCATGTATCGCTCATCCGCATGAAAATGGATTTAAATTAAACTGTAGGCTTTTTTTATGCAGCCTATAAACGTCCCACTTCAGGGGACAGGCTTTCTCTTAGGGCATGGGCTTAATCACCACGACGCGTGCCCACCGGCGATTGGCGATTTCAAGCGCTGATGTATGAGAATATCTCAGACACTCAGGTTTCCTCACGATGTTTTCCTTCACAGTTAGCGAGTCGTAGTCTAGTGGGTAGAACATTGGACTTGGAAGCGAGACCCAGGTTCGATTCCCAGTGCAGGCATGTACCTATGACTTTGTTTTCTAAGTTATGTACAATTGTGAAGTTAGGTAGGCAGAGACCAGGCACTGCCACTTGGCACGATCCTGACAGATCAAAGTGAACGTTTATTTAAAAAAAATATTAAAATGTTAATGAGTATTTAGAGGACAATCGTGTTTGGTGTTCAACACGGAGTAAACAGTCAGTAAACTTCCCATTTTGAGCTCTCAATGGGTTCTCGAAACTTTCCACTGTGATCAGATGAATCACGGCTTTTTGTGTTTCAATGAATAAAATATTTAACTTTGTGTTTTTAAGACAAATCGTGAAATTGGCACAGGTCTTCACAATGTGAACTAAACGCGATTTAGTGTAAAATCCGTTCAAAGACAAACCGGTTTAGGTTTGACTGGTGAAAACCGATCCTTCTTGCCTAATCGCTTGTAGATTCACTGTCAAAAAGCCTCTATGTATTTTGCCATGACGCTCATTGTAGGAACAATAGAGGGAAGTTCAACGCTTTTTCCTAAGTTTAATTATTATGATTAGAGAATGTGTCGATGAAATGAAAACTGGCACTAATGATTTTTAGATAAACGGTTTTTGCCTATTCTGTTACGACACGCTAGTTTTAGTGATGCTCGGTGATAGTTTACGGGAAGTATTTTTTTTATTGTAATGATTATGTCTGTGTTATTTGTAACGATGGTTTTCTATTGTTATGACTGAAACTGTACCTTTGAGGTTGAAAAAATAGGGTGATGTCCCATATAGCTCGCCCAGGAGCGCAGGGCCGCGGGTTTTAGGTTTTAAATATTTATTTCTCAATAGAAGAAATTACATTTTATTCAATTAAAATGAGAAAAATAGGACTATAATCTAAGTATCGACTAAAATCGATTAATGCACAGATTAACAAGGCGTAACGCATGTCGAATTGTCATAAAACTATCAGGATTACGCGCACCAAATCCTGTCGGAATCCCGACGTTTGCGATAGCAATTAGTAAGGAATTTGACAGTTACATGATTGGTATCGTTCAGGAGTTGGTGCGCGTAATATAGAGCTGGTAGTGCTAATACCGGCACGGAGCGAAGACCGGCACGGAGCGCCGCCGCCGTCGCGTAACCAGAGGTCGAGTTATCCAAGCCCGCAAAAAGCTAACATAGAATAAATTAGCGCGTCGAAATGTCACGTAATCGAAGCGATAGTGGTAGCAAAGAAGAACAACCGTTAGAAGGACAGTCGTCTTCTTGTTTATAGCAGGTTTCGCGTTATTGTGCGAGCCCCCGGAGAACTTGACCTGGCGCACTCCTAGATTAAAATGAATTTTTCTTCCTTTTCCAAAGAGTAACTAGACTGGAAGCCTGCCTTCTCCGTCCATTTTTGTACCATCAATTGCATTTAGTAGACTTGACGCCCAGGGCCGAGTTTCAAAAAACTACAATTCGTAGTTTATTATGACAATTCGAGGCACATTGCGTATATAGCAGTCTTTCTACGTCGAATTGTCATAGTAAACCGCGAATTGTCGTTCTATGCAACGTTCGAGGGGACGACATAGGTAGGAGATACCGTAGATAACATTTTTTGAATTTTCTGCAGATTAACTAAATCTTAAGCAGTTTTGCGACTCGGAATTCCCGTTGCGCAACTGCTGCCATCTTAAGCGCCCGTTTCTCGTACTAACAATTTGTTGCCGACTGACAGTTGGCCAAAGCGCACAGACGAAAACTGGCTGATAATCGTTATATTTAACAGGTGTGAGCCTACGAGAAATCAGAAATTTCTTTCAACGTAAAGAATTTGCATTCTATATTATTTTTGTTGCACTGTCACCCGTGCTGAGGACAATTTTAAAAACCTATTTAGATGCTTAAAATTCCACCCATGCCGGGACTTGAACCCGCGACCTCTGGCCAGAGGTAGGGTGACATGATCACTATGTGACCAAGCCCTTCAATAAAGATAAAAGAAAATTGCATTCTGTTGGATGTCAATCTACAATGTTAGTCGCCGCTTTTGGGCCGCTCGGGTCAAGTTTTTTAAAGGGGAAAAATGCAGCGAAAAAAAACCTGCACTCGGGCCATATTTTTTCAAATCATATTATGTCATATAATATCATACTCATATCAAATCATAGTTGGTACGAGTACCTACCTAACAAAATCCCATAAGTGCAATCAACATGCAATACTAAAACATTAGTCTAGTCTTCCTCCAATGCTGCGTGCGACCAGTCATAAGGACAGCACCCGTTCACGAGCATAACGCAGGGGCCAGCCATCGCCAGTCTCAACCATATTAAAGTTAGACAGGCGACCCGCCCAGCAAACCACCATCCACATGGCGTTTGGCAAACTTGTGTGATCAAGTTCTTGTCAGCTATCAGCAATCAAAAGAGAAACTGGTCACGTTCTTCTTTTCTATTCATTTCGTGAAGTTTCATAATTTTCGCTCCGGTTCAACTCCATTGATATCGCAAAATCATCAGAACGGGAAAGTGCGCGTCCAAAATCGATTTAGTCGATTCTTTTAATAGTCCGTAATCGAGTCGTTTGCACTGTTGCTAACTGTGAAGAAGAAAGTTCAGCTCGTAAAAAATGGAATTATCAGAGTAAAAAGTACTTATACACACACTGGGGTAATAAACATGCAAAAAACTGGCCCAGTCGTGTCGGGCCCCGCACAGTGTAGGGTTCCGTAGTTGGCCGTTAAAATATAGGAAATGGGAAAGGTTTTTTGATTGATATCATGAACATATTAATTGAGTTCACGTCTTAGCCAATATATTTTTTTAAGATTTTAACTTTACCGTTTCGTCAGCGTAATTAATATATACGTATTATGTATATCTATGTCACATTAAATGGCTACCTAGTACTCTGAGCTAAGCCGCGGATAGACAGCTATAAGGGTTCCTTCTTGACTACGGAACCCAAAAGAATGTACAAAACAGCTCAGTGCTAACGTGTGGTGGTCAGTATAATAATATTATACTTAACGGTTTCGATTTAAAGTTGCGAACCAATTATCATGTGGGTTACCATATCACTGGGTGTATAATAAATAAATACCACCAAGACACAAGTGGATAAGCAGTGTTTATCAAGATCACAAAAAAAATCGCGAGTTTTAAATAAAAGTACGAAAGTACAGGCTTATAAAGACTGAAGTGGCCGTCTGAACTACTCTACCAGAATGTCGTTTCCAAGAAAGTCAGCAGTGATCGGATATCATTGCTGACTTGCTGAAGTGATCGTATAATGTCATACGCGTTTTACTTTGCGTTGCAATACAAGTAATTCCTTGCCTTTGACAATGACTTCGAAATTTTAATCGGAAAGACGGCGTCCAACGTGTTCCAATCTTTTCGGAGGCAGCTCAAAACTCGATCGTGATCGACAAGCGAACGGTCGAATCACACAAAAATAACAAAAGGATAGGACACAATTGCACTGTACATTTCAAGTTTTTAGAGTCCGTAACCTTAAAAACTAAAAACATACATACAATTACATACGTAGACGGGACCTTATTAATATGCCGACGACGTGTGTCTGTCTATGCGTCCGACCTAAAAAAAAACTATTTCTTGGGATTCGAACCCACGACCTCCCGAATAGCCTCACAGCTTTATACCGCTGCGTTACCACAGCCGTTTTTGCAAACAAAGTAGGCTTAAATGGTAATTAACTAATCAAGTGACATTTAAGCAGTGGTACAAATCTTAAGTTAACCTTTTAGGTTTCAGCTATAGGCAGTAAGAATAACCTTAAACCTTCTTTAAAAAAAATCAAACCATCAAAGTTTCATCAAAAAGTTTGTAGTACCTACATTATTGAAGTTAGCAGGGGAATAATTAATGAGGTAACTAATTGAACACTACACAAACCCACACCTGTATCCCGGGGAGGTTAACAGAGAGCACTTGATCTCAATGTGGCTCCAACAGATAAAAATGTTGGTGAGAAAACTCAAAGTTCTCAAGGTACTCTCTAATGCTCAGAATAAAGACAGCCACTTTGTAAGATAAGCAGTAAACATCTAGATTTTCAATAACAACGACAAATGAGACCTATCCCGCCCGCGGAATATAATATACCTACGGTTTGCCGAGCACAATCGCGGCATTGTAGGTCAATTAGATCTTTTATTGTCAATTTTAGCTCTTAAGACGCTTGAGATACAGGTAATTTTTAAACTAGTTCAAGCATAAATATGTTAGTTTTATAGCGAATGTATACTGCTACGACTCTTTGTATTTAAAATAAATTTTATTATTTATTTTATTATTATCTACGTTACAAAGGGCTCGTGACGGCATGATTTCAATCTAAAGTAATCCTTAATTATTTACTAAGCTATAGAGTACAACGCAAATGTAAAAAAGCCCATCCCCGTGACGTGGCCGGGCTTTTTGTGCGCTAGTATTATAGTGTCTAACCTTAAGAGTATTTAGGCTTATTTTAGTTTGTATCTTTGCGCCCGCGCGTGACCGGCCCGTTATTTAATAATGTGGAAAGTCCTTGATAACATGAACTTTTATTCGAACTCGACGAAAAAGTTAATAAAAATACCTAGTTTTCAAATTAAATGAACGATATTTGATAAGTATTTTCTGCCTCATAGTCCCTATAGGTTAGAGACTAAGATTAGCGCCAAAAAAGTGCGGCCGACGAATACGTCACGGGAGCGGTCTTTTTGTATTTTTATTGTAGTCTCTAAGTACTAGTGTTTAGGAATTGTTTTAGATTGAAATCGTGCCGCCCGCGCGTTGCAACGTGGATAACCTCTCTACAAAGCTCAGATACTAGCACTAGCATGCGGAGTGGGTCACAGGCGCACAGCCACTCGAGCTGTCGAAGTTACAAAGGCTGACAGCTCGTTGACACATCGATAGCAGATACTAAACAGGGTGAAACAAAATACCCATAACCTATCTGAGAAGGCGGGGGCGGGGTTACTCGTCAATACGAACAAATTTGAATGATGTCAACTTCAAAATAGTAAAGCTACCTGTATGTGTTGTACACTTGAAGTTGTGGTAGTAATGAAACCTGAAACCTGCTTGAAATTGCTGATCCGCGGTGGGCACGCGTGGTGGTAATTAAGTCCATACTCTCTCTCTCTCTCTCTCTCTCTCTCTCTGAGATAAGGCCTGTATCCTGCAGTGAGACTTATATAGGCTACATAAAAAATGGGTTGTAGCTGTAGCTAGAGATACGTTACCACTTACGCCATTAAAATGTACGGTATAGCTGATAATTTTTTCAAGGTCTCAAAGTTTTCCCCATAGTAAAAGTTGATCGGATCGACGAGTAGAGTGCTCCATTTTTTATAAAGTTGGGATCCATGAGAAAATCAACAAACTCTTCAATTTGCAAAGGCATCTCCACAACATTATGGACACAACCATGCCGCGATAAGGAATACCGTCAGCGCCTAGTGTTAAAATTATTAGTTAACTGTAGTTTCTGTTTAGTGCGTATTTTGAAGGTACACCACGAACTCTTAAGTAGACATGTGTCGGTCATTCAACGAAATATCAAATTAAAACTTCAACGCTCTTGACATTTTTGTAAACCTCAATCGTCTTAAATCACAATTAGTTAAGCTCTTAATTTAGAAAGCTAGATCGTGAATTTTGTATTAAAGTTTAGTTACCTTCTTTTATTAAGTACCTATTTGCGTAAGGAGAACTATTGGATCCGTTTGTAAAACGGATCAAGCCACAATTATATCCGAGTGCGACCATTCGGCGTAGGGTGTTTACGATATTTTACGCTGGGTGGTCATATTTGGTTATAATGTGGCTTCATGTGTTTTGGTTCTCGTCATCACACGTCAAAGGATTACTTATAAATAATAAGCTTTCACCGTGATATTATAAAATGTCATGTTACTTGTCTGTTGTGTAATGCAATAAATAAAATAAAAATAAAACTCGTAGCTCAACGCTTCCGTTTCTCCCTTAAACCAGACCCCACACAACATGTAGCGGCCGACGCTCCATTGATATTGATCTTCGGCCATTCATTTTTCAACATCACCCGTGGAGAGGCCGTTACCCTTCTTGTCTACATATAGATGATATATGAACTTGACGGTGCCCATGACTTTTCTCTTACCATGCAGCCTAAATACGTCCTACGGTAAGATACATGCCTTCTCTTAGAGAGAGAGACACAGTAGAGGCGTCCCCACCGCGGATTGGCAATTGCGCTGAGGTATGTGAACATCTCACGCAGACAGGTTTCTTCACAGTGTTTTCCTGCATTTGCGGTATTGCTACTATAGCACCGCACCGACTCGACTCTTCTCTCTTTAGGGACTTTGCACGAAATAAAACTGGTTAGGTACTAAGATCACATGTTTTGATAACTGGTGACGCGGTCCGCATAGCTAGTTACTTACGTTACGTTTTGCATAGACCACGTAACGACCCACGCCTACTTATCTCTAAGACCTCTTTAAATTTCGTAGTACACAATTATGGGAAGATCTAGACATTGTCAATAGTGTCAACATAATCTGAAACGAAATTGAAATCTTGGCCCGTAAAGGAAAAAAAACTTAACATGAGACTTATCTTAACCACCAACACCTGTAGACGTGACAAAAATAAATTAATCCCAAGATGAGAAGTTCCGATAATAAAAAATCTATAAAACTCCTCTAATATAACAAACAAGTCTGCTCAATAGAGCTCACACAAAACGAAATAAACAGGCGGTGTCGCCCACAAAGGTCCCGCTCTATAACTGTACTGGTTGCGAAATGTGCGCCCGCGCATCCCAATGATCCGATTGGATCGAACGAATGAGAAACGTTCATGTGGTCGTCTGCCTCAAATCTGTCCGTAAAGGTTGAACAGCAAGGGTAGTACGATGGGACGAGTCACGCGTTTTTGGCGCTAAGATGTCATAATTTTACAGGTAATGTACTGGAAAGCCGCGGCTTTTGACATTTGAAACGCGCGACTAGCGTCGTCGTACCACCCAGGCAGGTCTTGACAACATCGTCTGGTGGCCGTTTTATAATTAAAAAAAATTTAATGAATTTTCGCGGTTTTTCTGCTCTGCTGTTTGATAGATAATGCTTAGAACCATAATTATTACATAGAATGGATATTTCTTTTAGAGTAGGACGATGATTTACTGAAGGCTGCGACATTGGTAGAGCGCGCTAAGCGAACCCTGACATTTCGAGTAATATAAATCTGAGAAATAACTCACAAAACAAATGTTGTTTTAAAACAAGAAATCTAATATTGGAGTGTTTCAGGAATTGCGCATTTTAAAAATAACTGTATTATTTATGCTTTTATGCGATATTTGCTCATGTTACGGTTGTGTTTAAAAAGAATCGTCAAGTGAATGACGCTCATTGGTTCATTAGGCAACCATTCATAGAGATTGGGCCTCATGGGCCTGACTTGTGAAGATATCGTCACTTGTCTGTGATTGTTGCTCTATGGGTGCAAGGTCAATGTCCGTTGTTTGAGCCGATTGATGTTTTCTTTATCTAGAACGTAGCTACCTACTTATTAGAATCTCCGGTCAAGGAAAATTGCCGTTTCGTAAGTTAGGTTTGCGGTCACGGTATACTTAACTGCTAGGTAGGTACAGTCGAAAGTACGTCAATATTTACATAGATGCACTCTTATCAGTCACGTTAAGGGCGTCTTTGCAACAAAAATGAAAAGGTTGGCCTGAAGCCTAATTATGCGCCGCAAATCCTGAACGATTCCAGCGTTCCAACTGAACGTTAGGATTCCGACAAGATTTGGTGGGCATAATTAGGCCTCTGAGCTGCGTTTCATAAAAATAAACTGCATAGTTCATAGAATGACAATTCGAATCTGTGGATTAATCGACTTTGCAATGTACATCAAATTAGGGCGACTTTGAAACAAAAAAAAAAACGGCCACGCGCAATGTAGGGTTTCGCAGAAAGAGAGTTTTTTTTATCTGCTTTACAGAAATAACAACATCATCGAAGTCATTTTCAATGGATTTTGTACGAAATTTTACTTCTATAACTTCTATTACTCGTTAACTAGCAAAGCCTACTTAGCCGTGATACTTTTCCTTTTAAGTTCATTATATGTGCTACTAGCCTGAATTTTTTCTCATTTCTACAATCAACCGTTTAGCCAGGAGAGGGGGGACGCCCTACTCCGACAAAAATTTGCGCCTTAAAGCTTAATATTTCGCAAACGGGACCCTAAATCAAAAAATGGTCTTCCTACACCCACAATATTTTTCAACGACCAATCCAACGCTACCCCACATGATGGGGTAGATGAGAAAAAAAATCATATCCACTTTTCATGGATAAAATTCAACATTTTCAAAACTCAAAAATTCCAACATTTTATTCTTTAACTTTGTCGGCGTGATAAATATGTATGTATAAACATAACATAACATAAACTCACGCCTGTATCCCAGAGGGGTAGGCAGAGACCAGGGACTGCCACTTGCTACGATCCTGACAGATCACTTTCGCTTCCTCAACATTCAACATGCAACGCATGCACGCACGCCGGTTTCGGGTACTTTTTATCTTGCCCTTTGTTAATACATCCTCTATTTGGTCGAAGTATGTCCGTCTGGGTCGTCCCTTACCGGCCCTTCCATCCACATTCGCTCGATATATTTGTTTTGTCAATCTTTCTTCCTTCATCCTCTCCACATGTCCAAACCAACGCAACCTTCCTTTCTCAATTCTTGTCACTACATCCTCTTTCAGTCCACAATCACACTATTGCGTATCCTGTCATTCAAAGTAACGCCAGACATACTTCTCAAGGACCTCATTTCTACTGCATTAATCCTACTTTCTTGCTTCTTTACACATACCAAATTACAGCTTTTTAGTACCACCGGTCTTTGCGCTAGGCCGCGGACGGACAGGCAGACGGACATGGCGAAACTATAAAGGTTCCTAGTCGGACTACGGACCCCTAAAAAAGGTTAACCTGCTGTCCACTGTACTCTCAGCCACCACTGTGTAGATTGTCAGAGTCTGTACGCAGGTAACTAATTACCTGGAAGTAATTAGAAAAGTGACCGCTTTTAAAGTGGTTCAGCCATCGACAAATATGTCGAATGTAAGAAATATCTCTTGAAAGTAGGCGTATGCTGCAATTCCTGCAACACTACTAGCACGGTCGAGTCACCACTACTGCACAACTGTGGTCTTGACAAGAACGTTTAATCCTTAAGTCTTGGATATTACATAAACTCACGCCTGTATCCCGGGGGTAGGCGGAGACCAGGGTTTGCCACGATTCTGACAGAACTCTTTCGCTTCATCAACATCAGTCGATGCGTGCACACACGCCGGTTTCGTGCACTTTTTATCTTGCCCTTGCTAACACGTCCCCATACTATTATTATCGTTATAATTTTTTATTGGCATCCATATTATGTTAGTATGTACATGGTAAATAGTAAATTTATATTTTCACACCTGCTATTCAGAAAAGATCCCTTGATTCCCTCAAATGAGGGATCAAAGTTGTACTTTTCTTCCCTGATATTCTAGTTTTTTTTTTTATTGCCCTCAGCATGATCCGTGTGCAGATTTTTTTTTTATTTTTTATTTTATCTTTATTTTAGAAACAAACAGTCATTCAAATGCTATTAATAAATCGTATCTTATGTTAAATAAATAGACCTCTAGTTTCTCATAATTTCAAATGCAACATTTTTTAAGGTAGATAAACTTATTGTAAGACATCGTTCGGAGAAGAACTTTAAGAAACAAAATTTAAAAACCAAACATGCAAAAAACACTCCAAAATTGCTCAGAATATTCTAACACAACACACAACACCACTGCCCTTTTTTTCCACCAGATTTTCACAAAATGTAATTCCAATTCGATTTTTATTTTGTTGCAATCGATCATAAACTTCTTTCGATATCTTAATTGTGTTTGATTTAAATTTTCCTTATAGCAGGTGTGAAAAGCAGTATGTGTCACTCGGTAGCAAAATTATTTCCGTCTTGGTCGAAAACACTTGAATCCCTCGCTACGCTCAAGATTCTACTTTAGAATCCCTCGTTACGCTCGGGATTCTATTGTTGAATCTTTCGCTTCACTCAGGATTCAATATACCGCCCTCGCCGTAAATATATCATTTTGCCCCCTTGAGACACAATCTACTATTTAGTGTTAGTAACAAATTGATATCGCGAGATAACGCAGCAGCGGGATATATAGGGACAGTCCAACCTATCCGCTATCCGCTAATCCGCTATACAGCATCCAGTGACACCTGCACCCACACTAGATGGGTGCCTGGGACATTGTTTTAGATAGAGTAGGCTTGTCCAGCACCTATACCATCCTGTCAGCTTAGTCGGCCTAGCCTACAGGAAAGACGAGTCAATACGTGCGGAGCCAACCAAGCCGCGGGATTCCTCACGATGTTTTCCTTCACGGTTAGAATAATATGTAAACTCTGTTAATTAAGGAACATATTTTTTGGAGTTTTTTGTCAATTTTTTCTCCAAAATGATCGAGTGTTTCAAATGGGCACCTAGTTTTCCTTGTAACGTTCAATAAGTCACAGTTTCTGTGTTATTTTGAACTAGCTGTTGCCCGCGACTTCGTTCGTTTTGATGTGTATTTTTCCGGGATAAAAAATAGCCTATGTGCCAATCCAGACTATAATCTATCTCTGTGCAAAATTTCATCCGGATCCGTTCGGCCGTTTTTGCGTGAAAGAGTAACAAATAACCATCCATACATACAAACTTTCGCGTTTATAATATTACTAAGGATAATTTATTTTTTAACATTTCGTTTTGTTTACAAGTAACACTGTGTTTCTGTGGCAATTTAAGTAAATTTCTACTCTCTCTCTTTTTCTTTTAGTGTGGACATTATTATGAATTTAGTAGAATTAAAGCCAAAAATATTTTCGGGTCCATCACTCACCCAATTCCTTATCAACACGGGATCAATCACGGCAGCCCTCTCTTCTGCAGTTACAAACGAGGACATTATTCAATTCTATCGAGCATTCACGACGGATATCGGTCGTCGCAGCTGCGTTTGACTGATAAGTGATGATGTGTTTACGGTATGCAGCCGGCATCGTTTCGGCTTGCATGTCCGCTGAAGTTAGATAGTGAGCAGTAAAATTTGTTTGGATTGTAACTTACATCCGAATGCAAACTACTACTACGTCCTACATTCTTGGTACTAAGTTCTAAGCTCTAGGTTAGTTTAGATAGATAGATAGATAGAATATTCTTTATTGTATGTACACCAGGAATTACATATGAGAATTTAACAATAATATAGTACAGTACAATTGGCGGCCTTATTACTAAAAGTAATTTCTTCCAGACAACCATTGACGGAAAAAAAATGAGAAGCTAAATGACGGGTAGTCGGTGCAACTAAACAATACTAAGAAAGATATTTATGACCGACGGCCCTTTCAATGTCATATTGAAAGGGCCGTCGGTCATTATTTTTATGGTTTTTAAACTTAAGCATAAAAAAAATCGCAAACATGAGTCTAAATTATCACTAGATATGGTTTTATATGAGCTGTACTGAGATTTGGATAATAAAAAATATACCAAAACGACTATCACTGAATGCGCTAGTGACATAGGTCGTCGAAATTCTATTAATAGGATTTGTATTTCTGTAATTTCAAAAATGCCTACCTTTCCCCCAGCTTTTCGCTCGCGCAGCGCAATAAGTTCCATAAAAATCAGTGCGCTCCGAAAACCTAGCCTTAAGGGTTATTTCAGCTTGTAACAATGCGTGGATGAATCCTTAGGCGCGTAACACACGGATGAGACGTGGGGCGAGGGTGCGCTAAGATGTATAGAGTCACAGACCAAGAGCGACCTCAGAGCAAGGACTGTGGTCTGTAACTCTATACATCTCAGCGCACCCTCGCCCCACGTCCCATCTGTGTGTCTCGCGCCTCAGTCAGCACTGGCGGGCGGGGGCACCAGCAATAAAACTTCTCAGGCAGCTGACACGACCGCACACACAATAAACATAAATACCTAACACATGTCTGCCCGCAGCCCCAAAGCAGCAACATCTGCTGCTGATTATTAATATGTGGTGAAATTGCCGCTTATTAATAACTTTGGTTGTCCTCAGGAAACTTATTTCTTGCCGGCGTACGAGAATATATTGCAGCGAAACTACATGGGGGGTGACCCTTCATAGTTAATAGTTAACTTCATAGTTGCCGACCGTGAGGATATACTCATCTGGCTTCTGAGAATGGCCCGTTTCTGATTTGAGAATTTCACTACATATTTCGAATAGTAAAGGTGTGAAAAAAAAACATTATTAAAAGTAGATGTCGTTGAATCGGCGGAGGGTTCGTGGATGCGGATGGCAAGGGGCCGTGAGATTTGGGCGGGAAGAGAAGTGATCGGGTATTTGGGGGAAAAGGCCGATGGGCTGATGATCAATGATAATAATTAAAAATTAGACTGACAAAAAAAACCACGCTAGTTTTTGATATGTTGGACAAACATGGAACTACACCCAGACTGAGGCCATGTGTACAAATGTAGAGCGGCCCCCAGTGTGAATCGAACCCACGACCTCCAGCATGGTAATCAGACGTGGTACCGCTGCGACGAGGCAGTTAATTACTGAGTCTGAGGCCGTTACACCGCCGCATGGACATAGCTCGTGTCCCCAACCTGTTGTATTCTGCGGTTCTGCCATACATAAATGTATTTCTTGTCCCATGCTCCACGGCCTTCTCAGGCCGATTGGCAATACTTCGGCTAACAAATCGATGGCGGACCTCGTAAAACCTAGCAGTTATAGCACTGTTGAATTAAGATAGTAACTAAACTATTTGTTTCTTTTTCAATAACCTTCTTTACGTGTTACAACGGAGCTAGAGACACTAGAAATCGCCACAAGTTATCTCGCCAAGCCGCCCGTCTACCGGAAACACTCGCAAAAGCATTCGCGGTAATCTAGCCGATATTTCAGCGCCCACGACCGCGGCTGGTACAATCTGCGGCGATACGGCCACCATTCCTATCTGTGCGATAACCGCACTTAAATCTCCCGCGGTAAGAGCTACTTTGAAGTTAACGATGTAGCCAGGCATGTGTATAAATCGGGGACATTTATAGCGCTCTTTAAATATAGCCCCGGAAGACTTGCAACTGCAGGCGGAGTCGAGATGGGTCGCATGAGCATGAGGTAATCTAACTGATCAGGGGGGCGGGTCTCTAAAATACATAGTTGTTCGATAGAGTCATACCTACCACATGTCTGCCTGTACGGTAATTTGCGGTAATTTGTTGCGCGCTTCGATCTTCTTCGACGGAGATGCCTAATTAATTTGCACGGATTATGGAGCGACACTGTACTGCTACGAGAACAAGTAAGTAATGTTATTCATTAAAGATGTTACAAAACACTTAGGGCCGGTTTCTGAACTGAGAATTTCTCTAAGGTAACGTTATGTCACGCTCTTTTCTGAGAAATTCGAAGAAGCACTACAGTTAAACATTGACTTAGCGAAATTCTCAATTCAAAAACTAGCCATTAGCATATACATATTTAGGTTTGATTTAGTAGAAAAAAATTACGGTAAGATTTGGAGTCTCTCCTTCTTAAAAGAGGGATGATACGCTGTAGACCCTATTGCTTAGTAGACTACCAAATAGAGGCCAATAACGGGTATTGACATTCTCATAATGATTCTATGGAAAAACTATGTGTGTATTCGACTCTAGGGCCGGAGCCCCATTTCATGACACAAAACATTTCATGGTTAACTAATCTACATAGATAGGTGATCCCTTACGATGAGAGATGATATATTGCATCGGGTCTATTCTTCACCGAAATTCTTCATTATCACTCCACGATTACTTATTATGATAGACAGGATTTGATGTAAACAAAAAATACGGATTAAAATCGAAAGAATTTTGTACTTCATGTCACTCAGGTTTTTTTTTTAATATAAACAAAACCATTGATCGCAATCGACGTTAAAATACGGATAGTAATAACGTCTATCAAGTTGTTTGCTCGTCCAAGATCATTCGTTCATCAATTCAGGAAATACCAACCTCTTTTACCACTGTGTTCTTTACCGAACTCTTTGTTTATACTCCGGCAAATTCTGGATGCAATGAAACATACGCCATTCAATTGATTCGAGAGATACAGTGGCGATTTGTGAGACACGTTTGGTGAAATCAGGATAATTCAATATCAAATAATATTAAATGTCGTTAAGAATAATGCACAGAGGTAAATAAAATTGCTTAAACAATGCGTAGACTATAAAAGGTTTAACATTTGTAAATACTTACAGTAACGGTGACCCCACACTAGGCATAGTCTTGACTTGTATCGTGGGCGTCGCGATATGATTGGGCGTTATGTTGACATTACATTGCGGCAATATCTCATAAGATAGAGAGATTCGTAACCTCTTATGAAGGCAATGTAGGACGGCAGCAAGCAAAATAATAAATAAGGACTAACAGGCTGCCTTATAAAGAGATACTTGTTTACGCAACTGTCTGAAGATGACACTTCTCACCCGAAACTCGGCTTTACGCCCCGCTCAATAAACGCTCCCACGGGATGATCCGTACTAACACTGACTGTACCATTCTCCTAAACGTTATTTATTCAGCACACGCCTTCCAGTTCGTTCACACCGTCACAGCGCATATGGTAACGCAGACAACATAATATGAATGCCATCCTTATGTACTGGCAAATCTCCAATTTGTTTAGTGGTCATAGCGTGTGCCAGCGAGTGATCGACGAAGCGATTGTCGTAGATGGGGGAGGAAGCCGGGTCGGCCTGGACAATAATCCTAGACACGTTAACAAACATAGCCTCTAATATTAGGGGTTAAAGATGAAATTGCCGTTTTATTGCAATAGGTTCTTTGAATTGACATAGAATCTTCATGGTTTGAGGTTTTCGAATGAAACTTTTTTTCAAATGGTTTCTATGATGTTCTTTTTTTAAAAAATGTGAAACATTTGAATATCGACTTTCAATTGTTTTTGTTATTCAATTTATACAAGAAAGATGGATACTGCGAAAATTCGAGTGATTTTTTAATACGAGTTCCGACGCGGAACTAACGCGGCAGAAACAGCCCGCAATATCAATGCTGCGTTTGGAGAGGGGTCTACTAATGAACGCACCGTGCGATTTTGGTTTAAACATTTGAAAAAAGTTTCATTCGAAAACCTCAAACCATGAAGATTCTATGTCAATTCAAAGAACCTATCGCAATAAAACGGCAATTTCATACTTTAACCCCTAATATTATGAAGCTGTAGTGGGAATGAGCTGGTCACATCTGCCAAAGAGCCGATAACCGATGGGGTACAAAGTTTCTCGAGCGCAGACCACGTATCAGCAAACGCAGTGTGGGACGCCCGCTCCAGCTCAGCTCGCTGGACCGATTGACTCGAAGAAGATTGATTGCCGGCAAAATAAAATGGACTGATGAATGGAGAACTTATGATAATAAATAAGTGTTTTAAAATATGTTCAATCTTATTGGAGAGGCCATGTTTAAAGATTAGATAGATAGATAGACAGATAGATAGACAGATAGATCGTAGATAGAGAACACTTAATAACCGAGATTAACAACCGTGTTTAATTTTTCTCTCTACGACTAATACTTTTCATGATATAACCCGTCGAAAAGTCATTCTAGTCACTTGGAATAAAAACGGGCCATACAAATTGAGCTCTAACTATAACGTCACAACTTGAAGGTAACGCCGTATAATAATTATAAAAAATAAAATAATAAAATGTGTTTACTAATCTACCTTAAGAAATATCTGTATTATTACTGGACTTGTTCCGAAGGTTTGCGGGATGCTATCAAACTCTTAATGAAAATAGTAGGTTATTTGTTAACCAAATAAAAATAAACATGAACACAAAAATCCGTGTGGTGCTACGAGTGTCGAACAAGCGACCCAAAAAGAGTGTCAGTCTCATACAAAATGCAACTCGAAAAACCCGTGACCTCTATTTTGGAAACCGGGCGAGAAGGAATTCCTAACACACATGTAAAGCTTGCGTAACACAATAGAAACACTTTGTTTACACACGACTTCCAAAGGTTTGGGCAGAGCAGTGACTGTCGCGTGTTCAACCCATCTTGTTTAATAGCGCCCGACATATAATTTGAACAAATGACTTTGACTTCGCATTCAATGAACTTATTTCGAGTCTCATTCGTGGGGGGCGCGGGATGTGACTATTACGGATTTAGTTTAGTAACATTAACAAATAATAAAAAAAATGTTGCTTCTTACGTGTCTATCGCAAATTCATGCCGACTGCGCGGATTTTTGTTCACGTTGTCAAGGCAAATGAGGCGTCAAAGGTTTTGACGACGTAATGTAAGTGTGACTGGCTACTTGACGACACGAAAAAACAATATTTCGGACGTCAGCTGCCGTTTTTTTATTGAAATAAACACTAAAGGGTATCAAATAAAAAACTAAAACCCACTTTAAGACGTAAAAACCCGACTGAAATATCTTAACCAAGGTCTAGCTAGACTAAGGCCTTGTTTAATAAGACTTTTCGGTTTGCTGTTGAGTTTTCAATCTCAACAGGCAGGACCTCTCACTGTTTATTAAAGAAAGAGACTCGACAACTATATGCATCTCGCTCAATATTACCGTCTACATGATATAAGTGAGAGGCAAATAGCTACTCAAACCCTTTCTTTAATCAGCAGTGCTTAAAAGTACCTAAGTTAATTTGGTCCCGCCTGAAAATTCAGGTGTCTAATCTAGTTTCGATTAGACACTTTTTTCGAGAATCGGGACTTTATTTCTATTCAACGTCTAGGAATTACCACAAATTGGTACCTAGTCCCATGCTGTCGAAATAGCCGGCTTCTAATCTATCGCATTAATCACAGCTATTCGACCATCAAGGCAACTAATCACTGGCTAATTAGCCTTTCGCAAATCGATTATTCGTCACAAACCCATCCGGGCTAGTTCGGACAAAGGACGGACGTTACAGAGCTATGAATAGTTCGCGGCGTACTGCACTATTGGGACTTGGGACGCCTCAACATAATGGTAGCAGTGGAAGATACAGAAAGTTCTCAATACCTTACCATGTTTTGCGGAGTTCTACAGCAGAGTAGCTACGGGAATGCTACTAGATGCGTGTGAATCATCTAGCACAGGTTAAAAGGGCTATGAACTTATTAGCAGTGTGCGTCGAAGTTGATTTACTTGTAGGGTATTGAAGAATCTATATACTTAACTACAATAAGAATCAAAAAACAATAATCTAACGAAAAAAAGAGGACATTGCAGAAAGGTCTGTTGTTCTACATTCGCTAGAGCAGGTATAAAAATTTTATATGGAAAGCTGATATTTTTTCGAGATTTTAGAGTTGGTCCTAATTTTTTATTATATTAGTTTGTATTGATGACTAGATCAACACCCTTACCTACTTCCGGGCCTTTCTGCTAATGAATTGTGCGACACCAATTGAGTGCACCAAAGTGATTAATGGATCGACCCAAAAAATCGCAGCCTATATACGTCCCACTGTAGGGCACAGGCCTTCTCTCAGAGAGAGAGTATGGGCTTAATCACCACGCGTGCCCACCGCGGATTGGCGGTTTGTTACAATAGGTACTCAAAATTTCTCAAGCCGTCTAAGAAGTCAACAATTCGTTGGCGAATCATCGAGCCAGTGGGATCTGTTGTCTATCCCTTCACCTCCTACGTACTTGGCGTCACTAACACCCTTTAGAGGTTTTGGGGTAGGTCATAATTAGAATATTCATTCTTTTTCCAGCAAAGACATCATTCGCATGGAATTTGACAGTATTATTAGGACAGATCCGTACGGGGTGTCACCCTACCAGTGTTATGCAGTTATGGGGATAAGAGAATCAGAACTGTACGCCTTCTGTACGCTCTATCCCACTGTGCAAACGTGGCATTAGCATAAAGAATCGACGTCGTTAGGCAACAGGAGACGGAAATGATCACCTTATAAGTTATAGCGGTATCACCTTATAAATACACCATATTAGCGGGCCATGTTGGGTTGGTGCCAGGAATGCTAAGTTAAAGGATAATGGAGACCAGACCGCTCTGTGAAGGCACCAATTGCTACAAATATAGAAATTGTGCCAGGTAGGGAAATGCTAACAGGTAATGTTGTAATAACAGACAAGACAATTTATTTTCTAATAGAATAACTTAACTAACATTTTTGCTCATCATCAGAATGTTTGAGAGAATGACTCTGCGTTTGGTCGGGTCACGTGACGTGGTCTTTCATACCATTTACGCCTAGGTTTCAATCATATGCACGCGTAGACTTAAAGCAGCAATGAAATTAAATCGCCGCGTTCATGCAATTGTCATTGCACTACAATGCATTAACAGCATATAGACGATTAGAGAAAGTAGAGCAGGACAGGGAGAGATGGCGTTTTTTGGTTGCGTAGGCCAAAATCCATTTTGGGTCGCTAAGCCAGGAAAATATTACAATTGCTACGTAATATAATAACTTAGCAACCTATACCTACGTTATTTGATACTGCAAATATCGCAATACAATATTATCCAATAAGGCAAAGGCGAGTCTGGCTAATTCCTTCCACGCTCGAACGACTTAAGACTAAAATCTGTGCGAGGCGCCTATGGGGCTTCGTGATCAAATCTATAAACACGTGTTGAGTTATTAAGCTCTGCTTTTTAAAGAGAGATTATTTACCCGTGTTAACGTCATTGTATCATCATCACCATCATCACCATCATCACCATCATCACCATCATCATCATCATCAGCCATTTCACAGGACAAAAGGCCTCCCTCACGGTTTTTCCATAATCGCCACGCTTGGCAGGCGGGTTGGCGATCGCAGTACCTATGCGGTTGGAATCTCAGGAAGACGCTGCTGCCCGTCTCCTGATATTGTATTTCCTTAGTCGCCTTCTACGACATCCACGGAAGGAAATGGAGTGACGCTATTCTTAATCCGGCGCCACACGGAAAAGACACTTACTTCATTGTATGAGGATCGCGAATATTAATTAGTTTATATTTTTACCATACCTACATTAGTCTATGACACTCAGCTGCACTGGTCTAACTCTCCCTCTCTCTCTAGATAATAACACAAGCAGCCTATATACGTCGCACAGTATGGCACAGGCCTTCTCTCAGGGAGAGAGTATGGGCTTAATCACCACGCGTGCCCACTGCGGATTGACGATTTCAGGCGCCGAGGTATGTGAATAGCTCAGACACTCAGGTTTACTCAAAAAAATTTCCTTCACGGTTAGCGAGTGGTATTGCCACTATATCTTCACAAACTTAGAAAACCAAGTCATAGGTACATGCCTGCACTGGGAATTGAACCAGGGTCTCTCGCTTCCGAGTCCAGTTTTCTACACACAAGGCTACCACCGCTCTATCAATCTATCAAGACGATATTACTTGCCAAATTTCATAGTTCTAGGTCAACGGAAAGTACCCTATAAATTTTTATTCCCAAGTGTCGTAATTATTTTATCCGTATCTTTTTTTACGTTAACCTAAAAGTCTGATTTTCTACAGCTTCAAGGACTGTAGACCTGAGTATATGGTTTTAATTTCAACTCGATACCTCCACTCCACGCGTTCCCGAGATAAAGGGTCTTGACAGACAGACGGACGACAAAGTGAACCTATAAGGGTTCCGGTTTTCCTTTTCAGGAACCCTAAAAACCGAAGCGTTACAGGGCCAGTTTCTGAATTGAGAATTTCGCTAATTAAATAGTTAACTGTAGTGCTGTCTCTTCGAATTTCTCAGAAAAGAGCGTGACAGAACATTACTTAGGGAAATTTTCAGTTCAGAAACCGGCAAACAGTATTATAACTGAGCATCACCTTTCAAACACCTTCAAGCATTCTCTTACATACCTTCGACACTTTTCTAATCCCATTCATAAGCCGTCCATCACGCTCTGGTGTACAATCGATCCTATAAACGACTAATGGCTACGTGCGGTCATAAATTTGACAGTTCTTCCATACAACTTACGTCAAAATCACACTAATTTTATTGATTATAATAAGAAGCAAACATTAGCTGAAATTGAAATAAACTTTTATTTATCATATCCAATTACATTTAAAAAAAAATAATATAAATAATTCTAAACTTAGGGATATTGATAAAAAGGGGTTTGCTCAGCATAGATGTTGTGTTAGACACAACGCTGACTTTCAGCAAGTCCCTGTTAAATGATTGATATAATAAAAATTAAATAATAACAATTACCATTACAATTACAATTAGAGTTGGACGTGTCTATAAAATTGAATGAAGTACAAATACACTAATGAATTCATTAAATTAAATAATTAATATTTAATTAATAGTTCCATTTTGCCTGGTAAAAAAGAGCTTCTTGGACATCTAGAAGTGATTAATCGGTCAATATTTGCCACTACACGCTATAAAATTTCACGATTGACTCCACTTTAAACGCGTAATGACTAACGAGCACTGAAACATTGCAACTCTAACAAGGTCTTTAGTTCCAATTAGTATTGGACCAAAATAAAATTATACCTATTGTAAACTAAACCGGCCAAGGCCGCGGCGTATTTTTATGGTTTTTGACTTAAAAATGCGCAAAGCGTTGCGGATTTGCGTAAGCGCACTCGACACCAATAAAATAAAACTTATTATGTAAGTATATTAAGCATATCCCTCTGTTAATTACGTTTAGTTAACCTTTAATGTGTTTGTGCTGTTGGTGTGCCTTAATAAATAAAATAAAATAAAAAATATGTATGTAAATGAATATTCATATTTGCAGCCCGTCTCACTTTTCCTTCAGCAACTCTCCATCGTCGGTTGCCTGGAAGAAATTGCTATAAGCAATAAGGCCGCCAATCGTACGGTATTTTTGTAAATATTTCATGTTTGTGTTTTTCCTGGTACAATAAAGAATATTCTTATCTTATCTTATGTAAATATCAGACTTCAACTTAACCGGTTTTAAAACCAAACTAAACGCCGATGTAAAAGAAAGAAGCCGTCCAAAGGACAACGCGAATAAACAAAAACGCATATAAATAGAAGAGGCTTAAATCCATCGACGTAAGGGTCAAATTCGCCCGGTAGTTCCCGCTAAGGCTGTATGCAGAGCTAAACAGGTCCGCCGGTGAACGGATCCGTATCAAAGCGTGGGAACCGGTTGATTCGACTGCAGCGAGACGTACTGCCGTTACAGAAAGCCTTTGGGGAAACTGTTACCTCTTGGGAAAAAATACTTACGAATATGCAAAGAATGGTGAAGCGGTGGTAACCTAATGGGTAGAACATTGGACTCGGAAGCGAGAGACCCAGGTTCGATCCCCAGTGCAGGCATGTACCAATGACTTTTTTTTTCTAAGTTATGTACATTTGTGAAGTTATAGTAGCAAAACCACTCGCTAACGGTGAAGGAAGACATCGTGAGGTAGCTATTCACATACCTCACCGCTTGAAATCGCCAATCGCCAGTGCGCACGCGTTGTGATTAAGCCCCTACTCTCTCTGAGAGAAGGCCTGTGCCCTACAGTGGGACTTATATAGGCTGTTTATGATGCAAAGAACTAAAGTGACTGACAGAGACAATAAGATTAGCAAGCTCAGCAAGCAGCAGTGGCTAACTGGCAAACGCGGACCAGGACGGCCACCAGCTCGCTGGACCGACTATTTGAGACAGATCGCTGGCAGCGGCTGGATGGGGATGGCCGACGACAGAAAGAAGTAGAGTGCCTTGGGTGAGGCCTATGTGCAGCAGTGGACGAGTACGTGCTGATTGATTGATCCAAAAGATAGCCTCTAGATTAAAATGGATTTGGCGTATTTAGGGGGGGAGAGGCAAAATTGGAATTGCCTATCCGGGGTGGGCACGCGTGGTGGAAGCCCATGCTCTCTCTCTCTGAGAGAAGGCCTGTGCCCTGCAGTGGGACGTATATAGGCAACAAAATAAAATTTCGGGGGGGGGGGGCGGAGCCGGGTGGGCTCAACATCACACCACACCCCGCCTCGACACTGCAAAACTTGTCTTTCCAACATGCTTCGGCCACTGTACGGGTAGCTAAGGTAGTTTCGCTCGAATTACTCCCGCAGATGGAACACGAATGGCTTCACATCACACACCGGCATGACGTTTCATTTATTTTGGTACCGACCACGTTAATAAAGTACCTATTGGCTTCAGCGGTTACCAACCCGTCTGTTGAGTCTGATTAGGGCAAAAACTTTTCGTCATATTTACAAAAAGACAATTCCTTACAACAAAAAATGCAGTTTCAATAGTCAGTGGTAAAGGGGAATAGGTACTTTACTAAAGACTATTTAAAAACTCCATTTAAGGAGTGTTTTAGAGGAATGGCTTTTTTATACATAACACTTGTTTCTTTATCTGATACAAAAGTAAGTTTTGATAATTATTATGGAGGTTATTAGATAATTACTATCGCGGGCTCTAGTCAAAGGCCAGTTTCTTCTGTTTTATTTATTCGTTTTGTCTGTTGTGTATTTAGTTTTCTTTCTGTTGTGCATATTATGTTACTTAGCTGCTTATTTTGTTTCTGTGATGTGTCTTGTTTTTTATAATAAATGTCTTTCTTCTTCTTCTTCAACGCCCGGTATTGGGATTGTTTGGTATGGCTACTCGGTGGCCTTCCTCCACCTCTTTTCCTCTATTATGTTCTTTACAACATTTTCGTGACGTAATAAGTGTCCCAGCATCTTCCCTTTTCTCTTTTCGATCATGTTCATTATTGATCTTTTCTCCGTGACTCTCTCAGAAACTCATCCGTCTGTAGGTTTACGATGCAGACTATAAAGGCTGGGACGTATATATACGTCCCACTGAAGGGCACAGGCCTTCTCCCGCGCGCCCACCGCGGAATTGCGATTTCAAGCGCCGAGGTAGATACATAAGGATAGGTAAATAATATTTAGGGATCTGAACGCCTCAAGCACTCAAGTCTCCTCACGATGTTTTCCTTCGCCGTTAGGGAGTGGTATTGCTACTGCAAATTCTACTGCATTTGTACTTTGTAGGTTTATTGTGTTGTAAAACAGCACAGAAACATTGTGGGCACAAAGAAGACGAAACACGATGTTAGAGAAAGCAATAAACGATTGTCGTTTATTGGACAAAGGGCGGTGGCCGCCATACGGTCGCCGCATCAAAAATGTAAGCACCAGATGGACGTGTTTACAGTTTCAATGATACGATACACAATCTACTATAGTGCTGTAAGTAGTGTGTATTGCTTATAATTGTTTAATTATTCTTGTTTGTGTGTGTGTGTGTGTGTGTGTGTGTGTGTGTGTGTGTGTGTGTGCTTCACTACTGTATTAGGATTATATCCTGTTAAAATGCTTGTAGAAATAAATCAAATAAATAAATATTCATGACCCCAAAGGTCAGATTAGCAAAGGTTTCCATAACAAGGGTCTCCTGTTTCCATTGCCATGTACTTAGAATGTAACGATCGTTTTTTATAAAAACTCGATTCTTTAAAACTTTCCTCAGAGGCAGATTAAATATTCTGTGGTACAGGGAACTATGCAAGCACAGATTATTTAAAATGCCTCTGAGGAGTGTTTTAGGGGAATAGTGTTTTTATAAATAAGACAGTAAGGCCTACTTGCAGCACTTTCTTAAATGTGGCTTATACAGCATTTAACTAAAATTCTTCACACAAAAGTCGATTGAAATGGCGACTTAAGTGATATTTAAGAAGTGGTGCAAGTCGGCCTAAGAATCGTTCTTTAAATTACTAACTGAACGAACGTTGAGCGCACCTCTTGAAGCTTTTGATATCAATTGCAACTACTGAAATTGCTGACAGATTGCTCGCCCAAGAATAACATGATAACATAACGTCTACACACAGAATCATGACAATGATATGACAACGCAATCACAAACATGTGAAATCACCCGCTCGGAGGTCATTTATTCACAATCAAAGTACCATGGCCCTCAGCGGAAATCAAACCCACGACCCTTCTATTGATTACACAAACGTGTCACCGCTAGACTTAAACTGTTAGCCCACAGTCCACAGTACATTTGGTAGAGCTGAACTTCTGACAGCATTTGAGCTGTGGTGCCCGCATATTGTATCCGTAATTCATTACGATACGATCGATCGTAACATGGGTTATTGTTTGTCAAGTTTACGACAGACGTGCTTGTCCACTGGGAAGACAAATTATGCGTCGGAGACAAACAGCGGTGCGCCACACGCTCTAGACACAGGCCAGTTTCTTCAACGCCATTCACCTTTCCTTTAATTTGTTCCGTTTAGCTGCTCCGTGGCCTTCCTCTACCTCTTTTTCCTTCTATGATTAATTAATTACATAATTATTAAGTAAGTTATTACTTAATTCCTATGGGGCGCTAGATCTCTTTGATCTTGGCCTCTTCGACAACCTTGTTCCGTGTATAGGGCCCTCGACTGGCTGACACCGCAACGATTTGGACAGAGAATGTAATAGTACAGAATTTGGCCTGTCTGGTCTGTGCGAAATGACTGCCTTGTTGGTCTAGCGGTATCACGTCTGATTACTATGCCGGAGGTCGTGGGTTCGATTCCTACTGGGGGCCGCCGTACATTTTTTGCAAATGGCCTCAGTCTGGGTGTATTTCCACAATGTCCTTGCCTGCGTACCATGGCACAGGGTATCCTAGTTTGGGACCAGGACAAGTGATTGTGTTGTGTGGAGGTTATTATTATTTAAGCCGAATGGCTAGGTCCCTGAAACTGGCTGGAGCAAAGGGATGACAAGGAATCAGAAAAGCAGTTTGGTGATCAATTCGTCGGTCACAGAATGTTAGCGGCGGACAGACACAAAACGCCAACTCCACGGTGTTATTTTTAAAAACACGATTTCCTTAAACACTCCTCAAATGTAGTTGAAGTTGTATTTTCCTTTACCTACACTCCATTCCACAAAACGAGCTCCCAAAGAAAATCGTCCATGTGCGCCCATCGGTTAATGCGCGTGACCTTCAGCGGACCGTCTTCGCTTATTATATCGCTTATTTCTAGACGCGCGCATTGACCAAAGAGATGAGAGTATTTTGGCCCCTAAGGGTTCGACTCGTGGAACAGAGTATAAGACTATTTAGACCCCGAAATCGGCGTGCGTTCGTGCAGCGACTAATAAATGTTGATGAAGTGAAAGAGTTTTCTTAGGATCGTGACAAGTGCCCAACCCTGGGTGGCCCCAGGCCCCCTGGTGTCTGCCTACCCCTCCGGCTCACGGGCCTGAGGTAATTTATTTAAACTGCATTTCAGGAGAGTTTCAGAGGAATCGTATTTTTCATAAATACCACCGCAAACGTTTGCTCAAACAGTTACGCAATAGAAGAAGAAGAAGAAAGACATTTATTGAGAAAAATTAACACATCACAAGAAAAAAAGGCATAACAAGTAACATAAACAAGTACAAAGGAAAATCAAGTCACATAAATACAACATAATACAAGGCAAAGTCAGAGCGTCAGCGTAGCGTATTGACTTGTCTTTCCTGTGGGGTAGGCCGATGGTATAGGTGCTGGATCATCCTACTCCATCTGAAAAATAATGTCTCAAGCACAGCAGCGTCCCAGTGGTCCCTTCGATGGGTATCTAGTATGAAGGTACCACTGGACGCTGTGTAAATCATATCATTTCGTAGATGCAAAGACCAAAGTTTTTTAAGCAACAGCAAAGACACTTAAAGGCTAAGACTTAAAAGACAGCAAAAACTGTATAAAGCGATCAAGAAAGAAGTCACCCAAACCGTATCCCCCAGCGAGTATCACTTGTCATTATCTTAAATGAACGTTACATTTCGCGTGGGCCCGCTCAGTTTTGGCTTTAATAAAGTAAGTTGTAATGAAGTGAGCCAAAATCTTGCTCGTCCCACTGATGTGACGCCCACTTCGCTAACCGTGTTGTAACCAAAAACTGCTCGGAACAGTGTTGCCAGATGAGGCGATTTATCGCTATTTCAGCTACCTCGAAAAGGTGAAATGGCGACCAAAACTTTAGTGTTATTTGGATTAGTCGTGGCGCTGTGAGAGTTTAAGTATATAAAAAGCGGCGATTGTCCTGTAATTTTAAATAAAACGACCAATTACATTGGAAAATCAGTCTCTGCTAATAGCTCCTTTATTACCCCAAACCCCTCCGACCCCAAAAGGAGGGTAATGTGTTTATTTTAATGAGATAATCTATAGCCTATGACCATCCTGAAGAACCGTTCTAAATACTAAAATACTAGTGAAAGATTTTTTGAAAGTGGATATGGAGTTTTGTAGATTACCCTTGACGTACAAACTTTTCACACAAAACATAACAGAAACACACGCGTGCATCCCAGAGGGGTAGGCAGAGACCAGGGACTGCCACTTACCACGATCCTGACAGATCACTTTCGCATCATCAACATTCATTAGTCGTTTCATGCACGTACGCCGGTTTCCGGTACTTTTTATCTTGCCCTTTGCTAATACATCCCCTATTTGGTCGAAGTATGTCCGTACAAACTTTCCTCTTTATAATAATTATTAGCGTTGAAAGGTACTTTTGTAATTCGAGCTACAAGAAAGAACATTTTGGCGACATTCGCCGGCAAGCTCATGGCAACACTGCCTCGGGACGCTCTTACTCAATGCTTTCAGCCAGATCAAGGTGTGCATGTAACTGGTTTCGACCGACCTGGGAGTGCATGGGAGGGCTTGACTTAGGTAGACTATCTAACGCCTACACCGACCGCTGAGACTAACAAGCTTAACTTTATAGGAAGTCCGAATGCGAATTAGGACTGTCCTCAGAACACAAAAAGATTCTGTGAGACTGTCAGACAACATTACAATATGAGCCGTGCAGTTCGGTTAGTATTCTTCAGGGATCTCGCTGCAGAATCGTATGCAAAAACATAACATAAACTCACGCCTGCTTCTAAGAGAGGTACGCCTCGTAGACCAGGGACTGCCACAATGCAATACAACTCCCAACAATACGATTACAATTCTCGTATACAATTCCCATAATGGATGATTTAGACTTTGCCAGGCTAAATATTGGGTAAGAAATTTTAAGTTTATTTGTAGTATTTACGCCTACCCCTCCGAGATAAAGGCGTGAGTTTATGTAATGTAATATTCTCATAAATATACTAACCAACATGTAATAACATGAATCATTAAATGGTGAAAAGCAAGTTAGTAATTAATTGTTTTCCCACGATCACATTTGCAAGTACTTACTCTATTGATCGGCTCCTTTGTCATTAGCCACCTACAATGTCGCCATGTCTGCCTATGAGAAATAGTCCTTCAATAAGACGCGCTAATGGCGACTTTGGTCTACAAGACTAAAGTCCATTTAAACACCTCTATTATTTATTATTGCCATGTAAAAGACCTCCGGTTTATTAAATACCCGGTGAGCAGGTGACTTCGGAAACGTAACATAAGTCAGCTTAATTGACTTTATCAGAAAGTACAAAGGAATGTGACTGCTGAAGAGCGATGTAAGGACGAGGTGTAAAGAAAATCCGTACATAATTCTCAATTTTTAAAACGAGGACACCCAATAATTTACCTTAGGTGATGCACCCTTAGCGCCACTTGCGCCATCCTACTAACCCGGGGTTAACCGGTTAAACCTGGAGTTACCATGGTGACCAGTACAATTTGACACTGGGTTAACCCCGTGTTAGTGGGATGGTGCGAGTGGCGCTTAGTGAATAGTAACCACTAACTCTGATGATATTATCCAGCAAAGGTTTATCCACGTTACAAAGGGGCGGTAAAGTGCGGGCGGAGAGGATTTCAATTTAAAATAATCCTTAAGTACTACAATACAATACAAGTGCCTAAAAAACCACGTTCCCGTGACGCACGACATCCGCATGAGGCAAGTTTTTTTTAAGTAGAGAGAGAGAGAGAAAGAGAGAGAGAGAGAGAGAGAGTAAGGGCTTAATTACCACGCGTGCGCACGGCGGATTGGTAATTTCACGCGCTGAGGTATGTGAACACCTCAGACACTCAGGTTTCCTCACGATCTAAAATTAGAAGTATGCAAAGTTTATTTCAGTTCGTATCCTCCTCTGTTGTACAGAAGAGGATACGAACTGAAATAAACTTTATTTCTGGTCACATCTTCAGAGTTAAACATTGCCTTGCGGCGTCAATTAATTGCGCGAGCGAAATTGGGGCGTCGTTGGGGGGAAAATAGCCCGCACCAATTATTCAAAACTTCTCAGTAACAAAAAAAAAACAACTGAGGGCTGTCAGTTGCTTTTTTTATTGTTTACCCTTGGCCATCTGAGGTGTTAACAGTAGATAAACAGATTGTTGGTACGAAAAACCGAGGATAAGCATATTTCTTGCGTGTCTGACTCCCAAAACACGTGTATGGCGCAGGGGACATGGCATCCACTGCACGCAGTGACAAAACATCGCATCACAGCCACAAGACAAGCGTTCGGTTCGTCGACCCGCAATTACGTTTGCTGCCATTAACGTATTGGACAACACTTGAGGTTGTGCTGTAGCGCTGAAAAAGTACCAACTTTTACGGACTACTTTTGGCATTTATTATTTAGTATTGCGGTTCGGTTGTGCACTACAGCGCTTTAAGAGGCTCCGAACAGTAAAACTAGCACCAACAATGCAAAAAAAAATGTACATATCGTTTTTGCAAAAAGTGTTAGACAAATCTCTCAATCAGGTTAATAGTAATCTTTAAGACCCATGGCCGTGAACCGAAAGCAAAATGAGTAGGGCTGAACAGACTTAACGCAAAAAACGGCAGGTTTGACATTTTGATCCTAGGTTCTCGGATGTGGGTCCTAAAAATCTCTTTTTACATGATTGTGAGAATAGTCAGACACTTTTTGCAAAATCTACCCTATAATTAAAAATGCTGCTCTTTGAGGACGCGTGTGAAATCTGTAACTGACACGGTGCATTTTGAACTTTGCAGGTGGAAAATTTTCTGTGACCAGGGACTCTATTCACTAACGACCTGCCTAACAAAGCAATTACAATCTAAGTTAGTCATTCGAGATTGGTCGCGTTAATATCGATAGGTAATACGAGCTCTTCGGCCGAAGCGATGGAAAAATATGAGACGAAATAATAATAAAAACTTCCACACGGTACAATCACTTGAAATGGTCCCAAAGTAGGGGTATCCTAGTAGGGGGTGCTATGGTAACCAGGTAAGGACGTCAAAAACATATAAATACACCGAGACTGAGGCCTTTGTACAAATGTAGGGCGAACCCCAGTGCGAATCGAACCCACGACGTAAATAAGTACTGGGCAAGCCTGGGACAATTTAAAAATGTGTAACAGGCATTTTATTTTATTTATAACGCATATAAAACAAGTAACAATCTTAAAAACCTCAGCGCTTGAAATCGCCAATCAGCGGTGGGCACGCGTGGTGATTAAGCCCATAATCTCTCCCTGAGAGAAGGCCTGGGCCCTACAATGGGACGTATATAGGCTGCTTATGTATGTATTTCATGTATTAATATTCCATTGCTATCCTTTAAATATCCAGCACCACAACGCGTAAAGGGTGTTGAACGAGACATTTAAATGATGGACTCAAATCGTAACTCAAGATTGAGCCTAATTTTATTATCAACCAGTTTATTACTATGCATTGCGTAATTCAGCGATAATGCACGTAATGCACTGCTTTGCTTGCAGATTTGTGTCCTACTTAGTATATGAAGCGAGGATTGAGATTTATTAGTTTTGTTACCAGTTTATTCGACTGTAGAAGGCGGATGTTGGATGTCGTAAAAGGTGGAGTTGAAGCACTTTCATTTTATTTAGTTTGTTGTCTGTTATTCGCAGAGAGATCACAAATTGAGTTTCACTGCCTCGTTGGTCTAGGCAGGGTCAGTGGGCTCGTGGGTCTAACACGTCTGATTATCATTAATACACCGTGTGTTGGAATTTTTATCATCACCCTACGCAAACGAAGACAAGAGCGCTATCGAAACCAGAATAAACGTTTATGCTAGTGACCGAAAATCCTATACAACCACAGAACCCACAGATCACATACATCATCATTCAGCCACAAGAGGTCCACTGCCGAAAAGGGGGCCTCCTCCATGGATTTCCAAAAAGACCGGTTGGAAGCGGCCTGCATCCAGCGCCTTCCTGCCACTTGGATGAGGTCATCTGTCCATCTTGTGGCTGGTCGTCCTACGCTGCGCTTGCCGATATGTGGCCTCCATTCGAGAACTTTTCGGCCCCATCGGCCATCAGTTCTGCGGGCTATGTGCCCCGCCCACTGCCACTTCAACTTACTAATCCGCTGGGCTATGTCGACGACTTTCGTTCGTCTACGGATCTCATCATTTCTGATTCGATCTCGTAGAGAAATTCCGAGCATAGCCCTTTCCATAGCTCGTTCTGTGACCTTGAGCTTTCTTATGAGGCCCATAGTGAGAGACCACGTTTCGTTTTCGATCACATACATACTACCAACCAAGTCAACCGTGCAGTTTCAAAGTAAACGAACTCTTTAAAGTTTTTTACGTTCCTAAACGACGTTACGCTCCCGACACAAGCGAGGCTGGATGCAAATTTCTTTTAGAGATTAAATAGGTGTACTTACTTTGCAAAGAAAAAAAAGGTGGGCTTACAGCATTTGAAATTGCGGGATCACTGACAGTGTTTGTTCCTTGTTTCAAAGATTTTCTTGAAATGAATACTGCACGACAATTTGTTCAACGGATTAGCATAATTGTATAAGAAAGCAGTCTGTTAAGTAATTAAGCTAGGTAATCCACTTTAGTTAATAAACAATCACCATTAGATATGTTATGTAAATCTATGTATGATCAACGCGAGTCATTGGAACATGCTCAAGTACTGTAGTTCCACGTAAACACCTCAGAATCTAGGGGCCTCTAACAGTGATTCCCTTCACCTCTGGTATTGGTATTCTTCTTCTTCTTTATGAGCCGTCTCTCCGAATCCAAAATTTGCAACACAGTAATGATGTCCTTTTTGCTTAACATTATGAACTGCAAGTTCCGCAAGATTGTTTATACCACACCCGCTCGCAAAGTACCTATCTTATTGCTCGTTCATAAACGGGTTTAAACAAAGTGCGTCATTTCTCCTTTATAAATGTGCGGCGGGAAAAGTTATATGGAATTTCATTCCCGCCCTCCGTAGCAGGGCAAGAATGTTGTATAAAAATCCATTCCTGCCCTGCTAGCGTTCTTTTGTTTTTTTAGCAGCGAACGTTAAAAAAATACAAACGTCCAAAATTTAAAATGGTTTTATATCAGATAATTAGAAATAATTCTTTTTTCATTTTATAAATTCTGCCTTTATTTCTGTTGTGGAGTTTCCTTTACGCCCTCCGCAGCACGTCGGGCTTACACATACTCCCGAGCAGGAATAGATCGTTTTCTCCCCTCGGTGTACAATGTACTGTTATCATCATAAGCAGCCTACAAACGTCCCACTGCAGGGCACAGGCCTACTCTCAGCGAGAGAGTATGGGCTTAATTACCACGCGTGCCCACCGCGGATTGGCGATTTCAAGCGCTGAGCTATGTGAATGGCTCAGACACCCAGGTTTCCTCACGATGTTTTCCTTCACGGTTATCGAGTGGTATTGCTAGTGTAACTTCACAAACTTGTACTGTTATAGTTATTCTCAAATATTGTTCACCACACTTTACACGTTACCAATTTACTTGCATAATTGGGGGGCATAATACCTACCTCTAATGCCGAATTTTACCACGCACAGGTATCAGAAGTAGGCATCGAAAATGTCTGCAACACAAATTTAGCGTCCTAACAAACCTATTGTGAACGAGTAGTAAAATTTGATTTTTATGTGTTTTGTGTCAATAAAGATTATATTTATTATTATTATCCTATTGTCGTTCTAGGTACTAGAATGCCTTGCTTAGGTCTCACAGGAGATAGAATTCTATCCTCTATTTGTTTGTACATCTGCCTAGTTACTTGCAGGCTAAACTCGTTTGGGACAGAAAACTGGACATTGTGAGTGTACTTTATCTGATTCAAGTGACCGTTTTATCTCTGCATAATTTCCAAGGAGTCCTCGTGCTAGTTTCTCAACGACAGACCATCGAAACAACTATAACATACTGTGTGTCATCAGTTACTATGTCGCTGTTTGTGTTCTAACAATAAGTGCTGCAGCCTTCATAAACACAGAAGACGACAATGGAGTCGTAACTAACCGGTCGCATCTCTAAGTAGGACAGGAGACTACGCCTGGCTTGGCTGTCCAATGGAGGCTACGGACAGAGGGCAAACAGATGGCAAGATACTGGGTAAATAGATATTACAAACACCAGCGGAGTCACGCGACCGTTAGAAGTTTGTACAGTGGATTTATTTGATGGGTGCAAGCTGTCAATGACGGGAATGGACGTTTTACAATTGACGATAACCGTAACGACACTAATCAGGACGATAACAGTTTCATGCTACTTTGAACATGGAAAAAATGTCGTGCAGTCCAGTGTGAAACCAACTCCATCATTGGCAGTGATGTTATTTTCCGCTATGTTTTCTAGCATGTAACCACCAGCTGTTTGCACTTCAATGTCAGTAAGTAGATTATCAATATTAGATGATTGTATTACATCGAAGGTGATGCGTTTGGAGTTTCATTTTGTTCGTACATTGGCGGACTCGAGGCGACAAGATAATGACACAACAACGGCCATCTAACATTCTCTCCTGCATTGGCGGAATTAAGACGCAATACACTCTTGGCCCTTCTTTAAATAGTTCTTAAATCGTTATTAATAATTAATCTTTTATTTCATGAACCGACGAAAACGCGGTCGGCCATGTTCTTTCGACACCTCTCTTACCTCTGTCATTACGTCACATAATTCGTACACAAAAAGGTAAGACTGGTGAACAAGTAAAGCGTAATCCTTGGCGGTTCGACGAAAATCGATTACAACTTCTGGGATCCATTCCGTTCTTACCTAAGAATCGAGCATCTCTTTTGAGAACAACCCTTTATAATAGCACAGATCCAGATGTCTTAAACAATGTGCAGCAGTCAATTTCATATTTGGACCTTTGTTGTCAAATAAATAAAAGTTGATGAATATGTTAATATTTGACTGCTCAAGACTGGGAGGAGTGGAAGATTATGGGGAAGGCCTTTGCCTAGCAGTGGGACACAAACACGGCTAACTAAATAAACTAAAAAAAAATTCACAATAACTGATTGATCTAGCTGCCCTCTGACAGTTCTGTGGTTTGTCTAGTTCAGTGGTCCTGGCTCGAAACAATTGTGCTGAAGGCAACAATTGGCGGCAAGGCCGGATGAATTACCGGCCAGATTGGTGACCCCATGCAAATAAGACCGTAAGGGGCTTGGTTTTGGAGCCATTCTACCTTGGTCTAGCTGGCGAGGTGCCAACCAGATTAGGTGAAGGAGAGACGAGAAATTAATGTGTCGGTAAAGCTAAGAGGTAGGAAAGGAAGGAAATGTCGTCGTGGTTTTTACATTTTTTAATATGAACGGAAATCTCAAAACCATTTCGAGAGTTTTGCTTTCCGTGCAATTTCTATTTATCAGATTTCTAGTTTTTTTTTTAAGATATTCAATAAAAAGCTTTGACCTTAAATGACTTTTGTATGACGTCAGCAAAGGCAGTTTGAGTATTAATCCTTTGCCTTACAAAAAAGAAAAACGAAATGTCAACGTGTTGAAGTGTATTAAATGATGTGAGGTTAGCCTACAGGATACATAGTTACCAAATCAACTGACGTTAATGACATTTGTTTTTTTTATGTAGGCAAAGACTATGTGTTATGCTCTGATGACGTCACACACCACAAAATTTTAGAAAAATATTAAAAATAGAAATAATGAATAAAATTAAAAAATAACGAAATTAGTTTCTTAAAATGGTCCATATTTTCGAAATAAATTATAAAAAACGTATATCAAAAATAATCAAGAAAACTTAATCATAGCAACATGACAAAGTCTTTAATCCAGTGTTCGTTTTAGACTGCCTCGTTGGTTTAGCGGTATAACGTCTGATTACAATGCCGGAGGTCGTAGGTTCGATTCCCAAAGGAGGCCGCACTACATTTGTACAAACGGCCTCAGTCTGAGTCTAATTCCATGTTTGTGATATCCTTGCTGGGTTACCGTAGCACAGGGTATCCTAGTTTGGGACCAGGACAAGTGATTGTGTTGTGTGAAAGTTATTATTTACCATCGCCGCTATACCTGTGTAAACTCTCCATCAACAATTCACGTTATATTCTGACACTTAAGTTCAAATGGAACCGTACCTGAAAAAGACAAAAAAGTAACAATTAAAAATTTGTCACAAAATGATAAGTTACTATTTGGATAAAATAATTTTGCTACATTATTCGAGGTAAGTTTGGTAAAGGTGGAATTTTGTATTTAACCTGTTAGATTATGACCTTGAAAAGAACAATGAAAAACCATTGTTATGGTGACCCGACCGAGTCCTTTAGAATTCTATAGATTAAAATACTCAGAATGGTTTTGCTGTCAGCATTTTCCCTAGAAATAAAGCAAAATCGTCCTTGAAACTTTTAGGAGCAAAAAAGGCAACTTTTCACAACGCCGCTGAAAAGACTGATAATGAAGAATTCCAATTCAGCCTTAAAGTGGAACTTTTTTCATCGATTCGACCAAAAAGTTTAATCGAATCACGAATGACGCTTTGTTCGGCTGAACGGTTTGCTTTCCAGCTTATAGGTATAACAAGGGTATGAATAACACATTGTAAATTGGAGTTGTAGGTAGACAGAATCATGGTTCAGAGAGTCAATGACCTGAAAAAGCATCGTGTTTATAATTATAGCGAGATACCGCGAAAATTGGCGTAGGGTCAAAAGCACGCCGGCCTTTACATGCATAACATCTACTCCATACTATGTTATTTGAGCGCACTAAAAGCTCGGTTGAGCATAAAACCGGCCAAGTGCGAATCGGACTCGCGCACGAAGGGTTCCGTACCATTATCTGCACAACATTTAGACAAAGATCGAATTTGAGAACAGCGCCATCTATAGAAACCAACAAGAAGCGACATAGGAAAAAGTGCGTCGGACCGATGCTACACGGCTGCTATTTGAAGAAGAAGAAGAAAGACATTTATTATACCAACCAAAGACATCACAGAAGCAATATAAGCAGATAAGTAACAAACTTAGTTTACTCGAACCGCGTTCTACTCATCAGAGCTGACTCGGATGTAATCTTCAACGCAAAAACAAAACGGCGTCAATAGACGGAACTGCACTGAATGGTAAGAAAAAATGAAGTGGCAGTTGAAGTTTGTGGAGCTGGATGACGTTGAGGAAGTGTAGTGGAATGTGTCGATTTCAGTGACTAATCTTTTCCCTCTTTTCCTTTAAACTCCTACTGTTGAAGGTCGACGATAAGCAGCGATGATTTATCCCAATAAATTGAATTTGATTTGATTTGAATTTGATAATCTTATTTGACACTGCAACTGTCCCTCGTAGCAGTAAATTTGTGGTCGTTTCGGCACGGGTACTTGTAGTCATTTGTGGAAAAGGTTCATTCTCTACCGAATTTATCTAATTCCTACTTGCTATCTCACTTCATTCAATACATTATAAGGGGTCAGAGAGAAAAGCAATGGTGTACTTCTTGCGGGACAGCACACGGCGCCATCATGATCAGACGTTCCAAATATTTTTTGTCGAGCAAGACGAATGGAAGTAGCTCTGATTAGGTACTTTTATGGAGCCAATCATCAGCTTTTTTGACGAGAAGTTAGCTTTGCGACAGCCAGAGAATCAACTAGAGCTAAATGTTTATTTGGACTCGTGACCGACTACACGTCTCGGGAGGCGTCAGCGAGGGAGAGAATGAAACCCAAGTCTTGAAAGGCCCGATTAGCGGCAAAATAACTATAATTACCAGCTCTGGAGAGTTATAATTAATGGACAGTCGATTTCTCAATTGTAATAGTTAGCAGAGTAACAATACGCGCTCATTGGTCTTTATTCAATCGCCTGGGAATATGAAGCTTGCTATTGTTTGAGGAATGAGACAAGCGACAATGCAACTGGATACTAGTACGCAGCTAGGAAATCTCAACATTGATCTAAAAATTAAGGCATGTTTCGTTGGTCTGGACTTGTAGAGGCGACGAAGGCTGAGAGAATGATGAAAAATATAGCTACATTTTAAATTTAAAAAAAAACCGTTTAAAAAAAACGCGTGATTAAAGAAGATTTGGATGATTTTCTTACGGATACCACTAGCCCTGAGGCCTTGAAGCCGATCGATTACTCATACTGACTGATCAATACAGTTGTTATTTGCCATCCTGATATTTTCGAAGGGACACATCAGTATGATAGACTGACGAAGATACCTAGTTATAGTTTTCTACTGTATCACAGCACCACAATGTAGGTTGAATACCTATCATCATCATCATCAGGGGCCTAATTATGCGCAACAAATCCTGAACAATTCCAATCGTCTAACTGTCAAATTTCATACTGATTTGGCAGTTAGACGATTGGAGTCACTCTGGATTTGGTGCGCGTAATATAGGGCCGGCCCACCGCTGGGTATAGGCCTTTTCTCGCAAATACCAACTCTCTCGGTCCCTAGCCATCCGCATTCAGGTATTTAATACCATATTCAAACTTGTTACACCAGAGAAGGCGCGAGCAAATAGCTTAACGTACATTTTATGATCTGTTGCTTAGATTCACAGACGGAGTCATCATCATCCATTCCATAATCAGATTCAACGCCAAGCCATAAAGGTGAAATTAGATTATCCGGCGTAGTTTGTCGAACTCAGACGCCTTAAGGGTTATCAACCGTACCTTTTCATATGGGATAGTTTCAGGGTTTGTCTACCCTGCCCCACAAAACAAACCAGATATATAGATGATAGATGGAAAACATTCGGTTACACTAAATTCAGTACAAAAAATAATCATTTTGAGAAAAAAAAAACATTTTGCAGTGGACGTATGCACCCTCTCGTCCCCTATTGGTTAGCTAGAATTACTATTTAGAATATAATATTAATACAAGCCAATTGTATTTTTTTTTTCTGGTACCATAAAGAATTTTATCTACACTCATATCATAATCTTCAAATTAAGAATTCAAAGGTAAACACATATTGACAGGCTTTAAACAATACATAACTTTAAAGAAAATAAAAAAAAAGTGTAATATAAAGTTACAATAAAGGTCAGATTTTTCACTTTATGTTACAGTTATTTTTTTTAAAGTGTTGCTGTGATCACGGAACAAAACTTAAGTTTTTTTTTTAATGTCAAAAGTTAACTCTATAAAAAACCTAATTTCATTTTCGTGGTACCAAAAGTGCAACTAAAAATAAATTTATAATTGAAAATGTTGTTTCATTTCGATATGAGTTTAGTTAATAACCGTAGATTTATGTATAGCACAAAGCTTGTCAAACGTGTTTTCCTTTGATTCCTTACTTTGAAGATTAAGACATGAGTGTAGATAAAGTAGTGTATGAGACTGCACATAACTTGGTATTAAAACACTCGCGAATGCTATTAAAAAACTCGCCAAGGCTCGTTTTTTAAAATCTCGCTCGTGTTTTAATAACCCTCATTATGTGACCGTCACATAAACTACTATAATAACAGATTGTGGATTAAAAACAAAGTTTAAATTGGGTGTTGTGATTTAACCCTGCAAGAAAAAAATCAAATTGGGCTTGTCATTTTTCTCTAAAATAAAAAAAAAGATATAATTAATTGTGCTCTCTTGTTGTAAACGAGATGTCTTAATAAACAATGAAAAGTAATAAACAAGAACCCTGCGAGGACACTGCAAGTAGTTATAAAGTGTGTTTAAATACAACCAATGACATGTGAGTCCAAAGGACCTAGCAACCCTATCACGACAGGCACGTGGCTAACGTGCGAGTCTCACGATTAGCGCAAGGCGATAGAAAAGAATTTGATAATAATAACGGATTATCGATTGAAAACAAAACAAAGTTAAAATTTGGTGTGGTGAATAAAATCTGCAAGAAATAAAATGCATTAAAATTAGGGTTGAAAGTACAATTTTCTCGAAAATAAAATATAACTGGAATGAAAAATACCCAACAACCCGACTGCTGACCATTAACTACTAAGCAGGCGGGACCAACCTAGGTTCCTTCCAATGAGTTACATTATTGAATTTGGGTCCCGCCTGGTTAGTAGTAAAGATTTTAGTGGTTTTTTTTTTGTTGGCTTTATGCTGAATTCATATAGCCTATGACACAATGACACTCGCGCAAACACTGCAAATCAATTGAGATATTATTTGTCAAAATCTGTACATTGGTTAAGGAGTTATGAGGAAAAATAGAATCGGACATACTTACATACGTTATACATACATACGAGCCAAACACATTACTCTTTCTTTTGGGCTTCGCCGCAGTCGGGTGAAAAAGGAGTTGGCCACCCTAGCGCGCGAGTCTCACGATTAGCGCAATGCAACAGAAAAGAATTTAATAACAATAATAGATTGTGGATTAAAAACAAAACCAAAGTTTAAATAGGGTTTTTTGAAATAAATCCGCAAGGAAAAAATACATTCAAATTAGGGTTCTCGGTCGTGAAATTATAATTTTCTCGAAAATAAAAAAGTTGTTGGCAACCCTACCATCGCAGTACGTGGTCAGCGCGCGAGTCTCACGATTAGCGCAACGCGATAGATGACTCATCCAGTCATCGGATTGACTAAACATAGCCGGCTATTTGTTATTGGTCTGCGTACAGCCACTGCTGGAAGTCAAAGCTTAGCTTAGAAAGTCGAGTTGACTGGATTTGACGACTCTATAAAAGTTCACATTGGACGTTTACAAATTCAGGTGATTCATCTATGATAGGTGATTAGAGCGGTGGCAGCCTAGTGGGTAGAACATTGGACTCGGAAGCGAGAGACCCAGGTTCGATTCCCAGTGCGGGCATGTACCTATGACTTTAAGTTATGTAAATTTGTAAAGTTATAGGCAATACCACCCGCTAACGGTGAAGGAAAAAATGTGAGGAAACCTGAGTGTCTGAGCTATTCACATACCTCAGCGCTTGAAACCGCCAATCCGCAGTGGGCACGCGTGGTGATTAAGCCCATACTCCCTCCCTGAGAGAAGGCCTGTGCCCTGCAGTGGGACGTATATAGAGTGCTTTTGTGTGTATGTATAATAGGTGATTTATGTAACGTCGTCTAATCCAGCCCAGCATCTATATCCGCATAAGAGATGTTGCGGATGGAGAATATTTTACATACGCGGAACACCGGAGTGCATAAATGTGAGATGACCTGTTCTGCTACCACGATTTGGAGCGACTGTTGCAGATAAGCAAAGCAAATAATACTGGCAAGATAGCAGAAGTGGCGCCTGCGCAGGCGCCATTATTTTCGTGTCTAAGTAAAAGACATCAACGCGTTGCATGTCACAACAATTATGATCAAATCAATTATTTAAGCCGAGTGAAAAATGTTATGCCTTTTTTTTCTTATGATGTGTTAATTTGTCCCAATAAATGTCTTTCTTTCTTTCTTTCATATATTTTTTTTTACAATTCACTTCGGGACTAATTATTTCTAGCGAACAAAATAAAGTCGCCGGCAGTGATAAGCCCACTGTCCACGAGCCTTGGAGATGTTAGATCATCTTTTTACATAGTATTTTCTGAGGTTAACACGAGCACTAGACATAATAAAACTGATTTTCAACGGATATTTACTCGTCTACTTTTCCATTTTACAATTTTCCGACGTTTCGGCACTTTTGGAAGTGCCGTGGTTTCGGTAGACTGAGGTGGCAGGCGTCTTTTTGAAAGTATTAACTGTTAGTTTACTACCCTCAGCAGAAATTATTAAGTTACGTGCCAAAAATGTTTTGGCAAATTTTTAAATTGAAATTGACACTACAATAATTTTATACAAACTCAAAAAGGAGTTTATATCAAATAATAACCACTTCTTAAATGTCACTTAAGTCGCCATTTAAATCGACTTTTTTATGAAGAATTGTTTAAGCCACATTTCAGAAAGTGATGCAAGTCGGCCTATGTTTCAATGGCTGCTTAAATAATATTTAAGAAGTAGAGCAAGTCGGCCTAAGTTATTATTTACACCTCTCAGAATTACTTAGCCACGTGCATTAACTTCAGGATACAACCGTACAAGCCCTGAATGATTTATAGACGCGAGTTAGTGCAGCTTTACTGCAACTCTCGGAGGACAGTAAAACAGCTGAATTATTGTTACGGCTTCCTCCAGGCATAGTCTCGTGGCTGTTTTGTGGAACTGCGATGTGAAGTTACCTGCCTTTAGTAGTCTATTCTATTTTACGAGTTTTAAATCCATGTAAAAAGTTTTTGAACTAAAACTTACTTACGTAAGCACTACACATTATTATCTTCTTTATTATTATTGTTCAAGTCACAAATGTAATTCCTGGTGTACAGTCGACAGCACATCAACCTTTACACGCGTGCACTCTATTCAGTTACGTTACGGGCGACTTTGCAACAAAAATATAAAGGTTGACCTGTTGTCGACTGCACCTACAATAAATGATATTCTATGTATCTATCTTCTGTCCGGATGCACTTTCGACAAAACACCGATAAGTTTTCGCTTAGCTGATCCTTATGTTTGTGTTTTCCTGGTGTACAATAAAGAATATTCTTATCTTATCTGATTTTCCAAAAAAGATATGATTTTTCTCATCGGTGGGGCTAGTGAAAATGTTATACATGCATATTGTCACGCCTGTATCCCGGAGAGCTTGTCCGATATCAAGGTTTGCCAATTGCCATGGTCCTGCCAAACTTTAACAAAAAAAAAGTGATACAAAAAAGGGTTTCATTAAAAAAATATGTAGACTAAGGCGAGCAGACCTGAAGCGGCAATGAAAGGACCTCGATGGGTTCATGCAATTGTCATTGTACTACAGTTCATAAACAGAATCTCGGCCCAGGACACTCGGGTGAATTAGCCACTCATACTGGTAAAATTAAATCAAAATAAATTAATGAAGGCTGAAATGAAAAATTAATTCATAGAAAGTTTCAACAACTTTCGTCATGGTAACAAAGTTAATTTTGCCACAGGTAATTGACAGCAAACAATGGCATCCAGCGCAATCAGTATAACACAAAACGCTGTCTAGACTTACTGCAAAAAAATATAGAGAAAGCCAACTTAAAACTTACATATTCTATGTATGTCATTAGCTTTCAACCACAGCAGGAAATACAAAAGTTCTGTTGTTCAGATCTGCCACCAACAAATCTAAAGAACTGTGCGGAAACTGTTGGTAGACACCACTGTTACCTATTATCTTCTATATTGCATTTCATTCCGCTTTAGTCTACATGTAAACGTTGATAGAAACGTTTATACGAAAAGCGATAATGTCTATCGATTTGTTCGCTTGTCCTAGTTTATTCAACCGCCTCGTTGATTCAATAAATATTTACCCTTATTATGAATTTCTTTACTTTAATCGTTTAAGAAAAATGTTTACATCCAGACCAAAGCTGAATTACACTGGTATACTTATTATACCGCTTGTGAAAATAGCTACCAACCCATCGAAGTAAAACCGAAGCGAAGGGCCGCTGGAAAAAGTTGACAAGTAATTGTTTGCAGAATAAGATTCCTCATAATCACGAATAAACCTATGCAGCCCAATACATCCCAGCGTATCAGGTGCTATATATATATTATTATTTTTTTACATTTTACAGTGACCTTATCACTTCCAGTAAATAATTGTATATAATATCGTAACTAATAATGACATTACTAGCAGTAACAATATGTCATTGTATACTGTACAGGTAGGTATACATAGTGCTACTTTTAATCAAGTAGAGTGAGAGTTCTAATCTAATGTGAAAGTACTGAACTATTCTACACAAATTGTTTTGACCATCGATTTAAAGTAGAACAGATTGAGTTGAGATAATTTTGCATGACCTGAGACTTAGGCCGAATACGTTAGTTGACTCACATCGAAATTTAATTAAAAAAATATTTCCTATAGTACTTGATATCCTGTGCTTGGTATAGCAAGGAATGGGATATACTAAGGAGCAGGATATTTTTTTTTTTTTTTACACCTACTAAGCAAACTGTATGTACATAATATTGCTTAATAATGAAATGGAGCAATGTTATCTGAAATAAATAAATATTATTATTATTATTCCTTTCCTACAGTTTAATGTTCCTTAAAACTTATTTTTCTCTGGCATTAAATATTGTTTTACAACAACTTTTTTCTTAGTTTTTTCTCAGATTTTTTTTAAATATCAGTTTTATATCAGTCTTACGCTCTCTACCAACGTCGCAGCCTTCCAGTAAATGATTGTCCTACATAGAAGAATGTGCATTATATGTAACCCATATGAATTTAAGCATTATTTCTCAAGCAACGCCATTTCAAAGCAGAAAACCTACATAAAATATGTTTAAAGGCGGCAAATTAAACAAAAAAAAATTTAAAAGTGTTACAACAAAACTATATTAATGTTATACAGAGGAAAAGTTTGTATGATAATATGTACCGTAGGCACTGACTGAAAATCAGCTTTCTGTGATGTGAAAGAACTTAAGCAACTCTGTCTAAGATAAAATAACTGTATTATACTGTACTCTCCTGTCTATTCCAAGTGTGATCATAATAAACTAATGTAGCGTTGCATACGTACCTCTTGCCTGTGGCTCTAATGTCTTATAATATTCAGTATCGATCCCAAGACACTGGCGTAGGGCAGGCAAGAGGACGGCGGCGACGCGGTGAACACAACTACAATTATTATTAAAGTAATAATAATTGCTAACTGTCAAATTGCATGCCGAGCGTCGCTCAGGGTGGTTCAGAATACCAGCAGCTACAAGCTCTGTGAGCTTGTACAGCCTGAGATCCGTCCCTTTTTGTTTTCCTTTGCCTGGCGTATTAATAGTTAATTAAATATACTAAGTTGATTTAATTTAATTTGATTATATAGGTGGTGGTTCATGTCATGTAAAGTGAATTGTAAATGAAACAAATAAATATCATTTCATTTCATTAATTTTATTTCATGTATCTTGTTGTTATAATAAATATCATTCTTCTTCTTCTTCTTCATGTTTGTAAATTTATAGGCATGTGTAATTTCCGAAAGCACTTATCAGATTTTAAAAATTCTTTCACCTGTATTTAGAATGGACCTTTAGGGTGGACATAGGCTATAGACTAATCCCTTTACCACGCGAACGTAGTCGCGGGCACTGCTAGTGTGTAATAAAACTTAGTGAAATTTTCAATGCAGAAAAGGAAAGATTAACCCAGGTAGTTTTCTAAAAATGCCACAGCCTTCACAATGCAGTATGTGGGTACGACATACTCTGCAACATACTCAATATCCGGGCAATTTGGCGGGCGATTCTTGTTACGCAAAGTCTCCATAAGCCACACAATTCAGACAGACAACTGAGTACTTCTTATGGAACTATTGTGTGGTTTTATCATCATCGCCCCATAGACTTATGTACGGAACGTATGCTAGATGCAGCAAAGCTTTTGAATATGGATGCACGTCGGCATCTACACCTTGCCAAACTACACTTTGGTGTGATACGGACAAAAACCCCATCCTATTTGTTGGCAAAGCTTCAATGGTCCACCAGACAGCGGTATGTGCACAAGGAACGGATCCTGACACCGGCGCATTGCACCATGGCTTTTCCTGGTAGTTTCAGGTTTGCGGCGTCCAAGTCTTGGACCGACTTTCCTCCTCCAATCCGTGAAGCGTCCAGTGGATGTGTTTTTGGGGGCAAGCTCGTGCTTTCTTTTATCGTTGCGGTCGTGACATTGATAAAAAGTTTTGAAGTTTTCTAATAGCCAAACCGCCTTTCAGCATTCGCGATTTATAAACCGGCGCCGGTTTATAAATCGCTATCTGAAAAGGATAAAAATGTTTTCGGCAGTCCGAGAATTACATTTCGACACGTTATATTACGAGAAGTATTAATTGAGAAGTAGTACTTAGAGGAAAATCTTTATCACGATTTAATTAAAGCTTTTTTTGCAAGTTGTCCATTCTACAGACATGTGGGTGCCAGGCATTGCAACTCTATGGTCGTTCGTCTACATCGTGGTCACCGCCGCGTGAAGACATGAAGTGACTGTATCACTCGTGGCATATGGCAGAATGGCACACACTTGGAATAAGGCCTCATTTTCACTAGTTGATAAGGAATAACCTTCGCTTGCGGGGAGTTTGTAAAATTGCTCACATTTACGGCCTTAGCTGTGGGGCACATAGGAAGGACGAGGGCGCGGAAAAGACGCGACGCGTTGTATGTAGAGTTCGCGTCCTCGCCCCGTCTTATCAGTGTGGGCTAAGTCCAATCGTTTCAGTACATTTAGTAAGAAAGTGATTTAAAAGGACGCCGCGTCTTTTCCGCACCCTGGTCCCACGCCCTTCAGATGTGCCCCATGTCTTAGTCCTTGTGGAGATTTTCGCAGTTACTGCTTCAAGAGGGCGCTGTTTACATTGGCCAATGATAACACTCATTAGATAATACGCGATAATACGCGAGTTGTGTTCACAAAGGGTAGCCAGCGTCATTTTTTTTAAGCCTCAACTGAGATTGATTCTATTTCGGATTTCATTAAAATTAAAAAGCCTCCCAAATTATTTTAATGAAAGCTGCATTTGGCCTATCTATTCTTCTGGCAGTTTGGTAACTTCTCGGTTTTTTCCTACATGTTTAAGTTTTATGGTCACCCGACTTCAGCTACGGTCTGTCGAGTCCTCAGTAAACCAGCAAGCGGCTACACCGGGCAACATATGGCGAGTAGTTTTTATGAAGAGCCGTTATAAAAGTAACGACAATCATTTGAGATAGTCAAATTCGGTCGGCAAACAAGGAATAAGAAACACATAAGCAGTTTATGCTGTTTATGCTTGCGAAATCTGACTGAGTGGGCAAAGTAAGTTGTCATCATTGAGAGTCGAGACTTGAGTGTGACGAGAGGGACTAATTAAGTTTTTTTTTTCAAGATGTCTTTCTTTCCGAGTGTGGCAAAATATTTATGGTGTGAATCTGAGTGTTTCCTAAAAAAAAATTAAGAAGATTTTTAAGGGCGTTTAAGGTTGAAATCTTTTTAAGGCACGAACCCCTTCACAGTGAGTTCGATCCTACAAAATATTGCAAAAATGCTCGAATTTATGGTTTTCTGCCATAAACTTGTTTATTGTTATATTATTTTAGTGCCTAAATTTCAGTGATATTTTATCGCCCGAAGATCGGAAATTTTATGCTGTTATGTGTTAAAATGTGTACATTTCTTCCAATAAAAGAATAGGTAAATACGTACCTCCACAGATTTCATTTATTACAACGTAAAATAACTAAACGAATACCCGTTGTAGTATTGTATTGTAAAATAAACTGTCTATAAATGGTAAAAGTTTGTAACGTGCTTTCTGTCAAGAAATACCCTTCAGTTTACGTCTGAGTGTGTTCCAGGCACACAACATACAAATACAAACTTAGATGAAAAACTGGCCAAGAGCGAGTCTAACACGTATCGAGGATTCAGTACCACCATAAACATAACATTACCAACGTATTTGGCAAAAGCAAGTACGCAGCGACTAATGAAAGTGATCGTGGTAAGTGGCAAACCCTCTGGTCTCTGCCTACCCCTACGGTATACAAGCGTGAGTTTATGTAATTTAATATATTCAGCAAAATTGTGTTTCTTTTTCTTTCATTTCGGGAAGGGTGCCGAGATTCCGAATCCGAACTTGGCCGTTTTAATTATTTGTTGTTATACTGTTGGTTCTGCACCAAGTTTGAGAATTGTGTGAATTACCATCTTTACCATAGATAGAGCAATAACAAAAACAATATAAAAAAAAAATCTATTAATATTATTAATAAAAAGAAACACACATTACACTACATAGACTAACGCCTGTATCCCGGGGGGGTAGGCAGAGAGTGTCACTTGCCACGAACCTAACAGAACTCTTTCGCTTCATCAACATCCATTTAGTAGTTGCATGCGCGCACGGGATGTTGCATTGATTTAGACATAATATGGAGAGGATGAGGGAAGAAAGATTGACGAAAGAAATATATCGAGCAAATGTGAATGAAGGGCCGGTAACATATTATTCTGCCAAAACTGGCTATCTACAGACACACAGTAGGCACCCTTCTAATACGGAACCCTAAACACGATTAACGCTCCCTTCTTGGCAAAATGCCTATACTTTGTGACGTGTCATCGTGGCTGTACAGATTTTTGATGAATCACTCTCTGGCTGCAGAGTCAGTCAACTTTGTAGAAAGTTATATTGGTTGGCGTGGTGGTTGAAAGCTTAAGTAACTAAGCTCGACCGATGTTATGCTACTGTGAACATTCTACGAAGTATAAAGTGACAGAAAAGTCCCGATAGGGGCAGGAGTTTGTCAATTGGTGAAGTGGAGGCGTGAGGATCCAAGTAAGCACTTTACTTATCCACATGTCAGGTACCCGAAGTCTGCGTATCGTGCTCTAATTGCCGCCAACCTTAACTTTGGACTCAACATTAAGTTTGCAGCGAGCTCTTACAAAAATCCCACACTACTTATCCCTAATACTGCCGAAGCTGATATGAATAAGAAGAAGAAGAAGAAAGACATTTATTATACCAACAAGACACATCACAGATACAAAATAAGCAGATAAGTAACATAATATACACAACAACAGAATGAAAAGTAAATACACAACAGACAAAACAAATAAATAAAACTGGATCACAGATCAGATGCAGCCTGTGGTGTAAGTTGCCACAAAAGGCAGCTGACTCAGCGTTATGCTGAGGAAGTGATCCCTCAGCGCTGATTTTCAGTCAGTGTCTACGGTAACTCATAATTTTACTACGGCATGCGTGCCTTGGTGCATTTAAAAAGAATTAAAAGAAATGCAATAACATAAATACAATAAAGTAAAAAATATCGTCATAAAATACTTACAAATATTATTAGTTTTAAATTAATGTGTGAAATATAGAGAAAGACCATAATAAACTAAATTCAATGAGTAAATTAAGTGAAGTGAAATAATAAGGAGGACAGAGACAGATAGATGTTAATAAATAACTTCCACGCAACACAATCACAATCCCAACCTATCGACGACGAGTGACGATTGACGAATGGATGCGATATGAATAGCATTAAGACCGCTATTGCTTCTGGCGTCCGACTCGCTCGCACATTATAACATTTTTAATGATTCTTGAAAAAAATACACTTTTGTTAAACGTGGTCTGAGGCTGAGCTAAACAATAAAATTAATTAATAAATTATATTTCTGTAATCCTTTAATTAGTTTTTGAATGGGCAAATTTGGTACTAAAAACAATGTACGCGTCGAATTGAGAACCTCCTCTTGTTTGAAGTCGGTTAATTAATAATTTGTGGGCGGACCCCCCACCAGATGGTCTGATGTCTGGCCTGGTTACGGTGGCGGGGAGTCGCTGGATGCGGGCGGCACAAGACCGGGAAAACCATGAGCGAGGCCTATGTCCTGCAGTGGATCGTTAAATGGCTGATGATGATGATGAATTAATAACTTTGGCAGCAATAATTTATCTTATCAAAACTAAGTATAAGAAAGCAAAAATATATTTTAAATGTCCCTAATTTTACTAACTAACAAAGCGTCCGACCGACCACACTTACGTATTAAAAGAAACTATTTTTATTGTATGCTGTAGTGTGCGAGCTAGACAGATGCCAAACCTCATAGCAGCCTTAATTAACTACCCAATAAAGAGGCTACAGCCAGAACAAAAATATGAACTGTTCCATACATTTTGGTGTCGTAGATGGTAACACAGTATAAAATAGAAGATTTTTCTTTTGTTATTTTTTTTTTTAATTATCATCGAAGGAAAAGCTACGGCTAAGCTACCGACGACGTGTAGAATACAAAAAGGAGGGCTTTATGGATATATATTTTTTATGTAGCCTATAATATGCCCCACTGCAGGGCAGAGGCCTTCTTTCAGAGAGAGAGAGAGTATGGGCTTAATTACCAAGCGTGCCCACCACGGATTGGCAATTTGAAGCGTTTGTAAATATCTCAGACACTCAGGTTTCTTCACGATGTTCTTCGTTCACAGTGGTATTAATAGAATAAATAAATCATTAATTACCTCCACACAACATAATCACCTGTGCTGGCCCCAATTTAAGATAGTATGTGCTATGGTCACAGCTACTAAAACTATAAAATCGTACGCAACTTCAGAAAACAAAGTCATGCCGAGATTCGAACCCACGACCTCCCGAATCTGAGGCCGGCGTTCTACCGCTGCGCTACCACAACTTTTGATGTGGGAATTTTAATATTATACCCTGTAGATTGTATTACATAAGTGTATGTGGTCGTAGGATAAAAATGGACGCTAAGAGTGTTGGCTCCTTACAAATTACTGACTTTCGCCGTTAGATTACAGACTACAAACAAAAGCGTGACGAGAGAGAGGCCTAAGAAACATAATAATCACGATAAACTACGCTCTTGTAGAGAGATGCTCTTCTAATTACCTATTGTACGCAACTCATCGTCGATAGCCATATCCGCGAACGTGATTTACTGCTTCGAGCGTAATTCATGGGAAAGAAGACCATAATGCAAAGTGCTAAGACTGATCTAGCAACAAAGTGAACTGCTATTAGCCCGTGTGCACACTTTCAAGTTTTTTATCGTTAGCAAGAAACATGAAGCATAAAATTAAACCAGCATTGTCAACAAACAGGACTGCCTCGTTGGTCCAACCGTTAAGGCGCTTACCTACGCAAAACACAGGTCGTGGGTTCGACTCCCACTGGGGTCCGCCGTACATTTGTACAAATGGCCTCACTCTGGGTGTATGCTCATGTTTGTGACGTCCTTGCCTGGTTACCATAGCACAGCGTATCCTAGTTTGGGACCAGGTCAAGTGATTGTATTGTGTGGAAGTTATTATTATTATCTTTAATGTTATACTAGCCCTTTTGGCCCAAAGTGTGCTTTACACATTTTTTGAACCGCGCTTCTGGCAAGGTAAGATCTTATTCTCAGGGATACAATGCCCCATAAAGGATGTATTAACCTTTGCCAGCCTAAATTTTGGGAACGAAAGTTTATGTCTATTTCTAGTAAGTATTTACATTATGTTGGCTACCTACAGTTTTTAAATAATGATGAAGTTGGTCCAGTTTACCGTCTTCAAACAGTCTCGATAGAATGTTATCGGTCTATCTATGATTACATGTGTACTGCATGAATTGGACATAGGTACAAATTATTGCCGCATAAAGTGGCGCAGTTTGTGAGTGTTGTGCTCGAGCGAATCGATGTTAATCAGTGGTTACATGGTTGATGAAACTGTTACGGGTAAAGCCAGAAGGATATGAAAACCTAGCTTTACAATGGTATACTCAAAATAATTACCCAGCATCGTTGGGCAAAAAAATGGAAGACTCGGTACTGACGGAGGACCAGCACTGGAGTGGTCTGCCTATCCACTTCGACGTGTGATCAGCCTTTACATTTGTTGCTAAGTTTCCGGAAATTATAACGACCAACTTAAAACAAACGCCTGAAAAATGTGCTGGAGACTATCTACCTACGGAACGGTAGGACAACGCTACTTATTCCCTCCATTTATTTCAATGTTTGTGATGGCCTTGCCTGGTTAGTGGTTACCATAGCACCGGGTATCCTAGTTTGGGACCAAGACAAGTGATTGTTTGTGTGGAAGAATCTTTTAATATTTTTTTTTTATTTTACAATGATGCTAGGTATCTAATGGCGATAGACTTTTTATATTGTTAATACACAACTTGTACAATTATTATAGAAAGATCGCCACGAACGTTTCCGAAAGCGGCTAAAGAATAGTAGATTATGCATTAAGGGGATAAAGCAGTGTATTATGTCTCTGGCGATATTTTGAACCCCAATTGATCCTAGGGTTAACTCACGAGCGAAGCGAGGGAGTTAAAGCTGGAATCCCGAGGCCGAGGGGTTCAAAAACGCCCGAGACAAATACACTGCTTTATCCCCAAAATGCATACTCTACTTTATATAAACACTGCGAGGCAATAAAACATAATACAATTAAAAAGAAAGTACTTACTTTATCAATTTTACAATAATGAAAGAATACAATTGAATGCATTCCGGTATCACATCACTTTCGTCACTGTCAGTTGACATTTTTGTTAAAATACACTATTTTGTTACAAAATAACACAAAGATTTGCAGTTTAGCGCCTTTTCGGTTTATTTGTTTTTTTTTTGTAGTGGCAAATTCTTCTTCATGCAGGTTTCTATGAAAAGTTTCATTCTAATTTTGAATACATTCTCCTTGATTTAGGGCTCTATGAAAAGTTTTCATTCTAATTTTGAATAAATTCTTCTTGGTGTAGGGCTCTATGAAAAGTTTATATTCTAATTTTGACGTTTGGTCATGGATTACAAGGAGCTCGTATATTCAATGTTGATTGCATTCCAAATTCAAATGTCATAATTCCCTAGGGGATTATGAAATTCAGTACATTTATAATGACCCGGCTAGACCATAGGACACAAATGACTTGCTTTAAGTTGAGTTTGCATGACACATAATATGCCATTGACGAGCAGGTGTTATATAAAAATGTTAATGAGTCGTTTGAAATGTAGTCGTTTAAAGAATAAAAAATAAACCTAGAAAACTGTTTTTTTTTTCTTCGAACTCCGTAATTACTTGTGTAGTTAGTTACAATAGAGAATATTCTATATCGTCATCAGCCCAGCGCCATCTGTCATGGTCGCTTGCCATCCGCATCCACGGACCTTCCGCCGACTCAACGACATCGTCCGACCATCGGGCTGCTGGGCTGCCCACTGACCGTCATCCTGTCCTCGGCCGTCACTCTGTGATTGCCCTTCTCCACCTGCTGTCTTCCCGCCTCGCCAAGTGTCCCACACAACACCATTTCAGTCTCAAGACTCTTTACCAATGACCTCGACCCTTGTTTATAATCTATCTAAAATATTTTTTATGCGGGCGAGTCCAACTCGCACTTGGCCCGTTTTTTTTTTTTTGTTCTTCTCGTCATTGTTTCTCTACATGCTGCACCATTTAATTTTCCCGCGAGAGGCCACCGCACTTTTAATTGGGTCCGAGTCTCGGTGTTTTTCCAAGTTTACCATAACACCGGATATCCTAGTTCTGGATAAAGACAAGTGGTTATGTAGGTGAAACCTGTACTACTTGCGTGACTTAGCTCGCACGTGGCAGTTGTTTGAACAATAGACTTTTTTTAATAACAACCATCGCATGTTGCATTTGCATAGCACAGCCGCGGCGTATCGCTTCTGTGCCATTTTACATGCATGCGACAGAGATATGCAAAAACTGTGCCTGTTTATTAGCATAATAGGAAGGAAGCACAGAATGTTCACTGCATAGTGACGCTCAAAATATGGCTTTCAATTTCAATCATTCAATCAAATGCAGTTTAGTTTAGGTCACAGTCAAGCTTACGAAACACTCCGTATAAAGTTGTTAAATTAGAACAGGGTTTCTCAAACTTATGGCTTCACGTACCTGCCCCTGTTGAAGTTTCTAAATGACAGCGAACCACTAACCCCCCCACAATGCGTAAGTAACTGTTGCCAACTCTTGTTTTAGTATAGTAGTAGATGAACTATAAAAATTGGTAGAAATTAGAAGATTTGAAAAACGAAAATCGGTCTATCCTATAAATATAGTTCAGAAGATTTGTAAGAATTTGTACGAAAAATCCCTTTGTGAAAATCCATTACGTAAATCTTGTCGCGAACCCCCTACCGTCGGATGGCGAACCCCTAGGGGTTCGCGTACCCCACTTTGAGAAACTCTGAATTAGAACATTGACGAATAACTTTTTGACTTTGCATGGACGTGTTGCGGGTCTTAATGACGGGGGTCGGCGGAAGTGAACTTAAAATTATTCGGATTTGTTTGTAAAATTTTATTTTAAAATAATGCCCTACGTGTCCCTTTTTACCACACAAACGTATAAACGGTTAAACATCGGAGATAATTTAATTTTGTATTCCGAATTCCTTTGTACAGTCGACATCAGAGCCGAGTTTCATAAAACTACAATTCGTAGTTCATTATGACAATTCGATGTACATCGCGTAGCTGACTCTTCCTATTTGTTAATTTTATTATTTTATTTTTATTCCGTAAAATTCAACATTTTGGGATTACTATGAATTCAACATTTTGCGAATTCAACATTTTGGGATAACAATGAATTCAACATTTTGCGAATTCAACATTTTGGGATTCAACATTTTGCGAATTCAACATTTTAGGAATTCAACATTTTAAGAATTCAACATTGTGAGCCGAAAGGCGCAACAAGAAGCTCACAGCACAAATATAATTAGGATGGACAATTTTGATTAGACTATACATAGGCCAATTACGATCTGTGGGGTAATCGACGTTGCAACCTATATCGAAATGTCATAGTAGTAGTAACAACAGCACAACTGAAGCCGGTGTTCTGTACACGTGCTATACCTTATTATTACTATAAAGCAATGTTTATAGTTACGTAAAAGGAAGTAAATGACTAAGGTGCCTTATTTGCGTACTCTCGCACGATAAAAATCCTCAGCGTGTCTGTTTTCATTTTTTACGCAAGAGAGGGTGCGATAAGCTTCGAGATAGAGTGGAGGCAAATGCTTACAAAGGCATAAAAAGATATACTCCATTCCACGAAATGAAATCCTAAAGAAAATCGTCCATGTGCGCCCATTGGTTAGTGCGCGTGACCTTCAAAGTATGTAAACCTACCCTATGAAGCGGACCGTCTTCGCTTATTGTTTCGCTTATTAAATCTCTAGCCGCGCGCATTGACCAATGAATGCGAGTATTTTGTTACCTAGGAGTTCGACTCGTGGAACGGAGTGTAGAAGATCAGCGGAGATCTAAATAATATGTTTCATGACATGAACCATTTAGGCTCAAAAGCCATTTCTACAAAAGGCCTGAGCTACACGAGACCTTATTATGTTAATGGCTTAAATTAAGGGCATTAACCGAATAAAGCATCGTACAGTACGACAAATAGTCCATTCTGTGGGGAATAAAGGCGTTTGCTTTGGAATATACTTACTTAAATGGTTTTGATGTTAGATTAGAACACTTTATTGTACACACCAGAAATCAAAATACATTAAAAGACTTACATGTCTAAGTTTTGCCGTACACAATTGGCGGTCTTATCGCTAGGTGGATAGGTCGCTCTTAGGATGGATAGGTGGACTTAAAATATATTGTGAGAATATGTACATTTAAACTAACTGACTTACAACTAATACTAAACTAACCATAAAACAAAAATATATACTAAACATAATAGGTATAATTATAATACATACATTTACATAAACAACAGACAAAACTTACTATGGTTACTATATAGAGAATCATAGCAACAGCATTACAGGTTTTCAGCGAGATAGTGAGACTTTACCAGTCCTTTGAAGATACGAGGGGACTGATGAAATCCAAGTTTTCGACCTTGGGGGGAAGACGCGAGCCGCCATCTTGATTGTTTTTTTTTTCCAAAATAATTCCGCAACGTACTCTATAAAAGTGTTTGAGATAATTATGAAAAAGACAAAATAGTTAACATTATTTTGAAAATCTTCCAGGCAAAAAGTTACAAGCGACGGAATAAATAGTGGAGCGGAGGTTTCGCGGAAAGTCTTCTTCACTAAAATCGTGGTCACGACCGATTTAAAAAAAAAAGTTTTGGCACCTTTGAAATGGTCCCCCATGGTCGAAATTTTGGATTTTTATTGTGACCCCATACCTGAACAACTAACAATTTTCCACCTATTTTAGAGTAAAACCCCGATAGACTGGACTAATAGACATTCCTTAAACTTACTTATGCCGATGAATCCTTACTCTTATTATAAACGCGACAGTATGTATGTATGGATGGATGTTTGTTACTCTTTCACGCAGAACGGATCCGGATGAAATTGTGCACAGAGATAGATTATAGTCTGGATTAGCACATAGGCTATTTTTCATCCCGGAAAAATACACATCAAAATTACCACGCGAACGAAGTCGCGGGCAACAGCTAGTATTCCATAAACGATAAAGAGTGAAGGCAAATACTTACAATGACACAAAAAAACGTAGAAAAGCAGCGGAGATCTGTTTGAGGTTTGTGTTTCATAATCCATTTAGGCCATAAAGACTTTTCTACAAATGGCCTGAGGTGAACAGATACATTACATAACATAACATAAACTCACGCCTGTATCCCAGAGGGGTAGGCAGAGACTAGGGACTGCCATTTGCCACGACCGTGGACCCTGACAGATCACTACATTATTAGATACATTATTATCATTTAAATCAATCAATCAGCCTCGACATAGGCCTCTCCCAAGGCACGCCACTTCTTTCTGTCCTCGTCCATCCTCATCCAGCCGCTGCCAGCAATCTGCCTCAGATCGTCGGTCCAGCAAGTGAATAGCTTAAATTAAGAACATTAACCGAATGAAACATCATAATATTCCTTGAATGAAGTTATTGATACCACTGCCCCCCGTATATCTCATAAACCTCAAAGATTCACACTGTACACGTAACTTCTAGAGAATCCGTTTTTAATAGACCCGCATTGCAGGCGATTTTAACATCTTGCGACGCTGAGCAGAGTTGACCTAAGCGTTCCAATTGCCATGGCTATTATTATTTGTGAAATGTGGGACGTGTATGCATGTATGATACGTTTTTACGGTCTTGCGTCATACGGGAGGATGCTTGGTCTAAATATCCAGCTAACTAAAGCCATATTATGTGCAACCACCTCTAAAATGAACATCAGCAGATATTTTTGCACTAAAAAACATACGAGACTACATATTTCTACATTATGCACTATTTTACTAGGTACGTTGATTTATTAGGCCGTTAATATTTGTCAATAATTTTCCCTGATCACTCATAATAAATTCCACACAACACAATCACTTCTCCTGGTCCCAAACTAGGAGAAGGACAAGGACATCACCATGAAAATACATCCGGACTGAGGCCATTTGTACAAAATTAAATGTACGGCGGGCCCCAGTGGGAATCGAATCCACGACCTCCGGCATGACCGACCGACCTCAGGGTAATCCGACGTGATACCGCTAGCTAGACCAACGAGGCAGTCATAAAGCCTGTAGTATACAAACCGGAGAAGGGCCCAATTTCGGAACGTCAGCCTACGAATTTACACACACATCTACATAACAATCTAATACGGCATAATGTCGGTAATTAATAACACGCCCCGGTGATCGCGATGAATCGCACCGCTAATGAATGAAACACCTAAGTGACCCAATTATGCGAGTACTTTCTGCGTTACTTACCCGACTAGGAAAGCAAATGAAGGTTATGTGTTTCGTGCGTATGTATGTGTGTATGCATGCTCCACTCAGAGGCCAAACGACTCGACTGATGTTGACAAATGTGGTGTTAAATTAAAGGTATTGACGACGCGAATGTCACCGGGTATGAAAAAAACGAAGTGACGGACAGCAGTTGTCATACTAAGTAAAAAGCCACTTGAAAAAGGTATCAAATAGAAAACTTATTAAAAAAACAAAAACCCGGCTGGTAAAAGATTTTTTTAAAGGCCTAACAGTAACCTGTGAGAGTACAGAACACATAATAGGGCGTTCAGTTCACATCAGATTAGATTGTGTATTCCGTGTTGTTCACGAACCGACCTCCTGGACTGGAGAGCTTCGATTCGGTATTGAGTATTAAGACGGGTGGGTGAACCAGATGGATCGGAGAAAGATTGTCTTAGTAGGACACCCTGGAAGCGTGGGAGTCTATCAACACGACAGGTATAGAACGGCGATGTTACGCGTAAAATGCGCAGAAGGTTAAGTTCGTTGTTGTTGTGCCAAATCCCCACAAGTAGATAAATATGTACCCAGGGATTGATAGAGCGGTGGCAGCCTTGGACTCGGAAGCGAGAGACCCCGGTTCGAGTCCCAGTGCGGGCAAGTACCTATGAAAGTATTTCTAATATCTTTCACCTGGTTGTGCAATAAAGTGTTCTCTATCTATCTACATTTGTGAAGTTAAAGTAGCCATACCACTCGCTAACTGTGAAGGAAAACATCGTGAGGAAACCTTTGTGTCTGAGCTATTCACATACCTCAGCGCGTGAAATCGCCAATCTGCGGTGGGCGCGCGTGGCGATTAAGCCCATACATACTCTCTCCCTGAGAGAAGGCCAGTGCCCTACAGTGGAACGTATATAGGCTGCTTAAGTACCCAGTGATAAACGGATAAACAGCTGATTGACAGGATTGTCACTTTACAATATATCCATGGATAGCTTGCAAATGTCATGGTGCAAGACGTTTTTGTGCTTATACATTGGATAGGGCTTGCTATGGATAAGCCGATATATAGTGCTGCCTGATAGTGTTAGTACAAGCCAGCCTTAGTAACCTGATTTACGCACAAAGGGCCGGTTTCCGAATTGAGAATTTCGCTAAGTAAATGGTTAACTGTAGTGCTGTCCCTTCGAATTTCTCAGAAGAGCGTGACAGAACGTTACTTAAGTATTTACTTAGCGAAATTCTCAATACAGAAACCGGCCCTTAGCATCATAGTTGGATTTCCTTTAAGTTCTTTCTTTACAATCTTTTTCACAAACCTATTTAGAGGCTAAGAATTCCACCTATGCCGGGACTTGAACCCGCGACCTCTGGTTAACCGTGCCAGCGCTCTCCCAACTGAGCTAATGGGCAAGTGCAGGCATCGGCGAAATTTCGAACCTCTTTACAAACTTCTCTGTATTACGTACAGACAGCGACATCTGGCAGAAGCAATTTACATCACTTGCAGACTCGAGCAACCCACTTTGCAGTTAGGTTTTAAAATTGTCCTCAGCACGAGTTAGTGCAAGAAAAAGAATATAATCTATTTTTACTTTTATATTTAACTGTTCTCACATTTTTTATAGGATTTTTATAACTGAAATTAAACTTCATCGGCATTCTTAAGGGGCTCCATAGAGTAACTCTAGCGCCACCATGGGAAAAAATGCATATATTTTCTTACAGGTCGTATTTTCAAAAAATAATCTCTCAATCATGTTAATAGTGATTTTTAAGATCAATTCCCGTGAACCTAGGGCACAAAACCTAGGACTAGATAGCATTAACGCTTTTGGGATAAATGCTATCAAAATAAAAATCAATTTTTTTTATTCAAAGTAGCACAGAAACTGCGACTTAATGAACGTTACAAGTTAAACTAGGTGTCCATTTTAAAATCTAGATCATTTTGGAGAAAAAATGGACAAAAAACTCCAAACTTAGTCTTTTCAAGTCCTTAAGTTACAGGATTTATATAAATGTTCTAAACTCATGCATTGAACTGGCTTTAATTCCAGACATCATTGTCATCTAAATAATCTTTAATGTTATAGTAGCTTTTTTGGCACAAAGTGCGCTTCACACATCTTTTGAACCGCGTTTCTGGCAAGCTTAGTATATCCTCAGGGATCTTATTGTAGAAACGTATACAATGCCCCATAAAGGATGTATTAACCTTTGCCAGCCTAAATTTTGGGAACGAAAGTTTATGTCTATTTCTAGTATTTACATTGTGTTGGCTACCTACAGTTTTAAAGTCCCTGATATTTTTCCTAACGTACATAATATTTTCATAGATATACTGACTAGCAACTGTTAGGATGTTAGTTTCTTTAAAGAAATCTCTTATCGAATCTCTATTGCCTAGCTTATATATGAATCTGATCGCTCTCTTCTGCAGGACGAAGATGGTCTCAATGTCTGCTGCCCGACCCCACAGTAGTATACCATAGGACATAATACTATGGAAGTAACTAAAATAAACAAGCCTAGCAGTTGCGACATCAGTTAGTTCCCGGATTCTTTTAACTGCGTATGCTGCAGAACTGAGCCTATTTGCCAATTTTCCTATATGAGGACCCCATTGAAGCTTTGCATCAATTGTGATACCCAGAAATACAGTTTCTTCTACAAGGTCTAGTTTATCATTCCCCAATATAACATTGCTGTCAACCATTTTGACATTTGTTAGTGTGAATTTTATACATTTTGCCTTTTTTGAATTTAATAATAAGTTATTAGAAGTAAACCAATATAGTACCTTAGAGAGAGCATTATTTGTATCCGCAAGGTCATTTTCTTGTCTCTTAATCTTAAAAATAAGTGACGTGTCATCTGCAAACAATACTATCTCTGACATGTTTTGAACCATGAACGGCAAATCATTTACATATACGAGGAAAAGGAACGGCCCCAAAATAGATCTCTGTGGCACTCCCATCTTAACGTCCGACCCTGATGATTTAGTCCTATTTATGTCAGCTTTTTGAACCCTCCCTTCTAAATATGATCTCATAAGTTTTAAGTTTATATCTAGTAAAAGAACTGTATCATTCTCTCTAAATTAAGTTTTTTAAGTGCATGATTACTTTTTCTTTCTATGTAGGCATATTATATTCATTATATCCTCCTCTTACAGATAGGTATTATGACTTATTTATGTAGTATATGTAGTAGTTTATAACAATTATTTAAGTAAGATTTATGTAAGTTTATTATTAAGTTTAAGTATGTAATTACTATTCGTAATTGCACCAACTACCCGTCTCTCTTTCTCCTCCGGCAACCTTTCCGTCACAAGGTTGTCTGGAAGAAATTGATGTTAGCAATAAGACCGCCCATTGTACTTTTTCATTGTAACTTTCACATTTTATGTCTCGTTTCTTGTGTGCAATTAAGAATATTCTTATCCTATCTAGTTCCAGGTCCGTGATGCTAGGTTCTCTATGGTGCTTCTTAAAAATTACCATTAACATGATTGCGAGATTTTGCAGCAACTTTTTTAAAAGAAGATATGATTTTTTTGTAATTGGTTCCAGCGCTAGTTAGCCCCATGAATCCCCTTAAAGTGGCTGCACTGCAGCGATTTTATTCGTATAGCTCGACTGTAGGACGAATCTTTTGCGCTTTACCATTCTGTGGTGTCATAGCAGAGACAGGTACATAATACGTAGTGAAGCACGGTTATTCCATTTTCTATTAGACCCAGGAGACAATGCAAGGTATTTTCTTTTATAATAGATACTGTATCTTTCCATCTAGACACGGAGAAGGTGTCACAGCACATATATTATATATTTAACATTGTTTGTAAAAGACAATAGTGCGATGAATTTTAATGAGGATCTTAGTGGACGCTTCAGGGGCGAATACATTTAGGTTGTGGGAAGTGGAATGATGGAATCTATTACCCACAAAAAATTAGGTACCCTCTTCATCTCGCACATTCCGCTATAGAAGGGCAAAGTTGACTGCACATCGACCTTTACGTGCCTGTTCAGTAATGTTAGGGGCGGCTTTGCACCATATGAAGGAGGTGGGAAGAGGGCGCGGAAAAGACGCTACGTCCTTTCATTTCATACAATATGTACTGATGCGATTAAACACAGGCCACACAGAAAACGGGGCGAGGACGCGAACTCTATACAACGCGTCGCGTCTTGTTCGTGCCCTCGTCCCACGTTCTTCCTACGGGCCTGACGCCAAATGTAAGGTTGGGCTGCTGTCAACTGTACCATGTTAGTTTACAGTACAGGAACTATCAAATTAGTACTTGTTCCACACTAATCACGTACTAAATACGGTATGTCCACAGTTCTACGTATAAATAAACAGTGAGGCAAAAAAGTCATAACAATGATCCATATTGTCTGCTAACATAAACAACAGGCTGAGCATTTTTCTTTCTGTTTGAAGTTTGTTTATCATGGCTGAAGAGTCCATCTCGAGACTTCATTCACTGTGGCCTATGTAAACAAAAACGGGCCAAGTGCGAGTCGGACTTGCGCGTAGAGGGTTACGTACTCGCGCTTTTTTGCTATTTGTCGTTAGGATATTTAATTACAAATGTAAAGTTTTTTCTCTATACATGTAGTATAAAACGATATTACTTGCCAAATTTCATAGTTCTGGGTCAACCGAAAATACCCTATTGATTCCCTTGAGTATCGAAATATACGTTTTTTGCAGCATAAACAGCCATAATTTTTTTTACGTTAAATTAGAAGTTTGATTTTTTCACAGCTTCAAGGGACTGTAAACCTGAGTATATGGTTTTAATTTCAGCTCGATATCTAAACGCGTTCTCGAGTTAAAGGGTCTTGAAAGACGGACGGGCGGACGGACAACAAAGTGATCCTATAAGGGTTTCGTTTTTCTTTTTGATGTACGGAACCCTAAAAACGAGAAGAACTACTCTCGTCAGTCGAACATCCTATTGAGTTTTTGCCTCTGCTTACTTCCTTAAGGGATATAACGTGAAGGTATGTTGCGTGATTATGACATTTAGTAAAGCAAACAAGATGATAGACAAAATCGGCCGTGATTCGGGTCTCTTGAACAAGATCTTACTTCCTAAAGTGATCCTATAAGGGTTCCGTTTTTCCTTTTGAGGCACGGAACCCTAAAAACGAGACGAATTACTTACTATCAGTCAGTCAGTCGAACATCCTATTGAGTTGTTGCCTCTGCTTACTTCCTTAAGGGATACAGCGTGGAGGTATGTTGCGTGATTATGACATTTAAAGCAAACAAGAAGATAGACCAAATCGGCCGTGTTTCGGGTCTCTTGAACAAGATTGATGTGCTGTCAACTGCACAACGTTTTCATATAAATGGGTTTCGGTAATTTGTTTTTTTTTTCTCAAGGAAGCGTGAATAATTTTTACAATGAGTTTTAGTAAGCGTAGTACTTATTGATTGAATTAACTTAGTTACCACGCGAAAAAAAAAGCCAACCTCCAAACCCCTTATCCACGGCGACATTTTAGCTTTATCTGCACAGAGTCGAGCTTTATCTGAACAGAGTCAGTGATAAGACTGTGGGGTTGACTGTGCACCACATTCACAGACGGCGCGCGCAGGGTCGATCCACATTGTTCGAACCTGCGAACGCCAAGCGTAGCTGGCAGGCTATACATGGTGGAGTAGCCGGGAAGGAAAAAAGTTACATTAAAAAAAATAGTTTTTTCCTGTCAGTTTAAAAAACATTGGTGATTTGATAGGTTCCGATTATATTGGTTTAAAATGTTATTTTTCAAGCAGATGCTGCAGTTTTAGTTTAATTAAGTTATTTCGGTTAGTCAGTGCTAACTCCTTCCGTATATTATAATTTTCATCGTGCCAGTGAACATTTATTCAGCGTGAATAAAACTTGTACATAAACGAACTGTTTTTCTGATCTTGGCACCGAGTTCTAAACTAAGCCTTACACATTTCAATTTTGTCAAATTTTGGATTATAAGCTGCTTCCGTAGTGATACGAGTACGTCCCGTGGTGACACAAATAAGTACTCGTATTTTGATAAGTAAACAAATCATTATGCGCGGCAGACTAGGTTCAGGGATTCGGTTGGTGATGATGATGGATACCATGAAAATACGATTTTTTGGAAGAAAAAATAAATAGGAAGGGCTGAGGTTGCAGTGATAGCAAAAGGATTGTACAAACGACTGACTCTAAGCAATTAAAACAAACCCCTTATACTTTTGGATTTCCTATACATAACTGAAGGATTAAGCGTGCGTAGATGGTTTCTCAGGGAAGAGACCCGTGCCCCTCGGTGGGGACATAATGGGTTGACGATGACGATGAGATGGTTTTAACCTTTGAGTACTTACCTAATATTAGGGGTTAAAGTATGAAATTGCCGTTTTATTGCAATAGGTTCTTTGAATTGACATAGAATCTTCATGGTTTGAGGTTTTCGAATGAAACTTTTTTCAAATGGTTTCTGTGATGTTCTTTTTTTAAAAAATGTGAAACATTTGAATATCGACTTTCAATTGTTTTTGTTATTCAATTTAGACAAGAAAGATGGATACTGCGAAAATTTGAGTGATTATGAGGCACCCATTTTTCGTATTTTTTTATTGTATTGATTTGACGCAAGTGAGTCAATATTGTGGGTAAGGTAACGTTAAACCATGCCGCTAATTCCTGGGTAGTTTGACTAGGGTCGGCTTCCACTATCTCTCTTAATTCATCGTTATTCACCTGTGTGGGCGGTCTTCCTCGTGGCTCGTTCTTTAAGTCGAAATTTCCATCACGAAATCGTTTAAACCAAAATCGCACGGTGCGTTCATTAGTAGACCCCTCTCCAAACGCAGCATTGATATTGCGAGCTGTTTCTGCCGCGTTAGTTCCGCGTTGGAACTCGTATTAAAAAATCACTCGAATTTTCGCAGTATCCATCTTTCTTGTCTAAATTGAATAACAAAAACAATTGAACGTCGATATTCAAATGTTTCACATTTTTTAAAAAAAGAACATCATAGAAACCATTTGAAAAAAGTTTCATTCGAAAACCTCAAACCATGAAGATTCTATGTCAATTCAAAGAACCTATTGCAATAAAACGGCAATTTCATACTTTAACCCCTATTATTTATAGAAACATCGTTGTTTCTATTTCTAAAAGAGATTGCTTTGTGTACAATTAAGTAATAAAGTTGTTATCGATTGCAAAGGACTTACAATGGTTCTTACAAACGTTTTTTTACTTTATATGCCAAATAAATCTCCAAAAAATTACGAGAAAAACTGTGATTTTACTTTACATCCTTCGCAATCCAACCCTAGCTGGGGTCACCTAGCCCAATAATACAAACATATCTCATGCCTACACTGTCTTAAATATTCTCCAAACTGAACGATTGGGTTGGGAGTGGGAACTGTGTTTTGCCGAGGTAGGGACGGATAATAAAATAAAGAAATATAAAATACACGACCCACAAAAATTGAGGCTAACTCAATCCAGCATCCCATCGAAGTACTACAGCAAAAAATTACAGATGTAAAAAAACAAAAAAACCTTCTAGATATCAAATCATATCAAAAACATTCTATAGCGCAAAAACTGTGTTTTAATTGAACGTTGCAGATTCAACATAGGTGTCCATTTTTTAATCAAAGACTCATTTATGTAAATAAGTCCATTTAAAATAAAGCCTCAGTTTAGCCGGCGGGATTTCCCGTTTTTAGATAAGTTTGGTTCCGTCAGCTGAGGTATAAATTTGGACTCATTTAGGCCTTGATTAAGACTTTTTAGCCGTCAGGTTTATTTTTCACAATAAGCTATAATTTATGTTTTTATGTGGTTTTTCACTAACAATATGATAGCTGACGTCCACCATTTAATTTTTCGTAACTTCATAAAATGGCAACGCGATAATCGTCAGTACCTTTCATTTGACATCTCATTTGTCAAAATCTGCGTGGTGGTAAAGAAGGAAACATATACACACGCGCGAAAAACTCAATCCTCCTTTGCCTTCGCAGTAAAAAGTGGTCCTTCGAGCCGGATCTTGCCGGAAGGGGATGGACGCGGCACGTATTGGGGCCAAGGTCACACGTCGCCCTCGCCTAGGTTCCTCGCATGCCAAATGTTGCCGCCTGGGGAGACTAGATCATTTCTGCCTGATCATAAATAAAGAAACATGCATACACGCGCAAAAAACTTAACCCTCCTTTGCTTTTGCAGCAAAAATTGGTCTTTAGAGCCGGATCTTGCCAGAAGGGGGTGGACGCAGCACGTATTGAGGCCAAGGTCGCAAGCCGCTCCCCGCCAAGGTTCCTTGCACGCCCCTGGGCACTTGCGGTGTAAGGGGTTCGCCGAATCTCTACTAATAACATTAGACTAAGGGCACAGGATGCTTCAGAAAGGTCTCGTGGAACAAATAATCTTCAATATGGGACGTGATCATAAATCACGAAAGAGGATAACAAACAGTATTACTCGTGCCTCAAGGGTTCCGAATAAACGATTACAAACTTAACTGATAATTGAAGAGGAATGAATGTAATTTAGTACAAGCTAACTGTAAAGATAACTTTGCATTAGTTTTTAGTTCCTTACATTTAGTGACAAAACGGATCCTTGATAGGATAATTGAAAAGAATCACAAGACAATGTACTGAACATACTATAAGGACGCACAAAAAAGAAGAATTTTACGTTTTTCTCATGGATTCTACCAATAGATCTTGACTAAATTTAAATGGGATCACCCTTGAGGTAAGAAATAATTAACGAAATCGGACACGTGGCAAATAATTATTGCCGAAAATAGTTTAAAAATGTAAAGACGATTTTTTTTTGTTGCACTTACCCGTGCTGAGGACAAAGACGATAAAGACGTAAAAACGGCTTAAGAACCTCCTCCTTTTATGAAGCCGGTTAATATTTTTTAAATTTGGTTACACAGAATCAGCACCTATATTACGCGCACCAAATCCTGAACAATTCCTCTGTCAAATTTCATGCTAATTGCTCGGACCATGTGCTAGGTCCGAGCGTACTATGTAAGACCGTCAAAACCCGGCTTAAAACAACAATATACTCGTAGTACAGTACAATAGTTCCGTGTAGCGCCGGATTAAGAATAGCGTCACTCCATTTCCTTCCGTGGATACCGTAGAAGGCGACTAAGGAAATACATTACCAGGAGACGGGCAGCAGAGCGACTTCCTGAGATTCCAACCGCTTACTGCGATTGCCAACCCGCCTGCCAAGCGTGGCGATTATGGCAAAAACCCTTCATGGTTATGAAAGCCATGGAGGAGTCCTGTGTCCTGTAGTGGGCGTCGAGTGGCTGATGATGATGTACAACAGGCGGCCTTATTACTAAAAGTAATTCAGTATCCAGATTTTTGACAACTAATAAAAAAAACATTCGCCAAATGCATCATGTGACAAATAGGTATATGTCCACACCCTAGTTATGAGGAACATATTATATATGTTTTAAAAAATGCATGGTTTTGTTTTCAGTTATTTCGTAAGTCTTAAAGCTGTTAGTTTTCCATGAATGGGAAATATGCCTCAAAAATAGATTGGAGGTAATATTGTATTTTACAACAAAGAGCATAGAAATGACTCGCTGCTCTTTATTGTAAAAAACAATGCCATGACAAAAAAAAGCCTTTGAAGCCAATGAAAAGGCTTGTATAGTACTTTTCTCAAAATTTGAGGAAATGCGTTATTTAATAATGCGCGGAAATTAAAACTAAGTAAGACAGAACTTTTTAATTTTCAAAATCAATGACGAACAAAAACGATTTTTCCCGCGTTAAAGTGTTCATTTGTTTTTTTTTTTCAACGTTCAGCTTTCTATTTGCAAGTCAGTTCGAAATTTAAATAAAACCTTTGATAAGTTACCTCCTTGGTAACTTAGCAATGTTTCGGAGTAAAAGATCGTCCCATTTTTAAATTACACGAAATATATATATTATGAGTTTACTATGTAATTTATTTGGCCGCTAAAATACGACAGATATGGATTTTCATGCAACTTTTGCCGGCCGCTGCTCACATGTAGGTTGTCAAAATAATGCTAAAATTTCCAAGTACGTTTGAGAAAAAGCCATTAAAATATTTTTTTCAACACACTTGCTCATAAAATAGCTCTAATTTCACCGCAATTAGGCACATAATGACACCTGTAATAAAACTATGACTTTTTCATTGCTATTATTCACAAGTGAGTTATAGGGTTTTTTATTATATAGGTTGAGTTGATTTGTTCCTTAAAAAAATTCGATACAAAAAAGATCGTGTTCAATAGTTGAAATAAATTAATGCTTGCTCATTTCAAATTTAACTTCGAATTTAAATAGATAATTTCAACTTGTACGTTTTTAATAAATAAAACTTTCACTCAAATATACGCTATCCGCGAGAAGCCAAAAACAAAAATAAACATCATTATTTTAGTCTATGGCCGATCGCCATTGTTAGATGCGCGCGCACGGAAAACTGATTAATTTTTCCCGCCATTGCGAACAATTTTTCACAACTCGTTTTCACAGTTGAAATTATAGTTATTTTTAGTATTATTTTCTCTTCACAAGTTTGTTGAAAAACGTCGTATGATACAAGTGTGTATTGATGATTACCGTCCTCAGCTCTCTTCTCAATGGCGCCTCAGCGGTAATCACCAACATTACACACTTGTACCATAATGTACTATTATACCATTTCCACTCTAAAAAGCTTATTATAGGTACTGAAAACAGTGAATAAAAGGGCCTTTTAATCACTATTTCGGTGTTTGAATTTAGAACACACCAGATATATTCGACCTCCATTTCAATGCTTATAGAACCTCCTTGCACAAAAAATATTCGATACAAACTCCTTGCGCAAAGAATACTCGACATGCAAACTCTTTGTGCAAGTAACTCCTCGACATTTAAATGGTCGATATTTGCGTTACAATAAAAACTGTTCTGTGTTCTTTACTGCCATTACAGAAAAAAAAATATCGCTTCACGTTGACCATCCTAATAAGAAAACTACTCTTAATTTTAGTAACTGTTACAATTATAATGTGCATTTTAAATAATTCAACCTTCCTTTTTTCTTAATTAAATGTCTATTTTCGCTCAAATTATTTCTTTTTCTCGAAGTCATGGTATAAAGTATGGTATGCAAGTTTTGAATAAAATACGGATTTACATTGAGGGCCATGAATCACTCGCGTCGCTCAGGATTCTAACATCGCTCACGATTCTAACATTAGAATCCTTCATTTGTCTACGGCCCTCGCTTTAAATCCGTCCTTTATTCACTAATTGCATAATATACTATTATACTACACCCACTCACCCGCTCGTTACATAAACTTTTTTGTACTCGATTTTCAATTAAATGAGGCTGGCAATCTTTTTCTGCACTACGAAAAAAAACAAGCGCGGCAATTTGTTTTGTTTTTTTGTGAAATTTTGCTTTTTACTAAATTGATAATTTAACAGTACGCTTTTAATTATTCTAAATAATTTTATTTTCCTCGTAGGTGTAGTATAAAGCACTATGTATCACTCGGGAAAAAGTTCTATTTCGTTTTCTCCTCTCGGTGTACAATGTACTATTCTTTTTTTTACAGGTTTGAAAAATGCGAAAAATCAAGTTGCTTTGATACACTCATTAGATTTGGGTTTTTTCATTGAATTTAAAATACTTCAATGTACTTCGATTTATTGACTTTCTGTTAATGTAATCTCTGTGCACAATAAAGAATGTCTGACTTATTTTTTTTTTAGGTACGTCAAGCTCTTACTTGGCCCATGTCTTACTTACATGATACTAAGCGAAGACGAGTAGGCAGTGAAATAAACATAGATGTTTTATTTTTAGCAAAAATGTGAATTATTACGAAAAGGAAAACAGGAGGGGGAGGCTGAATGAATGAAATGAAGGCTAAGTTCGCCACCTACTTACTCTCAGCTTCTCTAGGAATAAATACATTACTTACACACAACACAATCACTTGTTACAGTCCCAAAATAGGATTCCCCATGCTATGGTAACCAGGCAAGGACATCACAAACATAGCAATACGCCGAGACTGAGGCCATTTGTACAAATAAAGTATGGAGGCCTCTAGTGGGAATAGAACCAACAACGTCTGTTTTGGTTAGTAAAGCATGATAACTGCTAAATTACGGCCTGGAATGGACTCTTTAGGGTGTATGCGAAACAACCTTTTTATGTGTTCCCCACACACTGCCCCAGTGCAGAATCCCAATGCTCCAGTTTGCCAGTGATAAAAGTAAAACAATAACAGAATTATCTAAATCAGATAATGAAGTTGTGTAAATGTAATGTGTGCCACATTGTAATCACATTTGATAACAGATGTAGGTAATGCTGATAGTGAAATGCAATGCAAATGTGTTAGCACTCATAATACAATCTCACAGATTGTTTCAAAAGATGGAACTGGGGTAGGTACATAATTATATAAACTACATATGCTTGCGTAAGCAGAATGTCCTATAAGCAAAATGTCCCAGTCGCAAAATATTTTACCTAGTCACATATTATTCGCAAATATATTGAGACGAGATACAACGTTTTGAACTAGAATTTTTAGCAATGCCTGACGTATTGCATTTTTATTGCACACTGATGTGCAATTTTACTGATGGTAAGAAAAATTATTAAAGACATTAAGTACGATTTATTTCATGTTTTTTTTTCTGTAAGTTATAGTGCATAACATATTTGAGCTAGCAGAACGCCACTAGCTCGCTACATATATGTATAGCAATCTTCACTGGACGATGCATACTGATCAACCATGACATTACAAGACATCTGCATATAGTTGATGAATGATCGCAGATAAAACAATGGAAGAAAAAAAAAGTTTAACAATTTTTTACCGGTTGAAAAGCACAACAAAAACATTCATATAGTATTACACAAATTTTTTGTTTATTGATGCTAACAGTGAAGGAAAACATCGTGAGGAAGCCCATGGTTGGCTCCGCACGTATTTACTTGTCTTTCCTGTGGGCTAGGCCTACTAAGCTGTCAGGATGCTATAGGTGCGGTGGCAAGCCTACTCCATCTAAAACAATGTCCCAGGCACTGCAGCATCCGAGTGGTCCCATCACCCGTCTAGTGAGAGTGAAGGAGCTACTGGATGCTATATAAATAAATCATCTTATTACATAGATGCAAAGGCCAAAGTTTTTTAATGATAAATAATAAGCAAATAGTTACAAAACCATTATAAAAATATTTTTAATTTTAGTTTCATCATTAAAAGCATAATTAAAAGATAATTAATTATGTTTCATTTAAAGCATTTCAATCAAAAAATTATGTTCTTAGACAAAAGCTAATTTTAAAATTGTGTACTATGTAAAGTTTAAGAACCTGTTTTCAGTTTGGACAGTTCAGTGATAAAAATACCTAGGTGCAATAGGCTGAATACCTAGATACCTACCTAGGTAAATATAAAATAATATCTTTATTGACAAAAAAACTTCACACTTTATGTGTTGACTGCTACACAGCAAAAAACTATTTAGCATAACATAAACTAGATACCCGAAACGTGCTGTAGATGCAAATTATTGCAAATGTATGGTGTCTGGTGAATATAAACTTATGTCAATATTGCACAAGTTTTATGTTAGCGCTTTTGAATATTTTAGAATACTTGAGCTATAAGAAAGTGTGGAAAGCTGAACAGCTAAATAGATCTTTTCTCGTGTGCAGTCGAGCAGAATAATTTAGTTTAAAAGTCTCTAAGGCCCATAATTACACTACAGACTAGACTAGATATAGGATCCTATGTGATGTCCATTGCAGGTTTTACTCAATCAGAACTAAATAATGTCCTGTAAAAACCTCAATGGATAGCACATAGGATTCTAAGATTGTATCTATATGTCTAGTGCCTAACAGTGTAAATGCAAGAAGTTCTATATATAAAAGAATTCTTTGGAGCTGGTTATAAGACAGATCAAGGGCCTTCATGAGGTTTATTAGTGCCACCAATGAAAAAATCATAACTGAAGAAGAAGAAGAAGAAAGACATTTATTATACCAACAAGATACATCACAGAAACAAAGTAAGCAGATAAGTAACATAATATGCTCAACAACAGAAAGAAAACTAAATACACAACAGACAAGAGGAATAAATAAAACAGGACCATAGATGTAGCCTGTGGTGTATCTAAGTTGCCACAAAAGGCAGCTGACTCAGCGTTGTGCTGAGGAAGTGATCCCTCAGCCCTGATTTTCAGTCAGTGCCTATGGTAACCCATAATTGTACTACGGAGTGTGTGCCGTGGTGCAGTTAAAAGAATTAAATCAAATTCAATAACAAACATACAGTAAAGTAAAAAAATAATATATAATAAATAGAATAAATCTTTACAGATTGTTTTTTGCATAAAGTGGTTTACAAATCTTGCATTCATGTAAATTATTATTTTCAGAACCCACAACTGATAATTTATGTTCAATGGTGTCAATAACTGCCGTTTATACAAAAATGGTAGCTAGTCCTCGGTTTTCAAGGTATACCCTAGCATCATATTTGATTGAATATTTTTAATTTTTCTTGGCTCAAAATGTACTAAGACTTTTTTTCTGGCACACCCTTATGTACTAAATGTACTATTAAGTATGTACTAAATAAATTTTCTTAAGCTTTTCCCTGCTCATCAAATCTTGACCTAATACACCAGCAGCTTCGGAGGACCTTCGGCTTTATCTTTACTCAACACTCAAAACAATAGTTCGAAGAACTTCTCTGAACTATTTTCGTCGGGAGACTGATATATTGTGAACTCACCATGCAGGAGGTGGAGGGTTTATCAAGCTTCCAGCAAAGCAGCCGCACACTCCAGCATCCCACCGGAACACCGCACAATCGCGAAACCAAACACACGTAACTGAACTGTGTGGTTACAAGCTCAATGATATCAGAAAACCTGTTCGGTTTGAACCAGAACGGCTAGCGGGGTCCGCACTTGTCGTATCGCGACGACGCAACGTAATGCAACGCGATAACCAGATAGAAGCAAAAGAGGCTTTCCGAGCCAACGCGAGAAAATCAATCTGAATAAACTCTGAAATCGCACCGGACATACAAAAACTCGTAGAAAAATAACTATTCGGTATCCAGGTTTAATTTTACACACGATATATTGGTAGTGAAGGTTTTAATAGCAAGATTATTGGTATGTTAATGATATTTTTTTGTGTAAAAAGTTAATTTACTTCTTTCATCTGTCAATAATCACTGACAAAGCGCAACGCCCCGCGCAACACAGAACACACCCGCACAGAAGCGCCACCTGCGCAAACTAACGGGGATACCAGCGCGGTAAAGCTGACACCCCGTTTTGTTACGATGTTGCCAGTAATAGTAGATAAAGTTTCCTTACTTTTAATTTGAAATGAGTTTTTTTATACATTTTAACGTTTAGCGCTACGTGTAAAGAATAACGGTACTATTTAAAAAAAAACGTCCATTCGTGTTTTTATAAATAACACCTTCTGTACATACATAAAATTACTGTACTTACAAAGTAAAACGCTTGCTCCAGCGAAAGTAGCAAGACGCGGTGTGAAGCACGCGTTTTGTAGAGCTATAAAATCAGAAGTTGACAAACTTCTGACTAGCTTTTGGCGTTAAAATATACCTGTGCTGGCTGAGGGGACCTCAGCAGCGAACTCAGAATACTGGTGACTTTACCTTGTCGGTTAGCCAGGCTTATCCTCTGGACAATGCAAACGCCAGCCGTCTGGTGTTCGTCGCATCGGTCGGTTTAAGAAGCTGGCGCGCCTCTGGGCCTCATAGACCCATAGTTTCTACCCCAAAGCAGTACAAATAAAAGTACCTACATACCTAGTTGTTCCCGATGAAGCCTTGAGGCTTCCGGCTGAGCCGGACTTCACTCTGGGCAAAAGAGAAGGGACTCAGGTTGTCAGTGTCATCTTAAAGTTCTGTGGTACTTCGACCCAGTGGTATTTGTTGTGTCTGCCCTGACCTTACACTTATACCTACCTCGAAGAAGTGGGATCGGGCCCTTTCTAAGCTAGACTTTCTGCAGGATCTATTTCCGTACTTTTGATGGTATTGACGACGAAGGAGTATCAACGGTCGCCGGAAACAGCTGCCATATAAAACCTCCGTCCTTCAATTTCACTTCCGGCAGAGCCATCGCGATGACAACTTCTTCGCGGGTACGAAATTCAAAAAGTGATCATAAAATAGAAAAAAATATCATGTATCTATCAAAAAAGAGGAAAATTTTGTTATTGTAGATTTAACCACCAATGTCTTTAAAATTGTCGTCATTTTTATTTACAATTTTACCACTAGTTTTTCTCTTAAAATTTAGTGACTATTATATTAGTTCCTTTCTAATTCTAAAGATAATTAATATACGTATGACATGTCACATTGAATGAGCTTCGAAGTGGATCGTTACTCGTCAGCGTGGGCACACATCGCCCTCTGTGCGGATCTCACATGGGCTACAGAACCTCCTGATGACTTCATTATAGCGAATCAGGTATATAGGTATTATAGAATCGCGAGTATGAAGTGGAAATGGCTGAACACCTGGCACTTTCATACAGCCCTCAGTTCAAGCGTAGGACGTTGTAGCTAGCTTCATACTACACCCAAGTTTGGTAACTTTCAGCGTCTGTGGGCACAACACTGCCGTGTATCCCAAGTACTACAAGACTCCGCAATTGAATCACAGTCGTCTTCAGCAAATAATACCCAATGCGAATTAACAGGCAAGAATATTTTTACAACTAGTTGAACGTCCACATATCCGTTCCAATTTTATGGAACTCTTTACAGTCCCATTGAATGTCCTTAGTCATTCAAGTACCAAGACCTGCCACCGAAACTGGCTTCTTCAGCTATAGCTATCCTGTAGCGGTCCTTCAGGTCATAATATTGTCTCAGTTCAAGACATCGTGATTCGTGACCCCGATCCCTGCCAACTTACGTTACCGTTTCTAAAAGACCCTTTTTCACGATCCTCGCGTAGATAAAAGACCAAGCTCGAGCCAAACACAGGAGAACGGAAGCTGTAGTGGCCGACGGAGCGTTAAGGACGTAATTCCCGAGTCGAGATTGGCACAATACGGGAACTTTTATTACGACGATGTTAGGTGAGAACCCAGTCTTTCCGTGATAGTTAAAAATTATTCGTAGCACTCTTTACTGCGGTTGTTTAGTTTTTCTTTATGTAAGTACCTCCTACGAATAAAAATGCCACTGTATTTAACCATCACTGGTACACTCGAAGGCTCGAAGATTTGCTCAAATCACCACGCGGATTAATAAGTCACATTATCGATGGTACAGGTAGGTACAGTCGACAGCACAAGGACTTTTCTATTCACAATATATGCCCAAGAAGGAAAATCAATAGCGGGCAAATCAAGAAGTCCTTCTTTGATTCGTTAATTTCGAATATTGCACGTAGGTACTCCGATCCGTCAAATTACACTTTGGAAAGATCAAAATTGATAGGCACCTCAATACAGTGGACAGTTACGTAATAGGGAGGCAGATGTGCCTCTGGGAATATTCACAGTTACTCACGAGAAGTCTAGCAATCGTGAGTATTAAACTACCATGATAGTTTACTGTTTGAAATCAACATCCGAGCCTATCATATAAGAATTTTAAATATTGTCAAATTAAGTTAGTTACGGCACAGGGAACATTGGGCATATTTCCGAGAACCTCACATGGTTCATTGCCGGGCACGGAGGGTACAGTCGTACAGTCCACAATACATCAACCCAAGAAAATGTAAAGGTTGAGCTGCAATCGACTGTATCAATACACACATATCAAGTCTAGTTATCTCGCATGGAGACCGATCTATACCTTATCCAAATCAATCGAGACTCAACGTATCCACTCCAAAGTCTCCAAAGGACTTGTGGAGAGGATAAGCGGAGTCTTGAGTTAGCGGACTTTCCAGAGTTTAATTTCAGGGAGAAATGCTACACAAATCCCAATGAGAAAGTCAACGGACGGGGATATAATGGACAGGGCTGCGACAACTCTGACCTCACGGAATGTTGGATGTTACCGGAGGTACCTACACACATTTAGTAAGACTAACAGGAGTATAATCCCGTGTTCGACAATATGAAGTCTGCTGTTGCAGGTCGCATGAATGCACTAGAACTGTATGACAGATAGGAATGGCTAAATCTGACCGAGCTTGAACAGTGGCGTAGCTAGGCATATTTTCCAAGGGCCCCTGGCACTGCACAAAGCAATGGACTGCCACACCGTATCTCAATGCACGTGTGCAGTAACCCAACATCCTGGGTACTAGACCAGTGCCCCCCTGGGGTAGATAGATGGAGCCTTAATTATCGTGAGGCCCGCCATCGAAGAAGGCGAATAAGAGTCTCTAAATAAAAGATAGCTAGAGAACATTATTACACAGCCAGAATTAAAAGAAGAACAATTATTATTTCTTACATCTAAGTAATTAAATTCAACTTCAATTCGGTTTATTGTTGTTACAATTGGCGGTAGCACTGGCTAAAGATGTGATCAATCACTTTTTCTTAAACTTTATTGTAAAATTCTACAATGTAAATGTACGAGTATAAGGGCGTGATTGCTGCAAGAAGCATCCTCTTCCAGCAAACCTTTCGTTTGCAATTGCAGATAAAATCTAACTAAATTAGAAAATATGGCAATACCTACTTAAAAAAAATAACTATCACCTATACTCATCACGAACGTGTCCAATGTCCATGTTCGCCACTTGTTTACGCCCAAGGGTCATAATCGGTGATTGGAATGGCACTAAACTCTTTTCGTCATAGCGACATGTTGGCATAGTGGTTTGGGACTAGTGATTGTGTTGTGTGGAATTCTGGCTGTTACTATATTATCCTACTAATATTATAGATGTGAAAGTTTGTGAAGATGTTGGGATGTTTGTTACTTAATCACGCAATAACTGCTGAACAGATTTACATGAAACTTGGCGTACAGATAGACAAAGACCTGAATTGAGAGTTGAGACACAGCATACTTGATATCCCGGTAATGCGTTCCAGTGGGATAATATTTATTTAAAATTTAAAATAGAGGACGCTATGCGAGCGAACGTTGTGTTTTAATAATAGATGGCGTTGCGCAAGAATCGTATACCTAATCGGATTCTGTGGCGGTCGGGACGTTCGGGAGTTCACCGGGACAGCTAGTTAATAATAAATTTGTTATAATTAGCCAGAAACAAATACAAAGAATGATGAGTCTTAACATACCCACCCTTGTAGCAACTTGAGACCTATTAGATACCAGTAGAAGGGTCTTCGAAAATACATATTTTTATTTTAAAAAAAAACTTCCACCCAACACCATCACTTGACCTGGTCCCAAACTAGGATAACCTGTGCTATGGTAACCAGGCAAGGACATCACAAACATGGAAATACACCCAGACTGAGGCCATTTGTACAAATGTACGGCGGCCCCCAGTGGGAATCGAACGCACGACCTCTTTCTTGGTAGTAAGCGCCTTAACGGCTTTCATTAGGCTACTTTGTAGCTTGCTGAACAAAAAAGTTATTTGACTTTAAAATATGCCGAAATTCGTTGTGAATTCACCCCTGCTCGCGCCATCGACGCGCGCGCCTCGACGCAGTGATCGAGGAATCGCAACTTCTTTCCCAAGTTCATTCGTTCATTCGTTCGTTAATTTTTTTGTGTTTCAAATATACCCTTTTATATTACACCTAGGCTCGATTCCCAGTGCGGGCATGTACGTATGACTGTTTTGATTTTCAAAGTCAAGTACCTACATCTGCGAATTCGTAATAGCAATACCACACGCTAACGGTGAAATTGGTGGCCCCCGCACGTATTGACTAAGCTGTTAGGATAGTATTGGTGCTGGGCAAGCCTACTCCATCTGAAAAACAATGTCCTAGGCTCCGCAGCGTCCGAGTGGTCCCTTCACCCATCTAGTATGAGTGAAAGTGCAATTGGACGCTGTATATATCATCTCATTACGTAGATGCAAAGTTCAAAGTTTTTTTTTTACTGTTGTGGGTCCAAATAAAATTACCCATTGTTCTTTCTCCAACAGGTGGAGTTTTGGTTTCGGAAGCTGCTGGACGAGCCGGCTGACCGCAGCGTGTTCCCCCGGCGGCGACGCCAGTACCGGTTGCTAGCCGATGACGATTTGTGCGTCTTTGTTTCTTCCACCACATCCTCTTGCAATCACTAATTTAATAGTCTCAGGCCGACGTGCACCAATTTCTTAAATGAACTGCCCTCGCGGAATGGAACGTATAGGTGGCCCATACTAAGTTGGACACAGATCTGTGTCGCGGCAGACGAGTGGTAAACAGCATTTCACTAAAATTCTTTGTACAAAAGTCGATTAAAACGACGACATTTAAGTGGTGCAAGTCGCTCTTATTTATAAAAAGTCGATTACACTTAAACACTCTTAAGACGGAGTTACACCCGGCTTATGGCAGGAATTCGTGTTATAAGCCGGCTTTAACTCCATCTTAAGAGTGTTTTCGTTGAACCGACTTTTTATAAATGAGACTGTAAGTATTCTACAAAATGTAAGTAGTCTATCCAAAGAATCACCAAGTGGCATTACACGAAACAGCTAGTGCAGATGCGCTGAACTCAGACCTATGTGTGCCCTGCAGTGAGATTCACAAAAGTTGATTGCAAACAAACCTTTCACTCCCTTCTAAAACCTTGCATCTAATTTTGAATAAGACTTGTCGATGCAGTGTTCCATGCGTTCCGGTCACAAAACAGTTTCTTTACATTCTGATACTTCGCGACATCTCGCTTTTTAATTTAGTTCAAATACTTTTTCCAACTCCCACCTTTTCAACGGAACGTACGAACGACTGATATAAATAGTAAAATTAACGGACACCAATCGGCAGCTAGCGAGCGCTGGGGCCCGCTTGACGCGAAGGCAGCGGAGGCAGGCGGCGAGGAGGCGGCCCTGGCGGCGCGCGTCTCCAGCGTGCGTGCCCTGTGGAGCGCCCGCCCGAGGGCGCCTAGTCCGCCCGCGCCTACCCGCAAGATGCGTTCGCGAAGGCGTCAGCCGCGCCGCATCACCCACCTGCCGCCGCCCCTGGCTTACTGCCTCGAGGCGCCAGTGCCGCTCGTCTGCGATCCTAGCTGCAAGGTGCGGCGACTGTCTAAGAATAGATCGGCTATAGTATTAGCCCACAACTGTCACGGAGTATACATTGAATGTTATGGAACGTGGGAGTAGACTTCTGCACTCTCGATCTTCTATATCCCGGTGTAGGCCTTTCTAGTAGGCTGGAGCTGGTATTATGGGCTTAATGATTATGCAAGCTCTGAACAATCCTCAATCGGGACCATTCTTTCGAAACTAAGGAAACTAGGGACTGGAGTGGTGGACTCTTTCCTATAGTCGTCACCGACTATCACGGAAATCGTGGCACGCAATATCTGAAAACCTTACGTTTATTATGCTGCCCACGCACACTGGTCACACCATTACATTCGTACACGGTTGCTGCCTCACTGCAATGCGGCGATAGCAGCTTCGGGGACGGACCCTGGCGACCCGAGCTCCCAAGCAGAGCGAATATTGGTCGAGGACCCAGAGGGGCGGTCGATCGGTTTAGCCGGCATAATTATTGTAACAAACTTACCTATTTTATTGTTGAATCATACCCGCTAACAAAAAAAAAATTATATGCATTTATCACCAAACTCGAAAGTGCCTGGCTACCCGTAGCACAGGGCATCCTAGTTTGGGAGCCAGAACGCCCTCATATCAGTAACTAGGCAAATAAATAATTTTCATTTCATTTCAATGGTCCAACTAAGAGTCCAACTTAGTAGTTCTAAACCAATCATCATCAACCCATTATGTCCCCACCGAGGGCACGGGTCTCTTCCCTGAGGAAGGTATAGGCCATACTCCACCACGGGGGCCAAGTCCGGATTGGTGGAGGCTTGTAGACTAGTGGCTCGTCTACTTTCAGAACTTGTCAAGCCGCCCTAAGACTTGGCTTAACGACTGCCATCTATCGACGGCAGCCGGCACCAACAGGTTAACGTGCCTTGCGAAGCACGGAACCGCTCGGAAAAATGCCACTAGCGTTAGGCATACACGGCGACCCATCCATGCACTGAACGCGCCCTGTGTTGCTTAACCTTCGTGATCGTTTAAGATCACTCAGGCAGCCGGGGCTACGAGCGATTACCACGATCTAAACCAATCACAAATCTAATCTAAAATCATATTTCCAGTTCCAGTTCGACGCGCCGCTGCGTCCGCCGCAACTTTCCGAGTGCCAGCGCGCCATCGGGCGTCTCTCGGCGAGCGTGCAGGCAGTGATGCGAGCCTCGGCCGCGCGCTGTCCGCCCTACCGCGGAACCAACGTCAGCCGGTACGCCCCCACCAGCCAACGCCCCGACCGGCGCTACATCTGGTGGCCCCGCGACCGTCCCTCCCCAAGGCTCGAGAACAAATTCCGGCTCGCCAACCTCCAACCCAAGGTAACAACCAAGGTCAAACCCCAACCTGTCGAGAGTAAGGACGCGGAGGTCCAAGAAAGGGCGGAGGCTAAAGCGGAGGAAGGGCAGAGCGAACGGGAAGCGGATCCAGCTGAAAGTCCGAAATCGTCGCCCAAAGAGACCGTGGCGGACGGACAAGTGCCGTCGACGAGCGCAGCCATGGATGCGGGGTTGAGTAAAAAACGTCTGTACAGTACAGTGCTAAGCATGAGCGCTCCGGCCCCTGTGAACCTCAGCCAGGTCGGCTGCGTCCGGCTATCACAGACCCCAGGAGTCCTAAAACTGAACCCGAAGATAGTCCTCCCATCGGCCAGGATACGTCCGCCCAATGTCGACAACAAGTTTGAAGAACTGGAGAAGGAAGCTCTGGAACAGTACAAGGCGTCGGACGAGAGCATAGACACCAAGTTCAGGGAACTGGAAAAGGAAGCGGTCGAGCAGTACAGCAATAGCAACAGCAACACCAGCTGCAGCAGCGGAAAGTCTGCCGAGAAACGCGCCCCCGCTTCGCCGGCCGCACCGGATGTCGAGCCCTGCGCCAAGAAGTCACCGCCGGCAAAATTTCCTAAAGAGAACACCGTGGACAGCGTCGTCATCTACTCGCAGAACTTCGAGACGCCCGCCAAGGCGCAAGCGACCAGTGGTACGAATTTAAAAAACTTCCACACCCCCCCGAGGGGGGAAAAAAAGGAGCAGGTTCACAGACCATGTAAGAGCGCGAGGTGCTTCAAGGGCGACTCGCAGCGCGCGGCCTCAGACACAGACAATGATGCTCGGGAGTCAAGCTGTAAGGGTCACAAAGGGTCACGGTGGGCGCTGCACGTGGGGCCGGCAAAAAAGCGGCACCTGACGTTGTGTGTTTCGGACTTCTCCTCGGACGAGGAGCTCGACGACGCTTCGGCTATCAAGGATGCCGGACCCCGCATGAAAAACCACGCCGTGGGGAGAGTCAAGATGTCCGCGCACGGCGGGGGCGACCTCCAGCCCATATTGAGGAAAACGTAACAACCAACTCTCAGCGCTAGACTTTGGTGAGGGTGATGATGATGCCTGGTTAAAGTGTATGGAGTTGCGTTGTCAAGGTTTAGTGGTGGGACAACAGGTTTTGATATGGCATATTATACTGCGAGTGATATGCGGGGTCCGGCATGGCAGTCTGCGTTCCGATGAAGCTACTTTCAGTATGTTCTTATTTTACTAGTCATAAATGCGTTTGTATATATTGTTTTGTATTTTTGAATTTATTAATGGAATATTGAATAAGCGAGAATTTCAGTTCGTTACAAGGATTATGTGCAACGTCAAATTCTTTATGCATTCTTATGAAGCAAAAAAATAATAAAATTTTATATTGAATTTGTTACTTCAGGGTGTTATTTTAGGTATATAAGAGTTAAGAGCGTTTTCACATTATCCGATCCGATATCGGTTTCGGACGCCGATCCGATATCGGTTTCGGACGCCGATCCGATATCGGGATAAGTAAAATGTATGGAAATATGTACCTGTCTTTCATATTGTCCGGCCCGATACCGGATATCGGAGCCGACACCGATATTTTGGCGGCACCATTGGACGCCCGTGAGCCTTAGGACGATAATGTTTGTATGCGTGCTATATTTTATTTATTTTTATTTATTTATTTGGAGAAAATACAGGCACAGATAATAAATATTTTATGTTTTACAATATTGGGTATGGCCTTTTCTGCCCTATGGAACATTTCTCACTTATTAAAGAGAACTGGGTATAGGCCACTCAACAGGTTAGAAAATTACCCCCGTTTTCTCGAGGTCCTACTGATTTGCCCTACATTACATTACATATATACGTGTATCTAAATTGTCTGTGTGCGCAGAGCCCGATCCGGTGTGTCTTGTTTCTTGATATTGTTTGTGAGATGAATAAGCAAATAATCGAATGTGGATTGACTCATACGAAAGTAATTCAAAAACTTTCTAGGTGAGTTTTGTAGCTTGCTAATAAGAGCATAAAATGCTCCCTCTGAATATCTAGCTTCCACAACGGGATGTATCCAATACTGTCTGTGCACAGATCTTTTTTGCTTCTCAAATATAATAGATACAGCAAATATTTTTTTTTCTATTATAGTCTGCCATGATGACCTGCCCACACTAAGCTATCGAGCAAATGGCCGTATCGGAACGATTTTGTCGGAAACATGTGAAAACAGCACATGGTGTCGGATATCGTCGTCCGACACGGATATCGGATCGGATAATGTATAAACGCTCTTAGTCAATATTCGGATTCAATTTGAAAATAACTTTTAATAATATCCATCAACATCACTCATATTAAATCTGGAGTAGAAAATAGTTTTGGAATATAGTAAGCTCGGAAATATCACCACTTGAAATTGTAGTTCATTTCCATCTCTAGTTGGTATGGCATAATCTTTTTTATATGTCATGCCAGTTAGGTTTTTGCAGTTGTTTCCAGGGGTCAAGCCCACAAGATGTGGGCTTACTGCATACACGAATCCCAATGGGCTATTGCCAGAAAAGGAAATGAACTATCAACCTGTACTTACTTGCTTAACTTAGTTTCTAGGCTACTCTTATACTAGTTGCATCCCTCTTGGCTTGAAGCTGTAGTGTTGTCATTCGTAGGCCATATAGGACGGTGATCAGCTGTCCAGGAACTTCTCCAGGTCTGTGTTGTCATCGTCCAGCTGGATTTGGTCCAGACTTACTGTCGGCTTTGTTGGGGGGCCTGGAATTTATGGACATGCAGTTCGTAATAATAGATAGTCATGTGATGTGCTAGTGCTTGACCCCTTTTGAGGGATATGGGCGAGGGTTTAAGACAAAATAATTTATAATGGTGGGCTTAATTTGTGGGTTCTATTAATAATTACAAAAGAGTTGCTTTCTATTTTGGTCTTCAAAAAAGAATATTCTCAGTTATATATTAAAACGGGTCTCATCATCATCATCGTCATCATTTAACCCCCACTGCAGGACAAAGCCCTCCCTCATGGTTTTCCAAGCTTCCCGGTCTTGTGCCGCCCGGTGACTCCCCGCCACCAGGTCTTCAGACAATCTAGTGGGGGCCTGCCCATGCTTCGTCGGGTCTAACGTTTATTTAAACCTGGCTAATATAATATAATAAACCTATTATAACTTTGTATGAGCATCGCGAGTCATTAAAAAATATTAAATAATATTTTTATCTTATCCTTTGTCTTAGATAGAACATAGACTTAGTTCATTTTATTTATTTTGATCGTACTCCATCTAAAAAATATATCCCAGGCAGTACTGCAGACACACAACATGCCTTTCCACAAAATAGGCACGGTGAATTTGGGAATTTTTACTGGCAAGTCGCATGTTCTTTACGTCGCTTTCTCTCTACGCCACGGTTTCTTAGCGCCGCGTCGCTCTTCCTTGGGTGCTTACCGTTAGGCACGTTGCCAGTAACTAAGTACTTTGCCACATCAACTTGGAAGGCTATGTTGCTGTGTTCCTGCCTTGTCTGCAGTTCCGCCAGCTGCCTGCGCTCCCGCTCGCAGCTCCGCTCCGTGTTCTCGCGGGCTAACTGGCTGCGGATCTCCTCTAGGGATGCTGGAAGTGGCGGAAGACCTTTACTTAGCCAGGGGTTTACACAAGTTAAGCTCTATTGCGCTGAACGTGACCAAATATTTAAAAGGTGAAGTATGGATGTTCCAGACCACACACTGTTGTGGGACATGACGAGGAGACCATCGTCATCAATAAAGGAACATTCTATTTTATACCCCTCTTACTTTCTAACAGCCTTCAGACCACTATTCTGAATTCCTAGTCTCCAGAATTTGATAAAGTCACTGAAAATTCCAAGTCCAATTATACCACCACAATATTGAAAAATTATTTATCGCACTAAAAAACTAGCGGGCTTAATACTAGGTAGAATTTGGTAAGATTGGCGATTATTTTAGAAAGTCTTGTAAAATCGCTCAAATAGCTAAGTACGATACTCTAATAATCTTTACTATGCTGCATCTGCACTGGTATGGTAAGACAAAATATATTCCAGTTTTCCTCACATTATTGATAATTGAATAAAAAAAAACTTTTCTTCATTTACTCCAAATCTTCTCTGAAAGGAGAATCCTGCCCAATTTCCGAATTGAAAATTTCACTATTGAATAAATACTCCTGCCGACCTGACCACATCATCCGACCATCGGGCTGTTGGTAAACCGACTGACCGCCACACCCGGTTCTCGGCCGCCACTCCGTTACTGCTCTGATCCACCTACTTACATACATACTACATTCATTTACTTAGTTGTGAAATTTGCCCTTACTTTTTTTTATAAGTCGGTCAGACAGACTGATACTTCTGTATTTCCCAGTATGACTAGGGCACAAGTCCTCTCTCAGAAACGGACGCCCACTGCACATTCGCAATTTGGCGCTGAGTGCTGAGGCATGTCACTTCAACACACTTCTGGCACTTATTCCTATTACAAATTCAAGTAGCAGTATTTACTAATAGTAGTATTTACTAAGTGAAATTCTCAATTCAGAAACTTGCGACGAATATCTACCTAATTTCTTCTCCTTGTAGTGACTGAAATGATAGTGGTGATCAAGTCTCCACTTCTCCATTTTATTTCTCTCAACAAAATCTTCAAATTCAACTAGATCATCTTCAACTGCCTTCATTAGCTCCTGAATGTTCTTCAAACTGTCTCTACACTCCGCCACAGCAACCATGAGATTAGGTAAGTAGGCTAAGTTGTTGGCCATATCTTGGGCGCCCCTTAACCGGGATTTTGATAGCTGGTGGACTTCTGAGATGATTTTGTCGACTTCATCAGCTGCTTTGGCATTGTCTTCAGCGTTCTTGTGAATTTCAGCCCAGTTCTCCTGGTATTTTTCAAGTAATCCACCACCCGCCCCATAGTTCACTTTGCCCTCGTTCACGGACTTTGGTTTCTCACGGAAAATGTTCTTAACTTTCTGTACTTCTTGTAACGTCTGTCGCAAATTGTTGCTCGAGCTCAAGCCATCTTGCACGACGGAAATGAAGTCTTTTAAATTTCCTAGCATTTTACAAATCGAACTTGCCCATGAAGATAGGATTTCTATGCGATTTCTGTCTTGTTTTGGTTTCCAATTTTCCACGGAATAAAAAAAGTATAGAAATTATGAATCCGAATCCAACGGCTTGCAGCAACAGTTTGGAATTCCATATATACTGAACAAACCGGTGTAAAACCGATAGGAACACACCAAAAGAAAACATCCACACCTTTTTAGTTTGACAACCATCTGACGTTTCTAGAGATGGGATACACCGATAAAAACTGTTATGCCTTGGCCAGTTGGCCACGGGAAATGGCATTAATTATCGCGTTGTTGGGCGTTAAACGTTAGTATGGCCATCTTAACGAAATAAAATATACTCTACACGTTCTCGAATGACAGATGACGACCCTCAGTACAAGAAACGTGATAATCCCTTTGATGTGTCGAAGGGACCGCCAATCGTTTAAAATGATTGATAACGGCGCGCGCTTATAAAATTACGGCGTTAAGCCACACTAACAACGCCCAACAATTTATTATATTGACTTTTATATTCTGTATCTTATAAGTTTATCAATTCTGTTTTTTCTCCTTGAATAAATAATAATAGCCAAGGCATAATGTGGCCAGGAAATTATGGACAGAAGAAGAGGTGCACCTATTCTATCCTATTGACAACTGTATTTAAGAAGAAGAAGAAAGACATTTATTATACCAACAAGATACATCATCATTTAGGTATCTCTTTCTACAGTAGTAAAAAGATAAGATAAGAATATATCATGTAATAACAATTACATGTCGGACCCTTGGTTTTATTAAACATTTGAAACCTTCTCGTACGCAGGATCCACAGACTACAGAGAAGGGTCTAAATCGTAATCGACAGTTTGTGTTTACCTATTTCCGTTTCCGAAAAAAGAAAACTGTCAAAACAAATTCAATTCAAATCTCCTCCTATTTTGTTAACGATTTCTCAGATTGTTCAGTGTTTTCCTAATTAACAACATGAACGAGGATAAAATGAGCAGCAGCGAGGTGCCCGGAAAGTTTGCCGACTGGCTATTGGCCATGGGTTGCCCGCCTGAGAAGATACCTTCCATGGACAAAGTTGCCCAGTAAGACTTGAAATGTTCCTTTTTATATTCACCTCAGCCTTAGTTATACCTATGTGCAGTGAATCAGCTGTCTTACGGTAGAACTAAAGGTAGCGGAAGAGGTAACGGTAGAGGTAAAGGCTGTGAATAGAGTCCAAATAGGTTCTTGTTGGCCTCTAACTTTGCTCACCAATCCAGCAGCCGGCCGGCTGTGCCGCCGGTACAGTGTGTAGGAGCCTTAATATTTGTGAGGGTTCTAGGGACTGTCTTACATATATTGGAAAAGTCACCCAACTTTACCCACCATTCGTCAAATTGGCTACCTACTGTAAGTAGTTATGATTTGAAGTTACATTATGTTATTTTTTACCCGACTGCGTCGAAGCCCGAAAGGAGGGTAATGTGTTTGACTCGTATTTATGTAAGTATGTCCGATTCTATGTTCGGTCAAAAGTCTTCAACCAATGGAAAGATTTTGACAAATAATATCTCAATCGATTCATCGTATTTGCGCGTGTGTCATAGACTGTATGAATTCACTATCAAATCACTAAAAATACAAAAATAAAAAACTGAAATAAAACATAATCAACAGCCCGACTGCTGAGCATTAACTACTAAGCAGGCGGGACCCAAATTCTATAATGTAACTCATTGCGAGGAACCTAGGTTGGTCTCGCCTGCTTAGTAGTTGATGCTCGGCAGGCAGGCTGTTGGTTATTTTTTATTTCTATAACTCAAAAACAATACATTTCCAAACTTTACTCACCAACCAACAGGCCTTCCCTCACAGAGAAAGAGTCTTGGCCTAATCATCATACTTGCAGTTTGTGGATTGGTGATGTCAAACACAGATTAAATTCGCACACACACACACACACACACTGTACCACTCATACATTGTCATCTGTTGTAGCTTGTAACTAGCATACATCAGTAAATACTCAAATAGCAATGTAATAAAATAGCTAACTTTCGCAGAAGGAAGGCGCTGCTGTCTGTCATACAGTTTTATAACTAGTACAGACATCATTGTTCTAATCCTATCATTAGTTAAATAAAATTACCTTCTCTCCAACTATGCTAAAATAGGATAAGTAAATTGTTAAACTTTTCTGAATAAAGTCAATTTCAATTTCAATTTCAATTACTCGTTCTGACTTTGCCTCATCCTATGTTGTATTTATGTGACTTTTTCCTTTCGATTTATGTTACTTGTTATGCCTTTTTTTCGTGTGATGTATTAATTTGTTTCAATAAATATCTTCTAAATTACCTTAGACGCTTTCGACAGTATCCTCACAATGTTTTCCTTCTTAAAGCATTAAAGCACACCTCCTCATCTTAACCCCCCAATACCATCATACAACATAGGTATGATATCCCTATAGTTTTGCCATTTAGTAATTATTACTAAATAAATTGTTTTAAATTTATTTAGGCAGTGTCATGTATACCATACTGGAAGTAGTGTGGCCTCAGTCTGGGTGTATTTCCATGTTTGTGATGTTCTTGCCTGGTTACCATAGCGCTATACCATAGCCATGGTATCCTAGTTTGGGACCAGGACAAGTGATTGTCTTGTGTGGAAGTTATTAAGTATATTTTTGATTTCTTATTGATTTCTCTCCTTAGGATGTGCAGGGGGCAGTACTACATGGCATGGCGAAGCCTCATGGAGCATGTGGAGTGCAAAGACCTGATCCGTCAAAAGAGGCTGCAGGTTTTCTATGACGATGTGCGGAGGTGCCAGCAGGCTCATAGTGTGAGTACTGATCTTATTTTTCTAGTTTTGTGCATTTTAATGTTGTGTTAGTTTACTCAGGCGATAAATTTTTCACTGATCAATGAATTTTCAATGCAGTAGTTAATGCTCTTTGAATAAGAGCGAAACCTGGTTGGACTCTTCTGACAACAATTCAAGTAAGTCAATCCGGAATTAAGTTAATAATAGAAAGAACAATAGATTTGAATGTGGCGAAACAGCTAATAAAGATATTGTATGGAATCAGGCGTTACTTTGTGGCACCATGCGGTTAGTTAATGCACCGCCCTCCCTCCCATTGTTTCACACAAGTATTGGTGTCGGTGGTGGTGTGTTTGTGTCTTGCTTCTGCTTGAAAACGGTATCTCACAAACGGTAACCATTTATCTCTGCCCTGGTCTCTGGTCTCTTACCATCCAGTCCCTACGTAATGAAGTGCTACATCTATCAATTCTTGGGCGGAGATCCAGAGGAAGACTGAAACCCAGGTGGATGGACGTAGTAAAGAAACCTCTCACAGAATGCGGAGCCTCGATAGACAAGGTCATGCATGAATAGGGCAGAGTGGGGAGAGAAAACAAGGGAAGGTGACCCAACCACCATATTATTTATTTTATTTTTATTTATTAGAGAAAACAAACAGATAGATAGATAGAGAACACATTATTGCACAACCAGGTGAAATAATTACAAATTATTTCTTATATCTAAGTAGTATTATCATATATGACTAAAGCTGGCCTCACAATCTAGAGTTGGTGAGTTCGAATCTCGGCATGTACTTTGTCGTCTAAGTTATGTACATTTGTTTAGTAGCAATGCAAGATAGATAGATACATCATTTAGTCACACTTGCACGCACACATACACACACTTAAATGTACAAAAGCGAAACAGCGTAAAAAGTGTACAGCGGGTAGAAGAAACACAACAGAGAGGCAAACATAACAAATCAAACATTATATAACTCCCTGAAGGAAAACATCGTGAGGAAATCCAAGTGTCTGGGGCCTAATTATGCGAACCAAAATCAACTAATGAGTAATTCCGATCGTCCAACTGTCAAATTCCACTAATTTCAGGTCCAACTGTCAAGTTCCTCAAAGGCTTAGGATTTGGTGCACGTAATATAGGAGCACATATCATATTTACATACCTCAGCACTTGCTACATACAATTGCCCAACTATGACTCTAAGTGCGGAAATCTCAGGTACTAACTACTAATTCTCGCTTTATGCAATGATGTCCTGCATAACCTTGGCCAGCAATGCCTTCCACACAACAAAATCCGTTGTCCTGGTGGTCCCAACTTAGGAAACCCTGTGCTGGTTGGTAACCAGGAAAGATTCATTTCAATCAATGATTTGTGAAATACCCATCCTTCCTTATTTTATTTCTTTACTTTGTTTTGATCATAACGTCAAATAAATATGTATTTTAATAACACCTCTTTCAACTTTCATTTCGATACTAGAAATTCATATACTTCATATCACTTTTAGGTTTGTCTTCTCTTCTTCTATGTTTTGTTTGTTCAAACAAGATTATTACTTACTAGCGTTAAATTCAGTTCATTCAAGTAAATGTGCCTATAAACAATCCGTTGATAGAAATTGATACAATAGGAAAGCAATAATATCAAGTTGTTTGCTTGTCTTAATTGATTCCTTTATATTTAAATGATTTCAAGAAATGTCAACCTCTGTTAACGCTGCTGATACGTCTGGCAAGCGGCCTCGCTCGCACATTCTAACATTTTTAATTATTGTAAACATTTCTATATAAATGTGGTCTGAGGCCTTGCTAGATAATAAAATTGAGGACATTTAAGCCATATTTTCGTTGTTCTCTACCTAGTTTTTGATTCAGAAAATTGGATACTAACACACACCAGATTTATCTAGGTATATATATATTGGCTAAAAATATTACATTGTGCGAGCGAGACAGCACGTCAGACGTAAACAACAGCCTTGACACTTGAAAGAATTTAAAAACATTTTTACAACCAGAGAAAAGCAATATAGCGAATAATATAAATTTGGTAGTCACAATTGACTTTGAATTTTGCCAAGAACTACTTACTGATAAAAAAAATCGGCTATACTTAATTAAATTTATAAACCTAAAAACTATACTATCGAAACTGTACACACACTCCATTAATATTCTTTGCACCAGGCGGACAAACAATACCCTTTGTGGCCGACTCCACTTTCGGTTTCGGAGCTGCCGTAGTTGACCGAGATTTGACTGGTCGCTTTCTAGCACTCTTATTCCTATCAAAGATATTGTCCTTTACAGCAGCAAATTGTTCTTCCTTCTCTCTCATTAATATTCTGGTCCCCCTCTTTACTTTCTCCTTAGTCCGTTTGTATTCGGCCGTAAGATTAAACATGTTGTCTTCAATACTTCCAGCTTTTCTTCTGACTGTGTTGTTTTTACTGGAATCCTTTTTGCTATCCAAACTGTGTGCAAGATTCTTTAAGTGCTCGTTCTTTGGTTTGAGACTCTCGCGGTACTCTCTCAAAGCACGCTCGTAAGGGAGAAGGCTCTTTGGACTTAAACCGTCTGTTTCCTGATGGGTTGGCTTCAGTTTTCTGTGCAGACTGTTTTTCGGGCTCTCCGTTGGAGTTGCGTTTTGTGATACTGCATACTGTAGGGTTAGGAAGATGACCACAGCGTCCAAGTGCCACATTGTGAGTGCTGGTATGTCAAGCGACTAGATTATTATGAAGGTACATGAGTTATTGACAGCTGTGTAACTTTGCTTGTGTCTTTATGGCAATGGGTGATGAGACATTTGCTTGTTCAGTGACACATTCGGCTTTACAGCAATTTGCATAAGTTAGACACGGTATTCTTTGTATAGATTTTTGTACCTTGGTAAACATTGATTTTGCGTTATTGTTTCAGTAGTATTTTACTCGTGCGTTGAATGTTGAATGAGACTATGAGACTATGCTTCTCTGGCAGCTCTATGACCGAGTGGTAGAAGAACTAGTGTTGCATGAAGGACATTGTTCGACGGCATTAAGAGGTCCACTACTAATTGTCTACTCGGTAAATAATTCATGTATACTGTTTAGAGGATGTATAAAAGAATAAGGAAATAGTCTAGCACAATAGTTGTTGCTTCCAAAAATAAAACCGTAGTAAGTTAACCATAGCTTGAACTACTTAGGTAATCTTTGTTCGAATCTTGAACTGTTCGAACCACTGTAGTAAGTTGTGTAGCCAGGATATCTTTGGTATTCCAGGCATCTTTCTGTCGATTGTACGAATTGCAATATTAACACATTTGTTTGTTATGTATTTAATTAACACATTACTATCAAGAGATTACGATTATCAATGGTCTTGAGTCATTTATTGCATTGAATCAACAGTCAGTATGATTAATTACTTAGGTACTTGCAACCTGAAAAAATTACTACACTAACCCCCTGTTTCTCGTACACCTGTTAAGCTACTGTGAACCGCTGTTAGTTGGCCAAAGTGCATTGTTATAAAAAATACACTTGGCATTGTCCTAAATATTGTCAATAATTACGAAGGATACGGCATTTTAAAGGCATTAAGGTCAGTAGGTAAATATAGTGCTATGAATACGTAGTAAAGTTATACACCATTAATTTTGGGTGGTTTGAATGACATAGTAAAATGAACGTGCCTGACAATAGCTATCGAATACCTACCTGCGCTAGATTGTTTTTTTAAAAAACGCCCATTTCAAAAATATCTCGACATAAACTGGAATATATTAGAACCATTAGTAGCCATCCATTACGATGGGTGCGCGGCGCGGGTCCGCGGATCATTGTTCTGTTAGTAGGTAATTGTTCGTGCATTTTTTAAACAAGATTTCTCAACTCGTAACAAGATTTCTCAACTCTTTTTTTTTAAATTACTTTATACTTAAAATTAGATGCCTCTTTTAATTACTAATTAAACAACAGCGGCTTGCAAACCACCCAAAAATCAGCGTGTATATTAAACGGGTCTAATCGCGATTATTTATTAGGTAAAATTTAGTTACATAACACACAGCTGTAATTTGTACCGACAAAGTATGACACTCTTGTCACTTTCTTGTCAGGTTTCCTAAGTTTCGTTTCACATTTCAAAACATAATTAATATTTATCATTTTTAAAACCCTATTTATCATTTTGTTAATTTTTTCAAATGTTTGATGTGATGTTGGTAATATTAATGTTGATAATATTAACATTAATAATATTATCAACATCATAAAAAATAAGTGAAAATAAAACTAATTTCGGAATTGCTGTTGCAAATATGTGACTCACAAATGTGACCATCTGTAACAAGGCCGGGGGAGGGGTTAAAAAATTACGAAATTAGTGTGACGTACTTTATGGATGACCCCTAATTAGTAACTGAAATGGTATCTATTTAGACTTACTTTTAAGTATAGACGTAAATAGAGTAATCTTGTTTCGAGTTGAGAAACCTTGTTTAAAAAAATGCGCCAACAATTAGTACCGCCTCTCCGCTTATCAGAACAATGACCCGCGAACACGCGGCACGCACGCACCACTCTGGATGGCTACTAATGGTTCTAATAGATTCGAGTTTGTGTCGAGATGTTTTTGAAAAGTGCGTTTTGAAAAACACAAACTATCGTATTCGGTAGCTATTGTCAGCCACGTTATTTTGGCTATGTCTTTCAAACCACCCATGATTAATGGATACACGTCCCACAGCGGGGCACATGGCTTCTCTCAGAGAGAGAGAGAGAGAGAGAGTATGGGCTTAGTTGCCACGGGTGCCCACCGCGGATTGGCAATTTCAAGCGCTAAGGTAAAATAAAAAACCGGCCACTGGCCAGTCGGACTCGCGCACGAAAGTTCCCGTACCATTATCTATATACAACATTAGACAAAGATCGAGACAAGATAGATTAGGTACATTGAGCGCCATGACATCGGCGCTGTGAGGCTTACATAGATGGCCGCTAGATGGCGAACGCTGTCTTTAGGCAGCGTTTGTTGTGTGGGAGACCCCTTAAATATTTATTATTCCGTTTTTAGTATTTGTTGTTATCGCGGCAACAGAAGTACATCATCTGTGAAAATTTCAACTGCCTAGCTATCACGGTTCGTGAGATACAGCCTGGTGACAGACAAACAGACAGACGGACAGTGGAGTTTTAGTAATGGACTCTATTACCCTTACCCCTTTGGGAACCCTAAAAAGGAGAATTTAAATCTATAGAGATGAAAAAACGTTTTTGTCCCAGCACGACGGCGGCGTTCTGGTACCGCAGGAAGTGTCGGCGTGGCGGCAGCGGCGGGCGGCGCGCGCCCAGCTGACCGACGCCGAGGCTCGCGTCGCGGACGCACGGGAGCGACTCTCTGCCCTCATGGACAAAGTGTCTGGAAAGCGTGAGTATTTCCAGTTCCCAGTAATTATATATTGAACGGGTCTAATCGCGACTGATTGTTAGGTGCAATGTTATTATTTGTTTGTTTGTTATACTTTATTGCACAATAAAAACGTTAACAACAATAAAACTTAAATATCAGGCTTGTGATAAAACAAAAGTTACCTTAATTCGTAAATGTAATTACCGCTATAGTCGCGATTAGACTCGTTTAATATAAGATAAGATAAGAATATTCTTCATTATACACCAGGATAACAACAAACATAAAATATTTACAAAAATACAGTACAATTGGATCGCGAGTCATGAAAAATACTATTCCCAGTATGATGTGGCAAAACTAGAGGGGGTTTTCTAAAATGCAGAGTCTCTAAAAGTCATATTAGGACGGTAATGGTAGTTTCAATAACACAATTGGTAGTCTATCTATCACATTCTAATGGTAAAATAAATTTGATTAGTCGTAGAAAACGCTCTTACCGCTTTTACAGATATAAATTCATAGGTAGATAATTATTTTATGTGCAGAAAAAAATATATTACGGAATCAAACCACAATTGCCAGTTACCCTGTTACGTTACATGTCACCCAAGATTACATGAAGATTCTGAAGACACCATTGACTTCTAAATCTGTTCAAGCATCCAGAAATAATGGTGCATAGGAATTTGGTGCAAATATTGTTAATTAGTGATGGAATAAAGAAATGGACAAACATTCATTTTATTTCATTCATCGTTTTTCCTGAATTTAAACAAACCGCTGAGAAAATTAAGTACATGTGTAGAAAACAATGACGCCTGCTATTTCGTTTGTCCAAGATCAAAATTACACTCAGGGAAAACCTGAATGAAACGAAATATAGGTACATGAACGACTTTATTGTGAAGGCAACATAAAGTCGTGTAAAAAGGTAACTTCAGATAGATGTAACAAGTCTTTAATTTTCGCATATAAAAATTTCAATGCAATCCTTGAAAGTGTACTGCGATATTTTCCCAGTAAACATATTAATTTGAAACTTCTCGCCCAACAGTGGCGCAGCGTGAGCTGGCGCGGTGCGGTGTGAACGAGGCCTCGCGGCGCGCGTGGTTACTGCGGACGCTAAGCGAGGCGCTTCGCGCGCGGCGGGGAAACCTGCTTGAGAGCCGCCGCATAGCTGAGGCGCTGTGCCGCCGACCAGGCGAGGCTACTGGCGTCAAGGTGATGGTCTTAGCGTGCCTGCTGAGAACGCTGAGGGAGGCTTGAGAGCCGCCGCATCGCTAAGGCGCTATGCTGCCGACCAGACGAGGCTACTGGCGTCAACGTGATGGTGTTTGCGTGGCTGCTGAGAACGCTGAGTGAGGCTTGAGAGCTGTCGCATAGCTGAGGCGCTGTGCCGCCGACCAGGCGAGGCTACTGGCGTCAAGGGGATGGTCTTAGCGTGGCTGCTGAGAACGCTGAGTGAGGCTTGAGAGCCGCCGCATAGCTGAGGCGGTGTGCCGCTGACCCGGCGCGGCTGCTGGCGTCAGGGTGATGTCTTAGCGTGGCTGCTGAGAACGCTGAACGAGGCTTGAGAGCCGCCGCAATTAACGTATTTTTTTCGGCCATAAATAATGCTTTCATTTCTAAGTATGTCATCTAATGTTTTCACTAGCATGTGTGAAACACTTTGCAACCCTCATTTGGTTTTATTTGCACTATTCCGTTTGATTAGTGAAAATGAAACTTTAAAAGCAAAGACTTGGTTTGATTCTGGACGTGTCCATTCCAGACGAAGCTGGACCGGTGCGTAGCGGCGTTGATCCGACAGACCGTGTCACCCACGTCTGCTGTGCCCAATCCCATCGCCAGCTCTTCCCTTGTATCTACGAGCGGCGAGACTATTGAGCAATCCGGTGAGTCAAAGTACCTAACCCTTAGAGCCTAAGGCCTGAGGGGCCTTAAGTCGTCGTGTGCGATGGCTCTAAGGCTTTAAGGAGCAATGGAGAACTTGCTCTAAAAAATGTTTCAATATAATCAGAGAGACCATGTTAAGAGATAAATAAACGGGATATTTTTTTTCTGTGACGTCTAATACTTTTCATAATATACATATACATAAAGTCACGCCTGTATATCAGAGGGGTAGGCAGAGACCAGGGACTGCCACTTGCCACGATACTGACAGAGCACTTTCGCTTCCTCGACATTCATTAGTGGTGTAGAAAGACCGGTACCGGAACCGGTACCACAGCGGTGCTAGCCTAGTGGGTAGAACATCGGACTCTGAAGCGAGAGACCCATGTTCGATCCCCAGTGCGGGCACGTACCTATGACTTGGTTTTCTAAGTTATGTACATTTGTGAAATTATAGTAGCAATACCACTCGCTAACCGTGAAGGAAAACATCGTGAGGAAACCTCAGTGTCTGAGCTATTCACATACCTCAGCGCTTGAACTCGCCAACCCGCGGTGGGCCAACTTTAGGCTGCTTTTACGTCTCTCATGCTATCTCGCTCGCATAATCTAAGATTTTTAGTGATTGCAAGAAAATAGCACACTTAAAAATGTGGATAAATAATAAAATTACAGACATTTCGAATAGATTTTTGTTTTTCTATACTTTGTAATAAAGAAAACTGTGGTTTCCTACATTATTAATTTTACTATCTTCAATTTGTAAAAATTTGTCGTGAACGTCCGTCATTTTATTAGGTATCTATCAAACCCTTAGACGACATTATTATGAAGAGTGCGCTCATTTTATTATACAATAATTAAAAATGTTAGAATGTGCAAGCGATACAGCATGTCAGGTGTAACACCAACCTTAACGACGCAATTGGTTCAATTCCCAGTGCGGGCTTGTACGTATGACTTTGTTTATTTTCAAAGTTACGTACCTCGGCGAATTGGTGGTAGCAATACCACACGCTAACGGTGAAGGAAAACATTGTGAAGAAACCCGTGGCTTAGTTGGCTCCGCACGTATTGACTTGTCTTTTCTGTGGGTTAGGCCGACTGAGCTTTCAGGATGGTATAGGTGCTGGGCAAGCCTACTCCATCTAAAAAACAATGTCCCAGGCACTGCAGCGTCCGAGTGGTCCCTTCACCCATCTAGTGTGAGTGAAGGTGCCACTGGACGCTGTATAAATCGTATCATTACGTAAATGCAAAGGCCAAAGTATGCTCATTGACATCCACCAGAGTACCTGGCGGCGGTGGCGGAATGTCCGGCGCATTCGCTGTGGCAGGAGTTGCGCGCGCGCCGAGCCGCGCTCGTTGACGCACTCGCCGCCGCCGATGTCTCACGCCACGCCGATACCACGTTAGTCCTCCAGAGGCTTTAACGACAAAGATATAGAGTTGTTTTTGCAGTCAAATAAGTAAATAATAGCTATATCAAATATACTGAATGTAGTAAGTAGTTTTAACCTTCTCAGTCCTGACCTTCAAGAAACAATTGAAAACCATTGTTATTTTTAAGGTCAGCACTAAGGAGGTTAAGCCGGTTCCAGACGCGTGTAATATGTAATGTGAGATTACGTGTAAGGTTATGTCCGGCTCATTTCCGCTGAAATTTCCAAAATAATCTTATTGTTATTTACGTACAGTGTGACGCCGCAATGCATAGTGGCGCGTACAGCCGCGCTGCACAGTCAGCTGGCGCTGGAATCCTTAAAACACAAGCTGCAGATAAAACAGACGCAGCAACGGCTCGCCGATGCCTTGAATGGTCTAAGCGTAAGTACTATAACGATTTTAAAAACCTATTTAGAGGCTAAAAATTCCACCCATGCCGTGACTTGAACACGCGACCTCTGGCTAACCGTGCCAGCGCTCTCCCAACTGAGCTAATGGGCAAGTGCAGGCATCGGCGAAATTTCGAGCCTCTTTACAGACTTCTCTGTATTACGTACAGGCAGCGACATCTGGCCGAAGCAATTTACATCACTTGCAGCCCCGAGTGACTGCAAACTGCAAAGTGGGTTACAAAAAGAATATTACTATAACGATTCCTCTTTATTCGGCCCGGCTAGTCAGATGTTGAATAATTTAAAGGGAATCGTTACGTTTTATTTTAGGTGTGAGTTGATCCTTAGCTAGGCTAGGCAATGGAAAAGAGATAATAAAAAGTAATATTTTATATAAAAAGTAATCCGGGTTTTAAAAAGTTTAGAGCGTTACAGTACAGTAACAGTAAACACACGCTAGGTAGTATCCATAGAAAGCCGCGAGCGCAGCTGCACATACACAGCCACATTCCGTTTCACGAAAGCACACGCCGCGAATCTCGCGAAGTTTTCAATGGTATTCAGACGGGTCGTGGTCCCGGCCGGCCGGCCGCACGCGAATTCATTCAAGTTGTGACCTGCACGGACATCACTCGAGATCGTTTACAAGATGGCACCAAGTTATTTCTATGTTTACCGTGCAGCAATGAGCGGTGCGCCCGCGCCGCCGCCCCATGGACATTGCACCTTATGGAGCATTTGCGCGCTCGCCCTGAGCGACAACCCACGCCGTTTAAGCTACCTAATGTAGGCTATTTGCGTGAGCCCGAAGATTACTTACTATGTGTATTTGTTTTGTACTGTGGTCTATACACGTTACGATGCGCAGGGAACGAGCAAGTGCTAGGATAAAAACTAAAGAAATCCTTAGATATTTACAAGATACTAAAATACGACCGAAAAGAAAAAACAGCTCCGTGACGTTCGACGGGCCGTCAGTTGTCGCTGAGCCTTACTGGCTAGTCTTTAACCTTATATCCATTCGATAAATGGTCAAAAAGTATGTCAACAGTTTATTAATTTTTTTTCTCAAATTCAAACCACTAGTATATAAGTATATATAAGTGATTGATACCGTCTAAATGGTTGGATGTAGGTGTCTCTTCGGTCTTCACACCAACGCTTGAATCCTTTGCCGAGTTACATTGGTGTCCAACCCAATCTGTAAAAAATCTCCGACCGCAAAGTCATCTTTACACATTTTACACACCCAGGACATGCTTACGAGCGAGTCCTGCGAGCTACTCGTGCTGCGCTGCGAGCAGGCGAGGGCTGAGGCGCGCGTTGCGACGCTCAAGAAGCTTCTAGAAGACGTGACGTCACGACGCGGCGCGTTCGCCCCCGGAGAGGGGGAGCCCAAGCTCGATGGGAGGGGAACTACGATGAAGGCTGTGCAGCTGCATCGCGCTTTGGTAAGTATCAGAAGAAGAAGAAAGAAAACGCATTTATTTATATTTCATTCCATTAAGCTTTGTTCATGTAAACGAAAGTTTGATAAAAATTGTTAAAATACGAAAAGCAATAGTAAGGTCGATCAAGTTGTTTGCTCGTCCTTCATTCATTCAAGAAGTACCAATTTCTGAATTTAGTGTCTTGACTGGAAGCTTGGAAAACCATGAGGGAGGCCCCATGTCCTGCAGTGGGCTTCAAATGGTTGATGATGATGATGACGATGATGATGATGACGATGATGATGATGACGATGATGATGATGATGATGATGATGATGATGATGACACGGGAAAAAGCTGAATGGAATTAAATATACGCATAGTAAGTGTGAGGTGATAATATTTTACACCTCAGCACTTGAAATAGCTTCTCCGCGGTGGTCACCCATTCTGATGTATCCAATACTCTCTGAGTAGGTATCTCTCACGAGGGTGAATAATATTATAAGAACTAATCGGCGAGCAACGAACGTGTTAACCGAGTTCCTCTCCACAGTTAGCGAAGAAAGAAGACATCAGAAAGCTTCTGATGCATCTCACAAAGACGGAGCGCAAGATTCAGAGCGTCCGCGATAGCCTGACCATGATTTTCAGCGGATTTCAGAAAGATCTTGACGAGTGTGGACCTCCCAGAGATGGTAATAGAGTCTATTTTTTATTGGATTCGTAATCTAATAATCCTTTCTTCAAGCCAATGAGGCTGCTGTTACGATTTAAAAAAATTAGTGATTGCAAAGGAAATTGTATTCTTATGATCTCAGTTCACGAGGCTTTGCTGGATGTAAAAATTATGAATATTTTAAATACTATTAGTTTTTCTATCATCATCAACCCATTATTTCCCCACCGAGGGGCACGGGTCTCTTCCCTGAGGAAGGTATAGGCCATACTCCACCACGGGGGCCAAGTCCGGATTGGTGGAGGCTTGTAGACTAGTGGCTCGTCTACTGTCAGAAGTTGTCAAGCCGCCCTAAGGCCTCTGACTTGGCTTAACGACTGCCATCTATCGACGGCAGCCGGCACCAACAGCTTAACGTGCCTTGCGAAGCACGGAACCGCTCGGAAAAATGTCACTAGCGTTAGGCATAGACGGCGACCCATCCATGCACTGAACGCGCCCTGTGTTGCTTAACCTTCGTGATCGTTTAAGATCACTCAGGCAGCCGGGGCTACGAGCGATTTTTCTATACCAAAAGGTAAAAGTGTTTCTATAATGATTAATTTTAATATAAAATTTTAATCAAAACTAGGTAAAGGATAACAAAAATATCTCTTAAATGTCCATATTTTTTTTATCTAGCAAAGCCTCCGCCTTAGAACTAATTAACTTAACTGTACAATATATCTTCACAGAGCTCGGCGCTTGAAATTGTGAAATTAAAATTGAAATTGAAAATTAAGCCTATACTCTCTCTCTGAGAGAAGGTCTGTGCCGACGTATACAGACATTTTTTTTTAATTAGCCGATTTAAGTTTCCCACTGCTGGGCAAAGGCGTCCCCTTTAGGTCTCTATACACTACAAAAAAAATATTGTTATATTCTGTTCCTCAAACCATTATCTTGGTGCAGGCACGCCGCTGCTGGTTGACCTGCCAACGGACTCGGTGACGTCAGTGCGCCAGCTCTACCGCGGCCGGCTAAATCGACGCGCGGAGCAAAGCTTGCAGCTGGACGCCTCCGCCGGCTCCTTGGACGACGATGCGGGTACCTAATTCAATTCAAATATTTTTATTCATTTAAAAACTTCATCATCATCAGCCATTGCGACGCCCACTGCAGGACATAGGCCTCCCTCATGGTTTTCCAAGCTTCCCGATCTTGTGCCGCCCGCTTCCAGCGACTCCCCGCCGCCGTAACCAGTTCGTCAGACTGTGAAACTTAATGTTTACTTAATGAACAATTAATTACACAATTAATAGATTTAATAGACTTCATCATTATCAGCCTACCGCTGTCCACTGAAAGTGAAAGTGAACATGATCTACATTTATTGCCAGAAACACACTTTATACATAAATATACAAATACAAAATTATTTATTCGTTTTCCACTACATAAGACATAAGCTTATTATTATTATTATTAAATTCTTTATTGCATAGAAAACATTTTCATACAAAGGCGTACTTAATGCTAAATAGCATTTTCTTCCAGTCAACCTTGGGTTTGTGGATAGTGTGGCTTGGGCAATGCACGATACATACTATAAGTACACAAATTACTTAAATACAAGAAAAATAAAACTAGAGGGGGCGGGGGAGGGGTCATAATTATATACATGGTCAATAAATAAATAAATACATACATACATACATCCATTACCAGCGGGGGGAGCACGAGGTTTTATCGAGGCGGTTTATCTACAAAAAATGGCCGTTTTAACGAGTTTTGACGTCTATAGTAGGTTAACTTATCGTCGCGAGCACAATGCATCGTTTTTATCCCAGTGCCGTGAGATAAAAAAATATCTGTCACTATAAGATAAACCCTATCGCAAATGCGAGCATGATGACAACATAAAAAGATATATTATCGACTTTTGACAGATTTTTCATTTAAATTTATCCCACTTTTGAGAGGGGCATATAAACTTATATCTAGCGTTTCTGTCAGTCATTCTACGAATAAAATCATCACATTTGTCATGATTTGTCCACTGGTGCCTCTTCGCGCCACCTACGCATCCCATTCGTGCCCTTCCTCTGTTTCTGCTCACTGACCGACGTCCAGTGGCCGTCTCCAGGGATTTAAGGACCCGCTCACTGACCTCCGTTCAGCCCTACTCCACGCAACCAAGCACCCTCTGCCATCCTGCTCAGACCGTCGTCCAGTCCCTATCTCAATTAACATAATAGTAGGTAAAATGTACCAGTCAACAAAAAATTTAAAAATAAGCCTCGGGAGTCTACTCGGCCTCTCCTCTGATGGGCGTCATCAGCCAAGGCAGGCTCAAAGGCATATCCACAGTCTCCTATGAAATGCATTACATTTTTTTTTACTTCTTATTTTTAACTCGTAGGCATTAAAATATTAAGGGATAAGACCGTCATTAATTTACATTTTAACCGAAATTTACCTATGTTGAATATTCCTGAATAATGTATTTATTTCGGATTGTGTACGCAGTGGACATGTAAAATTCTTTAAATTCTTGCCAGTTGAATGGCATTAATCGCAAATTTCTCGCGGTGTCAGGTTTTGAATGTCGAGGAAGCGAAAGTGATCTGTCAGGATCGTGGCAAGTGGTGGCGGTCCCTGGTCTCTGCCTATCTCTCTGGGATACAGGCGTGAGTTTATGTATGTATACCAGCTGTTTTTGTAAAGGTTCTCTTGCACAGATCATAACAGCCTATATACGTGGCACTGTAGGGCACAGGCCTTCCCTCAGAGAGAGAGTATGGGCTTAACCACCACGCGTGCTCACCGCGGATTGGCGATTTCAAGCGCTGTACAGATAAATATCCGTATTTATATGTCCATGAGGTTTGATATCGTTTGTCTTTTCAGAAAACTTGGCAGAACCGTCTTTTATAGACGAACTGCGATTCTACTTGAAGAAATTCTGCTTAGAGAAGAACAGGAAACTCGTATTGGAAAGGTAAAGTAAAGCCTTTTTAACTAGGTACGGATGACTGGTGTCTAATGCGTAGTTTGCAATAAGTCAACTGTTAGGTGTCGCAGAAAGTTCCTGTAGAAAATAAGGTTAATGTACTCATCAATATAAACCCCTTTTATAAAGGGACCAACACTGAAATCTGAAAAAAGTGGGTGGCACTGTGTCGGATCACACGGCCGTTGGTTTAACGTGAAACGTCTGTAAGTAAGCGTTAATTTTTAGCTCAAACTGCGCAATGTGTTACTGGCGCCATCTAGTGGCACGAATCAAGAGGATCTGAAATCTGGGCTCCTTTGCCCTTGAGTAGACTCAACGATGTATAAATTATTTGCACACGACACGTAGTTACAGAGTTACAGCTCTCGCCGCGGCGACATGTTTTCGTTGCATGCGGTTTCAACAAGTGACCCCCTATTATCGAACGGAAAGACCTTTCACGTCAAAATATAATACAATTGAGTGCTTTTATTAATAATTTGGTCAAAATACAAATTTAGTTTTTAATGCTCTCTAAAGTTTCAATAACTTTAAAATTATAGGTACGTACGCAAAAAATGCGCAATTATCACTCAAACAGTTAAATCGCGCATTCCAGAATTAAGCAATAATAAGTGCTCGGGCTCTGGATGACGAGGCGTGCGTTGGGGGAGGCTTATGCAGTAGACAAGTAGGTACGGGTTGATTGATTGAATGATTCATTGATTGATTAATTAAAGTACTCGGGTACCCCTTGAGTTCCATGTAATCGTCACTCGAGTCAGGTGATGACACCTGAGTTGATTCGCCGGAATAGTAAAATTGAGGTTAATCAACCGAGCCTACGTGAAAATTTACAGTTTCTCTGGTTATTTCTAGCAGGAAATTCCGCTGTTTTTGTTCAAAATCCGCGTTTATAGGGTTGCATTCTTTTCTTTTTTCGCCATCTGGCAACACTGCTCGTGGACCTACGGGTTGTACGACGAAGATTATTTGAACGCCGCTGAATCAGTCTTTTTTTTTTTGTTAAATATCTGTGCTTCTATCGTTGCTTATCTTTGTTTTGTCATCTGGCAACACTGTTCGCGTGCCTGCATGTTGTGTGACTGACATCATGCGAGCGAGGCTTAATCAGTCCGCTGAATGCAGCCACTTCTGCCTCGGTTGACAGTATTGTCGACTGTTTGTGCGATAATGAACTGCAATAGCTCTTCGAGATCCATTTAATATAATTATAAAATAAGATAATGTAGAACTTTAGTTCATGGTTTACTATGACAATTCGATGTACCAGCATATAACAGGTAAACACGTAACATCTTACACCCCGCCGTCGTTTACCGTCAGGCGCGACTGGGGTCCAAGTGTCAACCTGTCCTAATAATAAAAAAGACATTGCATAGTTGTAAAAACCTATTTAGAGGCTTATTTTTTTTTATTTGTCCTCAGCACGGGCTAGTGCAGCAAAATAGTAGTTTATGATACTGTTGCATAATAAGGGTTCTTATAGCACGAGTGTGTTTTAAAAAAACGAGCCGTAGGCGAGTACAGACATAGAGACCAGGGACTGCCACTTGCTACGATCCTGATAGATCACTTTCGCTTCCTCAACATTCATTAGTCGTTGCATGCACGCACGCCGGTTTCGGGTACTTTTTATCTTGCTACTATAATACATAAAATAATATTGCAAATAAAACGCTGAATATCAACAAATTTATTTTTACTTGTAATAATTATTGGTGTTCTGAATATTACAATTATGAAATTGAATTTGAACCGGACAGGAAGCGTTATTGGAGGTATTCGGAGATGGTATGTTAATGTTGACCTCATTTCTGTTATTTTCAATACTGCTAACTAATTTATTTTACAAACAGAACCAAACTTTATTTAAATATTGAAAAGATTTTTAAATGTAAAATGTTGGCGCCAAGGCGCAAACATCGATTGCGCATGTTGCGTCGCCGCGGACTCGTTCATTGAAACCTTTTTTTAAAAGTAGAGGTTCAACCTTCTTGGTCCAGCTGGGGGTTGTATAGGTGTATCGTTATGATTAAAAAGTTATATTATCATACAGGTGTCCATACAATCGTAATAAAACTTTTTATTTTTTATTTTTGGCCTATGCGTAATATTTGTCATAAGAGTTTTGTTTTCAGTTTTATAATCTTTGCATTCTAGTATCAGAGTAGATAAAGAATATAATTGCATAGTTGATTAAGCCACAGATTAATAAGTAGACGCTGCTACGCAGTGTACCTCGATTTGTCATAGTAAACTACGAATGGTTGTTTTATGAAACTCGGCCCTAGATATAAAAAGTTGTCAGCATAAGCTACGGATAAAAATCCGCAACGCTGATTTTCAGCCAGACCCTATTCTGTGCAAGTCACGAGTATCGCAGCATCACAAATACTCATCAACAAATGAACGCCAATATATCCTTTTTTGGGTAAGCCTTATTTTCACTAAATTCTTATCTACCTTGGGTCATTAAAGTGACGAATATGCATGTCCTAAACGCGCCAAGCATTTCCGAGATCTCATATTCAGCATACAAAACCGGCCAAGTGCGAGTTGGGTTCACGCTCCGATGGTTTCGTGAATTATAGTGGGTGGCTACCGTGGAGATGAAAGAAAATCGAAGGGTCGTGCAGTTTTACTATAATGTGATTTTTACATATAAGAAATACTTAAAATTATTAATATTTAAATTTGGAATGCGTCCGATGCTAGGAGCGCGAGTATCGAAAGTCCGCGCTTGAAAAAGTGCATATCCTGTGTTTTTTCCAATTGAGGGCACCGGTGGTATTGCGCCACTATGTCCACGAGTCTTCATTGACGTCACGTAGGTATAGCGGCCTTATAACATCTCCCTCCCCAAGATGAGCGACTATTTGCCGATGTCTAGTGCAAATGTTGCGGCTCGTTTGTCCTGTGCCGAGTTCATGACGGTTAACGGGATATCGGCTTGCGTCGATGATTCGCATTTCTTGTTGATATTGTATGCCTTTCGGCGGCGTATAATGTAGGTTGCAACCAGTGCAAGCGCACCTATTAGTGCGATGACGTAGAGTGGAATTGTCGTATGATAAATGGAGGTGTCTATTGTTTCCACTGTAATCGGAACTTCAGTCGCTAACTGCAATTGGATGTTATGCAATTTTGCAAGTTCGATTGTAGTCAGGTTAAACTTTATCCCCGGATGCATTACGTTCTTCTTTGGCCATGGAATATTCATCAATTCAATTGGTAGTCCTCGTATCTTATCTTCGATGTTTACTATGGTGAATTCCGGAGCTTTGATTCTGCAGTCGTGTGGGATGCGGGCGAGATAACTTCCTTCCAGTAGTTGATGCTGTTCTTGGCTGCATATAAGTTGGACTTTAGTAGGCTTCGGAAAAGATAAGATGTAGTTCTGGCTATCCAGCTCTGTCAGAGCTTCCTTGGACAGAGAGATAGGCGTGGGTTGGCACGTTTCATCTATCTCCTGTAAATATATTAATCGATGTATGCAGTCGCGTTGCGTGCGCAGCTGGTGGCCGACTTTCTGTTCGCAGATGTATAATGTGTCGACCTTCGGGCATTCTGCCTCTATGTACACGTACTCGTGTGAATTGGATGCCATAAATGGATAGGATGGAAGGATGATACCATTGTTTTTATTGGGAGTTGGACATAATCTATAAAGGTTAAATGGTTTTATGGAAATTATTGGAAATTTCAATACAATGACGACTCTCTTGTCTGCAAAATAGGTACCTAGACTAATTATGTCATAATAGTACCTAATATCTAAATTAATAATTTCTTCAGGCTGGTAATTTTTTTTTAACATCGTAATAAGATTTTGTAGCTGATTTAATGACAGTACCGAGTGGTGCATGGATCTAGTGCGACTGAACGCCAAAATATTCTCAAGTCTATCTATTTCATCCATTAAGTCTTGTACCTTTTCGCTAAATATAACGAAAAAATGAACAAGACTTGCAGAATGTCAACTGGCTTCAACTGAGAGTGAACGTGTGTTCGGTTAAATTAGAAATAAACTTTGATATTCGTAAACTAAATTTGTGATTGGTCGTTGTGTGAACTTTTCAAATCTCGTTTACTCTTATGGTGATCTTATGGAGTAACTCCTCCCAGTGGGTGGGCCTAGAGCGAGATAGCAGTGAAATTGTGTTCAATTGTGTTCAATTAAAAGTTATACACAAAAATTTCCGGTCGTGTCGCACGCGAAATTTGAACTTAAATCCCGCGCTTGTGGAGTGAGTGTGCTAACGGCCGAGCCAACGCAAGCTACGAGCGCGCGGCGAAATTAGTGACTCGTTATCGCGGCGCGTCGCTGTTTGCTACGAGTGCTACGCCGCGAGTGCTAAGCGACCCGCTTCGTAGGCCGTTGTAAGAACAGTTACAATGAACTGTCACAGCTGCGCTAAAGCAATACGGTGGGGCGAGGTGTTGTGTTGCAATACCTGCAAGACTCCTTACCATTACGCTTGCGCCAACATCACCTCTGCTGAGTTTAGAGAAAATCGAGAAAAATTGAAGACATCTTGGAAGTGTCAACCCTGTGCAGCAAAAAGGGATACGCGTGGTTCGGGAAACGATGACACGCCGGTTCGCAGGTCACCTATGTCAAGGGAGCCACTGAATGACAGTATCCTCTCTGTACACGAATTGCCGTTTAATAGCAGCACTGAGCAAGCAGTTAAGCTCGTTGACCTCCCCGCAGAGGTTGAACCCGATAACGTTACTATTCGAAAAAAAACCAGCTCTAATAACAACTCCGACTTTATTAGATTGATTGTGCGCGAGGAACTGCAAGCCCTGATGAACGAGCAAACTGAAAAGGTGACCAAAGTGTTGATGGAAGTAATTGGAGGACTCACGGATAGGGTGTCGACGCTAGAAGCCGTCGTAAAACAAGCTTGTCTCACTAAAGACAGGGAGATACAAGCTGTTACTACAGTAAAACACCCTGCTCAGAAACGGAAACCCAAAAAGAAGTCTTTTACACACGTCACGGAAAATAACACTAATACGTTACCCAATAATGAAGGGGGACAGGCGACATCATCAAACATCACCGAGGCAGCATCCGATGGAGGGGAAAAGGCAATATCTAATGATGACTTGAGTCAAGTGCCTGGAGTTACTGGAGCATCACTCCCGGATGGAGCCGAAACCGTACCCGCCGACAAACAGGAAGGCTGGGAGGAGGTACACCGCCGCCGCGGCCGCCGTAGCCGAGTGCCCCCCGCTCCTGCGGCGCCCGTGCTGCGCGGCACAGCTGATCCCGCACTTATTGGGCTCGAGGCGTCTGAAAGAATGGAGTATCTCCATCTTTACTATTTAAAAGTTGGCACCACAGCCGCCCAAGTAAGTGCTTATTTACGCAATGTTTCTAAGAGTGAAGCCTGTAAGGTGCAAGTATTAAGCTCCCGTGGCGATTATGCTTCATTTAAATTGGTAGTCCCATCGAGTTTAGCCTCTTTGGTGCTGTCAAACGATATATGGCCCAGAGACGCATGCATAAAAAAATGGACCCAGCCATTTCGTGCAAAGACGCGAGGTTCCACCATTGAATAATTACATTGACATACTTTACCAGAATGTAAGAGGTATGAGGACAAAGACGTCCCAATTTGTGTCGCTCTTGGAATCGTCGAGTTATGAGATATTTGCTATTACCGAAACAGGTCTCAATGATTCAATACAAAATGCAGAGATTGCTCTTCCAAGTTACCAGGTATTCCGATGCGATCGCGCCGATGGCCGTAAACAGGGTGGCGTACTTATAGTGGCCTCACCACGGTTCGAGCTAAGGATGATACCATTGACTGATATCAATATTAACATAGATAGTCACAACTTTGAGTTGATCTGTTGTTCTGTTTATATACATCATCGTTTTTTATTTGTTTTCTGTACAGTTTATACCCCTCCTCAGACAGATGAGTCTGAGTATATGATACTGTTTGAAATATTAGAAAAAATATGTGTCAGATATAAGAACAATATTGTAATAGTTGGAGATTTTAATTTATTCTCTTGTAATAATACTGTCTGTAGCTATTATGAATATTTTGTGGCCTTTTGTGAACTCGTCCAATGTAACGAGATTCCAAACTGTAACAATAGACAGTTGGACCTAGTGTTGAGCGGGCGCGGTGGTGTGGCGGTGCGCGCGGCTGACGAGGCGCTGCTGCCCGTCGACGCCTATCACCCGCCGCTCGCCATCGCCGTCGCGGCTGCGTCCACGCCCCGCGCGGCCTTTGCCTCTGTCATACCTCGCTTGCCAGCCGAAACTACATCTAAACAGTGGAATTTTAGTAAAGCCAACTTTCCACTGCTATATAGCGGTCTTAGTAATATAGATTGGAGCGAAACTTACAGTTTATGTGATCCTGATTTGGTTTTAAATAGTTTCTATAGTAAGTTCAATAGTGTTTTCGATGCGTGCGTTCCTCTCAAAAAGCAATCACCAAAGGATCACAGAAATATTTATCCAGTGTGGTATACAGGTGACATAATAAGAAATATTAAAGAAAAATATACACTACATAAGTTGTATAAGACGAGTAAATCACGTAGTGATTATGAGGCATTCGCTAGGAGCAGAGCAAAAGTGAAAGCGGAAACGGCGCTTGCCCATGACCGGTATCGGGAGCGGGTTCAAAACCACCTGGCATCGGACCCTAAAGCTTTCTGGAGCTATATGCGGTCAAAAAGGGGTAACCTGAACCAGCATAGATTAATAAAGAATGGAAGAGCGCTCTCAGCTCAAGAATGCGCTGAAGAGTTCGCACAGTACTTTTATTCAGTATATAACTCAAATTCACCTAAACTGAATGCTCGAGTGGCGAGTGCGGCTCGAGCGGCTCGTGGCACGCGGGCGCACGTCGCGGCGCTGGAGCTGCAGGACGTGCGGCGTGCGCTCGCTCGTCTGCCCGCAAAGCGTTCTGTTGGACCGGACGGTATACCACCCTTCCTGTTCAAAGACTGCCGCAGAGTGTTGGAAGAGCCCTTGCTGCACATTTTTAACGTCTGCTTAGCGGCCGCCAAGTTCCCAGAGATTTGGAAGCTTACAAGAGTCGTGCCAGTGCCGAAGGGTCGCGGTGGTCCGGAACCCAGTGACTATAGGCCTGTGGCGGTCTTATGTACTCCTGCGAAGGTCTTCGAATCGGCTGTACACCAGTGTTTGTACACGCAAGTGGGTGCGCAGCTGTCTGATGCGCAGCACGGCTTTCGCCCTGCGCGTGGGACAGCAGGGAATCTTCTTCATTTAATGACACGCCTATTGCCAGCAGTGGATACCGGGGTCCAAGTTGATGTCGTCTATTTAGACTTTAAAAAGGCATTCGACACAGTCGATAACGATGTGCTTCTTATAAAGTTAGCCGACGCGGGATGCTCATCACATACCCTATCTTTCTTTGCTAGTTATTTGAAAGATCGACGCCAGTTTGTCGACTGTGGCGGATGCCAATCAAAGCCCTATTATACTAGATCAGGCGTGAGTCAAGGTAGTAATTTGGGACCGCTGCAATTTGTCTTAATGATCAATGATTTACCAGATGTAGTTTTAAATTCAACCTGTCTCTTATTTGCTGACGATGTGAAACTAATATTTGAGATAAAAGATATAGCAGATCACGATAAACTGCAGCAGGATATACATAGGGTTGTCCAATGGAGCCAGGAGAATAAGCTCTATTTCAATTTAGCGAAGTGCTCAGTAATGACATTCAGCCGTGCACGAGCCCCACATCACTATCCTTATCAGATAGACGGGATGCTTCTGCAGCGCGTCGCACAAGTAAAAGATTTAGGCGTCCTCTTTACCCCGGATTTGAACTTCAAGCAGCACGTCACTGATGTATGTAAAAAAGCGTACCGTAATCTAGGGTTCCTAATGCGTCAGGCAAATGCGTTCACGAACATTGGCGCCTTACGTGTCTTGTTTGAAGCACTGGTAAGAAGCCATTTTGAATGTAACGCGGCTATTTGGTCTCCAAGGGAGGCTAAATACAAAGCTATGATGGAAAAAATACAAAATAAATTTATAAGGTTCCTTTACCTTAAGATGTATGGTGTATATCCGGGATATCCGCTTCTATATCCTACTCTGTTTTTACTCGGTATGGTTGGGTACAATCAACTGGAGGTGAGGAGGGAGGTGTCGCTCGCCACGTATTTACTTAGAGTATTACGTGGTGAGCTGCACAACCCGGCTGTCCTCCAATGGATCCAACTGTCCGTGCCGGACGAGTACTGCGGCCGGCGGCGGCGGCCGCGGCTGCTGGTGGTGCCGCGCGCGCGTACTAACCTGCTCCGTGACGCGCCGCTCACGCGTGCCTTGCGCACGCTCAACGCGGTTGCTGATCATACGGACTTATTTGTATGCACTCTGGACGAGTTCACAAAAGCCTCGATATGCGTTTTGGGTTCTAGTTTAAGTAAATAGATATTAGTATGTATTAAAGTAGATCTGAATAGACTTAAGATTACAATCTAAATTGCGCATCTGTCGTATTAGGCTTGTCCTGTAAAGATAGTTGTAAGAAATTGAAATTGAAATAAATAAAAAAATATTTTGCATTTCGCTCGTTATCATTTGCCGTGGAATTAATCACGGAAGAAAGAGCTTTCTGTAGCCTTTCTTGATTTGTTTTAAGATCGCTAAATATTTGGGCCTGTTGAATAGTAATTTCCTTGTATAACGTAATGTGTTTGGTTAAGGTGTCAGAAATACTTTTTTCGTTTTTGTTCAAGACTTGGATCGCACTTTCAAATCTAATAGCGTCGTCATGATCGAGATTGCCTGTTATGTCCTTGATAATTGTGCCTAAGGCATTAAACAACCCTCTTTTAACACGCGCCGGCAAAAACGTCTCAATTTGAGTTAGCGCATTATCGAGTTTTGCATAGATATGCTTAATTTGGTACTTGAAGAATGGAGAGTTATCATTGATGGTGTACGCAATATCGGATAACTATGATTTCAAATTTATTATGTTATTTTTTATGGTCTCTGTGTCAATTTCTTGGAGGAAAGTATGGTGATGGGAAATTATTTTTGCTGTACCTAATTTGAAGGGTAGTAGACCGGGACCATTACTGAGATTGTCGAGGCGTATCTCTTGAGCGTGAGCCGCAGTCAGTATTAGGAGCGAAATTATCAGCATGTTTCCTCGACTGGAGCCTTTTGCGATCGATTTCTGGATAGCGTCGGGTCCTTTTCACTTCCAATAGCCAGCCCTGTAGGTTCTGTGTTGTAGATTAGTCGACGATCGACGATCAGCCGCAGGACTCAAAGAAATGGTACGCGAACTGACTCTACAACTCCGTGACTGCGCCAATTATAGTGGGTGGCTACCGTGGAGATGAAAGAAAATCGAAGGGTCGTGCAGTTTTACTATAATGTGATTTTTACATATAAGAAATACTTAAAATTATTAATATTTAAATTTGGAATGCGTCCGATGCTAGGAGCGCGAGTATCGAAAGTCCGCGCTTGAAAAAGTGCATATCCTGTGTTTTTTCCAATTGAGGGCACCGGTGGTATTGCGCCACTATGTCCACGAGTCTTCATTGACGTCACGTAGGTATAGCGGCCTTATAACACGTGCCACAATAAATAATACGTACGTGTTTAAGTGGAAAAAATGTGTTTTCTCTCATTCATTTAATTCGAAACCCATAGCGGGAGTCGGACTCACATTTGGCTGTTTTGTATTATAAATTGTTACAAGGACTACACTGTCACGTCACCACAACAATTTTGACACTTTTATTGTATTACCGTTATAACAGAGCAAAAAAAGAAAAAAAAAAACGAAAAAATTTCATGTCCACATACAAGATTTATGATTATTTTACGTGTTTATTATTTACTTTTTGGTTTAGTTGTTGGTTAATTCGATATAAATATATATAATCATTTTATTTCGGGAACAAGGTCCAATATCTCTTTTTACATTAATTAAGTTAAGCTAAATTACCTTAATATTAAAAGCTGCATTCATTTTAATATGTATACTAACCATTAAATATTAACAGTAGAACACATATCCTTTGCAATACCTACTGCAGTTCAAAAAACAAAGCTCTTTAAATAAACCTCCGTATGATTCGCTATTACCGTATGCCGTACAGTCATGAAAATACCGTACTAATGCGGTAAAATCCGTACGTATGGCAACACCGTATGTTGACCCACCTCGCATGCGAACACGTTGGGCGGTGCACAAAATGTGAGCGCCGCTCGATCAGTCTGCTCTCGACCTTGAGCCTAGTAATTTGTCAGACGGAAACGCCGAAATGACGTCTTGTGCGATAGTCAACTGTAAAAACACTTCGAGATGTTATAAAGGGAATAAGAGTGTTTCCTTTTTTAAGTAAGTACTTTTTTTATTAAATAACGTTTGGTTTCTACGTTTTGTGTCAGTCCCACTAAACTTTTGCATAGTCATACGATTGCTTGTCATTTGCGGCTTTAACTATTGCATAGTCATACGATTGCTTATCAATTGCGGCTTTTAATATTCATAAAGCTGATATAACGCTTGTGTGTTAAACGGTTCAATTTCGGTTTAATATTGCTTTCAATTTCATTGCTTCAGTTGCATCAAGACGTCTAAATACATTTCAATTCGATTGCGCAATTTGATTGAAAGCTATGAATCGCCGAACGCTTTCAATGGCATTGATTCAATATTAACAATCATTCAATGCGATTGAAATGTGTAAACGGGTCATCGCGAAAAAATTAACTGCATTATTATTTTACTTTACATAAGTCGTCGCTATTTCAATTCATCCATCACGTTTAATTTATTTATTATTTCAATAAACACGCATCAAACGTCATTATCATTTGCGAAAAAAGTCGAATATTGTACTTACTTATCATCTGAGAAAGTTAAGAGAGCAACAATGAGCAATAGCGGCACCGCCAGCTCCGTGTGGCACCGGATTAAGAATAGCTTCACTCCATTTCCTTCCGTGAATGTCGTAGAGGCTACTAAGGAAATAAATTATCAGGAGACGGGCAGCAGCGTCTTTCTGATATTACAACCGCATACTGCGATCGCCAACCCGCCTGCCAAGCGTGGCGATTATGGCAAAACCCTTTATGGTTAGAAAACCATGAGGGAGGCCTATGTCCTGCAGTGGGCGTCAAATGGCTGATGATGAGCAATAGCGGTTATGAAACCATAAATCATTGAAGGCAGATAGATGCTGGGCAACTTCCTGTAGCTCCAGGGAATGCACGTGATGAACACTTTCTTCCAAAAATAAACCCAAGGGAATTGGCGTATTGGGTAGCCCGGATGGTAGCTGAAAGGAAATTCACTTTATCATGTCTGACTACGTCTATATATTTAGATATGTTTCTGTGAATGGGTTCAGTACAAGAAGCGCTCCCCGACGTGTTCGAGGCACTCTAGATATCGACTTGAAAATAAAACGCACATTCTGCCTCATCAATCGTCGCCTGTTTGATGTTGATGACGCAGAATATTCGTCTTACACTACTCCAGGGTGTAGAAGGGACGTTTCAACGGAAGTTATAACTGGAACTTCAATACCGTGTCGATCTGTAAGACGTTGTACCAAATATTTACAAGGCTAATCGCATATTGGACGCTCTCCGTAAAGTGCACGCATTTTAGTCCTTAGCGCAAAGGTAAGAGATCTCAAGTCAGACTCTGGAACTCATGAGATAGATCGGAATGCTGGGGGGGCACTCAACAAACTTAAAAGGAAGCAACTACAACGAGGTCTCATTGGTAACGAAGTGCTATGTCTCTGGGCCTGGGCGGAATCCAGAGGAAGACCGAAAACCAGGTGGGTGGATGTAGTAAAGAAAGATCTCACAGAATGCGGAGCCACCATAAACGAGCTCATGAATTGGGTGAAGTGGTGAGAGAATATAAGGAAAGCTGACCCCATCACCATGTGGAACTAAAGCTGGAAAGAGAGCGAGAAATATGACGAGACCGTCGTTTTTATACCATGCAAGGAACAATTGGGTATCCTGCAAACAGGACAGGGCAAATACTTTTGGCCTGCAGTTTGCGAGAAGCCACTTAAAGTACATCGAAACGGTAGATGAAATAGTAGTTGTCTCTAAACCAGAGCTCCGTGCTGAGGTTGAGACATTCTATGGACAATTCCTTATGTTTAGTAACTTAATATGCCGTATTAGTAACTTAATTCCGAATTCACTTACTTCGTTTTATCCAATGTGTCTATCTTACGAAAGTTTTTTTCTTATATAGGAGAGGGACTGGCTCAAAAACTAGCAAAAATTTTCTTACGTAAATGAATGGCGCCTATGTAGTTTCATATAATTGCTGTGGCCGTATGACAGACGAAAAAATGTCCTGCTGTTTCATACTGGTTATCGTCCAGTGTCAAATAGTCCGATGTTGAGTTACTGCATACGTTCATAAATTCACGCCTGTATCCCGGAGGGGTAGGCAGAGACCAGGCTTTGCCACTTGCCACGATCCTGACAGACCGCTTTAATTTCATCAATATTCATTACTCGTTGCATGCACGCACGCCAGTTTCGGGTACTTTTTATCTTTAGGCCGACTTTGCAACAAAAATGTAAATGTTGACTTTCTGTCAAAAATTAAAACATTAAAACTGCAGTTATTGAGAAAGTTTAATCACCTTTCAGCTTTCCACGTAATCCTGATTTTAAAGGAAAATGGATCGACGCGACCGGACGCAGAGATTGGTTTCCGTCCAAAAATGCTAAGATCTGCTCGATCCACTTTGATGCAGACAGCATTGTTGGGACAGAGCAAAGACGAGTCTTGATCAAAACTGCGTGTCCGACCCTGAAGGTGTTGAAAGCTATAAGCGGTGAGGAAGTAAGCGATATTATAGGAAATTGTTATTGTTATCATACTTTTAAAAAAACTTAGGCCTTTGCATCTACGTAATGAGATGATTTATGCAGCATCCAGTGGCACCTGTACTCACACTAAATGAGTGAAGGGACCACTCGGACGTTGCAGTGCCTGGGACATTGTTTTGGAGGGTTTCCTTCACAGTTAACGTGAAATACTTCACTGCACACTAAGACACAGTACAGGCAATACGACATAAGAAAATGCATGTAGGTACAAAGGCTGTGAAAGATTTATTCCAGCAAACCTTGGGGAGTCGGAGTGGAGGTATGAAACGGGTCTATGCACGTCACCCTACAAAAGCAGACGCCCGTCTAGTACTTACCACTCGGCTAGCCAGGTTATGGAACGTTTCATTCAAAGGCTGAATGACCTTTAGCCCTTAAAATGGATGCCGCCGCCTAATGAACGTTCTAGGCAGTTAATTATTATTATTATTAATGACATGACAGGCTAGTTTTACCAATAATAGGCATGATGACAGTAAGAAAGATGACAGAAAACAGATGTCCGCCATATTAAGTTGAATAGCGAATGACGTCACTTTGAGGAACACGCGAGTGACGCGAGTAAACATCTATGTTCTATTCTAACATTTAGGTTCTATTCTAATAGAACCGAACGTACCTATATGAAATTGCTGTGGTGACGTTTTACACCACAGATTAATTTTCCACTGTAACATCACTAGCGACGCCATGATATTGGCGAGCGTTTCGGTGGGAATTTTAAATCTAAAAACAATTTATTTTTTATTTTTACTGTACGTTTTGGGACATTATAGGACACTTTTTCAAAATTTGTCATCATGCCTATTGGCGGCGACATATTATACACAGATGACAGAATATTAATAATATTAATATCTACCCAAAAATATATATTAAATTACAAGATGACCCCGTAAACTTCGTATCACCTGCATCAACCTTTTTTTTTTGTTCTCACCGTTTAAGCGTTTCCTGGACTTCCACAAATATAAAAAAAGAAAATTTTGCCAAATCTCGAGATTTAGCGAGGCTAACGAACAGCAATTAATTATATATATAAAGGTTTTTTTTATATATAAGAAGATGTGTGCCACTAATGAAAAGAATAAACTACATAAACCATCAAAGAAATATACATACATAGGTACATAAAAAAATACATTGTAAGAACCTCAAGCTAAATATCAAGGAGTTACAAATAACGCTCTTTCAGCCGTTTCCTAAAAATTCAGGGTCTATTTAATTTTCCCCGGATCTACGATTTTTCCGATCCGGGGCAAAAACATGATTTTAGCGCCCCCTGCACTAACTTTTAAATGTAAATATTACTTTTCTAGCGAACGCACTGATTTATTTTCCATGATATAAGGAACGCGTTCATGAATTTGGCGCCCCTTAGGAAGCCACCCGGGGCGTGTGATCCCTCTCGCTGATTAATTTTTAAACATTTTTAAGCGCTGAGGCATGTGAACACCTCGGGCATTCAGGTTTCCTCACGATGTTTTCCTTCACGGTTAATACTACTGCTACTAGTAGTACTCAATACTAGATAGTATTTAGATTAGAAGGTAAATCTCATGTGAATCCGATTCGCTCTTATAATTATTGCTTTTTATATTTCAGGACCTTATGCCTTCATCATCAAACATGGAGGATACGTCGACAGATATGCCAGACAAAAAAAATAACAATTTACATCTACTAACTGCAAGAGAAAGAAGACTGTTTGCCTTGTTGAATGACGCTAGACGAAAATTAAAACAAAAAGACTTAAAAATAAAAAGCTTCAGGGAAAAAAACCGTCGTAAAGCCAAAAAGATATTAAACCTAGTGGCAGTAATAAATAACAGACTTAAAAAAAAGTTGTTCACTTCTGCGTCATCATCTTTATCATCATCTTCGTCATCAAGCGATGACGAACAAGCTGAATCGGAGCAATGAAAAAACAACTGAAGAACCTAATTCTGTCCCAAGAGTACCCGGAAATTCTCATCACATCCCGTGCTAGAGATATTTAAAAAAATCTTTTTACGTGAGGTTGGTGCAACTGTCATTGATTGGCGGAAAAAAATAACCTAACCTCTGTCGAGTATTTTGTGACGAATTAACATTTGTGTGACAAACAACTTTTGTGGTCGCGTCGTTTTTTACTATGGCCGATTTTGTGGAGCAACGATCTTGCATTAAATTCTGTGTTGCAAATGAAACTTCTCGTGCCGAAACGCTTAAAATGTTACAAAAGGCGTTCGCAAATAATTGTATGTCCAAAACTCGGGCATACAAGTCGTATAAATCATTCAAAGAGGGACGTACAATGGTCGAAGATTTACCACCGGCTGGAAGGTCATCCACTTCAACTGACGATGATCATGTCAATAAAGTGAAGCAAATTGTAATGCAAAATCGTCGTGTGAGTGAGATAGCCAGAGACATCGGCGTACAAACACAACAGTATTTATCTGCGGCGCGAGTCCGGGCGAGTCCGACTCGCACTTGTCCGGTTTTTTAAAGATGGCAGTCCGGGAAAGAATCTTGAGCCGGCGAGTTTATGACTAGGGATAGTCATAAACTCGCCGGCTCAGGATTTTTCCCAATGACACATATAGAACGACTAACATCGGTCAGCCGGCATACAACGGTCAGCCGCTACGCGGTGGCTTGTCCTCTCCACTATTCAATGCTCTGAGGATGTTATTCTATTGCCTTGTAAGTAAACGAGCTAATGATAGGATTCTACCCGCTAAAAACTCACTACGGGCATAGACGCCGAATACTACATTCTTTAAGCAAAAAAGGACTCAGTTTGGTAGTAGACGGTCACTGGCTAAAACCGCACGCAACGAAAACATGTCGCCTCCGGCGGTGGCTTTGTGCAATTCATTTATATATCGTTGAGTAGAGCAAGGTAGCCACTACTCAGATCCTCTTGACTCGTGACGCTAGATGGCGCCAGTGCCGCGTAAGCGTAACGCTTACTCATAGAGCAACGACCGTGTAACCCGAAAAAGCCCCACCCGCTCACCCATAGGGTAAGGGTCTTACCCAACTTACCCTATTGCTAAGACTCCACTGTTCGTCTGTCTGTCTTTCTGTCTGTCACCAGGCTGTATCTCAGGAACCGTGATAGCTAGACAGTTGAAATTTTCACATATGATGTATTTTTGTTTCTGCCGCTATAACAACAAATACCAAAAACAGAAAATAATTAATATTTAAGGGGGGCCCATACAACAAACGTGATTTTTTGCCGTATTTTGCTCGATATTAATAACGGCAACAGGTAGATAGTTGAAACATTCAAATGTTGTATAGATAATGTTACGGAACCCTTCGTGCGCGAGTCCGACTCGCACTTGGAGGGTTTTTTATACCCTGTAGGCTGCATACGTTTGCTACAAATGATGTACTGTTTCCTCCAGCGGCGAGAAGATCTGGATGTTTGAGACCCTCCAAGCCTCGGTGGGGCGTCTCCACGCTCGCTGCCTTGCCGATGACGTCACTTGTGCCCTCGTGTGCCCTTCCCTGGGCCTCACGGAGAGTCTGCGGAGACTCTGTGACGTCACCAACCATAGAAGCTACCTGGAAAGTCTCTCTCAAGCGTTGGACGCAGCGGAAAGAGGGACGAGACGCGTGATTGGTGAGTTCTGCTCGTCTAGCATTATTAAGTACAGTGTCGCTGTTATTTGCTGCTTAAAGCAAGATAGCGTTATTCCAATTTAAAATTGCTGTAATTATTTAGATTTTATAGTTTCACCGTGTCCGTCCGTCCGTCTGTCTGTCCGCGGCCTAGGGCAGAGACGATTTTTGTACGTTAAAGCTGAAATTGTGCATAGATATACGCCACATGTCATACATATTAATCACGCCGACAAAACAGTAATATAAAATCTTTAAAATTTTTTTTTTACGCTACGGTAACAAATAGCCTCCCTATTTTTGCATTTTGTTTCTCGCCTGCACCATAGTGTGGGGTATCGTTAGATTGGTCTTTAAAAATATTGTGGTTGTAGGAAGATTTTTTTTTTAATTTAAGGTTCCGTTTGCGAAATATTAAGCTTTAAAGTGCAATTTTTTGTGCGAGTAGGGCCCCCCCCCCTTCTCTTCCCTGGCTAAACGGCTGATTGTAGAAATGTGAAAAAATGCAGAGTAGTAGCGTTCAACTTAAAAGGAAAACTATCACGGTTAAGTAGGCTTTACAAGTTAACGAGTAATAGGCGACCAACTTATAAAAGGACAACTTCGTACAAAATCCATTGATGAATTTGCTAGTTCTGTAAAGCAGATAAACCCCCCTCTTTCTACGGAACCCTACACTGCACCTCACCGAGATTTTTTTATTCCTCTTTATTTTTTCTTTGCCTGTTTTATGTGCTGTTTTTGTTTTTCTCCTCTTTTTTTCTTTGTTATGTTTTTTTTCGAGTTCGCTTAGCGCCTGGCGCCATTTTGCTGTTATATCTATCTATTTATAGCATTGGATAGCAAACCGGTTCCATTTGTATGGCGAAACCGGGTCAGAAACCAGCTCCTACGATTATTACAGTCACTGGTTCCTACATGAAAATCGGAACCGGTTCTGTGCGCCCTAAGTATATGGACTGGAAAGATCGCCTGTAACGATCAATTCCAGTTCCCGCAGTTGTCCGGGTTGAGTTGTCCGGGTCGAGTTGTCAGGGTCGAGTTGTCGGGGTCGATTTGTCCGGGTCGAATTGTCCGGGTCGTATTGTCCGGGTCGAATTGTCTCGGGGTCGAGATGTCTTGCTACCGCTATTTTATATGGAGAAAAAAAAACTCTACTTTAGGTAGTTAGGTACCTACAGTTATTAAAATATAGCTTTAGAGTCGTGGAACAGAATGTCCAAATGATCTTTCGCACTTTATTTCAGTAAAATTTACATAAGGCAATGTCCATAAGGCAGCGTCTTCCTGAGATTCCAATCGCATATAGCGATCGCCAACCCGCCTGCCATGCGTGGCGATTATGGCAAAACTTATCATGGTTATGAAAACCATAACCACACATAGGCCTTGTGTCCTGCAGTGGGCGTCAAATGGCTGATGATGATGATGAAAGTCAATACTCTATTAGTGGTTGCTAGAAAATTAGTCCTAGTACAAATTGCGTAGCCGCAAATAGGTGTTCATCAATTGCCAGGAGACGGGCAGCAGCGTCTTCCTGAGACTCCAACCGCATACTGCGATCGCCAACCCGCCTGCCAAGCGTGGCGATTATGGCAAAACCTCTCATGGAAACCACGAAGGAGGCCTATGTCCTGCAGTGGGCGTCAAATGGCTAATGATGATGATGAAATAGGTGTTATGAGTACGTAATTCCGCAATTCTGTGTAGATTTACACGGTGCAACGAAATCACACACCTACATCCGAAAATGGGAATTTCTACGTGTCAATACGAATCACTTTTAAAATCGCAACAAAAACATCGGGAGGGAAAAAATACCCCGCTTTCGTATATGGGATTTTTTTTTGCACCCTCTATAATAATCTCATGTGTTCCACAGACATCACCCCCATGAAGGCCGAAGAAGACCAGCAAACGGACAAGATAAAGAAACGCCTCAACAAGAACATGCTAAGCCTCCAGAAAACGTCAAAAACTCTCGATTTGGGGCGAGAGAACCTCTCACTCTGGTCCCAGAACCTTCTACGGAGACATATCTCGGACAGAAGGACGGTTGCTGGAAAGACGTACAGAGAATATGAGGGACTGTATTTGTTGGAGTGTGTGAATCCCGCAGTTTAATTCAGTTAAAGGTCTGGAAATACCACACAATTTTTGTTCTATGATTACACGCTCTACTAATGTCGCAACCTTTAGTAATTTATTTTCCGAGAAGGATATCCATTCTACACAGTGCGGTTATAACATTTATCCACCACAACAAAACAACACATAACATAACATAAACTCACTTCTGTATCCCAGAAAGTTAGGCAGAGACCAGGTACAACAAAACGGAAGAACCATAGTCACTTAAAAAAAATGAAAAATTTAACCAAAAAATTAAAAAGTTGTAAATGACACAATGTACTTTATGTGTTTTGAATTGCTTATTTTTGGGTTAGCGTGCGTCTGAGGGGCGCCTGGATGGGCGGATTCAAGTACCTACTTCTTAAATAATATATTCAAGTAAAATTCTTCGCACAACAATCAGTTTTTGTATACAGCGTTACCTACTGAATCATCTAGAGAGAGCTATGGACGTGGTAAGTCATATAGTGGTGGGTGGAGGAGAATGTTTTCATATGATGAAAACTTAAATTGGAAAACATCCGGCCAAGTGCTAGTCGGACTCGCGCACGAAGCACGCGGACGCGCGCGTACCATTATCTATACAATATTAGACAAAGATCGAGACAAGATAGATTAGGTACATTGAGAACAGCGCCATCTATAGAAACCAACAAGAAGCGTTTAACATTGACATTTAACGACATAAGATCGGCGCTGTGAAGGTTACATAGATGGCCGCTAGATGGCGAGCGCTGTCTCTAGACAACGTTTGTTGTATGGGGGCCCCCGTAAATATTTATTTTATTCTGTTTTTAGTATTTGTTGTTATAGCTGCAACAAAAATACAAATCATCTGTGAAAAATTCAACTGTCTAGCTATCACGGTTCATGAGACACAGCCTGGTGACAGACAGCCAGCCAGACGGACAGTGGAGTCTTCCCTTACACCGTTGGGTACGGAACCCTACAAATGTGAAATCTTTAACTAAGTAATAATTTAAAGTAAACTCAGTATATCGGTTATCCAATCTCTAGCGTGACTAAGCTACGGGCGCGAGTGGATTACATTACAGTGGTACTTCTGCGGAACTTGAAATTACAGAACTAGGGGGCTGGTCTCCTGCAGTTGTGCTTCGGACGTCTGCGGTCCTTGAAGCTAGCCACAGCGATGACTCGTGGATGTTATTCTGTGGTTGTTATATATTATATTCATAGCGAATCCTAGGGATGCCATAGAAAAGAACGGAGTACTTTCACAAAAAAATGCTTTAATCTCATTGGAGAGGTAATGTTCCTTCTTTACAACTGAAAGATGACACACACCAACTCGGTCGCGCATGGCGGTGGGCGGTCCATACATAAATCATTTACGGCAGTAGTATTTTGTATGAACCGCCATCACCGCAACCGCGTTGGTGTGTTTTATCCTTAATACTTTTTGTAAAACCTGTAAGGGGCGCCGTTCAAGTATTACGTAAGCAGATAGATCTATTATAATTATTTACCCGCCCTCCCCCCTCGTCGGCAAAAGTCAGCAAAGCTCTTAGCCCCCTCCCATGTTTACGTAAACATTGGTATATTATGCATTTTTCTGTAATGTATTCAAATCGTCAATCGTACCGAAACGAAACAATACATTAGCGGAAGAAATTTAGACAAGTGAATAGCGCCCGGTAATTCCCCTACTCGGTTCTAACACCGGGTACCTAAACGTATCCATTATTTTTGGCAATCCCTGAAAATGCGTTTCGTTTTCAAGCACAAATAGGGTTGCCATATGTGTTCAAAGCAAAATCGACTAAATTTTATAGAAATAAAAAGTAAAAACTGAACCTTCTGCCTACTGCGATACAAAACGGGCACAAGCGTCAAAAGGTGCTCGTTAACGTCTTATAATATGATGAAGCGTTTATCAATATTTGTGAGCAAGTTTGTTTTAATTAGCAGAGATTTTTGTTTTTAATGTCGATAAAGCGAAAGAGATTTATCAGGATCGTCGCAAGAGGCATTTATGTTTGTTGATTTTTCGCATTCTTTGAAATCTCCAAACCCCGGAAAAAAGGTTCATGGTTTTATTTTGAAATGTTTCCTGAGTTGCCTCCTATGTTGTAGAAATAAGGACTTAAATTGACTTTTTAAGTCTACAACCTACAACAATGACAATTCACATTGACATTCACGGCGTATCTGGGGCCTGTTTCATAGAACTACAACTCATGGTTTACTATAACATTTCGATGTACATTACAAAGTCGATTAACCCACAGATTAACAAAACGATTGACGCAATGTATCTTGAATTGTCATAATAAACTACGAATTGTAGTTTTATGAAACTCGGCCCTGCTGGTTGGCTGTTCATAGAACCGTGTGTACATATTGTGCGTCTGTCCCACTTCCCATAATATTAATGTTTTTCTATACCTATAATGTGAAATAATGTGTTCAGTGTTCTTCTGCATGCCTGTACTTTTACTTCTAATATAAGTATAAGTACAAGTATGTTGTTTATTTATATCATTCATCTTTAATATAGAGCAACCCCTGGAAGCACCATAATCTCATATTCAGATTCCAGAGCTAGATTAATATGCATTTCTTTTTTTATTTTAAAGAAACAGTTTAAATTTTAATTTTATATATTTTTTTATATCACTTGTCGGACGTGTAGCGTTCAACAGACATTTTTGTGACATCTTGACCTATTTTTATTATTGATATTTTTGCTGTTTATTATCAATTTCCATCTACATAAGGTCGACTTGCACCACTGTGCCACTGGGACCACTATACAATGCTTTTGCAATTATTGAAGCACAATTTTTTTTTATAAGCTAATTTCTGTACCTACATAAATATGTACTCGCCAGTTACGCGACTCTTGTCATGTGTGCGTGGCATAATAATGCCCATAAACGTTAAAGTGATCTGTTAGGATCGTGGCAAGTGGCAGTCCTTGGTCTCTGCCTACCCCTCTGGGATACAGACGTGAGTTGCATTAATAATTTGCAAAAACATTGCATAGTTAGGTACATCCTTGTTAGAATTCTTATAATATAAAACCGTCCTCTAGAACACTCTTAAAAGGAAGATACTATGTTATTTCCCTCTCCCTAAGGCTATTGTCATTGCTTCAGTAGAATCGTTTTTTTAATAACATTAAGAATAGTTCGTCACTTTATTACTCATTTTATCAATTTAATACATTGTAATGGACAATTAGGTAAATAAATAAAATTAATGTTTACAAATGTTTATTAGTGTTCGTGAATTATCCCTTTTTGTCAGATAATGGAGCTTCCAAGCTAAAAAACCGGCTAAGTGCGTGTTGGGCCACGCGCAATGTAGGGTTCGGTAGAAAGATGTTTTTTTATCTGCTTTAAAACTTCATCGAAGTAATTTTCAACGGATTTTGTACGAAGTTTTCCTTTCATAAGTTGGTCGCCTACTACTCGTTAACTAGTAAAGCCTACTTAGCCGTGATAGTTGTCCTTTTAAGTTCATTATAATGTGGTCTGAGGGTTTGATGCATAATTAAATTACGGACATTATAAATACATTTTTGTATTCCGATACGTACTTTTTAATAAAGAAAAGTTGTTACCAAAATTATTAATTTTAGAATTAAATTTTCTCAATAAAAAACTTAATACAGGATAAGAAAAATATGCCTTGAATATCCGCAACTTAATCATCCATCAAACGCTCAGACCATATTTAATAAAAGTTTACTCGTATTATTATACTATTGTTTCTGTAATTGTTTTCTGGCGTGTGCAATAATAGTTTTTTGTTATACAGGAGTGCAGAGTTGCTTTTTAACCGGGTGCTCCATTTTGATGACCGAGCAAGCGAAGCGTTCTAAAATTGAATCACAAGCGCAGCGAGTGAGGGAACCAAAAGAGCACGAGGTGAAAAATCTTTGCACTCGAGTGCAACACGTAACTTTTTATCCCACCTCAGCGAGGAAATGACTAAATGCAAAAAAAAAACAAAGAAGGTTCCGAGTCTCAGTTTTAAACAAATTAAAAAAAGTTGTATGATAAATTCCGGTGTTTATACCCGTGGTCCCGGTGGGTCGACCCATCACCGGGTCAAAGGGTAATTTTATTACCCGTGGACCCATGGCATTAGGGTTTGTTCCCTGGACTTCCGACTATATCGATAGAAAATGAAAACCACAGTTACCTACATACAATAAACTTTACTTAATCATAAGCAAACTGCCATAAATAATTGCATCCTTGGGCCATTGATGCTTGGGCACAAAAACATGCTCATACCAGAACCAATATTGAAAATGATGAATTCATAACCGATAGGTACCTACCTACAGTACACACTTATGACTTATATTATAAACTATCTTAACATTTCTAGTGCATATCCAACTGTTATTTCGCCAGTAATTAATTCCATTAGTGTATCTGTTATGAATTCATCATTTTCTATTGCTGGTTTTGTTCTGGTTCTAACTGGACAACTTTTTACGTAGGTATATTTTGACAACATGAAAACCTCTTAGCAGCTACCTATGTGCTCCTAGTACTTTTTGTGACTGGCTAGGTGGTCCGGACAGGACTAGCCGGAAGAAATATTCAATATCTCATGATTTCCAAATTGTATGATGTAACATCCGTGTGGTGCCGGATTAACAATAGCGTCACTCCATTTCACTCCGTGGATGTCGTAGAAGGCGACTAAGGAAATAAATTACCAGGAGACGGGCAGCGGCGTCTTTCTGAGATTCCAACCGCATACTGCGATCGCCAAGCCGCCTGCCAAGCGTGGCGATTATGGCAAAACCCTTTTTGGTTAGGGAAAACCATGAGGGAGGCCTGTGTCCTGCAGTGGGCGTAAGAATGGCTGATGATGATGATGATAATGTAACTGGTTTTCATTTTCTATCGATATAGTCAGAAGTCCAGGGAACAATCCCTAATGCCATGGGTCCACGGGTAATTAAAATTACCCGTTGACCCGGTGATGGGTCGACCCATCGGGACCACGGGTAAACAGTGATAAATTCGGCACCATGGAGTAAATAGGTTTAATGATGTTTTGAAGTGCACAAGATGTTCTAAATTCGATTTACTTTATCCTCTAGCGGATAAAATCTGCTTTTGCATTTAAATATCGAAGAGCAAAAATGCTCTTTCCGAGATCGTTTGATGAAAATAATATCGGAAGGTATTAAATCTTATCTTATCTTACAATATTAAAAACATGTTAAATTGTGCGAGCGATACAGCATGCTCCACGTAACATTCATTCATTCACTTCATAACATTCCAAAATATCACGTGATTATACTTACCCACGATCTCACGTGTGTTATATAAATTATTCAATAATGATGAAAAAATGGTTTTTTTTCATAGACTGAAAACATAAGGTTTGTAGCTATATATCAGTATACCATTTAATGTATTTTCACCGCTTATCGCGCAAGTAAATTAAACTATGTATACCTTACAAGATTTGATTAGGTAGGTGCATGTAGGTACAGAAACGTTCAATCAAACTCTTATCTGCAAATAAAGTCAAAAACTATGGTCAGAACCAAGAATCCAGCAATTTAGACGTAGGTTTAAGCCTACCTTGGCCACCGAAGTATCGATCGAGCCATCCGTTCTCCTTCTCCCCTGCTTCTCCCCCTCTGGGCGAAAACAGCCCTCTCTCTTTCCCCCGGGGGACAAAAAGGGGGTCTCAGAGTCCGGTGTAAGCTACGATACCCCCCGCCGGGATTATTGCCAGGCAAGAGCTCTCAGACCCGCTTTATACGTCGGTGGGGTTTGTAAGGGTCTGCGTAAGTACAGTCGATATCAGCCCCTGTTACATAAAAGCGATAGGTAATCTGACTTCCGAGTCATCGTACTTTAAGAATATTTTATCAGATTGCTAAGCAAATTCTTTTACACTAATTGTTTAGATGTCCTCTCTATAGCTACGTAGTGCCTACTCGCCGCGAGTATTCGCTATGTGTGACCGCGACTAGAATTGAGCATGTTCAATTTTAGTCGCTGCGAATGCGCACTGACGGTCGATATTCTCGTGTAGAACTAGCTGTGTGTGACAAGAAGGCAGCGAATGGTGAGTGCACTCGCAGAGACTAGTGGCTGTGTGTGACCGAAGCTTAAGCTGCGAATGCGCACTGACGTTCTATATTCTCGACACCGATTAGTCGATGTGTGTGACCGAAGCTTATGCCATTTTATTGTCCATAGGTACCTACCTGCCTACTCACGTCTCCAATGCATAATGCTACTTTTACATTGATATGCTCATCAAAGTGATTGATTCGTGTTATAATATCCGTGGTGTCATATTTTATTCGTATGTACCTATGAATACCTACAAATACTATACCAAGTGAGCAAAAAAAAACTTCTCTAATTCGAATCAACAAATAATACTTTTCCTAATCCGTGTTCTTAGCTCGGAAACAGAATTAAATGGGAACTACATATTTTATATTCTTTTTGTTGCACTAACCCGTGCTGAGGAAAATTTTAAAAACCTATTTAGAGGCTAAAAATTCCACCCATGCCGGGACTTGAACCCGCGACCTCTGGCTAACCGTGCCAGCGCTCTCCCAACTGAGCTAATGGGCAAGTGCAGGCATCGGCGAAATTTCGAGCCTCCTCTCTGTATTAGGTACGTACAGGCAGCACAAAAAGAAGTAGTTTAATTAGTACATAAACATAAACATTTACATACAGGCACTTACATTGCTTCTGGCCCCACACTAGGATAACCTGTGTCGTGGGAACCAGAAACAACGACATCACAAACATGTAAACATCCAAGACCTGGGGGTTTTTTTTTGTCCCCTGCCGGGATTCGAACTCGGGACCTCTCGCATGGTATGCAGGTGCACTACCGCTGCGCCACGAGGTCGTCGTCTATGTAAACGTAGTCTATGTAAATACATTATTGCAAAGGCAGCGAAATAGGCAATTGCAGGTCGAGTATGAGTTTGAAGGCCGAGCCGCAGGCGAAGACTTCAATGATACGAGACAGGCAATTGCCATTTCGGCCGAGGCATATATAGTGCTTTTCTTAAAAAAATGCAAGAAATTAAAAAGGGGCCTTTTACATAATACATTTTCTTTTGATTTTGCTGGAAGCAGGTTTTCCATCGCTAATTTAGCTTCCGATCTGGTGGAGTGCAGTCAATGTTCATTTCATTTTCACTTTCAGAATCATCGGAACTCATTTTAATTATTTTATTAACAAAATAACAACGAACTCCGCTTTACCGCCAATTTTTATTTTTATTTTACAGTTTGTGCCGAAAGGTAAACGCATGTGTGGCTATACAGCCACGAGAACGCAATGTGTACGATAGATGAAAGAGTTCTAAATTCAAACAGCACACAGTTTCATACAACATTGCCGGAGCGCTTTAAAGTCAAGTCAGTCTACGTAAATATGATACTTCGCGTGTTCTTTATTCAAAAGTAATGACAATATTTCCGCGCATGTTTAAGAAAAATAGTTTTTTAAAATTGTCCTCAGCACGGGTTAGTGCAACAAAAAGAATAATAATCATGTAGGTACAGCGATATCATAGTAAAAGTCTAACTGCAAAGTGGGTTACTCGGGGCTGCAAGTGATGTAAATTGCTTCGGCCAGATGTCGCTGCCTGTACGTATGCCTGTGCCTGCACTTGCCCATTAGATCAGTTGGGAGAGCGCTGGCACGGTTAGCCAGAGGTCGCGCGCGGGTAAGTCCCGGCATGGGTGGAATTTTTAGCCTCTAAATAGGTTTTTCAAACTATATTTTTGTCAATTAAATATTACGAGTACATCTATCATCTAACTAACACATAAAATATACCCTTGGGGAGGCACTGTTTTCTATCCTCGGTCATCCCCCTTCCAGCAATCTACGGTCCAGCGAGCTGGTGGCAGTGTGAGAACTACATAGGTATTAATTTAAAGCCTATTTATTTTATTTGGATCTTAGTAAACAGGCACAAATCAACCTTTACATTTCAGTTACCTACAAAATCATCCGTAATGTAACCGAGTAGAGTGCACACGTGAGAAAGTTGATGTGCTGTCGACTGTACGTACTAGGGTAGAAAATTTTATTTGAGTGATCCCTTAAATTCTACGTAACGTAGGTGCCTACTTACCCGATTTTCGCAGCGATTGTCTCGTGGGTCCTTTACTATGTAAATATACTAGGTAGATCGTAGCCACATTTTGCTGAAGCCTGAAGCAGAGATGTTTTCGAGTGAGTTGCCGTTATACCTAACGTTTTGTTGGTTTGGGGGGTCGAGGGGGGCTTAGTGAGGTCCGTAGTTGTTCGGTAGCTACCTCCTCGATGGCTTTCAGATGGCTACCAACGCGTAAAAGTTGGCAGGTAGTCGTGAGCCGGTGCGCCTGCGGGATAAACGCAAAAAACTCTGCTCCCTACAAAAATATTACAATACCTACCCAAGTCAAGCATGCATGATAGTGAGTGACTCACTTGTTTCTCTGTTTGGCCGGCAAGCGGAGCGATAAACGGAGTTCCTTCTTCTTGCTCTGCTGGCAGTGATAGTTAAAAACATAGATTAGATATTACACGTTTCAATTTCATTGCTTCAATGGCATTCAATCGTCAAGCTATATAACACGGTTCAATTTCGGTGCAATATAATTGCTTGCAATTTCATTGCTTCATTGGCATTGTCTAAGTAAATACATTGCTTTGCCATTGCGCAATTTTATTGAAAGCTAAATCTCGGCGAACGAAGCTTTCAATACGATTGCCGCAGACAATCATTCAATGCGATTGAAAATTGTAAACACGGAGATTGAACGATCGGGTGCACTTTTTAATGGTCAATGCTTTTTAATGGTCAATGCTTTTTAATGGCATTGCTTTAATTTAATGTGAGTGAACCGTGTAAATAGGTAAAGTCGTTCAATGTCCAATGGCATTGCTTTAATGTGATTGAACTGTGTAAATAGGCAAAGTCGTTCAATGTCCGTTGTTCAGTGCCTTTCAATGGCATTGCGTCAATGTGATTGAACCGCATAATATCCGCAGGGGCGTGCCGGGCTTGTCTGTTGTGTTACTAATCGGAGCGAGTTCAGTCACAGTCACAGTACAAATAAAGAGTTCAGTATTACCCGGCAAAATATCTATGAGCATAAAAGTATAAAAGTGGGTACTCGAGGCTGCAAGTGATGTAAATTACTTCAGCCAGATGTCGCTGCCTGTACGTAATATGGAGAAGTTTGTAAAGAGGTTCGAAATTTCTCCGATGCCTGAACTTGCCCATTAGCTCAGTTGGGAGAGCGCTGGCACGGATAGCCAGAGGTCGCGGGTTCAGGTACCGTCCGGGCATGGGTGGAATTTTTAGCCTGTAAATAGCTTTTTAAAAATTGTCCTCATACGGAATAGTGCAACAAAAAGAATATAATTATACTAACTAGGTAGGTATCATTAAAACATAGGAAGAAAGAAAATACTTTTGATTATTGTAATAAAATTTTTAGTTAGGTAGTTATTGTCTGACATAAGAATAATATTATAATAATGCTTATATATAGCCAAAAAACAGCCGCGCGAAATTGTTACCTACGGAGCTGCGGTTCTTGGTGGGGGCACATCTTTTGATCAGTCTCATTTATGAAACAGCTTATATTTTTTTCGCGATTTCGCAGTTTTTCCCGTACAGTATTTGTTCGTATTGATAGCTAGCACTCAGAACCGTGTGACGAACTGACGAATGACGAACGGCATTGTCCGTGAGGTGCCGGATTAAGAATAGCGTCACTCCATTTCATTCCGTGGATGTCGTAGAAGGCGACTAAGGATAATTACCAGGAGACGGGCAGCAGCGTCTTCCTGAGATTCCAACAACATACTGCGATCGCCAATCCGCCTGCCAAGCCTGGCGATTAGGTACGGCATAACCCTTTATGTTTAGGGAAAACCATGAGGGAGGCCTATGTCCTGCAGTGGGCGTAAAAATGGCTGCTGATGATGATGACTCAGAACTTTCGGATGCAAATGGGGATTTTGCTATACCCTGTGTAACCACTCGCTCAGAAAATATAAAACAAAATGCGTGCATGAGCGCACCTAAAAATATACCCGCGCCTCCGCGTCGCGTCGGGTCATACCACAGAACTTCTTTTTGTGTTCTGAGGGTCATACATACCTTCCTACGCGCACAACTAGGTATTCCAGTTCTATTCGTTACATATATAATATTGTATGACGCCGCGTAATAAATTTATTTCTTTTTAGGGTTCCCGTACCCGAAGGGTGCCGAACGGGACCCTATTACTAAGACTGTCCGTCTGTCTGTCTGTCTGTCTGTCCGTCTGTCTGCCTGTCTGTCTGTCTGTCACCAGGCTCTATCTCATGAACCGTGCTAGCCAGGCAGATGTATTTCTGTCGCCGCTATAACAACAAATACTAAAAACAGAATAAAATAAATATTGAAGGGGGCTCCCATAGAACAAATGTAATTTTTTTTGCCGTTTTTTGCTCGATATTAATAACACCACAGGTAGACGCTTGAAACATTCACAGAATATATAGTTCTATATTTGCTTCAAAAATAAATAGTTAAAATAAAATAAATATTTAAGGGGGCTACCATACAACAAACGTGATTTTTTGCTATTTTTCTCGATATTTATGTCAAATATTGTATAGATAATGGTACGGTACCCTTCTTCGCGAGTCCGACTCACACTTGGCCGGTTTTTATTACCTATAGTATAGTACAAAAACTCTTAAATAGATAGAGAATACTTTATTGCACAACCCGAAGAAATAACTCAGCTTAGGTGCCTACTTTCTACTTTAGTACCTAGTGTTATTATTATCCAGTTGTATAATTATAGTTTACATCGTGCTACAGAATCAGCAAAACAAGAATGTTCAAAATAATTAATGCTTCGTCATAACTAGTTATAAGTCAGAATAAACCGTGCGCACGGCACTGGCATGGCACTGCCGAACGAAATTATTATTACCTACTTATTCAACGGCTCCGGCATAGAGGAACTTATTATGCTCGCGGCTTCGTCGTGCCAGCCAGCCAACCGACACTAGTCTGCCCGAATAATAATAGCGTTAAGTGCGAAAAGGACGCCGGCATGGCTAAATGCATGCGAGAGGGAGAAGGGAGATTGGTGGCGTGGGGGGCGAAGTGGGTCGAACCGGCTTGGCGAGGTGACGCGAGTTCGAGTCCGTCTGACTCGTTAGTTTTGTTATTCTGCGATAAGACTGCCTTTGTTCAACAATTGTTGAAATGTTTTGCAGCTATTGTTATTTTTTCGTCAGGTCTTTTCGGGCCAGATGGAGATTGAATAGAATAGTAGATAATTATACTATTATTGTACTTACTTCCTATAACTTCTTTTTCACCTTATCTGTTATCTATCATATTTTACTGGTTACCTATTTTTTATTATTATTACCTATTTTTTTATCTCATATGTTTAAATATTTACAGCAAATGCTTTTTTTATCTATTAGTAGATAGGTAGGTAGGTACTTAAATGACAATAATCTACTTAAGCTAGAATGTCTGCAGATTATATTTGTCTCATATTGGTGGTGTTTAAGTAGGTCGTTGGAACGAATAATCTAGAAGAAGGCACTTCAATACCACCAAGCGCCTACTCATTATTTTATTTTATATACCTACCTACCTCCTTAGGATTTCTAATTTTATTTCTGTACTGGGTTGAAACTTTTTTTATATTAACTTTAGTTCCTTTTATAAGTATTAAGTCATTTCTGCATTGGATTCAGTTTATAATCAAAACCGATATAGTTTATTTATCCTCCTCAGTCCTGACCTTGAAAATAACAATGGATTTCGATTGTTATTTTCAAGGCCAGGACTGAGGGGGTTTTATTTATATAGTTACGTCTGCATTGTATTCAGTTCGCATAAAAATCTGATTAAGTTATTTCTGCGTTGAATTCAGGTCGCATTCAAATCTAATTCAATAATTTTTGCATTGAATTCTCTTCGCATTCAAGTCTGATAGTTATTTATTGATGGTAAAAAGTCCTATGCCATTGGGCCTCTTTCATGGGTCATGTAGTAGATTAATACATAGAAAGCTATTGGCTGCGTTGTCTCAGTCTGACTATTCCACGGAATGACGATTTTCTATTTTACAAACTTGGAAAATGATTTAAAAACTACAAACATTTGCAAATTTCCATATACCTATACCTAGATACAATTCCGGGCCAAAGCCGGATTCGATTCAGGCTTGTTGAAAAAAAAAAGGTTAATAGACAGCAAAAATCTCAATCTAAATAGTATGTGATCCCAGATGGCTACAAAAATCAGGCTCTAAAAAAATTTCATAACGCATGCATTTCTAATGACCCCATCCCCGTGTTTCTCACTGGGCGTGTTTAAAGTATTTTCTTTTTAATAGAGCTTGGTAAAGACAATTTGTTTCCCTTTTTAAATTTTCTCATCTTCTTCTGGTGTCTCTTTAAGTTAGGTTGGTTCCGCTCATTTCTTTCTATTTTTCACAAGGCGCAGTGCTTTGGTAGCACTCGTGGCTCTAGTCTATTCCCTTGGGTTTCCTAGCCAGGATTTCTTTCTTCGGTCTACGTGTCTCTTGTCAGCCACATTTTCCTATCATTATGACAAAGTATTGGGTATAGTTGGAATCCATATCCTGAACACATGCGCTGTATGCAACCTTCCTCCTTCGGATGGTATCAAGCTCGAGTTTTTTGTTAAACCTCTTTAGTCTTCCTTCAACGTCCTCACTTGTTTGTACCTTTCTGAGTTGGACTAATTTTTAGAACCCTTCTTCAGCACCACATCTCGAACTCATTATTTTACAAGTTTCCTGATATCTTTTCTAATAACGCAAGACTCGAATCTATAATTAATAAAAGAATCGCTCAAATGTTGCACTGTAACCACAATGTAACATAGGTACGGTTACATATTGAGATTCCAGCTGGTATGTTTTCCCTTTATGTTTTTGATGGTGTTTCTGGTGACCTCTATGTGGGTTTATATTAAAATTTCAGTGTATCATCTCAGTGTTCAGTCAGCCAGGTGCTCTTGCTAACTGTTGATATACATGGTAACTCTTTCCAGCTTTTGTCCTGATTCATGACTTATTTCATTGCGCGCCAACGTCAGGTTACACGTATCATTGTTGTTACAAGTCTTTGTGCTGCTGTGATACTCGTAACTTTCACACATCAGGGTCTGGCTGACAGCCAACGTCATGGATTTTTATCCTGTACTCTTAGGTTAAGGCTGCCATCTGTCTCTTAGGTTAAGTAATATCTGTGTAATTTCCATTTTTATGTACCTACAATAAAGTGTTTTCTATCTACATTTAATAACCATCTGAAATTCTACCCTACTGAAAAAGGTTTTTACAATATAAAGGAGTTTATAAATACCTAATTAAACTGATGGAAAGTTATAAATACTGTGACATAATATAAACAATAGTATCTAACACAATAAGCAAAAAAAAAACCTAATCATAAATAGTTGTAATATTGTAACGAATGTGTTAAATATTAATAATAATGATGATGATGATAATAATATAATGTCGTATTATTGATAATGTAAACAATGCATGCACTATTTGTGTATCCTATAATTTGCAATGCCTGTAAAAGGCAACTAAGTTCTAGCCACTAAATTGTAACGAACATCAAAGTGTAACACTTGGTTCCAAATAAATATTGATTCATTGATTAAAAACTTCTAGATATAATGCCTTCGTACAGAACTTTGACAAAGTTTCGTAAGTGGCTCAACACTCTGTGCACATCATGCATCATGGGGTGTGCACCAGCTCACCAGCTGCTACATTACGTTTTATTTTGCTTTGCGAGTTTAGTTTTTTCAGTTTACGTGCGGTTTTCTATTTTGTATAGTTGTGTTAGGAAGTTGTCGTAGACGTGTTCTGTATTTAAAGTGCTGATGTCTCTCATAAACTTGAGCTAGAAAAGGGATTGTGAAAAATACGATTCTAGGCAGCTTAACCATATCACGTCCAGTAGATTTTTTACCTGAAACAAAAGAAAAATACGTAAATATTTAGTAGAGACTAATTAAAGAGCAAGCGACTTCACCCTCTGGGGTTAGAAGCTCTTTGGATGGGTCTCCATAGGACAATAGGGGTAACGGCACTTCTTTCGTACAACGGCCTGCCAAGAGCGTTGTATGAAAAAGTTATGTTTCATACATTTATTGTATGAAACAAAATGTCGTCTAGTTAGCGTGGTTACGGTTATCTTCCTATGGTAAATTATCCGTTTCCAAGGCACAAAACCAGTCCTTGAGCAGGCTGGTGCTTGCACAACTGGGTTTTCGACGGGTATTAAAATAAACACAACATTGCTGCTTGTTTATTGTAGGCTGTATAAATTTACATTTAGAATTCAGGAAAACCTGAAAACGACGAAATTAATTCAGAAGTAAAATCCTCTGTGGAAAGAAGCCACGTGTGGCAAAGCATTTGTGTTTCTATAAGTCATCGGCGCGCGGCGTCTCGACGTTGCATATTCTTTCTGTTTCTAGTACTTCTTATAACAATGATATAGGTAGATACTAATAATTATTAACCTAGGTATGTACTAATAATTTAAAAGTAATTTCGTATACTCATCGCTATATTTTCTGAAATATGTAATAAATTTATGTGGAAGCAGAGACCGCAGGTATCGGCATTGTCCTAAAAAAAATAAGTTCTGTATATTTTTTTTCGACAAAATAGGTAATTTTGAGAGCATGGGCTGAATATTTCGATATGGGCGGCCTTAATGAATGAAGCAAAAGAACCGAAACCGGAAGTACGCCATGCACGAAAGTTCGTCTACTTAAACTTTCAATTAAACTTTACACGATTAGTTAAACTGGGTGATTAAAAAACAACTTAGCCCTAATCTAACCTATTTAACTGAAATCCAATAATAATAATAAATATTATTTTTTTACTGCACGAAATAAAGTGAACAAAAAGTGGACTTAAAGCTATTCACATAATAATTAATGATACTTACACTTATTTTCCTACGTTATAAATTATCATTACCTGTGAACTATAAAAGAAACTGATAATACAAAACGGTGGTGGCGGTGGCAGTGGCGGTCATTTAATGCAGTAGTATTTGTATGGACGTAGGTATTCAAACCAACGCGTTCTAACAGCGATTGATTGGATGACCGCTAAACAAATGATTTATGTGTTCGCGGTCACAACGGTTTGAAAAGGTACGTCCATACAAATACTATTGCAGTAAATGACCGCCACCTCCACCGCGACCGCTAAAGTTATTTTTGGGTTGGACCTGGATCCAATGCAGAAATAACATTATCGAATTGGATTCAGACAAGTACCTACCTAATTATAATTTATAACATAAGAAAATATAACTGACTTTGTTGGGTTCAGTTAGATACCTATTTAAAAGGGTAGGTACCTAATAGTCATTAAGTCTGAGTACCTACCTTTAGAAATTTGATTGATTACATAACAGATTTTTTATACAAGCGAACAGTAATCAATCAATTGCGCTGAACATAACAATTATTATTATTACAAACATAATTATCATAATGGATAGTTAAGTTGCCTTGAGGTCGATTGAATGCGATGCGAGTAGCGTGAACGGGTAATAATAATACCTACCTAACTTGAGCGCCTGTCTGAGCGAGGTCGTAAAATACACAGCACAGCAAGGCCCAGCCAAGCCGCCCCACGATAAATACACACATACAACCTACATAAAACACGACCTCTTCGCGATACGCTCAACAAGGCCATACTGTGAGAATGGGACGGATAGAGCGGCTTGTTCCAAGAGAAAGCGAGCCAGCTTGGTGAAGTGGCAATGGTATCGGTCGGGCTCGCTCGGCAAAATGTGGCGCATACCAGCCAGCCAGTGGCATTCTAGAAAGTCTGGCAACGCCGCGTATATTCGTGCACGTTGCACAGAAATAACGAAGAAGCAAGACAAATATTTCGCTCCGTCTGATTGAGCGATAGAGATTCGGGTTCTATTCTAAATCGTGTTATGTTCGCTTAATTCCTTATTAGAACATAATTAGCATAATTTTGTAATAAATCTGAACAGTAATAATAATTACGAAAGTGAGTGAATGAGAGAGTGCATTGACGATTTGACAAATCGGGAGTTTAGAGTTTCATTCCGTTCCTCTATTTTGGCCGCAGCCATTTTGAATTTTTACTTGTGTTGCTGTTGACAAGCAAGCGGAAAGCCGAAAGAAATTCGCGGACAAACTTTGGATACAAAGGCCGTTTTTTCGCCAAAAAACTATTATGCGCTGTATTTACGTTTTGGTTTTGAACACAAAGTGAGGCCAGGATTCTTGATAACCCAAGTGTTATTTATTTGTCTCAGCGTATAATATATGAAAAGAGAAACTGAGAAAGATCGACGTGATTTTCTTGTGAGGTTTAAACAAGAAAAAATTACATCCAAACACAGAAAATACAATGAAAGTGAGTAGAATATCTATATTCCGGTCTCTTTAATATTACAAATACCAGAGGCCTATAAGCTTGATGTTTTCTAGTTTGTAGTTTTTGTGCTGATGTATTTTTCGTAGATAGCGGCCCCGCATGTAGTTATATTTTCTTATGTTATAAATTTGTCTTTCATTCAGTACCTAGTTAAGAAGTTTTTTTTTTGTTATATAGGTTCAAGGTTGACAGAAACGCAATTCTGATCTCGCGCCGGTTAGACCCTATCGCGAACGCGATAAGAGCGAGTATCGAACAAGGCGTAGCCGGCGGTGCGAGCGGTGAGGTCCACTATAGTCCCACAGCAGACGAAGCTTAACATTTTTCGTTGTAAATCACCCGTAACTGAATCGAATGCATGCGCATGTAAACGTGCAGTTGACTGTCCTCAGTCACATTGGCATGAGAACTTGAGAAATCAAGGGAACACTTATCTAAGTAACTGATTGGTGTTTATATCATAGTCATTCAGGGAGTCCCTATTCGAGAGGTCACCTTTAGAGAGAGGGGGGTTACAATAATAATAACTTCCACAGACACAACACAATCATTCATTTGTATCATTAATTTCTCATTCACACATAATACAATCATTTGTTCAGCCAGCCTATTCCATACTGTATTGAGTTATCTCTTTTGATGTCGAAGTATTACAATATGTATGCATTTGACAAGTAGGTTAAAATGGACGAGATCATACAGCGGAGAAGTAACATAGCACTCCTGGTCTAAGTCAACGCTGTCTGTCTTTCTGTCCGCCAGTCCGTTTGACTGGACTCCTTAATTTTTTGTGATTTGTGTTCGTAAATTTTTTTAACAGAATTATTTCTAAAAACCTATTTGTTATCATTTCTATTTTGGCAATGGAAATATACTTAATGAAAATACTTAAGTGTGCCGAGATTAACATTTAAGGCTTAGCCGTTTATGATAATTAATACACAATTCAACTCATGTTTATGATTCATAAATTAAGTAACATTTTTCAGAAACCTTTTTAAGAATACATTTTTAAGAAATTATAATAAAAACATACGTATTTGAGTGTTGCATTCAGATAGCAAAAATGAATAAAAAAGAGAATGCAGGTAAAGTACTCTGCTGCAACCGCTAGTGGATTACAATTTGGTTGCAGTGGAGCACCAGAATTATGCATTTCTTTAGCGGATTTCTTTCAGGTCCGGTCACAATAGAAGGCCCTTTTTTTAACAGACTTAAAAAAAGGAGGAGGCCATCAATTCAACGTCTACCTATATATTTTTTTATTTGGCTATGTTCCTCCATAACTCAGTCAAATCTTAACCGATTTCGACAATTCTTTTTTTGTTCGAACAGATATAATGTCCCATTGGTCCCATTTTAATTTGGTGAAGATCTGATGAAGACTTTCAGAGATGGAGAACGGAACTCTTCAATGGACAGCAGTAAATAAGCCCTAATGGGGCCCATCCTTTAGTAATATCTGTATGTTTCATAAAATAGCGTAAAAGTAGTCCCAAGTTTCTGGTGAAGACTTTCGGAGATTTAGAACATCAAATTTTAAGGGAACGAATCATGTACGGTAAATTATCGTTATAAGGGACTTGTTTATTCTTCTCCCGCTCCTCCACTAAAAACTGAAAAATAAAAATTTTTAAATAAAAAATAAAAACCGACTTCGAAACACTACAGCACTAAAAAGATAGATTTATACATGTAGGTACATACGATTAAAATCAGTTAACGATCCGGCTTTTCTCGGATATCATCGCCTAAATCCAGAGACGGAAATGGCACGAAATACATTACCGCGATTTCTTTTAGGTAGCATTCAATTTGAAGTATCATAAACGCAATGTATAGCACCTGCCAAGATGACATTACTAACCTGTAGACCTAAGAAATTTATTATGCAGAAGTGATCGCAACGTAGGAAGCTCTTTAAATCTTTCATGAAAGTTATATATATCATTCGTCGTATCACGCAATAATCAAAATCATCCATTTTTAAACGATATTTTTTGCCGGGCATCTGAGAGCTTGTCGTTTGGCTTAAAAATTTTTAACACGTTGCTTTTCGAAACTCCGGTTGCTTCACAAACCCTGTCAATTTTTTTTATGATAATCACTTTCTTCTTTTTTAAATAAATTTGCTTTTTTCTGAAATAGTTATATACATTATTTAAATTTCACGAGATTGAGCAACAATTTTTTTACCACGCTTTAAATTTGTTGAAGCCATGATACATAACTATTGTAAGTTAATTTTGATAAAATCGAATATTTTCACGAATGAAATGTATCATAATATAACTTTTTAATCATAACGATACATCTATACACCCTCCAGCTGGACCAAGAAGGTTGAACCTCTACTTAAAAAAAAAGGTTTCAATGAACAAGTCCGCGGGCGGCGACGCAACACGCAGGCAATCGATGTTTGCGCCTTGGCGCCAACATTTTACATTTAAAAAAACTTTTCAATATTTAAACAAAGTTTGGTTCTGTTTGTAAAATAAATTAGTTAGCAGTATTGAAAATAACAGAAATGAGGTCAACATTAACATACCCTCTCCGAGTACCTCCAATAACGCTTCCTGTCTGGTTCAAATTCAATTTCATAATTGTAATATTCAGAACATCAATAATTATTACAAGTAAAATTTGTTGATATTCAGCGTTTTATTTGCATTGATATTATTTTATGTATTATAGTATGAGAGTAGATGAAGTAGTGTATGACACTGTACATAACTTGGTCTTATAACACTCGTGTGATAAGTACTATAAAAAAAACTCGCCTACGGCTCGTTTTTTTAAAACACACTCGTGTTATAAGAACCCTTACTATACAACAGTATCATAAACTACTATTACCCGATTTCGTTTGGTTTATTAAACATCCAAACATTTTTTTATTTTAACACTAAGGATTCCGTACCATTATCTATGCAACACATTAGACACTAAGATTGAGAAAAAACGGCAATAAATCACCTTTGTTGTATGGGAGCCCTCCTTAAATATTTATTTTATTTTAATTCAATTACTTATTTTTGAAGCGAATATGGAACTAAATATTCTGTGAATGTTTCAAGCGTCTACCTGTTGCTGTTATTAATATCGAGCAAAAACGGCAAATAAATTACGTTCGTTGTATGCGAGCCCCCCTTAAATATTTATTTTATCTTGTTTTTAGTATTTGCTGTTATAGCGGCAACTGAAATAGGTACATCAACTGCTGAAAATTTCAACTGCCTAGCTACCACGGTTCATGAGATACAGCCTGGTGACAGACAGACACAGACAGACAGACAGACAGTGAAGTCTTAGTAATAGGGTCCCGTTTGGCACCCTTCGGGTACGAACCCTAAAAAACAAAGAAGGAAATAATGTGGTACTCGTATTGTTATCTTAAATCGGGCAAGCAACACTTATTACTATTTAGAGGAGCTTACAAATTTATATAGTAATTACCTGAATTCTTATAGTAAAACTAATTTAAATACAGGGATGGTAGAGGTTCTACCACTTCCATGAGTAGAGGGTCCAGCTGAATAAAAATATCTCTTGCTTTAATTTTATCAGTGTACTTTCGTTCATTTCAACGATCTATCTCTCCAACCACTTGACGAAGTGTGACGTGTGATAAGATTTTTTCAACAGTGGTACATCCCTAGTGACGCAGCTCTCCACAGAAATTTAGTAATAGCGCAGGAATTGACGAAAAAAAAAATTCACTCTAACGCCCGCCAAAAAGATTTACGCGGATTATAGTAAGAAATCAGAACTCAAAGAAATTACATTCTGCTGTCGAATGTCAATGTAGGTACAATGTTAGCCTTGCTGCCTCGGGGCCGAATTTGTTGTGGAGAAAAAGGCAGCGGGTGGAGTTGTCTCCACTCTGACCATCTTTTCTCAAATCATCTTAAATCTAATACACAAGTTACGAGTACCCAACAAGCACCCGTAACTTGGTACGAGTCTTCAGACTGACCTAACAAGGCAGTCTAAAAACTAAAAATAAATATTTTTTATGCCACACCTGGCCAAAAAGCGGGGTTTTCCGCACGCTACGCGTACGGGAAAACCCACCTTGAGGCCAAGTATAAGGATGCAGTCTTTTATATGTTACAGTTAAAACCCGATTTTAGATAGAACGCGTTTTCCCTAGTTAGAATTAGTTTACCTAGTAAAAACTAGAATTTACCACTGATATATTTGATAAAACTAGTTATCAATTCGAGCTTTAGTTAAAACTAGTACTAGATAAATAATTTGGGTTTGAAAACAAGATATAAGTAATTTTAAAAATATTTATTAAAAAAAGAGGCAAAGTCGAAGTCTTATGACTTACATGGTATAGACCAAACATTGCTTTGTATGATGACTGTTTGATACCCGAATGAAGTGCCTGATATTATATAAACTGTACAAACCGAATACTATTTGACCCATTTGTAGTAGGTATCGTTATCTTGCATCCATGAAGCCAACATTTTCTCTATGTCTTGATTAGCCCTTTCCACAGATCATTGGCTTTGACTGTGTCTTGGCTTGCTATGGACCAGTTTACACTCAGGCCAAAATGAAATGAGCTCATTTACGACAGCTCATTTCATTTCATGAAATTCTCTGCCGTTATCAGAGTATAAGATGCAAGGAGCACCAAATGTCAAATGTCAAAAATATATCAGTCAACTCAGAGGCCACCTCCACAGCTCTCTTATTTTTCAGTGCACACAACAAAACAAATTTTGTCAGATGGTCCAGATATACCATTATAAGTTTAAATGCCCGATCTTCTTGAGTTTGCATGTCGATAAGATCGAATTGGCAACGGCTGTTCATTTCAGAATGTAGTTTGGGTTTTGAAACAAGTCCTTTTTCTTCATACTCTTTTTACGCTGACAAGTTTCGCACTTAGGGCCCTCGCCCACGGCGACTTTTTGTAGCGATGCAGTAGCGATGCTGTCGCGCGTTCGCATCGATACGGTCGCGTTGCGATCGCTAGCTGTGTGCCCTCGCCCACCGTAAACACGATTCAGTCGCGATCGCGATGCAAACGCGATACCGTCGCGCTTCTGTCGCGATGCCAATGGGATTCAGTAACGGTACAAAAATGCCTGCAATTGCTACAGTTGCAAGACTCCGTTGGACCGATGGACAACAGCACTCTCGATCCTGTGTTGCACTACTCACGCGCCACCCTTCCTCCGTTCTCCCCCCGATGTCGTCCAACACAGACGCGCGTTTGCATCGATACAGTCGCGATACTGTAGCGCGTTAGTAGCGCGTTGGCATCGCTTCTGTAGCGCGTTGGAAATGCGACTAAAGCGCGTTCGTAGCGATGCTGTTGCGCGTTTACCAACAGCATCACTACAAAAAGTTGCCGTGGGCGAGGGGCCATAGAGAGAAAAATATTTATCATTTCTAAAGTTATGTCCGCATATTTTCGTGAAGTTTCTTTTTTAAGTCTATCCCAACCACTATGACCAACGGCAACATGAGCTGCTTCAATTATGTAAAAAAATTCATCTACATACAAGTAGAATTGCATGGGCTCAATTCAATTCAAATATTTTTATTCATTATAAAAACATAATGTTCACTTAATGAACGTCAAAGTTTTTAGTTTCACAATTAATGGATTTTGTGGAGAAGAAGCTAACAAAGAAACTCCACATTTATTCTTTTCAAAACACGTTTTAACTTAATTAACAGAGTTTTAATTAACACTAGTCACAATCGTCCTGTAATTAATATTAATCTACTGTTTAATGCCAAACATCTGTCTTCTAAATAATCCTTGATGTTATGTAAGCCTTTTTGCACAGAATGTACTTAACACATTTTTTAAATCGCGTTGGAGGTAACTCTAATATATCTTGAGGAATTTTGTTGTAGGTAGAACCTTATACAGTGCCCCATAAAGGATGTGTTAACTTTTGCAAGTCTAAATCGTGGAAATGACAATTTATGTTTATTTCTAGTACCTATTAACATTATAGTGGCCACGAACATTTTCGAAGTCTGATATTTTTTCTAACGTACATAATATTTTCATAAATGTATTGACATGCAACTGTTAAGATGTTGGTTTCTTTAAAGAAATCTCTTAGCGAATCCCTACTACCTAAGTTGTAAATATATCGGATGGCTCTCTTCTGCAAGATGAAGATATTCTCAATGTCTGCTGCCCGGCCCCATAGTAGTATACCGTAGGACATAATACTATGGAAGTAACTAAAATAAACAAGTCTAGCAGTTGCAACGTCCGTGAGTTCCCTAATTCTTTTCACTGCATATGCTGCAGAGCTAAGTCTGTGTGCTAATTTTACAATATGTGGGGGGTCCACATATTGTAAAATTAGCACACAGACTTAGCTATTGTAGTTTTGCATCGATTGTGATGCCCAGAAATACAGTATCATCTACAAATTCTAGTTTTTCATGTCCAATCACTATGTTGTTCTCAACTACTCGTACGTTAGGTAAGGAAAACTTTATACATTTTGTCTTTTTAGAATTTAGCAGCAGATTATTTGCTGTGAATCAATCTAGTACTTGCGAGAGAGCATTATTTGCATCGTCAAGATTATTTTCTTGTCTCCTTATTTTAAAAATAAGTGACGTGTCATCAGCAAATAACACTATCTCAGACATTTTTTGTACCATAAACGGTAAATAATTTATATAGACTAGGAAAAGGAGCGGCCCTAAGATAAATCTCTGCGAGACTCCTATTTTTACAAGTGAACCCGAGGATTTAATACGATTTACGTCTGCTTTTTGGACCCTTCCTTCTAAATACGATCTTAAAAGATCTAAACCTGCACCCTTTATTCCGTAGTGTTTTAACTTTAGGAGTAGCGTTTCGTGGTCTACACTACACAATCAAATGCTTTTGATAAATCACAAAATATGCCTACTGCATCCTTGCGATCCTCCCACGCGCTGAAAATATGTTTAAGTAACATAACTCCGGCGTCTGTTGTATTCCGCCCTTTAGTAAAATTACAATAACCTAAATATTTGTCATGTCTTCATAATATGTTAGTAAAACATGTTAGAAAATATTATGTGACTCAAATTTCCCAACATGTTTTGTCAACAGAACCTAAGAATAGTAACTTTGACAGCCTCTTCCCATGTAGGCGAATCCTGTTCTGCATCACAGAAGCGCCTGCTTTGAAAAAAAGACGTTCAGCAGGCACAAATGTGCCCATGATAAATGTGCCTATGTGACATATAGCTACTTACGGCGAAGGGAACTATATCGTGAAACGCACTCTACCACAGGTCACGGATATTTTGTTTTAATTTATCCCATTAAGGAAAGACAAAGGTACTAAAGCAATACAGCCATGTCTGACGTTATTTGAAGTTGAAGAAAAAAGGCCACAGATAGATTCGGTTCAAGACTACAAACCTTTTTTATAACTTTTTACGGCTCTGGGCTCTTGCAGTTTTGATGCAATAGTTATTTATAATTGATTACATTTAATTTTAGGTACCTAGTAATAGCAGGTAAATTAGAAATAAAATTTGCCTAAATAAAAATTTCAATGGTTTTATTATACCCTACCAAATGTCGATATTTTGGGTTTTCCGATATCGATGTTATCGATATCGATGATTTTAAAATATCGATGTAAATATCGATATTTTGGTGTCGATATTATCGGTTTCCCGATATATCGTTGCAATCCTAGCAAAGTGACGACACAAAATTGTGTACACAACATGGACCGTAAAATAGAAAGCCCTCTATCGCATATTTATGACCCTCGCCTGCGGCTCGGGTCTTAAACTTCTGCGATATCGGCCTTTCTCTATTTTACGGCCCTAGTTATGTAATGTACTATTCCAGACATATCGTGTCTTCCCCACTGACACAGGCTTTAATTGGTTACAGGTGAAAGATGGCTACAAAGACTGAGAATGAGTTTCCACCTTCTCCAACCAATGAGGAATCAGGTTTGTATGGTTTTATGCAGGTACTTCGCTTAACATTTGGTTATATACTTTCAGTATTTTGATAGTTTGATAGCTGCGGTGCCCTTGCTTCGGTGTTACCATTTCATATTTTGGAGAAGAACCATGAACCACACGTGAAGTACCTATCCAAGTGCAGAAGAGTCAAAGTTTAAAGTGCACCAACTGACTTATTACACTATTGTAAATACACCTGTTATAATCAAAACGAGAGGTTGATTAATCTCCAGGTATGGATGCTTTGAATTCAGGTCATTGATAAAGTGAATTTAGTTTAATCCAGGCCAGGCCTATGAACAAAACAACTACCTAGTTGTTTTCTGCAGCAAAATAATAATGTTTATGCTTGATAACACGCACAGTACCAGACTTTGAATGTGGCACTGAATTGTGCAAGAAACATTGTTCAACTTCAAAATATTTTTTGCATGCTTTTTTTTAATCTTTATAAAGCATGAGAAAGGAGGAGGAAAGATACATTATTATTATTTTGCTGAATTAACAAAATGTGTAGACGGCAAGTGAAAAAGATTCCTAGCTATTAAATATTTATATTCACAAGCTGTGGTAGCGCAGCGGTAGAACGCCGGGCTCACATTCGGGGGCCCTGGGTTCGAATGACTTTGTTTTATAGGTTACGTACATTTGTAAAGTGGTAGCAACAATACTACTCGCTAACAAAGGAAAGCATCGTGAGGAAACCTGAGTGTTTCAGCTGTTCACATACCACAGCGCTTGAAATGACCAATCCGCGGTGGCCACGCGTGGTAATTTTAATACTCTCTCTCTCTCTCTCTCTGAGAGAAGACCTGTGCCCTGCAGTGAGACGTATATAGGCTACATAAAAAACCGGGCAAGTCCGAGTCGGACTCGCCCACCGAGGGTTCCGTACAAATTTGTAGGTACTTACATATAGTTAAAACCGTTTATGACGACATCGTTTAGAACTACATACCGGTTATATTGACCAAAATCATAGGTCCCGGCTGAATGCAATATGCCCGCCTTATCAAAACCATTACATTTATTACATTGCTTATTACGACACACCTCTTTAAGCGACTAAATTTAACTAATATCTTCGGAGAATTATATCTGTTAGAACGACCAGCTGTACTGTAAACAATTTGAATAGGTAACATCATCCACATCTGGGCACAGTATAATGGTCAATGGCTATTAGGATTGTAAAAGTGACCAAAGACGAGTCGAGTTGCGTTCACTTATTTTCTCATAGAGGGTGATAAAAAGTAGAGTGTCCACCTCTGGAGTACAACTATTTTTAAGCTCGAGTGGTGTACTTTTCATCCCAAAGAAACACTCGCCTTAAAAATAGTATTTTACTCCCTCGGTAAACAATCTACTATTTTTTACCACATAGCGTAATCTTTAAGAATGTCCATTTCAGGTCTGTAAGTTAGAGAAGTCTAAACTTAGGCTGTTTTGAAACTCGTCCGGCGGGTCTTGATTGCTATTGTGTGTGACGTCCTAGAGTCTGACCGGCTATAGAAAATGGTAAAACTACGTCATATCAAAAATAGTTTTTACTAATGTCGTTACTGAAACACTTAAAAGTCTATTGAATAGTTAAGAGTGGAACTTCAATATACCTAATGTACTTATTTTGCATGAATTACATTTGGAATATTTTTTTTTGTACCACATAGCGTAATCTTTAAGAATGTCCATTTTAGGTCTGTTCGCTTCAATACTTTGAAATTAAATTGTTAAGAACATTTAGACCATTTGTGGAAATTGTTAGAAAGTGTTATACATTTCTAAAAAGCCCATTTTATGTAGATTTCAAAACAATTACAATGTTGTAGGTTTTATCATTATGTTACTATGAAAACAATTACAATAAGGGATGGAAAAAAAGATTATTGTTTAACTTCATTGAGACTTTTGGCAATTACCCACGTCTCCCCGTGCTTTACATTTGATGATGTTTTGGAGCGTAGATATTCATAAATAATATTTATAAAAATCAGCTGCGAATACGTACGATTTCTGACGTTATCGCGAAATGTATGATCCAAGTCAGAAAACAGGAAACCTCTATCTATTGTGGTTTCTAATGTTGAACGATTTAGTTGATTAATTTGCGCTATATTCTAATTAAATATTACTTAATGATAGGCTGCTTATGATTATGATTATTTATTTACTTATAATAAGGCGATTTATCTCTATTTTGCACAAATTTTGCGGTACAACTTTAATCAGCAAAATGCACACTAGGTACCCTTATTGATCAAATAATATACAATAATATATAAGAGAGGATGCGTTTAATATCGCTATTACAAATTCATAATAAAACTAAACAGACGTTTGACTGTTACGCATCTTCGGTGAATTTCAAAATGAGTACTACATACTTTCAAGTGTTCTAAGGGTGAATTATTACTTTCATACATTGAAGGAGGAAAAAAACGTATAGCTCTTTCAACAGTTAAAAAAACTATCATGTTTCTCAATACATGAGTTTTATTATCAGTGATATTCAAAGGCATCTTACTCCTTGCTTTAATAGACGATGGGCAGAAGCATCGAGGAAAAAGGATTTATTTTTAAAAAATAATGACAATAATGATTTAGAATATTTGGTGATTTTACCGAACTCAGACGAAGAATCATCAGCCTTTATGCCATCTACTTCTTCTGGGAAACGCGTCAGAATCAACCAAAAAAAGAAAAAATACCGCGCTACTTAGTGAATATGGTTTTAAATACATCTACAATGCCGTTGTTCAGGGATTACGTTCAATAGGAGAAGGAACAGAAGCAAAACTTGTGGAAGCACTAAGGCATGCTGATAGTGATACAAAATCTCTATATTTGAATCTCATAGATAACGCAAGCCAGAGCAAAATGCTAATGGATCAAGAGGCATTAAGTGTTTTCATTGATTTAGATTTAACGAAAGCACAATATATATTATGTATTTAGGGAATTTAACTAACGAACGAAACTGTTTTATATTCTCACCATATAAAATACAAGAAATCAAACAGAGATGTTATCCACCATCTTCAGCAATATAAATTACAAATACACATGCAAAAATACTGAACCTTCAAGATTTATTGGACCACACTGCAGCTAGGATTTTGGCTATAGATTCGGTGTATAATAATGGATTGAACCATAAAAATGGCAAAGTAGCTCAAGTATCAACGGATACACCATCTGGTTCCACATGTACAGTTTGTGGAGCTCTCCACGGCAAATAAATGATCTGACTAAAGTGAATGCTAGGCCAGAAAACAAAAATTCATATCAATATGGACTTTCTACATTGCATGCCTGCATTCGTTGCTTGGAAATGATATTACATATATCCTCGATTTTCCGTAGTGCGCCACGTGTTTTCTCGCTGCTGCTGTCGAAAGACAATAATTTCATATAGTAGACGATAACACCAGAGTGCCAAATATGTTTAGTTAGGAAGGTACGAGTACTTAAAAATAGGACTTTTTTGTTCCAGTAAAACAGAAAAAATTCTTGGTAAAAATTTAGCATGTTAGTTGGAAAATTTATTTGTGATCCTAAAGTACATACAAAATCTCATTTTTACGTTCAAATAGACACTTCGTACCATCTCTAACATTCCAGTAATTTAGGTTTACCTAGACACCTAGTCGGATGCTATTTAAATACCAAAAAATATTGTACATTTTTTCTACTATCGTGATAGTTATTTTCCTTTCCAAATACAAGCAATTTCGTATTTTTGTAGGTTTGGTCCACATTAGATTTTAGACCACAATATTCAAACACCTCGTTAAGTTACATTTACGAATATTGCGTTTTGTTACATGTTCAAATCCTGTGGTTATTTGGTAGGTACCTACCAATTATATCCCGGGAACGTCCCGATCGAACAATCTTGGGTGCGTTTTGTACAATAAAATAAATGAATCGCATATTACGGTAGGATCTACGAGAGAAAATAAAAACTGAAAACGTAAATTTCTGGAATTCTGGGATGTTTCGAAGTTTCCATTTGTACGTAAAGAGGGGGCTATATTTATGTATGTACTTTAGGAACACAAATCAATTTGCCAACTACGAGGTGCATTCAATAAGTACCTAGCCTCATCGCCAGAGGGCGCTGTAGTTTCAAAAGAGTTTTACCACAGTGTAGCACATTCTTTTTTAATTCTTTTTTCAAATTTTCCTTCCAATCCCTTCATTTGTTTTAATTTGACGTATCGATCGGTTTTACAAAAATGGAAAAAGAGCAATATCGTTCGGTGATTCGATTCCTATTTTTGGAAGGGAAGACGCGCATCGAAATCAAAGAGCGCTTGGATGCTGTGTACGGTGACTCTTCTCCATCGATGGCCACCGTCAAGAATTGGTTCAACGAGTTTGCACGTGGCCGTACGTCGGTTTTGGATGAACCACGTCCAGGTGCACCGAAAACAGCTGCTACGGAGGAAAACATTAAAAAAATCCATGATCTCGTATTGGCAGATCGCCGATTGAAGGTTCGGGAGCTAGCTGAGACTGTAGGCATTTCAGAAGGAACAGTGCATCATATTCTTCACGAGGAACTCGGCATGAGAAAGCTGTCGGCGCGATGGGTGCCGCGTTTACTCACACCGGAAAACAAGTGCAATCGTGAGACCACATCCGAGACGTGTTTGGCGCTGTTTAAGCGGAATTCAGCGGAGTTTTTGCGTCGTTTTGTGACCGTCGATGAAACTTGGATCCACTGGTACACACCAGAGACCAAGGAGCAAACAAAACAATGGATCCAGACCGGGGAACGTGCTCCAAAGAAGGCGAAAACTGTAAAATCGGCCGGAAAAGTTATGGCCACCGTTTTCTGGGATTCACAAGGTGTGATCTACATCGATTACCTCGAGAAGGGTAAAACAATTACAGGACTTTACTATGCCGATTTATTGGGCCGATTCGACGCCGAATTAAAGAAAAAAGTGCTGTTTCACCACGATAACGCACCGGTTCACACGTCTGCCGTTGCCATGGCCAAATTGATCGAATTACGCTACGAATTGCTGCCCCATCCACCGTATTCTCCAGATTTGGCCCCTTGTGACTTCTTTCTGTTTCCTAATCTGAAAAAATCTCTCGCTGGGAATAGATATGGATCAAATGAGGTCATCGCCGCCACGGAGGCCTATTTTGCAGAGTTTGACAAAAACTATTTTTCGGACGGGTTAAAAATTCCAAAATTTTCGTTTACTTTTTGTAGGCTAAGTATTTATTGAATGACCCTCGTAACATGCCAAATTTTGATCAATGAATAATTTTTAGAGGAAAGTAAAAAGTCCGAATTATATTTTCTTAAGGGGCGCCATAGAGTAATACTAGCGCCACCAAAGGAAAAACCGGCCAAGTGCGAGTCGGACTCGCGCACGAAGGTTTCCGTACCATTGTCTATACACACACAAAGATCGGGAAAAAAACTGCAAAAAATCACGTTTGTTGTATGGGAGCCCCCCATAAATATTTATTTTATTTTAATTTCATTATTTATTTTTGAAGCGAATGTAGAAAATAAATATTCTGTGAATATTTTAAGCGTCTGCCTGTTGCCGTTATTAATATCGAGCAAAAAACGGCAAAAAATTACGTTTCTTGTATGGGATCCCCTCTTAAATATTTGTTTTATTCTGTTTTTAGTGTTTGTTGTTATAGCGGCAACATAAATACATCATCTAGAAAAACTGCCTAGCTATCACGGTTCATGAGATACAGCCTGGTGACAGACAGACAGACAGAGACGGACGGACGGACGGACAGATAGACAGACAGACGGACAGTGAAGTCTTAGTGATCGGGTCCCGTTTGGCACACTTCGGGTAAGAAACCCTAAAAATCATATCATACAGATCTTATTTGCAAAAAGTGTCAGTATAATCTCTCGATCATGTTATTTAATAGTGATTTTCCCCTCCGGCAACTTAGATCCCATGTGTTCGATCCCATGGGATCGAAAGACATTTATTTTTCCTTTTAGATCCCATGGAGTGTTTCTCCTCACCGCTTTATGCACTCCTGGTACTTTTAAGACCGAACATCACATTTTCAGTAAAACGAGGGTTCCGTAACAGAAGTAGGTTGTAATTCATTGTACTTAAAATACATTGAAATAAAATAATAGTGCTCATTAACAACTAAAACTTAATAGTAGTTTATGCAACTGTCATATAATGAAGGGTATTAAAACACGAGTGTGAGTTTATGAAACGAGCGCAGCGAGTTTCATAATAGTAACGAGTGTTTTAATACCCGTGTTATATGCAGTTGCATACACTACTTTATCTTCACTAATGCAATTAAAAATTAAATTCACGCGTACGTGTATAATCACAGTGATTTTGCCGCCATTAAAATTTAACCAATGAGAGCGCAGCTGCGCGCTTCAATAAAACGCGACCAACCTGATTGGCCCTGCAATCAAGTTGGTCGCGTTTTATTGATGTTATAATGACATTTTACGATATCGATGTGAATATTATACCATCATGTGAAATTGCTTAAATTGAGTGTTTTGTTGTCTGCGCTATAACAGTAGTAATTATAAGTCAAGTATTGAAAACATAAGTAGAATGTTACAACATTAGTGTAGATAAAATATATTAAAATAAAATAATAGTGCTCATTAACAACTAAAAATAAACATTGCTATGCCATCAATCGCGTAAGTACGCTTTTTCTTTTATTCACTTTTTTACTTGCTCCAGAAAATGACATAATAATAATAATAAAATACCAGGAAGGCATACATTTGTCAGAGGTTAAAACAATGTCTTAGAATCCGTTCAAAACGAATAGGATCTCAGTTAACTCATGTTTTGTTAGCACTTACATCCCATATATTTAGAATTCAAAAGGAAAAATAAATGTCTTTCGATCCCATGGGATCTAAGTTGCCGGAGGGTGATTTTTAGGACGAACGAACGATAACATATCCGAGGCATAAATGCTATCTTGTCATAGGTCTATTGCCTTAGGTTCACGGCCATCAGTCCTAAAACTCACTATTATTGAGAGATTGTACAGAAACTTTTTGCAAATAATGGGTGATTCATTTGGAGTTACTTTTTCCAAAACTAAAAAAAATATGAATAAAACAAATTTATCGGGTAATCTTTATTATAATACAAAAGAACCGTTCCTTACATTTACTTTTTAAAGATTATTTCTTTCAAATGTTGTCCGTAACTGCGATTAAGGTGGTCCATTCTGGAGTTCCAGTTTTCGATGACCCGACCGAGCATTTCCAGTGGTATTTGGCGAATAACGCGAGTAATGTTGGCTTCCAGTTGATCAATCGTACGCGGCTTATCCATATAAACTTTGGACTTTACATAACCCCACAGAAAAAAGTCTTAGGGTGTGATATCACAGGATCTAGGCGGCCAACTGACTGGTCCGAAACGCGAAATTAACTGTTCACCAAATTGGTAGCCATGGTTTCACGTGCTGTGTCGCAAGTGGAGCCGTCTTGTTGGTACCAAAAGTTCTGAAGATCACGGGCCAAATACCACTGGAAATGCTCGGTCGGGTCATCGAAAACTGGAACTCCAGAATGGACCACCTTAATCGCAGTTACGGACAACATTTGAAAGAAATAATCTTTAAAAAGTAAATGTAAGGAACGGTTCTTTTGTATTATAATAAAGATTACCCGATAAAGAGCCACGAAGATTAGTGGCATAGTCTCAGTGGCGCCCTCTATATTTTTTTCAATGTCGTGGAGCACGATGAAACCTAGCTAGATCGATAGAGGACAAAAAAGTAAACAAGAAATTATTAAAGTCACCATGTCCTAAAGTGGCACGTTTAGGAGTTATTGAGCTTTGAAGTTTGTATGGAATTTCCACTAACTGAGTTTCATCACTGAATTTGTCACTTGATATGAGTTTTCTCGGGGATTCAAATCTACTTTGATGTTTTTTAAAGTCTGGGTAGCTATGTCTAGTAGGTACCTACCTACTTATATAAATATATACATGAAATTATAGTATTATTCATGCATCCAATTCGTTCAATTCGATTAAAATTCAAAACATGTCAATATAAAATCTACAGTTTAATTAATATAGATAGGTTTAGGTGGTAGGAGGTGTCGCTAGAAACTTAAACCACTGCTACGTCGACATAAGACCCTCGAAAAGAAGATGGACATCCCACCTGAATTAGCACGTCAACCAGACAGTTAGTAGCACCAGCAATAGTTCGAAAACCAAGATCTCACACAATTTGACGGGGATGAAGACGAGAGCTAAGTAGTCCACTGGTACCTGCCTCGCTCCAGGGAATTGGTGTTCGATGCAGCTGCCTAAACGAATGAAATGAGCCTAAAAGGACGGTCTTGATCTTTTACTACGTAGTGACTTGTAAGATCATCCCACGTACGTCGGCTGCGACTACTACCGGTCACGGAAGCGAATTAATATTCCTGGCATTGATTTTTTAGGCTCATTTCATTCGTTCAGGCAGCTGCGTCGAACACAAATTACTTAGCTCTCACCTTCATCCCCGTCGAACCGTGTGAGTTCTTGGTTTTCGAACTATTGCTGGTGCTACTGTCTGGTTGACGTGCTAATTCAGGTGAGATGTCCATCTTCTTTTCGAGGGTCTTTAGTCGACGAAGCACCACGGAATTTCAACGTGGAATCGACTGTTTTGTTTACTCTTTTCATGTTCGCTCAAAGTTCGTACACATTTTGTTGGTGCTTATTGTTATCAAACAAATTCTATCTTTTTTCAGCTCAGTCCAAAGTTTTTTTATTCCGATATGAGCTTACCTTTGACCACAATCTTGCCTAGGGCGTAGATGTTCGTTTTTGGTGGCTCTCATAGTTGTCTGCTGTCTTACTCGTAGCTGTGAAGACTGCGGCTTTATGTATCTTGTTTGTGGGATGTGATGGACTATGGATGAACCAAAAAGATCAAAACCTTTCCCTTACCTGGTGTAATAGACTGTACTTGGACTTGGGGAATGAGGATATATGTATAAAAATGACTTCTGTCAGCCAATAATTACCTACATTGAAGTGACATATGTTTACTATGAAACCATATTAAACATAGAAACAGGGATTAATCATATTTTCAGGTCTAACTACCTAATTATTGTTTAACTGCTAATATTTAATCAGATAATGCTTATAACTAAACACAGCCACCATAAAACTTAATTTAAGTACAAATGTTTCTTCCGGTACCTACTTCTCCGATCAATAACTCGCTCACTGTTCGGTAGAATGATTTAATGATAAGTAATGCCTAATTGTATATTGTAATTAGTCTAGCAGCTAAGTGTAATTTGTAATTAAAATAAAGAAATATCTTGTGAATTTTCCTTTAAATACACTATTTTATTTATTTACCTGATAGGATTGATGAAAAGCAGATTTATAACTCTGGTAAAAGCTCCCGTAATACCCTCGCATTGTAAGCATCCTCGCTACGCTCGGGTGCCTTAATATACGGTATCTATAATAAACTGGGTGTTTTTTCTACGACTTATTTAGCAATTTAGTCAAGAATCGGCAACGAGTCACAGGTGCCAAGCATATAGTCCAGTATTTAGTGAAAAATGATTCAAAAGTTAAGTTTTATAAAAATCTCATACAAACTTCAAAGCTCAATAACTCCTAAACGTGCCACTTTAGGACATGGTGACCTTAATAATTTCTTGTTTACTTTTTTGTCCTCTATCGATCTAGCTAGGTTTCATCATGCTCCACGATATTGAAAAAATATAGAGGGCGCCACTATGAACTATGCCAGGCCCCATACAAAAATCTTCGTAGCTCTTTGTTTTATTCATATTTTTTTTAGTTTTGGAAAAAGTAACTCCAAATGAATCACCCATTACTATCTGTAACAAAATATGTAAAAAATTTTGCCATGGTGTCGTTAGTGTTACTACGAATATATGGAGCCCCATAACTAAACATATTTGGAACTCTGATGTAATGTTCTCGTCTGATATTTGAAATTATACGCATTTCGGTTTAAGCAGTAAAATACAGCTCAGCTACAGGTCAGCTCGCGCCCGTTTTCGAACCAGTGCACTAAAATAGCTGTAACTTCGTAATTTCTTATCCGATTTCGATATTGTTTTCATAGAATAACTATACTGTTTTTGATGTCTATAAAATCGCATTCTTGGTTCATTGCGCGAATGATCCTCATTATCTTAGGCGTAATAAATTTATTTTAATTCATCCCCATGTACATCCAATACTCATTGATACGTACAACTTTTACTTCGTGGAAACTTCGGAATCTCGAAAAAAATATCGGCGGTTCCATACTAAAGTTGTGACTACCTTACTACCTTCCTTTTCCACGTCACACTAACCGCGTCTTTTCTGTTTTCCTTTCAGATGGCGAAGGCGAACCAGATGCAGCTGAGGCTGAAGCTAACGACAGTGTTGCGCGCATTCTGAAACAGCTCCAGTCCACTGGTGCCATCATCAAGCAACCTAAACAGGAACACCGCTGTGTGACTTGCAACGAAGACTTCCGCAGTTGGGAGGATCTCGAAACCCACCTTATACAGCATGTGTCACTACCCTCTATAATCCTGGAGCGACTACCCTCAGACGATGAGGATCTCCCCTCAGGGGATGACTGGACGGATGAGGAAGACGCTCCGCCCACAGCTAAAACTCCACAGAAGCTAGACATCTCGCAGATAGCCAAGCTAGGCATTCAGATTAAAAAGACTGGAGAAGCATCGAACTCGAGTAATAATGCGCTGAATAAGTTAAGTGGTCTGGGTTTCACGATTAAAAAGGGCAATACCCCAATTAAAGAAGAAAAGTCTGACGAGAAAAGTCCCAACAAGGACTTGATGCAAAAACTGGGCAGTCTAGGTGGGATCAAGTTGAAACTCAAGTCTGACGGCGATAACAAGAACAGTTTCTCTGTCGTCAACGGCCTGAGGAACTTCAAGACATCGGATGATGAGGATGAGGGCAGCGGCAACGACGCTAATCGGTCTGATGAGGCCAAGTCTCCCGCGCCCGAGGAATCTGAAGACGAGCAAAACGGTGCTAAAAGTGACGACTCGGATGAGAAAGTTCAAAGTTCGAAGATAGTTCAAGCTAAGGCTAAGGCGGAAGCGCAGAAGGTGGCAAACAAGCCCGCGGCGGTACCCTCGCCACTGAACCGGCGGCCAGCTGTCAAGCAGACTCCTAAACGAGGGGCCAATCTTCCTATAGGCACTCAGATAAGACAAGCGCTTCAGACGCAGACGAAAGAAATCACTACAGCGCAGCCTGAGCCAGTAGCTCCTTCGAGCGATAACATGGAGAATGTTGTTGTAAAAAAAGAGGTGGAAAGCGAAATGTCTCAGGGAGGCGCTCCATTATTCTCTGGGCATATAAAGACCGAACGGTCATCGCCGCCTCCGAGTGAGGTTCAGCCACTGCTAATATCTAGCGTAAAAAGTGAATTGGAACTAGCACCAGCAACTACCACTGCACAACCGCTTTTTTCGTCCTCCAATCAAAATCAAAGTGTCCTCCTTAATGCACTAACTTCTCTACCGCCGGTAACAAAGACTGAAAGCGCAGGAGTTACAATAGTGGAAATTAACGGGGATTCCGATGATGACGACTGTTGTGTTGTGTCTTCCACTCCCGCTCCTGATATCAAGCCCATTGTACCGAAAACTGAGATCACAACGGCTTATTCTACATCTTATCATACGACACAAACTACTTTGCCCAGTTATAGCACCGCAACAAATAGCTCGCAATTGCCAGCATATGGTGCACAGGAAAAGCAACATAGCTTCAACTGGAATGCGCCAGACACAAAACCCCCCATCGATATGTTGGAGAAGAGTGCCGACGACATCTTCCAAAGCCTACTTTCATCTACTAAGAAGGAAGGAGGTCTGTCGTCTCTAGGAGACACGAGTGAATACATATCACTGGACAGGCTAGGATCCCAGCATACATGTGACGTTTGCAACACCAGGTTCACCGACGTGTCGCTGTTAGATGACCATATCAGGCAAACCGGACACTCCAAGAGCATAATCATGCCATCTACATCCCTGATGCCCTATAATCATTCTTCAAGCGCCCTTATATCGAATCTCTTACCCGTGAAGCATTTGGCAGAGCAAGTAGGGAAGCTTTCCACAATGGGAGCTTCAGGGTCTAACGCGTTTACGCACCAACAGAATGTGATGATCAACATTCAGGCCTACCCAGGGGGCGGTGGTATGATGGTGCCCCCACAGCCTTATAATGCATATCAGCAGGGGCAAAACATGCCGCCTGGCTACCCTCAGGCGCAAAACAACATGTACGGGATGCCTGGACAGCAAATGCCGCAATACGGCGGACAGCAACAGCAATACATGGGCCAACAAGGCTACGGCCAACAGTTCCAGCCGTCTATGGTCAAACCCTCCCCTCCCCCTTACGGACAAATGCCGCAAAGCCCCTACGGTAATCCACCCGTATCAACGGCCTTCTCCTCTGCGTCACCGCTGCAGAGCATGGAACAGTCTGTTTACGGACAGCCTTTGGGCAACACCATCCTTATGGGGAATCAACAGCAGCCACAAATGAACCAAATAGGCCAGATGGGCCCGCCGAGCATGCCATCGCCGAGTCAACAGCAGTACGCTCAAGCAGCCAGTCCGGGGGGTAGCATGAAGCCACCCATGCCGCCTGGACAGAGTGGTGTGCGGATACAAAACGTTCAAAGTTTCTCGCCTGGCCAACTTGTCGGTCCTAATGGACAGCCGGTGGCCCCGGGCCAGGTAGCGACCGCGCAGCCCGGACAAGTGAGGCTGTCCAGCCCCAATGTGACAGGCATAAGGCCGAGAATGCCGACTACGATAAGAGGCGCACGGCCCACTATCAGGCCAGGAATTCAAGTGCAAGGCCAGGTGAGAGGCGTAAGACCCGGCGGCCAGGGAGGTCCCCGCATGTTGAAAAGGCCGGCCCAAGGTCAAATGGTTGGTGGGCCGCAGAAGCGACGACCTGACATGCTTCTGCCGGGCAAGCATGACAACGAAGACTGCCAGGTTATGGCTATGCAGAGGCAAAGAGAAGGCCTCCCTATGATACAGAGCGTGCAAGGTGCCAAAGACAAGTTGAATCTCGGCAGTCAGATCTCAATAACGAAGAAGACTGTAAACAATGAAGGTAGCGCTATGGCGAATATGCTAGCGAAGCGCGGGATTAGCGTTAAACAGAAGCAGAAAAGTCGATCCCCGTCTCCTGAAAGACCTGTGCCTCACATACCAAACCTGCCAGCCGGCATGAGCATCAAACACACGTCAAAGTCCAGCAAATTCTCCATACCAGAAGCCAAAGTAGGCAGTGGCATGTACTCTTGCAAGATATGCAGGAAAATGTTCAGTAACCCCAGCTCTCTGTCCATCCACATGACCAACGCCCATCCCTCGAGCAAAATACCAACTTTCAAGTGCGACGAATGTCCAGCTTCCTATCCTAAGATCTTGCAGCTCCAGCACCATAAGAGGACATTCCACAACGTCACGGGACCCAACAGGGAGTTGGGTCTACCCGTGGTGGATATATCACAGCGCGATACTCTCGATAGGCTAACTAAGTTAGGCATCTTTAGTTATATTCCACTCGCGCCCCGAGATAATGGAAACGGCAGCTTCGGCATTCCGGTGATTTCTGTTAATAACATGCAGAACGGTTTGTCGACCAGTCTCCAAGCCATAGGGGCAGACGGGTTACTTAGTTTGGGCCCTCTAAAATCTTTGCCGAATACTTAGAAATAGCGGTAAATGTTGAATGTTGCTTGTGGATAGGTACTTATATGGTGAGGCGGATCTTTTCTTGAAAGAATGGATCATGAAAGATTGAAAGATGGTTTGTTGAATTTGAATTAAACTGATGAATGTATACATGCCTATTAAAATTAAAACGTTTTGATCTAATTATGACGAATATTGCAGTTTAAGTGTCCCAAAATAGGTACTGATCAGTATTATTATTTTCATTAATTTTGGAGACTTCAACATTTATTTCGGCTTGGTGGACCGCAACCTTTTTCATTTAACATTAGTGCAATAAGAAAGCCATTGATTTGAACAACATTTGAAAGACCCTCGTAACGATATCTTGCTAAAAGCATTCCTTTTTCGAGTCTTCTGTTTACATAGTTGTTATTGAGTAAGTACATTGGATTAATAACGTACGTAGGATAACTTAAAATTACGACGGCGCACAGTAGTTCCATTTTGAAAAACCATGGACGTAGGACCAAACTTCAGACTTTCGATCTGATATTTTTTTATATGCTGTACAAGTGTTTGCCTAACAATATTTGTTCCGGAACTTTTCTGAGAAATAGCTACTTTAGGAGAAATAAAATATTGTTTTGTTTTGTATGGAGGATTTTACATTATATTATTTTTTCTTTTTTTTTTCAACTTTGTTTAACTTTTGACTTTATAATCCCAATACTTCAAGTCATTGCTAACCCAGAAAAAATATAATCCACTGCAGTCACTTGCCGCAGCACGAGATGACTTGGTAAAAATTACAACTATTTTTCATACATTTCACTAAGAGTTTACTTACATTTTTTCGAAAAGTTAATATGTTCCTGTGTTTCTAAGTCAATCAAAAACAACTTACTAATATTGTATTGCGTAATAATATAAAATCCTCCGTATAATGTAAAATCCTCCATACAAAAAAAACATCAATATTTTATTTCTCCCAAAGTAGCTATTTCTCAGAAAAGTTCCGGAACAAACATTGTTAGGCTAACACTGGTACAGTATATAAAAAAATATCAGATCGAAAACCTGAAGTTTGGTCCGATGTCCATGGTTTTTCAAAACGGAACCACTGTGCGGCGTGTTAAAATCTTCAAATTTGTAAATATTATTATGTCAAGAGTGAAAGATCGAGTTATTGGTAAGAGGAACGTAATTATTTCATGGGTTAGCATACTTAGCATGAACTCTATATAGTGGGGTATCTACTTTCTCTTTCTTTCTAACTAAGAGGTAGACCCGATTCGTATTAGCTGAATGGGGGGGTTGCGTGTTGATATCGAGTTCATACTAGGCGTGCTGGTTGCTTTCGGCGCTCCTAGCTAGACAATATAAACATTTTCCAATATTTTTGAAATGTTTCAGATATTTCGAAATACTTGTAGTTATTAATGAATTAAGTTAATAATGTGTAGTGTTTACGAAAGTTTCGTTTCAATAACTTGTATAGGTAGATCTTTATGTTACTATATTTAAACGCGGCACTGTCTAGCTAGGGGTATTTCAAGTCAGTCAATTTCTATTAGAAACTTTTATATTTTCCTTTAGCTGCATTATGATGTGATAATAAATTGTTTAAAGTTTAGTGCTTTCAGATACAGAGTGAGTCTATTATTTTGATTTTTATGTGATTCTGTAGTAATTCTAGCATGGGTGCTCAGGTAGCTATAAGTTGAAAATTAGATTAACTTGCCGAAGAGTAGACAAGTTCCTAAGCCATAAAGTTGCTTTTGTCTAGCAAGTTAATTTAGTTTAAGCTGAATTTCGGTCTGTTTTGCGTGTTGAAGGCGTAGCTGAGCTTTCAGTGATACCACAATAGTTGTACAATGACACTGACTTTGACAGTGTCATTTATAGAAACGATTTCTCTAAGTAATAAATGAAATGCTAACTGCATGTAATACCAGATGTAATAGGGATAGGAAAAGACAATTGTAACTGCATTTTAGAGGATTCGTGTTTTTATTAACAACACTGTTAGTCTAACCTCCGGTTTCTCTTACGTTAACAATCTGTCAACAGTTGTTTTTCTTTGTACGACAAAGTGCCGACTGACATCCTAAACTAGCACCACCAATGAAAAAATATCACATCTTTTACAAATTGTTCGTGCAAAAAGTGGAATATAAAATATTTCTCGTGTAAATTGTCATTTTTAGGACCCACTCACTACCAATAATCTAGGATCAGGGAACTGGGACTAATAGCCAGAGAAACGGCCGTTTTTGGGAATTACATCTAATCCTTAGGTTCTCGGTCGTGCATCGTAAAAGTCACAAATTACATGATTGAGAGATGCCACTTATTTCGAAAACGTTTTGTAAGACGATTTTTTTATTGGTGGAATTTACGTCGTGGATTCTCTTATAATAGATCGTTAACTTGTGAGAAACTGCAGGTTTGTGGTCTACACTTATTGCGGTTGACCTGTTCAAGCGCCAGCATAAATGATAGATCTGTACTGAAAAAAATTTCGTTTAGTCGACAGCATATCAACCTTTATATTTTATTTGCAATCTCGCACTTAACTGAGTAGAATGCACGCATGTAAAGGTTGATGTGCTGTTAACAATTGTGACTGTTTGTTCCCGTCTGCTATTTTGTAATTATGCAAGTGCACAAAGACTTTGATTTTCATTTTTATTAGTGTAATTTGCTACGGTGAGGAAGGAATGACATTCTTAAATGCTCTTTGATGTAAAAGAAAATATGTAATACCTATTAAAATAAGTTGAAACTTGTAGTGTAAGTTAGGAACTAAGCCAATGTCAGTAGATAAATAGAAATGCATACATACTTTACGATAATATATCTCAAACAAAAAATTTGGCTAGTACCTATAGAGTTTCGTAGTTTCATTTTATGTAAAGGAAATTTAATGTTAAAATTTCTTTTAAAATGGGGAGGTCAGATAAATGAGGATGGGGTGGGATCTCGTATGGACAAATCCAGCTTTACAAATTGCATGCAGGGGTAGGTCTCCCCATACATCGGATATTATTTTACAATTTTGCTGACGAATTATTAAGTGACACTACGAAACCCTATATAATATATGGGAGAAACGTTAATTTCAATTTAACTTTATATTATTTCTATAAAACTCATAAAATATTCTGATTATGAATAAAAAATATATTTACAAAATTACGATTTTGTTGCCTTACTCTTCGACTTCAATCTCACGAATCGACCTCTCTCACTTCTGTTGAAATAAAAAAAACTTCCTTTGCAATAAGTTTATTCTTAGTATTACAATAGTGCAATTCTGGCAGTGACATTTAGCTCAAACTAGCTAAAAAAAGTTGATTCTGTTCTGAAGGGTGAAATACGAACCACCTTTTACAAGATCTATTTTTAGTCTACGACTTTCAGCAACTTGAGTTAAACAGAATTTACACCTAATAAAGCTTTTAAAAGTGACAAAAATTATTACTTTCCTCGATAAACTTGACTCCATTATTATTGAACGAAGAATTTACCGATCCACCTTTGTTGAATCCTATTATTAAGTAGTCCATACATGTTATAATTGTGCATATTTTATTAGACAAAAGAGTTCATATTTTAAATATAATATTGCAGAAACATAGTTAATTGAATGGGGCTTTAAATGCATTTTGTTATAATAGGAATGTAGAATAGAAAAAGTAGACTTCCAAATGAACTACAGACAGGTATAAGAATCTTTGTCAGACATAACACTGATTGTTAGATCTTATTACATACCTACTTACACTCAGACAATGTTTAAAGGTTAATCCACATTACCACGAGCCAGGGACGCGAGGTACGATACAAGCTAAAATAATTTTTATATACTTACAAGGTTAAAGAAAATAAGAGTGAATAACAGCACAGAAGCGCTACGTCCATCAGGCACTTAGTTTCACTAGGTAGTATCTCAACCCCTGAGGTTGATCAAAGGTAAAGTCACAACATCAATTAAAAATAATCCATATGTTGGAGCGCCGGCACGTTGTAACGTGGATTGGCCCTTATTACACAATATCTTGAGTGTACACATAATCATTAAATGTGAGTAATGGACAATGGTATAGCAGTCTTACTTCACTATCTACTATCTACACTAATATTGTTCTAAATCCTTCGCTAGACATAAAGAAAGTTCAATTCTTAATGGCGATTCTCTGGATTAAGTAGAAATATTTATTATTAATATTAGTCAAATTAGTATAACAATTCTATTTGAAGGCTAGAGGCTAGTTATTCCTTTTAACCCGATTTTAACACATTGCCTGTCATTGGTTTTAACCAAGGATTGTCAGCAGACAAGTCTGACATCAAATATATTTCCATTTCATCCACTAGAGTATCTGCCTAGCCATTGAAATGGCTGACATTCTCAATTCTTACATCTAAACATTGCTAGTCTGTTCTCAGTTGTATATGTCTAACAAAGTACTTCAACGGTGGGATGGATGCTTGGGGTGTCTATTCCAGACGTATGAGCTCCACATCAAAGATGAGGGTGGAGTTGGGTGGGATCACGCCAGGGTGGCCTTGCTGGCCATAGGCATAGTCCGGGGAACATGTCAGCTTGGCTCGCTCGCCCACTGACATCTGGAATCACAGGAGTTGGTTAGGTATGGCCTCAGCCTGGGTGCATTTCCATGTTCGTGATGTCCTTGACTGGTTGCCATAGCACAGGGTATCCCAGTTTGGGTCTAGGATAAGTGATTGTGCTATGTGGAAAATAACTCATGCCTGTATCCCAGAGCGGTAGACAGAGACCAGGGATTGCCACTTGTGGAAGTTATTATCATTATTGTGTATGAGGTGAATAGCTTTATGCTATCCTTCCCTCTGGCATCCCTCTCGCTCGCATATTTGAACATACTTAATAAAGTAAAGGAACAAGTATAATTTTGACAGGGCACAATCAATGTTCAAACAAGGAAATATTGACAGGCCTGAGGGGCACAATCAATGTTCAAACAAGGAAATACACAGATAAAGTGGTAGATTACACAGACTCTACAATTCATCATCATCATCATCATCATCAGCCTATGCTTGTCCACTGCTGGACATAGGCCTCTCCTATAGCACGCCACTGAGCACGGTCCTCGGCTACTCTCATCCAACTCTTGCCAGCCGCCCTGCGAAGATCATCGCTCCACCGAGTCTGAGGACGTCCCACACTACGTTTACCTCTCTACAATTAGCAAGTATTTATTCATGACATCATTTCACAGTACATACTTAGTTCTATATATAACTAGCAGAGCAGTTAGATAGTTTAGCTATCTATAACTGGCAGGGCAAGCGCATTATTGTCGGAGAGTTTAAAATCTACTTTTTATCACATCTATTCGAAAAGACCTAGTTCGTTCCCCGGGAACAGGGACTAAAACGCGTTTTTATTCCCTAAGGGAATAAAAGTGATTTGAATTTGGAACGCGCATGTTGCTATTGTTGCTAAGTTCACAGCGCAACATTGTTCACGAACACGAACAATGTTGCACAAATTGCTGGCTGTTTAAAAGAAAACCGCGCGCGAGCAAAAAAAAAAAACTGAATAAAGGCGCCTATATAATGCATTCCATCTTTTCGTTTCTCTAATTGTCATTGTTACTAGAGTAAAAATGAGTGCGTCTTCAAGCAGTGATAACGAAATATTAACTCCGGAGTGTATCGTATCAGACGCTAACAATGTGATAAAAAAATATGGTTGCATTCACTTATTTTCTCATAGAGGGTGATAAAAAGTAGTGTCCACCTCTGGAGTAAAACTATTTTTAAGCTCGAGTGGTGTACTTTTCATCCCTCATGCCCTCAGGATTCTACTCTATAATCCTTCGTGCACTCGGGATAACAAAGAAACACTCTCGCCTTAAAAATAGTATTTTACTCCCTCGGTAAACAATCTAACTCTACAATATAAACATTCCATGTCTGCTATGTATGATGTATCCATTGTAAGTTCCACCAAGAAGAATACGCATCAGAGCTTCTTCAAAATTAGATCACTGTCTTCTTTCTCACTGCGCACCAAATGTTTAATCATCTAAAAAAGTTTTTAGATCTAAAAAAATATACAACTATAAAGAATTTCTTCCAGCCAATCTTAATTAGTTATACCTGTATTTCCGCTTTTAGCATGATTATTTGGGCAATGGCCCAATGTGCAATGGCACATAGCAAGCATCCACTATTTTTACAATACCATTCTAGTTGTGGAAGAGTGGTGTCTACTGCTATAAGATAAGAATTTTCTTTATTGTACCAGGAAAAACACAAACATGAAATATTTACAAAAATGCAGTGTAATTGGCGGCCTTTAGTTATTTTTATACTTACAAGTAAATACCGTCAATGTATGCAGTTTAAGATGTAGTGGATAACAAAATAAATAAATTTGTATTTGTAAGCACTGAGAACACCTCTTACCCTCTGGTTTTGTTCACAGTAGTAATGCTACAAAAAAATTCACATACCACAATAATACATATACATACATAAACTCGCGCCTGTATCCCAGAGGGGTAGGCAGAGACCAGGGACTGCCACTTGCCATGATCGTGACAGATCATTTTCGCTTTCTCAACATTCATTAGTCGTTGCATGCACGCACAACAGTTTTGGGTACTTTTTATCATGCCCTTTGCTAATACATCCCCTATTTGGTCAAAGTATGTCTGTCTGGGATGTCCATTACCAGCCGTTCCACCCACACTCGCTCGATATATTTGTCCACATATCCAAACCAATGCAACATTCCTATCTCAATTCTAGTCACAATATACTAACGTCCATAATTATACTTAGTGAAGTAATAAATAAAATAAGTTTGTTTTGATCTGCAAAAATTGTCACAAACCTTGGCAACACCCTCATCCCAGCCCTTGATGACCTCTCCCTTGCCGATCTTAAACTTGAAAGGCTTGCCGCGGTCGCGGGATGAGTCAAACTTCTTTCCATTCGTCAGAGTGCCAGTGTAATGCACCACTACTGTCTGCCCCTTCTTGGGGTAGGTGGACTCTGGAAGGAACCAAAATGCGATAATAAGATAAAGAAATAAGGAATGATTATATTTCATTTAATTTTTTGCTACGAAATAAATATTTTTGATAAATAGGTATAAAGAAAATTTTGCAGGATGAATACCTAGATTGATACAAATTTTAATACCTAATAGACTTACAAATCTTGAACAGCTACTGTATTGTACTGGACCTTGCTAACATGCTCTCAAAGGGCACTTGCTGAAGTTGGCCCAACAAGTACGTACAAGTAATCCCAGAAAACACTTCCTCCAAAAACCGTATAGTAAATGCGTGCAAAAATAGAGACAGTGCTCTCTCAGTGAACAATTTAAAGGAACATACATTTTTATTACGATGTTGGTGCAATGATGTTACATTTGCCAACAATGAGACACTACACACCCTTATAAGGAGTTTAAATTAATGTTTATTAATAAATCAGGATTATTTTATTATATCCCCAGTCATACAGTCAGTCAATTTCCTTTTAATTTCAAATAGGTGTAGATAATACCTATATCATAGGCCCACTTGGCTGTTATCTACCTCTCTATTCAGGTTAGGTTATGTTGTTGATCTGTAACTTGTATTTCAACTTGGTGTGAAAAGTAGACTTAGGAACAAGCAGGCTATTTTCTCAATCAATTCTTGATGCGTGGCTTCCCTACAGAGTCGCAAGGGCTACTTCTTCAATGCGGTTTGCGGCCGGCGTTGCAAGGTCACATGAAGGCCGTCAGACGGGCGCTATACTATAAGCATGGCGTACGACTTCAAGGCGTAAAGATAGAAAGATAACACTTTATTGCACACTAATAGTATGTGTAGTGTAACGCCCGCACATCTATCTGGATTCGAAGCTAATCCGTGCTATGAGATAGCATAGTGCGCGTATGTGATACGCAAAAGTAGGTTTTTACTGTAGGGATAAGTTTCCCTGTAACAGCATAGGTACAGTGCATCGGAAGTCCTGTGGTAACAAATACGGAGCAAAATAGTGAAAAAGCGCGCTATTGAAGGATCATCGCACACACCTTTAAGGGCGTTTTAAATTATATTTTTAATACTTACCGTCACCAGGACTGATAGTTTCTACGTCAACACCCATTATTAAGCCTTTTATTTACAAGTAATCAATAAAAAACTACGTAAGACCACGCCACCGTACGCGAACGTCACAATGGCGGGGGTGTTTTTTTTTTTAAATTAGGATCGTTCAAATGTCCACAGTTCTAACTCAACATGACTATTTTTAAAAATAATTTCGTTTCTATTCTACATAGTAGGTACTTTTTAAAGGACCATATTAAATTAGAAACTGTTTGTAATATCAATGGAATCGGTATAAAGAGGGAAATAATTTTGACAGTATTGTGGAAAAGCAAAGTGGCACTTTGAAGCACCTAACAGTGTGCCTACATTCGAAGAGATATTTCAAGTGAGTGACGTCATCCTTTCTCTCTATCTCTTTCACTGCATTAAGAGCATCAAGTATGCTAGACTGAAATGGAAAGAAAACCATGTTGTTTTTAGCGCGAGATAGTACGAAATGGGTAGTGGAATATTTAGCTTTTGTCTATGGTTTCAACCGGAAGTCTAGTGTAGAGTTGCCAGACTTAAAGTAACACAACGGTATTTTTCAATAACGGTAACGGTATTATGCTTGGGTTGCGTCAATTTTTTAAAACATGTATAATTTTTTTTTCTTGTTTGGTAGGGTAGAACGATCGACTGTAAGAAGTCCCCTTAGAAACGAATTTTGATTCTTATACTAATGAAGTGCAAATTCAGCTGCACCCCCTAGCAAGGTTCGATCGAAGTGCTCCCGAACGAAAGAGCGGGCCCGGCCCTACCAAGGCGAGGGGTGCGTCGTATATGGGCGCCTTTATCTTCTAAAAGCCTTGTTTATGTAGATTTTGCGATTTTTGGCGGCCCTTCGGCTCCCCTCCTAGGAAAATGCTACTAGTTCATACTGAAATCGCGAAATTCTCGCGCCTTTTTAGTAAATACGCAATTTTTTTCTAACACATTACGGGGTTATTTTTTAAATACATAATTCCTGAAAAACGTCAAGTAAAGTTTATCAATCACAAAAATTTTTCTTGGGCTTTATTTTTTGTGTTTTTATGATTTTATAATCGATAAGAACACTACAGAATCAGACATTATTCTACACTTCGGTCACTTAAGTCAAAATAAATAAGTTAATGACAAAATATTAATGATCCTAACTTTTCCAATCACCACCCCAGGTCCTTCCATTTAACGTTAGACCTATATAAGGTCAAACGTGAAATAGAAGGACCTGGGGTGGTGATCGGAAAAGTTTATTGTTGTCGAATTGCTGCTAGACTGGAGTGCAGGAAATATATCAATCACCCTTCGTCCCCTTTCCTTGTACGAAAATAGGAAAATAGAAAATATGAAATACTATTTCCTACCCAACTTGCATAGTTTACGGGCGCACTGCTGCGCGCCTTTATCTTCTAAAGCCTTATTTAAATGTAGGTTTTGTACTGTTACTGCAACATGCAATTGAAATCAAGCACGAAACGTTATTCATAATAGAAATGTATTTTTTAACTCTTCTTTGTACCATAATTTACCGGAGGCTGTGAAAAGTGAATTTCACAATACTATTGTGTCAAATCAAATATTTCGAAAATATTAATCTGAGAAAAGAATTCAAAAACTCTATTTGACTTATTTCAGGAATGTTCAATTTAAATAATAACCCTGTATTCTATGCCAAAAACCTTGGCAGATAAGGTAGGATAAACTTGATTAATATTTTATACCTTATTGCACACGAAAAATTTAAACAGGACATTACGTAACAAAAAAAAATATGTACAAAGGCGAGCTTATCTCTGTAAGAGATTTAAACATGGTAATTTAAATTTTTGGGCACGCTATGTGCGCCTTTTCCGACTAACTACACTGTCACCCTTTGGTTAGATGTCAGGAGGGTTTCGAGCGTGACTGACGTGTAAATTATTGGTATAACTTAACTTTTTAAAATTTTTCTTTCTAGTACGTACTTTCTAGGGCTGGGACCATGTTCTATCGCAGACGCGACATAGGATAGAACCAGCTCTACCAAAGCAAATAATGTTCCTCTTTTGTGAAAAACCTGGCATTTTACTGGTATGCAAATAAAATCATTGTGTATATATTTTTTTATTAATGGAGTATCTGGCCTGCCCCCCTAAACAAAATCCTGGCTACGCCCATGGCTGTCAGTTGTATTTTTCTGTATGAACTTTGGCCAACTGGCAGCTGTCACCAGGGACCGGTTTTATAGAACTAACATTCCACAAATTGTGTTCTCTTTTTAAGTCCTTGTCGTATCAAGACGTGACTTTGGCAGAAATTGTCGACAACGGCTGGTTGCCATTTAGCCCAAAATTGAAGGTACCTACAGTCGACAGCACATCTACCTTTACATTTTATAACTTAACATAACTGGGTAGAGCATTCGTGTAAAGGTTGTTATGCTATCAGCTGTACCTTCCTTTTATGAATTAACATTTTACTATAGCAATTCGAAGTACATTGCAAAGTCGATCAACTCACACATCAACATGTAGGAAGACGCGGCTACGCAATGTACATCGAATTTTCATAATATACCATGAAACAGGTCGCAGTAAGTAATTTAACAGATTGTTAGTGTGGGCGACACAGAGGGGTAGGTAGTTAAATTTTCTTTAAATTAAAACACAAGTTACAAATATAAATAATCATGTATTTTATATAACAAAAGTTATTAACATACAACATTTAGTGCCAAGCTTGTTGGGATAAACAATCGGCTTAGCGTATTTATAGAAGAATAGCTAAAATATTGACAAGTTATACAGTATGTATTTTCTTAGCCCCCGGCCACACAGAAGGGACGTGGGGCGGGACGCGGATATGACGCGACGCGTTGTATAGAAATCGCGCCCTCGGCCTGTCTTTTCTGTATGGGCTTCGTCCCGTCCCTTCAGTACTACATTTGGTATGAAAGTGAATTGGATTAACGACGCGTCTTTTCCGCGCCTTCGCCCCACGTCCCTTCTGTGTGGCCAGGGGCTTAAAAGTATATCCACGTTGCAACGGGCCGGCGACGTGCGCGCGGCACGATTTCAATCTAAAGTAATCCTTAAATACTTATGAAGTTAGAGAGACCACAATACAAAGTGCAAAAAGGGCCCGTTCGCTTGTAGTGCTCGTCAGCCGCCCGGCGGCAGCACAGGGCCGGGCTTCTTTTGCGCTAGTATTCTAGTCTTTAACTCTAATCGTATTTAAGGTTTATTTTAGTTTGTAACGTTGCGCCCGCACGACGATGGCCGGTTGTAATATGGATAGTGTGGGTAGGTAGTCTTCAAGGCTGTAGCTCAATAGTGTGGCAGGTAATTAAATTTTTTTTTCCGGGAATTTCAATTTTGCAGCTAAACTGAGCTTTACTACTTACATAAAATTTTAAATATTAATTTATGTACCTATTATTCTTCACAAATAAATAAGAATAAACCAGCTGATTCGCTGTTGTGTTCGGAAAACAGGATATTGGTCAATACTGTTAGTTTTTGGTATCTGTAATCGGGTGAATTATCCTTGTTCATAATCCAAGCTATCCGAGAATATGTCTAATTAGGGCAGACTATCTAACTGGGCTGAGGCAACTTTGAGAAAGAGGCCGCGAGAAGGATCCAATGGGATTGGGTTGCGTTCGGAAAACTGCGCCAGGTTTTCTCCTCATCTATTCCTCACAGCCTAAAATCAAGAGTCTTCAACCAGTGCGTCCTACCAGCTAGTCTAGAATATGGGCTGATTGATGGATTGACGCTTCTTAATTTATGAAGAAAAACAATGAAAGTAATGTTTTACTGTCGGGAATGGCTTGGAATTATATAATAATTGACGGGCCTTTCAGGAGAAGGAGGTCGCTAGACGTATCCAGTTGGGAATGGGCTGTCTTCAGAAAGCTAGAAGATGTCTTCGAAGGTAAAATCCTGCAATGCCTGAAGACTAAAGCATTTAACCAATGCATACGCCCGTCCTCACAAATGGTGCCGAAACATGGACACAAAGGCGCATATGGAGAACCTTTCTTTCTTTTCCAGCATTAAATGCTACTCCTTCTAATGCTGTCCTTCCCCTTGCACAATTCGAGGTCGTATTCTATATATGTACTAAAGTGTATCTAGTTTATTAGTAACTATTTTTCAGTGTATGTATGTTAATATGTATATATATCGTCCGGTGGAAACTCCGTGATTTACCAAAGGCCCGTGCCGAAAATCAGTGCTGTGGGCAAAACCGCAGCGTATACTGAGCTCGAGGCCATTTTACCGCTGCATAGACATACCCTGGGTCCCTTATTGTTTTGGGATTATTTTTGTTTTTTTTTTTTTTTTTTTTTTTTTTTTTTTTTTTTTTCATATTCAATTGTTTGTCCGTTTTAATCATTGTTAAATGTATGTCTTTGTGGTGTTAAATAAATGTTTTTCTTCTTTCTTCTTCTTCTTCTTCAGAAAATACAAGTTGCACAAAGAGCCATGGTAGGCATCTCTCTTGTCGATCGTGTGCGCTACGTCATAATTCGACTGAAGACCAATGTGGAAGATGTGTGCACAGGAATCACGAAGCTTAAGTGGAGATGGGCGGGACATCTAGCTAGACGAGACGAACGGACGGTGGACAAAGACAATCACAGAATAATGGCCGAGAACTGGCCGGTCGTACGTTGCGTAGGCTCCGATGGGTTGATGACATTAAGAAGGCCGTAGGAGGGCAATGGACAAGATAAGCGGGGGACCGGCGAGGTTTGCATGACGGTGAAGAGGCCTATGCCCAACAGTGGGCGTCTTTCATGGGCTGTATAGATAGATGTAATGATAGTCCAATATAGCTTCAAAATTGAGAAAAAAACGGTTATTTAATTTTCCGACCCTATATACTATCGTTGGCAAACTACTAGCATTGAATTCTACTAGTGGCAATCCGATGTCTGCCTACCCCTCCGGGATCGGGGCGTGAGTTTATGTACCTTAGTAGTACACATACAATACTACTGTTTTACCTTAGAAACGTGTAGTTTAGTCAAATAAAGGGTAGGTGTCACGTAGGTAGATAAGAACATCAAACCTTTGATTGATCTATGACATTTCTTTAATCAAAGTATTTTTTTTTTAAATTTTCCCAGTTGTTTCCCGCAACTTCGTACGCGTCACAATTTTGATGTGTATTTTTCCGGGATGAAAAATAGCCTATATACTATTCTAGGCTATAATCTATCTCTGTGCCAAATTTAGTCCAGATCCGTACGGCCGTTCTGGCGTGATTGAGTAACAAACATCTATCCATGCAAACTTTTAATAATATTAGTAAGATTATTATGTATTTTTTATAAATGTTCTTATTTTAACAGTTACAAACATTCAATGAACATTGCATTAAATAAATTATTTTTATTTTTACCCTATTATTTACGTGTTGGCGTCTTGTGCATTCAGTTTACCTTTAATACATAACTTACCTAAGTTAAAGGTAATATTTAATAATCTTTTCGCGTTTAAAGCTAGCTATTACATCATCACAACAAATACCATTTTAACACAGATTTTAGACCATGAATGGATTAAAAACTATTTTTATACTTAGTTACTAACAAAAAACCACACAATTCTTAATATTTAAGTGTTAAGTAGAATATGAAATCTTGAATAAATATAGTAAATAGATAAGGTTATTTCTATCGTAGAAAAAAAATATCGATTACTTGCCAAGAGGCTGCGACCACGTAAGTCCTCCACTGTATGGAGTTGTCTGATATAGGCTACTCCGAACTGTCAAATACATACATATTTTGACACTTTGGAGTCGTCTAAATGCTTAACCCGATAGAGTGGAAAGTTACGTGATACAAGTTTATAAAACAGACATAAGGATCCGGACTAGGCCCCCGTGGTGGAGTATGGCCTAGACCTTCCTCAGGGAAGAGACCCGTGCCCCTCGGTGGGGACACAATGGGTTGATGATGATGAAGTATTTCACAGTACAAGTAAGAATTACACAGTACAAGTAGGTCACATTTTGTACAAGTATGTCACATAACATCATGTTACACATAGTCCATAGGTTTACGGTTTCATTTATAAAAACATAATTCCGCTAAAACACTCATCAAATGCCGCTTAAATAGTATTGAGTAAAAGCCATTCGCTGGTTGAAGTAAAAGTCGCTGGATGCGGGCGGCACAAAACCGGGAAGCTTGGAAAACCATGAGGGAGGCCTATGTCCTGCAGTGGGCGTCAAATGGCTGATGATGATGAAAAAAAGCCATTTGAACTGCATTTGAAAGGTGTGTTTTTGTTTTCTTTCTCGTTACTCTAATTATTTTTTATTATTCAATTATTTTTCATCTCTTCATCCTGAAAAATACGGATGGATGTGGATTCAGTTAATAATAAGTCGACAATGTTCATACTTATGTAAGTTTGAAATTCACTTTACACGCTTTATAGCAAATTTTTACCAAAAATACAAATACGTAAAGTAATAAAAATAAATTAAAATATATGCCTTTATGCATCTCACTCTGAGAGAAGGCCTGTGCCCTACAGTGGGATGTATAAAGGCTGTTTAAGACGATGATGCATCTTACTATCATTACGGTTAGGACGGCGGCCTGGACCACACAGACGCTGAAATAAATTAACAGGAAGATTTTAAAATAATGAAACTTAGCTACTTACGTAATTATATAAATTTCGGTGCTTTCGATATTAAACTTTTTACATACATACAGGATTGAATTAGACAGTAACAAAAGGAACATTATAAATCAGTGCAGCTTTTAACGAGTTAAGTACTTACATGTTTTAAATGTGTCTATGATTATATGAAATATTAACCCCTGATTTCCCGTACGTTAACAATATGTTAATCTACTGTATTGTAAGAGTAGCTTTATTTCTATTTATTTAAATAATTAAATTTGCATTTAAATAAAATACAACTAATACCTACCAGAATCTAATCAGAAACTAATACGGAAGGAAATCAACTACCAGGAGACGGGCAGCAGCGTCTTCCTGAGATTCCAACCGCATACTGCGATCGCCAACCCGCCTGCCAAGCGTGGCGATTATGGCAAAACCCCTCGTGGTTATGTAAACCACGAGGGAGGCCTATGTCTTGCAGTGGGCGTCAAATGGCTATATATAAGCAGCCTATATACGTTCCACTGTAGGGCACAGGCCTTCTCTCAGAGAGAGAGAGTGTGGGCTTAATCACCATGCGTGCCCACCGCGGATTGGCGATTTCAAGCGCTGAGGTATGTGAATAGCTCAGACACCCAGGTTTCACGATGTTTTCCTTCACCGTTAGCGAGTGGTATTGCTACTATTGTGAAGTTTCATTTGTGAAACTTTTTTCGTATAACTTATTGTAAATATGTCAACTACGTTTACTTAAGGTTATTAAATCTATTGTTAACTATTAGTGGTTTTTCATAAGCAATATGGCCAGCTAATAGCTGATACAGAAGATTAAAATATTGTAAGTCTACCAGTAACAGGGGTAATACCACGTTTAAGATACACATGTCACTGTGATTTACAAAAAAATTGCCTCTTTTCACAATGTTTGAGGACTTGGAACTGAATTGAACACAGTTCTAAACACCTTATTCCTGAAAGATGAAGCTTGCTCTTGTTACTACAAATTTTTTTTGGAGATTCTTAAAGACGTTCTACCGCGCTTCGAAAAAATTTTGTTTTTCGAAGGGCGGTTGTTATTTATTAAATGTATTTTAGTTGGAGGTCGTTGATAATCAGAATCATTTTAAGTTGTGGTAGGATAAGTTTTAATAATATAGGTATCCGCTTTCGTTTTTTCGTAGAGGAAAAAAACAGACTGAAAAGAGATTTCTAGTAAATCAAATTTTGAGATTTTATTATGCTAGATTTTATAATAGGAAGAAAGTGTAAAAGTTTACAAGCGTCATTTGCAAATAGATATGTAAACGCATTGGATAGCAGCCAATTCTCCTACTTTCGCCAACAAATCGTCGGCTTACTGCAAGAAGTCATTTACTGCAAAAACTCACTAACCGCTTTTTTTAAAGGTATGGACATATAGATGTATTGAACAATGATACAATAGTGGTGTTTTAATATCAGGCATTATTTTAACGATGTTATAAGGAAGAGGAAGTACAACCATTAACTAACACGAACTAAAAAGTCGTTTTTCTCCCAGTAGTGAATTGCAATAAGCCGACGAAATAATATATTCGTGGGCGCGCTACGTGACGTGCGGTGCTTGCTACAGTCTGCTACGTCGTAGCGGCGTAGCGAGTCTACGAGGTCCGCGTAGTACAGTATACGCAGCGCCTGTTTTCATCAATCAGCTGGTATTCGCTCATTGCTGCATATAGGCCTCTCCCAAGACACGTCACTTCATTCTATTCTCCACCCTCATCATCCAGCCACGTTTTACTACCACCTAGAATTTAGGTGAGGCCATTATAGTTCAAGTGGATTAGAGAACCTACATAACTTTGGAGACAAATATTTTTTTATCTTTTTCTGCCTCAAGCTATAGTGTTAACATTTCTAGTTTTAATTTTAGAGTTGTGTTAGTTCTGAAGTATTATTGGCGGCATGATAGATTATGAACGTGATATGTTGGTTCAAATATCTTTATCTACATTTTGTTTATGAAAATATATAATTGCATTTTGACTTTGAATCTATAGATTACAAAATATTTGGCATTAGTTTTTGGCTTCTGCGTCGAAATATATATAAAACTAGTGCAGTGATGGCACTCACACTACTATAATTAGAAATAATGTCTCACGCTTCGCGTCTATCGCCTCGTGTATCACACCTCGCGTCTCACGTCTTGCGTCTAACGCGTCACACCTTGCGTCTCCCGCCCCACGTCTAACATATGTGCATCATACCTTGCGTCTCACGCCTCGTGACTCACACCTCGCGTCTCACGCTTCATGTATCACGGCCCGCGTACTATTCTCAACATATGGAAATATATCGGCTACACTGTAATTTTGTCAAAAAGTCCGACCAGACCCCTAATATGGTGGGAGTGGACTTGACTTCTTCTGTACAGAAGAGGGATCTCTGTGGCATCTTTCTCTTTCAGATAGAAAGAGAGAGTCAGAGATGAGCTGCCGACGTGGGCATGTGACTCGTCTCTCCAAATCGAAGCGAAATCTAGTCGGACATAATAGTCATAATTGAATCTAACGATTATAATGTACACAAATGATATTCTGGATTCTACAAAAGTTTCGTTACAAAAAAAGTTACTCACTTTGATGCTGCTCTAGTACAGTCGACATCAACTTACATTCTAGTTACCATTTTTGGTCACCCGTGACGTAACTAAGTAAAGGGCATCCTGCATGGATGTAAAGGTTGATGTGCCGTCGACAAATGATTTAGATTTATTCAAATGAATAACGCAAAATGACACGAGATCGCGATTTGTTTGAGGCGCATGTAACAAGAGCGTAGCTTAATACATTCGCAGGCAGTCATGTCTCTTCTATTGTAAACCTCTGCCTGGGTACGTGTTAACGCAATAATTGCAATGATATTGCAGTTGTAATTTTGCAGTCTATTGATATCTACGCGCACACACATGTCATGCCTTCTAGGCGTCAATGGAATGACAACATGTCTTGTGACCAGATTGTCAATGTGTCATTAAACTATAAGGCCTCATACGTACTGTCCGTTTAGCCACACTGCAGCTGGCCATCCGGCTGGCCACTGTATGCGGTTGTAATTGCGGCTAACCGGGTGGCGGCTAGCCGTAACAGCGACAGGTACATGCGTATGCATAGACGGAAACCGTCGTGGTTTGCAGACTGATGGAATCATTTCGTATTCCAGATTGTCGGCCGGTTTTGAACTACAGAAATGAACCGTTCTGTATCGAAATCCATACCTGAGAATTATGTTGTTAGTCGCGAGCGTCGGTAATGATGGTATAAGTGTACCTTCAATTTCGAGTAACCGCAAACTAGCAAACCGCAGTGCAGTGCCTAGTGCGTATAGCGACGGTCCGGCTTGCCATCAGTCGGGCCGCAGCGCTTTGAGCGACCGGAACGGTTCGCCGGCAGCCGCATCCCAGTTACTTGCACTGGGAGATACATTAAATATCAACATACAATACATACAATTTTGGAGTTCCGGTTAGCCGGACGAACAGCCGGACGGTCGGCTAACCGGTCAGTGCGCACGTGACCTAACCAGTAACAAAATCGAGGCCCTGTTATAGTCAACAATCTGAAACCTTTTTTACCTCGAGAGCATCCGTTCTTATTACGTAAATAGGCTTTGAAAATTTGGTCTTACAATATTGTTATATGATTTCGCATTTCTGTTTTCATTTCAAGTATCTTACATACTTATGAAGGTACAAGTGATACCCTAGTAAAAGGCAATTAAAGGACTGAGCGCACTTGCGGGCACTTACCCGCTAACTTTCGCAAATTAAGGCCGACTTGCACCACTTTCATAAATGTGGCTTAAACAGCATTTAACTAAAACTATTCATAAAAAAGTCAATTTAAATGGTGATATAAGTGACATTTAAGAAATGATTCAAGTGTCAACCTTAGTCTCAAATCATGGAGTGCCTGAGATTTTGTATCTTTTCATATATTCTTTAATTGCTTGCACGTTGTTTTTCCTACTTTTGTAAGAAATGTTATTTTGGCTTTTAAAGTTATTGGTGGCTATCACGGAATCATATCATATAGGCTTTGATGTATAAGTTTAAGATGATTTGAGAAAAGATGGTCAGAGTGGAGTTTTTTTCCCGCTGCCTTTTTCTCCATTACAAATACGGCCCGAAGGCAGCGGCTAACATAGTCACATAGTACATTGACATTCAGCAAACAGAATGTAAATTCTTTACGATGAAATAAATTATTGATTTCTAATTTCTGATAAGCAAGCACAAGTACGTTGCAATCCTTACTCTTATAAGACATTATAATAGTGCTGACTGAAAAGAGTAGGATAGACTCAAAGTTGAAGAGAGATAAAAAAGTTGTCCCGAGTTTTCGCTACAATTTTTTCTTATACAGAATAAGTACTTAGTATGTTCATAACATCCTTGCACGGAGACCATAGACATTTTCAGATATCTATGCTCTGTGATAAAATTGAAACATATAAACACGTATTGATCACTTTTAACAGCAATCTCTATATATATAAATTAACAATGAATACAGACAACAATTCGATTGTAATAGTTACTTAGGTTATAAAATTTATTTATATAAATAAGGTGCAAATTAGTAGTACACTCGACAGCAAATGCTGCAATAAAGATTCAACTTAAATTTCAAAATGTAAAGTTGGATGGGCCGTCGACTGTACCAATAAAGTGAAATATTGACCAAAGGTTTCATTATTTTTTGAGGACGGAGAATAGGTTTTGTGAACATTTTACCTACATACGAATTGCAATACACGTAAAAGAGGCTGGCATCTCTCGATTCGGCTTCTGTGGCATTAATTTCGAAGATATCTCGATAATAATTTTAGATTAACTAGACAAATATATAAAAAAACATTTGGTTAAATCTAAAGCATCCACTACCGCGAGGTTTATCAACAATGGGCGACGCAGTGTTCAATTTCCCCTTTAAAACGGTCATTTGAAAGTGAAAGTGGAAATACATATTTTTATTTGTCCTTACCAAAGATATCATCTTTCAATTACATAATGTTTGAGGTAAAAGGGAGCCTTGGTGTGACTGCATGGGTGGTCACAGCGCAGTGCGAAGAAGCATTATTTGTTTTAGTGAAAGTGATTTCCATTATAAAAGTGATTTTTCTCATCTATCGATTTTCCGATCCGTGTGGCGCCGGATTAAGAATAGCGTCACTCCATTTCCTCCCGTGGATGTTGTAGAAGGCGACTAAGGAAATCAATTACCAGGAGACGGGCAGCAGCGTCTTACTGAGATTCCAGCCGCATACTGCGATCGCCAACCCGCCTGCCAAGCGTGGCGATTATGGCAAAACCCCTCATGGTTATGAAAACCACGAAGGAGGCCTATGTCCTGCAGTGGGCGTCAAATGGCTGATGATGATGATGATGATGATCGATTTTCCGATGGTCAGGAACGGCAAATCGAACACTGTGCCTCGCCCAACTTTGGCTAAATTTGTGAGTAGTGTAATGCACACTTAACAAAGTTACTTCCAGCAAAGTCAGCATGAATTTTTTATGCATCTCGGTCGAGATAAGTTCTGTACGAAATTCATGCTAAGCCCAAAAGCTCAACTTTACACGATATACAACTAGGTATTAAACTCTACGTTCTTGCGAACGCCTGACGGGACTCTTCATCACTAAACATAACAAAAGGCGTTATCTATGCCACCCATCTACAAAGAAAACTTGTTCCGTTTTAATTATCTCGATGAAAATGTGTCATTTAGGAAAAAATGCGTCCTACTAAGGCCTACTTTCACCATATACCCTGAACCCAGTTTATCACTAAACTTTTAGTGCACCGTCTTGCAAGAGTTGCAAGGAGACTGATGTGTGCGCAATTTTGCTCAGAAAGGATTCGGATAAAATGTTACTCTCATCATACCCATAAACTATGCATAATAAAATCACATCAAGAAGCATCACTCAACTGGTGCAAAGTAGAAGGATAGATAGATAGACGCTTTTTGTTTTAGCGGCCAGTTAAAAATAGGGTGACCAGAATTTAGGGCGTGCTGACGTCCTCCTCCTGATGACGTTTAGCAAGAGCCAGCAGGATCATCGTCAGCTGTTTGCGGTTGATCTTGCCGTCGCTGTTGTACTCCACACCCTGGAGGATAGTCTCCTCGAACTCCAGCAGGTCTTGGGCGTCGTAGTCCTGCGGAAAAGGTTATTAAAGGACAATCAAAATCTAACGGCCTTATTTATAAAAAACACGATTTCTCTAAAACCAATCTAAAACTTTGTTTATTTAATCTGTGGCTACATTTCTTGCTTGTGAAATCTCCACCACAGACTATTTTAATCGGCGTTTTGACGTGTTTTATTAATCTAGTTTTTATAAATAAGACTGAAAGTATTTTTATTCAAAACACTTTGATTTGGGAACCTTTCGCCCGAGTATGTCTCGGGGCGGTTTGCTTGACAGTTAATTTATCGTTTGTATTCTTGTGTGTGTTATGTAAAAAAAACATAGCCTTGATAGTGTTCCTTTTAAGTTCATTAAATTTGCTACTACCCTGTAACATCATGTGTTTAAGTACTTACTTTAAGCTAGATTGTGAATGGAGATAGACTTATTTATATTCTTTAATTTTATTCAACACAGAAACTACTAGTGTCCTTTTCAAAATCTAGATCATTTCGGAGAAAAAAATTGACAAAAAAACTCCATACTTAGTCTTTCCAAATCTCAAAGACCTTAATTAACAGAGTTTACATATTATTCTAGAACATAGAACTCATGCATTGAACTGGCTTTAAATCCAGACATATTTGTCATCTAAATAATCCTTCATGTAAAGTAGCCCTTTTAGCGTAAAGTGTACTTTACACATTTTTTGAACCACGTTTCTGTAATCCACGATACAACGGGCCGGGCGGCGGCGACGTGCGGGCGCATCGTTGCAAACTAAAATAAACATAAATACTTTTATGGTTAGAGACGACAATTCTAGCGCAACCAAAAGCCCGGCCACGTGCAGCCGACGACCACGACACGGGGAACGGACTTTTTTGCACTTGTATTGTACTTCTAAAGTATTTAAGGATTATTTTAGATTGAATCGTGCTGCGTTGTAACGGTGTAATGTAGATAGATCTAAAGCCAGCCTTCTGAACCTTCTGGCGCGCTTATCAGGGGGGGTTTAGATCATGTTCAGTATAATAAGTCTTAATGTAAGAAATAGTCCTTTACATGACACTGCAAATTATACAAAAAAAGAAAAACTGAAATAAAAAATAACCAAAAACCCGACTGCTGAGCATTAACTACTAAGCAGATGGGTCCAACTTAAGTACATTGTTGAATTTTGGTCCCGCCTGCTTACTAGAGCTCAGCAGTCGGGTTGTTGGTTATTTTTTATTTCTGCTATTTTTTTATTCAGTGATTTTTTTGTTTGTGGAATTCACGCTGATTTCATATGTACAGCCTATACTCGCACAAACACGAAGATTTGATTGAGATATTTGTCAAAATCTGGCCATTGGTTAAGGAGTTACGAGGGAACATGGAATTTTCCTCTGTGATAGAATCGAACATACTTACATACATACATACGAGCCAAACACATTACCCTCCTTTTGGGCTCCACCGCAGTCGGGTAAAAATTATAATAAGAACTACTCGTAGTTACTAGCGGTTTGTCAAGTCAAGTCAAAGTTTAAAAAAAAATTCAAAGTAACACAGAAACTGTTACTTATTGAACGTTAAAGTAAAACTGTGTCAGTTTCAAAATCTAGATCATTTGGAGAAAAAACGGTCAAAAAACTCTAAACTTAGTCTTTTCAAACAGATTCCTTAATTAACAGAGTTTACATGTCATATCTTCTAAAACCTACTACTAGGATGCATTGAACTGGTTTTAATTCCACACATCTTTGTCATCTAAGTAATCCTTAATGTTATAGTAGTTCTTTTGGCACAAAGTGCGCTTTACACATTTTTTTTTTACATTTTAACACATTTTGTTACATTTTAAGCCCTTTTATTTGCGGATTAGGAGCTGGAAACTTCAGGGATCACCTAAAATCCCTTATATTTAAAGGAGGTATTATTATTACAATTATTCTTTTATTTTATTTAATTTAATAAGGCACACAAACAGCATACATACAGAACATAGTAGAATCGGGTTATATAAAAATATATAATTTCGTATATGTACACCACTTATAGGTAAGGTCAACAATTATATGTAAATTAAGCTTACATCGAATAAACATGTTTGGTACAAGGCGTGTGCTAAGTGGCATTTTCCACCAGACAACCATTGGTAGCTCCGTTATTTACGTATGGTTGCGATCACGGAATGGGAGAAGCAAAACAAATTAATGACAATAATCTCACCTTTTTTACTAATTCTAACAAATCTTTTAAGAAGCCTCTAAGTTCTTCGTTTTCGATAGATCCGTTGTTATCCTGGAAAAGAGTAATTAGTAACTTTAATTTACATGTAAATGCACAATTCGTGGATCACCGCAATTAGAGTTTTTCTTTGGCAACACATTTAAGTCAATATAATCTTATTAAATTCGGGCTTTACCAATATCGCAGCCTTATTAAATCATAGTCTTACATAGAAGAATGTCTATTTTTATTCTATTATGGTTTTGAGCATTAATTGTCAAATAGTGGCACTCTTTGGAGGCAAAAAAACCGTAAAACATTTTTTTTATATGAAAAATGGTTATTAGAACAACATTTTTTTAAAAGTTATAGTACAAAAGTTATCGTAAACGGCAAACAGACATTTTTGATGATTTTTTCCTTTTACGTAAAGTTTTTATATTTTAACCACAATTTTTTTTTCAGAAAAATACGTTACATAGTGAGTTTATAATAAACATGAAACATAAACCTTTACATACAGGCACATACATTGCTTCTGGCCCCACACTAGGATCACAAACAAGGAACGACATCACAAACACGTAAACATCCAAGACCTGGGGTTTTTTATCAATAATATCAATGAACTTACTCGATCGTAGAGCAAGAACACCCTCTCGATGTCGTCTTTCGTTAACTTTGTAGCACCCTGTGAGTGGAATAGTAGTTAGATTAGATTTGATTTATTTATTGCACACCAACACAATCAAAGTATGTGGTCTGTGTAAGGATCCACGGATACTAACATACACCACGCCACGCTAATATGCCACGGGAAGTATGAATTTCTCGTAGGTTATGGATTTTATTTCAAGGTATTGGTAAGTTCGATTTAAAGTGCTATCTACCATTACCCTATAAAGGGAAACTATAAATACACACTTGGGGAGTTAAATATATCAATATTCTGGATCGAACAGTCGAAAGCACATCAAACATTCGTGCACTGTAGTCGATTACGTTAAGAACGACTTTGGAACAAAATTTAAAGGTTGACTTGCTGTCGACTGTACCTTGGTAAAAAGAAAGAAGACCATATATATGCATAAATTGGGCTGACTAAGTTATTTTCAAGATAAGAAACGTAACATAAAAACTTAAAAACTTTTTAGGCTTTATTTTTTTTGTTAATTAACGCGCACGCAAGTCATAGAGTTTGGACATGAAAGTTGCCTTGAGATTATTGAAAACTGACTGCAAGTTATAGAATTGTGAAAAAGTATTCACCCATTATTTTAATAGGTACTTTAGTCAACTATGGAATAAAAATTATAATTTTAGTGGAACTGTTCGACTTGAGCGTCAATTCCATACAAACATGGTTTAGTTTTAATTCCCAAAATACAAGTGGATTAAAATAAAACTTTGTTAATATATATAAATTTAAAAAAAATACAACGTAATTTCCGTAAAGCTTGTTACGTCCTTTATTTTCATATTTTAATAATAAAAACTAATTGAAAACCTCAATATGTGTCATTGTTATACATTAACAAAGTTTTATTCTTTTTGGATATTATAACTGTTTGCTATTTCTTGCACACTAACAAGCTGTTAATATTATATACTGTTAACAGCTGTTGTTTTTTGTATGCGCTTTGGCCAATTGACGCTGTTAATACTAGATTAACAGATTATTAGTATACGAGAAACAGGGGATAAGGCTGTATGGGGTTTTGACATTGCAGCGTTACCCAATTTTATTGCAACCTTCTCAGATGGTATGAATATTATCATTCTGCATCTTTACACCTGTGAATAGGCTGGCAATCTGGGACTGCGTACGTTAAACTGAACAACATAGAAGGCCTTCATCTATTTACAATCAACAATCTACAGAAGTAGTATTTCAGACCTCACGAAGCAATATGATACTTCTGTGTAATATCTATGTTTCCGTTATCTTCGGAGAACAGATGAGATGATGGGTATATGTGCTGGACGGGTCTACTCCCGTAGCTCACTAGCGCCACCAAGGGAACAAATCATATCTTCTTTTTAGGGTTCCGACAAGGCCTAGGTGATAGATAATATCAATTCTTACCAATTCTTATTTTTTATATTCAATACAATTCTTCTATTGTTATTTTAAAAACGTGATGCGGTCAATTTATATGACATATTATATGAAAATTTTAAGCTTTCGCGTATTGCTTCACTAACGATACTGAAAATCCCTTTTCAGCATCGAATCTCTTCCCTAGCTCCTTCCAAAATGTCAAATCACTTTGTGAGATCCTTAATACAACTTCACAGTGTGCACTAAGAACTGTAAGGTGTCGAGGACTTACCTCAATGCCCTCCTAGAGGCAGGCAAGTCAGTGTGCGAAACATAAGCTCAGTGTAAGAGACAGTCACTAGACAGACCAACAAGACGCCAAGCGATAGACAGAGAGAACAATAGTTAGTCAGTTTGTACTCTCGGATGTGTTATTTGTACTTTATCTATCTCACAGGCTCGTTCAGATCACGACTCGACCGATCGTTTACATACACCATTAATATTGGACGGTTTAAAAGCTGTAGCAACTTGAACGCGCTTAAATGACAGCTATCAAATACGCTAGTTTATTTAAAAAGGCACTTTCCAAAATATCTCGACACAAACTCGAATTTGGGAGAACCATTAGTAGCCAGCCAGAGCTGTGCGTGCGCGCTGCGTTTCCGTGGGTCATTGTTCTGTCTGATTGACGAAGAGGCAGTACTAATTGTTCGTGAATTTGCCGAAACAACATGTCTCAACTCGAAACAAGATTTACCAACTTTTTTTTTTTATTTTACGTCTGTGCTTCAAAGTAATAGTCGAGATAGATCGCATTTTTAATTACGAATTACATGAGCGAGGCTTTCAAACCACCCAGATTTTAGCGTGTATGGACCAAAGCTGAATTTAAGGAAATTTAGTCACATTACGGGTGACTTTATAGAGGATAGGGTAAAGTTTGTTTAGCTGTCGACTGTATGGAATATTATCTGTTGTAATTATTATGTTGGGATTGTATTTAAAGCAGGTCTTTACTCAAAGAGTTGAGTTTTGTTAAGGACTATTATCGTGTATCCACAGGATTACATTAATTTGTACATAAATACATTAAATTGAGTAATGTATGGTACGATATGGCACGTTCTGTAAGTATGGAATGTAAATATACGTGAGAGTTATGTAAATGTGAAGAAGAATATCTAATTTGGCTCTATGCTCTATGACAATGAAAGTAACTAACCGGTCTTCTAATCTCATGCAATGATTTTGTGAAATAATTGTTGTACACACAAATCATCCACAATTGAATTAAACACTCACGTTCTTATTTATAAAAACTCGATTCCTTAAGACACATCAAAAACGCCGATTAAAATAGTCTGTGGTGGAGATTTTATAAGGAAAAGATGTAGCCACAGATTAAATAAACAGAGTTTTAGATTGGTTTTAAAGGAATCGTGTTTTTTATCGATAAGGCCGTTAGTCAACACTCAGTTGTCAAATCACTGCTTGGGATCAAAAACACTAGTACCTATAGTGAATAAAAGAATCATGCAAACTGCTGAGATGAGAAACTACAGTGCAACATGCATAACAATATGAATGAGAAATTCATCGTAAATAAATTTGAATGCCAACACCGTGCTTTAAAGAATTTTCAGTTTGAAAGGAAACAAAATTAACCGAAAGCCTTTCTCCTCTTCTTTCGATGAAACAAGTTTATTTCTAGTGCATAAGTTAATGGAATCTTTTGTCAAAAGACGAATTAAATTAAAACTACGTTATTTATTGAAAAAGCTTTTTCTTCATAAACTTCATCTCCATCACTTTCGCGAACTTTTATTCGATTCGGTAGCAAATAAATCTTTACATTTTTAGTTAGCACCGTAGCCACGCGGTTGAAGCCCATGTTACGCGCACCAAGTCCTGACCGCTTCCAATCGTCTATGGTAATGGGGCCGAAACGCATTAGCGACTACTTAGCACGCGGTCAAATAAACGCATTTATAGAATGTATGAAAATGTACTGGCAAGACGGAACTGGCAAACGCAGCGTACGACGCCCACCAGCTCGCGGGACTGACAACCTGAGGCAGATTGCAGGCAGCGGCTGGATGAGGGTGGCCGAGGACGTGCCTGAGTGGGAGGCCTATGTCCAGCAGTGGACGAGTTTGAGCTGATTGATTGATGAAAATCTACTGAAGCTCGCGCACTTGCGTTATGATTTTTACTGGCATCCGCCATAGGTTGCAGGTAAGTGCCCGTTAGTGCATTCATTTCCTAAGTGCGTTCTGTTCTGTCATTTTATTAAGGGCCAACGGTTAACTAACGCTAACTGGCACCAGGACAAAAAAAGAAAGAAAAATGTCGCACGTTGAGATAGGCCGGGGAGAACGTTCTCCGAAATTGTTCTCGTACGATGAGATCTTATAAATTGAAAAGTGATGTCTCCATTCAATTAATTTCGCACAGTTACAGCCCTGTCACATTAGCGGTTTGAAAGCGATGCGATTGCGTAGCGAGCTCGCCGTGATTGCGTAGCGATTGCGCGGCGAGCACACCGCGACGTTGCTGTGACGACGCTGCGCCGTCGCGGCGAGCTCGCGGCGTTCTGGCCGCGTTTTGGACAAAATGGATTGTGTAGCAAAATGGATTGATCTGACGAGAAAACACTACTACTGGCTTTGTTACTTCGAAAACGCAGAAAACGAAAGAAGATACAAGTCAACAACGAATTTGGGAGAATTCATTATAAAGTAATTGACTGGGAGAGAGCGACGATAATGTATTCCATGAAACGGGACAATGTTGAATTGTAGTTATAAATAACTTTGTATCCATTGTATCAACGACGATTGTAACTGCAAACGATGCTACATCCGCTTACACACGTATCTTTGATACGACTCAAGTGGGGCGGGTCAGATTGTTGAACGCGATTGTACAAAATTGTGCCGACTTTGATAATCACGGCAACATCGCCGCGATTGCGCAGCGTCGTCGCGGCTTGCTCGCCGCGCAATCGTGGCGAGCTCGCTGCGCAATCGCATTGCTTTCAAATCGCTCGCAAATCGCTAGTGTGATAGGGCTCTTATCCGCAGATATACAGTAAATTAATTTGAAGAGAACGAACGAAGAGAAGAAAATACTTTATTATACCAACAAGACACATCACAGAAACAAAATAAACAGATAAGTTCCAAATTAAATAATAATTTGGAATTTATTGGCACGCCTAATCAACGCATCGGGAGACCAGAGGGCTGGCGCGTACCTCGGCCAGAGGATAAGCCTGGCCATCCAAAGAGGTAACGTCGCCAGCGTCCTGGGCTCATTACCGCGGGACAATGACCTGGGGCAGGTGTTTTATTTGTAAATATAGAATTTATGTTATTTGTATATTTTTATCATTTATATATTAATTAAGTCCAGTTTCTTATAAATGTATATAATAAAATAAATAAAGTACAAAAAAAATAATTATTTAATTAAATTTTGATTCTCTTTCTTTCCAATTTTAAGTACTCGTCATGCGAGAACGTTCTCTGAGTATATTCTTCCCCGACCATCACTAGTCGCGCGTGAATGGCGTCCATGTTTTTGCGAAGAGATGACGAATTGGGGCCCTGGCTCTGAGGCCTAATTACGCGCACCAAATCCTGTCGCAATTCTGACGTTTGCGATAGCAATTAGTATGTAATTTGACAGCTAGACGATTGGAATGGCTCAGGATTCGGTGCGCGTAATATATGAGCTGGGATGGAACTTGGTAGACAGGAAATGACGTGCCACTCACCTTGAACACTTGTCTACATAGGAAGTTCTCTTTAACCGGGAGCAGCCTGAAAGCAATCATTGCACTTACGTAAATATTATGGCTTATTATAGAATAAAGAGTGAATTCTAAAATGCATAATTCCTGAATTTTTTTTGTGCTTTACAACAACTTTTGTTTTTTTTTCTTCAATTATATGTCTTCTTTCTCACGTTTATATTTTTCAAAATACCAGGGTTCAAATAGTTTGAAACCTATAAACTATGTATGCATAGGATCAAAATTTATTTTTCACAGAAAAATCCTTCTGGAAACCACTATAATTTTCTTGGCAAGTTCAGGGTGTAGAGACAAGAAAAATCTTGTCTTTTCTTAAGTGCAATGGAATTAAATTAATCTACTACTTAATCGATTATCGGAAGTCGTAAATCGAAAACCCTTTAAGAGATCGAGTCTCGAGTTAATCGAGTTGGCGTAACAATTTCATTCCAAGGAAATGAAATTGTTGCTTTCCCGATGAAAAATACTTTAAGATAGGTTTTCATTCTTTAGAACTTACACAAGTCGATTTTGTTCCAGTAAGTTTCCTAGATGTTTCCTAAATTATAACTTTGAAATAAGATCACACTTCCACTTCAGATAAAATAATAGGTTTAGGATTCTAATCAACCGTTTACATCCAAGGAACATTTAGGTACAGAGTGACATAATCCAGTTTGTGGGGTTTTTGCACTGCAAAAGGTGGAAAATAAACGGATTTCATTGTAATTATGTTATTCAGTTAGATTTCAAAATTGTTCATTTATTGTCTCCTTTATACTTCTCTCAGACACTTTTGTAATAGAGTCAATAGTTGAGGATCATTTAAAAAAATAATATCTTTTGGCCCTTCAACCATGGGTATGTGATAAATAGAATGGATATTCATGGGGAATTTGCGACAAACTTAAACAAGATTAAAGTTGCATTGCTTTTATACCGTAGAACTAGAAAAAAATTAAAAATAAAACCGTAAAATATATATTTTTTTGTGGTTTTCGGGAGCCCAAAAAATGCGAAAAATCAAGTTACTCTAATAATAAAAAACATATGTACAAAGCTTTCGGTTCTTCATTGAATTCTTAAAGTTTTCTAAAAGGTAGATGCATAAAAACATTATTTTACGAGATAACTCGAATATTGATAAACGCTCCATATATTATAAGGCATTACGTTCAAGTTGTAACGTCATAGCTTTTCAGCATTGCGCGTTTTTGTACCACATGACTAGAATGACTACGACAGGTCACATTATGAAAAGTATCAGTCGTAGAAAAAAAAATAACCACGTTTATTTATCTTTTAACTCCTGAACTGCCCTCGCGGAACGCAACGTATAGGTGGCCCATACTAAGTTGGACACAGATCTGTGTCGCGGCAGACGAGTGGTTAATATGGCCTCTCAGATTAACAACAACAACAACATTTACTACAACATTTTTTTGTGCAAGTTCTCCATTATGTAAACCCTGATATTTTGAAAAACACCTGAGTAAAACTCATAAAACTAAAGATCTTACCGACAAGTTGTAACGAGGTAACCCTCTATACAAGATAACCGGTGTTAAATCCGTGTAAAAAGTTTAATTCCGATACATAGTATTTGCACTACATAAGCAACTCGGCGGAGGGTCCGTGGATGCGGATGGCAAGGGACCGTGAGAGACGGAATTTGATGGAAAAGCCTTATATCCAGCAGTGAATAGCGGTGAGCTGATGATAATGATGAAGGAACTTACTTCGCCATCTCCGACAACTGTAATCTGCCGTCTTTGTTTGAGTCGAACACCTGTAACTGTGAAATAAAATTAATTTCAATACAGTATTGAAGTTGTTATAGCACTGTTAGTATAAGAAAGGGGCTGGATAACTACTTTGGTAGACATTTAACGAATTTAATCATTTATTAGGTGAACTATTAAGTTGTTATTATTGTTACTATTGAATTACTATTTGCCTCTATCTTACACACTATAGACGAATTTATTGTACAAACTGGAAGGAAATAGTTGTCCAATCCCTTTAATTGGCAGAGTTATATATTATATTTTTCTTCTTTTTTTCCATTAACTCGTGCTAGTGATGTAAATCGCTTCGGCCAGATGTCGCTGCCTGTACGTAATACACAGAAGTTTCTAAAGAGGCTCGAAATTTCGCCGATGCCTTGCCCATTAGCTCAGTTGGGAGAGCGCTGGCACGGTTAGCCAGAGGTCGCGGGTTCAAGTCCCGGCATGGGTGGAATTTTTAGCCTCTAAATAGGTTTTTACACCCACTGCAGGACATAGGCCTCCCTCATGGTTTTCATAACCATGAGGGGTTTTGCCATAATCGCCACGCTTGGCAGGCGGGTTGGGGGTCGCAGTATGCGGTTGGAATCTCAGAAAGACGCTGCTGCACGTCTTCTGGTAATTAATTTCCGTAGTCGCCTTCTACGACATCCACGGGAGGAAATGGAGTGACGCTATTCTTAATCCGGCGCCAAACGCCACAGTATCGCCATGTAACTTCGGAAAGTAACATATCAAAGGTCCTATCGAGACACGTATTGATAGGTTGACGTTATGTATTTTACTCGTCGAATATTATTATTATTAATACGTTTATTACAATACCTGTTTCATAGAACTAGAGTTCATAGTCTACTATGACAATTCGATGTACATTGCAAATTAACAAGTAGAAAGACTGCAACGTACATCAAATGGTCATAATAAGCTACGAATTGTAGTTTTAAAATAATCGGGAACTGCAGAAAGAGCATTTTACAGTAATTTGTAAATTTATATTATGTTCGGCAAGCGCAGCTTAGGACGACCAGCCACAAGATGGACAGATGACCTCATCCAAGTGGCAGGAAGACGCTGGATGCAAGCCGCTTTGAACCGGTCGTTTTGGAAATCCATGGAGGAGGCTTTTGTCAGGCAGTGGACTTCTTGTGGATGAATGATGATGATGATTATGTTCTACGCGTGTGTTACTACACGACACTACACCTGTATAAAGCTCGATATACTGTCTACTGTACAGTCGATAATAAACCTTTACATACGTGCACTCTAATCAGTTACGTTAAGGGCGAATTTTCAACAAAACATTATGAAGGTTGATCTGTATTTTTATCTAAACTATTGTATGTAAGCAACTTTTTTATGTGTATTTACTTAAAGCTTTAAGTGTGTGTATCGAAGTACAAATAAATTATTTATCTATCTATCTGCTGTCGACTGTACTTAGAAATTAATTGCATGCAACCAAACGCATAGTGCCGGGGCATGGATGCGGTTCGCCATTTTAGTATGCATAGAGAGCAATTAAAATTGCTGCAGTACGAATTAAATTGTCTAAAGTTGCTAGTTTGCTGTGGTAGCGGCATAGTGCCAGAAAATTACATTCAAGCCTGTATTTCTGTAGCGGTGAATAGAGGCACAAAATAATTTTCCTAGCCGGTGTCAGCGTCTCTACACTCATCGTTCTGGAAGTCAATCTCACGATACACCATACATAAACTTACGCCTATATCCCGGCGGGGTAGGTTGGGCCACACACGATAAATGGGCCAAAACTACAATCAGTAATAAACGGACATTTGTCAGTAATTTTCGCCTAAACGCTTTATTGTAAGACTGAATATAGAGATTGTTTTTACAAAATAGTGGCTTACTCTTCATCAACATCCATTTGTCGCCACATGCACGATTGCCGGCACGAATTTACAAATATACGAAAGTCCGATGTAAGAAATGCCAGGAATTTTACTTCTAAGATAGATGGGCTACCCATGCTTTCACAGATTTCATTGTTACGTTGAAACGCTGAGACGTTTTAAATACACTGCCTACTACTGGAACTAGAAAATGATTATTTGTCTTCAAACATACAATACCACAATAATCACTTATCGTCGTTCGGCATCCAAAACCGCGAAGGTGCCTTTTATCAATATTTTACAGGAAATTTTTGTGTGTACGACGGTATGATTTGTAAATTTTTTTGTGTCTCGTGTAAAATTTTGATAAAAGGCTCGTTCGTGGTTTTGGATGCCGAACGAAGTTATACTACAGAGCAATATTTTAACGAGACATTTATTTAACAGCACTTTAATTAGACATTCGTGTATGAGATGGGTGAATGGATGGATGGATGTGGCGCCGGATTCCGTGTGGCGCCGGATTAAGAATAGCGTCACTCCATTTCCTTCCGTGGATGACGTAGACGCTGCTGCCCGTCTCCTGGTAATTTCCTTAGTCGCCACTAAGGAAATTACTAGGAGACGGGCAGCAGCGTCTTCCTGAGATTCCAACCGCATACTGCGATCGCCAACCCGCCTGCCAAGCGTGGCGATTATGGCAAAACCCCTCATGGTTAGGAAAACCGCGAAGGAGGTTTATGTCCCGCAGTGGATGGGCGGATGGAAGGTCTGTGCCTCGGCTTGTAACTAACGTACACTAGTGTGCAACTATTATTTCAATTAATTAAGGCTTCCCCTGAGGCATGTTAATTCTTTCTGTCCTCGGTCATACTCATCCAGTCGCTGCCAGCAATCTGCCGCAGATCGTCGGTACAGCGAGCTGGTGAGCGACCTACGCTGCGTTTGCCAGTTCGTAGTCTCCACTCGAGAACCTTTGCACCCCATCAACAGTCGGTACTTCGGCTTATGTGACCAGCCCACTGCCTTTTCAACACTATTATTTAATCCCTGTTTTTATAGATAAGTTAACACCACAGTTGTGTTGATAGATCGCTATCTTAAAACTTACCATAGTGTCTGTGTATTCTATTAGCTTGTCTTCGGAGACGTCGTTTATTTTCTTCGCCTCCTTCAGTAGATCCCGGAGGAAGTTCTGCAGAAATAAAGTTCAGTTTATTTGTCTATCTATCTGCTGTCTGTTTTGTCGAGAATAGTATTATGTTTATCAACAGCTGTTACTTGGGTGAGCATGCAGAAACTCAGTTTAGTTCAAAAACTTAGTAATACTTTTCTTCAACTTGAAGGGTGCTGTTATAGTCTTGGCAACCATCTCGCTCGGATATTCTGATATTTCTAATGATTTTAATGAGTACAGATTTGACAAATTCGGTGTGACCCGATACTAAAATTAGGGATAATCATCAGCCATTCGACGCCCACTGCAGGACATAGGCCTCCCTCATGGTTTTACAAACCATGAAGGGTTTTGCCATAATCGTAACGCTTGGCAGGCGGGTTGGCGATCGCGATATGCGGTTGGAATCTCAGGAAGACGCTGCTGCGCATCTCCTGCTAATGTATTTCCTTAGTCGCCTTCTACGACATCCACGGGAGGAAATGGATTCAAAAAATTAGGGATATTTGGACATATTTTATTTTGTCTTTACTTGGTTTATAATAGAGAAATATGGCGAATAAGCTTAGTGGCCAATTCTTTGTAATCAAAAGAAATATATCTAAAATTGATTTTACTGATAATTTTACTTTCCAACAACGCCACATTTTTCACAACTATACTCATTTAACTACAGTAACTAAAATGTTGGAGTTCGCTAGCGATAGGGATGCCAGTTGTAAAAGCAGCTTTAACTAGTTTAATTTCCCGATCATACCTTCAATTCGTCAGCCTCGATGTACCCGCTGCCGTCCGTGTCGTACTCGCGCCAAATCTGCGGATAGCATTATCGATCTGTCTAATTTCGTTCACCTGCGACTTTCAAACATCTCGCGAAGGTGAACCCGGCCCTGGCAGCGTAAACAAACGGGCCATGGGACACCGAAGACAATTTAAGATAAGGAAAGGAATAAGTTGTGGCGAATTATACGTGCGCTACGCAAGTTGAGGTGATTTGCAACTTGCGTAACAATTTGAGAAGTCTACGTGTGGTACGCAAGTTGTGGTTGGGACTTACGTAAGACGTAGCTTACCCAAAATTCGCTTCAACTTATTCCTTTTCACGGTTCCGTAGCTGACAAGGAACCCTTATAGTTTCACTATGTCCGTCTGTCTGTCTCTCTGCCCGTCCGCGGCCTAGCGCAAAGACCGGTGGTACTAGAAAGCTGTAATTTGGTGTTTATCACGCCAACAAAGTTAAAAAAATAAAATGTTGGATTTTTTTTTGTTTTTACTGTACCTCCCCAAACATGAAAATCCCATCATATGGGGTGTCGTTGGATTGATCGCTGAAAAATATTGCAGATGTACGAAAACCATTTTTCAATTTAAGGTTCTGTTTACGAAATATTAGGCTTTAGAGCGCAAATTTTTGTCCGAGTAGGGTGTCCCCCCCTCTCCTGGCTAAACGGTTGATTGTAGAAACGTGAAAAAATTCAGAGTAGTAGCACATATAATGAACTTCAAAGGAAAAGTATCACGGCTAAGAAGGCTTTACTAGTTAACTTTATGAGTAAAATTTTGTACAAAATCCACTGAAAATGACTTCGATGAAGTTGTTAGTTCTGTAAAGCAGATAAAAAACCCTCTTTCTACAGAACCCTACATTGCGCGTCCCGACACGCACTTGGCCGGTTTTTATCTTCGTTGTGTTCTCTTGTCAACTCACTTCGTAACCAGCAGACAAATTCTAGGGTCGGTAACCTATAATATTTTTTTTACTTGTTAATGGAATTTGTTAATGCAATAATTATAATAAAAAAGTTATTTTAAGTTATTTATTTTATTGTTAATGTTCATCATTCAGCCACAAGAAGTCCACTGCTGGACATAGGCCTCCTCCATGGATTTCCAAAAAGACCGGTTGGAAGCGGCCTGCATCCAGCGTCTTCCTGCCACTTGGATGAGGTCATCTGTCCATCTTGTGGCTGGTCGTCCTACGCTGTTAATGTTATTGTATAGTTTTTTAGTTCACCCCTCAATGTTTTGTTTTGGTCTTAAATACCTCAAAAATTTGTGTTGTGGACTTATGCGTCCGCCGACCCTGGAATTTGTTTCGGGATCATATAGCATGTTCACAGTGTTGTGAACGTGGGCAGAGAGAATGTAACACTGATGTTAAAACTATGTTAACCCTACGGAAGATATTTCAGTTTAATGCGATAACCTATGAAGTTTTACACAGACTGACAAATCAATTAGCATTAAATAACAATGTAATGAGCATTGTCATTTGATGCTAGTTGACTTGTCAGTTACGGCGTAACGTGAACAGAATTGACTCGAGGTCAATAAAAACCACATAATGTTCGGACCATATGGAGCAGATATTGCTTAAATTTAGTCACCTTTTGGGAGTGTTTTGGGGAGCAGTGTTTTGTGAATGACGCCGTATTTTTTTGTAAACTACGTTACAAACTACGTAAGTTTTTGTCTCATATTTATTGGGTGTGTTTTTGGTAAAGCAAATAATCTTTTTATTTATCTATCTATCATCTAGGTAGAGTTCCAGGAGAGTGCCAAGTCGAGTGAAAATACAGTTAAATAATTTGGTGTCAGTGACCAAATCCTCCTTTTTGAAGTCCGTTAAAAAGATGAAACTCACCTTCATAAACTCGACGCTGGACTCCAGTGGGTTGTCAAACCGGAAGAGCAGCAGGAAATTCTCCTCCATCGGCAGCAGCTGCGCCAGCTGGGGGCAGAGTGCTGTTAGCATCGTGCTTGTAGCATGTATTTGTATCAGCGGTTGCACATCAATTAGAATTGGTGCTATATAACTAGACATGCCTTATCGCGATTAATATAGAACTATGTATGAGCGGTGGTAGCCTAGTGGGGAAGAACAGGACTCGGGAGCGAGTGACCCAGGTTTCATTCCCAGTGCGGACATGTACCTATGGCCTTGTTTGCTAAGTTACGTACATTTGTGAAGTTATAGTAGCAATACCACTCGCTAACCGTGAAGGAAAACATCGTGAGGAAACCTGAGTGTCTAAGGTCCTGATCTTAAAATCGACACCTATCGTCGTTATGGAGCTGTTCGCATACCTCAGCGCTTGAAATCGCCAATCCGCGGTGGGCACGCGTGGTGATTAAGCCCATACTTTGTGCGCGAGTCCGACTCGCACTTGGCCGATTTTAGCATTATCTATTTATCAGACAGCGCCACTGCAAAGTGGAAAAACCACAAAATACGTAATAGAATTAAATTGTGACAAACTTTAATTGACGTACGTTAGGTATGTAGGTGGCAGAAAATTTACATTTTCAGTGTTCAGTTCTTTTTAAAAATTAACGACATAACCTAATGTTTTCTTAATTGTAAAAGAAACGGAGGATGTAGTGACTAGAATTGTGAAAGGAATGTTGCGTTGGTTTGGACATGTGGAGACTATGAACGAAGAAAGACTGACGAAACAAATAATTCGAGCGAATGAGGGTGGAAGGGCCCGTAAGGGATGCCCCAGGCGGACATACTTCGACCAAATCGGGGATGTATTAGCAAAGGGCAAGATAAACAGTACCCGAAACCGGCGTGCGTGCATGCAACGACTAATGAATGTTGAGGAAGCGCAAGTGACCTGTCAGGATCGTGGCAAGTGGCAATCCCTGGTCTCTGCCTACCCCTCTGATACAGGCGTGAGTTTATGTATGTATGTTAAAGAAACGGATTTGTTACTAGGGTTATTAATTGGAACTGCAACTGGTGCCGGGAACGATGCCAAAACATCGGGAATTTAAATAAATTAATAATCGTGATAAGAATTCCGTCAGCGCAAAAGTGGCCTAAACCATAATTTTTCATATTCGTACTTATCTATTGCAATTTATTTAAAACATAATAAATATTGATGCAAAACCGGCATATCCCTAGTTTCACCCATGGATAACAGATGGCGTTGTAAACAATACTTTTGCGTGTATTGTTTTTGCCTACGGAACAGACTATGTATTCAATTTAAATTCATGAAAATCATTATTAGCTCATTATCTCCATACTATCTATGATAAGCTTAGACCACTTTTGCGCTGACGATCTCAATTATGTCTATTAAAATCACGAAGGATTTGTGTATGAGTGTGCATAATTAATGATTTTCATCATGGGATAACTTAGCTGAATTACTGATAACTCGAGGAGGCTGATCATTATTTCAAACACACCTGCCAGCTGATTTACTCTCGTTCAGTTGCTAACAATAATGAAATGGATCGTGTTTAAATGTCGTTTGTATGTAGGAGGTATTCTTCGACACTACTCATCTGATTTCAAATAATCTTTTACTAATATTTTAATGGACCTCAGGATGGCCATTGTCCATAAGTATATTATCCTGAAATTCGAAGCGGGCAAAGTCGCGGGATCAAGTAGCATTGTACAACGACAACCCAGTATAGTTATTAGGTCCTAAAAAAAACCGAATCTGCCTACATTATTGACGTTAAATGTTAAGCTATCTACCTACTTTAGGCCTGCCACACATTAGCTGGTAGATGTTTTACGTTTTGTATGGGCCTCGGCCGCCTCTGTGTGTGGCGGGCGTTAAGACAAAGCTTAAAATAAAGATAATCAGTGTCTCACCTCCCGTATGTCGATTTTGCCGTCCTGGTTATCATCGTAGGCCTCCATGAAACACGCTTTGAGCTCAACGAGCATAGAGTCCGATACAGCCTGTGAACAAATAGATAAGATTCTTTTTGGTTACGGGCACTTTGATTTGGCAGATACAAACAAAGTATGTATGTATGTTTGTTTATAGTTTAACGGTCTTATTTATAAAAAGTCGATCCCGCTAAAACACTCTTAAGACGGTGTAAAAGCCGGTTTATGAGAGGAATTCCTCATATGAATCGGCTTAAACTCCGTCTTAAGAGTATTTTTTTTGTGGGTGGATTTTTATAAATAAGACTGACAGTGTGTAGCTTCCTAATATATCCGGAAAATATACGTCGATACACGATTTATTGATATGAGAACATTTTTTACTAGGGACATACCAATTTACTTAGTTTCTAAATAGATTTTACTTAGTTTTGAATGAATGAATGAATGAATGATTTATTGCCACAAACAAACATGCTTACGTACAATAATTAAAAAATAAAGGAGTGTGCGTGCGACAATGTTACTATTTCAGCGTATTTATCTATCGGACAACCAGACGGCTGGCTTATTATTATTATTATTAATACGTTTATTGCACATAAGTAAAAAAATACAATGACAATGTGGCGGACTTAATGCTATAAGCATATGCATGCTTATGAGCTTACATATGTGCAAGCATTTGTCGTGGAAATTGCGCCAATTCACACCAAGCGTTTTTATATTAAGAACGGCCAAGGGATCAGATGTGGAACGCGTTGCAGTCATCTGTTTTTCCAGAGACTTACCTGAGGACAGAACCTGGGTGTCTTTAAAACTAGAGTCAGCCGGCATTTAACAAGTAAATACATAACATCTTAGACCCCGTCTTCGCTTACCATCAGGCGTGACTGGGGTCAAGTGTCAACCTGTCCTAACAATAAAAAAGAAAAAAAAGATAAATAGCGAGGAAAATTAAGTCATTACCAATAAAATGAATGTCGCACTGCCCGCGCTACATTGAATAAATTAACTGACTTATGCTACCTCTTATGGCCGCGAAACAGTTCATTTCAGGTGATCTCACCACGGGAAGAAGATACATATTTCGTGTTCTCTATCTAATAATAATAACTTCAACCCTACCCTGTGCCATGGTAACCAGGAAACGACATCACAAACATGGAAATACACCTAGACTGAGGCCATGTGTACAAACGTATGGCGGTCCACAGGTCGAATCGAACCCACGACCTCCGACATGGTAATCAGACGTGATACGGCTAGACCAACGAGACAGTCATTGTGAACTTTTCCAATCCGCGATAAAAAATGAATCTGTAGTTACTTTTACTTTAGAACCGTCGTTAAGGAATACTTAAATCGCAACAGTACCTATTATTTATAAAAACACTATTCCTTAAAATACTTTTCAAATGCAGTTTGAATGGTCTGCGGCAAAAGGATAGACGTAAACACAGGTTATTTAAACTGCCCCTGAGGAGTGTTTTAGAGGAATCAAGTATCAATAAGAAGACCTTTAAACTAAAGTCGTGAACTCAACTCGTTTACGTTACTTTAACGTAAAGGTGGCGACTGAACCTACTTTAATCTTCCTATCTTTAAGTAGGTATTCGTGGCAGTAAAACTAGGTCAAAATCTCTGCTGCAGTTTCCTCTTATCTAAAAGTACCTGCGCAGAAATGCCATCTAAGTATTTTGAGTAGACTGACCAGACAGCCCATTTCAGGGACACCTACACTGGGTTAGGTACCCAGTGTAGGTGTCCCATTCTATTCCTTTTTCCGCGAGAAAGTTCTTCCCAACCATTGGTTCTAATGGGGCGTAAAGAGATCATAACGCCAAATGTACTCGACGTTCTGAAGACAAATCTATTTGTATGTTTTTTTTAAATGTCTAGTGTCTGAACTCTTAGTCACCAGTCAACTATCGCAATCAGACTCGGTATTATGTATAACCATGTATAAACATATATAAACATTTACATACAGGCACATACATTGGGAACCAGAAACAACGACGTCACAAACATGTCATGACCCTCTTGAGTTATTAAAAATACCAAGAAAAACATCGTGAGAAAACCAGACTGTCGAGGTGTTCGCGGTGGGTATCCGCGGTAGTTACGCCCTCTCTCTCTCTCTCTTTCTCTCTGGGAGAAGGCCTGTGCCTTCCGGTGGGACGTTGTGGACATTATGGTACTAAATCAGGAATTACGGTAATTAAGTTTACCTGATAAATCATCGCGATTAGACCCACTTACGCCTGTATCCCAGAGGGGTAGGCAGAGACCAGGGACTGCCACTTGCTACGTTCCTGACAGATCACTTTCGCTTCCTAACTAAATGTATATATGATTGCGAGTCATTAAAAATACTGTGTATTGAACATTTAATAATGCTAACGAAACACAAACGTGACATGAATATTATTTTAATAATCCAGGGTCCTTCAGCAAGATTTAAAGCAATAAGAGTTGGGAATCCGAGAGCGAAATCTTTGTGTTCCGAACGCCACCGGAAATGCTCCGGCCGCCATTGTTGCCGCGCAGATTGTTCTGCTCGCCTGAATGAAAGGGAAGCAATTTTCAAACTTGGAACACTGTTTCAAAGCATCTCCTGATTGTGATAGGTTTACGATTTCTGAACAAGAAAAGTTTTATTTCCCTTGAGAAGTTTTAAATCTGGCCGATCGCTTTAATGAACGGATCGGATAAAATAATAATGGGTTAAATTTGGTTTAAGGGTTATGTACCTGCCTCAAACTAAAACTACGGAATCATTTTGCTGGTCGTCTCTCTTTAGAACATTTCTTCGTTTGGAATAAAAAGAAATGTTTGCTAAAAACATTACGCGGTTAATGGACGACCCCTATTATTAAACAAGATAATAAGTGGCTTATCTAAAATGACAATTCATTTCCCATTGACCTAGACCTAGAACCATAGATTGTCTACAAGATTTATTAAAAAAAAATCCGGAAATTGTTCATTTGCGGTTATACCACGTAAAAAACGTTTTTTTTGCGATTAAAAACAAACCTTGGCAGTTGGAATGTCAATGTTATAGAGAAGGAACGCTATTATAATGTGACGTAACAGCAGGCAAGTTGAGTGTCGTGCGCAAGAAAAACAATAAAAGGAAAAATATATAAAAAAAACACAAAATGGCTTCAGGGAGTCTTCAACGTCTATTCAGTCTATTTAAATTAACCCTGCTGTAAGGGTGAAAGTTTTATTCCACTGAAGTGTTAAGTTTCTAATCGTTCGTTCCGAACCCACAGGTCACGAGTCCTTCACGCACTTGTTCGGCTTTGTTAAATGTAGTCTGTGCAGAGCCGGATTTTGAGGTCTGGAGGCCCTAGGGCAACGAAGGAGCGGAGGCCCCTTATTATTCCCAAATAAAAAATACGAAACAAAAACTACAATGAATACGACGAATTTTTTTTTTAAATTTGAAAAAAAAAACAGACGTTATAAGTACTCATAAAAGATTGGCGTTTAATGATAGTACATATTAGCCTTTTGTGGGGCCCTTTCCTTGTGAAGAAAAGCAAACAAATTATTTAAACAAAAACAAGATTTTTCTTTCACACTCTAGCCTGGGCTGTAATATAAACTTATCAGACAGTTAAAAGTTACTTGACGCAATTGAGGGATTATAGTAAGAATAAAATGGTCATTTTAATTCTTAGATCAACATTCAGTTAAATCCTCTTTAAACCGGATTAAAATCCCTCTAAAGAGTGTTTTAGTAGAATAGACTTATATATATAAAAATCTCGTGTTACAGTGTTTGTTATCGAACTAGGTACTCCGGAACGGCTTCACCGTTTTTGTGTAGTGGTGGTCTGGAGTAAAGACCACCTGTCATCATAAGCAGCCTACATACGTCCCACTGTGGGGCACAGGCCTTCTCCCAGAGAGAGAGTATGGGCTTAATCACCACGCGTGCCCACCGCGGATTGGCGATTCCAAGCGCTGAGGTATGTAAATAGCTCAGACAGTCAGGTTTCCTCACGATGTTTTCCTTCACAGTTAGCGAATGGTATTGCTACTATAACTTCACAAATGTACTAAACCACCTGTACTAAAAAGCTATCTTTTGAAAGAGATCTCCTTGTAAAAGTAACTTTAATACTTACAGTTTCCGTTTCTCTGTTGAAACTTCCTGCAACCGCCGACCACTTTATTATCCACATGACATTAAAAACTACAGCCAAATAAAACCTTGCACCGCACATTTGTCGTACAATAGTGACATTGTGTGACATTATAGTGCGAGATTCATGTCGTAAAGGCCGTCGCACACTGCAGCCCGTGGCATCGTGCCAAAATGCCCCGCCAATTTCCTATGGCGGGGGTCTACTCTAGGATTTTGTTTGGCACTTTTGTGCTGTCAGCCATGTTGATGTACATTTACGTGACTGGATTCTATGCAGTTATGTTACGGGTGACTTTGCAACCTCGGGTTGATGTGCTGTTTACTGTACTAAAGAAAGTAAAGTAAAAATGCGTTTATTGCGACCAACAATGTAGAAAATTTGACGAAATTATGAATATTAAATATAGTATTTAGGGTTGACATCAAAAGGTGTGTGCTCAGCATGTACCGCCAGGGACACGACATGCCTGTTAACTATGCTGTATTTCAGCACTCACCTGCATAAAAAAACTAACTTCTAACTAGCTAATAAGCAGCCTATATACGTACCACTGTAGGGCACAGGCCTCCTCTCAGAGACAGAGAGAGAGAGAGAGAGAGAGAGAGAAAGAGAGAGAGAGAGAGAGAGTAATTATTAATAAAAACCGGCCAAGTGCGAGTTGGACTCGCGCACGAAGGGTTCCGTACCATTATCTATACAACATTAGACACAAAGATCGAAAAAAAAACGGCAAAAAATCACGTTTGTTGTATGGGAGCGCCCCTTAAATATTTATTTAATTTAATTCTTTATTTTCGTAGCGAATATAGAACTAAATATTTCAAGCGTCTACCTGTTGCCGTTATTAATATCGAGAAAAAAACGGCATAAAAATTACGTTTGTCCTGTGGGAGCTCCCCTTCAATATTTATTTTATTCTGTTTTTAGTAGTTGTTGACTAAAAACCCAATTTGAAAAGACATACGGTTTATAAAAACACGATTCCTCCAAAACACTCCTGTGGTTACGTCTTACCTCAGACTAATTAAACTGACTCTGAAGAGTGTTTTAATGAATCGTATTTTTATAAATAAGACCGTGAGTTTTTTCCTACGTTTTCTCCAAAATGATCTAGATTTTGAATTCTAATTTTTCTTGCAACGTTAAGTTTCTGTGTTATTTTGATTAAAAACACTTTGATTTTAATTTTTATAGTTAGCGCTGACTTGTGAATGCAGGCACTCTTTGGTAAGAGAGTAGGCCTCAGTCCAAGCTGAAAACTTATTGCCGAGTGGAGCACCAATTTCTGCTGCCATATTTTATTCACCCCATGTGCGGAGGTAACGCTGGAAACTTCAGCGTAGTCAGATGACCTTCAGCGACTCATAAATGTTGGAGAACGTAGCGTCCTTGAGTCGTGGTTCTTTGAAAAGGAGTAGTGATGTGAATGTGAATAAATGTCTTTCTTCTTCTTCTTCTTCTTCTTAAATGTAAAGTAGGGCCAAATTGAATGCAAACAGTAGGTTGCTTGCATACAGATACCACCAGATACCATGATAAGCTTGCCGACTTACCGATAAACTGCATTAGCATTTTGAAAGTTGGGTGAAATTGGGATCTTTCATGTTTTTTTGAGTAATTCTCGTAAGGAAAAAAGGTATCCGAAACCAAAGTGCGTACATGCAATGACCAACGAATGTTGACGAAGCGAAAGAGATCTTAAAAACCTATTTAGAGGCTAAAAATTCCACCCATGCCGGGACTTGAACCCGCGACCTCTGGCTAACCGTGCCAGCGCTCTCCCAACTGAGCTAATGGGCAAGTGCAGGCATCAGCGAAATTTTGAGCCTCTTTACAAATTTCTCTGTATTACGGACAGGCAGCGACAATTCAAGTCCCGGCGTGGGTGGAGTTTTTAGCCTCTAAATAGGTTTTTAAAATTGTCCTCAGCACGGGTTAGTGCAACAAAAAGAATATAATCAAAAGAGATCTGTCAGGATCGTGGCAAGTGGCAGACTCTGCCTACCCTACGGGATACAAGCGTGAGTTTATGTTATATTATGTTTTCTCCCGTGAGTGTAAGTCAACATAGCATGTATGTGGGTACAGTCAGCCGCACCTTCATGAACCTTTTACATTTTAGTTGCAAAGTGGCCCGTAACGCATCTGAGTAGAGTGTATAGATGTAAAGGTTGATGGCTGTACAGGTTTGACATCGAAGACATCGGCAAAATTTGAAGGAGACATCCTAGTCATGATTGAGAAAGTTTCTCATTATTATGGCGTAGTTTTGAAAATACAGTGAGAGAAAATTGAATCCACAGATTACTTCACTCTTTGATATATAAACAACAAACAACATCAGCACGAAAAGTAATAAAAAACTCCTATGGTCGGCGCCGGCAACACACACTTGTGTCTTTAACCTGCTTACGTGTATCAGACGACAGACTTTTCAAAAGTCTTTTGTTCAGATGTACTACATTTCCACGCGTGTATTTAACTAAGACACTGTGCGAAGGTCTGTTAAAGGACGTTATTGAAAAAGGTGTCCTGATTGATAAACGTTGCGTTTTGTACTGTGGCGAGAAGAGAGCATGTTACATACTTATATATGACTATGAATATGGGGTTGTACTGTGGCGAGAAGAGAGCATGTTACATACTTATATATGACTATGAATATGGGGTTGAGGTGTTTGCCACCATACTGCAATACGTTACATGCGACTTTGCAACCAAATGTCCGGTTCATTAGTTTTCAACCGCGCCCCAGACTAATTTATAAATTTACCTTGTTTATAAAAACCTTCCGTGTGGCGCCGGATTAAGAATAGCGTCACTCCATTTCCTTCCGTGGATGTCGTAGAAGGCGACTAAGGATATCAATTACGAGGAGACGGGCAGCAGCGTCTTCCTGAGATCCCAACCGCATACTGCGATCGCCAACCCGCCTGCCAAGCGTGGCGATTATGGCAACCCCTCATGGTTATGAAAACCACGAAGGAGGCCTATGTCCTGCAGTGGGCGTCAAATGGCTGATGATGATGATAAAAACTTTTATAAAAACCTTAAAGGCCTTGTTTATAAAAACACGATTTCTCTAAAACCAATCTAAAACTCTGTCTATTTAATCTGTGGCTACATCTTTTCCTTGTAAAATTTCCACCACAGACTATTTTAACCGGCGTTTTCGAAGTGTTGTAAGGAATTGAGTTTTTATAAATAAGACCGTAAATGTAAATAAGAAGATGGATGTTATCCACGCAACTCAATCACTTTTGCTGGTACTAGGATACCCAATGCTAAGTATCCAAACAAGGATATGATCATATGACTAACATGGAATAACACCCAGAAGCGAGAATCGAGCCTACGACCACGACCTGCCGCTACACCAAAGAGGCAATAAAGTAACTTATGGCAATAAGCGTCTCCTTCAGAATCCGATTCGGAACACGGCCGTTTGCAAACAGCGGAACTCCGCGAGTTGGCGGGGAACTTGGTTGAATGTGCTTTCAGTCGGTTCCTCGCTCACTCGGTAAGTTTGGACGAGACTGGCATGCAGTGCCAGACATTATTCACTCTTCAGTACCTACGTTATTCAAAGAAAATTCACACCCGTTCCTCTAATAATAGTGATGTAGACGGCTGATCGATGTATGTTCATACTCACAATAAGTAAGTAGAAGAAGAGAAGGGAAGAGCGGGTGATCGTGCTCTTTCACAATAAAGGGAAATTATCCTCCAGGAAGCTCGCATGCCTGGGGCCTGTTTCATAAAACTGCAATTCATAGCTAACTACGAATTGTACTTAAGAAACGCGGCCCTGGGGACGGCCGGTCCGACTGACAATCGTCGACGTTGTATTTATGTCGCTGCCAAGTCATTAAATCAGTCGTCTGATTTAACGCCTAGGAAGTTTATTAGGCGGTGGCATTCAGCTATATGGCTAGCCTTTTAGTTATCATACAGCATTGTCTAAAACGTTTGACTACTTGGGTTACCAAAAACTAGCCTTTTTATTTAAAAGGCGGAGTTAAGAGCCGCCATCTGGTGTGAATTTAGAAAATTCAAGATGGCGTCAACGCAACAGCTGATTTACTTCACTTACGTCTGCTTCGGTAGGGTGACCATGGTATTTGGTTGAAACTGAACTGATAAGGGACAAAGTAGTTGTTAAATAAGTATTTTGACAAATAAAAGAAAACACAGACAAACACTGCAATGTTTAGAAACGAAACAAAATGCAATATGACGCGAAAACGGCAATTTTTAAACGTATATTGGACGATATTTGCCTCCTTCGTACTTTCCAATGGTCAATAGGTTCAAATCGCTTAAAAACAGGATTGGCGTACTCATGATTTGGTAGCTAATAGATTGAAATGGTTTGAAAACAAACTCAGTGCACACTATTTCCACGCCATGGTTTTGGTTACCTGCCTAGAGGGTATATAAAAAGCAAGAGGCGCGGAGCTCACCTCCGCAGCTCCGCTACAGGTCGCTCGGGTGCCTGCTCTTTGTTACAGTGGGCGGGAGCTGCACATCCCGCAGCACCCGAGCAGTTGCAGAAGTAAACTACGGTCGACGTTGCAGTTGCCGAGGCCACGGATAAACTGAAGTGGTGATTACTGTATCTTGGTCACCCTACCAAAGCAGATGCGCCGTCTAGTACTGACGACTTGGCGAGCCACCTTCAGCCAGGTTATTTAACGTTTTGTTCAATCACATGGCTGAATGACCTTCAGCCCTTTAATTGGACGCCGCCGCCTAATAAACGTCGTAGACAGTTAATTCGACGGCTTATTTTACCAGTTGGCGGCGAAATTTTTACGGTCTCAGTAACAAATTGCTTGCGCGATGCGGTTATGCTGTTAGAAATTATTTGAAAACAAACAATCTTATTCATCAAATTTATTGTCTTTCTACCACTGTAAACTTTGTGTGATCAGAGTCGAAATTTTTTAATATTTTTTTCGGTCACGAAATCAGATTCTACTTTTGTATGTGAAACTGATATCGAGATCAGCCCCTATATTACGCACACTAAATCCTGAGCGATTCCAATCGTGTAACCGTCAAATTAGTATGGAATTTGACAGTTAGACGAATGGAATCGCTCAGGATTTGGTGCGCGTAATAAGGCCCCAGAACACACCCAGATTGCGATATCAGTTTCCACCCACAATGGATCGTGTGATTAGATTCAACGAACTCAGCAGGGGTAGTACGATAACGCTAGTCGCGCGTTTAAAATGTAAAAAATCGCGACTTTCCAGGACATTATTGTCAAATTCTGACATTTTAGCGTCACAAAACGTGTGGCTCGTGCCTACTACCACGGCAGGAATTTGTAGTTTGGAGTTTGTAGTCCGCGCGCAAAGTTGACGATTGTTCTCACGACAACAATTATGAATCAAATTATGATTGCAGCAAAAGGGAAGTGAAAACGACGGAACCTAGTGGACTGTATGAATGCTATATGATTGATAATAAAAACGTAGAAATTTCAGGATAATATTACGATTTTAATTAACTGAAAACATGGGCGGCAAGAAAAACTACGTGACAGGATCGAATCTGTCGTATATAAACAAAAAGTCTTATTAAAACGATGTAAAAAAACACAAAAAACCGCAAGGAGTTCGCGACAGGAAGCATGGTATTGAAAGAATTTGGGTTACGGAAATATTGTTTCTTGATAACTGTTAAGGCTAATGAAACCTTTTAGTTTTACAAATTCTCAAATATACCCGGGTAGACATTTCTGTAAACCTGTAAACGTGTAGACCTACTCGGATATTTAGAAATACCATATCGTTACACAATGTCAGAAAGCAGTTAAAAATTAACTCTGATTCGCTGTTTACCTGAATAGCTTAGCTCTATCTAATGCTAATTTGGCCAACAATGCAGCCTACCTGATTTAATGATTTGGTTATAAATGCCATCCAACTTCTATAAGAGTCCATTTGCATTCCATTAGTGGCAAACAATTAATCTATCGACATTGGTAGCGAATCGGTAAAATCCGTGGCTTTCGTGGGTGAGGTCGTAGGGTTGAATCCCGGTATACCAATTAATTTGTTTTCTAAGTTACGTACTTTTGTGAATTTGTAACTATGAAGATGCGGCAAAACTTGGTATCTGCCTTGAGTTATGTTTATAAGAGTTAGAGAAAATAAAAAAATGTAAGTACTTTATTTTAACAATATTATTAATTTATGATTGTAGCATTATGTTCACTTTTATATTTACTATTTACCTTTACCAGGTGTAGCGGTGGTAGCCTAGTGGATAGAACATTGGACTCGGAAGCAAGAGACCCAGGTTCGATTCCCAGTGCGGGAATGTACCTATGACTTTGTGTTCCAAGTTACGTAAATTTGTGAAGTTACGCGGTGGACACGCGTGGTGATTAAGCCCATACTTTCTCTCTCTCTGAGAGAAGGCCTGTGCCCTACAGTGGGACGTATATAGGTTGCTTATGATTTACCTTTAAAATTCCGTATCATTTGTAACTATTGTCAGTATTTAGGACAATGTCCATTCCTGAAACTTGTCGGTTATAGCTTGGCAGGACTTTTGTTTGTTCAACTTTTCGTTTATTGAAAAACAAAGAAAAAAAAATGCATTTTTTCTGCTTTGTACTGGCAGTCTGATAGAAAATGTTGTTAACCATATTAATAATATGTGTAATGTTATATGCACGCTAGGCATAGAAGGATTGACATAATGCGGAATACCACGCCAAAACCAAAATCACTGACGATGGAGTTGCGACCGCTAAACTCAAGTGGAGCTGGGATGGCCATGTCAGACGTATGGACCCGGAAAGATGGTCAAAAATCGTCACCGATTGGGTGCCCTGCGATGGCTACCGACGACGTGGCAGACCGAGGCGGAGATGGTGTGACTAAATGACCAAATATTTACCTGGGTGGGCAGTGTTGGCCACAGACAAGCAGGAGGAAGCCTTGCCTAGCAGTAGATCTCAGTCATGGCTACTTAAAAAAAAAAATGTGTAAGATAATGATTTACCGAAGGCTGCGATATTGGCAGTGCGCGAAAAGAGTGAATTCAATAAAATTATGCAGAAAGCCCTGGTATTTACCAAGAAGACAAATCACAGAAAGAAAATAAACAAATAAGTAACATAATAACAAATCAAATCAATAAAACAGGACCACAGATTTAGCCTGTGGTGTGTCTAAGTTGCGACAAAATGCAGCTGACTCAGCGTTGTGCTGAGGAAGTGATCCCTCAGGCAGCGCTGATTTTCAGTCTGTGCCTACGGTTTTTGACCTCAGATCGATCTGGGGCTTACTTATGTGCACCAAATCCTGTCAGAATCCTGACGTTCGCGATAGCAATTAGTATGGAATTTGACAGTTAAACGGTTAGAATCGTTCAGGGTTTGGTGCACGTGATATAGGAGCTTTCAAGTAAGGCGGGTTTGTCCAAACAGTCGTGTAACAAGAAACAGATGAAAGAAGAACAACTTGCAGACTATCTCCCTCGCTGTGCAGCGGGGTAATGCCGCCAACGTTATGGGAACAAGATGCAGAGGATCTCCCTCGCTGTGCAGCGGGTAATGCTGCCAGCGCTATGGGAACAAGATGCAGAGGATCTCCCTCGCTTTGCAGCGGGGTAACGCTGCCAGCGTTATGGGAACAAGATACTAGGGTATATATTAGCAAAGGGCAAGATAAAAAGTACCCGAAGCCGCAGTGCGTTCATGCAACGACTGATGAATGTTGTGGAAGCGAAAGTGATCAGCCAGGATTGTGGCAAGTGGCAGTCCCTGGTTTCTGCCTACCCCTCTGGGATACAGGCGTGAGTTTATGTATGTATGTATGTATTACTTTGGACGAAACATTGTGGATGTATTTTTAAGCTTGTGTAAGATAATGCTCTGTCTGTATTTCATCCTAATAAAGATATTAACCAGAGACTAAAGTAGCAAGGAACGATAATGCATTGGGTCAAACAAAACGAGCGTCGCAGGCGGCTCCACAAGTTGGGCAATAAAACTTGCCCTTCGCCGCCCGCCGGCCACCATTTGGCTGGAATGTTCCCTGGTACTGTCGACAGCTGGACACCCTTCACCCTTTACGTTTTGTTGCAAAGTAGACCGTTAGGCAACTGAGTAAGTGCACATTTTGTTTTAGTAAAATATGGTCCGAGTGAACTTTTTCGTCGCCCTTTTCTCCATAACAAACTCGACCTGAAGGCAATATACATTACATTCAACAAACATAATGTAAATTATTAAATTATTTGTAAATTATGAATCGCTCGTAGTCCCGGCTGCCTGAGTGATCTTAAACGATCACGAAGGTTAAGCAACACAGGGCGCGTTCAGTGCATGGATGGGTCGCCGTCTATGCCTAACGCTAGTGGCATTTTCCCGAGCGGTTCCGTGCTTCGCAAGGCACGTTAAGCTGTTGGTGCCGGCTGCCGTCGATAGATGGCAGTCGTTAAGCCAAGTCAGAGGCCTTAGGGCGGCTTGACAACTTCTGACAGTAGACGAGCCACTAGTCTACAAGCCTCCACCAATCCGGACTTGGCCCCCGTGGTGGAGTATGGCCTATACCTTCCTCAGGGAAGAGACCCGTGCCTCTCGGTGGGGACATAATGGGTTGATGATGAAATGTAAATTATTTACAATTAAAATATGATTCAGGTTGAACTCGAACACACGACAGCATACAATGTCCCCAACCCTATCCCCTAACGAAATATGCCAGTGCATCCAGGATCGCTAACCCTATTACCTAACGAAGTTAGCCAATGTGGTCTGGCTAAGTAAGGAAGTAAAGTTGGTCCTTCGGGCCTGGCGAAGGTAGGCAATCTCGTTTGAGCAAATAGAGGCATACATCTTTGCAACTGATGCCATCAGTGAGATTATAGGAGATAGGATAATTGTAGACCTAAATGTTTCTAACAAATTAATAAATAAAGTAAATAACTTCCACACAACACGATCACTTGTCCTGGTCCCAAGCTAGGATACCATGTATCCAGGTAACCAGGCAAGCACATCACAAATATGGAAATACACCCAGACTCAATCCGTGCCGATCCAGTCCGATTCATCAGCCCATATTTTATCCACTGTTGGATATATGTCTCTCCCAAGGTACGCAACTACTTTCTGATGCCTCATTGGTCTAGCGATCACACTAGGTTTGATAGAGCCAGGGCCACCGATAGCAGGCGAGCAAGGCGTGCACTGCACGAGGACGGCAATTTTATGTACTAAACGTAGTTTTCTGTATAAAGTAATAATGAAGCAGTTGCAGAATATTTAATCCTCAGACCACATTTATCGAAAGTACATTAATTTTTCTACAATCATTATTAATGTTAGATTGTGCGAGCGAGACAGCACGTCAGACATAACAACAGCATTAATCTGTAGAATTCTAAAGGACCCCATCGAGCCACCATAACATTTTTTTTCAATTGTTCTTGTCAAGGTCATAATCTAACAGGGTAATAACCTTTAATACGTCACTAAGCCCCAGTTTCTCGTACACTAACACGCTGTTAATCTACTGTTAACAGCTACCAATTAACCAATGTGCATACAAAAAAAACCACTGACAGCTGTTAAAACTAGATTAACAGCTTGTTAGTGTACGAGAAACCGGGGGTATGCATTAGAAAATTTGTTGAACAGAATTGGATTACACACATACCGATAGTTGCTTCAGAAGACATGCGAGCCGTATCGAGTTTCGTTACGTACTTGCTTATGTCTCACGTTTTTATTTTAGTATGGCCATTTTGCTACTATTGCTAGAAAGCTTATAAAATTTGTCATATTTTTATAACAACATTTATAGCGGTGAATGCCGTTTGACTTAGAACCTCTTCGGCGATTAGGGTCCTAAATATGCGCACCAAATCCTGAGCGACTTCAATCGTCTAACTGTCAAATTCCATACTAATTTGATTAACATATTAACGTGAAGAGAGACGGATTGAAAACCCGTCCATCTGCTGTGATCAATTATATTTACATGGTCGGTGTGCGCGTATGTCTGCAATGTGGCAGAACAAAACATAACATAAACTCACGCCTCCATCGCAGAGGGGCAGGCAGAGACCAGGGATTGCCACTTGCCACTTTCGCTTTACATTCATTAGCCGTAGCAAGCACGCACGTCGTTGTCGTTGTGGCAGAACCTTTACAAAAATGCGATGCGAGCCATATGCGTTCCGTGTGGCGCCGGATTAAGAATAGCGTCACTCCATTTCCTTCCGTGGATATCGTAGAAGGCAACTAAAGAAATACATTACTTTGTAACGTTTATTAAACAGGGCCCGGAGACGGGCAGCAGCGTCTTCCTGAGATTCCAACCGCATCCTGCGATCGCCAACCCGCCTGGCAAGCGTGGCGATTATGGCAAAACCCTTCATGGTTATGAAAACCACGGAGAAGGCCTGTGTCCTGCAGTGGGCGTCAAATGGCTGATGATGATTCTGATGATGATGACCACCAAAATAGGAGTCGAAGTAGTCATGGCAACGAAAATCGGTCGGGACAATTATATACTAATAATACAGAAACTACTAAGCTGTAGTAAAGGCAAGACAAATTGAATTTCCTACGTAAACAGGACAAAATAAGTTTTACAGTACTGTGTTACAGCTGTACTTGTTGGCAAAACACAAGCGTGTCAAGTTTGTACTAACTTCAAATACGTCACGTCACGGAATATTAATGCGTTTTCTCGCCATTTTCCGTTCGCCATTTTGTTTTCTGGGCGTCAACTTGTAAGTGAATACTGGGGTTAAATAAATTAGGAAGTGTCTAGTCGACCTCCATCCCTAGCGGCATAATAAGAAGAAACGTTTATGCCTTTAGTATAAGCAGATAAAGTACAACATTACCACGATAGCGTGGTAATGTTGTAAATAGTTATCTTGCCATATGTTGATATTTTAATAGTCGTTGAAACGTATGCCCTATCGCAATGATAGATCGTAAATTTTTGAATGAATGTGCTCAGCGGCTCTGGAATACTAAAGTTCATTAGTAAAGCTCTCGTGTTTCTCTCGTTTTTAATCCCCTCTCCTTCTGTCTCCTCTTATAATATTGAAGTTTAGGCTGACTTCGAGGCATATAAATGCTTTTATTATCTCTTAAAAATATTGTATATTACTTGACAATAATCAACATGCGAATTTTTTTTCGAAAAGTTTTTCAACGATAAATATCTGGGTTTAAACATTAGTGACAACTAGTTATTCAGAGTTCTTTTATTTAAAGCTTTGAGCTATTTCAAATATTTAAATCACTTTTGGTTTACTCGATCAATCATTAAATTAAAATTAATGCATGTAGATACTAGAACAAAAACTTATCTTAAAAAATAAACTAACTAAAGGTTCACTCAATGTACAAATAACTGCATTGTAGAGATTTTTCGAATTATCGAGTTTTTCAATATTTAAAAGGTATTCAAAACCAGGAGATACGTAATTCGATTAATAACCAAACAGTTAAAAGCTCAATGTATAAATTGTGAAATTTTAGTTAAAATTATTATTAAGATATATTCATATATAAAAAAATTGTCACAACAATCTTAGCTAGTCGACGGCTGGTGGTCGTCTAATTGTCTACGTAACTCGATCACCGGTGGTCATCTAGACACTTCCAATAAACTTGGACCCTCATTATTATGCGCACAGGAGAGCGGGCTTGCCTGGGAAAACTTTAATTATGAGGAGGAAAGCAACTTTTACAGTTAAACGTGACATGATGTTATTCGTTTATATAGTTTTACTAACATTTGCTCATACTTTTTTTGCGTAGAATTCGGATAAAAATTACGGTTTCTCAAGTTGAGTACAAAATGTAAAATAGAGACTGTTATAGTTTAATATATTTAAAAAGTTGTTTAGAAAGTTGCTAAAAAAACGTCACGTGCATAACCCCTTAAGGCTGCCAACGTATGGCGTGCTGTCTCGCTCGCACAATCTAAAATATAATTGATTAATATAAAATATGATTTTAATAAAAATTGTATTCTTAATTTTGAGAAATGTGGTGTGATAAGTAATAAAATAATGGACATCTTAAATACATTTTTGTTTTCCTATACTTAGTTTTAATAAAGAAAAGTGGTTTCCAAAATTATTACTTTTAGTATGAAATGATTTCAATCGAAAACTAGGTACAGGATAAAAAATATGTCTTAAATGCCCGTAATTTTATTATCCATCAAATCCTCAGACCACATTTATCGAAAGTACATTAATTTTTCTACAATCAGTATAAATGTTAGATTGTGCGAGCGAGACAGCACGTCAGACATAACAACAGCCTTAATCTGTAGAATTCTAAAGGACCCGATCTGGCCACCATAACAATGGTTTTTAATTGTTCTTTTTCAAGGTCATAATCTAACAGGTTAAGTAGGTAAATCATCATCATCATCATCAGCCATTTGACGCCCACTGCAGGACATAGGCCTCCTTCGTGGTTTTCATAACCATGGAGGGTTTTGCCATAATCGCCACGCTTGGCAGGCGGGTTGGCGATCGCAGTATGCGGTTGGAATCTTAGGAAGACGCTGCTGCCCGTCTCCTGGTAATTGATTTCCTTAGTCGCCTTCTACGACATCCACGGAAGGAAATGGAGTGACGCTATTCTTAATCCGGCGCCACACGGAATATGGTGTACTACACGGAGTAGGTAAATACGTAAGTTTAAAAATAAATCGACCGAAACATTTGACCTCGATTGGGAGGAAAGAGGGAAATAACGCTCCTCGGCCTAATGACAAAGTCAACTCAGTATTAAATTGAAGCGACATTACGCGACGCCTTTGTCAACCCTCACGCCAATCAAAATAGATAACATCACGAACGCCCATTGGGGCCTAGGGCCTTAACACAATGACGCTTTTCGGACGCGCTGACGACTCGCGTTAAACACAATCGGGACGCTCAGCAGACGCAAGGCACATTGTAACCTATGAACAAGAACGCGTTAGTAATCTGCTAATATGTGTTGATAAAGGGCAGAGGACGCGCTCAAAAAAAAAACGCGCGTCGTCAGCGCATAAAAAAACGTCGTCTGCAAAGGCCTCTATTCAGACGCACTGTTGTACAAATTTTGACTTCGTATTATTTTATTTTTAAACGATAAGAAGAAGGAAGTGGAAGGTTATGGAGGAGGTCTTTGCCCAGGATATAAGCTCGGAAAAATAAAATAAAAGGGAATAACTCAAAAAATTCCAACCAATTCTATAGACTACGTGTTATGAAATTTTCGAGATATTTTCCGCTTACCTTATTCATATAAACTAGGACCCCATAATATAAAACATATTTTAAAATGCCGTGACGTGGTTGAAAATTTACAAAAGCAGTTTAAATCTAAATATTCGGCCTATTACTATGATGTGACTACGACTATATTACGAAGCTCAATTTATAAAACCGACCCTAAAATTATGTGAGACTCGTACGATATCGATTTTTCGGATATTAACACACATAGGTACATAGCTGGGTTTGATAGCACGATTCCCATTATAGCTCTTTGTTACTATTATTATTTTTCCATACAATATAAGTAGCATAATATTACAAAACCTCATAAGTGAGTTAAGTGAGATCGCACTATGCCTAAAATAGCATTAAGCCAACTATTATCATGAAAGGTTTGTTTGGTCGCACAATACTCACATTTACTGTCTATTCTATAGTGATCCGACAGAGAACCAAAGTCACCGACATAGCCCACCGAATTAGCATGCTGAAGTGGCAGTGGGCCGGCCATATCATCCGAAGAACTGATAACCGATGGGGTAGACGAGTTCTTGAGTGGAGACCGTGGATCGGTAAACGTAGTGTAGGATGTCCTCAGACTCGGTGGAGCGATGATCTTCGCAGGGCGGCTGGCAAGAGCTGGATGAGAATAGCCGAGGACCGTGCTCAGTGGCGTGCAATAGGAGAGGCCTATGTCCAGCAGTGGACAAGCATAGGCTGATGATGATGATGACTGTCTATAACACTTCGAATGCCTGGATTGCCAACAATTTGTACAGCCAAGAGCAAAAAAACGAAAACATTTTATAATTAAAGTGGGCATGGTGGGATCTACTACACGAAGATTTGCAAAGGTTGTCATTGTGCTACCGATGGTATCGAAATAAAATAAAAGTAACGCAGTAGTGGGCACGCTATCAAACACATGGCTGCATCAATCGCCAACGTCGACCGCAGATTTAGATTGCCTCGTTGGTCTAGCGGTATCATGTCTGATACCATGCCGGAAATCGTGGGTTCGATTCCCATTGGGCGCCGCCGTACATATGTACAAATAGCCTCAGTCTGGGTGTATTTCCATGTTTATGGTGAATTTTCCTGGTTACCATAGCACAGGGGATTCTAGTGGACCCAGATATGTGAGTCAAGTGATTTAGTTGTGTGAAAGTTAATTTGATTACTTTTATATTTATTTATTTATTCGCAATTCTACTCCATGTTAAACCATGATTAGTATCATCTAATCATATGTGCAAAGTTTTGTTAAAACTAAACTAACGTGTGGGAATTCCCTCAAGCAGATATTGCCCTGTTTATTTTATTGAATGGACATTTTGGTAAGAATGCATCAGGGTCATTTCCGTGCAAAATTCTACACTCTGCATTGTTCACTAACGCAGGTAAACAGATGGCGAATTATGAATTGAATTACCTGCTCAAGTGCCTGCTGGCTGACTTTGCAACATACTTTGAAAAATACATAATACTTAGAAGTGTTATAAATATTTTGTGGAAGAGGCTTATTGTCTTTGTATTTCGACTATCACTTAAGACTGGTACGGACGACAGCTTAATTATCGACATTGAATTTTCATGTGACAAATTTTAATATAATAAGTGCCACAAGGCGGTCGTCGCAGGAGAGGTAGGCCAAGAAGACGTTGGCGAGACGACCTCGACCGACACATGCCGGAGTGGCCTGAGGTGGCACAAGACAGAAACATCTGGTCTGAGTTGGGGGAGGCCTTTGCCCAGCAGTGGGACACAAACGTGGCTACGTAAAAAAAAAAAAAAAATTTTCAAGAATCGAAACTAACAATCTTGATTTCGAAGGATTGTGAAGGAAGAAGGTGGAATGATGACATTGGCGTTGGTCATACCTTCTGCGCCAGAGCTTGGCGCTAACACATGTTTATTTTGTATAATGGAGGACTTATACAAAATAAAAAAGAAAAGCAACATAACCTTTTATTTTCCATGTTTTACAAAGCAAAGGCTGTCCCCACGGACTGGACTACCCACGGTCTTTCCACGCATGCATATTATATTAAGCAACAATGAGATATCCTTAAAAGCAACCAAATGGATAAAGACAAGTCCCCAGAGAGTAAGAAATGAATTTTTTTGCAGCAAAATTAATATGTTGCAAAATTATTATGAAAATTTATTTTAAAGGCCATTTTTAAAGACATCTTGATTGCTGTTACTATCAGTAAAATAATGGAGCAAATAATTTATTTTAACGACCGTAAGTTGTAGTTAGGAACCTCTTTTTTAAAGTACATTTTAATTTACTCCTTAATTTTACTAGGCTAACGCTGTTATTTATAAAAACGCGACTCCCTTAAAACACTCTTTAGAGGCAGTTTAAATAATCTGTGGTTCCGTTTTCCCCTTCACCATAGACTATTTAAACTGCCTCTGAGGAATACGTTAAGGTATCGTGTTTTTATAACTAAGTCTTTATTCTTATCTCAAAGAACAATCCGACAGAGTAATCAAAGGATTTCAGATTCTTTCAGCATCTAAATGTATAAAGACAGGCCTTCGAGAGCAGAGATGAAATTATTTGCCGCAAAACCCGATTTTGATTATTCGGCTCTTACCGGCTTAGTTCTAAAGTGGATGTCGAGAAAAAAAAACTGCTTCATGTCCCGTTCTCAGTAATTTTCCGGTAGGGCTGGCACACGCTTCCTTTGTCGTGAAATTGTTTCCGACGGAAACTTCGTGTTTTGCAGTCTATTATTAATTTGCGCCAATGCTATCTGACAGAACTATCCATCTGCTTATTCATGGGTAAGCCCTATCCAGTAAATAAGTGCACGTCTTGCGACATGTCATTTGCAGAGCTATCCATTGATAAATTGTATGACTGACAACCCTGTCAATAGGCTATTTATCCGATTGTACCTGGGTAAGTATTAATCTACATATTTACTTAGTCATCCAGTGATTTGGTGCGAGTCGACCTACTAGCGTACCTAGGTAGGTGCTTCATCATCATCATCATCAACCACTCGACGTCCACTGCAGGACATGGGCCTCCTTCGTGGTTTTCATAACCATGAGGGGTTTTGCCATAATCACCACGCTTGGCAGGCGGTCGATCGCAGTATGCGGTTGGAATCTCAGAAAGACGCTGCTGCCCGTCTCCACGTAATTGATTTCCTTAGTCGCCTTCTACGACATCTACGGAAGGAAATGGAGTGACGCTATTCTTAATCCGGCGCCACACGGATACTTAACATGGGTACTTAACACGTACTTAACATGGGAAAACTAGCCATTATTTATTTATTATAATTATAACAAACTAGCCCTTACCTATAACTACACAGAAACATATCTTCGTCTCTATTTATCTAATCAAATTATGGACTGGAAGAAATCACTTTTAGTGATTAGGCCTACTATTGTACTGTACAATATTTTTTTTTGTTTTATATGTAATTTCTGGTGCATAACACTAAAAGTAATTTCTTCCAGTTAATCATTTGATTAGATAAAAGAGATGATGATGTGTTTATGTGTAAAAGCTGTTCTTATTCGTCCCCTTCCATCTATTTATCTCATCAGCCCATAGATACTAATAATTGTACTTTATTGCACACATAAAAGACATTGAGCACTGCTATTGCTTTGTGGACCACCAAATAGAGGTAAATAAAAATAATATTTATTTATTTCTTTTATTGCACTTAGCCTTAGTGTGCAATACGGCGGACTTAATGTATTTTCTACCAGTCAACCGCAGGAGGTGGAAAAAATATTGGTAGGCGAGGGGGAGGGGGAAGGAGAGGGGGAAAAGTATGCAATATATAAGGTAACATTGAATAGACTTATATATTAATATAATGCTATACTATAAAATACTATAAACACTGCTGGAGAGGAAGGCAATGATACTTAAAATTTACCATACATAATGATGAGAACGAAGTATGTAAATAGTAGAATATGTAAATAGAGGCAAATAAAATAATATGTGTGTGTTAGACTAGGGCTGGGTTTTTTTTATTTACTATGCCTGAGCCGGCAGTTGTATAAAAAAAAATTCGGTAGAACGGGCCTCGTCTGCCCACCGACCGTCGACCGTTCCTTCACTTCTTGCACGGAAAATAATGATTGACAGCCCTATCGAGGAAAATGCTTTTTTCCTCCTGCACGGACGGCGTAATCTCGCCAAATTGTGGAACCTCGAACTTAAAAATAGAATGCTGCGAGGGCGACTCGCTGTTTCACGTCGGATTTTTATTTGCCGAAGAGTCAAGAGCCTAAAGAGTCAACGGGGAACTTGCGTCAAACTTAGATTGAAGTGGCATTGCTTTCATACCATAGAAGACACAGAAAAAGTCAGTTTTCGGGGTCCCAAAAAATGCAAAACACCAATTTACTGCAATTCACTGAAAAAATACCTCGGACTGTGTTCTTTCATTGAATTCTAAACGTTTTCTAAAAAGGTTTTAGATATATAAAAACATCATTTTACGAGATTATTCGAAAATATCCCAGAAGCCCAATAACCAAAACCTACGCAATACCGCCATACAAACCTAACTTGGCTCTCCACCACCCACACGCCAGAATGTGCTCCTAATACAAAAAACTCTCTCCACACTGATAAAATGGACATCTTCAATTAATCTTACGCTGTCCTTAAACGAAATTTGCTGAATTTAATAGTAAATTTTTTTTGTTCTGGCCTGTCGTTACTTAAGTAACGTAAGCCTATATACGTCCCACTGTAGGGCACAGGCCTTCTCTCAGAAAGAGAGTATGGGCTTAATCACCACGCGTGCCCACCGCGGATTGGCGATATCAAACGCCGAGGAACGTGAATAGCTCAGACAGTCAGGGTTTCTCATGATATTTTCCATCACCGTTAGCGAATGGTATTGTTACTGTAACTTCACAAATGTACATAACTTACAAAACAAAGTCATAGGTACATGCCCGCACTGGGAATCGAACCAGTGCGGGCATGTACCTAATATAAAATCTAATTCAATTTAACATTAATTTAATTTTAATTCTTCAATGGAATATTATGCATGCTAAGTTTATTTGAAATTGTACAATAATTATAAGTATTTTGGAGTTTATATTTTTGCATTGCATACTAAATAGATTTCGTGAACCTGAAAGTTCACCAGTAAGTGGCAAACACAAGAATGTTCTAGTAACCCTATATAATGTTTATACATGATTTTCTGTTGGTGCACCTTGTAAGAATAAAAAAATATTATTATTATTATTAAATCCTTTATTGCATAAAACAGAAAGTTTTGCACATAGGCGAGCTTAATGCTACTTAGCATTATCTACCAGCTAACCTAAGTTTTGATGAGAGCATTATCAGGTATTGTAATATGTATTCATAAACGCGTAAAAACATGCAAGTTGTAACGTCATAGTTTGAGTTCGAGACCACGTAACTAGGATGACTTTTCGATAGATTTTATTATGAAAAAAAGTATTAGACGTAGAGAAAAACATTACCACGGTTATTTATCTTTTAACACGGCCTCTCCGATTATATAAAAAATATCCGATAATATTTCTTTCAGTCTTATCCATCCTAAGGGTGTCTGGAAGAAATCGCTTTTAGAGATAAGACCACAGTTTTAGTAACTTAGATATTTAAGATTTTTCATGTACTTTTATTACGTATAATGTATGGCGTGCAATAAAGAGTGTTAATCTAATCTAAAACATTGTTTGTGCAAATTCTCCATTCAATTCAATTTTATCGGTGTCGAAAGTGAATAAATAAAATACCTTCCACACGACACAATCAATCAATTGTCTTGGTCCCAAACTAGGATACCCTGTGTTATGGTAACCAGGCCAGGACGTCACAAACGTGGAAGTACACCCAGACTGAGGACATTTGTACAAATGTACGGCGGACCCCAGTGGGAATCGAACCTACTACCTCCAGTATGGTAAGCAGACATACATAGTACATCAATACGACAAAAAATAGGTCAATCAATCATCTTTGTAAGTACCTCCATGTCCTCCAATACGATAATTCAAGAAAATAACAATAAAATTACAACATGTACCACAATAAATTAAATTGTCTCATCAATAACGTTTCTGACGTTTACGAAACGTAACGGAATATTCGGGTGTTTAATTAAGTCGCGGAATTAGCTTGGCAATTGATTAGTGGCTTCGTAGAAGATATAGGTACTTTAGTGCTTGCAGAAGAGAAAAACTTTTTCACAAAAAAATCTTTTACACGAAGAACTTTGTTTGGCTTCGTAGGTTCGAACCTGGCATGAATCCATTGACTTTGATATCTATGTAACAGTACTACCACTTTTAAACCGACTTCAAAAAGGAGGAGGTTTTCAATTCGACCCGTATATTATATATATACATATAATCGATTCCGACAACTCTTTTTATTCGAATAGATATAATGTCCCATTGGTTCTATTTTAATTTGGTGAAGATTTGATGAAGATTTTCAGAGATGGAGAACGGAACTCTTCAATGGACAGCAGTAAATAAGGCCTAATGGGGCCCCCATTACAGGTTTAACCGTGAGTAATATGCATATGTTTCATAATATAGCATAAAAGTAATAGTATAGCATAAAAAGTCCCAGGGCAATCTGGTGATGTTCTGATGAAGACTTTCGGAGATGGAAATTGAGAACTTCAAATTTTAAAGCAGACAATTAAGTAGGGTAAATTATTTAATTATAACGGCGCGAAAAACGGCGTGGCAAACTCGCTAAAATTGTTTTGTTTCATCATGGTAAGCTGGCTTCGAATTGGTAGAACATCCTCCATATTCTCGAGACCCTACTCCTAGTGAATTTGATGTATTTTCGAGATTAAAAGAATATCTAAGAGGCCAGAAGTTCGACGATGATTACGCAGTGATTGCCGCAGTACAAGGTTTTTTAGAGAATCAAGATGAAGATTTTTTTTAAGAAAGGAATTTTAGGGTTAGAATAAAGATATGCTAAGGGTATATACAACTAAAAGGTGACTATGTTGAAAAATATGTAATATCATAGGATAAAAGTTAATTGCATCTTGTTAATTCTCACTACTTTTTGTTCAATATAGGCTATATGTTCCGTGTGGCGCCGGATTAAGAATAGGGTCACTCCATTTCCTTCCGTGGATGTCGAAGAAGGCGACTAAGGAAATCAATTACCAGGAGACGGGCAGCAGCGTCTTCCTGAGATTCCAACCGTATACTGCCATCGCCAACCCGCCTGCCAAGCGTGGCGATTATGGCAAAACCCTTCATGGTTAGAAAACCATGAGGGAGGCCTACGTCCTGCAGTGGGCGTCGAGTGGCTGATGATGACAGGCTGCATTATTATGGTCTTCTAGATAGAATATAAAGTTGGTTGTACTCACGTCTGGGCTGATGTCTGTAAAATTGGCACTGGAGACAAACTCTTTGAGGAACCCGTCTAACTCCGTGCCTTCGATGTAACCGTTTCCTAAAACAATTAATTATACTTTATTTCACACGAAACATTTCACAGGGCATAACATAAGAAATAACAAAGAAGATCCTAACTCTGTAAGATATTTCTTTCAGGAAACCTTGGAGAGTCGGAGAAGCAGTAAAAACGGGTACAAAATAAACTACAAAAATCCTAAATAATCTACTTACAGCAAAACTTTATACCTCAATCTAAATGCCAACAAGGAATATGTTTGAAAATTGTCCACTTATCTTACCTCCAGTTTCCCGTACGCCGACAGTCTGTTAATCTACAGTAACCGTTAACAGATGTCAGTTGTTAGCAGTAAATTAACATCGTCAGTGTACGAGAAACCTGGAATTAGCTGACCAATAAAATTCATACAATGTGTTTCAGAAAGTTGATATTTTTTTAAGGTTCTGTACCGGAGGGTGCCAGACGGAACCCCATTACTAAGACTTCACTGTCCGCCTGTCTGTATGTCTGTCACCAGGCTGTATCTTATGAACCGTGATAGTCAGGCAGTTGAAATTTTCATAGATGATGTATTTCTGTCGCCGCTATAACAAAAACTACTAAAAACAGAATATAAAATGAATGTATAAGGCTCCCATAAAATAAACGTAAGCTTTTTGCCATTTTTTGCTCGACATTAATAACGGCAACAGGTAGACGCTTGAAATATTTACGGAATATTTAGTTCTATATTCGCTTCAAAAATAAATAAATAATTGGTCCTGTTTGTTGGATTTATGCTGATTTTATTTTAACCTCGTAATGATGTTCCTTGCAATGAGTTAGATTATTGAATTTGAGCCCCCCGCCTTAGTAGTTAATGCCCCGCAGTCTGGTTGTTGGTTATTTTCTATTATTTTTTTTATTCAAAAAGAATCATGAGATACAAAATAATCATACAGTTGTCGTGAACTGATCTTATTGCGAAGGCGCCGGGTGTCTTAGTGATACAAAAGCTTCGTGACTCAGCATATGTCGTCACAGGTTTAATTATTAGGCTCTATAGAGGTGAGGGATCCGATGTACCTACAAATCTACTGTTTGTCCAATGCAACAGCTGCGTATTGGTTTGAATTTCCCAGAGGTGGTTGAATCAATAAAACTTCACTGTAACTGAAGTGGAATTGAACTAGCCCCGCCCGTTATCAGCGAAGACAAATAGAGTGTGAATTTCCCAAAGGTAGTTCAAATCAATAAAACTTTTCAGTAGCTGAAGTGGAATTAAAATCTCGTTTTATAGTATTTTTTATCGAACTCCTCTGAAACAGCTCAACCGTAGGTGTGAGAATAGGTCGTAGGCTTATTAATATGGCAAAACAACTAGTCAGTACTAGCTGACTACCTATAGATAAGTAAAAAAAATATATTTCAACTTAAATGAAAGTATAACAGCGTTCAATTAGCTTAAATCTAACGTTGCTGAAAATGATATTTGTGCTTGAACTAGGTTTAATAACAACCTGTATCTCAAGCGTCTTAATCGCTAAAGTTGACAATGCAAGATGTAAATAGCATCTTGAATAAGTAAGTACATAAACTCACCCCTGTATCTCGCAGAGGAATAAGTAACTATAAATAAGTATTATGTTTAATAAAGTACTGTGTAAGACAAATGGGCCAAAATTGCCATTGAAAAGGTTCCACTCGACTGCCATCGCAGGCCTAGCCGATCAAAGCGGAGATGATGGCCGAGCGAACTCGCCTCTTGTCGAGGTGGCAGAGATTGGTCCAAGACAGGAAGACATAGAGGAGCGAAATATCAAAGATAAATACATGTCTATTTTAGGTGGCCGTGCGATCCAAAAAAGATCTTTGATCAGTAGGAGAATCGATTGGCAGCAATAAATACGCCATTTGAAAATATAATAATATACTTCCCAGAAAAATTGTATTTTAAAGGAGACTGTACCGTCGAAAGCACTTCAGTCTTTGTCTTAAAAGTTACTGAGCAGAGTAAGAGAGCAGGGGTAAGAATTATTTATAAGCCCTGACACCGCTATACAAAACAATGTTATTTGGAAACAATTTAGCAACATAAGGGAACGTACCCATACAGTACTACGCGACCCGTTTAGGCAGGGGAGGGTCTTTAAAATCACACGCTTGGTAACTGGGACGGGGGAGATATCCTCTAGGGAAATCTCGCGGTTTTTCGAGCTATTTTTCTAATTATGGCGCGCAGCGTTCAGCGCTTTTTACTCACAGGTGGCAGCACATATTTTAGCAAAACTTTAACTTTAGCAAAACGGCCAAGCCACATATATTTGACTAAGGTGTAGAGTTTGTGAAGTTAGGGCGTGTAGAGTTAGAAGCTTGGCGCTAAGATAACATTTTGATAGAGCGAGGTGTATGGTCTTGTCTGGCAACATTTTTTGATTTACATGAAAATCTTTTTGGTGGGATACGTATATACTGTACCCACACGTAGGCACGTTCACTTTTCTATGTATCGGTTATTTTCATTCAATAAATAATTATGAATTTATTCCTAATGAAAACCTAAATACAACATAGAATTAGGATTGTAGCGCATCTGTCGCATTAGGCTTGTCCTGTAAAGACAGTTGTAGGAAATTAAATAAATAAATCTTAGTTAATAGGTTTTTACTATTTAGAGGCTAAAAATTCCACCCATGCCGGGACTTGAATCCGCGACCTCTGGCTAACCGTTCGTTCCAGCGCTCTCCCAACTGAGCTAATGGGCAAGTGCAAGCATCGGCAAAATTTCGAGCCTCTTTACAAACTTCTCTGTATTACGTACAATGTCCTAATTGTCCTCAGCACGGATTAGTGCAACAAAAAGAATATAAATTATTCATAGTGTTTTGTTATTAGTACAATTTTATCTTTTGTTTACGTAAGAGCCTACCGTTGACGACTGGCTTTCGATCATTGTCATCGGACCTCTATCCCTATGTAGGTATGTACAGAGAAGATCGACATTCATTATTTAATTATTAAACGCCTTTGACCCAGTTTGACCGATTAAAACGCTTCGGGGGTGAGTTCACAGTTTTTATTTTATATTATGTTGCCGAAAAATCGATAGTCGACGGGGTGCAAAGGTACTCGAATGGAGATCATGAACTGGCAACCGCAGCGTAGGACACCCACCAGCTAGCTGGACCAACGATCTAAGGCTGGTTGCTGGCAGCAGCTAGTTAACGATTGCCGAAGACAGAAAGAACTGGCGTGCCTTGGGGGAGGCCTAGTTCTAGTTAGATCTGAGATTTTCGCACTCGCACCCAGTTTCTCGTACACTAACACGCTGTTAATCTACCGTTTACAGCTGTCAAAGTGCTAACAAAAAAAAAACCACTGACAGCTGTTAACAGTAGATTAACAGCTTGTTAGTGTATGAGAAACCGGGGGACAGCCTCATAATTGGTCCATTGTACGTTTAGCGGTGGTAGCCTAGTGGGTAGAAGGAGCGGTGGTAGCCTAGTGGGTAGAACATTGGACTCGAAAGTTCGATTCCCAGTGCGGGCATGTACCTATGAGTTTGTTTTCTAAGTTACGTACATTTGTGAAGTTATAGTAGCAATACCACTCGCTAACCGTGAAGGAAAACATCGTGAGGAAACCTGAGTGTCTGAGCTATTCACATACCTCAGTGCTTGAAATCGCCAATCTGCATTGGGCATGCGTGGTGATTAAGCCCATACTCTCTCCCTGAGAGAAGGCCTGTGCCCTACAGTGGGACGTATATAGGCTGCTTAAGTGCGTATAGCAAGCGCTCCTTCACGCTTAACGAGTGGTAAGTGCTACTACAACTTCACAAATGTACGTAACTTCGAATCCACGACCTCCCGAATGAGAAGCCGGCGTTATACCGCTCCGCTACCACCGCCCCTTGGGGGAGGCCTAAGTCCAGCAGTAGCCAAATACGGGCTGATTGATTAATTTATATCACTCGCTAACGGTTTGCTTGGCTCTGAACGTGTGAGGACTTCCTAGGCCTCGACTGACTAAGGATGCTGTTACGTCTAGCTATAACAATCTTAAATTAAGTCTCGACGTGTTTGAAACAGTACTTAACTAGATCTCCGTTTCATTCCTAGTATAGGGGAGGGGTCCACGTAGAGTAACTTTTAAATGTCTGAAAAGTTTATAGCACAAATTGGACTATCGAAATAGCCTTGTAGTTGTCGTTTACCTGTCAAAGAAACTTCTCGGTTATTAGCTATTTATTTTCAGAATTTTGTTAGGTACTATTTATTTTCAGAATTTTGTTATCTAGTTAATATATAATTATGTATAATAAAAAAATAAAAAAATAATATTTAATTCACCATAATGTAAACAAATGACACTTGAGTGTGTAGTACCGATTATGGACCCTGTCGGGCGCGGCAATATCACTTCATACGAGTATCTTTTTTTAGAGATGAAATTTGCAGTGTCTGTACAATCTCTCAATCATGTTAATAGTGATTTTTAGGACCTTGGACTGCCCGTAGCAAAAAACCTAGGACTAGATAGCATTAACGCCAAAAACGGCCGTTTTTGGCATAAATGGACTAGATAGATTCCCAGGTTCATGGTCCTAGGTACTTTGTAATGGGGCCTAAATATCACTGTTGACATGATTGAGAGACCGTTCAGACACTTTTTGCAAATACGATCTGTAAAAGAAGTAATGATTTGTTTTCGTTTGTGGCGCTAGTTAGGCCACTGGATCCCCTTAAGTACTTATGATAAAAATAGAAGAAGAAGAAGAAGAAAGACATTTAGTGAGATAAATTAACACATCACAAGAAAAATGGCATAACAAGTAGCACAAACAATTACAAATTAAAAACAAGTCATATAAAAATACAACATAATACAAGACAAAGTCAGAGCGTCAGAGTGCATCCTATGGTGTGTCAAAGTTGCCACAAAGGGCATCAATAGGTAGTTGGAACACAAATAATTATTTATATTTATCAGGAATTTCCCTCATAGTGTAGTTAAGTTGTTAAATAGTCAATATCTAAACAAGTCGCTGTTGATAAAAACAAGCTGCACGTCGAGAAATAATTTGTATCTAAATAAAAAATTATATCGGAGACTAAAGCAGATAAAGAAGGAATCTGCAAGTGCATTTACCAGCAATTTAGCTAGAACCTTTTACAGGCAAATCATACATAGTAAAAAAACTAAGTTAACTAAAAAAAGTTCTGAGAGGTTTTACTATTTTTTTACAACTAAGACTGTTTATTCTCGCGCGCGGGTTACAGGTTTATTAAATGCTACCGGGGCAGGACCTTGCTGGCATGTTGGACAAAGGACATTAATCACACACTGACACCGGCCTCTTCGAAGTATTAAAATTGTGATAAATGGGATATTTAACCGCTCCTTTATTACGCAGTTTATGTCCGCGTACTGTATGCCAACGGTGTCGCTAGCGCTTGTGTAAAGATGGATAGAATCCAATAATGTTTTGTAGATGCTCATTTTTTTTTGTTGAATTCAATGTAAGTATTTATTTTATTTGGTGTACAAAACAGATCACAACCATTACACGATATAAAAGTAATAATATGACATGAGTACTAAGTTGTGGTCTAAAGCATGCACACACAACATTACCACATGTTGCCACATATTTTTTACCATAACTCATTATTTTTGTATTTTGACAAGAAATTAAAGTTACATATTTTCAGTTTCAGTCAGCGGAACGGTAGAACCTCACATTCGGGAGGTTGTGGGTTCGAATTCCGGCATGTACCAATGCCTTTGTTTTCTAAGTTACGTACATTTTTGAAGTGGTAGTACCTACTAGCAAATACCACTCGCTAACGGTGATAAAAAACATCGCGAGGAATCCTGAGTAGCTGTTAGGTGTTCACATACCTCAGCGCTTGAAATTTGCCAATCCGCATGGACACGCGTGGTAATTAATCCTGACGTTTACGACACCAAATAGAATTTGAAAGGTAGACATTGAAAGTATCCCGGATTTGGTGTTCATTTTGGATTGCAGGATTTTGTGCCTATATTATAGGAGCAGGTCGAGATTTGACGGTTTTGACATTTGAATGCCATTGGGTAGATTTTAAGCGTGAATAGAAGAAGAAGAAGAAGAAGAAAAACATTTATAATACCAACAAGATACATCACAGAAACAAAATAAGCAGATAAGTAACATAATATGCACATAAACAGAAAGAAAACTAAATACACAACAGACAAAACGAATAAATAAAACAGGACCATAGATGTAGCCTGTGGTGTATCTACGTTGCCACAAAAGGCAGCTGACTCAGCGTTGTGCTGAGGAAGTGATCCCTCAGCGCTGATTTTCAATCAGTGCCGATCAACCTGCAAGATTCAAGCATTCAGACTGATCAGCGGCCGTTATTCAAAAAACTTAACACCACGCAAATATTTTCCTATGGATCACCGCAGAAACGATTTACGAAACAAAAAAGTTTTTTTTCTCTTCTGTAAATCAGGGAAAAATGACTTGTGCGGTGTTGATTGCTAAGTGACGATATTAGTCCATCCACGACGCATGCATGACACGAGGAAGCCGATGAGAGTAACCGGTGAGACATAAAACGGTCCACAAACAATGCACATCCTTGTAGCGAGAGGGTTAGTTCGGCGCCGTTAATTCGGGGTGATAACTTACATTTTACGGGCACATAAACTGACGGATCTGTTTGTGAACAAAACAATTACATTGTATCATTTTGTTGAGCACTTGCGGGAATGTCGAAACACGGATGTTTCAAATGTGGACATTACGACGGTGAATTGAAAGTAAAATTGGATGGTGAAATTAAAGTAAATAAACCGGACAGTGGGAGTCGGACTCGTACAAATGGTTCCGTATCATTATCTATACAACATTTGAATATTTCAAGTGTTTACGTGTTGCAGTTATTAATATCGAGCAATAAACGGCAAAAAAATCACGTTTGTTGTATGGGAGCCCCACTTTAATATTTATTGTATTCTGTTTTTAGTATTTGTTGTTATAGAGCGGCATCAGAAATACATTATCTGTGAAAATATCAACTGTCTAGCACGGTTCATGAGATACAGCCTTGTGACAGACACAGACGAACAGTGGAGTCTTACCCTTTGGGTACGGAACCCTAAAAATCTTTTAATGTTATTTATTTAGACGTAACGATGCAATTACATGTTTGTAAATTGGGTGTAATTTCAACACTCATTTATTGATACTTTGCACTTAAAAAAAATCGTACAATGCGGCGGACTTAATGCCCTAAGCATTTTCTACCAGTCAACCGCAGGAGGTAAGGGAAAGAGTTTCGATCTGATAAATGTTGATAAAGCGAAAGAGGTGTGTCAGGATCGTGGCAAGTGTCAAACCCAAACGGAACCCAAAAAATGAATAAAGGCAAGGCTTTATTTTAATAGTACCTACATCGACAGCTGTAGCTATCGTTCACAGGCAATTTATTACGTGACTAATGTTGGCTTGAACGAGAGGGGAAAGCGCTGGACACCGCGGAGGCAGCTTTATTTCTTGAGCCCGTGATTGTTATATTGTAGCTCGGATAAACAGCCTATAAACATCTCACTGCAGGGCACATGATGTCTCTCAGAGAGAGAGAGATTAAAAGCTTTGTCACCACGCGATGCCCATTGAGATTTCCTGACCCTTCGAACATATCCGGAAACTTACTTACTGGTAGATAGAAAAGTGTAGGTTTTTAACAGACTTCAAAGAAAGACCTATTGCTTTATTAAGTTTTTTTTTTAGTTACCCGGGTTTGGGTCTCACTGCTGGGCAAAGACCTCCCCCTTGATCATTCACTCTACCACTTTCTTAAAGTAATATAGGTAAAATAAAAATGAGGTAATTGTGGTCAATTAGTCCGTGTTTTTTATGTTTAGTGATTATTCTTTAACAAGCTGTATGATTTTATTCATTCTTTTTTGTTAGAAAGGGGGTACCTTCAGGGTATATAAATTTGGTTAAGACCTTTTCGTGAGATGCATGAGAACTCCGTCTTTTACTACGTATTTTTGTTGACGTCGGTTTTAATGTTAACAAAGTAGTTATTTGTGAGTCCTAACAAAATCCCGTAGGTGCCGATTTCTGAAAGATAGAGCGCTGAAGTTTACAAGTGAGTGTTAACTCTGTAAAGTCCAATATACACCCACGCCTCGCGCCATATTGGCTTTCTAATAAAAGGCTCCACTGTATACTGTTCCTACGTCTTGTAGTCTTTTGACTAAACAAGATAGAGAGCCTGTACCTACTTTGGTTCTTTTGTGGACATGTTAGCTTTGCAAATGTGGCCAATCATTGCATAAGCAAAGCACTCTATGCCGGTAACTAGTGCCATCAATAAAAAAATCGGCAGAGTGCGAGTCGGACTCGCGCACCGAGGGTTCCGTACAAATTTTTAGGTAAGTACTTACATGTTATAAATAGTTCAGGAATCTTGTACGCCAACATAGAAGTTTGATCTTTTCACAACTTCAAGGGACTGTAAATCTAACCATACGGTTTTGATTTCAATACCTTCTGCCCACGCTGCGTCGTGCGGTCCGCGGTCGCCAGGTCAGAACTATTTCGCCCTTCTTCCTTTTTTTAAGGTATACGTATCGGCAAAAGCCTACTTCTAAAAGTCTACTACTAAAAGTCTAGCCATCAGAATATTCTTGCGTCTTAGTCGACCCCAAAGGAAAGTGCGAGTCATTAGGTATGTCTAGACCGTAGCATTGAGATGTAAAGCCTTTAGCGTATTGTAAGCACAGGCCCTCGTTATGCTGTCATGTACATTACAATATTTGGCTAAAATTTTACCTTTATTTTTGTTTAATATAAAAATATGACAAAAAGTTCGACTCGGACTCGAGTACGGAGGGTTCCGTACAGTCGACAGCGCATCAACCTTTACATAGGTGCACTCCAATCAGTTAAGTTAAGAACGACCTTGCATAAAAAAACGGACCTGCTTAAAATGGGATACCGCCGTTTAGCCAAAGTATTTTTCGCCAAATTTTACTTCCCAATAAACTTATGGCATCAGTTTCATTTCCCAAATGAAACTTTAGCAAGTTTTCATTTCGCATTTTATTCATTTGGTCAAATTATCATTTCGCATAATTTTACTGCGTCAAGTTTTATTAAGACAAAAAAGTGGGTTAGGTTAGGTTAGAACTGTGACCCCCCACAGACACCAACTGTTACCAGAAAAGTGGGTTAGGTTAGGTTAGAACTGCGACCCCCACAGACACGAACTGTTACCAGAAAAGTGGGTTAGGTTAGGTTAGAACTGTGACCCCCCACAGACACCAACTGTTACCAGAAAAGTGGGTTAAGTTAGATTAGAACTGTGACCCCACAAAAGCGAACTGCGAAAAAAACCGAAAGTAGGTTAAGTAAGAAAATTTTGACCAAGTATTTATTTGGTAAACAATAACTTGCCATAATAACTTTTGCTAACTGTTTATTTGCTTTAAGTTGTTTTGAGAAATGTTTTTTTGCCAAGTGATAATTTGCGGAAAATAGTTTGGGAAGTAATACTTTGGGAAACGATTTTTGGCAATACATTAGTAAACCGCTTAAAATAGGTTGACCTGCACTGTCGACTATACCTACTGCACACCATGAATATGATATCATCTGACTGTCTCGTTGATTTAGCGAATAATACGCTTGACTAACAAAACAGAGGTCGTGGGTTCGATTCCCACTGGGGCCCGCCGTACATTTGTATAAATGGCATCAGTCTGGGTGTATTTCCATGTTTGTGGCGTCCTTGCCTGGTTACCATAGCACAGGGTATCCTAGTTTGGGACCAAGACAAGTGATTGTTTTGTGTGGAAGTTACTATTTAACAATAGTTGTTGTCGCACTTGTACCAAACCTTCGTGAGTCAACCTTGCCCTTGGCAATTATTAGCATTCCTCCAGTAACGTTGTTTTCGCAGCACTCCTTCGTGTTCATCACACACTCTGACTTCCAGCCCTGATGTAAACAATTATTTAGTCAGCAACATCTGGCCTGTGTACCGTTTGTAGTTTGTTTTTCTAGCAGCAGAGCCGGCCTATTATAGTGACGTTACGTTACGAGATTATTTAATTCAATAAATAAAAAAAACATCACACAAAATGTTTACTTAACGAACGTCAAAGCTGTTGGTAAATAGATTATGTGGAGAAGAAGCTAACAAAGAAATTCGACATTTATTCTTTTCAAATCACGTTTTAACACAATTAACAGAGTTTTTGACCTAAATTGAACATAATCGAAAATCTAATCGAAACCAGCGTGCGTGCATGCAATGACTAATGTTGAGGAAGCGAAAGTGATCTGTCAGGATCGTGGCCAGTAGCGGTCTCTGGTCTATGCCTACCCTCCTGGGAAACAGGCGTGAGTTTACGTATGTATGTATGTGTATTGAACACTAGACACAAACGTCCCCGTTAACATTATTTTAATAACGGGCATCTTTGTCGTCTAAATAATCCTTAATGTTATAGTAGGCTAGCACATTATTCGAACTGTGTTGGATTATGAAAATACGACAGCTGGGCCGATCGATAATGATTGCCGATGGCACTCAATTTGTATTATAAAATCCATTTAAAAAAAGATTTGTATATGGTTGCATCTGTACAAATGTACAATAGATGACTAATAAACAAATAGTGTGGCGCCGGATTAAGAATAGCGTCACTTCATTTCCTTCCGTGGATGTCGTAGAAGGCGACTAAGGAAAAACATTACCAGGAGACGGGCAGCAGCGTTTTCCTGAGATTCCAACCGCATATTGCGATCGCCAACCCGCCTGCCAAGCGTGGCGATTATGGCAAAACCCCTCATGGTTAGGAAAACCATGAGGGAGGCCTATGTCCTGCAGTGGGCGTCAAGTGGCTGATGATGATGAAACAAATAGGTTTTTCAGGTGATTAAAATTGCGCAAATTTTTTAAACTACCTACTTTTAGTTATCTGTCACCAGCTTGTAACGTCGAAGACTAAAGTATGGCTGAGGAGCTGGTGAAGGTGGTCGAAAAACGACTTTTTTTCTTTGTTATTAACGTTTTTTTGTAGAGTTTGCAGATTGGTATAAATTTAGGTAAGTATGCACACTATTTACACCGGTGGCGGTAGCCTAGTAGGTAGAACATTGGACTTGGAAGCGAGAGAGCCAGGTTCGGTTTCCAGTGCGGGCATGTACCTTGTTACTTATGTGCTTATTTTGTTTCTGTGATGTATCTTGTTGGTATAATAAATGTCTTTCTTCTTCTTCTTCTTCTTCTTGTTTTGACTTTGACTGTGTTTTCTAAGTTATGTACATTTATGAAGCTATAGTAGCAATACCACTCGCTAATGGTGAAGGAAAACATCGTCAGGAAACTTGAATGTCTGAGCTTTTTGTATATTGCGCTTGAAATCCGCGGCTCTCTCTGGGAGAAGACCTGTGCCCTGCAGTGGGACATAAATAGGCTGCTTATGTATACTATTTATTAGCTAAATTGTAACGGGCAAAGAAAAAGAAATTATCGTAAATATCACGTAACGTGCTCAACACAACACAAGTAATTGACTTGGTTCACTGTAAACAGCAGATCAAACTTCATACTTTCGTTGTAAAGTGGCTCGTAACGAAATAGAGAACACGCATGTAATTGTCAACTTTACCTGCTGGGTTACAGTTTATTCAAGGTGAGGCACGTTTTAGTTGAGATATGCCGTCATAACCAAGTCAATTACTTGTGACATGAAATATTAAGATCTTACGCTTCGCTTTTGGAGGGAAATGTAACCTTAATTGACAATTAGTTGCATGAAGGCTGCTTATATTTCTGGCAACTTTCTCGCTTTCACATTCAAAATTTTTTTGTGATTGTTAAAGAATGAGTATAACCATTTAAGGTAATTAATTTTGGATTTCTTATCTTAAAATACCCAAGAGACAGATTACTCTATTATCCACTCTATTAAAATAGAAAAGTGTTTTTATTTTATTTATTTAACAGAAATCCACAGCAATACAATTACAGTAAACAATAGGTTCTAAATAATTTGTACATGCAGCCAATAATGGATTTTTCAACACACTTGCTCATAATATGGCTCTAATTTCACCGCAATTAGGCACATAATAACACCTGTAATCAAACTGTTGTTTTATTTTATTGTTTGAGTTGCTTTGTTCTCAAAAAAGTTTCGATACAAAAAACATCGTGTTCAATAGTACAAATAAATTAATGTACCTATTGCGTGCTCATTTCATGCAACTTTGTATTTAAATAGATAATTGAAATATGTACGTTTTTAATAAATAAACCTTTCACTCAAATATAACTTTTGTTTTCTCTTTGATAAAGAAAAGTGGCTAAGACTATCCGTGAAAAGCCAAAAAATGGTTTTTTGGTATTATTTTCTTCACAAGTGTGTCGAAAAACGTCGTATGTGATACACGTGTGTATTGATGATTACCATCCTCGGCTCTCTTAAGACCCTCACCCAACGGCTCGGGTCTCAATGGCGCCTCAGCATTAACATTAGCAGCCAACATTACATACTTGTACTTATACCATAATGTACTATTACTATGAAGGTTAGAAAAATTATATTTTAAAGGCTAAAAATTCCACCCACGCCGGGACTTGAATCTGCGACCTCTGGCTAACCGTGCCAGCGCTCTCCCAACTGAGCCAATGGGCAAGTCAAGCATCGGCGAAATTTCGAGCCTCTTTACAGACTTGTCTGTATTACGTACAATGTCCTCAATTGTCTTCAGCACGGGTTAGTGCAACAAAAAGAATATAGAAAATTATATTTCACTTATTTTAACTAATTCTAAAAATCTATTCTATTATATTAAATCTAGGTACATCAAGACAATTCTCGGCCATCCAAGGGCAGAAAAAAGTGAGGTGCCCTGGGGGAGGCCTATGTCCAGTAGTGAACGAATACGGACTAAGTGATTGATTGGAGTAAACAATTTTTATTAATTTTTTTCTGTTGAAGGTAGGTATATCTAAATATTATATAAGTGAAAAACACAACAATGCGAAAGAATTACGGCTGTTAGATTAGCTAGGTCCCAACAAGCGAAGTGTGTGCCTGTGTGTGTGCGTGTATGTGTGTAAGTGTTTTAACAAAACAATAAAACAATAAAGGAGCTCTCTGCCCCATACATGAAACGTGATTTTTAAGTCTTTTTCTTGCTGTACGGCAGACTTGACACGTCTGTGATATCGATTAGGGACTGCTCTATTTATAACAACCGAAAACTAAAAAACCGGCCAAGTGTGAGTTCGACTCTCGCTTGGGGCCCCAAAAGTGAAATAAAACACATTTTCGATAAATAACTAAAATTTATTTATTTATTCAATCTCCTACAACTGCCTTTACAGGACAAGCCTAATGCGACAGCTGCGCTACAATCTTAATTCTATGTTGGATTCAGATCTCCTATTTTAATACATACTAATACCTATTTACTTAAACTAGAACCCAAAATGCATATGGATAAAAATATTATTAGCAGTAGCGCGGAATCATCGGTCGACAACGCGCACTTGGCCAGTTTTCTTTATCTTTTACATTAACAAAATCTAGCGCTTAAGCGTAAGCACGTGAAAATTTTGTTTGCATAGACTACGATAGACTACGGTAAATATCGTTAGTAAGTAGGGGTGTGGGCTCTATTCATGAAACGGCTCTAAAGAAGCTATCCCTTTCTCGCATTAACAGTTTTATAGGCCATTAACACGAAACTCGTTTCGCCGTCAGCAGTTAAAGTGAAAATTATAAGATTTGCGTGTTTGGGCGAAAGGCATGTGATTGTCTATTCGAGTATTTGGTTTATTCGAATATTTTCCTAAATTATTATTCAAATAAACATTTGAATTTTTCGAAATAAATGTCCAGCCCTGAACTATTTTTGACTCAACCGCGAACGGTATGTGACACACAGTCCTTTTTGTTAGGTTTGAGTAAAAAGTTTAGGAAATAGATGATAGGCAAAGAGACACACTTTTTACTTGTTTATTTATTTATTAAGGAATTCAAACCGTGCATCGTACCATTATTTAGACGGACTAACCTCCAGTTTCTCGTACACTAAAACGCTGTTAATCTACTGTTAACAGCTGTCAATTGACCAAAGTGCATACAAAAAAAAAACGCCTCAATTTGACCTAATTTTTTTACGAGTACAGACGACAGCACATCGACAAGTACCTACGTGTATGCGCTATGCTCCATTGCGTTACACGTGTCCTTGCACCAAAGTAATGTTCCAAATGTCGACCTGCTGTCGGCTGTTCAATTAAAATCAAATACACTAGATTGGCTCTTTCCTGTATTTGTAATCCAGTGCCATTAGGACATCTTTTTTTTTCTATACTGTTCATATCTGATCTAATTTCTATTGGTCAATAATCTGCTTATAAACACTTTTGTAACACTCCACCGTTACGACGCCGTTTCTGATTGAGTTTTTGTCAATATATTTTTTGTCTTAATGGCTCATGCTGAAAATCAGCGTCGACCAGTGTTGCATGCATCTCCGGGCGGCATATTGCTGAGCATGAGTCCGTTTGCCAAAAACTTTCATAATATAACAAGATAGCCTAAGAATATTCCTTGTTTTACACACCAGAAAACAACACCTTTATGCTGTAATTTTTTTTTATAAAAGAATAAAGTTTTAATTATGTAAGCTTATGTCTATATTTATGTACAAAGTGTGTTTTTGGCAATAAATGTAGTTCACTTTAACTTTCATTTTTTTAATCTATTACATGTAGGTATTGTTCTAGCACATGCACCTATTATATACATTCTCAACATTTACTGCAAGCTTTTATCTAATAATGAATCAAATATTTCTGATTTCTATCTCAATGAAGTTTGTAGGTATAATACTGTTATATTTAGTGAGACATTTAAAAACAAAAATATGTTCTACTCAGAAAAGGAAGTTGTCTTTAAGCTTAAGTTTTTCTTTGAGATAGCAAATATTCGAACAGTAGTTTACTATTATTCGAATAGCAAAAAGGGGCGAATATTGCAAGCCCTATTTGGGTGTCAACGAGGCGTTGTTATGAAAAATACTTTCTTTTATCTTGCTTGTAGATAAGTTTTGCGTGTTGACAGCATTTAGGTTAGGCTAGAAGGCCCTTTCAACTGGCGGGCCGTCTTAAAAGTGGGTTATGTGTCTCGCGCGTATGTATGTATATACGGATGCTCCTAAAACAATATGCAGAAGTCAAACCGCTAAAGACTGGAATAAAGAGCGGTGGTAGCAGAGCGTTAGAACACCAGCTTCTCATTCGGAAGGTCGTGGGTTCGAATCCCGGCGTGTACCAATGACTTTGTTTTCTAAGTTACGTATACTTATGAAGTTATAGTAGCAATACCACTCGCTACCCGTGAAGGAAAGAGTGTCTGAGGTGACACTTCATCGTCATCATCATCATCATCAGGCATTTGACGCCCACTGCAGGACCTAGACCTCCCTCATGGTTTTCCAAGCTTCCCAGTCTTGTGCCGCCCGCATCCAGCGACTCCCCGCCACCGTAACCGGGTCGTCAGACCATCTGGTGAGGGGTCTTCCCACGCTGCGTTGTCCGGTCCGCGGTCGCCATGTCAGAACTTTTTCGCCCCAGCGGCCATCAGTTCTCCGAGCCATGTGCCCCGCCCATTGCCACTTCAACTGAGCAATTCTTCGATCTATATCAGTAACTCAGGTTCTTCTGCGGATCTGCTCCTAAAATAGCTCTTTCCATTACTCAACTCATTGGGCGACCTTGAGCCTTTTTAAGAGGCCCTTAGTCAGCGACCAGGGCTCAAGTCACCACTGGCAACACACATCGCACACCTCAGCGCTTGAAATTGCCAATCTGCGGTGGGCACGCGTGATAATTAAGCCCATACTCTCTCTCTGAGAGAAGGCCTGTGCCCTGCAGAGGGACGTGTATAGGCTGAATAATAATAAGAAATAAATAAATGCCACTATATACGAGACATTATATTCAAGATCGCAAGACTGAAAGAAAATGCTGAAAATACAATAAACTTTGAATAGGCTATGTTCATGTAGCATCGATAAGGTTTACTTTTCTATGACGTCAGTGGTTAGCTTTAAATATATAATGTTCGTTATTCCAAATCAATGTGCTCATGAAATTGAAATAAAAAACTAATAAAAGAAATTACATCAGGAAAGCCGTCGCTTAGACTCTGAGCGCGCGATTTGGTAACAACGTTGTTTAGAGTTATCTTTAAAAGTTGTGAAGGTACAGGGTAGCCAGGAATAAACTTGAAGCGTTTTGGTAGTCAGCAAAACATTGGTTCAAAATTTGGATCTGATTCACATCAAATATAACGTTCACGGCGATGGCGAACGTAAATTTCCATCAATACGCTAAAAAGAAGATCGCCTCAATAAAACACCTTGAAATCTTCTTTAGGCGCACCTTTTTTGAACAGTTAATGAAATGAAATTGAATCATCACGCTCGGGTCGATGACGCTGAGTCGAATATACTCGGCACCAGTAATAATTTCATATCTGTTATGTGTGCAGAACTAATTTCACACCTGTCTTGCGCAGTAACCATTTCACATTTGTCGTTGACAGTACTGATTTTACATCTGTCATGAGCAGTTCCAGTTTCACATCTGTCACGCGCAGCAATGATTTCACATCTGTCATGTGGAGCTGGAATGCGCGTGGCCGAGTTTTGTCACTGACACGATAAGAAATAACTTTAAGAAATCTCTGTAATATTAATATTATTATTACTAACACTATGGACTTGCTCCGAAATAAATATATTGATTGATTGATTGATAAGAAGATCTGTCACGTGCAATACTAAATTCACGTATGTCATGTGCACTCATTTCATTTCTGACGTATACAGTACTAATTTCACATGTATCACGTGCAGTACTTATTTCACGAAGCAGTACTTATCTATGTGCGTGCATGCAACGACTAATGAATGTTGAGGAAGCGAAAGTGATCTGTCAGGATCATAGCAAGTGGCAGTCACTGGTCTCTGCCTACCCCTCTGGGATACAGGCGTGAGTTTATGTTATGTTACTTATTTCACATATGTCACGTGTAGTACTAATTTCACATCTCTCATGTAAAGTTGTTAATAAGTGCGGTTCTATTCGCAATTGGATCGCATAATATGAACAAAGCATCATCAACGAGAACAAAGTTCCCAGCAAAACCTTTTAATTGATTCAGCATCATAAAGAATCCCACTTAATCCAAGAAACAGGGTTCGATTGATTGAAATCCATGATCACGATCGCTCCACAAAGAGACTCTTTGAATAAACATCCGCCGTCTATTGGAGCGTGCCAGTATGTGTAAACTTTTCGATCGAATACTAAATCGAATGCTTAAATGCCTCATGTATAAATGGTATTCAGCTACATTGTGGCCGTAGCCAAGTAAAAAGTAAGTAAAAAAAAAAAGTTTTTTATTATTAATTAAATTAAGATTACAAGCTAAACATTTTGTACTGTGGTCACCACGCTAGGTTCAGCCTGTGATATGGGTCTTCTTTGTCTTTACACTCACTTCTTGTAATGATCTTATAAATTACTTGTACGTATTTACTCGTAATTTAACAACAAATTCGAAGGAATGATGACAGCCAAAACAATCTTTAATAATTGATATAACATTTTGTAGCAAAATTTTAAGTAGAAAGTCGTTTATTGTCCTGTCGTCACTGTATAGTGAATTCTAGACGTGGATCAATTTTAACCACACTCGTTGGCTTATAATTTGATCGCTTGCCGTCTCAAATGGGGAATGGCGCGCCAAGAAATCAATCTTCTTCTCACGACAAATTTGAGATCGTAGCATTTCGGATCCTATAACTCTCCTGTAACACTAACGCGAATTGTATCATCGCTATTTTTGTACTTTCAGAAATGAAGGAAGGATGAAAGACCACTAGAATGGTGACATAATTTTGGCTTTTAATATTAAACTTTACTATTGGATTTGCTTGATTAGATGATAAGTCCCAGGGCGGCTGAGTTTCCCTTGTTTACTTTTTTTTGTATATCCGTACCGCCGAGAGACGACTACTAGCATTACAGCCCTATCACACTAGCGATTTGAAAGCGATGCGATGGTGCAGGGAGCTCGCCGCGATTGCGCGGCGAATACGCCGCGATGACGCTACGCCCTCGCGGCGATGTCACCGCGATTACCACCCTCGACGCCTATTGTACAATCACATTCGGCAGTCCGCCCTGTCAGACTTGAGTCATATCAAGACGTAGTATCGTTTAGTTAGAGGTACAATCGTCGTTGATGCAATGGATACAAAGTTATTTATAAGTAAAATTCAAAATCGTCACCTTATACGGGATACATAGTAGTCGCTCTCTCCCAGTCGATTAATTGATAATGAATCCTCCCAGATTCGTCGTTGACTTGTATTTAGGTGATGATATGCTTACTTTCTCCGTGTGGCGCCGGATTAAGAATAGCGTCACTCCATTTCCCTCCGTGGATGTCGTAGGAGGCGACTACGGAAATCAATTACCAGGAGACGGGCAGCAGCGTCTTCCTGAGATTCCAACCGCATACTGCGATCGCCAACCCGCCTGCCAAGCGTGGCGATTATTAAAAATTATAAACCATATTTTTTATGAAGGCGACTCTTTAGTTTTTGGGCCGCCCAATCAGTTCAGGGAATGCCCTTTGCAAAAAAACAAAACCAGCCAACCAAAGAAAATAAAAAAGCAAGCCATCATAAAAACTCTAGAGCAGCGATTGATTTTTATCGCGCAAAGGCGAGATGCCTTTGATGTGGGCCTCGTAAAGGGAAAAGTCTTTAAAAGAAATGGCCCATTTCGGGAGTAATTTTTTATGTGAAAGAAAAGTATAATGCGGCTGAAGCGGCGAAGGTTCTTAAGGGCTCGCTGGTCGAACAGTATTGATATGAGTTTGATAGATTACAGTTCTACGGTGATATCTTAGATTTCGTAATGTTACTCCCATAATATTAATAATACAACTAGCGGACTCGGCAAACGTTGTTTTGCCATATTAATTAGCCTATGACCTATTCTCAAACCTGCCAAATATTTAAAAAAAAAATACTAAAAATCAGTGAAGCTGTTTCGGAGGACTCGAAGTCCTATTGTTATCGAAACCGAAACCGTTTGTACACGACACGAGATTTTTATATATTAGACTAGCTGACCCCGCAAACGTTGTTTTCCCACATTAATTAGCCGACGAATTATACCCAGACCTACAAAATATATAAAAAAATTCATAAAAGTCGGTTTATTACATAAGCTTACGCCTGTATCCCAGAGGGGTAGGCAGAGACCAGGGACTGCCACTTGCAACGATCCTGACAGATCACTTTCGCTTCCTCAGCACTCATTAATCGTCGCATGCACGCACGGCGGTTTTGGATACTTTGCTAATATGCCCTTTGCTAATACATCCCCTATTTGATCGAGATATCTCAGCCTGGTTCCTTAGATTACGAACTAAGCAAAAATTTGTTTTCTTTATTTATCATCATTGATGGATACAGAGATAAACTACACTCTGCTACCAGAAAATGTGGCGGATTTAATGCCATAAGCATTTAATGCTACAACTATCACGGTTCACGAGATACAGCCTGGTGACAGACGGACGGACGGACAGCGGAGTCTTAATAATAGGGTCCCTTACCCTTTGGGTAATACAATATAGCAGATACGAGTGATACTAGTGTTGCCGGCCCCGGCTTTTACTTTTATTCGAAACAATCATCATCTTCGTCGTCGAAAACCCACTGCTGGGCATAGGCATTTTCCATCAAATGCCATCTCGCACGGTCCCATGTCACCCGCCTCCCGTCCTTCCGCCGGCGCAACTACATTTTCCGACCGACGGCCTGTGGCCGATCTGCCAACTTCTTTATAGTTTTTGTAACTTGGTATTCTAACATAGGGACTTCACTATAACCATACTGTGGTAGCCGAGCGGTAGAGCGGCGGCTTCTCATTCGGGAGGTCCTCGGTTTGACTTTGTTTTCTAAGTTACGTACATTTGTGAAGTTATAGTAGTAGCAATACCACTGGCTAACGGTGAAGGAAAACATCGTGAGGAAACCTGAGTGTTGTGGTGTTCACCTACCTCAGCGCTCTCTCTGAGAGAAGGCCTGTGCCCTACAGTGGGACGCATATAGGATGCATTATACTATAATCATACACATTTATAATGAGTGTGACTATAAAGAAATTCGTTCTACATTTGAGTGTAACGGGCGTTTTAAATAAAAATATCGGCAAAAACAAAAAAAAAACACATTTCTGAAGCCTCAAGAGAAGGCTGATACCAAAAAAAAACAAAGCGTAGTAAAATAAATTGCGTTCTACTCAATTACATTACGGGCCATTTTGCAACAAAATATGTAGATCTTTTCTTACGCCACGAATCTTTTCTCTCGTTTATAGGTATGTCAACATATAAGCGAGAATGTTAAAATGTGAAAATACTGTTGGAGTAGCTAATAAATAAAAATAATAATGTTGCAAAATCGCCCGTAACGTAACTGAGTAGAGAGAAATTCATTTTACTACGTCTTGTTTTATTACCTACTCTAGTTTCATCTGAAAAATGGGGTTTTACTTGTCAATACAAACTCCTTTAACTACAGAGGAATAATTTGAAATCGCAACAGAATTATCACCTTAGGCAAGTAGTAACTTTAGATAACTAGTTAACTAATTTAACTCCAGTATTTTAATGGTCTGGGTGGCATTTCCTACAACTAGAAACTCGCAAACGGTAGCGGCAGTATGGAGCCCACCAGAAACTGTATGCCTACTGTCAATCACCTTTCTTTTTAAATAAATATTTTTTTTATGTAAATTTTAGTTTGGCTTCGACTTTCTATAGATGCAAATCTCAAACGTGGTTTGAGGACGCATTAAGGTTATTTATCCGCCAGGATTTGGGCGCATCTGAGAACTTGGGTATGAGCTTTGACACTGACAGAATTAGAGAAAAGATGGTGAAAGTGGAGTTTTTTTTTCGCCGTCTTTTTCTACACTAACTCAACCCGAAGACAGCGGATAACATTGTAAATTCGCATTTAACAAAAACCATGTAAATGCTTGTTGAAATAAATTTTTGATTTATGGCTTTTGTAAGAAGAAAGTGAAAAACTGAAATACGTAAACCAACCTAGGTACCTGGGAACGAGTTACGCAAAAATCACTGCGAATAACAACAGAATCGTTCGGGTTCGCACCGTAGATTGCGTCTCTCCTTTGTTTGGCCTGGACTTACATAGGTTTGTTGGATAGCTTTTGACGCAAACTCTCTTCAATTGCATTTTTTATATTTCCAAGTATATTTACAACTCAGCGGTGGTAGCCTAGTGGGTAGAACATCGGACTCGGAAGCGAGAGACCCAGGTTCGATCCCCAGTGCGGGCATGTACCTACGACTTGGTTTTCTAAGTTATGTACATTTGTGAAGTGATAGTAGCAATACCACTCGCTAACGGTGAAGGAAAACATCGTGAGGAAACCTGAGTGTCTGAGCTATTCACATACCTCAGCGCTTGAAATCGCCAACCCGCGGTGGGCACGCGTGGTGATTAAGCCCATACTCTCTTCCTGAGAGAAGGCCTGTGCCCTACAGTGGGACGTATATAGGCTGCTTATGTTACAACTCAAACGAGACGATATTTTTATTTTCTTTTTCTTCACTTTTCTACGTTTCAACGAATATTTATTTATTTACCTTCCCTTTAGGGTGCTACCGCAAACGTCAAGATTCCGGCAGGATTTGGTGGGCTTAACATAGGGAATGATCTGCCCTTGTGGGCTCAACCGTTGTTAACGCATTATTCTCAAAGTCATGATAATCTTTTGTAGCGATTCAAATCAGACTATTTTTTTCATGTAACCCATATAGATACGTATATACCTACCAGGCCTTTTCTCAGAGGGAGAGTATTTAATTACCACGAGTGCCCGCCCACCGCGGATTTCCAAATTAAAACGCTGAGGTATGTGAACACCTTAACCACTCAGATTACCTTACGATGTCTTCCTTCTTAGCTACCGAGTGGTAATAAGATAATGTTTTATTGACACGCCAAAACACACATTTATACATTTGGGTGAAATGAACACAAAAAAACACTAAAACACTAAAAAAAAAATAGAAGACACAATAACGGTCCCATCTATAAAAACACTTAATACATACTAATACGAGGAAACGAGTACTACTTGAACATGCTGGGATTCGAACCCACGACCTGCCGAATGTGAGACCGGCGTTTTACCGCTGCGCTACCACCGCGCTGATACGGTATTTGACAACATAAAAACGTCGAATCAATCGGCTATCACTGTGCATAACGCACGTATAGAAGTTTCCACGTCAAAAATGCCCGTGAAGCTTATGGCACAAGGTGAATCTTTATGCCTATCTCTCCAGTGACGAGAGCGTCGAGCGGCTCGACCTTGCGTCTGTCTCTCGAGAGACTTCGCTTTCGCCGAAGGGCTTTGAGAGGGACGGGTTCGTCACTCGTGCCACTCCATCACTGTAAATACTCATCCTGAACTTACTTTAGCAGAGTTGGAGAGAGTTGGACAGAGCAGATTTGGATGGCCTATCTAAAAGTTAATTCCCGATTGTTAAATACCCCCTGAATTTAGTTGAATTATGTTGTGTATGCCGTACGCCTGTATGGCTCGTTTTCCTACTGTTGTGGTTCATATTATGTCACTCATCTGTTTATTTTTTCTTTTTATGTTTTCGTACCCGAAGGGTGCCTAACGGGACCCTATTACTCTGCCTTCGCTGTCTGTCTGTCCATCCGTTCAACCTTTAAAGGGTTCATCTTTGGAACCGTAATAGATAGCCAGTTGAAATTTTCACAGAACATGTATTATTACAACATTATAACAAATAGGTAATAAAATTTGGAAAATAAGGGATGTCTGCATACAACAAACGCGTTTGTCGCCTTTTTTTGTTTTTGCTCTATTGTAAAAACAGTAATACATACAGGGCGTGATTGTGGGACTTATTATTATAATATTCTAACGACAAATATTAAAAAAATGCCATGCGCGAGTACGGAACTCACGATGCGCGAGTCCGACTCGCACTTGGCCAGGTTTTATTTTCTGTCTTCTCTTTCTTTCCAAACTATGTTGTGTGATTTTAGAAAGGTAAGTAAGCTGGGTGTATTCAATACTAATTTGTATTTTTTTAGTTATAACTATAATCTTTTTAGAAATGATCTTTAGATTAATTTATATTATTAAAAAGCCTATATTCGTCCCACTGTAGGGCACAGGCCTCCTCTCAGAGATAGTATGGGCTTAATCACCATGCGTGCCTACCACGGATTGGCGATTTCAAGCGTTGAGGTAGTGAATAGCTCAGACACTCAGGTTTCCTCACGATGTTTTCCTTCACTGTTAGCGAGTGGTGTTGCTACACAACTTGTACATAACTTAGAAAACAAAGTCGTAGGCACATGCCCGCACTGGTAATCGAACCTGCGTCTCTCGCTTCCGAGTCCAATGTTCTACCCACTAGGCTACCGTCGCTAATTTATAATATCTGGTTATAATAAGGATAGATTATTAAAATTCACTTAAAAGTAACACATTTTGTACAATTAGTCTTTCTTCTTGTTGATTTGTGGGATGATAGGCTATGCGATGTACTTGGACTTGTCAAAGTAAACCATGGATTTTAGTTCTATAAAATGGGAGCCTGGCTACTGATGGCTACTACGTTTGCAAAGAGAAACGGCGGAAAAAACTCAATAATGATGATAGAAATTATATATTTACTAGCTGTCCTTGCAAACGTTGTTTTGCAATATTAATGAGCCTACGACCTCTCAGACCTACCAAAGGTACTTGAAGAATTTCATAAAAATTGGTGAAGCCATTTCGGAGGAGTTCGATAACAAACACTGACACGAGATTTTTATACCTAATAGCACATTTTCAATTAACAACGCGTCGACGTTGTATCTACTATCCGCATAAACGCTCATCCATGTATTTTTCTCGAGCTTTTATAGCAGAACCGTCTCAGATTTTAAAAACCTATTTAGAGACTGAAAATTCCACCCATGCCGGGACTTGAACCCGCGACCTCTGGCTCACCATGCCAGCGCTCTCCCAATTGAGCTAATGGGCAAGTGCTAGCATCGATGAAATTTCGAGCCTCTTTACAAACTTCTATGTATTACGTACAGGCAGCGACATCTGACCGAAGCTATTTACATCACTTGCAGCCCCGAGCAACCCACTTTGCAGTTAGGTTTTTACAACGATGTAAAAACTTAAGCACTTGCCCATTAGCTCAGTTGCGAGAGCGCTGGCACGGTGAGCCAGAGGTCGCGGGTTCAAGTCCCGGCATGGGTGGAATTTTTAGCCTCTAAATAGGTTTTTAAATTTGTCCTCAGCACGGGTTAGTGAAACAAAAAGAATATAATAGTCTCAGATTTGCTCACAGTACAAAACCCCTCAAAGCCAGTGAAATCTAGCACTACATTGGCACCTGACAAGGTATTGTCAAGCAGCTGTAAGCTGGAGCGCTGAATAGAGGATGCGCCAAGCGTCAAACAACTTCATCAACGTAACTTTCAACGTATTTTGCTCGAATTTTTCCTTTTATAAGTTGGTCGCCTATTACTCGTTAACTTGTAAAGCCTACTTAGCCGTGATGGTTTTTCTCTTTTAAGTTCATTATAATATGTGCTACTACCCTGATTTTTTCACGTTTCTACAATCAACCGTTTAGCCAGGAGAGGTGCTTAATATTTCACCCTAAATTAAAAAAATATCTTCCTACACCCACAATATTCCTAAAATAACAATCTAACAATACCCTCTTACATCCCTAATTTAGGTGTAGGGGGTGAACGATAAAAAAATGAAGATTTTATTCTACCGTTTTGTCGGCGTGATTAATATGTGTATATGCCAAATTTTAGCTTTCTCGTACTAATCGTCTCTGAGCTAGGCCGCGGACAGACAGACAGACGGACATGGCGAAACTATAAGGGTTCCTTGCCGACTATGGAATACTAAAAACGTCGTGTGCAGAGGCCATAAGGTTGAAGCACAGATATCGGTTCAAGTCATATTTTTATGCTAAAAGAGTCGTTTTATTCAGAAGCTCTCGTGTGTGGCATGATAATTTATTGTCACTCATTCTAATAACGTAGAGCACATAGCAATGCAAATACCTGTATCAATCAGTGCTCTTTGTATCGTTTCGTAAAGTTTGCGATAGGCCATCAGATTGTAGAGAAACTAGGGCAAACTCTGTTGAGCTCTTAAGCCGGTACCTTGAGGTTTGTTTTTTCTTGGTAGTGACTTTATGTGCAGCGTCTCTTTGGGTGCTGAGGAGGATTTCAAACATATACCAGACATTTTTCTATACTCAACAATCACAATGTCACAATAATTCGGCAACTGCAAATTAACGATTTTCATTTTGTCTTCTCATTGCACATACTCTAAGCCTCAGTCAGTACCTATTTAACATTTATTTCAACTTGATAGCTTTATTCGTTTCCGGGAAAATGTATTTCGACATTCGGACGGCCGTATACTGAAATGATGCTATACAAGTTCCGTTATTCCTTTTTGACGCACGGTACCCTAAAATGCTTTGTTTACATTCATCATCCTATCTGACATAGTGTGTAAATAGTACAATGTACATACAAAAGTATTTACTTATTTAAAATATATATTTTCTGGCTCTTTAAAAGCTCCCAGGTTCCTCCAGGGACGGCCGACCCGCTCAAATGGATATTATTCACAATGTGTGCCGCGTGAAATAGGAATACTAAGTTATAATTCTCTATTTCAGTGTTTGTAAACTCTTCAGAGAGTAGAGAAATTCTGAGAATGTTTGTTCATAAGACCGACCAAGTGCAAGTCGGACTCGCGCACGAAGGGTTCCGTACCATCTATACAAGATTTGAATATTTCAAGCGTCTACCTGTTGCCGTTATTAATATCGAGCAAAAAACGGGAAATAAATTACGTTTGTTGTATGGGAGCCCACTTAAACATTAATTTTAGGAGTTAAGTTCATGCCATGTAATATATATAATTTTTTTTGAAATAAACAGCTTATATTTTAATTTTTTTTTTTTATTCTGTTTTTAGTATTTGTTGTTATAGTGGCAACAGAAATATCATCTATGAAAATTTCAATTACCTGTCTATCACGGTTCATAAGATATAGCCTGGTGACAGACAAACTGACAGACAGACAGACAGACCTCCAAAATTCAGTTACCGTAAATAAGGCCTTTGTAATTGCATTAGTGCCTAGCGCATTGCATAAGTGGATAAAACATTGGACTCGGAAGCGGGAGACCCAGGTTCGATTCCTAGTGCGCGCGTGTACCTATGACTTTGTTTTCTAAGTTATGTACATTTGTGAAGTTATAGTAGCAATACCACTCGCTAACTGTGAAGGAAAACATCGTGAGGAAACCTGAGTGTCTATTCATATAGCTCAGCGCTTGAAATCCCCAATCCGCGGTGGGCACACGTGGTAATTAAGCCCAACTCTCTCTCTCTGAGAGAAGGCCTGTGCCCTACAGTGGGACGTATATAGGCTGCTTATGCATTATGTAATTGCATTTTAGGAGTGTTTTAAAGATATATAAATAACACTCTAATCCTAAAAGGTTCCCCTCACAACCCCTCAAATCCAGATTATTGTCGCATTAGTAAACATTGGCCTGCGAAACTCACACGCGGCGGCACATGATATAATATTAATATCGACAACTCGTTGCTCTGGCGATAGGGTTGCCAGTAGGCCGGGATTCGTCTTGTTAAACCTTGACATTTGCATCTAATGAAGTCTTTTCATCATAGATAGCATCATAGAAACGGTGCTTTATATAAAAAAAATATAAAGCACCGTTTCTATGATGACCACTAGATGGCGTGCGTGATTAAACTCTGTGAGAAGTCGGATTATAAGTTGAATTAGATAATTAAAAAATTATCGGCATGGCAAAACTCGACACTGCCAACAGTACATATGTTAATTTCGTCTGAAACCCCTCCATTTTCGACTAAATACAAAAATCTATCGACAAGCGGCCATTCAAAATAGATTATTGTGCAAACTTATTTTACAACCACAGATATGAAACATGACATCTATTTACAGATGTCAAAGTTTTTATTTACTAAAAGGTTCAGTTTTTTTAAGTAGGCACAGTCGACATCAGATCGAACTGTACATATTATTATGCGCAAAGTAAGGACGGCGCGGATGTTATGTTATGTTACTATTTATTTATTTACTTGCTAAATCTGAAAATTACACACCAACGGCTATCCAAGATAATAAATAAATAACTTCTACATAACACAATCACTTGTCCCGGTCCCGTGCTATGGTAATCAGGCAAGGACATCACAAACATAGTAAATAATATTACAATTACATAATCAAATCTCGGTTCAGCTAGTTTCCTCACTTACAGGTATGCACAGCACTTAGTTACAGATGGCAGTAGGACAAAAATACCTGTATAATAATAGTATAATACAGTAACAGTTAAGTTGCAGTCGACATTGCATTGTTCGACTTCAAAAACAAAAAGTGAATTTGTTCATAAGTAATATTTTATTTTCCTAAAAAACAATCCGGACATTTTGTTTTATTTTTGGCTATTTTTATTTTCCGATCTAGCAACTCTACCTGACGATCCCGCAGGGAACGAGCACGAGAGTAAAATAGACATTTTAATGTCCTTGAGCTCCCCGAGAGCTCCTTGGTAAAGGTTAACTGAATATGGGATCGAAACTACCCTTGCGGAGACATGACAATAATAACGGGACAAGATATAACAGAAAGTCACGTATAATTAGCGGTGAGCGGTGGTAGCGAAGCGGTAGAACGCCCCGGCTTCTCATTCGTAAGGTCGATGGTTCGTCTCCCGGCATGCACCAATGACTTTGTTTTCTAAGTTACGTACATATGTGAAGTTATAGTAGCCATACCACTCGCTAACTGCGAAGGGAAACATCGTGAGGGAACCTGATTGTTTGAGTGTTCACATACATCAGAGCTTGAAATTGCCAATCCGCGGTGGACACGCGTGGCGATTAAGCCCATACTCTCTCTTTGAGAGTAGGCCTGTTCCCTACAGTGCAGGGCGCCGTATATAGGCTGCATTATTATACGTTTAATTAGCAATTATAATGGAGAAAAGAGATCACGAACATTTACAAGAAAAGAAAACCCTACCAACCTAGCTTGCCTGCCTGCCTTAGAAATATAAAAACCGGCCAAGTGTTTGTCGGGCCATGCGCTCCACGGTTCCGTAAAAATAGGAGGTTTTATCTGGTTTACAGAACGAACAACTTTATCAATGTAATTTTCAATGGATCTTGTACAAAGTTTTCCTTTTATAAGGTGGTCGCCTATTACTCATTAATTTGTAAAGCCTAATTATTCGTGATAGTTCTCTTTTAAGTTCATTATATATGCTACTACCCTGAATTTTTTCACGTTTCTACAATCAACCGTTTAGCTAGGACAGAGGTGGGCGATGCCCTACTCGGACAAACATTTTAAGCTTTATTTCGCGAACGGAACCCTAAATCAAAAAATGATGTTCCTACACCCACAAAATCTTTAAACGAAAAATCCAATGATACGCCACACTATGATGTAGGCGAGGAAAAAAATTGCATCCAATTTAGGTGTAAGTCTCGTAAAGTAATTTATTTTATTCTACCGTTTAGTCGGCGTGATTAATATGTATGCCTATGCCAAATTTCAGTTTTCTCGTACTAATCGTCTCCGAGCTAGGCCGCGGACAGACAGACGGACAGACTGACAGACAGACAGACAGACATGGCAAGGATCTTTAAGGGTTCCTTGCCGACTGCGGAACCCTAAAAAGATACTAAAATCTATGAAGATAAAAAGTTACATAGAGTTATAGTTAGTTGAGTTATCTATAAAGACTTATTTATCTATGTTTTTTTTTATGTAGCCTATATACGTCCCACTGCAGGGCACAGGCCGTCTCTCAGAGAGAGAAAGAGAGTATAGGCTTAATCACCACGCGTGGCCACCGCGGATTGGCAATATCAAGCGCTGAGGTGTGAACACCTCAGACATTCAAGTTTCCTCACGATGTTTTCCTTCACGATTAGCGAGTGGTATCTATCTATGTATTGAGGGATAAAATGTAAACGAGTAACCAAGTGATAATAAACCTTATTGTGGTTTTTCACCCGCTGGTAGATTAAGTTATTTAAGTTTACTTTGTGCATAAAAAACCTGCGAACAGCGGTGTGTACTCTTGAGGTACGAAATACATGATTTTTTTCCGTTTTAAATGATTCAATGGAGAACCTGCATTAATTTTTCCAATGTAATCGGAGAGACCATGTTAAAAGATAAATAAACCTAACCTGACAAAAAGTCAATATAGTCACGAGGTACAATAACGCGCCATACAAATTGGGCTCAAAAACGTCACAACTTGCACGTAAAGCCTAATAATGTAAAAAAAAAATATTTGAGTTATCTCGAAAAATAATGTTTTTATGCATGTACTGTACAGTACACCCTTATAAGAAAACGTTCAGAATTCAATAAACAACTAAACCTAATAAGGTTTTTGTTATTAAAGTTACTTTATTTTTCGCATTTTTTGTGTCCCCGGAAACCCCGAAAAAGAAATTATTATTTTATTTATTTTCTAATTTTTCCCAAAAATTTTTATATGTTTTCTATGGTATAAAATCTATGGTATCCGTGTGGCGCCGGATTAAGAATAGCGTCACTCCATTTCCGTGGATGTCGTAGAAGGCGAAGGAAGTAATATCCATCTTCGAGAAAATCAAAGTCGTTCGTTGCAAATTGTAACAAAGAAATCCCAAACAGACGCCGTATTATAAACACAAACAAAGATTGCATCATACTTTGACATTTGGTGACGTTTCGTTCCTAATAAAACATCGCAACTCGATAATAAATAACACTCAATAATAAAAAAAAATATTATGCGGCTTAAAATAAAAAGTAAATGTACTAACTCACATTTACTTCAATATTGCCTTAATACTTAATAAGAAAAAAGACTTATCTAATTTTGAATTCAGATTTAATTTAAGATGCTGAAATCCTTTTTGTAGTAACGAAACGCAAAGAGGGACGCGCCCCATGACAGTCGGTAAACGCGCTACGTACGGACGTTCGTCGTCGGTAGGCGTAACAAAAGCATTGTGAAACGCTCAAAACGATCCGTTTTCGGTAGCACCAAAACGGATGGTAGCTGGTATACAATAACGAGTCGTATATTATAGGAACCGGGCATAAGGAAATAAATTACCAGGAGACGGGCAGCAGCGTCTTTCTGAGATTCCAACCACATACTGCGATCGCCAACTCGCCTGCCAAGCGTGGCGATTATGGCAAAGCCCCTCATGGTTATGAAAACCTATGTCCTGCAGTGGGCTTCAAACGGCTGATGATGATGATGCTGGTGGTATAAAAGCAATGTCACTCCAATCTAAGTTAGACGCACGTTCCCCATTATTGAGTGTCTTCAACTGGTTAGCAGCATGTGTCCCAATTTCAGAGTGTCGAGAAATGTTTAAAACTGCATTAAATTTCTCCTCCTTTTGTGGTACTTTTGTAGACATTCTTGCTTCCCGTATTTTTAATAATTTCTATCAAAGTTTTTTTTACATGTAAATCAAAGCTGAATGAGTGCTACACCAATTTACAAGACAGTTTCACTATAGTACTCACCATCTTTGTCGTAATGGCTCCATACTTCCATGAACTGGTTCGCTGATAGTTTCTTCAGTTCTCTGGAGTCAGGGTCCCGAAACTGGCGCATGAAGTTAGTCGCCCGTTCCAAATTTAAACGCTTGGCTGACGTTGTCGAGTCGATGCTCATTTTGACGATTAAATTAAAAAGTTACCCGTAAAGAGGTTTATTTTTATTTATGGCTACACTAGCGGACTTTTCAAATTTCGAATGCTAACTTTTTCTAAAATATTTCCTGTATTCAGTTTTTCCTTTTCTATTTGGCTAGGATTATTGTCAGTAATTTCTTGAGTTTAGTTTCTTTGTTGTATTTTTATTCGTAGGTTGTAAATAGATTTTTAGGTAAATAAATAAATTTTGTGTGCTTGGCTTTGGCTTCTATTCATCTGTAACAAGGAAGAAAACAAATTTTATTTTCGGAAACAACTCGCAGAAAAAAATATTATAACGATTACATACTTAATATATGATATCTACGAACATTTATTTTTTATATTATATTATATTACAAGTAATAGAATATACAGGATGTAACTAAAGTAAATATGTTAATATGTAAATATATCCTATCTATCTATGTAACAGGGTGAAAATTAATTGTTTTATTCGTCTATACGAATAACGTAGGTATATACGTATTTTTTTCTTGTTTTTGCTAGATCGAGAAAACTTAACTATAAGCGAAGTCTGCTTTGTAATTGGAATGACCACCCTGCAGGCAATATTGTGGACTTACCTCAAAATAAAAATAATAAACACAGTGGAAAATGTAACACCGTTTCTTTTTACAGCGACGCAGAATTTACACGCAGGGAGCGTGAAATTTGCGAAATAACGCAGATGAGAGAATGCGTTACATCACCAGTCTCGGGCTAGGACCTCTCGGCCCCTATTCTGAAAGACTTACTATGAAGGTTGCTTACCGTAAGTTATGTTTGTTATCGAACTCCTCCAAAACGGCTTTACCGATTGTTATGAAATTTTTTGTGTATATTTGGTAGGCCTCAGCCCTACTGGGGTATCCCCTAATAAGTAGGTCGTAGGCTAATTTAATATGACAAAACAACGTTTGCCAAGTCAGCTAGTAATCAATAAATATCCACGGCCTCCACAGGACAGGCTCGGCCTAGTGTGGGGACCACTGCTTACTCTTAGGTCTTTAAAATTAATAATAATAATAGAATTGAATTGAATTGTATGTTACATATTTTAAAGATAGCTTTAACATATTTTTGGGAGACAAATAAATTTCATTTCATTTCGTTTCGTTTCGTTTCGTTTCATTTCATTTCTACACAATGCAAACACTTGTCCTGGTCCCAAACTGGGAAACCCTGTGCTATGGTAACCAGGCAAGGACATCACAAACATGGAAATACACCCAGACTGATCCGAGGCCATGTGTACTAAGGCCCCCAGTGGGGTCGAACCCACGACCTCCGGCATGGTAATCAGACGTGATACCGCTAGACCAACAAGTCAGTCTAGTCAAGTATACGAACATAGTTGGTGAGTGATTTCTCAATTTCGCTTAAAGTAACGTGAAGGAGGATGTTCTCGGGGATCGCCCATCACTAGTTAAGACATATTCTTAAATTATTTTTAGGTTACTTGTTGGCACCTAAAAATAGTGACGTAATTCCTGCTTTTTCTATTCTAGTAAGAAAAGTAGCGTTACCATAACCAAACAATGGAAATTACAGGTAATGAGAAGGTGAAATTACGAACTAAAATTTCTTAGTTTCATTGGAGTGAATTTGCCCAGATTGTTGACAGTGGCTGGATGAGGATGGTCAAGGACAGAAGGCAGTGACGTGCCTTGGGGGACGCCTATGTCCAGCAGTGGACCACGGGCTGATTGATTCCTTTCTCATTTCAGCCTTAACAATTATGTTTCTAATTATGTTATGTCTAACATTATGTTTCTAACAATGGCAATGAACATCGGCTCTCCACATCAACGTAGGTTAGCTGGGAGAAAACACTACTTCGTATTAAACTCGCCTTTGTACAAAATTGTTTCTTAAAGAATTTTTCAATCAATCAATGACTTATTAAAAGAAGGAGAAGAAAGACATTTATTATACCAACAAGATACATCACGGAAACAAAATAAGCAGATAAGTAAAACAATATGCACAACAACAGAAAGAAAACTAAATACACAACAGACAAAGCGAATAAATAAAACAGGACCATAGATATAGCCTGTGGTGTATCTAAGTTGCCACAAAAGGCAGCTGACTCAGCTTTGTGCTATTGATTCTGCTATAGTAAAATTACAGTTGGTCGATTTCGAGAATCACCCCCCAGGACGCCAGCCGGGGAAGTAATTTGAGGCTTAGGAGCATCGCCATCGAATCATGAAGGTTCACGTTACATTGTTTTGTTTAATAAATTCGGCGATGAGTGAAATTCAAGCCTAACAGCTGTAAGCATGAAATTAGGGAGATATGGCGGTAGTCAGTATCACTATGCCCCGTCGCCGGTAATATTGACCGAAATATAATTTAAGATACGACATAATTTAAGTACTCATTCTGAGAAATTATTACTTAGCAGTTACGCAACAATATAGCAACATAACTTTTAAAAGTATTATTTTATTTTAAAATGTAATTTTTTATATTTCGATGTATACAATTTTTGTGCTTAAAAATACACACAATATGACTGTTTGTGTTAAATATAGTTAGATTTAAGTAAATAATTTCTCAGTGAAATAAGGAAAATATAATTTAAGGTACGACATAATTTAAGTGCTCACATTCTGAGAAATTATTACTTAGCAGAGCAGCTACGCAACAATAGCAACATAACTTTTAAAAGTATTATTTTGTTTTAAAATGTATTTTTTTATATTTTGGTGTATAGAATTTTTGTGCACAATGTAACTGTTTGTGTTAAATATAGTTAGATTTAAGTAAATAATTTCTCAGTGAAATAAATAATTTCTCGGTTGTGGGCGCCTTGTGTAATCTACTATAATACCTAGGCAGAGTCTGTAAAACAGCATTTATGCTGAGCCTATGCCCTTTTCAGCACACGTCTATATTCAGCGTACTTATGTACCTATTTGTATAAAAACTTCTGTATTTCAACTTGAGCGATGAATAAACTTCGTTTTTAGGGTTCCGTAGTCCGACAAGGAACCCTTATAGTTTCGCCATGTCTGTCTGTCTGTCTCTCCGTCCGCGGCCTAGCGCCAAGACCGGTGGTACTGGAAAGCTGTAATTTGGTACGTGTATACATATTGATTACCTGGGTTGCGACCTGTCAAGTGAACGACGCGTAGTTACTAGCTCCCGAAATATTTCAAGAAAAGTGATTCAGATTCATTGTTTTTGCTAAAAAAAGTGCATACAAATACTAAGAAACAGTCATTTTCTGCTTACCAAGTTCGGTTAGTGCGAAATAATAGCGATTAACACAAAAAAACATCAAGTGAAGAAAGTGAAGTATATATACAAATATCTATCACTAGTTCAAACTATTCGGCGACTACCTTCTCAACAAGAAAATAAAACTATTGTGTTTTGACATCTGACACTTCTGACAACTATACTTCCGTTCTGCACCACAGACAAGTACATTTAACGGCTCTGGATACTTGTCTTTTGAGATAGACAAGTATAAGGGTGACCAGCTGAAAAAAAATTCTACCAAACTAGTAGAATTCAAAACCAAGCATGGAGGTTCAAGCAATACTTAGAAAGATGGAAGAACAATTTGAGAAACAAACAACTATTATTACTGAAAACGTTACCAAAAACCTGTCATTAGTAATTGATGAAAAATTAAAACCAATATTGGAGGAAAATACAGAATTTAAAAAAGAAATATCAGCACTAAAATACAAAATTCAGACATTGGAGAAAGGTGCAAGAAAGAATAATATACTACTTTTTGGCGTACTTGAAACTGAAAAAAATACTACTGAGCTCATGGATTATGTACTAGGTATCCTAAATGCAGTTAGTGTGAGGTCAGGGTCTGAGAGTTGGGACAAATGGGAGATCAGCAGTATCCGCAGACTAGGGAAGCCACGCGAAAGTAAAATTAGACCTGTCTTACTCACATTTACCTTAGAATGGCGAAAAATTGAACTACTCAGGAATAGAAAAATGCTACCCAACAACATTTATATTAGCGAAGACTACCCAAAGGAAGTTTTGGAAATTAGGAAAGAGCTACGCAAACAACAAAAAGAAGAACGTGAAAACGGGAAACACGCCTATATTCGTTATGACAAGTTAGTAGTTAAAGGGAGAATAACGGAGAAAAGGAAAAGATCCCCATCAGGGTCACCGACAGCAAGTAAGCACAAGGAGGGAGAGCCAGCAAGGGCTCCAACAAAACTAAACAAAACCAACAACCAAGGGAAGCTGAACCTTGGCAGAGCAGGTACATCGTCAGGTGACACTACACAATAGCAACCAACCAACAACCGGGAGAACAACATAAAAACGGCAGCAACAAACAAATACACAAACAAATTTTCTTCTCCAGTACGGCTGGTCACCGCGGAGAAGTATGACCAACACCCTCCAACAAAAGATAAAGAAACTATTTATATCTGTACACTAAACACTCGAACACTAAGGACTGAAGAGAGTCTTCAAGAACTGGAATTCGCTCTAAAGGACCTGAAATGGGACATTTTAGGAATAAGTGAAATGAGAAGGGAAGGAGAAGGAATAGAGGAGAGGCAAAATTATGTCATGTACCACAAGGGAGGCACTGCGGGCCACCGCGGTGTGGGATTTCTGATAAAATCGCAATATAAAAAGAACATCAAGGAATTCATAGGTCTGTCTGAAAGACTTGCAATACTTCAGCTGAAATTCCCAAACTATAAGAAACAGATCACTATCATCCAAATATATGCACCTACTGAACAAACCAACAGTGTGGAAGTAGAGAACTTCTACGACACCCTCTCACAGACAGTCGAAACATACTCCGGTAACCACGTTATTGTAATGGGAGACTTTAATGCCCAAGTTGGTAGAAGACAAACAGGTGAAGAACAGATATTAGGCAAGTTTGGACATGGTAAAAGAAGTGTAAATGGCGGTAAACTAATCAATTTCTTACTTGAAAACAACTTGACACTGCTTAACTCGGTCTTTAAGAAAAAACCGAAAACTAAGTGGACATGGATTTCTCCTGATGGAAAGACAAAAAACGAAATTGATTACATATTGACAAATAAAGCCAAACAGTTTAGCGACACGAACATCATCCAAAATCTTAATTTTAACACAAACCACCGCATGGTCCGTGGCTGCCTCACCTTCTGCAAAATAAAGAAACCTAGAAAAACGGTAGAAAGAAACGCAACTACTCCCTTAGGAAAAGAATCCAAAGAGAAAATAGCTAATTTAGTAGAAATGGTCAATAATTCCGAAATCCCAGTCCTAGAAAAGTATGAATATGTACAGAAAAGACTAACAGAAATAGCAAACCAAAAAGAAAATAACAAACCAACAATTTTTAGTGAAGAAACAGCAAACCTTCTTGAAGAAAGGAAAAAACTTATAGTAGGAAATAAAAAAGAAAACCAATCAAAAATCTCAGAACTTAGTAAAAAGATAAGATCAAAAATGAAGAAAGATAGGAAAAAGAGAAGACTACAAACTCTCGAAAAACATATAATACAAACAGGTGGTATAAAGAAAGCCCTAAAAGAATTAAGAGAGAAGGGAAAAGAATGGATACCCAAACTAGGAAATAATGTTACAAAACGAAAGGAAATCCAGAACTTAGCAACCAAATTCTTTAGCGATCTTTACTCAAACAAAAACCCAGACACACCCGACCAAGATGAAATGGTAACAAATCACACAGAAGACCAAGTACCATGCATTTTGGTGTCCGAAGTAGAAAAAGCAATAGTCTCACAAAAGTTAGAGAAGGCACCTGGGCCGGACAAAATCCCAAACGAACTACTAAGGGGAACAATAGAGGAAATTAGCCCAATCTTAACAGCCATATTCAACGAAATACTACACACAGAAACAATCCCAGACCAATGGGGAGAATCATACATAATTCTTATACATAAGAAAGGGCCAAAAGACGACATTGGGAACTATAGGCCGATAAGCCTCATATCAAATGTCTACAAGATCTTCGCCAAGGTGATTCTAGGAAGATTAACGAAAATACTAGACGAGAATCAACCCATCGAACAGGCGGGCTTTAGAAAAAACTACAGTACAATAGACCATATTCACACCATCAAACAAATCATAGAAAAATATAACGAATACCAAAAATCCCTATACATAGCCTTTATTGACTACTCCAAGGCATTCGACAGTCTCTACCACAAGGAAATCTGGACAAGTCTAAAGAAGCAGGGAGTAAATGACACCTATACCAATATAATCAAAAACATCTATTGCCAGAGCTCCAGCTGCATAAAATTAGAATCAAAAGGTGAACCATTCCCCATAAAAAGGGGCGTCAGACAGGGTGATCCATTGTCCCCCAAATTGTTTGCTGCAGTTCTAGAAAGCGTCTTTAGAAAATTAGACTGGGAAGACTATGGTCTCAACATAAATGGCAGCCGCCTAAACCATTTGAGATTTGCTGACGACCTAATCTTACTAGAAGAATGCCCAAAGAAACTGGAAAGTATGGTAAAATCCCTAGCCAATAAAAGCAAAGAAGCGGGTCTCGAAATTAACATAAGCAAATCAAAGTTGATGACCAACTGTGCAGAAACCGATATAGAAATTGAAGGGTATAAGTTTGAATATGTAAAGGAGTACACTTACTTAGGGCAAATTATCTCACCTGTAGACACAATGTCAAAAGAGATAGATAAACGAATAGCTTCTGGATGGAAAAGATACTGGTCTCTCAAGGAAATCATGAAGAGCAAGGATCTAGGCATAAATATCAAAACGAAGACCTTCAATACATGTATTCTCCCCTGCCTAACATACGGGTGCGAGACTTGGGCCCTCACAGAAAAACAACGAGATAAACTTGCAAAGTGCCAAAGATCAATGGAGAGAAGTATGATAGGGGTAAAACTAAGAAACAAAATAAGGAATTGTGATATAAGACACAGAACTAAAGTTATAGACATACTTACCCGCATTGATCACCTGAAGTGGAGCTGGACAGGCCACATGCTACGCTGTAAAGAGGACAAATGGAGCAAGCAAGTGACACTCTGGTACCCAAGAGACGGCAAAAGAAGACTGGGACGTCCTACAAAAAGATGGGAAGATGATATACGCCTGACTTTGGGTCCATACTGGACAAGAGTCGCAACTGACAGAGGTTACTGGCGTCAGTTGGAGGAGGCCTATGCCAAAAGGCACACCGAATTAAGGGACATAATTTAGTATAAGTTTAAAATTAAAATGCAATGTAAAATAGTTCGGAAATAAAGGCTTTATTATTATTATTATTATACATATTTATGACGCCGACAAAGTTAAAAAATAAAATGTTGGAAATAGTACATTATGGTATACGTGTGTAATGTTAGTGATTACCACTGAGGCGCCATTGAGACCGAGCCGTTAGGTGAGGGTCTTAAGATAGCCGAGGATGGTAATCATACACGACGTTTTTCAACACACTTGTGAAGAAAGTAATACTAAAAAATCATTTTTTGGCTGATCGCGGATATCGTTTTAGCCAAGTACAAAATGAGAAATTCAAAGTTTTCTTTATTACAGAGAAAACAAAAGTTATATTTGAGTGAAGGTTTTATTTATTAAAAACGTACAAGTTGAAATTATCTATTTAAAATCGAAGTTGCATGAAATGAGCAAGCAATAGGTACGTTAATTTATGTGTACTATTGAACACGATCTTTTTTGTATCGACACTTTTTTAAGAACAAACCAACTCAACCAATAAAATAAAATAAACCCTATAACTCACTTCTTAATAGGTTAGGAGGTTTCGAGTCTGAGTTTTTAACAAATTAAAAAAGTTGTATGATAAATTCGGCACCATGGAGGTAGAAGTAAAACTTAGTGCACACGATGTTCTAAATTCAATTTACTATCGTCTATCGGAAAAAAACGGTTTTTACACTCAGATATCGAAGAGCAAAAATACTCTTTCCGAGATTCCGAGATGGGGGGGATGAAAAATATAAAACAGCAGCGTTTTAGCTCGAACTTTTTATAAATCATAAGAAGAAAAAACGCCGACTAAAGTTAAATAGTGTCTTGCCTAAAGAAACTCTGAGAGAGGCATTTTTTTTTTTATAAGGAAGACCGTTATTCTTTAACCATAATAGTTTTTAAGGTCTATTTTGGTTTGTATCGTTACTCCCGCATGTCGCCGCACTGCTGTAATGTGGATAGTCCTTTACGGTTATCGTCTACGTATCGGGCGTTGCATCAAAACTGCCAGTCCGCATCCATAGACAGATAGGATATCTCTAGTAATGCAATATACACGCATGCCCTAGTCATGCAACATGACTTTTTCGCTGTCAGTAAACGCAAATCTATCTCTTACAAGCGAGTACTATACGCTGTTTACGCTGTACTATAGTTTAGTTTCGTCCGAGCGCGAGAGTGAAAAAGGCTTACCTAGATTTTTAAATTTTGTTTCGCAAGTTCCTGGCCCTTTTGTACCACCACTCTTTACTGTATATAATGAGGTGCAAACTAGCTGCGACAACTGAAAAGGGTCATTCTGAGGGTTTTATCGCCAACCCACAGTCTCTTGCATTCATAAACAAACAGTAAACTCCACACTGTTTGAAATATATATGTCCTAACTAGTGTCACCCAGCCTAACCCTTTGAACTCCAAAGTGGCTTGACACTTATAATACTACATGAATAAACTCATGCACGTATCTCAGAGGGGTACGCAGAGAACAAGGTTTGCTACTTGCCATGATCCGGACAAACCAGAAGGTATGTAAGACGGATAAGTGTGGTGAAAGTATGTAAGAGCACGCTAGAAGATGTTTGGTAGGTAGGTGATAGGTAGTGCTCAGTTATAATATTGTATAGCTTTAGTGAAATTACTGTTATGTTGCGATAATTACGTAAATAACATAGATACTAAAATACTAAACCTCATTCGCTTAATCAACGTTTATTAGTTGCTGTATGTCGCTGACGTTTGACCTTAGGTTACCTAGCCGGCTCACGGCCTATCATTTCGATCACAGATTAGAAAGAAAAAAAGACAGATTTCGATAACCGCGGACTTGCCGCGGACCGACTAGACTGTCCATACTGAGTTTTTCCACCCCTCTGGGTACCACAGAGGCCTTGAAATTTAAAATTTACGTACATTTACTTGCCGCTTTTTATTAGAATCCCAAACAAACGAAAGTGGCAAGCACAACTATAAAAGTTAGTCTTTATTAGCTTTTAGCTTTGCTAAAAAGTAGCCACTCTGCTAGTCGTATCGTCATAATCGAGGATCCCAGGTCGCGTTACAGAGATCGATTGAAAAGTCCTCACCTATAAAAGGGCCTTTAAGAATTCATGGAGGCTGTAAAGACGGCATTCAAGGCCCGATTATGTATTTAGAGGGCAGTGCGCAACTGGTGGGCTCGCTTTGCTTACTAGACGAGTCTTGTGCTGCGTTTAGCCGTGCTAGTAGACTAGTCTTCGCAATACTTAGAACGTTGTCTGACGTTATTAGTGATAGGCCGGTGAGAATGTTCTCCGAGAATGTCGGATTAGATTAGAACTATTTACGCACCAGAAACAATAGTTATTTGTTATACAAGAGTGCAAAGTTGCTATTTAACCGCGTGCTCAATTTTAATGACCGAGCAAGCGAAGGATTCTAAAATTAATAAGGACAAACTATGGACATTTCATAGCTATTTCCATCCTTTTCTACATTTTTCCTGAGCTTTAACGAGGGAATCAAAAGAGCACGAGGTGAAAAAACTTTGCACTCGAGTGCAACACGTAACTTTTCATCCCACCTCAGCGAGGAAATGACTAAATGCAAAAAAACACAAAGGAGGTTCCAAGTCTGAGTTTTTAACAAATTTAAAAAAGTTGTATGATAAATTCGGCACCATGGAGGTAGAAGTAAATAGTTTTAATGATGTTTTGAATTTACAAACTTAGTGTTCGAAATTCAATTTACTTTATCCTCTAGCGAATAAAAACGGCTTTTGCACTCGGATATCGAAGAGCAAAAACACTCTTTCCGAGATGGGGGGATGAAATAGTAGATTGTACAACAAGTGCATAAAACGCACCATTTTACTCGAGACGTTTATCCATCCGAGCGAGCTTGCGAGCGAGGATAGATATAAAGTCGAGTGTAAAATGGGTTTTATGGACGAGTTGTACACTCTACTTTTCACTTCGATTGCGAGGAAATGAAACAGCAACATGTAAATATAGTAAATGCTAATTTAATTAAAATTGAAAGTTACATTAGAGCAATGAGAAATATTTAAAGTAATCGTTTTTTCTGGCATATTTAATGTTGTATTAGATTGTATTTGTGGTTGTTGTATGAAGTTAAAGATGTTCGTGTGGCTGTTGCAGCGATTGCCTTGGTCTTCGACGAAGATTTTACTTTATGCTCTAGAGCATAAAAAGCGACTTTATGTCGCCTACGCACTACATAAAGACGAACTTTTAGAGCATGAGAAGTGAAAATACATTTAAAGCCTCAGTCTTAATGGTCACACATGACGACACCTTATAAATAAAACAAAATTGTCTTCGTTCATTAATTTCACTCAGTTATTTACTCTAATCTACAACAGTTATTTACTCTAACCTACAAATATAAGTACTGTATTCAATTTAATTCAATAAAGATAATTCACACTCCTCTTCGTGTTTTGTGTTCCCGCACACCACTAGCCGCATAAAATAGGAGTGGCTTCTCTTGCTGTAGACTGTGGTGGACCCTACCTTAGAAAACAAGTATAGAACTATGTAATAAAGTGTGTGTAAAAAAAATTGCGAGGAGGAAACCGAATTTCTGATGTTGCTTCTTTTTATATTTATGCAATACGTCCAAAAAAATTTAAAACCTTGTCGTCACTTAAAATTTTGAATATATCTTTAAATTCAACTCTCAATTTAACTCTTTAAATTCTCTAGCATTATAAACATTTAGATAAAGTACAAGTATTTGCAATGTCACCTTGAATGCTAACTATGTCTATTAAGCTGGACGAAAAAATTATGTAATGCTCACTAGAGCATTTCATGTTTTTAATTGAAAAAGTCACACGCTTCAACGCTTCAAAAACACACAGCAAAATTTTTATAAATCTTTATTTTTATTGATTGTTCGTATTATATTCTAAGCATTCATATGTCACCTCTATACCTATTGTAAATCAACTACAACTATCCAAACTATTGTCTTTTAAGATGGCGGACAGCGCTGGCATTTATGTTACAATGTAATTTTCCATTAGAATAGATGCCAATGGACTATTGCTACAATTTAATTTCCCAAGGTGTTTCACTCAATTATTTGTGTCCACAATTATTCTATAAGGGTAACTGGATCTTTTTATGAACAATAAATCTTTTTTATCTTTATCTTAGACGGAAACGGTCAAGAAGCTCGCCTGTGCAAACGCGGCACGTGCCGACACACCAGAACAACTTCCGTGCCGTCGTAATGACCCCATTAACTGGAAAGGCCAGCTACTAAATCACTACTTAGATTAAAGCTTATAAAACATTAGCTCCTTAGTGGCGCGCAAAATGGACGACACAGACGTGCCTTATTGGATTATTTACTGAGTTTTTCTTTGGGAAACCCTGTTAGTAAGGTCTTAGCTTTCCGGAAGTTGTTTGGAGGATAAAGGTCGATTATTACTAGAAATGCGCAATTCCTAGGTCAACCCGATTACAGTTTCACAACAGCTTTTGTTTCATAAGTTTTTCTCAATTCTATATTTTGCGAAAACCGGGATTCATATAATTTTAGGAAATTATCGCTTAACGTCCTCTACCAATGTAGAGCAAATCATTTTCCTACATAAACGAATGTCCATTCTTTCTAAAATATTGTTTTAAGCACTATTCATGAAACAGCGTCTGTCTGGCTGCCTAGAATGAATGACCTAGGACGAGCAAATAATTTGATAGAAATTTTTGCTTTCAGTGTTTTTACTATTTCTATCAACGGTTTGTTTAAATGTAGGTGAGACTGAATGAAATTCTTTTTCAATAAGGGCCAGTTTTTGAATTGAGAATTTCGCTAAGTAAATAGTTAACTGTTGTGCTGTCTCTTCGAATTTGTCAGAAACGAGCGTGACAGAACGTTACTTAAGTACTCACTTAGTGGAGTTCTTATTTCAGAAACCGGCCTCAAGTAGTGGGAATGAATAAGATGCAATTGATTTTTATCAAATGTTAGTTTATTTCCATCATAATCACCTTTTAGTTGTATACACATTTGAAAACCTAAAATTCCTTTCTTAAAAAAATCTTCATCTTGATTATCTAAAAAAACCTCCTACTGCGGCGATCACTGCGTGAACTGCGTCATCATCGTCGAATTTCTGGCCTCTTAGATATTCTTTCAACCTCGGAAATAGATATACGTTACCAGGAGCAAGGTCTGGAAAATATGGACGATGTTCACCAATCCGAAGCCAGCATCATTGATGGCAGCGTATCGCAACTTTGGACTTGTGCGCTGGGACGTTATCTTGATGAAACAAAACAACTTCAACGAGTTTGCGACGCCGTTTTCTGCGTATTTCGTCACGCAACTTTTTGATTTGTTCGGCGTACATATTCCTCGTAATAGTGTCTCCATGACTGAGGTATTCAATCATCACTACCCCTTGGCTGTCCCAAAAAAGAGAACCCATTGTCTTGTCGGCGAATGGAACGGCCTTGAATTTCTTAGGGATCGGTGATGATGGTCTCTTCCAAGTTATGAATTTTTTTTGTTTAGGGGTCGTAATGGTAATGGTGAAGCTATGTTTCACCCATAGTTAGAAATTGACCCAAAAACCGGTCAGGATCTTCTTGTAACAGTTCCAAACAGCTTTGTGAAATTCTCAGCCTGGTTCGTTTTTGTTCGGCCGTTAGCATTCTAGGCACCCAACGCGCTAAGAGTTTTTTTATTCCCAAATGGTCATGCATTATATTATCTTGATATCTTTATTTCTTCAGCTATAAAACGAACAGTAGGACGACGATCCGCCAAAACGATTTTTTCAACACTTATCATTTCTTCAGTTACTGCAGTTGTAGGGCGCCCTGAGCGCGAGTCGTCATTAGTGGATGTTCTTCTCCTCTCAAACTCTGCACACCTCCTCCCAAATGTGAGGCGGCATTCTACCGCATGTAATATACCTCTAAAAATTTGCTAGAGCACTCGCGGTTACTTGGCAACGACTTCGATGTCTAGTCATTTGTACGTCAATTGAAAGAAGTAATGTGCCAATAAGATTAAACTCAACGTAAAGATGAAGTATCATATGAGTCCTTCAAAGTGGTCGCCATGGCCGAAACCGGTCGGAACAATCATCATTTTTTCATTATCATATTTACTCTATTGGTACTGTAGCTGAAGTCATTAGTGCCTCTGTTATCGTTCCATAGCTATTTCAGTAGCTTAGTAGGTAATAGTAGGTACATAGTGAACCGAACCCAAAAGAAATAGACGACTGATGATTAACGAGTTTGTGTTACAGAAACAAACCATTTTTTCTACCCTACATTGTTAAACCATATCTAATTCTACTTGAAAGCAATTCCTTACTAATTGACGATGTAAAAAAACACTTTAAATCTCAGTAACAGCCCAAATAATCCGTTCGTACCAACGCTTGTTATAGTGGTACAAGAAGTTCGGACAGAATGGCCGAACCTTCAGCAAAAAGTTTCTCACAAGCGTACTTACAGAAATTATTATTTGTAACGACTACGGATAGTCTAAATGCGTAGTTATTGCGTGGAGTGATATTAGTATGGCAGTGGCTGTTATTTGACACTATTTTGTAGTCTGCTAAGCAATAATATTACAATTACAAACCCGCGCAAATCAAATAGGCATCTCTTGCAAAGGAGATTGAATAACACGAGGTACCGAGTTAAATTCCACGGGTTATAGCATTGTCATGCGATTGGTTAGTGAACTACAAATAGTGTCAATAAAATAACCATTCCCGTGCTCATTGAACTACTGTGCATTTAGTAGACACGTCAAACAGGGAACAGTTTACGAACGCACTATTTTTCAACGTCATGAAACTTCCGTTCGCTTCTATCCACAGCCGGTGAAATAACAAATGCCAACGAGAGTTGGTAGTGTTACTTGAAAAAATAAACGAAGCTTCGTATTGCGAATATTATGGGTTATTCCGGCAGACATTACGCTCCATGGACGACGGGGCTAGTTTATGATCTGCGTAAGCGAAAACGTGATTGTTTGCGTGCACTTGCTCGTTTTGCTAGTTTATAAACTTTCACGGATTCCTTGTAGTAGTGACGATCGTAAGGGAACAATAATTCGCAGCCGTCCAGTTCTATTTCGATACTGCTTCATTCCAGTGGTCCTGTCGTTATGCTCGTATTAATAAGATACTATTTAAAAACTATAACTCGACTAAGGATAAAAGTTTACTTTACAAAATTTATATCCAGAACTGCTACTACATGCCTACTAGATTCGTAAAAGCTAAAATTTTATAAAATTGTTTTCTATCTATCTATTTATCTCGAGCACTCAGTTTTCCTCACAATGATTTCCTTTGCCGTTACTTTTTACATCAACTCAAAATTTTCTCCTCTCTCATTAATCCTACTTGATACGATAACAAAAATTATTTAAATATACGAAAAAGTGTTTCAATTTTTAAGCGAGCAAAGACGCGGTCATAGCTGTAACAAATATGAGCGAAGTTATTTGAGGAATAGTTATTTTACGCCGTTTTATATCACTGCATAAACTGGCGCAGATTACTCCAACTGCCACGGGCACTATGAATAATGAAACGGAGTGTTACAAGCAAGAACCTAATATTAATGAAATAACATCGCACATTTCTTTAGAGCCCCCTGCGACACTCTCTGAACGTTTCCAGAGTATTTTCTTACAAATTACTGTGGACTTCATACAGTCACGTACAAAAATTATTAGAAGTTGGTTGAATAAAGGTAGCTTAACTTTAGTAAGTAAAAGTATTGCCTTACTATTTAGGGATTTAGCAGATACAAAGTTTCTAAAGAGCCAAAATTACCTGCCCTCCTTGTGACGTGTAACAACTTTTGTTTGTGACTGTATTCGTCTTTTATCATCAGACAGTGACAAAAAAGCCTGCTTCAATTCAAGAGGCGGTGGAGTAATTGCCAGAAAGTTGCCAGGCTTAGTGGCAAAAACTTTTTCGCCCCTTGACCTCAGCGCCATAACATTTCCTGCGTCAAGTTTCACTTATAGTTTTACTCTGATGGGTCTGGATCTGCATCTTTATGAACAGAGGTTATAGCCTAAAAATGTATTCGTACGGCGTAGTTAAAACACAAACAGATAGGTACTTGTTAATGAAATGAAACGCTTAGTTATTATCGTATGGACTTAAATATTCCCTTTATGGGATGGACTTAAATAATATTCAGCTCAACTCGCGATGGTGAAAATAAGCGAGAAGTTTACAAGTAAAGATTGAGAGTGTGCGGAAGAATTACTGAAATCCTTGTGTGAATCGACTTCAAAATTCAGCGTTAGTTCGTAGGCCTTTACCATTTTGGCGTAAAATTTTAGAAATCAAAATTAACTCCTTGAAATTTTCGCAAAGTAAGAAGAGGCTGTTAATTACTTTTACCCTCTCAGGGCGATGTTGAAATGGATCTTTGACGGAAATGGGCTCCGTTAAAATTGAGTTAATTATTGTTTAGATTGGTAATGTAACTGGCACGCTAGCAGCTTGGTTTGTTTGACATTGAATTATTTCGAAAATGACACTGTTTCGTAGAAATGGTTTAGCTAAATAAAAAAACTTTATTGAAATAAAGCAAAAAGCACGTTCTGGGGCCTGTGGCCTAATTACGCGCACCAAATCCTGAGCGATTCCAATCGTCTAACTGTCAAATTCCATACTAATTTGACAGTCAGACGATTGGAATCGCTCAGGATTTGGTGAGCGTAATATAGGGGCTGATCTGATCTTTCAGGAGCGATTCCAATAGTCTAACTGTCGAATTCCATATTAATTTGACAGTCGGACGATCGGAATCGTTCAGCATTAGCAGAAGAAGAAGAAGCTTAGCGCAGAACAACCTTGCAAAAAACCTTCTCACCGCCAGTTTCTGTTCTGAGAATTATGTATCGTGCAGTCTCGGTCTTTTTTGAGAAATCTGAAGAAACAGAGTGATAATCAAGGGATAAATATAAGTAAAGTAAATACAATATACATGGCTATTTCTGAAATGTGCAATTTCTGAAACACCACAGTTAGAGTTTTCGTCAAGTTTTATCCTAGGACTTGAATTTTTTTTTTATTTTCCATTTTTTCATTTCAAATAATTTTACGGGTTGTCTGCTCTATGGTGATCCTATTTGATAGATAATGTATTTAAATAAAATATTTGTTTATAAAAACTGTAATGTACAATTTACCGAGGGTTGCGACATTGCTAGAGCATGTAATTGTGTCTTTAAATTTTAAACCCACTATAATCGATCCAATCGTTTATTTAATTTTTGACAGATACACACCTAAGAAGTTTTTTATTCATTTGACAGGAAACTACAGGCGAATAATGCAACACTTCATGTACACCTTTATTTTTTCACCATAGTGATACGACATGTTTTGCTATTCAAGTTGATTTTCTACAAAAAATATAAAACTTACTATTACAAAGATCTGTACTATATATCTTATCTTATCCTATCTTATCTTACTATAAGAAATTAGGTTTAAATATTATAAAAACAAATTAATATGAAAGCTCAATCGATTAAAACTTTAACATAATTTAAATCGATTATCATAAAAAATCGAAACGGTAACTTCATAGAACATCACTAAATTGAGCTGTCAAAAGTTAAATAAACGGTTGGACCGACAATAAGTGCGATTCAGACTCAGTACATGACTGAGGGTTGCTTATCTATCACCATAAATATAATAATTAAGTGAAACGAAGCAATGCTATTTTACGTTGCGTTGGTTTACTTATGTATGGTAGCGAGACTTGGGTATAGCAAAAGAAGCAAGAAAGTAGGATTAATGCAGTACAACTGAGGTCCTTGAGAACTATGTCTGGTGTTACTTTGAATGTCAGGATACGCAATAGTTTGATTAGAGAACGTTATGGACTGAAAGAGGATGTAGTGACTAGAATTGAGAAAGGAATGTTGCGTTGGTTTGGACATGTGGAGAGGATGAAGGAGGAAAGATTGACAAAACAAATATATCGAGCGAATGTGGGTGGAAGGGCCGGTAAGTGACGACCCAGGTGGACATACTTCGACCAAATAGGGGATGTATTAACAAAGGGCAAGATAAAACGTACCCGAAACCGGCGTGGGTGCATGCAACAATTAATGAATGTTGTGGAAGCGAAAGTGGTCTGTCAGGATCGTAGCAAGTGGCAGTCTCTGGTTTCTGCCTACCCCTATGGGATACAGGCGTGAGTTTATGTATGTATGAATGTTGGTTTGCATGTGCGCGCGCCGTCGTATCTCGAAGAGTGTAAGCGTGGCACGAAAAAAGTGCAAAAACGAGTGTGTGCGCGGCGGACAGACAAGCCCTCGCTAAAGACGCGCCCACTCCCGCCGCACTCCGGATTATCCGGATTCCGGCAACTCCGCCACTTGTCCGCGCCGAACGCGCAGGTTTCGCCGCGGACCTACTATGGGTTACACTTGGTTTTTTAAACCCATGCCACCAATCCCACGAATAAATAAATGTAAATGAGAATATTGTAAATGTGAAAATTTGTACGTTCGTCTCGATAGACGGATTTGGATGAAATTAGACACACATGTAAATGATACGAATTTATTTGCGTCAAATATGGTATATTAAAATTGTTGCAACCAAATTGAGTAACAGTATTTTACTAAATATTTAAAATAGTCATCTAAATATTTAAAACAGACTTCAATCTTGACTGATGCTGTTCATACATAATTATCTTTTATATGTTTATTTTTATAAGCCTGCCTAGAAAAATTAAAGCATCAATTGTTGACCGATGCATGATGTTGAATTTTCAATCGTATGAACCGGTTCCTGTACAACTATTGCGTTCGCAGTAAGCCCTCCAGACGAGGATTTGCTCCAAGCTGACGTCAGCTGCTGTCTTTGGATATCGGTGCGGACTTACTTTTTACTATTATTATTTATTTGGGAAACTTGCAGCTTACATTATAAATGGACAGATACTTATAGTAACTATAAGCCAAAAATAACAACTAATAACTTAACCGGAAACATGTGATACCTGAAACCGGCGTGCGCGCATGCATGTATGTGTGTATGTATGTATGTAAGTATGTATGTATGTATGAATGTATGTATGTATGTATGAATGTATGGATGTATGTATGTATGTACGTATGTATGTATGTATGAAACATGTGATATTATGAATTGGTTATAGAAGGAAGTAAACCAACCTTAGATCAATCTTGGAAATATATTTATGATGTAGTGCGGTGGTAGCCTAGGGGGTAGAACATAAGAATCGGAAGCGAGAGACCCAGCTTCGATTCCCGGTACGAGCATGTACCTGTGGCTTTGTTTTCTAAGTTATGTACATTTGTGAAGTTATAGTAGCAATACCGTTCGTTAAAGCGAAGGAAAACATGGTGAGGAAACCTGAGTGTCTGAAGAGTTCACATACCTCAGCGCTTGAAATCGCCAGTCCGCGGTGGGCACGCGTGGTGATTGAGCCCATACTCTCTCTCGGAGAGAAGGCCTGTGCCCTACAGTGGGACGAATATGGGCGGCCTATATAAGATGTGTGTATATGATATCTACTCCGATAGGCAACACGACTAGTGTTGGCATATAGGCAATACTTCAGGACTCCATAATAATAAACTAATGAGTATATTTAAATTTTCGTTATTTTCTATTTAAATTTTTAGTTAATTATTTGTATAATTATTTGTATGAATATTGAGGAAGCGAAAGTGATATTTCAGGATCGTGGCAAGTGGCAGTCTCTGGTCTCTGCCTACCCCTCTAGGATGCAGGCGTGTGTTTATGTATGTATGTATACGTAATTATTTGTCTTTACTATACTTTAATGTTGTGTAGAAGATATATTTAAATGTACTTGTAAATAAATACTTATTCGTTTATATATTACTTTATTTTTGTTGAACTCTATTGGTGAAGTATAGTTCAACCTAAAAACATTTTTATCAGCATCAATATTAAACTATTTCCAATAAACATAACCTTAAAATTCAATGCTTTATTTCTTAATATCTTTCATGCAAAATTGAAACTTGTGTAAGGGATTTTCAAAAATTTCGGTTAATCATGGGTTAATAAAGAGTTCTAATCTAATCTAATCTAATAAAAATTTATCCATAATGATATTTAATTCAAGATTTAATCTTATTTCCGGTAAATTTGCCATCAATTTAAGTAGCTGTCAAAGTTATAAAAGATCGTTTGTTGATCTGAGCGGTCCGATTCCCCCGCCAAACCTGTCGTCGAGAGAACGCAGGTTCGGCGGAGGTGGGGGGGCAGTGAACGAGTGATTCGAGCACGGACTGCCTGAGGAGTCGGTCGAGACTGTTGGTTTGCTGCGAAAACTGTAAGTCCAATCTATATTTTTTTTTACTATACTTATAAATCTTTGTGCGACCGTTATTTCACGCTAGTTGTATGATACTTTTCTATATTTTGGTAAAAGGTGATATTATTAAAAGAATAATAAACCATGTTGATTTCTCTCATACTTTCGTATTTTATTCATTTAAATAATCCCGCAAAATTAGCTATACACAAAAATAACTAATAAAATTCTAATAGTATGTTCTAATGTTTGATTTATCTAATAAATCAGAAGTGGGATGCTTCTACGCCCACCGATATTTAAAATCCTTTTTGTCATCGGTGAAGTAACGGTCACACTGTTGATTTTTCAACGAAGTTTAATTTGCATGTTGGTACTACACAAAGCTGCTTTTATCTCTAGTAACTTCCGGTACATTAGAAAAGTGTAGGCACGCCACGCACAAAAAAAAAATCACGTATATAAGCTGCAAAGTATTGTTTATTATCATGGTTGCCTGCATGTCTGCATATTTGGAGCTAGGGTATCTAGAACCAAGCGTGTAGACGGACAGCAGATATCCACGAATATTTTGCCGAGGCTACACTTCGGAGATAGTCGTGGACGTTCCAATCATTTCAGCTGGTAGCTTATTCGTACGCATGTGCACCAATTAATGTTGAAAATATCCGCAAGCACACCTCGGAATAGACACCGATATACCAACGGGTTTTTTTATCGTGATTTGATTTGTGCGTACGTGAATAGATAATGGCTGCGGATATCCGCGAATATTTTGCCGAGGCTACACTTCGGAATAGACGTGGATATTTCGATGGCTCGTTACTGAGTTGTTTACAAGTACGTAAATAATCGGAGTGGATACCCACCAGTATTTAGCCGAGGCTACACCTCGGAATAGGCATGGATAAACCAATTTAAATTTTGTCACTGTCAATATTTTTTTTTCCCATGCCTATCGCTACAGAGATAACTGTACCTATGTTACACACAAACAAGTATGTTTTATGTTGATCAGTTGGAAACGCACATATCTGAAAAAAAAAAAGGTTTTCGGCCATGAATCTTACCTACCTATTTTATTCAATTCTACCCTCTTGGACACATGATATCTTCCATGGAGCTAATTTGATAGACGGTCTTCACCTGTATAACTAGTGTACTAATGCTTTGTTTTTCTCCTCTTCCTCGCCTCATTTCCTTTTCAACCGTGACTTGACTTTAATTACAATCACAGTACCCGACTTATAATCATGTCCGACCGTGCGACCCTAACCCCGCCGCGAATTGTAGAACGAAGTAGTAGGTCTAGGAAAAGAAAGGCAATAACTGCTACAAAAGGAGCGAAACGCGTACGAGCTAACTCGAGCATTTCATCACGTTGTACATGCTCCAATTCTTCCGGCGAGGATCGTAACCGTAGGTCAAGAAAACGGACAATTTACGCACGGGCGCGACATACGAGTAGACGTTCTCGTAGCATCACAAGTGACTCTGAAAAGTCCGCAACAAGGCGATCTCGTTCACGTCGACGAAAATCCGAAGTTCGAGTGCGGAGTCGGCGTTTTCAAAAATCAAAGTCTAGGCGATATAGTACCAACACAACAGACAGCTCGTCGTCAACGAGCTCTTCTACGTCAAGCAATAGCCGTAGATCACGCTCTGAAACTAGAAAGACTACAAAGTCGCGTCGCGCCAGGCGACGCCGTCGATATTCTCCCATACCTAAAGAAAGCAGCGTGATGCAAAAACTGATAGACGCCCTTAGCAAACGTGAACAGGGTGCTTTTGTAGGAGCTAAAGATGTGATACCGAGCTTTGACCCGGGGCAGAAGAATCAGACAATACGATCTTGGTTAAAAAAGGTCAACGAAACTGCTCAAATCTATGGCTGGAGTGATAAGGAAATTATTTACAATGCGCTGCCTAAACTGACTGGCTTGGCACGCCGCTGGTATGAAGGCCTATCATCTGTGAAACTTAGTTGGAGTAAATGGCAAGCTAAGTTAATGAAGAGCTTCCCGGATGACAGGAATTATGCTGATAGACTCGTAGAAATGTTAGACCGAAAGAGTAGAAGAGAAGAATCGCTCGAAGAATACTTTTATGATAAAGCTAAATTGGTTAACCATTGCAACATTAAAGGCAAGGACGCAGTGGACTGCATCATCCAAGGCATATATGATAATAATGTACGCCTTAACGCGCAAGGCTCTAATTTCAAACGACCAAGTAGACTACTCAAGTATCTGCGTAGTATCTCTATCAGAAACAAAGACTCTAAAAGAATACCTACACAAAGTAGAAATCCTACTAATGAAAGTAAAGAAAGCGCCCGAAATAATAAGAGTAGCATAATCTCTAAAATCCGCTGCTATAACTGTTCTGAACCCGGACATACTGTGCCCAAATGTCCCAAAGAACTACAAAAATGTCCAAAATGTAACAGGATGGGACACATCGCTGAGCATTGTAGGAGAGGCGCCCCCGATACCAACAAAGTAACTTCAAATGCTGCAGTTCCGTCTACCAAGGTACAGACTATCAAAACTAATAATAACGTCCATGATATTTACACAAAACAAATTAAATTAAACGGCTTATATAAAACCGCTTTCGTGGACTTTGGTAGTGAGTGCACGCTTATCAAACAGAGCATTGCAAAAGAAATTGATCTAGTTATCACGACCGAAGGCTTACCAGTACTAAAGGGCTTCGGAGCAGGGGTGTTACAATCTTTAGGCAAGTCACTTGTTGAGATAAGCGTGGACTTTGTCACTGCTACAGTAGAGGCTCTTATTGTACCCGATAAATTTCTGCATACTGACGTACTTATCGGCCAAAACCTTACCGAATTACCGGAAGTATACGTTTATAAAACTAGTAACAGCTTGACAATGTACTCTGAGATGGCCGAAACGGAACGATTGGAAGTTTGTGTAAAGTCCAATGTAGAAGTTAATAATGGGCTGGCAGCCGTAAACGTCCGTTTAGACATAGATCGGACCGGTCTCATCCATGTTCCCGGCAGTACTAGTTTTAAAAACGGTGAAGAGACGCTTGTTATCCCAGGGCTGTATCCGGTCGCAGGTGGTTTGGCCAAAATACTATTCGTAAATTTCTCAGGGAGTACCAAAACACTGAATAAAGGTAAAGTTCTTACGCGAGCTACATTGCTTCCACTATCACCCAAAATATACACTGACATACCCTTAAACAAACAGTGTGAGGTTAACAGACTAACTACCGATAAATCCTCTGACGATTCGATTCCTTTGACTATCGAGATGTTAAATGTAGGATCCGATACGAACGACGAACAAAAACAACGATTGTTAAAACTTCTCAATGACTATCGTGACTGTTTCGCTTTAAACATGAACGAGCTGGGTACGTCGACCATTTCCGAGATGCGTATAACACTGAGCGATGACTCACCAGTAGCTTATAAGCCTTACAGGTTGCCTTATAGCGAACGTATTGTGGTAAGAGAACTAATAAATGAACTTTTGGATAATAACATCATTAGGGAGTCCGATTCTTCCTACGCGAGTCCAATCGTCCTCGTTAAAAAGAAAAATAATGAATACAGGTTGTGCGTAGACTATCGTGCACTCAATAAAAAGACTGTAAAAGATTCTTACCCAATGCCCGTCATAGACGACCAGCTAGACAGATTGAACGGCAAGAGATTTTTCACGAGCTTGGATCTCAAGTCCGGGTACTATCAGATTCCAATGGCTCCTGACTCAATGCATCTAACTGGGTTCGTTACACCTGACGGCCATTTTGAATATACGCGGATGCCTTTTGGTCTAGTAAACGCACCAGCGGTATTCCAACACATGATAAATAAGGCGTTCGGAAAAGATAGATTTGACTTAGCCTTACCTTATATGGACGACATTTTGTCACCTGCGAAGGACATTGATGAAGGCTTGGAGAAACTAGCAAAGATTCTGAAGTGCCTGCGCTCTACAGGTCTTACTCTAAACATCGAAAAATGTTTTTTCTTTCAAACCCATCTAAATTACCTGGGCTACGAGATTTCAGAAAATGGTCTTAAACCAGGCCAGAAGAAGACAGAAGCTGTGTCTCTATTCCCAACCCCCAGCAACGTTCACCAAGTACGCCAATTCGTTGGCCTCGCAAGCTTCTTTCGGCGCTTTGTCGCCAATTTTGCGACTATAGCTAAACCTCTGACGATGCTTACCAAAGCTAACGTCCCATGGCGTTGGGATAGCGCGCAAGATGAAGCGTTCAATACAATAAAAAGTAGGCTAGTCGAACGCCCCATACTGGCTTTGTATGATCCAACGTACTTAACCGAAGTACACTGCGATGCCAGTAAATTAGGGGTTGGTGGTATATTGCTCCAGAAGGCCGACGAAAAGTCGTTACCCAGACCTGTCGCCTATTTTAGCAAACAAACAACCAAAGAAGAAGAATTTCTCCACTCTTTTGAACTGGAAACGCTGGCCGTAGTCCTATCACTAAAAAAATTCCGTGTATACCTTATTGGTATTCCCTTTAAGGTATACACGGACTGCAACGCACTGCGAACTACGCTTACTAAGCGCGACCTTATGCCTCGGATTGCCCGGTGGTGGCTATTATTACAAGAATATAATTTCACTATCGAATACCGACCAGGCGATAACATGAAACATGTCGATGCGCTCAGCAGAAACCCGTTAACAAGCGACGAGCCCGAAAGTTTGTCTGACGCACGCGAATTTGAAATCATGACTATAGCTACAACCGATTGGCTACAATCCGTTCAAATGTCCGACCCAAAGTTGAAGCACATTAAAGCCATTTTGCAAAGCAATGAAAAAGACGTCAAAGACATTCTGGCAAATTTTGCGATAGTTGACGACAAGATTTACAGGAAAGTAGGGAACCAAAACAAATGGGTAGTACCTAATGGAGCGCGATGGCGTATATGTCAACTTTGCCATGACGAAGCAGGCCATTTTGCGATAGAGAAGACCCTTGATAAAATGCAACAGAACTATTGGTTTCCGAAAATGCGACGCTTTGTACGTAAATACGTAAAGTCATGCCTTAGTTGCGCCTACAATAAAGCAACAACGAGTAAACCAACCGGCTATCTGCACCCCATCCCCAAGGGTACAGTCCCATTCCATACACTTCATATGGATCATCTGGGCCCATTCGTCAAAAGCAAGAAATGCAATTCGTATGTGCTTGGCATCATCGATGGTTTCAGTAAATTTATTTTTGTGAAGCCAGTAAAGGACTTGAAAACGAAGACCACCATTAAGATTCTTCAGGATATATTCGATGTGATCGGAAGCCCAAACGTCATTATTACTGATCGTGGTACAAGTTTTACGTCTACGGCATTCGAAAATTTTGTGAAATCCATAGGAGCTAAGCATATACTGAATGCCGTTGCAACGCCTCGAGCTAACGGTCAGATCGAAAGGTACAATCGTACCATCCTTGATGCATTGGCCGCAATTAATCATGGACAAGACGAACGTGACTGGGACACTAAAATAGGAAAATTACAATGGAGTTTGAACAATACCGTCAACAAAACGACTGGCAAATCCGCCTCAGAGATTGTATTTGGCCGACGGACAATAAACCCTGAGGAAGGTGCTATTTTGAACGAACTCGCAGCCAATTCCAAATCTGTTGAACAAACTCCGTCCCGCGACGAAATACGCGAAGCTGTGATAGAAAATACTGAGAAGAGCCAAGATTACATGAAAAAACACTACGATAATTGTAGGGCTCCCACGAAATTCTTCGATCTAAATGATCTGGTAATGATCCCTAATCACCACAACCCAGCAAATGGAAAAAGCAAAAAGCTGTGTCCCAAATTTAGGGGTCCTTACAAAATAACTGCAGTCTTAGACAATGACCGTTATGAGGTGTCCAGTATTAAAGGACACTCCAAACGAGAATATAAAAGCATTTACCCAGCCGACCAACTAAAAAAGTGGATAACCTTTAACCCAAGCAAAGATACAGACGACGAAAATGACAAGACAACTAGTGACAATGATGACCATGACTCTAGCGACCACTCTAACTAGACTCAAACAATTCGTAACTTATTGTACACACTAGCGACACTCCTCTCCTCTCCCTGTCACGTATCGTTACAGAAGTCCTTCGCGACACGATGCACCTGTAACGGCACGATTTGCCTGTAAGTTATCCACTTCTACATAGTGTATGCGACCGAGGCCGAAGCACAAGCGGTAGTCAGTAACAATGACAGATTCCGAAGTGCAAGCGGTGTTCGCTTTGAATAGAAAGACGACCGAGGCCGAAGCACAAGCGGTAGTCAGTAACAATGATGGATTCCGAAGTGCAAGCGGTGTTCGTTTTAAATAGAAAGGCGACCGAGGCCGAAGCACAAACGGTAGTCTGTAACAAAGACTGATTCCGCAGTGCAAGCGGTGTTCGCCACAAATATAAACGCAAGAATACCCAGATAGACAGCACTCATATATACGCGATAAATAAACAGCGTTTACTGCATCACAATAACTTCCCAGTGCAGAGACATCTATTGCAAGTGCTATTAATAAATAATGATCTTGCTTTGCTTCTATTGGTCTAAATGCTCTATTATAAAGTTTGTTATAACGTATTCCTTCAACTAATAGATTTTTGTTTACAGGTACCCACAACATAAAAGCTGTAAACAAAATCGACACTGAATAAGGGTTCTCAAATTATGTAAATAGGCAGCGTACTAGTGTGACACTATATCCATGTAGCGCTTAAGCTTAATTATTGGGTAGAACTAATAAGTTTAATTGTAGTTAATTAAGTCTAAACACAAGTTTTATAATATTTAGTTAAGTCCAATCATAATGTTATAATGAACTTTGTTTTATTATAACTTAAATCAACTACATCATTATGATTGTCATACTTAAGATTGTTATAAATTGTTTGATTCGAATAATTAAAATGAAGATGTATAGAGGCATACATCCGTGCTCGAATGGCCGAACAGGAATGGGGACATTCCTCCTTCAGGACGGCCGTCTGTAAGGGATTTTCAAAAATTTCGGTTAATCATGGGTTAATAAAGAGTTCTAATCTAATCTAATCTAATAAAAATTTATCCATAATGATATTTAATTCAAGATTTAATCTTATTTCCGGTAAATTTGCCATCAATTTAAGTAGCTGTCAAAGTTATAAAAGATCGTTTGTTGATCTGAGCGGTCCGATTCCCCCGCCAAACCTGTCGTCGAGAGAACGCAGGTTCGGCGGAGGTGGGGGGGCAGTGAACGAGTGATTCGAGCACGGACTGCCTGAGGAGTCGGTCGAGACTGTTGGTTTGCTGCGAAAACTGTAAGTCCAATCTATATTTTTTTTTACTATACTTATAAATCTTTGTGCGACCGTTATTTCACGCTAGTTGTATGATACTTTTCTATATTTTGGTAAAAGGTGATATTATTAAAAGAATAATAAACCATGTTGATTTCTCTCATACTTTCGTATTTTATTCATTTAAATAATCCCGCAAAATTAGCTATACACAAAAATAACTAATAAAATTCTAATAGTATGTTCTAATGTTTGATTTATCTAATACTTGAGGCGATCAATTTGTATGAAAAATTTAATTTGTGAGTTTAAAACTTTTCCATATTGGAAGTGGCTTAATTTTATGGATACCTGAACAAACGGTTTCAGATTTTGGGTCCCTACAATAACAAGTATTTTGTAAAACGACCATTATTTATACTCCACCCATTTCGATATAGTTATGCATCATCATCATCATCATTCAGCCACAAGAAGTCCACTGCTGGACATAGGCCTCCTCCATGGATTTCCAAAAAGACCGATTGGAAGCGGCTTGCATCCACTCACGAACTTGTATAAACCGGCAAATAAATACAAAACTGCACACAACACAATCACTTGTCCTGGTTCCAAACTAGGACAGCCTGTGCCATCATAGTCAGGCAAGGACATCACAAATATGGAAATACACCCAGACCGTCAGCCACTAAATCGCCTCAAACTAAGAAAATTAGGCATAGAAAATGATTTTGCTAACGCTGCATTGTACGCTACACGAAGTGCTACGCCGTAGCAGCGTAGAGACTCTACGAGAGTTGCGTAGTATATGCTACGGCTACGGGACATTGCAACTTAGCTGTTTGTCCTGTTACATTACACAGTCACTGGTGATTAAACAAAGGGTTGTGACCCTTTGCCGCCTATCTGCCTCTTGCTTATGCAATATTACTCACACAGTATATAGGATATTGTGTGAGTGGGACGCAAATTATTTTCTAGTCCCTTTCTTAAGTTAACCGTGCTTTACCAGAGTACTTCGGTAAATTATTTTTGTACACCGATGATTTTAACAGTCCTTGAGAGATGTCGAGTAAAAACTTAGTCACATAATGAAAAAAAAAATTGTGGGTATTTTTTCGTCGGATGTGTCCCGGGACAGCTATTTAAAATTTTTTCTTTCTGTATTTTGAGCGTGATTTAAATTTAATTAAAATTTAATCTTTTATATATAGATAACATTTATTGTAAATATGTAAATATGAATTTTGATATTAAAATTTAGTAGCATACTGAATCCAAAACATTACTTTATTTACAGTTTTGTTGCGTGCTAAATCGCTGTGTATTCAATTCAATTCAATACTTTATTCATTATAAAAACAAAATGTTTACTTAATGAACGTCAAAGTTGGCAGTTTCACGATTAATAGAGTCACAAATGAAATGTAATTAAATCTAGTTATATTATCATGAAAAGTGGAATTTACTATCTACGTTTTGAGTTTTAAAAGGGTTAGTTGATAACATTAAATGAGAATTTAGCATAATTATAAAAAGGGTCCTAAGTTCTAATAGTACTTAGAAAATAACGCTGAATATTTCTTGGTATATCTTAGTTACCTAATTGTTAACCAATCCTTTGGAAACTCGTGATGTAGATAAAAATGCCTTTAAGTAAGTTATACTTAAGCGCACGCGTGGTTAAGCCCATACACAGAGAGGAGGCATGTGCCCTGCAGTAGCAGGAAGTATATATGCTACATAAAATAGTACATTGTTCACCGAGAGGAGAAAGTGACCGATTACCGTCGAGGGTGTCGTTTGAAGCCCGAGCCGTAGGCGAGGGCTTTAAAACACCCGAGATCGGGAATCGCAGTTTCTCTCGAGTGATACATAGTGCTTTATACTACACATGTTCTTTTTTCAAATTGTTTATCCTGCCGCCGCAGGGTCGCACTGCCAGCCCGACACCATCCAACACACAGCTAGTGGCCAGTGTCATTTTGCGAACTTGGAGATAAAAACTCACTGTAAAAACTTTTTGGCTTTTGATATTTAGGTTACCGGCGCATAGTCTTACCCAAAATTAAAAAAGAAAAACCACGTAAGAAATGGATTTTCATACACTTTTCTCTCCCGCTCAGATGCGTTTTCTTCACGCATATTTGTTCGATATGCAATGACGTACTTTCTACCGTAAATTTGATAAAGTATCAAGGTACTTTCCAAGCAGGTGTAGTATAAAAGTACTTTTTTATGGTTATAATAGAAAAAAAATCTTACTCGCGTCGTCTTAAAATGGGTTTGGAGTAACCTAAAAAAGTTGCCTTATTGTCTTTAACACTTATTTATTATTGTTAAAGACAGACATTGATTTGTGTGTGACTTTTCTCTAAGTAATAGATGCTTCAGCGGGTGTTTCAGTATTTATTTTACAGGCCTTCACAATGCTTTTAGGTAGGCATCAAAATACGGCTGAATAGAATGCACTATGACAGACTTCCACGTCGCCGCCGCCGGGTCTGCTTGTCTATACGAACGTGAGCGTGAACAATTGATTGGTAACTTTTCGGTAGCTAAAGGCAATTTACTGGCTGGCTTACTGCATCATTAAAAAATAACAACACCGTAATCGCATAAACCAAGCGACGGAACCCTCCCATCGTAAAAGGCACGGTCGGCCGTCATTACGTGTAGGTTATAAGGGTTTAATAACTGACTGTGACAGATTTTTTTCGTACCTTTATTTGACGAGATTTGCTGGTATTAAACCGACTGCGGCGGAGCCCAAAAGCAAGGTAATGTGTTTGGCTCGTAAGTATCTAAGTATGTCCGATTCTACGTTCCCTTATAACTCCGTAACCAAGGGTCAGATTTCGACAAATAAGGTCTATCGATTCGTCGTGTTTGTGCGAGTTTCATGGAGGCTATACTAAATCAGCATAAATCCAAGGAAAGAAAAATATAAACTTAAATAAAAAATAACTAATAACCCGACTGCTGAGCATTAACTACTAAGCAGACAAGACCCAAATTCAACTATGTAACTCCTTGCAAGGCAGCTAGGTTGGGCTTGCCTGCTCAGTAATCAATGCTCAGCAGTCGAGTTATTGGTTATTTTTTATTTTAGTTATTTCTTTGCACAAAAAAGTAGCAAAAAATTATACCGATTTATCCTCTGTATCGTAACGGAATTCATCGAGGAGGTTCTAAAATCTCGGTTCGGGTAAAAGTGCTTGTTACCCGACGAGGCGGAGACCAAAAGGAGGGTTATCTGTTTAGGTTGTTTATTTATATGTATGACCGATATTAGTTCCCTCATAAGCGATCGTTAGATTATAGATTTTAAACAATAAGATCTCAAACGATATGTCATAATTGCGCGGATGACATAAGCTCACATACATATATTATATACTTAAACTTACGCCTGTATTCCGGAAGTGTAGGCAGAGACTAGGGTGTGCCAATTGCCACGACAAACTGGGAGGTGACTTGAAATATACTGAAAATGGAAAAATCGGCCTAGTGCGTGTCGGGCCACCCGCAATGTAGGGTTCCGTAGAAAGAGCGTTTCTTTATCTGTTTTACAGAACTAACAACTTCATCGAAGTCATTCTCAATGGATTTTGTACGAAATTTTACGTTGCCTATTACTCGTTAACTAGTAAAGCCTACTTAGCAGTGATACTTTTCTTTTTAAGTTAGTTATATATGCTACTAGCCTTTTCACGTTTCTACAATCAACCGTTTAGCCAGGAGAGGGGGGAACGCCCTACTCGGCCAAAAATTAGCGCTTTAAAGCTTAATATTTCGCAAACGGAACCCTAAATCAAAAAATGGTTTGCCTACACCCACAATATTTTTCAACGACCAATCCAACGATGCCGCACATGGTGGGGTAGACGAGAAAAAAAAATCATCCCCACATTTTATGGTGGGAGATACAGTAAAACAAAATTTTTTAAAAAACTATTTAGAGGCAAAAATAAAAAATAAAAATTAAAAAATGGTCCTCAGCACGGGTTAGTGCAACAAAAAGAATATAAAAAAGAATTTTCCAACATTTTATTCTTTAGCTTTGTCGGCGAGATAAATATGTACACATACCAAATTACAGCTTTCGTTTACCACGGGTCTGTGCGCTAGGCCGCGGACGGACAGACAGACAGACAGACGGAAATGACGGAACTATAAGGGTTTCTTGTCGGACTACGAAACCCTAAATAGCATTTATTTAACACCAGTAAATTATGGTTACAATAAGTAGGCACTAATCTACACAAATGATGATGGTTCGTTCATTACCATTGGTTCGTTGGTCACCATTTTTTGAACTTTAGCCAAATTCAAAAATAATACCGGCGTGCGAGCATGCTACGACTAAGGAATGTTGAGGAAGCGAAAGTGATCTGTCTCTCGGCAAGTGGCAGTCCCTGGCCTCTGCCTACCCATCTGGGATACAGGCGTGAGTTTATGTATCCATGTATGTAAAAAAAAATATTAAAAAGTCCTATGTAGCTGTTATTCTGTTATATAGTGCTGTTAGTCTTCTTTCATAAGCAGCCTATATACGTCCCACTGTAGGGCACAGGCCTTCTCTCAGAGAGAGAGTATGGGCTTAATCACCTCGCATGCCCACCGCGGATTGGCCATTTCAAGCGCTGAGGCATGTGAATAGCTCAGACACCCAGGTTTCCTCATGACGATTTCCTTCACCGTTAGCGAGTGGTATTGCTTCTATAACTTCACAAATGTGCATAACTTAGAAAACAAAGTCATAGGTACATGCCCGCACTGGGAATCGAACCTGGGTCTCCCGCTTCCGAGTCCAATATTCTATCCACTAGGCTACCGCCGCTTCTTCTTTAGAACAAAATAAATAAATAAATAGCCTCGTTGTGCGTTCTGGTCCGCGGAGGCTTACTGTTGATTTACTGCGCGAGGCGCAAAGTTCAGCTAACCGGATGCTGAGGTCCGGACAAAAAGCGGCGGGAGGATTAACTCGACTGTGCGTTCCAGATAAAGCCCTATTTATGTCGTCTAATGGCTTTTGGGATCTGTCCGGATTTATCTCCTCGCTGGGACTAATCAATTAGTTGGGGGATTAAAGAAAAAAATATTTATTGTTCTAAAAAAAATTGACAGCGTACTCAAGAGTGAATCTCAATTCAAAGTGGTTGGAGTAGATAAGTATACAGATAGAGTAGAGAACACTTTATTATGAACACTGGAAATCGTTTGATGAGACTAGCAAAGGACCGAATGAGTTGGCGTGAAAGAGAAGTGGCTTATGCCCAGCAGTGGGCTCTGTATGGGTTGCTTAGATAGATAATCCGCTTAAAGCAAATGATTAAACAATCAAATCAGTGTTTGCCTCTCACAGTGTCGTGAATCATCATCATCAAAATCAAAATCAAAATCAAATTTTTTTATTCAAAGTAGCACAGAAACTGCGACTTAATGAACTTTACAAGTTAAACTAGGTGTCCATTTCAAAATCTAGATCAATTTGGAGAAAAAATGGACAAAAAAACTCCAAACTTAGTCTTTTCAAGTCCTTAATTTACAGGATTTATATAAATGTTCTAAAACTCATGCATTGAACTGGCTTTAATTCCAGACATCATTGTCATCTAAATAATCTTTAATGTTATAGTAGCTTTTTTGGCACAAAGTGCGCTTCACACATTTTTTGAACCGCGTTTCTGGCAAGCTTATTATATCCTCAGGGATCTTATTGTAGAAACGTATACAATGCCCCATAAAGGATGTATTAACCTTTGCCAGCCTAAATTTTGGGAACGAAAGTTTATGTCTATTTCTAGTATTTACATTGTGTTGGACCTACAGTTTTAAAGTCACTGATATTTTTCCTAACATACATAATATTTTCATAGATATACTGACTAGCAACTGTTAGGATGTTAGTTTCTTTAAAGAAATCTCTTAACGAATCTCTATTGCCTAGCTTATATATGAATCTGATCGCTCTCTTCTGCAGGACGAAGATGGTCTCAATGTCTGCTGCCCGACCCCACAGTAGTATACCATAGGACATAATACTATGGAAGTAACTAAAATAAACAAGCCTAGCAGTTGCGACATCAGTTAGTCATCCCATCAACCCATTATGTCCCCACCGAGGGGCACGGGTCTCTTCCCTGAGGAAAGTATAGGCCATACTCCACCACGGGGGCCAAGTCCGGATTGGTGGAGGCTTGTAGACTAGTGGCTCGTCTACTGTCAGAAGTTGTCAAGCCGCCCTAAGGCCTCTGACTTGGCTTAACGACTGCCATCTATCGAATCGCTCGTAGCCCCGACTGCCTGAGTGATCTTAAACGATCACGAAGTTTAAGCACACAGGGCGCGTTCAGTGCATGGATGTCGTGAATAAATTATCATAATATTATTTCATTAAGTTTAATTTAATTATACACCAAGTTTCCCCTGATTACGGCCTTTATTGTTACACATTCGATACCAATAAAAGCTCACAAATTGAATTTCTCTAAAGGAGTCTTTCCTTGCTAAGCTAGCAGCTGTCGATGCTATAACAAAAAGGAAGCAGCGTTCTATACAATTTACGCAATCTCGAATAGCCTGTTACATAGCGCTTTTCCCACTATCCAGAGCGTATTGAAATAACAGAAGCACCTTGCTAAGTTAAGTGCTAAACCGGACTGTGGCATTATGATAGCCAGTTTAAATTGGCCCTTTGAAATATACCTAATCCAAATAAATCGAAATAAAATTCAAAATCTCCAAAACCAAAATCCTCCGTATTACAACAATGATTTCCTTCAATGTCAAAATCAAGTGATAATATTACGAATTGTAAATGATAACGCAGAAAGAGATGTGAAATTGTGTCAAGATTCTAAAGAGGTGAGGAGGATAAGCAGTGCTTACTGCGTCGAAAAAAACAGAAAAATGGTATCTTCTCAAACAAGGAAAAAAGGTAAGGTGAAGTAAAGTTAAAGTAGATTTACATTAAGAGAATTTAGAAAATATATAACAGTACCGACTATGAATAAATTGTAAGAATATAATTCAACGTATTCAACGAAAACCACGTAACATTATATTTTTTTCTTATATTCCAAAGTGACAGACAGCGATCGCCGCAAGATCGTGTAATTCTCTAACAGTTAAGTGAAACCGTAGTAAAAAGTATATCGAGTAAAAGTGAAATTGAAAGAGGAAAAAAAATATGTGTACATATATTATATGAAGAACTTCCCTTTAAATTACAAAGTTCTAACTTTGCATATTAATTAGCATGGATGAGTGTAACAATATAAGGGGGTGGCGTAATGGGTTGGAGAAAAATTTTTTTTTGACGTGAACCGTTTTTCAGTTCGGTAGTAGGTAGGGGTTTGTAGGATTGTACAAATGTACGGCGGCCCCCAGCGAGAATCGAACCCACGACTTCCGGCATGGCGATCAGACGTGATACACCTAGACCAACGAGGCAGGCAGATTAATATTTAAATTTTGACTTACTGAAATTGCCTATTCAGAAACCATCAAAAAGCCACCGACTCGAACAATACCGAAAGCTCCCGAGCACTACCGTTGTATACTCTGAGTTTCAATTCAAATGAACAGCGATATCCTTCTAGTCTTTCTTATTTTATTCCAGTAACGCCTGGCTGGTAAGTCCGGCTGAATCCCAAACGGTTATCCGGGCTGAAAGGATCGGGGCAGGGCCGATAGCCTTGCTGGGCTTTGTTAACTTTGAAATTGGTTTTCAATTAATGTTATATTACCGGCCTAGGTCAAAATCTCACCTACACTAATTCACTGCCCCACAACATTCGCAAATGTGGCGCTAGGGTAGAGTTTGTCAGAGTATACATTTCAAAGTGCGATAAAAAGTACCCGAAACCGGCGTACGTCACCGACTACAGGATCAGAATACGAATCCTATTAATTTGCAGCGCGGAGTGAGACAGGGAGATGTAATATCTCCGAAACTGTTTACAGCTGCATTTGAAGACGTGTTCAAACTTCTAGACTGGGAAGGATCTGGCATCAACATACATGACGAGTACATCACTCACCTTCGATTCGCCAATGACTTAGTGACCATGGCTAAGACCCTGAAAGATTTGAGTTCAATGCTGAAACGATGACGAAATAATATAACAAAAATTACTCACATACCGCCAACTATTCGTTCGCGCAGCGCAATAAGTCCCATACAAATCCGTGCACTCTGAAAACCCAGTTCCATTAGCCCCCAAACTAGGCTAGGCCTGTTTCTTGACGCCTCTGGGACTTTATCAGTTTGCACAACTTCTGTTTTGTTAGACGTTAGATTAGATGTAGACTGGTATTAGTGTTTGTTATATGTAATGACATCCATTATAGATTCCATAAATTACTATATTACATATTTTACGGTTCCGTACCCAAAGGGTAAGGAACCCTATTACTAAGACTCCACTGTCTGTCTGTCTGTCTGTCTGTCTGTCACCAGGCTGATGAACCGTGACAGCTAGACAGTTGGAATTTTCACAGCTAATGTATAAATTCTGTTGCCGCTATAACAACAAATACTAAAAACAGAATAAAATAAAAATTTAAGGGGTCTCCTATACAAGAAACGTGATTTTTTTGTCGTTTTTTGCTTGATATTAATAACGGCAACAGGCAGACGCCACGGACGCTTGAAATATTCAAATTTTGATAGATAACGTTACGGAACCCTTCTTGTTTCGTCTCCCTTGCAAGAGATGTGACTGATCGTTTTGTACACATTTGTGGATAGTCTGATTTGCAGTAACAACAACATATATATTCTTATCGTATTTTATGTTACAAGGCAAGGACATCAAAAACATGGATATAGTCTTGACTGAGGCTATTTGTACAAATGCATGCATATAGCATGTAACCCATATAAAGAAGGGCACACCTTCGTATAAAAGACGGTTTTTATATATTTTGTTTTGTAATAAATTAAACATTACATTCCAATGCATGATCTATACTAACCGTTATGGGATAAAAGTCTGTTATGTGAAGAAAGTAATAGGACTTACGCATAAGCCACACAAAGACCAATTTTACCCTAACTGACATCGTTATCTACAGCAAGTTCTCGGCAGTGCTTCCGTCCGGAGAATCCGGATAACCGCTCGTCGAAAGATAGGCAGTGCTAAGTGTTTTACGCGGTAAACAGTACGCTAGTTGATTCATATAAAAAAATATTTGAAAAAAATATTCCTGTAAATATTTAAACGTAAACTGACGATGATTGTAGAAGTTAAATTTAAAGGCCTCGATTGAAATCGAGTCCGATTTGTTACGCCGAAAAAGCTATGCACCATGGTCGTGACGTCATACATATAGTAAAATAAATTCCTATTGTCACTTGTGGTTCTTTTGGCATTGAATTCTAAGACAATGCTTTTAGTGATTTCATTCATTATCTTGTTTTCCAGATGTAAATAAAGACGTGTATGTACCTAATGTAAAGTTAGTTTGTGTAACATAATAAATAAATATTTTTACTTTCACTTTATTAAATGATCATTGTTGTCCATCCTTCCGTAAAAAACTAAGCGCCGGTATCTGAATTGAGAATTTCTCAGAGTCAATTCATAATGTATCGTTCTATTCTTTCAATTTTCCCAAAAAACTACGCAGCAGAGGGATTCTTAAGTATTTAGTAAAATTCTCAATTCAGGCATCGGCGTGATCTGGCCAAGCAGACAAGAAGCTGAGAAAAAAAGTATCTCAGGCAGAAGGTCTGAATGGTCATTTTACTTATTTAGTACTGGCAAGGTTTTCCACTTTATCCTGACTAATATTATAAACGCGAAAGTTTGTATGTATGGACGGATGTTTCTTTGACGCAAAAACGGCAGAACGGATCCGGGTCAAATTTTGACAGAGATAGATTATATTCTGGATTAGCACATAGGCTATTTTTTTACCCCTGTAGATTATGACCCTGAAACAAGCAATTAAAAACGATTGCTGGTGGCCCGATCGGGTCCTTTAGAATTTTACAGATTAAGAAAACTTTAAGAATTCAATGAAAAAACTAAATATAATAAGGTTTTTGCTATTTGAGTAACTTTATTTTTCGCACTTTTTGTGACCCCGAAAACCCCGAATAATATTTTTCTTGGTTTATTTTTTAATCTTTCCTAAGTTTTTATATGATTTCTATGGTATTAACAGACATTAACAGACTTGACTGCCGCGTTGGTCCAGCCGTTAAGGCGCTTAGCTACCAAAACAGAGTTTGTTGGTTCGATTCCCACAGGGGGCACCGTCATCATCATCATCATCATCATCATTCAGCCACAAGACGTCCACTGCTGGACATCATGTGGCTGAATGATCATGGATTTCCAAAAAGACCGGTTGTGGCCGCCGAACATTTGTATAAATGGCCTCAGTCTGGGTGTATTTTCATGTTTGTGACGTCCTTGCCTGGTTACTATAGCACAGGGTATCCTAGTTTGGGATCAGCTCAAGTGATTGTATTGTGTGGAAGTTATTATTATTATTTCCAAATAAAGAATAATAATAATAAAAATATGTGTTTTATTAATCCAGTGCTTTTGCTTGTGAAATTCTCTTAAAACTCCCAGTTAATTAGCCTAACAAAACGTGTGTCAGAAATACAGCCGTATTTTTCCGTGTCCAACTTTACAAATAGCCGGTCCGTGTTTCATAAAACTTAAATTCATAAGTAGTTAGGTGATTACGACAATTTTATGTACACTGCGTAGCTGTTCAATACATCAGTCTTGCTACTAATTCCTAGTTGTGAGTTACTCGGCAACGCGATGTGCATCGACCTCTGGTAGCTAAGCCTCAGTTTCTGAAAGAGTGTTCAAATGTAACAAGAGATTAATCTAAGATTAATTCAAAATACCGGCACATGATTGGCTGGAATTAGCTTGACGTGAGATTAGCATGAGATTAACATTTGATCACTCTTCTAGAAACCGAGCGTGAGTGCCTCAACGGCTAGACCAACGAGGCAGTAAAATCCAACAGCATAAAATAACAGAAATATCTGCAATCTATTTTATCTATTAACTTTTTGCTTAAATGGAAGCTCCAAATACTGTTAAGACAAATGTACCTTAAGTTGATGAAACAAACATTTTATTTTATTTATTCGTTATCGTGACAATAAAGCCAAAAATAGATTTCACGTAGCAGTAGGACGAAAAAATTATGTTGTTATTGTTTATTTTCTTACGGGATTAGCAAATTTTTTATACTAACACAATTAAACACCGCAATAAAAGTAGAATCAGTGGCGGCGGGCGGCGTGAACTCGGACAGTTAACAACCCGGTCGTAAAAGTGTGAAACGAATAAAAATGTTCACCTTTGTAAGTATTGTATTATTGCAGGCACCATTTTACTAAAGTTGCAGTTGGTTGTTACAATGATTATTACTGTCAGTTTTAGGTAGCCTCAAACTGACAGTAGAGTTACCCGAGATAGAATAAGGACAATACATAATAATTACAAAATTGTATTACAATTTAAATATGGCAAGCATACTTGCCCATTAGCTCAGTTGGGAGAGCGCTGGCACGGTTAGCCAGAGGTCGCGGGTTCAAGTCCCGTCATGGGTGGAATTTTTAGCCTCTAAATAGGTTTTTAAAATTGTCCTCAGCACGGGTTAGTGCAACAAAAAGAATATATTAAATATTACTTTTTGATTTGCCGCGTTATTCACAAAAGACTAGCGGCGGTCGAAAGACTAGAAAAACCGGGTGCGAGTCGGACTCGTGCACGGAGTGTTCCTTACCATTATCTATACAACATTAGACACAAAAATCGAGAAAAACGGGAAAAAAATTACGTTTTTTGTATGGGAGCCCCCCTTAAATATTTATATTATTCGGTTTTTAGTATTTGTTGCTATATCGGCAACAGAAATACATCATCTGTGAAAATTTCAACTGCCTACCTACACGGTTCATGAGATACAGCCTGGTGACAGATAGACAGACAGACGGACAGTGACGTCCTAGTAATAGGGTCCCCTTCGGGTACGGAAGCCTAAAAAAGAAAATCTCTAGACGATTAAGCCTCAGTTTCTGAAAGAGTGTTCAAATGTAACAAGAGATTAATCTAAGATTAATTCAAAATACCGGCACGTGATTGGCTGAAATTAGCTTGACGTGAGATTAACATGAGATTAACATTTGACCGCTCTTCTAGAAACCGAGCGTGAGTGTGGTTTTACAGTGACGCGGGTGGTAAGCGCGGCCTATAAGCCATGTTGCCATCAGCGCGGGCCCAGCGTTTTACTATGTAACGATCCAAGACACTCGAAGCTCGTGGCCCGCGACGCTTACTAACCGCGCGCTGGCGAAAGCGACACTAAACCCACACTTAGTTCAAGAGAAAAACTTTCTTAACTCGGTAACTTATCGGTAATTTTAGTCGGCAATCGGTAACTTTCATATTTATCAACTAAATAAACATATTATTTCGAAGTTGTTTCTCGGATAGATACTCGTAAGATAAGGATTTTGTTACACTCTGTATATTTTACCCGTGACCCGTCGTAAGTCAACAGAGCAAGGTATTTTTGAAAGGCAAACCATTTCTCACAATATTGTTTCCCTTGACGTGATAATTAAACATGAATCCATCTGGATCTAATACCAATGTAACCTAAAGTTGAGTCTACACTGATCCCTTAACGAATCATACCGTTGTATTCGTATGGCCACTGCTTAAATAACACTGTTAACCAAAGAAAGGTACTGGACAACTATTTGCCTATTGCTCATACAATATTGAGGTCTATATTATAATTATTATTATAACTTCCACACATCAAAATCACTAGTCCTGGTCCCAAACTAGGATACCCTGTGCTATGGTCAACAGACAAGAACATCACAAACACAGAAATCCACCCAGACTGAGGCAAACATTTACATTAAACCGAAACATTCAATTATTCAATCGGCCCGTTTTCGTCCACTGCCGGATAAAGACCTCCCCCCACTTTTTTAAATCCTCGGCCATCCTCACCCAGTCGCTGTCAGCAATCTGCCTCAGATGGTGGAACCTAGACTGAGGCCTTGTGTAGAAATGCACGGGAACCAATCCAACGACCTCGGTAACGAGCATGGTAATCGAACGTGATACCGCTAGACCCACGAAGCAGCCAATATTCAGTCAGTCCGTCAGGAAGCAGTCAGTAGTTATATTGTGTGTTCGAAAGGGAGACAGCCCCGGCAAAGCTTCGGTCACACACAGCGACTGGTCGTTGCGAGTGAACTCGCCGCGAATACTAGTCGCAGCGACAATTCGCTGCCTGCCTATCACACACAGCGAGTTCTACACGAGAATTTCGCTGTCAGTGCGCATTCGCAGCGAGTAAAATTGAACATACTCAATTCGAGGCGCGACGGCTTAAACTCGCAGCGAGTGAATCTATTCGCAGCCTGAATAGCCTGTCACACACAGCGAATACTCGCGGCGATTAGTCGCTAGATGTGATCAAAGCATTACAGAACCATTTATGCCGGGCACGAGAATAGACGAACACTCGCGCTTAACAGTGATTTTTAGGACCCACGACAAAGAGCCTAGGATCACGAACCTGCGACTATAAACCAAACGGCCATTTTTGGCTTAAATGCTATCTAGTCCTGGGTTTTTGCCTTAGGTTATGGGTAAGAATAACTATAAACATGATGGTGCAAAAACGATCTGTAACAAAAGATATGATTTTTATCCATTGGTGGCGCTAGAGTGCAGTAGCATGGAGCGACTTAATATGGCGGCGATGATTATACGCCAACCACAACAACTGATACGATTCATCATCATCATCATCAGCCATTTGACGCCCACTGCAGGACATAGGCCTCCCTCATGGTTTTGCTAACGATGAAGGGTTTTGCCATAATCGCCACGCTTGGCAGGCGGGTTGGCGATCGCAGTATGCGGTTGGAATCTCAGGAAGACGCTGCTGCCCGTCTCTTGGATATTGATTTCCTTAGTCGCCTTCTACGACATCCACGGAAGGAAATGGAGTGACGCTATTCTTAATCCGGCGGCACGCGGATACGATTACGCATGTACAATGCCCGGCAAATGACTTCGGCTTCGCAAGGGTGCCAAACGGGACCCTATTACTAAGACTTCACTGTCCGTCTGTCTGTCACCAGGCTGTCTGTCTGTCACCAAGCTGTCTGTCTGTCACCAGGCTGTATCTCATGAACCGTGATATCTAGGCAGTTGAAATTTTCACAGATGATGTGTTTCTGTTGCTGTTATTTTAACAACAAATACTAAAAATAGAATAACATAAATATTTAAGGGGGCTCCCAATGTTGTATGGTACGGAATCCTTCGTGCGCTAGTCCGACTCGCACTTGGCCGGTTTTGTCCTTTGCGGTTACAATGTTTCAATTTCTTTTATTCCATTTCATTTGCTTATGGTATAATTCTGAGGCTTGTTTCCCATTGTGTAACCACGTCGATTTCATTTGTTTTATGGATACTTTTCGAATAGATAATATGGATAGATAATATTAATGAATAACTAATAAAAGAAATTAAAACGACGTGTTCATACAATGGAAATCAAAATTAAGTTGCTGGAGTAACATTTTAGTGTTTTCGCGTGTATTCAAGCCTTCTAGGCACCAATGGAATGAAAAAATATGTCCTTAATTCCGGCTGTAACCGTGTGATTGTTCCACAATGAACTAACAGAAACGATGCGATGTAGTGTAGTCCCGGCTTAGCTTAGTACTTAGCCATATTGGCCTGTCACTAACAGAGCGCCGTACCAACGGGAGTTAATGGGATTATTGCGTGATTGCGTACCAAATAAGACTTTTTGTGTCAGAAAACCGCGTCTTTGACCCGCTGGTAACACGTTTCATTACCAAGAGAGGACGAGATCTCGATCATGGTGATTAAGCCCATTGGATACTCTCTCCCTGAGAGAAGGCCTATGCCCTACAGTGGGATGTATATAGGCTGCTTATGATGATATCGCAAACTAGGATACCCTGACAATCTGAACTGAACGAATCAAGGTACGGCGGTCCTAGCGGGAATCGAAGTCACAATCTCTAGCTTAAGGTAGTCAAAGAAACTATAAAAATTACTTTCCACCGTCTCGACCTCAGAGAATTCCTAGCACAAAGGAAGGTAGGTTATAAATACGCTCTAAAGTTATAATTGATTCCTACCGATTTCGTTTCTTGAATGGCAGGTCGGGAACAAAAGGATTGCTGTCCAACTCAAACTTAAGTATCAATATTTATGTTTCCGTAGTGGGCGCGCTCTCTCAAAGGCCTTCTCTTCGAGAGATGGTGTTTGCCCAGCAGTGGGAAATTTGCAGATTGTGTATGCTATCCTAATAGAGTAGGGTACACGTGGTATCTCTAGGAAAATCTTTGTATTTTGTTAAATCTTGATCGGCAACTTTATAATCACGTAAAACATTTTAGAATTAACCAAAGAGGTTTTTTCCTTTTCTCATGTCCAGCCAGCGAGTTAACTGGCTTTGCTAGCTTTAAAAAAATTAGTATGATTCCTTGATGAAAATTTGTTTTTAATTTTATTAGAAGCGTATTTTCCGGCCATCGCGGTTCATTATTTCTTTACGGTAAACCTCTGTCGATAGCCCTTGCATGTCTTACGTAGGCGATCAGGTATGTCCAAAATAGCAGCAAACGTTTATTTATTAAGAGCGGTACAAATCGATCGCTTGTCAAGGTTTGATGGCCGTGACATTGATACTCTGCAGCAGCAACGAAATGATTTATTTATAGGTACTAAGTTTGTATGAAGCGAACCCCAATAAAGTAGGCAGGCATCGGATTTAAGTTGCGCTTTATTTGTTCAATGTACAGAACTTTTTCTGAAATCCGCAATGAGTTTGTCATTTGTCAAACGAACAGATAGCTGTTAGCCTAACTTTTACAAATACACTATATAGACTCTACCTTCAATGTACATCTTAGAAGTAGCTCTGTTTGTTAAATCTAATCCCTATATTTTTGAACCGGTTTTAGACGTAATTCACATATTGCAACGGGACACAAGTAGAGTATATAATTATAATACAAACATAGTGAACATGAAATAGCATTACATTACATTAAATTAAAACAATATTTAATAATTAATATTTAAGTGACATTAAGAGCGTTTTGGTTTTAACTGTAAGTTCTTATTGTATATATAAAATAAATATTAATAATAATAATAAAGTAGGGTCTGCGTACGTAAGGCTAACACTGCACTTATGCAAAAAACCGGCCAAGTGCGTGTCGAACTCGCGCACATAGGATTCCGTACCATTATCTAAACAACATTAGACAAAAAAATCGATAGAAAACTGCAAAAATTCACGTTTATTGTAAAGGAGCCCCCCTTTATTATTTATTTTATTTTAATTTACGTAATTATTTATTTTTGAAGCTAATATAGAACTAAATATTATGTAAATATTTCAAGCGTCTACCTTGTGCCGTTATTAGCATCAAGCAATAAACGGCAAAAAATTACGTTTATGCTATGGAAGCCTTAAATATTTATTTTATTCTGTTTTTAGTACTTGTGAAAATTTCAACTGCCTAACTATCACGGTTCATGAGATACAGTCTGGTGACAGACAGACAGACAGACGGACAGTGAAGTCTTAGGAATAGGGTCCCGTTTGGCACCCTTCGGGTACGGAACCCTACAAAGCATATTTTTCATGGGACCTACAATCTATGACAAACTACATACTCAAATTCAAACTGAAGAAAATGTTATTAGAAAAATTTTATTATAGTGTAGGTACTAGAATTTTTGACTGATAGATTGTAGTAGGTAGATATTTTGACATTTATATATGTGATATTTTTTGACATATTGCACGTGTCATTATAACATTTGATTTTTCCGTTTCGATGTATTCATTCTGAAAAGAGATATGTTATTACCTATCACATTTGTATGGCGCTCTTTCTTAAAATATTTGTGTGCCTACAAGGGCAAAACATGCAGGATCATTACACTATTTCACATTGCACCACCTTTTTAAACTCATGTTTAACAAATAAATATTTGTATCTTATCTTTATCATGTACAACGTTCTATGACTTTTGAATTTGTTTTGTCCATTTTTGTGGCCCTGCTTGATAGATATCTAATGATTACAGCGACATGTGTTTAAGAATAATAATATGTGTTTATTTCAGAACACACAGTTCCAGATTACAATATAATTAATAATAGGTACAATATAAGTTTAAATTAAATGAATGACTATAAGTCATTTTCGATTATTGTCGCACTGAACGGAATGCCAATGTTGGTACAGTGAACTGCCCACATCCTCAAACAGATAGAATGACTGCCGATGGACTTTTTTTCTATTTAAGACAATGATTTACTGAAAGCTGCGATATTAGTAGGGCGCGTAAAATACGATAAATAGCGATATTTTGAGTTGGACAGGACAGCTGTTTTTGAGTCCACTGCATGGTTAAAGTCCAAGTAATAAAACATTAGACGTTTGAAAAGTTAGGATCAATAAATAAGTATTTAAAAAAAACGATTGCCTGAAACACATCAACCAGGGTTTGTATTTACGATAATTGTTGTTCTAGCACTTTTTTAATTAAATTTTTAATTCAGCAAGTATGCATTTTCAATATAGCCTTGCTGATGGCTCTTCATGCTCTAAATGCGTAAATTTCGTCATTATCTACTTCTCAAACTCTACATAGGGTGTGGAAATAAACCTAGATATTTTTTTCCTACTAATCCTTTGTTTCTTTCTTTGTGCTTAAGCACAACACATTATTAACTTAGATACGGATAAAGTTGGACTTTAATTTTTAAATAAGTGAATCCGGAGTTAAGAAATAATATTATCTGACCCATATTTTTTAACTAATCGCCACAAAAGAACAAGAAAAAAACAAATGTTCCTGTTGTTTGTTAGCGTTTTATTTTAGACGGTGGTTACAATTTCCAACATTGCGTTTATCGAGTCCTTGCCCGATACAGAAATAATAAATATTCAACAGATGTACTACATCAGCACACACCTTTTGTTTTCATAAGCACACGCGTGACAACACATAATTTCGTCAAAACAAAGCACAGAACGTGAAACCTCTACCTCTGAAGTAGCACTCACCTCATCTCCGTCGCGACTCCTCACAGCTGCACGGATACCTAACCAGAAAGATGTCTAGTCAATGTTTATTTGTATTAGACACGTCAAGCGCGCGGTCGGTCGGAGGCGAGAGCACCACTGCGCAGCGCGGAGGCCCGGACTGAAATGACGATGAATGAATTTCAGGGGCAGGGGTAGCTGTGGAGGGCGGGGCTCCTCTGGGCTATAACCCTGGCCGTTAAAAGAGGCTTACAATCCCTGGAATCGCTTGGAAAAGCCGCGTCCCCGCCTCGGTCGCCTTATGGAGAACTCCGCGTGTCTAAATGCTAACCGGACAGTTTGGGCAACCGTCGTACTCTCCTCCGAGACGCGTGAGAGATATGGTGGTTTTTAATTTGGACGGGTTTTGTAGAATTATCGCAGTAGTTAGTTAGAGCCTATTGAAAATTTTCGCAGCATTGTGTCCCGACCTTCGTCATAAAGTAGGTTTCAGCTCTTATATTGTACATTCCCTTGTATGCAAATGGGGTCGGATATGATATGCGTATAACTACCGCCAGTCGGTAAAATGGATAAAAGGAGACATTCCTTCTCGATGATAAATGGCGGTTAATTTCATTCTTAACAAGGATCTGGGCGGATAATGGCCTATTAATTCTAGGTGTTTACCGTCAAACATTTTTGTAAGATATTTTTGGTTTTGTTAGCTCACGGGACCGCCGATCTGAGGCAGGTGGCCAGTGGTGGACGGATAAGGATTGCCGGGAACTAAAAGAACTGGCGTGCCTTGGTCTATGTCATAAACAGCCTATATACGTCTATATAATTTTTTTCTACGTTATGCCAAAAGTACTTATTTATAATTCAGCGCTTGACTTTCAAACTATAGTTGGTAATTAGTTATATACCAAGGGAGAATATAAAGAATAATATCATCTTATCTTTCCTCATTTCGTATCATTTCTAATATCATTTCCCATATCTAGTTTCATTTTGTCTCGTCTTATCTTATCTCATCAACTTGGTGGATAATTTGGAAAATGTTTCAATTTTCTGTAATCTGTGTCTTGAAACTTCAGACAAGAATGGCACCTTATTGGAATAAATTACTTATTCGATATTTTAAACCCTTATTAACGGATATTTTAAGACAAACTCCGCCTGTCAGTAAGGAACAACAGTCCGTAAACATTTACTTGCGTTATTTCCAAGTATAAACGTTCTCAGGTAAAGTAAACGTTTCTCGGAACAAAAGCTGTTTGATTGGATGGCGTCTCGCAGATGCTACAGTTGTAAACGACTGGCGGTACAATGGCACGTACTCATTATTTATTCTGTCGATATTAATAGACGTCTTTGAGCAAAGAGGCTTGTTCTTCAATAGTAAGTATCATTCAAAGGTCAATGAAAGTCTCGCGTCAATTTTTTAATTCGGAGAATAGTGGGTAATTTGTCTGTTCAACTATTAAGATTTCGCGATATTATTTATACATACACATGCATATACATGGATAAAAAAATCGGAATTGCAGGAATACGTCAATAAGAGTATGTCATTTACTTAATAAAACTTTTGTTCCATGACTTTCGTTTAATTTTCCTATTTTTCACTTTTTTCACGGTTTTTGTGCTTATTAATGGCGCTGCTGTGCTTTGTGTGACATGTATATAATGCTCCCAGGTTCGATTCCCAGTGCAGGCATGTACCTATGACTTTATTTAGTTTCAAGATGTACGGAAGATCTGCAAAATTGTAGTAGCAATACTGAAGCGCTCCGCGCTTTACCCCTGGATAAACTGATAGCTATACTGATATGTCTGCCTCGTTGGTCTAGCGGTTAACACTAACAATCCGGAGGTCGTGGGTTCATCATCGGACTTTATTTGTACAAGTGGCTTCAGTCTGAGTGTATTTCCATGTTAGAGATGTCCTTGCCTGTTTACCACAGCACAGGGTATCCTAGTTTGGGACTAGGAAAAGTGTTGTGTCAAAATTATTCTTATTATTAGCTAGTACTGTCAGACAGAGTTGGCGCAAGCCGACTTATTTTGAATTAATTTTGATAATATTAATTAATTTGTCGGTTTTATCGTACACGGCCAATTAGTTTACAAGACACTTTCGCTTCTAAAGTTCCCATTTGACAGTAATGATTTCAACTGGGATTTCGAATAGGTATTTTCTGAAAATAAACTTACGTCAGCCATTTGATTTGAATGGGTGAAACGTCAGAAAACTCGGCAATGAAATATTGTCATTTTTATACTAAGTTCTTTAAAACTATCCTTTAACATCGAAATGCACTTTGAGTTTTGTCAGCGTTATAAGTAACATTCCCGAACAAAATATGTCCAAGGCCACGGTTCGTTTGTGCTATACGTCTTTTAGAGTGCACTTTATAGCAATACGGCGCAGAAAATCCACTGTCTATATCGTTTTCTTCGCATGAAAGTTTTTGTTGAAGCAAATTAGAAAAATTATACGATCGCGGTGGTAGTAGATCAAACCTCAATTTAAATCGCATGTTTCTGAGAATCACAATTACATTATTAGACAGATGTTATCCCAATGTCTTCATAAAAATATACAAGAAGGGAGCTCTTAAAAAACATTTTAATTGCGTTAGCTTATGTTTATATTTATGTATGAAGTGTGTTTTTGGGAATTACTGTAGTTCACTTCCACTTTCACTTTCACTCTGTCTCTAGTCACCATTTTGCTCTTTGAATATGAGCGAAACCTGGTCGGAATCTTCGGACGAAAATTCAAGTGAGTTAAGTTATTAATTTATTAAGTTATTAATGTGTAGTGCTTAGGAAAGTTTTGGATCATAAAACAATTTATTTTATTTTATTTAGTGAAATAAACAACCAGGAACCCTTTTTTTAGTTTCTGTACTGTCCATCCGCGGCTTCTTGAAAACCTGAAAGTTGACTATACATAATTAATCCCGCCGATAAAAGAGTAGACTAAAATTTTTTTAAAAAAATTTTTGGGATTCTCCGCTAAACCTAAATATTGTCGTTATTTTAGGCGTATAAAACCATTTTTCGATTCAGGGATCCGTTTCTAAAATATTAAGCTTTAAAGCGCAATTATTTGGTAGAGTAGGGCGTCCCCCCCCCCCTCCTTATTACGGCTAAAAGGTTGATTGTAGAAACGTGAAAATTTTTAGGGCAATAGCAGATATAATTAAGTTTAAGTTAAACGGAAAACTAGTGCGGCTAAAAGGTTTTACAAGTTAACGAGTACCAACTTATAAAAGGAAATCCCCGTACAAATTCCGTTGAAAATGACTTTGATGAAGTTGTTACTCGTCTAAAGCAGGTAGTTAAAATAAGTTAAATAAAATCCTATTATCAATTAAAAGCCCCTTCTTTTAATTTTGCATATTTTGACGGCCAATTATTAAGGAACCCAACAAAGCACTTGGTCCAACACGCACTTGGCCAATTTTAATTAACATCACAGATTTTCATGGCTGACTAACTGTGGTGATAGCTATTTTTAAATCGATTAAGTCCAAGGTCTGGTTACTGGTACTCTAGCTAGGCTGTAGGTTCTAAAAATAGCTATCACAGGTATTGAGATTTATCAATCTTAAATAAAATTCCAACAGTTGTTTGTTTGTACTTTGTTTTGGTTTCCAGTATGCGCAGCGGTCGCGCATCTTGTACCTATGATTTTCCAATTTCACGTGGAAACAAGGATTTTATGACATCCTTGTGTCAGAAACAATTTCGCGCAGTGTTTACTTAGCCGCCAAACAGATGGCGACACTGAAATAGACGCTTTGATCGACAAAGACCCTTTGAAGTGGCGTTGATTTCGTGAAAAATTTAAGAATGTTATTTTTAAACAACGTCTAGCCTTGATCGGTAACGTTTAGCGCGATCACTTATTGACAGAATCAACCTACTAGCCCCTCTACTATCGATGCAAATTTAGCCAACTTGCGTTACAATTAAGTGCATTTATTTAATAATTTTGCCGAAACATGCTTTCAGTTTCCGATGCGCTCTGAAATTTTAATAAGTTTAATGCTATTAATACGTTTACTAAGTCGTTATTTCAAACTTCTTGCATTTAATTGTGGCGCAATTTGAACACAGTAACGTTGAGAGTAGAGGGGCAGATCTGGTTATTAATAAAACAAGTATTTTTCCTTATAGGTAATACAATCTAATGTTTCCGTCCAAAGGTTGACATGGCAGAGAAGTACGTAAGTAGTTTGAAGTTGGTTAAAAAAGACATTTGAAATTTTAAAGCTCAGCCGACCTCAATACGTATTTTGTTACTTTATCACTCATCATCATCATCATCAGCCATTCGACGTCCACTGCAGGACATAGGCCTCCCTCATGGTTTTCATAACCATGAGGGGTTTTGCCATAATCGCCACGCTTGGCAGGCGGGTTGGCGATCGCAGTATGCGGTTGGAATCTCACTCTACTGTAGGATAATCTCAATGATGAATAGAAAATCTAGCCAGATAGTGCATGCAACGAGAAGTGATGTATCGAGAGTTCGTGATGCAATGTCCAATATAATAGTACGTTCTAGAGCTCGTATTAGAAAACAAAACAAGCACAAATCTCGCTCTCCATTGCACTCGAAATATTCGTTTTTCGCGTTGCCATATTTGTCTTAAATATAGGTACATCAACGCATATAGGTTGTTCTGTAATTATTATTAGATAGATAGTATTAGATACACGGTGGTTTCTGAAAAGAGCAATTTTCAAAACATGTAGGGCAGAGATTGTAATTTCCAATAACTTTTGTTCTACCACTTTTGAAAAATTTTGTTCTATTTATATTTTATAAAGACCATATGTTTTGCCATATTATTTAGCCTTCGACCTATACTCAGACCTACCAAGAATATATACAAAAAAATTTATGAAGCCGTTTCGGAGGAGTTCGATAACAAACACTGTGAAAACTAAACGACTTTTGAGAATTTTTGTTCATATTTCCATTTTTCGGAAAATAAATATGATAGTTATTGCTTAAAACAATACCTACCCATTAAATATAATGTACTTACGTCCTACTATCTATCTAGTTGCGAAATCGGCGGAGCGAATTTAATAAAACTATATGTTTGTTAAAATATGATGTAAATTGCTTCGGCCAGATGTCGCTGCCTGTACGTAATACAGAGAAGTTTGTAGAGGCTCGAAATTTCGCTGACGCCTGCACTTGCCCAGTAGCTCAGTTAGGAGAGTGCTGGCACGGTTAGCCAGAGGTCGCGGGTTCAAGTCCCTGCATGGGTGGAATTTTTAGTCTCTAAATAGGTTTTTAAGATATTTTTTTTTACTTTGCCTCTTTTGTGTCCCACTGTTGGACAAAGGCTTCCCCGCCTGTTTTCCATCTCTCCCTGTCCCCAGCCACCCTACACCATCCCGGCAAGAATGCATTTAGGTCATCCCGCCATCTTCGCCTTGGTCTGTCGCGACGTCGGTCGGTTGATTTCATTTGAAACATTATAAAGCTAAGAAAAAACGCATAAAAAAAAATTCTTGTACAACACACACTCCAAATGGGATGTTCAAGAAATTACGCATTAATCATCATCAGCCATTTAACGGCCATTGCAGGACATAGGCCTTCCTCGTGGTTTTCCAAGCTACCAGGTCTTGTGCCTCCCGCAGCCAGCGACTCCCCGCCACCGCAACCAGGTCGTCAGACCAATAAATACTGTTAACAAACTTTCGTATTACTAATAGGTCCCGTTGTTGCAATCTTATCTCACAGGTACAGCTACACTTGTAAACAGTATCAGCGGCTCGGACAATGCAATTACATCTACTAGTGTTTACAAACATTTTCCCATTCCATGCGTATGCTGCGCGGACGCATTTAGACTGCCTTTGAAGGACAAAGATTGCTATGGCAGTGTAGTTTCGATCTCAATAACGAGATGACTATACAGTGATTGTTTTTTACCATGCAAAGTTTCGTGTGCGCTGTGCAAAGACCCAAAGCCTATCGGTGTTATTTATGAAGACACAATTGCTCTAAAACACCTCTCAAATGCAGTTTAAGTGGTCAATGGTCAAGTCTTTACTTTTTCTCTTTTCAAAGTGCCTCTCCATCCATCATTAGAAAGAATTAGAGGGTGGTAGTCAGCTCTTTACGATGCTCTCTGGTCGGTGGAACTCAGAACAACTCTTCAGCCATTGCATCCTTCTTCTTTCCGGCCTTCTCGATCTTCCACTTTGCCCGTTACAATTATCTCTTTCTCTTTACCTCAGACTATTAATAATAATACTAACTTCCATACAGCAAATGCGCTTGACCTGGTACCAAACTACGATACCCTGTGCTTTGGAAACCAGGCAAGGACATCACTAACATGGAAATACAACTAGACTGAGGCCATTTGTACAAATCTACGGTGGTAAATAGTAAATAACTAACTAAGACAATAGGCATTTATGACCTGGATAGATAGTTAGAAGGGCTGATACGTAACTACCTTAGGATCTCTCACAATAATGAACTTAGTAGGTAAAAACCGACGGAGTGATTGAAGCGTTCGCAGCATACGATAGAAGTGAAAACGTAGGTGTAGGGCGTGGGGCACATAGGAAGGACGTGGGACGAGGGCGCGGAAAACACGACGCCTTGTATAGAGTTCACGTCCTCGCCCGTTTCTCTGGTCCCAAACTAGGATATTCTGTGCTATGGTAACCAGGCAAGGACATCAGTGATGTCACATCACAAACACGGAAATACACCCAGACTGAAGAAGAAGAAGAAGAAGAAGAAGAAGAAAGACATTTATTATACCAACAAGATACATCACAGAAACAAAATAAGCACATAAGTAACATAATATGCATTACAAATATACGGCAGCCACCGGTAGGAATCGAACCCATGACCTCTGCAATGGTAATCAGACGTGATACCGCCAGACCAACTAGGCAACTTATCCTCAGATTAAGGAAAAAATATTCTATAGGACAGTTTCACAGCACAGATTAGGATTTTTTGCTAGTCCCAGAGTTAAAAGTTACTTTTCATTACTCTTACTCGGAAAGTAGGTCTGAAGTTTCCTGAGGAGCGGGTTCAAAGTAATACTTTTCAGCCTTAGGGAGAATCGTTTTCAACTCACAGAGCTGTCAAATTATTGATAAAAAACTAATTCTATTGTCACATTTTAGTTGAACCATGTTCATATTATTTATGCAGCCGCTCAATTACAGCGCGATGTAAAATTGAAATAACATTGAGGTAAGCATTATTTTTTTTTACTTCATATACTTTACTTTCAACTATTTCTTTAAAATGACGTACATTTAGGAAAAATATTTACCATTTTTTCAATGATGAAAACGAAAAATTATGGCTAAATAGCTGGCCCGCACAGAAAAAAAAAATGCGGCAACCCGATCTTTGTTTGTTTTTTCGAGTTGTAGAGTTTTGTTCGTACTACCGTATAGCGTATAGATGTATTAACATTTTAGCTAATTTATGTTTTTATTTTTACTTTCCTTATATTCCTAATGAGAATCACAGTGTTTACCTCGCGTTAAAGACTTATTAAGTCCCTCGAACTGTTAATCCTCTTGGAAACCCCGTCTCGGGACTAAATAAGTTACTTTCACCCCTAGGGTAACAATGTACTAATTTGACTTTTCAAATCACTATTAAGTAAAATCCCGTTTTAAAACCCGATGTAACTCGATTTGAAGAGTGTTTTAGTGGAATCGACTTTCTATAAATAAGACTGTTACTGTTTATGTATACGTAAAATGGAGGAAAACTGCGGCACCTCGGTCTAGTTCCATTGGTAATTGGGTTTGACCGCGACCGCGCCCGCTCGGCGCTTTGTATAATTACATTCCGAGCACAATCCGGGCCGACTCCATTACGGACCGCGCCGTCATACAGCCGCCTCTAGCTAATGCAGCGGTTCCCAACTTACGGTCACCGGGCCACCGGTAGTCCGTGCGTGACTAGTGATCTAGTCAGTTGGGCATAGGCCAGTGATGCGCGGAGAGAATGTGTTTTTGTTATGTAGCTTATACGTCCCACAGCACGGCACAGATCTTCTGTCAGAGAGAGCGTATGGGCTATGGATGTATGAGGTGTTCACATATCTCAGCGCTTGAAATTGCCAATCCGCGGTGAGCACTCGTAGTAATTAAGACGATAATTTAAAATTGGAAGGAAGTGTGAATCACCTGTATTGAAAAACTTGATAAAGATGGGAGTTTTATCTGCTTTACGGAACTAACAACATCATCAACGCAATTTTCAATGGATTTTGTACGAAGTTTTCCTTTTATAAGTTGGTCGCCTATTAATCGTTAACTTATAAGGCCTACTTAGCCGCGATAGTTTTCCTTTTAAGTTCATTATATGTGCTACCCCGATTTTTTTCATTTCTGAATTTCTTAAAGCTTAATATATCGCAAACAGAACCCTAAAAAAACATCTTCCTACACCCACAATATTTTTAAACGAACAATCCAACGATTTCCCACACTATCGTGTAGGCGAGAAATTTCTTTTCAAGTTTTTATTCTACAAAACGTTGTCGGCGCGATTAATATGTACATCACAGACCATGTACATCTATGCCAAATTGCAGCTTTCTCGTACGAGTCGTCTCGGAGCTAGCCTGCGGACAGACAGACGTCTGTCTGACGGACATGGCGAAACTATGAGGGTACCTTGTCGACTACGGAACCCTATAAACGATAGAAATGGTTTAAGGACTCGAAAATGATCAAATTAATTTTTACGCGATGCTCGTACTTAGGACGGTAAATGTCTGGAATTACCTACCAAATGTTAATCTTATTAAGCGGGTTGCTAAAAATTCATGGTTCATTTTTCTGATAGACGTTTGTCAGTCATTGGCGTTCTAATGGTTCGGTCATTGACCCTATTACAAGTATGCTACATCAATTCATTCATACATCACACTTTCATTTCACTAGACGAAATCTCCGGTTTACATTACATTACATAATAATCAGTTCCGTGTGGCGCCGGATTAAGAATAGCGTCACTCCATTTTCTTCCGTGGATGTCGTAGAAGGCGACTAAGGAAATCAATTACCAGGAGACGGGCAGCAGCGTCTTCCTGAGATTCCAACCGCATACTGCGATCGCCAACCCGCCTGCCAAGCGTGGCGATTATGGCAAAACCCCTCATGGTTATGAAAACCACGAAGGAGGCCTATGTCCTGCAGTGGGCGTCAAATGGCTGATGATGATGATGACATAATAATCATACGCATGTAGGACAAGGTAGCGACCACTCCACGGACCGAAAACCTCCGGAAGTTCATTAATATTCGTCTAATAAGAACGAGGACTGAAAACTGTGGTACAGTCTGCAAATAACCCTTATTGTTTGATAATATGTAGACCGTACCTATTTCATGTTATCTCAAAGGATAACAGAAAACAAACAAATTTCAAACTCCCTCTAAGTAAACAAAGCTTCCAGATGTGTTTCGACTGGCGGTAAGCTTTGTATATGTGTTACAGCCAAAGTAATAAATCTGGATATTATATATATTGTCTAGTCATTATATATAATGTTTACTCAGTTTAGATAAAGTGATAATTAACACAAAATTAATCACATTTACTAGCAAGTTTTCATTTCGTATTTTATTCATTTGGTCAAATTATCATTTTACTGCGTCAAGTTTTATTAAGACAAACGTTTATTATGCTAACGTTTTATTTTGGCAAGTGTTATATAGCAAATAATTGTTTGATTAAATTTATATTTCGCATTTTGTTTGTTAGGTCAGTACACATAAGCAAAAATAGGTTCGAAGTTCCAGGATGGAGCAGAGCGCAGCAACGCTCCATCCTGAAACTTCGGGTGTTAGTTCTTTTTTTTTATATAAAAGCGAAAAAAATATTTCACTAAAAAACTTTTAACTGAATAATTAATTTATTACTTTGTCTAGTGAATTTGGCTTTTATATATAATGACCAGTCATTATGTATAATAGCTATTTAATCACTATGACTGTAACATATGTATTTCAACTCGTTACAGTTGACGCAAACTAAATTAGATCTTATTTCCTGCGTCACTAGTGTTAAGTGCTTATTTAAGTGTCATATAAGAGTAGGTATATTATAGTAGATGTGTTCAAATGCAAGAAGAGGAAGTTTATTCGACGAACAAAACCCCCTTTCTCGGGAAAATAGGGGTATAAGATGCGCCTTGTATACTGGAGACAGTAAAATGCCAAAGATAAATATAGGTCTAGATTGACGTGTTTTTCAACACCTCATCAGTTAAGACTTAACTGCCTCGTTGACTTGACTGCCTGTCTTAAAACATTACTGGGCTGTCTCGTTGATCTATCGGTTAAGACGCTTGACTACCAAGACAGAGGACGTGTGTTCGATTTTGACGGAGGCCGCTGTACATGATTTGTATAAATGGCCTCCTGGGTGCAATTCCATGATTTCGATGTCCTTGCCAGGTTACCATAGCACACGTTATCCTAGTTTGATACCACGAATTGTTGAAGAAATTGAGGAGTGAATGTGTTGTATGGAAGAGACACCTAATGCACACAGACTCAAGGCTCATTTTGCGGCAAAAACCCCACATCAGCCAAATAAAGCTTTTAGCCGACAAACACATAAAATAAGAACATTAGGTACTTTCGTTCGGCGAAAACGTGATCTCATAAATTATTCATTTGGGAAACTTCTATGACATATTAAATCTGACATCCCTTTACCGGCGCGGTCACACGAGGCGAGACGTGAGTATAATTGAAGGGAAAACAATATTGTACAGACTATGGTATTGTGAAAATATGTTTTTTGGTTGAACGGTGAATAAACAGTTATTCGGTAAACAGTCATTTGTTTCCTTAAAGCCTTTATCACCCTCGAATTTATATCCCTGTGTTCATCGCCCGAAACGCACCGCGAGACGTGTTTGATACTTCTATCAGAAGCCAATAAAATTCTTTGACAGCCTAGTATGTCACGACGTCTATATGACACGACTCGTGCCAACTTATAATGGTTTGAGAAAAGATGGTGACAATTTTTTTTCAGAGTCTTTTGCTCCACTTGCAGCGCCTAACATTGTACCTTGACATTCAACGTAGGTACGGAATTTATATTATGTTGTTTAACATATAAATTCCGTACCTACGTTGAAATTATTTTTAGATTTCGTAATTTCTATGACCTTCTCTTTATTGTTGTCAAAATAATCCGGGTCCGAAGCTTGAGTAGCTGCTGCAATCACTGTTTGCAGACTATGCATAGTAGCTTGCACGAGTCTGTACATTAACATTTGCATCGTGTGACTAGGTTTTACTGAGTGCTAGTTGATCATTCGAACGCTACACAGTTGTGTTCTTAGACCCGATTTTCGAACGTGCCCATTTTTTAATAAGTACTCATATCTTCTTACCTAAACATATTTGACACTAGGCGTTCTCGTATACTGTTATGGAATGATAGCCTTCCAGCACCTCCGAAAACAGGATCTCAGAACATACTATGAACTGACGAATGTAAACATCAACCTACATCCATGCAAGCGGCATTCAATATAGTCATATCACGTTCTTCTCAACGATTTCTAAGCTGCGTGTGGCACGGTCTTTAAGGCATCGGAAAATAAAATATACAAAAAAATACGACATTTCTAAGCCTGGCTTTACCACAATTTACTACTGGATACATTGAGACTCTATACAGGGTTCTCTATTTAACATAAGCAGCCTATATACGTCCCACTGTAGGGCACAGGCCTTCTCTCAGGGAAAGAGTATGGGCTTAATCACCACGCGTGCCCGCTGCGGATTGGCGATTTCAAGCGCTGAGGTATGTGAATAGCTCAGACACTTAGGTTTCCTCACGATGTTTTTCTTCACCATTAGCGAGTGGAATTGCTACATTCACAAATGTACATAACTTAGAAAACCAAGTCATAGGTACACCACTTCCGAGTCCGAGGTTCTACCCACTAGGCTACCACCGCCGTTCTCTATTTATTACTTTATTTATATTAAACTTATGCTATGGGTTTGATCAATAAAGGAAACGAAAATATTAGGGGGTTTCAATATACTGAGAATGAATAAGATGCAATTAACTTTTATCAAATGTCATTTTATTTTTCAACATAGTCACGTTTTAGTTGTATACACTTAATATAATTATCTTTCTTTAAAAACTCTAAATCTAGATTCTCAAAAAAAACCTTGTACTGCGGCGATCACTGCGTCATCATCGTCGGATTTCTGGCCCCTTAGATATTCTTTCAATCTCGGAAATAGATAAAAGTCAGTAGGAGCAAGGCCTGGAGAGTATGGAGGATGTTCCACCAATTCGAAGCCAGCATCATTGATGGCAGCCATCGCAACTTTGGACTTGTGCGCTGGGGCATTATCTTGATGAAACAAAACAACTTTAGCGGGTTTGCCACGCCGTTTTCGCGTATTTCCTCACGCAACTTTTTGTTCTGCGTGCATATTCCCCGTAGTAGTGGCTCCATAACTGAGGCATTCAATCATCACCACCCCTTGGCTATCCCAAAAAAGAAAACCCATGATCTTGCCGGCCCATGATGTACAGCCTTGAATTTCTTAGGGGTCGGTGGTGATGCTCTCTTCTAAGTCATGGATTGTTTTTTTGTTTCAGGGTCGTAATGGTGAAGCCATGTTTCATCCATAGTTATAAATCGAGCCAAAAATCTTGTTGTAACAGTTCCAAGAAACAGCTTTGTGAAATTCTCAGCCTGGTTCGTTTTTGTTAGGCCGTTAGCATTCTAGGCACCCAACGCGCTGAGACTTTTTTCATTCCCAAATGGCCGTGTATTACCTATATTATGAACACTCCCTATTAAAATCTTTAGTTCTTCAGCTATACAACGAACAGTAGTACGATGATCCGCCAAAACAATATTTTCAACATTTTTTATCATTTCTTCAGTTACTAGTACTGCAGTCGTAGGGCGCCCTGAGCGCGAGTCGTCATTAGTGGATGTTTTTCCCCCCTTAAACTCAGCACACCAACGCGCAACCGAATAAAGAAGAGCATAAACCCCTAACGTATCTTGCAAGTCTTGATTTGCCTGCTTGTTCCGTAATAAAAGTTTTCAAGCATAGATGTTTAATTACCGCGCGAACTTAAATTCTCTCCATTTTCGATCTCTCGTTACGACAGAGCACAAGTAAGAACCTTCTGTGATTGACAAAACAAAAGAGCATCAAACTTTTTTTATTCTATTATGTCGACAAGTAAGCGGGTTATGCCTGCCAGTATTTTCTTTTTCTCCATCCTAGGAGTTTATACCTCATTCTCACTACTTATTGAACACCCCTCATAAAATATTTTTTCTCAGTAAAGTCAAAAGTTATACGCGGTAACCGAGCACAGTTCACGCTTTTGAAGGTTGATGTGTTACAAATCGCCTTTGTTTAACTGTGTCACCACCCTACTGCCATAAATTAGGACTCCCACTGAACTCTGGCCATAAGAACTGAATTCTACTTAGGTATACCTCGAAAGCCTCCAACCCGGTTGTTTGTCAACAAGTTTGCCCGCCAGGCTAGACAGGAGAAGTTTTCAGAATCTAGAGCGTTAGATGGAAATTAGAGACTGTTTTCTCCATGACTACCGTCAGGGCTGCATTTGGGAATATATACAGACCCCGTGGGTTGATCCTGATTACGAGTCCGATATCTTGGGCCTTGTAGATCTCTTAAAGCGGTCATTTCACCGAATACAGGTAGGAGTTGTCGCTAGACGCTGTATTAATCGCTTTAGCTCCTGCCTACGCTACACTCTAAGGCAATGAATAGGGGTGGGTTAAAAAATCCTTGATGTCTCTATACTAGCTATAAAAGTACATAGGTACTTCACTCACTCACTCAGTCGATCGTTAATTTATTCGTTTATTAAATCATTCAGAAAGAGAGGTCGAGGAAAACTATATTGATTATATTCGTCCAATTGTCTGCTATTTCCATAGTCAAACACAGGAACATACGGCTGCATTCCTATGTATGAGCACAAGTAGAGCTAGATTCCTAAGTACGTCCACCGTTTTTTGAAACACAATCGATTGTTTTGTTTTTTGTTTACAAGAAAGGCCGACCGAGGAATAAAAACTAAACTACCATAAAACACGAGTCTGGGACTTATTGCGTGTGAAATAACTCCCTGAGCGAACCCCGACGATATTATTCCTTAAATACGGACACATCGGCCCCTATATTACGCGCACCATATCCTGAACTATTCCAATAGCCTAACTGTCAAATTCCATACTAATTGCTATCACAAATGTTAGGATGCCGACAGGATTTTGTGCGCATATCATTGGGCCTCAGGTGCCAACGTAGTTATTACTGTAATAGTTAAAAACATAGATGTCTAACTAGCGCTATAAATGACCCCACGCTCAATTATGTTACTTATGTGCTTATTTTGTTTCTGTGATGTATCTTGTTGGTATAAATGTCTTTCTTCTTCTTCTTCTTCAATTGTGGGAAGGCGGGCGAGGCTTGTCAATTATTGTGTTACCAATCAGACCGAGTTCAGTATTACCCGGCAAAATATCTATGCACAACATTTATTTTTTTATCAATAGAACTTAACATATTTACAGATCGTCTGGCGCCGGATTAAGAACAGCGTCACTCCATTTCCTTCCGTGGATATCGTAGAAGGCGACTATGGAAATACATTACCACGAGACGGGCAGCAGCGTCTTCCTGAGATTTCAACAGCATACTGCGATCGCCAACCCGCTTGCCAAGCGTGGCGATTATGGCAAAACCCTTCATGGTTAGGAAAACCATGACGGAGGCCTGTGTCCAGCAGTGGGCGTCGAGTGGCTGATGATGATGATGATGATGATGATGATGATGATGATGATGATGATATAGAATGGACCCTCAGGGTGGACATAGTCTATAGACTAATCCGTTTACCACGCGGACGTAGTCGCGGGCACTGCTAGTCGGAAATAAACACCGAGCTCAGGCTTATGCATATGTACGTCATTAATATATTTTTTTAATTGGCTTCAAGTAATTTGCTTGCGTTTACCTGACATTTGCTAAAATATAATACTGTTGACATTGTTTTCCGGAAACGAGTGTGTCCTTCATTAGTCACGTAATAGTAAAGTACGTGATATAATAAGTAAATAGATGTCCATAAGCGAATTAAACTAAAGCATAATTCTATGTAGATAAGTAGGTCAAGAGTGGTCTAGAGTAGCCTAGTGGGTAGAACATTGGACTCGGAAGCGGGAGACCCAGGTTCGATTCCTATGACTTTGTCTCCTCGCTGCTTCTCTCCTTGTTAGTGGAAGATCACTACAGAGTTCTTATATGTTCTTTTTTCACGATGCCTAATGATAATGTTTCAGAAGGCTGATGGACGGACTTACTTGATTCATTCAGACGAATCAGAACTGAATTTTCGTGAACCTTAGAAGTTCAAGCCTACATTACAATCACTGTAACCGGTAGACTTGAACTAATAAAGGAGCTTGCCCATTTACAGTACTCTGAAAATAGATGTGGTGTCTCAGAAATTATGATAACATCTGAATAAAATTTTTTTAATATAATTTCCGTAGTTATTCCTTTTGGGGCATCAGTTTTCCAAAAACTAGAATATTTAGTGATTATTTTCTCTGTGAATATTACATTGACACTTCCGACCAATAAATGGCAGTAGTTGACAATAATGGTCATTATACACAGATTAAGGAAAAAATCTTCTCGTAAGTTTCTATATAGCCGCAAACAGTAGTTTAACAAAATTAGCTTAATGACCGCAACCTCAGTTATTATAGAACATCACCTCCAGCACTTTTGTCAGTTAGACAGAACAAACAAGTCATGTGCCCCGTAATAAATATTCCAATATTGACACGCCCTCCACCAAAAATCACTATGTGTTTTAACTTCTAAAGGATTATAATGCTCTTTCTTCAAATGGCAAAAAAGAGTATTTATTTACGCTAATGAAAAGTCAAAGTGGACGTAGTTTTTGGTCTAGTTTTCAGCCATTGTTAGTCCACTGCAGGTCATAGGCGTCAAAGACGATTCAACATAAACTCTAATCGCATTTTATTCTTAAATTTTTTCGGAATTCCGGAAACCAATGCTCCTGATATTTTGATAGTATTGAAAGGCGTTGGAGAATTAGGTAGAAGTTATTTGATGAAGACATAAAAATGTTGAACATTTGTGCATGAGCTAATGGGCTTTGTCAAAATAAAATAAATCAAACTAGGAAAATAATTATCTTCCCTTTTTTTGCGGTAATCTTTGTGGTCTAGTTTTCAGCCATTGTTAGGCTTATGCATACGTCATTAATAATTTTTTTTGTTAGTCCACTGCAGGTCATAGGCGTCAAAGACGATTCACCATAACCTCAAATCGCATTTTATTCTTTCAATATTTCTGAATTCCGGAAACCAATGCTCCTGATATTTTCTTGAAGGGCTTTGTAGATTTTCGTTCAGGCCTAAAAACAACAACCTCCTTTCTTTGTCTTCAAGATAAACTTTTCCGTTAGATACCCAAGATCTTTTCTAAAAAACTCCATAAAGTAGAAATAAAAAAACACAAACTTCAAACTAATGTCTGTGGTGGTCTGTGACTAATGTTTTTTTAACGTGCGGCGCACGGTATTTTCCTTATTTTATTTATTTTGCTAAATCATTTTTTTATAGGGTCAGAGTATTTTGGTCACCGGCAATGATGAACGCACTAAAGTCCATGTTTGGGGTATGTAGTAGCAATGTGGAAAAGGGGGAAGTCCACGACACGGTACGCAAGATTTTTGGACCTGAACTTGTGTTGAAAGACAACACTGATCGGCATTTTCAGTAAGAGCCTTTGTTCAGCTATGAAACTCTAACTGTAGGGCTTTTTTTACATACATACATAAACTCACGCCTGTATCCCAGAGGGGTAGGCAGAGACCAGGGACTGCCACTTGCCACGATCCTGACAGATCCATTTCGCTTCCTCAACATTATTTTTTGGCTATATTTTCTCCCATAAAAAGAGAGAGTAATAGCTGATTGTCATGAAATGTACAAGATATATACCTACACACTAACATTGGTTTATGATAGATACTAGGGTTTGCCCCGAAGTCTCTACTTTACTATTCAGTTTACTTGTACGATGAGCGCACTCCCGCTGCAAATTTGCCATTTCTAGCACTGAGGTAAACAGATAGCTTTCCATGTTACAATTGAAGTATATTTTACATACTCCGCTGGCTCAGCGATGAATTACAAGCCTAATTAATTTTTACATTACCAAACAGACGAACCAAATATATCTGCCATATACGTGAGAACCTTCCAAAGGTACTGGACACGAAAGCAGTCATACCCACCAAGTCCAAGGTCACAAAGAAAAACATCAGCACAGCCAATTTCAATACTTCTGACGTGAGTGGAAATGTTCAGCTTTTTTTTCAGAAGCCTACGGCCAACTGCGTTGCTTCCAACATGAGGGGACATCTTCAGCATTTTTTAAGTACCTCATAGTTAACTTCATTGCTTATAACGTGGAGGAACATGTTTTTAGCATATGTTTCATTAGCCCACAGTCAACTTCATTGCTTATGACGACGTGGGGGAACATGTTTAGCTATTTGTTCAGAAGCCCACGTTTGATTTCATTGCTTCTGACGTCAGCGAACCTGTTAACATGCTTAACAATTTTTTCTCTCCATATGTGGACATACCAACGCAACATTCTTTTCTCAATTCTAGTTACTACAGTCCCTCTTTCAGTCCACAAAGTTTTTAATTAAACTATTGCGTATCCTGTCATTCAAAGTAACACCACACATACTTCTCAAGGATCTCATTTCTACTGCATTAATCCTACTTTCTTGATGATTCTACTATAGCCTTTGGTTTTCAGAGTGGTAAATATTTTCGGTAACTCTTTTCTTATCTATTTCAGTACTCAGATACTGACGACAGGCCTGGTCGGGTAGGGCCGAAGATAGTTGTGTTCGATGCATCTACAGGTAAGTTGTTTGGAGGACCAATTAAGCTAGCACTAGCAACTGCATTGTGCATCATCATCATCATCATCAGCCATCATACATCAAGAACATGTAGATATTAGATGCTATTAGTAACTATTGTAAAACGCCCAGGTAAAACACATATTATTATGTATTTTGGAAGAAGCCTGGCTGCCCATAGCACAGGGAATCCTAGTTTGGGAGCCAGTAACCACTTTTTTAACCTCTTTCTAAATAAAGTTTTTTTCGTTTTCATTTTCATTTTCATTTGACGCCCACTGCAGGACATGCCTCCCTCATGGTTTTCCAAGCTTCCCGGCCTTGTGCCACCCGCATCCAGCGACTTCCAGCCACCGTAACCAGGTCGTCAGACCATCTGGTGGGGGGGGCCTCCCAAGCTGCGTCGTCCGGTCCGTGGTCGCCAGGTGAGAACTTTTTCGCTCCAACGGCCATCAGTTCTCCAAGCTATGTGCCCCGCCCACTGCCACTTCAACTGAGCAATTCTTCGAGCTATATCAGTAACTCGGGTTCTTCTACGGATCTCCTCATTCCTGATTCAATCACGCAGTGAAACTCTTAACATAGCTCTCTCCACTGTTGGTTGGGCGACCGTGGGCCTTCTTGTTGTACATAGTGTAACAAAATCCAATGTACAGAGGATTACACGTCGCGGCGAATCTTACGCTGTTTGGTCGCTTTTACTGAGGTTAGATGCACGCGCGTCATTCTTTGGTAGCAGCTTTGGGGGACAGTGAGTGACATGACAATACCCGAATGATTTTTTAAACTATCCTGTTGACCATCTCTGAAAGACCAACTGCAAGCACTTTTGAAGCTAATTTCACCATGCGTAAAGGTTTGCATAAGTTATGTTGAGTGTCACATTTAAATCCCCCAGATAAATAACACAATTTCATGTGACACAAATCATAAGGTTTCAGTCCTTTCGTATCTGAACGTAACTAAAAGCGAACATATTTTTCACAATTTGAGGGGTCATAAGTTTTTCGTAAAAAGTACACAATAACCCCCTAAAGTTCCACAGGATTTTTCTGTTAGTGTTTATGAGATCAGTTTTTGCAATCCAAACACCCAGGAACAGGCAGACTGGTGTTGGTCGGCGATGAGCGGGTGAGCGTCCAGGGCCTATCCAGCTTTGCCACCATTCGGGCTACCGCCTGCGTCTTCGGGGGCCGGTGGATGTACGAGGTGCAGCTGGGCACTAAGGGCATCATGCAGGTTTGGATGGAAATATAAATTGTTTCATTCAATTGTGGTCTTGGTGTAAAAAACATACAATAATCAAAAAATTAAAACAATTGAACGCGGTCAGGCGACCGTCCAAAGCCGCCGTAGGAAATTCTAGGGTAGCCATATGGATCCCAAATTAGCCATAAAGGTAAGAAAAGGGGCGTTCGCGCAATAGCGACAGTTGAGTTCATCCGTTTACTTTGGGGGACGAGATATTCGGCGAGTAGAGTCGTTAAAGAGAATTTGTATAGGCCTGGCAACTCACCGGTCTTCGCACCTTAACTCTAGCGCGCTCAGGCTCGCTGCTCTGTGTCAGTCCTTGTTAGGCGATTTAAGGCACTCTCCAGGCACCACAAAGTATACTTCAACTTCCATAGGGCGTCTTGAACTTTGAATGATTGAATATAAACCACGAAAAAAACCATAGAGCGCAACTCCTCTCACGTTTCAATTTTCATCAAAATAAAAAGTGTACCACGTCGGCGATAGAAGCGTGACGATCACCCGAAAGGCTCCAGAGCGAGTATTCAGTTTAGATCACGGATCGCTACCAGGCTGAATAAACTTTTATCGTCTAAAATACGCGAATCATTCCAAGATGTGACGTGTGTAAGAAAATTAATTAAAAGAGAATTTAAACTCGTACGAAACAAGAGTGGTATTTGTTTTTTCTGGGAATCCCCGACTGCAGACAAAAAAATATAAAAAAAAGAAAAATGAGAACGATATTTATAATGAGACCGGTCTCACACCAGAAAAAAGTTAATCACGCCACAGATATTGCTATTAATGGTAAAACACATTTCGCACGTAAAACAAAAGTATAGGTACACTGACTTCCATATTCCCAACTAACGCACAAACACAAAGTATTTTAATCAAATTGTAAGCGTTTTACGCTTCTTTCTCGCCCTATTTCTCGTACATTAATACCTGTTTAACTGCTTAAACCAAATGAAGGTAGTTTATATTAACAGTATATTAATGGATTGTTAGTGTGCGAGAAACCGGACAATATACATATATTGTACAATATTTTTAGTCGTTTCTGTGTCCCACTGCTGGGCAAGGGTCTCCCCTTTAGCCTTGGACTGCTTCTTGTCTTCTCCTTGCCACTTCGCGAGATCGTTCCGCCATAACCGCCCTGGTCGCTCACGTTTGCTGTATTCGTCGCGTGGTACTGGCACTAACTGGCAATTTTAGCGCATCTGTCTGGACCTACACGATTTACGGAATAGAATAGATTTAACGTTGAACCTTGATACCCCCAGATCGGTTGGTGCACAATTGCCTGCGTCTTCTCTATGGATACGGGCGTCGGTGACACAGCGCACTCGTACGCTTATGACGGCGGTCGTTTACGGCGCTGGAACGTCGCCACGAGCCCTTACGGCCAGGCGTGGCTTCCCGGTGATGTCATAGGGTCCTGCATCGACCTGGATAAGGGCACGCTAGAGTACTATCGGTAAGAGTATTCTGTGTGCCAATGTCTCATCATCATCCAATCGATTTTTGTGTTCATTCCTTGTTATAACGAAATATTATGGGACAAATCTTACGTGACAAATTTTCGTAGCCATTTATATTCTGCCTATTCCGATTACCGGTAGTTATATTTTCGCAGTTGATTTTTGTAAAAAGTGATTCCCCTTCCAGCAACGGCAAGTCTATGGGAGTAGCGTTCAGCCACGTCTCGCACGGCGTGGGGCTCGCCTACTTTCCCGCCGTTTCGCTCGCTATGCAGGAACATCTCTACGCCAACTTTGGACATGTCCCCTTCGTGTGAGTATCCTTTTTTGCCAACTCTGTTGTAAGACTGGTGTCTTCACATAAAATCCAGAAGTCACAGTCACCTGTCGTGGTTTCAAAATAGGATAACGCCCAGACTGAGGCCATTTGTACAAATCAAGTACGGCGGCCACCATCGGGAATCGAACCCACGACCTCGTTTTTGGTAGTCAAGCGTATTGCCGCTAGAACAACGTTGCAGATGTTAGTAGTTGCAGATGTTAGAATTCAAATTTTCAGGGTCTCCCAATCATTTCTTCAGTTTCCCAGTTGAAGACTACGAGCCCCTGCAAATGCCGCCCCTACGCGAGTCTGCCAAAGCAGCGATGCTTTTCAAGTCACTGGATGCGTTGTTGGACGAGTTCGATCGGATGGGTGACCTGACGAAGCCGCCTGCGCATGTTAAGAATACCAAGGTGAGAGCAGCTTCTGGAGCTGACAGAAATAGGCGGTGTCCATTAATTACGTGAGCTAAAATGGGGAACGAGGGGGGCACAATGTCACCAAGTTCTTTTCAATTAAAATTACAGGTCAACTTTTTAATTCAAAGAATTTGCCCTATATCTAGTAGTTTATGTGACTGTCACATAATAAGGGTTATTACAACACGAGCGAGATTTTAAAAAACGAGCCTTGGCGAGTTTTTTAATAGCATTCGCGAGTGTTTTAATACCAAGTTATCTACACTCATGTCTTAATCTTCAAAGTAAGGAATCAAAGGAAAACACGTTTGACAAACTTTGTACTATGTATACATAAATCTACGGTTATTTTTGAAACAAAATGGCGCAAATTCGACAAAAGTATCTTGACATTCAATCGTCTGCACTCAGTTTTGCGCGCGCAATTTTAGGTATTTTTAGTTGCACTTTTGGTACCACGAAAATGAAATTAGGTTTTTTATAGAGTCAACTTTTGACATTAAAAAAAACTTAAGTTTTGTTCCGTGATCACAGCAACACTTTAAAAAAAATAACTGTAACATAAAGTGAAAAATCTGACCTTTAATGTAACTTTATATTACACTTTTTTTTTTATTTTCTTTAAAGTTATGTATTGTTTAAAGCCTGTCAATATGTGTTTACCTTTGAATTCTTAATTTGAAGATTATGATATGAGTGTAGATAAATTACTAAACCTAATACTTTGTGCATTGCCGTTGCTGCCGAAAAATTATGCGGGATAGAGTTACACCCCACATATCTCCAAATGTTACCAAGGGGATCGTTTCGTAAAAGAATACGCCGCGTAATGAAAGGCCCCTAAGAGCTAAGAAATGAATAAGTTAATAAAAGCTATTGCGATTATGCAATGCAAGGGTTACAATACAATCTCTAATGCGGGTTCATATTTTGATGTAAGCCTTATATTGATATTGTTAACTGTTTAATTCGGGGATTTCGTTGTGCGCGATAAATTAAGTGGACTGTATGACGAATGTCGGTAGGTTGCCTATTGAGTGCGACTAAGGCAGAGTTTTAGGAAGGCTGATAGACTTGCTAGGTCCGATAGCAAGGGGGGTCAAAGGTAACCTTGGGCGGGAGCCGGTTCCAGCTCCTCGATTTACCTTCCACGGCCTACCTTCCCAGCCTGACCTGACGACGATTGAGCCGGGTCCGTCCTTCAGCTCCCTTCAGCACCTCGGTTCTCGTGTTGGCTCACGACACGATGTAATACGAGAGACGATACGCGATAAGTAACAAGAGCGATAGTGTCCGAGAATGGCGGCAAACAGCAGCCATAGCGATAACGCTGTTGCCTCGACAACTACTTCGAACCAACAGGGCGACAGTTGTCAATTCAAAATGACTGCCCCAGTAGTGGGGATGCAACTAAGGAAAATTAACTTTTAATTTACATGGGAAAACTGAACATAACTTATTCAGAGTGACCGAAGTTGTGCAAAATATATTGTCATGTGGATACATGTTACGGGTGACAATGGTCTCTCAATCAGGCCAAGGAGGACATCTCCGGAGCAGTGGAGAGCGAGGTCGCGATCCGCATCTACAGTCGCGACTCTGTCTACACGCCATCGCAGCCGGTGCCCCCTACCGCCGGCGCCGACTCCGACAGCGCCGAGTTCAAACGGATGTCCAGAAAGGTATTATTTAGCCCCTTTTGCCAATACCGCCCTTAAGCATTTCTACGCACCGCACGCGGCGTACGCGTCGCATTTACGGATGGGCTCGGACATTTGGCCATACGCGTCGTACGCAAATCTCCATTGCAACGATTTTGGTTGGTATAAATGAGACGTGTCTTATTTTGTGTCGTATATAGGACCGAATCACACGAAAATGAATTGGAGGTGTCACCATAGTATTGCCAACAATTTTTTTTCTCCTTTTTGGTATTTTAAATGGCGTAATCAGCATCCGCCGCTCAATATTCTGATGCCTACCGTACTTTATGAAATGCTGCGCATACAGTGCTGGTGAACTTTGTTTAGTTTCATAAGACTTCATACAATAAAAAACTTAAATGCGGTGCATACGATTTTGACTTATTCTGACTAACTTGAGAGGACTTGCGCCCACTAATTTGCTGTGCCGAGAACAGCATCGACCATGGGATAGGAAGGTCTGTATCTTGACTTAAGAACTGGGATTTCATACAAAATTACTAAAATATTTATTCAATCCAATAATGTTACAGCATGTGGTGCAGAAACCCACCAATTAAGTATTAAATCTGTATCTGATAGGTACCGCTCTTTCAGCAGGTCTTAAGCCACAATGCCAGTATATAAAATAGAAAAATCTCTTAGGTATTGGTCTTTTTACTTTCAGGCGTTCCTAATGTCACTAGCTCGCATCGTGATAATAGAACTGGGCCTGGTCCTCCGCCTGTCTTATGTGGTGGTATCTGAATTGTTGCCACGAATCCGAGGTGCCTTGGGACTGAAGACGCGTGCTATTGCCTCGAACATGCTATCAGTGGATTTCTACACGAAGGCTAGAGATTCTAACTTTGTATGAAGCTTTTTCTACTTACCTAATTATTTTATAGCAATGTATTCCAGTGCGATGAATAAGTGTTCATTTGCCATTTTTTGGTGTTACCTTAGGCGCGTAGCCCACTGGCGTAGCCCACTGGCGTGGACATGGCGCAGGCATGGCCGCATGGCACGGGCATGACTATTAAAAGCCGTGGAGCGAAGGAACTGACTGCGGACTGACCTGGAACTGACTGCAACCGGGCGCGGGCGCCAATATTACGTGCTATAGCATGTCCGACGAGAGGCCATTGAGTGTGATCAAATAATTACCTTATGACCGTGTCTTTGGTACGGTATTTGAATGAAACAGAATGATGTCCGCGCCATGTCCGAGCCAGACGCCAGATATGTGGGCTCCGCGAGTTATAATGAGTTACAAACTGAGTAGGTAGTTTTGCTAGCCGGTTCGCGGCGTCAGGATACTAAAGGTGACTAGGCTCAAATGGCTTCTATCCAGGGTCATAAAATGAAATTTAAAAACGTAGTAGAAGACTATCAATCTGTCAAGAAGTCTAGGAAATATGTAATTATTGAGCTGGATGCTATGTCATTGGCCGATCAGAACAAAGCAATGAATCGATGTTAACTAGCCAATCAGCAGTCCAGATTTCAAATATCCGGAAACAAAGTCTCCAAGATCCTAGGACGATAGAGAAATAATTCTATTCATCCCTCAGTTATATTTCAGCTCATGGTTGCTAAGATCCGCATTGTCAAAAGATCGTATCTATAAAAGTATTTTCTAACTATGAACCTCTCTTTTTTCCAAAATAATATATTATATATCTCCTGCTACTGCACCTATTTTCTGGCTTTGCACACATCCTATCTAGGTGGACCTAGCCAAGAAGCTTCTGGTGCAGCCGCAGCCGCGGCTCTGTATGACTCTGGATTTGCTGTGGACCTTCCTGGACGAGTCGGCTCTCTGCGACGTGCTGGAACATTGTGTCATCCGAGAGTGCCTCATGTACGACCTTGTGGCTCAGGTAAGGGAGGTCACTGTTATCAAAGATTTGGAGATGCTTTCGCCGAAATGTATGTGATTATTTTGTTGTATATAGGTTTTTTGTATGTTGTATAGGCTCCACTGCTAGAAGTTTTAAGCACTGCGCAAAGTATTTTTTATCCTGCAGTTTACTTCGGTTTGGTTTTCCCTATAGGGGTAGTTTGTGTTTTTTTCACAAACCAAAAGTAAACTGGAAGATAATGCTATTATGCTTTAAGAAAGTAAGCCTCAGTAAAAGAACATATTTCTGTGCAATAAAGCTCTCCATTTAAACTCGTGTGTTTCTAGGACATGAACTTCAACCAGCAAATTGAAGGCGTGTACGTCCTCTGCGGACTGATGCAGCACCGAGAGACGAGGCAACATCTCGTCAAATACGTCTTCTTCAACAAAATTACGTAATACATACGCAGCCTATATACGTCCCACTGTAGGGCACAGGCCTTCTCTCAGGGAGAGAGTGTGGGCTTAATCACCCCGTGTGCCTACCGTGGATTGGCGATTTCAAGCGCTGAGGTATGTGAATAGCTCAGACATCCAAGTTTCCTCACGATGTTTTCCTTCACCGTTAGCGAGTGGTATTGCTACTATAACTTCACCAATATACATAACTTAGAAAACCAATTCATAGGTATATGCCCGCACTGGGGATCGAACCTGGGTCTCTCGCTTCCGAGTCCGATGTTCTACCTACTAGGCTACCACCGCTATTGCTTGGCTACCAGCGCTGTTACAATACCATGCAACATTAGTTGCTTCTGTATTGATGCCATGACCTTATTCAATGGAAATTTAATGAGGAAACTGCAATGAAGTTTGTCTATATAACGTATTTCACGGGTCTTATCGTGATTTTTATTAGGTAAACTTAATTGCCTTGATTCCCAACGCTTTGGCAACGTCAACAACGTTGAAATCAGAAATCAATAATTTATTTCAACGTAAAGAATATACATTCTGTTTGTTCAATGTCAATGTACTATGTTAGCCGCTGCCTGTCTTCAGGCCTTATGTAGCGTGGCGTTCTATGATTATGTTTCGTTCATTACTCCTTGGTTCGGAGCTTTGGTCTGGATGTAATAATTATTTTAATACTATGAGATAAGCGAATGACCATGGATGAACATACGCCGCTACGTGGAATCTAATAATCAAATTTTTCTTTATTATTTTTGGCCAGCCACGAATTCTTCTCTGTTTCTTCGAGCAGATTCGACAATTTCCTCAACGTGAAATGTCCCGATGATTCAGTATTGAAGACAGTCATTCGGAAAGTATGGTGGCAGCGTCCTACTCCTGTCCATGGAGAAACTGATCCGAGAATTGCAGGTAATTAATGGGAACGATCCGAGAATTGCAAGTAATGAATAAGGAAACTAATCCGATAATTGCAGGTAATGAATTCACCTATTACTATGTCCGCTCACCCGCTGGTGGACTCAGGTAGCCACTGATAGTGGTCAAGAACGGGTCGACGGTCAGTGGGCAGACCACCAACGCGGTGGGCCGACAACATTGTGAAAGCGGCTGGGAAACTTAGGACGAGACCCTGATGGGTTGGCGTGAAAGAGAGCAGGCCTATATGCCTTTCTTCTTTAAAATTTTATCGACTGGAAACTAAATCTGTATTTCTAAAAAAATCTATTATGTTTTCATTCTTTTGATATTTCTTGCATTAGCGAATGTGAAAAAATAATTGCAACTTTGTAACCAAGTGCTCTTAAGGTTGTAAACGGTACTACCGGTCTACCGTTAAAATACAATTTACCTACACAAAAACCAAATCATCAATAAAATCAAATTATCAATAAAAAAAATTACCTCTTTTATCTCACAGTCTTTTTTCCTGTTACAGAAATGACTGAAAAGGGCATTATCGAGACTCAATTCGCTCCAACCCCTGTTGGTGAGATTACATAGTTTTATTTTTACTAAATCATAGAGTCGCGCTCCCAAAACCCTTGATTGATATTGATGATTAGCACCAGCACTTCGATTTAAAAGTCGGATTTCTCAAATTATCATAAGTATATCAACTTCCGACTATCACAGATAAAATCACTAAGCTGTTACACTCGATCAAAGACGACGCGGCAGCAGAAAAGTTGTACAGGGAAGACTGCGATAAGATCACCAAAGCTGTGGCACCTCTGGAAGAAATACAGGCAAGTAACTACGTCAATATCAATTATCATCAATCAGCCCGTAATCAGCGTGTAGCTGTAGATGCGAATCGCGACTTCACTCTCCACTGCTCTGGAGATGTTCTTCGTGGCCTGATCGACATTATCAATATTAAAACCAATTAATGAGCCCGTACCTCGTCCACTGCTGGACATAGGCCTCCCTCAAGGCGCGCCACTTCCTTCTGTCGGCTATCGGTTACAAGAAACCAAATGTTTGGTGTATTATAAAAACGATAATACATACAATACAGAGTCGGACTATCGTTATGGGCCCTGAACTGAATTAAAGAAAACACATTATCAATAACATTGGCAATTAAATTACATTAGTGAACTGGCAAACGCAGCATATGACGCCCACCAGCTCCCTGGTCCAACGATGCGAGGCAGATTTCTGATAGTTTCTGTATGAGGATGGCTGAGGACAAAAATAACTGGTGTGCCTACTAGACCTCACCCTGGGCACTGCCTAAGGGGTGGCTTATGGGGAAGTGGACGGTTACGGGCTGATTGATTGCTTATATTTATGGTGTTACGGAACCCTATGTGCGCGAAACCAACTCGCACTTGGCCTGCTTTTTTATTCGGAGGCTGGTTTCTTCCAATGCTCACTCACGCTCGCCACCTTCAATTCCTCTTTGCAGGTGCAGTTCCTCCTGATCCTACTAGATAATACGGATGGCTCCAATATCGTGCCCTCGACGCGGAAGATCTTTTTGGAGAAGTTCCGACGATACATCATGGATAACTGTATCTTGGATATGGTATACTTTCTCACGCTTTCATAACTACATATCAAATATTGGCCGTCGCGACGGCACTCGATCAAACTGCAGGGAGACACAACGTGATGATTTTAGACATTGTTCGGACTTTGTATCTTGTACTGATACTGGGGCAGTTGTTTCTTGGCAAACTTAACGAATACCAACGTTCTATCAGGGTACAAGTTTTTTCGCAGAGAGATAGGGACAGAGCCTCTTACTTGATTTCACGCTAGCAAAGCAAGTGCCTTCCACATTAAACTCGATTAGCTCTTAAATTTTTAATTAGTCTCAGAGAGAGATTAATGTTTTTTCTTCGTTATCTTCAAATGCACTAGTGCTTTTAATGATTGACGTTATTAAATTTTACCATCAACCAATACAAACACATCCTTGGCTCCGCTGA